>JALPQD010000052.1:2624334-5129334 GCA_023101885.1 Typhlomys cinereus
ACCATGGGAGAACAGGAAGAGCTTAGGGCACCATGGGAGGCCAGCGAGGAAGAGCTCAGGGCACCATGGGAGAACAGGAAGAGCTCAGGGGCACCATGGGAGAACAGGAAGAGCTCAGGGCACCATGGGAGGCCAGCGAGGAAGAGCTCAGGGCACCATGGGAGAACAGGGAGGAAGAGCTCAGGTAATCATGGGAGGCTGACCAGCCTGTTGTCACAGTTGCAGGGCACAGACTGCTAAGCACCAAGTTTCTGGTTTGGCCAGGGTGTGCCCCCGCCTTGCTGTATGTTGTGCCATTCACATAGATTCACCCAAGACAGTGAGTGGGAATACGCAGAACTGAGTGTCCTTCATAAAGGTCCAGAGCACAGCCGCAGGCCTCCATGGCGTGCCATGTGTTCCCTTCCCCCCTGTGTGTGCTGAGCATGTGTGGTGGCATGTGTGCGGGCCAGCTGCATGGAAGGACGGTGCTCACTGGTTGAGCAGTGTCCTGAGTCTCTCCATGTCACTGCGTGTTTCCTGCTGTTAGTGATCTGTGGACTTACTCTCCAGAGTGTATCCAAGTTCTTCCTTACAGTGATCTGGGGCGTTTAGAAGTGCCACACATAAAGTTGTCACTGGGCACCTTTCACCCCAGGGCAGTGTTAGTGTCAGATTGAACTGGGAGTACTGGGTGCTCTGTTTGTTACAGCAGAACAGTTTCCATTCTGAGATGTAGCCAGTCTGTCCATCCTTAACAGGAGATTCTTCATTTTCTCCTCCTCCTGACGATTAATAATAAGTCTTGATAAATATGCTTCACTATCATTTTAATTTGCATTTCTCTGCATCAAGCGTTACCTTAGTTTAATCAGCTCTTGGATTTTTTTTTTTTGTTAATATCCTTAATTTTTTAAGCACATCTTTGTGTGTGCTGTGTAAATTTATGTGTATGCTTGTGTTATGTGTGTGCTTGTTACATGTGTGCTTGTGTTATTGTGTGCTTGGAAGTGTTATATGTGTGCAGATGTAGAAGTCAGGATAGTTTGGGGGGTCATTTCTCCTCTTGCAGGTTTCCAGGGGTTTGACTTAATTATCATTTGGTTCTCATAGTAATGTTTTTGAGGCTGGGTTGCTACTGTCCTGCTTCAGCCTCTCAGTGCTGGAGATGTGGCTCACTGGTATCCTGTCTGAGTCTTTTCTTTGCACCACACCAAGAGCGTCAAGGCTTCCTGTTTCCATTTTTATCTCTTGTTTGTTTATTCCTTGAATTTCATTGTCCATTTTGGTTTTTACTGTGTAGTCAGGGTACTTGCTTTGCTTACCAGAGGCCCTCACCCCCTTTTTGATGAAGGGCAAAGTTATGTCAACCGTGTCTTGAGTTCTGATGTGCTCTGGTTCTCCAGATGAGTTGTTTGGGGGATGACCTGTGACCTCTACTAGCTCAGCCTGTGAACGGACAGTGCAGCTGTATTGGCTCATCAGCGAGTGGCACTGATCATGGGTTGGTCGGTGACTGCTTGACTTCAGAGGCAACCAGGTGCGTCTTAACCTTTGTTTTCCTTCTGGACTCTGCTGCCTGTTGTCAATAGTACATGTGATTTGGGGCACAGAGTGTGTTCAGATGTGGGGAGCACAGACACCTTGTGGGGCTTGCAGGTTTAGGGTTGAATTAGACTCTGCAGAGCCTTTGTCCACTGAATCAGATCTCGCTTTGTTGTAGCTCAAGCTAGTTTAGAACTCAGGATCTTTCTGCCTGAGTCTCCCTAATTCGAAGTGCTGGGATCTCAAGTATGCCCCACCATGCCTGGCCTGCCATCCCTTTCTCTAATAAGGAACTCGAAGCTTGGGGAAGGACCAGAGTTGGAGTGTAGAGGCCTTTAAGGGTAGATAGTTTTCTGTTTGCGTGGGGAAGTTGTCACATAAGCAAGGTCACCGTTTTGTGTCTTGTTCCCCCACAGGGCGTGGTGTGTGGGGGCCACAACAAAAGTTTGTCTCCTTATTACTTTTTTTTTTTTTCAGCTCATACAAACTTATTAGGTACAACACCAGTTCCCTCCCTCCCTCCCTCCTCCCCCCCGTACCCCCCTCCCTCCCCCTCCCACCCCTCTCCCTCCCCATCCCCCAGTGCCTCCCACCCCAATCCCAGAGAGTCCTTTCTTGTGCATGTCTGATTTTCCTCTGGGCCCTCCTCTCCGATGAGTACAAGGACCCAGTGGCCTTCCCTGAACCCTTTCCCGTGTTCCTCTTAGGTATAGGAACACTGCTGTGGCTGCCAATCCTTTGCCTCCAAGGATCTTGGTGCCTTTAGCAGATGCTAGACTTTGTGAGGTCAATAGGTGTTGGACATTGTGCAGGGCATATGCAAAGTCCAATTATGATTGCTTCAGCCCTAACTAGTATAGAGATCTTACATATGCATTGCTCCTCCATCCTTTGGCTCTTACATCTTACCGCCCCCCTTTCCGCAAATTTCTCTGAGCTTCAAGATGGGGAGAGACTAAGTTGGCCTAGTTCTAGGTGGTTGATATAGAGTCTCTGAAGTTCTGGATTGTGGTTTGTTGATTTTTCTTTTGCAGTTTTGCTGCTCCTGCAATGCCCTTCACTCCACCCTGGTGGCATGATGTTACCCCCTGGCCAGAGACAAAAAGCTGTTAGTCTTGTGATAAAAGCACATTCAAAGGTAGATGTAATAAAGTGGGAAACCACAATAAGGGAGGGGTCTATCACCCATTTGCAAAATGGTTACTTTTTTATCTGCCAGACTATAGGGCTCCTCTTCTGGTGAGATCACACCCCCTCAGTAGTAAATGATCAGGACAAAAGTCTGTGAACTTAATCAGATGTCTCATTACTTGTTTGGGTCCTTGGTGGAGGCCTATTTTCCCTGCTGTAACATGGTCCCTCTCTCCTTGCTCTGTTTCTGGTGTGGCCCCTCCTACCCCACCCTCTTGTTCATAATCCTTGGAACTACTGTCTCTAGGTGGCTGGGTGGGTCCTTATACTTTTCCCACAGCCCTGAAGAGATGGTTGGTCCTGTCTGGCCTATGCCAGGATCTCAGGCTCTGCGCATGGAAGCTTCTTGTCTCTTGAAGGCTCTGCCTCCTCTATCCCAGAATGTTCAGTTGTCCCATTTTTCCATGAACGAACGGCCAGATGGAATCCATACATGCCTTTCATGTAATTTCTCTTCCTGACTAGTGGCCATTAGAATAAATCACTAGCTCCGGAGCTGTCTTATATCCTCAGACTCCCAAAGTGTAGAGTATGTACGTGTTCTGGTTTCTTGAGACGAGGTTCCCTGTGTAGTCCAGGTTGGTTGTTAACCTGTGGTCCTCCTGATACCACGTGCGCCTATGAAAATTTTTGGCTTCTAGCACACTCAATAACCTCTGCTTGAGACTAGTGAGAAAAGTCTGAGCTACAGTGGATTTATAGAAACAGGGCTGGAGAGATGGCTCAGAAGTTTTAAGACTCTGCCTCGAAAGCAGAAGGTCCTGAGTTTGGATCCCAGGTGGAAAAGACGGTTTGCACTTCTGGCCTGGAAGGTAGAGCTTGAAAAATCCCAGAATGAAACTTAATGAAGGTAGGAGTAGTGATTCCAGAAGTCATTTTGTCCCTCCACAGGGATACACAGTGCCCTTTGACACACACTCACGCATGCACACCACTATTAAACTCCCATTAAAAAAAGAAACAGTGCATGTAGCATATTTGTATGGTATTTCAAGTCTGCTTGTCACACACCTCAGGCCACCGTGTAGGGCGGTGGTTGGATAACTTCATTTTATTTGAGCGTCTTGGCCCTGGAATCTTCTCTCTCTCATCTGGAGCTTCCTAAGGTGCCGTGATGAGCTCACTCTTTCATCAGCTGTATCCCCGTAATTCATGAGCTTCGAGGTCTTCAGCTGCTGCAGCCAGAAGAGGAATGACATTTCAAATTACAGATCGCTTATTTTGGGTCCTTCTGTTTTCAAGTTATGAATGTAATTTTATGAGCCAATTACTGGGTGGTGGAGCCTCTTTGCAAAGACCAAGTGCCCCCCCCCCAATTGTCTCAGTGCTGCTGTGTATGCATGCATGCTTGTGTGGATGGAGAAATGGAATTGCTAATTCCTACAGATACTTTAGATCTTAAGGGATCTAAAGTAACAACGGACTTTGGTGTTGTACAAGAGTTAGATTTTTAATCGGAGAAATACAAAAAGATGAGGGTGATTCTTTGACTTCCACCAGTGAGGGACTTGTGAGTTCCTACGTAACTGTTTTTTTTTTTTTTTTTTTTATTTCAGTTCATACAAACTTATTAGGTACACCAGTTCCCTCCCTCCCTCCCCCCTCCCCCGTACCCCCTGCCCCCCTCCCACACCCCTCTCTCCCCATCCCTCTCCCTCCCCATCCCCCAGTGCCTCCCACCCCAATTCCCAGAGAGTCCTTTCTTGTGCATGACTGATTTTCCTCTGGGCCCTCCTCTCCCGATGACGTACAAGGACCCAGTGGCCTTTGCCGAACTCCCGTGTTCCCCTTAGGTATAGCAACACTGCTGTGGCTGCCAATCTTTGCCTCCAAGGATCTTGGTGCCTTTAGCAGATGCTAGACTTCGTGAGGTCAACAGTGTGTGGACATGTGCAGGGCATGCAAAGTCCAATTATGATTGCTTCAGCCCTAACTATGTATAGAGTATCTTACATATCATTGCTCCTCCCATCCTTATGCTCTTACATTCTTACCCGCCCCCTTTCCGCAAATTTCCCTGAGCTTCAAGAGTGGGAGAGACAAGCGGGCCTAGTTCTAGGTGGTTGATATAGAGTCTCTGAAATTCTGGATGTGGTTTGTTGATTCTTTTGCAGTTTTGTTGCTCCTGCAATGCCCTTCACTCCCATCCTGGTGGGCATGTGTATGTTACCCTACCTGGCCAGAGACAAAAAGCTGTTAGAGTCTTGTGATAAAGAAATTCAAAGGTAGAGTAATAAAATGGGAAACCACAGTGAGGGAGGGGTCTATCACCCATTTGCAAAATTGTTTACTTTTTATCTGCCAGACTATATGCCCCCATTCTGTTGAGATCACTCCCCCTCAGTAGTAAATGATCAGAAACATAAGTCTGTGAACTTAATCAGAGGTCTCATTACTTATTTGGGTCCTTGGTGGAGGCCTATTTTCCCTGCTGTAACAGGTCCCTTCTCTCCTTCTTTCTGGTGTGGCCCCTCTACCCCATCCCCCTCCTGTTTTCAAACTTGGAATTCCTGTCTCTAGGTGGGCTGGGTGGGTTTGGTACTAGGAGCCACCTATTAGGGAGTACATACGGCGCTTAATTTTCTGGGTCTGGGATACTTCACTTAATACAATTGTTTCTAATGACATCCATTTCCCGGCAAATTCCAGTAATTCATCATTTTTGATGCTGAGTAGTACTCCATTGTAGGATGTACCACATTTCCTTATCCACTCGTCAACTGTTGGACATTTGGGCTGATTCCATGTCTTTGCTATTGTAAAAAGTGCTGCTATGAACATGGTCGTGCTTGTGCTATCGAGGCGAACCTCTGTGGTATGGGGGGTTATTCCCAAAAGTGGAATAGCAGGGTCATATGGCATTTCAATCTTTAATTTCTTTAAGAATCTCCAGACGGCTCGCCAGAGTGGCTGATGAGCCTGCTTCCCACCAGCAATGTAGGAGAGTTCCCCTCTCTCCACATCCCTCCCAGCATTTGTCGTTGTTAGTATGTGTGATTTTTGCCATCCTGACCGGGGTGAGATGAATCTCAGGGAAGTTTTGATTTGCATTTCCCTGATGGCTAAAGAAGTGGAGCATTTTTTCAGATATTTGTTAGACATTTTAATTTCATCCCTGGTAAGTTTCTTTTAAGTTCCAGGGCCCATTTTTTAATTAGGCCATTGGTTTCCTTGGTGTTTAGTTTTCTAAGTCTTTGTGCACTCGGACAATAGAGCTCTATCAGATTGTGTGTTAGTGAAGATTTCTCCTTCTGTGGGTTGCCTTTGAGCTGCGTTACAATCTCTTTATCTGAACAGAAGCTCTTTAATTTCAGAAGATCCCAACTGTTTGACAGTTGGTAGCAGTGACTGTGCCTATGGATGTCTGTTTAGGAACTGTTGGCCTAGCCCAATCAGCTCGAAGGATTTCCCTATCCTTTCAACTATGGTTTTTATAAGTCTCTGGCCTGATATCAAGGTCCTTGATCCATTTGGAATTAGGTCTTGTACATGGTGACAAGTACGGGTCCAGCTTTAATCTTCTGCATGTGGAGATCCAGTTTTGCCAGCACCATTTGTTGTATTTTAATTATCACTGACTTCAAGAAATCTTGAATTTCCTTTTTTATTTCTTTCTGATCCCATTCCTCATTTAGCATCGTGGTGTTTAATTTCCAAAATTAGTGTATTTTCTGCTCTGTGTTGTGTTGTGGATGTCAAGCTTTAGACCATGGATGTCTGATAGGGTGTGGGCTATAATTTCATAGTTCCTATATATGTGGAGATTAATTTTTGTGGCTCAATATGTGGTCTATTTTGGAGAAAGTTCCATAGACTGCTGAGAAGAATGTGCATTCTTTGGTGATTGGATGGAAGGTTCACTAGAGATCCATTAAGTACATTTCAGTAAAGGTTTGATTTAGTTCTGGTTTGTCTCTGTTGAGTTTTTGTCCAGATGATCAAACCCATGTAGAGACTGGGGTATTGAAAGCCCCAAATATTATCATTTTAGGATTGACTTCTTATTTCAAACTCTGTAGTGTTTGTTTAATGAATGAGGAGGAGCACACACTAGGTGCATATATGTTTAGCATTGTGAAGTCTTCCTAGTGAATCCTTCCGGGACTAAACTGTAGTGTCCTTCAATATCTGATATTGTTTTCTTTAGTTTGAAGTCCACTTTGTCAGATAGCAAAATTGCTACCACTGTTTCTTTCCTAGTTTCATTAGCTTGCAGAAATTTTTACTAGTCTTTTACTTTTAGAATGTGCCTATCTTTTGTGGTCAGATGTGTTTCCTGAATGCAGCAGATGGATGGGTTGTGATTTGTAATCCATATTTATTACCTGTGTCTTTGTGTTGGTGAGTTAATTCCTTTGACATTTAATAGTATAATGGAGAAATTACTTTTAATTCCTGACATTTTTGTTGTTTTGTGGCTTTCATAAGTATATATTTAGCTGTAGGCTGTGGTGGTATTATACTTCCCTTCTCTCCTCCTGGATATCCTTTCTCTTTTCTTCAAGGTTCAGTATCTTTCTAGCAGTTTTGGAGACCTGGGCCCCTGAGCTCTTCCTCCCTGTTCTCCCATGGTGCCCCTGAGCTCTTCCTCCCTGTTCTCCCATGGTGCCCCTGAGCTCTTCCTCCCTGTTCTCCCATGGTGCCCCTGAGCTCTTCCTCCCTGTTCTCCCATGGTGCCCTGAGCTCTTCCTGTTCTCCCATGGTACCCTGAGCTCTTCCTGTTCTCCCATGGTGCCCCTGAGCTCTTCCTCCCTGTTCTCCCATGGTGCCCCTGAGCTCTTCCTCCCTGTTCTCCCATGGTGCCCCTGAGCTCTTCCTCCCTGTTCTCCCATGGTGCCCTGAGCTCTTCCTCCCTGTTCTCCCATGATGCCCCTGAGCTCTTCCTCCCTGTTCTCCCATGATGCCCCTGAGCTCTTCCTCACTTAAGCACTGAGGAAAGGCCAGTGAGAACTTGTGCCCTGAACAAACTCATCACAGCTGAGCTTGTCACCGTGTAGCTAGGGAGGAAAGTAAGAGCACATCATCAGAGCAAGAGTCTCCAAAACCCAACCCCCTCCCCCGAACGGGAAGGGGAAAAACTGAGGAACTTGGCCCTGCTTGAGTTGTAACTGGAACAAATTCAGAGAGCAACATCACCACGGCTGAAAGCCAGCCAGCGTTCACTCTGGCAGAGAAAAACAGTCACTCGGGGATTTTTTTCACTAGTCCTGAATGCTGCACGCAAGACCCACGCGGCAGTTATTGCCTTATGATGGATAAAGCACTGCTTAGACCTGCCAGTCCTGGCTTTGATGAAGACACCAGGACGGATGGACGGTCACAGCCAGACAAAATAAGCCCCGTGCTTATTTTCTCGGAGGGGACAGCAGACACTCGTGTCTCTGCGGTGCACAGGCCTCTGCTTTGTCTGGATTTGGATTTTCTTTCCCGTGGAAGCCAACTGAGCAAATGAATTTTGTCAAATTCATCCACATGAGCCGAAGGTTAATGCAGAGGGAAAACAAAATACGACACTGCATTTCTGGCTGCCAATGGCTAATCAAGCCGAGGGTCCTGGAAGAGCTGAGAGGTGAGATGAGCCTGGGCTGGAAACCAGCACCCACGGGGAAATCTGCTCCCTAAACCATGGAGGCAAGTGAAGAGGTGGACAAGGCACCAACTTTTCAAAATCCATTGTGTCTGTGTGTGCGCTGTGGTACATGAGTGGGTCAGATGACAACTTTGTGGGATGTCTCCTTCCACAATGTGGGTTCAATAAAACAAATCATTAAGCATCTTTATACGAACTGAGCCACCTTGCCAGTCCATAAACTTTTAATAACAAAGGTAACTGTAGACATTAGTGTCCTGTCCACTGTACTAACTGAGCAGCCAGGGCTAAGCTGGGCCTGGGGTGGAAAAGAGACCCCGCATGAGGAGTCTTCTGCCTGAGCTGCTCCCACCCCTCAGCAGGTATCCGAGCAGCAGGGAGGCAGCTACAGGGTGAAGACGTCACCAGGCCCTGGCCCAGGCCCGGGGTTCTTCCTTCACTGGCTTCCCTCCCCAGCAGCAGTCGCCATGCCTTCAGGGCCTTGTCTCTCTCAAACAAGAACTCGAGTGTTCGCACCACTTGCCGGTGTTTTGCTGCTGTCTTCTGCTTTAGTGTTCAGTGCAGAAAATGGAGCCCAGTGTCTTGAGCATGTGAGGCCGAGCTCTCCCGGGTGCGGAACTGCCACACAGCTTCTCTGCTCCATGGCCCTCACTCCTGGCACACCGTCCAGCAGCCCTCAACCAGGTTTCCGTTTCCACAGCTTTTGTTCTGTTGCTAAGTGACAGCAAACAGTCATTCCATTTCTTCTGAGACAAGAACCTCACTGTGGAATCCAGGCTGGTCTCAAGGTGAGGAGCCTTGGCCTCCTGAGCGCTGGGAAGCAGAGGTGCCACCATGCCAGTCTTGTTAAACACCAGATGGCAGATGAGGTCCTCGCTGGCAGGTCATTTTGAGCTCACAAAAGCCACGTGGGCGAGTCTAGCATACACATTAAAGGATTCTCTGGGGATTGGGGGGGAGGCACTGGGGGATGGGGAGGGAGGGGTGAGGGGAGGGGGAGCAGGGGGGTAGGAGGGAGGAGGAGGGAGGGAGGGAACCAGTGTACCTATTAAGTTTGTATGAGTGGAAATAATAATAAAAAATGTTAAAAAAAATACAACATATCAAAATCTCTGGGACACAGTGAATCTTCTCCTCAGAGGTAAGTTTATACCTCTCAATGCCTGTATCAAAAAAGTAGAAACATCAAAATAAATAACTTAACAATGCAGTTTAAAGATTTAGAGATACAAGAGCAATCCAATCCCATAAGCACTGGAGGAGAAGAGATTAGCAAAATCAGGGGAGAAATATCCAAAATTAAGGTAAGAAAATGATACAAAGACTCAACCAGAAGAAAAGCTGTTTCTCTGATCTTTGACAAAGAGGCCCAAAAACTCAATGGAAAAAGAACTGCATCTTCAACAAATGGTGCTCTAAACACTGCATATCCACATGCAAAATATTAAAACTGGACCGTACTTTCCACTACACACAAAAATCAACGCTAAATGGGCGAAGGACATGATATTTGGCCAGAAATTATAAAAACCTTAGTAGAAAGCATAGGGAACACCCTCAAGTAGATTGGGCTAGGCCAATATTTCTTAAAGAGAAGCCCAGTAGCACATGCACTAGAACCAATAATCAACAAATGGGATCTCCTGAACTTAGAGAGCTTTATACAACAAAAAAGATTGTAAAGCAAGCAAAAATGGCAAAAAGGCAACCCACAGAATGGGAGAAAGTCCTCACTAACCACATATCTGATGGAGCTCTATTATCCATAGTACACAAAGAACTTAAAAAGTTAAACACCAAGGAGATAAATATCTCCATTAGAAAATAGGTCTGGGAACTCAAAAAAAAAAAAACTTTTGTAGGGATGAAATTATCAGCATTTCCCTCATCTCTAGCCATCATGGAAATGCAAATCAAAATTTGTGACTTTATCTTAACTCTCTCAGGAGGGTGAAAATCCACAATACACACAACACCAAATTCTGGAGATGTTCAGAGAAGGGAACCCTCATACACTGCTGGTGGGAAGCTGCAGACTTATAAAACCACTCTAGAGATCAGTATGGCAATTTCTAAAAAAGTAAAAATTGAAATGCCATATGACACTGCTATACTACTTCTGGGAATAATCCCAGAATAATGCAGCAATTCACTACAGTGACATGAGTATTGCCATGTTCATTGAAGCACTATTTACAATAGCAAAGTCATGGAATCAACCTATATGCTCCACAGCTGATGAATGGATAAGGAAAATGTGAAATATTTACACAATGGGATACCACTGAACTATCAAAAAAAAGATGAATCAATGAAATTTTCTGAAAAATAGATAGAAATTAGAAGAAACTATATTGAGTGTAGTATCTCAGATACAGAAAATTAAGATGCCATATGTACTCTCTAATAAGTGGATCCTAGTTCCAAATCCACTTAATGACATACTCAAAAGTAAATTTCTGTAATACCTACTATTATTACAAAGGATTACAAGTATGAGGGAAAGGGAAAGATGACCTCCATAGAAAGGAGACAAAAGGCCACACTTTAAAAGAGGAATTAGGCCATAGTCATGTATTGCATGTAAGTAGTGAGACATCTGATGCAGCTCACTGTCACTTCTCTTCCTGTTCAGTTGGGAAGGAAAATATTTCATCTTCTCAGTCAGGGAGGATACAGGGACAGGCAATTAGATTGTGTTCTGAATTATAGTTTGTGGTTGTTTTAAGTTTTGCTATTCCTGTATGTCCTTTGGCTACATTCTGATTGGTATGGAAGGACACCTCCTAACCAAAGATAAAAGACAATTTAAATGAAGATCTTAATATTGCCAAAGGAGTAAACCTAAAATGTGCACTATCTTACTAATCTTCAATACCTGTCTACTATACCCATCTTAATTGATGCACTAACAGTCCAATAGCCTCATCTAGGAAATAACACCAACACCAGACAGGCATACCCAACTCCACAGCAAACACCATCAATAATTTCTCATGTGTATTAATACTATCTAATTAATTCACCCAAAACACACAAAACAAAAAGAAGGATATAAAAGATAAAACAAAAATGCTCAGGTCATAGTGCAAGTCCATGAGAAACAAAAATCAAGACAATAAATCTCCTGAACAAATAGTCAACCTCATAATGGTGGAATCCAACCAGAACAAACTCACAGTACCTAGCCAAGAAGGCCATGCCAGAGATAATGATTTTCAAAGCCTGATCTTTACTATGATCAAAATGATGAAAGAGGAAATCTGGGAGTGATTAAATAACCACACCAAACAGTTTGAACAGGAACACAACAGACCCTTGGAGAAGATGAGAAAAGCAGCACGATACTTGCTGCCACATGAAGCATGTTAGACAGTTGTCATCAAAAAAACTAGATGAAAGATAATGGGCTAAGGAGTGAATAAATTTGAAAATAGTAGGGAGTCTGGTAGGGGAGATGAAGGATTACAACTTGATGAAGGATTACAACTTGATGAAGGATTACAACTTGATGAAGGATTGTCAACTTGACACACCTGGAATTAGGGAAGATCAGCTGAATGGATACCTGATAAAATCAGCTGAGACCACCTGAAGAGATTATCTGGCTAATACAAAGATCAGCTCTAGATCTGATTGAAACCTTCCCAGATCTCATGGAACCTCACAGTAGTGGACCAGATAAAAGGAACTACAGAACAGAAGTGTGTCTTCAGGAATCTGGCCCTCAGCAGTCATGGATAGAGTGACTTAGACTGTCTCCAACTTAGCTGTCCAGCCAGCCATGCCACTTCTGCCATGAAAGTCTGTTTTACCCCTCTGGAACTGTAAGTTGAATAAATCTCCCTTTCTCCCTTAAGTTATTTGACTTTGAGTGTTTTCTCATAGCAACAGTTAAGAGTAACCATTACATGAGGAGTGGAAATTGAAAACATTATGAATTCCTAGAAATCTTTCTTGTGTTCCCCTTAAGTATAAGAACACTAGAGTTCTAGGAATTGCCACTGAGTCCTTACACCTCATCAGAGAGGAGGACCCAGAGGAACGTTTGATATACTCATTAAAGGATGCTTCAGAGATGGGGGAGGGGCACTGGGAGAAAAGGAGGGAGGGGGAAAAGGAAGGGACAAAGCAGGGAGGGAACAGAGTGGTCCAGGGAGGGGTGGAGGAAAGGAGGGGACAGGGGTTACTATTATGTTTGTATGAGCAGAAAGAAAAAAGAAAAATGTTCCTTATAATCTCTAAGGGACATGCCTTCATTCAAAATCAAAAAAACAAAAAACAAAACAGGAGTTTGAAAGAAGTTGATCTCTAACCCCTACAGATTACTTTAAAAGTGTTAAGACAAAAATGAAAGAACTAACTTCATATATGTTAGAACAATAGAAAACTAGGATTAGAAATGAAGTCGGCTAATACATCTGAATTATTACCATCTTATGAAACTTTAATTGATAAAGAATCATTTTTTAATGATAAAGAAAGTGGAATTTTTTGTGGTGCAGAGGGGCATATGTGCTACAGCTTGCATGTGGAGGCTACAGGCAACCTCCTGGAATCTCTCTCCTTCTTTATGACCTCCAGCAGGTTGGCATTTCCTTTCCACTTCTTATGTGCTGGGGACCAACTCAGGTGGTCAAGTTTGTACAACAAATGTCTTTACCTTCTTGAGCTATCTTGGTGACCCAAGAATGTGTTTTCGTGTGAAGGAATTCACTGCCAATATTTATCTATTGACAGCAAAGGATTTAATATATTACATAAGCTTAGTTGGTAGAACAGTGGCAGGACTTGGGAAGATTGATTCCAGTTGTAAAAATAACTATTGTGGATAAAATGTTGTCAGGCAGCATCACAAGCTAAAAAATGTTTTCTGAAAGGCAGAGTTGAATGTTATAAACTTTTTGTGTCTTTTTAAATTTTGCCCTTTTTTCTTTGAAATTCCTGTGCCATCTACACATTCTGAAATCAGCACTCTGCTTAAAACATCTAGACAAGACTCTCTACCCACTCTACCTGCAATAAAGATTATGACTTGCCAAATGTTCAGATGATCATTAAATTAAGATTACATGGATGATAGATACATAGATATATATAGATACCGATGTGAGAGATAGAGAAAAATTGTTTTTTATCAATGGTTTCTGGTTTCCCCTATTGTTTTTTAAATATTAAAATTATAAACATATCTTTTGCTAAAAAACATTATGAATTCATTATATCTATGTATGTAACAGTAAAAAATAAAGGAATGGAGGGAAAAAAGAGGGAGCGGGGTGTTTTGCGGAGATATCCAAAGGAAGTAATAGTGAGAAAGGCATAGTTATGATCAAAATTCACTTTATGTATTTATGAGACTGTTGGACCCTTCCAGCGTTTACCCTAGGGCATGGCTGAGCACATGGGACTAAAGATGGCGCTGAGGGCAAGGGTCTTGGGCGTAACCTGATCACTTCACAGAGAGCCCTAATTGGCTTTCAGGTATCTACCTGCCTCCTGTGCTGAGTGACATTGAACTTGACCATTAGCACCTGTAGGATGTCTTGACCTTGTGATACAATTGGATGCCTGTTTCATTCCTTGGTGGCCTTTGTCTATAAAAGTTCCTTTTCTCCCCCCAATAAACGGAGATCTTCTTCTGACAATCTTCCTGTCCCATGCCGAGTCTCTGGAGGTAGGGACGGCTGGAACCTGCTTTCATCACAGCCAGCAGCTGTGTGTTTGAGTGAGTGAATGAGTGCATGATTAGGAACTGGTTCCCACAAGTGGCGACCAGGAAGGGACACTTCTGAAATTGGACGAAGCTAAGCAGGCTTCCAGGTAAGTGAAAACTTGGGAAATATGGGGAATTCAACATGCAGACTGGACCAAGTGCCATCAGCACTCAAGTCCATATTAAGGAGTCACGGGTTTGACATTTCTGATCCAGGCATTGCCAGAGTGTGGAAATTGACTTTTGAGTTGGCTCCATGGGCTCGGGCCACCAACATATTTTCATGGGATACATGAAATAAAATAGAAGTTCTAGCCAGAGAGTGAGAAAAAAATCATAATATACTGCCTTCCATGGAATTTTATTCCACAAATTCTGCTCTCAAGATGGTTTTCCTTCCCAATCCAATTCAGCCCACACTGGAGCAAACTGTGCAGGTAGAGAGGGAGAGGCCAGAGCCATTCTGGAGCGAGGCTCCAGGGGGGTTGGAGCCAACAAGCTATCCCGGGCACTCATCAGGGGGCTCCGCTGATGAGCCACGTGGGCCTGGGGAACAGGGGTACAGAGAAGCTGCTACATTCGGGAATGCTGAATGGCGTGGGCCCACTGAGCCGGGGCTGGGCGGGCATTCTGCCAGACCATGGCAGGGTGCAGGAAACCTTGGGGATGGTGGACATGCCTGCTGTTTAGAGAATGATAACCAATCACTGTGCGAACGCGGAGAATGTTACCCAGAGTTGTGGGCTATGACATGGGCACTCAGTACTGGTACCAAAGCCTCTACCAGTGGCGGTGGAGAGACTGCAAGTGGCTGCAGCGGGGCAACACGTGGGGATGTGGAACCATGCGGCCGGGGAGCCATACATGGCTGCAACGAGGCTGTGCACAGCCGGGGGACAGAGGTTCACAGAAGTGGACTGGCGTGTGGGCCAGCATGCGTGGACAAGCTGATGCCTGAGGGAGTGGAGCTTCCCATTTGGGAGGGCCAGCTGCTTGCCCAAGGTGAGGAAGGGTGGCGCCTACTCTGAGAGCCCAAAAAGGATGTGGGAAAGTCGCGGGAGAGAGTGCCCTGCTCCCTTTATCAAAGGGAAGATGTTAGGAGCACTCTGAGAACAGGGAGTGGTCCCCTGTACCTGGATTTAACTCTGTTAGGGAGAAAAAGGGATGGAGAAGGATTAGAAGGAGACCCGCCTCCATACCCCTTAGCAAAAATCCATCCTGATTCCATGCGTGGGCACACTGGTGCTGGCCAGGCTACAGCAGGGAACCCAGAGCTGGAGCCCATGTATGCTGAAGCGTATTAAGTACAAGACTATCCTCTTAACTTAAATCCAGGAGGCAATCGCCCTACAGTGTGGTATCCTTGGGAAGCAAAAGATTTAAAAGAATTAAAGCAGGCCGTGCTAGAGGATGGTCCAAATTCTCCTTGAGTTGAGGCCCTCCTTCAAGATTTAGCTCACCAACCCTGTACTACTAAGGACTGGATGGATATGGCCAAAGTGGTGCATCCCAATCCCACATTCATTAAGTGGGCAGCGCTATTTAAGAAAGAATGTGGGGCCCAACAGGCAGTCATGGAAGCCCCATACCAAGAACAAGTCTCCTTGATAGGTTTAGCTGCATGGAAAAAGCTAGATGAAGGTCCTTCTAAAACGCATCTAGCAGGCGTTATACAAAAACTCGTTGAGACCCTTCCCGAGTTCATTGACCGGGTGGAAAAAAAAAGCCTCTGTAGTAAACTTCCCCCAGACCCCCTAAGGGAACAATTTGCTAAATTGCTGGTATGGGAAGGAATGAACGGGGATCACAAAATAGCATGTGCAGGTCTTAAGGAGAGATCCATGGACACCTGGATTATTGCTTCACAGGATGTGGGGAATCAAAAACACCAAAGTCAGACACTCGCTGTGGCCCTGGAGACACAGACAAAGACACTGGCCAACACCGAGCCTTCAGGGCCAAGAGGGGAGGGGAAACAATGGAGTTTGTTTTCCTTGTGGTGGAGGTGGGGCATTTCAGGAGGGAGTGTCCCCAGGGCGAGGAAGGGAAGCCCAGGGAGGTAGGAGGAGCTAAGCCCCCTACAACTCCATGCCCTAGGTGCCGCAGAGGGCTTCAATGGAGGAGAGACACGTTCTGGAAGACAAGCCATTGTTGAAAGATATCAACAATATTTAAAGGCCCAAATACAAAAACAAAAAGGGGGAGTAAGCCCCCACCAACAGCTGGGGTTGGTATTATTTACCATCAATGTTTTATATTTTAAATTTTATAAAAGGACAACTTAAATTGAGATCCCAAAGACACTGGGAAGCCTATCCACCTAACTTTCTGTCAGGAAACTATCCATGGTGTGCTCAAGGAAGATGTTAACTGTGATCCTTATAGGCCTAATTGATACCTTGCCTGGATGGAGTCGATCTGGGTCTGATCTAACATCTAGAAAAATTGTTCTTTTAATAACTATATCGCTTAAGTGTTTTTTCAGCACATCTCTCAGCAGCACTCCATCATCAAGACCACGCTACAGGCAGCCTATGGCCCTTGAACATCCCTGCCACGCCCCCAGCCATGCCTGGTGCTGATGCCAACCTGTCTTCTCTGCCATATGCATGACGCCTGCCCAATGGAAAAATCTCTCTGGTCTAGCTAACTTTTCAAGTGCAGTACAGGTCCAATGTGTGATACAGGCCTTTAAATACGGCTCAAACCCCCAAGGTTGGTAAAGCCAACCTCATACAGAGGACTGGTAGCCAGAGACGGGCAAGTGAAAGCCCGGCCATGGATCAACCTAAGACAGGACTTGTAGTATTATACCTGGAGACTACAAGATCCCATGATGGGTCAGACCATGGTGGGAGGTTTTTCACGCCTAAGACAGGCACAGTCACTCAAGACCAATTTGGTCTGCTCGGTCACAGGTAGCCTCCTGGACCATCACATACAAAAACAAAAGGGGGAGATGTTGGGCCCGCCCAGGATTTGCCCCAGGGCATGACTGAGCACATGAGACTAAAGATGACCCTGAGGGCAAGGGTCTTGGGTGTAACCTGATCACTTCACAGAGAGCCCTAATTGGCTTTCAGGTATCTACCTGCCTCCTGTGCTGAGTAACATTGAACTTGACCATTAGCACCTGTAGGATGTCTTGACCTTGTGATACAATTGGATGCCTGTTTCGTGCCTTGGTGGCCTTTGTCTATAAAAGTTCCTTTTCTCCCCCCAATAAACGGAGATCTTCTTCTGACAATCTTCCTGTCCCATGCCGAGTCTCTGGAGGTAGGGACGGCTGGAACCTGCTTTCATCACAGCCAGCAGCTGTGTGTTTGAGTGAGTGAATGAGTGCATGAGTGGGAACTGGTTCCCACGTGAGACCATCAAAAATAAATACATTATTTAAAATTTGGGAAACAATTTGGCAAACCTTGGAGACATTGTTAGTACAGTCACTCATAAACCAGATACAATAGACTACATGGAATGAAGACATATTACAGATGAAGAAGTGATTCATTAGCTTCACATGTGTTCCCTGTCATGGAGAGGGTATTAGGATTAGGGAGGTGGTTGGTTACATGAAGGCCAACCTCATTCTCTACTGTGTCCTAATTCTGATCTTCCCTCTCCTCTCCTTCCCTCCTCCCTTTCCCAGTGTCCTTCCTTGCACTCTCCCCACTTCTTCCTTTCCTTTTTCCTCCTCCCTCCCTCCCCCTCTCCCATTGTCTCCCCCTTTCTCCCTTCCATCCCCTGGAGCATCCTTTTATGTGAATGCCAAACCTCCCTCTGAGTAAACCACCCTAGTTAGGTTTCGGGACTCAGTAGTATAGCCCAGAACCCCTTCTTGGGCTCCCTGGTAGCATGGGAACTCTATTATGACTGTTAATCCCTTGCATCAAAGGATCTTACTCCCTAGAGCCTTCTCCCCTGTGAACCATGCTAGACATTGGGAGGTTGTTGATATGCCAGCCATTGTTCATGTAAGGCAAAGTCCAATTCTGGTTACTATAACCCTCCTAACTTGTTTGGAGTATCTTGCATATCTTTGTTCCCTGCCACCTTTACACTCTGACAATCTTGCCACCCCCTCTTCTGGGTGGTTCCCTGAACTTTAGGATGGGGAGAGATTTGGCTGGTCTGGTTCCAGGTGATTAATGTAGGATCTTTGGTGTTCTGAATTATAGTTTGCAGTTGATTCCAGTTTTGATTTTCCTGCACCACCCTTGGCTGCATCCTGATTGTTATCGAAGGTCATCTCCTAACCAAAGATAAAAGACTGTTTAAATGAAGATCTTAATATAAGAGGAGACTCAAAGATAGATGGAAGAGCAGGAGTAGGACAAAGCAGGGGGGGTATCAGTGGCCCATCTGCCATTGTTTACCATCTATCTGATAAAGGCCTTTTTTTAACTGTTTTTTTTAATCATTTGAGAGAAGAGTATTTCAACACCCAGATAGGACTAAGCCTAGTGCAGTGGAAAAACAGTGAAATATACAATAGTCAACTAGAATGCAGCATATTGGTGATCCTGCAGTGTTCACTGTTCACCCAGAATCAGACCAGTCAAATCTCTCTCTGTCCCAAGGCTTGGGGAGCCTTGCAGAAGAGGGAGACATAAGATTTTTATGAGCCTAAAAATGGGAACGTCCACCACTGAACATGACGTTCCAAGCAGGACTTTTGCATCCAGGAATTCACTGCAGTGAGGCTTGTTCTTACCAGACCTGCATAATGACTGACATACCAACATACACACTGTGCAGTTTGCCTGCATAGTTGCTGATAAATGACCATCGAACAGCTTAAAGAAACAAGGAGTTTATTTTTCTCTTATAATCAGTGGTTACAGTTCTTAATCCAACTTGATGGGAGAGCTCACACCAACACCAGATCCAAGGGAACTGGCCACACCATCTCTATGTAATGGCTGAGAGAAGGACGATCCTTACTTATCAGACCAGCATGTCTGGCCAAATGTGTCCAAGGATGCCAACTCTCACAACTAGCTCTCTGTCTTTTATTTGAGGGCATAATCCCATCCACCATGGGCTGGGCCTTCCCTATTAGCTAGACAATCTCCTGCAGGTTTGCTCTGGACTTAACCATTAATTCTCTACAAATGTGCCCAGAGCTCAAACCATCAACTGTCAAGTTGACATCTGTGCCTAACACTGACACCCACATGGACTGAAGATGTTCTCAGGAGGAAAAATTTCAAGCAGTAGGAACATTAAGGGCTAAGAATTGACATATGAAGGGAATGCCCCATCACTGGATCTGCTCAAGGAAGGGCCACTTTGCCTAATACAGAGTCTGAACCCTACCAGGGCAGATGGTCCAGAGGGAACCCTGGGAATCATAGAAGTAGACAGACAGGAGAGTGAGAAGTAGGGGATGAATATAGGATAAAGGATGGGGGAACAGAGGGGAGAAGGAGGGAAGCCAGAATTATTACTCATTATATTTGTACAACTAGAGAATAAATGAAATTTAAATTAAAAAATGATGAATCAAAAATATTGATCAATGAGAACTGAGGAACAGAAAGGGAATATGTATTTAAAACACAAACAACAAGAGTCAATTGTGTACATTAAGGCTTAGAACTGACAGGTGTTAATGGGTTCACCATAATCCTGGGACTGGTGGTTTGTGTGATTGGATCTGGAGATAACAGAAGTCACATGAATCTTTGGGAGATTGCACATCTGCTGAGGAATGCACAGATGACATGGGGATGTCCTTGTCCCCACCTGTGATGGGGTTTTGCACCAGGCTATATGTCTCATGCACAAAGGGAGGCAGCCACACAGTCTACATGAGATCAGGTTGGCATGTGTCCTACATGAACTTTGACAATTGCATCTCATTTTGGATCCTCCGATGAATCTACACCCATGATTTCCAATCATGTTGAGACACATAGACTGTGGACCCAGGTATGAGGCAAAACATCTCAAGAGGCACTCATTCCTGAGAAACTTAAGCAATAGACAGGAAGGAACTCACTGCACCTGAGGTATTAGAAGATGATCCTCATAACATATTTGCCAACTTGTCTTTATCCCCAGATGAGGACCTCAGATGCACAGCCCAGAACAGGAGTGGCTCAATTCCTCTTGGGAGAGTGGCACAGGCTGGGAAGAAATAACAGTTATGAGTGATTGCTCGAAGCATAATGGTAATAAAAAGTACGCTATATGCACACGTGCCTCTTGTGTGATACATGTTCATCTTCCTGACAGCACACATATCACCTCTGCTCAGGCTCACAGCTTGAAAGACATAGACAGTATGTTCACTCTCATTTCTGTCTTCTTGCTTCTGAGGCTGCCTCTCCTGGTAGCTGAAGATAAGTGCTTTTGGAGTATAAATCACAGTGAGGGGAAGGTCGCAGACCAGCCAAATGTAGGCATTCACTACCTTTTGATACTCACATCAGATATGCTGGATGACTCATGGGACCAATTCCTTGAAAGGGAGTAAGTGAACTTTTCATTCCTCAATGTCTGTTCTATTGTTATGAAGAGTAACCCAGGGTGAGGATGGGTATTTTCTCCCTCACAGTCTTATTAATGAGCTATAAGAGTGAATGCTTTCTCTTACTGATCACTCTGAACTAGTGAGAAATTCATCACATTGGACTTTGTCTGCCTTTCTGATTTCTACTTCAAAAGATGGAAGGGTATGAGCTCTCTCATTCTCCCTCCCCCCTGCCTTCCTCTCACTCTCTCGTCTTCACCTCTCCATTCCTTCACAAGTTGCCACTGCACAAGCAGTAATCCTAGTCTCAACACAACCCAGAACTCCAGCTGAGTTCAATGTCCACAGGCTGTAGCAAAACATCTTGTCAAGAGCTTGATAATTGTTCTTCTGTCGCTATGAAATTATTAATGTCTGTACCAAGTAACCATGTATTGCTGTGCCCTCAAATGTTTACGCCAATTTTAAAACAGATTTTAGTCATTTTTCAATAATCTGTATATTTTCAATTTTTTCTCTTTACTTTTTGTGGTTGAAATTTAGTTTTGTAACAAATGCTAATAGATGTAAAAATCTCCCCATCAAAGCTTACTTTCATTAACTTAAAAGCATTCCCATTGTGCTGCAGGAATGGAAAGCTGACAGCCAGAAAATATAAAGTTATTAATTATACATTGGTCATGTTTGCATTTGAATTTTATGAGAGGATAATAAATGAATATTAAGTATATAGATTACTCATGCTAACGCATATTGTCAAAACTGGAAGATATGATGACTATTCCTCTCTGAATTACTTTCGGTAATTTTATGTGGTCAAATGCTTTTAGAAATTTATTTGCATTATTGTCCATATTTTCCAGCTTTCTACAGATGTTGCTTTTATTTTCGTGTGTTTCTTTGCTCTACACCAAATACCCTCTTTGACTTGCCCGACCTCTAGTTCATCTCTTGGTCCTCAGGCCATCTTCCTTCTGCTTTCATGTAAAGTATATCTATGGGGTTTTATGTTTCAATGCATCAATATGAAATATAGGAAACAAAAAACATAGATGGTGTGTGTATTCTGCACAGCACTAAAATAATCATCTCTATGCAATCACTTCTGTAATGTGACAGTGTGGGGCTGGAGAACTGGCTCAGGGGTTAAGCCTCTGCCTCACAAGCAGAAGGACCTGAGTTATGGTTCCAAAACCCACATTAAAAATGCCCTGGGCCTGGAGGGAAGATCCCAGGAAATCCCAAAGCAAATAAATATATAGGCAGAACACTCCAGGATGATCCCTGATGTCACCCTAGCATCTTCACAGCCACACATGGTGCACTCTTATACCACACACACACACACACACACACACACACACACACACACACACACACACACAAAGACACACACAGAGACAGAAAACAGTCGATACAGGTACATTTTGGTGAACATCCAGCTGGGACAGCTTAGATACTTGGAAAACTATTTTCATTGTTTGAGGAACACACACTGGTTTCCATAACTGGTGGGGTAATCACATCTTATCCATAGATGTAAGCATCTGATTGGTTGAAATCCTCCTGGCATCATTCCCTCTATATTTATATAGTAACTGACACCCTGTTTAATGTCATTAAGAATCTCCATGTATTTGTAAATTCACTTTAGTGCAGATTACTGGAATTGGTCACTTTTCCAAATATTTATTGATCATATATCATAAGTAGTTTGAGAAATTTCCCTACTGTATGTGGCACATTTTCTTTCTTTTCTTGAACTATATTATATAGTATGGATATCAATTTTCTGTAAGATGTACATTCTGAAGTATTTTCTCCCACTTATGAATTTTGAATAACTATTTTTTAAATGCACAAACAGTTTAATTTCATGATGTCCCACTTGTCAACTCTTGGTCTTACTTCTTTTCAGAAATCCGTTAATTTATTTGTATTTAAATTTCCTCTAACAGGATTAGAGTATAAGAACTAGTAATAAGTTTTGGAGTATGTTGAAATTGATTTGTTTTTTGCATGGAGACAGGAATGTGCACTCATATCGTCCAAATGTGGATATGTGTTGCATTGTTAGCTAAGTATGCACTAATGTGTTGCATGCTTCAATCCCTGAACCACATATTTTTGTTCCTCCAACTCTGTGTTGTAGCTTGAAATCAGACAGGAAATAGGTTGAGCACATTCTTGATAGTCAGTGCCACTGCACTGTCTTTCATCAATTTCTGATCATTTCCTGTATTTTTGTAAAAAATAGATTTTGTATTTTGATGGAGATGTCATTGAAGGTATAGATTTAGGGCTGGAATGTTTCATTTATTTATTTAATTATTTATTTTTCTGCCACATTTTATTTGTTTTCCCAATCATACAAGCTCAACAAGTACACCCGTCCTCTCCCTCCCTCTATACCTCCACAGTCCTCCTCATCCAATATCCCCCTTTTTCCCTTCCTTTAATCCCGTCCCTCCTTCCCTCCCTTTCTTTCTCTGCCTTCCACCCTCCCATCTCATTGAGTATACTTTTGTGTGAATGCCAAACGTCCCTCTGAGTCCTTCAGCCTAGTGAGGTATAAGAACAAAGTGGTATAGCCCAGAGCTCTTGCTTGGGGTCCGCATTAGTATGGGATATCTATTGTGACTGTTAATCCCTTGCCTCTAAGGATCCTTTCACCTGGGACCATGCTAGACTTTGGGGATCCTTTACACGTCAGCCATTGTGCTGGTCATGCAAAGTCTTATTATGGTTACTGCAGCCCTAACCTGTGGGGAGTATCGTGCATATCGTTGGTCTTCTCCACCTTTTGGCTCTTACAATCTTGCCACCTCCACTTCTACAAGTTTACCTGAGTTTTAGGATGGGGACTGATTTGGCTGGTCTGGTTCAAGGTGACTAATTAAGGTCTTTGGTGTTCTGAATTATGGTTTGTAGTTATTTTCAGTTTTGTTTTTCTTAAACCACCCTTGGCACCATCCTGATTGGTATTGAAGGTCACCTCCTAAACAAAGATAAAAGGCTGTTGAAATGAAGATCTTAATATGAGATGTGACTCAAAGGCAGATGGAATAGTAGAAGGACACAGCAGTGAGGGGGGTCAGTTTCCCATTTGCAGGAAGGTTAACATCTATCTACCAGTCTCTATACCCTCACTGATTGGTGAGATCAAACCAGTTCAGTCCCAAATGACCAGGAAGAGAAGTGAGAGTGAACTTCACCAGATGTCTCACTATTACATGCAGTATTTGACGGTGACCTATTTTATCTACTGAAAAAGGATTCCCTCTTGCCTTTTACTGGGGGAGCCCTCTTTTCCCCTTCCCTCGTGTTTATAATCTTTGGGATTACAGTAGTTATTACAGACATTTATCTTTGACTATGCCATTAAGTGGGTTTAGTACCAGGATCCACCTATTAGGGAACATATACAGTGTCTAATTTTCTGTGTTTGGGTTACATCACTCAATATAATTTTTTTCTAATTCCATCCATTTCCCAACAAATTTCATCAATTCATCTTTTTTGATGGCTGAGTAGTATTCTGTCTTATAGATGTACCACATTTTCCTTAAACTTTCATCAACTGTTGGACATTTGTGTTGATTCTATGACTTTGTTTTTGTAAATAGTGCTGCTATGAATATGTTTGTGTTTATATCACTGTAGTGAATTTTTGCTTTATGGGGGATTATTCCCAGAAGTGGAATAGCAGGGTCGTATGACATTTCAATGTTCAACTTTTTAAAAATTCACTAGAATGATTGCCAGAGTTGTTGTATAAGCCTGCATTCCCACCAGCAATGTAGGAGAATTTGCTTCTCTCCAAAATCTCTCCAGCATTTTGTGTTGTTCGTATTGTGGATTTTTGCCATCCTGACCAGGATGAGATGATATCTCAGGGAATTTGACCTGCATTTTCCTGGTGACTAAAGTTGTTGAGCCTCTTTAAATATTTGTTAGACATATCATATTCGTCCCTAGATACCTTTCCTTTCAGTTCCAGGCCAATTTTTTAATTGGGTCATTTATCTCCTTGGTGTTAATTTTTTTAAGTTCTTTGTGCACTTTAGATAATAGAGCTCTATGACATATGTGGTTACTGGAGATTTTTTTCCCATTCTGTGGGTTGCCTTTTTGCTTGGTTTACAATCTCTTTTTCTGAACAGAAGCCATTTAATTTCATTAGATCCCATTTGTTGAGTGTTGGTTCTAATGACTGTGCTATTGGATTTCTGTGTAGGAACTGTTGGCCTAGACCAATCAACCAAGGGAGTTCCCTACCTTTCAACTAGGGTTTTTATAATTTCTTGCCTAACATTAAGGTCCTTGATCCAATTGGATTAATTTTTGTGCATGGTGACCAGTACAGATTCAGTTTTAATCTTCTGCATGTGGATAGGTGGTTTTGTCAGCACCATTTATTGAAATGCTATTTTTTTCCATTGAAATTTTTTGGTCCCTTTATCAAATATCATATGGCTTTAATTGTGTGTATTTGTATCTGGGATTTCAACACTTATCCATTGAGCTATATGTCTATTTTGGAGCCAGCACCAGGCTTTTTTATTACTATGGATTTGTAGTGTAGATTAAGCTGTGGAGTGTGATACTGCCAGCATTGTTTTTTTACTCAGGATTGTTTTTGCTTTCCTGGGTCTTTTGTGCTTACATATTAATTTTAAGATTGCTTGGTCAATTACTTTAAAGAATTGCTTGTGGATTTTGATTAGTAAAGCACTGAATCTGTATATTACTTTTGGCAGAATGGTCTATGAAGCTAATTTCATACCAATGCAAAACATAACAAAGATACACTTAAAAAAGAAAACTGTAGGCCACTGTTTTTGATACACACAAATGCAAATATTCACAACAAATTCTTAGCAAATCAGATTCAAAATCATATCAAAAAGATCATTCAATATGATCAAATAGGCTTTGTCTCAGAAGCACAAGGTTGGTTCAACACATGCAAATCCGTAAATATAATACATCATGCAAACCAATCCAAAGTCTAAGACTACATTGTTTTCTTGGTTTTTGTTTCTCATGGATTTGCACTGTTACCTGGGCATTTTTATCTCTTATGAGTTTCTTATTGTTTCTCTGTGTTTTTGACTGAACTGAATTAGGTAGTATTACTACACTTGAGCAGTTATTGCTGGTGTTTGCTTGGAGTTGGATACACTTGTTTAGTATTGGTGTTATTTTATAAATGAAGATATTGGGCCCTTAGTATATCAATTAAGTTGAGGTAACTAGACAGGGAATGAAGATTAATATGGTAGTACACTTCTTTTTGTTTACTTCCTTGGTGATATATGAGGGTGAATTTTATGGTCCCTGAAGTTTTTGGGTGGCTATATGGAAATGTTAAACTATAATGAATAATAATTGAGGGGAGCAAGATGGTAAAAAGAGTTTACTTATCCTAGATCTGGATGTTAAGATTCTCACCCCTTTAATGATATGATTGTAGAGGATTTCAGATGAATGTTGTTGGACCCATAAAGGTTTGTTTGGGTTTTTTCTGGACTCTGTTGAATTCTAAGGAACACGGAGTCTGCCCTGGTCCAGGTCTGGGGCAGAAAGACAGAGTGGCTAGTATGGCCTGTAGATCACTTGGGACCTGGGGCGTGGTCTCGGAGCCTTCCACAGAGCCAGAAAGGCATTCTGGCTACTATTGGGGCATGAAGATGACCAGGGCCTGGGACATGGTCTAGGGCCCTTACCTGAGGAGCAAGGATTCTGCCCTGGTGTTGTTCTTCTTTAGAATCCTAGTGGTCCCTAGTCTATGTGTGGTTCCACCGGAAGTCATTTCAACCTAATGGGTATTTACTATTCTTTGGAGAATATAAACTGGCCTTGGCTTTGTGCAGGTAACCTAATAGTAAGATTTCCTTAAATTGATGTAAAGGTAGTGGTCAAATGACCAGCTGACTGAGGGAGGGACTTGTTCCCACCAAACTCCTTCCTTGTGCAACCAAACAGAGAGTGGTTTTGGACAGGCACATATAAAACTCACATCTGCCAGCACCAATGGTCCCCCTCATGGTTACCATCTGGACTTTCCACTTAAATTCCTTCAAGAGGCTGAACTAATGGAAAACATCTTGTCCACCTGAAGCACATTTGAGAAGATATTTCTGTTCTTCATTCTAACTGAGAGGCCTCAGTTTGCTCAGCAAATCCATCTCCTATTGATCAAGGCAAGAGTACCTGGTTGGCCTGTTCTTTTGCCTTCATCATGAGGTCGACCTAGTCTCGATGCTGAACATGTTTAGAATGGCAAACCATGCTTGGCAACTTTAAATTTGACTTTTCTGGGAGGAGGGAATGAAGATGAATTCCTCAAAGTAGAAAGTCTTGTACAATTTTGACTGGCCACCCTTCAAAGTTGAATTGTCATTGAATGGAATTCTGGACTTTTGGACTCTAGGTCATTAAAAGGGACCCTGATCATAAAAATCACAGAATTCATTATATAAAATCCTACCATTCTGAACCATTCCCATGTGTTGATTCTTGGTACAGACTCACCCTCTACTTCTCAAGATGGCTCCATTTATATATGACTCCTGACAGCAGATGCTTTAACATCCTAGCACTGCACAGAAGATAATCCCTGTCATCTGTCCTGTTTGATGCAGCCAGAATTTAACATGCCAATCATCCTCCATACCAGGCATAATTAATTACCTTCTTCCAGGATAAGTGACTCTCAATCAGAAACTCCACATCCCACTGCCTTTTTGCAATTGGCTCCTCTCTCCTCCTTCAAGCATGCGGCTGTCCCACTACTCCTACAGCACCTCTGCCACCAATTTCCACATCATTTCTACACTATGACCCAGATGAACCAGACATATTCACTACTGGACTTTGGAGAAGGTCCCGTATTTCAGGGATACTCAGATACAAAGAGACCCTCATTCCTCTCCACCAGGGCCTAAACTTTTGGGAAGATAGACCTTATGTAGTAGGTCCTCCAACTCTGCTTTACCAGTCTTTCACCACCACTAACATCCTAAATTGGCAACAGAACATGCTATCATACATCATAAGACCACAAGCCAAGACAGATTGGTTGAACTTTGTCATGGAGACTCACAAACACCCCTTGGATGACTGTTGTCAGATGTTGGCCATGCTCTTTGCTCTGAAGAATCACAATGAGTCTTCCAATCACTGAAATCCTGACTGACTATGCGGTCTCCAGTTGGGACAACTCCACAGATATTGACTGTCACTCACACATGGAATCCCAACGCAGAGTCTGCAACAGCTGCCTTAAACCACAAGAGAGAATACATCCTTGAAGGAACAATGACAGGAGCCCCATCACTGATAGAGAAAAGACTGTTGATCTGTCTAAAGGCACCACAACTCACTCACATAAAGAGGCATAGCTAATGCCATACACGCATAACTAATCAGGCCCTACAAAATAAATGGGAAAAACATGTCCAATGGAACTTCCAATTCTCAAATATGTAGAAAAGCATGATGCATTAGGGACAAAGAAAATTGTACCAAATTAACAGACAAACCAACACCATGACGAACGTATGTCATTTGCTAAGGAGGATATTTACATGAGATTTCCAGGAAACATCTGCCAACTCATGTTCCTTGTCTGAGATACAAATGCATTCCCTGAGGAAGAGGCTAGACTTTAACCTCATCCCTGGACTAACTATGGTAGCCTTAGTCATGAGGAATACAGCCATAAGCCTAAAACAGATACAACATATAGAAAAATCTCACCCTCATCCAAGGCAGTCTATTTACTACACTAACCAACTAGCTCCCTTAGCAGATATTATTTTATAAAACACATGAGGCCTTCATCTGCTTATAGGAGAAAAAGGTGGAATTTGTATATTCCTCAGAGTGTAATATCATTTTTATGACAAACAATCTGGAATATAAAAGACAATGCTAGGCAGTTAATTTCAAAAATAGAGACCAATTATCAGAGACAAAAAACTTTATGGGAAAATACATGAATTTCCTGGGTGCCCAGGATAATTCACTTAGGAGACCCTTCAAAGATACTATGATTAGCCTTATATACTCTTTACACAATATGCCCTCAACCTCCTGATCAATTTCATTAAAAATTAAATGGAACCTATATAAGTCTAGATCCATTCCCAAAGAGATGCTGAATGTCTACCACTATCCTATCCTCAGACACAACAGATTATGTGCTAATAGAAGAAGAAATGAGGTAGAATTACAGATCCAATTCCAAAGTCCCTACTTTGATGACCATCATCTCAGTGGCTTATGACCCTCACCTCATCTGCCTTTTGCTGTAGATTAACATGTCAGTGCAAATTTACAAGACCCTGATGCAACTTCAGAGTACATCCTGGTTCACAGGGCTGTCTTAACCTAGAAATCCTCTCTTCACACCTTCTCTGAGTCTGCATATCCAGCTGAAAGCAATACCTGCGACAGAATCTGCTTCCAAAACAGCTACTAGTTTGCTTCCAGCTTCCTTCCACTTTTATGCCACAGTATAAGAGGTTACACTGTGTGCTATTTATAGCCACAATTTTTTATGGGGAGACCCTAACTGTGATCTCACCATTGGATTACATTTCTGTTCTTCCTCCATTCCTGGCATTAGGTCTAATATTCCAGAGAAATTCAGAGCAAGACTAGAGCTGGAATTGCTGCCTGCTCCCATTTCTGCCTGGTGTTTTATGTGGGCTCTGAGATCCAAGTTCAGGTCCTTCTTCTTTCAAGGCAGAAGGTTCAATCCCTGAGCCATCTCTCCATCCCACAACTCAAGAACTCTGCAAACACTTAAGCAAAAGACCTTATTTAGGTTTACTATTCTCACATTATAGAAAATGGTTTCAATCATGCAAATATGGGGGAAGGGTTCAACATCATTTAGAATGTAAAGTTCTTTTTGTTGGATTTGAAGGTTCTTGCAGAATCATTACTAATAATGACTGTGTCCAGTTTTTAGGTTGACATTCAACCAACAACAGATTCAGCTGACACCGGAGTATGCAATTAAGGAGATCAACAGCAACACCAATCTTCTACCCAATGTGTCCCTCACATATGGCTTTTAAATAATTCCTGTGAAAAATTCTGTTAGTATGAACGTACATTCCACGATGAGGATCATGAATATAGGAACAAACCTAATTTCTATTGTCGCAATGATCTCTGCTTCGTGTCATTATCAGGACCAATGTGGACCACATCCAGCAAATTGGCATCATATCTGAAATTATTTGCAACTCCACAGGTGAGGCTGTGCGGTGAGAGTTGAAATGATTATTCCTCGTGCATGTTTCCCAGGTTCTGGTAGATTAAGATGTACAAAGCCTCTATACCTCTGTTGAATGCCTTCCCTGTATAGGCAAAAACTAACTGTAAGACTTGATTTTCTATCAATGTTTCTTTTACGGAAAAACAGAGGAGGGACAAAAGAATGCACAAAACAATTCTGAAAAATGAAGAGGGTCAATGTTTTATAGAAATTTGTGGAAAGTGACACATAAATTCAATAATGAAATGAAATAATTTTATATCCTACAACTTCCAATTGGCTTTTATTCAATACTTTATTTGTTTGCTGTTGAAATTCTAACCTGTGCCCTATCAGACCACCACGGCATAAAGCTTGACATCCAAAACACAACAAACAACAGAAAATACACTAAATCCTGGAAACTTAACAATATGATGCTGAATGAGAACTGGATTCAGGAAGAAATTAAAAAAGAAATTCAAGATTTCCGAAAGCGAACGATAATGAAAATACAACGTACCAAAATCTCTGGGACACAATGAAAGCTGTCCTAAGAGGTAAGTTCATAGCTCTTAATGCCTACATCAAAAAAATAGAAACATCAGAAATAAATAACTTAACAATACAGCATAAGCATTAGAGAAACTAGAGCAATCATATCCCAAAAGTAGTGGAAGAGAGGAGATTAGCAAAATAAGGGGAGATATATCTGAAATCGAGATTAGGAAAACGATAGAAAAAATCAACCAGTGAAAAAGCAGGTTCTTTGAAAAAATCAATAAGATTGATACACCCCTAGCTAAATTAACCAAAGCAAGAGAGAGAACACCCAAATTAACAAAATTAGAAATGAAAATGGAGTTATCACTACTGATACTCAAGAAACCAGAGAATTATAACATCATATTTAAAAACTTATACTCTGTGAAGTTTGACAACACAAACGAGATGGATGAATTCCTAAGTAAACACAACTTATCTAAATTGAATCAGGAAGTTGTGAATTATTTCAATAGTCCTATAACATATGAGGAAATTGAGTAAATAATCTCGAATCTTCCCCCCCCAAAATGTCCTGTACCAGATGGATTCAGCACAGAGTTCTAACAGACATTTCAGGAGTTAATAATACCATTACTCCTTAAACTCTTCCATCAAATAGCAAAGGAAGGAACACTACCACATTGCTTCTATGTAGCTAAAATCGTTTTAATCCCAAAACCTAATAAAGATTCACTTTAAAAAGAAAACTATAGGGGCTGGAGAGGTGGCTCAGGGTTAAGCCTCTGCCTTGCAGTCGGAAGGTCCTGAGATCGGATCCTAGACCCCACGTATAGACGCCGGGTGGAAGCGGGGGTGGCTTGCATTTCTGGTCCTGGTAGGGCTGAGCCTGTGAATCCCGGGGTAGAGTAAACAGGAGGAGGTGAAGGTGTCCATGGTGGTTCCCGAATTCGTCAGTGGTTCTACACACACACACACACACACACACCACACATACATACACACGCACACACATGCATACATGCACATTTGAATAAATAATAAAAAAATTAAAAAAAGAAAACTATAGGCCAATGAATCTGATGAACACAGATGCAAAGATTTTCAACAAAGTCTTAGCAAATCGGATTCAAAAACATATCAAAAAATCACTCACGGGGACAAAGTAGGCTTTATCCCCAGCACATACGCAAATCAATAAATGTAATTCATCATATAAACCAGTCCAAAGTCCAAGATCATATGATACTTTCGATAGATGCAGAAAAAGCTTTTGACAAGATCCAACAGCCTTTTATGATCAAAATGCTAGAGACAGTAGGAATGGAAGGAACCTTTATCAATATAATAAAAGCTGTCTACAACAAGCCCACAGCAGGGATTATACTGAATGTGGAAAAACTCGAAGCATTACCACTTCGATCAGGAACTAGAAAAGGCTGTCCACTCTCACCACTTCTATTCAATATTGTACTTCAGGTCTTAGCTGAAGCCATAAGACAAGAAAGGGGCATAAAAGGGATTCGAATCAGCAAGGAAGAAGTAAAGCTATCCCTATTTGCCGATGACATGATCTTATACCTGAGTGATCCCAAAAAACTCCACCAGGAAGCTACTGGAACTAATTGAGAAGTTCATCAGGGTGGCAGGATACAAAATAAATGTACACAAATCAGTGGCCTTCCTATATGCCCAGAATGAAAGAAGTGAAAAAGCCCTGAGAGAAACAATCTCATTTACTATAGCCCTTAAAAAAATGAAATACCTTGGTATATACCTAACCAAGGAGGTAAAAGACCTTTACAACGAAAACTTTAAAACCCGAAAGAAAGAAATTGCAGAAGACACCAGAAGGTGGAAAGACCTCCCATGTTCCTGGATTGGCAGAATCAATATTGTAAAAATGACCATCCTACCAAAGGCAATATACAAATTCAATGTTATACCAATTAAAATCCCAAAGCAATTCTTTAAAGAAGTTGACCAAACAATCTCAAAATACATATGGAGGCACAAAAGATGCAGGATAGCAAAGACAATCCTGAGTAACAAATACACTGCTGGAGGTATTACCATACCTAACCTAAGTCTATACTACAAATCCATAGTTGTAAAAACAGCCTGATATTGGCTCCAAAATAGACACACAGATCAATGGATAAGGATTGAAGACCCAGATATAAGCCACAAAATTACAGCCATTTGGTCTTTGACAAGGGGCCCAAAAAATTCGATGGAAAAAGAACAGTATCTTCAACAAATGGTGCTGGCAAAACTGGATCTCCATATGCAGAAGATTAAAACTGGACCCGTACTTGTCACCATGTACAAGACTTAATTCCAAATGGATCAAGTATCTTGATATAAGGCCAGAGACTATAAAAATCATACTTGAAAGGGTAGGGAACTCCCTCAAGCTGATTGGGCTAGGCCAACAGTTCCTAAACAGACATCCAATGGGCACAGTTACTGCTACCAACTCTCAACCGTTGGGATCTTGTGAAATTAAAGAGCTTCTGTTCAGATAAAGGGATTGTAACACGAGCTCAAAGGCCACCCACAGAATGGGAGAAAATCTTCTCTAACCACACATCTGATAGAGCTCTACTATCCAGAGTGCACAAAGAACTTAGAAAACTAAACACCAAGGAAACTAATGACCCAATTAAAAAATGGGCCCTGGAACTTAAAAGAAACTTTACCAGGGATGAAATTCAAATGTCTAACAAACATTTTAAAAAATGCTCCACTTCCTTAGCCATCAGGGAAATGCAAATCAAAACTTCCCTGAGATATCATCTCACCCCTGGTCAGGATGGCAAAAGTCCACAATACAAACAATACCAAATGCTGGAGAGGATGTGGAGAGAGGGGAATTCTCCTATATTGTTGGTGGGAATGCAGGCTCATGCAACCACTCTGGCGAGATGCTTGGAGATTCTTAAAGAAATTAAAGATTGAAATGCCATATGACCCTGCTATTCCACTTCTGGGAATAACCCCACATACATCAAAAGTTCACCTCGATAGCACAAGCACGACCATGTTCATAGTGGCACTGTTTACAATAGCAAAGTCATGGAATCAACCCAAATGTCTAACAATTGACGAGTGGATAAGGAAAAGTGGTACATCTATACAATGGAGTACTACTCAGCCATCAAAAATGATGAATTACTGGAATTTGCCAGGAAACGGATGTTATTAGAAACAATTATATTAAGTGAAGTATCCCAGACCCAGAAAATTAAGCATCATATGTACTCCCTAATAGGTGGCTCCTAGTACCAAACCCGCCCAGCCCACCTAGAGACACTCAAAGATAAATTTCTGTAATACCTACAGTAATTGCAAGGATTATGAACAGGAGGGATGGGGTAGGAGGGCCCCATCAGAAACAAGGAGAGAGGGGACCATGTTACAGCAGAGAAAATAGGCCTTCATCAAGGACTGCAAGTTTATAATGAGACATCTGGTTAAGTTCACAGACTTTCGTTCCTGATCATTTACACCTGAGGGGGTATGATCTCACCAGAAGGGGAGGGCATATAGTCTGGCAGATAAAAAGTAACCATTTTGCAAATGGATGATTGACCCCTCCCTCACTGTTGTTTCCTACTTTATTACATCTACCTTTGAATATACTCTTATAACAAGATTCTAGTTTAAAAGCTTTTTATCTCTGTCCAGGGGGTGACATTCAATATCCATCAGGATGGAGTGAAGGGCATTGCAGGACCAACAAAACTGCAAAAATTCAACAAACTGTAATCCAGAACTTTAGAGACTCTACGTCAACCACCTAGAACAAGGCCAGTCTAATCTCTCCCCATCCCGAAGCTCAGGGAAATTTGCAGAAGAGGGGGCTGTAAGATCGTAAGAGCATAAGGATGGGAGGAGTAATGATATGCAAAGTACTCCACACAGGTTAGGGCCGAAGCAATCATAACCGGACTTTGCATGCCTTGTGCAATGTCCAACACACTATTGACCCCATAAAGTCTAGCATTTGCTAAAGGCACCAAGATCCTTGGAGGCAAGGGATTGGCAGCCACAGTAGTGTTCCTATGCTTAAGGGGAACACAGGAAAGGGTTCAGGGAAATGCCAATGGGTCCTTGTACGTCATCAGAGATGAGGGGAATAACTGAGTAATGGTGTTATACAGGGACATTCACACCTCTTTTTTTCTCCCACTTTTTATTTTAATTATACAAGCTCAGTAGGTACCCCTGTCCTCTCTCCTCCCTATCCCTTCACTTTTGTCCACTATTGCAGTTTTCCCCTTTCCCTCTCCCTAGTACCCTTCCCTACCACCCCTCTCCTAATACCTCCCCGTCCCCCTCATCCCCTGGAGCATCCATTCATGTGGGCTCTGAACCTCCCTCTGTGTCATCCACCGTAGTGAAGATTCGGGAGCTATATAGCACCTAACTTTCTCTGTTTCGGATACTTCACTGAATATAATTTTTTCTAATTCCATTTCCTGACATTTACCAATTTTGATGGCTGAGTAGTATTCTGTGGTATAAAAGTACAACATTTTTATTATCCATTCATCAACTGTTGGGTATTTGGGTTGATTCCATGACTTTGTTGTTGGAAACAGTAGTGCAATGAACATTTGTTGTGCCTGTCATTGAATGAATTTTTGCATTATTGGGGATTATTCCTAGTAGAGGTATATCAGGGTCATGTGCATTTCAATCCTTAGCAAATTTTCTCCCACATTTTATTTTTTTCATAATCATACAATCTCAATAGGTAACCCCAACCTCTCCCTACCCCTTCCTTCTTTCTTCATCACCCATTCAACCCTTCCCCTTACCCCCTTGCTTTCAACCCCCTTCCTACCTCCCCCTCTCCTTGTGCTTCCTAATTCCTCCCTTCCATCCCCTGGAGCATCCATTTATTTGGGCACCGAACCTCCCTCTAAGTCCTCCTCCTTAGTGAGGGTTCAAGATTCAGTGGCATAACCAGGGCCCACTTCTTGGGCTCCCCATAGCATGGGATCTTTATTCTGCTGTTTTCATGATTCCTACTTGCGGTCTCTCTCCTAAGCACTATCTCCGCCTGTCGCATTCCTCGTCTGTGATGTGGGGTGGTGTGTGGGTTGACCGTGGGTGTCAGTGAATTGTAGTCGCTTCACCCAAAGTCCAATCTGGCTGTGTGCGAGCCTAACTGTTTGGAGTATCGTTGGGCTACTTTTGTCTTTTCCTCGTTAGGCTCTTATAATCTGTGTCTGTCCCCCTCTCCACAAGTTCCCTGGGCTTTAGGATTGGGGGGAGATATCTTGATGCTTGAGTCGTGTGTCCAGTATGAGAATAGGGTGGTCTTGTGTGAGGTGTTCTGATAGGTTGTTGTGTTTTCAGTTTTGTTTTTCCTGCACTGCCCTTGCCTGCAACCAGATGGTATAGATTAAGTGTCCACCTACTAACCAATGACAAAAGGCTGTTTAAATGAAGATCTTAAACAACAACAGGAGGCAAATGTAGATGGAAGAATAGGAGGACACAGCAGTGGGGGTGATGTCCAGTTTGCCCAGTATGGACCATTATTCTATCTGCCATCCTAATCCCCCTGACCCTGTAGGTAGTCAAACCTGCTCAGTATCAGTGACCAGGATGGTAAGTGAGAGTGAGCTGTACCAGATATTTGATACATAAATACAATACATGACTATGAATTATTTTCTACTGAAGCTTGATCTCCTATCTCCTTTCTTCTGTGGTCTCATTCTCCTTCCCTTCTCTGGTATCCTTTGTGATTACAGTGGTTATGAAAGAATTTATCTTTGAATATGCTATCAAGGTATGGAACTAGATACACTTATTATGGAGTACATATAAGGTCTAACTTTCTGTGTTTGGGATACTTCCTCAATATAATTTCTTTTAATTCCATCCATTTCCCAGTAAATTTCATTAATTCACCATTTTTGGTGGCTGAGTAGTTTTCTCTGGTGTACATGTACCACATTTTCCTTATCCATTCCTGAACTATTGGGCATTTGGGCTGATTCCAAGACTTTGCTATTGTAAATAGTGTTGCAATGAACATGGTTGTGCTCCTGCCAATATAGTGAATTTCTGCATTTGGGGGATAATTCCCAGTAGTGGTATAGCAGGGTTATATGGCATTTCCATCTTCAACTTTTTGGAAATTACCATTCCTATTGTCAGAGTGGTTGTATAAGCCTGCATTCCCACCAGCAATGTAGGAGAGTTCATTTCTCTCCTCATCTTCTCCAGCATTTGGTGTTGTTTGTATTGTGGATTTTCACCATCCCAACTGGGGTGATAGATATCCAAGGATTGATTGCATTCCTTGATGGCTAGGATGTGAGAATTTTAAAGATATGTTAGACATTTTATTCAGTCCCTGGAAAAGTTCTTTTGAGTTCCTAGGCCCATTTTTTAAATTTTTATTTATTATTATTTATTTTTTTATTTTTCCACTCATACAAAGTTGATAAGTAGTCCATTCCCCTTCCTCCCTCCTCCCTCCCTGGACCCCCTCCATTCCCTTCCCCCTTTCCTCTTCCTTTCCCCCCTTCCTCCCCTTCTCCTCATGCCTCCTTCTCCCCATTCCTGGAGGATCCTTTAGTGTGTTCCCAGGCCCATTTTTTTATTTAGCCATTTATCTCCTAGGTGCTTAGTTTTCCAAGTTCTTTGTGCATTCGGATAATAGAGCTCTATCAGATATGTAGTTAGTGAAGATTTTCTCCCATTTTGAGGATTGAATTTTGCTCAGTTTACCATCTATTTATCTAAAAAGAAGCTCATTAATTTCATGAGATCCTATTTTTTGAGTATTGGTTCTAGTGAATGTGCTACTGGATTTCTGTTTTAGAACTGTTGGTGTAACCCAATCAGTTCGAGGTCTTTGATCCATTTGGAATTAATTTTCGTGCATGGTGACAAGAACGGGTCCAGTTTTAATCTTGTGCATGTGGATATCCAGTTTTGCCAGCACCATTTGTTGAAGATGCTGCTCTTCTCCATTGACTGTTTTGGGCCCCTTTGTTAAAGGTCAAATGGCTATAAATCTGTTGGATTATATCTGGGTCTTCAATCCTTATCATTGATATGCATGTCAATTTTGGAGCCGGTACCAGACTATTTTTATTACTATGGATTTGTAATATAGATTATGGTTTGGTATGGTGGTACTTCCAGTAGTGTTTTTGTTACTCAGGATTGTTTTCCTATCCTGGGCCTTTTGTGCTTCCATATGAATTTTGAGATTGTTTGGTCAATTTGTTTAAAGGATGCTTTGGCATTTTGATGGCATAGCATTGAGTCTGTATGTTGCTTTTGGTAGGATGTGCTTTTTATGACTTTGATTCTGTCAGGCCTGTTTTGAATGGGTTCTAAACTCCCTTCTATATTAGGAAACATATGCCTATTCTGACCACTTGTCCAGGTAACAGTGGAATAGAATAAATAGACACTAGTGTGGAACAAATGTCTTAGCATTAACTATAAATATTTGACATTAAGCTATTATCTGAGCATCTATTATTATAGCTCTACTTAAGAAAAATCTATCACCAATCAAGATGTATCCTATCATATTTGAAGATTGGGGAGGCAGAGCAGAAATCATCCAGAAAGCAGAGTAACATTGACCTGAAATGCTCAAATTAAGAAGGACATTGTAATTGTCCACATTTCAGGGGCCCTAGCTGAAGAGGGAATGGTAAGAATGTAAGAGATTAAAGATGGGGAGGTCTTCTGTCTTCCTCTCCACTCCACTCCTGACATGGCTGCTGTATCCAGGAGTTCACTGCACTTATATCCTATAGCCACCTGCACCAGAACTGCAGGATGGTTGAAATAGCATTCATCCCTGGATTAGCAAGGATCTCAAGAGAAACAATTACACTGAGAGAGAATCTTTGAGATAGATGCTAGATAAGTGAAGGGAAGCTTTACCACCTTGACGTTTACCCCTTGAAAAATCACATATACCACCACTGTGTCCTGGTCTGATACTAGTACTGGTGACCAAAGGGAGCTCTAAGGTGCACAGATTCAGAGGACATGAGGGCAGAAGAGATGAGTCTGGTTTGGTGAAAAGAGAAGAGGGTGGAAATGAAGTGTGAAGAAAGAGTGGAAGAGACAAGGATATAAACGCATTTTGTTTGTATGCAAAAAAATTTAATACAAAACATTTGAGAAATAAATAAATGTAGTTTTTAAAAGCTATCAAGGTAAAATGGTTTTAATTATTGTGAGTTTATTCTCATAATGGCTCCAAATTTGCACATCAGGCATTATCCATATTTTCTCCAATCTGTGGGCACACATAATTATAAAGGGGCATGTATGTGTCTTTTAGCTTAACTGCCTACTGAAGAATATTCAATTCACTAATCCTCTTGGAAAAACTGTTCATATGAATGAAAATAAGAAATTAGATACAGAGTATGACATCTTCAACGTTTGGAATTTCCCATAAGACCTTGGATTCAAGCTGAAAATTGGACAGTTCTCACCAAACCTCCCACATGGCCAACAGCTGGATTTGTCAGAAGACATGCTGCAGTGGGCCACAGGAAGGAGACAGGTGGGTGAATCTAATCAGAAGGCTTTTATGGGGGTATGGCTGCTCAGGTCAGTAAAGTTCAGCACATTTGATACAATATTTATACTTGAATTCTAAATATTTGTACATATGACATTGCTGAATGGAGAAAAATGTGTGATTATTCTATTAAGCTCTAGGTATGCAGACAAGTTCTTCAGTAATATAATACGCTAAAACTTTTATAAAGTAATCATATCAGTCTGTTCCTGACAAATGCCTGACCTTCCTCAGGTTCTCTCCTCAGTGTTGCTGTGTGGCTTGCAGACCTGGTTTCAGGAAGTCTCACGAGGAGGGAAAGGCAATCTGTTGCTTTATTGTATTCATGTCCAGAATCAGATCTCCAATGAGACAGGTAGGTGTATGACTGAGAAGACATACCTCAGATGGATTATCTTCCCTCCACTCAAAGACAAGGATGACATCTAGTGTTAGCTCTCACTAATCTCTCAGGGAGTTCTGCTTTGTGAAATTTTTATTATGCATGGTGAAATGCTGGTAGTCTATTGTACAGGATTTGTGGGATCCCTGCTTTTTTACCATATGATGACAAACACATTATAGAAATACCCTTCAAAGCATAGAAATATGTGACAACACATGATCAACTGGAATTTGAATCTTAAATCATAAAGATCACAGAACTGTAACTACTAAGTTTAGACATCTAAAAATTACACTTCTAAGTGATTTAGTAAGAGCTGTACTAATTTTAAAATTCATGAAGTGTTTTTGTTGTTGAAATATAATAAGTGCCATCCACATATAAGATAACTAAAGAGAATACATAATTACTTGGGTTCCACATCCATAAACAAGAAGATTGTAAATTGATACACAGATATAGCAATCAATCTTTCTAATGTCATACACCAAAAGAAGACTATGGCTCTATGATACTGAGTGGACATTAGATAAAAGCCAGAGGACCCTAGATTGAACACACACATGGCAAAAAAAACTTGCATGAGAGTAATTGTAATATTTGTGGTTCCACAGCAAAAGGACAGTTTGGGACATCAAAATAATTGGAAATTTAGGAATCATAATCACAAAGGAGAACAACCAGGGAACTTTGTTGCCCAGACATAAAGAGGTCCAATCTCAAAAGAAGGGTGTGTTTGAGGAAAGAAAGTGCCAGTGGTCCCCTGACTGTCACACACATCCCATCTCATAGGAGAGGATTTCTACACAAACACAATGGAAATCCATACCAAGAAAATAGCTAGTGTATTTTTAATTTTTTTAACATTGATTTATTTGACAGAATCTAATTAACTTCAAGTAATGCTAAAACTTTACAAATGACACTATGTTTCCTATAACAGGTCTGGGGCAGTGTAGAATGCTTTGTTCTTCCAAGAAACTGTTGGGTCGTTCCTCCCTTCCTATCAGTTCTTCCTGCCTTTCTAAAGAGATGTTAATGCACAGACCAGGTAACTGTTTGGAGGTGTACATTGTCCATTCCCTTCTAGCAACAAGGTGACATGTTTTGTTAGCATACCTGGCAATATGTCCATGGCAATGGGTGTCACCCGACTGTCTTTTTGTTAACCAAAATGTATGCGTTTTACATACTCCTGTAATGAATTTGGCCCTGCTTCTGCTTATAAAAACCCTGTATGTTACAATAAAGTTGGCTTGGATGATAAAGGACATCCAAGACCCCCTCTGACCCAAAGCCTGAAACTTTTAATTCCTACTGCTCCCACTTAGATTTCCACGTTTGTGGATTTGGGTTCATGCTGGTTCATGGGCCTGGACAAAAGGCGCCCCAAGGTTGGGCTGAAGTATGGGGGAACTAACCCAATATTTAAGGTAAGGAACTTGGGGGAACTCAGCCAGCATATGTAAGAAAGTTGTTTAGACAGAAGCATCAATCAGAGGTTAAAGAAAGTTAAGTAAATGGGACAGGCTTATATAAAGGAGAGACAAATGCTAAAAGCAGAAAAGATAAAGATAGACAAAAAATAATCATTAAGGGTTTTAAATCTAGTTACAGAATTACAGGCCCCTTTTATTGAAGGGAGCTTAAATCCTAGAATTTGGGTTCATATAGATCAGAGAAAATTAAGAGGACAAGAAAATGTTCCTCCTGATATAATTCTAAGTTATGATAAAAAAGGAAAAAAAATCTGAGATCCTTAAAACAGCTGCTACTCCAGAAAAACTAAAAAACCTCCACTTCTGTGGCTGTGGGCAGGAGGATCTCAACTAGGAAAACAAAAATGCAAAATTATTGGCCTTTGAAAATGCAAATGATACTTGTGGGAATGTTAACAAATTGATTTTTGGAGAAATAAAAATCAGGCAACTAATTCATTTATTGCTAAAATAAGGTTTCTTAAATAATAATTTGTTTTTGGTACTAAATTTTAAGGTTTAATGTGCTACTCGTTTATTACATATTTGATAATGTCCTGGTCTCTACAAAATTTTAAAAAACTTTTACTAATTTGTGTTATAGCTATACATTTGGCTCTAAAAATATTAAAGTATTACAATTAATCAAAATTTTTATAAATGAACATTTTCATTTCAAAATGAGATTTAAAGTTTATCTTTGATTTAATGTTTTTGTGTTTATGTGATAAGATTCATGTATTTTAAAGATATAAATTTTGTGGTTACCTGATGCTAAAGTAAATAAGTGAATTGAGAGCTACAATATCTTAGATTTCAAAGTATACATTTATAAATGTTTATTGTCAAGCCCAATTCTTTATTTCTTTCAAAGGTAAAGTTTAAGTTACTAAAAAGGTATGTTATAATTATGACAAAAAAAAGTAAAACACAAAGTCCCTCTATTTGTAATTCCTCAGAGGACTGAGATACATATCAAATGTCACCAGGACCACTCCTGGTAGTACAGGGCTTGCCTCCAAGTCTGTTGATATTTAAAAACAAACGGTTGTGGAGATTCCAAACTATTGTGACCCCCCTAGTAGCAGGCTGTTCAGATTGATTATAGAGAAAATCAATGTTTTACTTTCAAAACCCTCCTAGACAGTAACCTATACTATCATAGGACAAATTTTTCTTTTATTAATTATAATTGCTGACCCAAAGCCTGAAACATTTAATTCCTACCCTTCCCACTTCAGATTTCCACGTTTGGATTCAGATTCCTGCTGGTTCGTGGGGCGGGACAGACAACATTGGGTATCTACATGTAGAGAAATGAACTGGACGATTATATGTCACACTACATGAAAATTAACTTCTAGTGCACCAAAGGCCTCAGCATGTAGCATGAAACTACAGAACTTCTATAAGAAAGAATGAGGAATAAAATTAATGATTGGCCTTAATCAACATTTTCAGAATACAACCCCAAATGCACAGGAATAAATTCAACACTCAACAAGGGAGATTTAATAAAATTAATGGTAAGGCAACCCTCAGAATGTGAGACATTCTTTGCTATCCACATATGTGATAGAGGACTAATATCCAGAGCATACAAAGAACTCAAATTAAGTATCAAGCAAGTAAATAATTAAATTTAAAATGAGCCTTTGATCTAAAAAGAAACTTTCCATAGGACAAAATACAAAATTTGACAAAAAACGTTTTAAAAATCTACCTGTATAACTATTAGGGAAATGCAAAACTAAACACAAATAACAACAAATGTTGATGAGAATACAGAGAGAAAGGCTGGTGGGAATGAAAATTTGTTCAACCTCTTTGAAAATGAGTTTGGACATTATTTAAAAAAGTTAAAAATCCAAATATCACATGATCCAGTTATTCTACTCATGGAATATTTCCAAAGATTGCTGCATCTTATTACAGAGACACTTGTTAATGTGTGTTCACTGAAGCTCTGTTTACAGGAGCAAAGAAATGGAATCAGGCTAGATGTCCAACATTAGATGAATGGATAATGAAAATGTGGTACATATACACAATGGAATACTATTTAGCTGTCAAGAGAAATAAAATTATGTAATTTGCTCATAATTGGGTGGAATTGTAAGAGCCAAGGGTGATGCAGGTACAGCAAAACTGTAAATAACAACAAATCACAATTCAGAACATCAGTAACCCTACATTAATCACCTGGAACCAGACCAGGTAAATCTCTTTCCAACTTAAAGCTCAGGGAAATTTCCGGAAGAGGGGGCGGTAAGATTTTTAGAGCATAAGATGGGGAGGAGCAATGATATGCAAGACTCTCCATATGGGTTAGGGCTACAGTAGTCATAACAGGACTTTGCATGACGTGAGCAATGACTGACATGTCAGTGATACCCCCAAATCTAGCATGGATCACAGGAACTAGGATCCTTAGAGGAAGGGATTAACAGTCACCATAGTGTTCCCATATAGGGAGCACAAGAAAGGCTTGGGCAATGCCTGAGGCCTTACACCTCATTAAATAGAGGACACAGAGAGAAGTTGACATTCACACTAAAGGATGCTCCAGGGAATGGAGAGAGGAAGAGGGGGCACTGGAAAAAGGAAAGGGAGAAAGAAGGAAGAGGAGGAAGTGGAGGAGTGGGAGGATGGGGAGAGGAGGGAAGTTTCATGTACTTGTTAAGTTTGTGATTGAAAAATAATAAACAAATATGAATAATGAATAAACATATCAAAAATAATAAAAACATTAAAAAGAAATGATACTCAATGAGATATCCAAACAAATGAGATAAATACCATATATACTCCCTATAGTAAATGGTAGCTTCACCTTTCATTTGTTATGCTTACACAGATAATTATATATCATCCTAAACTACAAAGAAAATATGTCTAGGGTTAGTGGAAGAAAAAATGTTACAGCAAAGAAAAGCCACAGGAAGAACATTTGAACAGGCAAGTGTGGAAAGAAAGTGTTAACGGGGAACAAATGATTGGAATATCATAAATAAGGGGTGGAGGAGCAAAAACAAAAGAAAAAAATGATCAATGGCCTCACCCAGCTATGAAACTACAAGCTATGACAACTCTGTGAGAAGTATCCAGGGAATAACTGAGTAATGGTGTTATACAGGACATTCACACCTCTTTTTTCTCCCACTTTTTATTTTTTTTAATTATACAAGCTCATAGGTACCCCTGTCCTCTCTCCTCCTTACCCTTCACTTTATCCACTATTGCAGTTTTCCCCTTTCCCCTCCCTAGCACCCTTCCCTACCACCCCTCTCCTAATACCTCCCCGTCCCCCTCATCCCCTGGAGCATCCATTCATGTGGGCTCTGAACCTCCCTCTGTGTCATCCACCGTAGTGAAGATTCGGGACTCAATGGCATAATCTGGGTCACCTTCTTGGGCTCTCTGTTAGTATGGGAATTCTATTATGACTGTTTATTCCTTTGCTTCTAAGGATCCTATTGCCTGAAGCCTTCTGCCTTGTGATCCATGCTAAACTTTGTGGGGGGGTCATTGGTATGTCAGCCATAGGGTAGTTCAGTCAAAATCCAAACCTGGCTGCTGAAGCCCTAACTTGTGCAGAATATCTTGCATATCTTTGCTCCTCCCCATCTTTAGGCTCTTGTAATCTTGCTGACCTCTCTCCTTCAAGGTTCCTTGAGCTTTAGGACAGGGACAGATTAGGCTTATCGGGTTCCAGGTGAATAATGCAGGGTCTTCAGTGTTCTGAATTACGGTTTGTTTTTGTTTTCAGTGTTGCTTTAACTGCACTGCCCATGGCTGGATCCTGATTGGGATCGAAGGTCACCTCATAACTAATGATAAAAGACTGTTTAAACAAATATCTTAATGTAAGAGGAGATGGTTATCATCTATCTTCCAGTCCCTATATCCTTCTTGATTGGTGAGATCAAACCTGTTTAGTTCCAAGTGACCAGGAAGGGAACTGAGAGAACTGCACCTGATGTCTCAACTACTTACATATGATACATGACCATGGCCTAATTTCTCTACTGAAGTATGTTCCCCTATTTCCTTTCTTCTGTGGCCCTCCTTCCCCTTCCCTCCTGTTTATAATCCTTTTCAATTTCAGTGGGTATAACAGAGATTTAACTTTGAATATTCCATTAAGTGGGTTTGCAACTAGGATCCACTTTTTGGGAGCTATATAGCATCTAACTTTCTCTGTTTTGGATACTTCACTGAATATAATTTTTTCTAATTCCATTTCCTGACATTTACCAATTTTGATGGCTGAGTAATATTCTTTGGTATAAATGTACAACATTTTTATTATCCATTCATCAACTGTTGGGTATTTGGGTTGATTCCATATTGTTGTTGTTGGAAATAGATGCAATGAACATTTGTTGTGCCTGTCATTGAATGAATTTTTGCATTATTGGGGATTATTCCTAGTAGAGGTATATCAGGGTCATGTGCATTTCAATCCTTAGCAATTTTTCTCCCACATTCTATTTTTTCATAATCATACAATCTCAATAGGTAACCCCAACCTCTCCCTACCCCTTCCTTCTTTCTTCATCACCCATTCAACCCTTCCCCTTACCCCCTTGCTTTCAACCCCCTTCCTACCTCCCCCTCTCCTTGTGCTTCCTAATTCCTCCCTTCCATCCCCTGGAGCATCCATTTATTTGGGCACCGAACCTCCCTCTAAGTCCTCCTCCCTAGTGAGGGTTCAAGATTCAGTGGCATAACCAGGGCCCACTTCTTGGGCTCCCCATTAGCATGGGATCTTTATTCTGACTGTTTAATTCATTGCCTCCAAGGATCCTACTGCCTGAAGACATCTCCCCTGTGATCTGTAGACTGGGGGGGGGGTCATTGACATTTCAGTAATTGTACTTCACCCAAAGTCCAATCTTGGCTGCTGCAGTCCTAACTTGTTTGGAGTATCTTGTGTATCTTTTGTCTTTTCCACGTTAGGCTCTTATAATCTTGCTGTCCCCCCTCTTCCACAAAGTTCCCTGAGCTTTAGGAGGGGAGATATTTGCTTGGTTCCAGGTGAGAATAAGGGTCTTTGGTGTTCTGAATTATGGTTTGTTGTTTTCAGTTTTGTTTTTCCTGCACTGCCTTTGTTAGCAAAGAAAAGCCACAGGAAGACATTTGAATAGCAAGTGTGAAAGAAAGTTAACTGAACAACAATGGATATCATATAATAGGGTGGAGGGCAAACAAGAAAAAATGATCAATGGCCTCACCCAGCTACGTCCAGTTTTAATCTGTGCATGTGGAACCTTTTACCAGCACCATTGTTGAAGTACTATCTTTTTCAGAATGTTTGGCCCCTTTGTTAAAGGTCAAATGGCTATAACTACTAACTAATGACAAAAGGCTGTTTAAATGAAGATCTTAAAACAACAGGAGGCTCAAATGTAGGTGGAAGAATAGGAGTAGGACACAGCAGTGGGGGGTGAGTGTGCCATTTGCCAGATGGATACCTTCTATCTGCCAATTCTATATCCTCCCTGACTGGCGAGATCAATCCTGCTCAGTACCCAGTGACCAGGATGGTAAGTGAGAGTGAGCTGTACCAGATATTTGATACATAAAGCAATACATGACATGAAATTATTTTCTACTGAAGCTTGATCTCCTATCTCCTTTCTTCTGTGGTCCTCATTCTCCTTCCCTTCTCTTGGTATCCTTTGTATTACAGTGGTTATGAAAGAGATTTACTTTGAATATGCATCAAGTAGGTATGGAACTAGGATACACTTATTATGGAGTACATATAAGGTCTAACTTTCTGTGTTTGGGATACTCCCAATATAATTCTTTTAATTCCATCCATTTCCCAGTAAATTTCATTAATTCCCATTTTTGGTGGCTGAGTAGTTTCTCTGGTGTAAATGTACCACATTTTCCTTATCCATTCCTCAACTATGGGCATTTGGGCTGATTCCAGACTTTGCTATTGTAAATAGTGTTGCAATGAACATGGTTGTGCTCTGCCAATATAGTGAATTTCTGCATTGGGGGATATTCCCAGTAGTGGTATAGCAGGGTTATATGGCATTTCCATCTTCAACTTTTTGAAATACCATTCTATTGCAGAGTGGTTGTATAAGCCTGCATTCCCACCAGCAATGTAGGGAGTTATTTCCTCCTCATCTTCTCCAGCATTTGGTGTTGTTTGTATTGTGGATTTTCACCATCCCAACTGGGGTGATATGTATTGATTTGCATTTTCTGATGGCTAGGGATGTGAATTTGTTAGAATTTTTCAGATCCTGGAAAGTTTTGAGTTCAGCATTTTTAATATCTATTTTTATGTATTTTAGTCTTTTTTTATTATTATTTTATTTATTTTATTTATTTTATTTTTCTTTCCACTCATACAAAGTTGATAAGTAGCCATTCTTCCCTCTCCTCCCTCCCTGGACCTCCCCTTCCTTCCTCTCCTTTCTTCTCCTTTCCCCTCCCTCCCTTCTCCCATGCCCTTCTCCCCATCCTGGAGGATCCTTTGTGTGTTCCCAGGCCCATTTTTTTATTTAGCCATTTATCTCTAGGTGCTTAGTTTTCCAAGTTCTTTGTGCATCTGAATAGAGCTCTATCAGATATGTAGTTAGTGAAATCTCCCATTTTGGGAGATTGAATTTTGCTCAGTTTACATCTATTTATCTAAAAGAAGCTCTTTAATTCATAGATCCTATTTTTTTTGAGTATTGGTTCTAGTGAATGTGCTACTGGATTTCTGTTTAGAACTGTTGGTGTAACCCAATCAGTTCGAGGTCTTTGATCCATTTGGAATTAATTTTCGTGCATGGTGACAAGAACGGGTCCAGTTTTAATCTTGTGCATGTGGATATCCAGTTTTGCCAGCACCATTTGTTGAAGATGCTGCTCTTCTCCATTGACTGTTTTGGGCCCCTTTGTTAAAGGTCAAATGGCTATAAATCTGTTGGATTATATCTGGGTCTTCAATCCTTTACATTGATGCATGTCAATTTTGGAGCCGTACCAGCTATTTTTATTACTATGGATTTGTAATATAGATTATGGTTTGGTATGGTGGTACTTCCAGTAGTGTTTTGTTACTCAGGATTGTTTTCCTATGCTGGGCCTTTTGTGCTTCCATATGAATTTTGAGATTGTTTGGTCAATTTGTTTAAAGGATTGATTTGGCATTTTGACTGGGATAGCATTGAGTCTGTATGTTGCTTTTGGTAGGATGTTGCTTTTGATGATTTTGATTCTGTCAGGCCTGTTTTGAATGGGTTCTAAACTCCCTTCTATACTTAGGAAACATATGCCTGTTCTGACTGCTTGTCCAAGGTTCTTGCAGAATTATACTAATGATGACTGTGTCCACTTTTAGGTTGACATTCAACCAACAACGATTCAGCTGACACTGGAGTATGCAATTAAGGAGATCAACAGCAACACCAATCTTTACCCAATGTGTCCCTCACATATGGCTTTTTAATAATTCCTGTGAAAATTCTGTAGTATGACATACTTTCCACAATGAGGATCATGAAATAGGAACAAACCTAATTTCTTTGTCGCAATTTACTCTGCTTGTGTCATTATCAGACCAAGTTGGCCCACCATCAAATTGGCATCATATCTGAATTTTTTGCAACCCACAGTGAGGCTGTTGGTGAGAGTTGAATATTATTCCTTGTGCATGTTTCCCAGGTTCATGGATTAGATGACAAAGCCTCTATACCTTGTTGAATGCCTTCCTGTATAGGCAAAACTAACTGTAGATTTGATTTTCTTCAATGTTTCTTTTATGAAAAACAGAGGAGGGACAAAAGAATGCACAAAACAATTCTGAAAAAGTAGAGGGTCAATGTTTTATAGAAATTTGTGGGAATGACACATAAATTCAATAATGTGAAATAATTTTATATCCTACAACTCCAATTGGCTTTTATTCAATACTTATTTGTTTGCTATTCTGTGTCCTTTAGCTTAGCTATCACCATACCATTCCATCCTGATGACCATGAGGACTTCCTAATCTGAGCCGGTGGCCTCTAGTGACAGTTGTCTGGACTTGCCATGGTCTCATTGATGCTTCATTTCACCTGACCTGGGTGGGTGGTCATCTTGGATTTGACCAAGGTATTCAGTTTTTCTCAGACTTGAGAAGAGAGATGCAAATCATGGAGTATGTTGGGCCTTTGTGGCCATGATCCCAGTGAGCACAGAGTTATACAGGTGAGAGCTGAAAATTTTTAAACAACAATCTGACATCATCACCATGTTGTTGTCCTTTATGGTGACATGGACTAATTCTGCCTCTGAGCTGGAGAATATGGGAATATTTAGGTAGAAGGAGAATCTGGGTCACCACCTCACAGTGGGATGTCATCATAAGGAAAGAGCTGGAATTCTTGACCCACCTTGGAGTTTCCTTTTCTCACAACACCAGCCTGAGAATTCGGCTTCAAAAAATTTATCCAGACACGGAACCTTCCATATACAAGAGCACATTCTCTGAAAAAATAGGATGGGGGAGTTTTCATTGCTCTGCCTCAGATCCTGACTATAAGACATTAGTACTTTGCTTCCAACACCTCATCAGAGTGGCTAGCACAGCACACTTGGATCTGTCCATGAGTGCTGAGAGTTACAACATTTACAATGCGTGTGTTTGCTGCAGCCTATGCCTTTCATGAGATGTCTCTCAAAAATAGACATTTTGCAGTTGGGCAATGAGATGGTGGAAAGTGACGGTTGGAAGGTAAGGGGTCCTCAACTAGTAAGGCTATGTACAGGAGCCTTTAACAATCATCATCCTGAATGGTGAAAAACTTGAAACATTCCCACTGATCAGGAGATCAGCTAGGCTGTCTATTCTCTCCATTTCTCTTCATATTGTACTTGAAATCTTAGCTAGAGCTATAACACGAGAGGGAGACAAAAGGGATACTAGAAAGGACTTATTTTTGTGCCAGAAAGAACCAAATTTCCATCAGAAAACTCTAAGAACTAATAAATATGAGCAGTAAAGTGGCAGGATACAAAATTAACATCAAAAAGTGGTGACATTCTGATACATTAAGGATAAACAAAGTGAGAAACTCCTGAGAGAAACAATTCCATTTACCATAGCTTCAAAATAAGTGTAATACCATGGAATTAATCTAAGGATTTGGAAGACCACAGCCATGGAATCTTTAAAACTTTTGAGAAAGAAATAACAGAAGACATCATATGTTGGAAAGACCTCCCATGTTCCTGGATCAGTAGAATTAGCAATGCAAAAGTTAGAAACTTACCAAAAGCAATATATAGATATTTATATATTGATATATATCACATAAATGTTTTTCTATCACATAAATTAATAACATAATGTTAGAATTCATATGGAAGCACAAAAGGCCCAGAATAATGAAACTTGATACTAAAAATCTTGAGTTTATTTCCATACAGGATCTTAAACTATACTATGAAGTCATTGAAATAAAAACAGCATGCTACTGGCTCTAAAATAGAGCTACAGATCAATGGATTAGAGTTGAAAAACCAGATACAGGATCAAATAAGTATTATTAACTGATTTTTGACATAGGTGACAAAAAGTCCAATAGTTAAACCATGACATCTTCAAAAATTGGTGCTGACAACTGTGGGGTTTGCTAGGCCAAAGCCTGCACTCTGGATGATATATTAGCAACTGAAGGAGCCATTGAGTGACTGCTCACTTGGGTGGTTGAGTTTGCTGCTTGTCTGCAAGACAATGATAGGCTGAACTCCCTCCTTGGAAGTTGAGAAAACTCCCAGGTCTTTGGAATGCTTTTGTTTCTCTAAGAAACTGGTTGGGCTGTTCCTCCCTTCCTATCAGTTCTTTCCTGCCTTTCTAAAGAGATGTTAATGCACAGACCAGGTAACTGTTTTGAGGTGTACATTGTCCATTCCCTTCTAGCAACAAGGTGACATGTTTGTTTAGCATACCTGGCAATATGTCCATGGCAATTGGGTGTCACTCCTGACTTCTTTTTGTTAACAAAATGTTGCGTTTTTACATACCCGTAATGAATTTGGCCCTGCTTCTGTTATAAAACCCTGTATGTTACAATAAAGTTGGCTTGGATGATAAAGGACATCCAAGACCCCCTCTGACCCAAAGCCTGAAACTTTTAATTCCTACTGCTCCCACTTCAGATTTCCACGTTTGTGGATTTGGGTTCATGCTGGTTCATGGGCCTGGACAAAAGGCGCCCTAAGGTTGGGCTGAAGTATGGGGGAACTAACCCAATATTTAAGGTAAGGAACTTGAGGGAACTCAGCCAGCATATGTAAGAGAGTTGTTTAGACAGAAGCATCAATCAGAGATTAAAGAAAGTTAAGTAAATGGGATAAGCTGATATAAAGGAGAGAAAAATGCTAAAAGCAGAAAAGATAAAGATACAAAAAAAATTTTAAGGGTTTTAAATCTGTTACAGAATTACAGGCCCCTTTTATTGAAGGGAGCTTAAACCTAGAATTTGGGTTCATAAGATCAGAGAAAATTAGAGACAAAAAATGTTCCTCCTGATATAATTCTAAGTTATGATAAAAAAGGAAAAAAAAATCGAGATCCTTAAAACAGCTGCTGCTCCAGAAAAACTAAAAAACCTCCACTTCTGTGGCTATGGGCAGGAGGATCTCAACTAGGAAAACAAAAATGCAAAATTATTGGCCTTTGAAAATGCAAATGATACTTGTGGGAATGTTAACAAATTGATTTTTGGAGAAATAAAAATCAGGCAACTAATTCATTTATTGCTAAAATAAGGTTTCTTAAATAATAATTTGTTTTTGGTACTAAATTTTAAGGTTTAATGTGCTACTCGTTTATTACATATTTGATAATGTCCTGGTCTCTACAAAATTTTAAAAAACTTTTACTAATTTGTGTTATAGCTATACATTTGGCTCTAAAAATATTAAAGTATTACAATTAATTAAAATTTTTATAAATTAACATTTTCATTTCAAAATGAGATTTAAAGTTTATCTTTGATTTAATGTTTTTGTGTTTATATGATAAGATTCATGTATTTTAAAGATATAAATTTTGTGGTTACCTGATGCTAAAGTAAATAAGTGAATTGAGAGCTACAATATCTTAGATTTCAAAGTATACATTTATAAATGTTTATTGTCAAGCCCAATTCTTTATTTCTTTCAAAGGTAAAGTTTATAGTTACTAAAAAGGTATGTTATAATTATGACACAAAAAAGTAAAACATTAAAGTCCCTCTATTTGTAATTCCTCAGAGGACTGAGATACATATCAAATGTCACCAGGACCACTCCTGGTAGTACAGGGCTTGCCTCCAGAGTCTTGTTGATATTTAAACAAACTGTTGTGGAGATTCCAAACTGTTTGAGACCCCCTAGTAGCAGGCTGTTTCAGATTGATTTTAGAGAAAATCAATTGTTTACTTTTCAAAACCTCTCCTAGACAGTAACCTATACTATCATAGGACAAATTTTTCTTTTATTAATTATAATTGCTGACCCAAAGCCTGAAACATTTAATTCCTACCCTTCCCACTTCAGATTTCCACGTTTGTAGATTCAGATTCCTGCTGGTTCGTGGGGCTGGACAGACAACATTGGGTATCTACATGTAGAAGAATGAACTGGACGATTATATGTCACACTACATGAAAATTAACTTCTAGTGCACCAAAGGCCTCAGCATTAGACCTGAAACTACAGAACTTCTATAAGAAAGAATGAGGAATAAAATTAAATTGATTGGCCTTAATCAACATTTTCAGAATACAACCCCAAATGCACAGGAATAAATTCAACACTCAACAAGGGAGATTTAATAAAATTAATGGTAAGGCAACCCTCAGAATGTGAGACATTCTTTGCTATCCACATATGTGATAGAGGACTAATATCCAGAGCATACAAAGAACTCAAATTAAATCAGCAAGTAAATAATTAAATTTAAAATGAGCCTTTGATCTAAAAAGAAACTTTCCATAGGACAAAATACAAAATTTGACAAAAAACGTTTTAAAAATCTACCTGTATAACTATTAGGGAAATGCAAAACTAAACACAAATAACAAATGTTGATGAGAATACAGAGAGAAAGGCTGGTGGGATGAAAATTTGTTCAACCTCTTTGAAAATGAGTTTGGACATTATTTAAAAAAGTTAAAATCCAAATATCATATGATCCAGTTATACTACTCATGGAATATTTCCAAAGATTGCTGCATCTTATTACAGAACACTTGTTAATGTGTTCACTGAAGCCTCTGTTTACAGGAGCAAAGAAATGGAATCAGGCTAGATGTCCAATTAGATGAATGGATAATGAAAATGTGGTACATATACACAAGGAATCTATTTAGCTGTCAAGAGAATAAAATTATGTAATTTGCTCATAATTGGGTGAATTGTAAGAGCCAAGGTGAGGCGGTACACAAAACTGAAAACAACAAATCACAATTCAGAACATCAGAAACCCTACATTATCACCTGGAACCAGACCAGTAAATCTCTCCACTTAAGCTCAGGGAAATTTCCAAAAGAGGGGGCACTAAGATTGTAAGAGTGTAAAATGGGGAGGAACAATGATATGCAAGTTTATCCATATGGGTTAGGGCTACAGTAGCGATAATAGGGCTTTGCATGACTTGAGCAATGACTGACATGTCAGTGACCCCCCAAAATCTAGCATGGATCACAGGAACTAGGATCCTTAGAGGAAAGGGATTAACAGTCACCATAGTGTTCCCATAATAAAAGGGAGCACAAGAAAAGGCTTTGGCCAATGCCATTGAGGCCTTACACCTCATTAAAGTAGAGGACACAGAGAGAAGTATGACATTCACACTAAAGGACGCTCCAGGGAATGGGATAGAGGAAGAGGGAGGCACTGGAAAAAAGGGAGATAGGTGAGTGAAAGGAAGGGGAGAAGGAGTGGGAGAGAAAAAGTTGGACTGGGGATGGGTGGGGGAGGAAGGGTTTCATGTACTTGTTAAGTTTGTGATTGGGAAAAATGAATAAACATAATATTGAATAATGAATAAACATATCAAAAATAATAAAAAAAGAAATGATACTCAATGAGATACCAAACAATGAGATAATACCATTATACTCCCTATAGTAATGGTAGCTTCACCTTTCAGTTTGTTTGCTTCACAGAATAATTATATATCACCTCAAACTACAAAGAAAATATGCTAGGGTTAGTGGAAGAAAAAATGTTACAGCAGAAAAGCCACAGGAAGACATTTGAACAGGCAAGTGTGGAAAGAAAGTGTTAACTGGGAACAAACAATTGGAATATCATAATAAGGGGTGGAGGAGCAAAAACAAAAAAAAAATGATCAATGGCCCACCCACTAGAAAACTACAAGCTATGACAACTCTGTGAGAAGTATCCAGGGAATAACTGAGTAATGGTGTTATACAGGACATTCACACCTTTTTTTTCTCCCACTTTTTTTTTTTTTAATTATACAAGCTCATAGGTACCCTGTCCTCTCTCCTCCCTCCCTTCACTTTATCACCCTATTGCAGTTTTCCCCTTTCCTCTCCCTACCCTTCCCTACCACCCCTCTCCTAATACCTCCCTCCCCCTCATCCCCTGAGCATCCATCATGTGGGCTCTGAACCTCCCTCTGACCCCCATAGTGAAGATTCGGACTCAATGGCATATCTGGGTCCCCCTTGGGCTCTCTGTTAGTATGGAAATCTATTATGACTGTTTATTCCTTGCTTCTAAGGATCCATTGCCTGAAGCCTTCTGCTTGTGATCCATGCTAAATTTGTGGGGGGGTGTCATTGGTATGTCACATAGGGTAGTTCAGTCAAAATCAATCCTGGCTGCTGAGCCCTAACTGTGCAGAATATCTTGCATATCTTTGCTCCTCCCCATCTTTAGGCTCTTGATCTTGCTGACCCTCTTCCTTCAAGGTTCCTTTAGGAGGGGAAGATGGCTATCGGTTCCAGGTGAATAATGCAGGGTCTTCAGTGTTCTGAATTATGGTTTGTTGTTTTCAGTTTTGCTTTAACTGCAATGCCCATGGCTGCATCCTGATTGGTATCGAGGGTCACCTCCCAACTCATGACAAAAGACTGTTTAAACGAAGAACTTAATGTAAGAGGAGATGGTTATCATCTATCTTCCAGTCCCTATATCCTCCTTGATTGGTGAGATCAAACCTGTTTAGTTCCAAGTGACCAGGAAGGGAACTGAGAGAACTGCCCTCAATGTCTCCCTACTTACATGACCATGGCCTAATTTCTCTACTGAAGTATATTCCCCTATATCCTTTCTTTTGAGGTCCTGCTTCTTCTTCTTCCCTCCTGTTTATAAGCCTTTTCAATTTCAGTGGGTATAACAGAGATTTACCTTTGAATATTCCATTAAGTGAGTTTGCAACTAGGATCCAATTATTTGCTGTACAGCACCTAACTTTCTCTGTTTTGGATACTTCACTGAATATAATTTTTTTCTAATTCCATTTCCTGACATTTACCATTTCTAATGGCTGAGTAGTATTCTGTGGTATAAAAGTACAACATTTTTATTATCCATTCATCAACTGTTGGGTATTTGGGTTGATTCCATGAATTTGTTGTTGGAAATAGAACTGCAATGAACATTGTGCCTGTCATTGAATGAATTGTTACATTATTGGGGATTATTCCTAGTAGTGGTATAGCAGGGTCATGTGCATTTCAATCCTTAGCAATTTTTCTCCCACATTCTATTTTTTCATAATCATACAATATCAATAGGTAACCCCAACCTCTCCTTACCCCCTTCCTTCTTTCTTCATCACCCATTCAACCCTTTCCCTTACTCCCTTGCTTTTAACCCCCTCCCCACCTCTCCCTCTCCTTGTGCTTCCTAATTCCTCCTCCCATCCCATGGAGCATCCATTTATTTGAGCACCGAACCTCCCTCTAAGTCCTCCTCCCTAGTGAGGGTTCAGGATTCAGTGGCATAATCAGGGCCCACTTCCTGGGCTCCCCCTTAGCATAGGATGTTTATTCTGACTGTTTAATTCATTGCCTCCAAGGATCCTACTGCCTAAAGACTTCTCCCCTGTGATCTGTAGACTGAAGGCAGGGGGCGGAGTCATTGACATTTCAGCAATTGTATACTTCACCAAAGTCCAATCTTGGCTGCTGCAGTCCTAACTTGTATGGAGTATCTTGTGTATCTTTTGTCTTTTTCATCGTTAGGCTCTTATAATCTTGCTGCCCTCCCTCTTCCACAAAGTTCCCTGAGCTTTAGGATGGGGAGATACTTACTTGGTTGGTTCCAGGTGAGAAATATAGGGTCGTTGGTGTTCTGAATTATGGTTTGTTGTTTTCAGTTTTGTTTTTCCTGCACTGCCTTTGTTATAGCAAAGAAAAGCCACAGGAAGACATTTGAACAGGCAAGTGTGGAAAGAAAGTGTTAACTGGGAACAAACAATTGGAATATCATATAATAAGGGGTGGAGGAGCAAAAACAAAAGAAAAAAAATGATCAATGGCCTCACCCAGCTACGTCCAGTTTTAATCTTGTGCATGTGGATATCCAGTTTTACCAGCACCATTTGTTGAAGATACTATTCTTTTTTCATTGAATGTTTTGGGCCCCTTTGTTAAAGGTCAAATGGCTATAACTACTAACTAATGACAAAAGGCTGTTTAAATGAAGATCTTAAAACAACAGGAGGCTCAAATGTAGGTGGAAGAATAGGAGTAGGACACAGCAGTGGGGGTGAGTGTGCCATTTGCCAGATGGATACCTTCTATCTGCCAATCCCTATATCCTCCCTGACTGGTGAGATCAACCCTGCTCAGTACCCAGTGACCAGGATGGTAAGTGAGAGTGAGCTGCACCAGATATTTGATACATAAACGCAATACATGACCATGAATTATTTTCTCTACTGAAGCTTGATCTCCTATCTCCTTTCTTCTGTGGTCCTCATTCTCCTTCCCTTCTCTTGGTAATCCTTTGTGATTACAGTGGTTATGACAGAGACTTATCTTTGAATATGCTATCAAGTAGGTATGGAACTGGGATACACTTATTATGGAGTACATATAAGGTCTAACTTTCTGTGTTTGGGATACCTCAATATAATTTCTTTTAATTCCATCCATTTCCCAGTAAATTTCATTAATTCACCATTTTTGGTGGCTGAGAAGTATTCTCTGGTGTAAATGTACAACATTTTCCTTATCCATTCCTCAACTGTTGGGCATTTGGGCTGATTCCATGACTTTGCTATTGTAAATAGTGTTGCAATGAACATGGTTGTGCTCATGCCAATATAGTGAATTTCTGCATTTGGGGATTATTCCCAGTAGTGGTATAGCAGGGTTATATGGCATTTCCATGTTTAATTTTTTAGAAATTACCATACCTATTGCCAGAGTGCTTGTATAAGCCTGCATTCCCACCAGCAATGTAGGGGAGTTTATTTCCCTCCTCATCTTCTCCAGCATTTGGTGTTGTTTGTATTGTGGATTTTCACCATCCCAACTGGGGTGATATTTTGATTTGCATTTTCTTGATGGCTAGGGATGTGGATATTTGTTAGACATTTCTGTTCAGTCCCTGGAAAAGTTTGAGTTCCCAGGCCCATTTTTAATTTTATTTATTTATTTATTTATTTATTTATTTATTTATTTATTTTCATTTTTCCACTCATACAAACTTGATAAGTAGCCCATTCCAGTTCCTCTCTCCTCCCCTCCCTGGACCTCCTCCTTTCCCTCCTCTCCTTTCTTCTTCCTTTCCCCCCTCCCTCCCCTTCTCCCAGTGACCCTTCATCCCCCATTCCTGGAACATCCTTTTGTGTGTTCCCAGTCCCATTTTTTTATTCAGCCATTTATCTCCTAGGTGTTTAGTTTTCCAAGTTCTTTGTGCACTTGGATAATAGAGCTCTATCAGATATGTGGTTAGTGAAAATTTTCTCCCATTTTGAGGATTGACTTTTTGATCAGTTTATCATCTATTTATCTGAAAAGAAGCTCTTTAATTTCATAGGATCCTATTTTTTTTGAGTATTGGTTCTAGTGAATGTGCTACTGGATTTCTGTTTAGAACTGTTGGCATAGCCCAATCAGCTCAAAGTCTTTGATCCATTTGGAATTAATTTTTGTGCATGGTGACAAGAACGGGTCCAGTTTTAATCTTGTGCATGTGGATATCCATTTTTGTCAGCACCATTTGTTGAAGATACTGTTCTTTTTTCATTGAATGTTTTGGGCCCCTTTGTTAAAGGTCAAATGGCTATAAATCTGTTGGATTATATCTGGGTCTTCAACCTTTATCCATTGATCTGCATGTCAATTTTGGAGCCGGTACCAGGCTGTTTTTATTACTATGGATTTGTAATATAGATATGATTTGATATGGTGATACTTCCAGTAGTGTTTTTGTTACTCAGGATTGTTTTCCTATGCTGGGCCTTTTGTGCTTCCATATGAATTTTGAGATTGTTTGGTCAATTTGTTTAAAGGATTGATTTGGCATTTTGACTGGGATAGCATTGAGTCTGTATGTTGCTTTTGGTAGGATGTTGCTTTTGATGATTTTGATTCTGTCAGGCCTGTTTTGAATGGGTTCTAAACTCCCTTCTATACTTAGGAAACATATGCCTGTTCTGACTGCTTGTCCAAGGAACAGTGGAATAGAGTACATAGACACTAGTGTGGAACAAATGTCTTAGCATTAACTATAATATTTGACATTAAGCTATTATCTAAGCACCTATTATTATATCTCTAGTTAAGAAAAATCTATCACCACTCAAGATGTATCCTATCTTACTTGAAGATTGGGAAGGCAGAGCAGAAATCATCCAGAAAGCATTGACCTGAAATGTTCAAATTAAGAAAGTCATCGTAATCTTCCACATTTCAGGGACCCTAGCTGAAGAGGGAGTGGTAAGAATGTAAGAGGTTAAAGATGGAGAGGTCTTCTGTTTGCCTCTCCACTCCACTCATGACATGGGTGCTGTATCCAGGAGTTCACTGCACTTATATCTTATATCCACCTGCACCAGAACTACAGGATGGTTGAAATAGCATTAATCCCTGGATTAGCAAGGATCTCAAGAGAAACAATTACACTGAGAGAGAATCTTTGAGACAGATGCTAGATAAGTGAAGGGAAGTTTTACCACCTTCACGTTTACCCCTTGAAAAATCACATATACCACCACTGCTTCTTGGTCTGATACTAGTACTGGTGACCAAGGGGACCCCTAAGGTGCACAGATTCAGAGGACATGAGGGCAGAAGAGATGAGTCTTCTTGGTCTGATACTAGTACTGGTGACCAAGGGGACCCCTAAGGTGCACAGATTCAGAGGACATGAGGGCAGAAGAGATGAGTCTGGTTTGGTGAAGAGAGAAGAGGGTGGAAATGAAGTGTGAAGAAAGAGTGGAAGAGACAGGGATATAAACACATTTTGTTTGTACGCAAAAAATTTTAATACAAAACATTTGAGAGATAAATAAATGTAGTTTTTAAAAGCTATCAAGGGAAAATGGTTTTAATTATTGTGAGTTTATTCTCATAATGGCTCCAAATTTGCACGTGAGGCATTATCCATATTTTCTCCATACACATAATTATAAAGGGGCATGTATGTGTCTTTTAGCTTAACTGCCTGCTGAAGAATATGCAGTTCACTAATCCTCTTGGACAAACTGTTCATATGAATGAAAATAAGAAATTAGATGCAGAGTATGACATCTTCAACATTTGGAATTTCCCACAAGACCTTGGATTCAAGCTGAAAATTGGACAGTTCTCACCAAACCTCCCACATGGCCAACAGCTGGATTTGTCAGAAGACATGCTGCAGTGGGCCACAGGAAGGAGACAGGTGGGTGAATCTAATCAGAAGGCTTTTATGGGTGCATGGCTGCTCAGGTCAGTAAAGTTCAGAACATCATCTTCTGAGGATCTTCATTTTAAAATTCTGATAGATGATTTTGGTACAATATTTATACTTGAATTCTAAATATTTGTACATATGACATTGCTGAATGGAGAAAAATGTGTGATTATTCTATTAGGCTCTAGGTATGCAGACAAGTTCTTCAGTAATGTAATATGCTAAAACTTTTATAAAGTAATCATATCAGTCTATTCCTGACAAATGCCTGACCTTCCTCAGGTTCCCCCCTCTGTGTGCTGTGTGGCTTGCAGACCTGGTTTAAGGAAGTCTCACGAGGAGGGAAAGGCAATCTGTTGCTTTGATTGTATTCCATGTCCAGAGAATCAGATCTCCAATGAGACAGGTAGGTGTATGACTGAGGTGACATACTTCAGATGGATTATCTTCCGTCCAATCAAAACAAGGATGACATCTAGTGTTAGCTCTCACTAATCTCTCAGGTAGTTCTTTGTTAAATCTTTATGCTGCATGGTGAGATGCTGTTAGTCTATAGTTCAGGATTTGTGGGATCCCTGCTCTTTTACCATATGATGACAAACACATTATAGAAACACCCTTCAAAGCATAGGAATATGTGACAACACATGATCAACGAAAATTTGAACCTTAATCTAAGATCACAGAACAGTAACTACCAAGTATAGACATCTATAAATTACACTTCTAAGTGATTTAGTAAGAGCCGTACTAATTTTAAAATTCATGAAGTATTTTTTGTTGTTGAAATATAATAATAACTGCCATCCTTATATAAGATAACTAAAGAGAATACACAATTACTTGGGTTCCACATCCAAAAACAAGAAGATTGTAAATTGATACATGGATATAGCAATCAATCTTTCTAATGTCCTACACCAAAAGAAGAATATGGCTCTGTGATACTTAGTGGACATTAGATAAAAGCCAGAGAACCCAAGATTAAACACACACATGGCAAGAAAAATTTTGCATGAGAGTAATTGTAATATTTGTGGTTCTTCAGCAAAAGGACAGTTTGGGACAACAAATCACTGGAAACTTAGGAATCATAATCACAAAGGAGAACAACCAGGGAACTCCGTTGCACAGACATAAAGAGGTCCAATCTCAAAAGAAGGGTGTGTTTGAGGAAAGAAAACTGACAGTGGTCCCCTGACTGTTACACCCATGCCATCTCATAGGAGAGGATTTCTCCACAAACACCATGGAAATACACACCAAGAAAATAGCTAGTGTATTATTAATGTTTTTTAACATTGATTTATTTGACAGAATCTAATTAACTTCAAGTAATGCTAAAACTTTACAAATGACACTATGTTTCCTATAACAGGTATGGAGCAGTGTATACCATGTCCAGATGATCACTACGCTAATATAGAGCAAACCCACTGTCTCCAAAGAGATGTGGTGTATTTGGCTTATGAAGACCCCTTGGGGATGGTTCTGGGAAGCACAGCCATGTGCTTCTCTGCACTCACGGCTCTTGTTTTTTGGGTCTTTGTGAAGCACAATGGCACTCCCATTGTGAAGGCAAATAATCGCACTCTCAGCTACACCCTACTTATCTCTCTTGCCTTCTGTTTTCTCTGTTCCTTGCTCTTCATTGGACATCCCAACACAACCACCTGCATCCTGCAGCAGATCACATTTGGAGTTGTGTTCAGTGTGGCTGTTTCTACTGTCTTGGCCAAAACCATTATTGTGGTTCTGGCCTTCCAGGCCACTGCTCCAGGAAGAAGGATGAGATGGTTGCTGGTCTCAGGGGCACCTAACTTTGTCATTCCCATTTGTACAATGATCCAACTTATTCTCTGTGGAGTCTGGCTGGGCACATCTCCTCCCTTTGTTGAATTTGATGTACACACCGAACATGACCACATCATCATCATGTGCAACAAGGGCTCAGTCACTGCCTTCTACTGTGTCCTGGGATACCTGGGCTCTCTGGCCCTGGGGAGCTTAACTGTGGCTTTCCTGGCCAGGAACCTGCCTGACACCTTCAATGAAGCCAAGTTCCTGACCTTCAGCATGCTGGTGTTCTGCAGTGTGTGGGTCACCTTCCTCCCTGTCTACCACAGCACCAAGGGGAAGGTCATGGTGGCTGTAGAGGTCTTCTCCATCTTGGCCTCAGGTGCAGGTTTGCTGGGCTGCATCTTTCTCCCCAAGTGCTACCTCATTTTGGTAAAAAAAGATGAAAATATCCTTCGAAAGAAATTCTCATCAAATTGCTGTGATAACAAATTTTAATGATGTTTTATAAAAATTATTATATAACCTGCAGTGAACCCTGTGTTACTCCAAGATTGTATGTCATCAGATTCAAGGATACTGTTAGCCATAATGAGGTCATTTTGGACAACTCTGTCATGGTTTCAAGGTGGCATTTTCTAACGTTGGCCACACAGATTAAAAATAGTTATTCTAGAAACTACAGAAGCTTACCTTCTTATTTTCCAGTCCTGTTCACTCTATTGACTCTACTAGTAGCCTTCCGTCACATTATTCACAGTCTTCCTTCCTGACAACTGTTTGAAAATATCAGATACGAAATAAGGAGAATTTTTTCTTTTTTATTACACTTTTTTGCCTAATCATTCAAGCTCAATAAGTACCCCTGTCATCTCCCTCTTCCTTCTCTCCCCTATTATCCACAAGTTCACTTTTCCCTCCTTCCCCTGTCCTTCTCACCCCCCCTTCCAGCACCTTCTCCTTCTCCCCTCACATCCACCAGAGCATCTGTTTAGATGGGCTCCAAATCTCCCTCTGAGTTGTCTACCCTAGTTCTTGGGCTCTCCACTTGTAGGGGAACTCTACTATGACTGTGTAATCCCTTCCCTCTAAAGGATCCTTCTGCCTGAAGTCTTCTCCCAGATTGCCTTTATTCCACTGTACAACATCTGTGCCTCTCTTTAGGTCTAGGTCCATGACTGGATTATCCTGTTCTATACCAAACAGAAACTTACCGTTAAGTCTTTATTAGATTCCCTCCTAGGATACAAGACAGACTTGAACTGAACCTGAAACACTTGTGGGGTTAAGTTCTTTGGAGAACTACATAAAAATTGCTGTTCATGAAACAGTAAATTAGTGTTTTAGATGTAACAATTTAATTTTGACTCTTGTCTGTTCTTGCAATTTTGTGATACATGGTAGAGCTGGTATGCCTGATCTGGCAGATGCTTCAAAATAAATAAATGCTTTCTAAACATTGAACATTTTCTTCCTTGTATCACAGCACATTCCAGATCAATGTGGTCCCAACATATTTCTCTCCTCTTTTCACTTTCATTCTTTTCTGGAATAGACGACATAAGCAGAGAGACTATGAAATGGCTGGTGTTTGTGTACATAAGTGCCCTCCAGTTCATTTCACAACATCTACATCAGTCGTTTGCTGAAAATCAAGGCAAGTATATGCAGAGGTGAACAAAGAGAAGTACAGAGATAAGGGAGCAGGTGAATCTTCTGTCTTGAAATGAGATATGTAACATGGCTTCATTTCTTTCTGGGGTTCAGCTCATTTAAACTTCATTCAGCAAAAAATACTATGTTTACAATGATTAAATTTATTTTTAAAAAGACCTCGAATGGGTGGAAGTGGGGGGCGGACTGTGTTTCTGGTCCTGGTAGGGCAGAGCCTGTGAATCCCAGGGCAGAGTAAGCAAGGAGGAGGTGGAAGCGTCCATGGTGTTCCCCAAATTCGTCTGTGGTTCTACACACACACATACACACATGCATATATGCACAATTGAATAAATAATAATAAAAAATTTTTAAAAAGACCTAGAATGATCAATAGTTACTGATTTCAACATTTCTGTTAGGTACCACATGTTACAAGATGTTCCTTGTTCTCAATGTTTTTGGTGGCAAACATGAACACCCCAGAGCAAAGCAATAGAGAAGTAGAGCAATCTCAAATAATTTCTGATGTCACTCATGAATCTCCACAGGCACACACACTTAAATGCCCTCTGGTTACACACACACACACACACACACACACACACACACACACTCACACATATGCTAAAAAACCCTCATAAATGGACATGGTTTCTTTTACATGCAAACATGGTATTTCATGTTGTATTCTCATAAAGGGATTTTTGCTGAGCAAACATCAGACATAGATTGTTATTGTACCTCAAGAGTACTGAGACTTAGGTGATTTCTCATTGGTAATTTTTTTTCTTTTTATTTATTTTTTCCACTCATACAAACTTGATAGGTTCCCCCTTCCCCTCCCTCTCTCCACCCCTCCCTGGATCCCTTGCTCCCTCCCCATTTTGTCCCTTCCTTTCTCCCCTCCCCCCCATCTCTGAAGCATCCTTTAGTGTGCATGTCAAACTTCCCTTTGGGTCCTCCTCTCTGATGAGGTGGAAGGTCTCAGAAGCATTGCCTAGAGCTCTTTTTTGTGTTCCCCTTTAGTACAGGAGCACTATTTTGGCTGTTAATCCCTTGCCTCTAAGGATCCTAGTGCCCGTGATCCATGCTAGACTTTGGGGGTTCAATGATATGTTGGTCATTGTGCAGGTCATGCAAAGTTCTATTGTGATTACTTTGGCCCTAACTTGTGTGGAGTATCTTGCATATTGTTGCTCTTCCTCATCTTTAGGCTCTTACAATCTTACAGCCCCCTCTTCCACAAATTTTCCTGAGCTTTGGGATGGGGAGAATTAGGCTGGCTTGGTTCCTGGTGATTAATGTAGGGTGTCTGATGTTCTGAATTATGTTTTTTTTCCCCAGTTTTGCTGTTCCTGCACCGCCCTTGGCTCCATCTTGATGGGTATTGGATGTCACCTCCTAGCCAGAGATAAAATGCTGTTAAAATAGTCTTATTATAAGAGTAGATTCAAAGGTACATGGAATAAGAGTAGGAGACCGCAGTGAGGGGGGTCAGTCTCCCATTTGCAGGATGGTTACCTTCTATCTTCCAAACTCTATGTCCTCCCTGTTTGGTGAAATCAAACCCCATCAGTTGCAAGTGACCAGGAAGGAAAGTCTGTGAGCTTAACCAGATGTCTCATTACTTACTTGCAGTACTTGATGGTGGCCTATTTTCTCTGCTGTAGCATGATCCTCATTCTCCTTGTTTCAGGCTGGGCCCTCCTTCTTGTTCTCTCCTATTTATAATCCTTACCATTACTGTAATTATTACAGAGATTTATCTTTGAGTGTGTCAGTAAGTGGGTTTGGTACTAGGATCCACCTATTAGGGAGTACATATGATGCTTAATTTTCTGTGTCTGGGATATTTCACTCAATATATTTTTTGTAATTCCATCCATTTCTCAGCAAATTTCATTAATTCATCATTTTCGATGGCTGAGTGATATTCCATTGTATAAATGTGTCATTGGCAATTTTTTGATGTTTTAAGGACTATTAAAATGACTTCCATTCCAAAGCAAGACAATTACCAGCCAGCACCATATGACAAAGAGGTTGTCCTTTGTGTGACATGAACAAGCACAGAAATTTGTCTCGTAATAAAAGGAATAAAATGTTACATAGATCATGTGTGTTGATTAAAATAAGGTAGGTATATCCACTGCACAGGCAGAAATCACATTTCCACAATCCATTATGTGTCATGGGAAAGACATTGAGAGAGAAGTGTCTATTGATTATGATTATGTCAATATATGTGACTTAGAAATTTCAAAGCCTGAGGTATATTGGGACTGCCTCAAAAAACTCTGAGGTAGACAATGATATGTAAGATATTCCACACGAGTTAGGGCCACAGTAGCCATAATTGGACTTTGCATGACCTGTAAAATGACTGACATGTCAACGACCCCTCAAAGTCTTGCATGGATCACAGGCAGTAGGATCCTTAGAGGCAAGGGATTAACAGTCATAATAGTGTTCCCTTACTAAAGGGGAGCCTAAGAAAGGGCTCTGGGCAATGCCACTAGGTCCATACACTACAGTGGAGGACTCAGAGGGAAGATTGGCATTCACACAAAAAGATGCTCCAGGGAATGAGAGGGGGAAGGGGGAGGCACTGGGAGAAAGGGAGAGAGGGGGGTAAAAGGAGTGGGAATGGGGGGAGGATGCAAGGGCGACTGGGGAGGGGTGAAGGAAGCTAGACGGCCAGGGTACCTATGGATCATGTATGATTGGGGAAAAATAAATAAATATTTTAAAAAATGTAATAAAAGTTCTTTCTCTGTAAAAAATAGTAAATATAAAGAAAAAATTCTGAGGTAGAAAGTAAAGAGGGAGAGTGGGAAAGAAGGTGGAAGAGATGGAAAGAGAGAGAATAAAAAATCTCTAATTTTCTTGGTAGCAATGGGAATATTTACATTCATTTTAATTTATTTCAATTTATTTATGCATATTATGTTTAATTACTAAATATTGAATGGATTGTATTGTAATTGTGGAGTTTTGAACTCAAAGAGTTTAGCCTGCTGACAATGTACACTTGCATATCTCTAAATAAAACTAACAGTGCATGCACTCAGTGGATTGGTATGCTGCTACACATAAATATGCTACATGCTTTGAGTGTTGATTGAATTCTTCATTGACAGACAAATACTCAAACTGAAACTGACTATAGATCATTGAAAACCTGCTTTTTTCTGTAATTTTCTAATCATATTTAAGGGTGGCCAAGCATGAATAAAAGTCAGCACCTCACATGTGAGTAGGAACTGCACCTCATGGTCCTCTCAGAGGACCCAGAACTGTAATCCCATCCTCTTTGGAGTGATCCTGTCCATGTACCTGCTCATCATCCTGGCAGTCAATTCTGACTCCGACCTCCACACCCCCGTGTACTTCTTCCTCACTAACCTGACCTTTGTTGATATCTGTTTAATCTCTACAATGTTGGAAAGATGATTGTGAATAACCAAACGCATGCAGGTCAATCTCCTGTGTGGGCTGCTTCACAAAGATGTCCTTCATGCTGTTTGTAATGATGGCTGACATGCTTCTGACTGTGATGACCTATGATATGACCGATTTGTTGCCGTCTGTAGCCTCCTGCATCACTCAGTCATTAGGAAACCTCGTCTCTGTGTTTTCTTCATTCTGGTGTCTTCCTTTCTCAGCTTTGATGACTCCCAGTTACATCATTTGATTATCATCCAATTTTCCTGCTTCAATAATGTGGACATTTTCAATTTTTTCTGTCATTCTTCCCAAGTTTTTAATGTTTAATGTTTCATGTACAGATTCCTTAAGCAAAATTATAATCATGTACTTTGTTGATGCCATATATGGGTTGCTTCCTATCTCAGGAATCTTTTTCTCTTACCACAAAATTTTTTCCTCTATTCTGAAAATATCCTCAACACATGGGCACTGTAAAACACTTTCTACCTATGCCCTCACCTACCTTCTGCCTGCTTGTTCTATGGTACTGCATGTGGGTTACCTAGGTTCTGTCTGTATCATCTTCTCTTTGTAGGCATGGTGGCCACATTTATGTGCACAGTGATCACCCCCATGCTGCATGCATTCATCTACTGCTGGAGCCATAAAATTGACCTTTTGCCCAAGTGACCATCTTGGGCGCCTGCCTGTCTCTGTCTCTGTTTCCCCCATAGCTGAGCCCCTTTGTCAGAGAAGCAAGCGACCATCTGTGGTTTATCTTATCTGCCATAAATACCTCAGTCTCCTAGCAACGTTTCTTGCCTGGCAAGATGGTTTTCCCACCTAAACCCCTGCCCTGGGAAGCCCCTTCCCCCCAAGAACTTTATAAACCCTTCTGGTTCAATAAAGTTAGAGCTTGATCGGAACTCTCGACTTGCTTTCGTCCTTTGTGTCTCCTGTCCTTCATTTGTCCTCGCCCCTCCTAGGTTACCCGGTTCTCAGAGTGTCCCCCGGGCAGGGGGCAATTGGCGCCCAACGTGGGGCCTGGGCGGGGGGAGGGGGGTTTCGGACAAATGCTGTTTGACCACTGACGGCCGTCAACCCAGAGGATCGACGAGTCCCCGGGCGACAAGAGAAGATGCTGTCTGCGATAGCCACAGAGTCACCGCCTGTGAGCCAGATCCGGTGTTAAGGTAAGATTCAAACAGCACAATCATGGGACAGTGTCATAGTTAAGCACAGGTGTCAACTTGACTCTTGAGGATTTGAGCTCTGGGCACAGTTGTAGAGAGTTGATGGTTGACTTAAGCCCAGAGCAAACCTGAAGGAGATTGTCTGGCTGCTGAGGAAGACCCAGCCTACAGTGGGTGGGATTAGGCCCTGGATAAATCACAGAGAGCTGGTTGAGAGAGTTGGCATCCTTCTGTATACTTGGCCAGACATGCTGGTCTGGCAAGTAAGGATTGTCCATCTCTCAGCCGTTATGGTGGCCAGTTCCCTCAGCCCTGGTGTTGGTGTGTGCTCTCCCGTCAAGCTGGACTAAGAACTGTAACTGGACTGTCATAAGAAAGTAAACTCCTTGTTCCCTTAAGCTGTGTGATGGTCATTTATCAGCAACCATGCAGGCGGACTGCAACAGACAGGCAGTAAATAAGCATGACTTATTTTTAAAGGGACCCAAGGAGTCCCTCAAGACACAAGGAACTAGGGTTAAGAAAAAAGACTTAAAGAGACAACGCTGCTCCCGGCATCCGCCAACGAGCCACGCGGGACGGGGCAGAGCCGCAGGGGGAGGCTACCAGCAGTGGTGAGGTAGCTCATGCTGGTGCCGTACCAAAATATGGCGGCGGGCAATGAGGTTCCGTACAAAAATATGGCGACGCACAATGGTGGCGCAGGCCGTAGTGCACATGCGCAAAACAAAATGTTTGGGGGTGAAGCGGTCCACTTGTCCCAGTGTGGAGAAAAGTTTGTGGGCAGAGTTGCTGGCTTTGAGGCTTGGGGAGAGGTCCCGGCGTGTGGAGAAATGGCTGCCGGGAGAGAAAATGCCTCATGGTTCCCTTCATAGAGGAGAAGGAGGATGGAAACGGTTAAAAAAAAACAAAAACAAAAACAAAAAAAAACGCTTCCCATGCATCTTCACAGAAACCTGTCCCGGGGCAGGCTAGAGTGGGGAGCTCAGGGGGGCTGACATACAAAGTTACTTTTAAAAGGTTCTGACTTGTTTGGCTATTTGAATTCCCTATGAATATGTGTATTTTATGTTTCATAATAAAAAAAAGTGGCCACTTTAGGTTATTGCGCGCTTGTAATCACATTTTTGGTTTTGACTTTATTCATTATTTGGCATGCCCAATTTAAATGCACGTGCACACTTAAAATTACCATCAAAAGACCTGAGTACGTACTGATCAAAATATCTTTTTATGAAGCTTCACAAAGAAATAATGTGTTTTTACCTAGGAAAGTTTGTTTTCACATGTGTAATGTTAATGTATTTAACAGCCAAAAAATAAAACTGGTTTCTGAGAAATTATGAGCTCCCTTCCTTGGGAAAAAATCTGGTTCCTAATTCCAAGTATAATCCTATGTTCTGTTATAATCTTACAAATTTAATTCAGGTACAGTGATTTTTAAGACAGGGTCTACTGTTAATGCCTATATTAAAGAACTTTTCTTACAGGATATCTAATATTAAAACAACAAAAAAGCATCAAAAAAGATAAAAAAGGTATAAAAAAAGGGTATGGTACTTAAATGTATAAAAGGTTTTTAAATAAGGTTTATAAGATAAAAAATCTCGCTTAAAAAACTAAATGTGTACAGGAGTTTTGAGTTGATTGATTAAAAAGATGTTAAAGTGTGCTATAAAGGTTTATGAAATGTTGGTTTTATAAACAGATTAAGAACTGCAGATGGTAAAAAAAAGTTATACATTGTGCTTCTTTTTTGCTATAGAGGACATTGAGCTTGGGGGTTAGAGATTAATATTAAGCTTCATGTATTCAAATGTATTTCAATTGTCTGTTTTGATTAAGCAGGAATTTGGTTATTCATAGCATCCCAACTTCTCAAGGGCAGCAGGAAGCTTATTCTGGGGTCATGAGTAAAAACTGGAGAGGTCTGAGCAGGGCTTGCTGGGGGAGGGGGAAGGGAGATCCTACCCACCACCTACAACACTTTGCCCTCAGTACAAAAGAGGAAAACACTGGGCCTCTGATTGCAGCTCAAAAGCTGATGTCCAGGGAAACCCATTGCCACTAAAAAACTTCCTGTAGGGCCAGCCTTTGGCCCCAGCTCAGACAACCCCAGGGCTTTGTCCCTCAAACCAAAACATCCCAGCCAACAACATTTCCACTTTCCACCAAACAACCTCAAACAACACAGGATTGGACCTCAGTCCCTCCACCAACTCAATATTAACCCCTGACATGGGAGTTCAAGTCCTACCCATGGGCATATATGGCCCTTTACCCACGGGTACCTTTGGCCTTATTCTTGGGTCCACTAATTCCACCTTAAAAGGCCTCCATGTTTATCCAGGTGTTATAGATTCTAATTATACAGGTGAAATAAAAATCCTTGCTTACTTTAACAATGGACCCCTTAAAATAATGGCTAAACAAAAAAATTGCCCAATTAATCTTCCTCCCCCTTATCAATAAAGACTCCAAAAAATTTATTCCAAAACATCATAATGATCAAGGCCTTAACTCTCCTGATGTCTATTGGATACGACAAATAACTGATAATAAACCCCTTCTTAAGTTAAAGTTAGATGACAAGCCTTTTGAGGGCCTCATAGATACAGGGGCTGATGCATCAGTGATCTCAGCCAAAATCTGTCCTCCTAACTGGCCCTTGACAACATCCCTTACCCACCTATAGGGCATAGGACAGACTTCTAATCCTCAACAAAGTTCCAAAATTCTTACTTGGTCAGATGAAAAGGGAAACAATGGCACTGTACAGCCATATGTGGTCCCTGGCCTCCCAGTCAACCTCTGGGGTCATGATATTCTTGGACAGTTAAATGTCATCATGTGTAGCCCCAATGAAATAGTTACCCACCAAATGTTAAGACAAGGTTTCTTGCCCGGCCAAGGGCTAGGCAAAAATAATCAAGGAATAAAAACTCCCATCCAAATAGATCAAAAACTTGATCGCTCAGGAATAGGCAATCCAAATTTATAATTTCGGTCATTGACAAGCCTGTACCCCATGCAGATAAAATTCGTTGGAAGTCCAATAACCCTGTATGGGTTGATCAATGGCCTTTAACTTCTGAAAAACTTTCTGCCACCACAGCGTTAGTACAGGAACAGCTTGAGGCTGGCCATATTGAACCTACCACTTCTCCCTGGAATACTCCTATTTTTGTCATAAAAAAGAAGTCAGGAAAATGGAGACTTTTACAAGATCTTTAAGACTATGTTTTTAATGGGTGCCCTGCAGCCAGGCCTCCCCACACCTGTTGCCATCCCCTCACGTTATTCTAAGATCATTATTGACCTCAAAGATTGTTTCTTCACCATCCCATTACATCCTGCTAATAGAGAACACTTTACCTTTAGCCTCCCTGTTACCAATTTCAAAGGTCCCATGCCACGTTTTCAGTGGAAGGTCCCTCCCCAAGGAATGACCAACAGTCCCACTCTTTGCCAAAAATATGTTGTTCAGGCTATTGATCCCCTTCATAAAGCCTGGTCCTCAATATATATTGTCCACTATATGGATGATATACTCCTGGCAGGACCCAATCCCACCCAGCTTTTAGATTGCTCCCTTCAACTTTCCCAGTCTCTTTCTGCCCTTGGACTCCAAATCGCCCCTGATAAGATTCAATTAAAAGATCCATATTTCTACCTGGGTTTTGAGCTTTGCCAAAACTTTATATTTTCTCAAAATGTTTAATTAAAAACTGACCAACTACATACATTAAATGACTTTCAAAAATTCCTGGGCAATGTTACTTGGTTACAAACATTTTTAAAACTCACTACAGGAGAACTCAAACCCCTTTTTCAGATACTAAAAGGCAATCCTAACCCTTCATCTCCTCGAACCCTAACATCTCAGGCATACAAGGCCTTGCAATTAATAAATAAAGCGATTCAAGAACAAACTATTTCCTTTATCCAATATGATAAGCCCCTCAACTTCATTGTTTGTGCTACATCTCATTCTCCCACTGGAGTTTTCTGGCAATCTGGGCCACTTCTTTGGGTCCACCTCTCCGCATCACCTCCAAAAGTTCTTACCCCCTATCTGCTCCTCGTTGCCAATCTTATAATGCTAGGACGATCTCAGAGTAGGCAATTCTTTGGTAAAGATCCTGATAATATTATTGTTCCATTTTCAAAGTACAGATCAATTGGTTGCTTCAGACAACTAAAGAATGGCCTCATATGTCTGTCCTTTGTGGGCTCCATTGATAATCATTACCCTGGCAACAAATTTCTTCAGTTTGCCCGTATTCACCCCTTTGTTTTTCCAAAAATCACAGCTACTGCCCCTCTCTCTAATGCTTCCTTGATTTTTACTGATGGTTCTACTACAGGGATAGCTGTCATCATTATTAATAATCAGTCCATGGCTATCCACACACCGTACACCTCTGCTCAGCTTGTTGAACTTGCTGCAATCATAGGAACTTTTGAATTCCTTCCTAATGTTGCCTTTAACCTATATACTGACAGTGCCTATATTGCCCATTCTGTTCCTTTATTAGAAACCATTCCATACATTAAATCCACCACCAATACAGTTCCCTTATTTAGAGAACTTCAAAGGCTTATTACTGCCCGATCACAGCCCTTTTTTACATGACACATCCATGCTCATTCCAACCTCCCCGGCCCTCTATCAAAAGGAAACGCTCATGCAGATCTGGCCTCTTTGGGAGGGCTGCCACGGGTGCAAGGATGTTTTTTTTTTGCTCGGGTTTGTGCGAGGGGCTGGGGTCCGGGGTGGAGCCCAGGCCTAAGCAGAGTCCGCTGGGTGTCTCACAGCGGACGCAGGGATGCGGGTGGGGGGGGGTTTGAGAAGGGATGGCTCTCTCATCTCTCTCTCAATTGGGGAGCTGGTGGGGACAGGGTGGTGGGGTGCACAGAGGGGCTGGTCGACGGCCGGGCCAGGGCAGAGGGCAGAGGCAAGCGGCAGGAAGAGATATTATTTTATAAAAACACATGAGGCCTCATCGTGTCTTATAGGAGAAAAAGTTGGAATCCCATATATTCCTCAGAGTGTATACCATTTTTATGACATACTCTGGACATATAAAAGACAATACTAGGCACTTAATTTCAAAAGTTGAGACCATTATCAGGACAAAACTTTTTGGGAAAATACATGATCCGCTGACCCTAGGAGTTCACTTAGGGTACCCTTCAATGATTCCTATAAGTAGCCTTATCTACTCTTTACACAATGTGCCCTCAAACTCTGATCAATTCATTAAAAATTAATGGAATCTATAAAGTCCAGGATCATTCCAAAGAGATCCTGAATGTCTACCACATTCCTATCTCCAGATACAAAGATTCTGTGCTAATAGAAGAACAAATGAGGTATAATTACAAGAGCCAATTCCAAAGGCCCTACTTTGTGGTGACCAGCATCTAAGTGCTTTAGACCCTCACTTACTTTGCCTTGTGCTCAAGATTAGAGTCAAGCAAATGTTATAAGTCCCGGACTCAATTTCAAGCACATCCTGGTTTCCACAGGGCCGTCTAACCCAGAAAGTCTGTCTTCAACCTTCTTGAGTTGTGATGAAGATGAAAGCACTACTTGTGACAGATCTGCCTCGAAAACAGATACAGTATGACTTCCAACTTCTCCACCTTTTATGCCACAGTATAAGAAGTGAAACTGTGTGTCATTGTTGGCCACAATTTGTTTCATGGGGGAGACCCGAACTGTGGTACCCCATGGATAAATTCTATACTTCTCCATTCATGGCATTCGTCTTAGTATTCAGAGAAATTCAGAGCACAGTCTTAGAGCATTGAATTGACTGCTCCCATTTCTGAATGGTGTTTTAATGTGGGCTTGGAGACCAAGTCAGGTCCTCTTTCAGGGCAGGAGAGAGGTTCAATTCTGATCCGTCTCTCCATCCAAACGCCAGAACTCTGCAAACACTGAAGAAAAAGACCTCACGTAGGTTAATATTCTCACATATAGAAATCGTTTCAATATGCAACTATAGGGAGGGTAACATCATTAGATGTAAAGTTCTTTTTGTGGGCTTTGAATGTTCTTGCAGGAATTAGGACTAAGAGACTGTGGTCCACTTTGTAGGTTGAACATTCAACAACAACCGATTCAGCTGACACTGGAGTAGCAATTAGGAGTATCAAACAGCAACACCAATCCTTTTCAACCCAATGTGTCCCCTCACATTGGCTTTTTAAAGATTCCATGGAAAAAACTCGTGTGAGTATGTACATACTTTCCACACAGAGCATCTGAAGTGAAGATAGGAAACAACCTAATTTCTTTGTCGCAATTTACTCGCTTTGTGTCATTATCAAGACCAGTGGGCCACGTCCATCAAAATTGGGCATTCAATCTGCAATTTGTTTGCAACACCACAGGTGAGGCTGTTTGGTGAGAGTTGAAATAATTATTCCTTGTGCATGTTTCCAAGGTTCATGTCGATTAAGATGGACAAAGCCTCTATACCTATGTTGAATGCCTTCTCTGTATAGGCAAAAGCTAACTTCAAGATTTGATTTTCTGTCAATGTTTCTTTTACTGAAAAACAGAGGAGGGACAAAAGAATGCACAAAACAATTCTGAAAAAAGTAGAGGGTCAATGGTTTTATAGAAATTTGTGGGAATGACCATAATTCAATAATGGCGTGAAAGAATTTTATATCCTACAACTCAATTGGGCTTTTATTCAATACTTAATTTGTATTGTATTCTGTGTCCTTTAGCTTAGCTAGCACCATACCATTCCATCCTGAGTGACCATGAGCGACTTCCTTATCTGAGCCAGGTGGCCTCTAGTGACAGTTGTCTGGGACTTGCATGGTCTCATTGATGCTTCATTTCACCTGGACCTGGGGAGTTGGTCATCTTGGATGATTACCAAGGTATTCAGTTTTTCTCAGACTTGAGAAGAGGATGCCAACATCATGGAGTATGTTGGGCTTGTGGGCCATGATCCCATGAGCACAGAGTTATACACAGTGAGAGCTGAAAATTTTATAAAACAAAATCATGACATCATCAGCCTTGTGTTGTCCTTTATGGTGACATGGACTTAATTCTGCCTCTGAGCTGGAGAATATGGGAATATTTAGGTAGAGGAGGAATCTGGGTAACCACCTCACAGTGGGGATGTCCATCATAAGGAAAAAGCTGGAATTCTTGACCCACACCTTGGAGCTTTCCTTTTCTCACAACACCAGCCTGAGATTCTGGCTTAAAAAATTTATCCAGACACGGAAACCTTCCATATACAAAGCACATTCTCTGGAAAACTAGGATGGGGGAGTTTTCATTGCTTGCCTCAATCCTGACTATAGACATTAGTAAGCTTTGCTTCCAACCCTCATCAGAGTGGCTACACAGCACATGGATCTGTCATGAGTGCTGAGAGTTACAACATTTACAATGCGCTGTTTTGCTGCAGCCTATGCCTTTATGAGATGTTCTTCAAAAAGTAGACATTTTGGCAGTTGGGCATGAGATGGAGTGGAAAGTGACTGTTGGAAGGTAAGGGGGTCCTCAACAGTAAAGGCTTAGTACAGGAGCCTTGTAACAATCATCATCCTGAATGGTGAAAAACTTGAAACATTCCCACTTAGATCAGGAGATCAGCTAGGCTGTCTATTCTCTCCATTTCTCTTCTAGTTGTACTTGAAATCTTAGCTAGAGCTATAACACAGAGAGGGAGACAAAAGGGAACAATTAGAAAGGACTTTATTTTGTGCCAGAAAGAACCAAATGTTCCATCAGAAAACTCTAAGAACTAATAAATATGAGCAGTATAAAGTGGCAGGATACCAAAATTAACATCAAAAGTGGTGACATTCTGATACATTAAGGATAAAAAAGTGAGAAACTCCTGAGAGAAAAAATTCCATTTACCATAGCTTCAAAATAAGTGTAATACCATGGAATATCTAAGGATTTGTAAGACACAGCCCATGGAATCTTTAAAATTTTTGAGAAAGAAATAACAGAAGACATCATATGTTGGAAAGACCTCCCATGTTCCTGGATCAGTAGAATTAGCAATGCAAAAGTTAGAAACTTACCAAAAGCAATATATAGATATTTATATATTGATATATATCACATAAATGTTTTTCTATCACATAAATTAATAACATAATGTTAGAATTCATATGGAAGCACAAAAGGCCCAGAATAATGAAAACTTGAATACTAAAAAATCTGCTGGATTTATTTCCATACAGGACCTTAAACTATACTATGAAGTCATTGAAATAAAAACAGCATGCTACTGGCTCTAAAATAGAGCTACAGATCAATGGATTAGAGTTGAAAAAGCAGATACAGGATCAAATAAGTATTATTAACTGATTTTTGACATAGGTGACAAAAAGTCCAATAGTTAAACAATGACATCTTCCAAAATTGGTGCTGACAACTGTGGGGTTTGTTAGGCCAAAGCCTGCACTCTGGATGATATATTAGCAATTGAAGGGGCCATTGAGTGACTGCTCACTTGGGTGGTTGAGTTTGCTGCTTGTCTGCAAGACAATGATAGGCTGAACTCCCTCCTTGGAAGTTGAGAAAACTCCCAGGTCTTTGGAATGCTTTTGTTTCTCTAAGAAACTGGTGGGCTGTTCCTCCCTCCCTATCAATTCTTTCCTGCCTAGCTAAAGAGATGTTAATGCACAAGACCAGGTAACTGTTTTGAGGCATACATTGTCCATTCCCTTCCAGCAACAAGGTGACAGTTTGTTTAGCATACCTGGGATATGTCCATGGCGAATTGGGTGTCATCCTGACTTCTTTTTGTTAACCAAAATGTATGCGTTTTACTTACTCTGTAATGATTGGCCCTGCTTCTGGTTATAAAACCCTGTATGTTACAATAAAGTTGGCTTGGATGATAAAGGAATCCAAGACCCCTCTGACCAAAGCCTGAAACTTTTAATTCTACTTGCTCCCACTTCAGATTTCCACGTTTGTGGATTTGGGTTCATGCTGGTTCATGGGCCTGGACAAAAGGCGCCCTAAGGTTGGGCTGAAGTATGGGGGGACACTAACCCAATATTTTAGGTAAGGAACTTGAGGGAATTCAGCCAGCATATGTATAAGAGAGTTGTTTAGACAGAAGCATCAATCAGAGATAAGAAAGTTAAGTAAAATGGGATAGATGATATAAAGGAGAGAAAAAATGCTAAAAGCAGAAAGATAAAGATATAGACCAAAAAAAATTATTAAGGGTTTTAAATCTTGTTACAGAATTACAGGCCCTTTTATGAAGGGAGCTTAATCCTTAGAATTTGGGTTCATATAGATCAGAGAAAATTAAGAGGACAAGAAAATGTTCCTCCTGATATAATTCGTAAGTTATGATAAAAAAGGAAAAAAAAAAATCTGAGATCCTTAAAACAGCTGCTGCTCCAGAAAAACTAAAAAACCTCCACTTCTGTGGCTATAGGCAGGAGGATCTCAACGAGGAAAGCAAAAATGCAAAATTATTGGCCTTTGAAAATGCAAATGATACTTGTGGGAATGTTAACAAATTGATTTTTGGAGAAATAAATATAGGCAACTAATTCATTTATTGCTAAAATAAGGTTTCTTAAATAATCATTTGTTTTTGGTACTAAATTTTAAGGTTTAATTAATGTGCTACTCGTTTATTACATATTTGATAATGTCCCTGGTCTCTACAAATTTTAAAAAACTTTTACTAATTTGTGTTATAGCTATACATTTGGCTCTAAAAATATTAAAGTATTACAATTAATTAAAGTTTTTATAAATTAACATTTTCACTTCAAAATGAGATTTAAAGTTTATCTTTGATTTAATGTTTTTGTGTTTATATGATAAGATTCATGTATTTTAAAGATATAAATTTTGTGGTTACCTGATGCTAAGTAAATAAGTGAATGAGAGCTTACAATATCTGAGATTTCAAAGTATAATTTATAAATGTTATGTCAAGCCCAATTCTTTATTTCTTTCAAAGTAAAGTTTATAGTTACTAAAAAGGTATGTTAAATTATGACACAAAAAATAAAACATTAAAGTCCCTCTCTTTGTAATTCCTCAGAGGACTGAGATACATATCAAATGTCACCAGGACCACTCCTGGTAGTACAGGGCTTGTCTCCAGAGTCTTGTTGATATTTAAACAACTGTTGTGGAGATTCCAAATTGTTTGAGACCCCCTAGTAGCAGCTGTATTCAATTGATTTTAGAGAAAATCAATTGTTTACTTTTTCAAAACCTCTCCTAGACAGTACCTATACTATCATAGGACAAATTTTTCTTTTAATTATTTAATTGCTGACCCAAAGCCTGAAACATTAATTCCTACCCTCCCACTTAAGATTTCCACGTTTGTAGATTCAGATCCTGGCGGTTCGTGGGGCTGGACAGACACATGGGTATCTACAGGTAGAGAATGAACTGGACGATTATATTGTCACCTACATGAAAATAACTTCTAGTGCAAAGGCTCAGCATTAGACCTGAAACTACAGAACTTCATAAGAAAGAATGAGGAATAAAATTAAATTGATTGGCCTTAATCAACATTTCCAGAATACAAACCCCAAAGGCACAGGAATAAATTCAACACTCAACAAGGGAGATTTAATAAAATTAATGGTAAGGCAACCCTCAGACTGTGAGACATTCTTTGCTATCCACACATGTGATAGAGGACTAATATCCAGAGCATACAAAGAACTCAAATTAAATACAAGCCGTAAATAATTAAATTTAAATGAGCCTTTGATCTAAAAAGAACTTTCCATAGGACAAATACCAAAATTTGACAAAAAACGTTTTAAAAATCTACCTTATAACTATAGGGAAATGCAAAACTAACACAAATAACACAAATGTTGATGAGATAAGAGAGAAAGGCTGGTGGGAATGAAATTTGTTCAACCTCTTTGAAAATGAGTTTTACATTATTTAAAAAAGTTAAATCCAAATATCATATGATCCAGTTTTCTACTCATGGAATATTTCCAAAGATTGCTGCATCTTATTACAGAGACACTTGTTAATGTGTGTTCACTGAAGCCTGTTTACAGAGGCAAGAAAGAAATGGAATCAGGCTAGATGTCCACATTAGATGAATGGATAATGAAAATGTGGTACATATACACAACGGAATACTATTTAGCTGTCATGAAGAATAAAATTAATGTAATTTGCTCATAATTGGGTGAATTGTAAGCCAAGGTGAGTGCAGGTACAGCAAAACTGTAAAACAACAAATCACATTCAGAAATCAGTAACCCTACATATTCACCTGAACCAGACCAGGTAAATCTCTTTCGCTCACTTAAAGCTCAGGGAATTTCAGACGAGAGGGGGCTGTAGAGATTTTAGAGGCAAAGATGGGGAGGAGCAATGATATGCAAGATTCTCCATATGGGTTAGGGCTACAGTAGCATACAGGACTTGCATGACTTGAGCAATGCTGACATGTCGTGATACCCCCAAAATCTAGCATGGATCACAGGCACAAATCCTTACATGCAAGGGATTAACAGTCACCATAGTGTTCCCATAGTAAAGGAGAGCACAGATAAGCTCTGGGCAATGCACTGAGCCTTACACACCTTAGAATAGAGGACACAGAGAGAAGTTTGACATTCACACAAAGGATGCTGCAGGGAATGGGAGAGAGGAAGAGGGGCACTGGAAAAAAGGGAGATAGTGGGAGTGAAAGTAAGGGGAGAAGGAGTAGGGAGGGAGAAAGTTGGACTGGGGATGGGTGGGGGAGGAAGGGTTCATGTACTTGTTAAGTTTGTGATTGGAAAAAAAGAAAATAAACATAATAATGAATAATGAATAAACATCATCAAAAATAATAAAAAAAGAAATGATACTCAATGAGATATCTCAAACACAATGAGATAAATACCATGTATACTCCCTATAGTAAATGGTAGCGTTCACCCTTCAGTTTGTTATGCTTACACAATAATTATAATCATCCTCAAACTACAAATGAAAATATGTCTGTTGTAGTGGAAGAAAAAAATTAAAGCAACAGAAAAACCACAGGAAGACATTTGAACAGGCAAGTGTGGAAAGAAAGTGTTAACTGGGAACAAACAATTGGAAATCATACAATAAGGGGTGGAGGAGCAAAAACAAACAAAAAAAATGATCAATGGCCTCACCCAGCTGAAGAAAACTACAAGCTATGAAACTCTGCGAGAAGTATCCAGTGGAATAACTGAGTAATGGTGTTATACAAGGACATTCACACCTTTTTTTTCTCCCACTTTTATTTTTTTTAATTATACAAGCTCAAAGGTACATCTGTCCTCTCTCCTCCTCCCCTTCACTGTTATCTCCCCTATTGCAGTTTTCCCTTTCCCTCTCCCTATTGCCCTTCCCTACCACCCTCTCTAAATACCTCTCGCCCCCTCATCCCCTGAGCATCCAGTCATGTGGGCTCGAACCTCCCTCTGAGGCATCACCATAGTGAAGATTCAGGACTCATGCATAGTCTGGTCCCTTCTGGGCTCTCTGTTGTATGGAAATTCTATTATGACTGTTTATTCCCTTGCTTCTAAGGATCCCATTGCCTGAAGCCTCTGTCTTGTGATCCATGCTAATTTTGGGGGTGGTCATTGGTAATGTCAGCATAGGGTAGTTCAGGCAAATACAATCCTGGCTGCTGCAGCCCTAACTTGTGCAGAATATCTTGCATATCTTTGCTCCTCCCATCTTTAGCTCTTGCAATCTTGCTCTGACCCCTCTCCTCAAGATTCCTTAGGATGGGGAGAGATTAGGCTGATCTGGTTCCAGGTGAATAATGCAGGGTCTTAGTGTTTGAATTATGGTTTGTTGTTTTCAGTTTGGTTTTACTGTACTGCCATGGCTTCATCCTGATTGGTATCGAAGGTCACCTCCTAACTAATGATAAAAGACTGTTTAACAAAGATCTTAATGTAAGAGGAGATGGTTATCATCTATCTTCCAGTCCCTATATCCTCCTTGATTGGTGAGATCAAACCTGTTTAGTTCCAAGTGACCAGGTAGGGAACTGAAAGAACTGCACTCGATGTCTCGCTACTTACATGCCATACATGACCATGGCCTAATTTCTCTACTGAAGTATATTCCCCTATATCCTTTCTTTTAGGTCCTGCTTCTTCTTCTTCCCTCCTGTTTATAAGCCTTTTCAATTTCAGTGGGTATAACAGAGATTTACCTTTGAATATTCCATTAAGTGAGTTTGCAACTAGGATCCCACTTATTTGCTGTACAGCACCTAACTTTCTCTGTTTTGGATACTTCACTGAATATAATTTTTTCTAATTCCATTATCTGACATTATCATTTCTACTGCTGAGCTGAGTAGTATCTGTGGTATAAAAGTACAAACATTTTTATATCCATTCATCAAATGGTGGGATTTGGTGATTCCATGAATTTGTTGTTGGAAATAGAACTGCAATGAACATTGTGCCTGTCATTGAATGAATTGTTACATTATTGGGGATTATTCCTAGTAGTGGTATAACAGGGTCATGTGATTTCAATCCTTAACAATTTTTCTCCCACATTCTATTTTTTCATAATCATACAATCTCAATAGGTAACCCCAACCTCTCCCTACCCCTTTCCTTCTTTCTTCATCACCCATTCAACCCTTCCCCTTGCCCCCTTGCTTTCAACCCCCTTCCTACCTCCCCCTTTCCTTGTGCTTCCTAATTCCTCCTTCCCATCCCCTGGAGCATCCATTTATTTGGGCACCGAACCTCCCTCTAAGTCCTCCTCCCTAGTGAGGGTTCAGGATACAGTGGCATAATGAGGGCCCACTTCTTAGGCTCCCCGTTTGCATGGGATCTTTATCCGGACTGTTTAATTCATTGCCTCCAAGGATCCTACTGCCAAAAGACTTCTCCCCTGTGATCTGTAGACTGAAGGCAGGGGGCGGAGTCATTGACATTTCAGCAATTGTATACTTCACCAAAGTCCAATCTTGGCTGCTGCAGTCCTAACTTGTATGGAGTATCTTGTGTATCTTTTGTCTTTTTCATCGTTAGGCTCTTATAATCTGCTGCCCCCCCCTTCCACAAAATTCCTGAGCTTTAGGATGGGGAGATACTTACTTGGTTGGTTCCAGGTGAGAAATATAGGGTCTTGGTGTTCTGAATTATGGTTTGTTTTTCAGTTTTGTTTTTTCCTGCACTGCCTTGTTAAGCAAAGAAAGAAAACCACGGAAGACATTGAACAGGCAAGTGTGGAAAGAAAGTGTTAACTGGGAACAAACAATTGGAATATCATATAATAAGGGGTGGAGGAGCAAAAACAAAAGAAAAAAAATGATCAATGGCCTCACCCAGCTACGTCCAGTTTTAATCTTGTGCATGTGGATATCCAGTTTTACCAGCACCATTTGTTGAAGATACTATTCTTTTTTCATTGAATGTTTTGGGCCCCTTTGTTAAAGGTCAAATGGCTATAACTACTAACTAATGACAAAAGGCTGTTTAAATGAAGATCAAAAACAGGGGTCAAATGTGGTGGAAGAATAGGAGTAGGACACAGCAGTGGGGGGGTGATGTGCCATTGCCAGATGGATACCTTCTACTGCCAATCTTATCCTCCCTGATGGTGAGATCAACCCTGCTCAGTACCCAGTGACCAGGATGGTAAGTGAGAGTGAGCTGCCCAGATATTTGATGCATAAACGCAATACATGACATGAATTATTTCTCTACTGAAGCTTGATCTCCTTCTCCTTTTTCTGGGTCCTCACTCTCCCTTCTCGTGGTAATCCTTTGTGATTACAGTGGTTATGAAAGAGATTTACCTTTGAATATGCTATCAAGTAGGTATGGAAGGGATATATTTATTATGGAGTACATATAAGGTCTAACTTTCTGTGTTGTGGATACCTCATATAATTTCTTTTAATTCATCCTTTCCCAGTAAATTCATTAATCAACATTTTTGGTGGCTGAGTAGTTCTCTGGTGTAAATGTACCACATTTTCCTTATCCATTCCTCAACTGTTGGGGATTTGGGTGATTCCATGACTTTGCTATTGTAAATAGTGTTGCAATGAACATGGTTGTGTCATGCCAATATAGTGAATTCTGCATTTGGGGATATTCCCAGTAGTGTATAGCAGGGTTATATGGCATTTCCATGTTTAATTTTAGAAATTACCATACTATTGCCAGAGTGCTTGTAAAGCGCATTCCCACCAGCAATGTAGGGGAGGTTTATTCTCCTCATCTTCTCCAGCATTTGGTGTTGTTTGTATTGTGGATTTCCCATCCCAATGGGGTGATATTTGATTTGCATTTTCTTGATGGCTAGGGATGTGGATATTTGTTAGACATTTCTGTTCAGTCCCTGGAAAAGTTTGAGTTCCCAGGCCCATTTTATTTATTTATTATATTTATTATATTATTCATTCATATTTTATTATTATTATTATTTATTATTTATTTATTATTTTCATTTTTCCACTCATACAAAGTTGATAAGTAGCCCATTCCATTTCCTCTCTCCTCCCCTCCCGGATCTCCTCCTTTCCCCCCTCCTTTCTTCTTCCTTTCCCCCTCCCTCCCTTCTCAGTGCCCTTCATCCCCCATTCCTGGAATATCCTTTGTGTGTTCCCAGTCCCATTTTTTTTATTCAGCCATTTATTCTCTGGTGTGTTTTTTCCAAGTTCTTTGTGCACTTGGATAATGAAGCTCATCAGATATGTGGTTAGTGAAATTTTCTCCCATTAGGATTGACTTTTGATCAGTTATCATCTATTTATCTGAAGAGCTCTTTAATTTCATAGGATCCTATTTTTTTTGAGTATTGGTTCTAGTGAATGTGCTACTGGATTTCTGTTTAGAACTGTTGGCATAGCCCAATCAGCTCAAAGTCTTTGATCCATTTGGAATTAATTTGTGTGCATGGTGACAAGAACGGGTCCAGTTTTAATCTTGTGCATGTGGATATCCATTTTGTCAGCACCATTTGTTTGAAGATACTGTTCTTTTTTCATTGAATGTTTTGGGCCCCTTTGTTAAAGGTCAAATGGCTAAATCTGTGTTGGATTATATCTGGGTCTTCACCTTATCCATTGATTGCTGCAATTTTGGAGCCGGTACCAGGCTGTTTTATTACTATGGATTTGTAATATAGATATGATTTGATATGTGTGATACTTCCAGTAGTGTTTTTGTTACTCAGGATTTTCCTACTGGGCCTTTTGTGCTTCCATATGAATTTGAGATTGTTTGGTCAATTTGTTTAAAGGATTATTTGGCATTTTGACTGATAGCATTGAGTCTGTATGTGCTTTTGGTTAGGGATGTTGCTTTTATGATTTTGATTCTGTCAGGCTGTTTTGAATGGGTTCTAAACTCCCTTCTATACTTAGAGGAAACATATGCCTGTTCTGACTGCTTGTCCAAGGAACAGTGGAATAGAGTACATAGACACTAGTGTGGAACAAATGTCTTAGCATTAACTATAATATTTGACATTAAGCTATTATCTAAGCACCTATTATTACATCTCTAGTTAAGAAAAATCTATCACCACTCAAGATGTATCCTATCATATTTGAAGATTGGGGAGGCAGAGCAGAAATCATCCAGAAAGCAGAGTAACACTGACCTGAAATGCTCAAACTAAGAAGGTTAATGTTATGTCTCCCTCTTCCACATTTCAGGGACCCTAGCTGAAGAGGGAGTGGTAAGAATTTAAGAGGTTAAAGATGGGAGAGTTCTTCTGTTTGCCTCTCCACTCCACTCATGACATGGGCTGCTGTATCCAGGAGTATCACTGCACTATATCAATCCACTGACCAGACTACAGAGTGGTTGAAATAGCATTAATCCCTGGATTAGCAAGGATCTCAAGAGAACAATTACACTGAGAGAGAATCTTTGAGACAGATGCTAGATAAGTGAAGGGAAGCTTTACCCCCTTCACATTTACCCCTTGAAAAAATCACATATACCACCACTATGTCCTGGTCTGATACTAGTACTGGTGACCAAAGGGAGCCCTAACGTACACAGATTCAGAGGACATGAGGGCAGAAGAGATGAGAAGAAGAGAGGGCCACAGGAAGGAGACAGGTGGTTTGGTGAAGAGAGAAGAGGGTGGAAATGAAGTGTGAAGAAAGAGTGGAAGAGATAGGGATATAAACACATTTTGTTTGTACACAAAAAATTTTTAATACAAAACATTTGAGAGATAAATAAATGTAGTTTTTAAAAGCTATCAAGGTAAAATGGTTTTATTATGTGAGTTTATTCTCATAATGGCTCCAAATTGTATTCCAGGGTTCACACGTGAGGCATTATCCATATTTTCTCCAATCTCACACATAATTATAAAGGGGCATGTATGTGTCTTTTAGCTAACTGCCTGCTGAAGAATATGCAATTCACTAATCTCTTGGACAAACGTTCATATGAATGAAAATAAGAAATTAGATGCAGAGTATGACATCTTCAACATTTGGAATTTCCCACAAGACCTTGGTTCAAGCTGAAAATTGGACAGTTCTCACCAAACCTCCCACATGGCCAAAGCTGGATTGTCAGAAGACATGCTGCAGTGGGCCACAGGAAGGAGACAGGGGGTGAATCTAATCAGAAGGCTTTTAGGGGCATGGCTGCTCAGGTCAGTAAAGATTCAGAACATCATCTTCTGTGATTCATTCTTAAAATTCTAATAGAGGATTTTGGTCAATATTTATATTTGATTCTAAATATTTGTACATATGACATTGCTGAATGGAGAAAATGTGTGATTATTCTATTAGCTCTAGGTATGCAGACAATTCTTCAGTTTGCAATATGCTAAAACTTTTATAAAGTAATCATACAGCTTATTCTGACAAATGCCTGACCTTCCTCAGGTTCCCCCCTCTGTGTGCTGTGTGGCTTGCAGACCTGGTTTAGGAAGTCCTGAGGAGGGAAGGCATCTGTTGCTTTGATTGTATTCCATGTCCAGAGAATCAGATCTCCAATGAGACAGGTAGGTGTATGACGGGGAGAATACATTCAGATGATTATCTTCCCTCCACTCAAAGACAAGGATGACATCTAGTGTTAGCTCTCACTAATCTCTCAGGAGTCTGTTTTGTTAAATCTTTATGCTGCATGGGTGATGCTGATAGTCTATTGTACAGGATTTTGGGATCCTGCTCTTCTTACCATATGATGACAAACACATTATAAAAACACCCTTCAAAGCATAGAATATGTGACAACACATGATCAACTAGAATTTGAATCTTTTTAAAGTTTATTTATGATTTATTAAATTGTGCTAGATTTGTGCATTGTTGTGTGCGTGCTGTGTGTGTGTTAAACCATGAAGAATTTGGGAACACCATGGCTGCTCCACTCCTTCTGCCTGGATCCACAGGCTCAGCCCTACCAGGACAGAAGCGCAGGCCCCCACTCCACCTGGCTCTATACATGGGATCTGGGATCAACTCAGGACCTTCCACCTGCAAGGCAGAGGCTAACACTGAGCCACCTCTCCAGCCTAGAATTTGAATCTTAAACCAAAAAAATCACAGAACGTAACTACCAAGTTACATCTATAAATTACAACTAAGTGATTTAGTAAGAGCTGTCACTAATTTTAAAATTCATGAAGTATTTTTTGTGTGAAATATAATAAAACTGCCATCCAATAAAGATAACTAAAGAGAATACATAATCTTGTTCCACATCCCAAACAAGAAGATTGTAAATTGATACATGGATATAGCAATCAATCTTTCTAATGTCCTACACCAAAAAAAATATGGCTCTGTGAACTTAGTGGAATTAGATAAAGCCAGAGGACCCAAGATTAACACACCATGGCAGAAAAATTGCATAGAGTAATTGTAATATTTGTGGTTCTCCAGCAAAAGGACAGTTTGGGACACAAATCATGGAAATTAGGAATCATAATCACAAAGGAGAACAACCAGGGGACTCCGTTGACAGACTAAAGAGGTCCAATCTCAAAAGAAGGGTGTGTTGAGGAAAGAAGACAGTGGTCCCCTGACTGTAACCCATGCCATCTCATGGAGAGGATTTCCACACAACACCATGGAAATACACACCAAGAAAATAGCTAGTGTATTTTTAATTTTTTTAACATTGATTTATTTGGCAGAATCTAATTAACTTCAAGTAATGCTAAAACTTTACAAATGACACTATGTTTCCTATAACAGGAATGGAGCAGTGTATACCATGTGCAGATGATCACTACGCTAATATAGAGCAAACCCACTGTCTCCAAAGAGATGTGGGTGTATTTGCTTATGAAGACCCCTTGGGGTGGTTCTGGGAAGCACAGCCATGTGCTTCTCTGCACTCCACGGCTCTTGTTTTTTGGGTCTTTGTGAAGCACAATGGCACTCCCATTGTGAAGGCAAATAATCGCACTCTCAGCTACACCCTACTTATCTCTCTTGCCTTCTGTTTCTCTGTTCCTTGCTCTTTATGGGCATCCCAACACAACCACCTGCATCCTGCAGCAGATCACATTTGGAGTTGTGTTCAGTGTGGCTTTTCACTGTCTTGGCCAAAACCATTATGTGGTTCTGGCCTTCCAGGCCACTGCTCCAGGAGAGGATGAGATGTTGCTGGTCTCAGGGGCACCTAACTTTGTCATTCCCATTGTACAATGATCCAACTTATTCTCTGTGGATCTGGCTGGGCACATCTCCTCCCTTTGTTGAATTTGATGTACACAGAACATGACCACATCATCATCATGTGCAACAAGGGCTCAGTCACTGCCTTACTGTGTCCTGGGATACCTGGGCTCTCTGGCCCGGGGAGCTAACTGTGGCTTTCCTGGCCAGGAACCTGCCTGCACATTCAATGAAGCCAAGTTCCTGACCTTCAGCATGCTGGTGTTCTGCAGTGTGTGGGTCACCTTCCTCCCTGTCTACACAGCACCAAGGGAAAGTCATGGTGGCTGTAGAGGTCTTCTCCATCTTGGCCTCAGGTGCAGGTTTGCTGGGCTGCATCTTTCTCCCCAAGTGTCACCTCATTTGGTAAAAAAAGATGAAAATATCCCGAAAGAAAATCTCATCAAATTGCTGTGATAAACAAATTTTAATGATGTTTAAAAAATTATTATATACCTGCAGTGAACCCTTGTTACTCCAAGATTGTATGTCATCAGATTCAAGGATACTGTTAGCCAATAGAGGACATTGGACAACTCTGTCATGGTTTCAAGGTGGATTTCTAAAGTTGGCCACACAAATTAAAAATGTTATTCTAGAAACTACAGAAGCTTACCTTCTTATTTTCCAGTCCTGTTCACTCTATTGACCTCACAGTAGCTTCCTTCACATATTCACAGTTTCCTTCCTGACAACTGTTTGAAAATATCAGATACAAAATAAGGAGTTTTCTTTTATTACACTTTTTTGCCTAATCATTCAAGCTCAATAATACCCCTGTCATTCCTCTTCCTTCCCTCCCCTATATCCACAAGTTCACTTCCCTCCTCCCCTGTCCTTCTCACCCCCCCTTCCAGCACCTTCTCCTTCTCCCTCACATCCACCAGACATCTGTTTAGATGGGCTCCAAATCTCCCTCTGAGTGTCTACCTAGTTCTTGGGCCCCCACTTGTAGGAACTCTACTATGACTGTGTAATCCCTTCCCTCTAAAGGATCCTTCTGCCTGAAGTCTTCTCCCAGATTGCCTTTATCCACTGTCAACATCTGTGCCTCTTAGTTAGGTCCATGACTGGATTATCCTGTTCTATCCAAACAGAACTTACCGTTAAGTCTTTATTAGATTCCCTCCTAGGATACAAGACAGACTTGACTGAACCTGAAACACTTGTTGGTTAAGTTCTTTGGAGAACTACTTAAAAATTGCTGTTCATGAAACAGTAAATTAGTGTTTTAGATGTAACATTAATTTTGATCTTGTTTGTTCTTGCAATTTGTGATATATGGTAGACTGGTATGCTGATCTGCAGATCTTCAAAATAAATAAATGCTTTCTAAACATTGAAATTTCTTCCTTGTTCACAGCACATGCCAGATCAGTGTGGTCCCAACATACTTCTCTCTTTTTCACTTTCATTTTTTCTGGAATAGAGACATAAGCAGAGAGACTATGAAATGGCTGGTGTTTGTGTAAATAATGTGCCTCCAGTCCATTTCACAACATCTACATCAGTCGTTTGCTGAAAATCAAGGCAAGTATATGCAAGAGTGAAAAAGGAAGTACAGAGATAAGGAGCAGGTGAATCTTCTGTCTTGAATGAGATATGTAACATGGTCATTCTTTCTGGGGTTCAGCTCATTTAAACTTTATCAGCAAAAAAATCTATGTTTACAATGATTAAATTTATTTTTAAAAAGACCTAGAATGGGTGGAAGTGGGGGGTGGACTGTGTTTCTGGTCCTGGTGGGGCAGAGCCTGTGAATCCCAGGGCAGAGTAAGCAAGGAGGAGGTGGAAACGTCCATGATGGTTCCCAAATTCGTCCGTGGTTCTACACACACACACATACACACATGTATACATGCACAACACACATGTATACATGCACAATTGAATAAATAATAATAAAAAAATTTAAAAAAGACCTAGAATGATCAATAGTTACTGATTTCAACATTTCTCTTAGGTACCACATGTTACAAGATGTTCCTTGTTCTCAATGTTTTTGGTGGCAAACATGAACACCCCAGAGCAAAGCAATGAGAAGTAGAGCAATCTCAAATAATTTGATGTCACTCATGAATCTCCACAGGCACACACACTTAAATGCCCTCTGTTACACACACACACACACACACACACACACACACAACACTCACACATACACTCACACAATGCTAAAAAACCCTCATAAATGGAATGGTTCTTTTACATGCAACAGTATTATGTATTCAATTCTACATGACATGTATGTACTCATACTACTATTCATTATATCACTATTCATCTACACTATCATATATCATATATCTGTTAGCTACATGCACAGTCAGTACTGAGACTTAGGTGATTTCTCATTGGTAATTTTTTTTCTTTTTATTATTTTCCACTCATACAAATGATAGGTTCCCCCTTCCCCTCCTCTCTCCACCCTCCCTGGATCCCTTGCTCCCTCCCATTTGTCCCTCCTTTCTCCCCTCCCCCCATCTCTGAAGCATCCTTTAGTGTGCATGTCAAACTTCCTTTGGGTCCTCCTCTGAGAGGTGGAAGGTCTCAGAAGCATGCCTAGAGCTCTTTGTGTTCCCCTTTAGTACAGGAGAGACTATTTGGCTGTTAATCCCTTGCCTCTAAGGATCCTAGTGCCCGTGATCATGCTAGACTTTGGGGGTTCAATGAATGTTGGTCATTGTGCAGGTCATGCAAAGTTCTATTGTGATACTTTGGCCCTAACTTGTGTGGAGTATTGCATATTGTTGCTCTTCCTCATCTTTAGGCTCTTACAATTACAGCCCCCTCTTCCACAAATTTTCCTGAGCTTTGGGATGGGAGGAATTAGGCTGGCTTGGTTACCTGGTGATTAATGTAGGGTGTTGATGTTCTGAATTATGTTTTTTCCCCAGTTTTGCTGTTCCTGCACCGCCCTTGGCTCCATCTTGATGGGTATTGGATGTCACCTCAGCCAGAGATAAAATGCTGTTAAAATAGTCTTATTATAAGATAGATTCAAAGGTACATGGAATAAGAGTAGGAGCGAGCAGTGAGGGGGGTCAGTCTCCCATTTGCAGGATGGACCTTCTATCTGCCAAACTCTATGCCCTCCCTGTTTGGTGAAATCAAACCCCATCAGTTGCAAGTGACGGAAGGAAAGTCGTGAGCTTAACCAGATGTCTCATTACTACTTGCAGTACTTGATGGTGGGCTATTTTCTCTGCTGTAGCATGATCCTCATTCCTTGTTTCTGGCTGGGCCCTCCTTCTTGTTCTCTCCTATTTATAATCCTTACCATTACTGTAAATATTACAGAGATTTATCTTTGAGTGGTGTCAGTAAGTGGGTTTGGTACTAGGATCCACCTATTAGGGATCATACGATGCTTAATTTTCTGTCTGGGATATTCACTCAATATATTTTTGTAATTCCACATTTTCAGCAAATTATAATTCATCATTTTCGATGGCTGAGTGTATTCCATTGTATAAATGTGTCATTGGCAATTTTTTGATGTTTTAAGGACTATTAAAAGACTTCCATTCCAAAGCAAGACAATTACCAGCCAGCACCATATGACAAAGAGGTTGTCCTTTGTGTGACATGAACAAGCACAGAAATTTGTCTTAATAAAAGGAATAAAATGTTACATAGATCATGTGTGTTGATTAAATAAGGTAGGTATTCCACTGCACAGGCAGAAATCACATTTCCACAATCCATTATGTGTCATGGAAAGACATTGAGAGAGAAGTGTCTATGTTATGATTATGTCAATATATGTGACTTAGAAATTTCAAACCTGAGGTATATTGGGACTGCCTCAAAAAACTCTGAGGTAGACAATGATATGTAAGATACTCCACAGAGTTAGGGCCACATAGCCTAATTGGACTTTGCATGACCGTTAAATGACTGACATGTCAACGACCCCTCAAAGTCTTGCATGGATCACAGGCAGTAGGATCCTTAGAGGCAAGGGATTAACAGTCATAATAGTGTTCCCTTACTAAAGGGGAGCCTAAGAAAGGCTCTGGGCAATGCCACTAGGTCCATACACTAAGTGGAGGACTCAGAGGGAAGATTGGCATTCACACAAAAAGATGCTCCAGGGATGAGAGAGGGGGAAGGGGGAGGCACTGGGGAAAGGGAGAGAGGGGGTAAAGAGAGTGGGAATGGGGGGGATGGCAAGGGGCTGGGGAGGGGTGAAGGAAGCTAGACGGCCAGGGTACCTATTGATCATGTATGATTGGGGAAAAATAAATATATCTTTAAAAATGTAATAAAAGTTCTTTCTCTGTAAAAATATAAATATAAAGATAAAATTCTGAGGTAGAAAGTAAAGAGGGAGAGTGGGAAAGAAGGTGGAAGAGATGGAAAGAGAGAGAATAAAAAAATCTCGAATTTTCTTGGTAGCAATGGGAATATTTACATTCATTTTAATTTATTTCAATTTATTTATGCGTATTTAATTACTAATTATTGAATGGATTGTATTGTAATTGTGGAGTTTTGAACTCAAAGAGTTTAGCCTGCTGACAATGTACACTGCATATCTCTAAATAAAACTAACAGTGCATGCACTCAGTGGATTGGTATGCTGCTACACATAAATATGCTACATGCTTTGAGTGTTGATTGAATTCTTCATTGACAGACAAATACTCAACTGAAACTGACATAGATCATTGAAAACCTGCTTTTTTCTTAATTTTCTAATCATATTTAAGGTGGCCAAGCATGAATAAAATCAGCCTCACATGTGAGTGGAACTGCACCTCATGGTCCTCTCGAGGACCCAGAACTGTAACCCATCCTCTTTGGAGTGATCCTGTCCATGTACTGCTCATCATCCTGGCAGTCAATTCTGACTCCGACCTCCACACCCCCGTGTACTTCTTCCTCACTAACCTGACCTTTGTGATATCTGTTTAATCTCTACAATGTTGGAAAGATGATTGTGAAACCAAAGGCATGCAGGTCAATCTCCCGTGTGGGCTGCTCACAAAGATGTCCTCTGCGTTTGTAATGATGGCTGACATGCTTCTGACTGTGATGCCTATGATATGACCGATTTGTTGCGTCTGTAGCCTCCTGCATCACTCAGTCATTAGGAAACCTCGTCTCTGTGTTTTCTTCATTCTGGGGTCTTCCTTTCTCAGCTTGATGACTCCCAGTTACATCTTTGAATCATCCAATTTCCTGCTTCAATAATGTGGACATTTTCATTTTTTTGTCATTCTTCCCAAGTTTTTAATGTTTAATGTTCATGTACAGATTCCTTAAGCAAAATTATAATCATGTACTTTGTTGATGCCATATATGGGTTGCTTCTATCTCAGGAATCTTTTTCTCTTACCACAAAATTTTCCTTATTTCGAAATCCTCAACACATGGGCACTGTAAAACACTTTCTACCTATGCCCTCACCTACCTCTGCCTGTTGCTATGGACTGCATGTGGGTTACCTAGGTTCTCTGTATCATCTTCTCTTTGTAGGCATGGTGGCCACATTTATGTGCACAGTGATCACCCCCATGCTGCATGCATTCATCTACTGCCGAGCCATAAAAATGACTTTTGCCCAAGTGACCATCTTGGGCGCCTGCCGTCTCTGTCTCTGTTTCCCCATAGCTGAGCCCTTTGTCAGAGAAGCAGGACCATCTGTGGTTTATCTTATCTGCCATAAATACTCAGTCTCCTAGCAACGTTTCCTGCCTGGCAAGATGGTTTTCCACCCTAAACCCCTGCCCTGGGAAGCCCCTTCCCCAAGAACTTTATAAAACCTTCCTGGTTCAAAAAGTTAGAGCTTGATGGAACACTCGACTTGCTCTTTTCTTTGTGTCTCCTGTCCTTCATTTGTCCTCCCCCCTCCTAGGTTACCGGTTCTCAGAGGGTCCCGGGGCCGGGCAATTGGCGCATCGTGGGGCTGGGGGGGGGGCTTCGGACATGTGTGTTGACCACTGACGCGTCAACCCAGAGGATCGACGTCCCCAGGCGACAAGAGAGAAGATGCTGTCTGCGACCACACGAGTCACCCCTGTGAGCCAGATCCGGTGTTAAGGTAAGTTCGAACAGCACAATCATGGGACAGGCAGTAATAACATGACATTATTTTTAAAGGGACCCAAGGAGTCCCTCAAGACACAAGGAACTAGGGTTAGAAGAAAAAAAGACTTAAAGAGACAACGCTGCTCCCGGCATCCTCCAACGAGCCACGCGGGACGGGGCAGAGCCGCAGGGGGAGGCTACCGCAGGGGTGAGGTAGCTCATGCTGGTGCCACACCAAAATATGGCGGCGGGCAATGAGGTTCCGTACAAAAATATGGCGATGCACAATGGTGGCGCCGGCTATAGTGCACATGCGCAAAACAAAATGTTTGGGGGTGAAGCGGTCTGCTTGTCCCAGTGTGGAGAAAAGTTTGTGGGCAGAGTTGCTGGCTTTGAGGCGTGTGGAGAAATGGCTGCCGGGAGAGAAAATGCCTCATGGTTCCCTTCATAGAGGAGAAGGAGGATGGAAACGGTTAAAAAAAAAAAAAAACAAAAAAACAAAAAAACGCTTCCCATGCATCTTCACAGAAACCTGTCCCGGGGCAGGTGAGTGGGGAGCTCAGGGGGGCTGACATACAAAGTTACTTTTAAAAGGTTCTGACTTGTTTGGCTATTTGAATTCCCTATGAATATGTGTATTTTATGTTTCATAATAAAAAAAAGTGGCCACTTTAGGTTATTGCGCGCTTGTAATCACATTTTTGGTTTTGACTTTATTCATTATTTGGATGCCCAATTTAAATGCACGTGCACACTTAAAATTACCATCAAAAGACCTGAGTACTACTGATCAAAATATCTTTTTATGAAGCTTCACAAAGAAATAATGTGTTTTTACCTAGGAAAGTTTGTTTCACATGTGTAATGTTAATGTATTTAACAGCCAAAAATAAAAACTGGTTTCTGAGAAATTATGAGCTCCCTTCCTTGGGAAAAAATCTGGTTCCTAATTCCAAGTATAATCCTATGTTCTGTTATAATCTTACAAATTTAATTCAGGTACAGTGTTTTAAGACGGGTCTAGTTAATGCCTATATTAAAGAACTTTTCTTACAGGATATCTAATATTAAAACAACAAAAAAGCATCAAAAAAGATAAAAAGGTATAAAAAAAGGGTATGGTACTTAAGTATAAAAGGTTTTTAAATAAGGTTTATAAGATAAAAAAACTCGCTTAAAAAAAAATGTGTACGGAGTTTTGAGTTGATTGTTAAAAAGATGTTAAGTGTGCTATAAAGGTTTATGAAATGTTGGTTTTATAAAAGATTAAGAACTGGAGATGGTAAAAAAAAGTTATACATTGTGCTTTTTTTGCTATAGAGGAACATGAGCTTGGGGGTTAGAGATTAATATTAAGCTTCATGTATTCCAATGTATTTCAATTGTTGTTTTGATTAAGCAGAAGGAATTTGGTTATCATAGCATCCCAACTCTCAAGGGCAGCAGGAAGCTTATTTGGGGTCATGAGTAAAAACTGGAGAGGTCTGAGCAGGGTTGTGGGGGGGGGAGGGAGCCCTACCCACCCTACAACACTTTGCCCTCAGTACAAAGAGGGAAAACACTGGGCCTCTGATTCAGCTCAAAAGCTGATGTCCGGAAACCCATTGCCACTAAAAAACTTCCGGTAGGGCCAGCCTTTGGCCCCAGCTCAGACAACCCCAGGGCTTTGTCCCTCAAACCAAAACATCCCAGCCAACAACATTTCCACTTTCCACCAAACAACCCAAACAAACACAGGATGGACTCAGGTCAATTTTCTATTTTGGTCATATCTGTTTGGAGTGCAAAATGCCTCTTGTATTTGGACAGGCCTCTCATTCTTTAGTTGTGGGAAGTTTTCATTTATGTTGAATTGAAATATTTCCTCAGGTGTGGTATTTTGGGATTCTTGTTCTGGTATTCCATGAATGCGCATGTTAGGCTTCTTCAGGGTGTCCTATATCTCTTGAATGTTCCTCTCCAGTATCTTTTTGGCTTTAACAATCTCTTCCATTGAGCTGGTTAATTCTCCCACTTTGTCTTCAAAATCTGAAATTCTATTTTCTGCCTCATTTGTTCTGCTGATAAGACTCTCTGTGGAGTTTTGGGTTGAAGATAACTTGTCTTTTTGTTCAATTTTAAACTCTGCCTGAGACTGTTTTACCTGCTCTATACCTATTTTTGTTTCTTGAACTGTTTTTCTTAACTCCTCCAAGTGCCTGTTGTGTTCCTGTTCAAAATGGTTGATACGGTTGTTTAACTCTTCTCGGATTTCCTCTTTCATAGTATTAATCATGGTAATGATCATACTCTGAAAGTCGTTATGTTGGGTCTGTCTTTCTTGGCTATTTTCTGTGAATTTGTTCTGTAGGAATCCATCACTATGGGGTTATTTCTTTCGGTGGGAGATTGGTCTTCTTGGGCATTGTTTTCATGGATCTGCACTTTGACTTGGGCATTGTTGTTTTGTTTTGTAGGACCATTCATTTTCTGTTTGTTTTTACTGAACTGATGTAGTTGGTATTGTTACACTTGCCAGGTATTACTAGTGCTTGCCTTGGATTGGGTATGTTTGTATATTGTTATTGTTATATCCTAGATTAGGCTACTAGGCTGTTAGTATGTCAGTTAAGTCTAGTTAAATAACCAGAGGGTGAATATTAGTATGGTAGTGCACTTTTACGATTTAGCATCTTGGTGCTATGTGAGGGTGAGTAGTGTACTCCCTGGAGTTTTATGTTTTTGCGGTGGCTGTTTGAGGAAGTTGATCTACAGCAATTGATACTAAAAAGGATCAGTAAGGTGAAAGGAAAAAAAAAAGGTTACTTATCTTTGGGCTGGATGTGGAGAATCTGGCCCACGTGATATAATGATTGTAGTGGAGTCCAGATGTATGGCCTGTGTTCCCTTTATTTCTTAGATTTTTGCTTGAGTTTCCTTTGGACTCTATTGAATTGTGAGTAACAGTGTGTCTTCCGTGGACCACGTGTGTAGGTCCCCGGTGGGCCGGAGTGGCAGAGGGTTTGATGTTGATGGCAGAATTCTTCACCTGCGACCTTGGGGGGGGGTGGAGGCGAGCAGGGGCGGGAGGATACGAGTGTCTGGGGTCCGGCAGGGCCCAAGCTAATCAGAAGTCTGCCTGGGTGCTCACCGGGTGGGTGGGGGGCTCCGGGGTGGGGTGCGGGGCTGAGCTGGGTTGGGCTCTCTCACTCACTCACCTGGAGAGCTGGCACGTGGCCAGCCTTCTATAATTTTTACAGAGGAAGTTTTTGTAGAACTTCAGCCTTCTATAATTTTTATAGAAGAAGGTGATAGTCTTTTGTTGTCTCTTGGCTCAGGAGGAAGACAGCAATCTGAAATTCCAACACGAACCTTGGGAGGTTTCTGTGGTCTTCCTGAAGCAGGGAGATGTGGGTTGGCAAAGCTGCCACAAGGACAGCTGAGCGTGAGCTGCTCTGTGCTGCAGGAGATATCAGGGGCTCTTTCTAGGATGAAGATGTGGGGACCTAGCCAGGCTGCTAGTGGGCAGGCTTGCAGGATCTCTGTCCTCTGGGATTGTGTATTGGGCAGGCCCAACTCAGAGGACCAGAGGGCACAGTGAGCAATTTCTGTGGGAAGTTCCAGGGGTTGCCATAGACATGGCCAAGCCTGGAATACAGAGGGAATGGAAGGTCTCCAGAAACCCCTGGGCAAAAGTTTCTGAGCTCTGGGGGCTCCGGGCCCTGGGGTGTGGAAGCCCAGGCCTGCCCCACTCACAGCTGGAAGGGCTGCTCCTTACTACCCTCCTTCTCATTGCACACAGCCACAGCTGCATGGCTGCACGGGCCCCAGAGCTGCTGCCTTTATACTCCTTCTGAGTAGGTGGGCTTAAGTCCAGGGCCAATCAGGTGGCAACGGGAAAGGTGGAAGTTCATTCCATCAGAAGCCACACCCACCTTGGCTGCTAATGCCACTGTCAGATTGGTTGGATTGTGGGATGAAACCATCCAAAGCCAAACGGGAGTAGAATCCAATGGGTAAGGAGCTTGAGCTTGTTTTGAAATTGTCCTACCTGGGCTGAGAGTATTGTGAGGGGTGGGAGCAAGGGTGGGGTCTAATCTCGTCATGTCTGAAGGGGAGGAATGGCTCTGATTTTACTGGGACTGTAGGGGAAAACACTCAAACCCAGGCCCCAGGCACTGGAATATGGAGGTGGATCTGCCGGGAACTCCTGTCCCAAGAAGGATTTGGAGATACCACAGGGATACTCACCAAACAACCCAAAGTGAATCCAACTCTGTGTATGATCACAACAGCTCTATCATTGTGGTATATACTCAGACCACTTCTCTCTCTCTCTCTCTCTCTCTCTCTCTCTCTCTCTCTCTCTCTCTCTCTGTCTCTCTCTCTGTCTCTCTCTTTCTCTCTCTCTCTCGTTCTCCAACTTTTAATTAATTTCAATAGGGGTATAAGAATCATGCTTTTAGATCTACATAAGAGAAAGTAATCAAGTTTCAAGAGATTATTACACATGACCAAGACTTGTTTTTAAGATGAAAAGTATTCGTTATTAGAAAATGGTACTTGCAACTTTAGAGAACATACACAAATTGTTTATAATGAGGAGAAAGTTCACTACAAATGTAGTACTATTGTAGACTATGTGGCATGCCTATTCATACAACAAGACATGTTTATGCATTCCAGATGTGTGTGTTTTTTGCCACACTAAATACACAAAATATACCCACTTCTGAGCAAACACAAATATATACAAAAAGATTAAAGGCACATATACTACATTTCTTGCCAAGCTAAAACATTAATAATTTTAAGAAATTTAATTGAAAGATAGTCCCCAAACTACACACACCTGCAATCACTTGAGAGGTTAAGGCTGGAGAATTACCACATGCTAGAGTCTAGCCTGGGCTGTCCATTTCAGTTCACGTATATGCTAGGCTTGTGTGAGATTCTAACTTAAAAATTTTAATTTGAAAAAAAGTCCCTCAAAAATGTATAACAAATGTTATAAAACACTTTTTCCATTTATAAAGGAGTAATTGATCACATTCAAATACTTCCATAAGAACATAAAATGGGACTGAATATTCATAAAATACAGGTTGTCTCTTTTACTTCCTTTCCCCTGCAGTTGTTTCTTTCTAACTCTTTTCCCTGTTCTTGTACAAGTCCATGAATCATTCAGACAAGATGGCAAACATTGAAATTTATGTTTTATAATTTTTTTAAATTTTATTTATTTATTTCTGCTCATACAAACTTAATAGGTACACCAGTCGCCTCCCTCCCTCCACCCCTTCCTGGACTTCCTTGCTCCCTCCCCCCTTTTTTCTTCCTTTCCCCCCTACCTCCCTATCTCCTAGTGAGTCCTCCCCCTCATCACTGGAACATACTTTAATGTGCATGATGAATTTTCCTCTGGGTACTCCTCTCTGATGAGGTGAAAGGATTCAGTGACATTTCCTAGAACTCTTTCTTCTGTTCCCCTCAAGTGCAGGAACACTATTGTGACTGTTAATTCCTAGCTTCTAAATATCCTAGGGCCTCTAGCCCATACTAGACTTTGAGGGGTCAATAATGTGCAGATCATGCAAAGTCCTATTATGATTGATTCAACCCTAACTTGTGTGGAATATCTTGCATATCATTACTCCTTGCATTCTTGTGCTCTTACAATCAAACCGCACCTTCTTCTGCAAGTGTCCCTGAGCTTCAGGATGGGGAGAGATTAAGCTGGCCTAGTTCTATGTGATTGATATAGAGTCTCTGAAGTTCTGGATTGTGGTTTGTTGATTTTCTTTTGCAGTTTTGCTGCTCCTGCAATGCCCTTCACTCCATCCTTATGGGCACTGTATGTCACCCCCTGGTCAGAGACAAAAAGCTGTTAAACTGGAGTCTTGTTATAATAGCACATTCAAGGGTAGATGTAATAAAAGCAGGAAACCTCGGTGAGGGAGGGGTCAATTTGTAGGGCGCCGCCCTGCATGCCGCCATTCTAAGATGGCGCCAGTTCCCCTTTCTCCTCTCAGCAAAACAAGCCAATGCACAAGCGCCAGGCCCATTTCCCTCTCTAGCCCTGATCGCAAGACCATCACGCCACCTCGGGTGACATGCCCACTAACAATCAGGTGCTGCCACGTCCAAGACGGGACAGAATCCCTATATGAGGGTGGCGGTTTAGGCAGTTGGGGTCTCCGTGCTGAAAGCTAGTGCTCTCCCTCTCAAGATGCATTAAAGCTTGCTACAGAAGGATCCTGATCGTGTTGCGTCGTTCTTGCTGGCGAGACGAGCAGCGCAAAACAACTGGTGCCGAAACCCGGGAACCACATCGTCCGCACCGTCGGAGACCCCCTGGTGACAGGGAGGGTTCAGAACTGTAGCGCAGACTACGCCTCAGAAAGGTATGTTCACTCTTTCACCTTCCTAATTCAAAATGATCGAGCTTCCTGAAATTCTTGCAATAGTAATCCTGATATCCTTCACTCTCTTTGTTTTCTGTTTTCGTTATTGTTGTGATCTTATTTGGAAAATGATAAAAAACTGTCTTGAAGACGAAAACTGCGAAAAGGCCCGATCGGCAGGACAGCTCACTTTAGAAACAGTGCAAGAGGGCATGTCAGAATCTGAGCGTAGTGAGAGGATGGGTGCGTGCAAAAAAGAACCCCAAACCGTCATAAGTGAAAAAGGACCTCCCAGACAACCTAATAAGGATAGGGAGAGAAGAAAAGTGAGTAAAAACAAACTTACCAAAGAGTCTGACAAAGATAAAGAAAGAGAACTAGATAATGCATCTAATCCCCCAAACAAAAAACCAGGTTCATGGTGGGAGCCCATATATGACCCCACTTCAAGACCTAGGTTATATCCAACCCAAGAGCTTGCCGCTCTCAGTTTTACTTCCTCTGATGATGAAGATTCGAGGATAAACACAGAGGATGAGGCCGAGCTTGAAGAAGCGGCTGCCGCATATGACCCAGAAGAATGGCGCCCTCTTCATAGACAGCCTATGAAGGAAAGACCTCTAATGGTTGTCCCTTCTGCTCCGCCTCCTTTTGCACCCTCTGCTTCACGATTACCCAAACAGACTCGCCATAAACTCAGCCTTGCCTTTCCAATTTACGAGGGAGAGACGGGGAGAGTTCATGCTCCTGTTGATTTTAATCAGATTAAAGAACTGGCTGAGTCCGTTAGAAAATATGGGCCTAATGCAAATTTCACTATAATACAGCTAGATCGCCTAGCCTTATATGCACTAACGCCCACTGATTGGCAAACCATCGCTAAGGCTGCATTACCTACTATGGGTCAATACATGGAATGGAAGGCCTTATGGCATGAAGCAGCACAAAACCAGGCTAGGATCAATGCCTCTTCGCTGACCCCTGAACAAAGAGAATGGACCTTTGAGCTATTAACCGGTCAAGGCCCGTTTACTACTGATCAGGCTAATTTTCACTGGGGTGCTTATGCTCAAGTTTCCAGTACAGCTATTAGGGCCTGGAAGGCTCTTAACAAAAAGGGAGAAACAGGAAATCAGCTTACAAAAATTATACAGGGGCCCCAAGAACCTTTTTCTGAATATGTGGCTAGGATAATGGATGTGGCTGGAAAGATTTTTGGTGATTCAGATACTATAGCTCCTTTTATAGAACAAATAATCTTTGAACAAGCCTCACAGGAATGCCGCAATGCTATAGCTCCCAGAAAAAACAAAGGTTTACAAGATTGGCTTAGAGTATGTAGAGAAATAGGGGGCCCGCTGAGTAACTCTGGACTCGCGGCGGCTATTCTCCGAGCACAGCAGCGCCCCCCCATGAAAAACAATGGTCGCTCCTGCTACAATTGTAAAAAACCTGGCCACTTTGCAAAAGATTGTCGCGAGGCTAAAAGAGAACAAAAACCCCTTACTCTGTGCACCAGGGTCAAGGCATAATTGAAAGAACCCACCGGACACTCAAATCTTATCTAATTAAACAAAAAGGGGGACCCATAGCGTCCCTATCTCCTGGTCCAAAGGCAGCATTATCTTTGGCACTTTTCACTCTGAACTTTCTCAACTTAGATGAATCAGGAAGAAGTGCCGCTGACAGACATTGCTCAGAACCTCAGAGACCACAGGAGTTAGTAAAATGGAAAGATATTTTGACTAATCAATGGAAAGGCCCGGATCCAGTTTTAATTAGGTCCAGGGGAGCTGTATGTGTCTTTCCACAGAGCGAAGAACATCCATTTTGGATCCCACAACGGCTAACAAGAAACATCCATATCCAAGAAAATGAAGCCACAGATATTAAGACTGATAATGCTGATCCTGATGAGAAATCTCCAGTCTCGCTCCGAGCACAGATGGGGGATGATGTCCACGTTCCCCCTGCCCATGCCGGTGATGTATAATGCTAACATTTTCCCTCGCCTGTTTACTACTAATCGAACGCTTGGATTGCCTTTTCTACCTACAGACTCTACTATAGAAACCTTAAAAGAAAACAGGACTTTGTCATTGCCTGGTAGTCTCTGCTTTGTCATCGAAACCTCTCAGGTTTCCTCTTCCTGCATAACGCTTTATAATCAATCTTTTGCACAGCTTGGTGCGACTGTTAAAGATAAACCCAAGGTTGGTAATAAAGCTGTTTTTGGGGCAGGTTCCACGGTTCTGTTCGGCTGGTGGCCAACAGCCAGCTTTTCGGGCTCGCTCCTCTTGTCCCCCCAGCCTAGGTTTGCTCCTTTCTGCAAAGGAGCTAGAGATGACCAGTCCATATTACCCTGGACTGGTTGTCAAGCACGAGTGGCAGGCATGATTCATGATACGTTTACTTTTTCGCCTCGTATAGGCTCCTCTGTTGGTAACTTTGCATCAAATGACCCATGGAGCGTTGATGCTGATCCTTTTAATATATGGCTTCTTTGTGGAATTAATGGTAGCTGTACTGATCTAACCCCCCTGTCAATGCTTTTGGGGGGCGCTGTAGGGTCTGCTGAGTTAAGCTATAATCAATCTGACTCTGATAATATTCTATCTGACCGTTTCAAACTTAAACAAAGGTTCCCTCCAACCGCTGTCTGCGTGTGGCCTCCTTTTATTTGGATAGTTAGTAACAATGCCACCTCCTCCACTATAGATTGTAGTAATAAGCAATGCTCTTATACCCTTTGCTGGAACGCAAGTACCCACTCTTTGGTGGTTGTGGCACGAATGCCTCGCTTTGTCCCTGTTCCCATTGAAGCCCCTAGTTCACTGTCACTGTTTCGATCAAAAAAGAGACTTTGGGATCACCGCTGCTATTATCAGCATTATAGCCACCGCGGCCGTTGCCGCTTCACTTACGGCCTCGGCTTTGGCGTTGTCAGGGACTGTCAAGGCAGCAACAACTATCAATGAGCTGTCCTCCTCAGTCTCCTTAGCTATGGACAAACAGCAGTCGGCAAACACCCAACTACAAGGAGGACTGTTGCTGGTTAATCAACGTATTGATTTGGTTCAAGAACAGGTAGATATACTGTGGCAATTAGCACAGTTGGGATGTGAAAGAAAAATGTCTGGGTTATGCATCACCTCTGTACAATACAAAGAATTCACAGCTGCTGCTAATTTGTCCAAGTCCCTTTCTCAGTTTATGTTACAGAACTGGACCCATGAATTTGAACAGACGCTACGAGAACTCAGAGTCGCCATTATGCACGTCAACTCAACCCGCCTTGACCCATCTCTGACGTCGGGATTCGCCTCCTGGATTTCCTCAGCTTTTTCCTACTTCAAGGAATGGGTGGGGGTGGGACTATTTGGAATTCTGTTCTGTCTCGGTCTGGCAATATTGTCTTGGCTCTTCTGTAAATTTTCTAACAGGGCCAAACGAGAAAAAATCATGGTCACTCAGGCACTTATGGCCTTAGAGCATGGGGCCTCTGCTGAGATCTGGCTTGCAGCATTAAAGCAAGAATAAAGGTTGATCGCCGGCCAAACAGCTCATGCACCCTCAGCACCTTTGTTGCATTGCACGAGGACGAGTGTCTGGCATAGGCAGCCCACACAGGTTGACGAGCAAAGCATCGCACAGAGTTTACTCTGGAAAACACGCCATCTTGCAAAAGGGTTACCTGCCCCAGAATCCCTTCCTCACAAAATTGGCAGGACGAATTTTTCATGAGGATTTGGCCTCTGTTTTCGCCTGAGTTGGGTGGTCACCTCATCGCTATCATATTTGATAAGAAAGGGGGAGACGTAGGGCGCCGCCCTGCATGCCGCCATTCTAAGATGGCGCCAGTTCCCCTTTCTCCTCTCAGCAAAACAAGCCAATGCACAAGCGCCAGGCCCATTTCCCTCTCTAGCCCTGATCGCAAGACCATCACGCCACCTCGGGTGACACGCCCACTACCAATCAGGTGCTGCCACGTCCAAGACGGGACAGAATCCCTATATAAGGGTGGCGGTTTAGGCAGTTGGGGTCTCCGTGCTGAAAGCTAGTGCTCTCCCTCTCAAGATGCATTAAAGCTTGCTACAGAAGGATCCTGATCGTGTTGCGTCGTTCTTGCTGGCGAGACGAGCAGCGCAAAACATCAATTACCCATTTGCAAAATGGTTACTTATTATCTGCCAGACTATATGCCCTCCCCTTCTGGTGAGATCATACCCCCTCAGTTGTAAATGATCAGGAACGAAGGTCTGTGAAACTTAACTAAGTGTCACATTACTTTTTTGCAGTCCTTGATGGAGGCCTATTTTCTCTACTGTAACATGGTCCCCTCTCTCCCTGTTTCTGGTGTGGCCCTCCAACCCCATCCCTCCCGTTCATAATCCTTGCAATTACTGTATTACATAGGTTTACTTTTAAATGTCTCAATATGGACTGGGTGAATTTGATACTAAGAGCCACGTATTAGGGAGTACATACAGCGCTTAATTTTCTGGGTTTGGGATACTTCACTTAGTATAATTGTTTCTAATGACATCCATTTCCCGGCAAATTCCAGTAATTCATCATTTTTGATGGCTGAGTAGTACTCCATTGTATAGATGTACCACAGTTTCCTTATCCACTCGTCAACTGTTGGACATTTGGGTTGATTCTATGACTTTGCTATTGTAAACATTGCTGCTATGAACATGCTCGTGCTTGTGCTATCGAGGCGAACCTCTGCTGCATGGGGGGGGTTATTCCCAAAAGTGGAATCGCAGGGTCATATGGCATTTCAATCTTTAATTTCTTTAAGAATCTCTAGACAGCTCGCCAGAGTGCTGTATGAGCCTGCATTCCCCCCAGCAATGTAGGACAGGTCCCCTTTCTCCACATGCTCTCCAGCATTTGGTGTTGTTTGTATTGTGGATTTTTGCCATCCTGATCTCAGGGAAGTTTTGATTTGCATTTCCCTGATGGCTAAGGAAGTGGATCAATTTTTAAGGTATTTGTTAGACATTTTTTTAAATTTTTTTTATTATTATTTATTCAACTGTGCGCATGTGTGTGTGCATGTGCGCGCGCGTGCGTGTGTGTGTGTCTGTGTGTGTGTGTAGAACCACGGACGAGTTCCCGAACCACCATGGACGCCTCCACCTCCACCCCGGGATTCACAGGCTCCGCCCTACCAGGACCAGAAGCGCAGGCCGCCCCCGCTTCCGCCTGGCGTCTATAAGTGGGATCTGGGATCCCAACTCAGGACTTTCCGCTGCAAGGCGGAGGCTTAACCCCTGAGCCACCTCTCCAGCCCATTTGTTAGACATTTTAATTTCATCCTTGGTAAAGTTTCTTTTAAGTTCCAGGGCCCATTTTTTAATTGGGCCATTGTTTTCCTTGGAGTTTAGTTTTCTAAGTTCTTTGTGCACTCTGGACAGTAGAGCTCTATCAGGTATGTGGTTAGTGAAGATTTTCTCCCATCCTGTGGGTTGCCATTGAGCTCGTGTTACAATCTCTTTATCTGAACAGAAGCTCTTTAATTTCACAAGATCCCAACTGTTGAGAGTTGGTAGCAGTGACTGTGCCATTGGATGTCTGTTTAGGAAGTGTTGGCCTAGCCCAATCAGCTCGAGGGAGTTCCCTATCCTTTCAACTATGGTTTTTATAGTGTCTGGCTTATATTGATTGAGTTACTGGATCCATTTGGAATTAGGTCTTGTACATCGTGACAAGTATGGGTCCAGCTTTAATCTTCTGCATGTGGAGATACGGTTTTGCCAGCACCATTTGTTGATTTTTGATATCTGAGTAGTACTTTTTCCATTGGATTCTTTGGGCCCCTTTATCAAAGATCAAATGGCTGTATTTTTGTGGGCTTATATATGGGTCTTCAATCCTTATCCATTGATCTGTGTGTCTATTTTGGAGCCAGTACCAGGCTGTTTTTATAACTATGGATTTGTAGTATAGACTAAAGTTTGGTATGGTAATACCTCCAGCAGTGTTTTTGTTACTCAGGATTGTCTTTGCTATCCTGGGTCTTTTGTGCCTCCATATGAATTTTGAGATTATTTGGTCAGCATATTTAAAGAATTGCTCTGGGATTTTAATTGGCATAGCATTGAATTTGTATATTGCCTTTAGTAGGATGGTCATCTTTACAATGTTGATTCTGCCAATCCAGGAACATGGGACGTATTTCCACCTTCCGGGGTTTCTGAAATTTCATTCTTTAGGGTTTTAAACTTTACATTGTAAAGGTCTTTTACCTCCTTGGTTAGGTTTATACCAAGGTATTTCATTTTTTTAGGGGCTATAGTAAATGGGATTGTTTCTCTCAAGGCTTTTTCACTTCTTTCATTCTGGGCATATAGGAAGGCCTCTGATTTTTGCACATTTATTTTGTATCCTGCCACCCTGCTCAACTTCTCAATTAGTTCCAGGAGCTTCCTGGTGGAGTTTTTGGGATCCCTCAGGTATAAGATCATGTCATCTGCAAATAGGGATAGCTTGACTTTTTCCTTGCCGATTTGAATCCCTCTTATGTCCCTTTCTTGTCTTATGGCTTCAGCTAAGACTTCAAGTACAATATTGAGTAGAAGTGGTGAGAGTGGACAGCCTTGTCTACTTCCTGATCAAAGTGGGAATGCTTCCAATTGTTCCCCATTGAGCATAATCCTTGCTGTGGGCTTGTTGTATACAGTTTTTATTATATTGATAAAGGTTCCTTCCATTCCTACAGTCTCTAGCGTTTTGATCATAAAAGTAGTATAGACTAAAGTTTGGTATGGTAATACCTCCAGCAGTGTTTTTGTTACTCAGGATTGTCTTTGCTATCCTGGGTCTTTTGTGCCTCCATATGAATTTTGTCAAAGGCTTTTTTTGCATCTATCACGAGTATTATGTGATCTTGGACTTTGGACTGGTTTACATCATGAATTACATTTATTGATTTGCGTATGTTGAACCAACCTTGTGTGATGGGGATGAAGCCTACTTGGTCCCCGTGAATGATCTTTTTAATATGTTTTTGAATCCAATTTGCTAAGACTTTGTTGAGAATCGTTGCATCTGTGTTCATCAGAGAGATCGGCCTATAGTTTTTTTTTAAGTGAGTCTTTATTAGATTTTGGGATTAAGATGATATTAGCTTCATAGAAGGAATTTGGTAGTGTTCCTTTCTTTGCTATTTGATGGAACAGTTTAAGGAGTATTGGTTTTATTAACTCCTTAAATGTCTGGTAGAATTCTGTGCTGAATCCATCTGGTCCAGGATATTTTTTGGTGGGAAGATTTGAGATTACTTCTTCAATTTCCTTGTATGTTATAGGACTATTTAAATAATTCACAACTTCCTGATTCAATATAGGTAGGTTGTGCTTACTTAGAAATTCATCCATCTCTTTTGTGTTGTCAAACTTCACAGAGTATAAGTTTTTGAAATATGATATTATAATTCTCTGGATTTCTTGGGTATCGGTAGTAATAACTCCATGTTCATTTCTAATTTTGTTAATTTGGATTTTGTCACTCCTGCTTTTGGGTAATTTAGCTAGGGGTGTATCAATCTTATTGATTTTTTCAAAGAACCAGCTTTTTGACTGGTTGATTTTTTCTATCCTTTTCTTAATCTTGATTTCAGATATTTCTCCCCCTATTTTGCTAATCTCCTCTCTTCTACTTTTGGGAACAGATTTCTCAAGTTTCTCTAAAGCCTTAAATTGCATCATTAAGTTATTTATTTCTGATGTTTCCAATTTTCTGATTCAGGCATTAAGAGCTATGAACTTACCTCTTAGAACAGCTTTCATTGTGTCCCAGAGATTTTGGTAAGTTGTAATTTCGTTATCATTCACTTTCAGGAAATCTTGAATTTTCTTTTTAATTTCTTCCTGAATCCAGTTCTCATTCAGCATAATATTTTTAAGTTTCCAGGATTTAGTGTATTTTCTCTTGTTTGTTGTGTTGTGGATGTCTAGCTTTAGGCCATGTTGGTCTGATAGAGCACAGGTTAGAATTTCAACTTTTTTGTATATGTGTAGATTCGTTTTGTGGCCCAGTATGTGATCTATTTTGGAGAAAGTTCCGTGTGCTGCTGAGAAAAATGTGTATTCTTTGGTGCGTGGGTGAAAAGTTCGATAGAGATTTGTAAGGTCCATTTCAGTAAGGGTTTGGTTAAGCTCCAAAGTTTCTCTGTTAAGCTTTTGACCTGTTAATCTATCCCATGTTGAGAGGGCGTTGTTGAAGTCCCCAAGAATTATAGTTTGGGGGTTGATTTTTTGCTTTAGACGCTGTAGAGTTTTCTTAATGAATGTGGAGGGGCCCATATTGGGTGCATATATGTTCAGTATTGTGAAGTCTTCCTGGTGAATTGTAGTGTGACTAAAATGTAGTATCCATCTGTGTCTCCTATGATTTTCTTTGGTTTGAAGTCCACTTTGTCTGAAAGCATAATTGCTACCCCTGCCTGTTTCCTGCTTCCATTAGTTTGCAAGATTTTGGACCATCGTTTCATTCTTAGGATATGCATATCTTTGTGGTGAGATGAGTTTCCTGAAGGCAGCAGATTGTTGGACTGTGGTTTTTAATCCAAGTTTGTAATCTATGTCTCTTAATCGGTGAATTAATCCCATTGACATTTAATGTTATAATGGAGAAAGTATTTTTAATTCTGGGCATTTTTTATGTTTAGTAGATTTTGTAAGCATGATGTTTGATATTTATGTTTTGGTGGTATTATACTTCTCTTCTGTCCTCCTGGATACGCTTGTTCTTTTCTTCAAGCTTGAGTATCATTTCTAGGATTCTTTGAAGGCCTGGTTTGGTAGACATGTATCCCTTTAAGTTGTCTTTGTGCTGGAAAACTTTTCTTTCTCCCTCAATCATGACAGATAGTTTTGCCAGGTATATCAGTCTGGGTTGGCGTTATTGCTCATTTAATACTTGAAGTATGTCTCTCCAAACTCTTCTTGCCTTTACTCTTTCCATTGAGTAGTCATTTGTTATTCTAATAGGTTTACCTTTAAAAGTGACTTGCTTTTTTTCTCTTGAAGCTCTCAGCACCTTTTCTTTGTCTTGAATGTGGAGTGTTTTGACTATTATTTGCCGTGGCAATTTTCTATTTTGGTAATATCTGTTTGGAGTGCAAAATGCCTCTTGTATTTGGATAGGCCTCTCATTCTTTAGTTGTGGGAAGTTGTCATTTATGATGAATTGAAATATTTCCTCCAGTGTGGTATTTTGGGATTCTTGTTCTGGTATTCCATGAATGTGCATGTTAGGCTTCTTCAGGGTGTCCCATATCTCTTGAATGTTCCTCTCCAGTATCTTTTTGGCTTTAACAATCTCTTCCATTGAGCTGGTTAATTCTCCCACTTTGTCTTCAAAATCTGAAATTCTATTTTCTGCCTCATTTGTTCTGCTGATAAGACTCTCTGTGGAGTTTTGGATTGAAGATAACTTATCTCTTAGTTCAAGTTTAAACTCTGTCTGAGCCTGTTTTACCTGCTCTATACCTATTTTTGTTTCTTGAACTGTTTTTCTCAACTCCTCCAGGTTCCTGTTGTGTTCCTGTTCAAAATGGTTGATACGGTTGTTTAACTCTTCTCGGATTTCCTCTTTCATAGTATTAATCATGGTAATAATCATACTCTGAAAGTCATTATGTTGGGTCTGGCTTTCATGGCTATTTTCTATGGATTTGTTCTGGTCGGAATCCATCGTTATGGGATTGATTCTTTTGGTGGGAGATTGTTCTTCTTGGGTTTTGTTTCTCGTGGATCTGCATTTTGACTTTGGCATTGTTGTATTGTTTTTTAGGACCTTTCAGTTTCTGTGTGTTTTTCACTGAAGCGATGTAGTTGGTATTGTTACACCTGCCAGTTATTACTAATGCTTGCCTTGGATTGGGTATGTTTGTGTATTGTTATTGTTGTATCCTAGATGAGACTACTAGGCTGTTAGTATGTCAGTTAAGTAACCAGGGGGTGAATATAAGTATGGTAGTGCACTTTTTATGATTTAGTGTCTTGGTGAAATGTGAGGGTGAGTGGTATACTCCCTGGAGTTGTATGTTTTTGGGGTGGCTGTTTGAGGAAGTTGATCTATAGCATTGGTACTATAAAGGATCATTAAGGTTATAAGAAAAAAAGGAAGGAAGTTTACTTATCTTTGGGCTGGATGTGAAGAATCTCGCCCATGTGATATAATGGTTGTAATGGAGTCCAGATGTATGGCCTGTGTTCCCTTTTTTCCTTAGAGTTTTGGTTGAGTTTCCTTTGGACTCTATTGAATTGTGAGTAGCAGTGTGTCTTCCGTGGACCACGTGCGTAGGACCCCGGTGGGCCAGAGAGGCAGAGGTCTGATGATGATGGCAGAATTCTTCACCTTCGACGTGGGTGGGGGGCGGAGACACGCGGGGGTGGGAGCGCGCGAGGGGTTGGTGTCCAGGGCGGGGCCCCGGGGGCCGCACGCGTGCTACTGGCTGGGCGGCTGGGCTCCAGTGTGGGGGGCTGGTGACTGTCATTTCTTAATGATTCCATATTCACTTCAATATCACTTCTGGTCTTAAAAGTGTCAATTATCATTGTAAAATATGTTTTTATCTCATCTCAAAGTGTGCATAACTTACTGTCCTGTTTCCATCCAGCAGCACCTGCTTCTTCTAAATATTCTTAAAATTTCTAATTTATTGATTTAAGTTTATTTTGTACATGAATGCAAAATGTTGTCATAAAACTGAACTGCTTTTAAATTCCTGAGAGAAACATTGTTGGTGTGTGGTGTACTTACTGCAATATATTTCCCTATGTGAAATGAACAATTACTTCTGGTTAGTTTAAGATTTTCCTTTCTTCTTTGATCATTTAATAGATGAATATGAGTTTAAGGCCTTTTCATCCCATATTATCTGATTTCATTTTCTACTTCTCTCACTGAAGTTCTTCCTTACTGCCCTCCCTCTTACTTTTAAAGCTTTTTGTATGTGTGATACTCTGGGTTTCATTAGGATTGCCTATATTGGCATGTGCTCGACTTCTGCAAACAACAGTCTTGGGAAAGAAATTGCATCAATAAGTCTGATTGACTAGAACTTCCATAATTTAAGAGAATTTACAATGTTGCAGGTTCGGAATCCAATTATAATTCATCTTGTCCTATCTTTAGCCTCTTAATAAATATTCCTTGCTCTGCTCTGCATCCGAATGTTGTATGCACACTTTTCCTAAGGAGACATTACACAACTGTCTATGTATGTCAGATAAGAATTCCATGACAGACCAAAGTAATAGTTATGTCAAAATCCAACTTTATGAACCAAGAACTGGGATTGCTTACAAGAATGGGATTGAGGGTGTTGACAAGAGCAAGAATGATGCAAAGCAGCCACATAAACAGAAATCTCAACTCAGTATGGATGAGAATGATAGAAGCAGGAGCCTTGAAGTTCTCTGCTGCACAATTTGATAGGAGGGTTTCCTCTAGGCTTTTAGACTGTCCTGTATCTCCTTCAGAACTTCTTGACTATTCTAGGATCCTCTTCCAAACTGACTGACCTCCTCAGCAGTCTTTTCCAGTATGACTGATCCACTTAGTAGCCTATTTTAACTGCTTCACTTGCAAGAAAATTTCATCCAACAGTAATTACTTACTGCTTCTTTCCCCTCTAAAGGGAAACTCAGGTGAAGCTTGTGAATGTCAGGAACTTTCTGAGTCTAATGAGCTGTTTACTTGCTGTGAATTCCTCTGTGCTGGGTATTGCAGTCAGCCTGCATTGTTGCTGATAAATAACCACCAAATGGCTTAAGGGAACAAGAGGTTTATTTTCTTACTAATAGTCCAGTTACACTTCTCAGTCCAGCTTGACAGAGAGCATACACCCACACCAGGACGAAGGGAATTGGCCACACCATCTCTACATAATGGCTGAGAGATGGACAATCCTTACTGGCCAGACCAGTATGTCTGGCCTATTATACACAAGGATGCCAACTTCCTCAACCAACTATCTGTATTTTATTCTCCTGTTCAGGACATAGTCCCACCTACCATGGGCTGGGTCTGCCCCATCAACTAGACAATCTCCTTCAGATTCACTCTGGGCTTAACTGAACTACTAATTCTCTACAAATGTGCCCACAGCTCAAATCCTCAACTACCAAGTTAACACTTCTACATAACCATGACAATAGGGTACTCCAAATTATTATACAAATTTTCCGTAGCTTAATCTGGGACAAAGTCTAAGGTAGCATCAAGCTGTGCCCAGACAAGATTCTGTATAATACTGACCTATCCACAGTAACTATCATGTGACACATATTAAACTGTATTAATAGACCATTAGCTTTTGAATGTCAAATAATGTGGTCAAGTAGCATCTTGACCTAACAGAGCTCTCCCCACTTTGCTGAATGTCACCTACCTAATGTTTTCACCAATGTATTTTGAAAAATAATTTGATATATTATTTTCTGTGTTCTGTAATTGCCACACTTCACAAGTGTTGCCACAATGGAACATAAAACTGAGGAAACTTAAATCAGGGTTCCAGGGACTTGATCACTTACATATCCTTATGCCCAGATCTTCAGATCTGTCATGATCTTGAGAGGAATTCTTATTTTAACATTTATCAACATTCCACTTGTAAATAAAGTCAGGCTGAGTCCCTCTCATTGTCAGTGGGAACACATGTAGCAGCTCTCCACACTTTTACTTGACACACTTTGCCTTCATTTATTTGTTTTATCTAACCTTTACTATGTACAAAATTCGTCACTATTTGGAGGCATTGTATATAAATTTAAATAAAACATTTGTGATTCAAACAGAATACTTTTTTTAATCTGACATTATGCTTGTCAGATTACTGACAATCATATATTCTTAGAAAGCTGCAGTTGAAAAGTAAAATACAAGTCCATTTGACATCAGAAAACTACTCTAAATGCACTTCAAATATGTCCAGTTGCGCTTATATATAAAGATAATTAAGTATTACTTTATTCTTTGACAAATTTCATGTATATATACACAAAGCTGTTTCAGTCATATTTGTCAGTCATTACTCTTACTCATTATCCTGGCATTTCCATTAAAACTTTTCATCCAAATCAATCACACTTCAACTTACATTTTTTCTTTCATGTCACCCACTGAGATTAATGAGTATTATTTGCATGTGTGTGACTGGCAGGAGGTATTTATTGCTGCATAGATAATTTACCAATGGCTACATCGCTGAATAACATGTCCTTCCCTAAAATCCTTTAACTAATGATAGTTCTACAGGAATGGTGGGACTTGTGGGCTTCATTCATATGTGATAAACTGTCAATGGACCCAAGCTTATTAACTTCTCATACAGGTAACCAGATGTCTGTGAGTTTACGAGTGTGATGATCATGTCATGTGCAGGAGCCGGTTCCAAAGTCCTTCTCCCCTGACTTTCGTTCTTGCATTATTTTTTATTTTCATGTTGAAATGAAAGTGTTCTTCCATTCTTTCCATTTCTGTTCTGCAACACTTCAACGAGCCTTACAGCAGGTAGTATTGACATCCCCTTTAGGGTTGAGCACTCAACAATTACTTATTCTTGTCACTTTGACCAATTACGAGTCTCTGCAGTAACCACTGCCCACTGCAAGAAGAACTATCTCTGGCCAAGGCTGACAGCATCTTTATTCTACAGATATAAACACAAATATTTAAAATAGAGTTTGACCCTGCGTGTATTTAGCAAAACAACAGATAGTAGGTTTGCACTAGGGCCTATGACCTCTCCTACTTCTTCCTTTCAATTCCTTCCTGCATTTCTAAAGATTTACCTGAGTTTCTATGTTTTTTGTGAGTCTGGCCTTAACTGGATCTTACTGGCACAACCCTGAGTACACCATCTTACCCAGAAGACCCAAAATATCAAATGTTAAAGGTCCTATCATCTTCAAACAAGAATTTTTTTCTACTTTTTTTGCTGATTAATTTTGCTCTTTGACAATTTTATGCTCTATGCAAGCCACTCTGATTATTTTCTCCTCTACCTTTTCTTACCTTCCCTTCATCCCTGTATTAGGCTCCATTCCCACAAGTCTTCCTTCCATATTCATTTCCTTTTGCTTTGTCAAAGAAGAAATTTTAAAGCTTATTTCTTTCCTAATTGTATTCCTTCCATGACTTTTTTTCCCTGTTGATCTTTATTTTGGTCCTAGATTTAATGCTCTATGCTGAACAAATGTGATCAGAGTGGACAAAATTTTTTTTATTTCTGACTTTTAGGGAAATGTCTTCATTTTTCTCTGTTCAGTACAATGCTGGGGGAATATATTCCTTCTATTATACTGAGCTATGATCTTTCTCTTCTTAGAGTTTTCTGTTTGTTTTAGGAATATACTATGTCAATGATTCTATCCCAGTGGAATCAGATTAACAGTAGGACTGTCTTATCCTTACTAAGAATGTCAATTGGGGCTATAGACATGCCTCAGTTAAAGCATTTTTCCACAAGAAATAAAACTAAAGGTCAGATACTTACACCATTAGATCTCACATAAAATTTCAGACAGCTGTAGCTACCTACTTCTCATTCCAGCCCCTCAAGCAAGACCTAGGGAATTCACAGAGCAAACTCTACTGACAAGCTCTGCCTTGAGAGACCCAGCCTCGAAAGAATAAGTAAGAAGAGTAATCAAGAGTGATTTCTGATATTACCCTCTTTCTTCCACATACATGTGCATTATCATGCATATATATGTCTACTCATATGCAAGCACACATGACATATCTGAAAGTGCTCCCATAAACTAATACATACAAACAAGCAAAAATGTTAATTGTAATGATGCTTTTAAATATCATTCGATATTTATATTTCCTCCAGACAAACTGAGATGTTGTGGGATGGCTGGATCAGGAAACTTTCAGATGCTTCCATTGTGATCTGATGCCTGGTAAAGAATCATGTCAACTAAGTGTCCATTACTATAGTGGCTGCTGAGACAGTTGTCATAAAAATGGACTGCTTTGAATGATTCTCAGGCATCTTTTTGAATCGACATTCTGATATCAAAGAATACTGCCATCATAGTAACAAAAGAAGTCATCTTCTACTTCTAAAGCCCTGATTGTAGCTTGCACTGGCTTTAGAAGAGTCTCCTATTGGAGAAGCATAAAAATGAACTCTATATTCAATAAACTCTCCATGACCCTACTTACTCTCAACTATTCTCATTCAAAATGGGAGATGGGAAGACAATAAGACAATACTTCATACAAATTTTGTGATTAGCATGGAGTACCATACTATGAACATGTAGGGTTGCAATTTCTGAGATTACAAACTCTGGGAAAGTAAAGCTAATGCCTCTTGTGTCTGTATAAGCAGGATATTTCAAACTGTTTTAGAACTAGTCTGGGAGAATTAATTTCTCCCCAATATTCTAACTTTTACATTATTATAAGCAGGAAATATTTCTCCAAAATTTTATTTTGCCAGCTTGCCATCTTTATTATAGGTATCCAGGGCTGGAAAGGTTATATGAAAGAGGGATAAATCTTAGAAACTTCTAGAAGCTGATAGTGTCAATTCTGGCAGCATTGGTGGTAGTAGTTAGAGTGCCAGAAAAGTTCCAGAGAGACACACTCTGTCTGTTAGTTGAAGCTATTAACCTTTTTCATAGAACAGGAACCTCTGGGAACACCTATGAGCAATTATCCAGTCAGAATAGCCCAATGTGCCAGTCTATAGATGTGGGAAGATCTAAACTATGCTGCTTCCATAGACAGATGGATAAGTATGGAAAGATCTGGTTGAGTATATGACAAGGTGAGATGCACTGGCTTTTCTACTCTTTGCTCTTGACTTTGGATATGTTCCTTGGGCTTCTGATTCTGGGATGACCTCTGTGTTAGTGGACTATAGACTGGAATTGTGAGCCAGTAAAATTTGTTTCTTTTGTTGTTTGGGTTAGAAATTTATTACAGCAATGGTTATAAAACTAAAACAGATTTGTACCAAAGAAATGGGGTGTTACTAGATACCTCAAACAGACACTGAAATCTAAATGAAATCTAAAACAGATGTCCAATATGAGGTGTTCCTATATGTAAGCATATCCAAATCTTCGAAAGGTAGCATTAGAATACTGTGGAAGAGGGGCTGGAGAAGTGGCTCAGGGGTTAAGCCCCTGCCTTGCAAGCGGAAGGTCCTGAGTTCGGATCCTAGACCCCATGTATAGACGCTGGGCGGAAGTGGGGGCGACCTGCGTTTCTGGTCCTGGTGAGCGGAACTTGTGAATCCCGGGCACAGTAAACAAGGAGGAGGTGGAAGCGGTTCATGGTGGTTCCCGAATTCGTCCGTGGTTCTACACATACACACACACACACACACACACACACACACCACACATGCGCACACACACAATTGAATAAACAATAAAAAAAAGAATACTGTGGAAGAGTACCACAAAGTGACCAAGAAATTGAAAGATGATATGAAGAATATTGTATTAAGTCCTAAGTATGTGAGGCTGAAGACTGACAACGAAGAATATCAGAATCTATGAAGATGTCAAGACAGACTCCAAGATTTTGTGGATTACAAGCTCCTTTAACCAAAGAATTTGACATCACCACCAAGAGATAAAGAACTAATGCTAAGAGTTTCATCCATAGCCACTGGGTATTGGCAACTTATAGCCATGGAAGCATATCTCTGTCTTGAGCACTTTACCAATTAGCCTTAGTTTGCTTTTAAAAAGTATTACATTAGAGGGTGCAGAGATGGCTCAGGGATTAAGACTCTGCCTCACTAGCAGAAGATCCTGAGTTTGGATCCCAGGTACCCACATAAAAATGCCAGGCAGAAACTGCAGCAGTGTATACATCTGGCCCTGGTGGATGGAGCCTGGGAAATCTCAGAGTAAAACAAAAAAGGAGTTAGAAGCAATCCAAGATGATTCCCTAAGTTACTGTTGGTACTTCACAGGGTCATAAAATGACCTTTAATAAAACACACATAAACACACACACACACATAAATAAATAAATAAATAAATAAATAAATAAATAAATAAATAATTTTGAAATAAAAGTGTTACATTAGTTACTTGTGATGTGTAAGTTAGAGGACAACTTTTGAGGGACACAGACCCACAGGATTGGCAGCTTTAACTGATTGGCCTCAGTTCTAGCTTTGAATATCATGGATCACAATCTTTTAACTCAAAGGAATCCGGTATAAAATCTCAGTTCTGGAGTCCAAGTTGTCAAGTTCAGCATCGAAGAATGGCAATAAATGAAGGGAGCTGATTCTTACCAATCCTCAATCTCCATCCTCAAAGAATGAAAGAACACCTAGTCAGCAACCTGTGGGGAGCTAGTACAGAATGGAAGCAAACCTTAAAGAGTGTTTGGGTCAGAAGAGATGGACCCATGAGCAAGTCCACCTGCCTAGAAGTCTGATGACCTGAATGCAATCCCTGAAAGGCTTGTGAAGGTGGGAAGAGAGGACCAACTGCATGAAGTTGTCCTTTCATGATCATATAAATGCCATTGCATGACCAGTTATTCATATAAATAATAAAATAACAATAAATATACAAGTTTTGAATAAAAGGTGGTTTGAGGGCTGGAGACATGGCTCAGGGGTTAAGACTCTGTTTCACAATCAGAAGGTCTTAAGTTCAGGTTTCAGGTCCCACATAAAAATGCCAGACAGAAATGGCAGTGGCCTGCACAGGCCCTGGTAGACAGATCCTTGGAAATACCAGAGCAAAGGAAGGAGGTAGAAGCAATCCAGGATGATTCTGGAAGCCACCCTTGGCCTTTTATATATATATATATATATATATATATATATATATATGTGTGTGTGTGTGTGTGTGTGTGTGTGTGTGTGTGTGTGTGTGTGTGTATGGTTTTATATTATTTATATCTAGATGGTTTGAGATCTAAACCACAATGATGACCTAAATTTTGTAATTCTTTTAGGTGTGATTTTGTGTAATGGAACCCTTCCATTTTGTCATGTCAAAAGTGTGCTCCTAAAGAGGAGGAAATGATTGTTCCCATAGTCTGTCCTGCTTTCTTCCTTCTCTGCCTTTAATGGTTTAGAATATTTACCAACTGGATCTTGACTAGAAGTGGTGAATACTACATGCCACATCTTCCTTAAGTCCAAGGAAGCCTCAGGCTCTGTCCAAGGGAATGTTAGACAGGAGCTTCTGGCACAGAGAACCAAGGAAAGATCTGATCCAGATATGGAGCTTATTGAGGTTGAACCTTTAGCACATAAATCTGGAGTATCAGACTATTTATTATCACCTGACCTGAGACACTCAGTGTGCATACCTTGCAACTAGTTAAAACTATCCATGTTATTCGTATTCCTGAAGTTTTCTTCATTATCAAGGAAGAAGAGAGACAATAGTTTAGGATACCCTCTCCAAAAATAAGATTTCATTTACTGTTCTTATATTCCACTTATATGATGTTTGAGGATCTATATGCTTTATATGTGAGTTTATTATGATAAATATGAATAAAAACCTTTATAATTTTGAAAATACTTGCACATTATTCTGACTTTAACTGTAGTCACATAGTTTTGCATGCTTTAATAATGAAATTTGCTCTACAGTGTCATATGTTGAACACGTGGTATCTATGTGGTTGGGAGATTCTGAATCTTTACTTTACTAGTGTTCAGTAGTTTTTTTCCTAGAGCTCCCTAAGTATCTCCTCAGTTCATAGCCGACAGTGTCTTGTCCCACATTATTAAAAGTTGAAACACTTGGTTGTCACGTGTTTAGGAGACTATAGAACCTTTGTGGTATGAAAAGCACCTACTAGACACAGGCATTTAATGGCAGGAGTTGGAGGACTATACCCTGGCATTGCTGTTGACCCAGCTCTCTCCTTGCTAATTTGTGAAATGTGAGTTGACATCTGTGAGATCTGTCACCATTGCCTAATGTACTCTACCACTAATATACTCTCTGTTGTCTGACTATATTTCCTAGAATGATGTGCCAAATAAAATATTTACTCTTATGCATTGTCTATATTTGGTAACAATAATAAGAAAAGTAAACAAAGTGACATTTATTGCTGCCATTCATGTACTGCAATGTTCACCTTTGCACTATAACTCTTTCCACTCAAGTCTACCATACCAAAACTGTCAACTACCATTCTACTATAAGACAACAGGGAAAAGTTAAGTCATTAAGCTGCGTCAAGAATAAGACCTGGGAATAGCATTTACAGAGTGAGGCATTCAGTTTTGTAGCACTTTCTCACAAACATTCAAAAAAGAAACATATTCTCACTTCAAAATTTCCTGCCGTGGAGCCTTTTGAGGGCTTTGCCCATCCTTGTTCCTCAGGCTGTAGATGAATGGATTCAGCATGGGGGTGATCACTGTGTGCATAAATGTGGCCACCATGCCCTACAAAGAGAAGATGATACAGATGAACCTAGGTAACCCACATGCAGTACCATAGAACAAGCAGGCATCAGATAGGCGAGGGACATAGGTAGAAAGTGTTTTACAGTACCCATGTGTTGAGGATATTTTCAGAATGGAGGAAAAAATTTTGTGGTAAGAGAAAAAAATTCCTGAGATAGGAAGCAACCCATATATGGCACCAACAAAGTACATGATTATAATTTTGCTTAAGGAATCTGTACATGAAACATTAAACATTAAACATTAAGAACTTGGGAAGAATGACAGAAAAAATTGAAAATGTCCACATTATTGAAGCAGGAAGATTGGATGATAATCAAATGATGTAACTGGGAGTCAACAAAGCTGAGAAAGGAAGACACCAGAATGAAGAAAACACAGAGACGAGGTTTCATAATGACTGAGTGATTGTAGGAGGCTACAGATGCCAACAAATCGGTCATATCATAGGTCATCACAGTCAGAAGCATGTCAGCCATCATTACAAACAGCATGAAGGACATCTTTGTGAAGCAGCCCACACGGGAGATTGACCTGCGTGGGTTTGGGTGTTCACAATCATCTTTCCAACATTGTAGAGATTAAACAGATATCAACAAAGGTCAGGTTAGTGAGGAAGAAGTACACGGGGGTGTGGAGGTGAGAGTCAGAGTTGACTGCCAGGATGATGAACAGGTACATGGACAGGATCATTCCAAAGAGGATGGGTTACAGTTCTGGGTCCTCTGAGAGGACCATGAGGTGCAGTTCCTACTCACATGTGAGGCGCTGACTTTTATTCATGCTTGGGCACCCTTAAATATGATTAGAAAATTACAGAAAAAAGCAGGCTTTCAATGATCTATAGTCAGTTTCAGTTTGAGTATTTGTCTGTCGATGAAGAATTCAATCAACACCCAAATCATGTAGCATATTTATGAGTAGCAGCATACCAATCCACTGAGTGCATGCACTGTTAGTTTTATTTAGAGATATGTGAGTGTACATTGTCAGCAGGCTAAACTCTCTTTGAGTTCAAAACTCCACAATTACAATACAATCCATTCAATATTTAGTAATTAAACATAATATGCATAAATAAATTAAAATAAATTAAAATGAATGTAAATATTCCCATTGTTACCAAGAAAATTAGAGATTTTTATTCTCTCTCTTTCCATCTCTTCCACCTTCTTTCCCACTCTCCCTCTTTACTTTCTACCTCAGATTTTTTTCTTTATATTTATATTTTTTTTACAGAGAAAGAACTTTTATTACATTGGTTTTTTAAATATTTATTTATTTTTCCCCAATCATACAAGATCAATAGGTACCCTGGCCTTCTAGCTTCCTTCACCCCTCCCAAGTCACCCTTGCATCCTCCCCCCATTCCCACTCCTTTTACCCCCCTCGCTCCCTTTCTTCCAGTGCCTCCCCCTTCCCCCTCCCATTCCCTGGAGCATCTTTTTGTGTGAATGCCAATCTTCCCTCTGAGTCCTCCACTGTAGTGTATGGACCTAGTGGCATTGCCCAGAGCCCTTTCTTAGGCTCCCCTTTAGTAAGGGAATACTATTATGACTCTTAATCCCTTGCCTCTAAGGATCCTACTGCCTGTGATCCATGCAAGACTTTGAGGGGTCGTGGACATGTCAGTCATTTTACAGGTCATGCAAAGTCCAATTATGGCTACTGTGGCCCTAACTCGTGTGGAGTATCTTACATATCATTGTCTACCTCAGAGTTTTTTGAGGCTTTGAAATTTCTAAGTCACATATATTGACATAATCATAATCAATAGATACTCCTCTCTCAATGTCTTTTCCATGACACATAATGGATTGTGGAAATGTGATTTCTGCCTGTGCAGTGGATATACCTACCTTATTTTAATCAACACGCATGATCTATGTAACATTTCATTCCTTTTATTACAAGACAAATTTCTGTGCTTGTTCATGTCACACAAATGACAACCTCTTTGTCATATGGTGCTGGCTGGTAATTGTCTTGCTTTGGAATGGAAGTCATTTTAATAGTCCTTAAAACTCATCAAAAAATAACCAATGACACATTTATATAATGGAATATTACTCAGCCATCAAAAATGATGAATTAATGAAATTTGCTGAGAAATGGATGGAATTAAAAAATATATTGAGTGAAATATCCCAGACACAGAAAATTAAGCGTGGTATACTTACCTGGCAGGGGAGATACCATGATCACGAAGATGGTTTTCCCAGGGCGAGGCTTATCCATTGCACTCCGGATGTGCTGACCCCTGCGATTTCCCCAAATGTGGGAAACTCGACTGCATAATTTGTGGTAGTGGGGGACTGCGTTTGCGCTCTCCCCTGTAAAAAAAAAAAAAAAAAAAAAAAAAAGAAAATTAAGCGTGGTATGTCCTCCCTAATAGGTGGATCCTAGTACCAAACCCACTTACTGAAACACTTAAAGATAAATCTCTGTAATAATTACAGTAATTGTAAAGATTATAAATAGGAGAGAACAAGAAGGAGGGCCCAGCCAGAAACAAGGAGAATGAGGATCATGCTACAGCAGAGAAAATAGGCCACCATCAAGTACTGCAAGTAAGTAATGAGACATCTGGTTAAGCTCACAGACTTTCCTTCCTGGTCACTTGCAACTGATGGGGTTTGATTTCACCAAACAGGAAGGGTATAGAGTTTGGCAGATAGAAGGTAACCATCCTGCAAATGGGAGACTGACCCCCCTCACTGCGGTCTCCTACTCTTATTCCATGTACCTTTGAATCTACTCTTATAATAAGACTAGTTTAACAGCATTTTTCCTCTGGCTAGGAGGTGACATCCAATACCCATCAGGATGGAGCCAAGGGCAGTGCAGAAACAGCAAAACTGGGGAAAAAAAACATAATTCAGAACATCAGACACCCTACATTAATCCCCAGGAACCAAGCCAGCTTAATTCTCCCCATCCCAAAGCTCAGGAAAATTTGTGGAAGAGGGGGCAGTAAGATTGTAAGAGCCTAAAGACGGGGAGGAGCAACAATATGCAAGATACTCCACAGAAGTTAGGGCCAAAGTAATCACAATAGAACTTTGCATGACCTGCGCAGTGACCAACGTATCATTGAACCTTCAAAGTCTAGCATGGATCACGGACACTAGGATCCTTAGAGGCAAGGATTAACAGCCACAATAGTATTCCTATAAAAAAGGGGAACACAAAAAAGAACTCTAGGAAATGCCACTGTGTCCTTACACTGCATCAGAGAGGAGGACCCAGTGGGAAGTTTGACATTCACACTAAAGGATGCCCCAGGAATAGGGGGGCACTGGGAGAAAGGGAAGGAGAGGGGAAAGGAAGGGGAAAAGGGAGAAAGGAACAATTAGATCCAGGGAACAGTGGAGGGAGGGAGGTGAATGTGGCACTTATCAGCATTGTATGAGTGGAAGAAAAAAAAAGAATAGATTATCACATGTACCATTCCTGTAATATGCATTGAAATTTGCCAGTTTCAGACTTCTAAACATAACCCAAATTTAATATTTTATTCAACTCTATTATGACTTAGAAATGCGAAGAAAACGATTAAAAAATCAGCATTAGCATAATGGAAAATTTCTTTTGTCTGAAACAGGAAATATCTACTTAACAGGTATTAAAATAAAATTATTGAGTGTTAGAAATTGTGTAAATCTGAGGCTGGAGAGGTGGCTCAGGGGTTAAGCCTCTGCCTTGCAGGCGGAAGGTCCTGAGTTCAGATCCTAGACCCCATGTATAGATGCCAGGCGGAAGCTGGGGCGACCTGCGTTTCTGGCCTTGGTGGGCGCAGCCTGTGAATCCCGGGGCAGAGTAAACAAGGAGCAGGTGGAGGTGTCCATGGTGGCTCCCGAATTCACCCATGGTTCTACACACACACACATACATACACACACACGCACACATGCACAATTGAATAAATAAAAAAATAAAATTAAAAAATTAAAAAAATTTGTGTAAACCAGTTGAAATCTCATACAACAAAGTTTTTCCTAGATGATTTTTTCAAATTTCTACCTACATTTTAAAATTTACTTTTATTAACAGTTTGTATTTCTATCTGTATGGCAAAGATTAATTAATGTTGAAACATTCTAGCACGCATCCTTAAAATAAGAATTGTAGAGATGTATCATGTGCATTCATTGTAGAGACACTTTTTGCACATTGGCAAAATGTACAAAGTTGTAGAATATTGTTATATTTGCTTTGTACTTAGAGAGCACTATGTATTCATATATGCATATACATATACATATGTGTCTAGAGAAAGTATGTATACATTATTATTTAAAAGATATAAAGACATTCCGGGTACAGTTTATAAAATGAGTTATTTGCTGTTCTTTTTACCTCAATTCCAAGAGAATTTATTCTTAGTATTTACATATGAAGATCATGTTGGTAGCTCTAGGTCAAGGATAACAAAAATACACACTGACAATTGGAAAATGCCCATGTGTCATTACCAATAAAATATATTATCTGTATAAAAAAACTACATCAAGGAGGTAAATGCCCAATTAAAAAATTGGCAAAATAAACTTTACCAGAGATTAAATTGAAATGTCCAACAAATATATTTAAAAATATTCCACATCCCTAGCAAGCCGTCAGGGAAATGCAAATCAAAATTATCCTGAGGTATGATCTCACCCTGGTTAGTTTGGAGAAAATCCCCAATACCAATAACACAAAATGCTGGAGAGGATGTGGGGAGAAGGGAACTCTCACACATTGCTGGTGGGAATGCAGGCTTATACAACCACTCTGGAAATCAGCATGGCAATTTCTAAAAATGAAATGCCATATGACCCTGCTATACCACTACTAGAAATAATTCCCCAAAATATGTCAATTCAGTGACAGAAGTCCATCCATGTACTACTGTCTACACAAGTCTACACAAGTATGACAGACTATGAGGAACTTCTCCATCTAATCCACCTGAACAGAGAATGATTCCACACAACCATGGACTAGATTTTTTTTCTAATTAATAAAGCAATCTGCCAGTTTCCTGAAGGCTTGTTCTGAATTTGCTTTAAGTTCTAATTCTTCACAAATTTTTTAAAGGCCCAGCTCTCCATTTTCAACTTGACATATGTATCTTTTGAGATAACAAGGTATCAGTTCACATATCAGCCACTGCCCAATGTAAGAGAAACTTGTTTGCACAATGTTGGGAGCAGAGAAAAACTGTAAATGGAAGTGTATTTAGAGTGCATTTTGCCAATGAGGCTATTTAGATAAATAATGATTATAATTGTCCACTACCCTATGAACTCATATTTTTCTCCCACATTTTTTCCTCATCATATAAACTCAGTGGTTTTCCTGTCCACAAAGTAAGGCAATCCTTGTGAACTCTTCAGCAATGAACTTTCATCTACGTTATAAGTACCAGGCCTGAACCCCCACAAGATGAGACAAGAGGGAACCCTGTGGTCCATAGAAGTGGCTAATAGGAGGGTGAAAGGGAATAGAATGGATTGATAAGGGGACAGGTGAGGGAATTGGGAGAGACAGGAATAGAGGAAAACAGGAATTATTACTCAATATGCTCATAAAATTAAAAAATAAGGAAATAAATCATTTCTTTAAAAAAGGAAAGAGTTCTTCAGTTTAAGTAAAGGCATAGTGTCATAGTTAGGCACAGGTGTCAACTTCACAGCTGAAGGTTTGACTCTGGGCACATTTGTAGAGAATTAATAGTTGAGTTAAGTCCAGAGCAAGCCTGCAGGAGATTTTCTAGCTGATGGGGAAGGCCCAACCCATGGTGAGTGAGATTAGGCCCTGGAAGAAAAGACAGAGATCTGGTTAAGAGAGTTGGCATCCTTGTGTACACTTGGCCATACATTCTGGACTTGGAAGTAAGGATTGTCCATCTCTCAGCCATTATGTAATGATTGTGTGGCCAGAAGCATGAGCCCTGGTGTTGGTGTGAGCTCTCCCATCAAGCTGGATAAAGAACTGTAATCAGTAATATTAAGAGAAAATAAGCGCTAAGTTCCCTTAAGCCATTTGTTGGCCATTTTTTAGCAACCATGCAGGCAGACTGCAACAGATAGGAAATGAGAAGACAATAAATAAACAAACAAACAAACAAGCAAACAAATAAATAAATAAAATAACCAGGCATGAGTCTCCTTATGTAAAGCAAGGCTCAAGCCAGATTGCAAAATGGTTGGTGGGTCCCTAGCAGTAATGCCCCAGTTGTGCTATGTCATGGTTTGAAGATTTGACCCCCACAGGCTCTAATATTTGCATTCATGGGTGATGTTAATGTGTGAGAAGCTATTGTCACCTTTGGAAGGTGATGCTTTGCTGGATGAAGGCACATCACGGGAGTTAGACTTTGAGCTTTGCTAGTGAGCCGTGCTTCCTCCCTGTTTTCTCTTTATTTCTGCTTCCATGACGACTGAAGTGTACTGAACCAGGCTTCTGCTTCTGCTTCCAGCTGTGCCTTCTGCTATGACATTTCTGCCACAGTGGGCTATATTTCCTTGGGAACCACAAGCTAAAGATATCTCCATATTGCCTCCTAAGTTTTTGTTCTTCTTAAGTTTAGTCTGAATTTTGTCTCATAGCAATGAAATAAAAGTTCATGCAGTTAAAAACTGGTAATGGGAAATTGAACATTTCTGTGAAAATAAGAGTATTTTGTATCTAAAAGTGGTGTGTTCAGTGATAATGAGAAAATTTCCTTCCAAACATACAGTAATGCTGCAATATGAAGTTTTTTGCCTTTGTAAAATGTTTTCCTGGAGAAATGTGGAGAATTCTGGGAAATGAAAGACATTTTTTAATTTTCTTTTTCCTTTGTCCAAAATTTTATTTTTTTCCTAACAATTCAAGCACAATAGATAGCCCGTCTTCTCCCTCCTTCCACCTCAATCCCTCCCCCTCTCCCAGTGCCTCTCCCTTCTCCCTCCCATCCCCTGGAGCATCCTTTTGTGTGAATGCCAAACTTCCCTCTGAGTACTCCAACCTACTGAGGTTGCAGGAATCATGGCATAGCCTGGAAAGTGGGCTACCCATAAATATGGGAACTCTATTATGACTGCTTAATCCCTTGCCTCTAAGAATCCTACTGTCTGGAGCCTTCTCCCTTGTGATGCATGCTAGACTTTTGGAGGGTCGTTTACATGTCAACCATTAAGCAGGTCAAGTAAAGTCCAATCCTGGCTACTGCAGCCCTAACTTGTTTGAGTATCTTACATATCATTGGTCCTCCCCATCTTTAGGCTCTTTCTATCTTTGTGCCCTCTCTTCCACAAGGTTCTCTGAGCTTTAGGATGGGGAGAGATTTGGATGGTCTGGTTCCAGGTGATTAATGTAAGGTCTTTGGTTTTCTAAATTATGGTTTGTTGTTGTTTTCAGGTTTGCTTTTCCTGCTTTGCCCTTGTCTGAATCCCAGTGGTATCGCAGGTCACTTCCTAACCAAAGACAAAAGAATGTTTAAATGAAGATCTAAATAAAAGAGATTCACCAAAAGGAGATGCACAGGTTGATGGAAGAATAAGAATAAGACTCAAGAGAGGGGGTTGTCAGTGTTCCTTTTGCCAGGTGGTTACCTTCTATCTGCAAGTTCCTATATCTTCCCTGATTGGTGAGTTCAAACCTGTTCAATCCCAGTGACCAGGAAGGGAAGTGAGAATGAGCTGTACCTGATGTTTCGCTACTTACATGGAATACATGACCATGGCATATTTTCTCTACTGAAGCATGATCCCCTCTCTACTTTTTTCTGGGGGGAACCCTTCCTTCCCCTTCCCTACTATTTATAATCCTTTGCAATTACAGTGGGTATTACAGAGAGTTATCTCTGAATATGCCATTAAGTAGGTTTGGAACTAGGATCCACTTATTAGGGAGAACATATGGTGTCTTATTTCTATGTATAGGATACTTCCCTCAATATAATATTTTTCTAATTTCATCCATCTCCCAGCAAATTTCATGAATTCAGTTTTTGATTGCTGAGCAGTATTCCATTGTATAGATGGAACATTTTCATTATCCATTTGTCAACTGTTGGGCATTTGGGTTGATTCCATGACTTTGCTATTGTAAATAGTGCTGCAATGAACATGGTTTTTCTCATGTCCCTGCAGTGCATTATAGGGGATCAGGTTCACGTGGCATTTCAAGCTTTAACTTTTTTAGAAATTGCCATAATAATCGCCAGAGTGTCTGTGTAAGACTGCATTCCCACTAGCAATGTATGAGAATTCCCTTCTCTCCACATCTTCTCAAGTATTTGGAAATGTTTGTATTGTGGATTTTTGCCATCCTGACCGGGGTGAGATTATATCTCAGGGGAGATTTGATTTTGCACTTTCCCTGATGGTGGAGCATTTTTGAAGATATTTGTGAGACATTGCAATGAAAGATAGTTGGTTGGGAAAACAGACTTAAAGGACCACCCTAGTGAGAGTTGTGATGACAGAATTGCTGAGGGAAATGTGGAAAGTGAAGGCCTTACTTTTTATGCAATATACTGCTTTGTGAAAGGGACTAGGGAAAATATGTTTGATGGTATGATCCTTAGAGGCAATGGATTAACAGCTGCAATAGTGTTCCTATACTAATGGGGAACACCTCATCAGATAGGAGGACCCAGAGGGGAGTTTGTCATGCATACTAAAGGATGCTTCAGGAATGGGGAGGAGGTGGCACTGGGAGAAAGGGAGGGAGGGGGAAGGGAAGGGGAAAAGGGGGGAGGGAGTAAGGGGATCCAGGGAGGGATAGAGGGAGGGAGGGAACTGGGGTACTTATCAACATTGTATGAGAGGAAGAAATAAAAAAAATGTGTGATGATTTATCAGAGGATGTTACTATCTTTTTGATTGTCATAATCTTGCCCTTGAAGTTGACTTAAAATATGAAAGACTAGAGATGTATTAGGTGAATGACTTTTCAACATAAGAAAGTGACATGCAACATATGACAAAGAGACATAGCTACTTTACTGTGCCTTTATTCAGGTCTATGATGAAAAAGAGCAACAAGTGGAACAGAAGCAAACAAATGCTGCGAAATTTGATTTGAGAAAACTTGAGGACGACAAGAATGTAGGCAGCAAAACTACAGTTGTTGTTAAAGAGAACTACCGTACTAGTGAACCAAAGCCTGTGAAGAATAAGAACATAAACTCTTTTGGAAAGAAAGTTGAAAGATAGAGCTCTTATGCCTCTGAACAATCAAGTACACAGGAGATATTCTTCTAACATCACCATAAAGAAGCTAAACTAGTTGTGCTCCAAGGGTCGCAGTCACCACCTGGAGGTTATAATAAAACTGAGCAGCATTGTCCACCTGGTATTGGCTTCAGAGGCATTAAAGAACAAGAGTATAAGGAGGTCATGTTCTCTCATCCACAGTTTCAGGGAGTTCTTGAAGCCTGTTAGGATATGAAAGAGACAGAATACTTGCAAGGGTCCAAATTTAACAACATGAATTTGAAGCATGAACTGTCATTGTGAATGCAGGTTTAGAGATGCCAGAGCCTATATGTGACATCTGTCAGGAGGGCTAGATACAATAAGAGGAGCCAGCCAAAGAGAATGATGTGTGTTTCAGGCAACTGTGATGGAGAGGTGAAAACAGAACCCTTTCAAATTGAGATAATTTCAAAGGAAGTGTTACATGCCTGACTTGAGGGTGTTGGACATAGAAATGTAGAGCTAGGAGAATGTTCTTCTGGTTTCCAGACTGGTGATGGATTCTGATTACACAACTAATCCTCCCTTTTTGAATCGGAACATTTATTCTGTACTGTGGTATTTTACCAGTATGTAAACTATTTTTGTTTTTACAGGAGATCACGATACTTTGTGTTTCAAAAAAGACCTTGAAACTTTTCACTTTTATATCAGTGGGGTTCCTATAGTCTGTGGGGACATTTAAAATTAGTATGCAATTTCAATTATGAAGTGGCCATGAGCCTACTGGTTCTCAAAGGGTGGAATGTTATAGTTAATGTGAATTGTCCCCACAGCCTCATTTGTTTGTATCCTTAACTCATGTTAATATTGAGACAGTCTGTACCATCTTTGGGAGGTGGTGGGGCCTTGCTGGAGGAAAGCATGTCACAGAGGAAGAGTCTAGAGGTTTAGTACCCTGTCTCTGTATCCTCTCATTTCTTCTTAGTCTCTTTGGTTCAAGACTCACTATAGTGCCATAAACCAGACTTCTACCTCCAGTCAACCCTTCTCTTATTCAATCCCTGCCAAAATAGATTTCATCCATATGTGGAAACATAAGTTAAATAAAACTCACTTTCTCCCTTAATTTCTTTATGATCATTGCTTGGCAGCACCAGAAAGAATATTATAAGATATTTTTCAGGGAAAAAAATAATTACAAAAGGAATAGAGTCATTCTTAGGGCAGCAATGAATGAAACTTGCAAAGCCAGTTATCTGCCATTCTGTGAAGTGTCCCAACTACTGCTAACAAACTGGGAGAGATATATAGCAAGGAATAGAGAAGTAAGAGGAGCAAAGAACACTTAAAAATCCTCCTCATTTCTATCAAGACATTTGGTGCAGCTCACTCTCATTTCCCTTCCTGGTCACTTGGGACTGAGCAAGTTTCATATAACCAGCATGGAGCATAGTGGGACTGGAAGTTAGATGGTAACCAACTTCCAAATTGGAGACTGACCCCTCTCACTGCTGTGTCCTTCTGTATGTCCATCTACCTTTGAATCTCTTCTTATATTAAGATAGTACTTAAAACAGTTTTTATCTTTGTTTAGGAGTTGACCTTGACAACAAATCATGATACGTACAAGGGCAGTGCAGGAACAGCAAAAGTGAAAGAATAAAACAAATTCAGAACACCAAAGACCCTACATTATTCACTTGGAACCAGACCAGCCAAATCTCTCCCCATACTAAAGCTCAGGGAACCTTTTAGAAGAGGGGGCAGAAAGATAGAAAGAGACTGAAGATGGGGAGGACCAATGATAAGTAACGTACTTGAATAAATCAGGACTGCAGCAGCGAGAATATAGCCACAATGTGATTGGATCTTGACTGACCTGCACAATGGGTGACATTTTAAGCATTTCCCAAAAGTCTAGCAGAAGGATCCTTTAGAGGGAAGGGATTACACAGTCATAATAAAGTTCCCTGGCAAATTGCATTAATTCATCATTTTTGATGGCTGAGTGGTATTCCATTGTATAAATGTACCACATTTTACTTATCCACTCGTGAACTGTTGCACTTTTGGGCTGATTCCATGACTTTGCTATTGTAAACAGTGCTGCTATGAACATGGTTGTGCTTGTGCCAGGAAATGTATGGAATTAGAAACAATTATATCGAGTGAAGTATCCCAGACATGGAAAATTAAGCACCATATGTACTCTCTAATAGGTGGATCTTAGTACCAAACCCACTGAGAGACACTCAAAGACAAATCTCTGTAGTACCTACAGTAATTGCAAAGATTATAAACAGGAGGGATGGGGAAGGAGGGCCCCACCAGAAACAAGGAGAGAGGGGACCATGTTACAGCAGAGAAATTAGGCCACTATCAAGGACTGCAAGTAAGTAATGAGATATCTGGTTAAGTTCACAGACTTTTCCTTCCTGATCATTTGCAACTGATGGGGTATGATTTCACCAGAAGGGGAGGGTAAATAGGCTGCCAGATAGAAAGTAACCATTTTGCAAATGGGTGATTGACCCCTCTCTCACCGCAGTCTCCTAATTTTATTCCATCTACCTTTTAACGTACTCTCATAACAAGACTCAAATTTAACAAGTTTTTATCTCTGGCCAGGGAGTGACATCCAATATCCATCAGGATAGAGCCAAGGGCATTGTAGGAGCAGCAAAACAAAACAAAACAAAAAAATCAACAAACCATAATTCAGAACATCAGAGACTTTATATCAACCACCAGGAACTAAGGCAGCCTAATCTCTCCCCATCCTGAAGCTCAGGGAAATTTCCGGAAGAAGAGGCGGTAAGATTGTAACAGCACAAGGATGTGAGGAGTAATGATATGCAAGATAGTCCACACAAGTTGGGCCGAAGCAATCATAATAGGAGTTTGGATGACCTGCGCTATGTCCAACACATTATTGACTCCACAAAGTCTACCATGGACTAAGGGCACTAGGATCCTTGGAGGCTAGGGACTGACAGTCACAGTACTTTTTCTAAGTTTACGGGAAACACAGCAAAGAGTTCTGGGAAATGCCCCTGGGTCCTTACACCTCATCAGAGAGGAGGACCCAGAGGAGAGTTTGGCATGCACATTAAAGGATGCTCCAGGGATTGGGGGAGGGGAGCCACTGATGGGGGGAAGGCACTGGGGGATGGGGAGGGAAGGGAGATGGGGAGTGGGGAGTAGAGGGGTCGGGCGGAGGTGTAAGGAGGGAGGGGAACAGTGTACCTCTTAAGTTTGTATGAGCAGAAATAATATTAAAAAAATGATAGTGTTCCCCTACAAGTGGGGAGCCCAAGAACTAGGGTAGACAACTCAGAGGGAGATTTGGAGGCCATCTAAACAGATTCTCTGTGGGATGGGAGGGAGGAAGTGGAAGGTGCTGGAAGTGGGGGGGTGAGAAGGATGGGGGAAGGAGGGAAAAGTAAACTGGTGGATAATAGGGGAGGGAAGGAAAAGGGAGATGACAGGGGTACTATTGAGCTTGAATGATTACAGAAAAAAGTGTAATAAAAAATTCGCCTTATTTCATATCTGATATTTTCAAACAGTTGTCAGGAAGGAAGACTGTGGAAAATGAATAATGTGAATGAAGGCTACTAGTAGAGTCAATAGAGTGAACAGGACTGAAAAATAAGAAGGTAAGCTCCTGTAGTTTCTAGAACTATTTTTAATTTGTGTGGCCAACGTTAGAAAATGCCACCTTGAGACCATGACAGAGTTGTCCAAAATGCCCTCATTATGGCTAACAGTATCCTTGAATCTGATGGCATACAATCTTGGAGTAACATAGGGTTCACTATAGGTTATATAATAATTTTTATAAAACATCATTAAAATTTGTTATCACAGAAATTTGATGAGAATTTCTTTCGAAAGGTATTTCCATCTTTTTTTACCAAAATGAGGTAGCACTTGGGGAGAAAGATGCAGACCAGCAAACCTGCACCTGAGGCCAAGATGGAGAAGACCTCTACAGCCACCATGACTTTCCCCTTGGTGCTGTGGTAGACAGGGAGGAAGGTGACCCACACACTGCAGAACACCAGCATGCTGAAGGTCAGGAACTTGGCTTCATTGAATGTGTCAGGCAGGTTCCTGGCCAGGAAAGCCACAGTTAAGCTCCCCAGGGCCAGAGAGCCCAGGTATCCCAGGACACAGTAGAAGGCAGTGACTGAGCCCTTGTTGCACATGATGATGATGTGGTCATGTTCGGTGTGTACATCAAATTCAACAAAGGGAGGAGATGTGCCCAGCCAGAGTCCACAGAGAATAAGTTGGATCATTGTACAAATGGGAATGACAAAGTTAGGTGCCCCTGAGACCAGCAACCATCTCATCCTCCTTCCTGGAGCAGTGGCCTGGAAGGCCAGAACCACAGTAATGGTTTTGGCCAAGACAGTGGAAACAGCCACACTGAACACAACTCCAAATGTGATCTGCTGCAGGATGCAGGTGGTTGTGTTGGGATGCCCAATGAAGAGCAAGGAACAGAGAAAACAGAAGGCAAGAGAGATAAGTAGGGTGTAGCTGAGAGTGCGATTATTTGCCTTCACAATGGGAGTGCCATTGTGCTTCACAAAGACCCAAAAAACAAGAGCTGTGAGTGCAGAGAAGCACATGGCTGTGCTTCCCAGAACCATCCCCAAGGGGTCTTCATAAGCCAAATACACCACATCTCTTTGGAGACAGTGGGTTTGCTCTATATTAGCGTAGTGATCATCTGGACATGGTATACACTGCTCCATACCTGTTATAGGAAACATAGTGTCATTTGTAAAGTTTTAGCATTACTTGAAGTTAATTAGATTCTGTCAAATAAATCAATGTTAAAAAAACATTAAAATACACTAGCTATTTTCTTGGTGTGTACTTCCATGGTGTTTGTGGAGAAATCCTCTCCTATGAAATGGCATGTGTGTGACAGTCAGGGGACCACTGTCACTTGTCTTTCCTTCTTTTGAGATCAGACCTCTTTATGTCTGTGCAGCAGAGTTCCCTGGTTGTTCTCCTTTGTGATTATGATTCCTAAGTTTCCAATGATTTGATGTCCCAAACTGTCCTTTTGCTGAAGAACCACAAATATTACAATTACTCTCATCCAAGATTTTTCTTGCCATGTGTGTGTTCAATCTTGGGTCCTCTGATTTATCTAATGTCCACTAAGTATCATAGAACCATACTCTTCTTTTTTTTTTTTGTCCTGGAAATCATTTTATATCAGCACATGTGGACAGATCTCATTAATTCAGTTGTATGAATGTATCATTTATTGAATCAGTTCTTTCCTAGTCATTTCTGGTTGTTTGCTATCTTATAGCATGCTGCACCCATATAATATGTCTTTGGACTCATTTATGTATATTTATATAGATACATTCCTAAAATTGGTATTTTGGGGGTGATGCACTTTTTTTTAATTTCAGCTCATACAAACTTATTAGGTCATACTTCTTTTGGTGTAGGACATTAGAAAGATTAATTGCTATATCCATGTGTCAATTTACAATCTTCTTGTTTTTGGATGTGGAACCCAAGTAATTGTGTATTCTCTTTAGTTATCTTATATAAGGATGGCAGTTATTATTATATTTCAACAACAAAAAATACTTCATGAATTTTAAAATTAGTACAGCTCTTACTAAATCACTTAGAGGTATAATTTATAGATGTCTAATCTTGGTAGTTACAGTTCTGTGATCTTTAAGATTTAAGGTTCAAATTTTAGTTGATCATGTGTTGTCACATATTTCTATGCTTTGAAGGGTGTTTCTATAATGTGTTTGTCATCATATAGTAAAAGAGCTGGGATCCCACAAATCCTGAACAATAGACTAACAGCATCTCACCATGCTTCATAAAGATTTCACAAAGCAGAACTCCCTGAGAGATTAGTGAGAGCTAACACTAGATGTCATCCTCATCTTTGAGTGGAGGGAAGATAATCCATCTGAAGTATGTCACCTCAGTCATACACCTACCTGTCTCATTGGAGATCTGATTCTCTGGACATGGAATACAATCAAAGCAACAGATTGCCTTTCCCTCCTCGTGAGACTTCCTTAAACCAGGTCTGCAAGCCACACAGCACACAGAGGGGGGAACCTGAGGAAGGTCAGGCATTTGTCAGGAATAGACTGATATGATTACTTTATAAAAGTTTTAGCATATTACATTACTGAAGAACTTGTCTGCATACCTAGAGCCTAATAGAATAATCACACATTTTTCTCTATTCAACAATGTCCTATGTACAAATATTTAGAAATCAAGTATAAATATTGTACCAAAATCCATCTATTAGAATTTTAGAATGAAGATGCACAGAAGATGACGTTCTGATCTTTATTGACCTGAGCAGCCATGCACCCATAAAAGCCTTCTGATTAGATTCACCCACCTGTCTCCTTCCTGTGGCCCACTGCAGCATGTCTTCTGACAAATCCAGCTGTTGGCCATGTGGGAGGTTTGGTGAGAACTGTCCAATTTTCAGCTTGAACCCAAGGTCTTGTGGGAAATTCCAAATGTTGAAGATGTCATACTCTGCATCTAATTTCTTATTTTCATTCATATGAACAGTTTTTCCAAGAGGATTAGTGAATTGCATATTCTTCAGCAGGCAGTTAAGCTAAAAGACACATACATGCCCCTTTATAATTATGTGTGTGGAGAAAATATGGATAATGCCTCATGTGCAAATTTGGAGCCATTATGAGAATAAACTCACAATAATTAAAACCATTTTACCTTGATAGCTTTTAAAAACTACATTTATTTATCTCTCAAATGTTTCGTATTAAAATTTTTTGCGTATAAACAAAATGCATTTATATCCCTGTCTCTTACACTCTTTCTTCACACTTCATTTCCACCCTCTTCTCTCTTCACCAAACCAGACTCATCTCTTCTGCCCTCATGTCCTCTGAATCTGTGCACCTTAGGGGTCCCCTTGGTCACCAGTACTAGTATCAGACCAAGAAGCAGTGGTGGTATATGTGATTTTTCAAGGGGTAAACGTGAAGGTGGTAAAACTTCCCTTCACTTATCTAGCATCTATCTCAAAGATTCTCTCTCAGTGTAATTGTTTCTCTTGAGATCCTTGCTAATCCAGGGATTAATGCTATTTCAACCATCCTGTAGTTCTGGTGCAGGCGGAAATAAGATATAAGTGCAGTGAACTCCTGGATACAGCAGCCATGTCATGAGTGGAGTGGAAAGGCAGACAGAAGACCTCTCCATCTTTAACCTCTTACATTCTTACCACTGCCTCTTCAACTAGGATCACTGAAATGTGGAAGATTACGATGACCTTCTTAATTTGAGCATTTCAGGTCAATGTTACTCTCCTTTCTGGATGATTTCTGCTCTGCCTCCCCAATCTTCAAATATGATAGGATACATCTTGAGTGGTGATAGATTTTTTTAACTAGAGATATAATAATAGGTGCTCATATAATAGCTTAATGTCAAATATTTACAGCTAATGCTAAGACATTTGTTCTAAACTAGTGTCTATTTACTCTATTCCACTGTTACCTGGACAAGTGGTGAGAACAGGTATATGTTTTCTAATTATAGAAGGGAGTTTAGAACCCATTTAAAACACACCTGACAGAATCAGAATCATAAAAAGCAACATCCTACCAAAAGCAACATACAGACTCAATGCTATGCCAGTCAAAATGCCAAAGCAATCCTTTAAACAAATTGACCAAACAATCTCAAAATTCATATGGAAGCACAAAAGGCCCAGGATAGGAAAACAATCCTGAGTAACAAAAACATTGCTAGCACCATTTGTTGAAGATGCCACTTCTTTAGTCATCAGGGAAATGCAAATCAAAACCTCCCTGAGATATCATCTCACCCCAGTGAGGATGGCAAAAATCCACAATACAAACAACAACAAATGCTGGAGAGGCTGTGGAGACAAGGGAACTCTTCTATATTGCTGGTGGGAATTCAGGCTCATACAGCCACTCTGGCGAGCCGTCTGGAGATTCTTAAAGAAATTAAAGATTGAAATGCCATATGACCCTGCAATTCTCCTTTTGGGAATAACCCCCCATGCAGCAGAGGTTCACCTTGATAGCAGAAGCACAACCATGTTCATAGCAGCACTGTTTACAATAGCAAAGTCATGGAATCAATCCAAATGTCCAACAGTTGACGAGTGGATAAGGAATCTATGGTACATCTATACAATGGAGTACTACTCAGCCATCAAAAATGATGAATTACTGGAATTTGCCGGGAAATGGATGTCATTAGAAACAATTATATTAAGTGAAGTATCCCAGACCCAGAAAATTAAGCACCATATGTACTCTCTAATAGGTGGCTCCTAGTACCAAACCCACTCAGCCCACCTTAAGACACTCAACGGTAAATCTATGTAATACCTACAGTAATTACAAGGATTATGAACAGGAGGGATGGGGTTGGAGGGCCACACCAGAAACAAGGAGAGAAGTGGCCATGTTACAGCAGAGAAAATAGGCTTCCATCAAGAACTGCAAGTAAATAATGTGACATCTGGTTAAGTTCACAGACGTTCATTCCTGATCATTTTCATCTGAGGGGGTATGATCTCACCAGAAGGGGAGGGCATATAGTCTGGCAGATAAAAAGTAAACATTTGGCAAATGGGTGATTAACCCCTCCCTCACTGAGGTTTCCTACTTTTATTACATCTACCCTTGAATGTGCTCTTCACACACTGGAATACACTCACTTCTAATAAGACTCCAGTTTAACAGCTTTTTGTCTCTGGCCAGGGGATGACATATAGTGCCCAGCAGGATGGAGTGAAGGGCATTGCAGGAGCAGCAAAACTGCAAAAGAAAATCAACATACCACAATCCAGAACTTCAGAGACTCTATATCAACCACCTAGAACTAGGCCAGACGAATCTCTCCCTATCTAGAAACTCAGGGACATTTGCGGAAGAGGGGGACGGTAAGATTGTAAGAGCAAAAGGATGGGAGGAGCAATAATTTGCAAGATATTCCACACAAGTTAGCACCAAAGCAAACATAATTGGACTTTCCATGCCCGGAGCAATGTCCAACACAGTATTGACCTCACAAAGTCTAACATCTGCTAAAGGCACCAATATCCTTGGAGGATAGGGATTGACAGCCACAGTAGTATTCCTATGCTTAAGGGGAACATGGGAGGGGGTTCAGGGAAATGCCACTGGGTCCTTGTACGTCACCAGAGAGGAGGGCCCAGAGGAGAGTCAGGCATGCACAATAAAGGACTCTCTGGGAATGGGGGCGGGAGGCACTGGGGGATGGGGAGGTAGGGGTGAGGGGAGGGGAAGCAGGGGGTTTGGGGGGAGGAGGAGGGAGGGAGGGAACTGGTGTACCTATTAAGTTTGTATGAGTGGAAATAATAATAAAAAATGTATAAAAAATAAAATAAAAAATACATTCCTGAAAGTATCACCATACCAAACCATAATCTATATTACAAATCCATAGTAATAAAAACAGCCTGGTACCAGCTCCAAAATTGACATGCAGATCAATTGATAAAGGTTGAAGACCCAGATATAATCCAACAGATTTATAGCCATTTGACCTTTAACAAAGGGGCCCAAAACATTCAATGGAGAAAGAGCAGCATCTTCAACAAATGGTGCTGGCAAAACTGGATATCCACATGCAAACTGGACCCGTTTTTTCACCATGCATGAAAATTAATTCCAAATGGATCAAAGACCTCGAGCTGATTGGGCTACGCCAACAGTTCTAAACAGAAATCTGTTAGCACATTCACTAGAACCAATACTCAAAAAAATAGGATCTTATGAAATTAATGAGCTTCTTTTCAGATAAATAGATGGTAAACTGAGCAAAAAGTCAATTCTCAAAATGGGGGAAAATCTTCACTAACCACATATCTGATAGAGCTCTATTATCCGAGTGCACAAAGAAACTTGGAAATCTAAGCACCTAGGAGATAAGTGGCTGAATAAAAAAATGGGCCTGGGAAAACACTAAAGGATGCTCCAGGAATGGGGGAGGAGGGGGCACTGGGAAAAGGGGAGGGAGGGGGGAAAGGAAGAGGAAAGGAGGGGAAGGGAATGGAGGGGGTCCAGGGAGGGGAGGAGGGAGGAAGGGAATGGGCTACTTATCAACTTTGTATGATTGGAAAAATAAATATAAATAAATAAATTAATTAAATTAAAAAATTGGCCTGGGAACTCAAAAGAAACTTTTCCAGGGACTGAATAGAAATGTCTAACAAATATCTTTAAAAATTCTCCACATCCCTAGCCATCAAGGAAATGCAAATCTAAACCCTGAGACATCATATCACCCCAGTTGGGATGGTGAAAATCCACAATGCAAACAACACCACATGCTGGAGAAGATGTGGAGAGAAATGAAATCTCCTACATTGCTCGTGGGAATGCAGGCTTATACAACCACTCTGGCAATAGATATGGTAATTTCTAAAAAGTTGAAGATGGAAATGCCATATAACCCTGCTATACCAGTACTGGGAATTATCCTGCAAATGCAGAAATTCACTATATTGGCATGAGCACAACCATGTTCATTGCAACACTATTTACAATAGCAAAGTCATGGAATCAGCCCAAATGCCCAACAGTTGAGGAATGGATAAGGAAAATGTGGTACATTTACACCAGAGAATACTACTCAGCCACCAAAAATGGTGAATTAATGAAATTTACTGGGAAATGGATGGAATTAAAAGAAATTATATTGAGGTATCCCAAACACAGAAAGTTAGACCTTATATGTACTCCATAATAAGTGTATCCCAGTTCCATACCTACTTGATAGCATATTCAAAGATAAGTCTCTGTCATAACCACTGTAATCACAAAGGATTACCAAGAGAAGGGAAGGAGAATGAGGACCACAGAAGAAAGGAGATAGGAGATCAAGCTTCAGTAGAGAAAATAATTCATGGTCATGTATTGCGTTTATGCATCAAATATCTGGTGCAGCTCACTCTCACTTACCATCCTGGTCACTGGGTACTGAGCAGGTTTGATCTCACCAGTCAGGGAGGATATAGGGATTGGCAGATAGAAGGTATCCATCTGGCAAATGGTACACTCACCCCCCACTGCTGTGTCCTACTCCTATTCTTCCATCTACATTTGAGCCTCCTGTTGTTTTAAGATCTTCATTTAAGCAGCCTTTTATCATTGTTAGTAGGTGACCTTCAATACCATCTGGATGCAGGCAAGGGCAGTGCAGGAAAAACAAAACTGAAAACAACAAACCATAATTCAGAACACCAAAGATCCTATATTTCTCACCTGGAATCGACTAAGCAAATATCTCCCCATCCTAAAGCTCAGGGAATTTTGTGGAAGGGGGGGGCAGCAAGATTATAAGAGCCTAACGATGGAAAAGACAAAAGATACACAAGATACTCCAAACAAGTTAGGACTGCAGCAGCCAAGATTGGACTTTGGGTGAAGTGTACAATTACTGAAATGTCAATGACGCCCCCCTCCCCAGTCTACAGATCACAGGGGAGATGTCTTCAGGCAGTAGGATCCTTGGAGGCAATGAATTAAACAGTCAGAATAAACATCCCATGCTAACGGGGGAGCCCAAGAAGTGGGCCCTGGTTATGCCACTGAATCCTGAACCCTCACTAGGGAGGAGGACTTAGAGGGAGGTTCGGTGCTCAAATAAATGGATGCTCCATGGGATGGGAGGGAGGAATTAGGAAGCACAAGGAGAGGGAGAGGTGGGGAGGGGGTTAAAAGCAAGGGAGTAAGGGGAAGGGTTGAATGGGTGATGAAGAAAGAAGGAAGGGGGTAGGGAGAGGTTGGGGTTACCTATTGAGATTGTATGATTATGAAAAAAATAAAATGTGGGAGAAAAATTGCTAAGGATTGAAATGCACATGACCCTGCTATACCACTACTAGGAATAATCCCCAATAATGCAACAATTCATTCAATGACAGGCACAACAATGTTCATTGCACTACTGTTTCCAACAACAAAGTCATGGAATCAACCCAAATACCCAACAGTTGATGAATGGATAATAAAAATGTTGTTCTTTTATACCACAGAATACTACTCAGCCATCAGAAATGGTAAATGTCAGGAAATGGAATTAGAAAAAAATTATATTCAGTGAAGTATCCAAAACAGAGAAAGTTAGGTGCTGCACAGCTCCCAAATAAGTGGATCCTAGTTGAAAACCCACTTAATAGAATATTCAAATTTAAATCTCTGTTATACCCACTGAAATTGAAAAGGATTATAAACAGGAGGGAAGGGGAAGGAGGACCTCAGAAGAAAGGAGATAGGGGAACATACTTCAGTAGAGAAATTAGGCCATGGTCATGTATGGCATGTAAGTAGGGAGACATCGAGGGCAGTTCTCTCAGTTCCCTTCCTGGTCACTTGGAACTAAACAGGTTTGATCTCACCAATCAAGGAGGATATAGGGACTGGAAGATAGATGATAACCATCTCCTCTTACATTAAGATCTTGGTTTAAACAGTATTTTGTCATTAGTTGGGAGGTGACCTTCGATACCAATCAGGATGCAGCCATGGGCAGTGCAGTTAAAGCAAAACTGAAAACAACAACTAACCATAATTCAGAACACTGAAGACCCTGCATTATTCACCTGGAACCAGATCAGCCTAATCTCTCCTCATCCTAAAGCTCAAGGAATGTTGAGGAAGAGGGGTCGGCAAGATTGCAAGAGCCTAAAGATGGGGAGGAGCAAAGATATGCAAGATATTCTGCACAAGTTAGGGCTGCAGCAGCCAGGATTGGATTTTGCCTGAACTACCCTATGGCTGACATACCAATGACCCCCCCCAAAGTTTAGCATGAATCACAAGGCAAAAGGCTTCAGGCAATGGGATCCTTAGAAGCAAGGGAATAAACAGTCATAATAGAATTTCCATACTAACAGAGAGCCCAAGAAGTTTTCCCGGACTATGCCACTGAGTCCTGAATCTTCACTATGGTGGATGCCTCAGAGGGAGGTTCGGAGCCCACATGACTGGATGCTCCAGGGGATGAGGGGAGGGAGAGGTATTAGGAGAGGGGTGGTAGGGAAGGGCAGTAGGGAGAGGGAAAGGGGAAAACTGCAATAGGGGATAACAGTGAAGGGGAGGGAGGAGAGAGGACAGGGGTACCTATTGAGCTTGTATAATTAAAAAAAAAAAGTGGGAGAAAAAAACAGGTGTGAATGTCCTTGTATAACACCATTACTCAGTTATTCCACTGGATACTTCTCAGCAGAGTTGTCATAGCTTGTAGTTTTCGTAGCTGGGTGAGGCCATTGATCATTTTTTTTTTTGTTTTTGCTCCTCCACCCCTTATTATATGATATTCCAATTGTTTGTTCCCAGTTAACACTTTCTTTCCACACTTGCCTGTTCAAATGTCTTCCTGTGGCTTTTCTTTGCTGTAATATTTTTTTCTTCCACTACACCCTAGACATATTTTCATTTGTAGTTTGAGGATGATATATAATTATCTGTGTAAGCATAACAAACTGAAGGGTGAATGCTACCATTTACTATAGGGAGTATATATGGTATTTAACTTATTGTGTTTGGGATGTCTCATTGAGTATCATTTCTTTTTTAATGTTTTTATTATTTTTGATGATGTTTATTCATTATTCATTATTATGTTTATTCATTTTTCCCAATCACAAACTTAACAAGTACATGAACCCCTTCCTCCCCCACTCATCCCCAGTCCAACTTTCTCCCTCCCACTCCTCCCCTTCCTTTCACTCCCCTATCTCCCTTTTTTCCAGTGCCCCCTCTTCCTCTCTCCCATTCCCTGGAGCGTTCTTTAGTGTGAATGTCAAACTTCTCTCTGTGTCCTCTACTCTAATGAGGTGTAAGGCCTCAGTGGCATTGCCCAGAGCATTTCTTGTGCTCCCCTTTACTATGGGAACATTATGGTGACAGATAATCCCTTTCTTCTAAGGATCCTAGTGCCTGTGATCCATGCTAGATTTTGGGGGGTCACTGACATGTCAGTCATTGCTCAAGACATGCAAAGTCCTGTTATGGCTACTATAGCCCTAACCCATATGGAGAGTCTTGCATATCATTGCTTCTCCCCATCTTACACTCTTACAATTTTACCACCTGCTCTTCTGGAAATTTCCCTGAGCTTTAAGTCGGGGAGAGATTTAGCTGGTCTGGTTCCAGGTGATTAATGCAGGGTTTCTGATGTTCTGAATTGTGATTTGTTGTTGTTTTCAGTTTTGCTGTACCTGCACCACCCTTGGCTCTTACAATTTCATCTGATTATGAGCAAATTACATAATTTTATTTCTCTTGACAGCTAAATAGAATTCCATTGTGTATATGTACCACATTTTCATTATTCATTCATCTAATATTGGACATCTAGCCTGATTCCATTTCTTTGCTCTTGTAAACAGAGGTTCAGTGAACACACATTTACAAGTGTCTCTGTAATAAGATGCAGCAATCTTTGGAAATATTCCATGAGTGGTATAACTGGATCATATGATATTTGGATTTTTAACTTTTTAAATAATTGCCAAACTCATTTTCAAAGAGGTTGAACAAGTTTTCATTCCCACCAGCCTTTCTGCATTCTCATCAACATTTGTTGTTATTTGTGTTCAGATTTGCATTTCCCTAATAGTTATGCAGGTAGACTTTTTAAAGATTTTTGTCAAAAATTTGTATTTTGTCCTATGGAAAGTTTATTTTAGATCAAAGGCTCATTTTTAAATTTAATTATGTGCTTGCTTGATACTTAATTTGAGTTCTTTGTATGCTCTGGATATTAGTCCTCTATCACATATGTGGATAGCAAAGAATGTCTCACATTCTAAGGGTTGCCTTACCATTAATTTTATTAAATCCCCCTTGTTGAGTGTTGAATTTATTCCTGTGCATTTGGGGTTATATTCTGAAAATGTTGATCAAGGCCAATCAATTTAATTTTACTCCTCATTCTTTCTTATAGAAGTGCTGTAGTTTCAAATCTAACACTGAGGCCTTTGGTGCACTAGAAGTTAATTTTCATGTAGTGTGACACATAATGGTCCAGTTCATTCTTCTGCATGTAGATACCCAATGTTGTCAGCACCAATTTTTGAAGATGTCATTCTTTAACTATTGGACTTTTTGTCACCTATGCCAAAAATCAGTTGATTGTACTTATTTGACCCTGTATTTGGTTTTTCAACTCTAATCCATTGATCAGTAGCTCTGTTTTAGAGCCAGCAGCATGTTGTTTTTATTTCAATGACTTTGTAGTATAGTTTAAGGTCCTGTATGGAAATAACTCCAGCAGATTTTTTAGTATTCAAGTTTCCACTATTCTGGGACTTTTGTGCTTCCATACGAATTCTAATATTATGTTATTAATTTATGTGATAGAAAAAATTTATGTGATACATATCAATATATAAATATCTATATCTTGCTTTTGGTAAGTTTCTAATTTTTACATTGCTAATTCTACTGATCCAGGAACATGGGAGGTCTTTCCAACATATGATGTCTATTGTTATTTCTTTCTCAAAAGTTTTAAAGATTGCATGGTTGTGGTCTTTCAAATCCTTAGATTAATTCCATGGTATTACACTTATTTTGAAGCTATGGTAAATGGAATTGTTTCTCTCAGGAGTTTCTCACTTTGTTTATCCTTAATGTATAAGAAAGTCACCACTTTTTGATGTTAATTTTGTATCCAGCCACTTTACTGCTCATATTTATTAGTTCTTAGAGTTTTCTGATGGAACCTTTGGTTCTTTCTGGCACAAAATAAAGTCCTTTCTAATTTGTATCCCTTTTGTCTCCCTCTCTTGTGTTATAGCTCTAGCTAAGATTTCAAGTACAATATTGAAGAGAAATGGAGAGAATAGACAGCCTAGCTGATCTCCTGATCTAAGTGGGAATGTTTCAAGTTTTTCACCATTCAGGATGATGATTGTTACAGGCTCCTGTACATAGCCTTTACTATGTTGAGGACCCCTTACCTTCCAACAGTCACTTTCCACTCCAATCTCATTGCCCAAGTATAAAATGTCTATTTTTTGAAGAGACATCTCATGAAAGGCATAGGCTGCAGCAAACACAGCATTGTAAATGTTGTAACTCTCAGCACTCATGGACAGATCCAAAGTGTGCTGTGCTAACCACTCTGATGAGGTGTTGGAAGCAAAGCTACTCAATGTCTTATAGTCAGGATCTGAGGCAGAACAATGAAAACTACCCCATCCTAATTTTTCCAGAGAAATGTGCTCTTGGTATGTGGAAGGTTTCCGTGTCTGGATAAATTTTTTGAAGCCCGAATTCTCAGGCTGGTGTTGTGAGAAAAGGAAAACTCCAAGATGTGGGTCAAGAATTCCAGCTCTTTTCCTTATGATGACATCCCACTGTGAACTGGTGACCCATATTCTCCTTCTACCTAAATATTCCCATATTCTCCAGCTCAGAGGCAGAATTGAGTCCATGTCACCATGAAGGACAACAACATTGGCTGATGATGTCATGATCTTGTTGTAAAAATTTTCAGCTCTCACCTGGTATAACTCTGTGCTCACTGGGATCATGGCCACAAAGGACCAACATACTCCATGACTTTGCATCTCTCTTCTCAAGTCTGAGAAAAACTGAATACCTTGGTCATCATCCAAGATGACCAGCTCCACCCAGGTCCAGGTGAAATGAAGCATCAATGAGACCATGGCAAGTGCCAGACAACTGTCACTAGAGGCCACCTGGCTCAGATAAGGAAGTCTCTCATGGTCACTCAGGATGGGATGGTATGGTGCATAGCTAAGCTAAAGGACACAGAATAGCAAACAAATTAAGTATTGAATAAAAGCCAATTGGAGGTTGTAGGATATAAAATTATTTCACTCCATTATTGAATTTATGTGTCACTTCCCACAAATTTCTATAAAACCATTGACCCTCTTAAGCTTTCAGAATTGTTTTGTGCATTCTTTTGTCCCTCCTCTGTTTTTCAGTAAAAGAAACATTGACAGAAAATCAAATCTTGCAGTTACCTTTTGCCTATACAGGGAAGGCACTCAACAGAGGTAAAGAGGCTTTGTCCATCTTAATCTACATGAACCTGGGAAACATACACAAGGAATAATCATTTCAACTCTCACCACACAGCCTCACCTGTGGAGTTTCAAATAATTTCAGATATGATGCCAATTTGCTGGATGTGGCCCACATTGGTCCTGATAATGACACGAAGCAAAGATCATTGCGACAAAAGAAATTAGGTTTGTTCCTATCTTCACGATCCTCTTGGTGGAATGTACGTTCATACTCACAGAAGTTTTCACAGGAATTATTTAAAAAGCCATATGTGAGGGACACATTGGGTAAAAGATTGGTGTTGCTGTTGATCTCCTTAATTGCATACTCCAGTGTCAGCTGAATCTGTTGTTGGTTGAATGTCAACCTAAAAAGTGGACACGGTCATCATTAGTCATGATTCTGCAAGAACCTTCAAAGCCCACAAAAAGAACTTTACATTCTAAATGATGTTGAACCCTTCCCCCATATTTGCATGATTGAAACCATTTTCTATAATGTGAGAATAGTAAACCTAAGTAAGGTCTTTTGCTTAAGTGTTTGCAGAGTTCTTGAGTTGTAGGATGGAGAGGTGGCTCAGGGATTGAACCCTCTGCCTTGAAAGAAGAAGGACTTGAACGTAGATCTCAGAGCCCGCATAAAAACACCAGGCAGAAGTGGGAGCAGGCAGCAATTCCAGCTCTAGACTTGCTCTGAATTTCTCTGGAATAATAGACCTAATGCTGGGAATGGAGGAAGAACAGAAATTTAATCTAATGGTGAGATCACAGTTAGGGTCTCCCCATAAAAAAATTGTGGCCAAAAATGGCACACAGTGTAACTTCTTATACTGTGGTATGAAAGTGGAAGGAAGCTGAAAGCAAACTAGTAGCTGTTTGGGAAGCAGATTCTGTCAAAGGTATTGTTTTCAGCTGGATCTGCAGACTCAGAGAAGGTGTGAGGAGAGGATTTCTGGGTTAAGACATTCCTGCAAATGAGGATGTACTCTGAAGTTGCATCAGGGTCTTGTAAATTTGCACTGACATATTAATCTAGAGCAAAAAGCGGCTGAAGTGAGGGTCTTAAGCCACTGAGATGATGGTCACCAAAGTAGGGACTTTGGAATTGGCTCTGTAATTCTACCTCATTTCTTCTTCTATTAGCACATAATCTGTTGTATCTGGAGATAGAATAGTGGTAGATATTCAGGATCTCTTTCAGAATGGATCTGGACTTTTATAAGTTCCGTTTAATTTTTAATGAAATTGATCAGGAGTTTGAGGGCACATTGTGTAAAAAGTATATAAGGCTAATTATAGTATCATTGAAGGGTCTCCTAAGTGAACTATCCAGGGCACCCAGGAAATTCATGTATTTTCCCAAAAAGTTTTTTGTCTCTGATAATTGGTCTCAATTTTTGAAATTAACTGCCTAGTATTGTCTTTTATATTCCAGATTGATTGTCATAAAAACGGTATTACAGTGAGGAATATACAAAAACCACCTTTTTCTCCTATAAGCAGATGAAGGCCTCATGTGTTTTATAAAATAATATCTGCTAAGGAAGCTAGTTGGCTTGTGTAGTGAATAGACTGCCTTGGATGAGGGTGAGATTTTCCTATATGTTGTATCTATTTTAGGCTTATGACTAAAGCTACCATAGTTAGTCCAGGGATGAGGTTGAAGTCTAGCCTCTTCCTCAGGGAATGCATTTGTATCTGGGACAAGGAACATGAGTCAGCAGATGTTTCCTGGAAATCTCATGTAAATATCCTCCTTTGCAAATGACATAGGTTTGTCGTGTTGTTGGTTTGTCTGTTAATTTGGTACAATTTTCTTTGTCCCTAATGCATCATGCTTTTCTAAGTATTTGAGAATTGGAAGTTCCATCGGACATGTTTTTCCCATTTTATTTTGTAGGGCCTGATTAGTTATGTCTGTATGGCATTAGCTATGCCTCTCTATGTGAGTGAGTTGTGCTGCCTTTAGACAGACCCAACAGTCTTTTCTCTATCAGTGTTGGGGCTCCTGTCATTGTTCCTTCAAGGATGGATTCTCTCTTGTGGTTTAAGGCAGCTGTTGCAGACTCTGTGTTGGGATCCCATGTGTGAGTGACAGTCAATATCTGTGGAGTTGTCCCAACTGGAGCCCATATAGTCAGTCAGGATTTCAGTGATTGGAAGACTCATTGTGATTCTTCAGAGCAAAGAGCATGGCCAACATCTGACAACAGTCATCCGAAGGTGTTTGTGAGTCTGCATGACAGTGTTCAACCATCTATCAGGGCTTGTGGTCTTATGATGTATGATGGCATGTTCTGTTGCCAATTTAGGATGTCAGTGGTGGTGAAAGACTGGTAGAGCAGAGTTGGAGGACCAGCTACATAAGTTCTATCTTCCCAAAAGTTTAGGCCCTGGTGGAGAGGAATGAGGGTCTCGGTATCTGAGCATCCCTGAAATAGGGGACCTTCTCCAAAGTCCAGTAGTGAATATGTCTAGTTCATCTGGTTCATAGTGTAGAAATGATATGGAAATTGGTGGAAGGGGTGCTGTAGGAGCAGTTGGAATAGCCACATGCTTGAGGGAGGGAAGAGGAGCCAATGGCAAAGAGGCAGTGGGATGTGCAGTTGCTGACTGAGGGTCACTTATCCTGGAAGAAGGTAATTAATTGTGCCTGGTATGGAGGATGATTGGCATGTCAAATTCTGGGTGCATCAGACAGGACAGCTGACAGGCATTGTCTTCTGAGCAGCCAGGATGTGAAAGCATCTGCTGGCAGGAGTCATATGAAATGGAGCCATCTTGAGAAGTAGAGAGTGAGTCTATATGAAGAATCAACACATGGGAATGGTTCAGGATGGCAGGATTTTACATGATGAATTCTGTGATTTTTATGATCAGGGTCCCTTTTAGTGACCTAGAGTCTCAAAGTCTAGAATTCCATTCAATGCCCATTCAACTTTGAAGGGTGGCCAGTCAAAATTGTAAAAGACTTTCTACTTTGAGGAATTCATCTTCATTCCCTCCTCCAAGAAAAGTCAAATTTAAAGTTGCCAAGCATGCTTTGCCATTCTAAACATGTTCAACATCAAGACTAGGTCGACCCCATGATGAAGGCAAAAGAGCAGGCCAACCAGGTTCTCTTGCCTTGATCAATAGGAGATGGAGTTGCTGGGCAAACTGGGGCCTCTCAGTCAGAATGAAGAACAGAAAAATCTTTTCAATGGTGCTCCAGGTGAAGGGGATGTTTTCCATTAGGTCAGCCTCTTGAAGGAGTGTGAGCAGAAAGTCCAGATGGTAACCATGAGAGGGACCATTGGTGCTGGCAGATGTGAGTTTTATATGTGTCTGTCTGAAAACACCCTCTGTTTGGGTGCACAAGGAAGGAGTTTGGAGGGAACAAGTCTCCCCCTCAGTTACCTGGTCATTTGACCACTACCTTTACATCAATTTAAGGAAGTCTTATTATTAGGTTACCTGCACAAAGCCCAGGCCTGTTTATATCCTCCAAAGATGAGTAAATACCCATTAAGTTGAAATGACTTCCAGTGGAACCACACACAGACTAGGGTCCACTAGGCTTCTAAAGAAGAATAACAGCAGGGCAGACTCCCTGCTCCTCAGGTAAGGGCCCTAGACCATATCCCAGGCCCCAGGTCATGTTCATGCCCCACTAGTTGCCAGATTGCCTTTCTGGCCCCAGGTCCCAAGTGATCTACAGGCCTCACTAGCCATTCTGTCTTTCTGCCCAGACCTGGACCAGGGCAGACTCCAAGCTCCTCAGAATTCAACAGAGTCCAGAGAAAACCCAAGCAAACCTCTAGGGGTCCAACAACATTCATCTGAAATCCTCTACAATCATCCCATTAAAGTGGTGAGAATCTTAACCTCCAGATCTAAGATAAGTAATCCCTTTTTACCATCTTGCTCCTCTCAATTATTAGTCATTATAGTTTAACATTTCCATATAGCCACCCAAAAACCCATACAACTTCAGGGACTATACAATTCACCCTCATACATCACCAAGGAAGTAACCTAAAAAGCGCACTGCCATACTAATCTTCATTCCCTGTCTACTAAACCCAACTTAATTGATATACTAACAGACCAACGTCTTCATTTATAAAATAACACTAATATCAAACAAGTGTATCCAACTCAAAGCAAACACCAGCAATAACCGCTCAAGTGTAGTAATACTACCTAATTCAGTTCAGTCAAAAACACAGAGAAATAATAAGAAACTCATAAGAGATAAAAATTCCCAGGTAACCCTTTCCCCACTCCCCGCCCGGGACATGCCCAGCGTGGTCCAGCCGGGACCCACTGTGACCTAGACTCCAACCAGAACAAACCCATGGAAAATGGCCAAGAAAGCCTGACCCAGGATAACGACTTTCAAAATATGATCATTACCATGCTCAATACTATGAAAGAGGAAATCTGTGAGGAATTAAATAATCGAATCAATCGCTTTGAAGAGGAACACAACAGACACTTGGAGGAGTTGAGAAAAACAGTGCAAGAAACAAAAACATGCATAGAGCAGTTAAAACAGACTCAAGCAGAGTTTAAAACTGAGCTAAAAGACAAGTTATTTTCATTCCAGAACTCCACAGAGAGTCTTATCAGCAGAACTAAGGAAGCAGAAAACAGAATTTCAGACCTTGAAGATAAAGTGGGAGCATTAACCAGCTCAATGGAAGAGGTTGTTAAAGCCAAAAAGATACTTGAGAGAAATATTCAAGAGATATGGGACACCCTGAAGATGCCTAACATGCGTATTCATGGAATACCAGAGCAAGAATCTCAAAATACCACCCTGAGGAAATTTTTCAAATGATCATCAAGGAAAACTTTCCTCATCTAAAAAAAGGCATATACAAGAGGCATTCCGCACCCCAAACAGATACAACCAAAACAGAAGCACGCCACGGCAAATAATAGTTAAAACACTCCACATTCAAGATAAAGAACTGGTGCTGAGAGCTTCAAGGGAGAAAAAACAAGTCACTTTTAAAGGTAAACCTATTAAAATAACAAATGACTTCTCAGTTGAAACAGTAAAAGCAAGAAGAGTTTGGAGAGACATACTTCAAGTATTGAATGAGCAAAAATGTCAACCCAGGCTGATTTACCCTGCAAAACTATCTGTCATGATCGAGGGAGAAAGAAAAATCTTCCAGCAGAAAGACAACTTGAAGGGATACATGTCCACCAAACCAGGCCTTCAAAAAATGCTAGAAATGATACTCAAGCTTGAAGAAAAAAAAGGCATATCCGGGAGAACAGAAGGGAAGTATAACACCATAAAAAGGGAAGCAATATACATACAAAAACTACTAAACATAATAAATGTCTGGAATTAAAAATAGTTTCTCCATTATAACACTAAATGTTAATGGAATTAACTCACCGATCAAGAGACACAGATTACAAATTTGGATTAAAAATCAAAATCCATCAATCTGCTGCCTGCAGGAAACCCATCTCACAACAAAAGATAGTCATGCCCTAAAAATAAAAGGCTGGTCAACAATTCTACAAGCTAATGGAAGCAGAAAACAGGCAGGGGTAGCCAATGCGCTATCGGACAAAGTGGTCTTCAAACCAAAGTAAATTATAAGAGACACGGATGGATACTACATTTTAGTCACAGGTACATTCACCAGGAAGACTTCACAATACTGAACATATATGGACCCAACACGGCCCCTCCCACATTCATTAAACTAACCCTACAACGTCTAAAGCGAGAAATCAATCCCAAAATGATAATTCTTGGGGATTTCAATACCACGCTCTCAGCATGGGATAGATCTACAGGTAAAAAACTTCAGAGAGACACTTTAGAGCTTAACCAAACCCTTACTGAAATGGACCTTACAGATCTCTATCGTACTTTTCATCCACGCACCAAAGAATACAAATTTTTTTCAGCAGCACACGGAACTTTCTCCAAAATAAAACACATATTGGGCCATAAGACGAATCTCCACATATACAGGAATGTTGAAATTCTAGCCTGCACCTTATCAGACCACCACGGCATAAAACTTGACATCACACACAACAAGCAACAGAAAATATACTAACTCTGAAACTTAACACTATGATGCTGAATGAGAATTGGATTCAGGAAGAAATTACAAAGAAAATTCAAGATTTCCTGAAAGTGAACGACAATGAAAATACAACTTACCAAAATCTCTGGGATACAATGAAAGCTGTCCTAAGAGGTAAGTTCATAGCTCTTAATGCCTACATCAGAAAAAAAAAATGGAAACATCAGAAATAAATTAACAATGCAGCTAAAAGCTTTAGAGACACTAGAGCAGTCTGATCCCAAAAGCAGTAGAAGGAAGGAGATTAGCAAAATAAGGGGAGAAATATCTGAAATCGAGATTAGGAAAACGGTAGAGAAAATCAACCAGTCAAAAAGCTGGTTTTTTGAACAAATCAACAAGATTGATACAACCCTAGCTAAATTAACTAAAAGCAAGAGAGAGAAAACCCAAATTAAAAAAATTAGAAATGAACATGGAGTTATCACTACTGATACCCAACAAATCCAGAGAATTATAACGTCATATTTCAAAAACTTATACTCTGTGAAATTTGACAACCAAAAGAGATGGATGAATTCCTAAGTAAACAACTTACCTAAATGAATCAGAAGTTGTGAATTATTTAAAAATAATCTATACATATGAGGAAATTGAGGAAGTAATCTCAAATCTTCCACCAAAAAATGTCCTGGACCAGATGGATTCAGCACAGGTTTACCAGACACTTAAGAGCTAATAACACAATATTCCTTAAACTGTTCCACGAAATAGCAAGGAAGGAAAAACTACCAAATTCCTTCTATGAAGCTAATAGTCGTTAATCCCAAAACCTAATCAAGATTCACTTAAAAAAGAAAACTATAGGCCGAACTCTCTAATGAACACAGACGCAAAGATTCTCACAAAGATTCAAGTAGGCTTTATCCCAGGCAACAAGTTGGTTCAACCTATGCAAATCAATAAATGTAATTCACCATATAAAACATCCAATGTCAAGACCACATGTACTCTTATAGATGCAGAAAAGCTTTGGCAAGATCCAACAGAATTTAAGATCAAAACCTAGAGAAGGTTGGAAGGAAGGAACCTTTATCAGTATAATAAAAGCTGATACAACAAACCAACAGCAAGGATTATACTCAATGGGGAACAACTTGGAAGCATTCCCACTTCGATCAGAACTAATAAGACTATCTACTGAAATCACTTCTTTCAATATTGTACTTGAAGTCTTAGCTGCAGCATAAGACAAGAAAGGGACATAAGAGGGATTCAAATCGAATAGGAAGAAGTCAAGTTATCTCTTTGCAGACGATATGATCCTATACCTGAGTGATCCAAAAACTCCACCAGAAGTTCCTGGAATAATAAAGAAGTTCAGCGGTGGCAGGATACAAATAAAAGTGCAAAAATCAGAGGCCTTCCTATATGCCCAGAATGAAAAAGTGAAAAAGCTTGAGAACAATCCCATTTACTATAGCCCCTAAAAAAATGAAATACCTTGGTATAAACCTAACCAAGGAGGTAAAAGACCTTTACAATGAAAACTTTAAAACCCTAAAGGAAGAAATTGCAGAATCAGCATCGTAAAAATGACCATCCTACCAAAGGCAATATACAGATTCAATGCTATACCAATCAAAATCCCAAAGCAATTCTTCAAAGAAGTTGACCAAACAATCTCAAAATCTATGGAGGCACAAAAGACCCAGGATAGCAAAGACAATCCTGAGTAACAAAAACATGCGGAGGTATTACCATACCAAACCTTAGTCTATACTACAAATCCATAGTTATAAAACAGCCTGGTACTGGCTCCAAAATAGACACACAGATCAATGGATAAGATTGAAGACCAGATATAAGCACAAATTCAGCATTGTCTTTGCAAAGGGGCCCAAAGAATCCAATGGAAAAGAACAGATCTTCAAAAATGGTGCTGGCAAAACTGGATCTCCACATGCAGAAGTTAAACTGACCTACTTTCACCATGTACAAGCTTAATTCCAAATGGATAAGACCTTATATAAGCAGAGACCAAAAACATAGTGAAAGGATAGGGAACTCCCTGAGCTGATTGGGCTAGGCCAACAGTTTAAACAGACATCCATGGCACAGTCACTGCTACCAACTCTCAACATTGGGATCTGTGAAATTAAAGACTTCTGTTCAGATAAAGAGATTGTAACACAAGTCAAAGGCAACCCACAGAATGGGAGAAAATCTTCACTAACCACATCTGATAGAGCCCTATTATCAGAGTGCAAAGAACTTAGAAAACTAAACACCAAGGAAAATAATGGCCAATTAAAAAATGGGCTCTGAGTTAAAGAAACTTTACCTAGGATGAAATTAAAATATACACAAAATATCTTCCTTTAGCCATCAGGGAAATGCAAATCAAAACTTCCGAGATATCACTCACCCCGGTCAGGATGGCAAAAATCCACAATGCAAACAAAAACAAATGCTGGAGAGGGTGTGGACAGAGGGGAACTCTCATACATTGCAGGTGGGAATGCAGGTAACACCACTCGCGAGCCATCTGGAGATTCTTAAAGAAACTAAAGATGAAATGCCATTGATGCTATTCACTTTTGGGAATACCCCACATACAGCAAAAATTCACTCGATAGCAGAAGCACAACCATGTTCATAGCAGCACTGTTTACAATAGCAAAGTCATGGAATCACCCAAATGTAACAGTTGACAAGGGATAAGGAAATGTGGTACTCTATACAATGGAGTACTACTCATCAAAAATGATGAATTACTGGAATTTCCAGGATGTTATGAGAAAAATTACATTAAGTGAAGTATCCCAGACCCAGTAAATTAAGCTGGATGTACTCCCTAAAGGTGGCTCCTAGTACCAAACCCACCAGCCCACCTAGAGACACTCAAAGATAAATTCTGTAATACCTACAGTAATTGCATGGATTATGAACAGGAGGCATGGGGTAGGAGGGCCACAACAGAAACAAGGGAGAGGGGACCATGTTACAGCAGAGAAAATAGGCCTCCATCAAGGACTGCAAGTAAGTAATGGACATCTGGTCAAGTTCATAGACTTCCCTTCCTGATCATTTACAACGAGGGGGTATGATCTCACCAGAAGGGGAGGGCATATAGTTGGCAGATAAAAGAATAACATTTTGGAAATGGGTGATTGACCCCCCTCACTGAGGGTCCTACTTTTATTCCATCTACCTTTGAATATACTCTTATAACAAGACTCTAGTTTAACAGTTTTTATATCTTGCCAGGGGGTGAAATACAATACATTAGGATGGAGGGAAGGGCATTATAGGAGCAGCAAAAGTGAAAAAGAAAATCAAGAACCATAATCCAGAACTTAGAACATATCAACACCTAGAACTAGGCCAGACTAATCTCTCCCATCCTGAAGCTCAGGGAAATTGCGGAAGAGGGGGTAAGATTGTAAGAGCACAAGGATGGAACGAGCATGAATGCAAGATACTCCACACAAGTTAGGCCAAGCAATCATAATTGGACTTTGCATGCCCTGTGCAATGTCCCACACTATTGACCCCACAAAGTTAGCCTTGCTCTAGGTACAAGATCCTTGGAGGCAAGGAATTGACAGCCATAGTAGTGTTCCTATGCTTAAGAGGAACACAGGAAATGGTTCAGGAAAAAGCCACTGGTCCTTGTACATCATCAGAGAGGAGGGCCCAGAGGAGAGTCTGGCATGCACATTAGAGGGTTCTCCGGGAATTGGGGGGGGGAGCACTGGGGGTTGGGGAGGGACAGGTGAGGGGAGGAGGAGCAGGGGGGTAGGAGGTAGGAAGAGGGAGGGAGGGAACCAGTGTACCTATTAACTTTGTATGAGCGGAAATAATAATAAAAAATGTTTTAAAAAAAGAAATTAAGGGGCTGGAGAGGTGGCTCAGGGGTTAAGCCTCGGCCTTGCAGGCAGAATGTGCTGAGTTCGGATCGATCACGTAGAGAGCACGAAGCGTGGCTACGCTTTAGTCTGTAGCGAGCATGTGAATCCGGGCAGAATGACTCCTTGTTCGTGAGTTCGTCTGTTCTACAAATACACAGAACACACACAACACACACAAAAAACACACAGAGACACCGAGTGCACATACACAAGCATATGCACACAGTTGATAAATATACTAATAATAAAAAAATTAAAAAAAAGAATTAAAAGGCTTTATAAAAAAAAAATGCCCAGTTAAATGCAAATCCATGAAAAACAAAACCAAGGAAACAATGTAGTCTTAAACTTTGATGGTTACATGTGTATTCATTACTTATTGCATATGTTGAACCAACCTGTGCTTGAAGATCTATTGAATGACTTTTTGAAGATTTGAATCTGATTTGCTAGAATTTGTTGTGAATATTGCATCATGTGTATCAAAAAACACTGGCCTACAGTTTCTTTTTTAAGTGTATCTTATAGGTTTTGCATTGGTATGAAATTAGCTTCATAGTCCATTCTATCAAAAGCCATCACAGATTCAGTGCTGTATTAATCAAAATCCACAAGCAATTATTTAAAGTAATTGACCAAGCTATTAAAACTAATATGTAAGCACAAAAGACACAGGATAAGCAAAAAACAATCTGAGTAACAAAAAAACATGCTGGGAGTATCACACTCCACATTTAATCTACATACAAATCCATAATATGAATAAGGTGGATGGCTCCAAAAACAGATATATAGATCAATGGATAAGTGTTGAAGACCCAGAATAAATCCACACAATGAAATCCATATAATCACACAATGAAATCCATATGACATTTGACAAAGGGACCCAAAAATTTAATGGAAAAGACAGATCTCGATAATGTGCTGACAAAACAATAAAAATGCTAGTGAAGGGTAGAGAACTCCTTGCGTTGATTGCACTAGGCCAACATTTCCTAAATAGAAATCCATAGCCAGTCATTAGAACCAACACTCAACAATGGGATCTAATGAAATTAAATGGCTTCTGTTCAGTAAAGAGATTGTAAACCAAGTAAAACCAAAATAGGCAACCACAGAATGTGAGAAAAATTGCCACTAACCAATTGTCATATGCTCTATATTCCAGAGTGCACAAAGAACTTAAAAAATTAAACACCAAGGAGAAATGACCCAATTAAAAATGGGCGGAACTGAAAGGAAAGGTTTTTGAGATGAATATGATATGACTAACAAATCTTTACAGAGGCTCCACTTCTTTAGTCACCAGGAAAATGCAGATCAAAACTTCCCTGAGATATCATCTCATCCTGGACAGGATGGCAAAAATCCACAATACAAACAACATGAAATGCTGGAGAGATTTTGGAGAGAAGCAAATTCTCCTACATTGCAGGTGGGAATGCAGGCTCATACAGCCACTCTAATCCCACCCACCATGGGCTGGGTCTTCCCCACCAGCTAGACAATCTCCTTCAGGTTTGCTCTGTGCTTAACTCAATCATCAACTCTCCACAACTGTGCCCAGAGCCCAAACCCTCAAAGAGTCAAGTTGACACCTGTGCTTAACTATGACAGGAGGTGACCTTCAATACCAATCAGGATGGAGCCAAGGGCGGTTTAAGAAAAACAAAACTGAAAACAACTACAAACCATAATTCAGAACACCAGAGACCTTACATTAATCACCTAGAACCAGACCAGACAAATCAATCCCCATCATAAAACTCAGGTAACCTTGCAGAAGTGGACGTGGCAAGATTGTAAGAGCCAAAAGATGGAGAAGACCAATGATATGCAAGATACTCCACACAGGTCAGGGCTGCAGTAACCATAATAAGGCTTTGCATGACCAGCACAATAGCTGACATGTAAAGAACCCCCAAAGTCTAGCAAGGTCTAGGTAGTAGGATCCTTAGAGGCAAGATATTAACAGTCATAATAGATTTCCCCTACTAATGGGGAGCCCAAGCAAGAGCTCTGGCTATACCACTTTTTCCTTATACCTCACTAGGCTGAAGGACTCAGAGGGAGGTTTGGCATTCACACAAAAGGATACTCAATGGGATGGGAGGAAGGAAGGCAGAGACAGTGAAAGAAGGGGAAGGAAGGAGGGAATTAAAGGAAGGGAAAAAGGGGGATATTGGATGAAGAGACTGTGGCAGTATGGAGGGAGGGAGAAGACAGGGTGTACCTGTTGAGCTTGTATGATTGGGAAAACAAATAAAATGTGGAGAAAAATAAATAATTAAATAAATAAATGAAACATTCCAGCCCTAAATCTATCCTCAATGAAATCTCCATCAAAATACAAATCCATTTTTTAAAAATATGGGAAATGATTGAAATTGGTGACAGAGATCCAGTGGCACTGACTGTCAAGAATGTGCTCAACCTATACCTGTCTGATTTCAAGTACAGCACAGAATTAGAGAACAAAAATTGTAGTGTCAGGTATTGAAGCATGCAACACATTAGTGCATGCTTACCTAACAATGCAGCACATCTACATATACCACATTGGATGAATGAGTGCACATTCCTGTCACCATGCAAAAAACAAATCAATTTCAACAACCCCAAAACTTATTGTAGTTTATACTCTAATCCTGTTAGAGTAAATTTAAATACAAATAAATTCAGGATTTCTGAAAAGAAGTAAGGCCAAGAGTTGACAATTGGGACATCATGAAATTGAACATTTTGGGCATTCAAAAAATAGTTAATCAAAATTCATAAATGGGAGAAAATACTTCAAAGTGCACATCTTACAGAAAATTGATATCCATACTACATAAAGAGTTCAAGAAAGAAAATGTGCCACATACAGTGGAGAAATTTCTCAAAATACTTATGATATATGATCAATGAATATTTGGAAAAGTGACCAATTCCAGCAATCTGCACTAAAGTGAATTCACAAATACATGGAGATTCTTAATTGCATCAAACAAGGTGTCATTCACTATATAAATAAGAGGAATGATACAGGAGGATTTAGACTAATCAGATGCTTACATCTATGGATGAGACGCAATTACCCCACCAGTTATGAAAACCAGTGTGTGTTCCTCAAAGAGTTATGGAACCAGTGTGTGTTCCTCAAACAGTGAAAATAATTTTCCAAGTATCTAAGCTGTCCCATCTGGATATTCACCAAAATGTACCTGTATTGACTGTTTTCTGTGTGTGTGTGTGTGTGTGTGTGTGTGTGTGTGTGTGTGTGTGTGTGTATGAGTGCACCTTGTGTGCCTGTGAAGACGCTAGGGTGCATCAGGGATCATCCTGGAGTGTTCTGCCTATATATTTATTTGCTTTGGGATTTCCTGGGATCTGCCCTCCAGGCCCAGGACATTTTTTATGTGGGTTTTGGAAACAAAACTCAGGTACTTCTACTTGTGATGCAGAGGCTTAACCCCTGAGCCAGATCTCTAGCCCCACACTGACACATTACAGAGGTGTTTGCATAGAGATCATTATTTTAGTACTGTGCAGAATTCACACACCATCTCTGGTTTTTTTCCTATATTTCATATTGATGCATTGAAACATAAAACCCCATAGATGTACTTGACATTAAAGCAGAAGGAAGATGGTCTGAGGACCAAGAGATGAACTGGAGGTCAGGCAATTCAAAGAGGGTACTTGCAGTAGAGCAAAGAAACACACGAAAATAAAAACATCTGTAGAAAGCTGGAAAATATAGACAAAAATGCAAATAAATTTCTAAAAGCATTTGACCACGTAAAATTACCTAAAGTAATTCAGAGAGGAATAGTCATCATATCTTCCAGTTTTGACAATATCGGTTAGAATGAGTAATCTATATACTTAATATTCATTTATTATCCTCTCATAAAATTCAAATGCAAACATGACCACTGTATAATTAATAACTTTATATTCTGGCTGTCAGCTTTCCATTCTCAGCACAATGGGAATGCTTTTAAGTCAATGAAGAAAGCTTTGAAGGGGAGATTTTTACATCTTTATTGTTACCAAACTAAATTTCAACCACAAAAAGTAAAGAGAATAAGTGAAAATATACAGAATTGAAAAAATGACTAAAATCTGTTTAAAAATTGGCATAAACTTTGGGGGCACAGCAATATATGGTTACTTGGTGCAGACATTAATATTTCAAGGCGATGGAAGAACAATTATCAAGCTCTTGACAAGATGTTTTGCGCTGTGGACAATGAAATCCTGGAGTTCTGGGGTGTGCTGCGGACTGGGATTACTGCTTGTGCAGTGGCAACTTGTAAGGAATGGAGAGGAGAGGGCCGAGAGTGGAGGAAGGCAGGGGGAGGGAGAATGAGAGAGCTCATACCCTTCCATCTTTTCAAGTAGAAATCAAGAAGGCAGACAAGTCCATGTGATGATTTCCAATAGTTCAGAGTGATCAGTAAAGAAGGCAGAAACTCTTAAGGCTCATTAATAGGACTGTGAGGGAGAAATACCCACCCTCCCTGCGTTACTCATCATAGCAATAAAAAAGACATTGAGGAATGAAAAGTTACTTACTCCCTTTTAAGAATTTGTGTGAGTCATCCAGCATATCTGTGGAGTATCAAAAGGTAGTAAATGCCATCATTGGGCTGGTCTGCGACCTTCCCCTCACTGTGATTTTTCTCCAAAAGCACTTATTTCAGCTACCAGGAGAGGCAGCCTCAGAAGCGAGAAGACAGAAATGAGAGTGAACATGCTGTCCATGTCTTTCAAGCTGACAAAATTAGAGGAGGAATTTTTTTAATTGAATCACGCAAAATTCAGCATAAGCTATCAGAAATTTTGGGATACAGTAAAAGAAGATTTAAGAGGAAAATTTAAAGTCATGAGTCTTTGCATTAAAAAATAAAATCTGCTTGGTCTCAAGTAAATAAGCTACTTATTTAATGGGCATAGGTGACATGTGTACTGTCAAAAAGATGAACATGTATCACACAGAGGCACATGTGCATATAGCACACTTTTTATTACCATTATGTTGGAGCAATCACTCATAAATATTTTCCTAGCTGTGGCCACTCTCCCAAGGGGAATGTGAACCACCCCTGCTCTGGACTGTGCATCTGAGGTCTTCATCTGGGGACAAAGACAAGTTGGAAAATATGTTATGAGGATCATCTTCTAATACCTCAGGTGCAGTGAGTTCCTTCCTGTCTATTGCTTACGTTTCTCAGGGATGAACGCCTCTTGAGATGTTTTGCCTCATACCTGGGTCCACAGTCTATGTGTCTCAACGTGATTGGAAATCATGGGTGTAGATTCAATGGAGGATCCTAAATGAGAGGCAATTGTCAAAGTTCATGTAGGACCCATGCCAACCTGAGTCATGTAGACTGTGGGGCTGCCTCCCTGTGCATGAGACCTATAGCCTGGTGCAAAACCCCATCACAGGTGGGGCAAGGACATCTCCATGTCATCTGTGCATTCCTCAGCAGAAGTGCAATCTCCCAAAGATTCATGTGACTTCTGTTACTCCAGATACAACCACACAAATCACCAGTCCCAGAATTATGGTGAGCCCATTAACAGTGCAGTCCTAAGCCTTAATGTACACAATTGACTCTCATTGCTTGTGTTTAAATACATATTCCCTTTCTGTCCTCAGTTCTCATTGATCAATATTTTTGATGCATCATTTTTAATTTAAATTTCATTTTTCCCTAGTTGTACAAATATAATGAGTAATAATCCTGGCTTCCCTCCTTCTCCCCTGTGTTCCCCCCTCCTTTATCCTATATTCATCCCCTACTTCCCACTCTCCTGTCTGTCTACTTCTATGATTCCCGGGTTCCCTCTGGACCATCTGTCAATTCTTAGCCCTTAATGTGCCTACTGCTTGACATTTTTCCTCCTGAGAACTTCTTCAGTCTATGTGGGTCAGTGTTAGGCACAGATGTCAAGCTGACAGTTGATAGTTTGAGCTATGGGCACATTTGTAGAGAATTAATGGTTAAGTCCAGAGTAAATCTGCAGGAGATTTTCTACCTAATAGGGAAGGTCCAGCCCATGGTGGATGGGATTAGTCCCTCAAATAAAAGACAGAAGAGTTGTGAGAGTTGGCATCCTTGAACACATTTGGCCAGACATGCTGGTCTGATAAGTAAGGATCATCCTTCTCTCAGCCATTACATAGAGATGGTGTGGCCAGTTCCCTTGGATCTGGTGTTGGTGTGAGCACTCCCATCAAGCTGGATTAAGAACTGTAACCAGCCCCGTGCACCGCCCACCAGGACCCCAGGTCAGCCCACAGGGACCCAGCTCCGACTCCCACCATCCAGTCGGAGCCGTGCGGGGCCCACCCAGGGACGAGGAGGACCTCCCCCTGCGCCCGGGCCCCGCCCCAGCTGCCCTCGGGTTAAATAGCTCCACGCCGACACCCCCATCCTCCCTTTACACCCCACACCACTCCGCTGGTCAGGACGAGTGCGCTGTCCAGCCGGGCCTCACCCCACGACCTTCGTAAGTCTCCACCCGTGCCTGCCCACCAGAACCCCAGGCCAAATAATTCAGTTTAGTGAAATTGAGAGATCTTAAGAGTTAAAATGATAATGCCAAAGTCAAAGTGCAAATCCATGAGAAGCAACACTCAAGTAAGCAAATTTCCCACTGAAGAAATTAATCCCATAATATTATACTCCATCCAGAACAAACCCGTGGAAAAAGGCCAAGAAAGCCTCACCCAGGATAAAGACTTTCAAAATATGAACATTACCATGTTCAATACTATGAAAGAGGAAATCCGGGAGGAATTACATAATCGAATCAATCGCTTTGAAGAGGAACACAACAGACATTTGGAGAGTTGAGAAAAACAGTGCAAGAAACAAAAAAGTGGCATAGAACAGTTAAAACAAACTAAAGCAGAGTTTAAAAATGAGCTACAAGACAAGTTATCTTCAAAGAGAATGCCACAGAGGTCTTATCAACAGAACTAACGAAGCAGAAAAACAGAATTTCAGACCTTGAAGATAAAGTGGGAGTACTAACAGCTCAATGGAAGAGGTTGTTAAAGCCAAAAAGATACTTGAGAGAAATATCCAAGAGATATGGGACACCCTGAAAAAGCCTAACATGCGTATTCATGGAATACCAGAGCAAGAATTCTCAAAATACCACCCCTGAGGAAATTTTTCAAATGATCATCAAAGAAAACTTTCCTCATCTAAAAAAGAGAGCCCATCCATATACAAGAGGCATTCCGCCACCCAAACAGATACGACCAAAAAAGAAGCATGCCACGGCAAATAATAGTTAAACACACTCCACATTCAAGATAAAGAACTGGTGCTGAAAGCTTCAAGGAGAAAAAAACAAGTCCACTTTTAAAGGTAAACCTATAAAAAACAAATGACATTCTCAGTCGAAACAGTAAAAGCAAGAAGAGCTTGGAGAGATGACTTCAAGTATTGAATGAGCAAAAATGTCAACCCAGGCTGATTTACCCTGCAAAACTATCAGTCATGATCGAGGGAGAAAGAAAAATTTTCCAGCAGAAAGACAACTTGAAGGGATACATGTCCACCAAACCAGGCCTTCAAAAAATGCTAGAAATGATACAAGCATATCCAGGAGAACAGAAAGCAAATATAACACCATTAAAAGCGAAGCAATATACTTATAAAAGCTACTAAACATAATAAATGTCTGGAATTAAAAATAGTTTCTCCATTATAACACTAAATATTAATGGAATTAATTCACCGATCAAGAGACACAGATTACAAACTGGATTAAAATCACAATCCATCAACTACTGCCTGCAGGAAACCCATCTCACCACAAAAGAAGGCATGCTCTAAAAATAAAAGGCTGATCAACAATTCTACAAGCAAATGGAAGCAGAAAAAAGGCAGGGGTAGCCATTATGCTATCAGACAAAGTGAACTTCAAACCAAAGAAAATTATAGGAGACACGGATGGATATACATTTTGTCACAGGTACAATTTCACCAGGAAGACTTCACAATACTGAACATATGCACCCAATACGGGCCCCTCCACATTCATTAAGAACCCTACAGCATTAAAGCAAAACATCACCCCCAAACGATAATTCTTGGGGACTTTCAACACCGCCCTCTCAACATGGGAAGATCAACAGGTCAAAAAAGCTTAAAGAGACACTTGGAACTAATCAAACCCTGAAAAAATGGACCTTACAGAATCTCTATCGAACTTTTCACCCACCCACCAAAAGAATCCACAGTTTTCTCAGCAGCGCAGGAACTTTATCCAAAATAATCACATTACTGGGCCACAAAACAAATCTACACATGTACAAAAAAGTGAACTTCTAACCTGGGCCCGTCAGACCACCACGGCCTAAAGCTGGACATCCACAACACAACAAAACAAGAGAAAAATACACTACCTCCTGGAAACTTAACACTAATGATGCGAATGAGAAACTGGATTCAGGAAGAAATTAACAAAGGAAATTCAAGATTTCCTGAAAGTGAACGACAAGAAATACAACTTACCAAAATCTCTGGGACACAATGAACGCTGTCTAAGAGGTAAGTTCATAGCTCTTACTGCCACATCAAAAAATGGAAACATCAGAAACAAACAATTTAACAATGCAGCTTAAAGTTTTAGAGAAACTAGAGCAAATCGGATCCAAAAGTAGTAGAAGCGAGGGAGATTAGCAAAATAAGGGGAGAAAATATCTGAAATCGAGATAAGAAAACGATAGAAAAAATCAACCAGTCAAAAAAGCTGTTCTTTGAAAGAATCCAATAGATGATACACCCCTAAGCTAAATTAACAAAAAGCAGGAGGAGAAAACCCAATTAACAAAATCAGAACAATGAACATGGCAGTTTCACTACTGTATCCCAATGAAAATCCAGGAGACTTATAACATCCATATTTAAAAACTATACTCATGTGTAAGTTTGACAAACCAACAAAGAGATGGATGAATTTTAAGTAAACACAAACCTTACCTTAAATTGATCAGGAGTTGGGAATTATTGTAAATAGTCCATAACATCAGAGGAAACGGGAGAGTAATCTGAGTCTTCCCCAAAAATGTCCTAGACCAGAACAGATTCAGCACAGGAGTTCTACCAGACATTTAAGGCGTTAATAAAACACCAAACTCCTTAAATGTTTCCTCAAAAGCAAAGAGGAACACTACCAAATTTCCTCTATTGAAGCTAATATCGTTTAATCCCAAAACCTAATAAAGATTCACTTAAAAAGAAAACTATAGGCCGATCTCCCTAATGAAACACAGACGCAAAGATTCTCAACAAAAGTCTTAGCAAATCGGATTCAAAAACATATCAAAAAGATCATTCACAGGGACCAAGTAGGCTTCATCTTCGGCACGCAAGGTTGGTTCAACATACGAAAATCAATAAATGTAATTCATCATGTAAACCAGTCCAAAGTCCAAGACCACATGATACTCTCAATAGATGCAGAAAAAGCTTCTGACAAGATCCAACAGCCTTTTATGATCAAAACACTAGAGACAGTAGGACTAGAAGGAACCTTTATCAATATAATAAAAGCTGTATACAACAAGCCCACAGCAAGGATTATGCTCAGTGGGGTACAATTGGAAGCATTCCCACTTCGATCAGGAACTAGACAAGGCTGTCCACTCTCACCACTTCTATTCAATATTGTACTTGAAGTCTTAGCTGAAGCCATAAGACAAGAAAGGGACATAAGAGGGATTCAAATCGGCAAGGAAGAAGTCAAGCTATCCCTATTTGCAGATGACATGATCTTATACCTGAGGGATCCCAAAAACTCCCACCAGGAAGCTCCTGGAACAAATTGAGAAGTTTCAGTAGGATTGGCAGGATACAAAGTAAATGTGCAAAATCAGAGGCCTTCCTATATGCCCAGAATGAAAGAAGTGAAAAAAGCCTTGAGAGAAACAATCCCATTTACTGTAGCCCCTAAAAAAAATGAAATACCTTGGTCTAAACCTAACCAAGGAGGGTAAAAGACCTTTACAATCAAAACTTTAAAACCCTAAAAGAAAGAAATTGCTGAAGACATCAGAAGGTGGAAAGACCTCCCATGCTCCTGGATTGGCAGAATCAACATCGTAAAAAATGACCATCATACCAAAGGCAATATACAAATTCAATGCTATAACCAATTAAAATCCAAAGCAATTCTTTAAAGAAGTTGACCAATTAATCTCAAAATTCATATGGAGGCACAAAAGACCCAGAATAGCAAAGACAATCCTGAGTAACAAAAACACTGCTGGTGGTATTACCATACCGAACCTTAGTCTATACTACAAATCCATAGTTATAAAAACAGCCTGGTATTGGCTCCAAAATAGACACACAGACCAATGGATAAGGGTTGAGGACCCAGATATAAGCCCACAAAAATACAGCCATTTGATCTTTGACAAAGGGGCCCAAAGAATACAATGGAAAAAGAACAGCATCTTCAACAAATGGTGCTGGCAAAACTGGATCTCCACATGCAGAAGATTAAAGCTGGACCCATACTTGTCACCATGTACAAGACTTAATTCCAAATGGATCAAGGACCTTGATATCAGGCCAGCGACTATAAAAATCATAACTGAACGGATAGGGAACTCCCTTGAGCTGATTGGGCTAGGGTAACATTTCCTAAACAGACATCCAATGGAACAGTCACTGCTACCAACTCACAACAGTTGGGATCTTGCGAAATTAAAGAGCTTCTGTTCAGATAAAGAGATTAACACAGGAGCTCAAAGGCAACCCACAGAATGGGAGAAAATCTTCACTAACCACATATCTGATAGAGCTCTACTGTCCAGAGTGCACAAAGAACTTAGAAAATTAAACACCAAGGAAACCAATGGCCCAATTAAAAAATGGGCCCTGGAATTTAAAAGAAATTTTACCAGAGATGAAAAAAATGTCTAACAAATATCTTAAAAAATGCTCCACTTCTTTAGCTCTCAGGGAAATGCAAATCAAAACTTTCCTGAGATACCATCTCACCCGGGTCAGGATGGCAAATTCCACAATACAAACAACAACAAGTTCTGGAGAGGATGTGGAGAGAGGGGAACTCTCCTACATTGCTGGTGGGAATGTAGGCTCATACAGCCACTCTGGCGAACTGTCTGGAGATTCTTAAAGAAATTAAAGATTGAAATGCCATATGACCCTACTATTCCACTTTTGGGAATAACCCCCCATGCAGCAGAGGTTCGCCTCGAGAGCACCAGCACAACTATGTTCATAGCAGCACTGTTTACAATAGCAAAGTCATGGAATCAACCTAAATGTCCAACAGTTGACGAGTGGATAAGGAAACTGTGGTACATCTATACAATGGAGTACTATTCAGCCATCAAAAATGATGAATTACTGGAATTTGCTGGGAAATGGATGTCATTAGAAACAATTATATTAAGTGAAGTATCCCAATCCCAGAAAGTTAAGCGCTGTATGTACTCCCTAATAGGTGGCTCCTAGTACCAAACACACCCAGCCCACATTGAGACACTCAAGGGTAAATCTATGTAATATGGTAATTGCAAGGATTGTGAACAGGAGGGATGGGGTTGGAGAGCCACACCAGACACAAGGAGAGAGGGGAACATGTTACAGCAGAGAAAATCGACCTCCAAGGAATGCAAGTAAGTGATGTGACACCTGAGTTCACAGACATTCATTCCTGATCATGTACAACTGAGGGGGTATGATCTCACCAGGAGGAGAGGGCATATAGTCTGGCAGATGAAAAGAGATCATTTTGCAAATGGATGACTGATCCCTCCCTCACCGAGGTTTCCTGCTTTTATTACATCTATCCTTGAATGTGCTATTATAACAAGACTCCAGTTTAACAGTGTTTTGTCTCTGACCAGGGGGTGACATACAGTGCCCATCAGGATGGAGTGAAGGACATAGCAGGAGCAGCAAAACTGCAAAAGAAAATCAACAAACCACAATCCAGAACTTCAGAGACTCCATATCATCCACATAGAACTAAGCCAGCCTAATCTTCCCCCATCCTGAAGCTCAGGGACATCTGCGGAAGAGGGGGTGGTAAGATTGTAAGAGCAAAAGGATGGGGGGAGCAATGATTTGAAGAGTCTCCACACTAGATAGGGCTGAAGCAATCATAATAGGACTTTGCATGCACTGCGCCATGTCCGTCACACTATTGACCTCACAAAGTCTAACATCGGCTAAAAGCACCAAGGTCCTTGGAGGCAAGGGATTGATGGCCACAGTAGTGTTCCTATGCTTAAGGGGAACACGAGAAAGGGTTCAGGGAAATGCCATTGGGTCCTTTTACGTCATCAGAAAGGAGGACCAAGAGGAGAGTTAAGCATACACAATAAAGGACTCTCTGGGAATTGGGGGGGGGAGGTATTGGGAGATAGGGAAGGAGGGAGGGGGAGCAGGGGGTTCAGTGGGAGGAGGAGGGGGGAGGGAACTGATCTACCTATTAAGTTTGTATGAGCGGAAATAATAATAAAAATGTTATAAAAAAAGAAGAGAAAAAAAAAGAATTACAAAACTTCATACTACAAAAGATTAAGCAAATTTTAATGAATAAAGTTGACTACCTTCCTCTAATCTGCTAAAGATCAGTAGAGCAAACATATTTCACTTCAATTTAATTCAGATAAACCTTGGAAGCAAAATTTGAAATTATCAAAAATCTACAGTAAATGTGGATGAGAACTAACTGTAGAGTGTATAATAAAGCTGTGAAACCATCAGTAAATAAATAAAATGCCAATCTCTTATAACCATAACTATATAGTACATGAAGTAGCTTTATGCCTATAAATATACCTACAAAATTAAATCTCTGTGCACCATATACAATGCATTATGAACCAATTAAAAAGCATGTATAAAGAAGAAAGAAAGAAATTATAAGAAATGAAAGAATGGGGTAGCTGAAAGCTTCCATTCAGTAAAACTCGCTTTTGACTTTATTTGCATCCATCTTATGCTGAATTTATTTCTGTGCATAAGTTTTCAGTTTACAATTTACTCTGAAATATCTTTTGCTTCAGTGCAACTGCTTCTTCTGAGTTATGTAGTGTTTATTTCTTTTCAGTGAGGATCAACTCTATGTGGTTGAGGAAGTTCATATGTGTGTTAATATATCATTAGTATTTCAAGTATAATGAAGCTCCTTAGTTACGTTGTGTATCTGGATATGTACAATAACTAGTGAACCTATATCTAAACTCATAAATCCACCATTTATTTGCTTTTTACCATACACAACAAAAATTATCACTCTTTTGGGCCAAACACTATGTCTGACCCACTCTCTGACCTGATCATATCTACTGACTTCATCACTGTACTGGCATAATGTGCCTGTACAGAGACATTTTCCATATACTTGGTGGTTTTGTGAATATCTATACCCTTAATGGTTAAGAAACAGCCATAACAACTATTAAAGTGAGTGTGGAGATTTGTACCTTTCGGTTCACATAATTTTGTTTCATTTCCTTGATCAAGAGATTAGTCAACCATTTCCAGTGGTCATATTAGACTATACACAGCCAGAGGAAGTGCATAGTTCATTGTTTAATATTTAAGTGTACTCGTTCGGCATGACAAAGTGCATTTTTTACTTGCACATTTTAAAAATTGTTTTAGCAATTTTACTTTAGTTTATTAAGATCATTGTGCTAATATTCATTGATCTTCAGTGTTTTGTTTATTCTCAACGCCATTTTAAATCTACTCATGTGAAGAGAACTTCCCTTATTCATATATCTCAACGCTAGAAATTTTCTACAGTAAATTGGATTTGTTACTTTCAATTTTATACTTATGAGTCACTTAGATAAGGAATTATATATGAAGGAGTATAAATTTTGAATCTTTTGTGGCAATTATTGATCATTATTTCTGCCAAAGTAATAAACTTCAGAATATGTTTTATAACTGTGCTGCTTACTGACTATGAAATTTGACTACATCACATGTGATTAGTGTCAATTGGATTCTATTGAGAGTTATTTTAAGAATTAATTGGTCTGCTCTTTGGAATGCATTGCCAATTAAGTATAAAACTTCCTTCCACTTTTCATTCTAATTTAATTTATTCTTTCTTCCATCATATTTTTGCAATAATAACCATAATCCTGTACATAATATTCATTATGATATACAAAATCATTATATTACAATCCCTACTGCTGTATTTTTGACCTATCCCATAAAGCACATTATATTCATCACAATTTAACATTTTTTATATCCTGCTTTCATACATCACCATTAAAGCCTCAAAGTCACATGAATAAAACTAAAGATGTTAATGAAAAAAACTTGGCATATGATATAATAAGATATGATGTTCATGTTAGCCAATGCCTTTAAACATTTTACAAACAGAAAGACTAATAGTGGTTCTTCTGAAGAACTATGGCTTCTTCTTAAAGACAAACATTACAGACAAACATTTTTTAAACTCACTTAAAAATATATAAATGACATATAGTAGTCCAAACTTCCTTTTCTTTATTTTTAGTGTGTGTGCGTGTGTGTGTGTGTGTGTGTGTGTGTGTGTGTGTGGAGGGGGTGTGTGCATGTGTATGTGTGTGCGTGTGCAGGTGCATATGCGTGTGTGTGTGTGTGTGTGTACAAGAGGGCACTTGAGTGTGTGTGTCTGTGAAGGCTCAAGAGTAACACCAAGAATCGTCCTGGATTATTCTACCTCCTTATTGCTTTGCTCTAAGGGTTTTCAGGCTCTACCTTCCAGAACCAGAAGTATAGACTTCTGCCATTTACAACTTACATATTTGCCTGGAATCTAGAAATCCAAACTCAGGTGGTTTTGCTTGTGAAGCAAAGGCTTTCATCCTGGCCCCCACTTTTTTTGTTTGTTTGTTTTTTGGCAATTCAAGACATGAGTACAATGAATTTAAGTCATTTTCAGCCCCTATAACCCTATTCCATCCCCTTCCTTTTCCTAATTAAAATCTTCTTCCCAAACAGTTTCTCCCTGACTTTCATATGTTTTGTGTTTTCCCTACTAAGTTTCATCTGGAATGCCTAAAGTGGCATGTGCCTGAGTAGTTGCAGGAGCAGAAATCATGTATTAGTGGATATACCAGTGAGAAAAGAGGCTTCCATTCTCTGATCCAGCATTAGTCATCCATATTCTTTCAGGGAGGTGTGGTGAACTTTATAATCTTACTCCGTCCATGTAGTTTCCACAATTTTTAACTAAATAATTCAGTGAGTATTAACAAAAATGTAATCATTTGGCTATCACCAAAATGAGTATGCAGAACATTGAATCACACCAAAATTATCCTTGTCCCCTTTTACAATAAATCTCTTCCTCCAAGAAATCAATGATCTAATCTGTTACTGGAGTTTTGCCTTTTCCATAAGTTTGTGTAATTGCTATCATACAATGCACATTCTTTGAATCTAGTTTATTTCATTTAACACAATGTTCTTAAAATTCTGCATTGCTACATGTATCAATAGACTATGTTTAATTGTGGAGTACTGTCATAATGAATAAATATATTATAATGTGCTTATTCAGCCACTGTTTTGTGAGCATTTGATTTTGTTTCAGTTTGGGGCCATTATAATTAATGTGTTAATGAACACAGATACATACATATTTTATGAACATATGCTACATTTTAGATGAATTCCTAAAAACGTGATTGCCATTTTGTAGTTTAAGTTTACATTTAAATTTATAAAATAACTGTGATATGATTTACTAAAGCAACTGCATCATTTTGCATTCTCATTAACAATGAATAAGAGTTCTAATTATTTTGTGCCTTAATCTGCATTTTTTTCTGGTATCATTCTTGTAGTTATACAGTAACATTCCATTGCAATTATTTTTATGGCTATAATGATCAGTGATAGCATGCATCTTTTTAAGAATTTAATTTCCATTCATACCTGCTTTGGTGAACTACACATAAAACTATAGGATAGAGGTATTTATGATGTTTGCCAAATGTACACAGAAGCTGAATACAATATACAAATTTTATATACTTCTCAATAACTGGTTTAATATTAGTTTATTGAAACAAAAATAAACAATAATAAAACTCATATATTTGGACAGTATCAAATTCTTGAGAAATGGTATAACAAAATAATAGGTGATTGTGTAGAGAAAATGAAGCAATTTCTAAGGTGTGAGAGCAGTGGTAAAGGGCAGGAACTTTGTTCTTTATGGCCACATTGAGTACAGATGAACAGGTTCTTTGACTCAAGATCAGTCTTCGAAAGGAAAACAGAGAAGACATTTGGGGTCATGCATAGATGACAAAGAAGGTGATTGCTTTTTCTAGGTCAGATCTAGTTGATGATTCTCTTACATATGGACCTGTAAAAATCATTATTGTTATCACTTGAAGGAACCCATGGGAATCTAGTTCCCATATTGAGGTGATTTCCTTGCTTCACCTGTCATCACTATTGAATCATCTGCTTTTTTGACAGCATCATATATAAAAAACAATGGATTTAATTAATTGTCACTCCATGTTACCCAAAGTCACCTATTCTCTGTCCCAGTCAAAACCTTCTTCTCAGTCTCCCCCATTCTGCCTGAGTTTCTCCATTTTTAAGTAGTCTACTGATTTCTATCTGGGTTGGCTATACTATAATGTGTCCATGTCCTTGTTGAAGCATGACCTTAAATTGTAAGCGTACCTTTGAGAGAAGTAATTCCAACTCTCCTACTCAACATAAACCCTCAATATTCTCTCAAGGGCTTGTGGTGTCACCTATGGTCATCCCTTGGCTGATCAGCTGTTTATAGGCCAATTCTGGTACAGGTCTTGTGGACATAGATTCTGTTGAAGTTACTTTGTGGATGCAATAGCCTGTCATGTAGTACCCATGGTACGTACCATGTCGCCATCTGACTCTGTTGCTCCTACTGCTCCCTCTTCTATAGAATGACCTTTCTATACTGGACCAAGAAGGTCTCTTCCAGAATGATCTAGTTTTTGAAACAGTTTCTTAGGAGTAATTTTAGTCTCTTGTCATAAAAGTTCTTATTGATCATTTCTATCAGTTATCTAAAGTACCTACATCACAGAATGACTGAAAATTAAAAAAAAAAAAAAGCTAAATAGGCTGAAATGGTTGAAATGGAAAATGTCTTCTATAAGCTCTTGTGTTTTGGCACATGACCCCAAACAGGAAGTTCTAAAGGATGTAAAACCCTCAGGAGGTAGAGCTATTCTGGAGAAAAGGAAGTTTTAACAACAAACTTTGAATTTTTATAGCCCAGTCCAACTTCCTCCTTCCTGTCACTGTCTAACAAATTTGTCTAAATAAGTATGGCAATGTATTTATCATTATATTTAAAGTATCCTTTTTCTCAGATAATCTAACTTTAATTTATGACACAATGTCAGTCTCTATCTTGAAACTGGAATCTGAAAATAGGTAAAAAAATTGAAATAATTTTTCTTAACTGACAGTGATACTTCAAAATTTTTGTTTAAATTTTATATAATTTTAAAGATCAATTTTGGGCAATAGTACAAATTAGCTTTTTGCAATAATATAGGAATTGCAGTCAGTCTGCATGGCTGCTGATGAATGACCATCAATTGGCTTAAGGGAACAAGAGGACTATTTTCTTACTGATAGTCCAGTTACAGTCTGTAGTCCAGCCTGACAGGAGAGCTCACAATCTCTACATAATGACTGATAGAGGGATGATCCTTACTTGCCAGACTAACATGTCTGGCCAAATGTACAAAAGGATGCCAACTTCCTAAAACAACTCTCTGTATTTTATTCACCTGTTCAGGGCCTAGTACCACCCACCATGGCCTGGGTACTCCCCATCAACTGGATAATCTCCTTCAAGTTCACTCTGGGCTTAACTCAACCATTAATTCTTTACAAATGTGCCCAGAGATCAAACCCTCAACTTTCAAGTTGACACCTGTACATAACCATGACAATAGGATTTTTCACTTGCTTAATTGAACTCTTCAAATGTTCAGAGTATGAGTATATGGAAAATCCTCTGTTCGATACTTTGGAAGAATAATTCCAAAGAGGACTTGCTCTTAATAAGGAATATATATATATATATATATATATATATATATATATATATATATGTATATACACACACACACATATACACTTAATATATATATTAAGGAATATAAGGAATATATAATTAATATATAATTATATTAATATGTATTAATTTTAATATATATGTAAAAAGGAAGATATATGTATATAATAGTATAGGCTGAAAAATGGAACTGTAAAATTAGAAGCCTGATCTATGAATTGATATTTATACTTTAGTATAAATTATGTGTAATATAAATTTGGTGAGCACTTGCAAAGACATTTCTTTCCCTTAATAAACTCTATCATCCCATCAACTTTGTATGCTAGGATTTTGAATCCACTTTGGACAGGTTACACATGTAATAACTGGAAGACATAAGATTTCAATCCATGAAAGTAGACTTATACTCTTTATCTTTTAATAAATACTATGCTTTGGCACGAGTTGAACTACACCTAAGAAACAGAAAAAGCCTACCCATATCCCAGTGTTCTTAGTGTTGAATGTAGGAATAGAATCCAAATAGTCTGGTAATCAAAAAACATTGCTCAATATTTTATTTTCAATTAATAATCTTTGCTGATAGACAATGTAAAAAGTGAAATTAATTTTTATTAGTTTTTTTTCCTGCAGTACAAAAATGAATGGAAGTCCCCTCTCGCTACCCGGGACAGGATGCTTGCTGGCAGACCTTCTTCCCAAGTTAATTCTACCAGCCCCCAAGTGCACTCGCTTTTCCCAGATCCTCCCAACAGCCAGCGTGAGCAACACCCAGGCTGCCCCGAGCTTGGGCGGGCCATGCCCCAGGTCCCAGGTGAAGAGCTCTGCCATCGCCATCATCGCCTCTGCCTCTTGGGTCCACCCGAGTCCTTTGCTCCCAGTGCAGCGAGGACAAACTGCTACTCAGAATTCAACAGAGTCCAAAGGAAACTCAAGCAAAGTTTTAGAGGACAAAGGCCATACATCTGAAATCCTCCAAAATCATCCTATCACATGGAAGAGACAATTCACATCCCAGCCAAAGATAAGTAAACCCCCCTTTTTACCATCCTGATCCTTTCAATTATTAATCAATGTAGATTAAATTTTCCATAGAGTCATCCCCCCAAAATATAAAATTTCAAGGTTTATACCACTTACCCTCACATATCACCAAGGTACTAAATCGGAAAAGTACACTAGCACACTAATATTCACCCCGTCTACTAAATCTGACATAATTGATGTATTAACAGTCTAATAGCATCATCTAGGAAATAACAATAACAACAGACAAACATACCCAACTCCAAGCAAACACTAGTAGTAACTGCACAAGAATAGTAGTACCAACTCAATCAGGTCAGTCAAAAATAAACAGAAACTGAAAGGTCTTAAGAGATAAAACAACAATGCCCAAGTCAAAGTGCAGATCCCGAGAAACAAAACCCAAGAAAACCAATCTCCCACTGAAAGAATTAACCCTATAATGATGGATTCTGACCAGAACTAATTCACAGAAAATAGCCAAGAAAGCCATGCCCAAGATAACAACTTTCAAAGCATGATCATTACCATGATCAATACTATGAAAGAGGAAATCTGAGAGGAGTTAAATAACCACATCTCCCACTTTGAACAGGAACACAACAGACACTAGGAGGAGTTGAGAAAAACAGTTTAAGAAACAAAAATAGGCATAGAGCAGTTAAAACCATCTCAGAAAGATTTTAAAATTGAAATAAAAGTCAAGTTATCTTCAACAGAGAACTCAACAGACAGTCTTACCAGCAGAACTAAGGAAGCAGAAAATAGAATTTCAGATCTTGAAGACGAAGTGGAAGAATTAACAAGCTCAATGGAAGAGGTTGTTAAAGCCAAAAAGATACTTGACAGGAATATTCAAGAGATATGGGAGACCTTGAAGAAACCTAACATGCACATTCATGGATTACCAGAGCAAGAATCCTATAATACCACACCTGAGGACATTTTTCAAATTATCATCAAGGAAAACTTCCCACATCTAAAGAATGAGAAGCCCATCCAAATACAAGAGGCATTCCGCACCCCAAACAGATATGACCAAAGTAGAAACTCGCCACAAGAAATAATAGTGAAAACACTCCACATTCAAGACAAAGAAAAGATGCTAAGAGCTTCAAGGGAAGAAATAAGTCACTTTTAAAAGTAAACCTATTAAAGTAACAAATGACTTCTCAATGGAAACAGTAAAAGAAAGAAGAGTTTGGACAGACGTACTTCAAGTATTAAATGAGCAAAAATGTCAACCCAGGCTGATATACCCGGCAAAACTATCTGTTATGAACAAGGGAGAAAGAAAAGTTTTCCAGCACAAAGACAACTTGAAAGCTTACATGTCTACCAAACCAGGCCTTCAAAAAATGCTAGAAGTGATACTCAAGCTTGGAGGAAAAAACAAAGCATATCCAGGAGGACAGAAGGGAAGTACAATACTACCAAAACCTAAAAGCCAAATAATATACTTACAAAAGCCACTAAACATAAAAAAATGTCTGGAATTAAAAATAATTTCTCCATTATAACACTAAATGTCAATTGAGTTAACTTAATGATCAAGAGACACATATTACAAACTTGAATTAAAAACCACAACCCATCAATCTGCTGCCTTCAGAAAACTCATCTTACCACAAAAGATAGGCACAACCTAAAAGTAAAAGGCTGGTCCAAAATTCTGCAAGTTAATGAAAATAGGAAACAGGAAAGGGTAGCCATTATGCTATCAGACAAAGTGGACTTCAAACTCAAGAAAATCCTAACAGACACAAAATGATACTACATTTTAGTCACAGGCACAATGCACCAGGAAGATTTCAAAATACCGAACATATATGCACCTAATACGGGTCCTTCCACATTCATTAAGCAAACCCTACAGTGTCTAAAACAAGAAATTAATCCCCAAACAATAATTCTTGCAGATTTCAACACTGCCCTCTCAACATGGGATAGATCAACAGGTCAAAAACATAATAGAGACACTTTGGAACTTAAACCCTTATTGACATGATCATATATCTGAGTGATTCCAAAAACTTCACGAGGAAGCTCCTGGAACTAATACAGGACTTCAGCAGGGTAGGAAGAAAGAAAATAAATGTACAAAAATCAGTGGGCTTCCTATATGCCCAAATTAAAGAAGCGAAAAAGCCCTGAAACAATCCCATATACTATAGCCCCTAAAAAAATGAAATACCTTGGTATAAACATAACCAAGAAAGTAAGAAACCTTTACAATGAAAACTATAAAACCTTAAAGAAAGAAATTGCAGAAGACACCAGAAGGTGAAAAGACCTCCCATGTTCCTCGACTGGCAGAATCAACCTCATAAAAATGACCATCATACCAAAGGCAATATACAGATTCAATGCAATTCCAATTAAAATCCCAAAGCAATTCTTTAAAGAATTTGACCAAACAATCTCAAAATTCACGTGGAGGGACAAAAGACCCAGGATAGCAAAAACAATCCTGAGTAACAAAAACACTGCTGGAAGTATCACCATACCAAACCTTAGTCTATACTACAAATCCATAGTTGTAAAAACAGCCTGGTATTAGTTCCAAAATACACACACAGATCAAGGGTGGAAGAGCCAGATACAAGCCAACACAACTACAGACATTTGATCTTTGAAAAAGGAGCCTAAAAAAATCCAATGGAAAAACAACAACATCTTCAACAAATGGTGCTGGCAAAACTGGATCTCCACATGCAGAAGATTAAAACTGGACTCGTACTTGTCACCATGTACAAGAACTAATTCCATATTATTCAAGGACCTCGATATAAAGCCAGAAACTATAAAAAAACTTAGTTGAAAAGGCAGGGAACTCCTGTAAGCTGATTGGGCTAGGCCAACAGTTCCGGAATGGGCATCCAATACCACCGTCACTACAAACAACACTCAACAGATGGGATCTTGTGAAATTAAAGAGCTTCTGTTCATATAAAGAGATTGTAACTCAAGCACAAAGGCAACCCACAGAAAGGGAAAAAATCTTCACTAACCACATATGTGATAGAGCTCTCTTATCCAGAGTGCACAAAGAACTTAAAAAAATAAACACCGAGGAAACAAATGGGCCAATTAAAAAATGGGCATTGGAACTTAAAAGAAACTTTACCAGGGATGAAATTAAAATGTCTAACAAATATCTTAGAAAATGTTCCACATCCTTAGCCATCACGGAAATGCATATCAAAACTTCCCTGATACATTATCTCATATTATCTCACCCTGGTCAGGATGGCAAAAATCAAGAATACAAACAACACCAAATGCTGGAGAGGATGTGGAGAGAGGAGAACTCTCCTACATTGCTGGTGAGAATCCAGACTCATACAGCCACTCTGGCGAGCTGTCTAGTTATACTTTTTTTTTTAATATACTTTTATTATTATTTCAGCTCATACAAACTTAATAGGTACACCAGTACCCTCCCTCCATCCTCCTCCCCCCACACCGCCTGCTCTCCCTCCCCTCACCCCACCCTCCCCATTCCCCTCTGCCTCCTGCCCCAATTGTCAGAGTCCTTTCTCATGCATGCCTGACTCTCCTCTGGGCCCTCCTCTTCGATGACTACAAGGACCCAGTGGCATTTCCCTGAACCCTTTCCTATGTTCCCCTTAAGAATAGGAACACTGATGTGGCTGTCAATCCCTTGCCTCCAAGGATCGTGGTGCCTTTAGCAGATGCTAGACTTTGTGAGGTCAATAGTGTGTTGGACATTGCACCGGGCATGCAATGTCCAATTATGATTGCTTCAGCCCTAACTTGTGTGGAGTATCTTGCAAATCATTGCTCCTCCCATCCTTTTATTCTTACACTCTTACCGCCGCCTCTTCCGCAAATGTCCCTGAGCTTCAGGATGGGGAGAGATTAGTCTGGCCTAGTTCTAGGTGGTTGATATAGAGTCTCTGAAGGTCAGGATAGTGGTTTGTTGATTTTCTTTTGCAGTTTTGTTGCTCCTGTAATGCCCTTCACTCCATCGAGATGGGCACTGTATGTGACCCCCTGGCCAGAGACAAAAAGCTGTTAAACAGGAGTCTTATTATAAGAGCACATTCAAGGGTAGATGTAATACTTATACCCAAAAGTAGAATCACAGGGCCATATGGCATTTGGCAATGGGAGGGGTCAATCACCCATTTACAAAATGGTTACTTTTTAATCTGCCAGACTATATGCCCTCCCCTTCTGGTGAGTTCATACCCCCTTAGTTGTAAATGATCAGGAACGAATGTCTGTGAACTTAACTAGGTGTCACATTACTTTCTTGCAGTCTGTGATGGAGGCCTATTTTCTCTACTGTAACCAGGTCATTTCTCTCCTTGTTTCTGGTGTGGACCTCCAACCCCATCCCTCCTGTTCATAATCCTTGCAATTACTGTAGGTAATACATAGATTTACCTATGAGTGTCTCAAGATGGGCTGGGTGGGTTTGGTATTAGGAGCCACCTATTAGGTAGCATATACGGCACTTAATTTTCTGTGTCTGGGATACTTCACTTAATATAATTGTTTCTAATGACATCCATTTCCCGGCAAATTCCAGTAATTCATCATTTTTGATGGCTGAGTAGTACTCCATTGTATAGATGAACCACAGTTTCCTTATCCACTCGTCAACTGTTGGACATTTGGGTTGATTCCATGTCTTTGCTATTGTAAACAGTGCTGCTATGAACATGGTTGTGCTTGTGCTATCGAGGCAAACCGCTGCTGTATGGGGTGTTATACCCAAAAGTGTAATAGCAGGGTCATATGGCATTTCAATCTTTAATTTCTTTAAGAATCTCCAGATGTCTCGCCAGAGTGGCTGTATGAGCCTGCATTCCCACCAGCAATGTAGGAGAGTTTGCCTCTCTCCACATCCTCTCCAGCATTTGTTGTTGTTTGTATTGTGGATTTTTGCCATCCTGACAGGGGTGAGATGATATCTCAGGGAAGTTTTGATTTGCATTTCCCTGATGGCTAAAGAAGTGGAGCATTTTTTAAGATATTTGTTAGACATTTTAATTTTATCACTGGTAAAATTTCTTTTAAGATCCAGGGCCCATTTTTTAATTGGGCCATTGGTTTCCTTGGAGTTTAGTTTTCTAAGTTCTTTGTGTACTCTGGACAGTAGAGCTCTATCAGATATGTGGTTAGTGAAGATTTTCTCCCATTCTGTGGCTTGCCTTTGAGCTCGTGTTACAATCTCTTTATCTGAACAGAAACTCTTTAATTTCACAAGATCCCAATTGTTGAGAGTTGGTAGCAGTGACTGTGCCATTGGATGTCTGTTTAGGAAATGTTGGCCTAGCCCAATCAGCTCGAGGGAGTTCCCTATCCTTTCAACTATGGTTTTATAGTCTCTGGCCTTATGCCAAGGTCCTTGATCCATTTGGAATTAAGTCTTGTACATGGTGACAAGTAAGGGTCCAGCTTTAATCTTCTGAATGTAGAGATCCAGTTTTGCCAGCATCATTTGTTGAAGATGCTATTCTTTTTCCATTGGATTCTTTGGGCCCCTTTGTCAAAGATCAAATGGATGTAATTTTGTGGGCTTATATGTGGGTCTTCAATCCTTATCCATTGATCTGTGTGTCTATTTTGGAGCCAGTACCAGGCTGTTTTTAGAACTATGGATTTGTAATATTAGACTAAGGTTCAGTATGGTAATACCTCCAGCAGTGTTTTTGTTACTCAGGATTGTCTTTGCTATCCTGGGTGTTTTGTGTCTCCATATGATTTTGAGTTTGTTTGGTCAACTTCTTTAAAGAATTGCTTTGGGATTTTAATTGGTATAACATTGAATCTGTATACTGCCTTTGATACAATGGTCATTTTTACGATGTTGATTCTGCCAATCCAGGAACATGGGAAGTCTTTACACGTTCTGGTGTCTTCTGCAATTTCTTTCTTTAGGGTTTTAAAGTTTTCATTGTAAAGGTCTTTTACCTCCTTGGTTAGGTTTAGACCAAGGTATTTCATTTTTTTAGGGGCTATAGTATATGTGATTGTTTCTCTCAAGGCTTTTTCACTTCTTTCATTCTGGGCATATAGGAAGGCCTCTGATTTTTGCACATTTATTTTGTATCCTGCCACCCTGCTGAACTTCTCAATTTGTTCCAGGAGCTTCCTGGTGGAGTTTTTGGGATCCCTCAGGTATAAGATCATGTCATCTGCAAATAGGGATAGCTTGACTTCTTTCTTGCCGATTTGAATGCCTCTTATGTCCCTTTCTTGTCTTATGGCTTCAGCTAAGACTTCAAGTACAATATTGAATAGAAGTGGTGAGAGTGGACAGCTTTGTCTAGTTCCTGATCGAAGTGGGAATGTTTCCAATTGTTCCCCATTGAGCATAATCCTTGCTGTGGGCTTGTTGTATATAGCATTTATTATATTGATAAAGGTTCCTTCTAGTCCTACTGTCTCTAGTGTTTTGATCATAAAAGGCTGTTGGATCTTGTCAGAAGCTTTTTCTGCATCTATCAAGAATATCATGTTGTCTTCGACTTTGGACTGGTTTACATGATGAATTACATTTATTGATTTCTATATGTTGAACCAACCTTGTGTGTCGGGGATGAAGCCTACTTGATCCCTGTGAATGATCTTTTTAATGTATTTTTGAATCCGATTTGCTAAGATTTTTTTGAGAATTTTTGCGTCTGTGTATATCAGAGAGATCGGCCTATAGTTTTCTTTTGCAAGTGAGTCTTTATTAGGTTTTGGGATTAAAACAATATTAGCTTCATAGAAGGAATTTGGTAGTGTTCCTTCCTTTGCTATTTGATGGAACAGTTTAAGGAGTATTGGTATTATTAACTCTTTAAATGTCTGGTAGAACTCTGTGCTGAATCCACCTGGTCCAGGACATTTTTTGGTGGGAAGATTCAACATTTATTCCTCAATTTCCTTATATGTTATAAAACTATTTAAATAATTCACAACTTCCTGATTCAATTTAAGTAAGTTGTGTTTACTTAGAAATTCATCCGTCTCTTTGTGTTGTCAAACTTCACAGAGTATAAGTTTTTGAAATATGATGTTATAATTCTCTTGATTTCTTGGGTATCAGTAGTGATAACTCCATGTTCATTTCTAATTTTGTTAATTTGGGTTTTCTCTCTCTTGCTTTTGGTTAATTTAGCTAGGGGTGTATCAATCTTATTGATTTTTTCAAAGAACCAGCTTTTTGACTGGTTGATTTTTTCTATCGTTTTCTTAATCTCGATTTCACATATTTCTCCCCTTATTTTGCTAATCTCCTCTCTTCCACTACTTTTGGGATCAGATTGCTCTAGTTTCTCTAAAGCTTTAAGCTGCATTGTTAAGTTGTTTATTTATGATGTTTCCATTTTTTTGATGTAGGCATTAAGAGCTATGAACTTACCTCTTAGAACAGCTTTCATTGTGTCCCAGAGATTTTGATAAGTTGTATTTTCATTATCATTCACTTTCAGGATATCTTGAATTTCCTTTTTAATTTCTTCTTGAATACAGTTCTCATTCAGCAACATATTGTTAAGTTTCCAGGAGTTAGTGTATCTTCTCTTGTTTGATGTTTTGTGGATGTCCAGCTTTAGGCCGTGGTGGAGATAGGGCACAGGTTAGAATTTCAACTTTTTTGTATATGTGTAGATTATTTTTGTGGCCCAATATGTGATCTATTTTGGAGAAAGTTCCGTGTGCTGCTGAGAAAAATGTGTATTCTTTGGTGCGTGGGTGGAAAGTTCAATAGAGATCTGTAAGGTCCATTTCTTTCAGGGTTTGATTAAGTTCCAACGTGTTTCTATTAAGCTTTTGACCTGTTGATCTATCCCATGTTGAGAGGGCGGTGTTGAAGTCCCTAAGAATTATCGTTTGGGGGTTGATTTCTTGCTTTAGACACTGTAGGGATTTCTTAATGAATGTGGAGGGGCCTGTATTGGGTGCATATATATTCAGTATTGTGAAGTCTTCTTGGTGAATTGTACCTGTGACTAAAATGTAGTATCCATCCGTGTCTCTTATAATTTTCTTTGGTTTGAAGTCCACTTTGTCTGATAGCATAATGGCTACCCCTGCCTGTTTTCTGCTTCCATTAGCTTGTAGAATTGTTGACCAGCCTTTTATTTTTAGAGCGTGCCTATCTTTTGTGGTGAGATGGGTTACCTGCAGGCAGCAGATTGATGGATTGTGATTTTTAATCCAAGTTTGTAATCTGTGTCTCTTGATTGGTGAGTTAATTCCATTAACATTTAGTGTTATAATGGATTAACTATTTTTAATTCCAGACATTTATTATGTTTAGTAGTTTTTATAAGTATATTGCTTCGCTTTTAATGGTGTTATACTTGCCTTCTGTTCTCCTGGATATGCCTGTTTTTTTCTTCACCCTTGAGTATCATTTCTAGCATTTTTTGAAGGCCTGGTTTGGTGGACATGTATCCCTTCACGTATTCTTTGTGCTGGAAGATTTTTCTTTCTCCTTCGATCATGACAGATAGTTTTGCAGGCTAAATCAGTCTGGATTGACATTTTTGCTCATTCAATACTTGAAGTATGTCTCTCCAAGCTCTTCTTGCTTTTACTGTTTTGACTGAGAAGTCATTTGTTATTTTAATAGGTTTACCTTTAAAAGTGCCTTGTTTTTTTCTCCCTTGAAGCTCTCAGCACCAGTTCTTTATCTTGAATGTGGAGTGTTTTAACTCTTATTTGCCATGGCGTGCTTCTGTTTTGGTCGTATCTGTTTGGGGTGCAGAATGCCTCTTGTATATGGATGGGCCTCTCTTTTTTTAGATGAGGAAAGTTTTCCTTGATGATCATTTGAAAAATTTCCTCAGGGGTGGTATTTTGAGATTCTTGCTCTGGTATTCCATGAATATGCATGTTAGGCTTCTTCAGGGTGTCCCATAACTCTTGGATATTTCCCTCAAGTATCTTTTTGGCTTTAACAACCCCTTCCATTGAGTTGGTTAGTACTACTACTTTATCTTCAAGGTCTAAAATTCTGTTCTCTGCTTCCTTAGTTCTGTTGATAAGACTGTCTGTGGAGTTCTGGGTTGAAGACGTCTTTTAGCTCAGTTTTAAACTCTGCTGGAGTCTGTTTTAACTGCTCTATGCCAATTTTTGTTTCTTGCACTGTTTTTCTCAACTCCTCCAAGTGTCTGTTGTGCTCCTCTTCAAAGCGATTGATTCGATTATGTAATTCCTCCCGGATGTCCTCTTTCATAATATTGAACATGGTAATAATTATCATATACTTGGAAGTCGTTATCTTGGTTCAGGCTTTCTTGGCCATTTTCTGTGGGTTTGTTCTGGTTGGAGTCTAACATTATGGGATTAATTCCTTCAGTGGGAAATTTGTTTACTTGAGTGTTGCTTCTCATGGATTTGCACTTTGACTTTGGCATTGTCATTTTAACTTTTAAGATCTTTCAATTTCACTAAACTGAATTATTTGGCCTGGGGTTCTGGGGGTGGGCAGGGACGGAGCTTACCTAGGTCGTGGTGAGGCCCGGCTGGACCGTGCGTGCGTCCTGGCATGGAGTGGGGTGGGAAAGTGAGGATGGGGGCGTAGGCGTGGAGCTATTTAACCCGAGGGGAGCTGGGGCAGGGCCCGGGCGCAGGGGGAGGTCCTCCTCGTCCCTCGACCCTGCCTGAGGCTCCGGCTGTATGGTGGGGTAGGAGCTGGGTCCCTTGGACTGACCTGAGGTTCTGGGGTCAGGCAAGGGCAGAGCTTACCTAGGTCGTGTGTGAGGCCCGGCTGGACCGCAGGCGCTTCCCGTCCGGGGAAGCGGGAAGGGGAAGGGAGTCTGGTTATTCTTAAAGAAGTTAAAAATTTAAATGCCATATGAACCTGCTATTCCACTTTTGGGAATAACCCCCCATACAGCAGAAATTCACCTTGATAGCACAAGCACGACCATGTTCATAGCAGCACTGTTTACAATAGCAAAGTCATGGAATCAACACAAATGTTCAACAGTTGACGAGTGGGTATAGAAAATGTGGTACATTTATACAATGGAATACTACTCAGCCATCAAAAATGATGGATTAATGAAATTTCCTGGGAAATGGATGGAATTAGAAACAATTATATTAGTGAAGTATCCCAGACACACAATATTAAGTGCCATATGTACTCCCTAATAGGTGGATCCTAGTACCAAACCCACTTAGAGACACTCAAAGATAAATCTCTGTAATACCTACAGTAACTGCAAAGTTTATAAACAGGAAGGATGGGGAAGAAGTGCCCCACCAGAAACAAGGAGAGAGGGTATGATGTTACAGCAGAGAAAATAGGCCACCATCAAGGACTGCAAGTGAGTAATGAGACATCTGGTTAAGTTCACAGACTTTCCTTCCTGAGCATTTGCAACTAATGGGGTATGATCTCACCAGAAGGGGAGGGCATATAGGCTGCCAGATAGCAAGTAACCATTTTGCAATAGGAGACTCACCCCCCACCACCACAGTCTCCTACTTTTATTCCATCTACCATTGAATATACTCTTATTGTAAGACTCTAATTTAACAGCTTTTTATCTCTGGCCAGGGGGTGATATCTAATACCCATCAGGATGGAGCCAAGGGCATTGCAGGAGCAGCAAAATTGAAAAAAAAATCAACAAACCATAATTCAGAACATCAGAGACTCTATATCAACCACCTGGATCTAGGCCAGCCTAATCTTTCCCCATCCTGAAACTCAGGGAAATTTGAGGAAGAGGAGGTGGTAAGATTGTAAGAGCCAAAAAATGTGGAGGAGAAACAATATGCAAGATACTACACACAAGTTAGGTCTGAAGCAATCATAATAGGACTTTGCATGACCTGTGCAATGACCAACACATTATTGACCCCTCAAAGTCTAGCATGGACTAAAAGCACTAGGGTCCTTAGAAGCTAGGGATTAACAGCCACAATAGTGTTTCTATACTTAAGGGGAACCCAAGAAAGAGTTCTAGGAAATGCCACTGAGTCCTTACACCTAATCAGAGAAGACGACCCAGAGGAAAGTTTGACATACACATTAAAGGATGCTCCAGGGATCGGGGGAGGGGCACTGGGAGATAGGGAGGGAGGAAGGGAAAGGAAGGGAAAAAGGGGGAATGGAGCAAGGGATTTCAAGAATGGGTGGAGGGAGGGATGTGTACCTATTAAGTTTTTACAAGCGGAGATAAATAAATAAATAAATAAATAATGGAAAAAACAAAAAGAAAAAAAAAAACTTGACCTGTATTTGTCACCATGTACAAAACTTAATTCCAAATGGATCAAGGACCTCAATAAAAGACCAGAGACTATAAAAACCTTAGTTGAAAGGGTAGGGAACTCCCTCAAGCTGATTGGACTAGACCAACAGTTCCTAATCAGAACACTCAACAGATGGGATCTTGTGAAATTAAAGAGCTTCTGTTCAGATAAAGAGATTATAAATCGAGCACAAAGGCAACCCACAAAATGGGAGAAAATCTTCACTAACCACATATCTGATAGAGCTCTATTATCCATAGTGAACCACAAATTTAAATAAAACTAAAAACTAAGAAGATAAATGGCCCAATTAAAAAATGAGCCTTGGCATGCACATTAAAGGACACTCCGGGGATGGGAGGGTGAGGCACTGGGGGATGGGGAGAGAGGAGATAGGGGAGGGGGGCACAGGAGGGTGGGGGGGTAAAGGGAGGGAGAGAACCAGTGTACCTGTTAAGTTTGTATGAGTGGAAATAAAAAAGTAAATAATAAAAAAGTGAGCCTTGGAACTGAAAAGAAACTTTTCCAGGGATGAATTTTAAATGTCTAACAAATATCTTAAAAAATGCTCCACATCCCTAGCCATCAGGGAAATGAAAATCAAAACTGCTCTGAGAGGTCATGTAACCCCACAATACAAACAACACCAAATGCTGGGGAGGATATGGAGAGAAGGGAACTCTTATACATTGCTGGTGGGAATGCAGGCTTATACAATCATTCTGGTGATCAGTATGGCGATTTTTAAAAAAGTTAAAGATCGAAATGCCATATGACTCTCCTATAGCACTACTGGGGATAATCCCCCATAATGCAGAAATTTGTTACAGTGTCATGAGCACTACCATGTTCATTTCAGCACTGTTTACAATAGCAAAGTCATGGAATCAACCCAAATGCCCAACAGTTGATTGGATAATGAAAGTGTGGTACATTTATACAATGGAATATTACTCAGCCATCAAAAAGATGTATTAGTAAAATTTTCCAGGAAATGATTGGAATTAGACAAAAATTTTATTAATGAAGTGTCCCGGACACAGAAATTTAGACACTGTGTGTACTCCCTAATTAGTTGATGTTAGTTCTAAACTCATTTAATTGCACAGACACAAGGGAGAGGGGGAGGGAGTTAGGGGAGTAGAAAAAGGGGTGAAGTGGGGAGAGTGAAAGGGATGATGACTGGTTAGGGGAGAAGGGAGGAAGAGGATGAGGGTACCTATTGAGCTTGATGATTAGGAAAAAAATAAAATGTGGGAGAAGAAAAAAAGAAAATCACTCAGAGTCTACACCCTTATTACCCATCTAAAGCCAGATTTGCCTGGTCTTCTGCAACAGATACAGGTGTATGCTTGACACATAATTGCTGGATGAACTTTGCACACATTCATGAAGAACTGATACTTAAGAGCAACCCTAAGGAGACCTGCAGGAGACTAACTGATGAGCAAAGACTCGGATCATAGCAGGTGGGAGCATTCCCTGGATAGCAGGATAAGATTGAGGAAGGTGGTTCAGGAAGCTTGCATTCTTCAGCATACTTGGACAGATATGCTGCTTGACAAGTGAGATTTGCTCCCTCTCTCAGCAATAGATATGATGTGGCTAGTTTTCTCGGCTCCTGATGTTGATATGAACTCTCCTGCCAAGCTGGACTTAAAACATCTTAAGTCAATTATAAGCCAAAAAATACTCCTTGCTACCCAAAGTTGTGAATGAATTTATGGGTAACATGCAAAGTACCTGCAACAGCATCTATATTAATTTTTCCATCTTAGAATGCTAGGCACTCTCTGTTCCAAGCTCTTTGCTATTTAACAAAGGTTTATGTAGCCTACTGTCTCTTATAATTGATGCTATTTGTTGAATTACCTTTGGAGCAAAACTCAAATCTAGTTACTCAAGCTTAAACTTAGTGATTCAAAAGCATATAGAGAACAATTATACCCAAAGTCATGGCCCTTATGTCCATTAATGTTGAGTTGACAATGTGTTGTGCTACTAGCCTTAAAGATTTGCAGATACACACAAGTGAAATGTTGGGAAACCTTAATGTAAATAAAAGTCAATAGATAGAAAAAAATTAAAAAACTAATAGTCATAACAATAGTCAACATATGTATTCTTTAGAGAAGATATCACTAATTGTGATGGTGCTTTGAAATCTCTAGCCATACTTTGTATTTCTTTGAAAATTTATGTTTGATTACATAACAAATAAATTTGATATAAAATTTTTTGCATGTGTATGTGGCATAGCTGTGTATATTCATTTTGAAATATGTGTGAGTACACATATATGTAAGTTCACTTGCACAGATGTGTGCATGTAGATGAGAAAGCAGAAAATTTGAACCCTGTTTCTTCATGATCCCTCTCCACATTATTTATCAGGCATGTTCTCTCAACTAATCCTAGAGGCCACTTTGCAACTTACCTACATAGCCAGTTAACACTGGAGACTCCTTATCTGTTTCCAAAATTTTGAGAATAAAGAGAGCAGTCATGGCTGTCTTACATTTTTTCAGGCGGTTGCTAGAGCTCTGACCTTCAAACTTTATTCTTGTCTAGCAAGCATCTTTTGTGCGCTGAGACATTTTCCCAGATCTAGAAATACATTTTAGAGGTGTTTTTAGTGTTGATATATCTGAATTCTGGACCATGCTTATTTAGGTTTTTGTTGCTGAATCCCCACCGGGCCAGCCGGGGAAAGGAGGGGGAAACAGCAGTGCCTCGAGGCTCCAGGTGAATGGACGAGCCAGTGACGGGGTCACCAACCAGACCTCGGGAATCAGGTGAAAAGCAAGCAGTGGACGATTTGCTACAGTTTCAGCTTTAGTTCAAGAAGTGTTTGGGCTTATACAGGGTCAGGGTCCAATCAGGTGTTGTCATCCTTCTGCTGGGGGACAGCCACCAATCATTTAACTCTTTACTGTGTCCATCACAGGGGCAGGTTAGATGGCTGCTTCCCATTGGTTGTTCATCCCTCCTCCTCATTGGTTGTTCATTATTCCGCCTATATGGTTTCTCTATTGGGACATGTCAGGTCATGTTCATACTTCTCCAGGCTTGTCCATAGCTGGGAGCTCGGGCTAGGGCCTCCCTGAATCAGTAGTGCCACAGGTTTTGATTCTCTGGCATACCAAAAGGATATGGGCATTGAAAAAGCCAAGAAGCTTGCTTATTTTCCTAAAATCACTTGGTATTTTTTCATTGTAAGTTAATAAAATGTACAACTTGTCTTTTTATTTATTTATTTATTTGTTTTTATTACACATTTTTATTGCCTAATCATACAAACTCAATAAGTATTCTCCTCTTTCTCTTCTCTCCCCTTTTCTATTGTTCCCCATTGCACTCTCCCTCCTTCCACTCCTCCTTTTCACTACTTTCCTCCCTCCCCCTCTCCCAGTGCCACTTGCTTACTCCCTCCCATACCCCAGAGCATCCATTTATGTGGGCACTCAACTTCCCTCTGAATCATCTACACTAGCGAGGGTTCAGAACTCAGTGGCATAGCCCAGAGCCCCTCCTTGGGCTCCTGCAAGCATGGAAACACTATTGGGACTGTTTTACCCCTTGTCTCTAAGGACCCTGCTGTCTGAAGCCTTCTCCCCTGTGATCTATGCTAGACTATGGGGGGTTGTGGGCATGTCAGCCATTGTGCAGGTCTGGTAAAGGCCAATCACATTGTGGCTATATCCTGGCTGCTGCAGCCCTGACTTGTGTGGAATATCTTGTATATCTTTGGTTTTCCCCATCTTTAGGGTCTTACTATCTTGCTGTCCCCTCTTTTTCAAGGTTTGCTGAGCTTTAGGATGGGGAGAGATTTGGTTGGTATGGTTCCAGGTAAATAATGTAGGGTCTTTGGTGTTCTGAATTATGGTTTGTTGTTGTTTTCAGTTTTGTTATTCCTGCACTGCCCATGGCTGCATCCTGACTGATATCAAGGTGATCTCCTAACCAAAGACAAAAGACTAATTGAACATCCTAATGTAAGAGGAGACTCAAAAGTAAATGAAAGAATAGTAGGACACAGCAGTGAGGGGGTGTCAGTCTCCTTTTTGCTGGTTAGTTACCATCCAACTGCAAGTCCCTATATCCTTCCTGACTGGGGAGATCAGATCTCTTCACTCCCAAGTGAACAAGAAGGGAAGTGAGAGTGTGCTGTACCGGATGTCTCACTACATACATGCAATATATGATTGTGGCCTAATTTATCTATTGAAATCTGTTCCCATCTCCTTTTTTTTGAGGCCCTCCTTCCTCTTCCTTCTGTTTATAATCCTTTGTCATTAGAGTAGGTTTACAGAGATTTATCTTTGAATAGGTATTAAGTGGGTTTGGAACTAGGATCCACTTGTTAGGGAGTATGTATGGTGTCTAACTTTCTGTGTCTGGGATATTTCACTCAATATAATTTCTAGTAATTCCTCCCATTTCCTGGAAATTTTTATTACATCATTGATGGCTGAGTAGTATTCTGTTGTATAAATGTACCACATTTTCACAGCATCTTCAACAAATGGTGCTGCCAAAACTGAATAGTCCCATGCAGAAGATTAAAACTGGACTCATACTTGTCACCATACACAAAAATCAACTCCAAATGGATCAAGGACCTTACTATTAGGCCAGAGAGTATAAAAATGTTAGTTGAAAGGGTAGGGACCTCCCTCGAGCTGATTGGGCTGGGCCAATAGTTCCCAAACAGAAATCGAATAGCAATGGCACCAGAACCAACACTCAACAAATGGGATCTTATGAAATTAAAGAGCATCAGTTCAGATAAATAGATTATAAAACAAGCAAAAAGGCAACCCCCATAATGGGGGAAATCTTCATTAACCACATGTCTGATAGAGCTCTATTATCTTGAATGCACAAAGAACTTAAAAAAACTAAACAAACCAAGGAGATAAATAAATAGAAAGAAGCCCAATTAGAAAATGGACCTCAGAAATGAAAAGACACTTTCCAGGGACCAAATCTAAATGTCTAAGAAATATCTTTAAAAATGTTCCACATCCCTAGCCATCAGAGAAATGCAAATTACAACTACCCTAAGATATCATCCCATTTTAGTCAGGATGATAAAATTCCACAATATGAACAACAACAAATGCTGGAGCGATATGGAGAGAAGGGAATCTCATATACATTGCTGGTGGGAACAGAGGCTTATACAGTCACTATGGCAATCTGTATGGTGATTTCTAAAAAATTTAAGGATTGAAATGCCATATGACCCTACTATACCACTGCTAAGAATAATCTCCCAAAATGCAGCTATTCACTACAGTGACACAAGCACAACTATGTTCATTGCAGCATTATTTATAATAGCAAAGTCCTGGAACCATCCCAAATGACCAACAGTTGATGAATTGACAATGAATATGTGGCACATTTGTCTTCTTATTCTTATTTTTTATCATCATTTGTGCATTTATATATGAGATTGTGGTATGGAAATCGATGTGAGTATAACATGGTACACATGTAGAGATAAGAGGAATACTGTGGGGTCAATTCACTCCTACCTTTACTTGGGTTCTAAGGATCAATTTCAGGAAATTAGGCATCTGTATCAAGTGCCTGTATCTTCTGAGGCATGCATCTGGTCATCATTTGATTGTTTTAAGAACATGGTATCATTAGCATGGAGGGATAGAACTGGTATGTTTGGATAAAAGCAAATGATGATAATGAGAAGGAAGAGGAGAACATTTCTAGGACAGGATGGTTACTCGTCAAGTCATGTGGGTAAGTTGAAGAAGAAAATGAGAGCAGTGTTTGGAATAAGAATCAAAGAAAAGTATCAGTAAAAGACAGAAGAGTGATCAGAGAGCCACAACAAAAACATATAGTTATTTTACAAAATTTTATTCATCAAACAATCCAGACAATTTCAAAGCATTTCTTAGCTCTATTCAAAAATCCTGAGGCAACAATAAATATTCTAAATATTCTTCATTGGTTATATCTAAGTTAAAGAATATTGAAGGAAATTATTTCCATGATGCTCATGTAATTGCACTGAATGAATTAAAAAAAATTTGAAAATAAGGACCTTACATGAATCATGGACTTAATAAGAAGTGTCTATGTGAGAAAAACTTATATTGAGTACTTTGCATATTAATTACATTGAATATTTAATATAAATAGATATCTTAGATATTTTTTATATATTTTGTATATGGAAAAATTTATACTCAATTAAAAAGAACAGTAGTGCATTCATATCTCTGCAAAATCTAAGCAGAAGCAGTGACACTTGACACGTGTACCATATGACGCCAAAACTGCATTTTTCCCATAATACCAAGAAATCTTGGTTGCTAACTCAAAAATTCTCTGAAGATTGTGATTGGAAAAGTTAAAAAGTTCTTAGCACATCATTCTCTTCAGTAGTAGGAATATGTCTTGTTGAAACTGTTTGTGTTTCAGTATTTTGTTTAATAACAACCACATTTTCTCAAGAAAATATGTGATAAGATCAATATGTAATATATCTGGGAGTAATCAGATCATCAAAACATCTTCTCACAATCTTCTTTACTTTTCTCTTTTTCTCTACTTACCTTGCCATTATCAAAAGCTGTGAAGTTCCACAAAACATTACACCTAAGGCAAAAAGAACCTGGTTGAAGAGCAAATAGCAGATATGACAGAAAGTATTTTATAATTCTGGCATAGGTGGGGGAAGGAATCCCAAAAATATTTCCTAGAGAAATAAATATTTATATTAAATATGAAGAATATTAAATAACTATGAGAAGAAAAGAAAGCTGAAGGATAAGATGAGTATGATCTGGACAGATTAAATGATTTATGGTATTAAGAGAGGGAAAATTACTACATTAACTTGCCATAAAGAGTTGTTAGTACTGAATTGTAGCACAGAGGCAAGATAAAGTCATTTTAATATCATTATCAGAAATCTCCCTTCAACTGACACCTGTATGAGTCACTATACATTTCATTATGACCAAGTCACATTCTACATTCTACTGTCATCTTTCTTATCATTTTAGGCAGTTCAGCGCCAGTTGGCAAATACCAAATGAAACATTTCTCATATAAATTAAGAAAATACAAATAGTCTAGTCTACAGCACCTATTTATCTGTCTAGTTAGCAGTATTTTTAAATGAAATACTGGATTTGGTATTGAACAAGATGAAACTACAAAATCAGCTAATATCTCCAGGTAAGATATTTTTCATGTCATTATTGGTGTTTAGTATTTAAAGATGTTAACAACAAGTAGTAGGTTCACTACTTTAGTTACAATAATTAGTTAGCAATAAACCTACCATAAGCTTAAAATAACATAAATTAAAAATGGATTCAATATCTGTAATTTTCCAAACATCACAATGCAGCCTAATGTACATTGAATGTAACCAGAACACTTATATTAGACTACAATTGCTCAGAGTCAACTACCATATAAGTTTTCATGATAAAATGTGACTAATCTCGTGTAATTTGTTGAACATTTATTTCAGAAAATAAATACCAGCAGCAAAATATAACCACAGACAGTTATTTAATCTTGTGAACATGTTACTGACCTGAGGATATGGCTGGGTGCTGCTACCCACACAGTCATACAACATCTTTAGCTCAGGGAGAGATGGCAATTTCCTAAAAATTTTAAAATTTTAAAACCTTAAAACTGAATTTAAAGATTATATATTTATATATTACATTCACACTATTGTAAAGAGAAAAATATCTCAGTCAAGAAAATCTTTATTAATATTAGAATAACCAGAAAGCCCATAATAATATTTGAGAGAAAGCCAACTGTGTTGATTAATACTAATTATCAACCTTACACCTAGGAAGCAGGACTCTAGGCCCACTTGAGAAGGATTTTTCTAGATTATAGTTGGTATCTGGACATATTTTGAGGGATTGTCTCGATTTTACTAATTGGTGTGTGAGGAAGATCTAGCGTAAAAATCAGCACTACCATTCTCTGTGCTTGAGGTTCCATCCTGAGGGCCTGAAATATACAAAATGGTAAAAATAAATTGAGCATTATCATGCACACATACATGGATTCATTGTTCTCGTATCTTTTTGTGGATATCATGCTTTGTTGGTTTGCTACAGTGAGTTTCCATCAAGATGGGGGTCTATCCCCTTTAAAAACATAAATCAAAATATTAAACATTTACTCCACTTAAGTTTGCTTTTAATAAGGTACAATGTCACAGCAATGAAATAAGCAATTAAACACCAATCTTGTTACTAATACTATTGACTTGTTTGATAGTCTATAAAGTCACTAAATTTTCCAAATGAAAGGACTATTTCACTAATCATGCAAGGTATTAGATTAGATGTTCTAGACCTCCTGGAATGATTTATTATATGAAATGGAGAACAGGAGGTCCTTGTACTCAGTAACACAAAGCTCCTTCTAAAGTGAAAGCCAACTTTTTAATTCAGTTAAAAAAGAATTATGAGTCAAACTTAAACCACACACCAATTCATACAAAAGAGATATGACCATGTCATTTGCAAATGGGTGAAAGATAAGTATGCTCTGACTCAGAGATTTTTTAAAAATCTGTTAAGAAATATTGAAAATGCTTTTACAGAGTAAGTTTGATGGGATTTTAAAATTGCCATATATATCACTGCAAATATTTTATTTGAATTGGTAATTGGTAATGTATTAAGTCACTGAGATGAAATCTTATAAAGTTAAATTTTGGTTCACTTTAGAGCACGGTTTTGTTGCACATGCTATTCTTTGTGACTGATTTAACAAAGTGTGGACAGCTAATAAGTAATCTTTATGAAACCACAGAATTAAAGTAATGCATTCTATTATTTAGTAAGAAATTATTTCATTTGTTATAATTTATCTCTAGCTGTCTGAGGTAAAGCTACATGAAAGGGGTTATTAGGTAAAAGACGATAGTTTAAGAGGATTTTTTTCTTCAATTTTGAAAAATATTTATCAAAGTAAGAAAGAATATTCTGTTAATAAGGAAATATCTGATGCCTATGGTTAAAACAATTATATTCTTACAATTTCTTTACACATGTTCAATTCATTAATTTAGATAAAAATTAGTAGCTCAGCCTGGAAAACAGTAACACATTTATGTTTTCTTCATGTCAGAAGGAAAAGAAGTCCATGGAAAATACCCATAGATTATTATAACTCTCAGTCTCCATCCAAGAAGCTTCTGTTTTTTCCATTAGATAAGAATTAGAAAGAGACTCACAACTACCTAAAGTGCAGAGAATTAGCATCTGTGCAGGGTTTTGTCCTAGAAGTACATCAGTATCACATATACACACACTTCACTAATGGAATGGTAAGGCACAAAGGAAAGAAAAATGCAAGAAAATAGAGTGGGAGGGAGAAGTGCTAACAACAGCATCTACTGGACATGACAGGATTGTTGTTCCCATGAAATCATTCCAGCTATGTAAACCTACACAAGACCTACACAGGACTGAGACTACCATATTTCATCATAAAATGGAGATATTATGAGGTGCCATCCCCCCTGAGGACATATAAATAGTTAATGCTTTCTGCGAGAAGGGAAGTGTAACAGTTACTCATAACTATTGCTGTGAGAGAATATTCAAAGTCAAACAACTTAAGGGAGAAGGGACATAGCAGAGGTTGCATGGCTGGTTGGCCAAAGCTGGAGGAGGCTAGGTCACTGCAGACATCTTGGAAGCTGAGAGCTGCAAGACTGCTTGCTGCAAAGGCAGACTTCTCTAGAGGTAAGGTGGGACTAATCCACCTCAAGGCCCAACCCTTGTGATTGCCTTCCTCCAGCAAGACTCGACCTCTCAAGGTGGCATGACCTTGCCAAATCCATGAGACTCTGGGGGACATATTTCAAACTATGACAGGGAGCCACTTTCTTCAGTTGTATAATCACTGATATAGCACTCACACTCCAGCACATGCCAAGAAACATACTAATGTAGACAGCTTACATTAAATTCCACAGGATTTACACACACACACACACACACACACACACACACACACACACACACTCAATGTGAAAGTAAGAGAAGGCTGATTTGGAATTAAGTTTTCAGTTGGATAAACATGGAGGATAAAATTGGGCACTACTGGGTGAGCATAACCTACATGCCCTGAATACATGCATTAAACTGATTAAACTGTCAAGGAATAAAAAATAAAATTAGAATTAAAAAAGTATTCACTCTCTAAATTATTCACAATGAAGTACTGCAGGATGGCTTGGATAATAAAGCTCAGTAACAGAGTATTTACATGGTTGAAGTTCTGTGTTCCATTCTAAGCAAAAGTGTGTATGTGTGTGTGTATGTAAGAGAGAAATATGTAAGATACCATCTAAGTAAAGGCTTACTCAAATCTGATTTTGTTATTGATTCATTTATAACGATTTCAAAGATACTGTGGAAAAATCAAGGAACTTTTGCAAGGACTTAGAAAGCACCCTTTGAGCAGTATAGTATGTATCAAGGAATCATATGAAGCTGCTGGTTTGTGTTAGCATTCAGAAAGCAAGCTTGCTTTTATTGGGTTCTAGTGAACATTTGATCATGGGCATGAAATTTAAAATGTATCTTTTTGTATTTCATTAATTTTATTGAAAGGCAGTTGGGTGAGATTACCTCTGCACACTCAAAATGAACACTTGATGTTTCCAAATACTGAATATACCAGCCTTTGGAAAAACTGACAAGTTATTCACAAATCATGGTTTATAAAGTTTAAAAATAAAGTACATTGTAATTCTTTGGTTTATTTTTTTTCCAGCAAGCATTTATCCACTACATGATGTCAAGACTGGTTACAGTCATTGTGGACAGACTGGGTTGGGTACTGAACTGAGGAGGCGTCTGGAATGCTTTAATACTGTAGACCTCCTCCCTTTCAGGTGTCCCAGGAGGCTCCTGACCATATCTGAGACACGTAGAGGAATCTTGCAAATATACCCTCTGTCTGTTAAAACAACATTCTACCAGAAATAATGGCAGTTGTATTTTTAAAAACAAAAATCTGTAATAAAAGAACTTACTTTAGCAGAACAAAGCAAGTTTTCAGAATGAAAACTCATTAAACTAATATTCTCAGGGGGGAAATTAAGATAAGGGAGTATTTATACAAAAGATTTTTTAATATAATGGATACAAACATCACATAGAAGAAGTATGAAAGATAGTCCATGATAGTCAAACTTGTGGGGTCTGGTTTTTATTGTTTTATTTTGTTTTTTTTTTCCTTTATATAAAATGCCCACAAACTTAACTGTAATTCTTAAGTAGCAACAAAAAACCCACCTTTCCCCCTCGGCCAGAGATACATCTAATACCCATCAGGATGGAGCCAAGGACATTGCAGGAGCAGCAAAACTGAAAAAAAATTCAACAAACCATAATTCAGAACATCAGAGACTCTATATCAACCACCTGGATCTAGGCCAGCCTAATCTCTCCCCATCCTGAAGCTCAGGGAAATTTGCGGAAGAGGGGGTGGTAAGATTGTAAGAGCCCAAAGATGGGGAGGAGCAACAATATGCAAGATACTACACACGAGTTAGGGCCAAAGCAATCATAATAGGACTTTGCATGACCTGTGCAATGACCAACACATTATTGACCCCTCAAAGTTTAGCATGGACTAAAGGTACTAGGATCCTTAGAAGCTAGGGATTAACAGCCATAATAGTGTTCCTATACTTAAAGGGAACACAAGAAAGAGTAATAGGAAATGCCACTGAGTCAATCCTTACACCTCATCAGAGAGGAGGACCAAGAGGAAAGTTTGACATACACATTAAAGGATGTTTCATGGATGGGGGCAAGGAGACACTGGGAGATAGGGAGGGAGGGGGAGAAAGGGAGGGAAAAGGGGGAAGGGAGCAAGGGGGTCCAGGAAGGGGTGGAGGGAGGGGACCGGGGTACCTATTAAGTTTGTATGAACAGAAATTTAAAAAAAAAAAAAGAAAAAACCCATCTCTGAATTACCTATTGTGTATTGGCATATCTATTGCCAAGAATTACCTATTATATATTCTAGGTTCCAAGAAGCATTACAATACTAGAATATTAACTGTGATAGTGCCATTCTTGAAAAGTGCATTTATGAAATATTGGTTTTGATATAAATATCATAATCTAAATTTTGACATTGAAATTAAGCAGTTTACCATTTCAATAGCATTTAAATACACTAATCCTATATAGAAAGTTAGATCAATAGTGAAAATGAAGATTCACAGTTTACCTTCCCAGGCTTATTATTTCATTCACATTTATGTTTTTAGCTTTGATTTGAATTCCTCACAGATGAATTCAAATTTTACCATAACTCTACTATGCACAGAAATAGACGGCTTTCCCAAGTGTTCGATGGCAATCAACGTGTGATGTGCTCAAATTTCCTAGCTTGAATCCACTATAACATTATGGACTCCATAGGTCAGGCTTGCAGGGACAGGGTTCATTATTGCAACACTGCTATTTAACTAGATTACAAAAATCCAACTCAATAGAAGTCTGCCTAAATACTACTAGCTGCTAAAAGTGAAATGTTCACAGCCAAGATCCATAACCATGAGTAGATATGTTAAATGTTCACAGTTAGTTTTGACCATAAGATGGCAAATCATTAATATGAACTAAGAAATTTAGGTGACTAGGATATATATAGATCAATAACCAAGTTTACATTTTTACATACATAATTGCTTTCTAATAGCCCACCTACTTTTGCAATGATATGTTAACTATATCATTGGGGCATGCTAGCAATTTTTAGAAACCTACATTATTGTGTAAGTACATCATGCAAATTCATAATGCTCATCAGCTAAGAGATTCCTATGTGTTCATATATGGGCTAAACTTTTGGCCCATGTCTTACTTGGGCTTCTATAATTTTTAATTATCTACAGGAAATTGATAAGCAAATTGGAGAAAAAAGGATTTCAATACTTTAAAAATATCAGGTTTGGAGGATGCTATTTCTTAAGCTAATTTAATGAAATTATTAACATATCTAAAGGTTGGGTAACTCTTAAGAGTGCTGTGCTTTGTGAATGCCTCCCATAGCTTAAAGGATCAGAAAAGTTATCCTTCCCTTTACAATGCCAATTCCATAGTGTTCATTTTGAAAATAATATTTCAGTTCTTCAGTTGCAAAAGAAAATGACCACTGTAGAAACTTTTCTCAATTGCAGAGAAAAACTTCTGAATTTATCCATTTAAGAAACCATTTCAGGAATTGTTGGAAGGTGAGTTATTCTTTAGTAACTGTGCCTCAGTTGCAGTGTGGTGCACCAGATACAATCCATTTCAACTTCTGTACATTTGGTTTGGAGCACTTGTTTGATGAATATTTAGTGACACACTTGGATACAAGCTCTGCCAGAAAATCAAATCTCAGCCATTTACCTTGGAATGTTTCTGATGACATTCTACTCCTTTATTTAACTCTCCACTTTGGTGCTTGAATCTCCAGTGCAATGATAGACAAGGCCAACACAGAAGGTTTTGTCTTGGAAAATATGATCCTGCATGGCATGCATAGAGTTGAGCTTCTAGTCTTTCAAAATTAAGGCTAGTTTTTCTTTCGGATGGCAGGTGCTCTTGAATGAGTGAGCAATACAGTTGTAGAAATTAAAAGGCAGTTGGCTTTGACTTTCCAACACACCTTTTTTAACACAATCTTCTCCATTCTCAAGTCTGAAACAGTGAACAATGACATTCGGATCAAGTCAGCCGCCAGCTTCCTTTCCTTTTCTATGGATTTCACGGCCAAGTAAAAGCAGCTGAGCCCAACACACCAAGATATTTCGGTTGTACTTTCATTTTAGACAGAAATCTGTCCGGTAAATTCACAGCTAGAAAAAATGTTTCTGCATCAATACCGAAGAACTGAATAAGATTAAGATCTTTCACTTCAAGGTCCCTGAGTCACACAATCATTTTGAGACCTTTATGTGCACACTCGGTAAGTTTCAAGCCTCAGACCTTTGGCTGACATCTTGACTCCTTATCCAACAGGATATTCAGCTGGTGTTGCAGTTTCTGAGAGTCAGTTGTCAATATTTCAATCATCTTGCCAGCAACTGCCCCTCCGCAGGGGCCCCTCCCCAGGCCTGCTTAGATGTCATCCCTTGATACTGGATCTGAGAGGCCTATGAACAGACAAGCATAGAGAAGCCCAGGGAGGGTGAACGGTCCTGAGCCAAGGTCCCTGCAGCATCATGGAAGACACACCACCCTTCTCCATGTCCAACGGGATCCTAAGATATTTTTAAATTAAGATTATTGAATAAAAGTTACTATTGGACTTCATTACAGATTGTGAGGAATTAATTGGCTAGTATTTGGGTTCTACAATTTTTTTTTATAAAATAACATAATTATATGTGTGTTTTAAATGGTGTCATCTTTCATTAATAAGTATTTTACTCCTTCTAGATATAGCCATATCCTAACCTTTTACTAGATATCTTAAGGGAAGGGAAAACATCACTACCAATCATAGGAAATAAGGGGTGAAAATAATTTTAACTGATTCATCTTTTTACTAAAATTTGTTTCTTCTGTACTTTATCTTTTCCTCAATCTTTCAATGATAATTTGGAAACTGAGTCTCTAAAGACAAATGAAAGGAAAAATTTGAATTATAAATATGAAATAGCAATGTTAACAAAACAATTTTTACTTTAAAATTTATTTTTTTGTTACTGAGACAGATTCTTTTTCTGTAACTCATGCTGGTCTTGAACACCTGATCCCCATGTCTCAGTCTCCAGAGTTGTGGAATTACTGATATGTACCACCACACCTAAATAATTTTAAATTTCATGTAGTGTTGCATCAGATAGCCATCTTTTACTTCTGTAGATGCATGTTCATATAATGTTTGGCAAAAGTAGAATTATTTATGCAATATTACTTTAAGTAACTCATGATTATAAATCCCTTTAAAAGCATTACTGAGTATGACTAAATTCAGTTTAATCATCTTCAAGTTATCATCATAAATTTTTCTACATGGATTATTTCATATGATAGTTGTTTATTCTCAAGTTGATCTATTATAGGGATTTGTGCGTGTTGAGCAAGGATACTACCACCAAGTACCTAACCTGTGTTGTTGTGTGCTTTAAAATGTCACTGCTTTGAGTTTTCTGGGGACTGAGAGATCTGGGGTGGGAAAGAATGCAAGAAGGGTTATTGAATATGCTCAATACACACAGCATGTGTATATGGAAATAACACAGTGAATTTCATTGGTTCATTAATAGAAATAAACTTATATTTCCAACAAAATATTCATTTGGCGTTAATGACTGATATAACTTATTTTTTTTTTTCAGTATGATTTGTGACATGGAATCCTGAGGCTCTTCAGTTATCAGAGACCTGGTGGATTGGGAGTATTAATCTTCCCAGATAAGGCTTTCAGTATAGAGTTCTCTTTTGAGCCATTCAATATTTAATTGTGAGCTAATCATAATTTATTAATGGGGCCATTCATCAATGCTCTTGATGATTATAAACATATGTAACATTTAAAGTAAATTAAATTAGCTTGGAAACCTATCACTATAGAAAAACAAGACATTTTTTTCTTAGTTTACACAGCCAAATTGGGTATTAATTTTGAATTTTTAAATCTTATCTATTAACTATTAGGAAAATACATTGCAAAAAACCTACAGGTCTTCTTCCAACAGACCCTGACAGTTCATTTTAGGTGCCAATTTGGCTATTCTGCAGTTCTGTATTATTCAAACACAATTTAGGGTTAGCACCAAGGTATTTTTTTGTAATAGATTGCTTTTATGTAAAGAAAGTCATCTTTAATAGTAAGATGGGGTTTCATCTAATTAAATGAAATGTCTTAAAAGAAGAAGTGATATTTTATGATGAAGAAAAAATTTTTCTGTGTGGTCACAGTATTGGTTCACATCTGAACTGATTCCAGGGTTTTTTACAGACCTTCTCTAGAGATTCCTACTTTGCGGACTCTACAACTTTGTTAACAAGTTCCATGATATCTGTAAAAATACAGGAATTAGTTTTTCTGAAGATTTCTGGTATAGATGTAGTATAGCAACATATTTTAATGCACAAAGCAGTCATGTTTTTGGGAATAGTAAAAGTAAGGCAATATGACTGTTTACAAACAATTAAGTTTGTCGAATGTTGTCATTGATAGTATAAATATACACAAACCCAGTAGGAGTGTCTCTTGTGTCTTCTGTTAATGTGTTGAGTTTCAAATTCAAATGAGAAGAGGATTAAAGCTACAGTGAGTTCCCAACTATCAAAAAGCTATAATGATACAACAATATCAAGTACTACCAAGAAAGCAATATGAAATACTTCAAAAGAGTTATTTGACCTAGTAATTCTATTCCTAGACTTCTAGGTAAGCATAAATGAAGTATTTATTTCTGCACTTACACAGAGGTTCTTGTAAAATTTGTCATAGCACTTTTATAACACCAAATTGGATCCAATTCAAATGCCCATCAGCAAGTGTAAGGAAAAAAAATGGTTCACCAACATAGTCAATAGAAATCATTGAACTCTTGACACTTGCAGCAATGTGGCTGGCAAGACTACATATTATATTGTTACAATTATAATTTATTCCTAGGAAAGAAAAATTAGACAATCAGAAAGCATAGCCTGCAGCTTGATTGTTATTAGGTGCAAATGATCTTTGTGGGATGGTCGAACTATTTTAAAACTAGTAGAGTGATTATTATGCACTTCCATAAATTTATTAAAAATGGTTATATCTTTTACATAAAATAGGTGAATTTTATATGATGTAAGTTATAACTCAATATAGCTATGAAAACTTTCAGTATTTATTAATAAAAATGAAAATGGAATAGAATAGAAATATCTAAATCCAAAAGTACTCTTTAAATTTGAGTTTTTATAAACCTGACCCTTTTATATAGTTAATGTATGGAATAGATCTGCAGTTATTCACTAAGTTTATTACCCTTCTTCCTGGTCTCTGTACACCTTGACAGCATCTTCTAGTCTCCTTTGTTGTTAGATATTGCCATAGGGACAAATTGATTGCTGAACAGAAAAACCAATAGTCAAGTTGCATCCTACCTCCCCATTAAGAATGCATGGTCCATTGTAACTGAGATTTCCTATATTCTTTTTCATTTCTTCGTGTGTGTGTGTGTGTGTGTGTGTGTGTGTGTGTGTTTGTGTGTACTAGAGGGTACTTGAGTGCGCATATATCTGTGGAGGCTCAAAGGTGACATGGGGAGTCATGAAAGATTGCTTTTTGTCCAGGCCAATGAAATAGCATAAACCCAGGCTTACATGCAGGAAACAGAAGTAGGAGTGGTAGGAATTGATCAGGCATCAGGTCAGAGGGAGCTTAGGATGCCCTCCTCATCTAAGCCAATTTTATTGTAACATACATGAGTATTGATACGAAAATAATCAATGAAGAGCAGGGCCAAATTATTTACAGGATTATGTAAAATGTATAAATTCTGGGCTAGCAAAGAAAAGACAGGAGTGACATCTACTTGTTTTATGGGACCAGACATGATGTCTCCAGATAGAGTTAAAAGCAGACATGATACTTGGTTGCTAAAAAAGAATGGATAATGAATGTCTCAAAGCAGCGTTACCTGGTCCATGCATTAACATATCTCAAAAGTATAGAGAAGGAAGTATAAGGGGAAGTTTTAACCTAGCCAGTTCTGAGAAGAAAAAAAGCAATCTAAGAACAGACAGGGGGTAAAATCATCTCCCAGCAGGAGGAATTCCCCTGCCATTGTCTATGCAGACAAGAGACAATACTCAACTTCCAAAAGGAGGAATTCACCTAACAACTGTCCATTTTAGATACTAATGTGTCATTCTACAGAGAGCAGGCTTTAGGCCTGACAACGCTTTGCATTCTTATTCTTTTGTTCTGGGAATTTCTAGATTCTGCCTTCAGAACCAGAATTAAAAGCTACCACCATATCTGTCCAACATTTTTAGGTGGGATCTGGGGATCCAAACTCAGGTCTTTTTGCTACAAGGGAAAGGTTTTAAGTTCATAAGCCCTCTCCCTATCCATGTAAATGAGGTTTTCAACTATATTTCTATTGTAGTTACTCTTCTCTTCTGTCATGAGACAACATTCCAGGAGAAAGAGAAGATTTATCTGACTTAAAATTCCAGGGTGGAAACATTCTATTAAGGTGGAAATCCCATAGCAGAAGGCATGGCAGGTTATATATAGACCTTAGAGGAAGCTCAGGTGATTTCAGCCATTATGGAGAAAGAGGGAGCAAGTGGCAAAACTGGGAGTCCACTTCTAGCAGAAGCAGAGTAGGGCTATACAATCTCAAGGTCTGCTTCCTATAATGTGCCTTCCTCCAGCATGAATCTACCTCTAACCACATTACCACCTTCCCAAACATTAACATCAATTAAAAATGCAAGCACATAAGTCAGTGGTAGATAACTCACATTCAAACCATGACAGTATCTTCATTTCCATTTTCCAAAATACATCAAAAATATAAAGTAAATGTTCTGTTTCTATCAATGACAATTTATCCATTGAATATTCTCTGGTTGGAAAGTAATTCTTAAAATATTGTACATATATGAGGCCCTGGATTTTTATTTCTAGATCTTAATAAAATAAAATAAAAAGAATTATAGGTCTACCTATTCAGAGCTTTTCTTTGTTGAAAATATATCAATAAGGCCAATAACAATATTGTACTTACAAAGAGACTGATTGAATTTTTATTGCAAAATGCACAAATTTGGGCATCGAATATTTCTTATTCAATAAAAATTCAGAAAATCTTATAGGAAAATCTTTTAGGCACTGGATAATAAAATGCATAATATGAAGTGGTAAGATAGCTCAGCAGATAAAACAACTGCTCACAAATCTAGAGACCAGAGTTTGATCCCTAGAAGGCCACATGGTGGAAGGAAAGAAATGACTCTTGAAAATGGATCTCTGGCCTCCACCCATGAATGATGATATACACATGTTCTCTCTCTTTTTCTCTCTTTCATTCAGTCTTGCCCAAATAAAATAAAATATTTCTTATGAAATAAATAAATGGCTCCCCCGCTCCGCCGGCCGGGACGCGTAGGCGAGATCCAGCCGGGCCTCAACGCGCGCTCTAGGACCCCAGGTCAGCCCACGGGGACCCGGCTCCGACTCCCGCCATCCAGCCGGAGCCGCGCGGGGGCCGAGGGAACGAGGAGGACCTCCCCCTGCGCCCGGGCCCCGCCCCAGCTGCCCTCGGGTTAAATAGCTCCACGCCGACGCGCCCATCCTCCCTCTTTCGCCCCACCCCCGCTCCGCCGGCCGGGACGCGTAGGCGAGATCCAGCCGGGCCTCAACGCGCGCTCTAGGACCCCAGGTCAGCCCACGGGGACCCGGCTCCGACTCCCGCCATCCAGCCGGAGCCGCGCGGGGGCCGAGGGACGAGGAGGACCTCCCCCTGCGCCCGGGCCCCGCCCCAGCTGCCCTCGGGTTAAATAGCTCCACGCCGTCACGCCCATCCTCCCTTTTCGCCCCACCCCGCTCCGCCAGTCGGGACACGCACGCGGTCCACCCGGGCCTCACCCCGCTCCCTAGGTAAGTCCCCGTTCAGGCCCCGCCCACCAGTACCCCAGGCCAAATAATTCAGTTTAGTGAAATTGAGAGATCTTAAGAGTTAAAATGACAATGCCAAAGTCAAAGTGCAAATCCATGAGAAGCAACACTCAAGTAAACAAATCTCCCACTGAAGAAATTAATCCCATAATGTTAGACTCCAACAAGAACAAACCCGCGGAAAAAGGCCAAGAAAGCCTGACCCAGGATAAAGACGTTCAAAATATGATCATTACCATGTTCAATACTATGAAAGAGGAAATCCGGGAGGAATTACATAATCGAATCAATCGCTTTGAAGAGGAACACAACAGACATCTGGAGGAGTTGAGAAAAACAGTGCAAGAAACAAAAAGTGGCATAGAACAGTTAAAACAAACTCAAGCAGAGTTTAAAACTGAGCTAAAAGACAAGTTATCTTCAACCCAGAACGCCACAGAGAGTCTTATCAACAGAACTAATGAAGCAGAAAACAGAATTTCAGACCTTGAAGATAAAGTGGGAGTACTAACCAGCTCAATGGAAGAGGTTGATAAAGCCAAAAAGATACTTGAGAGAAATATCCAAGAGATATGGGACACCCTGAAGAAGCCTAACATGCGTATTCATGGAATACCGGAGCAAGAATCTCAAAATACCACCCCTGAGGAAATTTTTCAAACGATCATCAAGGAAAACTTTCCTCATCTAAAAAAAGAGAGGCCCATTCATATACAAGAGGCATTCCGCACCCCAAACAGATACGACCAAAATAGAAGCACACCGCGGCAAATAATAGTTAAAACACTCCACATTCAAGATAAAGAACTGGTGCTGAGAGCTTCAAGGGAGAAAAAACAAGTCACTTTTAAAGGCAAACCTATTAAAATAACAAATGACTTCTCAGTCGAAACAGTAAAAGCAAGAAGAGCTTGGAGAGACATACTTCAAGTATTGAATGAGCAAAAATGTCAACCCAGGCTGATTTACCCTGCAAAACTATCAGTCATGATCGAGGGAGAAAGAAAAATTTTGCAGCACAAAGACAACTTTAAGGGATACATGGCCACCAAACCAGGCCTTCAAAAACTGCTAGAAATGATACTCAAGCGTGAAGAAAAAAACAGGCATATCCAGGAGAACAGAAGGCAAATATAACACCATTAAAAGCGAAGCAATATACTTATAAAAGCTACTAAACATAATAAATGTCTGGAATTAACAATAGTTTCTCCATTATAACACTAAATGTTAATGGACTTAATTCACCGATCAAGAGACACAGATTACAAACTTGGATTAAAAATCACAATCCATCAATCTGTTGCCTGCAGGAAACCCATCTCACCACAAAAGATAGGCACGCTCTAAAAATAAAAGGCTGGTCAACAATTCTACAAGCAAATGGAAGCAGAAAACAGGCAGGGGTAGCCATTATGCTATCAGACAAAGTGGATTTCAAACCAAAAAAAATTATAAGAGACACGGATGGATACTACATTTTAGTCAGAGGTACAATTCACCAGGAAGATTTCACAATACTGAACATATATGCACCCAATACGGGCCCCTCCACATTCATTAAGAAAACCCTACAGCGTCTAAAGCAAGAAATCAACCCCCAAACGATAATTCTTGGGGACTTCAACACCGCCCTCTCTACATGGGATAGATCAACAGGTCAAAAGCTTAACAGAGACACTTTGGAACTTAATCAAACCCTGAAAGAAATGGACCTCACAGATCTCTATCGAACTTTTCACCCACGCACCAAAGAATACACATTTTTCTCAGCAGCACACGGAACTTTCTCCAAAATAGATCACATATTGGGCCACAAAATGAATCTACACATGTACAAGAAAGTTGAAATTCTAACCTGTGCCCTATCAGACCACCACGGCCTAAAGCTGGACATCCACAACACATCAAACAAGAGAAAATACACTAACTCCTGGAAACTTAACACTGTGATGCTGAATGAGAACTGGATTCAGGAAGAAATTAAAAAGGAAATTCAAGATTTCCTGAAAGTGAATGATAACGAAAATACAACTTACCAAAATCTCTGGGACACAATGAAAGCTGTTCTAAGAGGTAAGTTCATAGCTCTTAATGCCCACGTCAAAAAAATGGAAACATCAGAAATAAACAACTTAACAATGCAGCTTAAAGCTTTAGAGAAACTAGAGCAATCTGATCCCAAAAGCAGTAGAAGAGAAGAGATTAGCAAAATAAGGGGAGAAATATCTGAAATCGAGACTAAGAAAACGATAGAAAAAATCAACCAATCAAAAAGCTTGATACACCCCTAGCTAAACTAACCAAAAGCAAGAGAGAGAAAACCCAAATTAACAAAATTAGAAATGAACATGGAGTTATCACTACTGATACCCAAGAAATCCAGAGAATTATAACATCATATTTCAAAAACTTATACTCTGTGAAGTTTGACAACACAAAAGAGATGGATGAATTTCTAAGTAAACACAACTTACCTAAATTGAATCAGGAAGTTGTGAATTACTTAAATAGTCCTATAACATATAAGGAAATTGAGGAAGTAATCTCGAATCTTCCCACCAAAAAATGTCCTGGACCACATGGATTCAGCACAGAGTTCTACAAGACATTTAAGGAGTTAATAACACCAATACTCCTTAAACTGTTCCATCAAATAGCAAAAGAAGGAACACTACCAAATTCCTTCTATGAAGCTAATATCGTTTTAATCCCAAAACCTAATAAAGATTCACTTAAAAAAGAAAACTATAGGCCGATCTCCCTGATGAACACAGATGCAAAGATTCTCAACAAAGTCTTAGCAAATCGGATTCAAAAACATATTAAAAAGATCATTCATGGGGACCAAGTAGGCTTCATCCCCGGCACACAAGGTTGGTTCAACATACGCAAATCTATAAATGTAATTCATCATGTAAACCAGTCCAAAGTCCAAGACCACATGATACTCTCGATAGATGCAGAAAAAGCTTTTGACAAGATCCAACAGCCTTTTATGATCAAAACGCTAGAGACCGTAGGAATGGAAGGAACCTTTATCAATATAATAAAAGCTGTATACAACAAGCCCACAGCAAGGATTATGCTCAATGGGGAACAATTGGAAGCATTCCCACTTCGATCAGGAACAAGACAAGGCTGTCCACTCTCACCACTTCTATTCAATATTGTACTTGAAGTCTTAGCCGAAGCCATAAGACAAGAAAGGGACATAAGAGGGATTCAAATTGGCAAGGAAGAAGTCAAGCTATCTCTATTTGCAGATGACATGATCTTATACCTGAGTGATCCCAAAAACTCCACCAGGAAGCTCCTGGAACTAATTGAGAAGTTCAGCAGGGTGGCAGGATACAAAATAAATGTGCAAAAATCAGAGGCCTTCCTATATGCCCAGAATGAAAGAAGTGAAAAAGCCTTGAGAGAAACCATACCATTTACTATAGCCCCTAAAAAAATGAAATACCTTGGTATAAATCTAACTAAGGAGGTAAAAGACCTTTACAATGAAAACTTTAAAACCCTAAAGAAAGAAATTGCAGAAGACACCAGAAGGTGGAAAGACCTCCCTTGTTCCTGGATTGGCAGAATCAACATTGTAAAAATGACCATCCTACCAAAGGCAATATACAGATTCAATGCTATACCAATCAAAATCCCAAAGCAATTCTTCAAAGAAGTTGACCAAACAATCTCAAAGTTCATATGGAGGCACAAAAGACCCAGGATAGCAAAAACAATCCTGAGTAACAAAAACACAGCTGGAGGTATTACCATACCAAACCTAAGTCTATACAACAAATCCATAGTTATAAAGACAGCCTGGTACTGGCTCCAAAATAGACACACAGATCAATGGATAAGGATTGAAGACCCAGATATAAGCCCACAAAGTTACAGCCATTTGGTCTTTGACAAAGGGGCCCAAAGAATCCAATGGAAAAAGAACAGCATCTTCAACAAATGGTGCTGGCAAAACTGGATCTCCACATGCAGAAGATTAAAGCTGGACCCGTACTTGTCACCATGTACAAGACTTAATTCCAAATGGATCAAGGACCTTGATATCAGGCCAGAGACTTTAAAAGCCATAGTTGAAAGGATAGGGAACTCCCTCGAGCTGATTGGGCTAGGCCAACACTTCCTAAACAGACATCCAATGGCACAGTCACTGCTACCAACTCTCAACAGTTGGGATCTTGTGAAATTAAAGAGCTTCTGTTCAGATAAAGAGATTGTCACACGAGCTCAAAGGCAACCCACAGAATGGGAGAAAATCTTCACTAACCACATATCTGACAGAGCTCTACTGTCCAGAGTGCACAAAGAACTTAGAAAATTAAACTCCAAGGAAAACACTGGCCCAATTAAAAAATGGGCCCTGGAACTTCAAAGAAACTTTACCAGGGATGAAATTAAAATGTCTAACAATTATCTTAAAAAATGCTCCACTTCCTTCGCCATCAGGGAAATGCAAATCAAAACTTCCCTGAGATATCATCTCACCCCGGTCAGGATGGCAAAAATCCACAGTACAAACAACGACAAATGCTGGAGAGGATGTGGGGAGAGGGGAACTCTCCTACATTGTTGGTGGGAATGCAGGCTCATACAGCCACTCTGGCGAGCCGTCTGGAGATTCTTAAAGAAATTAAAGATTGAAATGCCATATGACCCTGCTATCCCACTTTTGGGAATAACCCCCCAAGCAGCAGAGGTTCGCCTCGATAGCACAAGCTCAACCATGTTCATAGCAGCACTGTTTACAATAGCAAAGTCATGGAATCAACCTAAATGTCCAACAGTTGACGAGTGGATAAGGAAACTGTGGTACATCTATACAATGGAGTACTACTCAGCCATCAAAAATGATGAATTACTGGAATTTGCTGGGAAATGGATGTCATTAGAAAGAATTATATTAAGTGAAGTATCCCAAACCCAGAAAATTAAGCGCCGTATGTACTCCCTAATAGGTGGCTCCTAGTACCAAACTCGCCCAGCCCACATTGGGACACTCAAAAGTAAACCTATGTAACACAGTAATTGCAAGGATTATGAACAAGAGAGATGGGTTAGGAGGGCCACACCAGAAACAAGGAGAGAGGAGACCATGTTACAGCAGAGAAAATAGGCCTCCATCAAGGTCTGCAAGTAAGTAATGAGAAACCTGGTTAAGTTCACAGACGTTCTATCCTGATCTCACCAGAAGGGGAGGGCATATAGTCTAGCAGATAAAAAGTAATCATTTTGCAAATGGGTGATGGACCCCTCCCTCAGTGAGGTTTCCTACTCTTATTACATCTACCCTTGAATGTGCTATTACAACAAGACTCCAGTTTAACAGCTTTTTGTCTCTGGCCAGGGGGTGACATACAGTGCCCAGCAGAATGGAGTGAAGGGAATTGCAGGAGCAGCAAAACTGCAAAAGAAAATCAACAAACCAGAATCCAGAACTTCAGAGACTCTATATCAATCACATAGAACTAGGACAGCCTAATCTCTCCCCATCCTGGAGCTCAGGGACATTTGCGGAAGAGGGGGCGGTAAGATTGTAAGAGCAAAAGGATGGGAGGAGCAACGATTTGCAAGATTCTCAACAATAGTTGGGGCCAAAGCAATCATAATGGAACTTTGCATGCCCTGCGCAATGTCCAGCGCACTGTTGCCCTCATAAAGTCTAGCATCTGTTAAGGGCACCGAGACCCCTGGAGGCAAGGGATTGACAGCCATAGTAGTAATCTTATGCTTTAGGGGAACAAGAGAAAGGGCTTATGGAAATGCCACTGGGTCCTTATATGTCATCGGAGAGGAGGACCCAGTGGAGAGTTAGGCGCACACAATAAAGGACTCTCTGGGAATTGGGGGGGAGACACTGGGGGAAGGGGAGGGGGGAGGGAGGGAACTGGTAAAAAATTTTAAAATGTATAATTAAATTTTTAATAAAAAAAAAATTAAAAAAAAAAAATTAAAAAAAAAAAATAAAGAAATACAACACAGTCAAAAAAAAAAAATAAATGGCTAAATGAATGAATATTTAATTTGAATATTTGAGAAATAGAAATGATAAAAATAATAGTTTCCAAGAATATTGAAGCTCATCATCAGTGTGACAAATAAATAGATATCTGAAAGGATTAGACTATAATCACATAAATAGATACAAATTTATAACAAATACCTGCTAAGCTTATGATAACAAACTGACTTCTGGAGACTTGTGTAAGTGTCTGTGTGTATGTGTGTGTATGTGTGTGTGTGTGTGTTGATCCTCCATGTACATTTTAAATCATAAAATATATGGTTTGCCACTGGATTTGTATAGTGGGTTAAACCAATCAAAATGTATGCTTCAAATATTATGCAGGAGGACAACTCACTTTTGAGACAACACCTTACTTCAAGAAGCTATTCCTTTTGTTCTTTTGCTTTTTAAAAATTACTTACTTGCTCTTTAAATATATACTAGGTGAAAAGTAGTTCATTATATCCTAACAGATATTTCCAAATGATTTCAAAATATTTTAAAATGTCATGAAATTACAATATCTTATTATAAGGCAAGGCTCACATCATTTTTATGTAATTAAAGTTGTGACAGTTTGGTGGAAAACTAGAAAATTTCCCCTTTCAAAAGAATACATAACTCAGAAGTTATGGCTTCATGAAATTCATGATGAAATTTCCTAATTTTTTGACAATATTGCTTCTCTTCAAGATGTTATGTTTACCACCAAAATATCTCATTATATCAACAGGGAATTGATTAATACAGTCACCTGTTGATATAATGAGATATGTGGGAAAATGAAATTATGAAGAGTAAGCTTTGTTTTGGCACATTATTTTGGAAGTAAGAATCCATGATTAGTTTTCCCTTTTGTTTTGAAACTGTGCCGTGGAAGGATATCACTGAGGCAGTACATGGCAGAACATGGTCCAGGGAGCCAAAATAAGAGAATAAAGGGACCATGGTCCCATAAAAATCTTCAAGGTCAACATTCCCAATAAGCCCTCCCAACGAGTCCCAAATGCTAATTGGTTCTACAAATTGAAAATAGTGTCATTCTGGTACCAAGACTATATAATGCATGGGTTTCAAGAGAAACTGAAACTCTAAGCTATAATTTCATTGATGCTTTATTAACTAATTTGTAGATAAACTGATAGAATAATAAAGAACTGTGAGAAGAGCAATTTATTTAGAGGAAAGAGATCTAGATATAGCCATCCACTGCATCATTTTCTAGCTATTTGGCTTTGGATAAATTATGGTAGTACACCAAGGTCCTCTTCTCCTAGTATCTGTGAACTGATCCCATCTCTTGTGGATCTATTACTTTACATAGTCTAAAGGATCTTACAATTGTAAATAAATGTACAGGCCCTAAATAATGAAGAATTTCCTGGTTTATCTCAGTGGGACCAATTTAATCAGAAGAATCCCTAAAAGCAGAGGATTCCTCACACTGAAAATAAAAGTTGAAATAAAAGTAGAGATCAAAGAAGTTTCAAGCCAGGAACAGACTCATCCTAGTATCATGGATAGGGCCTGGAGAGATGGCTCAGGGGTTGTGACTCTGTCTCACAAGCAGAAGGTTCTGAGTTCGGATCCCAGGTCCCACATTAAAACAACACAAAACAAAACAAAAAACCTAGTATCATGGATGTTAAAGAAAAACGAAAGTTCACATTTGTGTGTGGTATTGTCTGTAATCGCAACCACGGGGAGATTGAGGCAGGAAAATTGACAGTTTAAGACTCATCTCCAATTTAAGAGACATAATCTCAGAATGTTTTGCAAAAGAGTTTAAGATAATAACTCGCTGTTAAAAGAGTGTTTTCCTTGGAAGAGTGAGACACCATGTTCCCTCTCTATTGCTGCAAAAAGTAATGGTATTATCCTACAATTACAGGGAACTGACTCCTACCAACAGCCTGTTATCATGGTAGAGTGTTTTCCCCCTATATCCTTTAGATAAGAAAATCACACTCATGCCTTGTTTTCAATGTCATGAATAAGACAAAAGTAATCCAGTAAGCCCATCTAGACATTTTACTGTATGAAGGAGAATACATGTGGCTTTAAGCTTCTCTGATTTAATTTATGCTTCAGTTTTCTCTTTGAATGTGATTTCCTTTAGTCTCTATGACAGGTGGAATTTTCCTTATAAAGTCCTATAATAGAAGAAAGTTCTGTGAGATATAATCAACACACATTCTATTTAACAAGAAAAGAAATATCTAAACTGTGTTGTTATATCACCCTTCTCTAACTGTCAATTTGATATGAATTTTAAATTTCTTTTCCTGAATAGGAAGAAATGGTAATTTCTAATTTAAGAGAGAATTTTTCTACTGACAACCTACAATTTCAGAACTAAATCATATCAATTGGGCTGCTCACCAATTTTAAATAAGGTTCAATATTCATTGTTATCTTTAAATTTATGAATAACCATGTTTTCAAATTTATGTTATAGGACATTTATGTTTTAAATTTATTATATTAATTTCCCTTCATTTGCACTATAATTTGATATTCATTAGGCTTGTGAAGGAAGGCTCCTAAAGCAGTTGTAGTTGCAGGAAATTCAGAAGTGGAAAGATGTTTCATATTTTTCATTCCCAATAAAAAATAAAATTCGTGGAAAAATAATATTAAAAAAATAATATGGCTTACAATCAGTTTAACTACATGAGTTTAACTACTATCTTTGAATATCTCCTGATAGTTGACCGAAAAAAGGATCCCCCCTGTATAACTATCTTTGTCAACCATAGCTTCACATTCTAATGAATCTTAATTTTATCTTTTGTTTCATGTGACATTATTATGCAGTGTTGTGTCTCTCTATTGGAAATTCTTTTTATTACCTGTTACTGCTGTCACACATATCACAAAGCCTAATATCCAAACAGAAATAATCAGGAACCTCATTTTGGAATTGTGATTATCTGGATCGCCTCTGGTGACCATTACAGAAACATGTATTTATGTATGCAGTCATGTCTATTCGGTTTTCATCCATTCATATGTGTTTCTTTTTGCAATGTTATGGTTCTTTGAGTTCCACAAAATATTCTTATATACAGTGGTTGAACTTGTACAGGAAGAATATTGCTTTTCTTGTCTGTGAATGAATTTCATGACAGACTCAATTTTTGTAATTGCTTTGATTGCTTTCAGCAACATCTGCTTCAAAACCACAATCCTCAAAAGAACATTTTTCCATGAAGAAATTTATCTGGCATATTCCACATCATATATCTTGTTTTACTTTCTAATTTTTAAGCAAAATACCTTTGTTTAATCATGTCAAATTTATATTTCTTGTATATTACTCTTTTAAAGATCTGGACTAGTATTGAAATCAATATTAATGCTTTTTTATCCTTTTGGAGGAGAATGGAAATATTTTCATTCATTTATTGGTTTTAAAAGTATAACTGAGTTTCCCTGGCAGTGTCAACATTTGCCTTGTAATCTATTTCTCTGAAAAAGTAAGGAAAAAGAATTATTGGCCTAAATAACATTCAGTGGCTTTTTCTTTGTAGCTCAATATCACAATGATGGTGTACTGGTCTGCAGGAGCATTAGACATTTCAAGGTGAACCAGATAAGAACCCACAATCAAATTTTCTTCATCCCAACAAAACTGAAAATCCCTCTGATTTCACATATTTTGAAAAATTCCAAAAGACAGCAGGCTTCTCTTCCTTGTGCATTTGAAAAGTATTCATAAATAAATCAAGGTCAATAGCTAAATGACCAAATTATATTTTATACACTATCGTACTGATATGGAAAGTACTACAGTTTTATCTTTAGTAAAATTTATGGAAATGCAAATGAACATGAGGATGCTCTCTTAGGCCATTCAAAAAAAAAAGGAAAATTGATTTTCATTTCTTTTTTTTTTTTTTTTTGCTTTTAGCTCAGTTATATAAGCTCAATGGGTAGGTACCCTCACCATACTCCTCCCTTCTGTTCCTTTCTCCCCTCCCTCCTCCTATCTACCATCCCTCTCTCTCTCCCACATCTCCCTATCCTCCTCCCCCTCTTTTCCATCTCCCTCCCCTCTTGATGTTTCCCTCCTTCTCCCTCCCACTTACCATGAATTTCAGCTTGTATGAGCCCTGAAGTTCCCTCTGAGTCTTCTACGCTAGTGAGCGTTCAGGACTCTGTGACATCCTTTGGGGGCTCCATCTTGGGCTGTCCACTAATGTAGGAACTCCATTATATCTGTCTAACCCCTTGCCTCTAAGGATCCTATTGCCTGAAGCAATCCCCCTGAGACCCTCACTAATCTCTGGGGGTTTGTCAATATGACAGCCATTGTGCAGGTCAGGTAAGGTCTGGTCACGTTGCAGTTAGATACTGGCTGCCACAGCCCAGACTTGAGTGGTGTAACGTCCAGCAGTGGACTTCCCCATCTTTGGGCTCTTCCACAAGGTTCCCTGAACTTTAAGATGGGGAAAGATTTTGCTGGTCTGGTTCTAGGTGAACATTGTAAGAATGTTGGCATTCTGAATAAAGATTCATTGTTTTCAGTTTTGCAGTTTTTACATTGCACTTGGCTGTACCTGTTTAGATGTTGAGGTTTTCTAACCAAAGATAAAAGATTGCTTATAAAAAGGTCTTAATGTAAGAAGAGGCTTAAAGGTAGATGGAAGAACAGGAATATGGTACTGTAGTGAGGGTGTCATTCTCCTGGTTGCCAGTTGGCTAGCATTTAATTGCCAGCCCCCAGCCCCTCCATGACTCAGGAGAAATGCCCAGTTCTTCAAACCTATCTAATCACAAGGGATTAGACAAAGAAGGGAAGTGAGAGTGAGCTGTATCAGATGCCTTGCTGCTTACTGGCCATACATAACTATGGTCTAATTTCTCTAGTGAAGTGTGTTCTTTTGTCTGCTTTCTCTTGAGGTCTTCTTTCCCTTTCCCTCCTAGTTATTATCCTTTGTGGTTATAATGGGTGTTATAGAGATTTACTGCTTGTTATGTTATTAACAGGGTTTGGAACTAGGATCCAGTTATAAAGGAAAACATGTGACATCTGACTTTCTGTGCCTAGGATATTTTGCTCAGTATAATTTCTTTTAATTACATCCATTTACTGGCAAATTTCATTAATTCATTTTTATGGCTGAATAATATTCCATTTATAAAAGTACCATATATTCATTATCCATTTGTCAGCTGTTGGGCATTTGAGTTAATTCCATGTCTTTGCTGTTGTAAATAGTGCTACAATGAACATGTATGTACTCATGTCACTATAATGAAATGATGCATTATTAGGGATTATTCCTGGCAGTGGTATAGAAGGTCATATGTCATTTCAAACTACAACTTTTTTTAGAAATCATCATTTTGATCTCCAGAGTGGTTGTACTAGTCTTCATTCCCACTAACAATGTATGAGAGTTCCCTTCTCCCCACATCCTCTCAACATTTGTTGGTTTGTAAGTAAACAGAGTTACTTGGTCCATATATTAGCATATCTAAAATATGTAGGAGGGAACTGTTGGGAGGTAACAGCCCAGCACTTCTGAGAAAAAAGCATTCCAAGAACAGACAGGAGGTAAATTCAACCTCCAAGGAAAGGAGTTAGGCCTGCCATTGTCTTGCAAACAAAAGACAAACTCAACTTCCAAGGGAAGGAGCCCTTAATGACAGCCTATTTTAGATGCTAATGTATCATTCTCCAGAGATTACAGGGGGTGAAATGATCTCAGGGTAGTTTTGATTTGCATTTCCCTGATGGCTAGGGAGGTGGAACATTTCTTAGAGTATTAGTTTAACATTTCAATTTTGTCCCTGGAAAAGTTTCTCTTAAGTTCCATGACCCACTCTCTAATTGGGCTATTTAACAACTTGATGTTTAATTTTTTTAAGTTCTTTATTCACTTTAAATAATAATAGATCTTTACCAGATGTGTGATTGGTGAAGATTTTCTCTTATTCTGTGGTGTAGGGGTTGTCAAGCCCAATACCTGCTCTCTGGAGAATGATACATTAGCATCTAAAATGGGCTGTCATTAGGGGCTCCTTCCCTTGGAAGTTGAGTTTGTCTTTTGTTTGCAAGACAATGGCAGGCCTAGTTCCTTTCCTTGGAAGTTGAATTTACCTCCTGTCTGTTCTTGGAATGTTTTTTTCTCAGAAGTGCTGGGCTGTTACCTCCCCCAACAGTTCCCTCCTACGTATTTGAGATATGCTAATGTATGGACCAAGTAACTCTGATTTTTTTAACATTTTTTATTATTATTTCCGCACATACAAACTTAGTAGGTATACCGATTCGCTCCCTCCCTCCTTCTCCCCCTGATCCCCCTGCTTCCCCTCCCCTCACCCCTCCCGCCCCATCCCCCATTTCCCCCCCCCAACCCCCAGAGAATCCTATAATGTGCATGCCCGACTCTCCTCTGGGCCCTCCTCTCTGATGATGTACAAGGACCCAGTTCCTGCCTTTGTTAACTGGAATGTATATGTTTTACATAATCCTGTAAAGAATTTGGTCCTGCTCTTTGAAATTTTTCTGAATTTGGCTCTGCTCCTTGATTATTTTCCTATAAATACTCATGTATGCTATAATAAAGTTGGCTTGGATGATGGAGGGCATCCTAGGCTCCCTCTGACCTGATGCCTGATCAATTCCTACCACTCCTACTTCTGTTTACTGCATGTAAGTCTGGGTTTATGCTGGTTTGTGGACCCGGACACTGTGGGTTGTCTTTTAATTTAATTATTCCATCTTCATTTCACTTTATATAAAGTGATAGGGATGAAACTCTGATTCTCTCAAATAATAGACAATCACTTTAATACCAAGCTGTTTCCTGCCTGCTATTCAGATATTTACACAGTTACAAGTTATACAAAGCTGGAAAGTATTGTTCTCATTTTTGTGACTGCATTATGCTCTATATTAGTTTTCATGGACGGTCTTTTCTTTCCATTTCCTATCTGTAATCAGGTGTTCAATTCTCTCTTTTTGCTTATTTTTATGATAAATTGATTTCATTTCTAAATATGAATTTTTATCTTTTGAAAATAGTATGCTGATATATCACCATTGCATTTTGGAAATAATGTAACTAAACTGTATAGAAAAAATATATTCAATATACATTAAATGTCAAATATAAAAATATATTTCTAGAAAAAAGAAAATGCATGTCAGAGTACTTAACTATATATAAATACACACTCTTGGAAGACAATTCTTCTGAAACAATATAAAATTGGATAGCCACATTAGAGACTGTATGATGTTTTCAAAATGTTTCAAAGACAAACTTTACCCTTAATGCATCTCAAATATCTGCCACACATTGAATACTTTGAAGTCAGCATTAAAAAATTAAGGAAAAATAAAAAATTATTTCTGGTAAGAATCATATTTTATTTCAAAACAAATAATATTTATCAAAATTGGTATTCTTTGAATTTGTCTTGTATTTTAAATTATTTAGATTTTTAAAAACAAAAACCTTTATTAAGTACTTTATAAACAGAAATTCATTGTTTAGATTTATGGAGAATGGAAAATAGAAACCTGGTACAACAGCATAGCTAATCTTCTCTGTTGCTATGAGATTTATTCAATTTATGGATCCAAAGGGGAGACATAGTCCTTCATGGCAGAAAAGGCATAGTTGGATGACAGAAACTAGAGGTGACTTAGGTCACTGAAGACATGATTGAGACCCAGAGCTTCTGCTGCAATTTCAAGAACAGATTCGCTAACAGAAGAGTGGGGCTAACCAACCTCAACGCCTACCCTGTGAGTCCCTTCCTCTAGCAAGACTCCATCACCTAAACTTGCCAGGAACTTCCCAAAGAACTAAAGATTCAAACACATGATCCTGTGGTGAACAGCTCACCTTTCAAACCATGACACTATGGATGGTGCCTTGATGTTTCATATACATATGGCAGATAATATGAATGCTACGTCCTCACATATCAGAAGGGTCGAGAGCTCACATATAAAGGTGCTAAACCTGTTCATTAGGGTGAATAATCATTCAAGTCCAAACTTCTTAATATCATCAAATTAAATAGCACTGAATTTTGAGGTGGTATAGACATTCGGACCTCAAAACATATTAGAAATTTAGGCCCTGGGATAATGGAACATGTGAAACATTGGCTTAATAACACACCTGCTTTTTTACTTTAAAATTTTTTATAGTATTATGTTTGCCTACAATATACTGTCATCACTTTAACCCTAATACTCTCTCAGTTATCTCCCACTCCCACCAACCTCCTCCTTCATCCCAATTTGTCCCCCTCCTACTCTCACTGATAAGTAAGTTTTAATTTAAATGAGTGGCAGGAAAATCTGGGTGAAGTGACATATATAAGCAATTGAATGAATTTGAAGCATATGGGGGTTATGATATAGCCCAAGGAATTTAGATATCTGTGTGCAAAGAATGTCAACATGAAGAAAGAGCTAGGAACAAAATCTCTAGCCACATTAAATAAACTTTAGACATTTGACAACAAGTTCAGCAAACAATGGACTAGGATTTGGGTACCAGGAAAAGAGCAAAGGTCTGAGTCAAGGAGCGTAGAACTAGGACTTCGATTTGAAATGGAATGCTCTCAAAATATGCATGAAAAAGAGAAGATGACATGTCCAGGCAAGTGAATTAAAGCAGGGAGAAACAGTCATTCTATAAATGTAATTTACATATTTATGTCAAAGATTTAAACAGGAAATTCTCTCAGACTCATGGACCATTAAGGCACAGCAGTAAGAAGATTATATTTGCATTAAAGAGGCCAATGAGAAAAGCCTGTATATGTTTGATTCCTTCTGGAAAAGGTAAAACCATGGAAATGCTATAAAAAAGGTCACAGTGGTGCTGCCAGGAATGAAAGACAGACCAGAGAAATTTGAGGGATGTGAAAATACTCTGTATGATGTTATAATTATAAATAGTCCAAACCCACAGAATGGACAATATAAAGAGTGGTTCCTAATTTATACTATCAAGTCACAATGCAAATGGTAAGATTACAAAGGATAAATTATTTAAAAAATGGTACTATAGTGGGCAGTGTTAATAATAAGGTAGGCTATGCTTATGTAGTGGTAGAGATGCTATAGAAAGTATCTATTTCCTCCCAATTTTATTGTGAATGCAAAACAGCTATAAAAATAAAATCTTAAAGAGGAGTTTTATAACTTTGCCAAGTACTACAGATTTTTCCTTTCTAATTACATTTAGAGCAGGGTTTTCTCATTCTGCTGTCATCTGGTTAATTCCAAAGTCTATCTCTCTCAAAATCTAATCACTTCTTTGGTGCTTATTTCATTTACTTAGGACCAGGTGCTTGTGTGCCCAGAATACTGTGACATTCTTTTGTCAACAAAAGTTAAACAAAGAGAACAGTCAAAAACTATTGTCTGAAGAACAATTCTCTGAAAAAAAGCGAGTTATTTTGAAACAATAGACTTTGTAATGAGAATATGCATCTTTTGGTAAACTTTAAACAGTTGGGGAGACTGCCCCAAGTGGGAGTTTGTGTGTGTGTGTGTGTGTGTGTGTGTGTGTGTGTGAGAGAGAGAGAGAGAGAGAGAGAGAGAGAGAGAGAGAGAAAGAGAGAAATATTGAACAATGGCAAGTATGGCAAGCATGTGGAGGACAGAGGACAAATATATGGAGTTAGTCTTCAACCATGTAGGATACAGGAATTGAATTTAGGTGGTCAGGTTTATGCACACTGACTTTTGCACACTGAATCTTCTTACTAACCCCAGGGAAAGTTAATTGATACCGTTCATTGTGTGTTTGTTGTGGTGGTGGTTGTAGGCTTTTTTTTTTTTCTTTCTACTTTACTGATACTTTTCCACTCTTATTTATTGATAAATTTGGCTCATTGATAATTTCATACATGTATATGATATACTGGTTCCTTTCCCCTTCTTCTTCCCTCCTGCCAGGTCCTCCTCCCTACAACTCTTTTTCCCACATTTTTGTACTTTTATTTTGCATCACATTGGATTTAGGATGGCCTTTTATGTGATCATGGGCTTGGTATTACTTTTTAGAATCTAGTGCACTCCCCTGTGGGTACACAACTGCAGTATTTCCCACCCCTTTACCTGAACCAATTGCAATCTATTAGTTGTCCACTTTTCACCAGTACTTTGTAGGGTCCCAAAAGTTTCGTCTCAGTTCATAGTTGATCACTGGCCAGGTAGGTCCACTGTAGGCCTAGTTTCAGTTATCACCTCTGTTGTGGGTTCGTGATTGTCATGGCTATTTGTTTTTGAAGGCATATCACAATCTTTTCCCTGTCTTCTGTCTCTTCCATTCTTTCTTCCTTGCCCCCAAGGAGCTTGTAAAGGCAAAAGTAAAGGAGGATTATAAAAGGTATTCTGAAACAATCAATGTTAGTCACAGTTATTAATAAAGAGTGCCATCTTTTTGATATTAAAGACAGAGATATTAGGCAAATGTATTTGCAAAAGGACATTTATTATAAGATGTTGGCAAGCTTGCCACTATGAAAATGTTTTGTGATATTTGTTATCAGGCAATCATGTGTAAGAATCCTTCCCTGTATATTTGCTTAGTGGTAGTTGTTAAAGTTAATACAAGGAATTACTCTTTTTTTCTGAAAACTTACTCTTTTTGATTGGCATCTCTGCCTTTAGAACTTTTTCTCCTCAATACTCCTGTTCATCATTCCTAGATAAATATGATAATTTATCTATTATTTTGATTCCTTTCATTTCCCATTCAAAAATACTGAAAGCTTCCAGTTCCCAAAAGATGAAATTGAATTTATCTAATTATATGAAAGGACTTTCACAATCTGACACAATCTATCTTACCAGAATTAACTTTTATCCTCTCATTAAAAAAGTCTTATCTTCTCTACTTTAATCATTGCTACTTTTTTTGCCATGCATCACTTATTGTTTCCCTTCTCTTTGTTACTGTCTATTCATCAAAGAATTTCCCAATATTTGTGATAAAAATGAAATACAACACAATTCATGTTTTGCTGTGGATTTATCATATTGAATATGAAATACAGTGCTGTCTTTCAAATAATTCAGGTTTGTTTCCTGAGGCTTTATCTGCTGACATTTATTCCCTATTATGAGGTATCAAGTGAGTAAAAGCATGTTACTCTCATAACACTTAGGCCTTTGCCTTTGGATTATAACTTGAATTAGATTAGATCATTTGGGTTGGCCAATGATTACATTTCAAAGACTTTTTAAAAAGTAGGTAAGAGACAAGATATGAGAGAGATATACAACTGTTGTCCTTGTGTCTTGTTATGTAATAGCCTGGTACATCTTAGAATTTTGTTGCAAGAAAGCAATTGCGATACGGGGCCATACAACATTTCACCCCCATAACCATGAACTGAAATAATGAAAAAACATAAATAAACTTTATGACTCAGACTATTTTGGGTCACTAATTATATAAATATGAACAGAATAATACACAAAATTTGACTAATTGTTACTCAAGTTATAACCACATTTTGCCCAGATTGCTGTAACATGCTCCTAAGAAAAAAAAAAGTGTGGTGTGTCTTCTAAGTGTGGTATGAGACCAACTGCCAGAGACACAAAGATAAAATCTTTTACAAAGGAAAGACCAGGATGGATCTCTATGCCAGCTATTTATAAAATAATGAAGTTTGCTGTCTAAAATGAATATGTCGTTATAGAAACCTTGCAGGACATGATACTGTTATCATTGAAGATGGTTCCAGGCATACCATAATACATCACAAAGAGATTTTATATCCTTTTCCAAGAAAATTATTCAGCCTCTAACTGAGGATGAAACAGTATGAGAATGACAGTGGTCTCATCAAATTAGAGTGCTTCTTTTTCACCTTGCCATTATCCCTGGAAAATCTGTCTTATATGTCATTTTGTACAGTTACAATATGACAGCCTTATACTATTTCACCACTCACATTTACAATCAACTATAACTACTGAGACATATGTGTAAGCATCACGAAGAGATATTTCTCTCTCATCTCAAAAAGATGCACTAAGACTCAGCCTGCTGTTTTTCCTGAGCCACAAATATTAACAATCTGAGCTTGTAACAGCCTAGATCAGATGTTGCTATATTCTCATGGTAGGAAGTTTTGACCAGTTACTTAAAAGATGTTAAACATTTTCAAGTAATCATATCTTTGTATTTTCTTGAACAATACTTGGCAATCATCTAATATCTAGCAGTGTTCTTACTGACACTGTTCACTATGTCCTTTACATTTCAATTAGTAACAACAGTAGTCAAACCTTTCTCTTTCAGTATCACTTAGCAGACAGAAAGTACCCAAGACATCTGTCATTTTTATCTTTGTGATACAGGTCTCAAAATCATGCTTTGTGTGAACATTTGAGTTGTACATATTTATAAAGAAGCAGCACTGGGAATGTCATGTAATGTTTATGCAGTGGTGTGTTTTACATCTTTAGATCACTGTGACAAATTGTCACAGATAACCATCTTAAGAGGAGAAATCAATTTGCCTCACAGTTTCAAAAGTTTAAGTCTGTGATCACTTGGACCCATTATTTTGTGACCATGGAGAAGTAAGGCATAATGGCAGGAAGCAAACTTCATCTTAGGGTAACCAGGAAACAAAGAAAGAAGAGGAGGAGGTCTCAATGTTACCTTCAGGGAATATCTCTCCATGTTCTAATTTCCTTCCACCAGAGCCTACTTCTTAAAGGTCCTGCTAGCTTCAAATGGCACCATTTGCTAGGGGATTAAATAAATCTTGACCACATAAACTTTTATGGGGGGTATTTACAATGCAACCCATAAGAAACAGAAGTTTGCTACAAACTCACTTATGTTTACAAAGCTGAATTTATAATTATGTGTTTCTGCCAGCATGTAGTATTAATAATATTTTCATAGGGGCAAAACCAAAAGTAGCATGAAGACAGTGTACTATTAACATGAACATGTTATAGGCTTTTTATTAATTTATTTAATCCTCACAGCCACATGCATGAATTTAATTTAAATTTACATTTCAAGAAAATCAATTTCAGATGAAGTCACTTCTAAAGTGTCAAAGCTCTTAAACATAGCAGGATTAACCATCTTTGAGAGCAAAATTTGTGTCTTCTAAAAAAGTTCAGTGAAGTTGAAAATAATCCTGCACTATAGTGCAAATACAACGTAAAAATCATAAAGACCATGCCAAGGCCAAAACACCCATTTCTCAGAAGCACTTAATATTATACATGACTGTATAATATAGTTTTTGTGGGATTTTTCAGAAACTTCATATTTTATATACATACATATTTAGTTTTATGGTATGGGAATTAAAATTCCCATAAAATATTCCACATTTGTCTTAAAGACACATTTGTCTTATACTACACAGATGACTAACTAGTTAAAAACACCCAAATGTAGAGAGTTGAAATAATGTAGAGACAAGTAATCTAGAGTTATCTTTATGCCCCTTAATTGCTAAAATTTTCCCATACTTGCATTAACCTATGTCGTTGGACTATCACCATGAAGCCTTTGGGAATGCATTGTCATCAGATATTGTCAAAAACTTTAACTGACACATCTCTGATTTTCCATACCCTACCTGCCTGTTATCTCTTTCAATGTATTTGAAAAATGTTGTAATTTATGAATTACTTTTATTCTGTAATTACAAAATTTTCTTGCAACACTTACAGGATTGATGAAAAATTAATCTGAATCTATGCTCTTGGGTCCTTGACACTCATTTGGGTTTAGCAAAAACTTCTATCATATTCTCTTTGAGGTGAGAACTGTCTTGCCTCAAACAGTGAAAAATAAATTCTGCCCACTTTAGTCTACACTTAACTGCTTTATTAGTTTAGTGTATCTTAGAGACTTTTTCTTCATCAAAAATAAAATCCAACAAAAACTTGTCATTAAAGAAAAATCAAAGGTAAAATCATTTAACAAAGCTTGAAAGATTCTGTATGATCTTTCAGTATATAGTTTCCCTGTTTCATGTTTAATATTCATAGTTTGTTGCTCTGCATGGCACCTGCATTCTTCCTCCTTTCATTTTATATTGTTCACTTAAAATTACTGAGTATACTACAAATGTGAAGGTCTAAGTCTGCTTCTGTGTTCTCAGCAACAAAATGTTGTACATCTTAGCACCTTGCCATCTATAATTGTCTTATGAGACTTTTTCAAATTTACTCCTGATAATTCTTTGCAGTATATTATAGTGCTGTGATAGAAGTAACATGAAAGTGTTGATGTTATACTGAAAAGAGACACCAAATGCTGCACTGAAGTTAGGCAATTCTTTCTGAAAGGAATACGTGTACTGGAAAAATATTCCAAGGTAAACTTAGAAAGAAAAATACTTTAGAAATTAAAAAAAAATTACATGTGCAAAGTCTGAAATAAAATGGTTACCAAATGAGGCATTACCTCGAATTTCTAATAGCAATGAAAAAAATCTATGAAAAACAATACATTCAAAGGTAATGGAAATGAAAATGTATCTTTAATACCAGAACTTTAGCATTATCTTACAACAGCATGTCTGTCCTGTAATTTATGGGTCTATTGTTTATCCTTCTTCAAGACAGAAACTCTGCCTTTTCAAAGAAAAACCCAGAATAATTTAATGGTATCAAATTATGTGCTATGGAGGGAGCACAGTTGGCAAGCATCTATTCAGATAGAGGAGAGAAGACTGGAGAAACAAGGACATAGTCATGAAACATTTTATGAGTTATATTATTATAATCAATGCACTTTTAGATTGACAGAAGTTAGGGTAGAAATAAAAGATTTTAAAGGGAGAGCCACATATACAGTTTTTTCATTTGGGCTTTTGAAAATCAATTTGGACCAAACTCTAGAGAAAGGTCTTAGAAAGACAAAACTGAAAGCAAGGGGATGAGTTAGGAGAAAGTCATTTCTGTAATCTAAGCAAGAGGTAATGACAGCTTAAGAGATAGTAATGGAAGTAGGCAGGAGAAAAGTAATAGTTGCATTATAGATATATTTCATTGGTGAATGCAAAAGAAAATGTTTGATGAAAAAATTGAGCAATCAAGAATGGTTACTAGGCTAGAGTTGTTATACATTAGAGCAAGTAAAGGCCTATAGAAAATAAGGTAATTTCAGTTTTCTCAACTTAAGTTTTAAAAAATTAATTGAACAAAATAGGCAGAAAGATCATGTAAGTGTAGACTGTAAATTATCAACAAGTAAACAAATTTTATATTCACAGTCACCCTTAATATACAGTCCTTTCCCCCCTCCTTTTCCCCTTTATGACCTTTGATCTCCCCTGTGGAATCCTCTCCTATTTTCAAGTCTTTTTACTTGTTTGACATTCTGTGCTTCATCCAGTTTGCTTTTGATGACAGGCAGATGTCTCACATGATTCATGCTACAGTGAGTATTATAGAAAGGGGGTATACACTCTAGAAAAGCGCATGTGTGGAAGTCAGAGGACAATTTTTGGCAATTGCTTTTCTCCTATCGTGATTTCTGGCACTGAAACTCGAGTTGTTGAACTTGTGGGACAAGTGCCTTTACCCATTGAGCCATTTCACAATCTTTATTTCATTGTCCATCCAAGGAGCCCCTTTAATCTTGAAAAATCTGTATTGCACACTCAAAGATTGGTAACATTTTAAATGCTTTCCATTCACATCCTGTCTTGAACTGGCAGCTCTAAATTCTGTGAAAATATTTGGGATAGCAGCTATTGGATATTTCTGGAAGATGTACTTCCTCTTCCTTTTGTTTTCCCAGTGTGTTCTGTGCAATTAGCCTTCTTCATGTGTTTCAGAGAATTTAGACAAACACTGATTGGGGCAAAGCATTTTTAGTTACCAGAACCTCCTTTAAGTACTTGAACCTCCTTTGTACCTGTTTGGAGGGAACAGCAGAGTATACTACCAACCTAGTAAGTATGGTTAGTCCATTTTCATTAAAATACCAGTCTGCCCTTCTGCCTTTTCTCACATTTTCCCGGGGGGGGGGCAGCCTGCATTGCATTTCTGGTCCCGGTAGGGCGGAGCCTGAATCCCGGGGCAGATTAAACAAAGAGGAGGTGGAGGTGGTCCATGGTGGTTCCCGAATTCGTCCGTGTTTCTGCACACACGTGCACACACCATACATGCACAATTGAATAAATAATAATAAAAAAATTTAAAAGGTTAGTATAACTTGTTATATTGAAATAATTATGTACTCTATTTTTGTGCAGTACAAATTTTGATAAGCTTTGGTCCTGAGCATTTCTCCATGTCCTGATCATGTATTTTTAACTTGGTAGAATTCCAAGTGCTATAAGAATGAGAAAGTATATATTTCTATATTTAAGTATCAGCACACAATAATGCAACTTTTTATAATGTATTTGGAAGATTTCAAAACTCGAATTCATATCTATGAAAATTATTTTTATAATTAAACTTCTCTTACATATAACTTGAATTCATATAGAGATTCATTGGTTTGAGAGGACATTGATTCATTTATACTTTCTTAAATAGCTTTCAAAACTACAATTTGGTTTTCAGTTGCATCTAATATACTTTGCATATTTCTTGTTTAGTACTGAGACCTCTTTAAAATTTTTTGTGTGGTTTACTTATATGCAATTAAGGATTTATATGTTCTAAAAAAGAGACTAGAAACCCAGTGTTTGCATTTCAGGTTTACAGAATTTTACTCTTTACTAGTGATTGCCACAATAAATTTCAAAACATGTAGTAAAACTATCATAACTTTGACACAATTATGAAGTTACTTAACTTCTGCCTATAGTCCTGTTATTTGAATAATACAGCTGGGGTTGCAGAGATGGCTGAAAGGTTAACGCTCTGCCTCATAAACAGAAGATTTTGAGTTTGGATCCCAGGTCCCACCTAAAAATGTAAGAAGGAAGTGGTGGTAGCCTGCACTTCTAACTCTAGTGGGCCAAGCCTGGGAAATCCCAGAGTTAACCAAAGAGGAAATGAATGGAAGAAATCCAGGATGATTGCCAAAGTCATCCTTTGACATCTACAGGGACACACAGTACTTTCTGATACACACACACAGAGATACATAGACACACACACACACACACACACACACACACACACACACACACAAGTGCATGTATACACAAAGTAAATAAATGAATACTACAGCTGTCTGATTTCAAAAGTTGATTGTTGTTCATGTTTTCATTGAACAGTTCTGAGGTTTTCCTGTTATTACTCATCTACTCATGAAGTATTTACTTGCATATTGCATCTTTTATGAAATCATTTTTTACCTTTTCTGAAGTAAAACAATATATGACTATGTATTTACTATCTGTGGGTAGTAATTCTTTTGTAAAGTAAGAAAATAATGTGCCACTGCATCCTTAACTTTTTGAAACTAAATATATCACTCAACAGTATGGGGGAAAGAAACAATCTAGACGTTCACTGAAGCCTGACCTGGAAATAAATGAGATCATTACATGGTAATATCTAAGTTGAGCTTAATGTTATAATCCTTCAAATATAAATGGGAGGAGGGCTGTAAACCCACATTTCTCAGGTTTAGGTGGTTTATTAATGTGTGTTCAAATTACTTTTCTGTCCTGCTGAGTAGAAGCAGTGATGGAAATTCATACGGGGTGAAAATCTTTGATGTGTAAGTGAAATTGGAGCACTCTTGAACAATAACTGCTCTGGATGTCAATCACCTGAGAAACTGTGCTGTTCTTTACATAAGAAAGATAACTCTAGGAAACAGTTTGAATAAAGTGTCGGCTGTTTAGAAAGGAAAGCAGAACTACTTACAATCAGGTGACACTAGCATTCAGAGGTAAGGACCTATCTGCCTGATTTAATTATATATCTTGGGCTGGAGAGGTGGCTCAGGGGTTAGGCCTCCGCCTTGCAGGCGGAAGGTCCCGAGTTCGGATCCCAGATCCCACGTATAGACGCCAGGCAGAAGCGGGGGCGCCTGCGCTTCTGGTCCTGGTAGGGCGGAGCCTGTGAATCCCGGGGCAGAAGGAGGTGAAGGCGTCCATGGTGGTTCCTGAATTCGTCCGTGGTTCTACATATACACAGACACACACACACACAGACACACACGCGCACGCACATACACATGCACATGCGCACAGTTGAATAAATAATAATAATAATAAAATAATTTAATTATAGATCTTCAGTGCCTGGTACATAACAGTTCTAAAGCATATTTGTATCATAAATTACAAAAGAGTATCAAAAGTGCAAAAGTTAACATAAGCAACCTAAATTCTAAAAGGCCCAATAATTAGAGTTTTCAACCTGAAATTTAAAGCATTAGATCCAGAAGAGTTCTTCTGGGACTATCAGTAGGTAATGTGATCATATTTCAAAAGGAAAAGGTAGAGGAGAACACAGAACACTTAGAAGTACTAGAAAGACAAGTCAGAAAATAAAACTTTAGAAAGAAAATCAGAAGTTCTTCATAGCAACTGAAACTATATCCAGACCTCAATGATCACATTTCCTCACCGATTCTGAGAAATCAGGAAAGGCTATTAGCCATATCATTAAGCATCAAATTCTGAAACCAGTTGTCTCCTTCCACCACGTAGGCTTCCAGAGATGGAATTCAGGTCACCAGGTTTGTAAGCAGGAGCTTTCTCACTGAGCTATCTTGCTGACCCTGCCTTAAGTATCCTTTTAGCCTAGTCTTTCCCCATCATTTTCATTACTGCAAATCAACTAAAGTTTTTCATGATCTCTTACGAGGATATGTGCTTCAATCCACCAATGAATGCAAATTCTACTAAATAACTTTAAGGCTTAATTTGTGCTTAAGGATATTATTACACAGATATAAAATGCATTTCTTAAAAAATAATTTTGCATTAAATTTCCATTAAATATTTTTCCTAAGAAATGAAAACTTAGCTTTCAAATTCTTGGCTTGTCAACTTCCTTTACCTTCCCCTTCTTTCAACCTTAGTGATATGACTTTTAATACCTTTAGGGAGACATAATCTGTGTGCGTGGTATAAATAACTACCTTGGGGTTTCAGGAGCTTGAATGATCACTATCTGCTGATCAGAATTTTTCTTTTATTATATAAAAATTCATTTACATTGAATTTGTGTGTCTTTGTCCCCTATTACCTACTTCCATTTCTCCTCTTATCCCACCTTTTCCATTCTCCATCACAGCCATTCTCCTTCCTATTTCCATGTTCCCCTGCATGTGTGATCCACTGGACCCCATGTGAGACAACTGCACTGGAAAGTACCCAGGCATCTGCTGGACAAAGATTGCCCATCAGTGTAAGTATTGTTCATTGCAGTATCTTAAGAAATCGAGACATGTCTCTACCTGCTATTCAATTCATGCAAAAAGTTGTTTAGAACCTGTCATGTCCCAGGTACTGAAGTAAGAGATGAAAGGACAGTGGACACTAATTAGACAATATCTGTACCTAGAATAAACTTACATTGTAATGGAATTATAAACTGTAACTACATGAAAATGCATTATATTTTCAGGTAGCAGATTAGTTCTATTAAAGAGACCAAGATATAGATTTAGTATCATGAGAATTGAAGCTACATGATCTCTTACTAGGATATTTACACAGAATTTTAAGAAAGTTATCAGAAGTTAATGTAAAAAAAATTCCTGAAGAGAAAATAGAAGCATACCATAGGAAAGTTTGGAAAACAATCATTCCTAAGGAAGGAAATTACTGATGCAAAAGCCTTAGATCAAGAACAACTTTGAGGTACCTACAGTCTAGGACAAAAAGAGGGATATATTGAGAGTTTTGGTAATAAGTCACAAAGAACTTCTGAGAGAGACATATCAATGACTTACTTATCTCAGTGAGCTTTCTCACCTGTCAGATGTCAGCCTAGGTGAAGAAGCCAAGGTTCATTTCAGAAAAATGTTGTGCACACTGATTGGATAACATGGAATAAATACTATTAGTTTTTGCTTCTACCAATCATTTCTAAAGAAGTTGTTCTATATCTGTCACACTCTACTGACTCAAGAAGAAAAGAAACAGGGACTGCCAAGGGCAGTCTAGTTAAGGGTCTGAAATGCTTATCACCCAAAATTGCAAAATCCACTTAAGCACTTTAAGCACTGAAGAAGAGACTGCACAGCTAGGAATGGAAAAGTCATGAACAGTAATCCTTTTGCCATATCATTCTTTACATTAATGAAAGCTCAATACAGCAATGTGGATGTGAGAAAACCAGCAATTTATAGATAATTCAGAGACCTGTTTGTCCTGTGCCCCAATACCGAGTTCCACAGCATGATAAAAAATGGACATCCTGACCATCAAAGTTTAAGTAAGAGTTTAAGCTAAGAGTTTTGATAATAGTTCTTGTACAATGGTAAGTTTACAGAAAAATGAGTATAACCTAAAAATATGATTATATGTGAAATCTTGCAAAACAAAGCAAAAACTGTGTATTCATCTAGGAGAAAATCTGTGTTTTACATTCTGAAACCAGTCAATCAAATACTTACTTTCCAAAGAAATTAAGCATATATGTAACTGAGGAGAGAATATGTATTATGATTTGAAAACAGCCTATACATATCTAAGGCTTTCTTTTTTGTTTATTTTCATTTTTAGTGTTACATACATAAATATAGTGAATTTAATATATTTTCATTCCATAATCCCCAATACCACTTCTCCTTCTTTTCTCCTTACAACCCCTTCATCTCCCATGCCAGCATCCGTGGCTTTCTATAAGATTTGTGTGACTTCAGAATTTATGTTCTGGAAAGAAACACCTGGTGAGTCAAGAAATTTGGCATTTGCATACTTAAGAACTCTGTTACTGACTTCCTTGACAATAAGAGGTTTAGAACCCATCAAAAGAGAATGTCTTACCCATGGGTCTGACATACTGCTGTTGCTCCCTCTGCATTCTTCTCAGCAGAGCTGTAATAGCTGGCAGTATGATCCCTCTTTTACCAATGATCCGCTTGCCTCTTTTTTTCTCACTTACTCCTTACTACAACCTATCACTTTATTTCTCCCCTTCTAAGAATTTATTTCCATAATGGCCATATTCATCTATTTTTTTTGGCTACACTCATTTGAGGTATTTCCCCCCCTTCCCCTCAACTTATGTTCCTTTATAGTTCATGGATGTTACAGAAGTTTCCCTTTGAGTATATCATTTTTAGGGTTTAATACTAGGATCTCCTTATAAAGAAGAAAACATGCAGCTTTTATTTTTCTGTTTTAGGAAACTCATGCCCGATACTGTCAACCTATCCAAATAACAGTATAAAGAAAGAAAATAGAGAAGAACAGATATCTTAGTGTTAACAATAAAAACTTGACCAACCAGAAACTGGGAGACTGACCCCACTCAACACTGTGTCCTACTCCTATTCTTCCACTTACCTTTAAGTTCTTCTTATATTAAGACCTTTGTTTAAACAGTCTTTTATCCTTGGTTAGGATATGACCCAGACACCCAACCAGGATTCAGCCAAGGGCAGTTCAGGAACAGCAAAACTGAAAACAACAACAAACCATAATTCAGAACACCATAGACCCTACAATGTTCACCTGGAATCAGGTCAGCCAAATCTCTCCCCATCCTAAATCTCAGGGAACCTTGAAGAAGAGGAGGTGGCAAAAATGTAAGAGCCAGAGCTGCAGCAGTAAGGATATCGCTAAAATGTGATAAGACCCCTTGCCTGACCTGCACAATAGCTGACTTGTCAACTAGCCCTCAAAGTCCAGCATGGATCTCAGGGGAGAAGGCTTTGGGCAGTAGGATCCTTAGAGTCAAGGGTTTAAACAGACATAACAGAGTTCCCATATTAGTGGGAAGCCCAAGAAGGGACCTCAAGTTATGCCACTGAGTCCCGAACCCTCACTATTGTAGCTTACTCAGAGGGAAATTCAGTGTCCATATAAAGAGATGTTCTGGTAGATGGGAGGAAGTAGGCAAGAAACACCAAGAGAGGAGTTGGGAGGAAAGAGGGGTGAGAGAAAGGGAAGAGTGGGAGAATGGGATGGAATACAACAGGAGGGAAGAAAGGGGAGAGAGGGAAGGAAGTGGTACCTATTGGAGTTTGTATAATTAGGCAAAAAAAAAAATAAAAACAAAACAAAAAAGCTTGATAATGAAGCACCATCTAAATACTTCTTATTTAACCCTCAGAAAAACTCTCTGAGCTCAGCCAAGATGCACCCTGTTGCACTGGAAGATTAGTAATCCAGAGAGCCACACCTGGCCGGAATGCAGAATATCCACAGCCCTGGAATACTCAGCCTTAACCAATCCAGGCAAATCTTTCCCTATCCCAGGGCTCAGGGAACCTTGTGGAAGTGTAGTTGTTATGATTGTAAGAGCCTAAAGGTGGGGTGGTGCATTACTGACAAACACACTCCAGTCATGGCAAAGTCGTTGTATACAGCAGCTTACTACAATGAGAACTTCTACCACCAGATCTACACAATGGCTAACATACCAACATTCCCCAAAGGAGTAGAGGAACAATTATAATGGGAGAGTGGCTCTGAGGCAGGTACCAGACAAGAATGACTTTGCCCACTGAAGAGATACATATACTACAACAGATATCTGACTCTCTTACCAGCCCAGGGAATCCAAAGGGAGCCCTGTGATTCACACATGCATAAAAAAAAATAGGGTGGGAGAGACATGACTGGATTGAAGAGAGGAGGGGAGGGTAAAAGAGGAAGAGGTGGATGGGTAATGAGGGGTTTGGTTGTGAGGCAGGTCAGGGCATCAACATAAGTTCATTTTGTCTGTATATGAAAAATTCTCAACAAAAAAGAACATTGTTGCTGACATATGAAGAAACGTGCCCTTTCAACACCTGTCTATCTGAGCCATATTCACCTTCTGCGGTGCCATCTTGACTTGTGATTACTACAATTAATTAACTAGTTCTCATCTTAATAGTGGCTACATTTTCCCCTTTAGTCCGGAATTGCACATTCTTCTCCCTTGATAAGAGTAAGCTCAGAAAACAGCCAAGTTTATCAGTAATGTGTTTGTGCACATCCTTTAAAAATCATTCAAGTGGGGATGGAGAGGTGGCTCAGGGGTTAAGCCTCTGCCTTGAAGGCATAAGGTCCTGAGTTCGGATCTTAGACCCCTGGCGGAAGTGGAGGCGGCCTGCCTTTCTGGTCCTGGTAGGACCTAGCTTGTGAATCTTGGGGAAGAGTAAACAAGGAGGAGATGGAGGCGTCCATGGTGGTTCCCGAATTCGTCCATAGTTCTACACACACACAGACACACACACACACACACGCACAAGTAAAAAAAAAATTAAAAATCATTTAAGTATCCATTTCAGAAAATAGATCTCCAGTTTTTAGATTAAACATCTGCACTCAGGTTATGGAAGTGGATTTTAAACACTTTGTTGGTTCCACAACAATAGCAACAGAAGTAGGTGTTCAGATGAAAATAATTCTGAATTTCATATCATTTTATTTGAATATCTTCTGGGTTCTCTTACAAGTAAACATTTGATGTTTTCAGGTTTTATTATTTTTTATCCATCAATTTATTTTATTTTATTCAACTGTGCATGTGTGCGCGTGTGTGTATGTGTGTGTGTATGTGTGTGTGTGTGTATGTGTGTGTGTGTGTGTGTAGAACCACAGACGAATTCGGGAACCACCATGGACCGCCTCCACCTTCTCCTTGTTTACTCTGTCCCGGGATTCACAGGCTCCGCACTACCAGGACCAGAAACGCAGGCCGCCCCCGCTTCCGCCCAGCATCTATACGTGGGGTTTAGGATCCGAACTCAGGATCTTCCTCCTGCAAGGCAGAGACTTAACCCCTGAGCCACCTCTCCAGCCCCTCCATCAAATTTTTTAAAGTGAGTATTTTGTGCCCTTTTTACTTGGCCCATACTCATTGGATATACAGAGGGGTTCTGGTTGTTCCTACGTTTCTAATCAATGTAACTTGTATTCAATTACTCTCTTTTCCCCCTTTCCTAGCACACTTAAGTTCATTTCTTCCTCACTCATGATTTCCTTCCTTCTTCAGGACATGCACACACACAATTCATATTTAAATTTAATTTCTGGATGTGAGATAGGACATGCAGTATTTCTATTTCTGAGTCAGGTTTATTTCCCTTAACTGAATTTTAACATTTTCAGAAATATGTGCTTTCATAAAACAAATGTTGGCAATGATGGACTAGTCTATTGTAAAGAAAATTTAAAAGAAGGTATGAATAAATAAATATCATGAACAGATGCAATTTCTACTTCTTTTTGCGTGCATCAGACTTGGAAAAAGAAGACTTAGCCAATACTAAAATGCTTCTTGGAGGATTGCAAGGGAAAAGCAGACAGTGTGTGTTTGTGTGTGTGTTTGTGTGTGTGTGTGTTTGTGTGTGTGTGTGTAGTCATGGAGTAATTCTATTTTTAAAGGGATAATTACATTTAAAACTGAACTTACATAGCAAATTCTCTTTTCAAGATTACTATAATAAAGTGAATATACTCTCATATTTCTAATGTTTACTGCTAATATTGATAGTACAAAAGCAATCCAAATACCTTATTCCAAAAATCATTAATTATATCTGTGTTATTCTAGAATTCTTAAACTAAATTTTTCATATTATAATTCCTTGATACGGTTCTTCAGTATGGTAACTGATTTTCCTGTTGAGACTTCTCAATTTACCTACAATATGTAGATGACATGTGAGTATTTACAAAGGATAAGTAGTATTAAGGATTTAAATGGTGTCTTCAAGCACAAAATCATAGCTATAGTCTATAATATAGTCTTTCGAAGGGACTATATGGCTGATTGATACAAAAGTATCAAGACGAAAGAACTGATAGCCTTGTTCTTTCATCTTGATACTTTTGCACTATTTCACAAGAAGGATATTTGCACTATTCTAAATAGTTAAACAGGTAGTCCTTTCCCATCCATAGTTAACATAATTTATAATTTAAAACAAGTGTCTAAAAGGAAGGCATTGGAATGTTTTTTAAATTACAATTTTATAATCCAAGTTATTAAAATGAATTTGTAAAGATTAACCAGTCTCAGAAGAATATAATTTCTAACTTCAGAGTTCAGAAAGGAAGTGGTGCTACAATTTATTACATTTTCAGAAGTATCATGTTAGAACTTGATACTATATTCTTGTTTTGGTATTAGTGATCTTCATAATTGTGCAGATCGATAATCAATTTTCATGAAATAGCAAGTCTAATCGCATCAGGAGGCATGTCCTCAAGGTCAGCTTAAATGATTTATGACTGAGAAAAATTAGTATAGATTTAGTGATTTGTTTATCTATCTTTAGTGTACAGAGGCTAAGAATTCTTCAAGATTTTCTGGTTTCTCAGTTTTTCTAATTAACAGAAATATCATCTCATAAAAGTGATTTACCATGTAAAGAAAACTGCAATGAGGTTTCTGTTCTTTCATTGTCATTTGTTCATTTACTCATCGCCTCAACATGTATTGAATCTTGTACAGAACACTGCAACATGCAAAGAACAGAAACCCTGAACTAAAAGATTAGTAGATAAAAAGAACATGCAATACAAACTATGATGTATCTTAGATACTATAACAGAAACTAACAAAGTACTATAGATACATAAGACACTAAAGAATTTTATCAAACTAAAAAAACTTCAACATACAGGCATCAACAGAGTAAGTAAAATACCAGGAAACTCTTTCAACCATAAAATAGAGAGATTCTTTATTCTTATCACCCCACTTTTAGGGAGTTGTTCTATCAATCGAAATTTTAAAGTTGTATTTTAAAGACTGACTAAGTATAAGACATCACTTACTATCACAAACACTTTGAAGTCATCAATCTCTACACTCCAATGAAAAATATATCCTATAAAAGGGAGACTGACTCAAAATAATATGTTTTAATACTCTGATTAATTCACATTTCACTATTGAACAGAGTAGAAATTTGAATTATATAAAATAAAAGACAATAAATAATTTAAATGTCATTTAAAACAAATGACATCATGACAATCAATTTTGATTTTAATTGGTTTAGAGGAAAGCCTAAGGCATTAACAAGAAGCATTTTTCCTTTCCAGAAAGGATTGAGGGAGGAAGATCTTCTTGGAATGCAATTACCATCATCTCATGGATTGAAGTCCTAGACTGAAGAAAGGAGAAAACAGAGAGAACCATATGACTGCTGTTATTGTTCTTTCTTCGGTCCTATTCTGCCAGAATGAAGAGATGAGAAGTCCCAGCCAAATGCATCTGCCATGATACAGTGTATGCCCTCAACACATGATCTTCATTCATATAAACTCTTGTGTTAGATATTTTGTCATAACGATGAGAAAAGTAACCAATAAAACCATGCTATCATTGGGTCATAAATAACAGAAAAAACTGTGAAATGCACATTCTTAAAACAGTATTGGCTTATTTAGGAAGGTTTTGTCTTCATTAACTGCTATCAGAATAGTGACATATAAGCAAAAGCATTAAAAATGCCTGGCACTTCAGGAAGGAAGAGCATCACAACTTGAAATCCATATGTATTTTCCTAATTTTCAATCCATCTAAAGTAAAATTTCATCAAAGCTAGAAGAGACCACCCATGATATTACAATCACATTTCCCTTGTAGAATTCTAATGTTAGACACAAGTACATTGGGTATCACAACTGACTGAACTAAATATGCTATGTGGATATATATGAAAATTGAATCCAGTAGTCATTGCCTGGAATTCTGTTCATTCATAATTTCAAGCAATAAAAGGAATAACCTGTAGAATTCATAATCACTGAGAAGTGCTTTAACACAAAATGGTCAAATGAAATCATTTTAACAACAAAAGTCATATCTTTCACAAAATATAGATTACAATTTTGGTTTCAGGAATGATGGGAAAGAGAAAAAAAAGGGCACATTGGAAAAAGAAGAGAAAGAAAATCCGAAAAGAAAGATAAGATCATGTGTATATCTGTTTTGGGGTGGATAAAAATAAACTGTAAGCTTTCAGAGCTAAGCTAATTAATATTAAATGAAAGCTCAGAAACAGCAAAACTGTCATTTTGTCAATCTTCATAATCTTTTCTGGTTAAAAATGACTGTCACTGATATTCCAGAATAAAGAATCTTCATAAAATATAACAGAACAAAATAGGGGTGGTTGGTCACATTAAGATTTCTCAGGCTCTTTGGATAAAAAGTAATGTATTTTGTTGAGGATTTTTATCATAGAGAGAACAGAATGAAATAGATGAAGAATTCACCCAAATTCAGAAGTTTCAGGAAAGAAGAAAATCTGTTCCATTTCAAAGAAACAGAAAAGATAAACTTTTGAAAAGTGGAATGCATAGGAAAAATCCATAAAAATGTGGACATGGCTTTATGTCCAGATCAAGATAACCAAGGTGTAAACCCACTTTGATAGCAACTGAAGAAAGCAGTGTGAAGGCCACAATACAAGATTGAATACAGATAAATGAAATGAGTAAAAGCATGCAGAACGATTGAGCATGGGAAAAACAGAGCAGTCCAACTTCATAGTCAAGGAGTTAAAGAGATCCTATAAAATTTATGTATCAAAATTGGTCTCTTAAACTGACATTCTTTGACATACATGCTTGAGGCTGACATCCAGTTGATAAGGTAGAAGGATGCCTGTGCAGCTGAACCATGCTGGACACACAAATGCAGTGTCATCCATCATTCTTTTCCTAGGCCTCTGATCTGCACCTGTAGCCTTTCATTTATATATTCTTTAGCTCAACTAGGCTTAGTCTCTAGAAACATTATTCGACTTATTGAGTTTCATATTCCATTTTTTACTCAAGAGGTAACTTCTTGTTTTCTGTCATACTCATTTCTTTAAATATTAAATTCCAATCTTGGTTCAGTAAAACCTCATACAATTGTTATTAAAAAGAAAATTAAGGGCTGGAGAGGTGGCTCAGGGGTTAAGCCTCCGCCTTGCGCACACACCCACACACACATACATGCGCACAGTCGAATAAATAATAATAATAAAAGAAAATAAAAAGAAAATTAAAAGTTATTTAATTGCCAAAGAGCCACAGTTCTGCTGTGTGGTTCTACCTCTTTAACTTTTAATCTAGGCAAAATATGTTTTCAGAAATTTGCAAATAAAAAGGACAAGATAATTTTGTGTGCTGTTCCATTTGCCTACACATTGCTGATAAATTCATAATCAGAAAATTTAGCCCTTTTCACCCCACCCCGCTCCGCCGGTCGGGACGCGCACGCACGATCCAGCTGGGCCTCACCGCGCGCTCTAGGACCCCAGGTCAGCCCACAGGGAACCGGCTCCGACTCCCACCATCCAGCCGGAGCCGCGCGCGGGGGCTGAGGGACGAGGAGGACCTCCCCCTGCGCCAAGGCCCCGCCCCAGCTGCCCTCGGGTTAAATAGCTCCACGCCGACGCGCCCATCGTCCCTTTTCACCCCACCCCGCTCCACTGGTTGGGACACGCGCGCGGTCCACCCAGGCCTCACCCCGCGCCCTAGGTAAGTCCCTGTTCGGCCCCGCCCACCAGTACCCCAGGCCAAATAATTCAGTTTAGTGAAATTGAGAGATCTTAAGAGTTAAAATGACAATGCCAAAGTCAAAGTGCAAATCCATGAGAAGCAACACTCAAGTAAACAAATTTCCCACTGAAGAAATTAATCCCATAATGTTAGACTCCAATAAGAACAAACCCACGGAAAAAGGCCAAGAAAGCCTGAGCCAGGATAACGACTTTCAAAATATGATCATTACCATGTTCAATACTATGAAAGAGGAAATCCGGGAGGAATTACATAATCGAATCAATCGCTTTGAAGAGGAACACAACAGACATCTGGAGGAGTTGAGAAAAACAGTGCAAGAAACAAAAAGTGGCATAGAGCAGTTAAAACAAACTCAAGCAGAGTTTAAAACTGAGCTAAAAGACAAGTTATCTTCAACCCAGAACGCCACAGAGTCTTATCAACAGAACTAATGAAGCAGAAAACAGAATTTCAGACCTTGAAGATAAAGTGGGAGTACTAACCAGCTCAATGGAAGAGGTTGTTAAAGCCAAAAAGATACTTGAGAGAAATATCCAAGAGATATGGGACACCCTAAAGAAGCCTAACATGCGTATTCATGGAATACCAGAGCAAGAATCTCAAAATACCACCCCTGAGGAAATTTTTCAAACGATCATCAAGGAAAACTTTCCTCATCTAAAAAAAGAGAGGCCCATTCATATACAAGACGCATTCCACACCCCAAACAGATACGACCAAAATAGAAGCACACCGCGGCAAATAATAGTTAAAACACTCCACATTCAAGATAAAGAACTGGTGCTGAGAGCTTCAAGGGAGAAAAAACAAGTCACTTTTAAAGGCAAACCTATTAAAATAACAAATGACTTCTCAGTCGAAACAGTAAAAGCAAGAAGAGCTTAGAGAGACATGCTTCAAGTATTGAATGAGCAAAAATGTCAACCCAGGCTGATTTACCCTGCAAAACTATCAGTCATGATCGAGGGAGAAAGAAAAATTTTGCAGCACAAAGACAACTTTAAGGGATACATGGCCACCAAACCAGGCCTTCAAAAACTGCTAGAAATGATACTCAAGTGTGAAGAAAAAAACAGGCATATCCAGGAGAACAGAAGGCAAATATAACACCATTAAAAGCGAAGCAATATACTTATAAAAGCTACTAAACATAATAAATGTCTGGAATTAACAATAGTTTCTCCATTATAACACTAAATGTTAATGGACTTAATTCACCAATCAAGAGACACAGATTACAAACTTGGATTAAAAATCACAATCCATCAATCTGTTGCCTGCAGGAAACCCATCTCACCACAAAAAATAGGTACGCTCTAAAAATAAAAGGCTGGTCAACAATTCTACAAGCAAATGGAAGCAGAAAACAGGCAGGGGTAGCCATTATGCTATCAGACAAAGTGGATTTCAAACCTAAAAAAATTATAAGAGACACGGATGGATACTACATTTTAGTCACAGGTACAATTCACCAGGAAGATTTCACAATACTGAACATATATGCACCCAATACGGGCCCCTCCACATTCATTAAGAAAACCCTACAGCATCTAAAGCAAGAAATAAACCCCCAAACGATAATTCTTGGGGACTTCAACACCGCCCTCTCTACATGGGATAGATCAACAGGTCAAAAGCTTAACAGAGACACTTTGGAACTTAATCAAACCCTGAAAGAAATGGACCTCACAGATCTCTATAGAACTTTTCACCCACGCACCAAAGAATACACATTTTTCTCAGCAGCACACGGAACTTTCTCCAAAATAGATCACATACTGGGCCACAAAATGAATCTACACATATACAAGAAAGTTGAAATTCTAACCTGTGCCCTATCAGACCACCACGGCCTAAAGCTGGACATCCACAACACATCAAACAAGAGAAAATACACTAACTCCTGGAAACTTAACACTATGATGCTGAATGAGAACTGGATTCAGGAAGAAATTAAAAAGGAAATTCAAGATTTCCTGAGAGTGAATGATAACGAAAATACAACTTACCAAAATCTCTGGGAAACAATGAAACTGTTCTAAGAGGTAAGTTCATAGCTCTTAATGCCCACGTCAAAAAAATGGAAACATCAGAAATAAACAACTTAACAATGCAGCTTAAAGCTTTAGAGAAACTAGAGCAATCTAATCCCAAAAGCAGTAGAAGAGAAGAGATTAGCAAAATAAGGGGAGAAATATCTGAAATGGAGACTAAGAAAACGATAGAAAAAATCAACCAATCAAAAAGCTGGTTCTTTGAAAAAATCAATAAGATTGATACACCCCTAGCTAAACTAACCAAAAGCAAGAGAGAGAAAACCCAAATTAACAAAATTAGAAATGAACATGGAGTTATCACTACTGATACCCAAGAAATCCAGAGAATTATAACATCATATTTCAAAAACTTATACTCTGTGAAGTTTGACAACACAAAAGAGATGGATGAATTTCTAAGTAAACACAACTTACCTAAATTGAATCAGGAAGTTGTGAATTATTTAAATAGTCCTATAACATATAAGGAAATTGAGGAAGTAATCTCGAATCTTCCCACCAAAAAATGTCCTGGACCAGATGGATTCAGCACAGAGTTCTACCAGACATTTAAGGAGTTAATAACACCAATACTCCTTAAACTGTTCCATCAAATAACAAAGGAAGGAACACTACCAAATTCCTTCTATGATGCTAATATCGTTTTAATCCCAAAACCTAATAAAGATTCACATAAAAAAGAAAACTATAGGCCGATCTCCCTGATGAACACAGACGCAAAGATTCTCAACAAAGTCTTAGCAAATCGGATTCAAAAACATATTAAAAAGATCATTCATGGGGACCAAGTAGGCTTCATCCCCGGCACACAAGGCTGGTTCAACATACGCAAATCAATAAATGTAATTCATCATGTAAACCAGTCCAAAGTCCAAGACCACATGATACTCTCGATAGATGCAGAAAAAGCTTTTGACAAGATCCAACAGCCTTTTATGATTAAAACGCTAGAGACAGTAGGAATGGAAGGAAACTTTATCAATATAATAAAAGCTGTATACAACAAGCCCACAGCAAGGATTATGCTCAATGGGGAACAATTGGAAGCATTCCCACTTCGATCAGGAACTAGACAAGGCTGTCCACTCTCACCACTTCTATTCAATATTGTACTTGAAGTCTTAGCTGATGCCATAAGACAAGAAAGGGACATAAGAGGGATTCAAATCGGCAAGGAAGAAATCAAGCTATCCCTATTTGCAGATGACATGATCTTATACCTGAGGGATCGCAAAAACTCCACCAGGAAGCTCCTGGAACTAATTGAGAAGTTCAGCAGGGTGGCAGGATACAAAATAAATGTGCAAAAATCAGAGGCCTTCCTATATGCCCAGAATGAAAGAAGTGAAAAAGCCTTGAGAGAAACCATGCCATTTATTATAACCCCTAAAAAAATGAAATACCTTGGTATAAACCTAACTAAGGAGGTAAAAGAACTTTACAATGAAAACTTTAAAACCCTAAAGAAAGAAATAGCAGAAGACACGAGAAGGTGGAAAGACCTCCCATGTTCCTGGATTGGCAGAATCAACATTGTAAAAATGACCATCCTACCAAAGGCAATATACAGATTCAATGCTATACCAATCAAAATCCCAAAGCAATTCTTCAAAGAAGTTGACCAAACAATCTCAAAGTTCATATGGAGGCACAAAAGACCCAGGATAGCAAAAACAATCCTGAGTAACAAAAACATAGCTGGAGGTATTACCATACCAAACCTAAGTCTATACTACAAATCCATAGTTATAAAGACAGCCTGGTAGTGGCTACAAAATAGACACACAGATCAATGGATAAGGTTTGAAGACCCAGATATAAGCCCACAAAGTTACAGCCATTTGGTCTTTGACAAAGGGGCCCAAAGAATCCAATGGAAAAAGAACAGCATCTTCAACAAATGGTGCTGGCAAAACTGGATCTCCACATGCAGAAGATTAAAGCTGGACCCGTACTTGTCACCATGTACAAGACTTAATTCCAAATGGATCAAGGACCTTGATATCAGGCCAGAGACTTTAAAAACCATAGTTGAAAGATAGGGAACTCCCTCGAGCTGATTGGGCTAGGCCAACACTTCCTAAACAGACATCCAATGGCACAGTCACTGCTACCAACTCTCAACAGTTGGGATCTTGTGAAATTAAAGAGCTTCTGTTCAGATAAAGAGATTGTCACACGAGCTCAAAGGCAACCCACAGAATGGGAGAAAATCTTCACTGACCACATATCTGACAGAGCTCTACTGTCCAGAGTGCACAAAGAACTTAGAAAATTAAACTCCAAGGAAAACACTGGCCCAATTAAAAAATGGGCCCTGGAACTTCAAAGAAACTTTACCAGGGATGAAATTAAAATGTCTAACAATTATCTTAAAAAGTGCTCCTCTTCCTTCGCCATCAGGGAAATGCAAATCAAAACTTCCCTGAGATATCATCTCACCCCAGTCAGGATGGCAAAAATCCACAATACAAACAACGACAAATGCTGGAGAGGATGTGGAGAGAGGGGAACTCTCCTACATTGTTGGTGGGAATGCAGGCTCATACAGCCACTCTGGCGAGCCGTCTGGAGATTCTTAAAGAAATTAAAGATTGAAATGCCGTATGACCCTGCTATCCCACTTTTGGGAATAACCCCCCAAGCAGCAGAGGTTCGCCTCGATAGCACAAGCTCGACCATGTTCATAGCAGCACTGTTTACAATAGCAAAGTCATGGAATCAACCTAAATGTCCAACAGTTGACGAGTGGATAAGGAAACTGTGGTACATCTATACAATGGAGTACTACTCAGCCATCAAAAATGATGAATTACTGGAATTTGCTGGGAAATGGATGTCATTAGAAAGAATTATATTAAGTGAAGTATCCCAAACCCAGAAAATTAAGCGCCGTATGTACTCCCTAATAGGTGGCTCCTAGTACCAAACTCACCCAGCCCACATTGAGACACTCAAAAGTCAACCTATGTAACACAGTAATTGCAAGGATTATGAACAAGAGAGATGGGTTAGGAGGGCCACACCAGAAACAAGGAGAGAGGAGACCATGTTACAGCAGAGAAAATAAGCCTCCATCAAGGTCTGCAAGTAAGTAATGAGAAACCTGGTTAAGTTCACAGACGTTCTTTCCTGATCTCACCAGAAGGGGAGGGCATATAGTCTAGCAGATAAAAAGTAATCATTGTGCAAATGGGTAATGGACCCCGCCCTCAGTGAGGTTTCCTACTCTTATTACATCTACCCTTGAATGTGCTATTACAACAAGACTCCAGTTTAACAGCTTTTTGTCTCTGGCCAGGAGGTGACATACAGTGCCCAGCAGAATGGAGTGAAGGGAATTGCAGGAGCAGAAAAACTGCAAAAGAAAATCAACAAACCACAATCCAGAACTTCAGAGACTCTATATCAATCACATAGAACTAGGACAGCCTAATCTCTCCCCATCCTGGAGCTCAGGGACATTTGCGGAAGAGGGGGCGGTAAGATTGTAAGAGCAAAAGGATGGGAGGAGCAACGATTTGCAAGATTCTCAACAATAGTTGGGGCCAAAGCAATCATAATGGAACTTTGCATGCCCTGCGCAATGTCCAGCGCACTGTTGCCCTCATAAAGTCTAGCATCTGTTAAGGGCACCGAGACCCCTGGAGGCAAGGGATTGACAGCCATAGTAGTAATCTTATGATTAAGGGGAACAAGAGAAAGGGCTTATGGAAATGCCACTGGGTCCTTATATGTCATCGGAGAGGAGGACCCAGTGGAGAGTTAGGCGCACACAATAAAGGACTCTCTGGGAATTGGGGGGGAGACACTGGGGGAAGGGGAGGGGGGAGGGAGGGAACTGGTAAAAAATTTTAAAATGTATAATTAAATTTTTAATAAAAAAAAAAAAAAAAAAAAAAAAAAAAAGTAATCATTTTGCAAATGGGTGATGGACCCCTCCCTCAGTGAGGTTTCCTACTCTTATTACATCTACCCTTGAATATGCTATTACAACAAGACTCCAGTTTAACAGCTTTTTGTCTCTGGCCAGGGGGTGACATACAGTGCCCAGCAGAATGGAGTGAAGGGAATTGCAGGAGCAGCAAAACTGCAAAAGAAAATCAACAAACCACAATCCAGAACTTCAGAGACTCTATATCAATCACATAGAACTAGGACAGCCTAATCTCTCCCCATCCTGGAGCTCAGGGACATTTGCGGAAGAGGGGGCGGTAAGATTGTAAGAGCAAAAGGATGGGAGGAGCAACGATTTGCAAGATTCTCAACAATAGTTGGGGCCAAAGCAATCATAATGGGACTTTGCATGCCCTGCGCAATGTCCAGCGCATTGTTGCCCTCATAAAGTCTAGCATCTGTTAAGGGCATCGAGACCCCTGGAGGCAAGGGATTGACAGCCATAGTAGTGATCTTATGCTTAAGGGGAACAAGAGAAAGGGCTTATGGAAATGCCACTGGGTCCTTATATGTCATCGGAGAGGAGGACCCAGTGGAGAGTTAGGCGTACACAATAAAGGACTCTCTGGGAATTGGGGGGGAGGCACTGGGGGAAGGGGAGGGGGAGGAGGGGGGAGGGAGGGAACTGGTAAAAAATTTTAAAATGTATAATTAAATTTTTAATAAAAAAAATACAAGCTACATTTAGCAAAGCGTTCCTAAAAAAAAAAAAAGAAAAAAAAAAGAAAATTTAGCAAAAAGGGGGGGGGGGTTCTTGCTTATAATAGGCACGACCCTGTTTGGCAGAAAACAGTTCAACAGTTCATAACAACACCATTAGCCGAGGAACTCAGTCACATCATATCCACAGGAATTTCTGCAAAAAGGACAAGCCTCCCTTGCAAGACTGCAAGTCTGTCCAAGTATGTTGAATTATGCCCAACTACTGGGCCAGGTCCCTCTATCTTACTCAATCCCAGGGAGTGGTCCACTCACTGTGGGTTGGGTCTTCCCACATCCATTAAATTCTTTCCTACAGGCTTGATCAAGGATCGTTTCAACTATGAAGTCTTCACAAATGTGCCTGGAACTAGGCCTTCAATTTGCAAGTTTATTATATATGAAATGCCCAGCTTTCCCAAAAGGCATTTTGTTTACGTGTGTGAAGTACAAAAGTCTGGGAAAATGTATACTGTAAAACAAAGAAATGTATAATGAGTCAGTGTAAAGTTATTTTCCCTCATCAAGTTTTTGGTGTGACTATAGACAATACTTCAAATCATCAACTATAATCCCTTCATTTCCACTACAAGATTACATTTTATCAGGACCCAGCTGGCAAAGAGTAACTTGGTATTTATCCTGGTAGTGCATGACTGATGCTAAGAAATCTCAGAATTCCCAAATTCAAAACTTTAAATCAATTTTGGAACTTTCAAGTTTCTCCCTTTAGAATGCACCAAACCAGTTTTAATTAACTCAATGATTTGAATGAATTACTTATTTTTACCTAAATATACTCATTTGCCTCAGAAATTGTGGTTAAGTTTGCCCTAAGAGAAAGTATATAGAGATGCATAAAATATTATGTATATCCTACGTCCCCTTATATTTTCATTATGCATACTATTTATGATGCTTAGCAAAGTGAATCAGCTTCTACTTGGAGTTACCACAATAATTCTGTCACTATGTTTGAATTAACCAACTGGGAATATTTAAAAACTACCATTTTTTATGTGTATACCAAGAACTACCTTAGTTGCTTCATTGTGCATTATCCCATGTAACTTGGAAGTTCACAAGTCTCATTTTTTCAGGGAATGAAAACTTTCAGACTTCCATGCACTTTGCCTAATATGACAATGATGCTAATGACAGGACTTAAGATCCAAATCAATTTTTTCTGCTTTCAGAGCATATCCAATTTTCCAGGACATGCTGCATTCTGAGTAAAAATTAAAGTCTCTAGAGAGATATTTGTAGGCAAATTTCAGCAGAAATAGATACATCTTTGCCTAGAATGAATTATTGTCAAAATGTATAGAAATTAATGTGAAGTATGGATTTTCTAATCTGACATATGTATGAATATAAATTGCATGTGTTAGATAGAACAAATGATGCTATTCACAGTACTGTTTTTGAAAGTCTGAGGAGCAATGTGATAGAATGTATATTCCATTCCTCAAGTCCTGAGTCCTTTGTATTATATTTTGTGACAAAATGAGACATGTCTAATGTGAAAAGTGTTGGTGAGAAAAATCACTTGTTTATTCAATATATCAATATCTGGATCAATATTTTAGCTGAATTAAACATCCAGGCTCTCTTCGATCACCACATCAGTAAGAAAGATGTTATTCAGTGTAATTACAGAAAGAAGTAGAATATGAAGAGCTTATGCAGATCAAAGAATAGAAGAAGGCAGATTTGAGAAGAACAATATACACATAAATTAGGAAAAACAATTCATTGTTATCACTAGCAAAATTAGAACTCAGAAGTATCATTTTACTTCAAAAATACCAAGATCAAATTTAAATTCTAAAGCTAAGGTTATTTCAGTTACAGCACGTGGAATGTGGTAGGAAAATAAATATTAATGCAATTATTTCAATGTACATATCAGAACATAATCCTTGTACTGGGTTAAAGCAAATAAAAAGTAGTGTATGTCATGGCCTTTTAAAGTTTTTCCACTTGCAACACCTTTTTACTCCAGAAACTTTTACAAGAGCACAAGATATATAGAATATGCTGCAAATCAAACATTTACTCACAATAAATAGCAAAGAAGTTTGTGTCAATGTTTCTTTGGTATACACATAATTTTACTATTTATTGAAGATGAAAACAAAATTGTGAACTAATAATATTAATGAGTCAATTACTTTTCATAAAGAATAAAGTCTTAGCAAAATATTTGATACTACAAGGAATAGAGTAACACCAACATTTTTACATGTGAACAATATGTTTATTTTATAATTATCAATGCTGAGGAAGCTGATTTTCAGAAATGCATAAAGAAAAATGGCAGAAGTATGTTCAGGATCAGAAATATAGAGATTTCTGCAAATCCTGTCCTAATTCCAACTAGAAATTAATTTAATAAATTTAATAAAATGCAAGTTTGCAACCCAAGTCATTTTCAATTCAAATCAAACATTCTGATACAATGCAATCTAAAGTTATGTTCATTTGTTGCTTTCATGCTGAGGAATGACAGGAGGGAATTATTAAATCATTTTCTGTTATCAAAGCATTATGTTTCCATAAGAACAGAAAACTTTCTATGTACGTATGGTAAAAAAACAGTCCATTTCATAAGAAACAGTAGTCTTGAATCTGAGTTGAGGCATTCAGATAGTGTTTTCTTTTTTAAAAAATTTTGCATGTGTCTGTGTGTCCCTGTTTTTGTGTCTGTGTATGAGAGAGCACTATGTATGCCTGTGGAAGCCCAAAGATGACTTCAGGAATCACGCTGGATTGCTTCTACCTCCTATTTACTTTGCTCTGGAATTTCCCAGACTCTACCTTCCAGTGCCAGAAGAGCAGTCTACCATTATTTTCACCTAGCATTTTTACATAGGATCCAGGATCAGAACTCAGGACCTTCTGTTTGTGAGGAGAGGGCTTAACCACTGAGCCATCTCTCAAGCCCTTAAATAGTGTTTTCAGGTAGTGCTTCTTAGTGTCACATAACACCATGGTATGTGCAGTGATAAATAATCACTTTGTGTGGTTAGAAACAAGCTATAGAGAAATCACAAAACATGCCTTGAGCAAGGTCAGAAATACCTCTTTTCAGTTTACAATTGATTTTCAGTCAATCTTTGAGTGTGACACAGTCAGAATCATTATATTTTATCTATCTCTCTATGTCTCTATCTCTATATATCTATCTATTTATTTATTTATTTAGTTAGTTAGTTATTCATTTACTTATTTATTTATTTATTTAGTTATGTATAGGTGTTTATGTCCTAGTGGAGGACCAAGGGTGACCTGGGAATTATACTGGATTGCTTCTATCTCCTTTTTGTTTTGCTCTGAAATTTCCCAGGCTACACTCATCAGGGGTGGAAACACAGGCCACAGCCATTTCTGCCTGGTGTGGAATATGGGATGGGAACTCAGGTCCTTCTTCTTGTGAGACAGAGTCTTAAACCCTGAGCTATCTGTTCAGCCCCAAAATCACTTTATTGCTGCCAACCTTTCTACAACATCCATGTTCATAGATATGATCCCATAGGAAGACACACACCTAGTTTATGAAGCTAGGGTATAAGACCCAATTTAAAGACCCTCAGGACAGCATGTTAGGCAGAGTACTTATATAAGAGGATATGTATTAGAATCAAGTACACAGGTTTAATTTTTGATCCTGAAAATTCCCTTGTTATGTGAATTTAAGAAACTACTTAACACTGTACCATCAAACGGAGATCTAAAAATGTGATTGTTGTAGTTCATTATGCATGTGTTGATCAGTTCACAGCATCTCAGTCTATGGGAACATGGGGCTTATTCTGATATAGGATTATGTAGTTATCCTTTCTTAGTCCAGCCTGGATGGAGAATTCATATCAACACCAGGGCTTGTGGAAACTGGCCACAAAACACTCACATGATTTCTGAGAGAGGGACAAACCTCACATGCCAGACAGCATGTTTTGTCCAAGTATGCCAAAGAATGCCAACTTCTGAGTTAACTCCCTTCATCTTATCCACTTGACCAGGGGAAAATACACTCACCATGAGCTGGGCCTGCCCAATAATTAGACAATCTCCTGCAAGCTTTCTCAGGGTTTAATTCAACTACTAATTCATAAGAACTGTGCCCACACTCAATCCTTCAATAGTCAAGTTGACACCTGTATTTAACTTTTTTAATTTTTTAAAATTTTATTTATTTATTTATTTATTTATTTATTCATTCATTCATTCATTCAAGTGTGTGTGTGTGTGTGTGTGTGTGTGTGTGTGTGTGTGTGTGTGTGTAGAACCATGAGCAAATTCGGGAAACCATCATGAAGCACCTCACCTCCTCCTTGTTTACTCTGTCCCGGGATTCACAGGCTCCACCCTACTAGGACCAGAAATGCAGGCTGCCCCCGCTTCTGCCCAGCATCTATATGTGGGGTCTAGGATCCGAACTCAGGACCTTCCACCTGCAAGGCAGGGGCTTAACCCCTGAGCCACCTCTCCAGCCCCACCTGTATTTATCACAGCTACCAAGCTTAAAGGTTGTACTGAAGATTAAAGGAGATGGACAATATTAATGACATGCCAGTGCCTAGTACATAAATAATTGTAATAAATGTAACACGTTGTTAATTTCTTTGTGAAGATATAGAAGTTAAATGTGACACGTTTCATTTTCATTCCTTAACATAACCTAATGTGCTAGCTCCTTTTAGAATTAATTCTTTGAGCACACAACTTAAAATGTTCAGTCATGCTCATTCAGATTTTAATGCATTTTTATCCATGAAAAATGCTGCCAACTTGTAGATTTTATTCTTCAACCCATTATACTTTAATTCTCTTATATCTTTGATCATTATATTTTTCTCCTTTGTTTTGAACTTCTTTTAACAGCTATGCAATATTGTATAAGTTGCTTAACCTGGATGAACTTCAATTTATTTGTGAAGAAACTGAACATTTTGAAATACTAAACTTATTGGATTATAATGAGATTGGGTGGCAAAATGCTTATGCAGAACTTACATTACTTGATATCAGTAAATGCTACTGTTGTCTAAGTTACTGCTGTAAAAATAGCTTTCTTGAAATGTATTATACAGATTAGTGATACTAAATATAAACATCTTAAGCACACAATTGGCACCAAAACTTGCAAGATTGCAATGAATCACAAAATAATTTATTGCAGTGATTACTCTGTCACAACTATAATGAAGCATACGTGATTACCATACTACTCTCCATTCAATCCAATGAATATTAATCTCACCTTCTGAGCCATGTCTCCAAAGCAAACAATGGCTCAAATAACTGCTGGTGGCATTTGATCAATATCATTGCAGTAAACAAGGGAGAAGATCAGGGAAATATTGATACTTTAAGAAATAGACATTATTGCAAGTACATTATCAGTCAATTTTTAAATTGTTTCTGTATTCACATCACTATGGTGAAGAATGATTAAGATGTGTTGATATTCTCTAAAAACATGAAAGATATAGATTAGTTATTCAGACATCTGTATATAAAATATTGCAAAGAGACTATGCTACAGATAAAATCAGAAAGCTGAAGAATAAGGTAAGTTAAATTTGTCTGTTTAAAAACTATTCTAAGGAAAAATAAAAACATATCTAGTTCTGAAGAATTAACATCAACTAGCATGTAAAGAGCGAATGAAGAAAGATGATATCATTCAAGCTAATTCAAAACTTAAGTTTCATAAGAGAATAAAGATATAAACATGTGTTGATCAATTTAATTTGCAGAAAAGATAATAGAGACTAAGAAAGCAAATGCATGCAGACGATATTTGGAGCAGAAACATAATTTATCAAATACCATACAGATGATAACTGGAACAATTTTGGGATGCACATTGGAAAGATATCTAATTAAATTAGCTTCTTTGGTTTTTGGAAATCGAGGGCAATGTGTGTAACAGAACCAAGTCATCATGCTGAAATTTAGATATACACATAATAGCTATCTAATATGAATAAGCGAGAAAAAGAATATGTGCCTTTCAAAGAATAATGATTTGTGACTACTTGGAGTAAGGAAAACAGTGTTTTTTGGCATGGTGCCATATTTTATATTTAATGGTTTTAATATCCCAGAATGAATATGAAGAGGATCAATAACTCTGGCACATTCTCAAAAGTTATTTAGGTATATCATGCTAAGTGATGTCATTGTGTGAAATATGACTTAAGGAATATCTGTATTGCTATAGTATTCACTGGAAGAAAGTGATCGTGGGTATGTGTTACTGTAACTCTTTTCATAATTTACATTAATTAATAAGTTCATCTTTCATGCATATTCACTACCAGCAATACAACTGATACAATTCCAATATGGTATTCCAAAATAAGAGTATGCTGGTTCCTAACAATACATAAATGACTCTACAAACATCCTCACTGGGAGCTTATTCTGAAACAAAATAAAGTCAACCAATTATGTGATTTAAACTTAATAGAATGTAAGAGCCAGAATTCCTGATATTATTCAAAGAAGTGAAAAATTAAATCAATGTTACTGTACTACAATAATGACCCAGCTTTATATCTATAACCTCTGCAGTATACTGACATCATACATTCTGAAAAAACACAGAGTATTTCTCTAATGTATTTTGAGTCTATTATGTAGGTATGATGTTTGAGATCATGAGATAAGGCCAAATAAGATTTGAGACTTTAAATAATAGCAATAGTAATAATACTGAATCAAAGAAGTGTTTTGACATGTGAATATGTATGAATAAGTAAGCACTTAGAAAAATGTATGACATGATAAAGACCCAGGAAAAGTATATCAGGCTATGGAATTTAGGGCTGCTTTATTTTTATTCCTGGCACAATTTTCATTGTCTTTCTATATATATATATATCTTCATAGAAAACACCTTTCTTTTTTTCTCTTCTGTTCTCTCTCTCTCTCTGTCTCTCTCTCTTTCTCTCTCTCTCTCTCTCTTTCTCTATCTCCCCACCTCTTTCTCAAGCTACACACTGTAAACCAGGCTGGCCTAGAAATCACTGTGTGATCATAAGGAGCAGCAGTTCTCTTGAGTCAGTCTCCAGGGGGATAGGACTACAAGGGTGACTCATTAATCCTACCAGGAATCAGTAATTCCTAAACTTCTTTCACAGCATTGGGAAGTTTTGCAAAACTCTGGAAACAGAGCAATTTATAAGGAATTTGCCTTCCTGACTATTGCAGAATAGCCAAGAAGAGGTAAAGCAAAATTCCGTTGACCTAATGGAGTCTGTTAAAATCTGCCTAACCACCACTTTGTTATTAAACATCAGTTCAGTCTTGAAATCCAAAAGTGTATCTGCCTGCCTTATCACTCTTCTCCTTTCTAATCCTTGTATTGCACTGAGATTTGGAGGTGTGAACTACACTTCGAGTAGACTTATTTCCTTCCTATTACCAAGACCAAGATTTTAGCTATGTAAATCTCTGAAAAAATGCATTTCCTCGGGACAGAACTCCCTCCCAGTCCTCCTTCCCAGGTAAATTCCACCAGTCCCCAGGTCTACCTCTCGTCCCACCTACTCCCACCAGCTAGCCCGAGCAACACCAGGCTGCCCTGAGCTTGGGTGGGACACTAAGCCAAGTCCCAGGTCCCAGGTAAAGAGCTCTGCCATCTCCATCAGCCCCTCTGCCTCTCCGGCCTGCCGGGACCTGCGATCATGGTCCAGGGAGGACACATTGCTACTCACAATTCTACAGAGTCCAAAGGAAACTCAAGCAAATCTCTAGGAGACAAAGGCCAAACATCTGAACTCCTCTGAAATCATCCTATCACATGGGAGAAGTTCTTCACATCCAGTCCAAAGATAAATAAACCCCCTTTTTACCATCCTGTTCCTTTCAATTATTAATCACTTTAGATTAACTCTTCCATATAGCCACCCCCCGAATACATACAACTTCAGGGATTATACCACTCACCCTCACATATCAAAAAGGTACTAAATAGTAAAAGTGCACAATCATACTAATATTCACCCTCTCTCTACTAAACCTGACTTAACTGATGTACTAACAGTCTAATAGCCTCATCTAGGAAATAATAAAAACAGACTAATGTACCCATCTCCAAGGCAAACATTAGTATTAACTGACAGAGAGTAGTAACCGCAACAAAATCAGTTCAGTCAAAAACACACAGAATTTGAAAGGTCTTAAGAGACAAAACAACAATGCCCAAGTCAAAGTGCAGATCCATGAGAAACAAAACCCAAAAAGACAAATCTCCCACCAAAAGAATTAACTCCAAAATGATGGATTCCAAACAGAACAAATTCACAGAAAATAACCAAGAAAGCCAGACCCAAGATAATGACTTTCAAAGCATGATCATTACCATAATCAATATTATGAAAGAGGAAATCCAGGAGGAGTTAAACAACTGCATCAACCACTTTGAACAGGAACAAAACAGACACATGAAGGAGTTGAGAAAAACAGTTCAAAGAACAAAAATAAGCATAGAGCAGTTAAAAGAGTCTCAGGCAGGGTTTAAAATTGAACTAAAAGACAAGTTATTTTCAATCCAGAACTCAACAGAGAGTCTTATCAGCAGAACTAACGAAGCAGAAAATAGAATTTCAGATCTTGAAGACAAAGTGGAAGAATTAACAAGCTCAATGGAAGAAGTTGTTAAAGCCAAAAAGATACTTGAAAAATATTCAAGAGATATGGGACACCCTGAAGAAGCCTAATATGCACATTCATGGAATACCAGAGGAAGAATCCCAAAATACCACACTTGAGGAAATTTTTCGAGTTATCTTAAATGAAAACTTCCCTCACCTAATGAATGAGAGGTCCATCCAAATACAAGAGGCATTCTGCACCTCAAACAGATACGACCAAAATAGAAACTTGCCACAGCAAATAATAATCAAAACACTCCACATTCAAGACAAAGAGAAGGTGCTGAGAACTTCAAGGGAAAAAAAAAAAAAAAAAGTCACTTTAAAAGGTAAACCTATTAAAATAACAAATGACTTCTCAATAGAAACAGTAAAAGCAAGAAGAGCTTAGAGAGACATACTTCAAGTATTAAATGAGCAAAAATGTCAACCCAGGCTGATATGCCCAGCAAAACTATCTGTCATGATCGAGGGAAAAAGAAAAGTTTTCCAGCACAAAGACAACTTGAAGGCTTGTATGTCTACCAACCAGGCCCTCAAAAAATTCTAGAAATAATACTCAAACTTGAAGGAAAATATTAGCATATCCAGGAGGACAGAATGGAAGTATAATACCACCAAAACCTAAAAGCCAAACAATACACTTACAAAACCCACTAAACATAAAAAATGTCTGGAATGAAAAATAATTTCTCCATTATAGCATTAAAGGTCAATGGAATCAACTCATCGATCAAGAGACACAGATTACAAACTTGGATTAAAAACCACAACCCATCAATCTGCTCCCTTCAGGAAACTCATCTCACCACAAAACATAAGCACATCTTAAAAATAAAAGGCTGGTCCAAAGTTCTGCAAGCTAATGGAACCAGGCAAAAGGCAGGGGTAGCCATTATGCTGTCAGACAAAGTGGACTCCAAACCAAAAAAAATCATAAGAGATACAGATGGATACTACAGTTTAGTCACACGTACAATTCACCAGGAAGACTTCATAATACTGACCATATATGAATCTATTACGGGCCCCTTCACATTCACTAAGCAAACCCTACAGTGTCTAAAGTGAGAAATCAACCCCAAACGATAATTCCTGGGGATTTCAACACCACCCTCTCAGCATGGGATAGATCAACAGGTCAAAAGCTTAACAGAGACACTTTGGAACTTAATCAAACCCTTAATGAAATGGATCTTACATATCTCTATCGAACCTTTCATCCACGCACCAAAGAATACACATTTTTCTCAGCAGCACATGGAACTTTCTCCAAAATAGATCACATACTGGGTCACAAAACAACTCTCTACATGTACAGGAAAGTTGAAATTCTAACCTGTACCCTATCAGACCACCATGGAATAAAGCTTGACATCCACAACACAATAAACAACAGAAAATACACTAACTCCTGGAAACTTAATACTATGATGCTGAATGAGAACTGGATTCAGGAAGAAATTAAAAAGGAAATTCAAGATTTCCGGAAAGTGAATAATAATGAAAATACAACTCATCAAAATCTTTGGGACACAATGAAAGCTGTCCTAAGAGGTAAGTTCATAGCTCTTAATACCTATATCAAAAAAATAGGAACATCACAAATAAATAACTTAAAAATGCAACTTAAAGCTTTAGAGACACTAGAGCAATCCAATCACAAAAGGAGTAGAAGAGAGGAGATTAGCAAAATAAGGGGAGAAATAATCAAAATTGAGATTAGGAAAATGATACAAAGAATCAATCTGTCAAAAGGGTAGTTTTTTGAAAAAATCAATAAGATTGATACACCCCTAGCTAAATTAACCAAAAGAAAGAGAGAGAAAACCCAAATTAACAAAATTAGAAATGAAAATTAAGTTATCACTGCTGATACCCAAGAAATTTAGAGTATTATAACATCATATTTCAAAGACTTAAACTCTGTGAAATTTGACAACACAAAAGAGATGGATGAATTTCTAAGTAAACACAACTTACCTAAATTGAATCAGGAAGTTGTAAATTATTTAAATAGTCCTATAAAATATGAGGAAATCAAGGAAGTAATCTCGAATCTTCCAAACAAAAAATGTTCTGGACCAGGTGGATTCAGCACAGAGTTCTACAAGACATTTAAGGGGCTAATAACACCAATACTCTTTATACTGTTTCATCAAATAGCAAAGGAAGAAACTACCAAATTCGTTCTATGAAGCTAATATCGTCTTAATCCCAAAACCTAATAAAGGTACACTTAAAAAAGAAAACTATAGGCCTATCACTCTGATGAACACAGATGCAAAGATTCTCAACAAAGTCTTAGGACACTGGATTTAAAAACATATCAAAAAGATCATTCAGAGGGATCAAGTAGGATTTATCCCAGGTAAACAAATTTGGTTCGACATACACAAATCAATAAACATAATTCACCATATAAACCTGTCCAAAATTCAAGACCACATGATACTCTCGATAGATGCGGAAAAAGCTTTTGACAAGATCCAACAGCCTTTATGATCAAAACCCTAGAGACAGTTGGAATGGAAGGAACTTTTATCAAATAATAAAAGCTGTATACAAAAAAAACCAGCAGCAAGAATTTTACTCAATGGGGAAAAACTTGAAGCATTCCTGCTTTGATAAGAACTAGACAAGGCTGTCCACTCTAACCACTTCCATGCAATATTGTACTAGAAGTCTTAGCTGAAGCCATAAGACATGAAAGGGAAATAAAAGGGATTCAAATCGGCAAGGAAGAAGTCAAGTTATCTCTATTTGCAGATGACATAATCATATACCTCAGTGATCCTAAAAACTCCACCAGGAAGCTCCTTGAACTAATACAGGAGTTCAGCAGGGTGGCAGGATGCAAAATAAATGTATAAAAATCAGTGGCCTTCCTATATGCCCAGAGTGAAAGAAGTGAAAAAGCCCTGAGAGAAACAATTGCATTTACTATAACTCCTAAAAAAATGAAATACCTTGGTATAAACCTAACCAAGGAAGTAAGACACTTTTACAATGAAAACTTTAAAACCCTAAAGAAAGAAATTGCAAAAGACACCAGAAGATGGAAAGACCTCCCATGTTCCTGGATTGGCATAATCAATATCATAAAAATGACCAACCTACCAAAGGCAATATACAAATTCAATGCTGTATCAATCAAAATCCCGCAGTTCTTTAAAGAGGTTGATCAAACAATCTCAAAATTCATGTGGAGGCACAAAAGACCCAGGATAGCAAAAGAAATCCTGAGTAACAAAAACACTGCTGGAGGTATCACCATATCAAACCTTAGTCTATACTACAAATCCATTGTTATAAAAACAGCCCGGTACTGGCTCCAAAATAGACACACAGATCAATGGATAAAGGTTGACAACCCAGATATAAGCCCACACAACTATAGCCATTTGATCTTTAACAAAGGGTCCAAAAAATCCAATGGAAAAAACAATATCTTCAACAAATGGTACTGGCAAAACTGGATCTCCACATGCAGAAGATTAAAACTCTACATGGATTTGTCACCATGTACAAGACTTAATTCCAAATGGATCAAAGACCTCAATATAAGGCCAGAGACTATAAAAACCTCAGTTGAAAGGGTAGAGAATTCCCTTGAGCTGATTGGACTGGGCCAACAGTTCCTAATAGGAAATCCAATAGCACAGTCAATACAACCAACACTCAACGGATGGGATCTTATGAAATTAAAGAGCTTCTTTTCAGATAAATAGATTGTAACTGGAGCACAAAGGCAACCCACAGAATGGGAGAAAACCTTCACTAACCACATATCTGATAGAGCTCTATTATCCAGAGTGCATAAAGAACTTAGAAAACTAAACATCAAGGAAACAAATGGCCCAATTAATAAATGGGCTTTGGAAATTAAAAGAAAATTTACCAGGAATGAAATTGAAATGTCTAACAAATATCTTAAAAAATGCTCCACTTCCTTAGCCATCAGGGAAATGCAAACCCAAACCTCCCTGAGATATCATCTCACCCCAGTCAGTATGGCAAAAATCCACAATACAATAACACCCAATGCTGGAGGGGATGTGGAGAGAAGGGAACTCTCCTGCATTGCTGGTGGGAATGCAGGCTTATACAACCACTCTGGCGAGCTGTCTGGTGATTCTTAAAAAAGTTAAAGATTGAAATGCCATTTGACCCTGCTATTCCACTTTTGGGAATATTCCCCTGTACAGCAAAATTTCACCTCAATAGCACAACCACAACCATGTTCATAGCAGCACTATTTACAATAGCAAAGTCATGGAATCAACCCAAATTCCCAACAGTTGATGAGTGGATAAGCAAAATGTGGTAAATTTATACAATGGAATACTACTCAGCCGTCAAAAATGATGAAGTAATGAAATTTGCTGGGAAATGGATGGAATTAGAAAAAATTATGTTGAGTGAGGTATCCCAGACACAGAAAATTAAGCTCCATATATTCTCCCTAATAGGTGGATCCTAGTGCCAAACCTACTTAGTGACACACTCAAAGATAAATCTCTGTAATACCTACAGTAATTGCAAAGATTATAAGTAGGGAGAGAAGGGGAAGAAGAACCCTACCAGAAACAAGGAGAGAGGGTATCATGCTACAGCAGAGAAAATAGGCCACCATCAAGGACTGCAAGTAAGTAATGAAACATCTGGTTGGACTCAAAGACTTTCCTTACTGGTCACTTGCATCTGATGGGGTATGATCTCACCAGAAAGGGAGGGCATAGAGTGTTGCAGATAGAACGTAACCATCCTCAAATGAAAGACTGACCCCTCCCCCTACAGCAGTCTCTTACTCTTATTGTATCTACCTTTGAATCTACTCTTATAATAAAACTCTATTTTAACAGCATTTTATCTCTGGCCAGGGAGTGATATTCAATAACCATCAGGATGGAGCCAAGGGCGGTGCAAGAGCAGCAAAACTGAAAAAAAAATCTACAAACCATAATTTGGAAAATCAGAGACTCTATACCAACCATCTGGAACCAGGCCAGCCTAATCTCTCCCCATCCTAAACCTCAGGGAAATTTGAGGAAGAGAGGCGGTAAGATTGTAAGAGCCTAAAGATGGGGAGGAGCAACGATATGCAAGATACTCCATGCATAATAGGACTGTGCATGACCTGCACAATTACCAATATATCATTGAACCCCGAAGTCTAGCATGGATCACAGGTACTAGGATCCTTAGAGGCACAGGATTAACAGCCACAATAATGTTCCTATACTAAAAGAGAACACAAAAAAGAGATCTAGGCAATGCCACTGAGTCCTTACACCTCATCAGAGAGGAGGACCCAGAGGAAAGTTTGATATGCACACTAAAGGATGACCAGGAATAGGGAGGGGGGATGCATTGGGGGAAAGGGAGGGGGGGGGAAAGGAAACGGAAAAGGAGGGAGGGAAAAAGGGGATCGAGGGTGGGGTGGAGGGAGGGTGGGGAATGGGGTACTTATCAACTTTGTATGAGTGGAAGAAATAAATAAAAAAATACATTTCCTATTTGCTGAATTAATTGTGTAATAAAGCAATTAAAGAAATTCCCCCCACCTCATTCTCAATTCTTGTTTCCTGTCTTTCATAACTGCTATAAAAATACTGGGGGGAGGGTAGGGAATGGTAAGCACATTAGTGGAGAATTTCTACATGAATAGCTGTTTGAAAGATTAAGCAAAGCAGCTGACTTGGCATGCATAAAGAGGGTGATATATGTAAATCATGCAATTGATTCATTTTAATACCCTTATAATTAGTGTACTAAAATACACTTAACATATTTTTAAGTATGCAGTTCAGTGGCAATATATTATTCATATGATGCAACCGTTACTACTTTCTATTCTTACAGTATTTTTAATCTTCTCTGAAACTGTGCACTTATTTCAGATTAACTTCTGGTATCCAATATTTTACTTTCTCTCCATGAACTTGTATACTCAAAACACCCTTATAAAAACAGCAATCTTCCTTTTCTTATGATTTATTCCACTTTACCAAAAGGCTTTTAAGACTCATTCATGTTGTAGCATTTCGGGATTTCATCCCATTTTATGATTTTTTTAATTATGTGTATATATATCACAATTTACTTATTCATTCATCTGTCAATAAGTCTTGTATTGCTTTCACATCTGGGGGATTGTGAATAATATTGTAAACATGGACATAAATAAATATCTGTTTGATTCCTGGGTAAAATTATTTTAGGTATAAACTCAAAAGCAGAATTGATATATTATCTGGAAATTTTATCTCTAATTTTTTGTGGGACCTTCTTTTGGTTTCCATAGTGACAACACTACTTCACATCACTGTCAATAACACATAAAGTTTCCAATTTTTATGTGTCCTTGCCAACATTTGGCAATTTCTAGGTTTTAGAAAATACAACAGCTATCCTAATTGGTGTGAAATGATATCTTACTGTGGTTTTGCCTTCTATTTCTATGATAATTAGTGATGTTGAATTGTCTTCCCGTGTAATTATTGGACATTTGTACATATTCTTTGCAAAAAGATCAATTTAAATATTTTGCTCATTATTTTAAATTCAATTTTTGCTTTTGGTTTTGTTTTGTAAAAATTTTAAATCTTTTATGTTAGCATCCAAAAAAATGGGTTCATTGTGCATGTATTTCTGTTGCTAAAGTTTAGAAATTCTGTGTGTGTTACTCATTGTTTATCAGTTTTGTTATCTGTTAATATTTTCACCTATTCTGACTTTTATTCTTGTATTCTGTTGATAGTATCCTCTGGTATGTGAAGGATATTATTTTTTAGTTTTAGTGAAGTTCACCTTATCTGGTTTTTTTTTGTCATTTTCTGTGATTCTTATGTCACAAATAAGTAATCATTGCAAAGTCCAATGTCACGATCCTTTTTTAACTCTTATTATGAGGTCCTCTGGTTTGCTATTTTTGTATAAAATGTAAGGTAAGGATGCAACCATGTTCTTCTGCATATGGATGTCTTATTTCCAGACATATTTAAAGGTCTGTTCTTTACACATTGAAAATTCTTTATAAAAAATCTTATCAAAAGCATTTGACTATGGATAATCTCAAGGGAATCCTGGGGGCCACATAAGCAAGACAGGCAGGAGAGTGGGTTGAAGAAGGATGGATTGGCGAAAAGAGAGAAGTGTGGAAGAGGGAGGAGAGAAAGAGGAGGTGGGGCAGAGACATCCACCCATTATGTTCATAATTAAGAAGATCAAATATTAATAAAAAATAATGTTGCCAAAAATGCTCAGTGCTCAGACCTTACATACACAGGGGTTTGATCATACCATAAGTAAATTTGATTCCTTCCAGGGTTTTCATGCAAAGAATCAGAAACTTTCTGTTCTTCTCTTCAGTTTTTCAAAGCAACCTCTTCCTTAAAAGGGAGTGATGTTTAGATAGATATTCAATCATCTGTTTCCTTACTCCTCTTCTTGCAACACATAAAGAATAAAATGTTTGCTTTGTTTCTCTTCTGTGTGACTTGGGCCTCTTTTGTACAGAATACTATCTTTGTGTCCAGCAGGTCTAATTCTTGAAAATATAAATGACATATATATGCACACTTTTTTACTTTAATTCATAAATTTGGCTAAGATATTTAAAAACTATTGACTAATTGCATGCTGCAAATGTCACACCAAAACACAGCTCTCCTTCACTTTCATCTAAATTCTAGTTAGTGATTGTCCAATTCCAAGGCCATTAGAGAAAGCATCCATGAATGTAACAGTAAAGTGGCTGATGCTCTACCTTGACTGGTAATTGACAGAACATGTGAAGGGGAATAATGTTAATGCTAGACATGAGACTAATTTTGAATTGCCTATTGAAGGGAAAATATTTGATGGAAAGATATACCTACAGCCACTATTCTGTTGAAATTACTTAAGTATAAAACTAAGCAGAAATTTATATATTGTTTTCAGTAGAAACTCTTTGGACATAAACTTTTTAAATAAAAAATGCCCTTGGGGAAAAATGACAGAACACCCTTAAGAGAGATATTCTCAAATGAGAAGTTTTGGGGACAGCAACATAGCTATAACTGTTGATTTTCGATAAATTGGAAGGCAGCTGGAAGTCTTGGACAGAGTACAAAACCAGAAATAGTAAACAATAAAGAAAGAATTTGCCAACTGCATAGAATGCCAAACACTAGCCTTCCATGTGGCTGGTCAAAGAATCTATTGCTGAATGTTGAAAAGCATCACTTGGAAAAATCTGCCCAGGAGTCATTGCCATCTGTCTTTCTGGCATTTGTTATTCTGCAGTTTACCCAGATTTTCATAAAATATATAAATTTGGACTTTAAACATCCCAATGTTTGGATTTTTAAAATCTAAGTTGAAGATGTATTTTTACTTTTTAAAATTAAAATGTTATTAAAACATATGCTACACTCAAAATTTAGTCTCTCTGATTATGTGAAAACAGAGTGTTTTAATGCATGTTGTTTTCCATTACTTTTCTCTTTCATTTTCACAAAAGTATTGAGATGAGAGAATGTGTTGTTTATTACAACCTACCTTTTTAAGGAAATTAAACAATGAGAATAAATGACACAGTTGGGTCACACATAATCCTGAATTCATAGAGAAATTTTAGTGATATCATAAAATGACCTGAAGTAAACTGCTTTAAAATTTAATAAGACAGTTACTAACTTCATTAAGACATACTAAATTCAATGTAACCCTGTCTTGAAAGGTTCTTCTATGACATTGTTAGTGTTACATCATAGAATTCTGCTTTGTTATTAACAATTTCAGTCATGCATGCAATACGTTCTAAGTATTCTCTCCATACCATGTCTTCTCTACCTCTCACCACTGCCAGTCTTCCTCTTTCCCCACAAGTCACTTCTATTGCTTTCCCACATTCATAACTTTTGTTTAGGGCCCAATGAGTTTAACCAGTGTTGTCTGTGTAGCCAAGTGTTTGGAACTATCCACTGAATTCTCCTGGGCTGGAACTATGCATTGCGGCATGGTGGATTCAAGTGCATAAAAATCTCTATCACATGATTTCACTAATCCCAAAAGCTGTTAATCATGAATGGTTAAACAACACTCCCATGCATAGTTTTCTGTTGAATGGGTCAGTCATGTGTAAGCCCAGTGTAGTAGAGCCCCTTTTTAAATGTGTGTGCGTGTGTGTGTGTGTGTAGTTTGTGTGTATGGTATATACACGTTTGCAGGGGTATACAACTATGTTTGTGATGAGTCTTGAGTAGGACGCCATGTCCTATTTTGTCACACTCTGCCTTAATGCATTGAGTAATGGTTTCACTATATATGGAGCTAGGCTGGCTAAAATGTGCCAGTAAACTTCCTGTCTCCATCTCTCACAGTGCTGGGGTCAGAGTCATATATGCTTTTTATGTGGATGTTGAAATCTGAACTCCTATCTTTATGTTTGTACAGCAAGACTTCTTACTGATTCAGTCATCTCTCTAGCTCCCAGGTTCTACTTTTTCCAATTTATTTTCTTTCTTCCAAAGCCTATCATCACCTCAGTGCTACTTCACAGCCTCTTACTTGCTTTGCCTCTTTGTCACAGCCTTTATATTACTCTTTTTAAAACAGGTTGTTTTTGTATTTTCATCATATCATTTAAATAAGTCTCAAAAGGCCTTAGATAATGCACTTTTATAGCTTTGGAAGGATGTTCTTCTAAGACCATGGAGGATAAAAGATTGAAACATTATCCCCCTCCCTGTGATAAGAATATGATACAAATCTATTCCATTCTTTGAATTGAAAAATTTAAAAAAATGTAGGAGGCACATGTAGGGAAAAATCTGTAATAGATTTCATGCTTCTTGAGAGAATTGTTATTTTATTTCCACAGTAACTAAGATTTCTCATGTACTTGCAGATTGCTTCATTATTCAGGTGTCTTGTGTTTCCAGATATAAAATAAGCAAGGTACTGAGAAGCTAACCACCAGCCAAAGGTTAAAAACTTAGGATATGGTGGGATAATACTGTCCAGTTCTGACATCAAGATTCGGCATGCTTTTTATTTCTCCAGGCTTCTTCTCCATTTTTTTTCCCATAGGACTAATGACAGTACTTACCATTCAGTTAGAATTGAAGTATATGTTCATTGGTATGTTGTCAATATTGACAAATCATCTACCAGTCATTATAATTTCAATGTTTTATTACAATATTGTTCTTTTTCAATATCCATTTTGGTGGAATTCAACTGTTGTTTTATTTTGTTTATTGTCAAAATGATTTATGTATAGACACAGAGAAAAGAGGACTGGAAAGTAAATTCTTGCCATAGCTACAGAAAAGAGGTCAAGGTATTGAAACGGAATTTAGCAATAAAAGGAAGTTGACAGCATAAGGCAGCATGACTGGAAAAACAAAGTGCACCAAAGGATCAAGAACATATTCTCTATGTTACTTAGCAATACAATTACTTCCCATTATGCAAGCCAGAAACCTAGAGTGTGTCTGATTTCACCTACTTCTTTACTGCTCCCATTTAATTAACCTCTCGCCTACTCTGAATTTGGTGCAATAGGTATGACGTCTGTTCTCTTTCTCCTTGTTGTAATTACTGTCCTTTTTTTTCCCTCTTGTAATAAAACTTTCAGTTTAATTTCTCTGCTTTCAATTGCATTCTCTCCTTGGAGCCTTTGTCCTTACTGATATATGAAGGAATTTAAGTCTTATCCTGCTACTTGGCTCCTTTAAACTTTATTTTGATGCCAATTCAGAAACACTTGATAAGGTTAAACATATTCATCTATCTCCTTTTAAGTCTATATCTGTGTATTACAAATGAGTTAAAACAATCTATATAATTCAGGGAATGTTGTTCAATGCTGTTGTTCTTGCATTGGTTCCTTTTGTGTTTTGTTCGAGTTGCGAGCCCCTGGAATGAAGGTAGGAGGGAAATATATGTTAACACCTCTCATATATTAGCTGTGAGATGGTATGGTGCAGTGAAAGTAACTTTGAGATTAAATTCTCTGTAATGCACAAAATTCACACAGCTTCTTCTATTGCTTTTGGAAATCCTGATTGTTTCACTTCATGTATTATTTGATAACTTTTGGAATGGTGATTGCAATTAGGGGTACTTTGAATGTTGTTTGACTGTTGCTATAATCTACAATGTGTCTACCTTTATACGTTTTGGTCCTAGCACCACCTAGCTACTTTTAATTTATTCACTAACTAATACATTAATTAAATGAAACTTATTTAGAATACATAATATGCTAGGTAACATCCTTGATACTGTAAATACAAAAATTAACATGATGAGCATGTTCTCATGGTGATTAACTTTCAGAGGAAAAAAGACACCCATATATATACTGATGATCATAAATATTCAGATATCTTATAGTTGGAAGATACAGAATCCAATACGATTAATATATCAGAAGGAAAGATCTTTAGTAAAACTGTTAAGAAAAATCAGTAAATGAGCTATGAACATGAGAAGATTTTAGAAAATTTGGACTAGAATTGATATATATGCAGTTGCCTAAGGACTCGCTGTTTTTAAATCACCTCATTTCTCATTTCCATTTTACTTTCAATATTGATTTCTTTCTTTCCTATGGTAAATGATCTTTCTTAACTGAAAGATTAAATGACTAAAGTAGTATTTTGCCACAGGCAATTGTTACCCAGAACAAGAAAAAAGAGAGTGAGAGAAAGAGAGAGATAGAGATTTTTTTCAATGTATTTGATACCAAAAATACAAAAGGGTAATTTCAAAATATTTTTAATGCATAGTATTATTCAACATAGTATGCATTTTATATAGTAATTTGAAGTTTGGAAGTTAAAATTCTGTCAGAAGCTCATGTTTAAACTGCAGGTTCTATGTGGTGTCTCTATTGTTCTATTGTACATCCAGAATATTTTGCTGATATTTCAGCAATATGATTTTATTTCTGATAATATTTTATTTATGATTTTTAAAGTTCTTATGCATTTGTACTGTACTTGGTTTTTTTCACTTCCCTTGCCCAAGTTCTCTCCCACAATACATCCCTTTTCCAGTTACGACTTTTCTGCATCTGTCTCTGTCTCTTTCTGTCTTTCTCTCTTTGTCTGACTCTCTCTGTCTCTCTCTCTCTCTCTCTGTCTCTCTTTCTTTCTCTCTTTCATAATCAAACAAGTTCAATTAGTGCTTTCTGTACGCACATAAATGTGGGGCTTTCTAATGGATTATGGACAATATACCAGTGGCCATACACCCAAATAAATGTGACTATCCTTCCCCCTCTTCTCAGCCATCAATTTCCGAGGCATTTCAGAATGTCTTCCTCTTTTCCTCTTGATGGTACAGAGAAAATCTAGACTTTTGCATATGCTAAACAAGTGCTCTATATCTAAGCTACGTCATAACTACTTTGTCAGCAGTAAAGAAACTTCAACCTCAATTTGATCTTGCAAAAAAAAAAAACAAATTTAAATCATTGCTTGGATGATCTTTACAGTCAGTGTCATTTTATATTAGCTAAATAACTGAATGTGAAGACAAGCTTCAGAGAATAACTTTGAGAATGCAGTATTTTTATATCAATTAGGAAAATTTTGTAGAGAATGAAATGAAAAGAAATTACATGTCACTCACAGTTGGTATCATATGAACTAAATAAATGATGGTATACTACCCAGTGGGGACTGAGCAGTTACTACTGTACTATATCATTTTTGACTTAATTTGATATAGATTTATAATTGGTAGAAAATATTTTTGAATGAGTACTTTTTTAATAAAAAGGCAATCTACCTTTGCTATATTATTTATGACCTTTATTCATATCTCAAAGTGTTTGTACTGGTCAACATGTTCTTTCCAACATTCCCTTAAAAGTATATATCAGCTTGAAGAACCTTACAAGGCAAAAACTTCTGCTTGGACACTTTTCAATCTCACTTCTTGCAAATTGAAATACTGTCATTTTTCCCATTGGTCTATGCATATCTATCATGGTATGATCCATAAGACAGATATTTGTACCTATCCCATTATACTCTTAATAGCATAACTCTATCTAATTCATCTTTCTCTCTCTCAGAAGATGAACCCCATGTCTACACATATTGTAGGAATTCAACAAATGTCACTTGACGAAATGGCAGATTTCAAACTCATTTGGGAAAAGATCAAGACAAGGAGTTCCTGAGATTGAATGTTAAGAAAAAAATACCCAGGTAATAATTATTCATTTGTTAGCTGAGCAATCTGTCCATAAATAATGTTCTTTTATTGATTGTTTTGTTCAATAAGGAGAAGATAACCTTCCAAGGCTTTAGTAATTTTATGAATGATAGAAAAAAAGATCTGGAAGACTCTTTATGGATTATTTATTCTAATACTTGTCACTTAATACATAAGAGCACTGAAGCCAGAATATTTTATGATAATACATGCAAAGTAAAGATGTTTTGTAAACAGCCAAGAATGATTTCTGAATTTCAACTACTGCCCTACTCTGGTATTTTTACTTTTGGCTTTCATGGTTATTCTTAAGTGAAATTGTTTGGCTCCCAGTGGCATGGTCATCTCCAAAACTGTCATCTAATTACACAGGCCTCTCAAAATGTTTTCACATTCTAGAAACTCCAGAAATGTATCTGGCTGTGTCCTTTTGCTTTCTCTTTTCATTGTCTTGTCCTGAGATATCAAAGCGAGCTTGACCTAAGAAGTGAGAACTTTTCTTTCAGTTATGGATTTTAGCAGACTTGTCTATCAGAATTGGTTCTCAAGAACAACTCTTATTCAATGTCTTTATTTAATTGCCACTCATTTAGAATATTGTCCTAATGTAATTTCCCTGCTCAGTAGAGCCTCAGATCTTCCAGTATGAGGTGTCGCAACTACAATCTGTGAAATTATCCACAGCAATCTTTGTACCAGTGAATTCGCAATAGTGTCAAACTTGCATTCTAGTTCCAAGTTTAGATGACCAGGTTTTAATACCAGGTAAACTTAGCTTGTGTGAAATTTTACTATATTAATTCCTTATTAAATACCCCTAAGAAGAAAAGAATTCCAGTGAAAACTATAACTGAGTGGGACTATCATGCTAGTTATTTATTCTCCCTCTTCTTTACCAGTGGCACTAATGTAGAAAGCATAATAATAAAATCTGCAACCATTTGGGATTAAGTATACAACTTTATTTCTACTATAGAATATTATTAATATATAAATATTATATTTAATATAGAATAATATTGAATTTTGTGGAAAGCATGCAAAATCTTCACATTTTAGCTGTATATGTTTATAACTGTGAGATCTTGGTAATATTGCCAGGTCATTTCATTGTTGTTCCATTTGCAAACTAAATTTAACTTAAATAGCTGTATTTCAAGATTTATACAGAAATGAAATTAGTTGGTAACACAACCTCGTATATGCAATAAGTGTTATACTGTTGTCATTGTCAAGTGTGGAGGTCAAAAAACATGAAATACATTTTCAAGATTTGGCTTGGTACCAAAAGAAAAATGATTTTCTATTTTTGATTTTGAAGATTTTGAAGAGATTAATGTGTAACAAAGGGCTTCGCAATGTAGAATCTACACTCTAATCTATGAATCTATAATGGCCCTTGGGAAGACTTAAAAATCACTAATAAACTATGAAGAAGTAAGAACATTTAAGTTGAGCATGCCAGTGACAAAACTGCATGAGGTTCAAAAGCCAAAAATCATACAATGGCCACCTGGGGATTTTACCTGTCTCTCACAAATGTATGTCTGGAGATAATTATAAGAAATATTACTGAATATCTGTTAGTAAATATAGAATAATCCAAGACCAATTAAGAATATGCCTTTGCTTCACCTTATAAAATCATCCTATTTCTAGTTAAATTCTTTCTCAGAAATCTGAACTCTGTTTTGGTTTTCACATGCTTGCATCATAAATGTATTCTAAACTTTCTCCCATCTTTTGCTCACTAATGAAGCAGCACTTCTAATTTGGGTGCCTCAGAACTGGATTTTGGAACAGGAATAAATGCTTCTGTTTCACTGCTTATTGGCCTTCCTTAGTCTCTACATCTGTTGAAGTAGAGCAGTGGATATTTTTCTTTTAACTGCTACTCCTTTCTCCTTCACATAGACTCATTTGTAGATAAGAAAATTTGTCTGTCACTAGTGCAAGAATCAGTTACCTATACTAAGGCTCCATGAATACATATTAACAATTAGCTCTATCTATTAGCATAAAAAACCAAATTCTTAAAGAATGTTAAAGATATGTACAAGGACACTCATTTCTTGAGAAACATTTCATATATTATCTGCATATAATAATGAAAAGATGTTGCATATAAATTATTGATAAATACATTTGAAGACATTTCTGGCATAGATTTCCATGAATGGAAAGAAAAATAATAAATATGACATTATGATTTATCTAGTTATATCTGAATAAAAAATCAGTTTTAATACTTATATACATTGATATAATCCTAATATTTTCATAATTATTTTAATAATAATTTTAATCTTTTTGAAACTATTATAATATGATCTTAGGTAAGCATATAATCTCTAATTCAGAAAAAATAATAGCTGTGCAGTCTAGTCATTAAAATTGCTACATAATATCTCCTACTTTAAAGACCACAATGATATGATGGAAAAGGAAGTAATGGGAAAAAATGGCTAAAGCAGGGAAGAAGATAGGGGATTTAGATGCAGGAAGGGAAGAAGGAAGAAGAGGTAGAACCAATACCATAAAAGACAAACAAACAGAAACTTCTTATATCATAAGTGTGTGAAAAATATTTTTCCTTAAAAAATTAAGAGACAATCCCCTGCCCTCTTCCTTTCCAAATTGGGCCCAGTAGAACGGCTCCCACAAAGAAGGATGGTGAGAAGAAGAAAGACCACTCTGACAACGAGGTGGTGACCTGAGAATACATTATCAATAATCAGAAGTGCATCCATGTAGTAGGTTACAAGAAACATGCCCCTCAGACACTCAAAAAAAAAAAAACCAGAAATTCACTATGAAGAAGATGGGAACTCCAGATGTGCACATTAACACCAGGCTCAATAAAACTGTCTGAGCCAAAGGAATAATGAACATCCCATACTGTATTCTTGTGCGCTTGTCCATAAAATGCAGTGAGTACAAAGACAGCCTTTTATCTCTGGCCAGGGGGTGATTTCCAATGCCCATCAGGATGGAGCCAAGGGTGGTGCAGGAGCAGCAAAACTGAAAAAAAAATAATCAACAAACCACAATTCAGAACATCAGAGACTCTATATCAACCACCTGGAACCAGGCCAGCCTAATCTCTCCCCATCCTAAAGCTCGGGGAAATTTGCGGAAGAGGAGGCAGTAAGATTTTAATTTTTTTTTATTATTATTTATTCAACTGTGTGTATGTGCGCGCGCGTGTCTGTGTGTGTGTGTGTGCATGTGTGTGTAGAACCACGGACGAACTCGCGAACCACCATGGACGCCTCCACCTCCTTCTGCCCCGGGATTCACAGGCTCCGCCCTACCAGGACCAGAAGCGCAGGCCGCCCCCGCTTCCGTCTGGCGTCTATACGTGGGATCTGGGATCCGAACTCGGGACCTTCCGCCTGCAAGGCGGAGGCTTAACCCCTGAGCCACCTCTCCAGCCCGGCAGTAAGATTTTAAGAGCCCAAAGATGGGGAGGAGTTACGACATGCAAGATACTCCATACAAGTTAGGTCCGAAGTAATCATAATAGGACTTTGCACGACCTGTGCATTGACCAACATATCATTGACCCCCCAAAATCTAGCATGGATCACAGGCACTAGGATCCTTAGAGGCAAGAAATTAACAGCCACAATAGTGTTCCCATACTAAAGGGGAACACAGAAAAGTACTCTAGGCAATGCTGTTGAGTCCTTATACATCATCAGAGAGTAGGACCCAGAGGGAAGTTTGACATGCACAATAAAAGATTCTCTAGGGATGGGGGGGACAATGGGAGTAAGGGAGGGGGGAAAGGAAGGGAAAAGGGGGGAGAGAGCAAGGGGATCCAGGAAGGTGTGGATGGAGGGAGGGGAATGGGGTACCTACCAAGCTTTTATGAGAGGAAAAAATAAAAAATATTAAAAAAGAGAAACTAGATAAAATTAAGTGGACCACATATTCAAAAACATGAAAATAAAAGGAATACTCGTAAGGAAGAAGAGTTGTAGTAGAAAAAAAAGAGTGGATGCACTGGGAATTAAAGCATGAAAAAAATCATAAATTCAGTATATTCATATATGAAACTCTAAAGGAATAAAAACGTGTTACATTAAAGAAGTGCAGAAAACACGTTTCTTTATAGAAAAAGTAAAAGAAAAATCTCATTCTAGTCTGCAACATTTCAATAAGATTTCATAAACTGGATACAAAAATGACTGTTTTGAAAATCCAAGTATATTATGATAAAAACTTCTTATAGTCATTTTTGACTATAGCATTTCTTTCAACTTTAGCATAGACATGGATGTTGCTGATGGATAAAGAAATACTCAAAAGATAATACATATTCAAGAAAAGACCCAGGATATGATTTTTTTTAACTGTGAGTTTCAACAGTGTTAAAGAACAAATAACATAACTATTCTTCAAACTTTTCCAAAAAATTAAAGGTTGGAGGGATGAGTTTTAAACTCATTCTCATAGATCAGCCATATCTTGATACCAAAACCACATTAGACATAAAAATAAAATAAAATAAAATTATAGCCTAATAACTCTTATAGACATAGATACATAAATCCCTAAAGAATACTGCTAAATAGTATCAGGAGTACTTTGGCAGGATCATACAATATGATACAGCAGCATAAATATTTCTAAACATGAAAATCAATTAACTCTCATACCATATAACCAAACTCAAGAATAAAAATGACAGAATAATCTCAGTAGACTTAAAAGAAATATTTGATAATATTCAACACCCATTCAGATCTTCACCCCCTGTCTATTCTAAACTTTAAATATCCTTTAAAACATTCAATGAACTGAGTATAGAAAAAAATTACTACATGATCAACAATGAAAACCTGAAATCTCTTCCATGAAGGTCAAAGACAAGGCAAAGATACTCACTTCATTTTTTCTCTTCAATGTAGTTATACAAATCCCAGTCAGAAAAACTTGGCAAAAAAAGAATTGAAAGTTATGCAAGTAAGAAAGAAGTAAAATTGTCTCCTAGAGATCACATGATCCTGTGTACAGAAATTTCTAAAGATTTCAAAAACAACTTAGAATTAATAAGCAAATTCAGTAAAGTTACAGAATGAAAAACCATACAATAAATTCAATTTCATTCCTATACACTAATAATGAACTATCTAAAAGACAATTAGGAAAATAATCCTATTTATTATAATAACAATTCTAAAATAGTTATAAATAGGTTTAATTATTTAAAGGAAGAAAACATGCCCTGACAATTATGGTATATTGGTGAAATAAATCAAAGAAGACAAAAAAGTATGATGACCCATGTTTATGATTTGGGATGTTTAATATTATAATATACCCATTGTTGAATATCCAGAGTGAAAACCATTATGCTCCATATCAAAATTACAATGACATCTTTTCTATAAATAGAGTAGAAAACGTTCTTCATATAGAGCCACACGAGGTTCTCAATAATTAAAACAGTCTTGAAAAAGAACATATTTCCTACCATAATGAAAGGCTCACAGGTCCAAACCTGTGCAAGTGCATAGGTTTGGTTCAAGATCTTCAGTGACATACATACTGATATATCACCCATGATCCAGCATGTGTCCAGGAACATGTTAATGCCAGCAACCTTAATAAAATTCTGTGGGGCACACATACTGAAAAGAAATGAAGATATTGGGGAGATGGATTTGGAACAGGAAGATTCTCAGTGGGAGGAGACAGAAGGAGGGAGATAGGATTGGGTAATATGCCCCACCACTGCTCCCAGTCCAACATTCCCAGGAGAGTTCGCCCAGTCTCCCAGGTGGCCCCGTGTCCCAGCGGCACCCAGACTGCCTCCAGTTTTGCCTGGGCCACACCCCGGACCCCAGTCCCTTGCTTCCTCCCGCCTGCCCGTCTGCCCAACCAGACAGGACTTGCTCACATTCCTCCATCCCTGGAGCTTGGGTGGGCCACAAGCCAAGTACCAGGTCCCAGGTGAAGAATTCTGTCATCAACATCAGCCTCTCTGCCTCTCCAGCCAACCAAGGACCAACACACGTGGTCCACGGAAGACACACTGCTACTCAGAATTCAATAGAGTCCAAAGGAAACTCAAACAAAACTCTAAGGGACAAAGGTCATACATCTGAAGCCCTCTACAATCATCCTATCACATGGGAGAGATTCTTCACATCCAGCCCAAAGACAAGTAAACTTCCTTTTTTTCACTTTACTGTTCCGTTCTAGTATTAATCACTGTAGATCAACTTTTCCATACAGCCACCCCAAAAACATATACAACTCCAGGGAGTACACCACTCACCCTCACATATCGCCAAGATACTAAATTGTAAAAGTGCACTACCATACTAATATTCACCCCCTGTCTATTTAATCTGACTTAACTGATGTACTAACAGGCTAATAGCCTCATCTAGGAAATAACAATAACAAAAGACAAACATACCCAATCCAAGGCAAGCACTAGTAATAACTGCCCAAGTGTAATAATACCAACTAAATCAGTTCAGTCAAAAACACACAGAAACTGAAAGGTCCTAAGAAACAAAATAATGCCCAAATCAAAGTGCAGATCTATGAGAAACAAAACCGAAGAAGACCAATCTCCCACCAAAAATATTAACCCCATAATGATGGATTCCAACCAGAACAAATTCACAGAAAATAGCCAAGAAATCCAGACCCAAGATAACGACTTTCATAGTATGATCATTACCATGATTAATACTATGAAAGAGGAAATCTGAGAGGAGTTAAAGAACCGCATCAACCATTTTGAACAGGAACACAACAGGCACTTGGAGGAGTTGAGAAAAACAGTTTAAGAAACAAAAAGAAGCATAGAGCAATTAAAACAGTCTCAGGCAGAGTTTAAAATTGAACTAATAGACAAAACTAACAGAGAGTCTTATCAGCAAAACTAACGAAGCAAAAAATAGAATTTCAGATCTTGAAGACAAAGTAGGAGAATTAACCAGCTCAATGTAAGAGATTCTTAAAGCCAAAAAGGTACTTGAGAGGAACATTCAAGAGATACGGGACACCCTGAAGAAGCCGAACATGCGCATTCATGGAATACAAGAGCAAGAATCCCAAATTACCACACCTGAGGAAATTTTTCAAATTATCATAAATGAAAACTTCCCTCAACTAAAGAATGAGAGGCCTATCCAAATACAAGAGGCATTTCTCACTTCAAACAGATATGACCAAAATAGAAAATCGCCACAGCAAATAATAGTCAAAACACTCCAATTTCAAGACAAAGAAAAGGCGCTGAGAGCTTCAAGAGAAAAAAAGCAAGTCACTTTTAAAGGTAACCCTATTAAAATGACAAATGACTACTCAATGGAAACAGTAAAAGCAAGAAGAGCTTGCAGAGACGTACTTTAAGTATTAAATGAGCAAAAATGCCAACCTAGACTGATATACCTGGTAAAGCTATCCATCATGATCGAGGGAGAAAGAAAAGTTTTCCAGCACAAAGACAACTTGAAGGGATACATGTCTACCAAACCAGACCTTCAAAAAATGCTAGAAATTATACTCAAACTTGAAGGAAAAAACAAGCAGATCCAGGAGGACAAGAAGGGAAGTATAATATCACTAAAACATAAATATCAAACAATATGCTTACAAAATCCACTAAACATAAAAAATTTACAGAATTAAAACTAATTTCTCCATTATAACATTAAATATCAATGGTATTAACTCACCAATCAAGAGACACAGATTACAAACTTGGATTAAAAACCACACCAATCTGCTGCCTTCAGGAAACTCATATCACCACAAAAGATAGGCACATCCTAAAAATGAAAGACTGCTCCCAAATTTTGCAAGCTAATGGAACCAAGAAACAAGCAGGGGTAGCCATTACGCTTTCAGACAAAGTGGACTTCAAAGCAAAGAAAATCATAAGAGACACAGATGGATACTACATTTTAGTAACAGGTACAATTCACCAGGAAGACTTCACAATACTGAACATATATGCACCTAATATGTGCCCCTCCACATTCATTAAGAAAGACCTACAGCATCTAAAGCGAGAAATCAAACCCCAAACAATAATATTTGGAGATTTCAACACCGGCCTCTCAACATGGGATATATATCAACAGGTCAAAAGCTTAACAGGGACACTTTGGAACTTAATCAAACCCTTAAAGAAATGGACCTTACAGATCTCTATCAAACTTCTCATCCACTCACCAAAGAGTACACATTTATCTCAGCAGCACATGGAACTTTCTCCAAAAGAGATCACATATTGGGCCACAAAACAAATCTACACATATACAGGAAAGTTGAGATACTAACCTGTACTCTATCAGACCACCACGGCCTAAAGTGTGACACCTACAACACAACAAACAACAGAAAATACACTAACTCCTGGAAACTTAACACTATGATGCTAAATGAGAAGTGGATTCAGGAAGAAATTAAAAAGGAAATTCAAGATTTCCTGAAAGCAAATGATAATGAAAATACAACTTACCAAATCTCTGGGACACAATGAAAGCTGTCCTGAGAGGTAAGTTCATAGCTCTTAATGCCTACATCAAAAAAAAAAAATGGAAATTTGGGAAATAAATAACTTAACAATGCAGCTTAAAGCTTTAGAGAAACTAGAGCAATCCGATGCCAAAAGCAGCAGAAGAGAGAAGATTTGCAAAATAAAGGGAGAAATATCCAACATGGAGATTAGGAAAATGATACAGAAAATCAACCAGTCAAAAAGCTGGTTCGTTGAAAAAATCAATAAGATTGATACACCCCTAGCTAAATTAACCAAAAGCAAGAGAGAGAAAACCCAAATTAACAAAATTAGAAATGAACATGGAGTTATCACTACCAATACCCAAGAAATCCAGAGAATTATAACATCATATTTCAAAAACTTACACTCTGTGAAATACAACAACACAAAAGACATGGTTGAATTCCTAAGTAAACACAACTTACCTAAATTGAATCAGGAAGTTGTGAATTATTTAAATAGTCCTATAACATATGAGGAAATTGAGAAAGTAATCTCAAATCTTCCCAACAAAAAATGTCCTGGACCAGATGGATTCAGCACAGAGTTCTACCAGACATTTAAGGAGCTAATAACACCAACACTCCTTATACTGTTCCATCAAATAGCAAAGGAAGGAACACTACCAAATTCCTTCTATGAAGCTAATATCATCTTAATCCCAAAACCTAATAAAGATATACTTGAAAAAGAAAACTATAGGCCAATCTCTCTGTTGAACACAGATGCAAAGATTCTCAACAAAGTCTTAGCAAATCACATTCAAAAACATATCAAAAAGATCATCCACGAGGATCAAGTAGGTTTTATTCCAGGCACACAAGGTTGGATCAACATATGCAAATCAATAAATGTAACTCATCATATAAACCAGCCCAAAGTCCAAGAGTACACGATACTCTCGATAGATGCAGAAAAAGCTTCTGACAAGATCCAACAGCCTTTTGTGATTAAAAACTTAGAGACAGTTGGAATGAAAGGAATCTTTATCAATATAATAAAAACTGTATAAAACAAGCCTTCAGCAAGGATTATACCCAATGGGGAAAAACTTGAAGCATTCCCACGTCGATCAAGAACTAGACAAGGCTGTCCACTCTCACCACTTCTATTCAATATTGTACTTGAAGTCTTAGCTGAAGCCATAAGACAAGAAAGGGACATAAGAGGGATTCAAATCGGCAAGGAATAAGTCAAGCTATCCCTATTTGCAGATCACATGATCTTATACCTGAATGATCCCAAAAACTCCACCAGGAAGCTCCTGAAACTAATTGAGAAGTTCAGCAGGGTGGCAGAATACAAAATAAATGTGCAAAAATCAGAGGCCCTCCTATATGCCCAGAATGAAAGAAGTGAAAAAGCCTTGAGAGAAACAATCCCATTTACTATAGCCCCTAAAAAAATGAAATACCTTGGTATAAACCTAACCAAGGAGGTAAAAGACCTTTACAATGAAAACTTTAAAACCCTAAAGAAAGAAATTGCAGAAGACACGAGAAGGTGGAAAGACCTCCCATGTTCCTGGATTGGCAGAATCAACATCGTAAAAATGACCATCGTACCAAAGGCAACATACAAATTCAATGCTATACCAATTAAAATCCCAAAGCAATTCTTTAAAGAGGTTGATCAAACAATCTCAAAATTCATATGGAGGCACAAAAGACCCAGGATAGCAAAGACAATCCTGAGTAACAAAAACACTGCTGGAGGTATCACCATACCAAACCTTAGTCTATACTACAAATGCACAGTTATAAAAACAGCCTGGTATTGGCTCCAAAATACACACGCATATCAATGGATAAGGGTCGAAGACCCAGATATAAGCCCACACAACAACAGCCATTTGATCTTTGACAAAGGGGCCCAAAAATCCAATGGAAAAAGAACAGAAGCTTCAACAAATAGTGCTGACAAAACTGGATATCCACATGCAGAAGATTAAAACTGGACCCGTACTTGTCACTGCAACCAACTATCAACAGATGGAATCTAGTGAAATTAAAGAGCTTCTGTTCAGATAAAGAGATTGTAACATGAGCACAAAGGCAACCCACAGAATTGGAGAAAATCTTCACTAACCACATATATGATAGAGCTCTATATTCTAGAGTGCACAAAGAACTTAGAAAACTAAACACCAAGGAAACAAAATGGGTCCTGGAACTTAAAAGAAACTTTACCAGGGATGAAATTAAACTGTCTAACAAATATCTGAAAAAATGCTCCACTTCCTTAGCTATCAGGGAAATGCAAATCAAAACTTCCCTGAGATATCATCTCACCCCGGTCAGGATGGCAAAAATCCACAATACAAACAACAACAAATGTTGGAGAGGATGTGGAGAGAGGAGAACTCTCCTACATTGCTGGTGGGAAAGCAGGCTCATACAGTCACTCTGGCGAGCCGTCTGGAGATTCTTAAAGAAATTAAAGATTGAAATGCCATATAACCCTGCTATTCCACTTTTGGGAATAACCCCCTATACAACAGAGGTTCACCTCGATAGCACAAGCACGACCATGTTCATAGCAGCACTGTTTACAATAGCAAAGTCATGGAAACAGCCCAAATGTCCATCAGTTGACGAGTGGACAAGGAAACTGTGGTACATCTATACAATGGAGTACTACTCAGCCATCAAAAATGATGAATTACTGGAATTTGCCAGGAATTGGATGTCATTAGAAACAATTTTATTAAGTGAAGTATCCCAGACCCAGAAAATTAAGCGCCATATGTACTCCCTAACAGGTGGCTCCTAGTACCAAACCACCCAGCCCACCTAGAAACAGTAATTGCAAGGATTATGAACAGGAGGGATGGGGTAGGAGGGCCACACCAGAAACAAGGAGAGAAGGGACCATGTTACAGCAGAGAAAATAGGCCTCCATCAAGGACCCAAATAAGTAATGAGACATCTGATTAAGTTCACAGACTTCTATTCCTGATCATTTACTACTGAGGGGGTATGATCTCACCAGAAGAGGAGGGCATATAGTCTGGCAGATAAAAAGTTACCATTTTGCAAATGGGTGATAGACCCCTCCTTCACTGTGGTTTCCCACTTTTATTACATCTACCTTTGAATGTGCTTTTATCACGAGACTCTAGTTTAACAGCTTTTTGTCTCTGGCCAGGGGGTAACATACAATGCCCACCAGGATGGAGTGAAGGGCATTGCAGGAGCAGCAAAACTGCAAAAGAAAATCAACAAACCACAATCCAGAACTTCAGAGACTCTATATCAACCACCTATAACTAGGCCAGATTAATCTCTCCCCATCTTGAAGCTCAGGGAAATTTGCGGAAGAGGGGGCGGTAAGAGTGTAAGAGCAAAAGGATGGGAGGAGCAATGATATGTATGATACTCCATACTAGTTAGGGCTGAAGCAATCATAATTGGACTTTGCATGCCCTGCGCATTGTCCAACACACTGTTGACCTCACAAAGTCTAGCATCTGTTAAAGGCACCAAGATCCTTGGAGGCAAATGATTGGCAGCCACAGCAGTGTTCCTATACCTAAGGGGAACAAGGGAAAGGGTTCAGGGAAAGGCCACTGGGTCCTAGTACGTCATCGGAGAAGAGGGCCCAGAGGAAAATCAGGCATGCACAACAAAGGACTCTCTGGGAATTGGGGCAGGAGGCACGGGGGGATGGGGCAGGAGGGGTGAGGGGAGGGGGAGCAGGGGGTAAGGGGGGAGGAGGAAGGAGGGAGGGAACTGTTGTACCTATTAAGTTTGTATGAGCTGAAATAATAATAAAAAATGTACAAAAAAAAAACCTTCCCTGAGATATCATCTCACCCCGGTCAGGATGGCAAAAATCCACAATACAAATAATACCAAATGCTCAAGAGGATGTGGAGAGAGGGGAACTCTCCTACATTGCTGGTGGGAATGCAGGCTCATACAGCCACTCTGGTCAGCCGTCTGGAGATTCTTGAAGAAATTAAAGATTGAAATGCCATATGACCCTGCTATTCCTGTTCTGGGAATAAGCCCCCATAGAGCAAAAATTCACCTTGATAGCACAAGCACAACCATGTTCATAGCAGCACTGTTTACAATAGCAAAGTCATGGAATCAGCCCAAATGTCCAACAGTTCATGAGTTGATAAGGAAAATGTTACATTTATACAATGGAATGCTACTCAGCCATCAAAAATGATTAATTCATGAAATTTGCCAGAAATGTATGGAATTAGAAACAATTATATTGAGTGAAGTATCCCAGACATGGAAAATTAAGTGCTGTATATACTTCCTAATAGGTGGATACTAGTACCAACCCACTTAGAGACACTCAAAGAGAAATCTCTGTAATACGTACAGTAATTGCAAAGATTATAAACAGGAGGGATGGGGAAGGAGGGCCCCACCAGAAACAAAGAGAGAGGGGACCATGTTACAGCAGAGAAAATAGGCCTCCATCAAGGACTGCAAGTAAGTAATGAGACATCCGGTTAAGTTCACAGACTTTCCTTCCTGATCATTTGCAACTGATGGGGTATGATCTCACCAGAACGGGAGGGCATATAGGCTGCCAGATAAAAAGTAACCATTTTGAAAATGGGTGATTGACCCTTCTCTCACGGCGGTTTCCTACTTTTATTCCATCTACCTTTGAATATACTCTTATAACAAGACTCTAATTAAAGAGGTTTTTATCTATGGCCAGGGGGTGACATCCAATACCCATCAGGATGGAGATAAGGGCATTGCAGGAGCAGCAAAACTAATAAAAAAAATCAACAAACCATAATTCAGAACTTCAGAGACTCCATATCAACCACCAGGAACTAAGGCAGCCTAATCTCTCCCCATCCTGAAGCTCAGGGAAATTTGCGGAAGAGGGGCCGGTAATATTGTAAGAGCACAGGGACGGGAGGAGCAATGATATGCAAGATACTCCACATAAGTTAGGGCCAAAGCAATCATAATAAGACTTTGCATGACCTGCACTATGTCCAACACACTATTGACCCCACAAAATCTAGAATTTGCCTAAGGCACTAGGATCCTTGGAGGCAGGGGATTGACAGCCACAGTAGTGTTCCTATGCTTAAGGGGAACACAGGAAAGGGTTCTGGAAAATGCCACTGGGTCCTTGCACCTCATCGGAGAGGAGGACTCAGAGGAGAGTTTGGCATGCACATTAAAGGATGCTCCGGGGATGGGAGTTGGAGGCATTGGGGGAATGGGGAGGGAGGGGGGAGGAAAGGGGGCACAGGGCAGTGGGAGGTTGGAGTGAGGGAGGGGACCAGTGTAGCTGTTAAGTTTGTATGAGTGGAAATAAAAAAAATAAAATAAAAAAGGATTGGGAAATATGGAATTTAAATGACTTAAATTCACTGTATGCATATATACATGTAAAAATTTGACAAAGTATAAAGATAAATTAAAATTTAAAAATAAGAACAACATATATAATATCTTTATATTTTGTTATATATATTATAGGGTTCCAAGAGTGAGAATAGTATTTTAGTGGCAAAAGGCAAGCGTAAACCAATCGGACACAATAGTCAACACAATACTAACCTAGACACATAAACATTTGATCTTTAATAAGTTGCCAAACATACATAATGAGTACAGGATACCTATTTCAAAAATGATTCTGAGAAAATCACATATCCCAAAAGAGAACACTAAAATTATTTTATATTATGAAAAAAATCTGAAAATGGGCTTAAATATGGAACCTGGATATCAATAACAATTTAGTCATAATACGAAAATCTTGGGCAACAAAAGTAAAAGGAACTAGTAGCAATAGACTAACATAGACATTTTCTGCACTTCCTACTTCTGAATATTCTTCCAAGGATCTGAAATCAAAATCTCAAAGGAATAGAGTACTCTTTTATGTATGGTAGCACTATGCACAAAAACCAAAATAAAGGAAAAGCATAATGACAATTGGGAGATGAATATGCTTTAATGTAACATGCATACCAAACAGAATATTTTAAAACTGAAATCCTGCTGTATGTGACAATGTTGGCCGAATATGAAAGACTTTATGCTAAGTGAAATAAACAGGTAATGAAAGAATAATATATGAAAGTAAGTTCTGCACAATTCTACTAAATAAAATACAAATGCTAGTTAAAGTCATGGAAACAGAATAAATCTAATTTTCATGGATTAGGGGAGGAGAGAAAGGGGATTTTCTAATATATATATATATAGATATATATATATATATTTCAACTGTTATGAAAGCTGAATAATTTCTACATATCTAAAATGCATCTTTGATTATAGTTACCTATGCTCAACTGTTAATTCCAAAATAAGCTGAGAACAAATCTTTTTTTTTTGATAAATCTTGTCTTAAAATTTTTAATTTAAAATTGTACACATAAAACAACAAAACTTCTAAAGTAATGATTATCAAAACCTTATTTTAATATTTTATGAAATGTCTAATCAGTGTTAGCCATTAGCTGGCTTGTATTTTCCTTAGTATTTTGTGGAAATTGATCACATAATTTGAAGACCTCATTTTTTAAAATTTTTTCTCCCACGTTTTAATTTTTTCCTAATCATACAAGCTCAATAGGTACCCCTGTCCTCTCCTTCCTCCCCTCCCAAGTCTTCCCCCATTCCACTCTGCCTCCTTCCTCTCTTCCTTTCACCCCCTCCCTCCCTCAGTCTCTCCCAGTGCCTCCTTCCCCTTTTCTCCCTCCCCTCCCCTGGAGCATCTTTTTGTGTGAATGCCAAATCTCTCTCTGAGTCCTCCACCTAGTGAGGATTCAGGACTCAGTGGCATAGCCCAGAGCCCCTTCTTGAGTTCTCCATTAGTATGGGAAATCTATTATGAAAGTTTAATCCCTTACCTCTTAGGATCCTACTGCCTGGAGCCTTCTCCCTTGTGTTCCATGCTAGACTTTGGGGGGTTGTTGATATGTCAACCATTGTGCAGGTCAGGCAAAGTCCAGTCCTGGCTGCTGCAGCATTAACTTGTGTGGAGTATTTTGAATATTGCTGATCTTCTCCATCTTTAGGCTCTTACAATCTTGTTGCCCCCTCTGCTTCAAGGTTCTCTGAGCTTTAGGATGTAGATAGATTTAGCTGGTCTGGTTCCAGGTGAATAATATAGGGTCTTTGGTATTCTGAATTATGGTTTGTTTTTGTTTTGAAGACTTCATTTTAAGATACATGAATTGACAAGTTGAATAGGTGCAACTCTATGCTTGTCAGATTTTCAACTTTGTGATAAATATCTGAGAAAACAGTTTCAAGGAAGGAAGTATGCCTTGTAATATATGGTTTGGCTTATGTTTTCAACCCATCATAGCAGAGGATATGTAGAACACAGCAGTTTACTTCATTGTAACCAAAAAGCACGGACAGAAAAATACCTCACTTAGACCTATTTAAGTTAATGAATTTGTAGATTTGTTTTTAGATTCATTTTCGGAAAGTATATCACAAATACAAAAACAAGTCGATTCTTTCATGCTTAGAGTTAACTTACATGTATATGTGTGTGAGGGTATGTGTAGTTACTAATATTTCAAGATATTTATTCTGAATGTCCAAAGATGTAGCATACTGTTTTCTACAAAGGCCTCCTTCTCTATAAGCAGCTTGCCACATGAAGAAGAAAAGTAACTCATATCACTCCATAATCATTCAGCTTTTAGGAGTCATATTTTTAGTGATGGCATTTCGCTTGGTATAGAACATATACAGATAGGAGGGAGGTTTGTTGTTTGTGAAGACACTGATTCCACAACTCATAAAGTGTTGGAACCGAGGTCCCTGTTTATCACCCACCCAGACCCCGAGAAGAACCACGAGGACCGAGGACCGAGAGGTTGCTGCAAGAGGCATAAGGCAAGTTTAATCTGGCTCGCCAGGACGGTCCCTCTTGCAAGCAAGGAAGGAGCGGCCCCGACTGAGATCGGGGTAGGGTTTTTATAATGAAAGCAGTCACAGCAAACTCTATGGGAACACGGCACACAATAAAGTTAACCACCAAATGTTCTTTTGTGGATAGCGGTGTCTCTGGGCAGTTGAGTTATGGGGTGATCAAGCTGACCAGCAAATGTTCTTTTGCTGATAGTGGTGTCTCTGGGCAGTTCCCATACTGCCCAAGATCGCATAAACAAGGTTGGCGCCTTTGGGCTGGCGCCAGCGGGAAGTTTTAGAATGCGCGCTGGCTGAGAGCTAGGTGCTGGGGGAAGTGAAGCCTATCTTAAAGTCCCACAAAAGTTCTTGACAGAAACGTTCTTAGTAGAAAGTTTCTACTGAGATTGAAAACTGACCTTGAGTTGGATTTGAGTGCTGAATAGTGTTTACATCCTTTCAGAAACATTCATCCAAATACTGATCTATAATTCACCCAGCTTCTGTATCTTTTAAATGTCACTTGGTAGTATGAGGATTTTTAATATTCAAATCATAGAAATCTGGAAGAGAAACTAATGTTTTGCAGGTCATGTTTGATCTCACCCTCAGAGTTGCTTAGATACAGGTCACCTCTTCTTGGCAGATATCTATAGCTAGTATTATTCAATGATCAGCATTTAAGTCTGTTTTCAAAGATACTTGGATGCTGTCCAAAAATTTATGACTCACTAGAGATTATCATTGAATGTAAGCTGAAAGAGTGAAAATGACATTGAAGATCTATATAGTCGAAAAACTTTTCAGTAACTAGCTTCAGGATGAAGTGCAACCATATGAGAGGAAAACAAAATCCTATTATTCAAAAATGCCTATCACATTTTTTGAGACATACTGAACCAGAAAAAGAAGAAAGATTATTATGAAGAACACTAAGTTCATAAACGAGCATTGCTTTAATACTTTCTGAAATTACAATTGTCATTTTTAGTATCTATTATTTATTTATTTGTTTATCATCTATGCCTAAACTTTGTGCTAGACTCTCAGTATTTATTTTAATGGTATCTCGCATATTTTCACTGAGGTGGTGTGTTTATTCTAATGGAGCATCCAACTAATAAAAACAGATGTCATAAAGAGTGGTAGAAGGGAAAGGACATTAGGAACAAGTCAAGGTGCAGAAGCTATTGACATGTCATGAACATTTTCATACTGTAGTAACCACTACAGGGATAGATGTTCCAACTCTGTCCTACCATACTGTGATTATGAGGATGTGTGTTGAAGGCAGGTTAAGGGAAAGCTTGGAACTCACCATCAGAAGGAAAATATGTCAAAATCACTTTATTAGCATTTATGGATACAATAAGCATACATAACTTTGGGAACAATGGTGGTCAGCATCTACCTTTTTGTTGGTTGTATGCTTTCTGTATTTATACATAATGTGTTTGGGTTGCTTTTCTTAAGGGACAGGGCTGCCGTGTCCTTATCTAACCATGCTGTTTTGACAACATCCGGCATGGCAGAAATATTGTTTCAAGGAAACATTTTCTGGAAAAATGACATGGCATTATTTGAAATAAATAAGAAAAATAAGAAAAATATGGGAATAGTCAGGTCTTAGTATTACTGCCTGCCTTAGTGTCTCCTTCTGACCTAAAGCCTGCTAGGTGGGGAGTGACACATTAACATCTAAATGGGCAGTTGCTAGGTGCTAGAGACTCTCCCTGTGTAAATTAAGTTTTGCCTCTGGCAGGAGGATTCCTCCCTTCTACCTCCTGCATGTTCTTAGATTTCTTTGTTGTTGTTTTTCTCAGTACTAGCTAGCTTACAGTCCCTTCCCCACACATTTGATGTTTATACATAAACCAGAGAAAATCTGCTTTGAAACATTCATTGTCCCTTTGCTTTGAGCAGCTGAGTGTCATGCCTGCTTTAACTCTACCTGGAGACATCATGTCTGTCCCAACACAGAAAATACATGTCACCTCTGCTCTTCCTTTGTTACCTGGAATGAATATGTTTTGCATAATCCTGTAAAGAATTTGGTCCTGGTTTTCTTTGATGTTTTCTCTATGGGCATAGTGACACATCCCCTGGTCTTTACTCTTGATTTTTCAAAGTATATAAATGCTGCTAAAAATTTCAATAAAAAGTTCAGATTCACTCAGCCCAGAGAGCTGTATGTCTGTCTCCGAAGCTTTGCCCACCTTGTCGAGGGGAGCCCTGGGTTCGAGGTTGCAGCCTCGGACTGCAACACAGGGCCTCATCTAGATGAAGCTGGCCTTATACTCATTATGGAGTTGAGGATTACTCAAAACTTCTGATCTGTCTGTCTCCACCTTCTTGTTTTATAGGCTTGAACTTCTATGCCCAGTTTTACATGATGCTGGCAATGGAACACAGAGAGTCTTGCATGCTATGTAGACAGTCTGTTAGGTGAATTATTACATCCCAACCATACTGCTTACATTTATAAGTAGAAAATAAGTGACCTGAAGTTGCATTCAGAGAGTTGCATATGCTCAGTACCACCACCCCAGATGTCTGAGAATGCAAGGACTAATGTCAGACTTGATCAGCCTCATTTACAACTCTGTCATTGGGGAAAAGGAGTTGGACAAACCAGAACAAAACTGATAATGCAGAGAGGGAAAATACTGTATCAGATAGAACTGGGTAAGATATGTGGGTCCATAGGAATACAATGTGGCATGCTACACAATCTCAGAGGCCCTTGAAAATCCAAACAATGGCAAGATGCCCATCAGTCCCTTATGAAGTCATGAGAGTGCTAAGACTCTAGAAACAGTAATGTGTCAACAAAGTGCCAAGTATGAGACAGAGGAGTAAAATTATATTTTATAGATTGATTCATACAATCTAGGACAGGGCTGTCCAGTTCAGCTACCCCTAACAACATCATTTCATACTCAGTATCATTTGTCAAAAGTGGAATATATTGTATATTTAGTTATTCATTTGTTTGCTTGTTGTGCTTTGTGACAGGGTCTTATGTAGCCCAGGTTGATTTGAACTGAAATAAGTCTCCTGAGATGTCTTTGAATTCCTACTCATACTGTCTCCACATCCAAATGGCTGGGATTATAGGCATGTTCCACCATGCCAGGCATTTTCTCTTAAAATTGAATGGAGCACTTTGAAAATTTGAAATTGTTTAAATTTAAAAGTCACTAAGTAGCCATTTACTAAAATGTCTTAGGAACATGGGAGCTTTGCAGATATTAAATAGAACCATTATAGAATGGTTATTTTTAGTATCTTTCCCTTATCACAGAACAAAATCTAAGCTAGACTCAGTAGGTAAAACATTTCCTGTGCAAGCATAAATGACTAGGAATAAAAACCAGGTATTCATATACAAAAGCAGGTAGTACTACTCATTTGTAATCCCAACTATCCTAGGGCAATATGAGAGGTAGAGACAGGGGAAACTCTGATTACTAGTGGGCCAGCTACACTGGTGTACATAACACAGTGGCAAAAAATGAAGAGATTCTACCTCAAAGAAAGTTAAAGGCAAAGATCAACACCTAACATTCTTTTCTGACCTCCATGCTTGAACCATGGTATGCTTATTCACACATTCACATAATGGAATGCACATTCACACACACATACATACACACACACACACAATTTTTAAAAGGGAAGAATTGCTTCTAATTTTTCAACAATAATACCAGAATCTGAAAGACACTGCTTGAGAGTCACAGTTCAATGACCCCAATGAATCTACAATTCAATATGTGAATTATCAATCAAAACAGACTTTCAAACAATAAACATATTGGAATGTTTATCTACTGTATATATTTTCCAGGAAACTGCTGAAGAAAATATTTCACAGAAACCGGAAAAAAAAAAGACAAGGTGGTATCCAATAAACATTTCCCAAGACATGGAAGAAAAAAGAAAGAAGAATAAAGAAAATTCCTTTAGTAATGGTAAATAATAGTCCTAAACTGGAAGCTATGCAGCAAAGCTAAAGTAAATATATCTACATTAAATTAGAAAATGGAACGTCCTAGAAAATAAAGCAGATGTACAGAATAATAGGCCTGCTTAAGAATGCAAGAGGCCATAAAAAGTGGTAGGCATTAAACAAAATATAGAGTAACAAAAACTGTAGTTATCAATAAATCCAAAGAGAAAATGCTGTATGAGAAATCAAGTATGAACAAGATTGTAGCAGTGGCCTAAACTTAATATTCATCTGTTGAAATCTGTTCACCAATGTACTAGTAGTAAGAGCTAAAGACTATGGTCATGTGTTTAGAATCCTCATGAACAGGATTGATGACATAGTAAGATGCCAAAGAAGTCAGAGTCCTATATATCTATTTGGAAATGCAGCTAGAGGTGCCATTAGTGAGTCAAAAAACAAAAACAATGAATCTACCAGCACATTAGTCTTGGAGTTACAGTTTCCAAAACTCATGAAATATTTTTTCTTGTAAGTTATTCAGGCTATCATGTGTCATTTTAACAGTCCAAATTTATGAGACAAATGATATGCTTGCTTCTCTTTGTCTTGGTTATCAATTTTAGCAATAACCTGAACACATCCCAACTTAGCAATGTACTTTCAACCATGAAGTCATGAAATTCATTACCCAAACCTGAAAGATGTTGAGAGTGAAAAGTTAAATAAATTAATAGTTAAATTGGGACAACAAGAATAATTTGCATCTGCCCAGGCAAACTGAGACATATGGTGAACATCACTATTGTGAAAATACAGTTCTCCACCTGGCATAAGCTTATTTTTAATTAAAGTCAAAGTTCTCTTGAGAAAATATGCTCTTTGCTGATCTTGGAAGTTTCCTCCTAAAACATTATTAAAAACATTACAGTCTGTTTCAGAAAAAGTTGTTTTATTTAAGGGTGTACAGGCATACACAGCTTACCATAGAAAATAAGTAGCAAAAATAATTCTAATTCTTGAAAAGCAATTTGGCAGTTGCATTCTAGGAATAGACATTCTATTGCTTATAGTAAGATCTTCATAAATTATTGATGCTAGTAATCATGGATATTATAAGAGAGTCCAATAAGCCTCCAAACATGCAATTCCAATTAAGCCTCATTATGAAGGTCTAAAAACTTGACCTCACTAACTAATGTCAAAACACACCTTAACCTTGTCAGTAATTGTCCAGTTTTTAGAGTACATAATGATTATATGAAAAATGGCTACCAGCTCTAATATAGACTTAAAATATTCATTACAGACATGTTATTTTTAATTATGCCCATACATACACTAGAATCACAATCAGAGGGGCCAAAATAAAAACATTCTGAATTCAGCAATATGCCCAAAACTGAGCTTGATCTTCAATATACAAGCAGTGTTTTTTTTACCTTTTCTTCAAGCAACCTGGTGAATTTATTTATATTTGATTTGCAGTTCCTTGACATTTTATCAGAAAGACATTGTTGTTGTTTCTGTCACTCAAAGTTGTTCGCATCAAGAGCACATGAGCAGAAAATGAGTTATTTGTTAGCCTAGGGTTTACATTTCTACCTGATAAGTTCACATATTTTGATGTGTTCTATGCTTTTCCATGAAGTTTCATAGCTTCCAATGCTTTCAACATTTCTGTAATTTCTGCTACTATTTATGAATTGATTTATCAATATGAGTAAATGTAACTATTAAATATGTATTTATATATTTAACATAAACTTGCTTTTATTTTACTATGTATTACTTTAGTGAAATATCCTGAAAACTGAAAAACATAAATCATAATTTAGTTTTGTACAAGTATTTAATAATGAGCAATTTAATTAGGTCATCTACAGAAACCTGTAGGCCTGGCTTTAGTGCTTATAAAGTAAGGTAGTGCTTATAAAATATGAGCAATTTTAAAATTAATCTACAGTTCTGAATAATTTGAGAAACTGTACATCTGAAGATTTTCAGGGTTTGTTTCTCTATGTTGAAGTGAGAGGAAAAAGATGATTCTATGAATGTTTCTTATCATGGGTACCTACATAGGATCATGCATAATGAATAGAATCACTAAGTCATCTGTTTCTTAGAATAAGGATATGTAATTTTGAAGTGGATCTATTCAGAAGTAGAAGCAAAAGCAAAATTAAGTTGGATCAAAATTTCTTAGAGACATTGAGGCTCTATTTTGATTTAGATTTTCACAATTAATTTGTATGTGCATATGTACAGCTTTGTATATGAAATTCATGGGTAGTGAAGTATTTCTGGGAATCCATTCTAGTTCCTGAGCCATAATTATGTGAGTCTAGGATTATTTTATGCACTTTTACAGTTTTAGCAGGTCTCAGTTTCTTTGCATGGGCTATGCCAATATATATACGCATGGTTACTGAGTACTGCAGTGAAGCCATAAAATTTTCTGCCGTGAGTGTGGGACTTTAAGATAGGCTCCCCGTTCCCCCAACACCTAATGTGGGACCTTAAGATAAGCTTCCCTTCTCCCAGCACCTAGTTCTAAAACTTCCCACCGGCGCCAGCCCAAAGGCGCCAACCTTGTTTACCCGATCTCAGGCGGGACGTGCCATTCCACACTCCACCCTGGGTGGTACAGGAACTGCACAGAGACACCGCTATCAGCAAAAGAACATCTGGTGGTCAACTTTATCACCCCATAACTCAACTGCCCAGAGACACCGCTATCAGCCAAAGAACATTTGGTGGTTAACTTTATTGTGTGCTGTGTTCCCATAGAGTTTGCTGTGACTGCTTTCATTATAAAAACCCTACCCCGATCTCAGTCGGGCCGCTCCTTCCTTGCTTGCAAGAGGGACGGTCCTGGCGTGCCAGAATAAAACTTGCTTTTTGCATCTTGCAGCAACCTCTCGGTCCTCGTGGTTCTTCTCGGGGTCTGGGTGGGTGATAAACAGGGACTTCGGTTCCAACATATTGGGGGCTCATCCGGGATGCCCCCAGCCCCAGAAGGAACAGCGACGACCCAGGGTTGAAGGTAAGTAAGCGTGTTCTCGTCTTTGTCTTTGTGTTCCTCTAAGATTTTCCTTTCGTTTTCGAAGGAACGCCGTGGACTTGGCGTGAGGGCTGTGCCCCTTAAGGGGTGAGCAGACGTGCTCCAGGGTACCCTGTAGAGCGAGGAGGACACTCCAAGCTCGGGGACAGCAGGCCGTGAGTTAAATTAGACTCATGGTGAGACTATTCGGGGAAGGAGGCCATATCAAGGACCTCTGGGACCCCTGAGCCAGGTTACTGCCGGCATCTTTTGCTTTTGATTCTCCGCTGGGAACAGGAGCGCTCCGGTGGACACTTGTTGATTGGAGATCTCCTCTTGTTATCAGTTTTGTGTTGGTGTCTTTTAGTGTGTTCCTGGTATATTTTTGTTATCAAAAGATACGTATCATGGGACAGGTTCAGACTACTCCTTTGGACTTGACACTGGGGCACTGGAAGGATGTTAGGGAAAGAGGACATAACCTATCTTTCGACTTACGAAAAGGAAGGTGGCAAATCTATTGCAGAAATGAATGGCCCACCTTCAATGTGGGGTGGCCAGCTGGCGGCTCCTTTCAGAAGGAATTAATCTCTCTAGTCAAGAAGCAGGTTTTCCAGGATGGATCCCACGGACACCCAGACCAGGTCCCATACATCGTCACCTGGGAAGACCTAGTCCGAGACCCTCCCTCTTGGATGAAATCTTTTATTCCCCAACCTCTCCCTGTTTTAACTCTCTCTACTCCTGCTTCGGACCCTAAGTCCAGACCACAGGTGATTCCTGAGGACGAGACCCAGAAAGAACTGATGGATCAACCGCCACTCTACCCGGAACAACGAAGAGGTCCAGAAGAGCTGCCTGGACTTCCTCCTACCCCCCCTTCTATCCCCTCCATACCACCTTCCGCTCCTCCTCCTTCTTCACCCTCTACTCTTTACCCATCCCTTGATCCCTTCCTGCAGGGACCTGTGGCAGGGACAAGAAGAAAGGTTCAACTGGATAAAGAGGCTATCCCTACGTTGCCTCTACGGGAGTATGGCCTTCCTGATGATCAGGGAAATCAGCCCCTTCAGTACTGGCCTTTCTCCTCCTCTGATCTTTACAATTGGAGGAATCAGAATCCCTCTTTTTCTGAGAACCCAGATACTTTAATTTCTCTCATAGATTCAGTGCTTTATTCCCACCAGCCAACATGGGAGGACTGCCAGCAACTGCTGGGGGCCCTTCTCACCACAGAGGAAAAACAAAGAGTTCTGCTGGAAGCCCGCAAGAATGTGCCTGGGGAGGATGGAAGAGCTACCATAATTCCCGCCCTCATAGATGCGGCTTCACCCTTAACAAGACCCAACTGGGACTACCGGACCCCTGAAGGTAGGGAGCGTCTCAATGTGTATCGCCAGACTCTAATGGCAGGTCTCCGAGGTGCGGCCAAACGACTCACCAATCTGACTAAGGTAAGAGAAATATTACAGGGTCTGGGGGAAGCTCCTGCTATTTTCTTAGAACGGCTTATGGAAGCTTTTCGCAGGTTTACCCCCTTTGACCCCACTAGTGATGAACATAAAGCGACAGTAATGATGGCTTTTATTGACCAGTTAGCTAAGGATATTAAAAAGAAATTGCAAAGAATAGAAGGATTACAGGATAAGTTGCTGAGGGACATAGTGCAGGTAGCTGAGAAAGTATATTATAATAGAGATGTTGAGGAAGAAAAGAAAGAAAAGGAAAAGGACTTAAGAGATAAGAGACATGAGAGGAAGCTCACTCAAATCCTGGCTGCGGTAGTACAGGATAGACCACCAAGTCAGGGAGGCAGGCAGGGACACCTGGGCAACAAGGAACATCCTCAGAAGACCGACCTGAACCAATGTTTTCGATGTGGAGAAAAAGGACACTGGGCCAAGGACTGTCCACAGAAACCCAAATTCCAAAGGTGACCTGTAAGTAACCCCTCAAAAATATTAACCCTGGGAGAAGACTCGGACTAGGGGGGACGGGATTCAGCACCCCTCCCTGAACCCAGGGTAACCTTAATGGTGGAGGGGAAGAAAACAGAGTTCTTAGTAGACAATGGGGCCCAACATTCGGTCCTAACACAAGATCAAGGAAAACGTTCTGGAAAGACTTCTTGGGTACAGGGGGCAACAGGGAAGAAGCAATATTCATGGACTACCCGAAGAAAGGTGGACCTCGGCGTGGGCTGGGTATCCCACTCATTCTTAGTCATCCCTGACTGCCCATACCCACTCTTGGGACGAGACTTATTAACAAAGGTGGGAGCCCAAATCCATTTCTCAACAGAAGGGACTACTGTAACCAACGAACAAGGACAGCCCCTTCAGATTTTAACCCTCAAACTGCAAGATGAATATAGACTTTTTGAGTTTCCACTAGAAGAGACCACAGAAATGGCTCCATGGTTGCGGAAATACCCAAAGTCATGGGCAGAGACTGGTGGTCTAGGGGAAGCTGTTAATCAGCCACCTGTCCATATAGAATTAAAATCTCAAGCACTGCCCATAGCCGTCCGCCAATACCCAATGACTACTGAAGCCAGAGAGGGAATTAAACCCCATATAGCTAGGTTGTTGGAAGCAGGGGTCCTCCGACCATGCGGGTCAGCATGGAACACACCTCTACTACCGGTCCGGAAGCCTGGCACCAATGATAACCAGCCTGTGCAGGACTTACCAGAGGTAAATAAACGGACAGCCGACATTCACCCGACTGTCCCAAACCCATATACTTTCCTAAGTTCTTTGCCACCAGACCAAATCTGGTATACGGTGCTGGACTTAAAGGATGCATTTTTTTGCCTAAAACTGGCCCCAGCCAGTCAACCACTCTTTGCATTCGAATGGAAGGACCCTGAGACCGGAACCTCTGGACAGCTCACATGGACCAGGTTGCCGCAGGGATTCAAGAATTCCCCCACCATCTTCGATGAGGCGTTGCACCAGGACCTCCTCTCTTTCCGCACTCGGAACCCACAGGTAACTCTCCTACAATACGTAGATGATCTACTGCTGGCGGCCCCAGACGAGTCCACTGTCGGGAAGGCACCGAGAGACTCCTGAAAGAACTGGGAGGCCTAGGATACCAGGCATCAGCGAAGAAAGCCCAGATCTGTAAAACAAAGGTCAGTTACATGGGGTATCAGCTGGAGGGAGGAAAGCGTTGGCTGTCGGAGGCACGGAAGCAGATTGTGTTTCATATTCCGCCTCCTCAAAATCCTAAACAAATGAGGGAATTCTTAGGCATGGCAGGATTTTGCAGACTCTGGATACCAGGGTTCGTGGAATTGGCAGCCCCCCTGTATGCATTGACTAAGAACAGTGCCCCATTTACTTGGACTGAAAGAGAGCAACTGGCCATTGACCAAATAAAACAGGCCCTATGACAGCGCCAGCTCTGGCCCTGCCAGATACAACTAAGCCCTTCCACTTGTATGTGGCAGAGAATAGGGGCATAGCAAAGGGGGTGTTGACTCAACAATTGGGACCCTGGAAGAGTCCGGTAGCATACCTCTCCAAAAGATTGGACCCGGTAGCGGCAGGATGGCCGGCTTGCTTGCGCATAGTAGCTGCTACCGCAATGTTAGTAAAGGATGCTGATAAATTGACTATGGGACAGAATCTGACTGTGGCAGCCCCCCGTGCCCTAGAAAATGTCATTAGACAACCACCGGATCATTGGCTCACCAACGCCCGAATGACTCATTATCAAGTGTTGCTGTTAAACAATGACAGGATAACGTTTGCACCAGCAACTGGACTTAATCCTGCCACCTTGCTGGCGGACCCAGCCCTAGAGACCCCGATTCATGACTGTCAACAAGTCCTCGCTGGGGCCCATGGCTGGCGGAAAGACCTGACCGACCAGCCCTTGCTGGATGCAGAGACTACCTGGTTCATGGATGGCAGCAGCTTCTTGGACCAAGGAGAGAAGCGAGCCGGGGCTGCAGTGGTTGACAGAAAACAGGTCATCTGGGCGTCGGCCCTCCCGGCAGGAACGTCAGCACAGAGAGCAGAGTTGGTCGCTCTGAACAAAGCCTTGGAGCTGGGAAAGGGACGGCGGATTAACATCTACATGGACAGCCAGTATGCATTTGCAACTGCTCATGTACATGGGGCCATTTATCAACAAAGAGGACTGCTGACCTCAGAAGGTAAAGCCATAAAAAATAAACAGGAGATCCTTGACCTTTTGGCTGCTCTACATCTTCCTGCAAAGGTGAGTATAATACATACCCCGGGACACCAAAAAACTAAAACTCTGATAGCATTGGGAAATGATATGGCAGATAAAGAAGCAAAGAAAGCTGCCTATGAGTCAACTTCTATTCTAATATTAGGAACCCTAAAGCCAGTCTATGAATATACCCAGAAAGACCTGCAGTTAATAGAGAAATTGGACAAATACTATGATGATAAATTAGGGGCCTGGAGAACCCCTACTGGACAAATTATACTCCCTCAGAAAGAAGCTAAGGAATTAATCAAACAAATGCATCAATGGATGCATTTGGGAGCAGCAAAAATCAGAGAACTCATTAAGGATTCTGACTTTCTGATACCAAAGGCTGCCAGGCTGATCTATGAGACGATCATAGCCTGTGAGCCTTGTAGTCTGGTAAATGCCCAACCTACTGAAGGAGTCACAGGACAGAGACTGAGGGGCGACAGACCAGGAAGGTATTGGGTGATAGATTTCACAGTACTTGTTGGTATTTGTGGATACCTTTTCTGGCTGGGTGGAAGCCTTTCCCACCAAAAATGAAACTGCGTCAACAGTCACCAAGAAGATCTTAGAAGAAATCTTCCCCCGTTTCGGAATTCCTAAGGTAATAGGATCAGACAATGGCCCTGCGTTCATTGCCCAGGTAAGTCAGGGAATGGCCAGGTATCTGGGGATTGATTGGAAACTTCATTGTGCATACAGACCCCAAAGTTTAGGTCACGTAGAAAGAATGAATAGGACTCTAAAAGAGACCTTGACTAAATTAATCATGGAGACTGGCGGTACAGATTGGGTCACTCTCTTACCGTTGGCTCTTTTCAGGGCATGCAATACCCCATCCAAGAGACTGGGACTTACCCCCTTTGAGATTTTATATGGAACTTCACCTCCAATAACTCAGATCAAAGACACAGGGCTACCCACTAATGATATGTCTTTGCGTACCAGGCTGGAAGCAATCCAGGCTGTGCAGGACGACCTTTGGAAGCAGGTGGCTGCCACTTCCAAGCCTGGAGAACCCACCAACAAAAGACATGACTTCAGCTGCGGAGACCTGGTGTACGTGAGAAGACATTAGACCCGCAACCTAGAGTCCTGGTGGAAAGGACCCTATATGATGCTACTGACCACCCCTACCGCTGTGAAAGTTGAAGGCATCACTGCGTGGGTGCATGTCTCTCACATTAAGAGAGCCCACCTCCCACCCAAAGATGACAGCTGGATCATACGAAAGACTGACAACCCTCTTAAGCTTCACATCCGTCGCGGTTGTGCTGACACTGCTAAGCCAAATCCAGCTAAGTAATGGGGCCCTAGACTCTAATCCTCACCAACCCCATAAACTAACTTGGGAAATAACAAACCCAGGGACAGACCAAACCTATCCCTTGGCCACATCAGAGTCCCCCTTATGGCATTGGTGGCCAGACTTAACTTTTGACCTATGCCAACTAGCTACTTATGACTGGGCCCGTACGATCGACACCCGTGGAAAACCGAGACAAAACATAGTACATTACAGTAAAAAAAAAAAAAAGGACACTCATTTTAGAGGGAGTCGAAGAAAGTCGACCACCCTGTAACAACCATCCCACATGGTATATTTGCCCCGGCCCTAGAACTTGGGGATGCGGTGGCACGGAGTCTTATTTTTGTTCCCAATGGGGATGTGTGACCAGTACAAACGGGGGATGGGCAACCAAAGACGATGACTTAATTAGGTTCACATATCCCAAAGAGGGAATTTGCAGCCACATAAACATTACCTTCACTACAAAGGGAAAGCAAGATCGTAATTGGATTACGGGGAAAACCTGGGGGCTACGATTATATGTACACGGAACAGACCCGGGGTTAATATTTACTATTAGATTAAAAATAGAACCAATAGTTCATAAACCAGTGGGACCCAATAAAATTGTAACTAATTCTAGAATAAAAAGTAAAGCAAAAACTAAAGAACCGGTCCCCACAACAACAGCCTCCCCAACCGACAATCAGACTGCCACCCAACCCACTCAAGTCAATAGTTTAATCCCATCTACAGAAGACCCATATAAAGCTCCTCCTTGCCAGACAGAGAGGTTTAAAAATTTAATTAAAGGAGGATATAGCCTGCTAAATCAAACCCATCCCAAGCTAGTATCCGACACCTGTTGGTTATGCTTGAATGTGGCGCCCCCGTGCTATGAGGGAATTGCCTACAATGACTCGGTATTTTACAATAACTCGCATGACCAATGTAAATGGGAAACAGGAGGTAAAATTACCCTAGAAGAAGTGTCAAGACAAGGACTATGTATAGGAACGTTTCCCTCCAAATACCAACCTCTTTGTAACTCTTCCATATGGATAAATTGAACTATAGGGACTTATGTTGTGCCCCCTAAAAATGCCTGGTGGGCTTGCAACATAGGCCTCACCCCATGTATACATACAACTGTGTTTAATTCAACTAGTCATTTCTGTGTATTAGTCCAGCTCTTTCCCAGAATCTATTACCATCCTGAGTCGGACTTAATAGATGCTTATACGTTTGGAAGGGCCCCAACAAGATTCCGGCGCGAACCTGTGAGTATTACCCTCGCCTTACTAGTCGGGGCAGGAGTACTGGCGGGAATAGGAACAGGAACAGCTGGACTGGTAACTTCACAAACTAAATATGAAAATTTAAGACATGCTATTTCACAAGATCTGCTGGTATTACAAGTCTATAACCCGACTTGAAGAGTCTCTTACTTCCTTGTCAGAAGTAGCTTTACAGAATAGAAGGGGATTGGATTTACTCTTTCTCAAAGAGGGAGGACTTTGTGCAGCACTTAAAGAGCAATGCTGTTTCTATATAGACCATAGTGGGGAAATTCGTGATGCCATGGCTAAGTTAAAGGAGACACTAGAGAACAGAGAAAAAGAATATAGAGCATCACAGGGCTGGTTTGAAGGATGGTTTACCGCCTCCCCTTGGCTCACTACTTTACTTTCTGCCATAGCGGGCCCCCTAATAATCATAATACTTATTTTAACTTTCGGCCCTTGTATTATTAAATAGGCTCTTGGCTTTCATTAGAGACCGACTTAATTCTGTTCAAGTCATGATCTTAAAACAACAGTATGCAAATGAATTTGCAACTGTAGAAGAAAAAGAGAGATTTCTATGAACATATTTGCTCTGTTCATTCCTTTCAGCTGGCAAGGTGATGGATGCGGGCCCCTACTCAGAATCCCCACGTCGAACCCTCTCAGCAGGAAGTAGCCAAAGAACGATAGTCGCCCGAAATCCCCGTAGAGGGGCACTACCCGATCACCACTGCCCAGCTACCTTTTAAGATTAAAATATATGAACAAGACAAAAGGGGGGAATGTGGGACTTTAAGATAGGCTCCCCTTTCCCCAGCACCTAATGTGGGACCTTAAGATAAGCTTCCCTTCCCCCAGCACCTAGTTCTCCACCCGCGCTCATTCTAAAACTTCCCGCTGGCACCAGCCCAAAGGCGCCAACCTTGTTTACCCGATCTCGGGCGAGACGTGTCATTCCGCATGCCACCCTGGGCGGTACTGGAACTGCCCAGAGACACCGCTATCAGCAAAAGAACATCTGGTGGTCAACTTTATCACCCCATAACTCAACTGCCCAGAGACACCGCTATCAGCAAAAGAACATTTGGTGGTTAACTTTATTGTGTGCCGTGTTCCCATAGAGCTCGCTGTGACTGCTTTCATTATAAAAACCCTACCCCGATCTCAGTCGGGGCCGCTCCTTCCTTGCTTGCAAGAGGGACGGTCCTGACACGCCAGAATAAACTTGCCTTTTGCCTCTTGCAGCAACCTCTCAGTCCTCGTGGTTCTTCTCGGGGTCTGGGTGTGTGATAAACAGGGACTTCGGTTCCAACATGAGTTTAATTACTTTCCTTGTTCTAAATAGGAATCTCTGAATACAGCTTTTCATCATCCAGATAATGAAATCAGATGAAAACTAAAAACATGAGATTATGCAGAACACTTTGAAGCTATCCTAAAGAGAAAACATGTTGGCAATCTCCATGCATTTTGGATTCTTGAATCTTTTCAAAGAAATTTGGAATTTTATGTAACATTTGTAGTTAAGATATGCTTATAAACTATCAGTCAGTGAAACAGAAAATTGTGCAAGCCTGCTAGATACACTTTCCAAAAAGATAGGACCTCTTAATGACAGCTGAAGAAGTTTACTTTGAAGGAAAATGTGCATCAAGTATTCATGTCATTGCAGAACAGAGGCAAGTGACAGGCAGCTCTTCAACTCTCTTCAGAACTATCACTGGAAGCAGTCAATTGGCAGTCTTCCAACTGGCCTTTCTGAACTTAATATTCTGTGTTCAACTATCAGCATACAGCATGGGAGAATTTTGGAAGTTAAAAATTGATTTGTTTTTTGAGTTTTAGACTTAAGAATGGCCTGTCTTCCATCAAAATAGCTTTTCTCCAAGACCATTTTTTGCTATATACAACTTATTCAGTAATTAGTAGAGTGTTTTAGTTTTAATTATATATTCTTGCAATAACCTGACCTAAGCAATGTAGGTAGAAGAGTCTTAATTAAATTGTAATTGCAGACCACAGTTCATTAGGACAGGGTAACCACAGCATCATGTGCTTGAGAACTAGTAACCTTATATCCATAATGAAGAGCAGAAAACAACAGGTGAATATGTTCTTTATCACTTAATAGTCCTTAGGTAGATTCTTTGCACAGACATGGGTTATTTACCTGTGAAACTGCCCCATCTATTACTGGGAGGAGTCTTTCCATATTAGCTAACTCAATATAATATTGCACAGGCATGTACAGAGGTAATCTTAATCTGGAGAATCCTTTTCAGTCCACTCAGAGGCTTGCCTTAAAAGTGTCAAGTGAAAAAAACTAACCATCACAAGTGTTATGACCAGTAAATGAACTTAGATCAGAATTAGATTAGCCCTAAAATCTGAAAAATAATGGTGACCTATACATTGTCATGTAAGTTTCAAACTTTATTTCTCAATGGCCCTCTGGTAATTATAAACATTTTGTATCATTCTTTGTATGTTATTTATAAGTTTAAGGCAACTGAATAGAAAAAGATGCATTGACATGACAAAATAGCCTTATTTTCAAACTTCAAACACATATTCTTTCACCTACTCTTCCAACAATTGTACGACAGTAACTTGGTAACTATTACAAATGTGCTGATGTTTCCTGGCAAATTATATGATCTATGGAAGTCTGAGCCACCTTCCATAAAGCACAAGTTTTACTTCTTTACCAGAACATGCTTTAAATACAATGAAATAGTAGATATGAATAAGCAAGGTTATTGTCATAGACAATACAAAACTGTCATCTTCCTAGTAGCTTTTAATGTAGGTAAAAGCAGTTGTATGCATTTCATTATTTTCAAAGTCAAAGACATAGGATTCTTTTTCCCCCCATTGGCCAACAAGTTATATTTGACTTTCAGTAAGTACAACTATGAAGAAAACCACTTATAATTGATGGACACTAGTATTAGCTTACCCACCACTTTCTAATCTTAGTCCCTTCATAAAAATTATAAATTTGTTCTTAAGCAAATCCCATGCAGATTTAGTCTTTATATTTCATGATATGAACATGAAAATATAGTGTAAGTCACTACTACCATTTAATATAAACCAATATAAACATCTTGGAGGTACTTTTATGAAAACAAGTAGAATGAATCATAGAATTATTCAGAATATATCATGAAATAAAAAGAACTAATTGACAAATGCCTTAGTTAGTTCCATTGTGTTTGTATGTGTATGTGTCTGTATGATGTGCATGTGTCTGTGTCTGTGTATATCAGAGGGTACTATGTGTGCCTGTGGAGGTCCAAGCGTGACTTCAGGAATCATCGTACATTGCTCTACCTCCAGTTTGCTTTGCTCTGGGGTCTCTCATACTGTGCCTTTCAGGACAGGAAGTGCAGGTCACATCCATTTTCTCCTGACGTTTTCATGTGGGATCCAAGATCAAAACTTAGGTCCTTCTGCTTGGGAGGCAGAGACTTAACCCAGGAGTCACCTCCCTAGACCCAAATCCAGACAGTTTTAAAATGTTTTCATTTGTTTGCATGACTTCATGTATTTAAACTACAAAACATCAGCTTTGTGCTGTAAAATGTAATTATACAACTGTAAAACAAAACTTGGCTATATTATCAGTAAAGAAACCAAAATCCCCCCAAAAATATGAAGATTGTACCTTGTAGAAAGATTAGCTAATATATCATTTTCATTCTCAACTTTCTGGAATACTTATTTGGAAATGACTTAGTTTTTCATTCAGTTTAAATGAATCCTCTATTATTATATATGGAAAACTAAATGTAAAATCATAAATGAAAAATTTTGAGTTACTTTTATTAAGTGTTCATGAAAAAATAGTAGAAAGCTTGTGGCTGATTAATCTCATTAGAATTTTTACAATGTAACATGGGCATGGTTGATCTCCTCTGGAATTACAGAGAATAAAAACTTGAACTTTGAGTAAGTGCAACTCCTCTTTTCTATATCCCTTGTCCTTTTCATATACACACTGTCTACAAAATCTGTCCCTTTATTCCTTACTGGTATTCATTTTAATTCAAAGATCAACTTTTGACATATACCAAAATGATTATATTCTATCAGTTTAGGGTATCTCAAACTTGGGACCAGTTTGAAATCCTGATGTCTTCCTTTGTTGAATTTTCTACCACCATGTTAACATTTTAATTGCTTTAATTGACATTTATCTGTGAATATAAATTGTAACTGTGAGAATTCCATAAAATAATTCCATGTAAATAATAAAATTTCTATATGGCTGGGTGAACCCTGGGGTCCATAGAAACATGGGGCGTTGGGGAGGGATGGAGGGAGGCAGGGATGAATGCTCAGTATGTTTGTAAAGGTAGAAAAATAATAAATAAGTATAAATTGCTATATGACTAACATAAAATCAGCCATCATCCTCTCAGTATTATTCATTAAAAGTCAGATTTATATGATTGTAACAAGGAACCCCCAATCCTCAAGTACTAAAACAATAGACCAGAATACACAAGAAAGAATATTCAAAAGACTCTTTAGTTCTCATGAGTTCCTATACGATTTCAGGTTTCTGATAATCATTAGAACTCTATGAACATAAAATTGAATAGGTGATTTAAATAGTGCTCAAAGACCTCAGAAGACCAGAAACTGGCCTCATTCAGCCGATGATTTCTCCTTTTAGGTCTTTACCACAGTTACTTGAAATTTTGAGTCATTTCATACTTGTGTGCTTGAGACAGCCTATCTACCTAGCCAAGGATTCACACAGTAACTGACTTTCATGTATTCTTTTTATGAAACACATTTTTAAAATCACATTGTGACTAGAAGTTATATGTTGTCACTTTTTACTTCATGGAGACAAAATGATCTCTAACATACAAAAACTTTTCATGAGGCTGCCCCTTGTGACATCTCACTGAAATACATTAAGACAAATAAATGAAATTGAAAGCTCATTTCAAAATAAAATACAGATAACGTGATCACTCACATTTATTTTTTGTCCTTCAGTTGTGCTAAATTACTACAAATGATAAATAAGTGGGTAAAGGTCACATTTTTTGCTTCCGGTGATGCTAAGATGCATAGATACAAAATAAAACATTTCATCTCTTGTTTGGATATTTCATCTCTAAGGTACTGTCATGGTTTGAATGTTTTCCTTCAAAGGCTCTAGTGTTTTTTTTTTTTTATTCAATTGTGCGTGTATGCATGTGTATGTATGTATGTATGTGTGTGTGTGTGTGTGTGTGTGTGTGTAGAACCACAGGCGAATTTGGGAACCACCATGGACACCTCTACCTCCTCCTTGCTTACTCTGCCCCGGGATTCACAGGCTCCGCCCTACCAGGACCAGAAACGCAGGCCGCCCCCGCTTCTGCCTGGCGTCTATACGTGGGCCTAGGATCCGAACTCAGAACCTTCCGCCTGCAAGGCAGAGGCTTAACCCCTGAGCCACCTCTCCAGCCCAGGCTCTAGTGTTTGTATCTTTAGCTGTTGCTAATATTTGGGGAGATCGTGGCACCTTCAGGGGTTGAAACTTGATGTTGTTTACCCCCATCCTACTCTTGCCAAGTGTGGGCTCTAGCATTCTGCTGTTTGTTCTGTATGCCTCCATCATGATGGATGTGACCTGAGCTGCTTTTAGCTTCTGCTTCCTGTCATAACCTTTGATGCTACAATGGACTATGTCTCTTTTCTGAAACTATAAGTCAAATAAATTTCCCTTTCTTTCCAAAAGTTTGTATTTGACTGTTGTCTCCCAACAACAGAAAGAGTAACTGTGATTACTGCCAAATATATGTTTGCTTCAAATTACTGAACAATGGAAGACTTGTTTATTTTTCTCTTTATAACATTTACTATGAGTAATGTTGGTACAGATTACAACCGATATATCATGGCAATAATCTAATTCATTGAGCTATGTTAACCTACTGAAAAGTTAATATAATGGGCAAAATTATGAACAATGTGGTTAAATTACTGGGATTAAAATCTCTTTTCAGCTGCTTGTTAGCATTATCACCTTAAAGGAAAATGCAATTTACCCTTCACTGTGTCTTACCTGCAAAATGAAGATCATCAACATGCTTGACAGAACTGTTGCTACTGCTGGAATGCCAATTATGACAATGAGTTAAAGGTGAAGTATTAGGTGTATCATAAGCATTAAAATCATAAAACTCTCTTTCACTCATTTTAGTAACGCAACCCTTGATTATGTTCTCAGAGTCTTATCCTTCCACTTAAACAAGTCTAGAGGTACTGAAACCGAGTAAATACCAAGCCAGATGGTGATGTGTGTAGGATTTTTGGAAAGCTCTTCAAGTACAGGCTGGTCTGCCTGGGCATGCAACTCAAATTTTTCCCATGTGTTTGCATTAGAAGCAAAGCAGGACCTCTTTCATTTTGCTTTAAGTAGCTACATGATTAACAATAGATATTGATTACTGCTAATTTTCTGTATTGAATGACAGAGGAATACGTCTTATTAAAGACCTTTGTCTTGGAATGTAGATTTGAGATTTTACAAGGTAAGTGGAAGAAAATGTGGGAGAATAAGCTATGAAACTTTTCACATTCCACTTTTATGTAATTGTACTCAAATGAGGACAATATGAGCACATATTCATCACAGACTTTATTTTTACTCAGATCCCAATCTTTAACCAAAATGTGAAGGAGGTTATATTAATTCTAAAGAATGTATCTACTTTCCCCTTTCCCCACTCCGTCCCCGGGATGCGTGCACAGTCCAGCCGGGAAGCACCTCGACCTAGGTAAGCTCCGCCCCCGCCCACCCCCAGAATCCCAGGCCAAATAATTCAGTTCAGTGAAAAATACACAGAAATTGAAAGAAAATCTTAAGACTTAAAATGACAATGTCCAAGTCAAAGTGCAAATCCATGAGAAACAACACTCAAGTAGACAGATCTCCCACTGAAGGAATTAATCCCATAATGTTAGACTCCAACCAGAACAAACCCATGGAAAATGGCCAAGAAAGCCTGACCCAGGATAATGACTGTCAAAATATGATCATTACCATGTTAAATACGATGAAAGAGGAAATCCGGGAGGAATTAAATAACCAAATCAATCGCTTTGAAGAGGAACACAACAGACACTTGGAAGAGGTGAGAAAAACAGCGCAAGAAACAAAAACAGGCATAGAGTAGTTAAAACAGACTCAAGCAGAGTTTGAAACTGAGCTACAAGACAAGTTATCTTCAACCCAGAACTCCAGAGAGTCCTATCAGTAGAACTAAGGAAGCAGAAAACAGCATTTCAGACCTTGAAGATAAAGTGGGAGTATTAACCAGCTCAATGGAAGAGGTTGTTAAAGCCAAAAAGATACTTGAGAGAAATATTCAAGAGATATGGGACACCCTGAAGATGCCCAACATGTGTATTCATAGAATACCAGAGCAAGAATCTCAAACTACTACCCCTGAGGAAATTTTTCAAACGATCATCAAGGAAAACTTTCCTCATTTAAAAAAAGAGAGGCCTATCCATATACAAGAGGCATTCCCCACCCCAAACAGATATGACAAAAGCAGAAGCTCGCCACAGCAAATAATATTCAAAACACTCCACATTCAAGATAAAGAACTGGTGCTGAGAGCTTCAAGGGAGAAAAAACAAGTCACTTTTAAAGGTAAACCTATTAAAATAACAAATGACTTCTCAGTCGAAACAGTAAAAGCAAGAAGAGTTTGGAGAGACATACTTCAAGTATTGAATGAGCAAAAATGTCAACCCAGGCTGATTTACCCTGCAAAACTATCTGTCATGATCAAGGGAGAAAGAAAAATCTCCAAGCACAAAGACAATTTGAAGGGATACATGTCCACCAAACCAGGCCTTCAAAAAATGCTAGAAATGAAACTCAAGCTTGGATAAAAAAACCAGGCATATCCGGGAGAACAGAAGGGAATATGACACCATTAAAAGCGAAGCAATATACTTAAAAACTACTAAACATAATAAATGTCTGGAATTAAAAATAGTTTCTCCATTATAACACTAAATGTTAATGGAATTAATTCACCGATCAAGAGACACAGATTACAAACTTGGATTAAAAATCACAATCCATCAATCTGCTGCCTGCAGGAAACCCACCTCACCACGAAAGATAGGCACACCCTAATAATAAAAGGCTGGTCAACAATTCTACAAGCAAATGGAAGCAGAAAACAGGCAGGGGTAGCCATTATGCTGTCAAAGTGGACTTCAAACCAAAGAAAATTATAAGAGACACGGATGGATACTACATTTTAGTCACAAGTACAATTCACCAGGAAGACTTCTCAATGCTGAACATATATGCACTCAACACGGCCCCTCCCATATTAATTAAGCAAACCCTAAAATGTCTAAAGCAAGAAATCAATCCCAAAATGATACCACCCTCTCAACATGGGATAGATCTACAGGTAAAAAACTTAACAGAGACACTTTGGAGCTTAACCAAACCTATAAAGAAATGGACCTTACAGATCTCTATCATACTTTTCATCCACGCACCAAAGAACACACATTTTTTTCAGCAGCACACGGAACTTTCTCCAAAATAGATCACATATTGGGCCACAAAACGAATCTACACATATACAAGAATGTTGAATTTCTAGCCTGCACCTTATCAGACCACCACGGCTAAAAGCTTGACATTCACAAGACAACAAGCAACAGATAATACACTAACTCCTGGAAACTTGACACTATGATGCTGAATGAGAATTGGATTCAGGAAGAAATTAAAAAAGAAATTCAAGATTTCTTGAAAGCGAACAATATTGAAAATGCAACTTACCAAAATCTTTGGGACACAATGAAAGCTTTCCTAAGAGGTAAGTTCATAGCTCTTAATGCCTACATCGAAAAAATGGAATCATCAGAAATAAATAAATTAACAATGCAGCTAAAAGGTTTAGAGACACTAGAGCAATCTGATCCCAAAAGCACTAGACAGGAGGAGATTAGCAAAATAAGGGGAGAAATATCTGAAATCGAGATCAGGAAAACAATAGAAAAAATCAACCAGTCAAAAAGCTGGTTCTTTGAAAAAATCAATAGGATTGATACACCCCTAGCTAAATTAACTAAAAGCAAGAGAGAGAAAATCCAAATTAACAAAATTAGAAATGAACATGGAGTTACCACTACTGATACCCAAGAAATCCAGAGAATTATAACATCATATTTCAAAAACTTATACTCTGTGAAGTTTGACAACACAAAAGAGATGGATGAATTTCTAAGTAAACACAACTTACCTAAATTGAATCAGGAAGTTGTGAATTATTTAAATAGTCCTATAACGTATGAGGAAATTGAGAAAGTAATCTCAAATCTTCCTACCAAAAAATATCCTGGACCAGATGGATTCAGCACAGAGTTCTACCAGACATTTAAGGACCTAATAACACCAATACTCCTTAAACTGTTCCATCAAATAGCAAAGGAAAGAACACTACCAAATTCCTTCTATGAAGCTAATATCGTTTTAATCCCAAAACCTAATAAAGATTCAGTTAAGAAAGAAAACTATAGGCCGATCTCCCTGATGAACACAGATGCAAAGATTCTCAACAAAGTCTTAGCAAATCGGATTCAAAAACATATTAAAAAGATCATTCATGGGGACCAAGTAGGCTTCATCCCCGACACACAAGGTTGTTTCAACATATGCAAATCAATAAATGTAATTCATCATGTAAACCAGTCCAAAGTCCAAGACCGCATGATATTCTCGATAGATGCAGAAAAAGCTTTTGACAAGATCCAACAGCCTTTTATGATCAATACCCTAGAGAATGTTGGAATGGAAGAAACCTTTATCAATATAATAAAAGCTGTATAGAACAAGCCCACAGCAAGGATTATGCTCAATGGGGAACAATTGGAAGCATTCCCACTTCAATCAGGAACTAGACAAGGCTGTCCACTCTCACCAATTCTTTTCAATATTGTACTTGAAGTCTTACCTGAAGCTATAAGACAAGAAAGGGACATAAGAGGCATTCAAATGGGCACGGAAGAAGTCAAGTTATCTCTATTTGCAGGTGATATGATCCGATACCTGAGTGATCCCAAAAATTCCACCAGGAAGCACCTGGAACTAATACAGAAGTTCAACAGGGTGGCAGGATACAAAATGGATGTGCAAAAATCTGGCCTTCCTATATGCCCAGAATGAAAGAAGTGAAAAAGCCCTGAGAGACTCAATCCCGTTTACAATAGCCCCTAAAAAAATGAAATGCCTTGGTATAAACCTATCCAGGGAGGTAAAAGACCTTTACAATGAAAACTTTAAAACCCTAAAGAAAGAAATTGCAGAAGACACCAGAAGGTGGAAAGACCTCCCATGTTCCTTGCTTGGCAGAATCAACATCGTAAAAATGACCATCCTACCAAAAGGCAATATATAGATTCAACGCTATACCAATAAAATCCCAAAGCAATTCTTCAAAGAAGTTGACCAAACCTTCTCAAAGTTCATATGCAGGCACAAAAGACCCAGGATAGCAAAGACAATCCTGAGTAGCTAAAACACTGCTGGAGGTATCACCATAACAAACCTTAGTCTATATTACAAGTCCATAGTTATAAAAACAGCCTGGTACTGGCTCCACAATAGACACACAGATCAATGGATAAGGGTTGAAGACCCAGATATAAGCCCACAAAATTACAGCCATTTGATCTTTGACAAAGGGGCCCAAAAAATCCAATGGAAAAAGAACAGTATCTTCAACAAATGGTGCTGGCAAAACTGGATCTCCACATGCAGAATATTAAAACTGGACCCGTATTTGTCACCTTGTACAAGACTTAATTCCAAATGGATCAAGGACCTTGATATAATGCCAGAGACCATAAAAACCATAGTTGAAAGGACAGGGAACTCTCTCGAGCTGATTGGCCTAGGCCAACAGTTCCTAAACAGACATCCAATGGTACAGTCATGGCTACCACCTCTCAACATTTGGGATCTTGAGAAATTAAAGAGCTTCTGTTCAGATAAAGAGTTTGTAACATGAGCTCAAAGGCAATCCACAGAATGGGAGAAAATCTTCACTAACCACATATCTGATAGAGCTCTACTATCCAGAGTGCACAAAGAACTTAGAAAACTAAACACCAAGGAAACTAATGGCCCAATTAAAAAATGGGTCCTGGAATTTAAAAGAAACTTTACCAGGGATGAAATTAAAATGTCTAACACATATCTTAAAAAATGCTCCACTTCTTTAGCCATCAGGGAAATGCAAGTCAAAACTTCCCTGAGATATCATCTCATCCCAGTCAGAATGGCAAAAATCCACAATACAAACAACAACAAATGTTGGAGAGGATGTGGAGAGAGGGGAACCCTCCTACATTGTTGTTGGGAATGCAGGCTTATACAGCCACTCTGGCGAGCCTCCTGGAGATTCTTAAAGAAACTAAAGATTGAAATGCCATATGTCCCTGCTATTCCACTTTTGGGAATAACCCCCCATGCAGCAGAGGTTCACCTCGATAGCACAAGCATGACCATGTTCATAGCAGCACTGTTTACAATAGCAAACTCATGGAATCAGCCCAAATGTCCAACAGTTGACGAGTGGATAAGGAAACTGTGGTACATCTATACAATGGAGTACTACTCAGCCATCAAAAATGATGAATTACTGGAATTTGCTGGGAAATGGATGTCATTAGAAACAATTATATTAAGTGAAATATCCCAGACCCAGAAAAGTAAGCACGGTATGTTCTCCCTCATAGGTGGCTCCTAGTACCAAACCCACCCAGCCCACCTAGAGACACTCAAAGATAAATCTATGTAATACCTACAGTAATTGTAAGGATTTTGAACAGGAGGGATGGGGTTGGAGGGCCACACCAGAAACAAGGAGAGAGGGGACCATGTTACAGCAGAGAAAATAGGCCTCCATCAAGGACTGCAAGTAAGTAATGAGACATCTGGTTAAGTTCACAGACTTTACTTCCTGATCATTTACAACCGAGGGGGTATGATCTCACCAGAAGGGGAGGGCATATAGTCTGGCAGATAAAACGTAACCATTTTGCAAATGGGTGATTGACCCCTCCCTCTCTGTGGTTTCTTACTTTTATTACATCTACCCTTGAATGTGCTCTTATAACAAGACTCCAGTTTAACAGCTTTTTGTCTCTGGCCAGGGGGCGTCATACAATACCCATCAGGATGGAGTGAAGGGCATTGCAGGAGCAGCAAAACTGCAAAAGAAAATCAACAAACCACAATCCAGAACTTCAGAGACTCTATATCAACCACTTAGAACTAGGCCAGACTAATCTCTCCCCATCCTGAAGCTCAAGGACATTTGCGGAAGAGGGGGCGGTAAGATTGTAAGAGCAAAAGAATGGGAGGAGCAATGATTTACAGGATACTCCACACAAGTTAGGGCCGAAGCAATCATAATTGGTCTTTGCATGCCCTGCGCAATATCCAACACACTATTGACCTCACAAAGTCTAGCTAAAGGCACCAAGATCCTTGGAGAGAAGGTATTGACAGCCACAGTAGTGTTCCTATGCTTTAGGGGAACACATGAAAAGGTTCAGGGAAATGCTACTGGGCCCTTGTATGTCATCGGAGAGGAGGGCACAGAGGAGAGTCTGGCATGCACATTAAAGTACTCTCTGTGGATTGGGTGGGGAGACAGTGGGGGATGGAGAGGGAGGGGTGAGGGGAGGGGGAGCAGGGGGTTCGGTGGGCGGAGAAGGGAGGGAGGGAAGTGGTGTACCTCTTAAGTTTGTATGAGCAGAAATAATAATACAAAATATTTAAAAAAAAAAGAATTTATCTACATTCATTTTGAGTGTCCTAAGGATTTGATGTCATACTTTGGTTTCAAGCATCTGTTGGCTTTCATATAACCTGGATTCTCTCAGTCATAAAAAGAAATGTTTCTGATGAATTATACATGATCATGTAACAGATAACCTAACCTTGTTACACTCCTAAAAAAAATCACAAAGACATGGAGATGGTGGGAAGTACATTGTAGTGAAACTCTAGGAAGAAAATGATAGCCAGAAAGAAAGGTTTTGAATCATGTCCCATTACATATTTATCTTTTACATGTGGTCATTCCTTTCTTAAGAGCTTATCAAGTGTAAAAAAGAAGCTAAATGATTCAAAACTTAACAATTGCAACTACTGTTCTACAAACACTCAAGAAGAATCTAGGTTGAAATAAACTTGAAAGGGAAATAATTTAAGAGGCTAAAACAAAAATAACTTTGGTCTATAAACCCGTCAATCAATTTGATTAACATAACTTTTAGTACAGTTTAGACACCCACAGTTATTGGAATGAAAGGAATTATTTACATTCAGTCCAAACATATATAATATCTAATATATTAGTAAGTCACTTAAATATTTTGAATCAGAATTCAAAATAACTAAAGTTAGTAGGATGATCAATACAACTATGATGCTTGTAACTTATTGTAAAATTGATTACAAATTTATTTCATGCCAATAGAAACCACAAGAATAAGGAATTTTGTGTATTTCTTGTTTTTTACCCTGTTTTTTAGAACATTGAACACATCTCCAAAACAATTTTTCCACAGTCTTTGTATCTGTCAAAATAGCCATGATGTGATTTGAATTTCCATTATTTGAACTGAATCAACATAAATTGTAATGAAAACAGTATATGATTTTATAAACAGAAGTGAAAGCTTTACATTTTAAATACAGGATACTAGATAGAAGGGCCATGAAATTCTTGAATAGTCTTATTTATTACAGTGGGAATAGATTAAATATTTTAAATCTTACTGGACATAGACAGGCCTTTTTGAATCTTAAAATTTTTCACATAGTTCTTTGCTAATGTGTGAAGATTTTGGAAATCACATTATATAAGAAGAGTACAAGTCTCTCTTCTGTGACTATGAGACAAGACCATATTCAAAACATGACCAATAAATTCTAGAACTGTTTCCTTTTCTAATATAAATTTCCAGGAATTGGTAGTCATATCCACTTTTTAATGCCTAATGTACATCTTAGAACAAATTTACATATAAATCTTCGAACATTACACAATATACAATTTTGTGTCAATAATTTAGAAATAAAATTAGAAAGATTTGCAAGATCTATCATAAACAAACATATGATGTTAGTGCAAGAAAAATATAGGATTGATCCATGTTTGATTTAAATACTGTAATGACTAAAATAAACAGATGAAAACTATCATCATTCAAGTCACAGTTTGGAAATTATAGAAACACAAGTAATTCATATAAAAGTACTTATTTGAAAAACCAAACTTACTAATATGGAACTTAAAACAAGATTAATCATTAAATATTATTGTGCATTTATAATTTTTCATGATTCTGATTGACAATTAAAAGAAAAATAAATTTTGGGGAAACAATTATGTACAAGTTATTTTCCCCTTGTAATGAATTAAATTCAGTGTGTTTTGGAAGAAGAATCATCATTTTAAAATTATAGTCATACAATTTTCTGATTATAATTATGAATTGTTTCAAACTAGATCTGCTGGAATAAAAGAGAGAATTTGCTATATTGTTTACTGTCCCACTTTAAGAGAGATTATTTAAATTAGTCAAGGCAAAATATTACCATTTGCCACCAATTAGCTTAGAAGAGTTGAAGCAAGTTCAAATGGATCCTGCTATTGAACATGAACTATAGAACAGAAGTTTTGTTACAGAGAAAAATTTTCTCATATGCTTCCTTAAAAAAAGAGTAGAAACCCTTATTTCTAAAACAGAAAACAACAACCTCTTATATTTCTAAAACAGAAAACAACAACCTCTCTTATATAGCATGTTTTCAAAAAATAGTTTTAGAAAGAACTATGTACAGATTTTTTGAGACAGGTCTTTCTCTGTAGCCTAGGCTGTCCTCAAACTGGAATCTCTCTTTCCTCTACCACATTTCTGGGACTATAGGTATACATAAAAACATTCAGCTTAAACATTATATTTATTATAATGGTATATAGAATGATATTAAACCAAATAGACATATCTATCAAATAGTAGATAAAAAAATCCACTTGTTTTTTGTTATACATTTGAACAATTGAATTCTCTTCAATAGAGTTTTGCCTTTTGTCTTGTGTATATGTTTGTGTGTGCATCTCTCTCTCTCTCTCTTTCTGTGTGTGTGTGTGTAATCTGTATTTATGTGCTAAAATTAAAATGACATGATTGGCCTTTTTCAGCAGGTTTTCAGTTATGCAATTATAAGAATTGCAAACAATGTAAGTCCTAGGACACAGATACTATATGAAAGTATAAGATACTTATTAAATCTACTAACTCTTTCTGATATTGAAAAAACTTGGAAATTTATACAAGAAAAGGAGAACTAATATTTAAAGAAATGGAGTAGACCTCCAAATACAAGTGTGAACTAGAGGTATACTGTGCTGCTCAAAGGTAAAATCAGGAACGAAAGAATAAGAATAAGAATCAACTAATGATATTATGAAGAGAGAAAGTCAGGAAATACTCCAGAGGTCAGCTTTGTGAGGAGAAGCAAATGAAGTATAGGCTCAGCCAGATAGCTCACTGACATTCAAGTTTGAGGGGAAAAACAGAAACTACTGCAAAAAGAAGTATATTTCTTCATTGTTGAGTGATACTTGGCATTGAACTTTGAAATGTATGTTGTTTGTAAAAAACAGATATTTAATGAAACCACAAGGGATGTCAAAACAAAATTGGTGGATGAATATCAACCCAGGGAGGAAAGAAACAAGAAAAAGGAAGACAACATGACTCTTCTCATGCAAAATTTTAATTTATTTTAAATTAATCATGTTTTTATTTTTACTCTTTTATAATCTCATACATGTAGACAATGTATTTTGATCATAGTTTCCCCTATCTCCTTTCCGCTTCCCTGGACATTCCCCTAGCATGTCCACCTCCTGTCTTGATGTCTTAATTCTTTTAAATTGAATAATATAAAATAGTATGTAAGCAATAATAGAAAATACAATGAGGATGTAGATAGTTATGACCAAGCTCTTATTTTTACACGGTTAAGAACACATTATAAAGCTGAAGAACAGCAGTTTTCTTTTGCAGTGCCTCTGGGGGCAGAAACATGACTCTTAACAAAATAAAAATTTTCTGCTACTGAATTCAAAGGTACTAAAGTAGGAAAAATGCCAGTTGGAGATTTTACAAAGTTTTAGTAAAATTGATCAGTGGCCTGAAAGATGATAATAATAAGCTAATGAATGCAATTCAGGAATTGGAGAAGAAAGAAAGTAATATAGAGTAAAAGTCTTTAAAATAAAGAAGAAAATCAGCAATACAAATGAAAAATCAATAACATGGAAGAAAATTTGAGAAAGGGAACATATTTTTTTATTTTTTTGCCTTTTATTGGAATTTTATGTATGATTACAATTAATTTATATCATTTTCATCTTTTATTGTCCAGTTGCATCCCTATTCTTTTTCCTATTGTTATCCCTTTTGTGCCCAAGAAGTCTTCCTCTCATATTTTTGCTCTTTTGCATGAGTGTCTTGCTGAGGTACATCTATTCCACCTCCACTAACTTATATCTCAGCATAGCCAAGGGAATTTAAGTTTTTTAGTTAAAAATAGTTTTTAAAAACACCTGAAAATGTAAAAGAATCAAATAAAAAACAGTGAAAAGCATCACCAATATACTCATCTAAGCAGCAAAAAAGCTTATCAGGGATAAAGGACAAGATGTATGAGATGCTGCATTCAAGTAGCAATATAGAAAGGTTTAAAAAAGTAAGCATTAAAACACCACCAACCGCTTGGAAAGGATGTGGAGAAAAGGTAACTCTCATACATTGTTCATGGAAATACTGGTTTGCACAACCATTCTGGAGATCAATATGATGATTCTTAAAAATGTCAAGGATTGAAATGCCATATGACCCTGCTATACCACTACTGGGAATAATTTCCCAAAATGCAGCAATTCACTACAATGACATGAGCACAATCATGTTCCTTGCAGCACTATTTACAATAGCAAAGTCATGGAACCAAAATAAATGCTCAACAATTCACAAATGGATAATGAAAATGTGGTACATTTATTCAATGGAATACTACTCAGCCATCAAAAGGATGAGTTAATGCAGTTTGCCAGGAATGGATGGAATTAGAATTTATACTGAGTGAAATATCCCAGACACAGAAAGTTAGATACCATATGTACTCCTTTATAAGTGGATCCTAGTTCCAAACCCACTTAATGACATTTTCAAGGGTAAATCTCTGTAAGGATTATAAACAGGAAAGAAGGGGAAGGAAGACCTCAAAAGAAAGTGAGGAGACCTAGAACCCGATTTTAGTTTCCTTTTAGTTCTTGTATACAGCCTTCACAATGTGGCCCAGTCAGAGCGCAGCCATTAGTTCTAACTAGAGACAGGCAGAGAGCTTGAAATGCTTGGAATGCGACCCCATGTGCTCAGCTAAGCACCTAAAGAGCAACGTTTCTGCCCCACTGGAGTTGCCCACCCCCTGCTCCTCCCCTTACCAGGTTGCAATTCAAACTGCTCACAGACAAGGGGGGGGGACCAATCCCTGCGCACCAAAACTGTTGGCTGTTAGCCAATCATGTAACTACCATGTTGGAAGCCCCCTCCTCCGCCTGTAAACTAAAATTTCATCTGGACAAAGGGCCACAAGCTTCCCCACTCAACACTGCTGTTGGATGGTTGTGAGCCCAGGTTCGAATCTGCTAATAAAGATCCTCATAGGATTTGCAGCCAGTGTTGGCTCCTTGTTGATTTTTGGGACCCCAGAATCTGGCCACAACAAAAGGAGACAGAGGAAACACGCTTCAATAGAGAAATTAGGCCATGGTCATGTATTCTATTTAAGTAGCTAGACATCTGGTGTAGTTCACTCTCACTTCCCTTCCTGTTCACTTGGGACTGAACAGGTTTGATCTCACTAGTCGGGGAAGATATAAGGACTGAGAGTTAGATGGTAACCAACCAGCAAATGGGAGACTGAACCCTCTCACTGCTGTGTCCTGCTCCTATTCTTCCATCTATCTTTGAGTCTTTTCTTATATTAAGATCTTCATTTAAACAGTCTTTTATCTTTGGTTAGGAAATCACCTTCAATATCAATCAGGATGCAGCCAAGGGCAGTGTAGGAACAGGAAAACTGAAAACAACACAAAAGACCCTACATTATTCATCTTGAACCAAAACAGACAAATCTCTCCCATCCTAAAGCTAAGGAAACTTTGCAGAAGAGGGAGCAGCAAGATTTTAAGAGCTAAAAATGGGGAATGCCAATGATATGCAAAATATTCCGCACAAGTCAGGGCTGCAGCAGCCAGCATATAGCTACAATGTGATTGGCCTTTACCAGACCTGCACAATGGCTGGCATGTCAATAACCCACCAAAGTCTAGCATAGATCACAGGGGAGAAAGCTACAGTCAGTAGGAGCCTTAGAGACAAAGTGTTAAACAGTCACAATAGAGTTCCCATGCTAGCTGGTGGCCCAAGAATGGGCCCCCAGATATGCCACTAAGTCCTGAACCCTCACAAAAGTAAATGACTCAGAGCGAGGTTCAGAGCCTACATAAATGGATGCTCTGAGGATGGGAGGGGAGAGGCAGGAGGCTCTTGGAGAGGGGGAGAAAGGGAGGAGAGGTAAGATGGAGGGGGGGAAAGGGGAGAGTGTAATGGGAGACAACAGGGTATAGGAGGTGGGAGGGAGAGGAGGGTGGTACCTACTGAGCTTGTATGATTAGGCAAAGAAGGTGTAATAAAAAAAGAACACTCCCAAAAAATGTGAGCATTACCACAACATTTAGTACACAAAAAAGAGACTAAAATTAAAAATCTGTGAGATAGAAGAAGGAGCTGAAATAAAAATTCATGTCATAGAAAATGTAATTTTGCTGTTTAATTAAATTGCAGCAAAAATTTTCAAAATCTACAGAAACAGACATTCAAGCATGAGGCACTTCAAACCCCAACTAGAAGTGACCAGCAAAGAACCTCTCCATGAAATATTGTAATCTATATGTCAAAACTACAAATCAAAGCAACACTAAAGCTGAAAGCTAAAAACACCAACTCATAAATGCAAATACATATGAATAATATTACAATTTTCAGTAGCAACCCTAAATATCAGGAAAGTAAGGTACAATGTATTTAAAGTCTTGAGAGAAAACAGCTGCCAATGAAAATTGCTATATTCATACAAATTACAATTTTATAATTGATGGACAACTCCACATGAGGAGAAACCAAACCAGTTCATGACTAAAACCTAAGCACTGAAGAAAATACTTAAAACTACTATGTATAGATGAGGAAGAAAAAAACAGTTTTAATAATGAAAACATAGGAACAAGTAAATATGAAAAACCGGGTAACCTGGAAGGAATCCATTATGTCACACAGTAAACTAGCAAGCACGTACTGTTAATAGAAGCTGCCCAGATTTATGGCTTCACTCTCCAAAATACGTACAAAGGGAATCACCCTAGATGTTCATCAGCTGATGAGAGGATCATTAAAACATTGTACATGTGTAAGCATGGATTTTGTAGGAAAATTGACGGATTTGGAAATACTGTACTGAGTGAGGTAATCCAGACCCAGAAAAACAAGTATCAGATATTCTCTCTCATATATAGATCCCAAATTTATTTTATCTTATTTTAGTGTGTGTTTCCATCCATGTGTATGTGTGTGTGTGTGCGTGTGTGTGTGTGTGTGTGTATGTGTCTACGTGTACAAGAAGTCGCTTAAGTGTGTGTGCCTATGGAAACCCAAGTATGACATTGTGAATCACCCTGGATTAGTCTACCTATTATTGCTTTGCTTTGGGATTCCCTGACACCACCTTCCAGGGCCAGAAGTACAGAGCACTGCTATTTTCAATCAGCATTTTTTAGATGGGATTTGGGGTTCCAAACTCATGTCCTTATGCTTTCAAGGCAAAAGTTTTAAGACCTGGCTTATATTTTAATAATCAGCTTCCTGATAGCTGTGAATAAAGATATAAATACCAGAATGTTCTTCTTCATACACCTTCTGAGAGCAAATATTTTCAGACTGGAATGTAGATCAGTAAGATGCATATACACAGATACACACATATAAAAAAATTCTTCATGGATTTTTTTTGCATGTGCACATGTGGGTATATACATATGTGGGAGAGGTGTAGAAGAGGGCATGGCACTGTGTGTTCCTATGGAGGTCCAAGGTTGATTTCAGAAATCATTCTGGATTGTTGTAGCTTCTTGTGCTTTGATCTGGGATTTGTTAGACTCTGCCTTCCAAGGCTGGAAGTACAAGTTGTTGCCATTTCTTTCTTACTCTGAAGTTTCCATAGTCTCTTTAAAACAGTAACATCAGCTGGTAATCAAATCCTCAAACATATTAACCTAAACAGACAATTGCACTTTTGAACTATGATATATTTTATCATGAATAAAATATTCCATAGTATTATATTCTGTGTCATTTGTTAGATTATAAAAAGCTAAAGAATGTTTCCATCCTAGTGATTCTCTCTGACTACTGGCTTTAGGAGAGGTCAATTGAGGAAACTCAGACAGACAAAAGAGAGATACTTGCACAGTATGTAGCTGTGTGCCCGCCAACATCCTGGGCAAAAGTGAGGTCTACTAACAAACAACCCAATGAGTGAAGTGAATACATGATCTTGATAGGACACTATTCATTCCCATTCAAGTCTTCTGATGACTGCAAAACTGACAGCTCTCTTCAGTGGAGTCTTACCTGAAATGGAAACTTGCAGCTAATCAAATCCTAGTCTTATGGCAGAAATGAGACAACAAGCAATTGTTCTTAACTCATTAAGTTTGAGTACAATTTGTTACATAGCAAACACATCAATTTCTATATGAGGATAATAAGATAAATATAAAATTAAATTCCGAAAACATATAAATGCCTTTTCACCCTCTTTAATAGCTAACATTCATTTATAGATTCAGCAGACACCTATAACATACTGTACCAGTTAACTCTTTTTTGTTGCTGTGAGATACCACTCAGATGCAACCAAATTAAAGGAAAAGGGGAGATTTATTTGGGTTATGGTTCCAGAGGGGAGAGACCGTCCTTAATGGCAGAAAAGCTATGACTTCCTGGCAAAAGCTGGAGGCAACTTAAGTAACATCCATAATGGACACTGAGAGAACAAAACTGCCAATTTTGTGACCAAACTGCTTGTGGGTTGGGGTTAACCAACCTCAGGGTCCATCTTCTGTAACCTACCTTCCCTCTGCAAGGCTCCACCTCCTAAAGTTTCCACAGTTTTTCCAAACATCAACTAAGGATTCAAACACATGAGCCTGTGTTGGACAATTTACTTTCAAACCATGATATCTGCATGGCTGATGCCCATAGGCTCATGGCCACTTCATGATGGAAAGCAAACTCAATGAAAATTTAATAGTCTCAGCATGGTTCAAAAATTCAAAGCATCATGCCCCCTGTAAATCAAAAGGCAAGTTACATATTTCTAATATACAATGTCACAGAATAAACATTACCATTCCAAAAGGAAGGAATGGGAATATATCCTGGAAAGATCAGTCTGAAACAACACTGAAAACCAGGACAACAAATTCCATAATACTGTAGCTCCATGTCCAACAAATGAACCTCTTGTTGAAATCATCTCAGTTCCAAATGACTTTGGTTTCACCCCTCCATTACAACTGCTTCAGAGCATATCACTTTCTTGAGCTCCTCCAACCATTCTCTTGGGCTATGTACTGGTTAACCTTCCTGTTGCTATGAGACAAAACTGAGGTACAATCAACTTTATTCAGCTTATAGTTCCAGAAGGGACATATAGACTATTATTACAGAAAAGGCAAGGTAGGTGTCAATAGCTGGAAGCAACTTAATTCACATTCATTATGGAGACTTAGAGCTGCAAAGTGCTAACTGCACAAGAGTGGACTTCTCTCAGAAGCAGGGTGGGACTAATCAACCTCAAGGACCACCTATGGTGATGTGCCTTACTTCAGGAAGTCTCCACCTCCTAAGTTGCCACAGACTTCCCAAATATCAAAAAAGATTCAAATACATGATCCTGTAGGGAATAATTGACATTCAAACCATGAACATTTGGCTCCTCTCATAATATATAGCTCTCCAGATGCCCTACATTGCTTCTGGCATTTCTAATATCTTCACTTTTCAAAGGCAATTCAAACTTTAATTCCATAGCCCTTCTTGGGTCTCTAGATTGCTCAATTTACAATCCTACCACATATTGCCTGAATTCAACCATTCTTTGAAACCCTGGATGAGAGACCTGTAACCTCCTCACTCTTGCAGCTTTAATGCCTCTAAAACCATTACCATGTAGAGGATGTTGCCAGGTTTTGCTATAGCCTTGGGTTGGAGACTGGTCCCCTTAATCACAACTGGTTAAGCTTATATGTGAGTGATGACTCTGGGAAGAGTTTCTCTCGCACCTTTACTTAGAGTAAGAGAATGAGAATATTCCTTTGGAGCTCAGTGTTTCAACTCCTTCCTTCCAAAAGAATTTGCATTTTTAATGTTGGAGCCTCCCCTAAGGGTCTTGCCTTTAGGTACATCCTCTTCTATTATCCAAATTGAGAGCAAGCTTTGATTCACTAATGGAGTACATTTCTTTAACAATAGTAGCCAATTTTTTGTCTGCATTCTTTTTAAACTTGTCTTCACATTTTTCCTCATCAAACCTCACAGCTTTCATCTCCTTCTGCCTGATTCCTTGATCTTTTTCCTCATAACTCGGAACAAGAAAACTATAAACTACATTGCCTTGAAATTTCCTTAGCCAAACACTTGAATTCAATTTCAAGCAAGCTTTCAGAATGAGAATAAAACTTCACTAGACTTTTTACAAGTGCATCATTCCATTTGCCCATCATTTAGTTCAAATGTAGTCTGTGCATTCTCTGGACCATCACAAGCAGAGCTTCCACTGTCCACATCCTAATGGCACTACTCTCTTCCAATTTCTCTCCAGAATGGTTCTTCAAGTCTTGTCTCCAAGATGCAAAGATTTTCTCAATGCAAATCCCAAAGCACTTCATATTTTTCCAACAGATTTTTCTAAAGAAGCACTAGCTACATAGAATGCCCATATTTCTCTAGTTATCAACAACAACTTCAGTCAGCTTCACAGCATACTTCACTTTCCATTACCAGATCCTCTTAGTCTCATACCAACCATCCCATTTCTCCTGTTATATTTCATATTATCTGGAATTTTGAAACACTAATTACTGCATCTAAAATCATTGTAACTAGCATTCTCCAGGGTGTAATTAGGTGAGCATGGCATACTATATTAGTTTTCATATTAAGAACAATCTCCTAGAAATCCTGCTATTAATGTTGATTTATTTCTAATGATAGCATTAAAACACTGTGGAAAGAAAATGAAGATGGATTGCTGATCTCAGTCAAGGCTGTCAGATATAATTTTCTGAAATGCTACATCTCCTTGAAAAATCTTTGGAAAATTACAGACATGCCAAAACAACTTCATTGATTTGTATACAACCTAGAAATAAGCGAGAAGCATAATGAAACATTACAGGTTATTTGTCTTTGTATGTATTCAATAGTACATGTCTGATGAGTTAGTATTAATACATTACCGTTCCTTCATTCGATAAACATATGAAAGAGAACACAAATTCATAAAAAAGATTCACTAGTTATTGTCAAGGTCATACTACTCTATTAAAGTTATTCATGATTACAGAAGATCCCACAGAAATATCTATAATAGCACATATTTCTTTTGCAGGTCCAGAATTACTGAACAGACTTTAAAAATTCCATGTTATTTATTTTCCTTCTGTCAACATATCTCATACTCTGGACAATGTTAAAACCAGCCTTGGAAAGATAAAAGATGATTATAATCTATAAAAATGAGTTTGTGTTTCAAGTATCAAGAGCCCAGATATGAACCTGTTACTTACGCTTGTGTCTTATTGAAACGTACTTGTCATATGGTTAACATAGAAGCAAGAGATGCTGGAACATACAAGATGTCACTTGAGTGTGTGGCCATTTGTCCAAGAAGAAAATAGATTTTTGATTGGAAGTACAGTTCCATTCCATGCTAAGGACATTTGAAAAGTTACAAAGGACCATGAGTTACTGAAGTGTTTTATATGTTAATGCCATTTTGAACAAGTTGAAGATGGACAAAATACTGAGAAAAATTTTCAAGATTTTTTGTGTTACTCCAAGAAAGATATAATAACATTCTTAATAAGGTTTTCAACTATTTTATGTTTTATAGCCTTGGTAAAATGCATGCTATACAAGCATGAAGACATGAGTTTGGATCCACAGCATTCATTTTTAAAGCTAGCTTGTTTAAGTTCAGTACAGTGGAGGGTAGAAACAAGAGGATCCCTTGGGCTTTCTGTATATTTATCTTAGGAGAATCAGATTCATTGCTAGACTGTGTCTCAACAATAATGTGAAGAGAAATTGAGGAAGATGCCCTAAGCAAATTAATAGCCTTCAAGCATATATGCAGCTGCACATACATGCGCATACATGTATGAACATGTACACATATATACTATATACAAAATAAATAAAATAATGAAATTAAACAAAATGGGGGAAAGTTGTAAAGTAATTGGAAGGACAGAATGGTACCTATTCAACATATTTCCAGTCCCCTATACTTTATACTCTGGAAGGCCCTGTAAGTATTTTCTTCAGAACCAAAACTACATAGCATTATGAATCTTCATTCTAACTGATTTTCACTGAAACTAACCTCAGCAAACACTGAATTTCAGAATGAAGATTTTCAGCAAGAGAACAAAGAGTGATGAAACAGGGAATATGGGATGATAATGAAATAAATGAATTATATTCATATACTAAACTATCAAAGAATAAAAATAATTATGATAAAAAAAGATAATTTCAGCTAGAAACTTGAAGCATTGCTGCATAAATTCCACATATGATCGTTAATACTATTTAAATTAAGAGACACTTTTAAACTATAATCACATGTAAATTAATTATACTATATACTGATTCATTTATAATGTATACTTCAGATAAATTTAAATATTTAAGGACAAATTATAGATCAAAACTTCAGGACTGGTAGCATGGTATTGATAATATGTAAGTCTTAGAACTAGAATAAATAATATTTATGATTGATACATCAACTACTGAAAATTCATGTCTGCATAATTGTATTTGTATGTTAATGGACGTTTTCTCTTCTTACTTCCTTAGTGATTAAAGTTCTTTAAAGATTCAACACAACCATAGTCTTGCTCTGTTTTATTTCATCTTGCTCTGCCCTTCACTGATTCACACTGCTCTATTATTTGTAATCTTGGCAATCTCTGTGTGATATGGTTGTAGTAGTCTACCTTAACCCATTTTCACAATAGCATTCTTCTTCTCTACCTCTTTAATCTCTGTGCTTGATTATGTATGTTAAACCCTATTCTGGGGTGCCAAGCCAGCCTTGTCTTGGCACATGCTAGCATGCTGAATCAAAGTATGTTCTACCCTGAGGAACACTTTCCCTACTCTGCTCTTGAATTTTTATGGCTCTTCTGGTTCAAAATCTTAATATCAAACAAAACTTGATTATGTCTCTGATGGGGGAGAATAAGGGCTCAAGGAATGAGGGCATTCCTTTGAGAGCTGTTAAAAGCAAGGAAATACTAAATATACCCCTAGAGTCTCCAGAAAGTAATACAATCTTACTGATGACTTGATTTTAGCCAAATGAAGTCTGCATGGGGATTATAAATGACATTCTTGTGATTTTAAGGCACTAACTTGTGCTCCTTGGTTATGATAGCAGTAGAACCATGTAAACTTGTGGTTTTCTTATCTTTTACATGCTGGAATAATGGTCATATACTATCATGCCAGACATGGTATTCTTTTTAGCATAGACTATCTGTATAAAAAATTTTCATTCGTAATTGTATTTGGTAATGAACTGATAAAATTTATTAATGTGCTTGTTACATAAACCTTTTATCATGTATTTATGGCACAGGTAGTCAGAACTTACTCTTATAAAAATGTAGTTCAGGGCTGGAGAGGTGGCTCAGGGGTTAAGCCTTTGCCTTGCAGGTGAAAGGTCCTGAGTTTGAATCCTAGACCCCATGTATAGACGCCAGGCAGAAGCTGGGGTGGCCTGCGTTTCTGGTCCTGAAAGGGCAGAGCCTGTGAATCCTGGGGCAGAGTAAACAAGGAGGAGGTGGAGGTGGTCCATGGTGGTTCCCGAATTCACCTGTGGTTCTACACACATACACACACACACAACACACATACATACACACACATGCACACATGCACAAATGCACAATTGAATAAAAAAATGTAGTTCATTATTATTAACTATACTCACTCACTTGATAGACCATAAGAGCTATTGCCTCAATTAGCTCCATAATATATTTTCCAGTACTCTAGTGATAAATGTTTGAGCTAATTCTAATTTTAATAATTATACATATCAATGCAAAAGCATTATTAGGGAGGTGAAAATGCTATCTGAAAACAAATGGATATTACAAATTTGCAATCTATTTTCAAATTGACTTACTAACATATAAAAAAGTAAAGATTGCATGCCACAGTGCCATGAAAATATGTCTCTCATGCCTCCGATGTCAAAGAGGTGTATTGACCTGTAGACAAGCTGTGGCACTTGGAAATTGAGCAGTATTTTTGCACTGTGTACAGATCGCACTTTCCAAGGGTTCTTTTGAATCAGTAAGCAATTGAGTGCAGCAAAAATTAAACACAGGCCATTCCTGAGACATGCAAGACTAGTCTGCCAGGCAATTTTGGCTCAAGCACTCCTCGGTGTCCTTTCAGAAATCTCTGAGACCTTAGTTCACTTTGATATGCTTTCAATCAATCTTTACTTGTTCCTCCTTTACTTTTCTGTTTTCACTCAGTCTTGTACTGTGGTTTAGGAATTTGCACAGATTCCTCCAGCTTTCTTACCACTTTTCTTTATGGATATTTTTCCCTAAACCTCTTCTATGAATAACCATACCTAATTCTTTTCTTAAAGGTCATGAACTGAGTGTGCAACTACTTATTTGTAGCATCACCAAATTTTATAATAGAATTAAATTTATTATTCATTAAAGTTTGCATAGTTATATAGCTTAGCATATTTTCAGTACTTACTAAATATATATGTATAATTTTCTGTGAATTTTATGACCAAGAAAATAATCATAATTTCTCTGTTATTTGATTGCTGTTTTAGTTATTAATTTTTAAATCACTTATCAACCAACAGTAATGATAATAGTTAATATAATTTCAGACTTGCTATGGGAGGCATTGTAGTAAATCTTTAATGTAAATTGCCAATCTTGCTTACTTCTATGACTTTTGCATATTGATATACAAATATTACTTTGTTAATTTTATGAATGATGAATAATAAACAGAGAAAATCCATAATTCTTCCTTTTGTTTATATTAGAGAAATGAGATATAGACTTAAATACCATTTGACTTATGTCCAGATCAATGACTTAATATGTTATGAAGAAAAACAATATGCTACTACTATCACATGGAAAATTTTTGTGTTTTTTGTAATTTAAAATCCCCATGCACTGCTATACCAGAATGTTTCATAATTTATTAAGGACTGATAAGTATTTGAAATATGAGAAGTCCCAGAGAAAGAGTCTGCATTATAATACAGAAGAATCATTACATGAATAAGAAATATTTCAGCACAGATGAGGGCTACACTCATTTTTATAGCATATCTAATTTAGTGATAATAAACCACTTTCATAATAATGATTGCAATAATTAATTCACAACCCTGTTTTTAAGATCACATGAAGAAGCCTTGCAGCTACAAGACAGAAATTCCCAGCAGAGTGCACTCTTCTATGTGCCAATGTCAAGGTATCAGTAAAGTACATAATGCTGGCTAGAAACTTCAACACCTGCTCAGTCCTAAGCTATGTGTTACTCAGTGGCCCCCATGCATATCAGATAAAGCAGATGAACAATACTGCCGAGCACACTCAGAAATACCTATATAAAAAATCCAAAACCTGTTGCAAGGGCTTTCTTAAAAACATAGTTTGAATCGAAAAGAGAAGAGATTAAAATTGAAAAAATAAGCACTCACTGTACAACTTCCTCTTAAAAATCTTTTTGTTCAACACTATCATATTGACAGTAAACACAGAAGTATTGGAGAATCACAATATTTCTATTGCCAGATATTTGGTACTAGTTTGTTTAGCTTTGTTTGCAATGTTTTAGCTAATCAAAACTTTTAAAAATATAAGACTTTCCATGCTCCTGGATTGGCAGAATCAACATAATGAAAATGACCATCCTACCAAAATCCAACTCTTACCAATCAAAATCGCAAAGCAATTCTATAAAGGAATTGACCAAACAAACTCAAAATTCATATGGAAGCACAAAAGGCCCATGAAAGAAAAGAACAATTCTGAGTAACAAAAACACTGCTGGAGGTATCACCATACTAAACCTCAATCTATACTACAAATCCATAGTAATAGTAACGGCCTGGTATTGACTCCAAAATAAACATGTAGATCAATGGATAAGGGTTGAAGACACAGATATAAGCCCACACAATTACAGCCATTTGATCTTTGACAAAGGGGCCCAAAAATTCAATGGAAAAAGAATAGCATCTTCAACAAATGGTGCTGGCAAAACTGGATATCCACATGCAAAAGATTAAAACTGGATTTGTACTTGTCACCACGCACAAAAATTAATTCCAAATGCATCAAAAACCTTAATATTAGGCCAGAAACTATAAAAACCCTAGTTGAAAGGGTTGGGAACACCCTCGAGGTGATTGGACTAAGCCAAAAGTTTCTAAACAGAAATTCAAGAGCACAGCCACTAGAACCAACACTCAAGAAATGGGATCTTTTGCAAATGGGTGACTGACCCCTCCCTCACCAAAGTTTCCTGCTTTTATTACATCTACCCTTGAATGTGCTATTATAACAAGACTCCAGTTTAACAGCTTTTTGTCTCTGACCAGGGGGTGACATACAGTGCCCATCAGGATGGAGTGAAGGGCATTGCAGGAGCAGCAAAACTGCAAAAGAAAATCAACAAACCACAATCCAGAACTTCAGAGACTCTATATCAACCACATAGAACTAGGCCAGCCTAATCTCCCCCCATCCTGCAGCTCAGGGACATTTGCGGAAGAGGGGGCGGTAAGATTGTAAGAGCAAAAGGATGGGAGGAGCAATGATTTGCAAGATTCTCCACACTAGTTAGAGCCGAAGTAATCAAAATTGGACTTTTCATGCCCTGCACAATGTCCAACACACTATTGACCTCACAAAGTCTAGCATCAGCTAAAGGCACCAAGATCCTTGGAGGCAAGGGATTGACAGCCACAGACAGTAGTGTTCCTATGCTTAAGGGGAACACGAGAAAGGGTTCAGGGAAATGCCACTGGGTCCTTGTATGTCATCAGAGAGGAGGACCAAGAGAAGAGTTAGGCATACACAATAAAGGACTCTCTGGGAATTGGGGGGGAAGCACTGGGGGATGGGGAGGGAAGGAGGGGAAGCAGGGGGTGGGGGAGGAGGAGGGAGGGAGGGAACTGGTCTACCTATCAAGTTTTTATGAGTGGAAATAATAAAAAATGTATTAAATATGGGATCTTATGAAATTAAAGAACTTCTGCTCACATAAAAAGATTGTAAACCGGGCTGGAGAGGTGGCTCAGGGGTTAAGCCTCCGCCTTGCAGGCGGAGGGTCCTGAGTTCGGATCCCAGATCCCACGTATAGACGCCAGGCGGAAGCGGGGGCGGCCTGCGCTTCTGGTCCTGGTAGAGCGGAGCCTGTGAATCCCGGGGCAGAAGGAGGTGGAGGCGTCCACGGTGGTTCGCGAATCCGTCCGTGGTTCTACACATACACAGATACACACACACACAGACACACGCGCGCGCGCACATACACACGCACATGCGCACAGTTGAATAAATAATAATAATAAAAAAAAATTAAAAAAAAAAAAAAAAAAAGATTGTAAACCGAGCAAAAAGGCAACCCACAGAATGGGATAAAATCTTCACTGACCACATATCTGATAGAGCTCTATTATCCAGAGTGCACAAAGAACTTAAAAAAATAAGCACTAAGGTGATACATGGCCCAATTAAAAAAATGGGCCTCAGAACTCAAAAGAACTTTTCCAGGGACAAAATTTAAATGTCTAACAAATATCTTAAAAAATGCTCCACATCATTAGCCATCAGGGAAATGCAAATCAAAACTACCCTGAGATACCATCTTACCCCAGTCAAGATGGCAAAAATCCACAATACAAACAACACCAAATGCTGAGAGGATGTGGAGAGAGGAAAACTCTCATACATTGCTAGTGGGAGTGCAGGCTTATATAAGGATTGAAATGCCATATGACCCTGCTATACCACTTCTGGGAATAATCCCCCATAACACAGAAATTCACTGCAGTGACATGAGCACAACCATGTTAATAGCAGCACTATTTACAATAGCAAAGTCATGGAATCACCCTAAATCCCTAACATTGACTAATGGATAATGAAAATTTGGTACATTTATACCGTGGAATACTACTGAGCCACTGAAAATGATGAATTAATGAAATTTGCTGTAAAATGGATGGAATTAGAAAAAAATTATATTGAGTGATGTATCTCAGACACAGAAAGTTAAACACCATATGTACTCCCTAATAAGTAGATCTTAATTGCAAACCCACTTAATGACATATTCAAAGGTAAATCTCTGTAATACCCACTGTAATCACAAAGGATTATAAACAGGAGGAAGGGTAAAGGAGAACCTCAGAAGAAAGGAAATAGGGGAACATACTTCAGTAGAGAAAATAGGCCTTGGTCATGTATTGCATGTAAGTAGTGAGACATCTGGTGCAGTTCACTCTCACGTCCCTTCCTGGTCAATTGCTACTGAACAGGTTTAATCTCACCAAGCAAGGAGAGTATAGGGACTGGAAGATAGATGGTAACCATTTGACAAATGAGACACTGATTAGCTGCCACACTGCTGTGCTCTACTTCTATTCTTCCATCTACTTTTGAGTCCCCTCTTATATTAAGATTTTCATTTAAACAGTCTTGTCTTTGGTTAGGAGATGACCTTTGATACCAGTGGGGATGCAGCCAAGGGCAGTGGAAGAATAACAAAACTGAAAACAACAACAAACCATAATTCAGAATGCCAAAGATCCTCCATTATTTGCTTGGAATCAGATAAGCCAAATCTCTCCCCATCCTAAAGCTCAAGGAACCTTGTAGAAGAGGAGGTAGCAACATTGTAAGAGCCTAAAAATGGGGAGGACCATGATATGCAAGATACTCCACACAAATTAGGGCTGCAGCAGTCAGGATTAGCATTTACCTGACCTGCACTATGGCTGACATGTCAACGACCCCCATTCCAAAGTCTAGCATGGATCATAGGGGAGAAGGCTCCAGGCAGCAGGATCCTTCAAGGCAAGGGATTGAACAGTCACAATAGAGTTCCCTTGGTAACAGGTATCCCAAGAAGGGGCTCTGGGATATTCCACTGATTCCTGAACCCTCACTAGGATGGAGGACTAAGGGAGGTTAGACAGCCATATAAACGGGTACTCCAGGGGATGGGAGGGAGGAAGAGGGAAGCACTGGAATAGGGGAAGGGAAGAAGGGGGGTGAAACAAAGGGGGGAAGGGGGAGAGTGGAACAGGTCAAGACATGGGAAGAGAAGGGGTAGGGAGAGTACAGGTTAGCTTTTGAGCTTGTATGATTACAAAAAAAATAAAATGTGGGAGAAAAAAATAAATAAAAATGTTAAAAATATGTGCAATTAAAACTGATAGTAGTTTTTTTTCAAAATTGTTATGATTTATTTATGATTAGTAAAATCTTCTGTATGTGGTTGTATATTTTAAAATATTTTGTTCTTTGCTTTATTTTATATTTATGTCTTTAATCCATATATTATGTAGAAATTAAAATTATAGCTGTTTTCTCTCTTTTTCTTTCTCCCTCAGACACACATACATGTACTTGAACACACTTGAATACAATTATTAAAAAATGAATAAAAACAAAGTTCAAACATGTTATGGTTAGAATTATACAATTCTAATTATTTCTCTTTTTGTGTTTTGGTGCTGAGGTTCAAGATCAATGCTTCATACATTTTAGGTAAATACTTTACCACTGAGCAACATCTAAATCACTAAGAATGTTCAAAATTCAAGGTCTGCATGAAATAAAGTGAATTACATTGCACTTAAACTTAAAGAATAAATTTGAAAGATAAAAGGGATAATTTAAAAATAATCCAGTAAACATATTCTAAGTGAAAGCTGTAAAAACAAGGAAATAGAGCAGGAAAAATAATAATGACTTTGGTCATTTTATAGTATTTTACAAACTATAGAAATATGACTTGAAATTCCATCACTAATCCTTTCACAATAGTCATTAACGTCATATGTCTCTGCTAAGATTTGATCAACACACCTAATATGATCATAACCACCTTTTCACTTGTACTTTCCTTTCAGTTGTGGTAAAGAGATTTACGACTAATTTTTCATTAGCAATCTATATATCATATGAACTAATATGGCAGCATTGAGAAGTGGAGTTTAGTGGAAGGTTTGTAATTCATAGGGTGGAGCTTTCATCAATAGTTTGAGCTATTTTACAACAAAAAATTCTTGCTCTTCCTTTAATGTATTAGTTACAGTATTAATATATTTTTATAAAGAAAGTGCAGCTACCTTGACTTTTTCTTGCTTACTTACTTGTCATGTAATCTCTTTTGTTTCATGTACATATTTTCCTCTGACTTTTCCACCATACATGGAACACTAGAATTCACTAGAAATTGAGTAAATATGGCCACCCAATATAGAATTACAAGTCAAAGTAAATTGCTTCTTAAAATTTCAACCTGTTATATACTGCATGCTAGGCCTTATATGTGGATCCTAGCTTTTAAATGTACAATTTGTATATATAGTACAGAGCTAGCGAGTCTAGAGGCCAAAGGCTTTAAAGAATAGGATAGGGAGAGCAAAGAGCAGATGAGGCATAAAAGAAGAGAATTACTACTGGTAACAGAAATGTACAGTGAGGGAAAAGGGCACAGAGATATGGAAAGATGAATGGGAGGATTTCATCTGAATTGAATATATGGTTTCTTTCACTATTTCCTCAATATTGTATTTACATAGCATCCACATTTTATTAGACATTGTAAATAACAATAAAACTATCAAGTCTTATGTATTTTACATACAGCAACAAGTAGAATGAGAAGTGAGCCCAGAGTGCGATTAGTAACTTCAGATGTTTGCATATCTTGACATCCTCATCATGTAATGGTGACTGCCACACTATGATACAGCAAGTTGGCCCTTAATAGATACCCTTAAATTCCCAGTTTCTAGAACAATAAGAAATAAACTTCTATATTTTATAATTCACATAATCTCAGATACTATATTTCTGTAGCATAAAATTGAATAATACAATATGCAGGAATAATAAACCAGGATATATCTTTATTAGTTCACTTGGAAATCATACATCTATGTTCATCAGCTATAAATTCTGTTTGTCCAAGCAAATGCCTGACACAATTCAGCTAAATTTTATGATGCTTTATAAGAAAAGTGATCTTTCCTCTCATCTATAATATGTTCTTCATTTCCTTCTCAACCCTCACCAGAAGGCTTTAGTAAACACATTTCAGTCAGTCTTCTACTTATGATGACAAGAGATACATGTGTTTTCTAAGATAACACAGCTTCTTTATCATGGTCTTCACTTCCTTCTGAATTCTCAGTAGCAGTTGTTAACATTCTTATTTCTATCGATGATCTTTAGAAGGTGTCTTCAGATTTTTTTCTATAATGTTCTTCAAAAGTCTTTTAGACTTTTGATTTAATCCCTTATTGAATGCTAGGATCAATTCCACATTTTTAGATGATCTTTCACAGTAACTTTTATTGTTATTTTCCGTGTTCTTTGTAAAAATTTACAATAACCAGTGAATATTTCAATCCTGAACAGATGTATCCTGTCATAGCCATAGAGGCTAAATGTCATGGTTTGAAATATGAGTTGTTCCCTCCAGGCTCATATCTTTGAATCTTTAGTTATTTGGGCAGGTTATTGGGAGGTGAAGCCTTTCTGGAGGATGGCAGCCACAGAGGGTGGGTCTTAAGGTTTTTTAGCCCCACCTGGTTTCAGTTAATATGCTCTTGCAATTTGCATCTCTCAGCCTCTACGATAGGTGTGACTTAGGCCATCTCCCATTAAGTTAACTGACTTTGAGTGTTATCTCACAGAAACAGAGAATAGTAACTGACTGATACAGCAGAAATCCAAAACCCAAGTTATTAGCCAGGCCAAGCTCTTCCTAGATAAACTAGGAAAAATAATCTATTGTTTTCCTCTTCTAGCTTCTGGTGATAGACAATATTCTCTAGTTTGAGGACCCAACATTCTGATCTGTGATTCGTCTTTATATTATGCTATCTTTTGTGTGATGAACCTCTCATTCTGTCACCGTTGGGTTGTATATAATGGCATTTAGGTACCATTTGCATAAATTAGGATTATTTCATCTTGAAATTCTTAACTTCCATCTGAAAATATCCTTTCCTCCAATTAAGTAACACCTACATGTTCTACTCTTCAGTCCTCTGCGTTCTTTAAAAGAAGAGCCAGGCTTGAATAGAAACAATAATCCTAACTCTCAACCTCTTTATATATTTGGCTGTAAATAGGGCTCTGCTTTGATATTATGAAAGAAACAAATCATAACATAAGGAATATAAAAATTGATAATTGTTGACATTGAGGGAAATTGAAAATTCGATTAAACTAGCCCTTTCCTCTTCAGACCCATCATTTTTCACTTTTTATTATGATTTTATTTCCCATCTGTATAATAAAGTTCAAATAACTTTGATATATATTCTACTATTGTCTTTAAGATAAAAGTAGAATTAAGCAGATTCATATGTATTTATTGGAGAAATCTTTAACAATTGTCAAATTTAAAAGTTGCAGAGGATTACTATATTAATTTTATGATTGCATGCATCTGTCTAATATATATTCATATATACATGAATATATGAAATATATATTTTATAGAAAGATATTAAAGACAAAGTTAATTATCAGTTTCTCAGATAGAGACCAACAAAAAGGTGACTAAAAGACTTGGGAGTTTTCACTTTTACTTTGTACTGTGATAGTGACTTCATCTGCTTCAGAGATGAGTGATCGATTCATCTGCTTTCTGCAGCCATCAACTTTTCGTAGGCAAAACTTCTCAGCTACAGGTTGTTGACCACATAAAACTGGTGGCTTCGTGTTAAACTGGCCTATTCTGTGTCCTTCACTTTAGGTAATAAATTATTCTTTCCCATCTTCTTTCATTCAATATAACTTATTTGTTAGAAAACTTCTGTTATCAAAGTTCCTATATTTATTTACAAGGAATATGAATATCTAAATTTTATTGAAAGCAAGTCTATCAGAAGATATTTTAGGTTTCTTTCAAAAGACTATGACTATAAAAATAACTATAAACTTTCAATAAACTATAACTTTCAAGAAACTATTAACCATAAAATATAGTTAATGCAGAATCAGATATGTATCACCTATTGTTCATTATTTCAGATAGTAAAATTCAATCTTTTTTTTCTACCCTAAATTCATTTTTGTTTTCACTTCATAAATACCACAAAAATTCAGTGCAGGTTGTAACTTTTGAAACAGTTCAGATTTCTATCTCTCTCTACCTATTCACATGAAACTTGAATGGATATAAAAAGTGCTTATGACAGTTTCTAAACCTGAAATAAAACAGGTAACTTTTTCAAATTTTAACAACAGGCAATTCAAGGATAGTCTGCTAGTGCCAAGATACTGGCAATGATTCCAACATTATTTTTGAATAACTGACATCAGAGACACAGTCAAGGTTTATTTGATAGGAAGGTCAGGAACCAGAAGAGCCATAAAAATTCAAGCTCAAAGTAGAAAAATTGTTCCACAGGGTAGGAACAGATTGCTCAGAGCAAGAGTTATTGAACAGCACTCTTTGGTAAAGATATGATACAGAAATACAAAGTAAAGTAAAGATTAGTAGAGATTCCTGTAGCAAGGAAGAGCAACTGTTCAAAAAAGGTAGAACACAGTTGGACATACTCTTATAGAGTATGAGAGTACAACACCAGTCCAGGCAAGACAGTAAGACCCGACTTTAAAAACAAAAGCCAACAATAAATAAATGAATTAATTAAAATAATCTAGAAAGAGGAGTAAGAAGAACATGCGGCATTTGTCTTTCTGTGTCTAGGATAATTCGCTCCTTATAATTTCTTCCAACTCCTAGACACAGAAAGACAGATGCCACATGTTTTCTCTTATTAGTGGATCTTAGCAATAAACCGTGAAAAAAACCCTGTCTAATACCTACAAACTGCAAAGTGAAGTAATTCATAGGGCAAGGAAAGAAGATCTCAAAGGAGTGGAGACAAGAGAATGCAAGCAAGTAGATGAATAAAGCCAAGAAGATGAATAAGCTAGCGAGGATCTCAGGAGAAACAACTGCACTTGGAGAGTGTACCTGGTACAGGTACTAGGCAAGGGAAAAGAAACCTAACTTCTTATGACTTTGTCCACTGAAGAACCACATATACTATAACAGATATCTGACTCCACTACCAACACAGACACCTCAAAGGGAGCCTTATGATTCATACATGCAGAGGGATAAGAAGGTAGAAGGGACATAGCTAAATTGAAGAGGGGAGAGGAAGGTAGAAGAGGAAAAGGAATGTGGAGAATTATAGAGGAGGAGGTTGGGTGTGGAGGATGTAGGGCCAGGAATAAAAACTCATTTTGTCTGCATACAAAAATTCTCAATAAAAAATAAAAAGGAGTATTGAAAAAACAGCATGCAGTACTTAAGCAGGTACAGATCAAAGAAAAGGAGGGGCTGGACAAGTGGCTCAGGGGTTAAGCCTCTGCCTTGCAGGCGGAAGGTCCGGAGTTCGGATCCTAGACCCCACGTATAGATGCCGGGCAGAAGCAGAGACGGCCTGCATTTCTGGTCCTGGTAGGGCAGAGCCTGTGAATCCGGGAGCGGAATAAACAAGAAGGAGGTGGAGGTGGTCCATGGTGGTTCCCAAATTCACCCGTGGTTCTACACACTCACACACTTACATACACCCGTACACACACGCAATTGAATAAATAAAAAAAAATTAAAAAAAAGAAAAGGAAAGGTACAGTATGTAAAGATGAACAGTAGCAAAAAACTATAATGTGTATCATGAATGTATACATCTATACAATGAGAAGAATACCAGTAAGGAGAATGAAATTATATTTTATTTTCCTGACGAAATCTGAATTTCAACCCTCAAATTTCCTTTCACAAAAGGAATCTTTTCAAAATCTCTTTAATTATTAGAGGACACCTCTTACTGTTTGAAAAATACACAATAAAATGAATCAAGTCAATTCTTTTTCAAATTTTAATACAAATTACCAGGTAAGAAAAGGAGAAACAAAACAATTAAACCTAACTTTAAAACTGTCATCCATCAACAGAAAGACAATTTCATAATTTTATCACTTTTAGATGTCATTGCAAACTACCTTAAAGGCAAATACATAATAAGTGGTTTTTCAGAAGATAATAAACAACAAATTAATAGCTGTGGCTTTGAAAAGTTTCTACACTCAACATCATTTATAAATTTAAAAAGCACCTTCTGTAAAATATCAGATGAAAGCAAATGCAGTCTTTTCTTGAAGATTATGAAACCACTTAAGACATTTCAATCATGATAAAGAATGCTAAATTTGCCAGGAGAGTATGAAAAATGTTATTTATTAAAGCATGAATAAGGAATATCTTCATATTTAAATATATCCGTACTTGATGTTTGTAAAGTTGGCAATGTAAGTACATACTGACTTAGTTCACTTATATCCACACTAATTTGTATATGAACATTTCTCATAAGCTGTCAGTTTTTGAAATAGACCTGACAAAATACAAATGAATTACTTTAATCCAAAAGATAAATGCAATGCTTATATGAGAATCAGGCCCATCTATGCAGAAATATGATTCATTTCTCATATGGGAAGAAGAATAAGATGAAAGGGCTTGTGTTGTGGTAATTGTTTATATGGTTTTACTGCTGTCATAACCACGAAGCACAAGTTATTATATTAGAATCACACAAATGTGGTTAATAATCCCTATGCAAACCTTATTTGACTTAAATAAAGTCATCAATAAGGTTGTATTACTTCTGGAGACTGTAGGGGAAAAATATAGTATTTCCTTGCTTTTACCAGCTCTCAAAGGCTGCCCTCATTCCTTGACCCCTTCCCCTCCACCCCGTTTTTACGTTTCTCTGCATCTAAAATGGTTCTCACACAAAGTAACATTTAATCGATTCTTGGAATTAGGATGTGACCACCATAGAGGAGATATTTTCAGTCATCAACATTTTTAGTTAAGGAATAAAATTTAACAGCTGGAGTGTATTGCAGTGGTTAAATACATGCACAAGATCCTTTTTTGAACCTGCATCTTGAAACAGGTAACATTCAAATCAGGTATTAATTAGTAATGTAAATAGAATAATGAGTTTTAACATATCTGTACTATTACTGTTGTAGAAACATTGGATTTGATGATTCTGAGTAAAATAGATGCAAGTATGAAGGAGGCTATCCCTTAAGGAACCTGAATATACACCCTTCCTACTTCCTATCATTACTCACAAAACATTTATTCTTTGGCAAATGTCAAGGCTTCTAAGAGCCTCTGAAAGCTGTGGATTCTTACTAAACCCTAACCCTCCACTCCTAGCTATTTTACACATCTCATCCTATCACCTTGAAATCTTTTCTGATACTTTATACAAACTTGACCTACCAAAGTTAACCACAATCCTGTTTCTATCAACCAAAATCAGATCACAAAGTCTCTTACCACACATCATTACTATCATAGGACCCACATGCCCTAGGACCACTGTAGTCAGCACATCTACAAAACAACACCCAGTGGCAAGAGAATGACTTCCAAACAACAACCCATGCAAATCTAGGGAAGCAGTCCCAACTTCTAGCAGGGATTGAAAACCCCAGCTGATACAAGAAAACCAGAAGCACAATCAAAAGAAATCAACCAAAAAGACTTACCACAAGATGCTGAAATCACAAGTAAAAAGACATATTACATTGAAAAGAAAGAAAAATATGTCCTTTCCAAAAATCAACACCTCAGAACATCCAGTGCTAATAGTAGGACCGCTGCTATGGCTGAAGATTTACAAGTCTGAATCTATAGACTTTGTAATCAGAGTCTTCATGGATAGAGACTAGCAGTATATCAGGTTGTTCTACTTTATAATAAATTATGAAAAATCTACCATCATAAAATATTATCTTAAAAAGAAAACTGTACCACCCTTTCCTGAAACAATCACAGTCCATGCTATTTTGAGGACAGGATTGATAAGTACAATGGACTGTGGCATGTGTGAATTAGTAAAAAAGATAGTTAAAATCTTGGAGGGTATTCTCTTGCTGGTTACAAAGCTTCAAATTTTCATACAGATGGAAATGATCAGATATGAATTATTAGATTATTAAATTACAAAGCAGAATTTTGGGAATAACAGCAACATTAATTTGTTAAGTAGTGGTATACAATATGCATATATATGTATATAATATATACTATATATTATATACATATATGTTAGTAAGGATTGTACTGAAAGTATCAGTGTATAGGAAAAACTGTACTTGGGGCCATAATAATTGGAAAAGTATAATAATTAGTGACACTAATTCACACATGCAATAAGCATTGGAGTTTGATCTCATCCAATACTAATCAAGAACGAAGAAGAAAGGTAAAAGAAAACATGAGATAATTAAAAATGAAATATTTGTTGCTTTTACTCTGTGAAATCAGAAATAACTCTTACTATGAACCTGAATAACTGGTGAAATGGGATTAGTGTTTATAATGTTTAGCTTCTTGGGATGATGTTCACAAATGATTATAGAATAAGAAAGGATGATGGAAGACTATGACTAAAGAATATTTCTATACATGTAAGAAAATGTCTTACTCAGAGGAGAGATTGGCATGCAGATTAAAGGATGCTCCGGGGATGGGAGGGGGAGGCACTGGGGGACGGGGAGGAAGGGGGGAGGGAAGGGGAGCACAGGGCCATGAGAGGTTGGAGGGAGGGAGGGGACCAGTGTACCTGTTAAGTTTGTATGAGTGGAAATTAAAAAAAAGAAGAAAATGTCTTAAAGCAACACATTATTTTGTATGTTTAAAAATTTAAAAAGAGAAAAATGAATGATTCTACAGGAGTGTACAAGTAAAAAAATTATTGCCTTGTTCCTATAATTTCTCTAAATTTGTCAGCAATTCAAGACATATGATTTTAAGTTTCTCTTTTATTACTAGTCAAGTTAACAATATAAAGTAACTCCCAGCATTTAGGAATCAGTGTATAAGAACATAACTTTGAAAATTATAGAAAACTGAAATTAATCCTTTATGGCAACTACTAATAATTTATTGTCAATGGAAGCATTAGAATCTAAATGTACCTTTTTACTGTTAGTACCATCAGCATCTTGGATTAAATTCATAGTTCTTCATATGTACTTCTTCATTTATGGAACACACACTTAAGAATAATCATACACTCAGAAAAAATTGGCATTATTTGGCAAACTATGTCTTTCATCTACTAATTTATGTTGAAAAACTCATTCCATAAAACTTTCTTTTTGAAAATGAGGTAGACAATTTCTGAAATGTGAAAGGACATGCTCAAAAATATGGAATAAATGACTTATGATTTTAATATTATGTTCACTGTAAATTCTAGACTATGAATAGTCTGTATCTTGAGATTATTTCTCTTTCCACATGTACACAAATGCACATATTTGTATTTCATTCCGTTCAGTGCACTAAAGTCTTTGGGATTTTCTATGCATCTCAAGACACACTTTGGAGATATTACTGCTCAGAAAACCCATAACTATTTTTATAACTTTTTCCACAAGCATATCATATTTTCTTTGCTTTAGTTAGAGGACAAGCCACATGATATATCTTCCACTATTTCTGGCTTAGTGAGAAATATATCAACAAGAAGACCTGAAGGATTTGCTCTATTTTCTACTCATGCTAAGAGAATTAAGCACAAAACAACTGACCTTGGTGTTCTCCTTCAGGCAACTATTTTGTTTAATGTGAGATATATGAAAACATAAAAAAGGGAATGTGTATAGTTTTGAATAACAGTCAAGCATCTAAATACTGTAAAACAAATATATGCTTTCTCTCATATATACAATTCCGTCACAAAAGATTATGAAGAAAGTTTTCCAGACAATACCATCAAGATAACATGTAGAAAATACTTCCTAAAGATCAAGGTTGTAAATCAGTAATTATTATAAAAATCAATCAAAATTTCAAGAGAGTTTCGAACAGTAAGTGGTTCTTCTCAATCACTTGCATCGAACTTCGGTTTTAGAAATCTCAAATACACCACTGTTTGAGTCCTTTCAAAGTCATGTTCATTAGGCATGAAGTTTTCATTTCCAAAGACATTATGAAAGCTTTGTATGGTTGAAGGAACACCTTAGCTTTTAAATGCCTATCCAAAGCATTTTGTCTGCAACGGGTCTACAAAAGGTTAGAATATAAAATTTAGTTTTAAGATTGTAGAGCAAAAATGGAATTTTTATGATTCTAACATTTTAAAAATCACCCTGAAGTAAAAGGAGAATAGAAAAATGCAAATTCTTTCATGGTTGAAATGAAAGGACATCTGAAATCCTGAATCACAGTATATGAGGAAGGGTTTCATATACTTTAAAGGATAAATAGAGGTACAGGAAGACACCAAGAGAAGATGCACATGACTCTGAAGCTTGGAGGAGAAGCTCATGCTTTCCTAAAAATATTGCACATGCTGAGAGAAGAAACGGAAAAGTCTTTGTTACAATAGAGCTTTCTATGATTTGAATAGTGTCACATTGTACTTTGCATGCATTTTCAGTTAGTTACTTTTGGCTAAGGGCATATTCGAGAAAAGCCCGAAGAAGCTAATGCATTCACGTTTCTTTGGAGAACACTCTTAACTAAAAGCGATTCCATTAATTTTCCCAATCCAATAAAAATGAAAATGAATTTAAAAATTCAAAACTCAGTGATATAAATATTTTGCTGCCCGGAGATTGTGATTAAGTAGCCAGTTATCTCAAGCATAGTACTTCGGTGTCATCTAATTAGAATATAACACAAAAGAAGTTCCCTTACCAGAATACCAAGTTTTTCAATTGATTTGTCAAAATAAAGTCTCCACACAACTATGTTCATTGCAGCACTTAACAATAGCAAAGTCATGGAATCAACACAAATGCCCAACAGTTGACGAATCGATAAGGAAAATGTGATATATGTATACAATGGAATACTACTCAGCCATCAAATAAAATGAATTAATGAAATTTTTCCAGGAAATGCATGAAATTAGAAAAAATTTTATTGAGCGAAGTATCCCAGACACAGAAAATTAGACACCATATGTACTTCCTAATAAGTGAATCCTAGTACCAAACCCACTTAATGACATATTCAAAGGTAAATCTCTGTAATATCTACTGTAATCATAAAGATTATAAAGAGGAGGAAAGGGGAAGAGGCCCCCTCCCCCCAAAAAAGGAAAGAGGGGATCAGGTTTCAGTAGAGAAAATAGGGCACCATCAGGTGTTGCATGTAAGTAGCAAGATATCTGGTGAAGCTCACTCTTACTTCCCTTCCTGATCACCCGCGACTGATGAGGTTTGATCTCAACAATGAGGGAGGGTATAGGGACTGGCAAATAAACGGTAACCATCCAGCAAATGGGACACTGACACGCTGACCCCCCTCACTGCTGTGTCCTACTCCTACTCCATCTACCTTTGAGTCTCCTCTTATATTAAGATCTTCATTTAAACAGTCTTTATCTTTGGTTAGGAGGTGACCTTTGATACCAATCAGGATGCAGCCAAGGGCAGTGCAGGAAAAGCAAAACTGAAAAGAACAACAAACCATAATTCAGAACACCAAAGACCCTCCATTATTCGCTTGGAATTCGACAAGCCAAATCTCTCCCCATCCTAAAGCCAAGGGAACCTCATGGAAGAGGAAGCAGCAAGATTGTAAGAGCCTAAAGATAGGGAGGACCAACGATATATAAGATACTCCACTCAAGTTAGGGCTGCAGTAGCCATAATTGGACTTTGCACGACCTGCACAATGACTGATGTGTCAACGGACCCCCAAAGTCTAATGTGGATCACAGGGGAAAAGGCTCCAGGAAGTAGAATCCTTAGAGGCAAGGGATTAACAGACATAATAGAGTTCCCATACTAACAGGGAACCCAAGAAAGGGCTCCTGGACTTAGAGGGACATTTAGCATTCACACAAAAGGATGCTCCAGGGGATGGGAGGGAGAAAGGGGGAGGCACTGGGCAAAGTGGGGGGAGGGAGGGGGGTAAAAGTAAGGGGAAAAGGGGGTGAGAGTGCAAGGGGGGACGGGGAGGGGAGGAGGAAGGGAGAGGACAGGGGTACCTATTGAGCTTTGTATGATAGAGAAAAAAATGTGGGAGAAAAAAATAAAGTCTCCAGTTCCTCTGTAGCAGTAAAATTAATGCAAAGAGTAGGCTAAGTATGTAGTGTTAGTTGCCTACTCTCTTAGTGACTTTACAGGTCTCTCTTCTCACCATTCAAATAGATGCATACAGAGGATCTGTTGAGCTTTTGTTAGGACATATTTATGCCATTATACACATTAATCTAAAAGAAATCTTATGTAAACTGATAAAATAGGAATTCAAAAAAGGAATCATTCTTTTGTGAACACTAACTTGAATGGTTCAAAAAATTAATAGAATATTTTTAAGCATTAATTTTGGATTTGATGCAGAAAAGAACAGCAAATACATGAGAAAATTCCATCGATTTTCTATTTGTATTCCTGAAGCTAATTTGTTTGCCAATTTGTCTAGTCCCTTAACTGCTTTGAGGAAATGGCAAAAAATGAATTATTAGACATAATTTGTGCAAGAAATTGTAAGCAAAACTCAAACAATTGATTTTACATACACTAAGGAAAAGGCCTACACAAAAATAAGCAGGTATACATTCAATGTTTTAAATTTCTATGCCATATTACATCATTTTTACGTTTCCTCAGTTTTGCCCTTTTAAAATGCAAAGAACATATATGCTATCTCTTAGGAATAGTAAAGGATTTATCAATATACTCCCACTTCAGTCAATCTCTTTTCCACTTTACAAATCCATTTCCCACATTCTCGTCTTTTGCTGTTTTTTTTTTTTTTTTTTCCTTTTGGTGACACACTGAAAGATTCATCAACTGGTAAAGACATTCCATATCAAGCTTGATATTCAGAGCCAACATTGTGAAAGGAGAGAACTGTCCATGTATTCTATGACATATGCATGTAAACACACACACACACACACACACACACAAACATATACACATTAAATAAATAAGTATAAAAAAGGTTTTTTAAATGATCTCAAAACCAAGAAATGTCTGTATTCCCTAAAATAAAGGAATGTAAAATAGATATAAAAATCAAGTGATTGTCAATAATTAATCAAAAATGAATTTGGCCTTAAATATATCAGTGTCATACAAATAATTATACCACCCCCACATATTAAAGATGAATAATTTGCCTAGTGACAAGAAAGTTTTGCTTATTTGTAAATAAAGAGTTAAATCATATTTGAATATTTTATTCTACAGGATTTATAGCATCTTCAGTATTTTTCAGAGTTGAATGATATGTGAAACCTACAATGTCCTCTGGTCTGATTGCTCAGATTGCAGCAGCCTGGCCTGGGGGTAGCATTAGGAGGGAGGAAGCCTCTGGTCCCAGTCTTGGCAGGGCTGCTGCATCCAGGAACTCATTGTAATATCTACTTCCACCAGATCTACACAATAACTGACATGTCAATATTGTCCTATGGGTCAGCGAGGATCTCAGGAGAAACAACTATACTCAGAATCTTGGGGCAGATCCTGAACAAGAGAACAGGAACTTCCCCACCTTTGTGTTTACCCACTGAAGGTCCACATCAGGAAGGGAACCCTGTGGTCTATAAATGCAGAAGGACATGAGGATGGGACGGACATGGCTAAATTAGTGAAGGAAGAGGGAGTTGGAGTGGAGGGGGCATGGAGATAAACTCATTTTATTTGTATATGAAAATTTCTTAATAAAAACATTAATTAAAAATACTTTAATGCCCCTTAACAATGATATACCTCTTATTGTCAATCCCACTGCAAGCAAACTACTAGTCTTAGGTAGTTGAACCCTGAGAATGCAGTCCACTTTCAGCCAAGATTAAGCAAGGATGTTCACATGGACTCAGAGCCCATTCTTCATAGCACTTTCTTCTCTGATTTACTGACCATCTTCTAGACAATTTAGCTACCCTAATATCAGTATCTTAACTTTAGCCACACTGTGCTTGCTTAGGTTCTAGCTAATTCATGTACTTGGATCAAGGTGAACACTGGAGAATTGGTAGTTATTTTAAACAACTGATTACAACCTTAAAATGACACTATAATTTGTATGGGAATTTTCTAGCAAATGTGGCAACTCAGGTTCACAAAGTTTAAATTGCTTTCCATACTTTATAGAAAAACACTGTTTTCTTTAAACTATGGTAGATATTACATGCATACAATATAGGATACATTGGCACATATTTAGCTGAACACAAACTTTATTTCAAGACAAGCTTTATTTTAGGCCAGAAATCATTGCCATTCTGAATGAAGACAGAAAGCAAAAAGAAGCAAAAGAAAGGAATTTGCATCCTCAGGAGCATAAAGATGGATTTTAAATTTTGTGCTGTATCATTCTGCAAACATTTCAAAACAGAAAAGAAATTTTTAAAACCTTAAGCAAATATGAATTATAAAGGTTAGCCTTTACAGCATTTAATTACTTGAATAATTGCTGAATTTGAATTAGCTAAGTAAACATTCTGTAAATAAATAAGCACATATGGTAATATTGAATGTTTAATAATGTGAAAGCTATTCAAAGTGTATTTTCAGAAAATTATTTAAAATGAGGGACAAGTATTTAGCAAAATTGAAACAATTGGAAAATATCATAATTCTATGAAGAGTCATTTTAAAAAGGCAAGGTATGATAATATCTAGTAAATGTGAATTCACATGAAATGGTATATTCTAGAGAAAATGATTCATTGGAATTGTCAAAAATTATTGCATCCCCTTTTATCATTTCAAGATTTGAAATTCAAAGTTGAATTTGATTCAAAGTTTGAATACTATCATACCAGTACATAAAAAGCTGGGCAAGTTGACGCTAGCTTCAACACTGTCTTCTGAATACTTGCTTATATCCAGAGGCTAACACCACTGTCAACTCATCAGAGAAACTACTTTCTGCAATCAGCAATAGCTATTGCAGACACTCACAACTGGTTTGGAGAATAAGTGCCTAGAGTGCTCAGTCAAAACTGGTCAATGTGTATCACCATACTCAAGTGTCAGGGAACATCTAAGAAAGTTGGGGTGGGAAGAATGCAAGAGTCAGAGGCTGGGAAAGAGCACTGCAAAATAGTGTCCTCTGGATATGTCATTGCCACTGCATTCATATTTGTGACTACCTGCATAGCTTCTGAATAAGACTGGGCCCTTAACCATTCCATCATCCTTCAAGAGAGGTCCATGAAGACATAACCCTTACTGAGGGTCTATTGGCAAGTCATGGATGATGGAAGAGGGAGTATTATTTTCTTCGTTGATGTAAGCACTTACACATTGTGCATGTTCCAGTAAATAATCCCCTAGTCATGTTCATACATGCAATCATAATTAAACTCAATGATTCAAAAAATTAAAAAGCATCAAATTAAGAAGGGCCCTGTGGGAAGAAGAAAGGTTTCAATAGGAGAGAAGGAGATATTAGAGAGGGTAATGGAAGTGTTAAAATCTCTGAAACTCAGTATGTCTGCATGGATAAAATGGTCAAAAAATAACAATCAAAAGGGGGGTTCATAAATAGTGTGGGTGGATAAGAGAAAGTAATGATTGAAATATATTATATACATGGATGCAATTTTTCAAACAATAGGTTAGAGATATTTGAAATCCAGGCTAAATAGATATATAAAATAGGAATGATAGTTTTCTTGAAGACTCAAACTTTATGAAACACAGCATTACCTTTCTAGATTAAAACGTTTCTTGAATAACCTGTTCCTAAGAGCAGGTCTACTGTATTTCGGTCCTTAACATAGTACTGGAAACAGTACTCAGCATATTGAATCATTCAAGCAAATTTCTCTATGAGAATGGTCTTAATTCTCAGAGCTAATTTGTCTCTTAACAGTTTAGCTTGGCTATCTTACTCACAAAAGATGATATTTTTGGTTCTCTTTCCTAGTGTTCCTGGCCTTACCATTGTGTCCCTAACATTTCCATTAACTCTAACATATTTCCCACCATAATATATGGGAGCAATCTGCAGTTTTTGCTAGGGGCCTTTTTCCCTTTCTGCTTACTCCTACTTTTGAAAACAGTTTGAGACAGGTCTTGTCATATTTTCCAGGCAATTAAATATAAAACTTCTGAATTCATGTAATCCATGTTAACCAACTGTGAGAGATGTAACTATACACTAAGAAGTCGCCTGTCTTAGAGATCACTTCTTGGGTAAAGCTGGTATTGTAACATAATAAAGATAATTCCAGAGTAAGTCCACGTGAAGAGTATTATTTCTTGGGATAAGAGATAGTGTACACCTTAGATTTAAATGCTACAATGGTGAGCTAAAATTGCCAGATGGAAGCTGCATCTGCATTAAATTTTCTGTTACTGATTAACTGATTAGAACTTCAGCATTTCTGGGACAGTTCACTCCACTCAAGTTAGGGCTGCTGCAGCGAGGAACTCACAACAATGAGACTTGAATTTGTCAGACCTGCACAGTGGTGGACATGTTAACATGCTCCCATGGACCGGGGGGGGGGGATCTCAGGAGAAAGTTTCAGGCAGTAGAATCCTTGGGGACTAGTGGTTAGAGGAAGGGGAGTACCCATATCAGCAGCCGCCCAAGGAAGGGCCTCTTGGGCTCCACAGACTCCTGAACCCCCATGAGAACATAGAAGGAATTCCAGGACCCATAAAACCAAAGGACAGGAGAATGGGAGGGAGTAGATTGGGACCCCATAGGGAGGGGACAGAAAGTGGGATGGGATGAAAGTTGGAGAGGAAGGGAGGAAGGGAGGGAGGAATGACAGAGGCAAGGAGCATGTATGTAAAAATGTAAATACAATAAATTTATTTTTATAAAAGAACTTTAGCATTTATGGAGAGGTTGGCATATTTTAAATCCAGATATCATAGTACCTTATAGCTATTTATCACTCATTTCTGTGAATGACCTAACATACCTGTGACTATTAGGTAAATCCTTTTAGAATGTGCCTTATCTTCCATCAACCCAAAAGTTGAGAGAGTCATCAGATAATGTGAGGCCTGTTACAGTAGGCTTTCCTGTTTGCTGTAATTCATTTGGATGAGGTGCCCACCAATATATTTGAGACATGGTTTGATTTAATACCTTTGTTTCATCCGTTACTACAATGTCTTCATGAAACTATTACTATGATGGAATGAGGATTTGGGGGTAGCATAAATCTGTGTTCCCAGGTATTGTCATTCATGATTGTCTCTAGAAAAAAAAAGATTCCTTGTACCCTTAGTGGTGAGAAGTGTGTGTTTTATTTAGACAACATTTAGTGAGACTCGCCTACATTGCAGTAATAGCTATTGATAAATCACAGTACTTAAAGGATGTAATCGAAAACCAGATTCAAAGTTTTCAAATTAAGTAATAGATACATAAGCCCTTACCTTAAAGAATTTCTTTCTGTAACTTGAGATTTAAGGTGCTTGATGGGGTGGGTTGTTTGAGTTTAGGAATGAGAGAAAAGCTCTAACGCTTCCAGATTGGTAAGATAATAGCTCCAGTTCTGGCAGCGCCGAAAGTTAGATTTGGCCATCTGTCCTCAATATGCCAAATAGATGCAAGTAGCAGTGAAAAAGGGAGAAGAGGGTCATACTAAATGGGACTGTCTTAGAAAGAAGAACAAATAAAGGAATCCAGTGACCTCTCAGTCTGTCTTCAGGGTTATTGGCATAAGCTTCAGGTGTCAGGGAAGGGAAAATGTTATGCACTATTGAGTAATCCTCTTCAATGCATGCTTCTAGTCATCCCTGGTCCCTCATTGCTTCGCTTCTGTTTGTCTTTTAAGAAGATCTGACAAGTTGTCAGAATGGTGTGGAAACGTTCTGGACTGTAAATTCCTTTTTTGGCTGGCACCGGGCACCTTTCCTTCCTTCAGTGTGAAGTTCGTATAAGAATTTTAATTATTGAAAGTCCATCATTTCTACTATATGACAGTTGAAAAGTTGGGCACAAGTGTCTTTTTAGAATATCTCCTTTTTTACAAGGGTCTGGGATAAATTTGAAGGTCAAATACATTCTGAGTCCCCATCACTTAGGAACTTTTATTATTTCTGTTGTTAATATTCAGAATGCATTGGATTTTGTCCATTGTGTTGTATTCAGGTTTTTTTTCCTTTAAATTGTATTAAAGTTGTTCTTTAACAACTTCATAGAACCATAGCAGATTCTGATTATTGTAACATCTACCTTCTCTAATCTAGTTCCCACTGTTTAGTTCCCTTCTCCCTGCAAATCCTATCATCATATTCATGTCTATTGTTTTCTTTTGAGACCTACTGTATTTAACTGGGTTATCTTCATGACCATGGGTTTAAAAATGTCTATCAGAGCCCAATGACTTAGCCAGCAAGAAATGTAAAGCAAATCCCAGAGTGAGGGGATTCTCCACTTTCCCATGCTCCTTTAAGTTTATTTTCTTCCTATTTTGCCTATTTCTCCAATTGTTAGGAATAAAATTGCATGCCACCACATCTGTCCTATTCCTTTGTTTTTGCTGTTGTTGATGATGTATCTTTTTGATTAGGGTCAGAATATATTTAGTCTTTGAGTTTAAGCATATTAGTGTAATTGCCCTGACAGAAAAGGAGATATTCTAAGTAGTGCTGGGGTTTGAACTTGGGATCTCTGGTGTTATATGGCACTTCTTTCCTCTGGGTAGCCATCTTGAACTTTGCCCCAGTCTAAGCCAGTAAACAATTTATTAGGGGTAAAGAGATTCTTGAAACTGACAATCTTGGGAGGGGCAGAGGCTCCCTCCTAGATGAAAAAATAATGGTTGATGGAGGGGAGAAGCCTCTCCTGTCAATCAAGCAGATGAAAGTGAGGATTTCTCAGCAGTTAGAGGGCAATCTGAAGGAGACTCCACACACGCACCTGCCAGGGAAAAAGCCTAGAGGAGTTCTGCTGAATAATCAAGCCTTCATTTAGAAAATTTTAGAGAGAGGGAAAGAGAGAGAGAGAGAGAGAGAGAGAGAGAGAAGAGAGAGAGAGAGAGAGAGAGAGAGAGAGATTCATGTAGTACAGTTTGCCTGCATGTTACTGATAAAAATCACAACAAAACTGATTAAGGGAACAAGGGGTTTATTCTCTTACAGTAGTCTGGTTACAGTTCTTCATCCAGCTTAACAGGAAAGCTCACATCAACACCAGGGCCAAGGGAACTGCCCACATTATCATCACATAACAACTTTGAGAGAAGGACGATCCTTGCCAAACCAGCATGTCTAGCCAAGGATGCCAACTTCTTCAACTGCTTTTCTGTATTTTATTCACCTGTCGAGGACCTAGTTCCACCCACCAATGGGTTCAGCTTTCCCCATCAACTAGACAATCTCCTGCAGGTTTGCTCTGAGCTTAACTACTAATTCTCTACAAATGTGCCCAGAGGTCAAATTCTCAACTATCAAGTTGACACCTGTGTCCAACTGTGACACCATGTCTGCAGCCAGGGGGAAGCTGTTTGTAATGTTGTAATGAGCTCCCTGTGACTCATCCCTGTTCCTGTAAGTAACTCCAGTAAACTGGTTGGTAATGGTCTGTTGTGGAACTCCTATCTGGGATGGAAATATGGTTGTGTATCATCTCCCCAGAAAAACTCTTCACCCAATACCTGGGTTGCTGAGTTACTCATGTTTATTTGGTATGATTTGATTGTATTTATCCATGTACACAGTGACTAGTGAACAATTTAATGCTGTTATTGTTATAATAGACCCATTATTTTAAAATTCTGACAGTTCTTTTTGATGAATATCTTCAAATTGCTCTCTTTTCACTATTTTGAGTTATATAATGCATTATTGGTTATGGTCATCCAGTTGTGGCAGAATAAAGACTGGAGACAGTAACATCAAGATAAACATGAAAGAGATCAGTTGGCAGAATAAGACTGGAAGTTGTTCTCTGCCTGAAATTCGTCAACAGATGACACATGCTCCAGGAACCCTAGGATATCAAATGTGGAAGAAGAGGATGAAAAAAAGGAATGGTGTGATTCTGGACCCAATGCTGTAGAGTGTGCACTTTTCCATTAGCTCACTGGACCACTCCCATTCTTGGAGTTCATACTCTGACTTAACAAACTCTGTTTATGTTTCTTACAATGCATACCTGGTCCATTACTTTGCTGTGGGTCATAAGAATCTCACTACTTCAGTAGGAATCCCCATACTCAGAATCATACCTAAAGTCCTACTGGGCCAAAGAATCCTGGAGCTTATTGTTCCTAGCACAAGAGCACACTATACCTAGTGACCAAATTCTTCCTCTTTGCTCCCTTCATTCTCCCAAATTTTTGAGAACTACTTTGTTGCTTTTAACTTGAAACTCCAATGTAGTTCATTTAATTTTTTGATTGTTTTGTTATTGTTGGGAGGGTGAAAGAGATTGATAGTAACCCAGACTGGTCTTCAACTCATGAGTGTGGTGCCTTGCTTTCCTGGTTACTGGTAAGAGAAGAACCTTGCATCACAGCTGGCCCCTGCAGCGTTTGTTTCTTGGGATATTTTTTTGACACAGGGTGTTACTGTGTAGGTAAGACTACCCTTCAACTTGGAATCCTCCTGCCTCAGCCTCCTACATCTTGGTGTCATCTGAATTTCGGCTTGAGCTTATCTTCTAGTCCTTTTAACTCTGTCAAAAGATTTAACATGAGATTCAGGGTTATAGAGTAAAATACAGAATTCTTGCAAAGACAACTATATGCAGAATGTGGTCAAACAGACTATTTTTTTCATTATTATTATTATTTCTGCTCATACAAACTTAGTAGGTACACTGGTTCCCTCCCTCCCTCCTCCTCCCCCCTGAACACCCTGCTCCTCCTCCCACCCCCTGCCCCCCTCCCCCACCCCCCTCCCCATCCTCCATGCCTCCTGCCCCCCCTCCCTAATCCCGGGAGCATCCTTCAATGTGCATGCCAAATCTCCTCTGGGTCCTCTTCTCCGATTAGATGCAAAGACCCAGGGGCATTTCCCAGAACCCTTTCCTGTGTTCCCCTTAAGTTTAGGAACACTACTGTGACTGTCAGTCCCTAGCCTTCAAGGATCCTAGTGCCTTTAGTCCATGCTAGACTTTGTGGGGTCAATAATGTGCTGGACTAGCACAGGTCATGCAAAGTCCCATTATGATTGCTTCAGCCCTAACTTGTGTGCAGTATCTTGCATATCTTTACTCTTCCCATCCTTGTGCTCTTATAATCTTACCACCCCCTCTTCTGCAAATTTCCCTGAGTTTCAGGATGGGGAGAGATTAGGCTGGCCCAGTTCCAGGTGGTTGATATAGAGTCTCTGATGTTCTGAATTATGGTTTGTTAATTTTTTTTTTCAGTTTTGCTGCTCCTGCAATGCCCTTCACTCCTCCTGATGGGTATTGGATGTCACCCCCTGGCCAGAGATAAAAACCTGTTAAATCAGAGTCTTGTTATAAGAGTGTATTCAAAGGTATTTATTTATTTTTATTTTTTTTTCCACTCATACAAACTTAATAGGTACCCCGGCCCCTTCCCTCCCTCCAACCCTCCCTGGACCGCCTTGCTCCCTTCCTCCTTTTCCCCTTCCTTTCCCCCCTCCCTCCCTTTCTCTCAGTGCACCCTTCCCCATCCCTGGAGCATCCTTTAGTGTAAATGTCAAACTTCCTTCTGGGTCCTCCACTCTAGTGAGGTGTAAGGACTAAGTACATTGCCTAGAGCTCTTTCTTGTGTTCCCCTTAGTATAGGAACACTGTTGTGACTTTTAATCCCTTGCGTGTAAAGATCCTAGTGCCTGTGATCCATGCTAGACTTTGGGAGGGTCAATGATATGTCAGTCATTGCGCAGGTCATGCAAAGTCCTATTATGGTTACTTTGGCCCTAAGTTGTGTGGAGTATCTTGCATATCGTTTGCACATTTATTTTGTAACCTGCCACCCTGCTGAACTTCTATATTAGTTCCAGGAGTTTCCTGGTGGAGTTTTTGTATCAGTCAGGTATACGATCATGTCATCTGCAAATAGAGATAACTTGACTTCTTCCTTGCTGATTTGAATCCCTTTTATCTCCCTTTCTTGTCTTATGGCTCCAGCTAATACTTCAAGTACAAAAAACTGAAGATGAAAACAAACTTTACTGCCTTGCTATTCCTATGAGTAGAGTATAGGAGTTCTAGATGCCTGGAAGTCTGTCATGGAATGCTATGTGAAAATTGTGCTACAAAAAACAAGGAAGAACAACTATGTGAAATTCAGTGGGAAGCAAATCATGGTCAGGGTGTCTTACTTTGTCTCTTAAGAAGAAAGGAATTAAGACACATTACTGAACACAGAGAAACTGAGCAGGGTTGGGCATAGGCCACAGATAGAGGAGACAGGAGATAGAGAGGTGGATAAGGAAACTTTTGAATCTGAGCATTTGGAGTTTTCCAGTGCTAAATGTAAATAGTGGTTGTGTGTGTGTGTGTGTGTGTGTGTGTGCGTAGTCAAAGAAGGATTTTAAAAGATGACAGCAGGTCTGGAGAGATGGCTCAGGGGTTAAGACTCTGCCCCAAGCAGAAGGTCCTGAGTTTGGTTCCAGGTCCCACATAAAAACACCAGGCAGAAATAATGGAGGCCTGCACTTCTGATCCTTGTGGGCAGAACCTGAGAAATACCAGAGTGAAGCAAAAAGAAGGTAGAAGCAATCCAAAGTCACCCTTGGTTCTCCACAGGGACATGCAGCTCCTTCTCTCTCTCTCTCTTCTCTCTCTCTCTCTCTCTTTCACACACACACATACACACACACCCCAACATAAACCTGGACTTACACGCAGGAAATAGAAGTGGCAGCAGTAGGAATTGATCAGACACTGGGTCAGAGGGAGCCTAGGATGTCCTCCATCATCTAAGCCATTTTATTGTAGTATGCATGAGTATTTATAGAAAACAAAATCAAAGAACAGCAGGGCCAAATTCTTTACAGAATTATGTTAAATGTAAACATTCCAGCTAGCAAAGAAAAGGCAGGAGTGACATCTACTTGTTCTGATGTCTCCAGGTAGAGTTAAAAGCAGGCATGACACACAGTTGCTAAAAGGGAATGGACAATGAACGTCTCAAAGCAGAGTTTCCTGGTTACTATGATATGTGTATAATCTTGTCATCCATGCATTAAAATACCTAATGTCTCAAAAGCACGGGGAAGAAACTTCAGGGGAAAGTTTTAACCTCACAAGCTCTGAGAAGAAAAAAAGCAATCTAAGAACAAACAGGAAGTAAAACCAACTGCTAGAGGTAGGAGTTTGCCTGCCATTGTCTATACAGATAGTCTGGGGGGGGCCCAAGGGACTGCTACATCTGGCACCTCAATGTGGGGCTTCCATGGCAGCCCTTTCCTCTTCGCAGCATCAGTTGGAGTGCTGTGCCCCCTTCAGCATTTTTTTGGTAAGCTGGTCCCTTTGTGTATAATGTCTTTACCTTCGTAAGAGGTGAGCGTGAAGGTCCCTTTCCCTTTCTCTTTTTTTTTTTAAACATTTTTTATTATCTCTGCTCATACAAACTTAATAGGTTACACCGGTTCCCTCCCTCCCCCCCTCCCTCCCCCCCGACCCCTCTGCTCACCTTCCCCTGACCCCTCTCTCCCCACCCCCAGTGGCCTCCCCCTCCCCATCTCTCCAGCCCATGGATCTTAATTTGATAGAAAAATGGTACCAAAAGTGGTGCCAAAAGATAGACTCACAAAAGTGGAACTTTGATTATATACTTGAGAGTAAGCCCAAGGAAGAAACTGGACCATGGATTAATTTCTTGGCTCTTGAATACAATTTGACCATTAGCTCTTGTTGTAGCACTGTCAATAGCCCTAGGTTACAACAGTAGAGGGCACTGGAGAGATACTGTGAGGGGAGGGGCTAGTCTTGACTCTGAAGAACTTAATTGCATCTTGTTGCTGGAGACTCAGCAAGATGATTCTAGACTTTGAGTAGATATTAGCAGACTTCTCTCTAGTGGCTTTTCAGTCCAGTATGTGTGCAGGAAGGTTCAGAAGCACCACACTCAATTTTCTAGTAGGCTTTGCATCCCCAGATGGCTTTCTTGTGGAAGTTGAGTGTATTTTAGTTCCATAATGGTAAGTGGTCCAGATGTACCACCTAATTTCTTTTAGGCAAGCTTTTACTTTCTCCAAAAAGCATATTTTCACCACCTAGTTCCAGAATGTTTCAGGAGTACCTGAGAGACTCTGGTTGACTTCCATATGCACTTGACTGGTGTCCATATGCACAACAGTCTCCACACAACCGGTGTCCTAGTACCTAAGTCCTCTAGCCAGCTTCCCAACGAATATAGTGCATTCACTGTTTTCTCTGCTTGTTGCTGGCCAGTCACTTCCTCCTGAGTCCACTTGGCCGGTAGTTAGCCTCTTCGAACATTTAAAAGCAACCACCAGAAGTTCAAAAGAAATTTCTTTGCTACCTTAGAAAGTAGTTTCCTCACAGCCAAATATGTCCTTCTAAAACTTCACTTAAGTGTGGATTTCATGCAGTGTGGGCATAAATCTTCAATCCCAAAAATCTTCAATCCCAAAATACTCCATATGTTGCCCTTTGTCTTCAATTTGCTGAGAAATTCATGACCAAAAAAAAAAAAAAAAAAAAAACCTTACAGAACAAGGGATTTTATTCTCACTTTCTCACTTACGATTCTGTCAGAGTTCATATTTAAGTCTTGCAGGAGAGTTTGTAGTAACACCATGAAGTAAGGGAATATGGTGGCCACACCATATCCACAGGCATTCTGAGAGAGAAGCCGGCACCTGCAGGGACATGTACTTTTTCTCTCTTGCGAACACTGTTCTCTGAAAGGTTCATGCATCATTGATAAAGTGTTGCTGATGAAACCATCATCTTACATCTTGAGAACTTTGTCCGGGTCATCTTGTGAGGAAGGAAGGAAGGAAGGGTTAATTTAAAGGAAGAAACAAGAATCAGCAAAAACATAAGCAACCTGAAACCAATAGGTTCTTCTTTAAATATGCTACAATCCCTAGCAAAACAACAAAAGATGAAACAAAACTCATGGAAGGCATAAATCGATTCATGGAAAATTCAAAACAGAAAGCATAGATGTTTCCTAATGGAAAGATTATCAGGACGCTCAGGAACTAAGGGCAGAAAGAGTGGTTGTTTTTTAAAAACAGAGAGATAACTGACAGCAAGGATAGAAAGACAACTGGAAAAGAAAATAAATATAGCAGTGTGTTTCCATTGAGAAAAGTCATCCATGAAGTAGCAGATTTCCTGCTTTTGAAAGTTAAGATAGATGGCCTGGAATGTGTTACCTCTGTGGGTTACAAAGCAAGAAGAAAAGCAAGAGTAAGTTTAAAGTAGACCCAGAGCCCTGCTAATTGCATTTTGTGAAGTGCTGCGTTCACAGAGAAATGGAAATTTGTCCAAATCTTGTCCTAATAATCCCAAATCACTCTTTGTTGATCATGGTTACTTCTAGCTTTGTAGAATTTTAAAACATTTAAGAAAGATTTCCCCAAGAGTTCACAGTTGGTTTCGGTGAAGTGAGCAAGTGCAGAGTAGGAGTAAATTTTTCATGTGGCTGAACTAAGGAAAAAAATCCCAAACAGTAATAGCTAAAATTGCTGTTTTGATGATGTTTGCTAGTTATGACATTATTACAATCTAAGCTGGGCTTTCTTCCTTATGAGAAGCTAGAGTTCTTGGAAGAAAAGTCTGAATTGCAAACTCTGACACATCCTAGTATGGTGTAAAATCTGAGTTGTGTTTATTAAGATGTACTTTACTTTTGTTTATGGGAAAAATCACTGAAGAAAAGTGCAAGATATGTAATGTAGAAGTTTCTGAAAGGATACGCTTTAATAGTCATAAATTAGTTATCTATAAGTAGCTAAATATCAGTAGAAACAACAACTTTTTAAAAATGAAGAAATGAAGAAATAAGGGGCTGGAGAGGTGGCTCAGGGGTTAAGCCTCCGCCTTGCAGGCGGAAGGTCCTGAGTTCGGATCCCAGATCCCACGTATAGACGCCAGGCGGAAGCGGGGGCGACCTGCGCTTCTGGTCCTGGTAGGGCGGAGCCTGTGAATCCCGGGGCAGAAGGAGGTGGAGGCGTCCATGGTGGTTCGCGAATTCGTCCGTGGTTCTACACATACACAGACACACACACACACACAGACACATACGCGCGCGCGCACATACACATGCATATGCACACAGTTGAATAAATAATTAAAAAAAATGAAGAAATAAATGATATGCAAGATACTCCACACAAGTTAGGACTGAAGCGATCATAATTGGACTTTGCATGCCCTGTGCAATGTCCAACACACTATTGACCTCACAAAGTCTAGCATTTGCTAAAGGCATTAAGATGCTTGGAGGCAAGGGATTGACAGCCACAGTAGTGTTCCTATGCTTAAGGGGAACACAGGAAAGGGTTCTTGCACCTCATCGGAGAAGAGGACCCAGAGGAGAGTCTGGCATGCACATTAGAGGATGCTCCGGGGATGGGAGGGGGAGGCACTGGGAGATGGGGAGGGAGAGGGGAAGGGAGGGGGGCATAGGGCGGTGGGAGGTTGGAGGGAGGGAGGGGACCAGTGTACCTGTTAAGTTTGTATGAGAGGAAATAAAAAAAATAATAAAATCATCCTTTCGTTAAAAAAATAAAAACGAAGAAATAACCTCTAAATAAAAGACTGGACATTGTGGAAATGAAATTTTGTTCATTTTCTTCTTAGTTCAAAGTGTCAAGCTATTATTTGTATTTAAAAGTCTGTAATGTTAAAATGTTGAATTTAAAAGCATTTGCCATTTTTTAAATGCAAAACATGACATTGAGTATATTAAGAGCACATTGCTTGAGATCATTACTTTAAAAGTGATATAGAATTTCTTCAATGTAGGCCACAATTAATTGAATTCATACACTGGAAAGCAAAGGTTATCCACAGGGAAGAGGGAAACACATTAACGAGTTCTAATATAGTGACTCTAAAGACAGAATGAAAAAAATAAACAATGAATACTCAATCTAAAAGAGGCAGAATAAAGTGCAAGAAACAAAGAACAGATGAAATAAATAGAAAACAGCTCAAAAGATTTTAATCCAACCATATATGAATAATAGCTTCATATATCAGAAAATGTTAGCCTGTGAGCCAAATCTAGACATGCCTGATTGCTTTCTATTGATTGTGGGTGCTTTTACATGGCACCAACAGGATGAATTAGTTATTATAGACACATAGTGGTCTGCAAGCATGAAAATAGTTGTGACCAGGCCTCTTACAGCACAGTTTTCCACCCTATAATCTAAGCATGTTACTAATAAAACAGTGATTGTTAAATTAGGGTAAAACACAAACTTCATGCAGTCTAAACAAAATACAACTTTAAACTTTAAAAGGTTACTTTGGTATTATTACTATCAGAAAAATAGACTCTAGAGTAGGAGACATTAACAAACATTAAAAAAAGAAATAAAAAATTTCCAAACTTGATTGTGTATGGTTGGTGGTTGTGAATACCCATGTTTTTAATGAAATTATTTCAAAATATCAGGATAAATGATATTAGAACTGAAAAAGTGTTAATTAAAGAAATCTATATTATGTGAGAATATTTTAAAGCCTTAGTGTTTATGATAGAAAAAACAGATAACAGAAAATCAAAACGATGTGAACATTATCAGAAAATTTGACACACACATCTAAACTTACATACACATATACACACTCAGTACTTTTTTTTCTTTTTTTAACTTTTTTTATTATTATTATATCTGTTCATACAAACTTAACAGGTACACCGGTCCCCTCCCTCCCTCCTCCTCCCCCCTGACCCCCCTGCTCTCCCTCCCTTCACTCCTCCCTCCCCATCCCCCAGTGGCTCCCCCCCCCAATTCCCAAAGCATCCTTTAATGTGCATGCCAGACTCTCCTCTGGGTCCTCCTCTCCAATGAGGTACAAGGACCCAGTGGCATTTCCCTGAACCCTTTCCTGTGTTCCCCTTAAGCATAGGAACACTATTATGGCTGTCAACCCCTTGCCTCCAAGGATCTTGGTGCTTTTAGCAAATACTAGACTTTGTGGGGTCGACAGTGTGTTGGATATTGCGCAGGGCATGCAAAGTCCAATCATGATTCAGCCCTAACTTGTGTGGAGTATCTTGCATATCATTGCTCCTCCCATCCTTGTGCTTTTACAATCTTACCACCCCCTTTTCCACAAATTTTCCTGAGCTTCTGGATGGGGAGAGATTAGGCTGGCCTAGTTCCAGGTGGTTGATATAGAGTCTCTGAAGTTCTGGATTATGGTTTGTTGATTTTCTTTTGCAGTTTTGCTGCTCCTGCAATGCCCTTCACTCCATCCTTTTGGGTATTGGATGTCACCCCCTGGCCAGAGATAAAAAGCTGTTAAACTAGAGTCTTATTATAAGAGTATATTCAAAGGTAGATGTAATAAAAGTAGGAAACCACAGTGAGGGAGGGGCCATTCACCCATTTGCAAAATGGTTACTTTTTATCTGCCAGACTATATGCCCTCCCCTTCTGGTGAGATCATACCCCGTCAGTTGTAAATGATCAGGAAGGAAAGTTTGTGAACTTAACCAGATGTCTCATTACTTACTTGCAGTCCTTGATGGAGGCCTATTTTCTCTGCTGTAACATGGTCCTCTCTCTCCTTGTTTCTGGTGTGGCCCCTCCTACCCATCCCTCCTGTTCATAATCCTTGCAGTTACTGTAGGTATTACAGAGATTTATCCTTGAGTGTCTCTAGGTAGGCTACGTGGGTTTGGTACTGGGATCCACCTATTAGGGAGTACATATGGCACTTAATTTTCTGGGTCTGGGATACTTCACTTAATACAGTTGTTTCTAATAACATCCATTTCCCGGCAAATTCCATTAATTCATCATTTTTGATGGCTGAGTAATACTCCATTGTATAGATGTACATTGTATAGAAGTGGTGAGAGTGGACAGCCTTGTCTAGTTCCTGATCGAAGTGGGAATGCTTCAAGTTTTTCCCCATTGAGTATAATCCTTGCTGAAGGCTTGTTGTATACAGCTTTTATTATATTAATAAAGGTTCCTTCCATTCCAACTGTCTCTAAGGTTTTGATCATAAAGGATCTTGTCAAAAGCTTTTTCTGCATTTATCGAGAGTATAATGTGGTCTTGGACTTTGGACTGGTTTATACAATGAATTACATTTATTGATTTGCGTATGTTGAACCAACATTGTGTGCCTGGAATAAAGCCTACTTGTTCCCTGTGGATGATCTTTTTGATATGTTTTTGAATCCAATTTGCTAAGACTTTGTTGAGAATCTTTGCATCTGTGTTCATCAGAGAGATTGGCCTATATAGTTTTCTTTTTTAAGTGTATCTTTATTAGATTTTGGGATTAAGATGATATTAGCTTCATAGAAGAAATTAGGTAGTGTTCCTTCCTTTGCTCTTTGATAAAACAGTTTAAGGAGTATTGGTGTTATTAGCTCCTTAAATGTCTGGTAGAACTCTGTGCTGAATCCATCTGGTCCAGGGCATTGTTGGTGGGACGATTTGAGATTACTTCCTCGATTTCCTCATATGTTATAGGACTATTTAAATAATTCACCACTTCTTGATTCAATTTAGATAAGTTGTGTTTACTTAGGAGTTTATCCATCTCTTTTGTGTTGTCATATTTCACAGAATATAAGTTTTCAAAGTATGACGTTATAATTTTCTGGATTTCTTGGGTATCAGTAGTGATAACTCCATGTTCATTTCTAATTTTGTTAATTTGGGTTTTCTCTCTCTTGATTTTGGTTAATTTAGCTAGGAGTGTATCAATCTTATTGATTTTTTCAAAGAACCAGCTTTTTGACTGGTTGATTTTCTTTATCGTTTTCCTAATCTCGATGTCGGATATTTCTCCTCTTATTTTGCTAATCTCCTCTCTTCTGCTGCTTTTGGGATTGGATTGCTCTAGTTTCTCTAAAGCTTTAAGCTGCATTGTTATTTACTTCTGATGTTTCCATTTTTTTGATGTAGGCATTAAGAGCTATGAACTTACCTCTTAGGACAGCTTTCATTGTGTCCCAGAGATTTTGGTAAGTTGTATTTTCATTATCATTTGCTTTCAGGAAATCTTGAATTTCCTTTTTAATTTCTTCCTGAATCCAGTTCTCATTCAGCATCACAGTGTTAAGTTTCCAGGAGTTAGTGTATTTTCTGTTGTTTGTTGTATTGTGGATGTCCAGCTTTAGGCCATGGTGGTCTGACAGAGCACAGGTTAAGAATTTCAACTTTCCTGTTGTAGTTATCTAATATGTGATCTATTTTGGAGAAAGTTCTGTGTGCTGCTGAGAAAAATGTGTATTCTTTGGTGCATGGATGAAAAGTTTGATAGAGATCTATAAGGTCCATTTCATTAAGGGTTTGATTAAGTTCCAAAGTTTCTCTATTAAGCTTTTGACCTGTTGATCTATCCCATGTTGAGAGGGCGGTGTTAACATCCTCAAGAATTATTGTTTGGGGTTGATTTCTCGCTTTAGACACTGTAGGGTTTTCCTAATGAATGTGGAGGGGCCCATATTGGGTGCATATATGTTCAGTATTGTGAAGTCTTCCTGTTGAATTGTACCTGTGACTGAAATGTAGTATCCATCTGTGTCTGTTATGATTTTTTTTTGGTTTGAAGTCCACTTTGTCTGACAGCATAATGGCTACCCCTGCCTGTTTCTGGTTCCATTAGCTTGCAGAATTTTGGACCAGCCTTTCATTTTTAGGATGTGCCTACCTTTTGTGGTGAGATGAGTTTCCTGAAGGCAGCAGATTGATGGGTTGTGGTTTTTAATAGAAGTTTATAATCTGTGTCTCTTAATCAGTGAGTTAATACCATTGACATTTAATGTTATAATGGGGAATTTATTTTTGATTCTGGACATTTTTTATGTTTAGTGGATTTTGTAAGCGTATTGTTTGACATTTATGTTTTGGTGGTATTATACTTCCCTTCTGTCCTCCTGGATATGCTTGGTTTTTTTTCAAGTTTGAGTATCATTTCTAGCATTTTGTGAAGTCCTGGTTTGGTAGGCATGTATCCCTTCAAGTTGTCTTTGTGCTGGAAAACTTTTCTTTCTCCCTCGATCATGACAGATAGTTTTGCCGGGTATATCAGTCTGGGTTGGCATTTTTGCTCGTTTAATACTTGAAGTACGTCTCTCCAAGCTCTTCTTGCTTTTACTGTTTCCATTGAGTAGTTATTTGTTATTTTAATAGTTTTACCTTTAAAAGTGACTTACTTTTTTTCCCTTGAAGCTCTCAGCATCTTTTCTTTGTCTTGAATGTGGAGTGTTTTGACTATTATTTGCCGTGGTGATTTTCTATTTGGTCATATTTGTTTGGAGTGCAAAATGCCTCTTGGATTTGGATGGGCCTCTCATTCTTTAGTTGAGGGAAGTTTTCATTTATGATAATTTGAAAAATTTCCTCAGGTGTGGTATTTTGGGTTTTTTGCTCTGGTATTCCATGAATGTGCATGTTAGGCTTCTTCAGGGTGTCCCATATCTCTTGAATGTTCCTCTCAAGTATCTTTTTGGCTTTAACAATCTCTGTCATTGAGCTGGTTAATTCTCCCACTTTGTCTTCAAGATCTGAAATTCTATTTTCTGCTTCTTTAGTTCTGCTGATAAGACTCTCTGTTGAGTTTTAGGCTGAAGATAACTTGTCTTTTAGTTCAATTTTAAACTCTGCCTGAGACTGTTTTCACTGCTCTATCCCTCTTTTCATTTCTTGAACTGTTTTTCTCAACTCTTCCAAGTGCCTGTTGTGTTCCTGTTCAAAGTGGTTGATGCGGTTGTTTAACTCCTCTTGGATTTCCTCTTTCATAGTATTATTCATGGTAATAATCATACTTTGAAAGTTGTTATCTTGGGTCTGGCTTTCTTGGCTATTTTCTTTGAATTTGTTCTGGTTGGAATCCATATTATGGGGTTCATTCTTTCGGTGGGAGATTGGCCTTCTTGGGTTTTGTTTCTCATGGATCTGCACTTTGACTTGGGCATTGTTGTTTTTTTTCTTTGGACCTTTCAGTTTCTGTTTGTTTTTGACTGAACTAATTTAGTAGGTGTTATTACACTTGGGCAGTTATTACTAGTGCTTGACTTGGATTGGGTATGTTTGTCTTTTGTTATTGTTATTTCCTAGATGAGGCTATTAGGATGTTAGTACTTCAGTTAAGTCAGGTTAAGTAGACAGGATGTTGAATATTAATAGGGTAGTACCCTTTTACGATTTAGTATCTTGGTGATATGTGAGAGTGAGTGGTGTACTCCCTGGAGTTGTATATGTTTTTGGGGTGGCTGTATGGAAAATTTGATCTACAGCGATTAATACTAGAAAGGAACAGTAAGATGAGAAAAAGGAGGTTTACTTATCTTTGGGCTGGATGTGAAGAATCTCTCCCATTTGATAGGATGATTGTAGAGGGCTTCAGCTGTATGGCCTTTGTCCCTTAGAGTTTTGCTTGAGTTTCCTTTGGTCTCTATTGAATTCTGCATAGCAGCGTGTCTTCCATGGACCATGTGCTTGGGTTCCCAATGGGCCGGAGAGGCAGAGGGGCTGATGTTGATGGCAGAATTCTTCACCTGGGAACTGGGAATTGGCTTAGTGGCCCATCCAAGCTCTAGAGATGGAGGAATGTGAGCAAGTCCTGTCTGATTGGGCGGACAGGCAGGCGGGATGAAGAAAGGGGCTGGGGCCAGGGGCGTGGCCCAGGCAAAACCAGAGGCAGTCTGGGTGCCGCTGGGACCCGGAGCAACCTGGGGGTTGCATGTTCAGTACTTTTGAATGTTCTTGACAGAATCAACAAACCCAATTATATCATAGAACTTTGTTATTATTATGTATTAAAAGAAGTAAATCAAAAGGTTTTTCTCTAACTAGAGTGAAAGTAAGCTAGAAATGAGAAACAAAGATACATGGAAAATAGGTATATGGATGATGTTCTACGATTCCAAATTATAGTTTAATAGGCAATTAACTTTAATTTCAAGGGCATTTTAAAGGAAATAAAAACAAAAGTGTGGCTCATAAACTTTATGACATGAGTATTATATTATTATGAAAAACACTTATAGACTCAAATTTCTCAAATTTCAGATTTTTATTTTCACCATATCTAAAAGGCGAAAATGTAATTAAAATGTAAGAGTATCAATCAACAAAATACTTAAGCAAAAGTAGAGGGAATAACATAATCCAGAGCTCTTTTTTAATATTATATTTATTTATGAGAAATATGAAGGAAGAAAGAGGGAAAACACATAAATGGTATGATACACAGATAGATGTCAGAAGATGACTTTCAGAACTCAGCTGTCAGTATTTGCCATGTGATCTTCCAGGTTTTGAACCCAGGTTATGATGTTAGGGAGCAGGCACTTTATTCACTGAACTATCTTGTCAGCTGCTAAATCTAGATCATGTAAAACGAAGATCAAGCCAGAGTAAGTAAGAAAAAATAAAAAAGCAAAGACAATGGTTTACGTAGTAATAATGGAAGAGATGACAAAATTTTATAACTTACGAACATAAAAATAAGAAACTATTCTCAACAACAGTTGACAGATTATATGAATGGAAAATTTCTTCAAATTTTATTCTTTTGCTTTATAAATGTGACATATATTCTTGTAAGCTTACATTTTCTTCAGTTTATTTTAACTGAGCCTAGTCGGTTTCAATGTTCATGTCTTCATGCATACTGTTACATTTGTATCTATATATTTTCTGATACTTTTATAAATATGACTAATTATTAAAATTGCTTTCAGAATGCTCATGTTCTAGGATTCATAAATACCACTGATTTTTTAATGTATATCTTGGATCCTGCATCATTGCTGATCTCTTATTAGTTTTAATTGATTTCATATTAGGATTTTCTGTATACAGAATCATGCCATCTTCAAAGACTTTTGAGTTTAATTTTTTCCATTTGGTTTCTTCTTCCTACTCTTTCCCTAATTTTCTAGGCTTGAGCATGTAGTACAATGTTTAATGATGTGACAAGAGCCATTAGCTTCATCCTTCTCCACATATTATAGGGAAAAGCATCCAGTTTTCACCACTGATTTCATGAGTTGTGGGAGCTTTGTAGCTGCTTCTTGTCAGATTGCAGAAGCTCCTTCCTAGGAGTTTTTTCTATGTCTATTATGATGAATATATGGATTTGTGCCACTTTGTTGATAAAGAAGGTAACTGATTTTGAGTGTTAAACCACTTTCTAATTCTTTAAATATATCTCACCTAATGAGTCTTCAGCATGCAATCAATTATACAGAATGTTTCAAAATCTCATTCTTTTTAGTTTTTTAACAATTTATTATCATTTTATATTTCCACCTGTACAATTAAAGTTAAGTAACTTTGGTACATATTCTAACGTTTATCCTTAAAATTAAAAATGCAGTAAGTAACATATATATTCATTGATGAGATAACGCAGCACATGACAAAATTTAAAAAGTTGAAAAGAATTCCTATTTTAACTTTATACTTGGACATAAAAGAACCATATATGTATTTATGAGTATATATACATAATATGATTTTTTTGTTGTTCATGTCTATAGGAAGAATTTTCTTTTGATCACAACTTGTATCAAAGCTCAGCTGTACATAGTAGGAATCTGTGGGTATTTTAACACAATACATATTTGATGTAAAGAAGATGCTTCCAAAGTCCTCAGAAGGCCTGAAGGAGCAGGCTTCAGTCTTGGAGATGATTACTAGAACAACTAAAAGATCTGCTACATCAGGAAAACTATTACCTGTGCCATAGTATAGGAGCCTGGAAATCAGGAAGTTTCTGTCCTGACAGCTGTGTTTAGGATCAAATCACTTTAGTTCAAATCCTAGGATTAAGAATTTTTCATGGCTGTTGTTGGCTTGACAAGCATGCTGCCTTAGCTGTGATCCCCAGAAATGGGAGCTGTAATACTTCTTAAACCACACTGTGCCTGCTAGATCACAGCAGCGAAATGGAAGGTTCTCCTACTGTCACCTCTCTCTCCACTTGATCAGATTTTCTTTTTTTATTTTAAAATTATTTATTTTAATTTAATTTATTTTTTTCTCCAATCATACAAGTTCAATAGGTACCCCAATCTTCCCCCTCCCTCCACTGTTCCCTCCCTTGTACTGTCCCCCTTCCCCTCTCTCAGTGCTGCTCGCCTCCAACCCCACCCCCCTGGAGTGTCCCTGATTTTCTTTTTATTTATTTATTTATTCAATTGTGCATGTGTGCATGTGTGTGTGTGTGTGTGTGTGTGTGTGTGTAGAACCACAGGCAAATTCGGGAACCACCATGGACGCCTCCACGTCCTCCTTGTTTACTCTGCCCTGGGATTCACAGGCTCTGCCATACCAGGACCAGAAACGCAGGCCCCCTGGCTTCCACCCGGCGTCTATACTTGGGGTCTAGGATCCGAACTCAGGACCTTCTGCCTGAAGGCAGAGGCTTAACCTCTGAGCTACCTCTCTAGCCCCTCTGATTTTCTTTTTTTTTTTAAATATTTATTTTTTTCTCGCTTTACAAGCATATTGAATGAGAGAGAGAGAGAGAGAAAGAGAGAGAGAGAGAGAGAGAGAGAGAGAGAGAGTGTGTGTAAGAGGGCACTGTATGTCCCTGTGAAAGCCTGAGGGTAATGTCAGGAATCAACTTGAATTACTCTATCTCCTTTTTGCTTTGCTCTGGGTTTCCCAGACTCCACCTTCCAGGGCCACAAGTTTAGGCTGCCACCATTTCTGCCTAGTGTTTTTTTTTTTTTTTTTTTAAGCATTTAAGTAGAGTTTATTAGAGGAGACAAAGGCTGAAATTCATGGACTCCAGACATGGAGTGCCATGAAGGGCTTAGGGCTCCAGAGAACTCATGGAATCCATGAGAGGCAGCTAGAAATAGACTCATGGCAGGTGTCATGAAAGGCAAGCATCAGGGAGAACTCATGGACCCCAGGCATGGACTCCATGAAAAGCAGGGAAGGAATAGACTCATGGCACTGTGCCATGAGGGGTTAAGGCAACAAAGATGGCTGCCAGGGCCAGGCATATTTATACACCTAGGCAAACCAGGGGACACTGGCTTTTTCTCATTAGTTAGCTCTGATTGGGGCTCATGGCCCACATGGAGCTAGAGATCAAGTTGTTTGTTTGATATGGAGAGCTCATCTCCATAATCCTTTCATAGGGAAGTTGTCCATCTTATCTCTAGAGGATTGGAGTCAGTTCCTCAGCAGGGGTGTTCCTTCAGGGAGGTCTCAGCAGTGGGGTATGACCTTCAGGAATTTTAAAGACCTTCAAAGACCTTTAGAGATCCATCCCAGCATAGCTGCTCTAATGTTTTTACATGGGATCTAGTATTGAAACTCAGGTCCTTTTGCTTACAAGACAAAAGGTTAAACTTTTGGAGCATATATATGTATATGTGTGTATATGTATATACACACACACACACACACACACACACACACACACACACACACACATAAAATTTCTTACATGGAATTCCAGATAGAGTTGCTCATGATTTTTTCAGATTGAGGCCAAAAGATACTTAAAAGTGTTGGCAATTTTCACTTACCACTCCATGTTTTTGTAGTATTTCAATGTCTTAATTTTTTAAATTTGAATTTTTTAAATCTTGAAGGGAGAGGGCTGGATGTCTCATCTGGAGTGAGCTAAGTGATCCACAGTCCTTTGTTCTTTTTAAGACTGAATGACTTTATGTTGGCATTTCATTCATTGATAGAACTCAGGCCACATCACTTTTGAAGAATTGTGAATTGTAGTAATATTACCATGCTGTGTTCATGTACTTGAATCCCTGCTGCTGTTAATACAAGTCCTTTGTTGTGATTTGAAGTATTTATTAACGTTTATCATTTGCATTTCACTAGTTTTTCTAAGTATTAAGGAAACATAATTATCTTTCATATAATGACTAACAAAACTGTCCTGAACATTTTCTTTTTTTGGTAAGTATTTTAATTAATTAATTTTTTTGCTTCACTTCGGGATTTCCCAGGCTCTGCCCACCAAGGTTGAAAATACAAGCCTCTACTGTTTTCACCGGCTGTTTTGTGTGGGACCTGGGATTCTTCTGCTTGAGAGGCAGAGACTTAACCCCTGAACCATCTCTCTAGTTATGACCTTTTTCATGTTTCCTTCTAAGATTTTTGCACTTTTCATCCTTATATTTAGGATGATGTCTTTAGCTAGGGATAGTGGAATTAAATAAAGATCTGACTTTATTCTTTTATGTATGGAAGCACTTGTTTCAATTGGATAGTTTTCAATTTTTCTATTGCTTCATACATTTTTTAAAAATTTTACTTCTGACTTCGTTGCCTTCTCTAAATGTGGGTTCCTTTGGGTCTTTGGACTTTTCATTGTAATAGTTAACAGTTTTTGTCTGAGATTGCTGACATCTACATCTACTAAAGACCTCTACTGCCTTGTTTCCCCACCTGTATGTGGTTTACAGTTTCCTGTTTCTTTACGAGTCTTGTGATTATTTAGAAGACTGTATACTTTATGCAGTATATTGTGATAATATCAGATACTGAATCTTCCTCTCCTAGAGCTTTGGTCAGATCTTGCTTTTCTGTACATCCTCTTCTTCATCAACTTGGCTGAATTAATTAACTGAATTTTCCTTCTATTTTTTTAGTCCATGGTAGCTTCCTTCAGTTCTGCCTTTTGTGTTTAACAGTTTTCCTGTTTCCTTGTGTTAGTTAGTGCTACAAAGTAGAAAGCCAGTGATTGGCCAGAGGTTGAGGTTAAATCCTCTGTCCAAATGAGATTAGCATCAAATCTGTTGATAGTTGGGTGACTCTCTTTCTTTTTCAGGGAGCTAATGGGCTCCACAACTGTCCCACCTGGCATTTGGAGCCCAAAAGGGCCCTTTTCAGTTGCTTCTCATGGGAAGATAACTCCTCCTGAATGAGAGCAGGCATCACACACCATGGGTGATTGTGATTTCTTCTTTCCCACTGTTTTCTGGTTCGTCTTTCTCTTAGCATCATATTCACTAGTTAGCCTTTACCAGTCAGTATTTAATCACTGCATTCATTTTCTTAATTTCCTAGGATGCAAATTGCTCCATGGTCTGATACCTTGAAATCAAAGCCTTCTATAACTGCAGATGTTAACAGTCTTGGAAACTTGCTCTGTCCCATCTCTGAAGCACCTCTGCACTGTGAGTAAGAGATCTAGATGGATACTGAGGCTTCATCATCATCTCACCTGGATTCTTCCTGTCAAGTATTTTAAGTGCTTCTGTATGTGTTTAGAAGTGTCTGTGCCACTACTTGCCAGCTACTGTCTCATGATGTAGATTGTCTATAGCCCATCACAAGGAAAATGCTATATTATACTGTTTCTTTGTTTTGGAATCCAGTCATACCAACTCTACCACTCCAGAATGGCAAGGTAGATGGGACCTGCAATGCTGCTGTTGTACTCACCTGAACAACTCTTCATCAACATAGAGGGATTCAAAAATAGATGGCCACATTCATTTCCACTGTCCTGTCTGAGTCCTTTCTTCATAGCAAAGTTGAACATCAAGGAATGGCTTTATCATCTGACTACCATAATCTAATTGGTATAGTCCTTCCTTAGCATAAGGCTATGGGACAAGTGATTTATCTATCTCCATCAGCTGTCAAATGCATCAAGAACAACACTTCTATCTTAGGTGACTGTTGGAGATGAAAACTCTCATCATTGACAGAGTCAAGCAATTCAACAACCCAGAGCTGTAGGGCAGATGAGTCTATATCCTAGGTTAAATGCTATGACCTTAAGAATTTAGTTGAGCTACACTTTGCTTTCTCAGCACCCAGAAATCTCTGCTCATCTTATAGTCTCCTGGTAGTCCATTTCTGCTAGTAAGTATTCCTTAAGTCTCACCCCACATTGTGCAAGAAATGACCCCAAGCTCAAAGGATGTGAGTCTCTTCCTCTGAAGTCTCCTTGAAATTTTCATTTTTTCGGTCTCCAAATTCAAAATGACTTTGAACAAGCTGTGTCATTGCTTGTGTTCTATGGACATTTAGAGAATTAGGTAAGACAAAAAAAAAAAAAAAAAAAAAAAAAAAAAAAAAAAAAAAAGAAGAAGAAAAACGGAAGTCTCATCATGGTTTGAATGTGAATTCCCTCCCTTCCCCCGTTTGGGAAGAGAGTGAGACCTTAGAAAGCAGAGCCTTTCTAGAGAAAACACATCAATGGAAGTGAATCTGCACAATTCCTATTCCTTTTTCTGTCTTGCTTTCTATCTTCTGATGGCTGCTGTAGTGTGGACCACCTCCTCCCTTGGCCACCACACCTTCCATTATGCTTTCTCTTGTATAATGGACTCTATCCTCTTCTGAAACATTAAGGTAAATAATAAGCTCTGCCTGCCCTAAATTGCTTGGGTTAGAAAACTTTCTCACAACAATAGAAGAGCAACTGCAATGGGTGCACTGGGCTCATCTCTGCTCCTGCAACCCCCGTGTTGAATGTTCAGTGTTTGTGACATTTGTTTAAATAATTTACTGAGCAACCCAGCTGCAGTACTTAGTAAACAGTGAGATTAATGTATATCAAACTGTTTTTGAAATTTTTAGGATATCTTATTGCATTTTTCTTGGATGGTTGAGACTCTTTCTCTTTGTGATAAAAAAATTAAATGTGATACAACAAAAATTTGGTTCTCTCAGTTTCTATATTTCAAACACATTGTTAAAATGTTGTTTATGCTAAGATTTTTTGTGACGAATAATCATGTTCTCAGAAATTTTTGTTTTCTCTCACTTTCTATATTTTCTGTTCTTAATACTAACCTTTCATTTTCTATGACAAACACAATTACCATCTAAGATTTGTGTTTTGCATATAGCGCATATGCATATTAATGTGATTACATAAATATAAACTCCTTGTTTTGGCCCATTTTGCATAACAGAAGGGTTGGAAAGTCCTTCAATCAAAACCTCTTCTCAGATTTCAGCAGGCTGGCTTTGTTTTGTTGTTGGTATTCTCTTTTTTTAATGACTCACAGTTCTATTCAATATTGGTGTTAATTTCATTTCTATATCAATATTTAATATATGTATTCAGAGAACTTTAAATTTCTTTATTCTTAGATCTTTCATATATTTATGTATTTTCTAGTACATTAGTTATTATGGCAGTTAAATACAATTGTATCAGCTTTGGCAATGAGGGCTGAGTCTTTAGGCACACTTGTGAAAAATTAGTTCATTAAGGGAGGCCTGAGCAAGACAATGGGAGATTATCCAATTTATGTGAGAGGACCCAACCAATAAGTGAAATCATTCCCTAGTAGGTGGATATGATGGAGAGAGCTTGTTCAATATCTTGGCAAAAAGGCATATAGACAAGGGAGACAGCATGTTCCTCTCTTAGCTGTGTCTGTGGATGTGGAGTGGTCAGTTTCCTTAGCTCCTGATGCTAATATGAACTCTCCTGCTGTGATGATGATTGAACTGAGACTTATAAGCTATAATAAACTCCTTGTTCCCAAAAGTATTTGGGCCCTGTATTCATTGTTACTCTAAGTGGCTTGGGTCCTGTACTCACTCAACAATGGGAAGATGAAACTAGTAACTTTGGTGCTTTTGGTACCAGAAGAGTGGGAAGTTGCTGAAAAACAAGCACAGTTACTTACCATAAACTGGAAGTGTAAGTTGGACCGGGGATTGAACATAGGGCCAGGCAAATACTCGACCAATTGTGCTATAACCTCATCCTGGTGTTTACATTTCATGGCACTAAATTATCTGTTTTCAGTAAATAGAATTCAATGACCTAAGAATGGAGAGGTCAGTGGGAGCTAAATCATGAAGGGTCTCAGAATGCTAATCTTAGAATTTCGATTTTATCTTAAATGCTATAAATATAATTTGAAATGCTTTAGGAGGGAAAGTGATTGCATATAGAAAATCACTAGGGCTTCACCCAAGGATGTATTGAAACAGCAACAGAGAAGATGGGAGAGGCTACTTGAGATATCTGTAGAAATCCAACTAAGGTATATCATAGACATGTGGACAATGGTAGCAATAAGTGTGGTATATAATTAACAGGAAATATAAATTCATTTACAAAGAGTAAAGTGAAAAGACAAGTAATTATGATGAAATTATTATTAGGAAGGTCTGCCTGGGAGAGAAAGTCATCTACTTTCTATTCAGGATGTTACTGATGTCCTTCCTAAGTTAGACTCATAACTATACAGATTTCTGAAAGTGTAAACGGAAATATTTCAAAGTTGAAAGCACTTTTGTAGCTTCTCTTTTAATACATGTAGGTAAACAATATTTCCAAAAACTCTATTCTATTTTACATGAGATCCCGAGAAATTTGCTTCCAAAAGATTCTTTTACAAGGAATGAAGTCAAACAAATAGATACAATGAAATATGCATGAAAGATAATTTCATATGCAAACAGCGTTTGTTTACACTTTCACAGGTCTGTAGCATACAGATCAGACAGAGAATGAGAAGGAGGGTGTTACATGCCAAGTATTTTTTTCCTTATATTCTGGATTCTGAGCATTTAAAGAAAGAAGAGGGTTTGTGAGAGGTACGGACTGAAGCAGAGCTGAGTGTCAGAGCCAGTGAGTCATTCTTCTCTAGCTTGCCATCTGCTCACAGACTTCTGTGAAACATAGATGAGAAGCTTAGGTCAGGTGTGGCAATGGGTGAGGTTGGTTTCCAAAGCAGCAACAAGAATATATGTGCTTCCCAGGTAGACACAGTTCTAAAAATAGACAATGGCCAGCCAAAGTGAAATTCAAATAGTAAATCTCTGCAAACAAAGTTGACCTGAAAAATTTGTCCAGTGATCCTTCAAAAAGCAAGAATGAATAAATGTTCTTGTTAAATTTAAATTGCTAGTTTTCAAAGAACTAGCCAATACTAATCTCTCTGTAAAGATAATGATTTAAATGGTAAAAAATAAGCTTTGTGTGAAATATGTTGAAGGTACAAAGAGAGAAAACATAAGACTGCAAATCCAGATGAGTTTCTCATGCCAGACCTGGAGGTTTGGGAATGACGTTTTGACTACTACTTGCAAGCTCCTGGTCTTTTTGCTTATACTGTCCTTTATTTTGGCTGTGCTGGGTGATGTCTGAAAGCACCAGATTTTCCAGGCTTCTTCACATACCTCTGAGTACTTGAGTTCCGGAAACTTTTTTATAGGAACATTGTGGCTGTCTTTCAGCAAGTCTGGTGATAAGATAACTTTGTATTTCACCCACTATTTCTAAGCTTATTGACATTTGTGTTCTATCTGTTGGTGCTTTCAACCCTTGCTGCCTTCCTCAGATGTCTGCCATTTGTCTCTGATACTTAGACCATCCTGACAGCCACAGCTCTGCACAGTCTTATCTGTTCCAGCTCTGCCAACATCATATCTCTAGCTACTGAGTGTTTTGAATAACCATATGTTCCTGAGTGCAAGGGAGTTCAGTCAAAGTCTAGGGAATATGAAGCGCATAATTAGATTCTCCTTGCTCACACTCATTTCCTCTTCAGAATACCATGATGGTCATTATTTGTAGAATTTTTTTGAGAAGAGTAATTCGAAGACTAAAATATATAAAGAGTCATTTTTATTATTAGAGTTCCGTTTTAAAATCCCTACTATCCTATGTACTTGGAAAATGTTTTGTAAAATTCTTACCACAGTTTCCCCAAGGTTGAAGCTATCATTCTGCTTTTCAGCGAAGGAAAAGTCAGACAGTATGAATTCCTTATGGTAGAGCTCAGACCTATAGGTTCTGTGGTTCCGAGAGGCCAGTTGTCCTTTCTGAGTGTTCCTTTGTGTTTTAACTAATAAAAGAGGAAGTTAACACTCCATGGTTACCACATACATATAAAGAAGGATAAAAATCCAACACTGTTACTTTCTAGTAATCGAGAAGATATATAGAGAAATTACTTGTCAGAATTTTGTCTGTCAACTTGATTAGCATGAAAGTTTTTAAATTTCGTCAATTGCTTACAAGTAAAGTTTTGATTATGACTGAGGGCAAAGTTGGACTTCATCTCAGAGCTGTTGCTTTGTGGAAGTGAAATCAGCACTAAACTTGTCTTAAAGTAGCTTTGGGTCTATTAAACTGTATTGTGGTCCAACCCACCTCCATGTCTTCTCCAAAAAGGTTCTCCATATTTGATAGAAATTTCTAACCAGAAGAATCTTGAAATCCTTGCATTTTTCTCATTGATCTTGGTTAATCATAGACTCTTTACTTATGAGATGTGTTAGAATTTGTGTCCCTTTGAGTCTTTACTCAATTATCAATACTTTCTTTTCCAGTCTTCTGCATTCCAGCTATACAATAGGTTTTATTTGTTTCTGAGTACCTTGCTATGTTTGCCTATGGTTTTCTCTCTACTGCAACTCTGTCCATCTTTTCCTTCAGGAGTAACTGTTACTGATGGTTTTGTGTCCTGTTCTTTTGTGTTGTGGAGAGAATATGGCTGAGAATCTATGTGTGTAGATTGGCAAGAATATGTTGTGATCAGTATATTTATGTGGCCCTCTTTCTTTGCTATTTAAAGTTTCTATATTTCATGTATTTATAGTTGAATGTTTAGAATATAATTTATTAAAATTATTTGTTACTATATATCTGAGTATTAGAAGTTTTATCAGAAAGATGGAGTGTCCATTATCCATGTTTGATTTCCATTTAAAAATAATCATTTTTGAGATAAATGAACACCCCAAATATTTGAGTTTTGGGGTTCTTGAAGGGAAGAAAACTAGAGCAATACAAAATTATTTTTATTAAAATCATGCTGCCAACAGAGGCATGCTGTTTTTGGGTTGATCAATTTTAAATAGGCACACACAGTAAATACCACCAATGAATACAAAGTAAAAACAACAACAACAAAAACCTATATCTGCCCGTGCTCACAAATGGTAGGCCAAGGTCACCCTGAGAGATGAACACTGAGGTGGTATTTATAACTTGACATGTAGACCATTCAGGAAAAAAAATCATATTGTCACAACAATTCTTCTTCAAAATTTCTTTTTTCACTAATTCATAAAACTCTGTTGAGGTTTCCTACTTTTATTACATCTACCCTTGAATGTGCTATTATAACAAGACTCCATTTTAACAGCTTTTTGTCTCTGGCCAGGGGGTGACATACAGTGCCCAGCAGGATGGAGTGAAGGGCATTGCAGGAGCAGCAAAATTGCAAAAGAAAATCAACAAACCACAATCCAGAACTTCAGAGACTCTATATCAATCACATAGAACTAGGCCAGCCTAATATCTCCCCATCCTGGAGCTCAGGGACATTTGCGGAAGAGGGGGCGGTAAGATTGTAAGAGCAAAAGGATGGGAGGAGCAACGATTTGCAAGATTCTCAACAACAGTTGGGGCCAAAGCAATCATAATGGGACTTTGCATGCCCTGCGAAATGTCCAATGCACTGTTGCCCTCATAAAGTCTAGCATCTGTTAAGGGCACCGAGATCCCTGGAGGCAAGGGATTGACAGCCATAGTAGTGATCTTATGCTTAAGGGGAACAAGAGAAAGGGCTTATGGAAATGCCACTGGGTCCTTATATGTCATCAGAGAGGAGGACCCAGTGGAGAGTTAGGCGTACACAATAAAGGACTCTCTGGGAATTGGGGGGGAGGCACTGGGGGATGGGGAGGTAGAGGAGGGGGAGGAGGGAGTTCAGGGGGAGGAGGGGGGAGGGAAGGAACTGGTAAAAAATTTTAACATGTATAATTACATTTTTAATAAAAAAATCTAAAAAAAAAAAAAGAACCTTAAAGGGCACATTCTCCGCAAAACCTTGAAGTTTGCATGATGTTCTTCAAAGGGCCCTTTTTACAAGAAGAGGTGAACTCGTTGCCATGCCAATCCCTGTTTGCAAGAGTGAATTCACATCCACAGGCGTTGCAACTTTTTGTCAATGCAAAATCTACTTGATGGTGACATAGCGTCTCTGTCACATTGTAGGCAACTCACGAACAAGTCTAGGACTTTCAACAGCAGAGTCTCTCAGGCCCCTAGCCTCCACAATCCTGCCTCTGTCTCCCAACAATAGTTGGCATTTACACCATTAGTTTGCAGGAGTTAAACATTGCAAAGTGTTGAGAAATCTTGGAGGTCTCTATGGTCAACCATGTAAACAGACAACACTGTCATCTGCTTTGCCCTTTGAATAGAAGAGAAAACCTACTAGACTCACTGAAGAATGAATAGAAAATGTTACAGTGAGGCCACACCTCCATTTCTCACTTGCCTGGAAGGGCTTTTCACTTCTCTGTAAGAAAATGTGGATTATTTCATGAATTTGTGCCTTAATTGTAACAGCAGTTGAAGCTTCATAGCACAGTTTTGATTTTTTAAAAAATAAAATTATAGGTACATGTTTAATGCATATGAATTAGAAAGTTTCTACCTGACAGGGATTTAATCCAGTAAAACACATTTACTCAAAGCATATACATACCTGATATGGAGTTAAGGACAGAGAATAATATATTGGTTTCCTTCTTTTTTCATTATTACTTTTGTTACTTAAACTTGTTCTTTGACAGCTTCACAAATGACCATTATGCATGGCACCCACTCCCTCCTTTATGGCCTCCTATCTTTCTACCACCTCAGTTATGTTCCTTCTTCCCTTTCAAATGTCTTTCTCACATTCATGTAGGTTTGCTTTGTTTTGTGACCCACTGAATTTAAACAGGGCTACGTGTGCAGTTATGTGTCTGGAACCAGGCACTGGAACCTGGTGGACTCAGCAGCAGGTGCTCAGCTGAAAACAGTGACAGATCGTGTCCTAGAATTGATCAGTGAAGGTTAGGTCTTAAGTACCGCCGCAACTCATGACTGATTGTTGACAGGACCAATCCAGTGTGGGTCCAGTACTGTTCGTTTCAATCATGTGTTGTAAAAAAAAAACAAAAACAAAAACAAAAACAAAAAACTCTTAGACTTTGGGAAAGTGCTGTATTAGACAGAAAACTGGTTTTGGGGCAGTGAATACTACAGATTAGAAAGCAATCATAAAGATGCAGCAATTCTGTATCCCTGAGTTAGGCTCTTGATTCTAAGCAATTTTCTTTTGTTCTTGTTGTCCTTCCTACAGCCATCGGAGTGATGCCATCCATTCTGGTTCCTACCTGGAGGCAATGTCCAATGATAAAGTGGCAAGGTGAATCTCAATAGTTTTCTGTCACTGCCCTGGATCCTGCAAACTGGAAACACTTATTGCCTCTGCTTGTGGAGCCAGAAGAGAGCCCAAGGAGTCAACACTTCTGGAATTCTTCTGGTCTAAATTTTAATCCTGACTGCATTTGCATTTTACTGCAAACCAAACCTTTCCTTATGCTGTGCTTAACTTTCAGAGACTGTAGGCTGTTCTGATCTTTCATGCTTTAAGATCATTTGCTTCAAGTAGGAGAAGGCAACTCTTGAAAAGAACAACAGAAAAGGAAGGAGGGAAGGAAGAAAAGAAGGAATGGAGGGAAAGAGGGAGGGAAGGAAGAGAGAGAAGAAGGGAGGGAAGAAAAGGGAAAGGGAGAAAGGGAGGAAAGAAGGAAAAAAGAAAGGAAGGAGGAAGTTAGGGAGTGAGGAAAAGGCAATAAAGCAAGAAGGAGGAAAGAAAAAAGGAATGAAAGGAGAGGGAGGGAGAGAGAGAAATCAAAGAACTGCATGCAACATGAAATCTGAAACTAAAGTTATTGCTTTTTTTCCCTCTTTCCCCAATTGAGATTCCAAGTACCTGAAACAGCTAACATGTTCCAAAGTTCTATGCTTTTTCTTTCAGTTTTTGCCTTTCCTTGTTATGTATGTAGACTGTAGAAGTTTAATCATCTTTTTTCTTAGTGCTAATGCATACTGATAAATTCCTAAAGTTTCCTCTCTTTTTTTCCTTCCAAATAATACCCAACCCACTTTAATCAATCATGTTGAACACATTTCCTTTCACATCGCAATCCTGTTCTCACTTAACCGCCGAAGTTTTGTGAATTATTTACTTAGAAACAAAGAGAAATCTGATCTAAACCAACAGCATAAAGAACAAGTAGCTGTTTTTTTTTTTTTTTTTTAATCTTGGAAATTCAGGGATCAGCTCTCAGAGCTGGTTGGAGTTAGAAATATTGGTTGTGCTGTGAACTTTCCTTTCCTTTTCCTAAGTGCACCCCAATTTATGGCAAGTGATTCACGTGTGGACGGTCTATGGTACAAAATTGAAACCTCCATCATGACATGTCTTAGAAGTGATTTTGTGAGCCCAGTCCATGAGTCGCTATGCAGGCAGTGAATTTTCTGGAAGTAATGGGAAATGTAGACAAGAAGAGAATGTCAGAATGAAAGAAAAATGACAGAAAAAAAAAGAAAATATTATCATCTACTTCATAAAATACTGAAATTATTGGGTAGATGAACACAATTTCTGGTCTTTCTTAGCTGTGCCTCATAAGGACAAACGAAAAAGTTTGTCTTTCTCTGTTCAGCATGGGCGATGCTCCAGTCATGGTTGGTTGTGGTGCAGAGATGAGCCTTGTTCTTTGGCCAATGAAGCCTCTTTGTTCTAGATAACTAGCAGAAATTAAATGGACAGCTAAGTATGGAGGAGGGAAGTCAGTGATAGATCTTTATGTAAATTTGAGCCCAAATAGCAATAAGTGAAATCAAGGGAAAGGTTAAAGAGGTGAAAGTTGTTACAGGAACACTAAGTAGTTTTTTATTTTAAATGTGCACTTCCGGCCCTGGTGGACAGAGCCTGGGAAATCCCAGGGTGAAGCAAGAAGGAGGTAGCAATCCAGAGTGATTCTGGAAGTCACCCTTGGCCCTCCACAGAGGCGCGCACGCACGCGTGTATGCACACACACACACACACACACACACACACACACACAAATAAAATATTTTAAAAAATTAACTCACAAATAAAACCAGAGTTGTCCAACAGTAGCTACCTGTAGCTGCTTGTTCTTGAACTAAGCGTCTCCTAAGACTGCAAGGATCCTGGAAAAGTCTCATTCCTCAATGATGTTGGAGGGCTGAAGAAGCTTCATTGTCAGCAAGGAGCAACAGTAAACCCAAAGATACTGGACTCCAACGTCGGCGATGAACAGCAGCGAGGTCCATGAGACTAGGCTCTGACAGCTGTGAAAACAGCAGCAAGGCCAAAAGGGTGCAGCTCTGACGTCAGCCGAGAATAGAGGCAGCAGCGGCAGCAGTAAAACTAAGAAGCCACATGTCCAGCACTTCAAACCAGTCCAAACACCAGAGAACAGGAAGGAAACTGACTGTGGATAGGATCAGATGTTTCACTCCTTACTGGCCTTGAATGACAGTGGCTTTGCTTATTTATTGAATTGTGTACCTTTGTCTCCATTCTCTTGGGGGGGGGGGTCTTCTTTACTCTTCCCTCATAGTTATAATCCTTTGAAGTTTTAATGAGTATTATAGAGTTTTCCTTTAAGTGTGTCATTATGAGGGCTTAGAACTAAGTTGCACTTATAAGGGAAAACATGTGATGTCTAAATTTCTGTGCTTGGGATACTTCGCTCAGTATAATTTCTTCCAACAACTCCATCCATTTACCAGTAAATTCCATTAATTCGTTTTTTTTTTTTTTAGAGCTCAGTAGTATTCCTTTGTGTATATGTACTACATTTTCATTATCCATTAGTCAAGGGTTGGGCATTTAGGTTGATTCCATGACTTTGCTATTATGAGTAGTGCTGCAATGAACAAGAAAGTACATATGTCATTACAGTTAAGATGAAGCATTTTTTGGGAACATTCCCAGTAGTGGTATAGCAGGGGCCATATGGTATTTCAATTTTTAACTTTTTTAGAAACTGCCATACTGATTTCCAGAATGGTTGTACAAGTCTGCATTCCCACTAGCAATGTCTGAGGGTTCCCTTCTTTCCGTATCCTCTCCAGCATTTGTTGTATGTATTTTACATTTTATCTATTTTGACCCTGGTGAGATAATATGTCAGGGTAGTTTTGATTTTCATTTCCCTGATGGCTAGGGAGGTAGAACATTTTTAAGGTATTTGCTGGACATTTATAATTTGTCCTGCATTATATAAATGTGGACTATCCAGGGCTGGAAAGATGGCTCAGGGGTTAAGACTCTGCCTTGCAAGAAGTAGGTCCTGAGCTCAGATCCCAGGTCTCATGTAAAATCACCAGACTGAAACAGCGGCAGCCTGCCCTTCCAGTCCTAATGGACAGAACCTGGGAAATCCCAGAGCAAAGCAAATAGGAAGTAGAAGTGATTCAGGATGGTTCCCGAAGTCACCCTTGGTGTTCCACAGGGACATACGGTGTTCTCTGACATACATATACATACTCACACACACACAAAACTCACAAATAAATTTAAAAAAATAAATATAGAATATTGTATTAATATGTATGCAATGAATGTTATTCTATTTCACTGATAGGATATGAGTGAATATCCATAAAATATGCTCTGGTGAATTTTAATTATTTTACAGCAGATGCAGAATTTAAAACAAATACTTCAAGAAGCATATTCTTAATGCTGTTTAAGCACCTTGTTGGTATGGGTCAAGACTTTAAAAACATTATAAATTTCATTTGGATTTGTCACATTTATTAGTACTTAAAATAGGCTATTCCCCTTTCTACATGTTTCCTTATTATTATTAATTTGGATTGGTCAGATTCATTAATAACAAAAATTTATTAATCATTCTAATTTTAAGGAAATGTTTAAAACTGAGTTTCTTGTCATATCACACTGGAATATGTGTACTTCATGAACATACCATATTTCCTTCAGTTTTAAATAGAAGATAGGGAGAAATAGAAAGTGACTGAAATTTATAAAATCGTTATTCTTGGAAAGTAGAAGATTTTTACTTTTTTCAAAAAAATTCAATTCAGGCTGAAAGATGGATGGCTCAAGAGTTAAGACTCTGCTTCATAAGCAGAAGGTTCTGAGTTCAGATCTGAGGTCCCACGGAAACAAAAAGTCAGACAGAAAGACAGGCCTGCACTTCTGGCCCTGGTGGGCAGAGCCTGGGCAATTCCAGAGCAAAGCAAAAAGGAGGAGAAGCAATCCAGGATGAGTCCTGAAGTCACCCTTGGTTCTCCACAGGACAAATGAATAGGTGGCTATAACCTTTTATGCACTAACCAAGACCCTCTCTAGCAGAATGCTTTGCATTGACATGACCCATGGGGTGCTGAGAAATGCTGGGAAAGATGGTGAGCTTTTTGGGATCATTTGAGAGTTCTTACATGGGTTTTTCCCTCAAAGCTGCTACTTGCAGAGTCGTGCCTGGAATCCCTAGGATCATCAACCTAGTTAATTGCATAGGAAGCCAAAACCACCCCGTTGCTGAAAGACAAGCTAGAAGCATTCCAAAGATGCATAGAGCTGAGTAGAAGCAGTATTAGATCCCTTCCTTTCCTCATCAAAATTTAGCAAGTCTAGGTGGCAGATCTGCTCTGCCCACAGTGTGGTACGTTGTGGCCAAGAATCATCCTTTTCTAAAAAAAGAAAACACAAAAAAACATTATTTTACCTTCATTAGAAGAATGTGGCAGAATACTACTCTTTTGTATGACAGTTTTATGGGCAGCAATCCCCCAAGCAACTGGGTTGTTCCCAACAGCTGCCATCTACTGCTGTCTGATATTTCCTAAGTCCCTGGAGTAACAGATGAGTGTTTCAAATGTGAATGAATGAACAGAGGCATTGTGAGCAAGCTTGTGAAAGACTTAGTCACTGGGAGGGGAGTCAATAACCCAGGGCCAGAACTACACTGCTACAAAAGGCAAAAATAAGCTCTCATTGGACTTAAACCATGAGCAGCGTTTCCCCCGCCCTTACTGTTTCAACTGAACTGACAAAGATTGTGGTGTGCAGCTTGGATGCTGTGGTGGTACCATGTGAACCATTGTCTACAGCAGGGCCTAATTTTTAATGAGGTCGTTTGGAGAGAGGACTTGGGGGCTTAGTGCTGTGTCTGGCTAAGAAATGGTGAAATGGCATCATTATTACAAAGCAAAGAACACAGAAGGAGTAAAAAGAAAAAGTGGCCATAGGTAGCTCTGCTGAAAGGAGCACACTTCTATTCCATTGTTAAAGCTCCACTTAAATAGTTTTATGAACTATATTTATATAATATTCCCATGTATATTACATACTTGTGGGTAAGATTTCATTTCTGATGAAGGCACACCTGCATTTGGCAAACTGAGTGAAGTTACAATTAATTTGTAGCGTTTAGATTAATATCTCAGAAAAAGTTTTGTTCCGAATAATGGGTGATTCCTAATTTTATTTTTATTTTTGCTTTAACTCATAATAATTAATTTATTTGAAGATCTAATACTTTCCCATGGGGATAACAGAATGTGGCGTTGGACAGTTCTGTGCATATATTTTCAGAAATGTCATTTTTGCTCATATTCCTCTTGAAATCTTCTTTGTAGTCTTTTAAGTCCGCTTGGCCTTAAACAGAATGTCTAAACCACCCTCCTCCCCAAGACTCTCAAAACCTCCTATAAGAAGGGACAGTAAGAATGTAAAATCTGTAGGAGAGCAGGTATGCGACCAGATAGAATCTTGAGACTGAAAAGTTGTTCTATCCATCAGCTCACTAAAAGTATGAGTACTTCCACAATACTTGCATAGGATTTGGCCTATTTCATCAAGGAAAGAGAAAGATCTCAGTGGACTCTAAGACTCCCTGAGAGACTATTGAGAATTAATGCTGGCAGAATTAATCAATTAATCAACCTTGATCAAACTTATAGAGCAGAGTGGCCTGTTCACTCTGGTCTCTGACAATTCTGAATTTTGTTTTTAGCTTCTTTTTGTCTTAACAGTATCATATGCTATACCCTCACAAGGACCCTTTGTTCTCATAAGTTCAACAAGTGTCTTGTAGAAGACCATGGGGCAGTTAAATTAATGTGCCTCAGACCGTTGCAGTGCTGTGTTAAAACATGTGATATGTCTTATAAAGAGCAGAATTTTATCTTCCACAGTTCTGAGGCTGGAGATCCAAGATCATGGATGGTTCCATACCAAGCTTGGTGTTTAAGGAGGGTTTTATCTCTGATGCCAAGAGTCCCAGACAGGACCTCACTACTGTACCTTCTGTGAAGGTCCTGAGCTAATTCCTTCCAATATTTTTGCAAGATATTAATCCAGTCATAAGGGTGGAGCCCTCAAAGGATTGTTAATATCATCAGAGGTTAAGTTTCAACACATGAACTTTGAGGGACATACAGAGCCGCACAGAAAAACTAATGAAGCTTAAAGTAGATGACTGATTTCGCTAAGGTAGGACTGTATGTGAAATAAAATGTGTTAGGAAAGGGTGAAAAGAAACAAACAACGTGTCTGATTAAATAAAGTGAGTATAAAGTTGTCTAGAGAAAAGGATCTGTTCTACTCAACTTTCTGACTTCATCCTCTCAGATCTGGAGGAATGTCTTGGAATCTTCTATGGACATTCACTGTTGATCAGAAAACAAAGCAAAAACAAAAATAACACTTTTCGGCCTAAGATCTTGACAGCCTACTGAGTTTAGCTGCTTCTTAATCTTAATGCCTTCATTAGTACATTAGAAAACAACCTCCTTCAGATTTCTGCTATTAGAGTGATTTACCTTCCTGTCCTTCTGTACCTGCTAGCACTGCCTCACTTCTCTTACTGTAGTTAGATTTAAAAAACGGGGATAGAGTAATAATACAAGCAAATATTTCAGGCAAACCTGAAATCTGTACTGAAGATCTGTCTCTTTGGAGTGTGGAGATCATGTTCAGTCATCATGTCTGAATGCTAAAGGAGTCTGAGACAGTCAAATAGCCAGGTCAGAAAAAAGATATTTTTGTCAAGCAGGCTCAGAACTTTGCAATCAAATTGTTTTAATATTATTTCCGCTGCTGGGTTAAAATAGCCTACATTGACAACTTAGAGGAAAAGGGTTTATTTCAGCTCACAATTCAAGGTTCAGTTTATCATGGTGAGGAAGTCGAGGCAGCAGGAGCTGAAAGCAGCCGGTTACAATGCGGTAAAGAAGCAGAGAGCAGGTGATGCGTACATGTGGGTATTCAGCTGGCTTTTTTATCTTTATTTAGCCCAGGACCCCTGCCTAGGAAATGGTACCATTCACAGTGATGGGTCCTTCCCTCATCAATGAATCTGACCAAGATGAACCCCAACAGGGATGCCCAGGGACTCTTGTTACTATTGATTTAGGTTGACCTGTAAGACTAATTATTACTCAACAAATACAAAGCAGTAATAGTTTTTAATTCTCTTCTATTTGGAGTAGGACCATGAAGCACACTATATCTTCTCTTTGAAAGTCTAAATATTCTTCTTACTGTTCCTCGAACAGCAACATGAAAGCTATTTCTACTGCAATAGTGGTTTCACCGGTATCTCTGCCTAGATTCTTATTCCACCTACTGCAATGACCTACTGCAATCTTCGAGAAGAGCTAATCAGAAGTGTCCTCCTTTCTGAATGCCTGTATAGATTATAGACGCACTTGATTCTAATCAGGTTTCTGCTTTCCCCTCTGTCATTCTTTCACCCTCGGCCCCTGAATTTTAATCATAACAACTACACGTTGCTCAATTCCTTCAGCCTTTTCCTTACAGCCACACTTCTGACATCATCTGACAAAAAATTTGGTCAAGAGATTCTTCTTTCTGAGAAACTTGCTGAACTGAAGTCCCTCTTCCGCCAACAAGTGGAATCAATCCACAACATGTCCCATCTCTCTGTAACAAAATTCTGTTATATTGCTTTCCATGTTGAAATCCTTTAAGGAATTCCTGAGCAAAATGACTCTTGCCTTTCAAAATGATACTTGGCACATCATAGGTATTTAGGAAATATTTGCTAAATGCGTAACAGAGTTAATGAGGAAAAGTGTGGAAATTACTGTCTCAGCAAATATGAAATATGTTCTTTAAGGGATGATGATTGGATTCATAAAATTTTTGAAATCTTAGTTTTCTTATTTATGCCTAAAATTAATATTCTGTCAGCCGATTTGTTGAGAGATCCATTTCCCATGGGGTCATTTATCCAAACAACCAGTTTGTTTAGCTCACCAAGTTGACCCAAACAAATATTTTAGAGATGGGAGTTTGGTGTACTTCAGTTGAAGAGCGCAAAGTGTCTTTGAGTAAAGGATGCTGGGACCTTCAAATCTACTGAGTGCTGCTGTTAGAGTCCTCTCCTTGTGCATCCAGGTTCTATCTCCCCTGCCCCCAAGTTTCCCTGTTAAATTAGTAGAACATACTCAGTGCTTTGCACTGAATCTCTGCACTGGCCTTTTGCCAGCAGAGGGGCCCCTTGATCTGCATGGGTTTCAAGATCCAGATGCAATGAACTAGCAGAGTATCTATGTTTCACAGTAGCTGTTAGGATGGCACAGGCAAGCCATCCAAGTGGCCTCTGGATTAATCTTCAAACACAGTTAAAACCACCCAGGTAAATGTTAATCTCTGAAAACTGTCCATATAGATAAAAAGTGAACAAGCTTTATACATAATATAGAAATAAAGCAAAAATTTTTCAGCAGGTGAAATTAGATACTAGAGTTCTGGGAAATTGGAAACAATTTTAAAAGATTAAAAAGAAATCAACATGAAATGATGAAATGTTAGTTATGGTCATAGAAAACATTTGGAAGAGAAAAGACAGATCATCCAGTGACCTTCAGGTGTGAGAAATTAAATGTTCTTTTAAAAAATTTAAAATATTTAAAATTAAAATTTTTTAAAAAATTCTGCTTCATCACACCATTGTTTTAATTATTATATTAAAATTAGGCTTTGGACTTCAGCATACTTTTTAATGTAATAATTAAAACAATAGTGTGATAAAGCAGCATTTGAATTTATGACATGACACATGTGACTATGTGATCCTCACTGAAATCCAGCATAGTTGAGTAACAATTTGACCATCACATTTATTTTTTTCCTTTATATACTGACTGTGTAGAGTTTGAAACGTCATCATGTTATGTGCCAATGTTATGAAGAGCCAGGCAAATGATGTCTTAGTACCACTTGAAAGCCTGATTTCCATACCACAAAGGTTTCATCACAAAAGCTTCCACCAGACAGAGTTAAACAATATTGTCTTCAGTTTCCAGACAACTAGACATTGCAGTTTCCCCGGCTCCTGGTAATATCTAAGTCATGAGTGGGAAAGATTGAAACTTAAAACTGGATTTTTACATGAATGAAAGAATACTCTAGGGGACATGGGCAACCAGGAGAGCTGAGTTTTATTAGTAAGCTATGGAAGTGTTCGAGTGTTGGTATGCTGATTAAACTTCATGCAATAGTGTGGAGACCTTGTGGTTTCCATGAAGACTGATACAAGAACGTTGCTAAAACCACTATGAGGCAGGCATTCCTGGGAATGTGGGATACTGATTCTGACATGACTTCCTTCACTCAGATATCTAAAGGACGCTAAACTGTGTCCACTTTTTAGTATCACGTCTTCCAGCTCTTCCTGCCACTCTACACTTTGATAAAACTGTGGGAACTCAATTTGCTCCATGGCTCCAGTGACATATCTGCCAGGAAGTAACATGCAGAAACACATGCATGGCAGGTCCAAGCATCCAAATGAGTTTTTGAATCAGCTAATGTGGAATCTTGAGGGCTTTTTAAATATTATGTTTAAGCATTATTTCCATACTGTGAAGAAAAGAAATACAAAAAAAGAGAAAAGAAGAAAGAAGTTCAAAAGTACAAGAGGAAAAAAGAAAAACATTTCATACTCTGATAGTATGAAATACTAGATTTCTAGATAGATTTGGCTAATGCATAGCACAGAATCAAGAGTGAAAACTTGGTTTCCTGATTTTATGTCCTGGAATCATTGTCCTCTAATATGTTGTTTCCCTCAATTGATAAATTATAAAAGCAATAAAAACTAACAAAATTTGTTCTTGCTATAATCTAATAAAATGATCAGTTACAAAAGTTATCATTGTATCATATCATAACTGCCAAGTCAAAAATGTATTAAAAGAGGAACCCATCAATAGTAAAACAATTAGATTTTCTAACAATAAGTAAAAAATCAGCCCATTTTCTAAGGACACAATTATATTGTAATGACGTAAAACAGAGACAAGAGAATAACTTGAAAGAATGACTGAGAAGTTGTAGAGTTCATAAAATTATAATTGTTTCATTAAGAGACCTACATAAATGGTCTCTTGGAAATTTATGAACCTAATACTTTGGTCGATTGAATTGTGTATGTATATTTATATGTAGATGTATAGGGCTTTGTTTTTCCTCCGCAACAAGAAGGTTAAATTTTGTTTTATGGAGTATCTAAAGATTTTTTTCCTTAATTTTTTTCCAGATTTAAATTCTCAAGCACAAATGTACCCTCAGGCCTTTTTCTCCTCTAAGTGCTGTGATTTCAGGTGATCCCTTGTTTCAGAAAAAAAATATAAACATTGAATTTATTAAGGGTGAAAAATATTTAGTAAAGACTACTAAGGCTTAGATATGCCTAAAACTTTAATGGAAAATCAAAGAGATATATTCAGTGAATTAAATAAATCAAAATACTTGGGAAAAGGCACCAAGTGACTCAGTCTTGTGTCTAACTAGGGAACCTCTAGGTTAGCTTCTAATTTATCCTCATAATTTACTGAGCACTTGTTGCTTTTGATAATTCAGCAGATGCGGTTTTAATTGAAGAATGTACTCTATAGGTACTAAATTTACCAGTAAAATACACATCAGTTACACTTTTATTTAAACAAATGCTGAAAATAATTCTGGATCTAAAATAGGAGAGAGGATTCTCCATCTCGAGAATATCTAGCCCTTCTCCTCTAATCTGCATTTGAAGTAGCTTTCTCATCAGCCTATCCTTCCCTGGGAAACAGATTCTCAGAGAAAAGCATTATTCCTTCACAATACCTCTAGATCCTTTATGATTTCTCTTAATTCATCTACTCACAAAATAGAGACATAGAAAATTATTCCTGTTTTTACAGAGGAATAATATTTTGTTTCATTTTTGAGTTATTGTTTCTTAGCACTTGACCAAGACAAGAGTTTATGCTTCTAATGCAGAAAGATAATTATGGCACATTTTAAATCTTTTTTTCCTGTTCAGTGAGATTAGGATTGCTGAGAATATCTCTAACTTTCCTTTGTTTCTTCCATTCTATTGATAAGAAGTTGTGCCTCATGATGGTAAAATTAAAAAAAAATAGTAAAACCCACTTTGGTTTGAATTTTAATGACAATTAAATACTTTTTAACTAATGGATTTTGTAGAATGGATTTATAGCAGTAACATTTCAGGGACTGAGGCAAAATGACTGGAAAAAAATCAAGGGAATTACAGATAAGAGTGTCATCCCTTAAGCACACATAGTGTCAAATAAGTGCTATCAGTTATTGCACTTGCTTTTAAAAGAAAATGCATGAAGCTGTAAAGACCCTTCAGTGGTCTCTATCTCTAAACATTCTTAGAATATGGTATTTTATTTTCTTGGAGAGTCAGCCAAATACAAATTAAGTTTCTGAGGCATAAATTTAGTGTGGTACTATATAAAAGAGAGCAAGAAAAGAAGGTATAACCTGAAAATGAATATTAAGTCAAGTGAGTAGGGTTAATAATTGAGACAGTCTGCATCAGATGCTGGCTTCACAATTGAGAATTGAGCCACTGGGTATGAAAAATTACTTAGTTAAAGAAAGCCCCTGAGAAAACCTGTAGGAGATGATTCAATTTATGTGACAAGATCCAGGCCATAGTGGGTGATACTATTCCCTGGGCAGGTGAACATAATAGGAAGTTGGTGAAAATTGACAGATTTGATAGCTGGAAAGAATGTCCTTCTCTTGGCTCTTCCTGTGAGTATGGTGAAGCTAGTTCCGTCAACTGTTGATGTTGGTAACTGGCCGGCTATTATGATCCACCTTAACATAAAAGTCATGAGCATAAATAAACACTTTGTTGTTCTAAGTCGTTTGTGCCACATGTTTGCACAATGGGAGAAGCAACTAAGACAGTGAAGAAATATAAGATCATGATTTAAATGCATAGAGATAATGGTAATGTATAAAGAATGATGATACTTTTGAGAGTTGTTTGGTGGTAGAAAGATTGTTTAACACAAGAGTGTTTCGCGCTGCTCGTCTCGCCAGCAAGAACGACGCAACACGATCAGGATCCTTCTGTAGCAAGCTTTAATGCATCTTGAGAGGGAGAGCACTAGCTTTCAGCACGGAGACCCCAACTGCCTAAACCGCCACCCTTATATAGGGATTCTGTCCCGTCTTGGACGTGGCAGCACCTGATTGGTAGTGGGCGTGTCACCCGAGGTGGCGTGATGGTCTCGCGATCAGGGCTAGAGCGGGAAATGGGCCTGGCGCTTGCGCATTGGCTTGTTTTGCTGAGAGGAGAAGGGGAACTGGCGCCATCTTAGAATGGCGGCATGCAGGGCGGCGCCCTACATCTCCCCCTTTCTTATCAAATATGATAGCAATGAGGTGACCACCCAACTCAGGCGAAAACAGAGGCCAAATCCTCATAAAAAATTCGTCCTGCCAATTTTGTGAGGAAGGGATTCTGGGGCAGGTAACCCTTTTGCAAGATGGCGTGTTTTCCAGAGTAAACTCTGTGCGATGCTTTGCTCGTCAACCTGTGTGGGCTGCCTATGCCAGACACTCGTCCTCGTGCAATGCAACAAAGGTGCTGAGGGTGCATGAGCTGTTTGGCCGGCGATCAACCTTTATTCTTGCTTTAATGCTGCAAGCCAGATCTCAGCAGAGGTCCCATGTTCTAAAGCCCTAAGTGCCTGAGTGACCATGATTTTTTCTCGTCTGGCCCTGTTAGAAAATTTACAGAAGAGCCAAGACAATATTGCCAGACCGAGACGGAACAGAATTCCAAATAGTCCCACCCCCACCCATTCCTTGAAGTAGGAAAAAGCTGAGGAAATCCAGGAGGCGAATCCCGACGTCAGAGATGGGTCAAGGCGGGTTGAGTTGACGTGCATAATGGCGACTCTGAGTTCTCGTTAAAGATATGGCCGAGGTAGTCCAGCGAAGGCTGTCAGTAGCCGCGGTAGTTCCAACGATGGCTGCCCACAGCTAGTTGCTCAGTTTGGTAGTCAAGTAGGTGCTGGCTGAAGGCTCGAGAACTCCTGGAGTCTTGGAAGGTCGAAGGAACCGGGCAGCCGGAAGGAAGAACGATTCCTAGCACAGCTGCAAGAAGGGATCTGTTCTCCTTGGTGGCTTCTTTTTATAAGAATCCTTTGAGAGCTTTGGAGTTCTGATAGGATCTAGGGCGTGTACTATCCTTTCAAGTAGTCTCAATTGATCCTTTCCAGAGGTGGTCTCAGCCCAGCTTAGTTAATACCCTGTGTGTCAAGTTGACACCCAGGCTTAACTATCACAAGTCCACCCCTTGTCAACTTGACACCAAATCACATTTCCTTAGGCCATTAAAAATTCTCCAAATAGCTCCGCCTAACATAATATAGTTATCCACGTACAACCGCACACGCATTATTTTTCCAAGATCAATGACAATGCCCTTTGAGAAATCCTTAGTCTTAGTGTCCCATAACACAATATCATAATGTAGATTACAGCATTTCATCTCACCAGTTCTGTAACATAAACGGCATGGGCAGGGGGAACGTGGACATTATCCCCCATCTGTGCTCGGAGCGAGACTGGAGATTTCTCATCAGGATCAGCATTATCAGTCTTAATATCTGTGGCTTCATTTTCTTGGATATGGATGTTTCTTGTTAGCCGTTGTGGGATCCAAAATGGATGTTCTTCGCTCTGTGGAAAGACACATACAGCTCCCCTGGACCTAATTAAAACTGGATCCGGGCCTTTCCATTGATTAGTCAAAATATCTTTCCATTTTACTAACTCCTGTGGTCTCTGAGGTTCTGAGCAATGTCTGTCAGCGGCACTTCTTCCTGATTCATCTAAGTTGAGAAAGTTCAGAGTGAAAAGTGCCAAAGATAATGCTGCCTTTGGACCAGGAGATAGGGACGCTATGGGTCCCCCTTTTTGTTTAATTAGATAAGATTTGAGTGTCCGGTGGGTTCTTTCAATTATGCCTTGACCCTGGGGGTTGTAGGGCAGGCCAGTAATGTGTGTCACTTGTAGCTGTGAGCAAAATTGTTTGAATTTTTGGGAAGTATAAGCTGGTCCATTGTCTGTTTTTAGAACCTTAGGTTTGCCCCATGCACTCCATGCTTCAAGGCAATGTTGAATAACCTGAGAGGTCTTTTCACCTGAGAGAGAGGTGGCATGGATGATGCCCGAGTAGGTGTCTACAGAAACATGTATATATTGAGATTTCCCAAAAGAGGGGATGTGAGTCACATCCATAGGGGAGACATGTGGATGGACCCAACATAGGGGTCCATTTTGCCAAATAACCGCGGTGGGTAGGTCTTTAGTGGGTAAGACACACAAAGCAAGTTGGGCATGGGCCATTGCCAGCTCAATTTAGAGCTGTAATGGCCATGGGATTTAGGCTTCGGGGGGAAGCAATGTGGTTGTCTCCTTCTAGTATATCAAACAAGGGTTTTAATTCTGTAGATGGGATCTTGAGAAAAGGTCTAAGCCAGTTGATATTGCCTAGCAACTTTTAGAAATCATTTAGAGTATGTAGATTATCCTACATACTCTAAGCCAATCTTGTAAACCTTTGTTTTTTTTTTTGTTTTTTTTTTTTTGGGAGCTATAGCATTGTGGCATTCCTGTGAGGCTTGTTCAAAGATTATTTGTTCTATAAAAGGAGCTATAGTATCTGGATCACCAAAAATCTTTCCAGCCACATCCATTATCCTAGCCACATATTCAGAAAAAGGTTCTTGGGGCCCCTGTATAATTTTTGTAAGCTGATTTCCTGTTTCTCCCTTTTTGTTAAGAGCCTTCCAGGCCCTAATAGCCGTACTGGAAACTTGAGCATAAGCACCCCAGTGAAAATTAGCCTGATCAGTAGTAAACGGGCCTTGACCGGTTAATAGCTCAAAGGTCCATTCTCTTTGTTCAGGGGTCAGCGAAGAGGCATTAATCCTAGCCTGGTTTTGTGCTGCTTCATGCCATAAGGCCTTCCATTCCATGTATTGACCCATAGTAGGTAATGCAGCCTTAGCGATAGTTTGCCAATCAGTGGGCGTTAGTGCATGTAAGGCTAGGCGTTCTAGCTGTATTATAGTGAAATTTGCATTAGGCCCATATTTTCTAACGGACTCAGCCAGTTCTTTAATCTGATTAAAATCAACAGGAGCATGAACTCTCCCCGTCTCTCCCTCGTAAATTGGAAAGGCAAGGCTGAGTTTATGGCGAGTCTGTTTGGGTAATCGTGAAGCAGAGGGTGCAAAAGGAGGCGGAGCAGAAGGGACAACCATTAGAGGTCTTTCCTTCATAGGCTGTCTATGAAGAGGGCGCCATTCTTCTGGGTCATATGCGGCAGCCGCTTCTTCAAGCTCGGCCTCATCCTCTGTGTTTATCCTCGAATCTTCATCATCAGAGGAAGTAAAACTAAGAGCGGCAAGCTCTTGGGTTGGACATAACCTAGGTCTTGAAGTGGGGTCATATATGGGCTCCCACCATGAACCTGGTTTTTTGTTTGGGGGATTAGATGCATTATCTAGTTCTCTTTCTTTATCTTTGTCAGACTCTTTGGTAAGTTTGTTTTTACTCACTTTTCTTCTCTCCCTATCCTTATTAGGTTGTCTGGGAGGTCCTTTTTCACTTATGACGGTTTGGGGTTCTTTTTTACGCGTACCCATCCTCTCACTACGCTCAGATTCTGACATGCCCTCTTGCACTGTTTCTAAAGTGAGCTGTCCTGCCGATCGGGCCTTTTCGCAGTTTTCGTCTTCAAGACAGTTTTTTATCATTTTCCAAATAAGATCACAACAATAACGAAAACAGAAAACAAAGAGAGTGAAGGATATCAGGATTACTGTTGCAAGAATTTCAGGAAGCTCGATCATTTTGAATTAGGAAGGTGAAAGAGTGAACATACCTTTCCGAGGCGTAGTCTGCGCTACAGTTCTGAACCCTCCCTGTCACCAGGGGGTCTCCGACGGTGCGGACGATGTGGTTCCCGGGTTTCGGCACCAGTTGTTTCGCGCTGCTCGTCTCGCCAGCAAGAACGACGCAACACGATCAGGATCCTTCTGTAGCAAGCTTTAATGCATCTTGAGAGGGAGAGCACTAGCTTTCAGCACGGAGACCCCAACTGCCTAAACCGCCACCCTTATATAGGGATTCTGTCCCGTCTTGGACGTGGCAGCACCTGATTGGTAGTGGGCGTGTCACCCGAGGTGGCGTGATGGTCTCGCGATCAGGGCTAGAGCGGGAAATGGGCCTGGCGCTTGCGCATTGGCTTGTTTTGCTGAGAGGAGAAGGGGAACTGGCGCCATCTTAGAATGGCGGCATGCAGGGCGGCGCCCTACACAAGAGTGAGAAAGTGACTCAATGGTGATTTGCTAACCTGATAATTCTTTTGTTTGGACCATGTGAGGCTAGAGGGTAAATGCAAACTCACTGTATAAAAGGACTAAGCAGCATGCATAAATTGCTGCAGGTGGTCTTTGTTTGCGCTGCAAAAACAAAATATTATAGCTTAGAAATATCTAGGTTACAAGTAACAAATATATTTTTCAATTTTAGAGGTTAGAAAGTTCAATATCAAAACATGAACAATTTTTTCCCACTGAGATCCCATTTCCTCTTCTTACTCTATAGTCATAATTTAGAAATGGTGAACAAACTCATTTTGGCTTTTTTTTTTTTGCATGTGCACGTGTGTTTGTATGTGTGTGTGCACAAACATGCCTGTATGATATGTGTGTACCAGAAGGCACTTGAGTCTACATACCTATAGAAGCCCAAAAGTTACATCAAGATTCACCGTGGTTTCTCTACCTCCTTATTGCTTTGTTTTGGAGTTTCCCAGGCTCCGCCTTCCAGGACTGGAATTAAAGTCTTCTGTTATATCCACCCGGAATTTTTATGTGGGATTTGGGAATCTCAGCTCAGGTCCTTTTGCTTGAAAGGCAAAGACTTTAACCCCTAAGTCATCTCCCCAGGCCCTCCTTATTTATAAAAATACTAATCCCATCTCTAAGGGCTCCAATCCCTCAGCTTCAAAGGTATTCCTCCTTCATATCACAAAACAGTAATTTAGTTTATTTGAACATATAAATTTGAAGAGAACATAAACATGCAGAAAATAATATGTGAATGTCTTGTAAAATTAAATGTGCAAAGATGCTTGTATGGCTGATGCAGCCTTTTTACAGAATCTAATTTTGCTTTCAGTTCTATTTTCAATCACTGGAAGCAATGGCTGCTGCCAATACAATTTGGAGGAGGGTTGAAAATTATCTTATATAGAGAAAAATTTGATATTTATTTAATACTTTCTAAACACTGGTTTTGGTGATAAATTTGTCATGCATTAGCATAAAATGAAATATGTCAAACAGCAGTTCAGGATAATAGTAAGCTGTGTGTTTTAGGAAGATGTTATTTTGTGGAACTGACCAGGGAAAGCAGAGAAGGAAAACTTAGTAGATTCCTACTGCTCTGGTGACCTTTTGCTGAGAGTCATAGAGCCAGAGGAAATATAGTTGGTCTAGTTAGTCTGTCTCCATGACAGTCTGTGACTGCTTTTATTAGGATGCACAGGCAGCATGCACACAGTAGGTAATATAAAATACAAAGAAAAGTATGCAAGGATTCCCTAGAAGTATAGGCAGGAGAAAGTTGGACTTGCTTCAAGTCTGAGAAACACCATCCTCTTTGGAAGTACAGACAGGGAAAAGGGTAATCACATCTTGCTTCCAGAATTCTGGGAATAGGTGTGCAGTCATTCCATCCTTGAGGTCCCCAGTTGCTCAAGGTCTAAAGAAGTCTGCTAACTAATGGACAAATGGAGGATGATTACATAATATTTAAATCTAAGGAAATAGACTTGAGAGTTAAACCTATGAATCTAATGGCAGAGCTAGATATGAGTGATTGGATGGAAAATGTTTCTGAGACTTTGTGATCAATTATTTATGGGAGAGATTGAACAAGAAGACATGGGTAGATGTAAATTGTGCTTGAATTATAAATAAAGTCATGGTGACAGTAGCATGAAAGGGGGGACAACTGTAGAGGCAAATGACTTATTGCAAGCCTAACATTTGTGTATTGGAGAATTATAAAATTGGCTTATATTTTTGCAGACTAATGTCTTTTCCCCATTTGCAATGTTTATATTATTCTGGCCTCTTCAGTTAATTGGAACCATTTATTCTCAGAAAGGGATTGGAACTTAAAGGGCTTAAAATCTGTTTTCAATGTTAACTTGTTGGCTTCATGAAGCAAATAACAAAAGGTCACACCCTTCTCAAAATGAGAAGCTTCAGGACTTTGAAGATTCATTTTGTTTCAGTTTTTCCTGTTTTTTTTCCCCTAAAACTTATACCTTTATCCCTTATCTCTTTATACTTGTAAATAAGAGTCTATGTCCAGATAATGAATTATGGGTTGAGGGGTGTGGTTGTTCATGATGTGTATTTATTCTAAAACATTCTGATACATCATCTTGCAATTCTATTTTCTTTTTCATTCATCTTTGAGGTAAAGTGATGTGTTTAAACATCTAGAATACTTGCAGGTGTGTGTGAATGTGTGTATGTATGTGTAAATTGCCTGTAGTTACATATAGTTGTAAAGTACCTATAGTGATCTTTCTGTGATGTTCCCTTGCTACCTATTGTTTGTGCATGATCTGTTTCATGAATGCTTTAGCACATCTGAGATGCTGACAGAGTGAGACTCATTTTTTTGGCATCACTGAACTCTTTACTCTTTTTTTTTCTTTTAGAATGGGCCATTGCATATGCTGTTCCTCATTTATTCACCCCCTGGACCTTTACATAACATACTCTTTTGAGTATTAGCTCAAAATTACAGCATTAGTGAGCTACTGAAGTTCAGAGTCAATAGAATACATCCTCTAGACTGGTGACATTTATTAGGATATGAGGGGCAATTCTATGAAAGGGCATAAACCACCATGTTATCTGTGCATATTATAACCCTATCTCTCTGAATGCCCACCTGATAAAATGAAAAAGTGATGTACTTAATAAGCCAAAAGAATGAAGCCAATTTCAAAACTCTTTCATATTATTTAATACACCATCCAAAAGGGGAGCAACTAACAACAGAATCAGAAAAAGAAAAAAAGTAAGAAGAAATAAGTGAGAAGATAAAAACAATCGCATAAAATACTTTAGAATGAACATTATCTTCGATGCAAGACTAATTTATACACTATTAATAAGAAGAATGATTCAAATATAGACAGAACAGTACTAATAATACATGAATAGGGAAGGTTATACAGTACATTTGTCTTAAGCAAAAAGGACCTGCATTTTGAAACATGGGGTATGGACAAACATGCACATTCCACAAGATCAAAACCACTAATTCATTCAGAACACTTGGTAGTCACATGTCTATACAATGAAAAGCCTAAAAGTCAAGGAAATAAGTAAGACATATACCCTAGAACTTTAAGACTTGCTGGGAAGTGAGGGGACAAGCTTATGAAAGATAAATCTAGAGAAAGGGGTGAAACCAGCAAAATAGAAAAGTAGACCCAAATGGTTGTATGAACCCAGTAATACTCTTAATCACCCCACAATGTTAGTAATAGTGTATTTCAAAATACACATTCATCTCAACTGTTCATAGTGAGGTCTTTTAAAATGGCATACGCTGGAGAGGTGGCTCAAGGGTTAAGCCTCTGCCTTGCAGGCAGAAGGTCCTGAGTTCAGATCCTAGATCCCACATATAGACGCTGGGCAGAAGAGGGGGGCGGCCTGCGTTTCTCCTCCTGGTAGGGTGGAGCCTGTGAATCCCGGGGCAGAGTAAACAAGGAGGTGGAGGCGGTCCATGGTGGTTCCTGAATTCGCCTGTAGTTCTACACACACACATACACACACACATACACAATTGAATAAATAATAATAACAATAAAAATTAAAAAAAGGCATACTTTGTCTAAGAAATGAGTATAAATACAGATAGATGTGCAGACATGAAAAATCTGTCCTGTGGTGACCACTGAAATGATAAGTATTAGATGTTTCAGAAAACTTGTTTTTCAAGTTAAGGAAAATGTTTTCGAATAATCTGCAGATCAAATAACTAACTCCAACATAATATTACAACCAGTATAATTATCTAAGTATAACATCAGCATTTGAACACTGCAACTGAATAGTGCTAAGAGAAAGCAATTAGAAATGTTTATACAAAAAAGAAAGTTTTAAATCAAAGAGTGAACCTAGGAATCTAGAAGCTAGAAGAGTGACAGAATAAATTTGAATTATGTAAAACAAGGCCAACAGCAATCAATAAAAAGGAAAGCAGACATAAAATAAAAAAGAATATGAATAAATTAAAAAACTTGAAAGATTCACAAGTTAAAACTTATTTCCGAGTTACCAAGAATAAATGAAAGTTAACAATACATCTGCATGTCAACATTGAGAAAGAGTTAATCACAGACAGTAAAAAAGTTTGTGATAAATCATTGTGAAGAACTTTATGTCAACAATCTTAATGACATACATAAAGTTATTCAATTCCTTATTTTGTTCAACTTCCAAAATAAACATTTAATAAAATAGGAGTCATTCTATATCTATTGAAGAACTGCAGTCTATGTTTCAACTTTTCCCAGAAGAAGATGCAAGATACAAATGGTTTCACTGGTAAATTTAAGAAATCCATATTTCTCATAGAGGAAGAAGAAGTACACATAGACTTTGTGAAGCCAATTATGCATTAACATTAAAAACTGATGAGGACATTGTAAAGTAAGATGACAGATAAATATTCTTTGTATGAGAGAAAGAAAATCCCTAGTAAAATGTCATTGAATCAAGTTCAACGATATATATTATGAAAAAGTGTACAATGAATGAAAGGTTGTTTTCACATTTGATTGTCAGTATAATTTGCCACCTTAACAGAACCAAACCCAAATCACATGAATTAGTGTTTCAGGGCTACCACACCATGAAAATTTGGAAATTATATTATGTATTTGACAGAAATTTATTTTCTCATTGCCCTGGAGCTAGAAACCCTGGACAAAGGTTGTAGGCAACTTCAGTTGTGGTGAAAGCCTTTTTTTTTTTTTTTTTGCTTTAGAATTGTGCAAAAAGAAAGAAGAGAGGAGAGAGAAAACAGAGAACCGACTTACTCCCTGACTTATCTTTACAGACTAATCCCTGGAATAAGGGACATGCTCTTAAGACTTTATTTAGCCTTAATTGCTCCTTGAGAGATCCTAGCTCCATAAGCGGTCATACTGGAGGATTAACATTTAGATAAAAGAATTTTGGGAACATAAGCATTTAAATATATGACATCTTATAATGAATTTAGTAGATGAAGAAAAGGCATTTACAAAGTCAAACATAATGATAAAACTCAGTTGATTAACTATATAAGGACAATTTTCTTATTTATTAAATGGCATCTATGAACACTTAATGCAGAATGGTACAAGGGCAAAGCATAAATCATCACTATGTTGGAGAAGAAAAGTCAAAGTTCTTTCTCATATCATTTTTATTCAGAATTTAATAGGGATCTTAACAAGATGAAGAAATATAGTGTAATTAATGTAAGAAAGAAACATTTTTGAAGTGAAATTAATGATACTTTTTTGCATTTATAAGTATGCATTAGAAATTCCAGCAACTATGAATTATGAATCAAATTAAAGATTAGATAACTTTACTACCAAATATGTAGAAATCAGTATCATACAACAAAAAAGAATAAGAAGAAAAGGCCCGCAAATGAACCATATGCATAAAACCCGTTGATTTTTATCAAAGATGTCAAAATCATCTACAGAGACCAGATCAGACTTTTCAATAAATGATTCTGTAACTTTGGGTTTCTTTATGATAAAAATTGTGTAACAATAGCTCACACTATACACATAAGTTAAAATGGATCATGGGGGTATACTATAAAATATTCATATCATGTTATAGGAAAAAAGTTTGTAATGACCACACACTCAAGGACCAAGTCCTAACATAGATTTAAATAACCACAGGAGATTAACAATTGCTCATCAGTGGAGCTTCTTTATCTGTATTTTGACAGAAGAGAGGGGGTTTGGATCTCAGGAGTCGGCATGTCTGGAAGAGATTAAACTCTTGTGTTTTCTTGTCTTAATCTCTTTAATAAGAAAGCCCCGGCTACCTTATGTCATGGAACAAGCTTTCCGAGGCTTCATTACTGAGAATGAACTGCTCTGTGGGAGCTTAGCTAAAACCCTTGTCAGAAATAGTGCCCCATGCAGAAGGTTCCTCTGACTCCCATCTGAGATCAGCCTGTCAGTCATAGTAAATGAGCAAATAAAGAGGACAAAAATACACAATGAACTTAGAGCCCTGCACTTCAAAGTCTGGCCCCAGAACTAACTACCTGATTTAAGCCTAAAGCAGAGTGTTTGTCACGTTACAAGGAAGAAGCGTGCAAGAGTTGTACCCTATGTATTGCTCTGGACTCCATACTTAGGCCAAGGATCTGCATATTTTACTATTATCTGATGCTTATGCAAGTGTCTTATCACATTTTGAGTCATAATGGTTTTCCATTAGCTGGAATGTTTTGTTTAAAAAAAAAGAGCTCATCTCCTGATCAATTTTTATGAAATATGGGCTTGTCCCCAAATTCTAATTCAACGTATTACATTTTGAATGTGAATGGTTTTCTATTGGTTGAAATGTTTTGTTTAAAAAAAAGAAGCTCATCTCCTGATCGATTTTTATGAAATAAGGGTTTGTTCCCAAATTCTAATTTAACATGTATGCTATTGGCACATTTGAATGTGGAACAGAACTTTTTAAAAAGCATTTTTTATATTCTCACCTTAAAGTCAGTGTGTTAGACAGATTGTTATTATCTCTGTGGAATGCTTTTCCAGTAGGATATTGAAAAGAAATACTTGGAATCATCAAAAGAAAAGCAAAGGTTCCCATGTTTATTTTGCACTAAAAGTTATATTCTGCTGCTCCACAAATATGACAGTCACTTAAATTATCTCATTCCCGTTTTTTAGAGAAAACAAAATATTTTAATGTTATTCTGATAAATATGTGTCTAATATCTTCTATCTTTCTTAAATTATTCAAATTCTTTTTAAGGGTTATTCTCTCATAGTTTATATTGTTTATTACTTCACACCAACTATAGCTTCTCAGTATAATCACATTTGGAACTCTGAAAATAAGTCTGAGCTTGGATTTCATGGCAGAACAATTAAATCAGAACATGCAGAGGTGGAATGAAAGTTTAGAATTTCTTTTGAATCTCCTGAGTAGAGAACCATTGGCATGGAATACTAACAAATAACAAAGTCAGGGCCTAAAGATGAAACTTACTTTCTCTTCTAATCCGTCCTTGTATTTCTGAAGTTGGTACTCAGCTTACCTTTTCTACAATTATACACTTTTCTTTTGTCCTTTCATTGATTAGAAACAGATCTAAAGAAAAGAGAAACATTTAGTTTAGGTTTTCATAAATGACACATCTATTACATTATTTAGCCACTAAAAGAGTAGAAAACAATGAATTGAAAAAAAGTTATTAAAGTATCAGTTTTGTCTGTAAATAAAAATTCCTAGTGAAAGTAAATGACTCATATCTCCACAGAAAGGAAGACTGGGGAAATTTCTTGGTTGGTTAGTGCTTGCACTACAAGCATGAGAACCCGGGTTCTATACTCAGAGCTTAGGTAAATAGTTACGTATTGGAAGTCAGAGACCGGCAAATCCCCAGCATTGTTGATTTCTAGGATAAAGAGATACTTTCTCAGAAAAGAGGTAGATTGTTCCTGAGGAACCATAGCCAAGGTTGACATTTTGCTTTTGTACACATGTACACACACACACACACACACACACACACACGTAGCAAGAACAAGAAAATCCAAGCACTTGGGAAACCAGTCTTGACTTATAAATTTCCAAGGCACAAGACTGCGTGCAAGCAGGAAGGCATTTAATTTTGCTACAAGGATGTGGCTGGTAACATACCCAGTCAGCTCAAGTCTTTGTTGCATGGGGCGTGGAGGTCTGGAGGATCCCTGTGGTCAGCTGCCATATCTTCGGTCTGTGACTCACCTCATAAATCCAGACATCACTTCTTATTCAGCATTTTTCAAACCTTTTTACAATAGGATTTGTATTCTGTGGTTGGTCTGCATGCTTTAGAGAGATAAAAGGGTTTTAAATTTCCAGGCTTGTGACATCTCAGTCAAGCGATTTAACCTTTAGAAAACTTTACCCAAGAAATGGAGAGAAAGGTGGAAACTCAAATTCATGAGCCAACTGGCACATGGGTGGGGCTAACAAGCTACATCCAAAGACCTATTCTGAATGTAAAAGCAGAAAACAATGATAACCAATTAAAAAGCATTTTGTATGCCTGAGAAGGACCCAACGGGAGCAGCGATTGAAGCTCTCTCATTCTCCACTGGCTGTGAGTTTAAGTATAGCATTTTCTATTTGTAGTTCAATAAAGGATGAAGAAATATATTTTAGTAACACAAGCGTTCCAAGAGTGGAAATAATTCAGATTTAATATGACCCATGGAAAGCCTCTGTCTGAAAGCATATCTTCCCCTCCCACTCCCCTATAGTTATGTGTCCTTTATGTACCTAATGTTTCTCCACATATAACTGAAGGCCCAGGGAATAAGTGGGTTGTCATTGGGTCCCAAGTGAACATAGATTCCAAAATTTTAGAAGGTAATTCAACTCTTTTCATTGACAGAGTAAGGCACATATTCTTCTGAGAAGCTGGAGGTGGTGGTGGTGGTGGGGGGCATTTGGCCACATATCTCAAAGGAAATGACCACAGAAAGGAGAATTTCCCACATTCTGAAGGCCTTTCATGTCTAATTCTTCCTGAATTGGCCATCCCTCTTACCCCCAAGCATTTCCATGTCCTCCTCTCCTGGTGCATTGTGAAATGCAGGAACATTTCAGAAGACTGGGAGCATGTGAGATCCCATCTTGCCACAGCCTGGGAAAGGGGCATCAGTGAGCTCAGGTGTCTGCTTTCAATGTGTTCTTTCTGAGTTTAAGCATAAGAACTTGCCATCTTTGGAAATCCGGCCCCACAGCAATTGCCAAGAGGAATGAGTCAAAATTTGGCAGCCCCAGCTTTTAAAGTCTCCTAAAGCCAAATCCCTACACAGCAGAGGGTGAGAAGAAACTTTGGCCATTTATCCCCAGTGCTTTACCAAACAACCCTGGGAAAAGTTGTGGGGGTTTTGTTTGTATTTGTTTTTGATTTTCAAGAGAGGAGGAAAAAATATTTTCTCAGCTTTCCTGGTTCTCATGCCTTCTTTTCTGATTTGGAGGTTTTAATCTTACGGTACTGCCTTTGGCCTATTTCATAAAATACAGTGTTCAATTATCAAAGTTTTCAACCAAAAAATAATTTTGTAATTTTAACTGAAGGTGTAAAACAGCACATATTCTAAGTATTAATAGAAGTATCCCTCACATGGAAGATAGCCAGTTATCTAATTCACCGGATTATAACTGAAACAATATTCTTAAGTCTTCATTGGCAGAAACCTTGGTCTACATTTATGACTCCCTGATGATTAAACCAGACACACCATATCATCTAACATAATCCATGACTTAAAGTCAGTGGATTGAGAGTTTTAGTTGCATCTGTGAAATATTTTCTCAGCAACATCTACAGGAGTGTTTGGCTATACAAGTGGGAAATTTTGTATAGGCAAGCTGGCATTTTTAAAAATCGGTCAGAGTTGTAATCCTCAAGTACAAGTCCCATTCTACTTCTCTCTTTTTTATCTTTTACTTCCATCTTCCCGATTCTTACCTTTTCACTTCCTCTTGTTTCTGTTAGGAGTCATTATTTTTATTGACAAATATTTATGATTTTCCTTCTTTCTGGACACATGGTAGCCTTTCTTTTCTTTTTTTTTAAGTTTCTTATTTATTTTTGAAATTTTCAAATATAAACATAATGAGTATATGTCCTCGCCACTACTCTCCTTTCTTATCTACACTGTTGTCCACCACCCAGCCATGTTCCTCTTGCTCTCATGTCCCTCTATAAGTGTAGCACACAGGACTTTTTTTGGGGGTAGCTATTCTGGCATGAATTTGGGCATCTGTGGAAGTGCAAATAGCTTTCCAGTGGACAGACTTCTGGGTGGAGGCCTCCCTTCTCTTCTCTGGTGCCTGCCCTAGTGATTTTCTGAGTATAATTATTTCTCCTGAGATCCTCACTTGTCCATGGGGGAATATTGATTTGTCAGCATTTGTGAGGTTCTGGGGAAGTAGATCTCACTGTGGAGTGAATTCCAGGATACAACAATCCTGGCTTTTTGAGAGTTGCACCAGACTCTTGTCTAAACACGGTCTATCAAACATGAAGATCATTGTGATGAGAATCTTCTAGAACTATTGGGGAAACAAATTATGTAGGTCACAGTTGAATTGGGAAGGAAAACTCAAAACCCATGACCAATATATTTATCTGTAAGTCTAATTAAGTCATAGAAAGTCAAAGAGTGAAACAGAGCTCAGAGGAGATACATCAAAGGCAGGAATGTTTGGTCTTCATTGTCAAACTGCGAGGATATAGACTCACCTAGGAGATACCAGAGAGGTACAACATACAAGCAAGCATCTTATTGGCTCCACTTCTGGGCATGTATGTCTGTAGCTGCTGCTGACACCAGACGTCAACTTCTTGGGTCTTTCAGTGTGGACTCAATACCAGATACTATACAAAGAACTTTCAGGTTTTCATCACTAGATTGTGGCCACTTAAGCATCCAGTTTTATGAATTGAATAGCTACCAGATTCTTGGCATGCAGAAATACTTTATTGGACTAGCCAGTTCCAATTTTGTAAGCCAACCTAATTCGTGTGTGTGTGTGTGTGTGTGTGTGTGTGTGTGCATGTGCGTGCGTGCATGTGTGTGTGTGTGTGTGTGTGTGTGTGTGTGTGTGTGTGTGTGTGCATTCTATTTATTGTGTCTTCAGATAAGCCTCAGGCTGAATACAAATGCAAGTGCAGCCGAACTGGGAAATATTTCAAATTTAATGGGAGCAAGAGGTGGATGGGAAACCCAGGATTTATTAAACACACATGGTTTTTATTTTTTTTTCAGTGATTTCTTCCTTTCTAAGTGTTCAGGTCTTCATATATCTAACTTATGTAGATATCATTCTAAGCTGTTTACCATCATAGAGACTATAAATTAAAAGAATAACTGTTAAATTTTGAATTATAATTATTTATGTGATTGATTATGAAACTTTCTCAGTCTGCTTCCTAAAGAACTGTGAAGGACTGGCATGACAGTCACAGCCTAAGTAAGAGTAAGTGAAGAGGCAAGAGACAGAAGGTCAGGAGCCAAGTTATGAAGCTACAATGATCTGAGCAACTGAAGCTCAGGAAGAAAAGTGAAGCCTGGGATAAGAGTGAGGGGAGGCACAGGGAATGTCTAGACTTGTTCAGAAATACATGCACCATGAGAAGCAAGCAGATCATTTACTTGTAAAGGTAAAGAAATCTTTATGACCTCTGGAAGGCGATCTCTGAAAGTCCTTTTGCACATATTTTAAATGAAGGAATTGGCCTCTTGCATAATTATTGTAAAAGTTATCAGGACTTCATTATTTTCTGTAATAAATGTGACTTTATTTAGTTACATGTAGTAACTAAAATTAAAAATCTTTGTCTTTTCTTTATTAGTATAATATTAAACTTGAGTGGTTTGGTTATCAGGTCACAATTTAAGAAACAGACGTTTAGGAGAGAAAAATGTTTTATAATATTTACAAACATGAAAGATAATCTGAATTTCTCCCCTGACTTTTATCTCAGATGGCTTTTGGTGATTTATGTATTCAAGAGCTCCACATTATTGATTATAAAATAAACAAGCTAATATTTTTTATTTCACCTTTTACTTTTCAATTACATTAACATTACTCAATTCCTCATTGAAATATTATCATTACACACCCTCACTATGTCAGGATTTCTTTGTGCTTATAGATGGATATATGAATTTTAACAGATTCTATTTTTGCTAATCAGATCAATCAACATTCAAATAAGCCAAAATGTTCAATGTTGTCTGAAAAACACTAATGCTATAGATGTCCTGATTAGGGTCTTGACATTCACAGTCTCTTTTGCTTTATATTAGAGCAAGTTATGGGTCTTCCGTTGCACAGAGACATGTCTTTGTTGAGTGCTGAGTTGTTCTTTGAATTAAGGGTATTATGGTAAGTGTTTAGATGGTAGCTTACTATCAAGTATTTGTATTAAGAAATTTGTTTCCACCTAGAGCATATGGTCTCCTTTCCTTTGGGTATTTGGCTTGATTTACAATACAAAGTACATGTTCCCTGCCACCAGCTCCAATGCCAACCAGAAAGCAATTGGTTAGCTCCATGCTTTACAAGCCACAATTGTACTACTTGACTCCTCTCAACAGAGTTGTGAGTATTTAGAGCTGGACAAGGGTATTGATAGCAACTTCTCCCTCGTAGTCTTCCACATATTTTCTGGCTCAGTGGGACTAGCCAGAGTGGAGGAAGCATCCTCCTCTATCTCAGCTTTTTTTCCCCTTCATAGCCCTTGATCATTGTGTGTGGTGTTTTTAGCTGTAGGGTCTAACTTTCTGGTTCTGGAGGGCAGCCAAAATCAATTGCAAATGTTTATTTTGTTTTGGGGGCCTTAGAGGGCTCTCTTTCTAACAGCTCTTTAGGAGGTATCACTTTTCTGGTAGTGGCAAATCTACTTAATTGCCCTTAGCTTCTGGTAGAAACATCTCAGGTCAATTTCTGTTTTCTCTTCTCTTCCCTGCCTTGTGCTCCCCTGTGTATATCGATTGGCACTCAAAAAATTATGAAGACAAAACCCATTGGCTAAAGGATGACAAGACACAAAAGGGGTATTGAATGAATTATATTTAAAGTACTCTGCACTACAAACAGAGAAAAAGAAAAGCATTACACAAATGCACAACCAGTGGGCATTTAAAAGTACCATGGTATATGGAAATATCTGAGGATACTTGTAAAAGTATCTGTAAATCTTACAATTCTTAACATTTATTTTTTATTGTATTTTAACAAAATACCCCCTCAGAAGGTAATTATTTTTTTCAATAAGACTTTGCCACAAGGCCCCCTATGGGATTTGACAGTTGACATTCATACCCTCTCAGCCCTTGCTTCATTACAAGTAAGATGAGGAAGTTGGATAAAATGGTCTCTAATGTCATAAAAATTAGGTTTCTCATTTCTGCCATTTCCTCAGAGATATGTCGCACCGCAGTGTAATTTGGAAAGTAATTTGAAAGTCAATTCTCTTTGTTACCATGTTATCATTGTTGGGGAAATCCGAAGGGGGGGAAATGACAATTTTTAGTGTAATAGTAGCAAGAACGGAATTTTGCATGGGAAAGTCAGTGGTTTGTTTGTTCTTTCACTGCCGTCCCTTTTTTCCTTCTCTGCATCTTCTTCTTTCTCTCCCTCCTCAGTTTCTTCATTTACCCCATCCTGCATCATCATCCATTGCAAAATTCCAATTCCTATGAACTGATACAGGTTTTTTTTAGCGATCCTATGCCTTTTGGCAATGTATAGGTTAAACGCTAAGCAGGACATGCTTTGCTGGTTTTAGCCCTGGAGGTTGTTCTATGTCTATTTTTACTAAAACTCAAGGAATATCTGACTGACTTACTGAGAAATGACTCCCATTCATACCACATTAACCATGATTTACAAGACACCTTGGCAGAGCTTCTCCCAGAAGGCTTCAGGCATGCATTCCCAGCCACTCCTGTGGCCCCTTTGGGATCCCATTTGGACTAGATTGTGATTCCCACTGTCCCACCTGACATGATTGGAAACATGGAGTGCTTTCTCGACCATTGACAAAATAGGCAAATTACAAAGAGAAACCACTGAAGCTTTTACCTTGATGATTCCAGAGCACAGTAACCTAAATGTACCAGCACTTAACATTTCCAGAGATGAAAATATATATCGAATGGAAACAATCATTTAAATTTTGGCATTTGTGGAGATGAAGGTGGTTTCGATTCTTTCCTGCTTTGGCTGATGTCACTGGCTCACCATCAATTTTCCTTCATATAAATATTTGCTGACAGTTAACTATCCTGTACCCAAATGCCTTCTGAATTTCTAAATGTGCTATTCATTTTTATTTTTATTTCCTCTAGAATGAAACTTTTTCTGGGCATATTAGAGTTAGCATAAAAAGTTTTCAGGAGTGATTCTGTAAGTATATTGTTATTAGTGCTGCTATTAATCTCATTGGCATATATATCAATGGTGCCTGTAGAATGCCCACTAGTAATAGCTAATAATAGCTATTCTACTTTCATTAGAAAACTTTCCTGACAGAAAGCACTGGGCTTCTTCATACTCATTTAAACACAGAAATGTACGTGTGTGTGTGTGTGTGTGTGTGTGTGTGTGTGTGTGTGTGTATGTGTGTGTGTGTGTGTATTAGCAATTGGGAGGATTAAACAAAAAATATCCACTTTTACTTGAATTCCTTGGTACATTTTATTTTTGCTCACCTTAGTCATGTGTCCTTCCTGGCTCAGATTTTTTTAATTCCAAAAACAGATTCCTGCAGCCTTTCTAAATCTTCTTTGTACTTGATATATGTTCAGCTTTAATACAGTATGATATTTAGATAATTATCCTCCTGTTTTGATCCAGAAAATCTCAATTTCTATTTTGTATCGAAACCATTCAATTTTAGTATTATCTGGCAACTTTCACTATTTTTCTATCTCAATCATCTTGAGGAACATTAAAGCAAAATGGCTTTTATTGCATTGATGTCCCCTTTCTTCAGAAGGTAATGTTGTCTGGCACCAGAACTAACCCTTGTGAAGTGGGGATATGTGGCGTATCAGATGAGATCATACTCATGAACACCTGAGGGAAATGAGGTGAACTCACATCCCCAAGAACAAAATGCATCCTGAAGATTTCAAACCAGCTCAGACTTTAGAGGATTGTTGATAGTAGCCCTCAAGTTTCATATGTAATTTTTTGAATCTTTTACCATCCAAATCAAATAGGGACAGTTATTTGGGAACCCTGCTTCATGATATTTCCTCTCAAGCAACAGAGGACAGAGACAGTCTCTGTGGTCAGTGACTTCCTGCATGTATTTACTGGTGGACAGCTAGTGTTTCATGGTTGCATAGCAGTTTTGATTATTGGCTGCCAAAGTCTTGGGGGACCGTCTGGCCTGAAAGACTGTGTACAAATATTAGATCCAAATCCGAATTCTTCTCTTCTGTCTGTCAAAGTCTGCAGGGTCTGAGGCTGCATCAGGTTACCTGCCCTCCAGTGAAGGTAAATAGCAATCCGGATGTGCCCATATTCATGCAGAATATGTGCTTTCCAGTCTGCTAATTCATGCTCAGTGTAGCTGAAAGGAACCAGCTTAAAGGCCTTCCTTCACTCTGAGACCCTCAGGCTGAGAAGCCAGCCTAACATTTTGTTTTCTTTGTCTGAACAAACTGAAAGCTTGCTAACTTAGATCAGACTGTGACAACTCTATTTCTGAAAGAATCTATTCATTACTCACTGGGCTAGTGTTAGTGTGGGAATTTCCCAGGAGGTAGGGGAAATAAGAAGTACGGATTCTTTTCCTGCCCAGCCTTGGGTCTGGTGCTTAATAGGTTTGTGATGCTGGGGAAATTGACAAAGTCTTTAGGTCCATGTCCCCATCATAGTCATTGAATAAGAGAAAAAAATCACCTATCTGGCAAGAGAATCATAACTGAAACATGCTTTACAGTATACTAAATGCATAAATGTATATTTTTCCTACCCAAATTTAAGAAACTAAATCAACATGCTTCTACAAGTTGAAACAGCAGACTTGAGTAGAAAGATGAAGTGCTAAAGAAAGATTTAAGCTCTCAACTCTAAGTTTTGAAACTTTAAAAATCTTAAATGGCACGTGAATTATATTGAATTCATCACTCAATTCCTAACTGAAATATTTTCTTTGTCCACCCTCATTATGTCAGGATTTCTTTGTGCTTATAGATGGCTATGTGAATTGTAACAGATTCTATTTTTTGCTTATCAAATCAATCTATATTCAAATAAGCCAAATGTCCAATGTTGTCTGAAAAACACTGCATTTTTCAACCATGGCTTTTAAGAGTACAAGCTAGTATAATTGGTCACCAAGCTAATATATTTATATTGATCTATAGCCTTTAAAATATATACTCTCTGATGTAGCACTTCTATTTCTACCATTTTATTTGTAGGTCAAATTTGAAGTTAGTTTAAAGTATTTTACTGATAGAAAAAGGATCGTTTTGGGGCTGGAGAGGTGGCTCAGGGGTTAAGCCTCTACCTTGCAGGCATAAGGTCCTGAGTTCAGATCCCAGATCCCACGTATAGACGCCAGGCGGAAGCGGGGGCGGCCTGCGCTTCTGGTCCTGGTAGGGCGGAGTCTGTGAATCCCGGGGCAGAAGGAGGTGGAGGTGTCCATGGTGGTTCCCGATTCGTCCGTGGTTCTACACACACACACACACACACACACACACATGCGCGTGCACATACACACACACACACACAATTGAATAAATAATTAAAAAAAAATTAAAAAAAAAAAAGAAAAAGAAAAAGGACCGTTTTGGCTCTAGGTCCAAAGGTACCAAACTGGGAAAGGAAATGCTAAAAGATTTCAGGTCATGATGGATGAAGGAATAGTGAAGCATCAGAAGAATTCCCATGAGGACCTTCCTAGGAAGAATTTAGACATGATACATTTATTTGTTTATTCATTTATTTATTATTTTGTGAAGTTTAGGAATATCATTAGACTAGTCACTTCTTGTTTCCTTCTGTTACAAATTGCCTGCATGCTTTGCTGATAAAATCATGATGAAATTGCTTAAAGAAGCAAGGAATTTATTCTCTTAAGATTTTCCATTATAGTTCAACTTGACAGGAGAGCTCACACCAATACCATGGGCCAAGGGAACTGACCACACCATATCCACATAACAACTGAGAGAGAGCTAATCCTTACTTGCCTTACTAGGACATCTGGCCAAGTATACAGAAAGATGCTCAACCAGCTCTCTGTATTTTATTCACATGTCCAGGGCCTTGTCCCACTCACCATATTGGGCCTTCCTCATCAACTAGACAATCTCCTACAGTTTCATTTAAGGGACCATGCCAACCATTTTTAATCCTTACCCCCAAACAGCCTGCAACTTTCAGGCTGGCACCTGAATCTAACTTTTACACCTTCATCAGTCTTCCTCATTATATAGCTTTAATAAAAGATTGCTTACATTTGTCATTCAGGGAAATACAAATAAGTATTAAAAACTTGCCGGTGAATAGTCTCGTTTCTTCCAAAATTCCAAGATGAAACTCATGCTCTTCAGCTTTGAATGGTTTGATTTTTATAAAGATATTTGGAGCTGGCATGATGAAAGTTTCTAGTAGCTACTGGTTCTGTGGGAAATAGACCAGACTTCCTCCCAGATGAGTTTAGAAGCACAAATCTTCACAGTCAACAGGAGATATAATCTGTCCCTATGTACAGATTTCATTTTGCTTCAGCTCCACAATCCATTTTGGTTAAGGTTGTGATAGTTATAGACCAGACAAAGTGGCTGATTACCTCCCAGCAAGAAGATTCCCACTTAATTCATCACAAGCTCCTGGCTTCTATTTGGGTAAATGGTACCTGGATTTCTACGTGGATAAAGTTAGTGTGAATCTGATAGGAGCTGGCTGATCACTTGCAGATAGATACTCAGTTTTAAATTAGCCATAACTTTCCCCTCCGTTTTCTTACTTAAGGACCTTACTTAAGAATTTTAAGAATTCTTTTTCTTTTCATGTGTGTGTGGGGGGGGGAGGTAGGTGAGATGTGTGTATGCCTGCGCATGCGCATGTGTGTATAGTAGGCACTTGATTATGCGTGTCTTGCTTGGATGGTGTTTGGGGCTTTTCTTTTGTTTGTACTCTATCACCTTATGATCACAAGGAGCATAATACTATTTCTAGGATTCGTCAACCCACATGGTGAATGGAGAGTTTGGCGAAGTGTTCAGAGAATACATGTTCCTTCTGTCATAGTAGGCTATTTTTAGTATCCAGTAAGTGGCACAGACTCATCCTCTAGTGGAAGAAAAGCTGCTTCCATATTGAGAGGTGCTTTGGTTTCAGATAAACTGTGAGGAGTAGTCTGTGAACAGAAACCAGCATCAGTAAAAAAGTAGAATATGGAATGAAGAGATGGCTCATGGGTTAAACCTCTGCTTAGCAAGCAGATTCCTGACTCCACAGAAAAAAAACATGGAGGTAGGGGTTGGCAGGGGAGGGTATGATAGGAGCACTGGAAAGTGGAGCTTTGGAAATCCCAGAGCAAAAGCTAAAAAGGAGGCAGTAAAGTAGTCCAGGATGATTTTCAAAGTCTTGGGTTAGTTAGTCTTGGGTCTCAACAGGCACACACTGTGCCCTCTGACACACACACACACACACACACACACACACACACACACACACACACAGAGAGAAACATATACAAACACGCCAAAAAAAAAAAAAAGAAAAGTAGATGATACCAGGGAAAGACAAATATTTTAGATTTGTAAAAATGTAAGATATTTAATTTATTTATTTGTTTGTGTATATGTGCATGTGTACAAGAGAGTACATGAGTGTGTGTGATTGTGAGGATCCAAGGGTAACACTGGGAATTGGGATTTGCCCTACATTGCTTTAGCTCCTTATCACATTGTTGTAGGGTTCCCTAGGCTCTGCCTTCCAGCGATGAAATGTAGGCTACTGTCCTATGCGCAGGGCACTTTTACATGGAACCTGGGGTCTGAATCAGGTCCTTATGCTTGCAAGGCAAAGGTTTTAATCCCTAAGCCATCTTTCCAGCTCAATGAAAAGTAATAGTTATGCAATATATATTAACCAACAAAATCAAAAGTGAATGTTATCTTCAAAATTTCATTCTATATGAAAAAAATAAGTTTTCCCATGGAAATATGCTAGAGAATCTCAGTTTTGAAAACTAATAGTTTAGAATGGTGTTATTGCTGGGTAAAATAAAATACTTAGGAAAATATCCCTTTTTTGTCATTAACTGAAGTGGTAAAAGGACCTAGATCAGACCTCAGTATTAAGGCCTATGAAAAATGTTAGAATAAAAAAGCATATAACCAGTGTTACATTATTCCAGGCATTGAATATCAAAACTATTGCATTTCAAGCTAAGTGCTACACAAAGGAAGTCAATAACATGGTAGAACATTGATTTAAATATTACACGTATGAGAAGGTACTTAGAAATACATCTGATAGTGCCAATATTAAAGAATGAGCCAGTGTGAGAGTTAAGGATTCATGGGGATATAGCAGAATGACTCAATCAATCAGCTGAAATACAGATGAGGATCAGATTCCCTTTGTATCCTTAGCAATGGATGGACAAATGTCTACAAGTGTTGGGTGTCAACCTGTGATTTGTTTATGTGAAATACTCAAGGAATCTTTTCATGTTCAATAACATTTGCCAATGTAACCAGGCTCCTAAAGCAGCATAATTTTGTTATTCTCATGCCTTACATTTTAGGAGAGAAAAGGTATGCATTTTACAAAATAAGCTATGGAATCTATTTATCTGTAATAAAAATGTCACTGTCACTTAAATCCAGAGTGTTTTATACTGGAATTACTAATCTAAAGTAAAATGAACCATGATACCTCAAAGTCCTATTCTATAGAAAAGTAAAAATTGATCAGTAGTCTATCTTTTGAAAAGAAAATAAAGCAGCAGAGCTGAATCAGTATGCAGAATCTGGAAATCACTGAATTTGAAATTTATCAGTATTTTTATTACTTGAAAAACTTTCTTATCACATATACAAACTGATGTTGAAAAATCTTTTGCAATAGTCTCCTCAACTGGGAATGTAAACTAGTGAAATCAGAGTGAAAATCATTATTAAGATGTCATAGAAAAATTAGAACTATAGACGTGATCCAGCTGTAAACTCCTGGGCATTTTACCCAAAGGATTCTAAGTCATCATATTACAGAGATGCCTGCACATTCATGTTTACTGCTGCAATATTCACAAAGCTGAGAAATGGAGCTAGCCTAATTGTCCATTAAGATGGATGGGTAATGAAAATGGGTATATATACACAAAGGGAATTCTATTTATCTGCAAAGAAAAATGAAATCCTGACTATACAAGGTAATGGAAATTATTATGCCAAGATAAGTTTTATAGACCCAGAAAAACAAATTCTCAAGTTTTCTCTCATTTATAAATCTAAATGTGTGTGTACGTAAATGTCATTAAATTATAAAGAGGCTCATGAAAAGGGAAAAAGATATCTTAAGGGAGGGTTGGGAGTAGGGAAAAGGAGGTTCCAGAAAATGCATGTCACATAAAATATGTGAAAGCAGAAAAGGGCCATGCTGGTAGAGGGTTCCAGGAGTAAAGAGTAGGGGACCAGGAAGGTGAGTACTATGGGAAAGGATAAAAAAATAACCAAGTATGTGTGTAAACAAAATTGAAAGAAAGTATATATGCATGCTGAGTTAAATTAGTAGCAAAACTTAAAAACAAATGTTATATAGTTTTTCCCAACCAGCTATGTGATTATTTCTGACTTTGGAAATCTGGTAAGGATGATGTTAGTGGAAAAGGCTGACTTAATTAAATGACTTTGGTCAGAATGAAACTTAATTTGAAATAAATCCTACTGAAATACAATTCTACACTTTAATTGAGGAAATAGGGGTAGTGTGTTATTATAAGTTACCTACTATAGCAAAAAAGTCATACAATGATGGAGATGAAAGTCCCCTAAGAAATGATTTAGATTGAAAGACAGAAACTAAATATAATAACATATATAGTAGAGACATAAATCCTATCACGGGCAAAGTAAATTAAGAACCAGGAAATTTATCTAATTAGTGTTTCATTGGCCAAATACAATATTGTTTCAACATGACTGACACTTCAATTCATTTGCATTACTAGTTGTGTATGAGAACCTGCCAGTGTAAGTTACAGGTCCATAGCCATTGAAAGGCCACAGCAGATGTGATGTAGCTCCTTACTTATGTGTATGGCACTTCAGTTGGAATAGCAGAGATAGCTGATTGGTTCTGACAATGCATCATTTTTATCCATACAGCCTTTGCATTTGGCTCTCTTGAATTTCTTCAAATATTAGAGTCTTAAGAAAGATTAAATGTTCATAATTTCTTCTCTGAGGCATGTTTCCCAAAATGTTCAGATATAAGCTGCAAGACAACATAGACCCTACCTTTGAAAACCATGGTTTTTCCCTATATTTTAGTTCAGTTCATTGGGTAAAACTTAAATCACAGTAAGAGTTCAAATTCAAGCATGGAGTGTTGTAGTTAAAGACATCTTGAGGGTTAGAGGTCTGAGTTCTGGACACATTATCAAGAATCAGTGGTTGACAAGAGTGGATAAGCCAGAGACAACCCTGGAGTTCATAGAAACAGACAGGAAGGAGGGTGAGAGGGAATGGAATGGACTGATGAAGGATAGGAGGAAGGGGGATAGAGGGAAACATGGATAAGTACTCAATATGCCAGTAAAAAACTAAAAAAAAAATTAAAAAAAATGAGTGGTTGAATTAAGCCTAGAACAAACATGCAGGAGATTGTTTGATGGGCGGGTCCAACAAATGGTGGTTTATGGCTAGACCCTGGGCAAGTGGACAAAATGGAAGAAATTGGGTAAGGAAATTGGCATCTTTTGGTATACTTAGTCAGAAATGTTGGTCTGGCAAGTAATGACTGCCCTCTTAGGAATCTTGTGGATATGATGTGACCAGTTCCCTCAACTTCTCGGGTATTCTCCTGCCAAGCTAGACAAGGAGCTTTTGGACAGCTTGGACAGAGAAAACAAGTTCTCTTTTCTCTTAAACCATTTGGCCGTGAGTTTATCACCAACAATGCAGAGCAACTGCAACATAGAGACAATACAAGGCACAAACACGGAAGAAATGGCTCATTGGGGAACATCTTCTGAATCCAGTTACCACAGTACCATTATACTTCTTTCATTAAACCAATTTTAAAAATTCCTGAAACCATTCTCCTTTCATTTCCCTTAATTTTTCTTTCCACTTAATTCAGAGGATTTTCAATGGTCTACAATTGTAATACCTCATGTTAGAAATACTTAGTTGTTCTTACTTTCTTTTTATTCTGGCTATTATTCTTTTGTTCATTCATCCATTAACTTACTCAATAGCTCAGAAAATCCATTATGAGTATCTATTATTCTGATATTAGAATTATACAATGAATATTCAAGATCTCTGCTTATAATATGTGTTCAGTATAATATAGAGAATCAACATATTAGGAAATAATTATAATTATTATAAGATGAAAACTTTAGTAATCATTTCTTTAATGTCAATGGTGTCTAAGAAGCAATTTAAATAGAGTTAAAGTGCTAAGAAATGGGGTATATGATAGGAAAGCATTCTAGATTCTGGGATTTTGGATAAGATCAAAATGAGAACTAATAAAATGTTAATGCTATTAGTGTGACCTAGCTCATTAATCCTGACATTCTGTGTAAAATTAATGAATCTCCAAAGTACTATTATTTCTAACTAATGAAAGTAAGGGAACTTAGGACTCAATCCAGTCAGGAAAGGAGGTCATGTGATCATGAAGCTGAAATAAGTATGAAAAATGTGGAATTAAAGAAAACTTTAGAGCCAGATGCCTCCAAACCTAGATCTGACAATAAGACCAATGTTACCAGATACTCTAACTTTTAAGGTGTGTTGGTCTTTCACTAGCTGCACTATGACAAAGAGCACTCAAAGTCATATAACAAAAAGGAGAGAGCACCTGAGACAATTTTTTGTTACCTGACCCAGGGGCATACCCTTTATATTTCTCTAATGTAGGGTAACAACCCACAAAGCAATTCTTGTCTAGATATACCTGCTAATGAAATTTTCTTTATATTTTTCATAGAACCAAATAAACCAGCTTGTTGCCAGGTATATTTATCTAAGCACTCCTGGAGTGTTGAGCCATGCTTTTATCTAAGAGCCTTATCTGTTCTTGTGCAGGAAACAACACTGAGGAGTGTTTGAAGAAAGGGAACAGGAAGGAAAAAAAAAAAAAAAAAAACAGGAGTCCAGTACAAACACAAAAGAGAGTTCTAAAAGTGATAAAACCTTACTTCTACCAAAAAGATAAAATGTGCAGGACAGACTGACAAAACTACATTTATATGCACTTGCATTTATGCATGCTACTGATATTTATAAACAAATAACTTGCACAAAATTATTATGCAATACATACATATCATTTTCACTTGACACTATTATCATGCTTTCAGGCACACAGACAGGAATAATTGTTATCAGTGGGGAATTACAGATTTCTATTAGCTAGATTAGGAATTCTATCTAAATTAAGAGTACATCAGTAAATAAAACATGTTGACTGGAAACTTGGACAATTATTTTTATGGTTTGTGTATTTGTGCTTCACATGTAAGTGGATATAGGTGTGTGCTGAATGTGCGTGGGTATACATATGTGTGTGCACAAGAAGGCATGTAAGTAAATGAGCCAGTGGAGACCCGAGGGTGAGTTCCGGGATCTTCTTGTTGCTTTGCTCTGGGGCATCTCAGGATCTGCCTTCCAGGAATGGAATTATAGGGTACTGTCATATCTACCAAACATTTTCAAATGGGATCTGGGGATCTGAACTCAGGTCCTTTTGCTTGTGAGGCAAAGGTTTTAGCCACTGAGTCATCTCCCCAACTCTTGACAATTTTTTTCCCATGTCCACAGAGAGTTTTAGTTCAGAAAAATGTAATTAAAGGATAGAAATAAACATAATGAGAGAAATATAAGTCTAGATATTTAAGTATTAGCTATACTATCTCTGAATGAAGCCACAGATGTACATAGGATCCATGAAAATTTGGTCAAGCTAGTCTTCTAGTTTAGGTTTCTACTTTGTCTGCCTCTAAAAGCTGCAGTTTCAATACATATAGCTAAGACTAATAAGGCAGGATATGTGATAATAATAATAATATATTGAAAGTCATTATTCCTATAATGGCTCAGATACGCAGTGGTTAAGCGATACTAAACCAAAGAAATCTAGAATTTAAATGATGACAAAAATCACTCTATGGTAGTTCAAAAACCATCTTTCTATTAACTCTATGCCTTTTGAAACACTACACATCTTTTCAAAAATGTGTGCTTGCAAAACAGAATGAACAGATATTATGCAACAAGTTATTAAGAAGCTCTGTGATTATTGATCCTTAGCTATCCATTTATAGTCAACACTTGCAAACTTCCCAACATTCTGTTCAAAATTTGAGCTGAAGTTCTCTAACTTGTAGATATGCACAAGTCCTTGCATTTTGTCCCTACAATCATAAGAAGCAAGTACACAAAAAAACCACACGTGCAACTGTGTCTTCATCATTGCCCAGCTTCTCATTTTGTTGTTGTTGTTGCTGTTATTTAAGGGACTGAACTCAGGGCTTTGCGCTTGCTAGTCAAGTACTATGCCACTGAGCTAAATCCCCAACCCCTCTTTTTTCTTTATTATATTGCATTTTCTTCCAAGGTTTAAATTATAGAACATGATAAAATTTTTTAAAAAACGCTGCATGATAGTTTCCTTCAGACTCCATGTTCTCAACAACAAGATCTATAATATTATCCATAATATAAATGAAATAATGAAGGAATGAATGAGTGACTGTTGTGTTAGTTTAATACATGTCAAAATCCCCAGCCTGTTAGATGCCTTCTCTGATGTAGGTGTTATATACTGACATAAGAAAACTACCACCAAAAATTCAATGATTTTTATTCTATAGAACTTCTTTAAATGGACTTCTTAGCATTTTATTATCTTTGAAAGATGAAATGTTGATATTACCTAACGGAAAAATAAGGTTAAGAAACAAGGTTCATTAAAACAGGTTTTAACTATTTGCACCTAAATGATAAAACATTCCTCACAATCTTCCGCACAAGAGCATGATGTCAACATTTAACCTATGGCTTTCTTCTTCCATATAGAACACACCTCCTAGATGTAGCTATATTTCAAAGTGAAGGAAACATAATTTTCAGCTCTGTGAACCCTTCACTGTGTATTATTCATTGCATATATACATTTTATACAAACATGGTTTCTATAGTTTCTGAACTTACTTTCTTGAAAGAGAAACCCAAAAATTGTGTGAATTCAGATCTCACAAAACCTAGACCTGCCTCTGGCATTGTTCATAGCTTTGAGATTTCCTCTGACTGGTCCTATGTTCAGTCTAAATTGGGCACTGGCTTCAATGAGCATCAGCAATTATTTTACTCCATTGATTTTGTTCCCTGTAATTCAATTAAAGTCTTCAGTGAAAATTTAATTTCTTTCATTGAATGTGTACAGCTATTTCTCAAGGACTTTCATTAATGGTCAGAATAGAAATACTCTGACTCCTCATTATCTTGATTTCCAGGTTTCCAGCCTCAAAATCATCACCATGCTGTAGCAGGTTGACTGAATGGAAAGGAAGTTGGCATGCGCACTAAAGAAATGTTGCCAGTAACCTCCTTTTGACTTCAGGGATATGAGAGCAAGACTTGAAAGTGATTCTCTCTGAGTATTAGTCTTATCCCATGCAGTAAACCATTGCTTTCAGTCAAATCTTTCTTCTAGTGTTTTTTGTTCTTGGAAGCCTTGGATTCTGGTCCAACAGCTCTCCCTGTCACTTATCCCTAGAATATGTCATTGATCTAAAGACACAGTGTTAGTTGTGATGGCAATGAAGAAAGCTTCCTTGCAGTTTCTAAATTAGTTCCACTAATTTTTAATAGTATGCTGACAAAATTAGATATAGTAATGATTCACACTGCAATCTTTTAAAGCAGTTAATATAAGACTCAGGGTTCATCTAAGACATTGTGATTAATATCATGAACAATATTATCTAGCGTATAAATTAAATTTTTGTATAAAAGAAGCATTTGGTCTTTGACTATGTAGATTTGGAAAGCATTAAGTAAAATAAGTAGTATGACAAAAATCTCACTGTTTTATGTTAATTTATAAAAATCAAATGAATAGAATTTAAATAACGTTTTAAATTTTTTTTCTTTAATTTTTGGAGAGGGTTGGAGCTCTCTGCTCAGAGTTCCTACTCTTCATCACCTGATTCCTTCCTGGTTATAATAAGATGCCATTATCAGTTCATGCTTGAGTGTGCCTGTGTCCTCCACTTTTACCTGAAGCCATAGTTTTAGGTTGTTCTTAAACCATAGTTCATGGTTCCTAGCTTACCATTCACCAAATCTTCATCTAAAAACACACATCAATGTCATGGCAAAAATCACCAAGTTGAATGAAAAGAATACTTTAAACACGTTTGTTTTTCATGAAATTTCTGTGAAGTGGTAAGCACATAAAATATTTCATATAATTTTATACTTAAATGCAGAGGCAACACAGTAACTCCCCTTCTAAAAACCATGTAATGCTTGAGTATTTGTGCTGAAGTTCAGGCAAAGTTCTTTGGTAAGAGGGAAAAAAGTGTCTTTTCCCCCTCTTAATCTTACTCTTTTCTTGAAATTTAGAAATTGATTGCAGTGGCTATTTCCCACAGAAATGACTGACATAAAGGTTATGCCCCTGTGAGGTAGGTTGAAACATGTTCTCTCCACAGGGAATACGTTTCTCAACAGTAATTTATCCATTTAATCCAGTCTAAGTGGAGAGGTCTTAGCTCTCTGTTTTCAGACTTTCAGAGGTGCAGTCTGTGCAGAAAGATGAGTGCTGTAAAGATTAGGAAAGCCCGCAATGAGAGGAGGAACTTTATTGGAAGACACAACTTCTGTCTCAGTTATACTTCAAGTACTTAGAAGGTAATCAGGAATGGTTTTTTTGTTTTTGTCAAACTTGGTTTAAGATTGTTATCAGTAATATTCTCATGCTAAGATATCCAGATACTTACCAAGAGAAAAGAAACTTCCTGGACGAACAATGGAGGATGGCTCTGAGAGAGCAAAATCCAGTGTTTTTCTTGAAATTGGTTCTTTCAGTGGACTAAATAAGCTTGTATAAGTATATTCATAACATGAATGTTTAAGTATATTTAAATATATTCATAACATAAATGTTTGAGATGGTAATTCATCTTATATAACATATAATTGAATTAAGTACATAATATTTGATATTTGAGTTTAAGTATGTTCATATCAATGTTCAAGATGCTAATTCATCCTTTATAACAAATAATTAAATTAAACATATAATATTCAATATATTGCAAGCTCATTTAAATACTAGTAAGCTACTTTAGCTATGTAGTATTGTAATTGTTTTTTAAAATATGTTTTATTCTTTGAGAGTTTCACACATAGCATGAGTTTAAGTCATTTTTACTCCATATTACCTGCTCTCACCCCCTTTCTCATGTTGGAAATCACTTTTTTCCCCAACCTGTCTCCTTCTTACTTTGATGTCTTTTGTTTATGTGTTTGGAAAGGGTTGCTTGACTCACATGTGTTTTTTAATTCATGCCTAAATAGCATATACATTGATAATAACAAAATGTACAATTATTTTCCCTGACATGAGAAGACTTCCATAATATCCCTTCAGATATTTCTTTAAAAACATATCACCTATATACTTTACTGGGATTCATTTACAGATTGGTTGATGACACTGGTTCTAATGTTGCCTTGGGTATCTATTCTAGGTGGACTCCCATCTCCAGAGATCACTGACGTTTCATTCAGGACGATCTCTGAAGTCTGCTTCTTGAGCTCTATTGCTAGGATAGACCCTCTGTTGAAACTTGTGCTTTCATCAAGAGCACAAAACTGTTGCAAAGTCTAGTTCCCATGGAATGCATTTCAGTTGACAGAAAATGCCAAGAGACAGAGGTGTGGTTTCAGAGTATCCCCCCCCTCGCCCCCCTGCTCCTCTGACTTGCAAAACTCTGCTCTTTCCCATTGAAAACCTGGGCATGCCAAGCAAGCAGGCAGAGCTCCCTCCTCAAGCCCTTGTTCTCATGGGGAGAACATGTTGGACTCTTGATTTTATGTGTTTTGGCTTGCAGGGAAACAAGTCTGAAGGGATCAACTGTCTGAAAATCTCCCACTGCCTGGAGGAAGCCGAGGCTGTCAGTCTGTGACTTCTCCCAGTTGGAGTAAGAAATGTGACAATACAAGGATGTCCCAGGGTGGCTCCACAACCAGAAGTGCTCCATATGGTGAGCTCAGGAGGCAACGTCCTCCTCCCTGTGATGTCCTTGCTTGTTCAACTCTAGTTTTCTGTGGCCTTCCACACTTGATGGGCAATTATGCACAAGTGGGCCACGGCTAAGAGCTGTTCATACAGAAGACAGAAATAGTTTCCCCAAAGGTGCCACTTTAACAAAGAGTGAGATTTATTCTACCCATTAATTGCAAGGAACCTTTATTCTGGGACTGAGGAAATAGTTTAGTTATTATAGTGCACTGCATACCCTTGAAGCATGAGGACCTGAGTTCAATCCCTAGAGCCCATATATTTTAAAAAGCCAGATAGGGTGGTGCATGCTTACAATTCCAGTGATGGGGATACAAAGAAGGGAGGATCCCTGGGGTTAGTTAAGCCAGTTAACCTGCCTGGTCAGTGAGGTGAGTTCCTGACCAGGCAGAGATCCTGCCTAAGAAAATGGCGTATGGGGCTGGAGAGATGACTCAGTGTTAAGCCTCTCTGCCTTGCAAACAAAAGGACCTGAGTTTGGATACTGGATTCCAGGTTTAAAACAAAAGCCATACAGAAATGGCAGTAGCCTGTACCTCCAGCCCTGGAAGGGTGGAATCTGGAGAACTCCAGAGCAAAGTCAAGAGAAGGTAGAGCAATCCAGGATGATACTGGAAATCATCATGGGCCTCCATAGAGACACACATTACACTCTGATACACACACACACACACACACACACACACACGCATGCACACACACATACAGACAGACAGACACACACACATACACCAAAAAATTTATGAATAAAAGAAAATGTTTATGCACTTGAGGAATGATATTAAAAGTTGTTTTCTGATCTCCACATGCAAATGCACAAACAGCATGTGCATCTCCTGCATGTATATATGAATACACACTATACACTCATGTACACACTCACAGACACATAACAAATTAGAAAAAATCTGCAAATGATTTCTCATCAATTTTGTCTATGTCACACTACAAAGAAGCAGAAAATGAATGTTATTAAGAGACTGATGACAAGACAAAAATTAGAAAAATGTCAATTAAAACATTCGGTGGTTTTGTTTGATATGAGCACTACACTGAGCATTTTGTTATAATAATGTCATATTTAATTTTCATAATGCTCTTTCTGTATATTTGACGATATATGTATTCAGTTCTGTGAAGTGAAATAAGCTAGAAGAGAGGCATTAATTAGTTTCCTCAGATTCACATATCAAGGATCTAAGGTAAAATTTGGTGGCTATAATGGAAACCTAACACTAAAACTTCTGTTTTTACACATGATGCCAAAAATATAAGATAGAATTGAAAGGGACAAAATTAGTGATAATAAGTCAAAAGTCAAGGAAGGGCACCAAAGTTTCAATGGTAAGAAAGAGAAGAAAACCCAAAATGTAACTTCACTGAGAAGTAGAGAGTTAAAGTTCATGTTTGCTGGCATTTATTTAGCACAGAAGACATGTGTGCATGTGTTGCTGGTAAGAGTGAGAGAAAGCCAGGGATCCAAAGTGATCACAGCAACAAGGTCAGGTGCACAAGAGAGAAAGGAGAGTTTGAGGGGGATCAAGGCTCAGGATCTTGGCCAGAGGTGGAAACTCCACCAGGAGGCAGTTTGAGGAGGACAAGGGGATAGTGTGAAGGCAAGTCTGCCCAATTGCTGAGAGCAAAGACTGGCTCATATTTGCATGACACAATGTGTGTAAGGAAGGGACTGCAAGAACTTGCCTTTTCTATTCCAGTGACAAATCCAAAATGTGCCTGTCACTTTGTTGCCTCAGCAGAGTTCAGGAAAGAAAGTTGAGCCTCAGCTGCAAGTTGAGGACTTAAATGTTCTCATACATGACTGCAGTTACCAAACCAAAATCTACTAGAGTTAAAGTCATAGAGAAGTCAGGGTAGCCATCAAGTTTTTATTTAAATATATATTTCTGTTCTTTGGATTATCATTCTTCTTTCTTAGGTTAAATGGACATAGGAATAACTATGTTCTTCAAAGAGTAATCATAAGCTCTGAAAGGTTTGCAAAAATGCAAACTTTCATTTAATCAGATGTTTGTTGATGCTAGTTTTAGGATGAATCATTCTAAAACTATTAAAATTATTCACCAGCATTATCTAATCAGATTGACTAGATAATTAGCATACAGTCCTTAATTTATACTTAGGATATGGTATATAATTAGCATATGGTCCTTAATGTTCATTCATGATAGATTTTATGTGTGTATGTGTGTGTGTGTAGAAGAGAATACTTTTGTGTGCCTGTAGAAGCCCAAGGGTGACACCATGAATCATCCTGGATTACTCTGTTATAGTTATGTACAGATGTCAACTTGGTGGTTCAGGGTTCAAACCCTGTGCACATTTGTAGAGACTTAGTAGTTGAGTTAGGCCCAGAGGGAAACTGCAGGAGATTATCTAGCTGATGGAGAAGGACCAGCCCATGGTGGGTGGAACTAGTAGTCCCCAAGCAGGTGAATAAAATGGAAGGAACTGTTCGTTCTTCTTTATTCTTGGCCAGATATACTGGTCTGGGAAGTAAGCATTGTCCTTCTCTTAGCTGTTATGTGGGTATAGCATGGCCAGTTCCTTTGGCCCTTTGATGATGTTGCATGTTCTCCTGCCAAGCTGGACCAAGAACTGCAACTGGCCATTGAAAAAGAATAAACTCCTTGTTCCCTTAAGCAGTTGTCATGATTTTATGCAACACTCTACTTCCATATCGTTTTGCTCTAGGACTTCCCAGATTCTGCTTTCCAGGGCTAAATTAAGGGTCCTCTTCATTTCTGCTTGGCATTTTTATGTAGGGTCTAAGAATATGAATTTTTGCTTATGAGGCAAATCCTTTAACCCATGAGCCATCACACCAGCCCTCATAGATTCCTAAGCATCAAAAAGCATGGACTGAATGACAGGAACATTTATCCTTCACTGTAAACTTTTTTGCTATGTAGTTAGTATATCTACATTTTTAGTTAGTGAAACAGGCTGAGTACCTCCTATGTGCCAGAATACTGGTGATTCCAACTTAAAAACTCTGGAAATGGCCTGCCTGAAGAGGACTGATGGTGATGTGAAGACAAGGGCAGCTATGCTTAATGGCAATGATCACACACATGACACCTGAGAATTTTAGCATGGGATTTATCAGACATATGTTTGCAAAACCTGTAAATATCCCTCTTTGCTCAGGTTAAAGCAAGTCAGTCAGAAATATGAAGCTGATGCAGTGCTATCTGGCAGGCAGAATTAGCTCAGAATTCATGTTTCTTAACTGTGTTAGTTACTTTTCCTTTTTAGTTAAAAATACAGAGATTAAAAACTTAGCTATGTTGCTTGGTTTTCAACAGTTTCAGTCCTTAATTGAATGTCCCCATCATTGATGCCTGTGGTGATCATGGCAGAAATTTCATGACGAAGCAAGTTGTTCATCACATGTATGTTTGAAACCTATTAAAACAGCAACTGTACAGTGAAATGCTGTAAGTGAAATGCTTTTTAAAAAAGTGATGCAGCTTTCAAAGGCACTTAGAATAGATGGTGCTGGCAGCATGGAAATTCTGTCGGTGAATGAGTGAGTGAATGTAAAGTACACTTCCATAAACTTTATAAACCCCACATACTAAGGCTACACTAGATTTATTTTAAAGTTATTTTTCTTCATTGAAAATAAATCAATCTTAGCCTAATGCTTTTATCTACTAAAACTTTGAGTTTTAACATTTGGCACATAGTAATGACTTAAAATAAAGACTGTGAAGTTATATAAAATTATTTTTATAGTTTTGCTCCATAGTGATTTTACTGTTTTTGGTTTAAATTTTTGCTTTCCAATTTATTTTGCTAAAAATAAAGACTACACACACACACGCGCGCGCGCGCGTGCACGCATGCCCATACTTAATCTACACAAAGTCATATTTATAAATACTACTATCACTACTTTATCATATATCACATTATGTCTTTGGGAACAATTGCACATGTGAAATTGTCATTTTCTATTCTAATAATTCCTTCTTCTGGAACACCTTCTAAAGTGTCTTTAGGAACAGTTTTATCAGTTAACTTTCTTTTAATATAAATAGAAGGTGTACATTCTAAAATAATAGCACTTCATTACATATGCCTATTTATGGAACAGTTATTTGATATCATATAGTTATGTGTGCTGTACATTTTCTATGATTAGAAGCACACTAAGCCTGATTATGCTGGCATCACTACAAACATGACTGATACATTGTGTTGTTATGACAACTATTGTGTCAAGGTGACAGGAACTTTTCAGTTTCTTGATAATCTTATAACATAGCCCAACGTTGGCCAAAATGTCAATCTTCAATGCGTGTCAGTATTTGATTCAAAATTTAAATTTGTCTTGACGTTTCTGGTCTAGACTAGTTTGGAGTCCTCTGGATTCTGGCTAATTCTTCTCTGTCCCCCAGTTTCCCAAATGTCTTTCAGTGCAGTAACTAGGCTCATTATGAGTTCTCTCATTGATTTCTATATCTCAGGACTATGATCTGCTTAGTTTCTACACAATATTTTTATATTTTGTCAGAATATTTACTAGTTTCACATAGAGAGGAAGCTCACTGAATGTTAATCCTTTCAATCAATACCTAAATTTGCTAGTTTGGAACCAATGTTTCCTACACAATCTGAGACAGTTAATAGTAATTAGTAAACTATTCTAAATTACGCAGAATATTATTAATGTAAATCATAATGTAAATTCCCATTTAAAAATATCTTTTAAGCAATAGAGAACCAAAAGAATAACATGATTTATAAAATTATTTTATACTCATCTATTGATTATAACTATTTATAGTAGAGTTTTTCGGCCTTTTGTGCTGTTGGAGCAGCCCTTGATGTTCAGGCTGTCTAAAGGTCTACATGACTGGTTTTAACTCATTTTTTGGTATTTAATTATGTTGGCAGCTGGCTGGATATTTGTCTTTTATGTACTGTATTTTGCAACTGTGCACAGAAATGTAAAATGCCTTAAGATGACCATGAGTTTGAAAAAGAAGAAAACACTGCTACTAACTAAAATGGCCCACTCTAGACTCATTTTAGTTCTGTAATGGACATATAATGTGAAGCTGGTATAAAGAGAAATGGAACATGAGCAAATAGAATAGAGAAACTAAAACTGGCTTCAAAAGGCCCATGAGGAGTAATAAAACAAACCACAGACTAGAGAAAATATTAGCAATGTGTGGCTAATAACAAACTTGTATCCAAAATAAATGATTAATTCAAAACTCAGTCATTAACAAAAAAGCAAAGCATGGTATTTTGTAGGACATGACAAGGCTGTTGCATCCATGAAGTCTCTGAAGCTGTGTTTACTTCCACGAGATATGCACAAGATTTGGCCTATCACTTCACCATGGATGGAGTAAAATTTCAATATCTCCTGAGAGACTATTGAGTGTTAATGGAAAGTTGAAGGTGTGGGGAAGGGGAACACATTTCCTTAATGCTATAGCCACTGATATATCATCTATGCTTTAGCAAGCGCCCAAGCACATGCTCATAGATGATTTGTATATTGCACATATGCAAAAAGATATGAAAGTAAAAAGGGACACTGGTTGTGAAGAAGAACGTTTGTAGTGGGGAAAAAGAGTGTGGATGGGATTGGGCAATAAGGGGTTAAGAAGCACTGTATTCATGAATAAAACTCTAAAGAAATACAATAAAAAATAAAATAAAACAAGGAAAAAAACAAGGAAAAAGCAAAAAAATCAGACTTTCTCAAAGAGTTAATATAATTACCAAATAAGCACAAGAAATGAACAGTAAGTGAAGCATAAATGAAACCCACAGAGATATCTCAGGGTGACTAGAAGATTAGCACTGTCCATGTCAGGTGCTGGACAGCATGGGAGACACATTAGAAGTCTAATTGGATAGCTAGGTGAAAAATCAAATATACCAACTCTGACAAATTCTTGGTATTTCTAATAAAATTTAAAGACATGATTCTGTCGTGTTATACTTAGAGAACTATGAAAACAAGCATCTATATCAAGGCTTGCTTATATTCATGTCTATAGCAAGTTCATTCTTGATAGATAATATTACCATCATCCAGATATTCACAGCATGTAAAAGGACAATATATGGTTTCCATTCAATAGACAACAAAACACAATGAACTATTAATGCACTCTCTAATCTAGGTGAATCTGAAAATAATTATGTATTTTATGAATACTTCTCCTGAGGAGAATCCATGTAGCCATCTTTCTATTACAGATAGGCATTCGACAAAAGATCAAAGAAATGATTAGTCAAGATCTAACTTGATGAACCAACAAGTTTATTACAGGAGTAGTGGTCAGGGCTACTGACAGGATCAGGATTGAAAGGCATCTCATTATAGCATGGCTGCGTATATGGAATTCACTCAGCTACCAACTAATATTCTTCAGTTTACAAAAGAGTAGGGCCTCACCCAAGGTCATGCTGCACATGAGGCAGACACATGGGCAGCATGTACATAGGCACCTGTATGGAAAGCATGGGTGCATGCACAGCATATATATTGGCAAGTTGTGTGTGCAAGCACATGCATTTTATCCCCTTCTAGCCCCCCTGTCTCTAAGGGGGGGCTAGTTAACAAGTGTGATTTTAGGGCTGGAGAGATGGCTCAGGGGTTAAATTCTGGCTCACAAGCAGAAGGTTCTGAATCTGGATCCCAGGTCCCACTTAAAAACCCCAGGCAGAAATGGCAGCAGTCCACACTTCCAGACCTGGTGGGTGGAGCCTAGGAAATCTGAGGAAAGCAAATGGAGGTGAGAGCAATCCAGAATGGTTCCCAAAGTCCTCCACAATGCACACTACCCTCTGAGACACACACACACACACACACACACACACACACACACACACACACACACACGAAGTGTGATTTTTAAAGATCTTGTGCAAAATATCAGCCATTTGTTCAGAGGAAAATGTTATAAAACACTAAAACCAGGTTTAAAAAAGAGATATAGGAAGACAGAATCTAGGATTACATCAACATTAAATCTCAGGATGTGAAGCTAATAAAGAGAAATAGGAAGCAGATGGATGGTTGCTTGGAAGGAGGGTACATGGTCAGAAGGATTGATATGTAAGGGATGGTAATAGAACTGGTTGTTTCCTCGACTGCAGTTATGTTTTCATGGGAGTCTATGTATATGAAATCACGCCAAACTATGTCTTCAAATTTGCCATTCTTAAACCACTTCAGTTAAGCAGACCCTTAACTGTGTGTAGAGGGTTGACGTTGTCATAACTGAAGAATAAATTCTTATTTTGTTTGTCTTCTCTATAATATTCACCCAACTCTTTCCTCTAGACATTCTTCACATCTTCTAGAGCTCAAGTGTAGCATCCTTGCCACAAAGAAAGAATGAAACAAACATTGACCAGGTGCCACGTATTTGAGCATAAGGTCTTTGAACCTCTTTATGCTAAGTTGTGAATATGACTGTTACTCTTTTCAGAGGCATTTCCATTTTAAATGAGAACCTGAGAAGGCTTACTTAGCATAAAGCAATGTGTTACACATGGAAAGATGACAAGTGATATTATATTTTAGTGGAATATGGGTTGATTTGGGGAAAGAGATCTCCAGGGGTCATTTTCATTGATCAACAAATAACATATTCTTTTCTGAAGTTGGCTTTGTGTCTTTATAAAAACAATGACTTATATTTGTGTAGGAAGTTAATGATTGCAAAGCACTTTCACATTTATTATCTCATTGGAGTTTGAAAAGGCCTTTTGAGGTGAAGTGTCCCCCATTTATGGATAATAAAGTTGACAGTTCTGCCTGTTCAACAACTTGGTTTCTCTTCAAAGCCAGAAACAGAATATGTGGGTATGCGTTTGAGTCTGAGTTCAATAATTTCCTTTTGGAGCACAGCCACTTGTAGTTTAAGTGACATGTTTCTTGAGAAAGGGTACCCTTGCCTTTCTTACCTAATCCTCCCTGAAACAAATCAGCAACTTTGCTAGATTTATGGATAGGAATTCTTTGCACTTCGCATGAACATTTTTCAGGTTATGTGAAATGTAACTCCCTGTTAAATAGAAGCCTTATAAAGAACAGCTTGCCATGACATATCTGATCTTAACTGCCAGAATTCATGTCTTGTTTCGTATATCACTGAGCAAAGAAGTGAGGTTAACATGGAAATATGTGTGATTCAAGAGAGTAGCCATTTTTAACAACCTTGACTTACATGAGCTTGCAGCAGTTTGAGAATTTGCTTCCCCAACCACAGATCCTGCTCTGCACCTTGTTCTTTAAGATCCTAAACCTGCTTCCGTGTTTCCACCAAGCAACACAACTTCTATGCTGGAGACTATGATTCATTATGTGGATACAGAACAAAGTAAATAGCCTCTGACTCTAATAAAACTTGGGTGGGGAGATAGGCAAATTGATAAAGACAAACTAACAAAAATACCACATTTGAACATATTTAAAAACTGAATGCACAGAATTCTCCAAGAAACCGGATAAGTTCCACATTGTAACCACATTTCTTTTGTAATCAGCACACTGGTTCATGATAAATGACCTCAGGAAACACAGCTAGAAACTGATGGGGATCAAGAGAACTTAAGTGCTCACATAACTTTAAAATTAGGATCTTTTCTCTGTTCCAAAAGGAAAGTAAACATACATTATGGATTCACAAAAAAAAAAAAAGGTGCAAGTATAATCTGAAGGGGCAAGACAGTGTTTTCATATTGGAACAAATCACAAACTAGGAATGGACCTGAGTTCTTACCTCAACATTCATTTAAGAAATAACTCCAAATGGAGCATGTACTAAAATGTAAGACTTAAAAAATGATACTTATAAAGCTGAAAGTTTCTGGGCTCCTCCCTGGGAAAGTATTTGTCCAGGCTGAGCAAACAGAAACCCATGTGGCCAACAAGGAGGGATCATATTGGATAGACAGTCCAGAGACAGGAGAACATAAATCCTCCCCAATGATATGCTTCCTTCAAAAAGGCTCCACTTTGTAATGGTTCCACAATGCACCTGAAAGTGCTAGACAATGCTAACAGCTGGAGACCAAATGTTTAAACACATGGACTTGTGGGAGGCATTTAACTTTTAAACTACAACTCATGCATTGGTTCGCTGATCTCTGATGTTGCTGCGGGTGTCATGTGACCAGCTGCTTGAAGCTCCTGCCCTGATTCCCCCCACAGTGATGGATGGACCCATAACCTGGAATTGTTAACTCAATATAACCCTTCCCTTCAAAGTTGTTCTGATTATGCATTTTGTTGCAGCAACATTTAATCAAAATAAAGCAAGGACTTTGGAAAAGTGACTGGCATTTCTATATAATATTAAACTTAATCCTTCAGAATTCCCATTCAGCATTATTACCCAAGGAAATGGATGTATTTCCCATATAAAGATTCTAGGCGAATATCTAAAATTTACTGCTAATATTCAGTAGTGAAATCAAAAAGCACCCATCAATATTGTAAATTTGTGATCTGTGATATATCTACATAATCAAGTGTTACTGAGCCATTAATATGTCTGAATATTCATATATGAAGATATTAATAGAGAACTGGATATGATGGCTTATGTCCATAGTCCTAGCATTTAAGGACAGCCTTTGTTACACAGTGAATTCCATGCCAACCTGGCTACAGGATAAGACCTTGGCACATTCTGTGATTTCATTTAAATGGAATTTGACAAAGTCAAAAACTATGGATGAGAGAGAAAAAAAGTTGGCAAGTTAGCATATGCTGAGGGTGGAAGAGAATAAGACTGACTTCTGTAGATCACACAAGCACGTTTTGTTTTGATAGAAATGTTCTACATGCTATCGGTAATGTTGGGTAAAGACAGTTCAATTTGTAAGTCCCTCAAACGAGGCACACTGTAAAGTAGAATATTACTATAAATTGGTTACTTCTCAAATATCTGGTTAAAACTTAAAATAATGCATATATGTCTCCAAAATTGTATCTTCATTGTTCCTTTATCTGATCTGTAAATAATATTTTTATGTGCAACTTCCTTCCCTAAATAACCTCTTCTGAAATCTTTTGGCTTGTACTGATATATGTGTTGATAGGAGGAGACTGTTGAAAGAGAAATTGTGGAATGTCATTTATGTCTGGAAGGAAGAAAACTAACATGACCAACACAGGACAGCAGAAAGATTATGACCAATAAAATTGAGGATATGTTAGGGGGTCATAGACAATGCCGGTCACAAAGAGTAAAGTCATGTGCTTTGGTTACAAGTGTATTTCTTTGAGAATCATGTCTGCCTTGTCTTCCAGAATTACCCATTTAAATTAGTTATTGACTTTTTAAAACCTTTTTTTATACTTTATACTTTATATATAAAAAGTATACTTTTTTATACTTTAAACTTGATAGGTACCCCACCGCCCACTCCCTCCACTTCTCCCTAGATCCCCTTGTTCCCTTCCCTGTTTTCCCTTTCCTTTCCCCCATCTCTTTCTCCCAATGCCCCATTCTTCCCCATTCCTAGAGCATCCTTTAGTGTGCATGTCAAACTTCCCTCTGGGTCCTCCTCTCTAATGAGGTGTAAGGACTCAGTAGCACTGCCTAGTGCTCTTTTTTTTGTGTTCCCCTTTAGTATAGGAACACTATTGTGGCTGTTAATCCCTTGCCTCTAAGGATCCTAGTGCCTGTGATCCATGCTAGATTTTGAGGGGAGTCAATGATATGTTGGTATTGCACAGGTCATGCAAAGTCCTATTATGATTACTTGGCCCTAACTTGTGTGGAGTATCTTGCATATTGTTTCTCCTCACCATTTTTAGGCTCTTACAATCTTACCACCCCCTCTTCTGCAAATTTCCCTGAGCTTTAGGATGAGGAGAGATTAGGTTGGCCTGGTTCCTGGTGACTAATGTAGGGTCTCCTAATGTTCTGAATTATGGTTTGTTGTTTTTTTTTTTTTTTCTAGTTTTACTGTTGTTGCACTGCCCTTGGCTCCATTCTGATGAGTATTGGATGTCACCTCCTAGCCAGAGATAAAAGGCTGTTAAAATAAAGTCTTATTATAAGAGTAGATTCAAAGGTAGATGGAATAAGAGTAGGAGACTGTGGTGAAGGGGGTCGGTCTCCCATTTACAAGATGGTTACCTTCTATCTGTCAGATTCTATGCCCTCTCTGTCTGGTGAAATCAAACCCTATCAGTGGCAAGTGATCATTTTAAACCTTTTTTAAAATTGTGTGTGTGTGTGTGTGTGTGTGTGTGTGTGTGTGTGTGTATCAGGGAACTGTGTGCCCTGTGGAGGACCAAGGGTGACTTTGGGAATCATCCTGGATTGCTTCTATGTCCTTGCTTCGCTCTGGGATTTCCCTGACTCTGCCCACAAGGGCAACACACCTTGGTTTTCACATAGGACCTGAGATCCGAACTCAGGATCTCTGCAGTTTTAACCCCTGAGCCATCTCTCCAGTCCGTGATTGACTTTTACTCCATGAAGCTCATACCATAAAGATTTTTTTGCAATTAGCTCATTGTTCATGCATTCAGACCTTAGCACAAGATGGAGGAGTCTGAAGCTGCCAAGACAAAGGAGGAGTGGCTAAATAATCAGCAATGTAAATCACTTGGCATATGGTAATTCATTATTTCCATCGGAGAGCAATATTGGTAATAATTCCACTTATACTTTGTCATAAATTGAGTTTCAACCTGTGCTGCTTAGGTGGGTGGGGACAATTATTTGTATCTGTTGTCTCATTAAATTATTCATTCATCAAGAAAATATGAACTAATTGTGAATTTTAGAACATCTTTATTTCATAACTTCATTGTTGCTATAAATGCCTGACCCAAAGATTTTAGAAAAATAAGGATTTTCTTTGGCTCATGCAAGTCCAGGTTATGGTTCTTCGTGGCAGGAATTGAGGGACCTGCTCAGATGACATCCAGCAAGAGCAGAGGACAAGGAGCACTCTTCCTTTCTAGCTCCATTTCAGACCAGAATCTTGCCTGAAACACTGCATTTTCAGGACTATCCTATATTAATTAGGTGAAAAATAGAGAATGATAAATTCTACCAGTGGAGATGTCAAGAAAACTTAACTTTTACTGCGTGTGTGTGTGTGTGTGTGTGTGTGTGTGTGTGTGTGTACATTTATCAGAGGGCACTATGTGTCCCTGTGGAGGCCCAAGGGTGACTTCAAGAATCACCCTGGATTGCCCTGACTCCTCATTGCTTTGTTATGGGGTTTTTCAGTCTCTGCCTTTGGGGCCAAAAGTACAGTCCATTGCTGTTTCTATCTGTCATTTTTATATGGAATTTGGGATCTGAACTCAGGCCCTTCTGCTTCTGAGGCAGAGGCTTAACTCCTGAGCTATCTCTCTATCCCAACAATATTATATACTCATTGTAAGGTATTAATACTTAACATTGATATATCAAAAATGAGAATAGAGATTGTATACACTATCCCATCCTGCTATGTATACATTATTATTTTAATTGGAATAGACAAAATTAGTGAACACTAGCTTAGCTTTCACAGTGATTAGCTACTACTGTATGTGCTGTTCCTCCTTTAGGATCTTGGCCTTTCTTATTATTATTTTTCCTTTACTGAAGGAAATATGGGCTACTGTTATTTTTCTTAAAAGAGAAAAGATTAATTTTTCAGAAATAATGCTTTTAGAAGGGGAAGCTATTATATCCATCTTCAAAGGATGAAGATGCTGAGTTCAATTTCTTGAATTTCTGTTCTCCCTGGGCAGGCATCACAGTTTCTGTATTGCTGAAATCTCCTTCTCACTTGTCTTCAAGTTCAACTTCTTCCTGTGTAATCCTTCTTATTTCATGAAGGTTGTGTGTTATCTCTTGTTGTATTCTTCCATCATGTCTCTGCAACCAAATCTCAAGATCCACTGCCAAAGGACTTTTAGTTTAGATTCTAACAGCAAACAAATTATATCTTAAAACAGTTGAAATATGGTACCTTTCATAATTATAATTAAATAGAAAGTGTGGAACTGATCTGAATTTGTCATGTTTCCAAACTTCAAAATTCAATATAATTGTTAATTGTTATATGATTTAAGAGCTAATTTCAAGAGCAGTCAGCCACAATGGGTAAGTATTAAGTGACTATTTTATATGTTCCACAGAACTGTTATGCAGTTCTGTATTACTCAGTTCCTCAGAATCACAAAAATAAAATATTTGAAGAGTTCGCTTTCACTTTCCTTCTTGGTCACTTGCTACTGAACAGTTCTGATCTCACCAATCAGGGAGGGTGTAGAGACTGGCAAATAGCATGGTAACCATGCTGCAAATGGGACACTGACCCCCTCCCTTATTGTGTTCTACTCCTATTCCATCTACCTTTGAGTCTCCTCTTATATTAAGATTTTCATTTAAACAGTCGTTTATCTTTGGTTAAGAGTTGACCTTGGATACCAATCAGGATGCAGCCAAAGGTGCAGGAAAAGAAAAACTGAAAACAACAAACTGTAATTCAGAACACCAAAGACCCAACATTAATCATCTGGAACCAGACTAGTCAAATCTTTTCCCATCCTAAAGCTCAGGGAACCTTGGGGAAGAGGGGGCAGAAAGATTGTAAGAGCCTCAAGATAGAGAGGACCAACAATATGCAAGATACTCCATATAAGTTAAGGCTTCAGCAGCTAGAATTGGACTTTGCCTGACCTGCACAATGGCTGGCATGTCAACAACCATCCAAAGTCTAACATGGATCACAGGGGAGAAGGTTCCTGGCAGTGGGATCCTTAGAGGTAAGGAATTAACAGTCATAACAGAGTTCCTATACTAACAGGGAGCCCAAGAAAGGGCTCTAGGCAATGCTACTGAGTCCTTACCACTCACTAGGGTGGAGGGCTCAGAGGGAGGTTTGAAATTCACACAAAAGGATACTCCAGGGAATGGGAGGGAGGAAGGGGAAGGCACTGGGAAAGGCAGAAGGAGAAAGGGTAAAAAGAAAGGGTGAAAGGGGGACTGGGGAGGGGAGGAGGGATGGAGAGGACGGGGATACATATTGACCTTGTATGATTAGGAAAAAAATGAAATGTGGGAGAAAAAAGTGACTGAGAAATTGCAAAAAATAGAGTTATTATAAGTTTGTTGTATGCATTCACTCTTCAAAGCATTAAAAATGAGACAAGAGATAAAGTATAAATAAAAATGCAGTCAGTACATTCAAAAAGTTAGGTTGGAGCTTAATTTTAGAACGGAGGCATCATCACAATTGTGTGAGAGGGTGTGGTGAGTTTTGAACAGTGATGGGAACCAGATAGATAAGAGAACACAGATGGGAAGAAGGATGAGGAGGAGTACACTGCACAGAATAATGTATGGAACGTGCTTATCTGTCCATTTTTTCCTAGGGAAGAAAGGGCCCTCCTGCCCTGGAAGAGATTGGAGGGCTCAGGGCTCTGGAGAGATGTAGAGTTAAAAGTAGAGATAGCTAGCCCTAAAGTTGGAGTTCAAACCACCTGGAAAATCCTCCAGACTGCATGCAAGGCTGGACCACAGCCAAGGACTAGAAGCATGAACAAAGCCCCCCTGTATTCTGATCTGAAGCAGAATCTTGAGACAGGAAGCTGGACAGCTATCAGAGAAATAAAATGGCAATGAAGTTGGCGAAGGTGGGTGGGTGGTAAGATCTAGAGAGAGCCCCAAGGCACGTTGCTCCTAAATGGCCAGTATTTCTGTAGAACCTGACAGTTTTGCACATTGTAAGCAATCTATGGTGAACATTTACTTGGGTCAGGGCATAGGGATGGTTGAGAATGAGAGGTAGGAGTGACACAATTAGTGATCTAACTTGGATTATTAAAAAAATCTAGGTTTTTATATTGCTCTGATGCAATATTTTACTAATGATCCAAACAAATTTTTTTCTTGCATCTTGTAATAATAATTGCTTTCACGTTTTCAGCAAAGTGAGAGAATTCGGTGAGGCAAGTAGTGGCCTGAGGGATGAAGCAGTTGGCTTGCACTATGCTTGCTTGGCCTTCAATCTCATTTCTTAAGCTTCAAGACTAGTGTTAAGATAATCTGGTGGTGGGTGCCAAAGGGTGGTTCTCATTTGCTTCCTGGAAGTAGTGTTGGCTACTTAATTCTCCATATTTTCAGAGCAATTTCATGAATTTACTATTCTGTTAAGTTATTCATCCATTCTTTAATCATTTGTTAAGTAAAGAATGTATTTCTAGTACTGTGATGTGTTCTATGAAAGCCACTTTGTGCCTTGTGGTAAGATTTAAAGCTCGCTTACACAGATAGATAGGATTCTATTCTTACCTTCAAATACAGTTAGCTAGATATTAAATGAAAGATGACTTTTCATGTTCTTTGGTCTTATCTATGTTACAATAATAGTGACTTGGATTTGAACTATGTACCCTTAATATGATAAAAATTTTGTTATAAAAATACTCTATTAAAAGTAGAATCCCCAACATACTTTCTAGGGGATAGAATAGTATTTTCCATTTCAATGAATTGAAAAAGTTGGCAAGCCAATAAATTTCATATTTTGACTCCAAAAGAATAAAATCAGGTGATAATAGACTTCTAAAATTATTTTATTCATTTAATTTCATGCAAGTATTGAGAAAATACTTCATGCCAAGAATTCTAAGCATAAAAAGGGGAATGAAAAGCAGGTTATAAAGATAAAAGGGAATTAACCTCAGGGATTCGCAAGTTATATTTTAATCAGCATCCAGTTGTTGATCTCTTTGCCTGTGTCATTTTTTATAGTAGATGTTATTTCCACCATAATCTATGGAATTTGGCCACATATTCTTTTCAAACAGAATTATATGGATGTATATGTGAATTTAAAGCTTCAATTGTGTTCTCTACTGAGGATAAAGGAAAAGAATTTAGCCACCAATGCTTCAAAGTGCCAAGAAATTCTTTCTACGTTTTGTATTTGCCTTTAAGTATTTTATATCTGGGTCTTTTGTTCTGTTCTCATTTACCATGTTTAAAGTATAGTAAGAAAATATTGAAATGTGATTTTTAAAAGGTATTCTAAAAGCTTATTATTTACTAAGAAATAAGAAAAAATTCTATTGAAAGATGGGATTTTTTTTTTTTACAATATCCTGAAATGTTTAGGTATGCAGACCTAGATAAGACTAACTCATGGTATGAGAGTGAGGGGAATGTTGCTCCTGTACGTGTGTGTGTAAATGTGTGTGTGTGTGTGTGTGTGTGTATATGCGTGTGTTGCATGTGTGCATGCATGACCAGATACTAGGTTTATGACTCAGGTCTTATTGTCTGGAAATATCACTGTTACTTACAAAAGCTAAGTAGTATAATAAAGTCCAGGACCCTAGAAATGATGTCCAAAAGCTACTTTCGAATTCTTGAGAACTTTAAGTAATAATTTGGTAGAAAATTCTATGAAAACAAAGCAAAGAGGTATGTTTTCCCTGTCAAACAGATTTGAATTTTTAAAAAAATTGATATATCCAATGGTAGAAATGCATGTACAAAGATAAAATTGAACTTTTTAAAATAGTATACATGTATATTAGAAATATCAATAAGTAATAACTTTCAAATGTACATCGAAGAGAGCAAACAGTAAAAACAAGTGAAAATAAATTGAGGTAGTCAAAAAAGCCTAAAGAGATAGAAAGAGAAACAGTAAGAAATTTTTAGAAGCAATCAAGGAGATTATTAATTAGAGTGAGACAAATTAAGATTACAACATAGAGAATACATCTTTTTTTTTTAACTAAGAATTTGTTTCATTGTTTATTTTTATTAACAAAATGTGTCTCATGTTTTATTTGAATTTTTCCTCCAAAGTGTGCCCTCTTGCTCCCCTTTTTCCCTTCTAGTCCCTTCTCTACTTTCAGGTAGTGTTTTGGAAAATTAACATTTTTAAGGTATTGCTGTCTTATCCATATGGCAATCTAAGTTCAGCTGGAGGGTTAAAGGGATGTGCTAATCTGAAATAGTCAGCAAAACACATTCTGTACCCATTCATTTGATAGAACAGCTGATACCGCAGAGCATGCTATGCAAGTGTGAGAAAAGCTGAAAAGCCAGAGGCCAGTGAATTAGCCTAGAGGCTCACCATGGCAGTGGGTCTCAGCAGAGGGTGGCAGCATGCCACAGTCATCAAGGACTTGGGATAAAAGGCCAAGGGCCAGTACAACAGGGAGAAGGCATAGCTTGACCTGGAGCACTGCTCAAGCAGAGCAACACACTGCGTTCTGTCGCCTCTTGCCAATTCCAACAGGTAGCTAACGCTTCCCATTTGAATGATATTTAAAACTATTCAGAAGACAGAGAAATGCGGTTTTCAGGCCTAACCTTCCATGGCACAAAGTAGGGCAGGGAAAGGGTAGAAAATGTGTCTCAGAGTAGACAGACAGTCTAACTAACACTAGAGAAGCACATGGACATCTTAGAAGGATCAGAAGGCACTTGAGACTTCTTGGCTTTGAGGAGGTAGGAATGTAAAGGAGAAGAAATGGTGCGTGCTTCAAAAATCTATCTACCAGCCACAAGTTTTCAGGGAGACCAAGAGAATAGTTGCAATGACTAATGGAGATGTTCTGAACCAACAAGTTTTTCTTTCAGATGATTAAGTAGAATATGGTGCTATAGCATACCCTGGCATAAAGCCCTTGGGTCAGAGTCAAAGAAAATGAACTGAGTAGTAGGGTTCAGACGAAGCAGCAGAAACTATGCCAGATTATTCATCTGGCTACTTTTCAGTCAGTTGAGACACTGCAAAAGAAGGAAGATATGATGTCACCAGGGGCGCTGATTAAATTCAAATAGGCACATGTGCACGCACACACATACCTTGTGGTGGGAGCGGTAAGTACTTCGTCTGTGATTTTTTCTGAGTGAGAGATTTTTAAGTTGCCGAGGGCATGGTCTTAATTCCATGCTTTTAATAGTTCATTCTCATAGTATAAGTTATCTAGCAAATTTAAAAGCAAATCAGAGTTTTGAAGCTAAGTATTTGTGGATCCTTTGTTTGTCTATTTTGCATTCTTACGTGTGTGGTTTGTGGTTTGTGGTGTGTGTGTGTGTGTATTTGTGTGTGTATGTGTGTGTTTGGAAGCGGGCACTTGAGCGTATGTGCTTGTAAAGACCCAACAGTAACACGGGGGAATCATCCTGGATTATTCTGCCCGTTTAATTGCTTTGCTCTGATTTTTCCCACGTTCTGCCTTCTGGGGCTAAAATCGCAAGCCACTGCCCTTTCCGCCTGACATTTTTTTCATGGGATCTGGGATCCTAACTCAGGTCCTTTTGCTTATGAGGCAAAGTGTCTTGGGGGCATCACCACATCTTAGAAGCTCTCAATTTCTTGGTGATCGATAGAATGAAAAGTATCACTAATTCCAATTAAGTAAAGAGGAAAATTGAATATCTTAGTCACGATTAGCACAAAGAAAGCTTAGAATTAAAAATACTTCAAATGTGTGTATCTGTGATACATAATTGGCAAATGATATATTTACTTTGTTCAGTTTTCTTGCCTTTCTCCCTTCCTTTGTATCTATTCTCTTTTTCTTTTCCTTTTATTTCTTTACTTCTTACGTGTTTTCTTTCTCCTTTTTTTCCTTGAGAAGTAGCACCAGCTTTTAAACATTTTGTCAAAGGGAAAATATTTTTGAATTTTAAAGCTCACTCAATTAGTTTTCTTCAAGTGTAATATTTTTGATACCTACTCATTTGCTATTGTGCTTAAAAATACAAAAAGTTGTCCTGGAGGTGCCTTATACAGAAAAGAGAAGAGAAGAGAGAACAAAAAGGTCCTTGAGATATGCCTCACAAAAGCTACAGGTGATTAAATAAAAAGTTCCCCATGCCTCCCCCCATATAATATGCTATTGGCATTGCTCTTGGTTGTCCAACAGAACCTGATGAGAAGACACTACAACTGAAATAACTATTGTTTCCTTTGTCTCCATAGGAATAGAGGAAAACGATGTTGTTTAATCCATTTGTTATATACACTGCTATTGAACTTACATTTTGTTTTCTGCCTGCTAAGTGTTTAGATTAAGTTCCTGGTGCCTGGTATTTGAAGTAATGTTGCTGAACAGCATTCTTGCAGTGAGCTCACCTTTGAACAGGTAGAGGTAACTCTCAAGATGGAACACCGGATCTTCTAGCATCTAGATTTAGAGGATTATTTTATTTCTGTATTTCTTTGGTTTGAATGAGTTTAGGTGTTCCCCATTTCCATAAAGCCCATGGCTTATAAAATGCAACTACATATGGACATCATACCCTCCTCCCTGCCTTGTTCTTAGCTTAACACAAGTCCAAGCATGAAAGTGTTTTTTGAGGAGTATGGGCAGTGAAAAGCATTGCACAAATCTAAAAGTGTCATGAAATAGGGACAGTAAATCGAAATAGTTCCCAAGGAAACGTCTTCGTGCATCTTGCAATACAAAATTATCCTCCCAATGGGGGCTGGAGAGGTGGCTCAAGTGTTAAAGACTCTGTTTTGCAGGCAGAAGTTCCTGAGTTCGGATCCTAGACCCCACATATAGACGACGGGTGGAAGTGGGGGCAGCCTGCGTTTCTGGTCCTGAAGGGCAGAGCCTGTAAATCCCCAGGCAGAGTAAACGAGGAGGAGGTGGAGGCATCCATGGTGGTTCCCGAATTCTCCTGTGGTTCTACACACACACACACACACACGCAGACACACACACACACACACACACACACACACACATACACACATGCGCACACACTCACATATGCACAATTGAATAAATAAAAAAAATTATCCTCCCAAGTTGGTTTGGGTAGATTTTGCAGAATTCATTTTCATATCCTTACTAATATTTTTCAGTAAGTTACAAATTTACAAGCTGAAATAATATTTTTGCCTTTAGATTCGCTGGGGATGGGGGGGAGGCACTGAGGGATGGGGAAGGAGGGGGAAGGATAGGGGGAGCAGGGAGATCGGGGGAGGAGGAGGAAGGGAGGGAACCGATGTACCTACTAAGTTTGTATGAGCAGAAATAATAATAAAAATTTTTAAAAAATATTTTTGCCTCTAATTAGAAGTTACCAAGGAGCCATAAGAGCCAGTATGATGAATAAATTCTGGGACATGGTTTGTTAGTTGGTATTATAGATACAGCACAAGTCAACATAATAACTGTGTGCAGGAACCCTTGTGTAAAAACTGATCAAAATTGAAAAAGGGATTAGAGCAACTTTGAAACAATCTTTCATGTAAAGACTTAGCTATTATACAAATAACTCCCATGAGACTGTATAGCTTTCTTGGGGAAATGCTTTATGTTTTGCCACTTTGAGCGCTTTCACAAAAGATCCTAAAAGGTTTAGTTTCCTCCCTTTTTGTTTTCCTGTTTATGATTTACTGCGGTTGACTTTTGTGTGCTCATCCTCAATACCACCCTGCAGACTACAATCCCTTCATATATTTGTGTAACTACTACTGACTCCTCTCCTACTAATTATGGGATCCATCTCACAAACACTTTTCTGTGTCTGAGAATGATTTTGGAAGTACAGAATGCTTATCATCTCTTCCATTTTCTTCTTATCTCCAGATGCTATATAATAGAATCACATTTTTATCCTTGGACTATTTACAATCTCTTGCAGAACAAAGTATTCCTCTTTATCAATTACACATTATTAACTGTGGATATTAAGACAGTCCTCTGTTGTCCTAAAATCCACCTGTGTTTTCATTCTTCATTATTTCATGAAATATTTCTGTTCTGGACAGATTGATTTTAACATACACGTGGGATGTCTATTTCTTTAATTGTCTTATAAAAAGATATTTACTACTATAAAACAATTTTCCTTTAGGTTAATGCTCAATTAACAGGTAATGCATGAAAGATCATGACACTCAATTTTCATCTTCAATATAAAATTGTTTCCTGAACTGTGTGAACATATAAATATTGTTTTGTGTTTCGTTTGGGGAGTCAAATAATTCTCAAAATTATTATCTTGAGGGAAGAAATATTATTCCTCTATTTGTTCCCAAACAACTGTTTCCTATAAGCTTACCCAAAAAATAGCACCTGTGTTTCATTCAGTTGCTCTGTATTAAAACCTGGGAATCATCTTTGAAATATTCCTTCTTCATATTATGAAGGTAACAGATCAACAAAGTATGAAGTAATAAATACCTTCAAATCTTGAGCCTGATCACTTCCTACATGAACAACCCACTGTTCCTAATTCTTACATGGAATGCCACCAAAGACTCCCAATGATCTGCTGTCATATTATAATTCTTTGTTCTATTTCTCATATAGAAGTGATGGCCATCTTTTGAGAGCACTAATTTTTGCATCGTGCATCATACTCACTACAGTAGTCATCAATGCTATCCCACTAGATTCCTAGGATTCATTAAATGCTTTAGATTTGAACAGAATCTAGTGGGATACTGTAGTCAATATGATGCACAATGCAAAAATTACTGCTCTGTAATACCTACAGTAATTGCTAAGATTATGAACAGGAGGGATGGGGAAGGAGGGCCACACCAGTAACAAGGAGAGAGTGGACCACGTTACAGTAGAGAAAATAGGCCACCATCAAGGACTGCAAGTAAGTAATGAGACATCTGGTTAAATTCACAGACTTTCCTTCCTGATCATTTACAACTGATGGGGTATGATCTTACCAGAAGGGGAGGGCATATAGTCTGGCAGATAAAAAGTAACCATTTCGCAGATGGATGATTGACCCCTCCCTCACTGAGGTTTCCTACTTTTATTACATCTACCTTTGAATATACTCTTATAACAAAACTCTAATTTAACAGGTTTTTATCTCTGGCCAGGGGGTGACATCCAATACCCATCAGGGTGGAGCCAAGGGCACTGCAGGAGCAGCAAAACTGAAAAAAAAAACAACCAACAAACCATAATCCAGAACATCAGAGACTCTATAACAATCACCTGGAACTAGGCCAGCCTAATCTCTCTCCATCCTGAAGCTCAAGGAAATTTGCGGAAGAGTGGGTGGTAAGATTGTAAGAGCACAAGGATGGGGGAGTAATGATATGCAAGATACTCCACACAAGTTAGGGCTGAAGCAATCATATTTGGACTTTACATGCCCTGTGCAATGTCCTCACAAAGTCTAGCATTTGCTAAAGGCACTAGGATCCTGGGAGGCAAGGGATAGATAGCCACAGTAGTGTTCCTATGCTTAAGAGGAACACAGGAAAGGGTTCTGGGAAATGCCACTGGGTCCTTGCACCTCATCGGAGAGGAAGACCCAAGGAGAGTTTGGCATGCACATTAGAGGATGCTCCTGGGATGGGAGGGGGAGGGACTGGGGAATGGGGAGGAAAGAGGGAGGAGAGAGGGCACAGGGGAATAGGGGGTTGGAGGGAGGGGGGGGGACCGGTATACCTGTTAAGTTTGTATGAGTTGTAAATAAAAAAAAAACAAAAACTAGTTCATCTAATCTTCCTTTATCATACAGTCTTAGGGTTAAAATGTTTAAAATAAAACATTGCTGTGATAATTATGATTTAGGGGAGCAAAGTTATTTGTTGGCTTATGATTTCAGGTAATAGTCTATCATGAAATAAGATTACTGGTAGGGTCCAAAGGAATTGACCACAACATTGTCAAAGTCAAAAGGAGAAGGCAAGGATCTGTGTAACATACCTGTTTTCTAGCTTGCAGTTCTATCACAGTGTAACTTGCTTTCTCATCTTATCCACCTGTACAAAGAATGATCATGTTCAACATGGGAAAGTCTTCCTGCTTCAATAAAAACAGTTAAAACAGTCTCCTACAGTCTTGCCCAGGTGCCTACCTTAATTAAATAATTCTCTACAGATGTGTCCAGAGGTTCAACTGCCAAGCATCAAATTTAGAGATAAGATTCATATATAGATTGCATGCTCTGGTTTTTTTTTCAAGCAACATAACAGATATGTGTTCTGATACATAAGACTTTTCCAAGCTAAACCCTTGTTTGGAATACTCTACTTCTCTAACTGTTCTCTCTATTCCACAGAGTTCTTTTACTGACATCTTTGCTAACCATGCCTCCCATCCCTTTGGGCAGCCACAACTAGTTTTATAGTACTGAATCTGCTCCTATTTTCTTACAGCTTTATCTGTCCCTGAAGCAAACTTTTGATAAATGAATCCCTTACAAGATGTGATCTCAGTGAATAAAGAAATTATTTGTAGTATTTTTACTTGTTTCCCAATCCAAAAAAAAAATCTGCCACATCAGAAACTCAATACTCAAAACTCTTCCTGTTTAATTTTTACTTAATACAAGTTATAGGTATAATATGATTTATTATTTGAAGCCCTACTTTTATAATAAAAATCCCATATTTTTGTGTGTGTTTGACTGCTTGAAGTATCATAATCCTTCCTTGTGCAACCTTGTTATGTATTAAGCAGTCTGCTAAGTACTTGACTTCTTTAATGCATTTAATTTTACAATTTCATACAATATTTGGATGAAATCATCCAACTTTTTTCTCATCTAAGTATAGACCTTATAACATGCTTTCACACAATAAAACATTTCTTGAAAAACATTCTGGAGATTATCCACAGGCTGTTCCTCCCTCTTTTTATCCAGAGTATGAGGGAATTACTTGTTATTTAACTGCCAGGCTGGAAAGAATGAAAAAGACGAAAACAGCAGAAGAGCTTGGCATGTGTCATCATTCTAAAGATGAATTCATGAATTTGCAGAAGCTGCAGTTAACAGCATAGGCCTGTGCAAGACTGGTCCAAAGTTAGACAGGAGTATATAGGTGAGGCACTTTTGGGGATGTACCATTTCGTGCTGAATTAGTTGACACTAAGAGATTCTGGGACAGGAAGAGGCATAATATGCAGATTTGTACTCATTAGTGAAAACACAAGATTCAAAAACTCAGTTACAAATCCATGATCTCACAGATGATTCTGGTGATATTCATAGGAGAGATTTTTTAGAGCTATCAGGGGTGGGAAGGATAGAAAAGAGTAAAAGGAAAACAATTGGAATGCTTTATATACATATGTGGAATTGTGAAGGAACCAATTTTACAAATATAAATCTTCCAAATAAATGTTGTTTCAAAAGAATAAAGTTGCATTTCATTTTCCTACAATTCAGCTATAAGGCATCTGATATGTATACTAAGCAGACATTTGCCTTTCTGAATATATCCTATATTTCAGTTCTGGGTATTCTATAGTGAACATATTAGTAAATATTGGTATTATTTAGAGCAATCTATTTCATTTTGGATTTTCTTCATAATTTCCTTTGGGCATTTTATAAATCTGAACACTTTGAAATACTGTAATGTATTAAAGTCAAAGAAAAGCTTGCCCTATATCAACTACATGGGCAATTATTAAATAGACTGAAGCTTGAAAATCATTATCTAATTCTTACATTATATAATTGCATGCAGATAAAGCTTTAGCTGTATATTATTACATTATAGAGAATTTGTTTGATAGTAAGTTGGCTCTACTATGAATGCAGCAATACAGAAAGACAGTTGGGTAAAATTCACATAAATATTGTAGGATGGGGGCTGGAGAGGTGGCTCAGGGGTTAAGCTTCTGCCTTGTAGGAAGGTCCTGAGTTCAGATGCTAGACCCCATGTATAGACGTTGGGCAGAAGCGGGGACAGGCAGGCAGAAGCGGGGGCAGCCTGAATTTCTGGTCCTGGTAGGGCGGAGCTGTGAATTCCAGGGCAGAGTAAACAAGGAGGAGGTGGAAGCGGTCCATGGTGGATCCTGAATTCGCCTGTAGTTCTATACACACATACACATACACACACATGCACACACACATATTGAATAAATAATAAAAAAATTTAAAAATATTGTAGGATGGTATAAGTTTATAGAGCAACCCGAGGATGGAAGTTAGCTTAACAGCAAGAAGCAACGGCATGCAGGTGGGCAGCATACAAAGCAAGAGGAAAGAGAAGAGTCAAGAACCAAACACTCTTTGCCTTAATATTGCTCTGACATTTGCCATTCTTTGTCTTTCTAATAATATTCTAAGTGGGTGTTTATTTTAGTAGTATATTTAGCTATGACTCAGATATTTTGTTAGACAAAAAAATATATATGGCTATCTGGTTTTTATCAGCTAGCCATATTTAGTTGTGCCATGTAACAAACAGCCCCAAAATATATTGACTTAAAATGGGTAGTTATGACTTATTCTAAGACTGATTTAGACTTTCTTCTAATCTGAGCACTCTGCTTATCAGGGCCAGATGAACTAATCTCAGTTGAGCTCTCTCATATATCCATGTCAGAAGATGGTAAGCTGCTCTTGTAGGATAACTGTCAACTGGAGTAATGAGTCTTGTGCCACAGGGTTTTTCTTCTCTGGAAAACCTGGTTTGCACTTCTTCTCATAATTTGCAGATTTTCAAGAATTCAAAAGAGAAAGTGGAAATACACAAATACTTTTCAAATTTGCATTTGTGGCAGGGTACATTGATCCTATTGACCAAAACTGTACATTCCATGGACTGACTTAGAAACTACAAAGTCATAAATAAATAAATGAATGAAGAGTAATCAGTGCAGTAGTATGTAATACAGTAATTTAGGTATATAGTTCTTGAAGAGATTGGTAGGTTCATACCACAACATATAGACTTTTGTTTCTCCTGAATTACAACTTTGATTTGAGCTGGAGAAGTGTGTGTTTCTCTCAACATTTGGAGTTAAGTATAATCAACTCATCAAAGTAGTAATATCAAATGAAAATTCTAGAAACTTTTATTGGAAAGGAATCTTTCCTATTCAGATTGTCCTGGCATTCCTCCCTCATCTGGGTTCCTGTGCTTATAAAGGCATGAATGCACCATTAACAATTTTTAACTACAAAATGCCATGAAGAGGAGATATATGTCTGGACAATAGATTACTGGGGTGATTGTTCAGGCGTTAAAGCCCTTGCTCAAGAGCAAAATGACCTGAGTTTGAATCCCCATATTCCACACAAAAATGCTAGGTGAACTTTTATTCAATATTGTACTGGAAATCTTAGCTAGAGCTATTAAACGAAAGAAGGAAATAAAAGAGATACAAATAGGAAATTGCAGAGAAACTTTTGGGAAAATGATAGCTTGACAGAGACCATTCCCCTATACCATGTCATGTATGCTTTAGTACTTTTAACTAGTTTAAAATTTTTTTTCTACATTTTGTACTATGACACGTGTGTTTATTTTTTAATCTAGAATGTTTTTCATATGGAAAATATGCAGCCAAATCTATCAAATCAAACCATTTCATCTGGAGTTTTCTCTGATTCTGTAGAAAAATAAATGCAATTGAATTTCCAAAAAAAAAAAAAAAAAAAAAAAGAGATACAAGTAGGAAAAGAAGAAGTTAAGTTATCCCAATTTGCAAATGAGATGATCCTTTATCTGAAAAACCCCAAAAACTCCATCAGGAAACTCCTTGAACCAATACATAAGTTCAGAAGAGTGGCAGGGTACAAAGTAAATGTTCAAAAATCAATAGCTCTCTTATACATCAAGGATGAAAAAAGTGAGAAATTCCTAAGAGAAACAATTCCATTTATAAGAGTCCCTAAAAAAATGAAATGCCTTGGTATAAATCTAATCAAGGAAGTAAGATATTTGTGTAACAAAAAACTTAAAAATCCTAAAGAAAGAAATTTAAGAAGACATCAGGAGTAGGAAATACCTCTCATGCTCCTGGATTGGTAGAATTAAAAACATAAAAATGTCCATTCTACCAAAAATCAATTTACAGATTCAATGTTATACCAATCAAAATTCCAAGGCAATTATTCAAATAAATAGATAAACAATCTCAGATTTCATATGGAAACACAAAGGGCTCAGGATAGCTGAAGTAATCCTGGTAGTAAAAACTATACTGGAAGAATCATAATACGAAACCTTAATCTATACTACAAATCCATAGTTACAGAGACAGCAAGGTATTAGCTCCACAGCAGACACATAGATCAATGGATAAGGAATAAGCCCCTACACATACAGTCATCTGATTTTTTACATAGGGACTCAGAAAACTCAATGGTAAAAGAACAGTATCTTCAACAAATGGTCCAGCAAAAGTGGATATCCACATGCAGAAGATTGAAACTCCAAATGTATCAAAGACCTTAACATACGACCAGAGGCTATAAAAATCCTAGAAGAAAGAATAGGTAATTCCCTCAAACTGCTTGGCCTAGGCAAAAACTTTGTAAACAGGATCCCAATAACTCAGGAAATACAACTAACTCTCAACAAATGGGATCTTGTGAAATTAAAGAGCTTCTGTTCAGCTAAAGATATTGTCAACTGAGCAAAAAGACTACCCATAGAATGGGAGAAGATATTCACTAACTATACATGTGATAGAAGGCTAATATTTAGAGCATACAAAGAACTCAAAAAATTAAACACTAAGAAGATGAACAGCCTAATTAGAAAGTAGGCTGTGGGACTTAAAAGAATTTTTTAGGAAGAAATTGAAATGTCTAACAAATACTTTAAAAAATGTTCCACCCCCCAGCCATGAGGGAAATTAAAATCAAAACTATCCTGTGATACTATTTTGCAAGGTTCAAAATAGCAAAAATCCAAAAGACATGTAAACAACACATGCTGGAGTGGATGTGGGGAGAAGGAAACCCTCACACATTTCTGGTGGGAATGCAGACTTGTACCACTATAGTGATCAATATGGTGGTTTCTAAAATAGGTAAAAATTGAAATGCCATATGACCTTGCCATACCACTGCTGGAACTTTTCCCCAAAAATGCTTCATTTTACTGTAGTAATCCATGTATATCCATGTTCATTGCGGCACTACTCACAGTAGCAAAGTCATAGAATCAACCTAAATATCCAAGAGTTGATGAATGGATAATGAAAATGTAGCATATATACATAATGGAATACTATACAGCCATAAAAAAGAATTAATGAAATTTGTTGATAAATGGATGGAGTTGGAAGAAGTAATACCGAGTGAAATATCCAAAGGACAGAAAACCAGACATCGTGTGTTGTTCCTTATAAGTGGAACCTGATTCCAAGCCCTCATAATGACATATGCAAGGGAAAATCTTTTCATTACCCTTTACAACCACAAAGGATTAGAACTAGGAAAGTAGGGCAAAGAAGATCCAAAGACAATGAAGACAAAGGAACAAAGTTCAATTGAGAAATATGGCCACCAACGAGAAAGATCCATAATTAGCGAGATATCTAATCCAATCCATGACCAGTCTCCTTCCTGTTCACTAGTATTTGCATGGGTTTGAACCACTGGATGTGACTCCACTTACTCTTGTGCTCTACTCCTCATCCTCCCTCTCTATCAAGCCTTCCCTTAAATAAAGTCTTCTTTAACAGTAACAGGGGGCAGTAAGACTCTAAGAGCCCGAAGATGGGGAGTTCCATTGCCAGACAGGTCGCTCCACTCAAGATAGGGCAGCTACAGCCAAGAACTCACAACAATGGGACTTGAACTCATCAGACCTGCACAGCGGTCAACATGCCCCCATGGACTGGTGTGGAACTTGGGAGAAATGGTTTCAGGCAGTAGGATCCTTAGAGGGGAGAGGTCAGACATATTAGCCCCTATTAGCGGGCCACCCAAGAAAGGGCCTTTTGGTCTGCCACAGAGGCCTGAACCTCCCTCCACAAGAACAGATGACCCATAGAAACAAAGGACAGGAAAATAGTAGGGAGAAGACTGGACCCATATAGAGAGGGGAAGGAAGGTGGGAAAGGATGAGAAGTGTAAGGGAAGGGAGGGAGGAAGAGAGGGAGGAACTAGGGAAACAAGGAGCATATGTAACTAAGAATTTAAAATATTTAAAAATTAATTTAAAAAATCAAATAAAGGGGCTGGAGAGGTGGCTCAGGGGTTAAGCCTCTGCCTTGAAGGCGGAAGGTCCTGAGTTCAGATCCTAGACCCCACGTATAGACGCTGGGCAGAAACGGGGGTGGCCTGTGTTTCTGGTCCTGGTAGGGCAGAGCCTGTGAATCCCGGGCAGAGTAAACAAGGAGGAGGTGGAGGCGTCCATGGTGGTTCCATAAGATTCTTTGAAACCTTATAGAAAATTGACTTAAAACCATTTATATTTTAATCTGATTTATTTGATACAAGCAATCTGGGCTACATAAGCATAAAGGTATGTTCTTTATATATATGTTCGTGTGTGTGTATGAAAAAGAAAGAAAAATGAATGAGTTAATGAACACCTCAGAAAAAAATGAAATCTAGATTTAGAGAGATGGAATTATACAATGAAAAGCAAGCACAGGAATATTTTGTTCACGCGCTATCTAAGGACCATATGTGCAGCAAAGAAAATCACATGGAAATTCGTCCATGGTTCTACACACACACACACACACACACACACACACACACACACACATGCACGCACACACACACATGCACACACGCACACACACACAATTGAATAAAAAAATCAAATAAAATAAATGCTAGGTAAAAATGGCAACTACCTGTAATTATGATCCTTTAGGACAAACCTAGGAAGCCTCAGAGCAAAGCAGTAAGAAGGTACAACAATCCAGGATGATTCCCAATGCCATCCTTGGACCTTCACAAATATCCCGTAATTAAGTATAATCTTATATAAGCACACACATACATATATGATATAATAACAAATGCTATGTACCTAATGATACTGGGATTTATTAATTACATATCTTTACTTTTGAACTTATTCCCATAAGAAAGAAACGTTTTAAGTCAGTCTCTTGTCATTGCTACATATATTGATGTAGGCATGTATATCATTAACATTTCTTATGACAAAGGTCTCTTTAAATGAAAATTAAGGGATAATATAAAGTTTAACAGCACTGGTCATGAAAACAAATTTAAACATTTTCTTTTTAGTCATTTCTCAGAACATTAACCTAATGAGCAGGTTGGATTTCTGGACAGTTTTTCATGTTTGTATGGTGTTGTGGAATGTTTTTACGAAAGTGTCTGCTGGAATCGATATTTAGACAAGTTGTGTCTCTATGTAAGCATTGAATTAATAGTGTTTCAATTACTGTTTCTACGTTTTCCCATATGTCCCCAAGGGACACCCTACTACAAAAATGAGGTCAGTATTAGCATGAGGAAACCACTTAACTGTTGCATAAGCAACAAGGAGGAAATGAACCTCAAGGAGGAACAGAGTAGGAAAGGATTTCCCTAGAGAAAAGAGCTTGTGACCATTTCACACAAGAGTCTTAGGAAAAATGGGTGTCTTAGAAGTGACCTGGACCTATTTTTCTTAACATCAAGAGACAGCAAACTAGAAGTGGAGAAAAGATCAATGTTGAGAAAATAAACTCAGAAAGATAAAGAAGAGGGCAATTTCTGTTTGTTATTTGCTTTAGAATATTTCTTTTTTCGTGGAATTTATTTTAGCTTGGCATCAGCCTGTGAAAAAGGTGATCTCTCAAGCTAGGACATTTTCTCAGGCCTCTCCAGCTGTACAAATAATGGATATGCCTCACAAAAGGACCAAATGGTTCTTGAATATGGCCTCTGAGGATGGAGATTCTGGCTGACTTATTTTCTGTGGTGAATTTCTAAGTAGTTAAAAATTCTAAGTAGTTAATAATTCTATTTCACAATTTCCTACTCCTTTCAAGGCTAGTTCAGTACAAATGCTTGCATTGTTACAGCAATTTATTAGAAACCTCATTGTCTATAGTCTTGCATAAGATTTTTTGAAACCTTATAGAAAATTGACTTAAAACCATTTATATTTTAATCTGATTTATTTGATACAAGCAATCTGGGCTACATAAGCATAAAGGTATGTTCTTTATATATATGTTCATGTGTATGTATGAAAAAGAAAGAAAAATGAATGAGTTAATGAACACCTCAGAAAAAAATAAAATTTAGATTTAGAGAGGTGGAATTATACAATGAAAAGCAAGCACAGGAATATTTTGTTCATGCGCTATCTAGGGACCACATGTGCAGCAAAGAAAATCACATGGAAAGAGACATTAGGAGATAGATTTGTGCAATAGAAACTAATAGACTAGCCTATTTTAGGTTTCATATTTGATGACTTTTGATAGAAAGCATATTCATTTTCAAATAGCCAATATAAAAACATAAAACATGTCCAAGCAAGCACAGATATATGAAATGTGATGATTTGCTTTGCAGTGACACTGGGTGAAAGGATTAAATGGAAACTAGGTAGATGTTGGCACTAGGAGGTACCAGCTACACTTTGAAAACATGGAGTCAGAGAAGTTGTATTATGAACTTTGAATTAGCAATTAGGAGGCAAAAGACAATTGAGAGCAGTTTAATTAAAACATGCACTTAGTATTTAATGTCTGCTGTTTGTGATTGGGTATTAATGATACAGTTGGGAGAACCAGGGTAACAATGAAGATCCCAGTTTTACTTGTTTATCTGGAGAATTTGTAAGCCTAGTAAAGAAATTAACAAAATACTTTTTTTTTAAACAAAATACTTTTGAAGGCAAAACTATTTCTTTTATCCTTATAAAAATGGTTACTTGTGGAAGAGAATAGAAATATAGAAGGATATGATATTAGAAGAAATCTATGAGTTTGTAAAATATGGTATACATTTTATGTCTATTCCAGTTGATCAAACACAAGGAAGATTTAATTCCCCCAAACTTGTTGAAGCACCATTTTTGTGGCTTGAATGTGAAATGTTTCTCTTAGGCTCATGTATTTGAACACTTGGGTCTTCACATGATGGCAGTTAGGGAAGATATATCCTTGGGTCTGGGCCTGATGTTTCACAGCCTGGCCCTACTTCCTCTCCTTTCTCTGCTTCCTGAGTGCATATGCAATTTGTGAAGTTAGCGTCTTGTTCCTGCTACCATGCCTTCCTCACCATGATGGATTCTCTCTCTTTCTCTTGAATTAGAAGCCAAAATAAGCCCTTTCACTCCTAAGTTGCTTATGTCAAGTCATTTTATCATCAACAGGAATGGAAACTAAGAGGGCCATAAATCAAAATAAATGTTCTATGTGGTGTGATATATAACATGGCAAGTGAGAATCATTACATAAACCATAAAGGCTGCTTGTACCTTTGTTATACCATCAAATGAACAACACATTTAATACAAGCAGCAGATGCTGTAGATACTAAGTTATTAGAGGAAAAATAAATAGTTAAAAAAAATGAGAAAAATTTAGTTTCTCACTATCTTAGTGTAGATAGGCCACTTTTAAAATCTGCTGAAAATGAGCAGCTTGTAAGCAATGGAAATTATTATTTTTTAATCATTCTTAATCAAGTTTGCTTGTTCTGTGACAGCCAGTTCTTTGTTCATGAATAACTCTGAAAATCCGTGAAGGAGCTCTTGGTTCATGAATGGCTGTCTTCTCTCACGGTTCATGAGGAACCCTATAGAATCTCTTAACATAAGGATATGAATACTACTCTTTGAAACTCCAGTCTTATGACTTAATTGCTTTACAAAGTTTACATATGCTAATACCATCATTTCAGGGTAAGAATTTTGACACATGAATTTGGAGAGATAACTTGTGCTGAGTAGCACAAAGGGTAAAGAAAAAAAATTTAAAAAGAAAGGAGTTCAGGAAAGAAGAAACATTTTGAGCACTATGAGGTACTACCAAGATCCTCCTTCATAGAAAGAACTTGTTCTAGTCACTGAAGATGATGTCACTTGTGTCACAGCTGACAGAGTGTTCAGGGATTGTCTTGTCTAAAGAAAGATGCAACTTATACTAAGAAATATCACCACAACCATAGATGTGCTGTTTTCTAGGACAGGAGCCAGAAAACTGGGTTTGTTGTACAGGGTATGACCCATATTACCACTTCATAGGACAGTCAGAAACAAAACTTACTTCATAGCCTATTGCAGATTTGTAATCAAATGCTCCTGCCTGAAAGCTGAACAAATAAAAGTCTTATAAAATTTCTCAGAAAAAGGGATAAATGTGTCAAGCACTTGCTGAACATATCTGTTCAGAAGAATAGTGGTGGAGCCCAATTAGCAATGCTAATTACATTTAGTTTCTCTCCATATTCAGCTTCCTTTTCTTCTGAGATTCTTGAGTCAGGTGTCCTTCCATGTTAGGATCCTTAGCAAAGTGGCACCATGGAGATGATGACCCTTCTTTCTCATGGGTCTTGAATGTTCAGTTCTCAGACACTTTGGATAAATGTGAATCCCAATCACATCTAAGAATACAGGAATAGAGAAAAAATAAAGTGTTATTTCCTATTATCTCTATTTTATCTCCATTGGTGTTGACTCTGTCCTTCAGAAGCAGCTAATTATTTATGAAATTAAGCCAGCATCTGTGATTTTTAACTTCATCTGGTCACCTTGTGCTTGTATCTATTATTTTCTGACTGGAAACTTGACAGCAAACATCTGATCTGCATTAGTTATCTTCTAGTATTCTCTCTTCCACTCCTTTATCATTCTGTCATCTTTGATTTTCTAAAGAGAGTAATCTAAATGGATGTTTATACATCTTATCATTTTGCATTCAGAACTCAAGCCTGTATTCTGTAGAGAGATATATCTGTTGATACATAGGTGTGTTGGAAATAAAACTTCTGCATGTTCAAAATAAAGGCAACTGAAAAGAGGTTTATCGAATACACATTAGAGCTATTCTTTAATCTAATAAAGAAGATTATCTGTAAGGCAAAATTTACAAACACACATAGTTATCTATGTTCAAGAAAATACAGTGCATTTTCCTTAAAAGTAAATGAAATGCATGGGTCAAAGCAAGAAATAATGAAATGTACAGACTTGTACTCAAATACATATATTCTGATTGGCTTTTGTTAGCTATAGGAGAGTATCTATCTATTTTCAGGAAAGTCCCTTTTGTCTTTGGGAAATTCTCCATGGACAGAGGAATAAAGCAGATACTTGACTCTGTCTCAGAGACCAAGTCAATTCTTGGCCATAGCGTGTATTAGTCACATCATGAAAAGAAAACAATGGATAAATCTGATGTATTTGAGCTTTAAATCTCACAGTTGGAAAAACATCTGCACTGAGGAAAAGAAAGCTTTTGAGAAATGTGGCTGCTCTGTCAGCACCGCATAATGCAAGAAAAGGGAATGAACAACCGGATGGAATTAGAATTGTTCTACACGTATGTGTCAGAGTTTGATTGAAGCCCAAAGAGCCTAAGCATCAGCAAAGCTGGATTTCATGTTGGGCATTTGTAAGTCTTGGCTTTTCACACGGAATGCAAAATTAAAGTCATCTTTTTCTCCGTCATATGGTTCCTGTATTTGGTCAAGTGACATTAACATCAAACCCCAAAGGGGTTTCTACAAATTAACTATTAAGAGTTTAAGGCCAGTTATGCGCTAGGTGAGTCTGGCATATGCATACCCAGTGTGCTGACCACCTAGAATGAACTATTTTTGAAAGATTTCTTCACACAGTGAAATTAACTTTCATTTTCCGAATCCATGCTCATTACCTTCCCAGATACTTGTGCCTGTTCAGCTTCCACATCCTCATAGACTTCTGGGGAGATCTTTCTGGGTTAGCATCTAGACCAAAGACTACAGACTTACACTTCTGTTTGCACTCATCAACTTTTAATGAATCCTTCTGGTGATGGGTTTGTGATTTTTTAATCTATCAGCTATCATCCTTAGTTTCCTTTAAATATGCCTGTATCTCAGTATTCTTGACTATAAAGAGATACACCCCTTCTCCTAATATTAAATTTAACTCTAAGTTAATTTCCCCTTTTGTTTGCCAAGTATTCATTATTTTGTGCTCCAGCCTTTCTACTCCTTTCCCAAAGGTTTTACTGACCTTGGCTTTGCTTTGAAATCAAAACAAACAAAAATAAAAGCAGAAGTTTTTCATGGCCAGATTACAACCACCTTTATTGGAATTTTTTAATCAATTTTTTCTACTTTTGTAAGCATACTGAATATTCATCCCAGCTTCCCTCCCTCTATATTCCTTCCCATCCCCTCCTTTCCCTTCACTATTCCGTCCTACTCCCTCCCACCCTTTTGCCCACATGCTGAATAGACCTCAGGGTTCACTCTGGTTTGTCCACTCCTGTGGGGGTTTCGGCCTCTGTAGTGTAATAAGTTATCTCTCTTCAGGACATCCCACTGATGTGTGCATTTCCCTTCACTCATCCAGCTTTAGACCCATTGTGAGTTCCCATTCTATGGATATAACACCTACCTACAGAGCAGTTATATCCACCTTTTTATTAGTCAGTTGAAATATTAAGTCAGTCTATTTAATTCCATAGCCTATACTTTCATCAGCTGCATTATAAAATGTCTGATTAGCATATATTAACTTCAAAAATGTGTGGCACTTCAAAAATACACATATTCCAGACTTACTCACTTTATCATTCAAATCCTTTACTTTCAGTTTCTTAGTGATTCACATGCATATATGGTCTCAGCACTACAAGCTTAAGTAAGATCAAACAATCTCCTCAGAAGATATTTTCCCTTCATATCAAAGATAACATATAAAGAAAATTTCCTAGCCTCCCTATATTCTGAGATTTAATGTACAGCCTACAGTTCCCATCAGACAGCACTGGAAAAGGACAGCATCTGAATACAGAACTCTGAACACAGAATTTGATATAGGCACATGTTTCTAGTTAATTTTGCTTTTAACTTTTGAGTGGAAGAAAAAAGTGAGTTCTCTACAGAACAAATGAAAATATTAGTACTTGCAATTTTCATGACCGAATTCATACACTATTATATTTCACATTCTGTCCTACTTCAGACAATTGCAGAGGGTGTTGTATTCTAAAGGGGTGCACATTATAATTTCAATATAGAAAGGAATGGATCCTTTTGCAAGCCCCCAACCACAGTCATTGTGCTTCTTCCTCTCTTTATTCATTTTCCAAAGTTTCTAGTCCAAGCTCTTGCCTCAAGCATTGGCTCACTTTCCTCTCTTGAGAAATGTGTCAGTTCTTCTTCCCAACTGCAGTGCACGGAGTCTGCTCCATATATGGATGGTCACTGTCACTTCACCATTTACTCTTTTTACCTGGCCAGAGGTAACTATGCTAATTTCACATTCCAGAAGGGACAGGGATGAAAACTCTGGATGTGTTAATGAGGCAGGATACTAACTGTAGATAACTCATATTTCAGTTATTCATAAATTGGTGTTTAACATCATTTCACCACAGTCAATAACTTGTTCAGTTCCTGCAAGGCCTGAAAGGTAATCCATTCTCAGAAGGAGAAATAAAAAGTAAAAGGAAGAGACCATAAGTCCTAGTCCTGATCTTGCCAGTTAATTGCAGTGATCAGAGAAATGGTGAAGAAATCTTCTAGGTAATAAATGAAGGAGTCTCAGTCTGACAGAATTCAACTTTTGACATGAATTTAGCATTCTGAAATTTTATGTAATGAATATAGAAAAAGTTACCATATAACTTCTGCATGTCCTGGTTTCAGAAACACTCAGCATTGTCAATAGATACTGATATCTTAAGCCACAGTGTTTTAGATAGTTCACCCTAGTTCACTAGAGTTCACAGCCACATTAAAATTATCAGTAGACTTGATATCAGATGTTCTTTAAGCGCATTTGAAGAAGCCATGTATCACAGCAAATTTCTTTAACATTGTGATATTCTTTTATTTTCAGTTCAATGTATAATTAAATAACCAGTATTTATCTTCTTTTGGGGAGTGGCTCTTAAGTCACATAAGAATGTAAAATGCTCACAACCATAAAAGACAGATAACTTCTGTACAGATCTTTGAAAGTCCAGAAAAGGTAGGATAACCTTTTCAGAAAGAAGTGGGAATCCAATGACATCAGAGCCTTTGCACAGACATAGAATATCTAACATGAACTAGGAAGTACAACCAAAATGGAGCAAATGAAATACAATACAGACACAAAGGCGGAATGAGAATGGCTGTCTTTGAAAGAGCATAGGACTTTTATCTTTAGGGTCTCACCTACTTCTGATAAGATAAAGAAGATTCTCCTCTCCTCAGGAATTGTTCATTAATTATATAACCTGGGTGAATGCTCTTGTGACCCTTATAAATTTCATGAATTTCCCAAATCTATAAAGTTTCCCAAGTCTTGGGAGTCTCCTTAATTCTCCAAGGGGAAATAATTCGGGTCAAAGGAAATGGTTGCTCAGCAGCATAGGCAAGTAGTGACAAGCCCTGTGAGACTTTATGATATGGGTTCAGGACTGATTGACATTTCTCTAACTATCAAAATCATCAAAACCCAGAAGCTTCTTATATAAACTTTTATTATGATGAGGATCATTTCTTCCATATGTGATTTGTTCAGAGTTTTTATTTTTGATTGTGAACTAAAATATTCATTAGACCAAATCAAATTGTGTTTGATAGATACACTGAAACACATATATCTTAACCAAGAAGTTAATTTAATTTTTTTCTTTTAAGTTTGTTTTTTGCTTTTAGATTTTTAGATATGAATACAGAAAATTTATGAGATTTTCACTTCTTAATCACTAATCCCATCTCTCCTCCTTTCCCACTTATAGCCCTTTCTCTCCCCTGCCACTGGGTTTCATCTGGGTTCCAAACATGGCATATGTCTGAGCACTTGCTGAAACATGAATCATATACCATATTTATAACATTGAAAAAGCATCTTTCCTCCTCTCCCCCATCAATATTAACTTCTATCAGTCTTTCAGGAAGCTGTGGTGTCTCTTGAGCTCTTACTCCTTCTATGGTGAAATACTTAGAGGACAAATCCCTTGCAGATCTTGTAGAAATATATACAAAGGCAATGAATGTATAGATACAACAAAACTGTCATGTCCAGAAGATAATGCAATCCTGCTCCTCTTCAGACTCTTGTAATCTTTCTGCCCCCTCTTCCAGGATGTTCCCTGAGCCTTGGGATAAGGGTGTAGATTAGATGTTTTTTTTTAAGGTCAAGCTTTCAACAGTCACTTACTTTCTGCATTTTGTCCATTTGTGATTTTTTTGTAATAAATACTCTCCATTGCAAAAAGTAGCTTCTAGGTTGAGTTCTGAGCATTCTGCCAATTTTGGTTATAATGACAAATATTTAAAAGATATTGCTATTTTTCAGCTCATGCATAGCATTTTTTTACATAGAGTTTTACATCATTCCTATTTGGTTTCTATTTGTATTCAATTATATAAAATACACGTGGACAGAGATGGTTTCGGAACACAGAAGCTTCAGAATGAAGATCAGAGGGAATAAGTTCTAAGAGTTCATAACACACCACAATAGATTAAATTAAGATATGAGGTCCTATTTATCTCCATTCTTGAGTGAAGGACTGATAGTTTCTAACTATTAAAACCTTTCTCTGTATCTTCTTTGGATAGTCCTGCCCAGGTGCATGTGCCCATTTATGTCATATAAAGCCACTGGCAGACCTGCATCTACAGGAAGCAGGGGAAGAGGAGAATTTGGTTCTGGCTAGATCATCTTTCAGCTGAAAATCACTGTTTTGTTTTTCTCTATTTTGTTTAAAAAATCTTATTTTTTTTCTAAAAATGTGCTTAAAAGAAAATCTGTGAAGTTTTCTTTTCTTCAACTCTGTTTTTGTTTGACTTTAGACATACGATCATTTGTTATTTTTTAGCAGGTTTATAGATTTTTAATCCAAAATCCACATCGAATGTGAGTAACCACATGTCTACCTTGTTACAAAGCAGACCCTGAATTTCTGTTTCCCGTGTTTGCTGCCGAAGTAGAGTGATCAGAGAGGAGAAGCAGCAGAGACAGCTCTTTCTTTCCTAAAGTCTAGATGTAAAACAGAAGACAGAAGAGATGGAAGTTTCTATAGAGACATTTCTGTCTCGGAGTTGTTTGCTTTAAAATTTCTTAGGTTTTAATTGTTTGTTCAGCTTTGTATATGGTTATATTTGCCCTGTTCCCTTTCATAGTCTATTCCATCCAACACCATTCTCTCTCCCCAGGAAAAAAAAAAAACTGGCAAACTTAATACTAATGATGATTTAAGAGGATTCTGACAGATTCTCTGAGTTCTGTAGTGCTGTAGATATCTGGAGTTCAGAGTAAAGCAAGCATGTAAGGTAAGGCTGAAGAAAAGCATTTAGAATCTGGTTCTGAGAGGTATGTCTGGATCTTGCTTACTATGGCTCCTCATAGTTTATTGCATCATCCCAAACTTGCCTATTGTTCAGTCTGGAATGGGTATTTGGCAAGACAAACTTTTAAATCCTATTGACTCGATTTTTCTATTCATTTATGTTTATTTTCAGGCCACTCTATAGACCATTCATATCAGACTGCACCATCACTCATCCATCACTCATACACACTTCCTCTGTGATGTCAATTTAATATTGCCATTCTTGGGATTAGAGAGATGGCTCAGGGATTAAGACTCTGCTTTTCAAGCAGAAAGACCTGAGTTCTGATCCCAGATCCCACATTATAAATCAATCAATCAATCAATCAATCAATCAATCAATCAATCAATCCTTTTTGTTGTGTTGTTCCTGTGTATGCATGAGTGTGTGCATGTGTGGAATACAAGAGAGTACTTGAGTGTGTGTGCCTGTGGAGGCCCAAGAATTACACAGGAAGAATCCTGTATTGTTCCACCTCCTTATTATTTCTCTCTAGGGTTTCCCAGGCTCTACTCTACCCACCAGGGTCAGAACTGCAATATACATGTGGTCTGGGCAATTCAAACTCAGGTGCTTTCATTTGCGAAGGAAAGGCTTTAATTCCTAAGTCATCTGCCCAGTCCAGTCCCTATATTTTTCATCTCAAACATAAAGTTTGTAGATCATCCTGACTCTGAATGAGTGGTTTTCTTTATTCCCAAACAGTTTAGCTCACTGCATACTGCAATCCACTCTTAGGTTATTAGTTGTTACCATGGAGACTCACTACATAGATGCTAGAGAGGCGTTAGTGAGTTGGAACCAGTCCGTAGTGGTGCAACGTTACCACCAGGTCCATTCAGTGTGCTGACAATTTCACTCGGTAATACACTGATTTTTTAGAGGTTTATATTTTATATATCTCAAAAATAATTTATTCCATGAACATATTGCACAGTTTTGTGCTTTATAGACAAAGAATGGCAGAAGCCTAGAAAGACTAGTATTATCTGAACTGAGTACTACATATGAGTTAATCTCTGGACCCCCATGTTATAAAGTGGAAGCAAAGAGAATGCATTTCAAAAGGCACAAAGCAGTTAAAGTGGACTTGGGGCAATATATTTGAGATGCCTATTCTCACATTATATTAATTAATCCAACATGATATAGTCCAGAATATTTAAGACAATACAAGGTTCTGAGAGACTGTGGATTGTGGGGTATCTTCTGAGCAGTTAATATCAGAGACACACAAAGCTATCTCCATTCTCTCATTAAAGGAAGAATAAAAGTTAAATGAGTGAGATGAGTGAAAGTGGTACTTGTCTGAGATATACCAGTCTGATGGACAACAAGAAGAGTGCTAGTGAGAAAGTACAGTCAGCCAGAATATGGGGAATTGGATCACTCAAATTCCATGTCTACTCCTTGCTAAATTTACTTGCATCTCCTTAAAGTACTTAACCTCCATTTCTTAGCAATACGTTAAATCTCCACTTCTTAGCAATGCAACATAGAAAATGCTATTGTTTATCTCATATAAATTCTGTGAGCATGGATAATTGAGGCATTGTCCTAAATCAATGATCAGCTTTGAGTGGAGAATGGTTAATGATAGCTGTTGTTAAGGTAGCAAAGTAGCAAAGTGAGTAGAATCTAATTGTATAAATTCTTGAAAATCTTCAGAACTTTAATTTTGTGCACATGGACATGGGCAGGCATGCCTTTTTAATGAATTTTTATGTTTTAATTTTCTACTGTCAACCCCAACCCTTCTCATCCTATCTTCCTTGTACTCTTTGGTAGCCAGTCTCCCTCCCACTCACACATCCCCTTGCATATGTGATCCAATGGGCCCCATCCAGGATGCCTATATCATCAAGTATTCAGGCACTGTCTTGGAATTCAGTCTACCAGATGCCAAACCATCAAGTAAAAAAGCAACCCCTCCGACACCAGCCGTAAACATTTTTCAAGTTGGTATCATATCTCTTGAGATATTCCCTCCTCTGTGGCAGAATGCTGAAAGGTTATCTATTGTGGTGGTTAGGTAGATGGAGCCATTATTAGGGTGAGCTCTTGGGTGCAGCGTCCTTGATATGAATGGAGGTTACTCTTGACCATGCCTCTCTACACCCTCAGGCTCTTACATCCTTTCAATGCCCCTTTCTACTAGGTTCCCTGAGCCATGGGATTGTGTGTGTGTGTGTGTGTGTGTGTGTGTGTGTGTGTGTGTGTGTATGAAAGAGAGAGAGAGAGAAAGAGAGAGAGAGAGAGAGAGAGAGAGAGAGAGAGAGATTTTGATATCTTGTTCAGGTCCGATCTGTCCATAGTTGCTTTTACTTGGTACTTTGTCATGTTGTGGTTTTCCACATTGTACAGCTTTCATTGTTGATACTTTGTGGTTGAGTACTGAGTGCTTCTCTGATCTAAAGTATAAGTGTTTAGATAGTAGCTTACTGTCATGTATTTACAGTTTATTAAAAAGTTTGTTTCCATCTAGGAAACAAATAGCTACCCTTCTATGGCTATTTGTTTTGGCTTATTGTAGCAGGCTTGTATTCCTTGCCACAAAATTGTCTTTTAATGCTAATTAAAAAACAATGTTTACCTGAGTGTGAAACAAATAAACCTTTTGAATAAGCTTAGTAATGGAGAGATGCTTCATTACTAAGTCAATCAGAAAGTGTTTCTCCATTCTAAAGTGTTATGTAGGGTGTCTGTGTGGATACATTACATGTATTTATGTGTTTTAGGTGCCTTTTGTGTTTGTTATATGTGTACTATGTGTGCATGCATTGTGTGTATAACTCATGTACATTATCTTTATTGTTTGTATATTTTGCATATGTTGTGGATTTGTGGATTATATATTTTTGTATGTATTGTGGGTGTATATGTTGTATGTATATTTTGTATGTATTTATATTTTGTATGTATTGTGCATGTATATGTTCTATGTGGGCATTGTGTGTGTGTGTGTGTGTGTGTGTGTGTGTGTGTGTGTGTGTGTGTGAAGAGTTTGTATTTGTCAAGTACTGACTCAGGGCTAGCCACTTAATGTGCATTATGGCATAAAGAGAAGCAAGGGAAATTCTTTGCCAAGAAAAAGCTAACATTCTATGTTATAAATATAGATCATAAGTATAGAAAAGTCTAAATAAGAATAAGAGACCACATGTGAAAGTTAGGGCCCATAATCAGTATTTATTGATTCTTGACCAGAGATCTCTGTTAAGTTTCCAATCTGGCTGGAGCCTCCACGCTGTAGGACTAGCGACTGGGTAATGAACCTGACTCACTGTCAGTCAGTGCCTGGGAACTGTTAGGAGGTGATGTTTCTCAAGTCAGCCAGAAACCATTAATTTGGAAGATTCCTTTCCAAAAGCTTATGCTTATTAGAAAGAGAGAGAAAAGCAAATTATGAACAAAGACTGCAAATACTCTGAGTCATATTGAAAAAAGAAGTTAAAATGTTTTAAAATTGACCTTCAAATAATTAAATCTTAACCTAGCCTTCAGTATACTCTAACCTCCTAATTTAATCCTGTGAAAAACCTTCTGAGAGAGGTGCAATACGAATTACTGGAGAATGGACTAGCACACACAGAAATTGAGTATATTGTTAAGTTCAATAGAAGAAACATAGTTCTAGTGTTTCTAAACCTGGAGTCTATGGATTCTAATTTTCTGTTCTTAACCATGCTGTTCTCTTGGGGGGATGCTTGGTTCTGTCTGATTTTACCCAATATGAATTGTATTTAGGATGAATCATGAACACACACACATACACACACACACATATGCAACTGAGCTAAGTTTTTTTATTTTTATGCTTAATTTCGTTTATATTTATAAGATTTATAGAGAAGATATTGAGAAAATGTGAGCAGTTCTACACATAGATTTTCTTTAATAGATGATATTCAATCAGAAACTAAGACTTCCATTTGGAATAGAGATTTGCACCATGAAAGACGATGCTTTCTTCTTGTTTTATGGACCTGAGTTAACTTTTAATAAACTTCTACTTTCTGTCTTCCTTCATAAGAACCTCATTTCTCCTTACTTGTTTCTGTCCTTTCTCATCCCTCTCCCATTCTGCACAGGACTTCCCTTTTCATGCAAAGGAACTAGCAGAGATACTTCATCTTAGGGATGATCATATCATTTTAACTGATACCAAACACCACAGCCCAGTATCCAGTATCCAGAGTAGTGTATTCTATAGATCAGGTTGTCTGAGACAAAGATTCATAAGCCAATTCTTGGGCAATATTCTTGGCAACAGAGTTTCTAAGGCATGCACAGCTGGCTAACAATATGATAATTACTAAGGGGAAGTGCCATCATATGTTAATTATTGGCAAGTTCCTTAGAATTAAGTACACATTAGATTTCTTTCCAAAAATCTAAATCAAAGAGATTTTGCATGGATAAAGGCAGTTTAGCTGGAAAAAGACAAGAAAATCAGTTAGTGAATTGATCAAGTAAAAGCAATACATATTATGGCTTACAGTATTTGCCAAACTAGCTAGCTTACATTAGTGAAAAGGTTTAGGCTCTCCTCTGTTGGATGCAGATCCAGTGGTTCTGGGTGAATGTCAGTCTTGATCAGCATATAAGCAGGTGTATATTATGCACTTGGCAAAGAGCAGCAGAGTGAGAGCTCACTCGACTAAGTGTTCTACTGTTTTGGGACAACTTCAGTCTTGTCTGAGGCAACTTTCAGACAGTCAGCTTCCCAATTCTGAAACTTCTAACAAATCTTTTTCATCAAAATGGGAAAATGTGACACTAATAGTGAAAAAGACCTTGTGTGTATTTTCATTACGTTAGACATGGATCAACAGTGATGCTAAGATTACTTTGGAAAATTGACAGTGATATAATTCCTATCTTGCTTGTTGATATGTGTAAAGGAAAATACTCAAAACAAATGTTGTTTTTCCTTAAAAAATATATATCCTGTAAAAAATGCCAAATCAGAGAGTGAGACAGATTGCTTTCTATGGTATGGGAAGACAGTGTACCATAAGGTATATGTCTAAGCAATAAGAATTTCCTTAAAGATTCCAGAGCTCTTGAAACTTAGACCTCCTCTTGGAATAAGGCTGCAATTTTATATGAATTTAATGAAGACAATTTTATGCAAAGTTTTAAAGAAGTAGCATTTATTTATCATTTTTATGTTTTAGTATTTGGTAAGGGGTTTGATACTTTTTTCCAACTTCTCTATTGTTCAGTTATCACCTAATGAAATATGGACATGTTTAATATCATGGATTAATTACATGCATTACATGCAAGGAAGAGCTTGCATGTAATAACAAATGATAAATAATTCACCCTATAAAGTTGTGCAAGTGAAGTAACTTGTTTTGTTCTTTAATAAGCATGGCTGCAAGGAAAAACAAAGGGAAAAACTATAAGATCTCCATTTAATCCTGGTTCATACTATATAGAAAATAATAAAATATCAGTATTTAATAGAAAAGAAGCTAAATAAATCTTTGTTTCCTGATGAAACAATTGTTTAGAAGCTTGGATCAATCAAAGGGAGACTTTTGGGCTATATGTTCTGGAAAGAATTCTTTGAGGACATTGTTCATACAGGTTATAAGTCTATCCTTCCTGTGTTGGGCTGACTGCCTAAATCATTTTTTTTTTTTTATTATTATTTATTCAACTGTGTGTATGTGCGCGCGCGTGTCTGTGTGTGTGTGTATGTGTGTGTAGAACCACGGACGAATTCGCGAACCACCATGGACGCCTCCACCTCCTTCTGCCCCGGGATTCACAGGCTCCGCCCTACCAGGACCAGAAGCGCAGGCCGCCCCAGCTTCCGTCTGGCGTCTATACGTGGGATCTGGGATCCGAACTCGGGACCTTCCGCCTGCAAGGCGGAGGCTTAACCCCTGAGCCACCTCTCCAGCCCCCTAAATCATTTTTAATTATTGGTGAAATAGAATCATTTACAAGACAAAGAGAAAGACAGGCACTTTCAGATGAACATTTTCCCTCCAAGATCACCTTTCTCCATACAGGAAGATGATAGCATAAGGATATCACAAGACAGTGCCTTGGTATTTTTGTATTGATCAGGAAGAATATCCCTGAGTCTTCCCTTCATACTAAGGGATGGAACATGTGAGAAGCACCAGATAGATTTGATTACAGGGGCAAATTTGAAGCCTGAGAGTGATGACTTTGTGCAAAAACAATTCATGTAGACTTCTGGGTAAGATAGTGGGTTAGAAGTCGCTTCAGGACAAGTAGGTACAAGAGAAGAATCAGGATGAATGGCAATTGGTTCTAATCCTGTGAAAGACATGAATGAAAAGAAATAAACTTAGGAAAGAGTTCCTCCACAAAGAAGTAGGAAGGAGTTCAGCTGAAAAGCCATCCTGACTCTGGGACTGAGTCACTAATAGTTTATACTAGGAAAAAGTTTTGGAATGGGAAAAAGGTACAATTTTGTCCAGTATTATTCAATATCTTTTTTTATTTATTTCTTCCACTTATACAAAGTTGATAAGTACCCCATTCCCCTCCCTTCCTCTAACCCTCCGTAGATCCTCTTGCTCTCTCCCCCCTTTTTCCTATCCTTTCCCCCCTCCTTCCCTTTCTCCCAGTGCTCTCTCACCCCCCATTCCTGGAGCATCCTTTAGTGTGCATGTCAAACTTCCCTCTGGGTCCTTCTCTCTGATGAGGTGTAAGGATTCAGTGGCATTGCCTAGAGCTCTTTTTTGTGTTCCCCTTTAGTATAGGAACAATATCATGCTCAAATCTTATCTACAGCAACAAATCAAGAGAAATAAATAAAAGTGATATTAATAAGAGATGAAGAAATCTAGCATTTCCTATTTTCAAACAATATGAACTTATATTTAAAGAAATTAAATAAAGAAATAAAAAATTACCAAGAAAGAAACTAAGAAAAAAATCCCATTCACTACATCAAAGAATATTTAAGAATAAACCCAATCTAGGACCTGAAATACTCTCTAAAATGTAAGCTCTGTAACACTGAGAAAGACATCAAAGATACTAGAATAAGAAAAGTACTTCTATGCTCAATGATTAACATGATTCATGTGAAAATAGCTATATTACCTATAGTTGTCTCCATATTCAATCCCCTATTCATCAAAATTCTGATACTCTTTAAGGAACTAGAGGGAACAATCTGATGGTAAAAGACTCTAGTCTTTTATTAGTAAACAGGAAGAACAATGTTAGAAGCCTCACAGCACCACAAATTATACCACAAAGTCATTGTGATAAAGACAACATGTCTGGCACAAAAACCTTATAAGTGGATAGAACAGAGAGACCCAGCATCAGGTCCACAAATGTGCTCAAAACATGAACTGGAAAAAGGTAGCCTATTCAATAATGTTGTTAGAAAAAAGGTATCTACATATAGAAGAGTGAAATTAAATCATTATCTCTTATCCTGCATAAAATCAATTCAACATGGTGCAAGATTTTTATATAAGATGTACAGCTGTTATGGGAAATTAGACAAAGTCCTTTGGGACAGGAAATTACCTTCCAAAATGACAAATGGAATTATATAAAATATAAACATATTTTTAAAAAATGCTTCACATCCTTATTTGTCAGAAAAATGAAGGTATGTGTGATTAATGTGTGATAGAAAAACATATTGGAAGAGAAAGTATCTTAAGGAAAATGGTTTGGTGAGGAGTAATGAATACATTCCATTACATATAACACAAAAACAGATGAGGAGAAAATTGGGAAGTGATCAATAAAAGAAGAGATTTCTTTCTCATTTAAATAGAAGCCCAGAGTTGATTCCACTTAGTACCCAGTAACAATTAGAGATATAATAGAAGTAACAGGAGTGTGGCACTTTCTGATAAATGTTGGTCAAAGAAGTCTCAAAGGCCCCCAAACAATATAGGCTTTTGCCATTGCTATCCAAAAAACCATCAGTAAACCCTATTATTGAAGATGCAATGCAAATCATAGAACATAGGCAAAATACGACACATGAAAATGGGATGAGAACTTCCTTCTTGCTAGATAATTTACCAAGGAATACTGTAGAAGCTACTGAAGGAGAGATCTGCAAGTTGCAATAAAAATCACCATAGCAACAGATGACCACCAGTGTAACAGTTGCATGAGTGTCAAAGAGACAATCAACAGCTTTCTGATTGAACTCAAGACTTGCTTGTCAGAATGGAACACATTCCTGTTACTGTTAACTAGAATAAGAATCAAAAAGAAGGGGCAAGAAAATAAATCAATAGGGAAAAACAGCCAATGAACCTATACGACCTATAAGAAGACGGTACACCAAACTGCTCTGTAAATAGGTACTGTTATATTCACAGGTTTGAAGAGTACTTAGCACTCAGCCTAGAAATCTTCTACAAGAAAGGTAGCAAATCTCAACACCTTGACAGGATGGAGCCTAGGCCAGTAGAAGAGCAATGAAGTGGACAACAATGGTCAGCCATAATGAAGGTTACTGGTTGTGATAGTTAATCCTGGGTGTCAACTTGACACACTTGGCATTAACTAATATCAGCAGAGACCACCTGAAGGGATTATCTGGATCAATACACTTACAATACAAAGACCAGCCCTAGATCCAATCTGAACCTACAAAGATCTAACTGGAACCTCCCAGTAGTGAACCAAATAAAAGGAATCACAGAACAGAAGACTAGAAAGAAGAGAGACTCTTTAGGAATAATCCAGCCTTTAGTGATGTGATGGAGTGACTTAGCCTACCAGCTTCAGCCAGTCGGCCATGCTGCTTGTGCCATTAAAGACTGTATCTCCTCTCTGGAACCCTAAAGTGAATAAATCTCCCTTTCTTTCTTAATTATTTGACTTTGGGTGTTCTCTAACAGCAATACTTAAGAGTAACCATTTCACCAGTGACCTGCAATGCTTATCCAGCATGAGGCCATCCTAGTCTCTCCCCATCTTGAGGTTTAGGGAATCTTGTGGAAGAGGGGATGGTAAGAATGTAAGAACCTAAAGATGGGTTGGACAAAACATTCCATTGAAGGCAGGACTGCTGTATCTGGAAACTCATTGCAGTGAGACTTACTTGTCCTTACCAGACCTGCATAATGATGGACATGCTGGAATGTCCTCAGAGACTATGAGGAACTGAAAAGAGATAAGAACACACAATAGAAACCTTAGGGACTAAAGCTGGATGAGTGAAGGGAAACACCCTTATCAGTGAGGTGGCCCAAGGAGGGACAACTTAGTATGCTACAGAGGCCTGAATCCCCACAGGACTAGACAAGCCAGAGGGAAACCTGGGGTCCATAGAAGTGATCAGGTAGGAGGGTAGGAAGAAGTGGAATAGATTGATGAGAGCAAAGAAAGGAGATGGAAAGAAGATGGGAAGGAAAGGGAATGGAGGGAAGCAGGGATTAGTATTCAACATACTTATAAAACTAACTAACTAACTAAATTCCCAGGTATAAACTCCCACACATACAGCCACTTAATTTTTGACAAAGATGGCAAAGAGGGACTCTGGGGAAAAGATAGCAAGTAGTGTTGGGAAAATTGGCCATGTAGAAGAATACAATTGACTGTGGCTTCTCTCCTTACATGAAAGTCAACTCCAAATGGATCAAAGCCCTCAATATTAGACCTGAAACTCAGAAATTATTAGAAGAAAGAGTAAGAAGCACGCTTGAATTGATAGGCCTAGGTAAAGATTTTCTAATCAGAGCAACAAATACCCTGGAATTAGTATCAATAATCAACAAATGGGACTTCATGAAATTAAAAAGCTTCTATTCTGTGCTGTAAAAGAAAGTGTTAATTGTGACAACAAAAAATGGTCTCTAGAACTAAACAGGGATTTCACTCAAAAAAAGAAATTGAAATGTCAAACAAATGCCTTAAAAAAAATCAACTTCCCTGATTATCAGAGAAAGTAAATCAAAACATACCCCAGTCAGAATGGGCTAAAATCAAGAATACAAACTGGTGAGACTGTGGAGGAAAAGGAACACTTATTCACTGGGAAGTTAAACTGATACAGCCCCTGCAGAGATCAGTGTGGAGGTTCCTCAGAAAGCTAAAAATGGGATTGCCATATGACCCAGTTATACCACCCCTTGGAATGTTCCCAAAAGATTCTACTTCTTATTACAAAGATCTTTGTTATCTATGTTCATTGCAGCATTGTTCACAGTAGTGAAGAAATGGAATCAGCCAACACGCCCATCAACAGAGGAATGGATAATGAAAATGTGTTACAAATACACAATGGAATATTACTCAGCCATCAGAAAGGATGAGACTATGGAATTTTCTGGTAAATGGATGATATTGGAAACTTTAATAGTGAATGGGATATCTCTGACACTGAAAGTTAAGAACTGAAAATTCTTTCTAATATGTGGATGATTGAATTTATATCCTTGTCAATGTATTAGGATTGGAAGCACTCTGAGAGCCATAAAACTCAAAAACAGACATAAGAGTGGGAAGGTGGGAAGGGATGTTAATGTAAAACCTTTTAAAAGGGAAATTTAAGATCTCAGGACAAGGGTGAGGGAGAGAATAATTGGAAAAAATACAGGGAGTGAGGGAATAGGAGACAGGAGGGACATGGGAGATAGGAGGACAGAGGGACTTATAAAAAAACCCAAAGATGGCAGGAAGCAACCTCAAAGGAACATCCTATGCTAGTAATATGTCAAAAATTGCCTTTTAAAGAAAGGAATAAGAATGAGAAATCCCTGTGCAGAGGAGCATAGAGTGAGGAAAACAAGGAAAAATAATAAAATAAAAATCTTGAGCTGATCCACTTAAAACCCAGGGATGAAATTATGCTAGAAGTAACAGGAATGTAGCACTTCCTGATAGGAGAGGTCTTAAAGGCCTTCAACATTATAGACTTTTGCCATTGCTCTTGATTGTTCTTTAAAACTGTCAGTAAAACACTATTACTGAAGATGCAACACAAATGAATCACAGCACATGGGCAAAATATATCTACTGGAACAGGTCTTCTTGCTAGACAGCTTACACAATACCAAGGAATACTGTAGAAGCTATTGGGGGAGAGAAATAATCACAGGCCTCATCAACTCATGAGATTAATATTAAAACATAAATTATTACATTTAAAAGTTATGAAAATAAAAAAATACTTTTAGATTTGTTCTGGCACCCTTGCTCTCATAGGACTCACCTAGATATGATGATATCAAGACTATTCTTTGAGTGTCTCTTTGAGACACTCAAAGATAAATCTCTGTAATATCCACAGTAATTGCAAGGATTATGAACAGAAGGGATGGGGTAGGAGGGCCACACCAGAAACAAGGAGCGAGAAGACCATGTTACAGCAGAGAAAATAGGCCTCCATCAAGGACTGCAAGTAAGTAATGAGACATCTGATTAAGTTCACAGACTTTCGTTCCTGATCATTTACTACTGAGGGGGTGTGATCTCACCAGAAGGGGAGGGCATATAGTCTGGCAGATAAAAAGTAACCATTTTGCAAATGGGTGATTGACCCCCTCCCTCACTGTGGTTTCCTACTTTTATTACATCTACCTTTGAATATAATCTTATAACAAGACTCTGGTTTAACAGCTTGTTATCTCTGGCCAGGGGGTGACATACAATACCCATCAGGATGAAGTGAAGGGCATTGCAGGAGTAGCAAATGCAAAAGAAAATCAACAAATCATAATCCAGAACTTCAGAGACTCTATATCAACCACCTAGAACTAGGCCAGCTTAATCTCTCCCCATCCTGAAGCTCAGAGAAATTCGTGGAAGAGGGGGCAGTAAGATTGTAAGAGCACAAGGATGGGAGGAGCAATGATGTGCAAGATACTCCACATAAGTTAGGGCCAAAGTAATCATAATTGGACTTTGCATGACCTGCGCTATGTCCAACACACTATTGACCCCACAAAGTCTAGCATTTGCTAAAGATCCTTGGAGGCAAGGGATTGACAGCCACAGTAGTGTTCCTATGCTTAAGGGGAACACAGGAAAGGATTCAGGGAAATGCCACTGGGTCCTTGTACGTCATCGGAGAAGAGGGCCCAGAGGAGAGATTGGCAGGCACATTAAAGGATTCTCCGGGGATTGGGGGGGAGGCACTGGGGGATGGGGAGGGAGGGGTGAGGGGAGGGGGAGCAGGGGGGTCGGGAGGAGGAGGAGGGAGGGAGGGAACCGCTGTACCTACTAAGTTTGTATGAGCAGAAATAATAATAATAAATGTTTAAAAAAAAAGAAATGGGGAACTATGGAGCGAGATAAATTCAATCACAGGAGAACTTTGACTCCCAGTTCTGTGAAAGATAAAAATTAAAATTGAGAAAGAAAAAAATCAGGGGGGGGGCACAGGAGAGGGTTTAGGGAAATGCCACTGGGTCCTTGTACATAATCCGAGAGGAGGGCCCAGAGGAGAGTCTGGAATGCACAATAAAGGATTCTCCAGTGATTGGGGGGGGGAACTGGAGGAGGGGGAGGGAAGGGTGAGGGGAGGGAGAGCAGGGGGTGCGGGGGAGGAGGAGGGAGGGAGGGAACTGGTGTACCTATTAAGTTTGTATAAGCAGAAATAATAATAAAAAGTATGTTAAAAAAGACTATTCTGTAAACCTAACACATTTGTTTCTTCTGAATCACACAGTAAAATCAAAATGTTATAGCTTTGATAGGTTCTTGTGATGTACATATGTGAGCCAGATTTCACTTATGTTATACTGGACTCTTTTATTTGAAATCTACTTTGAGCCTGCAGGAACAACTTTTCTTATCTCACTCTTACAGTAAGGTTTACAATCTTCCATTTCTTACACATTCATTTAGTTTTTATAGTTTACTTTCCTCCTTTTTTGGTGGTAAAATACCAGACACAAACTAGGTAGGGAAGGAAGGATTTATTTTGGTTGTTTGTTTTGGGGAGTACAGTACATGATCTCTTATACTTATACACATATGTATTCAGTATATGCTCTCTCCCTCACTCTCTCTCTCAAAAATAAATTTATAAATATATGTATTTTTATAAACACATTAGTTATCATTCATGAATCTATTTTTGAATTATTGACCTGGCTAAAAATTTAGGTTGTTTTTGTATAATCTCTTTTACTCTTCTTCATTGCTCTGCTTTTCTGTTCTATATTATCTGTGACTCATATTTATTTTAATTTTTGTAGACACTATTTATGTTTTTGAATAACATTTTATATCTCTCTCAGTTGTCAGTTGCAGTTAAATTCATTAATTTATTTTAATATGACTTCACAATCTATTTTAATTTCAAGATTTTTAATAACATTTTGCATTCTTTAAAGTTTCTTCAAAAGCAAACTTACTACTCAAGAGTCCAAACCAAATATAATTCATACTTTTAAAATATTTTTCAACATGGACAAACGAAGGAAGAGAATTGGTTTATTCAGTTGAGTAATTTGTATAAAAAAGGAAAGGTTTATTAAATTGAGTAAAAAATCAACAAAATATATTTCAGTGTTGCAAAGCAAGCTACAAGTTTCTACTCAATAAATCATTAAGGCTATTTAATTACTTATTATATCAATTAAAAACAGAATGTGCTAGAATCTCTTAAGCAATATCCAAATCATTAAGGTATGCAGATGGGGTGTTCATATTTTTAAAAATATCCTCACTTGTTTTCACCATTTCTATTAATATTTTTATTATCATTTTATATTTTGATTCATACAATATAAGTCAAATATTTTTATATAAATTCAAGCATATATTCTACTGCTTTCATCCCCAATTTCACTATGGGCTCTTGAGGTCCTCAGGCCAAAACTACAGGCTGAACTGGGCTGTGGGTCTGGTTTTTCTAGTATCTGCTGCTCTAGTCCTTCCCACATTCACCTCTGTTTTCTTTGTTTCTCAAAACAGAGATATATTTGTGGCAACAGAAATGTTGTCAGTGCTCTCTTAAGAAATATCAGTCATCCAACATTAACATCAGAAAAATTGAGTGTATATCAATGATTGTATATTATTGTTTAATATAAGGTTTTAGAAAATAAAAAGTGGTCAAAGCAGGCATTGGTAAGCTAGAGATAAAGTTGAGAAATTACAGTTGAGAAAAGAGGGAGCACAAAACGAAATCGGATGAGATGAAAAAGGCATTTGAAGAAACAAAACTAGGTATACAGCAGTTGGAAAAAATCTCAGGGAGAGATTGAACTTGAAATTAAAAACAAGCTAACTATAATCTAAAACTCAGCAGAGTCTTTCCAATAAAACTAACAAAGCAGACAATAGAATATCAGAACCAGAAGACAAGATGGCAGAACAGTTAGTTCAATCAAAGAGGTTAAAGAAGCTAAAAAATTACTCGAGTTATGGGACATTTTGAAGACACCAAACTTGTGCATTCATGGAATCCCAGAAAAAGAATCCCAAAAAGCCAAACCAGAAGAAATTTTCACACTATCATCAAAGAAAATTTTCTACATCTAAGTAAAGAGATTCCTATCCAAGTACAGAGGCATATCACACACGAAACAGATATGACCAAAATAGAAACACGCCACAATGAATAATAATCAAAATACTACAGATATATGACAAAGTGAATTGTTGAGAGCTTCAAGAGAGAAAAACCAAGTCAAAAGGTAAGTCTATCAAAATAACATCTGATTTTCCAATGGAAACAGTAAAATTCAGAAGCCCTTGGAAACACATACTTCAAGTCATGAATGAGTACAAATGCCAACCAAGCTATTGTGCCAATCAAAAATATCAGTCATGATTGAAAACAAAAGAAAAATTTTCCACCATAAGGACAAGATGAAGGCTTACATGACCAAAAAACCTGGCCTACAATAGATGCTAGAAAAGATAGTCAGGCTTAAAGAAAGTGAGAGGACAGAAGGGAAAAATCATGCCAACACAACTTCTAAGCAAAGAGATACACATATAAAAACCACAAAACAGAAAATGTCAGGAATCAACAGACATTTCAAAATTATAAATATAAACATCAATGGAATTAATCAAAAGACATAGGATACAAAAGACAATAATACATGGATTAAAAATCACAACCTATCAATCTACTACTTTCAGGAAACATATCTCACCATAAAAGATAGACACATTCTCAGAGCAAAAGGCTAGTAAAAAGTACTTCAGGCTAATGGAACAAGGAAGCAAGTGGAGTAGCAATTTTGATATCTGACAAAATTGACTTTGTATTAAAAGAAATAATAAGTGACAAACAAGGATATTACATACTAGTCAAAGGTACAATTCATGGGGAAATTTTCACAATATTGAATATACACACACTTAATATAGCCTAATCATATTCCTTAAACAAATACTACAACATCTAAAACAACAAATTAACTCAAAAATGATAATAGTTAATTATTATCATATCTATCAAAAATAGATAATGATAACACCCCACTCTCACCACTGGAGAGGTCAATAGGCCAAAAACTGAATAGAGACAGTGGAGCTGTACCAAGCCATAACCCAAATGGACCTGACCAACCTCTACCAAACCTTCCATTCTAAAACCAAGGAATACACGTACTTTTCAGCACCACATGGAACTTTGTCCACATTTGGGGCCACAAAGGAAATCTCCACATATCCAAGAAAGTTGAAATTATATTCTATACCTTATCAGATCACCATGCAATAAAACTAGACATTCACAACAAAGCAAATGACAGAAAATACACAAATTTTTGGAAATTAAATACATGATATTGAATGAAGTTCAGACAGAAGTCAAAATGGAAACTGAAAAATTCCTAGAAGTAGATGATAATGAAAATCCAACAACAAAATCTTTGGGACACAATGAAGTCTGTTCTAAGAGTTTATAGTATTCAATGTCTATATAAAAAATGGAGGGGCTGGAGATTTGGCTCAGGGGTTAAGCCTCTGCCTTGCAGGCAGAAGGTCCTGAGTTCGGATCCCAGATCCCACGTATAGACGCCAGGCGGAAGCGGGGGCGGCCTGCGCTTCTGGTCCTGGTAGGGCGGAGCCTGTGAATCCTGGGGCAGAGTAAACAAGGAGGAGGTGGAGGCGTCCATGGTGGTTCCCGAATTCGCTCGTGGTTCTATACACACACAGACGCACACGCGCACACGCACACATACATACGCACACACGCACAATTGAATAAATAAAAAAATTTTTAAAAAAAAATGGAAAACCCCAAGCAAATAACTTAATAATGTAACTTAAGTCTTTAGAAAGAGAAGAACAATCCAATCCTAAAAGCAGTAGACAAGCAGAGATTAGTAAAATCACAAGAGAAATATCTGAAATTGAGATAAAAACAATACAAAGAATCAACCAAGCAAAGAGCTGTTTCTTTGAAAAAATCAACAAGATTAATAAACTTTTAGCCAAATTAACCAAAACCCAGAGAAAGAAAACTCAAATTAATAAAATTAGAGATGTAAATGGAATTATTACAACTGATACCAAAGATGTAAATGGAATTATTACAACTGATACATTCTTTCTAGGAAGCCAATATTATGCTGATCCCAAAACCAAATAAAGATACAATTAAAAAAGTAAAACTATAGGCTATCTCATTGATTAACACAGATGTAAAGATTCCTAATAAAATTTTGGCAAAGTAGATTCAAAAACTTGTCAAAAAGATTATTCCCTATGACCAAATAAGATTTGTCCCAGACACAGAAGTTTTGTTTAACATATGCAAATCAATAAATGTAATCTATCATATAAATAAATCAGGACCAAAATACATAATACTCTCAATAGATGCAGAAAAAGCTTTTTGACAGGATCCAACATTCCTTTATGGTCAAAACCCTATAGACAATTGGAATGGAAGGAATTTATATCAACAAAATAAGGTTATATACAGCAAGCCTATAACAAAGATCATTCTAAATGGTGAAAAACTTGAAGCATTCTTACTTCGATCAAGAATAAGGCAAGACCACCACTGTCGTCTTAGCTAGAGCCATAAGACAAGAGAGAAAGATAAAAGGCATACAAATAGGAAAAGAAGTCAACTTATCTCTATTTGTAAATGACATGATCCTATACCTCAGAGACCCAAAAAACTCCACTAGAAAATTCCTGGAACTAATATAAAAATTCAAGAGTGGCAGATTACAAGATTCATATTAAAAACAGTGGTTTCCTTATACATGAAGGATGAAAAAAGTGAGAGTTCTAAGAAAAACAATTGCATTTTTCATAGTCCCTAAAAAATAAAATACATTAGGATATATCTAACCAAGAAAATGAGAGACCTACATGATGAAACTTTAAAAAACCTAAAGAAAGAAATCTCAGAAGATACCAGTAGATGGAAAGATCTTCCATGCTCCTGAATTGGTAGAATTATTAACATAAAAATTATCATCCTACCAAAAGCAACATACAGATTCAATGTTATACCAATCAAAATTCCAAGGCAATTCTTTATAGAAATTGACAAAACAATCTCAGAATTCATATGGAAAAACAAAAGGCCAGGGATAGCAAAAACAATACTGAATAATAAAAACTCTCCTGGAGGTATCACCATATCAAACCTTAATCTATTACGAATCCTCAGTAATAAAGACAGCATGGTACTAATCATAGTACATAGATGAATGCATAAGGGTGGAAGACCCATACATAAGCCCGTACACATAAAGTTAACTGATTTTTGACATAGGGGCTCAGAAGACCTAATGGATAAAGAACAGTATCTTCTACAAACAGTGCCAGCAAAACTGGACATCTACATGCAGAAGATTGAAACTGGACCCTTACTTGTCACCATGCATGAAAATCAACTCCAAGTGGATAAAAGACTTTAATATTAGACCAGAGACTATAAAAAAAAAAAAACCCTAGGAAAAAAGGGTAGGAGATTCCCTCAAACTGATTGGCGTAGGCCAACATTTTTTAAACAAGACCCCAATAGCACAGGAAATAGAACCAACACTCAACAAATGGGACCTCATGAAATTAAAAAGCTTCTGCTCAGCTGAAGATATTGTTAACTGTCCAAAAAGACAACCCACAGAATGGAAGAAAATCTTCACTAACCCCATGTTTGACAGAGGACTAATATTCAGAGTGCAAAAAGAACTCAAAAACTGAAACACCACCCAATTACATAATGGGTCATGGAATTTAAAAGAAACTTTTCCCATGAAAATCGAATGATGAAATTGAAATGTCCAGCTAATACCTTAAAAAATGTTCCACCTCCCTAGCTATCAGAGAAATGGAAATTAAAACTCTTGTGAGACATCATCTCACCCCAGTCAGAATGACTAAAATCCAAAATACATATAACAACAAATGCTGGAGGGGATGCGGGGAGAATGGAACACATCATACATTACTGGTGGGAATGTAGACTTGTACAACCACTCTGGAGATCAATATGGCAGTTTCTAAAAAAAATTGAAATGCTATATGCCCAGAAGGATGCTCAGGAGGATGGAAGGGGAAGGGGAAGGGGGAGGCACTGGGAGAGGGGAAGGGAGGAGGGAATGCAGGGGGGACTGGGGAGGGGTGGAGGGAGGGAGAGGATCCGGGTGCCTACTGAGCTTGTATGATTGGGAAAAAAAGGAAATTTAAAAAGAAGAAATGCCATATGACCCTGCTATACCACTACTGAGAATGTTGCCCCCCGAATGCTTCATCTTACTGCATGTTACTATAGTGATATCCATGCTCATTGCAGCAATATTCACAATAGCAAACTCATGGAATCTACTTAAATAAATGCCCAACGAATGGATAATGAAAATGTTGTACATATACACAATGGAATACTACTCAGTCATCAAAAACTGAACAAATAAGATTTCCTAGTAATTAGATGGAGTTGAAAAAAGTTATACTGAATGAATTATGCCAAGCACAGAAAACCAGACATCACATGTTCTTCCTAGTAGAACCTAGTTCTAGGTCCTCATAATTACATACTCAAAGGAAAATCTTTATAATACCCATTAAAACTGCAAAGACTGTAACTAGGCGGGTAGGAGAAAGAAGACGCCAACAGAATGAAGACAAAGGATCACAGTTAAATAGATAACAAGGCAACTGTCAAGAAAGACTGGTAAGTTCTGAAACATCTGATCCTATCCACTGTCAGTTTCTACCTATTCACACGTTTGGACTGTTGAGTGTTAAAATGTGTGCCCCTAGAATGGGGTGGGGTTATTAGGAAGCTGATTGGTTGCCTGGTGGCTGACCCTACTCACTGTTGTGTCCTCTTTGTGTTCTCCTCTCCCCTTTAAGTCTTTTCTCATATATCTTTGAATAGGAGAAAATCTCAATACCCAGACAGCCTTTTGCAGTGCAAGAACAGCAAAATAGACAACAGCCAACAGGAATGCAAAATATCAGCGACCCTACAATGTGCACCCAAACCAGGTCAACCAGATCTCTCCCCATCCTGAGGCTCAAGGAACCTAGTGGAAGAGAGGGTGGTAAGAATATAAGAGCCTAAAGATGTAGAGCCCCACCACTGGAGAAGACAATTCATTAAAGACTGGGCTGTTGCAGCCAGGAACTCCCTACAATGAGATTTGACCTTATCAGACCTGCACAATGGCTGACATACAAACATGCCCCTACAGACTAGCATGGATCTCAGGATAAATAATATCAAGCAGTAGGATCCTTAGGGGTAAGGGGCTGATCAGGGGTAGGGGACTACCCACATTAGTGGTCTGCCAAGGTAAGGCCTCTTGGTTTAACACAGAGGCCTGAACTTTCACTAGTGCAGATAATCCAGAGAGGACTCTGGACGCATATGAGCTGATGGTCAGGAGGGAGGGAAGGACCAGGCTGAATTCTTGAAGGGAGGGGAGGGAGGAACAAAAAGAGGTAAGGATGGAGGGAAGGGAGGAGAAAAGGAGGGAAGGAATGAAGGGAGGGAGGAAGGAGGCTGGTAAGGATATTTACTTATTGAGCTTTAAAAGGAAAAATAACAAAAAATAGGATAATAATTTTAAGAGAAAAAATAATATATATGAGTCTTTTAAAAATTTAAATATATATGATAATTAGTTCCTTAAAGCTAAAAGCGTTAAGAGTAACATTAGATATATTAAAAAAGCCTAAAATCTTTAAAAGGTAAATCAGGGAGCTTTCAAAATTTAATTGTGCATTTGCAACTAGAAAATAAAATTAAAAGAACATGAACTTTTATCTTTGGTTAATCAAAATTATAGATTCCTGTATATTTCAGCTTCGTAAAATAGAATTTCCTTGTACTTACCTCATCTTAATATCTTATTTAAAATTAAAATCTCAAACTTCCCCCTTCCAAAAATGTTTTGTTGCAGGGTTTTTTTTCCATTTTTTTCAATACTGCCATGCTCATTCAGTACTAACCTGGAGCACAGAATGAATTTTCAGAGTGTGGTCTCCACATGAAACTGGGCAAGAATTGAATGGATTTGTTAGAGTAATTCATGAGCTCCCTGGAGGGAAAGTTAAATGACCCAACACAGCTTATTCATTTTCAGTTTCTATGATTCCTAAACAAAAACAAAACAATCTCTCCCCTGAAATGTAAGAAAACCCTGTTTTCTGGGAAATGTTGTCATGAGTTCTTGTTCTGCGTGGTCACTCTCTGCTGACCCTGCCCACTGTCTCAGCAGAGTGATGGCATGCTTCCATTCCTAATCGGCAAAATAGTTGGAGATGCATTTGAATCTGAGAAAAAAATGTTGGGTTGTTTTTAATGGCTCTCTAATAGAAGATCCCTCTAAGTAGAAGATCCCTCTAAGTAGAAGATCCCCTGAATCACAGACATTCACTTTCCTTACTCCATTGCTACACGTTGCATCTCTCTCTCTGGTAGAGCTATTCTTGCATCTGTTCTGGAAAAGGGAGGATGATAAAGACTGAAACCATGAGGTGCCAATGGGCTGAAGGACCTCAGCCAATGAACTCATCTGAGCACCATAAAATGTTACATATAAATGACCGAGAAGAACACTTCACTAAACTTCTAAACCTGAACTTTGCAACTTGAGAAACTTATATCCATAGAGACTTCTTGAACCCTGAGCTCATTCCGCAGGATTCAGCCCAGCATCTCCTCCTTTTGAAAGCTGTCTCTGCCCTCTAGTTACAATAATTCACCATAGCTTTCCATGGCTCACCCCTGGGACGAACACATGCCTCTTATATTACCAAGTCTGTGTGCAATCCTCTTGTTCATTACTTTGGATGATGTGATGTCCCTACAGTGAATTACGGTTCTCTGGGGGCTCTGTGGATGCCCTTCATTTGGGAAAAAGAGTGCAGGCTGTAAATAATCACAAACACAATTCTTAAATGATAGATTGGATATAGTTGTATACATGTGTGTACATTTTACTTGGGTATATCCAGAGTGCATATGACTAATAGAAGATAAAGGATACATGCCCAACAAGGACAGAAAGCATACTAACTGATGCATATTATACTTATCTTCTTATTCTACTGTATTATCCAGATGTTCTTCAAAGTTGCTTACTGGATTAAATTAAAATCAAGTGTACAGTTATTTAATTATTGACCTCAAAATTGTGTACAATGAAGGATTTATATTCTTTGTAAAGTGTATTTCCATCATATAAATTATTTTTCTTAAACAGCTATCTAAGCTGAAAATAAACAAATACATCTTAGTATCCATGTTCATCTTTTACATTTAATATACCAAAGTTCTTGGTAATATCTTTAAAACTGGAAGAGTCATTGAAAATGTCTACAGAATTTTTAGAAAGAATGTGGGATTTTAGACTAAACAAACAAACATTATTGCCAAGTTTTTTAAATCATTGTCTTTGGGATCATTGCTAATGTTTTAGTTTCTTCTTTTCCAGTCACCACGGAAAAATAACCCTCCAAAAGTAACTTAAGGCAGAAGATGTTTGTTGAAGATTGCAGTTCAAGGATGCAGACATCCTGGTGGAGATGTTCAGATGATAGGTGCTTGAAGCAGATGTTCATGCTGCATCTGCAGCAGGAAGCAGAGCAGGATGAACCTATGCTGCTTTTCCTTTCTCCATTTATGCAGTCCTGAAAAGCCATGAAGCCTGCCATCTACAGGAGTCTGTCTCCTCTCTTAAATTAACATAATCAAAATAATGCACACAGGTGATCTAGATTATGGCAAAATGAAAATTAGCAGAAAGCATCTAAATCCTATTGTTTTCTAGCAATAGCAAGTCCATCTAGTAACACTTTAATACTGGATGGTTAAGTTTAATTGACAAGAACAAAAAACAGCACATACAAAGTTAAGGTCTTAGTAGAAAACAAAGTGATATGTGTGTGTATGTGTGTGTGTAAGCAAGTGCTCACTTGTCCATGCGTTGGTGGAAGGTAGAGGTGGGAATTAATGTTTTCTACTACTGCTCTGTACCTTGTCTTTTGAGAGAGTGTCTCTCACTGAACCCAAGTAAAATTTGTTTTAGAAAAAAAAACCCTTCAAGGGACTTCCTTCAGATCTGCCAACTTTTGTCTTTGTAAAATGGCATTTTATATTCATCTCTCAGACTTTGCATATAGAATGGATTTCAACGTAAGTACTAAACTCACTTAGATTTAATTCTCTCTGATCGCAGTAGATCTACTAATTCCTTTTTATTTTATTTTATTTTTTTTAATCTAAAATGACTATATTCAGGTATAAAACGTTAAAAGAAAAAATAACTGACAGAATGATATAAATACTTCTAAAGTTTAACCAGCGAATAGTTTTCATAGCATGTTTTTTTTTCTTTTTTTTTTTTATTTCAGCTCATACAAACTTATTAGGTACACCAGTTCCCTCCCTCCCTCCTCCTCCCCCCGTACCCCCTGCTCCTCCTCCCCACCCTTCTCCCTCCCCATCCCCCAGTGCCTCCCACCCCAATTCCCAGAGAGTCCTTTCTTGTGCATGTCTGATTTTCCTCTGGGCCCTCCTCTCCGATGATGTACAAGGACCCAGTGGCCTTTCCCGAACCCTTTCCCGTGTTCCCCTTAGGTATAGGAACACTGCTGTGGCTGCCAATCCTTTGCCTCCAAGGATCTTGGTGCCTTTAGCAGATGCTAGACTTTGTGAGGTCAACAGTGTGTTGGACAATGCGCAGGGCATGCAAAGTCCAATTATGATTGCTTCAGCCCTAACTAGTATAGAGTATCTTACATATCATTGCTCCTCCCATCCTTATGCTCTTACACTCTTACCGCCCCCTCTTCCGCAAATTTCCCTGAGCTTCAAGATGGGGAGAGACTAAGCTGGCCTAGTTCTAGGTGGTTGATATAGAGTCTCTGAAGTTCTGGATTGTGGTTTGTTGATTTTCTTTTGCAGTTTTGCGGCTCCTGCAATGCCCTTCACTCCATCCTGGTGGGCATTGTATGTTACCCCCTGGCCAGAGACAAAAAGCTGTTAGAGTCTTGTGATAAAAGCACATTCAAAGGTAGATGTAATAAAAGTGGGAAACCACAGAGAGGGAGGGGTCTATCACCCATTTGTAAAATGGTTACTTTTTATCTGCCAGACTATATGCCCTCCTCTTCTGGTGAGATCACACCCCCTCAGTAGTAAATGATCAGGAACAAAAGTCTGTGAACTTAATCAGATGTCTCATTACTTATTTGGGTCCTTGGTGGAGGCCTATTTTCCCTGCTGTAACATGGTCCCTTCTCTCCTTGTTTCTGGTGTGGCCCTCCTACCCCATCCCTCCTGTTCATAATCCTTGGAATTACTGTCTCTAGGTGGGCTGGGTGGGTTTGGTACTAGGAGCCACCTATTAGGGAGTACATACGGCGCTTAATTTTCTGGGTCTGGGATACTTCGCTTAATATAATTGTTTCTAATGACATCCATTTCCCGGCAAGTTGCAGTAATTCATCATTTTTGATGGCTGAGTAGTACTCCATTGTATAGATGTACCACTGTTTCCTTATCCACTCGTCAACTGTTGGACATTTGGGCTGATTCCATGACTTTGCTATTGTAAACAGTGCTGCTATGAACATGGTCGTGCTTGTGCTATCGAGGTGAACCTCTGCTGTATGGGGGGTTATTCCCAAAAGTGGAATAGCCGGGTCATATGGCATTTCAATCTTTAATTTCTTTAAGAATCTCCAGACGGCTCTCCAGAGTGGCTGTATGAGCCTGCATTCCCACCAGCAATGTAGGAGAGTTCCCCTCTCTCCACATCCTCTCCAGCATTTGTCGTTGTTAGTATTGTGGATTTTTGCCATCCTGACCGGGGTGAGATGATATCGCAGGGAAGTTTTGATTTGCATTTCCCTGATGGCTAAAGAAGTGGAGCATTTTTTCAGATATTTGTTAGACATTTTAATTTCATCCCTGGTAAAGTTTCTTTTAAGTTCCAGGGCCCATTTTTTAATTGGGCCGTTGGTTTCCTTGGTGTTTAGTTTTCTAAGTTCTTTGTGCACTCTGGACAATAGAGCTCTATCATGCTCCTTATTTGCAAAATTGAGATAATAAAATCACCTACCTTTGCAGGTAGTTTGAGGACTCTACAGGTTCAAGTATATGTTCTATGGAGAACAATACTATCTAAGCAGAGTCTGCTCATAAAGTTCTTTTTTTGCTCACTGTCACCTTGCTGTTATAACTAGAGCAATCAAAAGCGAAAAACAGAATTTTTTGTTATAAATTTCTTTTTTCTTTTCTTTGAAAGTTTTGCACATGTATAAAGCAAATTTAAGTCATTTTTACCCCTTATTATATAAAGCTTGACAGGCATATCTGTTAAGTGTAAAATAAATGAAAATCAGACAAGCATTTTAATGTTATTTTAATTCATTTTGATATTTTCATTTTTATTTCATTTTTAAAACAAAATGGTGGACTCTTAGAGTAGATTTACAGACTACATACAAAGTGTGATGTAACCATCATTTTGTATTATAGTGATGACTACTATAAATGAGTATGAGAAAGTCTCTGCAAAGGCTGAAAGTGAAAATTAAGGGCAGATCCTTTTGTGACTTGGTGATATGCCAACAGATATGAGCCTGCACACATACAACACACACGTTCCCTTAGAGGTAGGTAATATTCAACAAAGACTAATTCTTTGACAATGATACCCTTTCTCATTGAAAAAAAATGTTCCTTTTCCCTGATTTTGGGAAAAGTAGCAGAATCGAAACAAATAGTCATAACTTAGGAAGTCTGACTTTTTGCTGCATTGGTAAACAGCAAAGTAAAAAAAAATTGGAAGAGGAAATTATACCCTATCTAGAGATTCATTAGGAAATCAAGGAGCTTAGATGGTGTGTAGGACATTCCCATTGTGACAAGAAGAGTTTGATTAGAGGAAGATAAAATAATCTCTTTCTTCAACCAGAGAGCAGGAAGACATGGGAGTCTACCATTAGGCAAGTTGAGAGGGCTGCCATACGACCATTTCTCTTTCCTAAGTGTTCCTAGCACCCCATTCATCTAAAATGATTTGCAAAACTACTCAAAAACATGCCTGTTTTCCTATTGTTAAAACTGTTTCTTGGGGGGCTGGAGAGGTGGCTCAGGGGTTAAGCCTCTGCCTTGCAGGTGGAAGGTCCTGAGTTCGGATCCTAGACCCCACGTATAGACTCCGGGCGGAAGCGGGGGCGGCCTGCGTTTCTGGTCCTGGTAGGGCAGAGCCTGTGAATCCTGGGGCAGAGTAAACAAGGAGGAGGTGGAGGCGTCCATGGTGGTTCCCGAATTCGTCCGTGGTTCTACACGCGTATACACACATGCACACACGCACAATTGAATAAATAAAAATAAAAAAAATAAAATAAAACTGTTTCTTGGATAATCAAAGGAAAAATTTCTTTTGCAAATATTATTTCTGGCTTTATGATCCTGTTGTCCTTCACAGCTTTTCATTACAAAGAGAGTATGGATACATATAGGAGAGTCTTTTTTGAAAACCCTGATTACATTGGAATTGTATTGAGGAACTCTGAATGGCAGCCATAAGCTGCAAAAGCTCTAACAATATTATTAATAATAACTACCATTACTATGTGCTTCTGAAATAGGTTTGGTACTTAGACTTTTATCTTTCAGTTGAAAAAAAACCTGAGATCAGAGATGTTAAATACTTTATCCATGGTCAAAGAACTAGCAATTCAACATTGAACCTACAAAATGTAAAAGTCAATACTATTTTAAGAAGGCTATTTGTATTATCTCTTCATTGCTCAATGAGAATTTCAACCAATACTTGTTACCTATATCTTAATGATATGATTGATGATATGATATAATGATGTGATGATATCCACACAGTTACAGTGACTGTGTGGATAAAAATGGAATTACTATTGTTTCAAATATATATCAATAGATTTTTTTGAGGATTTAAGATAGAGTTTATTAGAGGAGAGAAAAAATGAAACTCACAAACATAAAGACAGAAGATAAATTTTTATCTACTTATAAATCTCAGACACTGTCCTTTTATTATTAATGTAATTGAATAAGTCTCTAGTAGGTTTGGTATATAATCTAACTCTGTGTTGAAGGGAATGAATATAACATTATTATATGACTTGCCATGGTACATGCAGTTGAGGATTAGTGAATTCAGAGATTTCAATTGAGTGGGTATAATTATTAGCTGCATGATATACAAGCTTTCCAAAACAAGATTTTAACCCTTATTTGATAATTTTTTCTGCATTTCACACTCTTGTACTCACAAAAACTTCAGGTACTCTTAGCTACCTATTTTCCCAGGTTGGTTTTTATTTTTGCCTCCTGCCTGTTTCATATGATTTTTATTACAATTAATTGCTGAATTTTCTACCTTCACAATACTACTTATTTTATGCAAAGCTTTATGTACAAAGATATTTACTGCACCATTAATCATAGCAGTATTTGGAAACGAGTTGTTTATATGCTAGGAAAAGGATTTACTATTCATAATTCTACAAAAATGTTATGCAACTCCAAAAATATTATTTCTAGTAATATTAGAAAACATTAGAAACACAAAAATGCTTACCATATGTGCCTAAAGAAAGGTTTCTAATATTGAATTTCTAAATCATGTTTAAAAAAAAGAGATACAATTAGAAGTGGTCATTTTCATTATTATGCCAAATACACTACTTTTTGTTCTTTTCTTTGCCATATAGATTGATGTTTCTGAAGGTTCTTGCTTACAAAAAGTATGCTGTACAAGGACAATTGCAATTGTTTTAATAAAATAAGAGCAAAGATTTTTCTCAGATATTTCAAATTCTGTAAGTTGTTAAAGTAATATACTGAGAAATGGCAGCTCTATAGGATGAAGGGATGGGGCTTGATTCTTGTGAGCATTTGGGCGTATGAAGGAGTTAGGAGGACTATACAAAACAGTAACTGAACCACTGCTATGTTAGATAGAACAATAGTTGTGTAGAAGCTCTACTAGAGTTGAGTAGAAACTCAAGACCAGAGTACTGTAAGTCTTAGAATTTGATCTCTTAGAAATCTAAATAATGCTAAAGAAGCATAACTGACTGAGTTATAACAGGGAAAGTGGGATATGGAATAAATGGTGAAAAAGTGAAACTGTAGTTAATAGTCCAAATAATAACATTTGTCAGGAAAGGAAAAAGAAAGCAGTTAGTGACTAAGCCCTTGTCCTCATCCACTAACTTCTGTGGATGTTACTGTTAGTAACAAAGACGTAAGTAAGACTGGATTGAGATCGCTCCACGATAGTACAGTGCTTCCTGGGACTTTATGTCTCTTCCTCCCAAGATCCTGCCATCAAAACATTGTTAGTAGTAATGTACTTATGTCAAGTCATTTTTACAAAATTATATGCAAAAGAGCACATATTTAGAACAAATAAAATGGATTGTACATAATATAACTTGTATTCTCTTAAAAATTTTGCCTTAAAGTTTGATTAGTTCTGTTCATCTGGAGCTACTGATACAAGTTACTATAAGACATTCTCTAAGATAAATTATAAAGCAGATTGGTTCTGTATCAATATTATTATTAGCAAGAACTTTACTACACATAACTTTCTTATAAGCTTTTATAGGCTGTATCTCTCAGAGCCTCACAAGTTGAAGTCCAAACCCCAAATGTGATGGTATTTAGAGAATTATGTGTTTAACTGAAGCTTAATTGAAAGAATTAATTAATTAATTAATTAATTAATTAATTATGTGAGACTCACATAATGAGATCATGCCCATACAAGGTAAAAATCATTAAAGACTAGCTCTATTTCCTTAGCTTCTGTTTGGATACTGAGTGGAATCTCTTGACTACTTCAAGCAATAAAAATAGTAACACATTGAAGAGTAGGATGTCTAAGACTTAGAAAAGCAAACCTTTGAAAGTTTATATAGAAAGAAAATGAAATTTTTGCTTGTTGCTTTTAATTTTTATTAGGAATTCTCCTTTTATATAAACAAAATGAGTGGTTATTACTATCCTCTTCTCTTTCCTCCCTCTCTCTCCCTTCTTTCCCTTCACCATTCTCTTTCCTTCCCATCCTGGTGTCTGTCTGCTTGTGTGGGCCACCAGGTTCCTTTTGGGTTGCCTGCTCTAATAGGAGTTCAGGCTTCTGTGGCAGTTTAAGTGACCCTTTCTTAGGGTAGACCACAAATAAGGATGTTCTCTTTTACCTGCATAGCCCTTGTCTCTAAGGTTATCACTGTGTGTGGTTATTTTTTCTGAGTTCCTTACTAGTACATCAGAGAATGTTGATGTATCAGTAAGTGTGCAAGTCTGGTGAGGATATGGAATTTTTAACCAACATATCACGATGCTTGCTTCCTTAAGGCCACCATGATGGAAACTGAACTACTCTATTTAGTGCTGTTGAAACAGAATATGTGACAATTTAAATGGACAATGTAAAGAAGAGTATCTTACTTCTTAGTTTTGGGGCTAAGTTTAATACTGTGTATCAGAATAAGACAGGGGTCTGCTTTCCACACTGTTCCACAACAGAATGCCAGACAGTAGGCATAATACAATATCTGTTGGTTAATTGCTGTATGTTCTTTGTATTTGTTGAGATCTGATTCTGGGAATCATTAAGTATGTTTATTTCAAATGTCACCACCCCATGCCTGACCCTATAACAGAGAAAAGAGGGAACTTCAAATAGTTAAGGATATAAAAAAATGCATCCATTAGACCTAGCAAGAAGGTAAACCATTTCAAACAGAAGTTTCTATTGTTTATCCATTTCATAAAAAATGTCTATAATAGGCATGAGAAGCCAGGAGCCCACCCATGTAGAAGCCAGGGAAGACCCTAGGATTCTCAATTGGGAACTTCAATATTGACTATCTCAATGGGCTTCTATAGTTACTTTCTGTTGTATACTGTAAAACATGATTTGATGATGTCTGTTTATTTCTTTTACTTTTGCTACCTTCTCCAACAAACTTTTGCAATGATTTATCTTAGGTGCTGCAAGCACTTTTCTAGATACCTGCTACTTGCTACCTGTTCTTTTATATTTGCTTGTTACATACTTGATAAACTTATTCTAAACCAAAAGTACACATATCTGAGCTCATTCTCCATATAGAACTTCACATATGGTAAGAAAAGACGAGGGCTACAGTGAATGTGGGTGCAGGACAAAAACAAGACAAAGGGCAAGGATGAGAAGGAAAGGGAAAGGGATAAAGAGAGGGAGAAGAAAATCTAACTTATGAAGAATCTATTCCCATAGTAAGGAGCCCACTTCTATGTCCAAGAATCTACTCTCTTGAGCCCACTGCCTCAGGATAGAGACTTGGTTCTCATAAGTGAAGACAGAGTCCCTACACCTTAACCACCAAATATTAAAGACTCCTTTTCTAAGAATTCTTTCCTCCATTTTCCTTTTGGATTGCAGATTAATTTTCCATGACAAAATGACTAAATGTTGCCTAGAGAAAGACAAATCTGAAAGACAGTTTTTATCCCCCCAAGAGGCTCTTCCTGTGCTGCGAATGAAGAAGGACTCAGATGACTGCAATTCCTGTCATTTGCTGCCTGTTACTATTCAAGAGATTTGAAGTAAGCCCCTAGTAACAACACAGTAAAGTTTTAGAAACATAATGCATAACAAAATATTAATTGTTGTTTGAAGATTCATGTCATAGATGTTTCATTGTGTAACTAGAGATAACCAAAATAAATTTTAGTGCAAACTAATCAATAATTGTAAAAAATAATGCTTGTACATACTCTAATACATAAAATACATGGAAGAAAAATACTTTAATCATGATTCTATTTGGGATGCCACAAAATGAAAAATGAAATTCAATCAGAACACATAATCTGTGAATTTACCTCAGATGTTATTGTTTGATAATTACTTGCAACTGTTACTAGAATAAATGGTTTAAAGTGGAATTTGGACTAAGTCAGGGATGTGACCATATTGGAATCAGTTTACTGAGACTACCTCTTTCACCAAGTAAAACTATAAAAATGAGCAGAAAAAGATATTAAAAATAAAAAGCATCCTGTATAAGATATATAATGGGAGCCAGCCAGATCACTAGAAAACAATAGTCTGAAACAAAAGAAAAAGAATCTTGAAGAGTAAGGTAAAGCAGAAGACATCGGATGCCATCTCTAAATTGCTGCAGACAAACAACAGTGATATCTCTGGGCAATGGCGGGAAGGAAGTTGTTTCTTTCCAACTTCTTGCCTCTATAATTGCCTTAAAATAAATTTTTATCTTTAAAATAATAACTTAATAGGTTGCAATTCTCTGACTTTTATCAAGAGATAAAATCATAATAATAAAAGCTCATTAACTCATACTTCATAGATTTAAAAATATAAGATATTAAGGAAGCCACCTTTGCAATTCATTTGACTATTCAGATTTAGACACATGTACGAAGTAAGTGTAAAGAAACAGAAAACGAATAAATAAATTTGCTGAATTCTTTATTGAAAACATAACACAAAAGACATGTAAAGGCCAAAGTGTCTTCATTGGGAAATTCCACCAATCATTTCAGAAAAATCCAATCTTAAAACCGTCCAGAGAAAGGAAATAAGAAACATTTGCTAAGGTTACTATGGGTCCAACATGATCTTCATATAAAAACCTGACAAAAACCATGCAGGAAAAAAAAGATAAATGTTAAGCCAACATCTTGTACACATGCATGCAGCGAAATCTAAATAGTAGAATCAAAAATTAAATCCAGAAATATACAAAATTATACTATTTATAAGCACATTGAGTTTGTTTCAAGAACAAAATGTTGGCTAACATTTGTAAATAGATCATAAATTAATGTACGCAAAAAGATAAAAACCACATTATAATATTAATATATGGAAAAAATCTATATATAAAATATATCTCCAATTACAAATTAAAATAGAAACCTCTTTAGTTTCATCTAATGGTGAAATAATTACTCCTAGAGTATGACATAAAAATTTAATATCACCTATAATTAACACTCTTAATAACATCATTACACACAAATAAATTAAAAGGGTGTCCCTTCAAAAGACAAGTAGTTTTCATAACACATGAATAAAGCACTTTTATGCCTGAAGAATACAAAAGGATAATCTAGTTAAAAAGCTAGAGCTAGCGAGACTATCCGGAGAATAAAATAAAGGTGTCCATATACAAACCTTGTAATGGGAGTTCAATTTCAGAAACCTGCAAGGTACAAAGAGAGAACAAAATTGCAAAAGTTATCCTCTGACCTCTACTTTCAAGCTATAGTTCTCTCTCTTTCTTTCTCTCTCTCTCTCAAAATAAATGCATAAAATATTTCAGTAAACAAATGTGATAATTTAATATTGCATTATTGTACTGTGGGATCATACTCCAGAGGTCTCTCTGTTTGTATCCATGTTGTGCTCAGGAGTTGAAGATTGAAACCAGAACACCCGTAGAGAATTACGGCAGAGTTTATTAGAGGATTAAGGCAAGGATTATTAGAGAAGAAAAAGAACAGAACTCATAGATTGCAGACGTGGAGTACTAAGAGGGACAGGCGCCAAAGATGGAAGCCAGGTTCAGGTATATTTGTACACATAGGAAGGAGGGGGATAGCTTTTTGCCATTGGTTAGCTCCAGTTTCCACAAACCTGATTGGAACTTTTGGTCCTCTACATCTCATTGGTCCATTTATATTGGGACCCAATCCAGTTGATCCTGTGCCCTGGCTCATGGTAGGGTTTAGTTACAATGGAGAACTAATTTCTATACCCATTCCTGAATGGGTTGTGGGAAATTGGAGAAGAGTTTGTTCCTTCTGGGTAATTCCAGCAGTAGGGGATGACCTTCCAAGACCTTCAAAGACTATCCCAGAATGACTGCTCTAAAAGTGTCTAAATTGGATATGAGATAATATGTAAAATTTGAATTAATTATATTCCTACTTTCTAGAAATAAACAAGCAGAAATTGAACATTAAAATTTTTATTATTATAGAATCAAAAATGTCAAAAGCCTCAATTTTAAACAGAATAATGGTCAAAGATATACCAATATTTCAAATATCAAACCAGAAACTGCAAAATACTAGCTTGACCTATAATTATGGCACAAATTCTGGGAAGCATTGAGACATGGATAAACAATAAAATGCTTACAAATAGATTCAACATTTTTATTGATTTACAGCAAAGATCCATACAGTGCACTTGGAAAGGAGTAAACTTTTCGATAAGTGACTTAAGATTCATTGCATAAAATCACACAATAAATTTAACACTTTTTGCATAGTATACATCATAACTAATTCAAGGTATTTTAAGGACCTAATCTAATTGCCAAGTCTGTCTCAAATCTGGTATCATATGCAACAAAGATTTTTAAAAACACAAGCACACCAAGATACACACAATTGATGGTGATAGAATGAAAAGTTAATGCATTAGACTGATTAAATACTTTTTTAACCAGAAAAGACACCATTAAGATTGATAATGAGGGCTCACTTAAATGGTTCAGGGCTGAGTATGGTGACCTGCCCATTACTCTAATGGGGTATGAAGGGGAGGGGTCATTCTTTTACCCTGTCAACTTTAGGGTTGGGGGAAGAGAGATAACTATCTCCATAACTCACTGGTCAGCAAATATAACTAGGTGCCGGGTGCCTGCTAGAGCTTCTAGGAAGTAGGTCTTGTCACAGGTAGTATTCTCTGTTGAAAAATTAAGGTGTGAGGCTGGATGATATTGTTGCCACCCACTGGGAGGGCAAAGAATATGAGTGGAGTGGGAAGAAAAATTCCTTGTCTTCCATGCAGCTCTTTATGATTTCACCTGGTTTGATGACTGTGGTAAGTCTCCTGAATGTGATTTTAGAAAATTTGTCTCGTGTAATCTACTTTAGACTGACTGTTTTTGAAATTCATGGAAGATGCTTTTGTTACTCACCAGGGCATGAGGCCTGGGAACTACTGAGCCCAAGTTGTTTTAAATCACCATTGACAGCTCCTGTTCTTTGCCAGTGAGCACATGATAGCAGGAAGCCTAATAACTTAGCAAGTGAAGGCACCTCCAAGAAGACCTGAAGCAGGTTATCAACCCTTCCCCCAAATGCTGTCATTTCAGTGCTTGGAAATGAGTATTTATTTTTCCAGACAACAGGCTAAGAATCTTAAGCCTAAGTTTATTCATTGAAATTTTAAGCTAGTTATTGTCACTGACCAAATGCAATTGAAACTCTGTGTCTCAGATCATATGTATCTAAGCATATCTAATTAATATGTCTGTACAGGAAGAATTTTATATGAGTAATAAGATAATCTGATTTGTAAATCATTTTCTTAGTGTTTCTTAGGTAAACAGCATGGACAACCACATGAAAATTACCTACGATACCATTTCTAGTTTCTGAGATTGTCATTTGAATGCGAGTTGTGATTTATTTGCATCCTTGGCTGCTGTTAATGTTTGGGAAGGAAGAGCCTTGCCTTGTCTTGCAGTTTGTCTCATTCTTCCTCTGCCTCAATCATAATGGCTGTCACTGAGCTTCCTCCACCTTCTGTTGCTTTTCTGACATAGTGGACTACATCCCTTTTAAAACTGTAAGCCAAATAAATCTCCCTTCCTCCCTTTAAGTCCTGTCTGAGTGTTGTCTTACAATGGCAGAAAGAAAAGTAGCTGTGACTGGAACCTTAGAACATAATTTACAGGATGACAACTTTCTCATAAACTGGTATAGTGGATCCCTTAGTGTACACTCAGCATTCCCCATCCTTCACAGGACAGAAGCGCTCATTGTCTGGGGGCTGGAAGTGTTCACAGCTTACATTCATGGGACCAATCTTTCTTTATGCTAATTTCCTCCATGGAGGACAAGAACTTCACCTGAGAACCTTGTGTACAGTGAATGGTGGACAAGGGGATGCAACCCTCCCACCCCACTTACAATAATCCAGGGCAGTCGAAAGGTTCACTACAGCATCAGAGCTCCCGGGACTTGCCTATGGCCCTTGTCGAAGCAACGTTGCAACCCAACCTTTCATTTGTGAGCTCTCCTCCTTTGATCTTCCCCAAACCTGTTGATTTCTGGAGAGTTATCCCAGCAAAATTCTTTCATTTGATGACAGATCTCTATCTCATTTCTCTTTTTCATGGTCTTTGACCTGTGGTGTTTAATCAGATAGCGGAATGGGCACAGGGACTTCAGAAGACGAGAACAAGGTCTGTACTGAGAAGACGACACAAGGAGGACTGTGTGGAACATGGAAATGATGACATGTTTTGATGACTATGTGAAGCTTCAATTGATGAAATGATCAGTGAAGTAGGGAAAGAAGTGTCTGTTGTGATACTAGGAAGAAATGGAATTGGGGAAGGCTCAGAGTCCAGAAAGTGAAACATGCGCATCTGAAAAGCAATCATTGGAAGCCTGGGTGTTGTGTATTTTAAAACATTTTAAAAAATGATCAAGTAAAGGGAGAGTAAACATTGGGAAGTTTAAACTCCAGGAGTTAAGACAGAAAGAACACAATGACCCACAGAGGAGAAGGAAAGGCATTGAAGATTTTATTTAGGAGAGAAATACAAAATTCAGGTTATGCTTCCAAAGATTTTAGATTTAAAGTAATGTAGTACACAAGAACAGGCATTTTAATGAGCTCAGGCCATCTCACAATTTAGAAGGGTTACAAATGAAATGAAGATGAAGATATCTTTAATATTGAAGCAGAATGAAATTATAATTTTAATATGTGATAAGCATCCCTTACTTTTATTTTATTAAAAATCATCCTGACTAACTTGGATCTCCTCCTTCATTTGCTCAATTGGCTGTCTCTTACTTCCCAAATCATATTTGCCATCAAATTTTAAAAGAATGTTGTATGAAGTGTGTTGTGTTTTCAGTCTATAATAAGCACCCTGTAAACATTAATTCTCTAATCAGTGGTCTAAGCAAACACAGAGAATAGAGTTTTATACTCGAGGACTTCAAATTTGTTATGTATACCATGGGATCTGAATTGTTTTATTAAAGTTATTATTGCATACAAGCTCAAAGTTAAGATGCAATTATCCAAATTTGGTGAGATAGATGTACCTTCCAGAACAGATAAACAGACTAGAAAGGAAAGAATCAAATGTCACTGACTTTAGTGCACAATCACAGCAAAAGTCTTCTTCAAGTATCTGGTTAACGGGATTCTGGCATCTGAAATCCTGTGAATGTTGGATCAGGATTTCTGTTTTCTTTCCTTCATTCAAATTAGACAAAAATGTTGGCGTCCCTTGCTATTTGGTTTTGTAAAGGAAACAAGAGGTCTTCAATCTGCTATTCCATGACATTTATTTCTTTTGGGTACAATAAAACCAAGCCAGGCACTGGATAAACGCAGTCCACGAGCAGATCCCTGTTCCTCTGTGCTGAGTCTGCTGTTTCACTGAGATGCCAGGAAAGGTTCCTGGGCATCCAGCATGTCAGCACATCTGCTTTGCTTGGCTTTATTGGGTCCTAACAGCATGCAGACCTCAGGGGAGCTGCTACTACACAGGACATTTCCCTTCTCAGTTCCCACTCAAGTCCCTCATGCCTTATCCATTGTAAACATGCACAATGTTCATTGCAACTTGGAAAGAACTTCTGAAGGAAAACTCATTTCCATATTCCTTTTACTTCCAATTGCATTTGAATAGGGACTACAGCTAAGGGGAATGTGGCTTAGTGATATCCCTGGTCTATTTTGTGTTTGATGGAGTTTCTGGATTCAGCATCACTGCTTAGATTTCTATCATGGGTTTCTTTGCACTACTATATTATTTTATATGCATCACATAAAGTTTTATGTGGGAGTGTGATACAGGAGAAGAGAGACTCAAAGAGAGAGAGAGAGAGAGAGAGAGAGAGAGAGAGACAGAGAGAGAGACAGAGAGAGAGAGAATTTTCAGAAGTTCTCTCCTTTTACCATCTGGGCTCCTAGAATCGAATGAAGGTTACCAGATTTTCCTTTACCCATCATCCATCTCACCAGTCCCTCACATAAGTTCTATACTAAGAGAAAGGATGGCTTGAGGTTTGTACTTTTTGTCAGGGTCTAAATCACATCAAGAAAATGTGGATGTTAAGTTGGAACCAAAGTTTTGTCTCCACTCTTAGCCTCCAGTTCTACTTTATAGAAATAGCTCTTACATTTTCATAATCACAGTACCCAGAACCAAAAAGTATATGGTCTTTTGCCCATTCTTCCTGTAAGAACACTGGCTTTGGCAGATTGTTTGCCCACGGAGTCATTGTACACTCATTTGAAAAGAGATGAATAGTATGCTGTGGTGATATTTGGATGAGATTACAAAACCTTTGCATGGATTTCAAAATTGTAATGCACGTATTGTGTCACTATGATTTCACAACTTTATATCAGACTCCGTGACCAGAACTTGAAACTTTTTGGATCTTCATCAAAACGTATATTTCCAAATCCAGTATACACAAAGGAAAAAAATAAGATTCATCTTTCTTTACACATTGACTCTTATCTTTTCTATAACTTCCTGGAAAAGAGACAATGGTTGTTTATCTGTTGAGGCAATTATTCTTTAGTCATTGGCTAGATCCCAAAGCAAATGTCTGTATTGCTTTTTTTTGAAATATATTTTTGTAATGCTAATGCTGATTCCATAAAGGATAGCTTTCTATTCATAAAGGAAAAGGACAGAACTTCCAGTTGGCTCTCAAATTCCCCCATTTCTGACACTGCAGCAGAGATTATGTACCCTTGTCATGGAATAAACTCAATACAGCTTTAGAAGACCAGCCTGTCCTCAGTGAAGAGAAGCAGAACTAATCTGAGTGTCTCATAACATAATTTCCTGAAGCTTGTCTTTCTGCCTGAGTAGAACAGCTTTTGTAACTGAACTTTATTTCTCTCAGGACATTGCTGGAAGAGAAGGTGATATAGGGAGAAAAACTTGCTCTGTGAATGCACATATGCCAACTTTAATCCCCAATATACCACCTTTTGTACAGATTCATCACAACTTTGTGGATTCTGGTCATCTTTAGCATGGCACAAGCTAGTTCCAGAGAGCAGACAAAACTTTTGTGTACATTTTAACCCACTGACAGTATTTCCTTGCTTTTTTGCTCATGGTCTATGAATAGCTTAATACAGTAAAGCCAGCTTCTTATTTGATGGCTTTACCTAGCTTCAGAAATTTGCTGGTCCAACTGACCCCTGAAGATGGAAGAGTGGGTCCCTTTTACCCAGAGTGCTGTGGTCTCCACAGTACTGATGTTTCTGAAGTTGAATAATACCTTTATATGTATGTTATAAATTCCAAGAAATGCTCTTATAGAACAAGTATGGGTTGGTCTTAAACTAAGACAAGCCATTCCCTAATAGAACATCTAATGGATTAACTTTAAAAAAAAGACAAACAAAACAAGTGAAGAGTGGGTCTTAGGAAAACATCAAAGATATGGCTTGAAATAGTAACATGAACCTTATGAACAATGATAGATCATCATGTTATGTTTGTTATGCCTTTATACCTTTTAATATGCTTATTTCTATGATCAACATGAATACCATGCTGGTCAACTGTAAAATTCACAGAGCTACAGTCAGTGTGTAGCTGTAATAACATATATGCTATTTTTCATTGATGATGGTGGTTTAAACAATTGTGGTACTTTAATCTTTCAGTCATGACCAGAGTGCTTTTGGATCAACCAGATCCAATGCTATATGCAAGGAAACATTCTTCACAATATTTGATGGTTTATGTTGGTTGCTCAGCATAAAGAAATGGTCAACAGAGTAACTTGTACCTTTTTTCATTTCACTTCTACCTTTCTCTTTGTTCATGTGAATAGGTTGAATATGGGTCCTGACACCAAATTGAATTGAATGGCTTTTTCCATAATTTCTCTGAGCTTTGCTATAAGGAAAGAGACATTAAAAGCATATCTCAATCGCTCCTGATCCACGGTACTCAGTACAGTAGCATGAATATTATGCACTTCAGAAAGTGTGAAAATGCTAAGATAAATTGAATCTTTGAAATGAAATAAGGACACTGTCACCAGGTATATTGACATTTGAAGTTTGTTTCTTAGTGAAGGATGAAAGGGGAGCATTAACAACAGGAAAGGAAGTATTTGGAAGCAAATACTTTTTTTCCTGTACTTTGAAATCATAGTCCAAAGACCAGATTCTTCTCAAGAAACCACAACTATACATTGACTTTCATAAACTGAGAAGCTAGAGATTTATTACACCAGCCCCTCTCAGGGTGGGGGAGGGGGAATACATACATTCAACTCAATGATGGACTCCCACAAAACATCCTCAAAAATTTTGCTTTCTGATAAGTTGTTTCTTTTGATTCATTATGATTTAATTCATACTTTTTAAAAGATTTCATCAACATTCACAGAACTTGTTTTGTAAGATCTTATATCATGCCTTGAGGTAAGTCATTTGTCTTGCCTAATTAAGAAACAGACTGGTAGCTAGCCTGAGGTTGTTAGACAGTGTCACCATAAAATATGTTTGAAGAGGAATCTAATGACAAGCAGGGCATGGTAGAAACCTGCTGTGAATCCAAATTCTTTCTCTACTATAGGTGACATACTCATACAAAACATTGTATAGGTGGTCTTTCTTTTCTGAAATGAGATCTTTACCACAAATATGACACCAATGATATCTTTATAATTAAAATGACATATGTTAAAATATCCTGAACACCTCATTCTAATGATCCCACATTTTTGTCACTGCATGGATAATCAGCTTAGTAGAAAACCTGCATGCCTGCCATCTGTCCTTTGTTGTCTCTCATATAATTTGTCAATTGCTTCTCAAGGCATTTAGCCTCAGGGATACCTGTGACCAGCTTAGAAACTGATTTAGCTGGATTACTTTTCTTGATTTCACTCTTTAATGTACAGAATGATTTATAAGGTGCCTATCAACCTCCATATTCTTAAATTGTATATAGGATGTGTTTTATTAATGAGAATTGCTGTCTCAGCTTGGAGGATAGTTGTTATAAAAGCAGCCAGAAGACCGCCTACAGCTTCAAATCCTCTTCCTGCATGGCATCCTTTATTTATTAGCCTGGTGTTCTACACTCTCACCTTTGTGTTCTAGTCCTTGCCTTCCTGTGGGTCTTGGCATATTTTACCTTTTCTGCATTCAAGTACTTTCGGATACATGTTCTACTGTTGTAATAAATACCTAACCAAAGAGGATTTTATTGGCTCATAATTCCAAGAAGCAGTTGATCATGGAAGTAAAAATCATAACAGCAACAGGGGTGGAGCTCCTATTACATCCACGGCAGAAGCAGAGTGCAAGGTTGAACAAGATTAACCAGTACAAATGACATATATTGACTGGCCACTTGAAAATGCAGGGTCTTTACTTCCAGAATGTATTTGTGTGTGCATGTGTGTATGTGTGTGTTTTTAAAATGATGCAACATTTGTTAATCTTTACCCTCATTGGCTAGATAAGGAAATAAGATTCAAAAAAGTATAATTCAAACATGAATGCTAAAGTCAAAATGCATAGCTAAAGTCAAAATGTATAGCTCCTAAATTAAAACCCAATGTTCTTTCTAAAATATTACTTTTTATTTCATAAAAGAGACACATACATGTGCACACGTGGGTGTACGTGCATGTGTGTGTGTGTGTGCTTGTATTTTTATAAGGTATGCCAGTTGTCTTTATACCATATCGCTTGACAGGAAATTTTGTGGTTCAAAGCAAGTATGGGCTTGGATTAGGAATGACGTGGGCCAGCCACGTTGAATGACTAGATAGAAAGTGGAAATCCTTTAATTACAATGCATTTAAAGTAAACAATCCATTTAAATGTGTGTAAAAGTTGGATTATATGATAGCTATGATGGCACCTTGATGTGGAATTACAATAAAGAATGCATGTCTATGGAACTAGAAAGAATCTCTCTCTCTCTCATATCATAACTCCTAGGGTACCTTAGATTAAGGCAACTGAAGTTCTGAAGTACCTGACATTTCAGGACTTATCCACTGTGAGGCAAAATTGGCAGATTAAGTTGAAACATAAACCAGTGTGAAGTGATTATAACTTTTGGCATATAGGGTCTGTGTGGGATAATTTTCAATTAAGTGTGACAATATCTCACAGAGAAGTCTCAGACAGAAAGGTGGGAAGATGAAGGCCATGAACATGTTTGAACAATAAAATCGAATAGGTATAAAAACATGATTCAACAAACCAGAAACAATCCCACATGCAAAGGAGCAATGATAATATAAATTGACATTTATATAAATTATTATGAACATCAAAAACACAAGGAGAAAGATAGAAATCTCATGACATTAAGGTAAAAAAAAAGATGTTTTTTCTCTTTTTTCTTTTTTTAAAATGGTCCACCACCTCCCCCATAAGATGAAAATATAAAATTTGAGTAAATTCTAAAAGTCATTCATGAGTATGTCATGTGTGTGTGTAGGGTCTGGTATGAGATTTTTTTTTTTTTTAGAAATTCAGTGAGATTAGTTTGACTGAATTGGTGAATGAATGTAGAAATCTTTCAGTGCATCAAATGCAAAGGAATCATTTGTTCTGTCTTGTCCTGACTCTGAAAGCCCTGATTATTATTTGGAAAATGAATGTGTACCTAGAAATGCTTGTCAAGTAAATCTCTTAATTAAACATTTTGGTTAGAGAAAATTTAGAGAAATTTAGAGAAAAGCTGCAAAGATTATGCAGATAGCTCATGTAAGCCACCAGATTTCATTAGCATTTGACATTAGTGTGGTGTCTTTGTCAAAAGAGGCAAACTAGCACTGATACATAACATCAACCAAACATTAATTCATATTTCTTTAGTATGTAGACTCTTTGCAATAAGATCATATCCAGTGGCTTATCTTAAGTAACCCAGATCAGCTGATGCTCATTGCATAGGCTGCAACAAGCTCTATGATATACTTCCTGAAGGAAGACAAGGAACCATAGTTCTACAAAGGCTGTGAAGAAAACTAGGAAGCAGATTTTAATCATGTCAGACAGTACCTCCTCTGTTCATGTCAGGGCTGTAGCACCCCAGAACTCAATGCAACAGTACCTACTTCCACTAAAGTTCTACAATTGCTGAGATGTGATGCTGTCCTGAGGGACTGTATGGGACTAACATTAGACAAAAAAGAAGGAGAGCCTCTATATTATACAGTCTATCCACTGGTGGGCCATTTGTGCTCTGACAGGTGCCCAATCTCTGACAGTTGCACAGGTAAGGAGACACTGAACAGGAAGGAAAATGAGTAGGAGGGGAGAACAGAAAGGAAAGGAAGGAATTAGGAAGGGTGAGTGGCAAGTAAAGGGTGATGAAAATGCATTGGCTGATGGTTAATACAATTTAAAAATAAAGTTAATACATATTTTTAAAATTCACGGAAGTAAGATTAAATGATATTACCAACAGCAGTGTAAGGGGACACTGCATCTTTGATATTCACACAGGTATTCAGAAATGTTTACCAACATTCATCTTAATGTTAGGAGCCTGGGATGTCAGAAACTGAGAATCCAAAGAAAGGTTAATATGTCATGTTTCCAGTTGCACAGCTAGAAAACAGACAATCCTGAGGCTTTTGCTTCACTACCCTGGACAAAACTACTACATGATATGCTTTGACCGTTGACAAGAGTCTGATGAATGCCTCAACCATCAACAGACATGGAAGAAGCCTTGTACACCTCTCAGACTCGGGTAAGTCCTAAAAAAAACCCTCAACATCTCCATAGCAGAAGGCTCCAGGCCAGTCCAACATACTGAATTATGGACTTGCTCAAATTATTCATCTTAAATATCAGGTAATTGATAGAGTTTGTATAAATTTCCCAAGCACCATGTTACAATTTATCTTCATGTTGCTGATAAATTCATTACCAAACAACTTTGGGGATCAAGGGGTTTTATTCTTGCTAATGATCATCCATTTCAGTTCCCAGTCTAGCTTGGCAAGAGCGTTCATCCCAACACCAGAAACTAAAGGAATTGGCTAGAACATTTCCACAAGAATTGCTGAGAGAAGGGCAAACCTCTTTACTTGCTCGACTTCAAGTCTACCAGAGTTTGCAATGTATACAAACTACTGAAACATCTCTCTCCATCTTATCTACCTGCCTGAGGAATGGTTCCACACACCATGGACTGGGTTTTCCCTCATAATCAGACAATCTCCTGCAGCTTTACTCAGGGCTTGCCTTAACAAACAATTCTTCGGATGTACTCAGAGCTCAGCCCAAATGGTCAGGTTGACACATATCTAACTAGCACACACCATCACAAAAATAATTGCTGCAGAAACATCTCAGTATTCAGTTTAGCTAGCTATCCGATATGGTACCTAAGCCAATTTTTTAGTTGAATCATGTAAGGAAAAAAAAAGAATACAGAAAAGATTTTTGTTATTAAACCTGAAGGACTAAACATGCTCTTAGTATTCATATATAAAAACGGGGTAGATAATATTGATAGTTGCAAAAGTAATACTTATTTAATGCCTGCCTGTGTCTACTTGTGTGCATGCATGCATGGTGTATTGTGTGGTACATGTATGTAGTATATACTTGTTGGGTTATATGCGTATGAAATATATTCATGTATTTATGTGGCTGCATCCATCTGTGGACATATGAGATGCAGCCAGGGGAAGATGTCACTTGTCCTGCTCTGTCACTCTTCCTTATTTCTTGCAAGAATTTTTCAGTAAATTTAGATCAAGGCTGGCAGCCAGCAAACCCAAGTGCTCCAACTATTTCTACTCCCTATAACACTAAAGTAAAGGCACACAGAGTTTTTTACATGGGTGATGGAGATGCCAATTCAGTTCCTCATTCATGGATAGCAAGCATTCTTACCTACTGAGCTATCTCCCCAGCTCCTGTACATGTTTACTTAAGCCATATCCAGTGCTGTTATTTTTGCTATGTTATTAGTGTTAACTAAGGAGCAAACCAATTTCTCTCTTCTGTTTTAGCACATCAAAAAATTAATTTTCTAAGTTAATCAGAAAAGGTAACACTGCAGAACTCCTCAAAAGAAATATTTACTTTAGTAAACTTCAGTTTAAAAACTCCCTGTTGGTAAACAAAGGGTGACAAAATTAAATGATAAATACATTAAATAGGAACACTTGCCAACTATGTAACACAATATTCATACCATAAGCCAGCTATTTTTCTAAAATTGTAGGGGAAATTCAAGCAACCCATTTAAAGAAAAAACAAAATGGAAATTGAGTGAATTTATATCTAATGAAGAATTCATATTAAGAATCATGAATAAAACACATTCTATATATAAATTTATTGATCAGAACTATTTTTTTCACAGTTTAGTGAAAGCTTCTGCCCTTGACTATGCAATGGGCATGTGATTTGCTCCTAATTGATTCAGTGTGGCAGAGTTGACGGAATGTCACTCTCATGATTATGTCTCTGTATTTAATGAGTCTCTACCTTCCAGCTAAAAAACTCTGGAGACGCTCCTGGTTAGCTTGAAAATTGAAGAGCAGGCTTAACAGTCCCACATGTCATGGAACTGTTTGCAGCCTCCAGGAACCGAGGACATTCTTCAGCTGATTGACAGCAAGACTCAAGGGCCATCAACCTCACAACCTGGATAAACTTGGGGGTGGGAAAGTGTTCTTCTTAATACTGAAAAAAAGAGCCAAGCCCAACTCACACCCTGATTATGCCCTTGCAGAAAACACAGGTCAGTTGCATTCAGACTCCAGATCCATGAAAATTATGGGGTAACTAATGTGAGTTGTTTCAAACCTGTAAATTTACATTACTTTGTTATATAGCTATAGATAATTAACATAACTATTTATTATTAATGCAAATATATTTTCTCTAAACATGTAAGTCGGATCTTTCAAAATAATAATACACTTTCTGTCAGTAGTTTAATGACAGGCATAATTCTGTCTTTTGGCCTTGTGCAATGACTTGGCAACTCAAATCTACTTTGTAGGAATCTCCTTTGCCAATAGATTTGAGCACTTTTGTTTTCAATGCCAAAATGCCCAAGTCCCAGATAATATTACTAAGCATATGGCTTATCTATCAACCTAACTCCCTTTCTTTACTGCTATAGATGTACTGCCAAAAGGCAAATCCCCTAAATGCCTTGATTGATTTTAATTACAATGCAATCTATTGATGCAAAGCTAAGTACCATTTCCAAGCACAGTGCTGCCAAGTATTGTTAGAAATCCTCAAAAATCACCAGGGGAAGTGGCTTCCCAAAGCTGGAGAGTGCACGTGTTTGTCAGTTAGCACCTGCTCAGGGCGCCTTTTCTTGAATCCCATGTGAGGGTTTTCTTCTACTCTTTAGCTTTGACCATCTCTTTGGGTTTCTGATATTTTTTTTCCTGATTGTGAAGTTCTTTGGGGGTTATATGGAGATTAAGAAAGTTGAACTGCAACCCCGTAATCATTGGATGCTTCTATTGTGTCAGAAGCCTATGAAGACAGAAATAAGAAGGAAGGAAAAGGAACATTTTGACAACCAGATCCTCAGAAGTTTGGATCTAGAATGTCAACCAAAGGTTCAGAACCTACAGATTTGGTTCCAGATAGTGGCACTACTGAGAAACAAAAGAACTTATAAAAAGTAAAACCCAGATGATAGAAGCAGGATATTTGGGATGCAACATCTCCCAATTCCTTATTTCCTTTTCTTTCTTTTTCTTTCTTTCTTTCTTTCTTTCTTTCTTTCTTTCTTTCTTTCTTCTTTCTTTCTTTTTCTTTCTTTCTTTCCTTCTTCCTTTTCTTTCCTTCCTTCCTTCCTTTCTTTCTTTCTTTTCTTTCTTTCTTTCTTTCTTTCTTTCTTCTTTCTTTCTTTCTTTCTTTCTTCTTTCTTTCTTTCTTTCTTTCTTTCCTTCTTTCCTTCTTCCTTCCTTCCTTCTTTCTTTCTTTCTTTTTTCTTTCTTTCTTTCCTTTCTTTCTTTCTTCTTCTCTTCTCTTCTTTTCTTTCTCTTTCTTTCTCTTTCTTTCTTCTTTTTCTCTTCGTTCTTTCTTTCTTTCTTCTTTCTTCTTTCTTTCTTTCTTCTTTCTTCTTTCTTTCCTTTCTTTCTTCTTCTCTTTCTTTCTTTCTTCTGCTTTCTCTTTCTCTCTCTGCCTTCCTTCCTTCCTTCCTTTTCTTTCTTTCCTTTCTTCTCTCTTTTTCCCTCTTTTTCTCTCTCTCCTCCCTCTCTTTCTTTCTCTCTCTCCTGGCATGTGGTGAATAGCTCTCCTTTCCACCAAAATACAAAACTTTACCACCACAGTCTTAGACATAAAAACATACCCAAGAGACCAGGAACTTAGCATTCTGAAACCAAGCACCAAAAAACAAACAAACGAGCAAACAAACAAAACGAAAAAAAAAAACCTCCCAGAGATAGACAAGATAAAAGGAAATACAAGAGGGAGTCTTATTGTGTCTCTGTCTCTCTCTTGCTCTTTCTCTGTTTTTTGCTCTCTCTCTCTCTCTTTCTCCTCCTGTGCTTGCAAAGAAAGAAACCCAAAACCTCTTTTAAGCTGCTTTGTTTTTCAGATATTTTATGAAAGCAACAAATGTACCACAGAAAACAGGCATTGACAGAGTCTATGAAATTACTCGTACAGAAGCTTTGAAACTTTTTGTGGAAAGAATTTGAAAAAGTGTGAGAAGTGAGTTAGAGAAAGCCTAAAATAATTCAAGGGGAGCTTAATGTAAAATTACAGTGAGATCTCAGAAGACCCGAATGCTAATATAATATGGACAATAAAGACTGTGCTCATGAGGTTTCAGGTAGAAATATTCTGGGGTTGGAATAAAGGTCATTTGTGTAACATTCTGGTAAGGATCTCTCATGGTTTGAAATGTGTCTCCCACAGGCTCATGTGTTTGACAAGGTCATGGCACCTTGAGAGGACCCTTACTGTAGGAAGGTGGTCACAAAGGTGGATTAGTCCCACCCTACCTGGAGGAGAAGTTTGCCTTTGCAGCAAGTGGTCTTGCAGCTCTCTGCCTCCAAGATGTCTACAGTGACATCGCCTTCTCCAGCTTTGGCCAGCCAGTCATGCCGCCTCCACTATAAGAAACTGTATCTTCCCTCTGGAACCGTAAGATGAATAAAACTCTCTTTTTCCCTTAAGTTGATTGGATTTAAGTGCTCTCTCACAGCAAAAGTTAAGAGTAACAGTTACAGGATTCTTTCCATATTTTTACCATGCTTTAGGGCAGCACAAGGCTGAGTCGAAAGCTGAAGTAATAGCTTAATTTGCAAGCAAATTATTTTAAGAAATTTCAGATAGCATGCCATTTATACTGTGATGTGGGCATCACTGGCTTCTTTTATCCAGGTTTACAGTGGGAATCGGGAGAAGCATACGAATGGAAAGATATGATAAGCTTGCAATTTGGTCAGAGAAGAAGAATGCACAAAGTTTCTAAGGAAGGATTGTGTGACTGTTGGTTGCACACTTGTACTCCTAACATTTAAGAGGTAGAGCAAGGAGGATCATGTTCAAGTTCAAGTTAAAGACCATGATTGTCTTATTATGCCCTTTTCAGACATAGTGGAGAACCAAAGAAACAATTCCTTCCAAGTCTAGCTTGATGAAACAATTGGCTTATTTGGGGTGAATTTTAGGTTCATGGGTTAGGTGAAACTTGGGAAAGATTGCACCAATATGGTAACTAGCTACAGGTGTCAACTTGACAATTGAGGACTTGTGCTGTAGGCACATTTGTAAAAAAATTAGTAGTTGAGTTAAGCCTGGAGAAAGCATACAGAAGATTGTCTAATTGATGTGGGAGACCCAGCTCATAGTGGGCCCAGAGATAGACAAGATTAAAGGAAATACAAGAGGGATTCTTGTTCTCTCTGTCTCTGTCTCTGTCTTGCTCTTTCTCTCTGTTTCTCTGTCTCTGTCTCTGTCTCTGTCTCTGTCTCTGTCTCTCTCTCTCTCTCTCTCTCTCTCTCTCTCTCTCTCTCTCCTACTGTGCTTGCAAAGTCACTACTTGAAGCTGCTTCTGCCATTCTTTGCTGACCTCAGAGCCCAGCGTCTTCAACCCCGTAGTGTGACTGAGGTTCAGGGAATCTTCAAGAATCCTTCGGACTTCAATACCAGACTGGGACTATTGGGAAACTGTCCCGGAATTCTCTGGTTTTCTCTATCACACTGGGATTACTAAAATATTCTGCTCCTGAACTGAGCAGCTATAGGTAGATACTGTTGGTCTACTTAGATACTTGTAAGTTTATTTATTCTATTGTTCTGTGAAAAGACCCTGACTAATGCAGCCAATTAAACTACCAAAGAACTCTAACTAATCCATTCTCTGACTTCAGCAATTTTGAACCCCTTACCAATCCTTGTAGAGAGGAATTAACTCATGTGCACCACATAAATTCTACCTGCTCTCAAAGAAGTAATGTTAAGTGTTGGGCAGCACAGTATATTTAAACATGGGTTTCGGCATTTCCTAAAAGAACTACAAAAATAATACAGCTGCACCCAAACTTATTTTTTATAAGATCTTAAAGAGGCAAAAAATGAAAATACTGAAAGGAGTTAGGTAGATAAAAGTTTCATAAAAGCTAGGACTTTTAAATTTTAACTAGTTATTAGCTACATAAATTCATTCTTCTGTGCCTTAGCATTATATAAATGAGGAAATTAATAGTACATGTGTCATGGAAGAATTGTGTTTGAATAATGGATACATGTGTGAAACCCTTTACAATCAATAAGTAGTTCACTCACACTTATACTCTCAGTTCTTAGTGCCTGCAAATTAGTAAGTATTGAGTAAGTAATAAATATACAAATTCTGATTATTACAAATTCTATTACATTGTTCTTCCTACTTCTGTGTAAGGGATAATAGTAATCTTACCTAATTATTTTAAAGGAAAAGTCCTTATTCCAGCTCTTAAAAGCAGCTCTTAAAAGCAGACCCAGCATCCGGCAGCTGGACTCCATCATGGGGGATGTGATGTGGGCATGTTTCACATTTACCACGGAGGCAGCTCATTGAAGGAGATGACAAGGAGGAGAACCCTAATGACTTGAAATTCATGGCACCTTGCAGGGGGTCTCCAGCAGTGCCTCCCAGCCAGAATTGGCTAGTTTACATTTTTCTAAGAAGGAAACTAATCCCAGTTGAATCAAACTGGCCCACCTAAGAGAGTGTGCCTTGAACATAGTTCCCTATTCAAGCTAAATTTGCTTTAACTCTCCTTTCCAATGAGGTGCAGTGGAGGACTATGGCATGTGATAAGCTGCAGAGAGATAAACCTACTATTTACTCTCTCTATTGAAAAGTGGAGTAAATAAAGAGTGGAGTGCATGCTTCCACACTCCTCATAATCTGGAGGTCCAAGGCAAATTAAACTAGGTGATGACTTGGGTCATGAACTTGACTGTACCGCACACATTTGGCACTCACTAATGGCTTTCCTCCATTCTCTACATCCCTTCTCCATCACCTCACTATGATTTCCATTATTGAATCCCAAATAAGTTACTTCACTCAGCATCCTCATCTCTGGTTTCTTTTCATTTTGTGGGGTGTCAAAGTTGCCAACGTGTCAAGTTGGCAACTAAAGATTTGGAGCTCTTGGCACAGTTGTGATAAACTAGTGAGAAACTAATAATTCAACTAAACTCTGGAACAAAGCTGCAGGAAATTGTCTAATTAATTAGGAAGATCCAGTCCATGGTGGGTGGGACTAGATCCTGGGGAGGTGAATAAGATGGAGGGAGCTATTTGAAGAAGTTAGTAGTATTCTGCATACTTGGTCAGACATGCTAGTTTGACAAGTGAGGATTCTCCTTCTCAGCAGTCCTGCAAATTTTTTTGTGACCAGTTCTTTCAATTGTAGGTGTTAATGTAGGCTGTCCTGCAAAAGTGGCTCAAGGAACTATAACTGGCAAACTATACGTCAAAATAAAAGTCCTTATTCCCTTGGTTTGATTTGTTGGTTGAAATTTTATTGGTAGCAATCCAGAGAAATTGTGTTGGGTGGTGGGGGGAGGAGTGGGGAGACAGGTAACAGACTTCAGGAGCAGTCCGTCAATGCTACCATTTATACATCTTGGAGAGTTCCCTATGTTTACAGCTTCCCAAATGGAATGAGTGCAAAGTTTCAGGGTAGAACCTGGAATTCTTCTGATCATAGTCCTCATCTGACTTCTAGACTCATACATAGTCTTCACTCTTCACAAGTACAGAATAATCTTTGTCATTTTACTTTTAAGCCTTCTTTAAACCTAAATTCCTCACTTAGCCCGTGTACATTTTTCTTCTAGCATTTTTGTGTGATTTTTGATTCGATAAAGCTTTTCCTAGTCCCAGCAGCAGAGTATAGTGCTCTCTAAGTCCACAATCCTTACATCTGTGAAAACAATTTTCCACTTTTGCCACTAGAGTGTGAGTCGCTTCAGAGTAAGTACTATCTCTTCTTGTCTTTGTGGTTTCAAGTCTCATGATGGTACTGCAGCCTGGAGAGAAGTTGTCTAACTATGTTATCTAAATAAATAAAGAATTGAAATATCTGTGCTCTGATTTCAAGCACAGATAGTTATTGATTTGGCTACTTTCCTCTTCCAGTTGAGGAAGGAGGAAACAATACAAATTTCCTGCTCACATTATCAGCGAAACTGATAATTGCTTTCAATGACAGGTGAAAGATAAAATATGACCATATGCTAGAAGAGTTGCTTTGTTTTGACTTTGTCTGATGTCATATCATTATAGCATCCATTTCAACTATACATCAATCTGTGCTTGTGAATTATACAGAGAAGGTGGAGGAGAGAAAATTGAAGCATGCCCTAGAGAGAAGGGATATATGAATGTGGCAGAAAGATTTGCAAACACAATTTTGAAATTCACACTGTTTTTCCAGAGATCACAGTCAAGACCCTTGAGATGTATGCTTCCTGTGTACAATGTAGGTAACATTCTTTTGTGAGATATATTTGAAATTGCTCAAGAAATACACTTTATATTATGTAGCTTTGCATATATATTGTAATATATTGCACACATATATTATATAGATAGCATATATATTATAGACTGCATATATATGTGTGTGTATGTAGTATGTATGTATATAAAGTGACTTTCCATGAGTTAAAATGAACACCACAAAGTGCAACTTAGAATTTGAAACTGAAAAGGGTTTTACAAAACAAGGCAGAAATATGCCTTCAAAACCCATCTCAATATTAAAGATGCCTGGGAAGAAAATACTTCCATTGCATGGATGTCTTCACAATTTGAATGCTAAGAGTCAGACACTGTGTGCCTAGACATCTATAGCAATATAAAGTTATGCTTCTTTTTTTTACAAATAAGGGAGAAGGCAGGGCTGCAATGAAAATGAGTTTTATGTTCTATGTAAAGTTAATTCCAGGAATGATACTTGATATCTTCCTACTCTCACAGAATAATTCAAGTGGGTTCCCAGGGTGTTGCAAAACGCAATGCTTCTGGTTGTGATTATTTCCAGGAAAAGGAATTGTTCCTACTAAGAGGATTTGCCAGCATGCCTCTTGGCATGTGGGATCATGCAACTGCACACTCTGACTAGAGTGGAATATCTGTCTGCGTGTTCAGCAGTTACGATTTATGGGATCCCATGTGTCACTTGCCTGCTGGAACTGCAGTGGTGAAATCGAGTGAGGTAAACAGAAAGCCTCTGGGAGAGGTGGGTGAAGAAAGTCGTCAGCCCTTGGTAGGAGGAGGAACTTCATTCTATCCAACATAGCCTCAGAGGCAAAGGATAATGACACAGTGGTACTTAGAAATTTCTCCCTGTGAGATTGGAACTAGGGGATGTGGCTAGGGTTTTACTAAGAGTCTAAGAATCTAGTGTAAGTAACGGGAATCCAGGCATTTGGTAAATATTAAAAGGAATCTATGATTGGTCAAACCTGTCACAGGCACCAGGTAAGAAGTTATGCTAGAGCTTTAATTCCCAGTAGATTGCTTAAAGATAACAAATCTACATCCTAATTTTAAAGGCCTGAGAGCCTGTTAAAGGTTTGGCCTCCCCTCATGAGATTGATTTGTTAAAGGTTTGGTCCCCAGCTGGTGAATCTAATATTTAATACTGAAATGTGATTAGATCATCCGGACTTTGATCCCATCAATAGATTATCCAGTTATGAACTCATAATTTGATAACAGTATTGGGAGATGGTAGGAATATAAATCGTAAGTGAAGAAAGTGGCTCAATGGAGGCATGCCTTTGCGGATATAGTGCATCCTTGGCTTCTTCTGCTTCTCTCTCTTGTGAGTTTCTTTGTTGCACTCCACCCTTTAGTCATGACACACTACTTCACTGCAGGCCCAGAAATGGTGGAGCTAGCCAGCTAGCATAGACTGAAGTCTGAATCCCTGAGTTAAAATGAATTTGTCTCCCCTTTAAATTGCTTTTCACAGACATTTTGTCTCAGCAGTGAAAAGCTGATAGAGATTCTGAATAAATCTCTCAAATAAAAAGTTAGATGCAGTCTCTTTTTCAATGGATGGCAGGTAACATCGAGAATCACAACTGGTCAAAGGGCGGAGAGAAAGTGATTGTGCAGAAACTGGCCATAAACAGGTCATCAAAATCTCTTGCCCCTTAACCTAAGGTGCAAGGAACATTGCTGAAGAAGCAATGGGAAGAATGGTAAGCGCTGGTGGAGAAGGGGGTAAGTGCAGTCAAACAGTATCTCCTGGGCATAAAGCCATAACAAGTATGAGGTCCTTGCAGTTTGTGCTGACCTGCAGAACGCCCACAGAAGATGAGGTCTATCCACTCTACGATATGGATGAGGGAAGAGCCCACGTGGCCCCGTCCTTCTAAGTGAACACAGATGGACCATGGTGGCTAGAGGAAGGACCCCATGCTGCAATGGGGCTGCCACTGACATACTGCTTATGCTACAGTGCTCCCCAGGCACAAGCTGATGCAGGCAGCTCTTGTTGAGCTCAGTGACTCACACACACAAGACAGGAGGACTTAAAAGGAGGAGGAAACTTGTTGGAAAGAGGAGGACTCTCGGTAGAAGAATTCAATATGGGAGAGAAAATGGCAAAAATCATTCCACAATACTGTCAAAGAAGTAAAAATAACTGCAGATTCAATACAGGAATATGACTACAAATATGAGGCAAACATATAGGCCACATGTCAGACATGAGTAGAATTGTATCCCAGGGTATTGGCTATATTCCTTGTACTTTGAGATAGAAAATCCTGTACGTATGAAGATCTATTCCAATAGATGAATTAGACTTATGTTTTTCTGGTTTAGGAAACTTGGTTTTTAAGCAATAGGCAGAAATTTACACTATGCATATTGAAGTCTGGTCAGGGCAAGGACATACCCACTTACGACTTTACCCACTGAACAGTCACATAAAGCTCATCAGAAATATGATTCCCTTACCAATACAGACACCACAAAGGAAGTCCAGTGATACTCACAAGCAAACAGATGGGGGGGGGACAAAGCAAGATGTATGAAGGAGGGAAGGTAGGAGAAAGGTGTGGATATGGGGAGGGTGGGAGAGCAGGAAAGTGGGGTGGGGAGGAGATCAGGGAAAAGACATAAACAAATACTTATTGTTTGTCAATAACTAAATTAATTAATTAAAAAAGAAAATGGAGAGTTATCACAGCATTAGATATTTTCTATGTTTCATTGATCAAGCCTGCAATCACTTTTCTTGAGAAGACTTGTATTTAGTATACTGAGACTATTTTAGGAAAAAACACTTTTTTCCTCTTTAGAATTTTGGGATTAGATCTCCATCAGGGATCTTGCCTTGAAGGCGACAATGATGACTTACTCAAGTTGCATGGTGGAAATTATCCTTTCTCCAATCCAGTAGCATTCCAGCTGGCACAGAGCACTGAGCTTCTCAGAACCCAAACATCTGGAAGAACATTTGAACTGGCTATTTCCTGACCTCTTATATCTGGAAGCCTTTCCTAGATAGAAGTTTAGAAAACATGTTTTTGGCATCTCAAGACATAAACCTTAGTAACAATCAGGTCTCTAAACAGGCTAAAGAAGATATAGAAATCATAATAATATTTTAGTTTTAATTTACTTAAAATTGCATATATAAGCTACATTGTTAAACTGGTGAAATGATAGAAGTCTGTCAGTAAAGTGTATTTTTTGACAACAAAAATTAAACAGAGAGTTTATTTGTGATCATCTATTGGTTGGTCAGTGTAGCAGTTGCTCTTTCTGCTATTGTGAGACAGCACTCAAACTCAAATAACTTGAAAGGAGAAAAGAAGATTTATTTGGCTTATGGTTCTAGAGGGAAGATGCAGTTCATTATGGCAGAAAAGGCATGACTGGCAGAAGTTGGAAAAGGTTTAAGTCACATCCTCTACGGAGGTTGATAGAGTTAGCTGCAAAACCGCAGGAGCAGAACCCCTAGCAGAAGCAAGGTGGAGTTAACAGAACTCAACACCTCTCCCATTCACTAACTTCCTTCCTCCAGCAGATCTCCATCTTCCAAAGGTGCCACAACCTTCCCAAACATCAGTTGAGGATTCAAATGCAGGAGCCTGTGGGTGATAGAATATATTCTTATATTCAAATCTTGACAGTCAGTATAATTGGATAATTCAGCTGTGTAAACACTGATCAAGATGGAGAAGTTACTTGGACATTATGGAGACCCAAGAATTGGAAATAGCTGAATTGTCATGTTCACATTTAATATTGATCATCATTGTTAAGGCCTTTTCCTAGAATTTTGTCAAGAAACATGGTGGCTGTAAGAGAGCTCCCAGTTTGTGTATATTCTTCAAGCTACTCACATTCTCTGTGCATCATCTCTCTGATCTTTCTGGTCCTTGGTTTGTGTTTTTCTCTGAAAGATGTGGTTAAAAACCGCTCTAAGTTTGGTGGTAGGATTTCAATAGATGACAAATATAAAGATATGTTTGACAGTGTGTTCTCATTGCATAGTTGTTAATGTATTTTCTGTATATGCTGCAGAGATCAGAGACTTGAGAGAGCCATTGCCTGCCAGAACTGAGTTCTCAATTCCCTGCCTGCCACACATAGTCAAAGCCCTCCAGGGCTTCCATCAGAAAGAATCAAATCTGCTCATTTAGACACATCTGGGTCTCAGCTGTGGGGGAAAAAAAACTCATTCCCTTTCTTTCCTTTGAGGACACTCACATAAATATCAGACAAGGATTGCCTCCATGATCTTTTCCCTGGTTCTCATGTGACGGCACATCTTTGCTTAAGGCTTCCTGCTGAAGTTCCGGAATCTGTTTGCCTGATTCCTGCTGTGAAAATAGATTTAATAATATCCGCCACTGTCTAAAACTCTTTATCTTTTTCTAGTCACTCCTTGGTGCTTGAAAGATGAGATTAATGATAATTTATTTCCTCTTGGATTCTCTGCCCGCAATTAAATTTCATTGTCCAGTATGATAACCTCTTGAAATTATCTTTGAAAATCAAAACTACTCATAAATATACTTACATTTCTAAGCAGTTATGGGACTATTTTAGACACAAAAATACTGAAAGCTAATATAAAAATGCCTGCAACTTTATTAGCCTTTCTATATCAGTTCTTTAAAGGAGAAAAATATTTTTTTTCTTATATTTTCTGGAACTGTCATGTCCCTATTCAAAAAATATTTTTGAGAGTGATTAATGAACTTCAGATATTGTGATGTTGTTTATATTTCTGAAAGATAATGATTAAGAAGAATTTCATAAAATCTAAATTCTAATAAACTAAATATAAACTAAACAATAAGTCAAATCTAACACTGAGAAAATATGCCTTTCCCCTAACTTAGGCCTGTAAGTAACAAGAAATTCCTTGGATTTTTCTTTGGAAGAAACTATACATAATTATAGAAATTCCTTAGTGGCATTTTTCTTAGTACAAAAAGGTACCCTCAGAGTAGTCATAATTAACTGTGTATTAGAATAACATAGGTATCTTCTTAGAACAAAGTCATAGTTGGGCACAGGTGTCAACTTGATGGTTGAAGGTTTGAGCTCTGGGTACATTTGTGGAGAATTAGTGGTTGAGGTGGGCACAGAGCAAGAAGAGATTGTCTAGGTAATGGGAAGGGCCCAGCCTATGGTGGGTGGGATTAAGCCATGGAATAAAAGAGGGAGGGCTGGTTGAAGGAGTTGGCATCCTTGTGTACACTTAGCTAGACATGCTGGTCTGACAAGTAAGGATTGTCCCTCTCTCAGTGGTTATATGGTGATGACGTGGCCAATTCCCTTGGCCCTGGTGTTGGTGCATGTTCTCCCATCAAGGTGGACTATGAACTGTAACGAGTAATTATGTCGTACCATGCAGGTGAACTGCGACATAAAACAAGCACAAAGATTATTGTTTGAGCTTCACTTGGAAAGTTCTGATGTTCCAAAGTGAATTACAGTGGGAAGAAAGAAAAGAAATAGAGAATTCAAAAGAGTTGATTTCATGATTGCTAGTATTGGTTGTCAGCATGATCATATCTAGAATCCCTTAATAGATAGCCTCTGGACATGCCTTTGAGGGATTATCTCAATTAGGTTACTGTTAAGGCATGCCTGTGAGCTGTTATCTAGATTCAGTTGAGATGGAAAGATTCACCTTTAACTATGGATAGAACCATTCAAAGATCTGGGGTTCTGGACCTACTTTTTTTAAAAAAAGTAAGCTACCCTTAGCTTCGTTCATCACTCTTGGCTTACTGATTGTGGATGCAGTAACAGCAGTCTTTCTGTTACCATGACTCTCCCACCATGATGGATAATATTCATGAGCTGTAAGGCAAAATAAATTCTTCCTTCCTTAATTTGCTTTTGAGTATTGCCTCACAGCAACAAGACAAATAATATAATGGTAGTTAGGGTTATGGATGGAAAGAGGAGCAGGTGCCTTTCTAAATGTTATTCCTCGCAAAATGTTTAATTTGTTATTGTGCAATATGGCAAAATTTTGACCTCTAATACCACTACTACAACTGTCTCAAATTCCACAGTATCTAAGCTATACTCATATGTGTTCTGTTTTAGTATAAAACAATACTGATATTTTACAATAAGTAAAGAAGTACAAAATGGGTTAATATGCACAGGATAGCATGATACACATAACTTGAATCAAATTATAGTAGGAATTTTATATGAGTATCAAATTATTTTTTATTAATGCACAAAAAATAAACATCATGGGCAATCCTGTGTAGAATGAAAGTTCTACTTGTTTATTAACTATTACAGAAAATTGTGACACAAATTCACATCAATCTACACATAAAAATGCCTGCAACTTTATTAGCCTTTCTATATCAGTTCTTTAAAGGATAAAAATATTTTTTCTTATATTTTCTGGAACTGTCGTGTCCCTATTCAAAAAATATTTTTAAGAGTGATTAATGAACTTCAGATATTGTGATGTTGTTTATATTTCTGAAAGATAATGATTAAGAAAAATTTCATAAAATCTAAATTCTCTACAAAGTGAAGTGTGTTCACTAAGATATATTGGCATCATGGCATCATTCAGGTATACAGACATAAAGAATTTAGCATACTTGTACCTCAAGTGATCTCATTAATTTTTTATTTAGTCAATGATTGAAAAATTTATTGAAACTCTCTTGGGAAGCATTGCTCTATGTGCTGATGAAACATCAATGATGAATGACAACAAAAAACTATTCCTCTTAAGGTACTTGCACACTGAGTGTATACTATAAAGTTATAAAAATTATCGAGTATAAAAAAATTGGCTGCCAGGCTGGAGAGGTGGCTCAGGGGTTAAGCCTGTGCCTTGCAGGCGGAAGGTCCTGAGTTCAGATCCCAGATCCCACGTATAGATGCCAGGAGGAAGCGGGGGCGGCCTGCGCTTCTGGTCCTAGTAGGGTGGAGCCTGTGAATCCCGGGGCAGAGAAAACAAGGAGGAGGTGGAGGTGGTCCATGGTGGTTCCCGAATTCGTCCGTGGTTCTACACACACACACACACACACACACACACACACACACACACGCACATGCATATGCACACATGTGCAATTGAATAAATAAAAAAAATTTTAAAAATTGGCTGCCTTCCTTAAGAAAGCTAAAATGAAATGAATTTAAAATTACAATATGATAAAGAAGTATTGATTAAATTCAGCCTAAAGCAAATACTAGAAAAGTTTAAGGTCCTCCATTAAAATTTAGTGTCTGGAAGAGTACTGTGTTGTTATGATCTGAGACTCATAATTATTATTCCTCAAAATGAAGAAATGATTGAATCAAGATTTCTCTTTGTGAACTAAGCAACAAAGTAACTGTTTTCGACTGGAGTAAAAACATGCCACATTAGTTCAAAATAATGAAATAACACATAAAACATAGAATAAGAACATCAGAAGATGAATCATTGTAAACAAAGACAAAAACAAGGGGTTGAAACAGGCACATTGTAGATGCAGTAGTGAACACTTAGCCTTTGAGCTTTACTCATCCGCTGGAGGCTTCTCTAAATCTGGACATGCAGATGGCTTATCACTATGACAGTCATCTTAGGCAAAACTCTTCTATAGTGTACTTGCTCTTGCAAGAATACTGTGTTGGGAGCTGTACCATTGACATATGAATCATCACATGTTCTACATCTGATTCCCTTTCTATGAAGCAACATTCTCATTAAAATTTGGCTTTCTCTGCACATCTGCCTGCACAGAGACACAGGGGGCTGAATTTATAGACGTTGAGAATGTCCAGTTCTCATGAAGCTGTGCAGTAGCTTCTGATTATAATTTGGCATTCTGTTTATCTTGACTGAACAAAGGAAATAAATTGGTTACATTAACTCTTTGGTTGTATGGCAAAAGTTTCTCACTGTAACTTGAAATACTTTTTATATACATTTGTCTTAGGATCTTGATTCATCTGAATTTATCTTGTGAAGAATCTGTTCTTTGTGATGACAAAGTTTGGTAATGTGCACCTGAAACACTGAGATCCTGAGTTATGGTACCTTTTGCAGAATATTTAACTAATCATTGAAAAAATGGTAAGTTATGTTTCTAGCATGGTGTGATGTGTTGTTGTGTATTAGGTCTTATTTTCTCTGGAACCACTGTTCAGTATTACTTGGTTCAAAACCTTTTTTTGATCATTGCCAAAATGCTACGTAGAAGTGACTGCATAGGTTTTACATTTGTTAGAGCACCATGACATTCTATAGCATATTCTTTATAAAAGTTGAATAAGATAAACAAAATTTCTGTCAGATAAAACCAGTAGCACTATTAATATGATCAATCAAGTATGGAAGACTTTTCTATGCCATATGCCTATACAAGACTTCTGTGTTCACTATATTAGCCTCAAAATGAAGGTTGTGTTTCTGGATTCATAAAACTTTAACAAGGTCACATCAGGGAATGGGCACACATCACTGAAGGAAAGATAGTTTAGATGGTGGTCATTGCTATTATTTTGTGTTTCCAAATGTTATATCATCACAATTTCCCCGTAAATTGTACAGGTACCTGCGTGAATGAAAATGGCTATGATTAACATAATTCTCATATTTTATATTTTAATGCCTTAAGACTAAACTTTTCCCAGGGTATTTTTCTCTACTTATGAATTCCTTTTCTTCTTTTCAGTAAGTTATTCTTTCCTTCTTAATCATCATCATCTTCTTCTTCCTATTTCTTCTCTTCTTTCTGTTTTTCTCTCCTCTTTGTCTCTCTGCCTTCTCCACCTTACACACACACACACACACACACACTCCAATGTCACATGATAAGACTGCAATAGCCAAGAAATTTTTCACTTGGGCAAATACTGAAGACTACAATGATGCTTAAGACCACCAACATGCCAGAAACAGAACATTTTCTCTGGAAACTATCAAAGCTTTTGGATATTTCCAAAATGGCATATTGGGATGACATTTCATTTATTGTTGATTCAATAAATATTTACTAAGAATCTATAATGAGCCAGCCCTCGTGTTTGGCACCGTGGTGATAAACATCTTCCAGGGTCCGTGTTCTGCTGTAATGTGTAACTATTAATGACAGAATAGTATATCTGAAGCTAAAGTTGCAAAATGTGAAACACATTACTAATAAGATTCTCTGTGCTCCATCCTGGGTTCTGTCATGTAAGAGGTAGATATCATACACAGATTAGGAGGTCAGAAACAATCTCCTAAAGTAGGGAATTTTACCAGAAATCTATAGAAAAAGTTTTCATTTGTTTGAAAGATACAAGGAAGAGTGGGGAGTCTTTAGTGGTTCCATGGAACAGGTAAGAAGTTGCATATTGTGAGCACTTGTTCGTTGTGTGATTTATTCTACATTGTTTCTTCATTGTAAATTGTCAGATTAACTCAGGATTATTTTTCAGCTGTCTGTCAGATAAACATTTATCTCATGACTTTGTGTTACAGACAACTGAGAAATATAGCCTGCAACAACAAAGGTTATACTGACTTTTCACTAAATAATAATGATATCAATGATAAAGTGAACCAATAATCAGGAGAATCTTTCAGCCATTATTATCATCTGATTATCAAGCTAAAAGACATTTTCCAATAACAGAGCTATTTTTCTGTCCTGTAATGTTTAATAATATAGAAAAATAATGAATTAAATATAGTCATATAGTTTTATATAACTATAAAACTATATAATTCAAATAAATTTTTTGTTGAAAACATTTATTTCTCAGAAAAATACTAGATGCTGGTAAAATTATGGAGAAAGTAAATTATGTGGGTAAATAGGGCAAAAAGTATTTTGTAGAAGGTAATTTTCATGGTATTTTGATATCTGTATTTTTATAAAGTATATATAATAAAGATAAATAAATAATAGATGTTATTTATTTATTTATTTATCTATTTATTTATGTTTGAAGGCATGCAAATTTCCATTATCATAAATCTAACCTGTGACTTTAATTTATTGCCAACTTGACAGTACGTAGATTCATCAAAAAGAAAAAACTCTAGGCATGTCTGTGAGGAATTTTCTAGATTGAGTTAATTGACAGGGAGAAACCCACTCTAAATGTGGGCACACAGTTCCACATTTGAATGTGGAATGGGAATGAATAAAAAGGAGAAAGGTGAATACGCAACAGCATTCATCTCTGCCTTTTGACTGTGGATATAATGTGGCCAGCTGCCTCAGACTTGCTGACATGATTTTTCTGCCATGATGCATTATACTTTGGAATTGTGAGCCAAAATAAATCCTTCCTGTCTTGTTCCTTTTCTCGGATAAATATTTTTTCAGAGCACTGACTATAGTAACTAATGCATAAACCCAAAGCTTAAAATCAAGGATTTAACTCCTACTGAATTTGTGCCATCTGATTTAAGTATTTCCCTCTAAATCCTGGTTTGAAACCTGTACCTACATTCTGAAAATGCTGATCCCATCTTATTTATCTTATTTCAATTTTCTCTCTGGGTTGAGTATTTCAATTTCTCCTGCTATTAAAAACATGCTTTCAAAAAAGAAATATGAGTTGATAATGCGATGCTAATGTCTATAACCAGAAAGTCTATAATCAAAGATCAGAATGCTGTCTACAGACCATGAGTCTTTGCTGGTCTGTGGGAATCCTTTTCAGGCACAGGCTCTCTCTACTCAAGTGTGATGGATACTAGGCACATGCTATAAAGGTTTGGTCCCCAGGTGGTGGCAATATTTTGGACAGTCAGTCGTAGAATGTTTAGGAGGTGGTATCTAGTTAGAAGGATAAAGTCATTAGGTTCAGATCCTTCCAATGTATTATAAGTGTCCCTCTTTTCTATGTTTGTTTCTTGATCTAACACAATGTGAATTAAGTGCTTCCACCATGCCTCCCCCACACTCATGGACGAGGTCCTTTGAAATTGTTGAGTCGAATAACAATTTCCTTCCTTCCATAAGTTGCTTCTAACAAGTACTTTGATTCATAGTGACATACACACACAGACAGACACACAATACATACATGCACACACACACCTTCATATAGCATCAGGTATGTAAAAAATTGTAATACACAAGAAAATCAAACAACCCATCTCACTACACTTTTTCTTCAGGTTTAAGTTCAAGCCCTCGTCCTTAAATTTATCCAAAACTTTGTCAAACAAACTTGGTGTGAGAAGTGAAAGTTACCGTCCTCGGGTGATGCATATCTTGTACCTTGTGGATGAAATCTGACTAACGATTAACATGGAATTAACAGAAATCACCAGTACACGTTGCTTTATTTATAAAATACCTCCCAGTGCAGCATCTTTTTTTTCCCTCAGATCAATGAGTTATGCAGTACAAGATTTCTATCTGAAAAGGGAGGGATTATATTCATGATTGGGGGAACAAATATACTGTTAAAGACAAAATTAATGTATCACTCTAAATGCAAATTTCATGACTCCATCGCTAATAAATTTTCTATGATGCTTCATCGCATGTTTTAAAAATTATTCCTTATCCATTATTTATTTCTTTAAGATGCCATTTCAAGATTTATTATAATAATTGCATAGCATCACTCACAATTCTGATTCATCTTAATTCATTTCCTCGTGATATTTTGAGTAAAACCGAATATCTATTCATAACTACGTTTACAATTTGTCATCTTTGAATCCAAAACTATGCTCTTCCCATAGTGGCTTCTCTTATTTTTACAAATAAACCCACATTTTTCTTCTTTATGGTTAGCGTGACATCATCAAATGCTGTAAACACTCCCATGAAATTCATATCATGACACTAGTGAGATGTTCTATGACAGCCAATCTGGCATGGTTTTCTTGAATAAGTCTTAGTAACATATTTGTTTACTAGTTTACTAGTCAGAGGTCCTAAATGCTGCTCCCTCTGCTGAGCAACATACATGAGATGGAATCACAGCTCCTTGTTCTTTGAGGATGAGAAGAGCAACTTCCTTGTAAAACAGGAAACAGTGAATTATGTGAAAGCAATTAGCACACTATTTGGCTATTAGACAGTCAATAAATAATTGAAAATTAAATAATGTTTTATTATATTTTTGCTTTTATTCTTCGTTATTTTCATATATCAATACAATGAATTTATATGTTTTGAGCCCTTATTGCACAATCCTATTCTGCCTTCTTTCTTCACATTTTTTCCTTTCCAACCAGTTTTCTTTGTATGTGTGGCCCCTGGGTTTTATCTGGGATCTTCGCCAATTTCTGTAATTCACAGAGTTGACTCTTAATTCTATATTTAAGAGCACAAAAAAGAAACCCACACCAGCTCCATAAGTCTGCAATAAACTCCTTATGATGCATCCTAGCAGAATAATCATGAATAATAATAATATCTATATTTTGTTTTTCTTTCTGTTCTCTATTGTCCTATATATTCATTATATAATAATAAGTTTATTGTCTTCTTTTGTTTATAGTGCTGTAATTGACCCTATTATCTTTTATTCTCTATCAAGGAGCTATACTCACATCTCTATTTCATTCATTATTAAAATAACTTTTTTGGAACAGGTTTATGTTCCCAGAATAGACAGGTTGGCTCTGAGAGCTACCATCTAGTTTCTGCCCTAGATGTGTATAGCCTCCTCTATATTCAATACCAACACACTCAACATTACATTTGTTACAAGTTTTAGTTTATGTTAATACATCTTTATCAACTTAAAAATCATAGTTTTCATTTCCAGTTCAGTTTTGCTATTGCAAATTTCATAAGTTTAGACAATTGATGACAATTTGATGTATGACAACAATCTCTATAAAGAAGCAAATAATTTCAGTATGTGAAATTCTCTATGTTATGTGTATTCATACCTCTTTCTCTCCTAAATTCTATTGTATTTGCTGTTATTTTTTTACTATTGTCTCATTTTTCTTATTTCAAAATCTTGAAAAGTTGAAATCTTGTAGTGTGTAGCCTTACAGAGTCACTTCATTCATAATACAGCTATAGTTACACTATCTCCTTTTATGGTTTGATAGCCCCTTTCTCTTGTTTTTCTCTGAAAAAAAAATAATAATCTGTTGCTGGAAGGTATCATAATTTATGTATCTACTCACCTGATACATGACATTTATGTGGCTTACATGTTTGCGAAATTTGAACCAAACCTCTAACATTTGTGCCTATGTTTTATTATGCCTGTGCTTTATCTATGAAAACATAAGCTTTAAACTCTAGAAATGGGATATTTAGCTTTGCAAGATATCCTCCACTATCTTTCAAAGAGGCTTATCTCCTTTCCATTTCTATCAGGAATGATCAAGTTCCTGTTTCCCTCACCCTCCACAGCTTTTGATGTTGTTAGTATCTGCACTACACCTTTGTCTTACTTTGGGTTTCCCTGATGACATATGACATAGAACATCTTTTAAGTGGCTGCAATATTTTAATTTTTTTTTCTAGTTTTACAAGCATTATTGAGTACATATCCCTGTTTTCCTCTATCTGCCCCTTCTCTCCCATCCCTATCCCTACCCTCATCATTGCATCTCACTCACTCCCATCCTCCTGCTTGTCTACTTCAATGCACCCCAGACTTCAGTCTAGTTTGTTAGCTCTTGTGGGATAGTCTTTGTGATATACAAAGTTGCCTTTCCTGAAAAGTGGCTGCAATCTTTAAACCTTACTTGGTGAAGAAACTGTTAAAGCTTTTTGTCCATTTTTAAATTGAGATATTTATTTTATTATTATTGAGATGTAAGAGTTCCTTTGTATATTGAAAGCACTCCTCTGTCAGATGTATAAGTGTTTTCTTTGGACATTTTCTCACAATACATGCTGCTGTGAGAATTAGTATTAATTGTCAAATGGATATCTAAATGGGGAACACTTGTAAGGGATTATCCAGATTAATGTTAGCCTCTGAGAATGTTTGTAAGGTTTGTAAGCGAGTTTCTTGAGGTTGATTGGTTGATGGATGTAGGGCTACTCATTTTGATTGTGTGTACAGTCATTCTCTGGTCAGGAGATCCAGTACATTCTAAGTAAAGAAAGGGAACTGAGCAACAGGACAGTTGTACTTAAAACTTTGTTCTACAGTATTGTGCCAACTATTTTAATTGCTTCATTACTCCATGTAATAATCAATTTGTCTTTTGAAAAAGTAACTTTTTTACATCTTGATTGGAATTACATAAAACATACCTCAACTTTGGGAGAACTAATATATGGATAATACTGAATCTTTGTATCCTAATCATTGGATAATTTTCTCTCTTGAGTATTGCATCTTTCATTGGAATTTGATAGTTTTCCCATAACAACTGTGTATGTATTTGTATCTAACATTTGAAGATATTCTGTATTCATGGTTAAGAGCCAAGATAGTGGCAGCCAAGATAGTGCAAACTCTTAAATATATTTTTTTCTACCTTCCAATAAATAAATCTTTCAAATAACAAAATGCAATGACTTAAGATATTAATATATTATTTCCATTATTTTTTCTAGCAGCAAATCAGTCTTGAGCAAAACAAAACTAAAAATAGCTAATTAGGAATATACTCTCCAATCTTAATGAGGATCAACAAAAATATATATAGTTGTAAATGGGATAATCTCTAATATATTTTCATTTATTATGCAAAGACACTATTTGTACATATATGTCTGAATCTGTTGACCATGTTATATTGTTTCAGATGGTTTTAAATTCAGTGCTTTCATCATTTTGACGAGTAGAAGAAAGAAGATTTAATTGACTATTATCTAATATTTATATATGTGTGTGTGTGTGTGTGTGTGTGTGTGTGTGTGTGTGTGTGTGTGTGTTTGAAGACCTAAGACTGAAAGGTATATTTGTCCACATGCCAGTAGAGTTACTAGTAGTCATATTTATCAGATTTGTCAGACATATTGCAGGTTGAATGCTGTGGAACAGTTTCAGTCAAAGTACTCTGAAGTGCAATAATTATTTGTCTAGTTTTAAGATGTTAACCATGAACATAATTGATAGAGAGTGTGCTTGTTTTTTGACTTTGTGTGTGTATGTACACACCTGCATGCGTATGTGTGTGTGTGTGTGTGTGTACAAGATGGCACTTGAGTGTGTGGCATGTGGAGGCCCAAGGGTGACACTGGGAATCTCCCTAGATTTCTGATGTCTGCATATCCTTATTAGTTTGCCTGGGTTTTCCCAGGCTCTACCTTCCAGGGTCAGAATTGCAGGCTGCTGCCATTTTTGTTGGGCCTTTTTATGTGAGACTGGGATCCAAACTTAGGTCCTTCTGTTTGTAAGGCAGAGATTTTAACCCCTGAGCCATCTCTCCAGCTTCTGGGTGCAGAGTTCTATGTTTGAAAAATGAATGTACCCAATGAAGAAAACCCTTACATGGAAGGACAATGGCTTAAAAGGACAAGATGCAATCTTGTAGCTCTTCCTCTTCTCCTTGGCATGACCAGCCTATGGTTACCTTTTCAGGCTAACAAAAGCAGCAAATCATCAGACAGATCTTTTGGAAGAACTTCATGTGAGCATCACTTTGGACATTAAGCAAAGAAGGAATGCTCTGGCATAGTAAGTCCATGTGATCCCAATAACATCAGTGGGTAAAGTCCAAAAGAATTTTTCATTATGCAAAATAAAATGTTGCATTGAAATGCTGTGTGGCTTTCAAAATGATTGTGTTATTTGAAAAATAACAGAGTCACATTTCTCTGATTTCAATGTGAAATTTTGTCTTGGAGTTCCTTTCATTTTTGGAGATTTTAAGTCTTTTCCTCATATTTGGCAAATTAAAGAATATCAAAAAGAGAATTATTTGTCACAATAAGAAATCTCAATATTTTACACTGTATATTACCTGCTTTTTTATTAGAAAAATAAAAACATTCATAATTCTTTTCACTCTCTTCTCTAACACAGCTACATTGAGATTTGAAACTAGTTGAATTACTTAATATATATTAGATCACTTATATTTTAGGGTTACAATGTTTACCTGAAATAGGATCCTTGAAGTAAAGTATTATTATATTCTTTCTACTGTGGAACCTTATTTTCCTTAAATATCTATGTTTTGTACTGCTCCTTTAACTTTGAAATGTAATACACAAGGTATGCATTGAAGGATGGATGTAATATTGTAAATTACCTTAGGTGGCTGGTATCAAACATAAGATTAATCATCAAGAAACCTGAGTAGAACCTCCCTTGAGATTGGTGTTTATTCTCTCTCTCTCGCTTTCTCTAGCTGTATAAATCTTCTTTCCTGACAACATCTTTAGCTACCATCTGAGATATTTCCTTATTTGTACCCTGAGAAAACCTTCTCTTTGAGTTTCTTCTCTGGTTTTGCCCTAATAATTTTTCATTTCATTTCTATAGACTATTTGTATTCCTGTGCTAGGTTTATCATTCCAACAAACATTACTGAAATAGAATCAAAGGAAAAGACCCTGTGCATTATTCTAGAAATATAGGAACATGTTATATAAGCTAGTAAATGTATTAATTTACTAACAGGGAGTCATTGCCTTGAAAAATGCATTTTGTAAGTTTTTGCATCACTCCACTGTAAACAGGAAAAAGAAAAAGGAAAACACTGTGCTTGTGGTATTTTCCTTTTGCTTCACAATTCCCACTGTAAGAAAATGTGTTGACCTTTTCAAAATGCAGAGAGATTGATTGCTTCATATGCTAGAATAAAAAGTCCAGTTAGTACCTCAAATAGGCCAGGAATGTATTTAATAAATGCATTAATAGCTCATAAGAATTATATATTCATTATCCACTCTAGGGTGTACCACCAATCCCTTAGTTTCTGTTGCATCTCTTTAATAACAAACTACTAAGATGTCCAAGTTCAGAGTCTTCATAATGATTCTTCATCTACTTGGAAACTAGCTTCATCCACCAATTCTTCTCAGGTGTTAAGAGAGAAAAGAAATTACTTTGTTGTGGTCAAAAATGGGGCTCCAGTTTCATCATCAGCTCTGGAGGGAGGGTGTGGTTCAGCCTGATGAGAAAACAAACCTGGAAGAGGATGGGCAGGACTCCAATGTAAGGAATCTCTTGTTTTGTTTGTTTTACTTCTTCTGTTATTTAAAAATAAAAATGAAAACCAGCAAAACGTCCATATTACTTCATGTGAGTGTTGTACTTTTGAATTCACTTACTGGAGTCTGCTAGCTGACCTGTCTGTCTTTAAAAACCACGGAGCAATCACATGCAAGAAGCAGTTTGCCCTGGGAAGTGCCTCACTCAGCACCTTAAAAGCCATACTTCCTCTGGCAGGTGTCTTCTCTCAATATCTTCTAGTGAGGATTTCACAGTGGCGCAGTTACTAATCAAGTTGCTGATTGACTATAAGAAGTAAACAATAGTTTGCCTAAGGTCATGCAGAGAGATTTGAGAGTCAGAGAGATTTGAATTCAAATTCCATTGTTCTTTATTAACCTGATCAATTTTCCTTACTCTCTTCTTAACCCTTTGTCTATTAAAGAGAAGCAACAGAAACTAAGGGATTGGTGTGTGCTGTCATACATTGCTTGAAATGTTTACTTGTGCTCATAAAGACAGTTACACCCTGTTAAACAGACCCTCAAAGATTGGCAGTGTCCCCTTTCCCCACTCCACCGACCGGGTTGCGTGCGCGGTCCAGCAGGGAAACACAGCAACCTAGGTAAGTTCCACCCTCGCCCACCCCCAGAACCTCAGGCAGCCCAAGGGACCCAGCACCTCCCACCAGCCAGCCGGAGCTGGAGCTGTGCAGGGCCGGGGAGGAGGAGAACACCCCCTCTGAGCCTGGGCCCCGCCCAGCTCCCCCAGGTTAAATAGCGCCCCTATGACGCCCCATCCTCCCTTTCCCCACTCCACTGCCCAGGACACGCGCAGGGTCCAGCCAGGACTCACCACGACCTAGGTAAGCTCCGCCCCCGTCCAACCCCAGAACCCCAGGCCAAATAATTCAGTTCAGTGAAAAACGCACAGAAATTGAAAGAAGATCTTAAGACTTAAAACGACAATGCCCAAGTCAAAGTGCAAATCCATGAGAAACAACACTCAAGTAAACAAATCTCCCACTGAAGGAATTAATCCCATAATGTTAGACTCCAACCAGAACAAACCCATGGAAAATGGCCAAGAAATCCTGACTCAGGATAACGACTTTCAAAATATGATCATTACCATGTTCAATACTATGAAAGAGGAAATCAGGGAGGAATTAAATAACCGAATCAATCGCTTTGAAGAGGAACACAACAGACACTTGGAGGAGGTCAGAAAAACAGTGCAAGAAACAAAAACAGGCATAGAGCAGTTAAAACAGACTCAAGCAGAGTTTAAAACTGAGCTAAAAGACAAGTTGTCTTCAACCCAGAACTACACAGAGAGTCTTATCAGCAAAACTAACACAGAAAACAGAATTTCAGACCTTGAAGATAAAGTGGGAGTACTAACCAGCTCAATGGAAGAGGTGTTTAAAGGCAAAAAGATACTTGAGGGAAATATTTAAGAGATATGGGACACCCTGAAGGAGACCAACATGCGTATTCATGGAATACCAGAGCAAGAATCTCAATATACCACACCTGAAGAAATTTTTCAAACCATCATCAAGGAAAACTTTCTTCATCTAAAAAAAGAGAGGCCCATACATATACAAGAGGCATTCCGCACCCCAAACAGATATGACCAAAACAGAAGCTTGTCACGGCAAATAATAGTTAAAACACTCCACATTCAAGATAAAGAACTGGTGCTGAGAGCTTCAAGGGAGAAAAAACAAGTCACTTTTAAAGGTAACCCTATTAAAATAACAAATGACTTCTCAGGCGAAACAGTAAAAGCAAGAAGAGCTTGGAGAGACATACTTCACGTATTGAATGAGCAAAAATGGCTGATTTACCCTGCAAAACTATCCATCACGATTGAGGGAGAAAGAAAAACTTTCCAGCACAAAGACAACTTAAAGGGATACATGTCCACCAAACCAGGCCTTCAAAAAATGCTAGAAATGATACTCAAGCTTGAAGAAAAAATCAGGCATATCCGGGAGAACATAATAAATGTCTGGAATTAAAAATAGTTTCTCCATTATAACACTAAATGTTAATGGAATTAACTCACTGATCAAGAGACACAGATTACAAACTTGGATTAAAAATCACAATCCATCAATCTGCTGCCTGCAGGAAACCCATCTCACCACAAAAGATAGGCAAGCTCTAAAAATAAAAGGCTGGTCAACAATTCCACAAGCTAATGGAAGCAGAAAACAGGCAGGGGTAGCCATATGATATCAGACAAAGTGGACTTCAAACCAAAGAAAATCATAAGAGACACGGATGGATACTACATTTTAGTCACAGGTACAATTCACCAGGAAGACTTCACAATACTGAACATATATGCACCCAAAACGGCCCCTCCCACATTCATTAAGCAAACCCTACAACATCTAAAGCGAGAAATCAATCCCAAAATGATAATTCTTGGGGATTTCAATACCACCCTCTCAACATGGGATAGAAGTACAGGTAAAAAACTTAACAGAGACACTTTGGGGCTTAACCAAAAACTTACTGAAATGGACCTTACAGATCTCTATCATACTTTTCATCCACGCACCAAAGAATACACATTTTTTTCAACAGCACATGGAACTTTCTCCAACATAGATCACATATTGGGCCACAAAACAAATCTCCACATATACAAGAATGTTGAAATTCTAGCCTGCACCTTATCAGACCACCACGGCTTAAAGCTTGACATCCACAACACAACAAGCAACAGAAAATACACTAACTCCTGGAAACTTAACACAATGATGCTGAATGAGAATTGGATTCAGGAAGAAATTAAAAATGAAATTCAAGATTTCCTGAAAGTGAACGACAATGAAAATAAAACTTACCAAAATCTCTGGGACACAATGAAAGCTGTCTTAAGAGGCAAGTTCATAGCTCTTAATGCCTACATCAAAAAAATGGAAACATCAGAAATAAATAAATTAACACTTCAGCTAAAAGCTTTAGAGCAAGCTGATCCCAAAAGCAGTAGAAAGGAGGACATTAGAAAAATAAGAGGAGAAATATCTGACATCGAGATTAGAAAAACAATAGAGAAAATCAACCAGTCAAAAAGCTGTTTTTTTGAGAAAATAAGATTGATACATACACCCCTAGCTAAATTAACTAAAAGCAAGAGAGAGAAAACCCAAATTAACAAAATTAGAAATGAAAATGGAGTTATCACTACTGATACCCAAAAAATCCAGAGAATTATAACGTCATATTTCAAAAAATATACTCTGTGAAATTTGACAACACAAAAGAGATGGATGAATTCCTAAGTAAACACAACTTACCTAAATGGAATCGGGAAGTTGTGAATTATTTAAATAATCCTATAACATATGAAGAAATTGAGAAAGTAATCTCAAATCTTCCCACCAAAACATGTCCTGGACCAGATGGATTCAGCACAGAGTTCTACCAGACATTTAAGGAGCTAATAACACCAATACTCCTTAAACTGTTCTACCAAATAGCAAAGGAAGGAACACTACCAAATTCCTTCTATGAAGCTAATATCGTCTTAATCCAAAAACTTAATAAAGATACACTTAAAAAAGAAAACTATAGGCCAATCTCTCTGATGAACACAGATGCAAAGATTCTCAATAAAGTCTTAGCAAATTGGATTCAAAAACATATCAAAAAGATTATTCACGGGGATCAAGTAGGCTTCATCCCCGGCACACAAGGTTGGTTCAACATACGCAAATCAATAAATGTAATTCACCATATAAACCAGTCCAACGTTCAAGGCCACATGATACTCTAGATGCAGAAAAAGCTTTTGACAACATCCAAGAGCCCTTTATGATCAAAACCCTAAGAAGGTTGGAATGGAAGGAACCTTTATCAATATTATAAAAGCTGTATACAACAAGCTCACAGCAAGGATTATACTCAATGGGGAAAAACTTGAAGCATACCCGCTTTGATCAGGAACTAGACAAGGCTGTCCACTGTCACCACTTCTTTTCAATATTGTACTTGAAGTCTTAGCTGAAGCCATAAGACAAGAAAGGTAGATAAAATGGATTCAAATCCACAAGAAAGAAGTCAAGTTATCTCTATTTGTAGATGATATGATCCTATACATGAGTGATCCCAAAAACTCCACCAGTAAACTCTGGAACTAATACAGAACTTCAGCAGGGTGGCAGGATACAAAATAAATGTACAAAAATCAATGGCCTTCCTATATGCACAGAATGAAAGAAGTGAAAAAGCCCTGAGGACTCAATTCCATTTACAATAGCCCCTAAAAAAATGGTATAAACCTAACCAGGGAGGTAAAAGACCTTTACAATGAAAACTTTAAAACCCTAAAGAAAGAAATTGCAGAAGATACCAGAAGGTGGAAAGACCTCCCATGTTCCTGGATTGGCAGAATCAACATCGTAAAAATGACCATCCTACCAAAGGCAATATACAAATTCAATGCTATACCCATTAAAGACCCAAAGCAATTTTTTAAGGAAGTTGACCAAACAATCTCAAAGTTTATATGTAGATACAAAAGACCCAGGATAGCAAAAACAATCCTGAGTAACAAAAACACTGCTGGAGGTATCACCATACCAAACCTTAGTCTATACTACAAATCCATAGTTATAAAAACAGTCTGGTACTGGCTCCAAAATAGACACACAGATCAATGGATAAGGATTGAAGACCCTTTATGTAAGCCCATAAAATTACAGCCATTTGGTCTTTGACAAAGGGGCCCAGAAAAATCCAATGGAAAAAGAACAGCATCTTCAACAAATGATGCTGGCAAACCTGGATCTCCACATGCAGAAGATTAAAACTGGACCCGTACTTGTCACCATGTACAAGACTTAATTCCAAATGGCTCAAGGACCTTGAGCTAAGGCCAGAGACTATATAAACCATAGTTGAAAGGATAGGGAACTCCCTCGAGCTGATTGGGCTAGGCCAACAGTTCCTAAACAGACATCCAATAGCCCAGTCACTGCTACCAACTCTCAACAGTTGGGATCTTGTGAAATTAAAGAGCTTCTGTTCAGATAAAGAGATTGTAACACAAGCTCAAAGGCAACCCACAGAATGGGAGATAATCTTCACTAAACACATATCTGATAGTGCTCTGCTATCCAGAGTGCACAAAGAACTTAGAAAACTAAACACCAAGGAAACTAATGGCCCAATTAAAAAATGTGCCCTGGAACTTAAAAGAAACGTTACCAGGGATGAAATTAAAATGTCTAACAAATATCTTAAAAAATGCTCCACTTCTTTAGCCATCAGGGAAATGCAAATAAAACCTTTTCTGAGATATCATCTCACCCCGGTCAGGATGGCAAAAATCCACAATACAAACAACAAATGTTGGAGAGGATGTGGAGAGAGGGGAACTCTCCTACATTGCTGGTGGGAATGCAGCTCATACAGCCACTCTGGTGAGCCGTCTGGAGATTCTTAAAGAAACTAAAGATTGAAATGCCATATGACCTTGCTATTCCACTTTTGGGAATAACCCCCCATACAGCAAAAATTCACCTTGATAGCACAAGCACAACCATGTTCATAGCAGCAGTGTTCACAATAGCAAAGTCATGGAATCAACCCAAATGTCCAAGAGTTGATAAGTGGATAAGGAAACAGTGGTACATCTATACAATGGAGTACTACTCAGCCATCAAAAATGATGAGACACTCAAAGATAAATCTATGCAATACCTATAGTAATTCCAAGGATTATGAACAGGAAGAATGGGGTTGGAGGGCCACACCAGAAACAAGGAAAGAGGGGACCATGTTAAAGCAGAGAAAATAGGCCTCCATCAAGGACTGCAAGTAAGTAATGAGACACCTGTTAAGTTCACAGACGTTTCTTCCTGATCATTTACAACTGAGGAGGTATGATCTCACCAGAAGGGGAGAGCATTTAGTCTGGCAGATAAAAAGTAACCATTTTGCAAATGGGTGATTGACCCCTCCCTCACTGTGGTTTCCTACTTTTATTACATCTACCTTTGAATGTGCTCTTATAACAAGACTCCAGTTTAACAGCTTTTTGTCTCTGACCAGGGGGTGACATACAATGGCCATCAGGATGGAGTGAAGTGCATTGCAGGAGCAGCAAAACTGCAAAAGAAAATCAACAAACCACAATCCAGAACATCAGAGACTCTATATCAACCACCTAGAACTAGGCCAGCCTAATTTCTCCCCATCCTGAAGCTCAGGGAAATTTGTGGAAGAGGGGGCAGTAAGAGTGTAAGAGCAAAAGGATGGGAGGAGCAATGATTTGCCAGATACTCCACACAAGTTAGGGCCGAAGCAATCATAATTGGACTTTGCATGCCCTGCGCAATGTCCAACACACTATTGACCTCACAAAGTCTAGCATCTGCTAAAGGCACCAAGATCCTTGGAGGCAAGGGATTGACAGCCACAGTAGTGTTCCTATGCTTAAGGGGAACATAGGAAAGGGTTCAGGGAAATGCCACTGGGTCCTTGTACGTCATCGGAGAGGAGGGCCCAGAGGAGAGTTTGGCATGCACATTAAAGGACTCTCTGAGGTCTGGGGGGGGCACTGGGGGTTGGAGAGGGAGAGGTGAGGGGAGGGGGAAAAGGGGGTTCGGGGGGGGGAGGAGAAGGGAGGGAAGGAACTGGTGTACCTACTGAGTTTGTATGAGCTGAAATAATAATAAAAAATGTTAAAAAAAAAAAAAAGATTGGCAGTGTGAAACCCAGCAGGACATAGCAACAGTGAAGGATTTTGGGATGGTGCTTTGGTTCATTTGCCACCAGATGAGGTATTCATTTACTATTCAGCACCTCCAGACTCAAATGTGTAAGTGGTTTAAAGGAAAAGTTTCCTTCTGAGCATAAAAATAAAATTTTTAGATTGTTTAATGTTAGATTGAAATGAAAAGCATGCTACTTAACCAATAGTAAATACAATAAACAAATCTCCCTATTTGTAGTAAAAAAAAAACAAAACTACCTATTGTAAAAACTCATGAATTGTTAGCACTTCAGGACCATGCAGTTTTTGAAGAGGAGACCAGAGGAAGTAAAAATAAAAACTGAGATAAAAGTCACAAATATGGAATGGGATGAATGTCACGAAACGGATCTAAACTCCTGCTAGTGATAAACTATGACCTGTGATCTCTGGTCCTTGATCCCTCCATGACTATTGCTATATTTGAGAAAGATTCTGTCTCAGAGGAACTGTATAAAGATACTTATCAGGTCTGGTTTCCATAGAATTGACATTTTGTTAGATTTTTTTGCCTGAAGGACCAGTTTGTTTTCACACCACCTTTCCAATATGGATTGGAAAAGAAAAGTGAAGGATCTTTAAATTTCACTTGGGGGGCAACAGTCAGATGTAGAAGAAGGGGCCCCAAGACTGTGACCTGACACAAGGAAGATGGCATTCAAGAGGAAAATAAAAAAGTATGCAACATATTACTGGAAATGAACATGGAAGCACAGGGGAGGATTATCTACATTCTATGGGTGCTGTGGAGTGTTGAAGCAGGTGCGTCAGGACTATGTCTCTTCTTCTCTTCATCAGCTCCTCTATCCCTTGTCTTAGCCTTTTCTCTGTTCTTCCTCCCTAGCAGGGATTATAATCCTTCTCAGATTTCTTTTCTTTCATATAAGACTGTTGCATCCTTAGCCCTAGAGGATTCATAGATCATTTAGTCCGATTCAGTGATGCTCTGTACTGAACAGTGTATGAAGGTCATAAGGTTATGGTCAGGATCCCTGGTGCTGGAATTAAGCTGCTGGAATTAAGGGTCAAGCAATGTAGCTTTAAACCTCACTACTAGGTCATCCAGATAGCACAAGTGTAGATGAAAAATTGGGAGTTATGGAACAGTTTTTATGAAGTGATGAATTTTCATTTCAGCTTTTTGCCAGGGCAGATCAACTGCACTCCCTCCCTCATTCATGACTTTCTCATCAGACACTAAGGAACGGATGTAGCATGCCAAATAATGTACTGGGAGTTTTCAAATGAAAGGCTGTGCTTAAAGAGAATCCAACAACCTTAGTGTACTTTACATGGGCCACTTTTTCCTCAAATGCTTGTGGCAGGTTTCTAGACTTGCCTAAACTATCCTGCACTATGCAATCATTTTAGGATGATGTAACCAATAGCAAGTTTGGGGAGCAGTTACAAGTCATCAGCTCTTTTGCCCAGCATCTCTGCAGAAATAAACACAAGTACACTGTTGTGTTTTTGCTCTGTGTTTGACATTCACTAGAGGTCCAATTTCGGATACATGAGGGCACAGATTAGGAAAGTATAACTTCTGAAATCAATTTTAGACTTCATGCTTTTCTCAGACCCATCTCTAGTGTCACTGCTGACAATTCCAGTGCCTGCAATTTAATAGCATGCTGATGATATTTAGTGGAGTCGCACGGTTATGAGAAACAAGGCTTTTTACTCCTTGTGGAAAGACTGGATCTATTTTCTATTCTAAAAAAAAAAGTATTTATAGAGATCACTTTGTATCAGCCATTCTACTAAGCACTGCATTTTAGAGATGATGTGTAACATGTATCCCTTAATCTAATTAGATGAAAACTACCTAAGAAGAGACACCATTTGCAAAGAAATGATGATGGGGATGCACAGAGCTCCGGAGAATTCAGGAGAAAAATGGGTCAGTTTAGCTGAAAGCATATTTAAATATGCATAATTGTTTTTAAATATTTTATTTGCTTAAGATAGAGGAAAGAGAGAGGAGAGAGAGAGACAGAGAGAAAGAGAGAGAGAGAACATGAACTTCACTGTAAACATGTGGAGGATTTCAGAAGACATCTTACAGTTCTCTTCTTCCACCATGTGGTCTCCAGGGAGCCAACTTGCTGATCCAAAATGTAGTAAGAAAAAGGGAAATGGGCGGTGCACTTCAAAAGGAAGTGGTGTACAGTAGGCTGGGATGAACATGAGCTATCTAGGAAAGAGAAGCAGGCAACAGCAGAGTTGCATGAGCTGAGGTTGAACAATCAAATCAAGGCTGCCAAAGCAGTTTGGATCCAGGTTATAAAGAAACTTGAGTGCCAGGTTCTTGAGAATTCCAAGTGAAGAAAATCATCTGTCTGATTTGTTTATTAACATTTTTTCCAGACTGTGTGTTTTCTAGCCTGATTAAACCTTGACAAGCCAGAGGGTCTTTGCATCCTGCTACTAGTGAGGCAAATCACCCAGTGTGAGAAGGTTTTCTGTATTCTAGAGAAAGGCAAAGGGAAGTGGAGAAGGAAAAAGACAGGAAAAGAGAGAAGTTAAAGAAGCCCATAGCTTAAAGAAAAAGAAAGCAGAAAATACAAAATAAGTAATCATTTGCATCTACTGCCAATAAGAGTTAGGAAACCTGATTTCTTAAGATAAACTGAAGTTAGACAAAATATACTCCATATGTTGAAGTGTATACTTAGTTTGAGATAAACAAAAACATGTTTGTTGAGTAGATTCCATAATTAAAATAAAATTAAAAGAACAAAGAAAAGCCATTTGGGGATAGATACACATTTAAATGTGCATGCTTATATAAACAGACACTCCTACCAATGATTCCAAAACTTGAATGAAAACTTTCTACTTATTGTGTGAGTGTTGGACCAGGAGTATCACGAGTGTTTATATGCAGGTCAGAAGAGACTTGTGGGAATTAGTTCCCTCTTTCACAACATAGACTCTAGGGATGGAACTCAGGGTATCAGGCTTCATGGTAAACACCATTACCCTCTGAGCCATTCACCAGCCCTTGAAATTTCCCTGACTTAAATCAACTCACTCACTGCTCAAGCACATGTTCGGTAGGTTTCTTCCAATGCACTCTATACTCTAGTTCCTGCTGGAGTGATACAGGGCTCCGCACCATTACTCATAGACAAAAAGAAATTTCTGAATCTTCTCTCTTGTTCTTGCTTTATTCTCTACTGTCAATATACCTCCTCTCCCTTTCCTCTGGGAAACCCCGACCACACCTCTGCTCTTGACCCAAAGTTAACTGCTCCTAATGCTATGTCTGGATTCCCAAGATAGCTAATAATGACTTCCTCAGCTTTAAACTTTATATATGTGACAGTTACTTACAGGAAACCAAACAGAATCATAGATTGTTTGACTTAAGTCAATAGAGGTCTATGCTTTTCCCTCAAGAGAAAGTAATACTGGAATGACTGGGGTCTTCATAATGTTATGCCAGAAAGAATTATCTTCTGTCATATTTTCCACTGTATATGAGGACACAGGGATACAAAAATAAAAATACGTAGAGTTAGAGACATAGATCAAACAATGCATCTGCAGTCTAAGCAGTGCCAAAGATTGGCATCCATCATCAGAAGCTGACTGGTATACATACATATGCTATATGTGTACATATTGCCTGGCATACATACATATGTATGCATATGCTATATGCATACATATTGTCTGGCATAGCTAAGGCTGAGAACATTAATTTTTGTTAAATTTGTAGTTAGTATTTTACAAGTTGAGTTATGAATGTCCTGTTGAAATTACAAAGACAGTTTCTCTTCCAAGGAGAAAGCTCAGTCTACCACTGGAATAAACACTGGCAGCACAGAGACCTCAGTGTATTTGTCAAACAGAAATTTCTTTGCTTGCAGTGGAAATGTGGCAAAAGATGATTCTTGCCAGAATAACTGAGCAGGAAGAGCATCTGAGATTGGAAGATCCATCCATGTTTGTGTGAAGCTCTGTCTTGAAGACTAAGCATATTTCTTCTATTGTTTCTCTTCTGTATGCCTCTGGTGTCTTCATAGATGAGAATTAAACAAGTTGCAGAGTATTTTAATGAAGTTAAGAACTGTATTTTCAAATGGAAAGTTTTAAAAAAATCAGAGTGTAATATTCAAATATGGCTTCCAGAGATGACTTGATAAATGTGGTCACTTATTAGTTAGTGTAAGGAGACTCCCCACAGGACATCTTATAAAATTGTGAAAATGCAGATGTAACAGCCCTGGGACAGAAGAGAGACTACATGTGTTACATGGCTACATAGAGGATCATGCCCATAAAAAGAGAGTGAAAAATGCTATCAGAAAGTTGAAGATAAAAGACTTTGGAAAAATCTCTCTATGGTTGCAGAAAGATGCTCCAAAGTGCTCCCCAATCTTTTTGCACTCAGGATGTGAGTTCTAAATTAATGTGTGCATATTTGTACATAGACATAGTTGCTATTTAACTCTATGACTACGTGATCATAAAGGTAATTATCTTGAAAGAAGGACAAGAAATGCCACATTTAGCTAATAGATCACAAGGAGAGAGTGATTCAACCCTCTAAGTAATATACTTTATTCTCAGTAAAACAGTTTAATCATGACATGCCTTTGAGATTTTTGCTTTAGCTGTCATTAATAGCTAGCTGCACTTTGCTAATATACCATCTTGTTGTAGACTTCTATTCTGTGGTACATGCAGTTCCTTCAGTCTGACATGCTCACCCACATTTAAGCCCTGTTCTTTCCAAGTGTAACTTTAGCATATCATTTTCCAAGCCACTTTCTGTGAGTACCCAGGTATAATGAATTTTCCCTTTCCCTGTGTCTTATCTGTGTTTTTTCTAAATCAATGCTGAATTTTGAGCTATTTCTTCAATTGCTGCTTGTTTGCATATAATGGACTAAGGTCAGTCTTGTGAATTTTCCTCTCCAGTCCTTGACCACTCAACCATTTTTGATATATATTGATAAATGTTTACTGAATGTATTAACATATTTATATATAACACAATATATAACATATAATGTATTTAACAAATCTTATTTAAAACTATTCTAAAGTTTTTAACTAATCTAAGAGACACATAAAGATGAAATTAGAAATAACTTGAATAAAATTCAATATTACAGTAATGTTTCTAGAACTTTCTATGTTTGTTTCAACACAGCATGAAGCAAGAAGACTGAAGAAAAGAAGATTTTGTTTCACACTTATCTTGGAAATTAGCCCACAAACCAATTGTTTTAATGGTCTGATTCTTCTCTCATTCCACAACTAGTAAACATTTCAGATCACACATGCACATGAAGTTTCTTTGCGCTTAGTACAACACCCTGTGCAACTCCAGATGTTTGGATCGCTTAGGCATCTAATGCATGTCCGATGGATTAATGAATAAATGATGAAACACTTGAAGATGAGCTAAGTTTCTGACATCCATTAGCAAACCCTTATCCATTTTCATTTGCCTCATTTAAAATACAGGCCAATCCACACAGAGAGAGAATGGAAAAATATAAAAACTTGATCTGTTCAAAGTTCTCAAATCAATACTTAAATCATCTTTGTTACATTTGCTTCACTGAGGTGGAATGCTGGCCTCTGGGTCCAGGTCTGACCTTGTGGTGCTATGTGAAATTAATTTTTATGTATAAAGATTGAGCTTTGTCCCATTTGTTCTAATATAATTTGACTTTACAGAACACACAAATATTTCTTTAGGTATGATATAGTCTAATATCATTCTGATATAATTATATAGAGGAATAATGACAGTTTACATGCATCTTAGGGAGGTGTTAAATTGCATCTTTTTAGGCAGGCAGGCAGAATCTTATTTTAAGTGACTATTTAAAGGGATTCTGCACTCCTGAAAATTTTTCCAAATCTTATACCTCTCTTTTACTTAACTTCTGTGTTCCTGATTAATATCTACATGAATCTGGCCATGAATTTATACTCAACACCCACCCACCTACATGTCCCAACAGAGTTCGCCCTTATCAGAAGGGTAGGTGAAGTAAATTACTCTCACTTCTCAGAAAAGCAAATGGAAGCTCAGAAATTCCAATCCTTAGGAAAGAGTAAACAATGAGTTGGGTGGAATAATATTTTGAATTTGAGTGTTCAGTTCCTAGTCTAGGGTTAATTGATCATATTAGCTTTTAATGGATGTCCAAGAAGCACATTGCTGTACATACCTTTCGTTTACTTATTTGTTTTTATGTGTGTGCTTGTTTATATGTTTGTGTGTGTGCACATATGCCAGTGCACATTTATGTGTATAAATGTGGATGCCAGGAGTCTATGTAGATGTCTTCTTCAGTCAGTTTCTACCTTAGCTTCTGAGATAGGGTCTCTTGCTAATCCTGAAGCTTATAGATTCTCTTAGATTGACTGTTCGTCAAGTTGCAGACACCCTCCACTTTTTGCCTCCTCACGGCTACAATAACAGGCTTGTGTCTCCATGTCCAAATTTTAACCTGGGTGCAGGGCATCTAAATTCAGGTCTTTATGCCTTTATAGTGAAATTATTATTAGCTAAGTCATTTCTTTAAGTGCAGCACTTACTTCTTTCCTACAAATGTTTACCAAATGTGTTATTTGTGAATATTGTGCCTGGTACTAATATTATAAATATAACCAAGACAAATGTCTCTTTTTTCCTAAATTTACATAAAAAGAAATATTTTTAAGATTTACTAATTCTCTCAGGAAATGAATCAATAAGCACAATTACTCATCACACTTTTACTTGTAGGTAAGTTTTTAAAATTATTTATTTATTTATTTTTCCGCTCATACAAACATAATAGATACCCCTGTCCCCTCCCTCCCTTCACCCCTCCCTGGACCTCCCTGCTCCCCCTTTTCCCCTTCCTTTCCCTCTCCCTCACTTTCTCCCAGTGCCCCCTCTCCCCATCTCTGAAGCATCCTTTAATGTGTATATCAAACTCTTCTCTGGGTCCTCCTCTCTGATGAGATGTAAAGACTCAGTGGCATTTCCTAGAACTCTTTCTTGTGTTCCCCTTAAGTATAGGAACACTATTGTGACGGTTAATCCCTTGCTTCTAAGGATTCTAGTGCCTTTATTCCATACTAGAATTTGAGGGGTCAATGATATGTCGGTCATTGCGCAGATCATGCAGCGTCCTATTATAATTGCTTCAGCCCTAACTTGTGTGGAGTATCTTGCATATCATGACTCCTTCCATCCTTGTGCTCTTACAATCTTACTGCTCCTCTCTTCCGCAAATTTTCCTGAGCTTCAGGATGTGGAGAGATTAGGCCGGTTTGATTCCAGGTGGTTGATATAGAGTCTCTGATGTTCTGAATTATGGTTTGTTGATTTTTTTCAGTTTTGCTGCTCTTGCAATGCCCTTGGCTCCATCCTGATGGGTATTGGATATCACCCCTTGCAGTCTTTCATGGTGGCCTGTTATCTCTGCTGTAGCATGATCCCCTCTCTCCTTGTTTCTGGTGGGGCGCTCCTTTCCTTTCTCTCCTGTTTATAATCTTTGGAATTATGGTAGGTATTACATAGATTTATCTGTGAGTGTGTCTCTAAGTGGGTTTGTACTGGGACCCACCTATTAGGGAGTACATACGGTGCTTAATTTCCTGTGTCTGGTGTACTTCACTCAATATAATTGTTTCTAATTCCATCCATTTCCTGGGAAATTGCATTAATTCATCATTTTTGATGGCTGAGTAGTATTCCATTGTATAAATGTACCACATTTTCCTTATCCACTCATCAACTCTTGGACATTTGGGTTGATTCCATGACTTTGCTATTGTAAACAGTGCTGCTATGAACATGGTCATGCTTGTGCTATCAAGGTGAATTTTTGCTATATGGGGGGTTATTCCCAAAAGTGGAATAGCAGAGTCATATGGCATTTCAATCTTTAACTTCTTTAAGAATCTCCAGACGGCTCGCCAGAGTGGGTGTATAAGCTTGCATTCCCACCAGCAATGTAGGAGAGCTCCCCTCTCTCCACATCCTCTCCAGCATTTGGTGTTGTTTGTATTGTGGATTTTTGCCATCCTGACCGGGGTGAGATGATATCTCAGGGAAGTTTTGATTTGCATTTCCCTGATGGCTAAGGATGTGGAGCATTTTTTAAGATATTTGTTAGACATTTTAATTTCATCCTTGATAAAGTTTCTTTTAAGTTCCAAGGCCCATTTTTTAATTGGGCCATTTGTTTCCTTGGTGTTTAGTTTTCTAAGTTCTTTGTGCACTCTGGATAATAGAGCTCTATCAGAAATGTTGCTAGTGAAGATTTTCTCCCATTCTGTGGGTTGCCTTTGTGCTCGTTACAATCTCTTTATCTGAACAGAAGCTCTTTAATTTCACAAGATCCCAACTGTTGAGAGTTGGTAGCAGTGACTGTGCCATTGGATGTCTGTTTAGGAAATGTTGGCCTAGCCCAATCAGCTCGAGGGAGTACCCTACCCTTTCAACTATGGTTTTTATAGTCTCTGGCCTTATATCAAGGTCCTTGATCCATTTGGAATTAATTCTTGTACATGGTGACAAGTACAGGTCCAGTTTTAATCTTCTGCATGTGGAGATCCAGTTTTGCCAGCACCATTTGTTGAAGATTCTGTTCTTTTTCCATTGGATTTTTCTGGGCCCCTTTGTCAAAGACCAAAGGGCTTTTTTGTGGGCTTATATCTGGGTCTTCAACCCTTATCCATTGATCTGTGTGTCTATTTTAGAGCCAGTACCAGGCTGTTTTTATAACTATGGATTTGTAGTATAGACTAAGGCTTGGTACGGTGATACCTCCCAGTAGTGCTTTTGTTTCTCAGTATTGTTTTTGGAGCCCTGGGTCTTTTGTGCCTCCATATGAATTTTGAGATTGTTTGGTCAACTTGTTTAAATAATTGCCTAATCTCTCCCCATCCTGAAGCTCAGGGAAATTTGCGGAAGACGGGATGGTAAGATTGTAAGAGCACAAGAATGGGAGGAGTTATGATATGCAAGAATCTCCACACAAGCTAGGGCTGAAGCAATTATAATTGGACTTTGTATGCCCTGCACAATGTCCTACACACTATTGACCCCACAAAGTCTAGCGTTTGCTAAAGGCACTAGGATCCTTGGAGGCAAGGGATTGACAGCCACAGTAGTGTTCTTATGCTTAAAGGGAACACAGGAAATGGTTCTGGGAAATGCCCCTGGGTCCTTGCACCTCATCAGAGAGGAGGACCCAGAGGAGAGTTTGGCATGCTTATTAAAGGAGGCTCCGGGGATGGGAAGGGGAGGCACTGGGGGATGGGGAGGGAAGGCGGGGTGGGAGCACAGGGGGATGAGGGGTTGGAGGGAGGGGAGATCGGTATACCTAGTTAAGTTTGTATGAGTGGAAATAAAAAAAATTAAAAAAATAAAATAAAAATTGCTTTGGGATTTTAATTAGTATAGCATTGAATCTGTATATCGCCTTTGGTAGGATGGTCATTTTTATGATATTGATTCTGCCAATCCAGGAACATGGGAGGTCTTTCCACCTTCCAGTGTCTTCTGTAATTTCTTTCTTTAGGGTTTTAAAGTTTTCGTTATAATGGTCACTTACTTCCTTGGTTAGGTTTTTACCAAGGTATTTCATTTTTTTAGAGGCTATAGTAAATGGGATTGTTTCTTTCAGGGCTTTTTCACTTCTTTCATTCTGGGCATATAGGAAGGTCACTGATTTTTGTACATTTATTTTGTATCCTGCTACCCTGATGAACTTCTGTATTAGTTCCAGGAGTTTACTGTTGGAGTTTTTGGGATCCTCAGGTATAAAATCATGTCATTAGCAAATAGAGATAACTTGACTTCTTCCTTGCGGATTTGAATCCATTTTATCTCCCTTTCTTGTCTTATGGCTTCAGCTAAGACTTCAAGTACACTATTGAATAGGAGTGGTGAAAGTGGACAGCCTTGCCTATAGTTCCTGATCAAAGCAGGAATGCTTTGAGTTTTTCCCCATTGAGTATAATCCTTGCTGTTGGCTTGATGTAGACAGCTTTTATTATATTGATAAAGGTTCCTTCCATTCCAACTGTCTCTAGGGTTTTGATCATAAAAAGCTGTTGGATCTTGTCAAAAGCTTTTTTTGCATCTATTGAGAGTATCATGTGCTCTTGGATTTTAGGCTGGTTTATATGATGGATTGCGTTTATTGATTTGCATATGTTGAACCAACTTTGTGTGCTTGGAATACAGCCTACTTGATACCCGTGAATGATCTTTTAGATGTTTTTGAATCTGATTTGCTAAGATTTTGTTGAGAATCTTTACATCTGTGTTCATCATAAAGATTGGCCTGTAGTTTTTTAAAATTTTTTTAATTATTTATTATTTATTCAATTGTGTGTGTGTGTGTGTGTGTGTGTGTGTGTGTGTGTGTGTATGTATGGTGTGTGTAGAACCACGGATGAATTCAGGAACCACCATGAACCACCTCCACCTCCTCCTCATTTACTCTGCCTCGGGATTCACAGGCTCTGCCCTACCAGGACCAGAAACGCAGGCCACCCCGCTTCTGTCCAGCATCTATACGTGGGGTCTAGGATCCAAACTCAGGACCTTCTGCCTACGAGGCAGAGGCTTAACCCCTGAGCCACCTCTCCAGCCCTTGTAGTTTTCTTTTTTAAGTGTATCTTTATTAGGTTTTGGGATTAAGATGATATTAACTTCATAGAAGGAATTTGGTATGTTCCTTTCTTTGCTATTTGATGGAACAGTTTAAGGAGTATTGGTGTTATTAGCTCCTTAAATGTCTGGTAGAACTCTGTGCTGAATCCATCTGGTCCAGAACATTTCTTGGTGGGAAGATTTGAGATTACTTCATCAATTTCCTCATATGTTATAGGACTACTTAAATAATTCACAACTTCCTGATTCAATTTAGGTAAGTTGTGCTTACTTAGGAATTCATCCATTTCTTTTGTGCTACCAAATTTCACAGAGTATATTTTTTGAAAGATGACGTTATAATACTCTGAATTTCTTGGGTATCTGTAGTGATAATTCCATTTTCATTTCTAATTTTGTTAATTTGTGTTTTTTCTCTCTTGCTTTTGGTTAATTTAGCTAGGGGTGTATCAATCTTACTGATTTTTTCAAAGAACCAGATTTTTGACTGGTTGATTGTCTGTATCGTTTTCCTAATCTCAATCTCAGATATTTCTCCCCTTATTTTGCTAATCTCCTCTCTTCTCCTGCTTTTGGGATCCGATTGCTCTAGTTTCTCTAATGCTTTAGCTGCATTGTTAAGTTATTTATTTCTGATGTTTCCATTTTTTTGATGTAGGCATTAAGAGCTATGATCTTACCTCTTAGGACAACTTTCATTGTGTCCCAAAGATTTTGATAAGTTGTATTTTCATTATCATTCACTTTCAGGAAATCTTGAATTTTCTTTTTAATTTCTTCCTGAAGCCAATTCTCATTCAGAATCATATTAAGTTTCCAGGAGTTAGTGTATTTTCTGTTGTTTATTGTGTTGTGGATGTGAAGCTTTAGACCATGGTGGTCTGATAGGGTACAGGCTAGAATTTCCACTTTCCTGTATATGTGCAGATTCGTTTTGTGGCCCAATATGTGATCTATTTTGAAGAAAGTTCCATGTGTTGCTGAGAAAATGTGTATTCTTTCGTGTGTGGATGAAAAGTTCGATAGAGATCTGTAAGTTCCATTTTTTTAACATTTTTATTATTATTTCTGCTCATACAAACTTAGTAGGTACACCAGTTCCCTCCCTCCCTCCTATTCCCCCCGACCCCCCTGCTCCCCCTCCCCTCACCCCTCCTTCTCCATCCCCCAGTGCCTCCCCCTCAATCCCTGGAGAATCCTTTAATGTGCCTGCCAGTCTCTCCTCTGGACTCTCCTCTCTGATGATGTACAAGGACCCAGTGGCATTTCCCTGAATCCTTTCCTGTGTTCCCCTAACTTCCATTTCTTTAAGGGTTTGGTTGAGTTCCAAAGTGTCTCTGTTAAGCTTTTGGCCTGTTGATCTATTCCATGTTGAGAGGGCAGTGTTGACATTCCCAAGAATTATTGTTTGGGGGCTGATTTCTTCCTTTAGATGCTGTAGGGTTTGCTTGATGAATGTGGAGGGGCCCGTATTAGATGTATATATGTTCAGTATTGTGAAGTCTTCCTGGTGAATTGTACCTGTGACTAAAATGTAGTATCCATCTGTGTCTCTTATGATTTTTTTTTTTATTTTGAAGTCTACTTTGTCCGAAAGCATAATGGCTACCCATGACTGTTTCCTGGTTCCATTAGCTTGCAGAATTTTTGACCAGCCTTTTATTTTTAGGATGTGCCTATCTTTTGTGGTGAGATAAGTTTCCTGAAGGCAGCAGATTGATGGGTTGTATTTTTCAATACAAGTTGTAATCTGTGTCTCTTGATCAGTGAGTTAATACCATTGACATTTAATGTTATAATGGAGAAATTATTTTTAATTCTGGACATTTTTTATGTTTAGTGGCTTTTGTAAGTGTATTGCTTGACATTTAGGTTTAGGTGGTATTATACTTCCCTTTTGTCCTCCTGCATATGCTTGTTTTATTCTTCAAGCTCGAGCATCATTTCAAGCATTTTTTGAAGGCCTGGTTTGGTAGAGATGTAAGTCTTCAAGTTGTCTTTGTGCTGAAAAACTTTTCTTTTTTCCTTGATCATGATGCATAGTTTTGCCGGGTATATCAGTCTGGGTTGACATTTTTGTCCATTTAATACTTGAAGTACATCTCTCCAAGCTCTTCTTGCTTTACTGTTTCCATTGAGAAGTGATTTGTTATTTTAATAGGTTTACCTTTAAAAGTGACTTTTGTTTCCTTTGAAACTCTCAGCACCTTTTCTTTGTCTTGAATGTGGAGTGTTTTGACTATTATTTGCTGTGGCAAGTTTCTATTTTGGTCATATCTGTTTGGGGTACGGAATGCCTCTTGTATTTGGATGGGCCTCTGATTCTTTAGTTGAGAGAAGTTTTCATTTATGCATAATTCGAAAAATTTCCTCAAGGTGTGGTATTTTGGGATTCTTGCTCTGGTATTCCATGAATGCGCATGTTAGGCTTCTTCAGGGTGGCCCATATCTCTTGAATATTCCTTTCAAGTATCTTTTTGGCTTTAAGAACCTCTTCCATTGAGCTGGTTAATTCTCCCACTTTGTCTTCAAGATCTGAAATTCTATTTTCTGCTTCGTTAGTTCTGCTGATAAGACTCTCTGTTGAGTTTTGGGTTGAAGATAACTTGTCTTTTAGTTCGATTTTAAACTCTGCCTGAGACTGTTTTAACTGCTCTATGTCTGTTTTTGTTTCTCGAACTGTTTTTCTCAACTCCTCCAAGTGTCTGTTGTATTCCTGTTCAAAGTGGTTGATGTGGTTGTTTATCTCCTCTGGGATTTCCTCTTTCATAGTATTAATCATGGTAATGATCATACTTTGAACGTTGTTATCTTGGGTCTGACTTTCTTGGCTATTATCTGTGAATTTGTTCTGGTTGGAATCCATCATTGTGGGGTTAATTCTTTTGGTGGGAGATTTGTCTTCCTGGGTTTTATTTCTCATGGATCTGTACTTTGACTTGGGCATTGTCGTTTTGTCTCTTAAGACCTTTCAGTTTCTGTGTGTTTTTGACTGAACTGGTATTACTACTCTTGGGTAGTTATTACTAGTGCTTGCCTTGTAGTTGGGTTCGTTTGTCTGTTGTTAGTATTATTTCCTAGATGAGGCTATTAGGCTGTTAGTAGATCAGTTAAGTCAGGTTAAGTAGACAGGGGGTGAATATTAGTATATTTTATGATTTAGTATTTTGGTGATATGTGAGGGTTAGTGGTATAATTCCTGGAGTTATATATTTTTGGGGTGGCTGTTTGGAAAAGTTAATCTATACTGATTAATACTAAAAAGGAGCAGTGTGGTTAAAAAAAGAGGTTTACTTATCTTTGGGCTGGATGTGAAGAATCTCTCCCATGTAATAGGATTATTTTAGAGGACTTCAGATGTATGGCCTTTGTCCCTTAGAGCTTTGCCTGGGTTTTCTTTGGATTCTGTTTAATTCGGAGTAGCAGTGTGTCCTCCATGGACCACGAGCGAGGATCCCCGGTGGGTCGGAGGGGTCGGAGGGGCAGAGGGGCTGATGATGATGGCAGAATTCTTCACCTGGGACCTGGGATTGGCTTAGTGCCCACCCAGGCTCCAGGGATGGAGGAACCTGAACAAGTCCTGTCCGGGTCAGGCCGGCAGGCGGGCGGGAGGAAAAAAGGGGGCTAGGGCCCGGGCCTGTGGGCCAGGCAAACCGGAGGCAGCCTGGGTGTTGCCCGGGCTGGCTGGTGGGAAGAGCTGGGGCAAGGGGCGACCTAGGGGCTGTGTAACTCACCTGGGATGGAGGACCAACCTACAGAGTGTCCCGTCTTGGGCCGGCAGGCAGACGGGAGGAACCACTTGTAGATAAGTTTTGATTCAGATTCCCTAGAGACTCCCATTCTTTCAGAGAAACTGTAAATCCAGATAAATACACCCTTCCAGTTGGAATATAGCATATCCATGGTGAGAGAATAGAGAAGTAACTAAATATTAGCTTTGTATTCAAGAAAACATTCAGTCAATTTTCAGGCTACCTAAGGGAAAACAGACCATTTAAAATGACCATAAGGATCCTTTATCTAGGCTTTTTACTAAAATTTTGTTGTAGAAAGAAACTACAGCTTGGTTCTCAGGCATACAAGGCAAGCATTCTCTCACAGAACTACATTCTCAGTCCCTATACATCTTCATTTTAATCATGCCTTTTGTTTACCAAGTTCCTTTCTTGTTATTTTTAAAATGCAGTGCTCAGGGTAGGACAGAAAGCACCATTCTTAGAGCTTATATTTTTAACTACTTGAAAGACTTCTGGAATTTTTAGATTAATGTAAATGTCTCCATACAACATAGGTTTCATGGAAGTACATACATACATAACACTAAGTACAGGAATGTTATATGTACTGCAATCAGCGAGCCTGTATGTTATTTTCATGGAAGTCCATTGCATGCATTAAGATTCATTCTCTGAGTTGTATACTTTCAGAGGTGTGTGTGTGTTCATTGCATGTGTAGTAGAATGCCTTCCTCTATTACTTTCTTTTCTTTTCTTTCTTTCTTTCTTTTCTTTCTTTCTTTCTTTCTTTCTTTCTTTCTCATTCTTTCTTTTTCTCTTTCTCTTTTTCTTTCTCTCTTTTTCTCTCTCCCTCTTTCTCTCTCTCTCTGTTTCTCTCTCACTCTTTTTCAGAGAAAAGATCTCTTACTGAAGTTCTCTGACTGGAAATCACCTGCTAGCCATCCATCTTTAGAGATCTTTATGTCTAGCACACCCAGCACTAGCATGGCAGATGGTGTAAGCCACCAGATTTGCACACTGTGCATGGGTTCCAAACTTGGATCTCATGCTTGTGTGGCAATCATCTTACCAACTGTACTGCGTTCTCTGAATTTTGACAACTGCGTGATGACACATGTCCACTGCTGTGGCATCACTGCTTGAAAAGTCCCATCTTCTTTATAATGATCCTCCCTCTCCCCAAAACTTGGCAACCATTGATATTTTTCAAGAATATTATATAGTAGGAATCGTTATGCCCTGGAGTAGATAAGCTCTTCCTATTGGATGGACCCTTTCACTTGGTCACATTCTAAGTTTGCGATATTTATTTATTTATAAATAATATTTATTTATTATTTATTCGATTGTGCGTGTATGCGTGCGTGTGTGCATGTGTGTATGTGTGTGTGTGTGTGTATGTGTGTGTGTGTGTAGAACCACGGACGAATTCGGGAACCACGGTGAACTGCCTCCACCTCCTCGTTTACTCTGCCCGGGATTCACAGGCTCCGCCCTACCAGGACCAGAAACGCAGGCCGCCCGGCTTCTGCCCGGGGTCTATACGTAGGATCTAGGATCCGAATTCAGGACCTTCCACCTGCAAGGCAGAGGCTTAACCCCTGAGCCACCTCTCCAGCCCCCAGAGCTCATTTCTTTTCAGCAATGAATAGTATTCTGTGCTATGAATATAGCACAATTTATTTCTTTATTTGTCTTGCACAAATATTAACTCTAGTCTTGATCTTATATTCTCATTTCTTTGGTTTTTTTTTTCTAGTTTTACAAGCACAATGAGTGGTCGTCTCTGGCCCCCTCTCCTCTCAACCCTCCTCCCTACCCCCTCTTCACCAATCCATCCCACCACTTCCTTCCATCCTCCTGTCTGCTCCAGTAGGGGTTCAGGCCTCTGTGGCAGATCAAATGGCCCTTCCTTGTGCAGATCCACTGATAGAAGCACTTCTTTTTACCTGTATAACTCTAGGCCTGGAGATTCTCATTGCTTGTAATTATTTCTCTCACTAGATCATCTCTAGTCTCTGGTGGTGTTGATATGTCAGCCATAGTGCAGGTTGAAGAGTACAAGTCTTATGGCAGTGGATTTCTGGATGCAGCAGCCCTGCCTTGAGCAGAGTGTCTTGGTCAATGTGGACTTTCCCATCTTTAGACTCTTAGAATCTTACTGTCCCCTCTTGTGCAAGATATCCTGAGCCCCAAAATGAGAAGAAATCTTGTTGGCCTGATTCTGGCTGAGTGTTTCAAGGTCACTGGTACTCTGTATTCTGTACTTTCGTAGGTACATTTAAAAAAACACTTATTTTCAAATTTTAGGCAGTACTAATAATTTAAAAGTAATATGCTTAAAACATTCTCTTAATGACTGGAATGACATCTAGTCTATTACTAATGGAATTCTGGTCATAAAAGAAGTTTTTAAAAAAAGTCTGTAATAGACAAATAAGTAGATATAAGAATAAAAAGGAATATTCCTGCAAGTTATAAGCAATGAATAGGTCAGATTAAACTTCAGTAAACTGGAAAATTGTCATTTTTTTATCTACACATGATAGATAATAGAATTTCTGGTCACAAAGTCAAAACTACAACCATGGGACACCCAAAATTTCCAGACAAAGATTATTTATTCTAGTCTTAGTTTTAATCATACTCTAAAAAAGTTGTCATGATAATCATACTAATACACAAATGAGTCAAACAAATCATCAAAGTGGTTTTTCTGATTGTAAATACTATCAAATTAACTAATGTTAAATCTTCACCATAGAGATAAAAACTTAAGCACAAGTCAAACTGTTTGGTGCTACATGAGCAAGACACTCCATAGATAGCTACCACCCTTTAAAAGATCATTAATGCCACAGTTTTATCATTCTAGCTAAAGGTCACTGGAAAAACTCAGGAGAAAGCAGGTAATGACAACAAATAATTGTGACTTACTCTTAGACAACTTGTAGCAAATTTGTATCCTCATAATACCAAACTGAATGTGTCCAGAAGCATTTGTTTCTACCACCTTTCCACATTTATTAAGTATTCTTACTTTAAACTGAGCATGCTCATATATGTATGTGTCTACTAACTTTCTTTTCTGAACATGTACTCTATGACTCTAAATAACAGGCTCCAAAAACGTTCCTTGATTTCCTGCTTGCTTATGTGTAGCATGCCCTAAAAAACATCTTATTTTGTTCTGGGAGAGTGTTGTTTTGTGAATTATCCCATGTTCTCTTTATGCCTGTAAGACCTTATTCTTTATTGTTTTATTGTACTCATTTACTTGGCATAAATAAAGGGGGAGTGGGAGAGACTTAAAAATAATGCAAACTAAGTCAGATAACATAATAAAACATTAAGTATCATCCTGTCAATCATTAGTCTCAAAAATAAACACAATCTTGAGCAATTTCCTATGTATTTCTTTCAAGAGTAAAAAATTATACATGTGAGAACTATTTTTCATGTGTGTTTAAAAAAAACCTATGACCTTTGTTACTACTTCTACAAACTTTCCATTTTATCTTTAGATTTATTTGAATATCAAGTGCCATTAGGGGCTGAAACTGTGTATACATTTGACATATTTTTATTGATGACTTTCTTTGTTCCAGTCAGTAAGGGTGAGTGGGTGTGAGAATAAAAATAAAGAGGCCAAAAGACAAGGCCTCCAAAATGGGAGAAGATGAAGGGTGTTGGAGTTCAGCTTAATGGTCAGGAATTTTCATTAGACAAAATCTAGGCAAGGATGGGAAAAACCAGGAGGCGAGGAAAACAGTGAAATCGACTTTCACAACTTTGAGAGAGAACGCATCTGCCCTGTTGGAAGAACAGGATGGCAGGCAGTTTAGTTCGACCAGATTGAGTGTGGACAGTGGAGAAATTAAGGTTAGAGAACAGATCCCAACTACTTGGGGAAATACAGGCTATAGCTGGAATTTGATGTACTCTACAACTCTAGCAGGAGCTATTGGTACTCAAATGTTTATAATTCATGGAAGAAATAACATCTCAGGATCAAAAATCTCAGTGTTGATAAAAAATTTCAGAAACTCAGGATTTTTCAACTGTTTGCTCTGATACTTTGACTCAGACGATTGGTTACACGAGAATGTCCTGTGTTCTAGAAGATTTTCTCTTCCCACTCAATACTGGGAGCATGCCTCCTCCAACCGTTTCAATAAAAAATGTCTCAAACAATGGCAGAAACTCAGTTTGCCCCAGTTTAGAACCATTGACTTTGTCCCTTGTTTCATGTGTGTTTAACTGTGCTTGGTAAGGTCAAAGTTAAGTTGTACAATTAGATGATCATATAAAGTATACATAATTAAATACATATTATTATATGTTAAATTATATTTTATATTATATACAAGTAAATATAGTAAGTAAAATAATATATAATTGTATTTATTGTATAGAACACATATTATATATAATATTACATATTATGTTTTATGTTATGCTATGCTATATTTAACACATGATGTGCATATGAGGGGTTCATACACATGGAAATCTCAAAGTTTCTTTTTGAATCAGCTAGATTTACTCTTCTTCATAGATAAAGAACTTGATTTTCAGAAGGGTGAGATAATTTGAAGTCAGTTTATGACTTAAACTCAGTTCTCCAAATATGATTGGTTTTAAAATGTGGAGACCATATTTCTTCAGATATTCTTTGTTCTAAACTGTTAACTTAGGACATATTTAAGGATAATTTGAGCATACCACAAACCATAAATTTTCTGAATTATGGTAACAAAATGTTAATATATATTATTTGATATAGAAGCGTGGTCTCTTAATCTGGTATAATCTCTTTATGGACAGGAATAAAAGAGGGTTAACATTAAATTGAATAATTCTATCTAGTTCCTTGATTTTTGAATAAGACACATAGAGGAACTTGTAGTCACAGGTTTTAGAAATAGCTTTCTTATCGAACCTCACTGGAAAGTTCTTGATCTGTAAGGTTTTCTGCTTGTTTTTAAATAATCAAGTGACTGGTTACTTCAGTCTTCATGTGATCATTGAATGTGCACAAAACAGAAAGTACATGTACAAAATGCATATGAAGTAATGAAAGATTAATGACATAATTATAAATTACTCTTTCTTCTTTTGGATGTTTTTCCATGAAAACCCTTTTTTTCTTCCATGTGAAGAAACAAATAAAAATTTAAAACTTTTCCTTTTCCTAGTATCTCTACTTCTCTTTTATGTTGTTTCCTAGCATTCTCTTAATTAACTTATTTTTGACATTTCTCATATTTTTAACCTGTTTTATAGCTTCGTGTGTAATTTACAAATTCCTTTTGACAGTAACCACCTCACAAAGACAAAATCAAATTCATATATATAAGCACACATAGGAAATGAAGCAGAATAAGGTCAAAAGAGAATGCTGAAGGTCAACTGGTCAACTGAGATATTTATAGCTTTTCTTGGGAGGCTACATTCAGGATGAGCTAAGAGAAATGAATAGATTCAGAATTAGGTCTTTGTTCCTATTTCCTTATAGTCAAAGTTTATAACTTAGCTATGAAAATCTACTCATCCTCTAAAAACTCTCTGGGGTATATTGAAATGTCAACATTATTAAAGAATAAAAGAAGTATTGCATAAGTAATTTAGTATTTGCTCCTTGTCAGCATAGTTGTCTTTTCAAGGTTTTTAAAATGTGTCCTAGGGATTGACCCAATGATTTGTGAATTTCAGTGTTCTCTCTACCACTAATTAATTATACCTTTAACCCATCAAGAACTTTGACACTATTAAATATCTGATCACAATAATGATCAATAAGAACAAAATGTGTATGAAAATCCTATGATAAAATCCTTTTGCTTTGCATGCCAGTCGAAAAACTAATTAATTGAATAATGGCTGTAGAAATAAATATCTGGCCCTTTTCTGTGAATCTTCTGTGGGTTTAGCTAATTTTTAGAATACAGCATGCAGAAAAGACAATTTGTTCTGCACACAGTGTTCACTGTGATGCCAGTGGGGTGATAGGATGGAGTTGAGGACAACAAAGAAGAAACGAAATACACAGCATGGTGGAAGGTTCTCAAAGGAGACACAAAGGCACCCTAGTGTTGAAAAGGCTCGATTCTCTTTCTCCATCAATTTCTATTTTGCACAATTTTCTCTTTTGATGTCTGTGAAGTGCCAACTACAATTTGTTGGAAAAGATTTTTTTAACAAATGAAAATAGCAGAAGGCAGTTCCTAGAAAAAAAGAGGATTATGAGATTATATTATGCATTCATATTACAGATTCATTTTGAAATATTGTTGTTTTTCAGGCACATTAATTGGTAAAAAGCATACTCATAAGTTCTAAATGGTATGAAGTTATCAACTTATATCTCATCTCTAGCCTTCTTATGCTAACACATATAAAAAAATAGAAGACTAATGAAGCTAAATTTCTCAACAGTCTATCATCAACGCACACAGGAACTAATATATGAATTTGGACAATTGACTCATGCATTCAGTGACTATGAATTGAAGTCAGTCAGTGACAGGCATTAGATTTTGGGCTAATAATACATTATATTAGCATTCTGGATAAAGAGATCTTTCTGACATTATTCTAAAACAAGCAAATTTTGTAAACAAGTACATTTATGTTATCCAGTGACAGATATTATGAAAAGAAGTAATGAAATAAAAAGAATCAAGGTGTCTAAAGAAATGAATAGGTACTTTGTTTATGTACATACATGTGTGCGAGACTCAACATCAGAGGGAAATAACAGGACTGATATTCCCAAGGCACCATCTACCTTTTTCTTTAAGTCAGGGTTTCTCACTAATCTGAAGCTTGCCAAGTAGGCTAGGCTGTCTGGCCTGTGAGCCACAGGACTCCTTTTGTTTCTGCCTCCCCAGCAATGGGATTGCAAGCATACACTAATACATCTGGCTTTTTTCATACACGATTTTGGAGATTGAACTAACACACTCATATTTCCAAAGCAAGCATTTACTGAGTAAGATAGCTCTCCAGCCCTATGAATATATATCTCAAAGCAAGTTATGCTTGCTCTGAATGTTTTCTTGATCTTGAAATGTTGATTTGATCATCAACACACAATGAATGTACAAAGAAACTACTAAGCATCATGAACCCAAAATATATTTGCAAAACAATGAAGAGACCAATAAAGAGTGAGGTCTAGAGTTAAGGTGTGGAAGGAGATGCAAGAGATGATATTGGAGCTGTAATATGGTGCTGGGTTATATGGTGGTATACTATAGAACATTACAAAGGTTCTGAAATTATTTCTTATTCTAGCTATGAAGTCATTGAATAGTGCAAAGCAGAGAAATGGCATCATGATTTCATCAGCAACGCTTCTGGTATGCCGAGTTTTTTAGAACTATCAAGTCTTGAACTACAGCTGAAGTAAGAGAGTTGACAAGAACCAGTGACCCTTTGGTTTCATGTTGAAGGCTAAGCCGTGAGTGTCTAGTCTAGATGGATTATATGTAAATTTCATCTATGTAAGGTAATGCCAATAGGAATTCATTTCTGTCCTCAAGCAATGTTAGAACTGGGTATTTTCCATCTCAGGCAATGCCAGGCCATAAGACAGAGGTAATGGTCCTTTGCACCATATCTTCAGTGTTTGTTTAACATGAGATCAATGATCTTTTTCAATCCATTGTAATGAAATGTTTTCTGGTGAACTGTAAGTACAGTATACACACACACACACACACATATATAGATATATTTAGTCTTGTATAAGTGCAGAAAGTTTGTGCTGTATACAATGCAGCCATCACTTAGCTAAATTCCCAGAAATTTCTGTACTATAGGCAAACAAGCCTGATACCAGCTGAAATGAAGGATTAGCCTGCTGTAACATTGATTTACCAAAGCAAAAGAGTCTTCTCAGCATTGATGTCAGATGTAACCTTAGCATTCATAGAAAATTATTTTGCTTTGGAAGGATAAATAAAGAAAAAACTGGTGTAATACTATCACAGAGACTGAATCAAGTATGACTTTTCCATTGTGGGTCATTCAAGGTTAAAAAGCATAGTGGATAGATGGGTGAAAGCGGATAATGACATTGATTCAGATACAAATTGTCATAGTTAGGCACAAGTGTCAACTTGATGGTTGAGGGTTTGAGCTCTGGGCACATTTGTGGAAATTAGTGGAGTTGGGCCCAGAGCACACCTGAAGGAGATTGTGTAGGTGATGGGGAGGGCCCAGTCTATGGTAGGTGAGATTAGGCCCTGGAATAAAATACAGAGAGCTGGTTGAGGCAGTTGGCATCTTTTTGTACACTTGGCCAGACATGCTGGTTTGGCAAGTAAGTATCATCCTTCTCTCAGCCATTACATAGAGATGGTATGGCCAGTTCCCTTGGCATAGTATTGTTGTGTACTCTCCTGTCAAGCTGGACTGAAAACTGTAACCAGACTGTCATAAGGAAATAAATCTCTTGTTCCCTTAAGTCCTTTGATGGTCATTTATCAGCAACCATGCAGGCAAACGGCAACACAAATTCAGATATAATTCTCAATTATCTAACCTGATTTTCTATTTCTTATACCTGCTCTGTTAAAAGTGATTGTGAAGAGAAGTACAAATGTCAGTTCACATAGAGGTATACAATTAGACAATAAATCAGTAAAAAAAAAAAAATTACATGCAGCCTCTACCTTTGCTTCTATTAAACTGGCATAAGTAGACATTCTATCTATCTATCTATCCATCCATCTATCTATCTATCTATCTATCTATCTATCTATCTATCTATCTATCTATCAGTTTACATATAGAAAGTCAAAGAGAGGACTTGATAGCTTTGTAGAAGAGAAAGTAATGTAACGAACAGGGAACAGAGCTTGGACATACGTTGATGTGAAGCAGGGAAACTGAACACTCTTTCATTATATTTACAAAACTATGATGTGAACATGAGATATTCTGCTAATCCATCTCCTACACTTACACTACCATGAAGATATGAAAGAAAGTATCCCTAATTTATCTTGTGGTGCCCCCTGGGAAGTGCAATGCCTCCTTATGGTTCCAACTGTTTTCCCTAAGGGCCAGGTAAGAAAGACCCAGGCCAGGAGAAAATGTGGACAAGATATTAAGAGATTAGTTTTCTTTTCCTGTAATACTAAGTCGAACTTCCTAATAAGAGAGCAGGTGTTTCCTATAAGAAAAAAAAAGAGTCTAATTTACAAATACTAAATATTCCTGACGCTTGAGAAAAATATGTTTTATGAATTGACTCAAAGTAAATTTCTATTAACTATTCACTGGGGAAATGGCCAATTAAGACAACTGGTTGGTCATAGTATGACAGGGACACTTTCTAAGCATTGCCCACAATTAAAAATGAAAGAAAAAAGAACTAATATATAGGATAATCAATTAAATATTTAGCAGTAAAACACTTGGCTTTCTAGACTGTGGTCTTTCTTAGCATGCATTTCTTTCCTAGAAAAATCAGAAAGAAGTTTTATGTGTGTGTATAAAGGAGAATACCTGGAAAAAGAATCAGCAGACCTAAAGCTTGTAATTCTCTCTAATGTAAAACAGTCATTCATAATAGCATCTCTAAGTTTTTCTTTGTTTTTTTTTTTATTCTTTTCCTGTTCTCCTGTCTGATTTATCCATTAGGCGACTTTTCAATCTAAGACAAGAAGCCCCAATTTCTCTGTTTCTCAAAGAGTATATTTGAGCTATTTCTCAGCTTAAATGTGTGATGATGTGTGATGGCCATTACTTTCATTCTATGAATTGCCTTCTAACTTCAGCACAAGGGTGTGTTTAACTCCCTCCCCTTCCTTAATGCCTACTTGGTCCTGATACATTACATTTGAGAACAAGGTAGTCTCATCTTTGAGCATAAGAACATAGTGGTGAAAAAATAGTGAATCTCCATTCTCTCTCCTTGAAATTTCTTCAACTACATATGCTATTTGCTCAGTCTTTTTCAAACTAAGAGATCACCTGTTGATAGCAGTGATGTGCTTTCGAGCCTCAAGCCTTAAGATAACAACTTTCCTTAGTGTTTTCTATCTTGAAGCTTTGCTCTTCCCATATGTACTCTCAATCTGGTTATTATGTTTACCTTGTTCTGCCACCACCACCACAAATAAGTTCTATGAGGGCAGAATTTCCTCTGCTATTCTCTTTGTTTCTCTGTCTCTTCATAATAAATCCCCTAGCACAACAGCATGAAACAGGCTGTCAACATACCTGGAATGTGAATGAAGATGACTGTTGATGGGTAACCAAAGAGCAGCCCTGAGCCTTGGGCCCTGAAAAGGAAGCAAACCTTAACCCAGACATTGTCCTGTATTATTTAACCAGCACTCTTCAGTGGGAGCATCCCATTGCATAACCATTGCATTTATTTTTAAAGAGAGGACTGTCTCTAAACTTTTGGTCCCATGTTTATTGTTAGTAGCTCAGTTGAAGAAGCACCTAGGGTACCAAGTCCATATAGTGCCAGAACCTGGTGGCATTTGTTATTGTTATTAGTGTTGCTGGTTCCATTTTTTCTAATGTAGTATTTGTAAAGTGCTAAACAAGCTAACCAAATAGGTATTGCATCATTTTGAAAATCCCTGCATAATCCACAGGGAAACCAAACACAAATATTCTGCTTTTATTACATGGGGCCCCAATAACTATTCAATGACTATAGTTTCCTTGGGGCTTTTTCAAATGCAAGCCAAAGGAAGTCGGGCTGAGTTGAGAGAGAGGCTTTTAAACCCTTCCCTCTTGGTCTGCAATCATTACAAGCTGTGTAGTAAACCATATATAAATGATCTAATATATGGCAATCTATTTTATCAATCTATAAAAATCAGTAAGTTTTACCATAAATATTCCAAAGTTTCTAAACCTGAATAACAATTCTCCCTCTCCTGGAAGGACAATTGTTCTGTGTGGAAAATAACTATCAGTTCACAATAGACCCAATTCTTTCTGAAACTATCTTTGAAGTTTCTCCTGAGTGAATCTCAACCTGTAATGAATAAATTCCAGATGCTTAAGGATAAAGAGTATCTTTGTTTACACTATTCTTTTCTGTTTTTCTGGAGCCATTGATCTTGACTTACTTTTTTAAATGACAAGATTCATGTTCTCACTTGGAAAATTTGACAAAAAAAATGATTCTCATGACAGCTGGGAAGATGACTGATGACTCAACAATTAAAGTACTTTCCTGCTTACCGCACAAGCTAGAGGACGAGAGCAGATTCGGAAGCCCGTGACCATGTAAATGCCTGGTGGGCTTCGTGAGACACTGCAGTGAGGCTCATGACATCTGAAGACAGACACTGTCATTACCTCAGGTAATGTGGAAAAACTAGCAGAGATTATTCAAAATATCAATTTTGGGGCCTCTACACACATGCATGCACATGTATTATACCTCACCCACAAACAAAAGAAAATGGAAACCTAATGTTTCTTATGAAGACACAGGAATTTTGCCATAGACATCTTTTCATTTGATTTGTTTGTAAGACTAAGGAGGAACTTCCACTGAAGTTTTTGATCTTGAAAATGTCAATATCTCTTGATATCTGGAAAAGTATTTATTAGGTAAAACTATACTAATTGAACATATGGCAAATTATCAAATTTGGTCCTTGGTAGATGAAGGTTTGTCAGTGAAAACATGAAATAAGATTTGAAAACTATGTTAATGGCTATATTTTCCAAGAACTAAAAGTTGAATGCAGTATTCATGCATGTGGTTTTAAATTTTGAGATATCCAAGATCATTGTTTATGAACAACTGAGTAACAGCTTTTGTTATGTTGGAACTGGTAGTTTGGAAAAGCAGAGGATGAAGTTTAAATAGGCATGTCTTCAAATTCTAGCTTTTATATTTCTAAACATTAAGTAGAAGTTAGTGATGGTTACTAAAAATGCATAATTTTTTGTGGGTAATTACTAGTCAAAAGAGTTGTTTTCTAAGGTAGAGAAAAAAGATGGCAAGTTATTTCTAAATGGATAAGATTTAAAATGCAGAGTTTTGGGAGGCAGAGTTATGTCAAAAGTAAAACTATTTTAATATGCAAATGTGGTTAATGAAGAATGGGTTAAATAAATCGACTGCTTTACATTTCACAAATAAATATTGTACCCATAGTATTTATACTGGAAGTCATAATAATTCTAAAAAACAATATCATGGATAAATTATGCAACACATTTTATTAGTATATGACCTACTTTTTCCTTAAAATAGATTGTATATTTGCTACTTTATATTTATGTATTAATAGTAACATTTATGAAAAAATGTACTTTGAAAAGACTGTTAGTTTTGACATTGAAATAATAAGTGGCAAACCCTTTTCCTATTGGCATCATAAATGTTCACTTTAATCTCAGATATCAGATAGTCACATAACCAAGTATTGTTCTAATATGGACTATTTTAGTCAGTAAGTCAGCCTAAAAAAGGTTATGATAAAAATTAAAAATTGAAATTTATAGTATTCTTGCCCACTTTAGGTGAAGAAAGTTTTTAGCAAAGTTGGGCCATACAGAAGTCAGTCAAAGTATCTATGAATATTGATTGTCTACATGACTAGGCTCCTGCAGTGACAACAATTTCATTTCTTGTCATTGAATTTTTACCTTTTAAGGTCCAGATAACATATTTGTAGTAGAACTTTGCCCAAGTTCAGTTTACTTTTTAAAAATATCAATAGAAAACATAATTCTGAATAAACTAAAAGATATGTCTTCCTCAGACAGTTAATGGGATGGGAACATTATGCATAGAATACAGTAAATGACTAAGTAAAACTTCCAAGGAGAACTTGCTAGAAGCTGTAGGTAAGTCAACATATAAATACATATACAGTGCTCAGATTTTAAAAGTGCATATATTGATGCATACACAGAATACCTCTACTATTCACAAGGATAAGTTCTAAGAATCTCAATGCAAACCTGAAACCATGGATAGGTTCTGAATGATTTTTCCAATATATTCATGCCATCTATGATTAATTTAGAAGTTAAGAACAATAAAAATTTAATTAGTAAAGTAGATAGTTATAACAATTTTTAGTAATATATTATTATCCCCATCAACATTTCTTAATTCCCCATTACACTAGAGCAATATTGAGTTGAGCTTCATTAAAGGTAACTAAAACCTTGGAGAACAAACCTGAAAATAAAAGGGAACAACTGTGTGTATGTGTACGTGTGTATATATATGAGTGTGTATGCATGTATGTATATGTGTGTATATTCATACACGTATAAAATTCTCTCATACTATTCTCTGTAGAAAGATAAAGGTAAGGCAAAAAACATTCTTTCTGCTAGCAAAAGTGATAGAAATATCTATATCTTCTTCAAATTCTCTACACTAAATTGTTATTGAGTTATCTATTAAGTAGAAAAAAGATATCAATAGATTGCTGTGAACTTTCAGGTAGTAACCTTAAGGGCTAAGAATAGAGATAACAAGTCAGGTATACAATAGCTTTAAAATTCCATTTTAAGTACGGTTAAGGATGGAGGAGGAGACACTGAAATCCAAAGAGCTTTTCTTCTTTTCTTCTTTGAGTTTGTTTTTAAATCTGGGGACTAAGGAATTACTGTGAACTTCCTTTGACTGATTTAACTGAGAACAGCCTTTGTAAGGGATCATCACAAGATGACAAAGTTCACACACCAGGGATGCTCAAAGCAGTTCTCTCAGCCTTATCTTGCACCTTTTCAAAGTCACTCACTAGGGGATAGACAAAGAGCAAAATCATCTCAAGGGTGGACAAAGAGCAAGATCATCTCAAATTCTCCCTGTTTACCTATAAACACAGGAAGTTCATACTTGTTGGGAATTAAAGCTGATGTCTATCTTTTGTGACTTGAATTCCACAAGTTGACAAGGAACCAAGTGAAAAATACTTTCAAGAACATGGATATTGATGACTATCTCGCTGACTCCAGTCCCACTTCATTTAGACTCTGGAGTCGCCAGACATTGTGTGTGAAATACAACTTTTTATCTGTCTGAAAAGAAAGATCCATTAAGCAAATGAACAATGCAAATAAGAGTTCTGGAGTTAGACTTTTCACTGAAGAACTGACCTTTCCTAGGATCTGATTTAAAACACCTTGTTAATTTATTGGTAATTTATTTATTGTTATCCCAGAACTAGTATCTGTCATCACATCCTTATTTGAGTTTGTTTTTAAATCTGGGGACTAAGGAATTACTGTGAGTTTCCTTTGACTGACTTAACTGAGAACAGCCTTTGTAAGGAACCATCCCAGGAGGACAAAGTTCACACACCAGGAATGCTTGTTATCTACAGGTAAAGTGAATGCCTCTGAAGGGACCAACCAATGCACATATTTACTGCCCATATTGCTACATGATTTTTCCAGCACTATCTACCAAGTCTTATCCCAAATTCCAGGAACCAAAGCTTCAGAGGCTAACTAGCAAGGCAGGTGCTGTTTACAACCCTCTTTGTTGCTGTGATGATCCTGAGAAAGATGTTTCTCCTTTTATGGTCAGCATTTTTGTGGTTAACGGTGAGATTGAGTTGGTAAAAGCTTTATCTAAAAGAGAAACAGACACAAGAATGCAAGAGCTACTTATGGGATTTCAGATGTTATTTTATTTTTAATTTTTCAGCATATCCCAGGAGATAAATGAATTAATAAATTGAGACTCAAGAGGTTATGCAAATATTTTAAGGTTGAACAGTTGACTAGGCAAAGAATCCCATCTATGAATCACCTCACTGGTCTCTGTCAGTCCATCATATCGTTCACGGACACTGTTGCTCACCTACTATGTGCAACAAGAGCAGTTCTTGGCATAGATCAGCAGCATAGCATCTCACATGCTTTCACTGGCAATGTGTGTATTTGCACTAAGATACAACCTACTGTGGGCAGCAATCTTGTCCTCTTCACATGGGCATCCAGAAAAGCTGGTATAGACCCTCATATAGTGTGGTTTGATACACTATGAATAAATGAATTGATTTGGAATTAGAGGGACTAAACTGTAAGTCAATTGTCTGCTTTCTGGAAGTGATATTGTTATGGGCTTTTTATGTATAGGTTCTTGTATCAGGGAGTCAAGAATGGAAAGGAGAACACTCATGGAAAATAAAGGCAGAGTTTATTAGAGGAGAGAAAGAACAGAACTTGCTGACATAAAGTTCGTGGGGGATCCCAAAGTTGCCTCTGGCTTGTCTACTTTTGTGGGAGTTCAGGCCTCTGTGGCATACCAAGTTGCTTCTTTTGGGGCCACCCCACTGATAGGAGCATTTCCCTTCACTTATCCAACTTTAGTCCCCAAGGCTTCACTGTAGTAGGAGGATGGGATTGATGGAGGATGCAAGAGAGAGATGATGGAGGGAAGCAGGGTAAGTATTCAATATGTTTGTAAAAGTAGAAAAATAATAAAAAAAAGCAGAGTAGACAAATCTTGGGATCCACAGAAGCAGGCAGGTAGGAGTGTTGAGGGAGTGTGATAGAACACTTGATATCCCCTTGAGAAAAGGAAGGGAAGGGGCATGGATGGGAGGGGGATGGAGAGAAGCAGGGATAAGTACTCAATATGCTTGTAAAACTGAAAAAATAATTAAAAAGAAAAAGTTCATGAGGGGTAAGAGAGCCAAAGATGGTTGACAAGGTCAGGAGTATTTGTAAATCTGGGCAAGTCCAGGAAAAGTAGCTTTTTCTCATTGGTGAGTTCTAGTTTCTGTGAACCCGATTGGGGTTTCTACTTCCCTACATCTTATTGGTTGACTCATAGCCCAACTCTGGCCATGACTTCTGGGCTAGATCTCCTGGCTGAGCCATTTCTTCTGAGGAATTAGCACATTTGCATTGAGTACTCTCCAAGGGTACTTCATATCCCATCATAAACAAAGGCTTATGGGAAGTTGGTGACTTTATTTCAGTGGGGAATTGGTGCCAACTTTCTGCACAGCTGTGGAGCGACCTTCCAAAGTCAGCACCTAACTGCTCTGTTTAAAACTGCCAAAAAGAAGCTAGCTAAAAATCCTATAACATAAATTGCTTTTTCTCTCATTGTAGCACAAGGATGGTATATATATTACCAAAACCTATTTAAATAAGAGGAAAGAGAGGCCTGGCAGGGCAGGCCTGTAATATCAGAATACTCAGAAAAGGCAGGAAGATCTCAAGTTCTACATCTTCTTGAGCTTCAGAGCGAGTTCAAGGCGAGTCTGAAGGATTTAGTGAGACTCTCAAAGTGTAGACAGGCCCGGGATTGTATAAATCAGTGATAGAGCTGTTGTTGATATGCTCAAGACTGTAGGTTTAATTTCTAGTACCAGAAATAAGTTCTTAAATACCAAAAATTTTTATCTGATACAATGGAAATTAAACAGAAAGGGTTCTGGGAGTCTCATGCAGGGCAAACTAGGTAGAATTTTAGAAATCATATTCAAGGTTAAGCACTAATCCATAACATGACATTACATATCTTATCACATTTATGAAAATATGAAAAGATGTGTTACATTATGTTGTGTTGTGTTGTGTTATGTTATGCCATATGAAGCAGCTCTCATCTTATGAGTCACGTGAAAGAAAAGGGCTTTCTCTGGATCATGGCAGAAAGAGTAATACCAGAGAGGTTCACAGCTTGAGAAATATCATATTGAGTCTTCTGAATCCCAAAGTGAGAACACAGGGACATCGGGTGTGGTAGCTGCAAGGAACTGAATTCTGTGAATGAAAGAATGCACTTGGAAGGGGACCCGAAATTCCAGAATTGTTTCCTGAGACTCTAAACAGAGAACTGACCACCCAGTGCCAGACTTCCCAGCTACAGACCTGCAAGCTGATAAATGAGCATATGACAACTTGCTTCCTAACAGAAAACTAATATAGGGCCATAATCATGTGTATAGGCTGATATTCACTAACCTTCTTAAAACTGTTAGAGTCTTTAAAAAGAATCACCCTGTGTGTTCTCAGGATCCAACAGGAAAGAGCTTTGCTATCCAATCATATGTTTACATTATGCAGTTATAAGCTGTTTCCACCACATGAGAGTAGATAAGTATTCTCAGTATTTAATGTATTCTATGGGCTTTCATCCGTATTAAAGAAGTGATTGCTTTTGTTTAGGGGGAGGGGACGTTTTAATGATCTATGAGAGATACCAGGGCCTTTGTGTGTGTGTGTGTGTGTGTGGTTTTATTCAACTTCCCCCAAATCTTGACTCAGACCCTGTCACATTGAGAAAAAAATAAGTGACTTTCTTTTCTTCTTTCATGTGTTTCGAGTTTAATAACATATGCTGTTTATATTCGGTTTCTATAGAGAGTTCCTTTTTGTCTTGTAAACAGTTGCAAAGATTTACCTAGAGCTGCATGGATTTCCTCTTTCTTTATCCACCCACCACCTCCCCCCTTGGAAAGTTTGAGTAGTTCTAAGGATTAGCAGCAGCTTAACTTCAATTATGTTTCGTGATAGATAAATGTGGTTATTGTTCCATTTTGGCTCTCCAGGATAGTGTAAAATTAACCAGTTGTCTCATTCTTCCTGGCGTCAGCTCACAGCCCATGTCTCAAAGGTTACTTCTACTTGTGTCTCCCTGACTTGTCAGAAAGTCTGTAAATGAGTCCTCTGTAAGTAATGAGATTCTGGGGTCAAGTTACACTTCTTCCAAATGCGTTAGTTTCTTCTGGAAGGGATAATTGGCTCCTCAAACTTAAGGACTTAACATATGACAGGTATTTAACTACTGAAATAATATATGCTATTTTGTAGGTATTAATATTTCCATAATTTAGGTAAGGACACTGATACTCAAATGAGTTGAGGAACTGTAAACATTTATAAGCTACTAAGTGGAAGATCAGCGTAGAGCTTGATCTAGGCTGAGTCCATATGGTTGACATTTAGGTCACTGCCAAGTCTCCTAAATTGCCATAGTATTATCTATGCTTTGTTTCCTAGAGATTATTCTCTCGAATCTGCCATTTTGAAATCTAATATAACTTCTATATATCTATAATATATGATAATAGATATAATTATAGATATATATACAATAGCTTGATAGACCTTTAAATCAAATATGTCAAAATAAAACTGCACATTCATCTACACTGTTGCATTTTAAATATTTGCTATTATTGTGTGCATGGGTGCATGTGTGTATATGCATGTGTGAACATGTGAGTATTAGCATGGGGGTCAGAGGACAACTTTTAGAGTCAGTTTTCTTCTTTCACATTTTATTGTGTTTTGCTCTTTCTGCCCTTTGACTCAGCATACTCTAATTTATATGGCCTGGGAGATTCTGAGAAATTGTCCTGGTTCCAGTTCCTATTTTGCTGAGATGACAGATGCTGGCAGCCACATCCAACTTTTGTTAGGCAAACTCCTATACCTGCCCAGCCATCTTATCAGATCCTGTGCTATGTATTTAACCTAAGCCTTCTCCTCAAAATAATGTGTTCTATCATTCCTACATACTATATACCACTATTATTTAATGGGGCTTCTATATTTTGTCTCATGCCTGTAATCCCAGAAATTGGGAAACTGAAATGGGTGTGGGGGGGACTGAAATGGGCTAAATAGTAGGTCCAGGTAGACAGCACTGAATTGAAAAGTCAGACCCTATCTCAAATACACACACAAACACACACACATGCATGCATGCACACACACACACACACACATATAGATTTATAACTATATATATATAAAACTATACATATATATACATATATATATATATGTATATATAAAACCATGTAGCTATATAGCTACATTTAAAATCCAGCTTGTTGGGCACACTTGTCACTCTTATGGTTCAATGATCACCCCAGGCAAGTGTGACATAGCCAGCACAGAGTGCTAGAACATTTCTGTCATCCCAATATGTTGTGTCAGATGACAATGTCACAGAGACACAAAACAATAGCTAAACACCACACATGCATTAATAATGTAAGCAGAAGTGAGCCACATCTCATTCAGCCTAGGTACTCAAACTTTACAATTTCTTCAAGCTACTAGGATCCATTGTTTGAATGTGTTAAAATTTCTCATTTATTGCTTCAGTTTTCCATAGCAGTTCAGTAATCAGATCTGACAGGACATAGAGAAGTACCTATTTGTCTTTGTTAGAGGATCAGACTTTTCAACAAAGTGACAAAGTAAACGATCTAATGGAAAGGAAGATTAATTTTGGCCCATGGTGTCAGATACATTCCAAAGACTTGGGCTATACTGATTTGGAGCCTATGGTGAGGGAACAAGATAGTGGTAGGAACATGTGGCAGAGACTCCTTACCTTGTGGTGAACAGTTAGCAGAAAAAAAGAGAGGAAGTGATCAGAAACCAGGAATAATCTTCAAAGACATGCACCTTCATAAAATAGCATCAAGTACTTATTGCAAAATGTATCAAATACAGCATTAGTGAAGCTTGAAATAAACTGATTGATCTGGTAATAGCCCCAAATCAAGCTTCACTTTTATTGGTTGCAACACCTAACTCTGAGTTGGGTCTCACTGCAAATGTTAGATAGGTCTTGTTGGAAACTACAATTGGTCCACTAATCATGAAGTTAGTTAGCAAAGTGCTCTGAAAGCTGCTTTGACCCTCAGTCATTTGACTCTGTTTATCCCACTTTTTTGTCAGTCTTAATGTAACATAAACTTTTTTGATTTTCACTTCAGCAGTGAGCCTCTGAAGAATTTCATGTGTTAGAACCAAAAAAAAAAAAAAAAAAAAAAAAACACGTAAGAATAGCAATATGATTCAATGGGTAAAGGTGATCTCTGTGTACCTGACAAGCTGAGTTCACGCCTGAGAACCCACACGAAGATCAAAGGAGAGGACTGACTCTACAGAGTTGTCTTCTGAACTCCACATATATAATATTGCACATCCATGAACCATCAGACACAATAATAATAAAGTTACACACATGCACCTTGCTAGGGACTAGAAAAATACTTGACAGGAATTGATTTGTTGGTTCTTACATAGATTTTATTCATATTTTGAGCACATGAGCAAGGCTGGAGGGTTTGTTTGTTATAGTTTATGTACCCTCAAATAGTATGAATGTTCCCCTCTATTATCTGTGATAATAGAAAAAATTGCTAAAGTACTTATGGAAAGCACTTTGTCTTAGTTGTATCACTTAAATGAGATATTTTTTCTAGAAAACTTAAATCAGCATGGAATTGTATTGCTAACAAAAATCAACATTGGAAACAGAGTTAACTTATTATTGTTTTTCTGCTACTGAATTTACTATATGACATTTGTCTCACCAATATACATCTGTTCTCCAAGGCCCTTGTCTACACACTTGGATGAATAGTTTTCTAAAGAATAGAAATAAAGGAATGATAAACACATGTTGCTAAGGTAAACATGTATGTGAATATCTTTTATTTTCTTACTTTAATTATTAGTATGAATGAATAATGTTATTTCTCTTTCTCCTCTTCTTCTTTCTTCCTCTTCCCCTTTTGGTTTCCTTTAGACATTCTGTTATGCTTTGTTTCCCCCCCCCTCAAGTTTGTAGTTTATATATGATATTCCTTTCATCTTCCATTTTACCCCATCCTGTAGTATCCTACCTATGATACATAGAACACTGTCAAGCACTGAACTAAGGCACAAGAAAGCAACTGTTGTGCACAAAGAGGACATAATATTGCCTGTAATGCCTCCAAGCTCTTAATTCTAAATTGCATTTGAAATAACTGCAGTCTTAGGTTGAAAGGTTAAAATTGTGATATTTTTTGGCAGACAGCATGCTTTCAAAAGACCTCTTCTCTGTGTGTATATCAAAAGGTTTCATCATGCAGTGGACTGACTGACCACACAAATTAAAAGCTGACTGACTTGGCAAAAGTTCATCAACTTTCTGGAAAACATTTAAAATTAAATAGGGGATTTGTCTTGAATTCATATTATGTTGTCACAAAGATATTCTGATGCTTTATGTGCTTTTTATGAGCAATAAAATGTAGTTAAACCCTTTCTTATCACTGTTTTTGAACAAATTGATTGTTTAAAGGTTGTATTTAGGCAATTTTAGAGCAGCCATGCTGGGATGGTTTCTGAAGGTCTTTGAAGGTCATCCCCAGGGCTGGGATTACCATAAAGGAATACGCCCTTCACTAACTTGCCCTAAGCCTCAACTCATGAAAGAATATGGAGATTAGTTCTATATTATAGATAAACCCTATCAGGAGTTGGGCTCAAAATCAGCTGGGTTGGGCCCCAATACACACAGACCAGTAAGATGTAGAGGACCAAAAGCTACAATCAGGTTTGCATAAATTGGACCTAACCAATGAGGAAAAGTCATTTCTCCCCAAGGTTGTCTGTCCTTGATCCTCAAGGCACTCTATGTCTGCAGTCTGTGAGTTCCGTTCTTTCTCTCCTCTAATAAACTCTGCCTTAATCCTCTATGCGTGTTCTGGTTTCAATCTTTGATTCCCAAACACAAGAACTTGGACACACACAGACTCCAGATTGATCCTGTAACAATTATGTTATGGAGGTGTGTGGTGGTCTGAAAATGGACCGCAATGCATGGCCACAATTTAGCCTATGAAACCTGTGAACATGTACCACGCCCAAAGAAGTGTGTAAATGTAATCAAGTTAAAAAGAAATCGGGAGGCTCTCTTGGGTAATGTAGGTAGATCTTCCAAGAGTCAAAAAGCAAGACCACAGTGCAAAATGAACAACAGAAGCAAAGCATGGAGTGATAGAAGACTGTGAGACCCTTGCCCTAAAAGAAACCTCACAATGGAAGAAAAATTCACAAAGCAGGCCAGTTCAGGCCCACAGTATAGCCATTGCTTATAGTCATTCAGGCATAACTGTTGTTAGTCATTGCTTATAGCCATTCAAGCATAGCCATTGCTAGCCATTGCTTAAAACTATGCACCAGCTCTAAGCTATTTCCCTCCCCGCCCTCAAACTACCTGGTTCTGGGAAAACAAGTTGTAACCTCAAACTGATTAGTTCTAGGAAAAACAAGTTTTGCAAAAGGAAATTCTGTTAAAAACATAATTGCCACCTAGAACAAACTGCCTGCTGTTAAGCAGGTGGACTGGAACAATCACTAAGAGCCAACTCCACACGAGCTCCTGCTGACCAATGACTGAAAAGGTTATGGAAAATTCCTCAGCTAAGCGACCCCCCACCCCAAGACCCCTTAAAAACCCTTTGCCCAAGCTGATTGGGGCCGCTTCAGTCTCTCCTGCATGAGAGGTTCCTGGAGCTGCCCTGCAGCGTGTGGTTAAATAAAGTCTCATGCCTTTGCAGCAAGAAGGGTCTTGGTGTCTCTTTTGGAGGCCTCATTCCTGAGTGAAAGACTGGGGGTCTTTCAAAGACAATGAACAAAGGAATGCAGGCAGGCAGAGGGTAAGGCCTCTTCTACAGGGCTACCAGAAGAAATATCATGACACCTTCATTTTTGCCCTGTAAGACTCATTTGGATGAGATTGGAGCATTCAGGATTATATTGTCAGAGAGTCTAAAGATTCATCTGAATTGCTTACCTGCAGCGCCATAAAATAAATGTGGACTCCTAATAAAACCATTAAGACATTAAGGTTTTGGTAACTATTGGAGCTGAAATGGGACACTAGCATGGTGTATTGAGAAGAAGCGTGTTGTCTATTTCGTTATTTGCATTTGTTGTTGTTGGGGGGGACCAGGAGGGAAGGGGGTGGGGAGGAGGGGAGGGGAAAGGAGGGCGGCCTGCGTTTCTGGTCCTGGTAGGGCAGAGCCTGTGAATCACAGAGCAGAGTAAACAAAGAGGAGGTGGAGGCGTCTATGGTGGTTCCCAAATTCGTCCGTGGTTCTACACACACACACATACATACACACACATACATACACACGCGCATACACACACAATTGAATAAATAATAAAAAAATTTAAAGTCTAATACCGAAGTTTCAGTGCCCAAAAATTGCACTTCAGACATCAAAAGTGGCCTCCTTTTGTATTTAGATGTGTGTCTCTTCCAAACTTTTCCCCCTGAGCTGTAAAATGGAAGAAACCTTTATAGAAACAGAAGAATGTAAAGCTACATAAATTTGGATAATTCTTTGAGAATTGAAATACTGAGAATACATGCAGGTATGTGTGTTATCTATTTCAGTCAATCCTGAGACAATATGCAAGGCTTATGGTCATGCTTACACAAGGGATAAAAGAATTAGTTTGCTTCAGGGTAGACTAGGGAGAGGTTAATAGATAAATAAATGAGGTTGAATGAAGTCAGGATGGGGGCCACAGGGACTCATGATGGCACAAAATAGTACAGTACATTTCCAAAAGAATTGAAGTGTCCCAGAAAACATTTACCCCCATTCATTGGGAGTTAAAAGTATTTTCTTCTCATTTGTAATTTCTTATTTTGTAAGAGTGCCAAGTAAATTTAATCAAGTAAAATGCATTATAAACTGTTAGACCTAACTGCCCTTCTGATATGGGAGACTATGCATCCAAGCATACCACTTAGCAACTCTGTCATTTTCGATGACCCTAATTCCCTTGGACTCGTGAGTTAAACCACTCTGTATCTGGCATAAGTGATTTTTAAAGACTCTTTTTTCTGCTCAACACTAAGGAACACTACCATTGAATTGTAGTTTACTCTTTACCACACAAAGAAAATCAACTTGAGAAATTAACAAACTCTTGGTAGTATGTACCCGCTCCAAGACATTTTCCTTCTTCTCTGAGCCAAGGTATGTAAGCCTGCATTCCAGTACCAAACTACCCTGCAGATCTTGCCCACCTCCATGTTCCAATTTCATTCAAAATATCTCTTGATGGGTTTGTCATTCACTTTTAGCAAAACTGGTTTTTGAAATGGAGCCTCAGAAGCCCCCAATACCCAATAGGCTTTGCATATAAATTTGTTAACCATGACCAACTGTCCTTCAAAGTCTTCCAAGGTGAATTAAGAACTTGAAATGGGATAAAGATCTGTCTTTACAGGGCTCTCAGACATCTCTGTTTGTTAGAATGTCTACAACTTATATGTCTCACTCTAAGAATATATAAATAGCTACTTACTATTTATGCCTCATTTCTTTCTGTGCTTTCATTTAAGTTATCCAACCCCTTTATATAGTGATTCAGTACACCCTTTGTAATCTGCATAAACATCAAAAGCACACACTTTCCTTCAGTCATTCTAAGCTGCTAACAGGCACTTGGGTTATGATTGATTGAACTATTTTTTATTTTCTTTCTCATGAATGTGGGGGAAGGGTGTGGGGGTATTTGTAAGGTTTTATCCCCAAAACACACCACATCCCAGACTAGATGGAGGTTTAAAAGATGTTCTAAAACTGCGGGGCCAATCATAGGAAAAGGGAGAAAAAGACCTGGATGAGGGAAATGGGTGGGTTTTATCACCTCAGTGTTGGTAAGTGGGCTGAGAGAGCAAAGTCTGGAAGAAATCCCTCTCTTTCTAAAGCGATATTCAGGTCTTATGCCCAGCCCAGAAAGTGTGGTTGGTCAGTCTTTGACCTTAACCCCCTAGTCACTAAGGATCAGGTAAGCACTGGCTTTTGCAAGCACCAACTGGCCATTAGGGAGCAGTGACCATCAACAGAAACTCTGCCCTGAGTATGGGAGATGGAGGTCAGGGAATTCTATCAGTGGTATGCTTGTGTGTATGTGTGTGAACATGCATATGTGGAGGCGTGTAAATGTGTGTGAACATGCATATGTGGAAGCGTGTAAATGTGTGTGAACGTGCATATGCGAAGGCCCCAGGTTGATGTTGAAAATCTTTCCTGATCACTTTCTGCTTCATTTACGAAGGCAGGTCCTCTCAACTGAATTCAGAACTAATAGTGCTAGTAGTGCTATTCTTACCAACCAGCTTGCTCCTTCCTTCCCCTACCTTGGCTTGTGAGTGCTAGAATTAAAGGTGGGTCACCATGCCCACCTGGCATTTACCTTGATTCTGGGAATCTGAAACTCTGGTCTGGTACAGCAACCTCCCCAGTTCCAGATGAAGCTACTTTCGAAGGCAGGGTTACAATATTTGCTGAAGCATTGTTTCTGGCAAAAGATAGTTATTATCTTCACCACAAATATACTAAATGAAAAGTGTGCTCCTGACATTTTGGAATATATAAGTCTATGTTTGCAGTTTTACTTTTGCTGATGGAAACTATCTGTTAGAGCTAAACAAGAAGCACAAAGAGTTTGGAAAAAAAAGAAAAGAAAAAGAAAATGTGTCTAGAGTGATAGCTTTTGGAACCTATACTTTTCTTAATGGCTGAAGTTCTGAGGAGTTGCCATTGTGGCTTTCTGATACCAAAAATGTGACCAAAATATGTCTTTAAAACATGATCCAGGGGCTGGAGAGATGGCTCAGGGGTTAAAATGCTGCCTTGCAAGCAGGTTTTGAGTTCAGATCCCAGGTCCCACGTAAAAACGTCAGGCAGAAATGGCTGCAGCAGTGGCCTGCATTTCCCACCCTGGAAGGCAGAGCCTGGGAAATCCCAGAGCGAAGCAAGAAGGAGGTAGATGCAATCCAGGATGATTCTCAAAGTCACCCTTGGTCCTATACAGGGACACATGCATCCTTTTTCTCTCTCTCTCTCTTTCACACACACACACACACACACACACACACACACACACACGCAGAATAAATAAATAAATAAATAAAATATTAACAAAAAAGAAAACAAAAAAATGTGGTTCCAACTGTCTATTGCTTGATACTTGACATTGAATTCCCTGAATCAATTTCAGGGGTTACTTGGACATTGGATATTGTAATGGCTTAATTTATTTTTGTCAATCCATTCATTGGCCACAGCAATGTAGGCATTCAATGTGTAAAGCAAAATTAACCAGGAGTGTCATTTTGGCTTAGACAGAGGACTCTGAACATTCCAGTGTTATAAAATAGAATCAGAAAGCTTAATCTTAGCCTGGGCTGAGCACCAGAATCAACACAGAGCTCTTAATGACTCATTTTTTTTAAAAGAGACTGGATTTCTTCATCTTTTAAAGTTAATGGAAAATATACCCAATTCAAACTATATAAATTGCTCTGATGTAGGCTCTAATAATCTAAACAGATTAAGTAATTACTCCTGTTCCTGGCTTTCATGTATTTAGTCATCTGGTCCCACATGGTTAGGAACATATATAATCTTCAATTAAGTAACTCCAAATTAAGAATTACATGTTGGCAAAGCCATTTTCCTGAAATGTCCTGGCAAAAAAGGAGTGGTGGGTCCAGAACCCATGTTTCCTTGTGGCCTGCGGCACCCTCTGTCAAAGCTATCGCTGTCTTTTCTCAATCTAAGGTACTTTCACATGTCTAGAGATCTTTCATGAGCACCATGCGGAATTAAAAAATTATTGAACTTTGCATGGAACCTGCCACTGTGTGGTATGCTTCTTGTTAATCCATATGTCATTTCATTCTTCCTGTAAGAGTTATATTTAGCGGTCAGTGTAGAATCACAGTGCCTAAAATAAAAAGCATCTAATTAAAATGCTGTAGATTTTGTTGATTTTAGTAACATTGAAAACAGCTATAATCTACCTACATACAAAAGAGCTGTCGTGTGTGTGTGTGTGTGTGTGTGTGTGTGTGTGTGTGTGTGTGTGTGTAACATAGGTGATTGAACCTAGAGCTTCATATATGCTAAGCAAGTATTCTGCCACTGATTTATACTTTTTCTTCTTCCTCTTACTTTACTTTGAGAAGGGGTCTCCCTATGTTGCCCAAGCTACCCTTGAATTCCCTCTGAAGTTCAGACTAGCCTTCAGTCAGGCTATTTTCCTGCCTCAGCCTGGAGTCTAATTCTTCATCTGCCAGTCTTGACTATTATCTTGAATCACTACAATAGCACAGAAACAGCGGGACCCACACAGTGGACTTCCCATTCCCATCCCGCTTCTTCTGGGCACTAGTTGATGTTGCTTCAGTTACTGCCTCAGATCTGCAGTCTTAGCCTAAGTATGAGTCTGAATCATTTTCCATTTAAAACTGTAAGTGCCAAGATAGTTTTTCTAATCTATACAGTTTTTCTTTCTATGATGCTTACTTTCTTATCTATACTCTTGCATATAATTTTCTTTCATTAAATAGCAGGCCTCTCTTGTCTTCACTTCTTGCCCTGTAGTCTATGACTCAAGTGTAAACAGCTTTTCTTGGTTTTCTATCTCACTACTCTACTACATATTATTTTTGGAGCATCCTAGACACTTCTGGACAATGAAATAATTAAAGCTTTTAAATGAAGATTAGTATGGAAGTTCCTAAGAAAGTTAAAAGTCAATATACCATATAACCCAGCTATAACACTCCTGGGAAAATTCCCAAAGATCACTAGAGGTTAATACAAAACACATGTACATGTATGATCATTGCAGCTCTATTCACAGGGGTGAAGAAATGGAATCAGCCCAAATGTTTAACAGTAGATGAATGGGCAATGAAAATGTAGTACATATGCACAATAGGATATTATTCAGGTGTCAAAAAATGAAAAAGGAAAGCCACAACTGATCAGAATGCAGAATATTGGAGACTTCAAATTGTGAGGCCCTGATCAGGACATCCAAATCTCTTCCTATCCTAAAGCTTAGAGAACCTTGCAGAAGAGGAAGCAGTAAGACTGCAAGAGCTTAAAGTCTGGGAGGTACATTACAGACCAGATCACCTCAGTCATGGCAGGGCAGCTGCACTCAGGAAGTTACTGCAATGGGAGATTTATTATCCCCACCATATCTACACAATGATCTACATAACAATATTCACCCATGGTCCAGCAAAGATCTCAGGAAAAATAACTACATGCAGTATGAATTATAGGTGCAGGTGCTAGACAGGTAAAGGGGAGCATGGTCCACATGAATAGAGGGTCATGAGGACAGGACGTATAGGGTTGTATTGGGGAAGGGAGGGAAGGGTAAGAGAGGAGAGGGAATGTAGGAGGAGGCAGGGATAACTTATTTTGTTTGTAAAAATTTAAAAATCTATTAATCAAATAAATAAATTGTAACTACTATGGAGCTAAAAAACTATCAAAAATCATCATGTAAAAAAAAGAATTAATGAAATTTGCTGATAAATGGATGGAGATGGAAGAAATTATACTGAGTATAGTATCCCAGGTGCAAAAAGACAGACACTGCATGTTCTCCCTTATGAGTGGATCTAACATTGAACCTCCAGAATGATATAATCAAATGGGAACCTTTATAACACCTGCAAACTACAAAGAGACTTAAGTTGAGGTGGGGGGAAGGTAGATTCCAAAAGATAGAGACTAAAGAACACAGGCAAATAGATAATATGGTAATTAAAGAAGAAAAGTCTTAAAGGGGAGGGAAGAAAGGGGATAGGACTTAGTAAGGGATAAGGGAACAATGAGAAAGATAATGCAAGTGACTAGGGTAGTGGAACAGGGAGGGAAAGGGAGATAGATGCCTCACATGACTGCAAATGCTGCAATTTACAATAACTCTAACAAGAAAAACCCAGTGGAGCAACAGTGGTATGTGAGGCCCATAAGTAACCAATTACTCTAGGAATAAGTTCTAAACCCCCTCCCATTGTCAGGGAGCACATGCCCCTGGTACTGTAAAGTTTTCAAAAAATAGGCACTAGACAGTAACAGATGTCTTAGTGTTAACCATAAACACTAGATAATAAGCTCCCATCTAAGCACTTCTTATTATACCTTTAGATAAGAAAAGCTCTCAGCACTCAACCAAGATGTACTGCAACAGAAGATTAGTGAGGCAGAAAAGCACAACTGGCCAGAATGCAGAGTACTGGTGACCCTGGAATGTCAGCCCTAATCAGCCAATAAAAATCTCTTTCCATCCCAAGGCTCAAAGAACTTAGTAGAAGAAAGGGTGGTAAGATTGCAAGAGCCTAAAGGTAAGGAGGTGTACTACTGGCCAAGATACTTGTCATGTTAGGGCTGCTGCAAGCAGCAACCCACCGCAATGAGATCTGCTGCCACCAGATCTACACAATGGCTGGCATATCAACAGTTCTCCATGGGCCAGCGAGGATCTCAGGAGAAACAACTACGGTAGAGAGTCTCTGGGGCAAGTGCTAGACAAAAGAAGGAGAGCTTCTTCACCTGCAAATTTGCCCACTAAAGAGTCACTTATCCTACCATGGAACATAGGGTTTCTTACTAGCACAGGTACCCCACAAAGAGAGCCCTGTGATACACACATATAGAAAGACAGGATACTAAGGGAGACATAGCTTCATTAGTGGAGAGAAGGGTAGAAATGGAGGCAGGTAGGAAGGAAGGGGGATGCAACAAGGACATAAGTATATTTTGCTTGTATATGAACAATTCTCAAAAAAAAATCCAAAAGTATTAGCTTAGAAGAAAAAACTTAGAAGATGAAGATATTAAAAGAAGCAATCTGCATTTATCTGTCATGCATTTATTTCAAAATATGATATTTCAGAATATGATGAAGATAATGCATAATATTCTGACTCTACATCCCGCTTTGAGACATAAGCATTGAGGAGAAAACATATCATAATACTTCTCATAATACCTTGAATAATGCTACAGCTCAAATTTAAACATAAAACCCTGATACCAGAATGTTTCCTAGATGACTATATTTATAGAATAGTGATCAATAGGAATAGAGATGCATTGTAACTTCTCAAATAGGGAAAAGACAGTGAGACAGGGTGTGTGTGTGTGTGTGTGAGAGAGAGAGAGAGAGACAGAGCGACAGATAGACAGAAACAGAGAGAGTCACTCAGGTTCAGTTCTGTTTGCAAATCTTCCTAACCATTAAGCAATTTTTTCTCTTCTCTAACATAAAGAATAATTGGAAGACCAGCATTCTGCCGCAATAGAAATTCCCTTATTATGATAATACATTGCAAATTCACTCTTTTAAAATTATTATTTAATCAAATTGTTTATTACAATAAGAGTTGGCTCATACAGCTTTGAACTAGACTGGAAAATGTAAAAATTAATCAAGGAAAAATAGGCAATATCAGTAAACAATTACCAATGAATACTTATATTCATTTCATAATAACAAAAGCAATTTTAAACATACAATTTAATCAGTAAGGAACCTTACGTTTTAAAAATTTTATTCTTTTAGAGTAAATCTAATGATATTTTAATATGTTAATCACCAGTGCCATTGCCATCTTTTTCCCATCACGACTTTTCTTTTTCCCTATCAGTCTCCCTCATATTTTGATATCTTTTTGCTTGTGTGTTTCATTTGGGTTGTTTTTGATGATATGTGCCTAAGCACTTGCTGGATGTAGTTTGAATCATATATCAGTGAGTGTACCACTGAGGGAAGCATCTTCCCTTCTTTAATTTCATTATTTTCTTCTGAAAATGCTATATAGCAAAATAATTATCTCTAAAAGATAATTCTACACTGAAACAAAATTTAAAAAAGTAAAAGCATGAATAACCATGGTCATACTGCATCCACAATAGCAATTCGCTTTGTGCTCTGAGGCCTGACAGGAAGATATTTCTTCAGTATACCTGCATTATTCCATTGCTCATATTACTATCTTCCATTCAAAACCTAGTTGTCCAGATTTAATGAGCCATCTATCAAATTACACATGGCCCTGGTCTATAGTTCTCTAGGTTTGTCTAACCACATTGACAACAAGAAACCCCAGGGACCTCCCACAAAATGTTGAAAGTTTGTTTATTCCAGAAAAAATTCTTAATTCTGTTTTGCTGCTCTCTAGAAGTCTTACTGCACTATATTTTTGCACATGTTTTCTGGATCTTATGGTTTTAACAACAGTCAGTGGTCATCAGATAACAGATAATTATGGAACACTCAGCTTCAGATGGGCCATCCAAAAATCTCTTCTCAGAATCAAGAAATTCATTTTTTTTAAAAACGTAGATCACTTTTATTATGTTGATATAAGTTCCATAATAAAAATGTTCTAATTTTTATTTCCATAATACCCACTATAATCACAAAGGATTATGAATAGGAGAGAAGGGGAAAGAAGACCTCAAAAGAAAGGAGACAAAAGAACACACTTCGATGGAGAAATTAGGCCACGGTCATGTGCTGCATGTAACTAACAGGACATCTGATGCAGCTCAGTCTCACATCCCTTCCCATTCACTTAAGAATGAACAGGTTTGATCTCCCTAGTCAGGGAAGGTATAGTGTCTGGCAGTTAGATGGTAATCAATGGGCAAAAGAGAGACTGGCCCCTTTCACTGCCATGTCCTATTCCTATTCTTCCATCTACCTTTAAGCCTCTTCTTATGTTAAGCTCTTCATTTAAACAGTCTTTTATCTTTGGTTAGGAGATGAATTCAACAACCAATCATGATGCAGCCAAAGGCAGTGTAGGAACAGCAAAACTGAAAACAATGACAAACCATAATTCAGAATACCAAAGACCCTACAATATTCACCTGGAACCAGACCAGCCAAATCTCTTCCCAGAAGAAGGGACAGCAAGATTTTAAGAGCTTAAAGAGCTGGAAGGACTGACTATATGCAAGATATTCACAAGTCAGGGCTGCAGCACCCAGGATATAGCCACCATGTGATTGGACTTTGCCTGACTTGCACAATGCCTGACATGTCAACAAACCCCCAAAGTCTAGTACAGATCACAAGAAAGAAGGTTTCAGGCAGTTAGTTCTTTAAAGGCAAGGTGTTAGACATAATAGAGTTCCCATACTAGCAGGCAGCCCAAGAAGAGGCCCCAAGCTATGCCACTGTGTCCTGAACCCTCACTAGCGTAGGCGACTCACAGGGAAATCAGCACCCACATAAACAGATGCTCTGGAAGTTGGGAGGGAGAAAGCAGGAAGCATCAAAAGATGAGGAGGGAAGGAAAAGGGGTGGGAGGAAGAAGTGGGAAGAAGGAGGAGAGTGGAATGGGGACACAACAATGGGAAAGGGAGGAGGGAGGGAGAAGACGGGATGTACCTATTGAGCTTGTATAACTAGGCAAAAAATGTAACAAAAAATTAGATCACTAAAATAATACAAAAAGTATGAAGGGATAAATGAAAGTTCTCAAGTGTTTTTAGGCTCTTTCTGGCTTCTTCTCAGGAAATCATAGGTAACACTATCTTGAATATCTTTATAAGAAATTTATGAATTAGTGAATGGTTGAACATCCTCAGCGTACATATTGAATTATTTTATATGAAGTAAAGATGTTGGTACTGTTTTCTGGACTTTAATTTGTACCTACTCTCCATGCTTGTCTTTCAGCATAGACTCTTTAATATTGTCCTCCATATGAAAGAATACTTGCCAATTGCCCATTACTGTGATTCTTTCATGGCAACCTTCCCAGAAATTAGACCCATATATTTTTTTTATTTGGTCTACATTGAGCCTCAGAGAAATAATTGGCATATTATTTTTAACTTTGACTTATAATCTTGTTGATAAATATTGACCATTCTGTGTCTTATGACTTCATCTACATTCCCTATTGTTGTGAGAGTTTTGTTAGCATTTGTTAATTTATTTAATATGCTTTTTACACTAAATAATTGCCAGAAAATGCATTAAAAGCCAGGGGAGTAGGAATTAACAAACTAAACATACCCCCGCTCTCAAATAGTGGCCATTCATGAGGAGATAAAATAAAAATAAACAATTAAATTAAGTGAATGCATGTTTCTAATCAAGAAAAATATTCTCAAAGTAAAACCAGCTCAGATGATCATCTGACACTACTGTGGCACTGGAAATAGCAGCTAAAGGAGCAATATCCATGGAACATTAAAACTAAAGGACTGAATCTCATGTCCATCATGCACAAAACACAAAAGACTCTCTAGTTTCTATTATAAAAGAAGCAAAAATTATAGATTATTCGATAACCTAGCTCAATGTAAAATCAGTCAGAAAAGGCATTCTCTAGAAATATGCCATGTAAATGCTACATAGCTGTTCCTGAAAATGCTTATTCTAAGCAATTTTCTTGACAAATGCTTGTACGCTGGTGCCCCTGATTGTGGGCAATAGAGGAAAAATGGGAAAAAATAAACATTCTGAAGGAATATGTAATGAATTGGAGGCACTCAACTTCTAACAGTTTTATTTTATTCATGTGAGACATAGCAGTAAGCAAATATGCTATTGCGAAGAGGAGGTATTAGTAAGATGTAAAATATCATTGTTGTGTAGACTTCACATGCTGCTAATGTACACATTTTATGTTCAAACTACTTATGTAACAGGATCCAAAGTAATCAAACAGTTATTACACCATTAAATAGTATAATGAACTTGATATACATCCCTTGGAGTTGTTTAGAGAATAAAAGCAACTTAACAATTTAGACTTAGCTTATTATATATAAAAATGATAAATGGTGATTTAATTCTTAGTGTTGTAAAAGAGAAATGTGCTTAAGCATTGCAAAGAATAGCAGAAGATGAAGAACATACAAATTTAAGAAAACAGACAATGACTAATATTAAAGTGATAAAATCAACAAATTTAGAATAAAAAAGCAATACTTAAATATATAATAAAATGGAAGAAATTAAAGTAAAAATAAATCAAAACAAGCACTTTCATTATGAAATAAGCATTTCAAATTGAGTTTCTACAAAGCATATTGTATATTATTTTAAACAAGCACAAAATAAACTTTGGATGCAACGTGATGAATAAAAGATACCAAGCAAATCAAATATTGGAAGAATAGCAATGTCACAAATAACCAGTGGTAGAATTTATTTGTGAACTAGAACAAAATGGTATTAGTGAGTGTTGCAGTTTGCCTTCATAGTTGCTGATAAAATCATGGCAAAACAACTTAAAGGAATAAGGGGTTTATTCTCTTACAATTGTCCAGTTACAGTTCTTAGTCTAGCTTGGCAGGAGAGCTCACACCAACATTGCCAAGGGTCAAGGGAAGTGGCCACACAATCTTCACATAATGACTAAGAGAAAGTCAATCCTTACTTGCCAGACCAGCATGTCTGGACAAGTATAAACAAGGGTGTCTCCTTTCTCAAACAGTTCCTTTCAAGGAACTAGTCCTACCCATCATGGATTGGGCCTTTTCCATCCACTAAACAATATCCTACAGGTTCACTCAATCAATAATCCCAACATAATCCAAAAGCCTACTGTAAAATCCAAAGATGCATCACATACTTCCAATATAAAATGGCACAGAATATATTCCCATTCCAAAAGAGAGGAATGGAAGCATATCCAGGAAAGACCATTCCACAACAAGACTGAAATCGAACAGGACAAATTCCAAGTCCTATAGCTCTGAGTTTCGTACCTCTTATTGAAGTTATCACAGTTTCAAAGGGGTTCGTTTTTGCCTCTCTAGTGCAGATGTCCACAAAAATCATCATTCTCTTGGAATGGCACCACCCAGGGTATGTAGCTCTCCTTGGCAGATGCCCCACATTGCCTCTGTTATTGCTCACATCCTCACTTCCCAAAGACAAACCAGGCTTCAATTCCACAGAACAAAATGCTCTCCTTGAGCCTCTAGATTGCAGGCCCACTCCTTGGGCCTCCAATCCTTTCACATGTTATCTGATTTATACCATTCTCTGAAACCTTGGAGAAAAGATTCACAACCTCCTCCATTTTGCTTCTTTGATGCCTCTAAAACCAGAATACACGCACAACTTTGCCAAGTTTTGTTTTAACTTCCAGGTTAAGATTGGCCCCCTGGAGTCATAGCTTGTTCAGTTTCTCTGTGTTGATGTTGGGAAGAGAACTCTCTCTCTCTCTCTCTCTCTCTCTCTCTCTCTCTCTCTCTCTCTCTCTCTTTCTCTCTCTAACTTCAGAGGAGGAACAGATCTTTGGAACTCTGAACTTTAGCTCTTCCCTTTCAAAAGAATTTGCATTCTTGTGTTCTTGTGGGTGGGAGACTTCTCAGAGGTAGGTCCTCTTCTATTATACAAATTAAGAGCAGGCTTTGATTCATTTATGGAATTAATTTCTTTTACAATAGCCACCATTTTTCTTTCTGAATTCTCTGTAGACTTACCCTCACATTTTTTTCAAACTTCATAGTTTTTACTTCTTTTTGCCTGATTTCTTGCTCTTTTTCATCATAACTCTGAGCAACAGTGCTAAAAAGTAGCCATGCCACACTGTCAAGACTACATTGCTTTAACATTTCTGTCAAACACTAGAATTCAATTCAGTCAAGCTTGCAAGATGAGGCAAAAACTTGATTAAGCTCTCTGCTAGAAAATTTATCCATTTGCCCCTGTCAATTTTCTAAACACAGTCTCTCTTCCTTTTCCTCTCTGAACCATTGTGAGCTGGGTATCCATTGTCCCTATCTCTTAAAGCATCACATTCTGGTACAAAATCCTCTTAGTCTTACACAGTAACTTCTCTTGTACCAACTTCTCTCAACTTCAAAACACTTCATGTTCTGGTACCAGATGCTCTTAATCTCACAGCAATATCCCATTTCTAGTACTGATTTCTATACTGGTTACTCTTCTGTGTTGCTGTGAGATACCATTGAAAATCAAACAACTTCTGGGAGAAAAGAGGATTTATTTACTTACTGTTAAAAAGGGAGATACAATCCTTTATGTCAGAAAAGGAATGACAGAAGCTGGAGAAGTTCTAAGTTACTTCAGACATCTTAGAAACTGCAAAACTGCCAATTTCAAAAGCAGACTTCTCCAGGAAGTAGTATGGGGCTAATCAACCCTTTCCAGCACCTGTTACTGTCTTCCTCCAGCAAGGCTTCACCTCTTAGATGGGCTATGACTGTCCCAAGCAACTAAAGATTGAAATATATGAGCCTGTGGGGCATCTCACATTTCAAATCATGACACTAACACAAGAGACAGGATTTGGACTGGAGAAGCAGCACAGACATAGAGTCTTTGCCTATCATGTAAAAAGACCTACATTATGCTGCCAGTATTATAAAAATAATAAATCCAAAAGATCTAGAGTTTATATTTTCAGATTTGTTGTGTTTATGGTGGTGGGGTAATTGTTGGTTTAAGACTGCCTGTATTTTGCTCTTCAAAATATAGCTTAAGGACTGTTTCCTGTAATCTAAAGCAATCTGAAATGTACATATAATCTACTTAGTAATTTATTGATGAGCATAACATTGTTTTTGGTACAATATTGTCCTTTGCAAGAGCTACAGTGTGAGCTTCTCTTTCAGCCCTAAAATTAATGATTTCTGATGCTCCTTTTATTATGTCATTATTTGATGTAAAATTTTGTCCAATTTTTTTAGACTTTTCAAAAATGTGACCTTTAAAAAATTCCATTATTGGAATTTCCTTTTGCATGTATGCTAAAACATATTTTTCTTTATATTTTATAATGCTTACGAAAGCTCTAGCTTGTGTTTCATCATACTTTTTTCATGGGACTTTCAAGATTATTCAGTAGGTAAGCCTCCTACTCTCAAAAGTGGTTACCTGAGTTCAGTTCCTGGAAGCCCACATAGTAGAAAGATAGAGTTGATTTCTGAAAGCTTCCTATGACCTTCACTCATAAGCATGACATGCATGAATAGCTCTCTCTACTAAGTAAATAAATAAAATATTAAGAAAACTTCTAATTTGGTTTCATTCAGAGGATATTTACAAATTAGAGGTTTGATTTTTCAATAATGTGACATTTCAGGTTACTATTCTGTTGCTATTATTTTCAACAAAATATTTTCTTTTGAAGTACTATTATTAATTAGTGCATGCTCTTGATATAATGATCTTTTTAAATATGCATCAATTAAAGTTTTTCATTTCTAAACAAATAAGGCTCTCATATAGGTTATTAATACAATGTTAATAAAATCACTCTAGCATTCTGGTAATTTGTTATAATACTATTTTTTTCCATTTTTTTTGTCTTTGCCTTTTGAGGTTTTAGTGTTTTCATAAAATTTCACCTCAACATTTACATATTAAAATCCTAACTTCCCATCTGATGATATTAGAAGATAAAGCTTTTGAAGGTAATCACATCATAAGGATGGAACCTTCACAAATGAAATTTTAAGGAGACTAATACTCTGAGAACAATTTCTGTTTCTTCCTCTTTGTTTTGGAATGGAGGTGTTTTCCTTTCATTGTTTCCTAAATGTTTCATAACTTTAGTTATGATATCCATGTAAGCATGTGATAGAAGACAGACATCTATAAATCAGAATATGTGCTCTTGTCAGATATGGACTTTCTAGTTTCTGAGAATTCAGAAATGCTTGAAATAAATATTTGTCTTTCAAGCCACAGAGCCTTTGGTAATTTGTACTTGCAGTCTGTCATAGTCAGGTATAGGAGTCAACTTCATAGTTGAGGGTATGAGCTCTGGACACATTTGTAGAGAATTAGTAGTTGAATTAAACCTAGGGAAAACCCACAGGAAAATTGTCTAGTTGACAGGGAAAGCCCAACCTAGGGTGGGTGGAACATAGCCCTGAAGAGGTGAATAAAATATAGAAAGCTGGTTGAAGAAGTTGACACCGTTGTGTATATTTGGCCAGACATGCAGGTCTGACAAGTAAGAATCATCTCTCTCTCAGCTGTTATGTGGAAATGGTGTGGCCAATTCCCTCAGCCGTGGAATTGGTGTGCTCTCTCATCAAACTAGACTAAGAACTATAACCAGACTGTTGCAAGAGAATAAACCTCTTGTTCCCTTAAGTGGTTTGATGGCAATATTTATCAGCAACATTCAGGCTGCACTGATGGAACAGGTATATGTAGTTTTTGCTTTAAGCTTCATTTTTTCCACTGTGAATGCTCAGTGGATTTTGTCTCTTCGTCTTCAGTTTCCACTTTCAGGATCAAAAAGGTCAATGCTAATATTAGTTGGTTTTACTTTATAGATAAATTTAAGATCAGAAAACAGCTCCTATTTCATTTGATTTCTTTTTCTTATTTTCTCTGCCTATTAATGTCAATTCATTAAGATTTGGGCTATTTATACTGGTATACTTTATTCATTTGTACACATTGGCCGTACATGCATTGTATGGCAAGTCTTCAGTGCAAAAAGTAAGTTTGAAATATAAATGAGCAAACTCTAACAGAATGGTTGAAAAAATTGGCAATGTGAGTGAAGAATGATTTGCCTAAGAGCAAAATTCAAAATCATTTCAAAAAATAATAAATTGAAATAGCTGAGACATTGAGTGTTCCAAGTTCTAAGTTAGTGATGGAACACTTGACTTATCCATGACAAAAACCTTTGACAAAAGATCTAGCACTTGATTTTTTCTTCATTTATGTGAACAATTGGACACTTTTTTGGCCCGAGACATTTTAAAGCAAGAGTATATGCATTAGTCATTTTCAAAGTTAAAATTTCATTTTTTTTCAAATCACTAGTATACAATAAATACATGATTAGAACTTCTCAATATTGCTTTGCCTTCTTTCCTTCATTAACCCAATTTCATTGCTTTTAACTATCAGAAGAAATATTACACAAATAATTTTTAAAGAAAACTTGGCTTTCTTTTTCTCCTTCTTAAATTAAATTTTCCTGAACACCTAATAAACACACTGGAAACAAAGCCAGAGCCTGTAAAATGCTTTAGACCTTGTTTTTGTCTTTGTGCTCCATCTTTTAGGAGAGTGTGGCATTAGCCTTCCTCTCATGGTGAGCAGTACAACCCTAGTGTGAAACACAGCATTGCACATCTGGTTGGAAAATAAAAGAGTCTACATCTGGTTGGAAGTCAGCCTGAAATATCTGGAAAATGCCAAATGACCAAATGTTCAACTGTTTTCATTTTTTTAATTGCCTTCTGATTTGAAAGGCCTGCACTGAATTGAATGAACCAACTGAATCAAAAAACTGTGCCATGTACCAAGCAAGGAAGTCTTCTGAAATTCTTGCATTAATCCTATCCAATTGACAAATGCTATAAACTGGTTTTAGCAGAGGCATATAACTAATAAAAGTCAGAATCAAGATTTAAATTCACACTCCACTTTCGCACATCTATATCTTAACACAACTTCTCGTGCACATTGAAAGTACACTGTCACCTTTGGACTTCCATTTCATTCAATGTGGTGAGCCTATGTTGCCAGTGGTGTGGATTTTTTTCACATGTGACAGTATTTTTTTAGTTTCTCTTTAGTTTTTCTTTCGCTCTAACTGACCTAAGCTTTAGTATGGTTTCAATTCATTTAATCTCTACTTTTGGTGTTTGTGGAAGGAACATTTGATATTCATCTGCTCATCACTTCCATAAAGAACAAAAGTGAAGTGAAAGAGGCCTTGTCCTGTACCATGAAATTGTTGTGGTTCTATAAGAGTAGTTTCCCAACAATCTTGGGTAGTGAAACATAATGGGTATTTATGTTCCATGATTCTCATTATTTCTAGAAAATGGCATTAATTTGTACCATTATAATGCACCTTTCTCATGTTTGACAAGACACTGTGCTTCATCCATGTTTTGAGTACGCAAATTCACTCATATATTCTCAGAGAACACAGTTACACTAGAATGTATGCTACATAGAATGTTTTTCAGGATAAAAGATTTTCTATCCATTATGGTGACCTAGGAAATTCTGTTTTTATACAAAGATAAAAAAATGCTGGGGTTTAATGATGATACTACAGTGGTTTAAAACATGGACTTTTAAATTCCTTCCAACTGGGATCTAGAGAGATTTTAATGTCTGTATGTACATGCCCTGGCAAATCCAACTTAACTACCAGCTACTCTGTGTAGCATCAACTTCAATGATGTCATCTGAGCTGTCCAAGATTTAAAAATGTCCTAGCTGATTTGGTTGCCAGTATGGGCTGATTTCCCAGCTTACCACCTGAAGAATTCTTGCTGCATTCTCACATGAAAGAGAGAAGCTAGCTTCTGACATCTCTACTTGGGAAATTCCTAATCCTGTCATTGACGACCCAACCTCATGAACTCATCTAAACCTACTTATTTCCTAAAGGTCTCTTCTCCAAATATTACCAAATTGGAAGTTAGATTCTCAACATTTCAATACTGGGAAAACACAATTAAGTCCATTGCATTAGAAATGTTTCCAGAATATTTATCCAGTATCCCAAGAAGCAAGAGATGACAGATTACAAGTAAAAAAGAAGCAACAAAAATTAATGATATCAAAATTTAAATGGATTTAGACTTCACTGCAATTTCCATATAATGCTTATGATGTGCCTGTGAGTTATTTCATCTAAACTGCAATAAACCTGATAAGGTGGCAGGAATGTTAAATATTAATAACTTGATAGGATCTGTAATGACCTGGGAGATAGTGTATGAACATATCTGTAAGAGGGTTTGTAGGTTGGGTTAATTGAAGTGAGGTACACTCTGACTGTGGGTGGTACTTATCAATGGACAGAGACCCAGACTTTATAAAAAGGGGAAAGTACGCTGAGCAACCGCTGACTATGGATACAATGTAACCAAATGCCTTTTGTTCTTGTGCTCCTGCAATCTTGACCTCCTTGCCCTGAGAAATTTTTCCCTTGAACAATTCCCTACTTATTTTGCTATTCTCAGATATTTTTTCACAAGGAGAAAATTGAGACAGTCATTGATGTGGCACTATCAATTCAGGTGAGGCCCTAGCCCGGGCTCCCGAATGCAGGAGGTCTGGCTACAGACAAGCCTGAGAAGAAACCATATAGGCAGTGGAATGGACAACCAAATGGTGGGCAGACGAATAACCAATGGGAAGGAGGGATGAACAACTAATGGGAAGCAGCCATCTAACCTGGACACCCAGTAAACAGCTGAATGATTGGTGGCTGCTCCCCCCCTCTTGAGTAGAGGGGTGGCCATACCTGATTGGACCCCGACCCTATATAAGCCCAAATACTTCCTGAGTAAAGTTGAGTCTGTGGCCAACTCTTCCTCTACATGCTGCTTCTCACCTGACTCCCGGGGTCTGGGTGGTGACCCAGTTGCCAGCTCGCCCATTCACCTCCTGCCCACAAGGCCCCAATGACCCCCCCAACTGAGGAATTCCCAACCTTTACTCTGGTGCACATATCCATGCCATGTCTTTACAATGCTTTAAGGGATACCACCTTCTTCATTCTCACATCTCTTGTTGATGTTAATAACTTGCACCTAGAGTTGCTCACCAAACACTTGAAACCAACAAGTGAAAAATATCTGAAACATTTTATTTCTGAGACATGTGAATGGGCATTATATACACTGTTCAGAGATTTATAACTTAGGATACTCAAGAAAAATGTAGGCCTGGTTCAGGAAGAAGATAAGCTTTAATAGAATCCTTAAGCACAAATGAAAGGAATTTAATTTTCTTTACATTGCCTATGTCTTTCTTTTAGCCAGATAGATAGCAGAAACTTAGTGAGTTATTGTTAAACGAGCAAGATTTAACATCAGGTAATGTTTTACATACTAAAATGTAGTCAATAGGGAATATAGATTATATATCTTTGTGTAGTTTTGCTCTAGTCTTCCATTCAAGTACTCAGGCAATGTCCAAATAGTTAAATAAATTTATAGTATCTGTCATAAATGAAGATAGAGAAGAGCTGAGTCGGTCTACTTGCTTTGGACTATGATAGATTGTAGTATACACAGCAAAACATTATCTGAGGTCCCCTGGGAAGTAGAACAGATTGTAGTCTCTGTGGCTTGCAGAGCCAATGCAGAGTGCTATTATCTCCTTACCTGTGTTATACAGTCTCAGATCTTTAATCCATCCTGCATATTAGGACAATTCCAACCCCTCCCCCAGACCTTTTCCTTAGCTAATGCCAAATGTTTCTTAGTGTATGTGAACAAGCTTCTGCATGGTTTGGATAGGCTCCTACTGTGTTTATTTAATATATTTTGAGATTTCTTATCATAATTGTCTCACACTACAGTCAGTTTCAACTGTGTATTTACCACCATTGTGTGTTCTGGCAAAGTAAGTACACTATATAATCAGGAAGACAAAAGTCATGTTTCTGGATTTTGTTTAAAATGGTCCTCCCTAGAAAATTCAGCTCGGTTGAAACAGAGAGACTTAGCACTTGTCTTTATTCCCTGGTATTTTCTGAGTTAGCCAATTAAATGGCTGTTATTAACCCCAAAAGCCAAGGATTCTCCAGATTACATGGACAAGAAATAAACTGAAGGATGTGGTCTTAGATTTCTTTAAGGGTGTTGGAGCTGTTACTGAAATATCAATGATACACTGTCAAATGTAACCAACATCAAGTGTCAGATTCGAAAGCTATTTTTCACTTTAAACATGCTTTGCCAAGTGGAAGGCACTTCGCTGTGAGCAAATCTTTTCCTCACATGCTCTTATGAAGTCATCACAGCCACTCTATCAATAGTTTTTTTGACAGATAAGAATATTGAAGTTGAAGCTCAGAGAGACAGTGGATTTTCAATGTCCTGCAGTTCATAAGCAGAGGGGTGGTTATCCCATCCAGGGGTTTCAGGCTTCTGGTCACACATTCTTTGCCATTACATCATATAGGGTGCTGGTTATTCCTATTGGTCAAGTTTGGAGTGGAAGGGACCCAAGAGAACAATGAAAAAACCCATCAATCACACTAGCATGCAGGAGCCAGGAGAAATGGCAAGTTTTATAGTGAAGTTTGATTGGACTGTCTGGAAGTTCCTCTCTTAAGTTACTGAACACACAGCTTATGCTTATTTGAGCAACGAGAGAGGCTAGGTTCTAAGGAAAATTGGACAGCATGAATTACTAAGAATGGGGTACTACAGATGCTATGAAGCATCTGCCCAAGTCAGTCTAACCTGAACATGAAAGTGTATTCAAAATCAAACTTTCATTTGGATGACAAATATTACTGCAATGGGTTCTAGACAAGAGGGTGATATGTACTTCATTACTCACACAGGCAGAACTTTTCCCCGTCCCTCCCTTAAAGCAAAGTTGTGTGAGTCATATTTAAGTGCAATCTGTCCTGGTAGCCTGTGCAATGAGCTCACACTTTCAAGCTTTCTCAAGAATATGGAGTTCACTTCTCAGGAGTTCTTGAGTCCATGTTCCTGCCCTCATAAGCCAACGCTTCAATTTCCCTGCTTTTGGCACTGTTCTTCTTATTTATCTTACATATCATTATTTCATCAAATGTATGTACTCAACCTGACTCTAATTTTGTTTTGTTTGTTGGGCCAGTGAACCTGGGAAACCCAAGGCACACTGCCAAGCATCTGGTAACAATAAATGCAACATCAGAGTAGAAGAACACTGAGAATCCTGTATTCATAAGGTAATATTGGGTATATGTGGGTTAGTTCTGAGAAATACATAATAGCATGTGTTCTTCTACCATAGTTGTGTTTCTAAGTTGACAGAACTAGGTCAAAGATCCTCCAACAGCAGACTTTCAGGACAACACCAAGAGAAAACAGTGCAAGCCCTTTGCATCTGGTACAGATTTCAGCTCTGATTTGTCATTTCTTGAAAGTCTCTTAGAATCACAGAACCCTAAAACTACAAATAAAATATACATATCAGGTCATCAGTTGAAAATAGCAGACAGCCCTTGTCTCATACATCTTCTTGTCTTCCTCGGGCTTTGTTTTCATAGTTAAGGTCTCTGGTAGAGTGTGGAAGAGTCTAGGAGAGTTTATTTTACTTTAGACATTTGTTATAAATGCTCTTTTACTTCTTTCTGATACACAATCTCATTGCCATCATTTAGCATAGGTTTGGGTTCCTAGGTGGTGTCAGATATATTTGGTGATCACATGAATGAATAAAAAAAGACTTTTTTGTCTAAACACCTTAATGTAACCAGATTTCTTCCCTGGATGCTTGCAGTAGCCTCTTCATCTATAAAATTTATGTCCAACATGTCAAACTGCTTACATGGAGCCGGTATCTTTCAGTTCTTACCTATTAAATCAAAATCTTCAACACCTCATCTTTCCCTGTGTTGCTTCAGTGAAATTCTCTTTTGACTCAAGGTTAATACTTTCCTGCAACTTTTAACTTCAGAATCTGAGGTTGTTATTGAAGCTTGCTGTTTTCATTTTTACCTTTGTTCAAGATATTTTCTTTAGTTTTTATTAAGTATCTATTATTAGTGTTTATTAGATACCATGCAAGAATAGACTTTGTGAAGGGGATTATGGTTTTGGAGCCTTTTATTGTGAAATGTTCTTTAGGAAAGTCAGATCAGTGATGGATATAACCCCAGAACAGTGGAAGGGTACTTGCCTATCATGTTCAAGAACGTGGGTTTGATCCCAGTTCCAAAAGTATAATCAATTTGATTCCCCTTTTATACTAGGGTGCTTATGTCATAAGCAATAATGAGGTCTCAGAGATCACTTAGCTGGTCTTTAATTAAATCCCTCAAAGAAAAATAAAACATTTTAATCTCTGTATTTAAAGCCTCTTCCTGCACTTCCGTTAACAAGTCTGCAATTCAAAGGAAAGATATAAAATGTCTCTCTTCAAAAGGACTGGCTCAACAACAAACAGAGAAAAACACAGAATTCATTATTCTCCCTGTGCAATTCATGAAAAAATTGTTTTGACCTGAATTTTCTGCCAAAATACTGTCTTGTCCATTGCCCTCTTCCAAAGTGCAGGTATACATGTTGTTGTTTCTCTGTATTTCTACTACAGCAATTCAGCCACGTGTTGAGCTCCTCTGGAGGAAGCCATTAGTTGATTCCTAATTTAGCATCCTACAAAGTGAAACACCATGCTCGTTATCAACTCCCTTGGAAAGAACGGAAAATGTGTAGTCCTTGAAAAGAGGTCTCCTTCTCTTTCATACACTTTCACATGCACTGAGACCCTTCGCAGAAGCAGCAGCTGCCTCATAACTGTTTACAGCTCTGTAAAAAGACAAAAAGTCATTTCTAAAGCAAAACATTTCTTCCCCTTACTTCCTTGCTCCCTAGCAGGATTTTAGGTTGTATAGATTGCAGCACTGTTAGCAGAAATCTTTTCCTTTTTTTCCCTGAATTACAGGTAAAATGACTTTTCATTTTACTGTGACCACTCCTTTCTAGAATTAGGTATGACCCAGAACCATGAATAATACAGTTTTTCCAGTATTGGCAGTGAGCAGTAGTAAACAGACCTACAATCTACTATATATCATCTCCATATGCATTTGATCTTCTACAAACAGTCCCTTAACTAGTGTTGCAGTTACTCTGCATGCTGCCAATAAACTCATGACCAAAAAACAAGGGCTTTATTTTGACTTACAATCTTTGGTTTGCAGTTCTTAATCCAGCTTGGCAGGAGAGTCCACAACAACAGCAGGAGTCAAGGCAACTGGCCACACCATATGTGCATATCCACAGGACTGCTGAGAGACAGACAGTCCTCACTTGCCAAACCAGCATGTCTGGCCCAGTATAGAGAACGTTGCCAACTTCCTTAACCAGCTACCTCCATCTTAATCACCTGCCCAGGAACTAGCCCCACCTACCATGGACTGGCCCTCCTTATCAACGACAATGTCATGCAACCTTGTTCAGGTCTTAACTCAACCACTGATACTTGACAAATATGCCCACGGCATGAACTCTCAACCATCAAGTTGACACCTGTATCTATCTATGACACCTTACTCTTAAGTGTTAAATTTGGGTGTTATCTGTCACATCCATGAAAATTCAGTGCTTTCTATGTATGATGTGACTGGGTAGACAATCAGAGCAATGCTAACAATGTTATAAAAGTATCAGCAACTCCTTTAACAGAACTTTATGGCAGACACTGTCCAATATGATGCCATACATGCACAATTGAATAAATAATTAAAAAAATAAAAATTCGAGAAAAAAATAAATGCTTAGTGGCTAACTGAATATTGCACTCTTTCAATGAGTTTATAATTTCAGACAAAATCTATGAAAGTTTGAATAATACAATTACCTTTCCTTGTTTCTCCTTCATTAAACAAAGAATATTAGCAATGGTTCAGATATATGCAAACAATCCAGGAAATATTTTTAACTGATGTCAGAATATTGTGCAGAAAATTATTTATTTCTTTATTATTATTATTATTTATTCAGTTGTGCGTGTGTGCGTATGTATGTGTGCGTGCGTGTGTGTATATGTGTGTGTGTAGAGCCACGGACGAATTTAGGAACCACCATGGACACCTCCACCTCCTCCTTGTTTACTCTGCCCTGGGATTCACAGGCTCCGCCCTACCAGGACCAGAAACGCAGGCCGCCCCCGCTTTTGCCTGGCGTCTATACGTGGGATCTGGGATCCGAACTCAGGATCCTCCGCCTGCAAGAGGATCAGAGGCTTAACTCCTGAGCCACCTCTCCAGCCTGAAAATTATTGATTTCTGTCCAGTTTGGGCAGCAGTATAATAACTCAGGATAACTGAACTTAATTTTTGAATTCAATGCAAAACGCAATTTGCATAGCCAATGAAAGGTGTGTTATTGAAAATCATATGATGAAAAAATTTTCAGAACTCCAAAGAAAAACCCAACTTCCTTAAGTCTTCTACTTAGTTATTCATAAATCAATAGTGCACCTCAGGTTGGTAAGTGAACTTGGAATGTGCACTTAGGCAACTGACATGAAAGGCACACGAGCTGTAACAATGGTGAGTGCTCAGCCAGGACCCTGGAAACCACACTGGCACACCTGCACTTATCTGCAGCTCTCTCCATTGAGCCAGCTCAACAGCAATTTGTTGAAATCCTAGTTATTTTAATCTGTTGCTGTGACATCCTGTTTCACACTGTCATTTCTCTCCCTCTCTCTCTTTTTTTATTCATTCAATTGTGCGTGTGTGCATGTGTGTAGAACCACGGACGAATTCGGGAACCACCATGGACCGCCTCCACCTCCGCCTTGTTTACTCTGCCCCAGGATTCACAGGCTCCGCCCTACCAGGACCAGAAATGCAGGCTGCCCCCCGCTTCCGCCCAGCATCCATACATGGGGTCTAGAATCCGAACTCAGGACCTTCTGCCTGCAAGGCAGAGGCTTAACCCCTGAACCACCTCTCCAGTCCCTGTCATTTCTCTCTTGTGACTGCTGTTTTAGCTTCAAGCACAGCCACTTTCTAAGCAAAACTTCCTGAGTGTTGTCTCTGAGCTTGGGCAATTGGTCTCAGCAGAGTTTGCTTGAATAGGCTTCCCCAAACGAAGGACACTTGAGAGCTTTGTTTGATTTTTATGTTATCTATCTCTTATACTTCATGTTCTTCCTCTCAACCAAGCTGCTCATCAGTATAATGGAAAGTCAGAAACATATGTCGAGTTTGGGACACTTGTGGGCACTGTAATACATAACGTCTTATTTTAAGATATTAGAAAAAGAAATCTATGCAGGTCACATGATTTGTGCAAAATCACACAGAGCTAGGTCATACACCTTACTTACAAATTTTCTGGTTCCTCATAATCCAGAACTTCAGAGACTCTATATCAACCACCTAGAACTAGGCCAGACTAATCTCTCCCCATCCTGAAGCTCAGGGAAATTTGTGGAAGAGGGGGCGGTAAGAGTGTAAGAGCACAAGGATGGGAGGAGCAATGATATGCAAGATATTCCACACAAGTTAGGGCCGAAGCAATCATAATTGGACTTTGCATGCCCCACGCAATGTCCAACACACTATTGACCCCACAAAGTCTAGCATTTGCTAAAAGCACCAAGATCCTTGGAGGCAAGGGATTGACAGCCAAAATAGTGTTCCTATGCTTAAGGGGAACAAAGGAAAGGGTTCAGGGAAATGCCGCTGGGTCCTTGTATGTCATCGGAGAGGAGGACCCAGAGGAGAGTTTGGCATGCACATTAAAGGATTCTCCGGTGATTGGGGGAGGGGAGGCACTGGGGGGTGGGGAGGGAGGGGTGAGGGGAGGGCGAGCAGAGGGGTCGGGGGGAGGAGGAGGGAGGGAGGGAACCGGTGTTCCTATTAAGCTTGTATGAGCGGAGATAAAAAAAACAACAAATTTTCTGGTTCCGGAATGCCAAAGACCCTACATTAATCACCTGAAACCAGACCAGCCAAATCCCATCCTAAGGCTCAGGGAAACTTGTGGAAGAGGGGGCGGCAAAATTATAAGAGCCTAACGATGGGAAGGACCAACAATATGCAAGATACTCCACACAAGTTGGGGCTTCAGTAACCATAATTGGATTTTGCATGACCTGCACTGTGACTGACATGTCAACGATCCCCAAAGTCTATCATGCATCACAGACAGGCACTAGGATCCTTAGAGGCAAGAGATTAACAGTCATAATAGTGTTCCCATACTAAAGGGGAGCCCAAGAAAGGGCTTTAGGCAATGCCACTGAGTTCTTACACCTCACTAGAGTGGAGGACTCAGAGGGAAGTTTGACATTCACACAAAATGATGCTCCAGGGGATGAGAGAAGGAAAGGGGGAGGCACTGGGAGAAGGGGATGTTGGGAGAGGGATGAAAGGAAGCGGAAAAATGAAGGAGAGTACAAGGGGGGACTGGGGAGGAGTGGAGGGAGGGAGAGGACAGAGGTACCTATTGAGCTTGTATGATTGGGAAAAAAATAAAATGTGGGAGAAAAAAATTTTTTTCTGGTTCCATTCCATTTTTAAAGCTGTTTTATATTCTCCTTCATGTAGCTGTTCAAATCAATAGTATTAAAACACATTTTAAAAGTCCCATGCAAAGAAAACTTATAATTAGAAAATTAAAATATCTGAATTTTAAACATAGTAGTACATAGCTCTGTTTTGTTTGTAGGATGATAAAGAATATCTTTTATATTTCACATTTGAACAGAGACAAAACATGTTATCAGTTTTTCTTAGTTAAGAAAACACATAAGACACTATTTTAGTTTTATAGTTTCTCCATAGACATTACTCTATGAATGTTAGTAAGCAAAGAACTTATCATATCTTCTTCAGTTTTTGAAAAGCCCCAAAATACATGCTAACACATGTGTCTCACACACACACACACATGTATAAAAATAATTTGTCAATTGAACAATCTCCCCTTAACTGTGTTTGAATGAACATTTATACCCTTAGGATCTGATCTCCTTGCCCTTTCTTTGAAGCTATCTTGCGAAAGTAATATACAAAAGCAAAATAGAACAGCTGGTGAAGATGTACCCTTCCTTCCTCTCAGGAATATGCTTATTCCAATCTATGTATACTAGTGGAGGATGCTTCTCTGGATTCTTTAGTATCTATAATAGAAGATTATACATGGCATAATACATATACCACAAGTTTTGCAACTGTGCTGTCAGGAAGGAAATTAGTCTGAAATTGAGACTCTATGTATACAACCAAGCAGAGCCTAGGGCATCACAGAGAACAAGATTTAGCTCACATTAATCATCTGTCACATATTCTGCCCTGACATTGGCTTTTGAAGTATCCATTCCAATATGATATGTAACTTTAGATCAACTGAGTTGTCAGGCAAAGCATCCTAATAGGATGGAAGGTGATTTGTCTTATGAATGAATTGTTTTCACTGAAACCTGAAAACAAAGTAATCTGAAGAACATGCCTGATTTAGACCTCACCATGTCACTATCCCAAACGTCAGTGAGTCAGATATGAACCAATCACAGCACTACCTATCCCAAAGACTATACTTCAGGTCTCCTCAGAGTCCCGTCTTCAAAGAGTCATGGATATAATCTGTTGTTGGAAAGAACAAAAAGAGAAGGTTCTGTTCAAGAGAAAAAGCAGACGTGTTCTGATTCTTCATTCTACTACAACTTCCTTATACCCAGTGGGCATTAGAAAGAAAGTTAGCATTTTGGGCATCTGAAATGGGAAATTGGGTTTTGGATGCAATTAATTTGAGTTCAACACAAAAGAATTATGTGGATTTTGAACTGTTAGTCACAGGCATAATTCTTGCTGCTGTTCCAGTTGGACAGGCTCACCATTCTGCAGATGTGGAAGGCAAGAAGTAGTGGTGCAGAGTTAACATGTCCCCAGAAACCAAACAGATAAGAAGTGGAAGTAGCAGCCAGTTTTAAGTGGTTCTAATGCAGAAGCTACTCGTGGAAAAGTCTTCACATCAGGAGTGTGTAGACTATTAGAACCCAATTTAGTTAATGAATAACTAATCAAAATCAAAGCTCTCTGTTCTCAGTTTTATTTTTAATATCCATTGCTAGAAGTTATTTGCTATGTTATAAATTCAGAGTACATTTATAGAAACTTATGCACACCATTCATTATGTATATGAACTAAAATTTCAATCCCTTATCCCCGGGAAACTCTGAGGTAGGCTTTCACTTTCTCTATATAGTGTTCTTTTTTTTAAATATTAAAATGGTATTGAGATGTGACCTTTTTTTTTTTTCAGATTCTAGCCACTATTACCTTTTATTGGAACCAGAGCATGGTGAGCTGGGTCAAGGGAGCTGTCCAAAAAATGGTTGAACACTATGAAGTGTCAAAGAGCCCTCAAGCCTTGACAAAAATAAGTTGGGGCAAGTTTCAGCAGCCCTGCTTCCCAGAAGCCCTTCCTCTCTCGGGGGCAAAGGGGTAGCGCAGCCAGGCCAGCTGAGCCAGAGACCCATCCAGCTCCTCGGCAGCATTCTTCCTACAATTTATTCTTCCACTTCATCTTCGTCCTTGCATCACTCTACATTACGGTTACCCTTACCAACTGGTTCAGGTAGGATGGAAATAGGCCTGAGATAATCTGAAAATCTAGGTGAGGAAAACAATTTAAGGCCATCCCTAAAGGTTCTTAGGAGCCACACAGGGGGTCTGCCAAGGTTATGGGGAAGTAGTTTGGTCTACAAGCTAAGGTCCTACAGAATCTCTAACCTGTCTTTGGTTCCACAGTTATGAGGAAGCAGAACCGGAGAAGAGTTTCAAAAAAAGCAGCTGGACTACCTTCTGAGTTAAAGTTGCCTCATGCTGGACCTATGTGGTCCTTTACCTAGGGCTGCTGCTGGCATCACTCTGCTCCCCAGAGTGTGAGGTGTGACAATTTAAATGAAGAGTGCAACCAAAATGTGGGGAAAATCATACAGGCATGCTAACCAATTAACTAATGAATTATTTATTTTCTGGATCCCATGATGTCTTTGGACTTACCAACTCTAACAAAATCACATATGTTTTTTCCTTAGTGCGATCGTTAATCTTAGTTGTCAACCTGACTGGACATGAAATCAACTGATAAACCAGCTCTTGGACATACTTATAAGGGATTCAAGTTAGTTAAAATGGGAAGTCCCACCCTAGATATAGGTAGCATCTTCAGTGACAGCCTAGATTCAAAGGGAGTCCAAGAAATAAATTTGCTTTTTCCCACTTGTCTTCAGGTAATGGTTTGTGTTCATATCGTATTGGTAAGCTTATATTCCTTGCTGATGTCATTTTTCTCTGATATTATAATCCAGTTTTTTATCGGCCTTCCAATGTGGGCTGAAGTCTAGTGACTCTGGAGGAACTCTCTAGTCTTTCATACCAGACTGAAATTACTGAGTCTCCTTAAATGAACAACTGCTGGAAACTACTGTTGGACTACTTAGACCTTATCTAATAAGTCAATATAAGAAATCCCTTTTTAATACATATTCATTCTATTGATTCTAAGTTTTAAAAAAACACCGACTAAATATGTTTGCATTTATGTGTGATTTTTTTCAATAAAATATTTTTCCTGAAATGAATTATGGATAAGAAAATGATGAAACAACTCCAGTATAATACTGTAAACATAGAAACTTAAAAACTGGAGTTGTTTCATCAAAGCTCATGTAAGCAGTTCTATTTAAGAAGGATCTTGCAAAGTCAATAGAGAATATTGGGGTCAAATAAATGAGAGTAACATTAACTCTTAGCTTCAAAATTACTGATATGCCTCCACTGAACACTTTATCCCACTTTCCCTGCCAGATCTGTATTCTGTTTCTCTATTTTATGCACATTATGTCTTATTTCTGTATTTTATTAAGATATAAGCTTCATAAAGGAAATAATTTATTCTACTCTATCACTATGATCCTTGAGCCTTGAACAGCGCCTCCTACCCATGCACTAGCCATTTCGTACATAGATGTGTTGAATACTTAAGCCAAGTTTCTTTGGCTCAACCACTCAGTGGAAGAGAATGATAGTTAAAATATTCAGATATTTCCAATTCTTGCATGAGATTGTTAATTTTCATTGCCATCTTGACTGGATTTGGGCTCCTCTGAGAAACATGCCTGTAGAAGTTCTAAGGAGTGAGTTTCTAGAGAGGTTGAACTGAATGTGGGCAGCATTATCCATGGCTTGGGGTCCTGGACTGAATAAAGAGGAGAAGGGATACCTTCCATCTCTTTGTGCTTTCTGACTGCTTGCAATGTGACCACCTGCCTCAGACCTTTGGGGCAATATCAGCACCTCCAGGACAGATCCTGCTCTCACACTGTAGCCAAAACAAACTGCATCCTTCAAGTTGTTTCTTGCATTCTTCAAGTTGCTTCTTGTCTCAGTAGTAAGGAACACAGTCGTACACCTGGCTAAGTTTTGTTGCTGTGTGTCAAATTTTCAGAATCTTTTATTGATATAGATTTCTTTTCAGTTATTAAAAACTATAAGGAAGATTGGAGGAAACTAAGAAGTAAACACTCAGATTTTTCTCTACAAATACTTTCAACAAACATTTTCAGGAGAATAGAAAAAAAAATGCGATGAACTAAAAAGATACATCTGGCCACCATACTAAAAGGGGACATCTTAACAGCTGTTATTTTAATTGAAAAATTTAAGAACTTTTTTCACAGTTCATAAATCTAATGGGACTGCTGATAATCTTTCCAGGAACTCAGGAACAATCTTGATACTTTTGGTGTACGTTACCTTTTTTGACATAATTTTGGGAGTGAAAGTTACATATTTTGAACATCAATGGAAGACCCAGAGGGATTTCAGTTTCAGGAAGTTCTCCCAGCAGTCTCACGAATAGGATAAAAAGCCTCCTCAAATCAACTTGCCTATGCCACTAAACCTCATCTGTCAACATCTTGTCCTTCAAGACCTGGAGCCTAAAAGCACCTTAGCAGGTCCTGGTAATAGAAATAATCGTCATGCTAATCACTTACTTTCCATTTCCTTCTTGTTAACAGAACCTCTTTTTTGATTGTGGTGAAAGTCCAAGTCCATATTTGCATTGACATTCTTCCATGCATTGTCTTCATATTACTATGCAGTGTATTTCTGGGTAATATTTTGCACAAATTTTTTTAAGTTTCTATGTTTACAGTATTATACTGGAGCAAAATGCAGCATCATTTAGATTTCATGGTGTTTCCTTGTAGGAGGCACTGTACTTAGAAGTGAGCCTGGTATCATGTGACAATGAGGGACAAGTGGAGAATGGAATACTTCTGTATTGTTCTCAATGTATGGAATTGTTCATGTCCTATAAGAATATAAATTTGTTTATGTTGCTATTAATTATATTTCTGGTATTTGGAGCCCAAAGCATATCCTTTATAATTATTAATTCTACTGCTTTATTGTATGTGTATATATGTACAAGTGTATATGCATGTGTGTTCGCAGTGTGTGTACACATGTGTATGTGCAGACAGGTATGTGGTATATGTATACTTGCATGTGAATTTGCATGTGAGTGACTCTGTACATGCAGTCTTGGAGATGAGAGAGAACTATGTCAATTGTTCTGCTGTATCCCTCTTTATCTCATTCCCTTTAAGAGAGAACCTTAAATTGAACCTGTAGCTAAGCTGGTAGCCAGGAACCTCTAGGAACTGGTGCTCTGGCACTCAGATTCTAGTTTAAACATGGGCACTGGAATCCAAAAACAAGCCCTCGAGTGTGTGCATAAGCGCTCTTACTGGCTTTCCTCTCTAGCCCCTAATGCCTTTACTTTTCAGACAGGAATAAAAACTGAGATTCATTGAGGGGGAGAAATTAGGTGAGAATCATATAAGTTGTTGGAGGGGAGGGTGCAACACTTCATAAGAGGGCTAGTCTCTCATTTCTCAGCCAAACTCTCTTTGGCCATCAAGCAGGGTTTTGAGTCTACTTCAGTTGCCTCTTTCAAAGGAAAGAAACCCTGACACACTGATGGCAACCAATTTATTCTCAATAGATAAATTCAAGAATTGCTCATAATTCTGATGAGTGTTTGATGACAATGCCTGATGATATTTGTTGTCTATATCATGAATTGTTTTTATTAATTGAATACAACATATTTTAAACAAATTATATCAGCCAAAATGAAATATTTGTTCATTGTTGGGTCAATATATCTAGATGGCAAGTTAAGATTCTAGTATGTATCAAGCTGTTCTTTATCCTCAATTCTAATTATCCAGCTACTTGGCTGCTTTAAGCTCATGTAGATCCAATAAAGTTAAACATGAATTTAAGCAGGCAATTGTCTTCTGGACTTGAGCACACAACTGAATCACTGAAGCTTTCCATCTTTATCTCTCACTTTTCTTCCCCCTCTCTGAATCACGGAGCCCAGAGTCTCCAGATTGACTGCATGCCATCCCTGCCTTGTTTCAATCTTCAGTTATTAATTTATGCTTAAATCAAGTGAAAGTTTATAACCTTTTATATAACTTCTTACAAAGAAAGTTTTTCTCTCACTTACTAGTGGAGCCCAGTTCCAAGTGCTGTGTTCTCTTTGTCACATTTCCATGCATATTACTCACAAACAAATAAATCCTCTAAGCAAAGCACTTGGCATCATGATCTTCCTTTAAGAAAATGCAATTTTGAGACTTCCAGTTATACATATGGACCAGATGTGAACCATGACTTAAACAAACAGGGAATTCAGTGTGGTTTTGTAATCATTGGACATATATTATGTTCCTTTTGTGATAATGTTCCCATCACGATTCTGCTTTGCCAGACAGCTGCTGTAAGTGCTAGAGTGGTATATCCTCTCTCTCACTTCATGTATTTTCTACTTTTCCCAATCCTAAAGAAAGTCTATTAGTAGAGGTAAAATAGTAGAGGTAATGGAATTGGGAACTTGTGTCTCATGTCCCAAGTGTTAATTTTTTTTCTCTTTTAGATAGCACTCAAAGATGTAGAATAGCAAGGTTTATTTTAAAAAATATTTGGCAATTTATTTTTATGAGACAAAGAAATAGCTAGCTAGCTAGCTAGTTATACAGATAGATGATAGATAGATAGATAGATAGATAGATAGATAGATAGATAGATAGACAGACAGACAGACAGACAGACAGACAGACAGAGATGCATACATGCACCATGTGGTCTTCCGAGGATCAAACTCAGGTCACTGGGTATGCAAGCAGACATCTTACCTACTGGACTATCTCACTGCACCCCCAAGTGCTAATTCCAATTTGTGGAGCTTATGTCACAGAGTCCATTCATGGCATTTTTACTTATCCCATGTTTTCTGAATCCTCAACACACTCAAGGAAAGCTGCTTACAGTCAATGAAATCATCTTAATCAAATGTTAATGTACATTTTGACAATCCTGTCATATAAAGTGTCCCCGTGGAATAAAAATATTAAGTTTTTAAATATATGTGATAAATGAAAGAAAACTCTCTGATTCTCTCTCTCTCTCTCTCTCTCTCTCTCTCTCTCTCTCTGTGTGTGTGTGTGTGTGAGTGTGTGTGTATGTTTAAATTGGAAGGTGTGGTGACACCAATGGAGGGCATATTCTAAGATTTAGCTCAAATTCATTCACTTTTTATCCTAATTTCCTATGACAACTGATATCTATCACTTCTTCTTCAAGACTGTCACAGTCTCACATTCTTTCTGTCCAGGATCTGGATATATAGCAGCCAGAAAGCCTTTTGAAGATTAAATCTGTTGACATAATGTATAGAACATGATTGAATATTTTCAGACCACAGCTTTATCCTCTCATCAATTCTGGACCCACATTACTCAGTCCTCTTCCTTCTGAGAATACACTCCTGTCCCGGGTTTCCTATTTTTTCCTGTAAGGGCTTCTGTGATTACACTGAGCCTGTCAGAATCATCCAGAACAATCTGTCTCTCTCAAATATTTAATCAATCACATCTGCATAGTTTCTGCCAAGTTGGGTAACATATAAACACTAGAACAGAGACATCTTGGGAGTAGGGGAGGAAACAATTATCTTACCCACCACACAACATTGCAAGATAGTTTATTGAAGTATCAGAACAAAAGTTCTCATTATCATTCAATACAGAAGGAAAGATATACTTAAATATATCAGTCTTCTCTTAAGCATATTAACACAGATAACTTTGAAGTAGCCATCACTACTTTGATAATCAAGCAATGGATGAAAAGAAAATATATGAGAACCACATGCAAAAATGTATGTTAGTATAGATACTACACTTAAATTTTGATGGAAACAGAAGAGATGCCTATCCGTCATCATTGAGAAATGAGCATAAAGTACAAAAAGTGTTTGATTGTTCAAGGATTAAATCAGTTCTCAAGCTTCACTCCTGTACCACTCGCAGTGGATATTGGTGGTGTTCTTGCTAAATCCTATGTACTGTGCAATGTTCCACCATTGATAGATTCTCCTTTAGAGATGTCTTCATATTATTTTAAAAACTGTGTGGAATATCATCATGTGTTCCAGATTCCTTGAACAAGATCCTTGGGAATTTACCTTACTCTTCTAGGTTCTCATAGTCTATGCCAACTTAAAACTACTCAGAGTAGACTCTGCTTTTTCCTATGCAAAAATAAGACCAGCATTTCCAATGATGCCTTATAATGCCATTTAGCCAATAGTTAGGTGTTGAGAACATGTTATTGTTTCAAGTATTTGAATTTGGATAATTTTACAAATTTGGAAACATTATTAAAAGAAGAATGACATATTGTAAAAATATAAATCTATATCTAGCAGATGTAAGTTATTTATTTACCAATGGACTGTAGGAGTGTGTGTGTATGCATGTGTGTCTGTATCACACATAAGTATTTCATGTTTTAAGGAACAGATATCCTATGCAAACTAGTAGAAGAAAGAATTAATGAAATATTGTCATTGCTACCATTAGTCTTATTATTGTTGAGTATTCATTGGGGTTAAGGACTAAAGATTGACAGCCAAAAATTTTGATATACTATATTCCACACAGTTTTTAAAATAACATGAATACAATATTTCTAAGTTTTTGTAATCCTTTCTGCTCTCATTTTAGTTATACAAGATGTTCTACTAAAAGTATTTGCAATCTTGAATTTTAATATTTTACAGTATTTTAGGTTATTAGAAAATATCACTCATGTTTCTTTAAACATTTATACAAAAATATGAATCTATTCTTAAAAATAATTTGTATAAACATGCCAGAGGTAAAACTTGGCATGGGTGATTCTAACAGTCAACAAGACCACATGGTGAGCCACAACACAATAAAGAAATGAGATATTGATGCACACAGAGAATAAGTGACCTAAACTTCAATACAATGGGAAGTATAGAAATAAATTTTCTTTACATTTTAAAACTCAGTGTATATTTTCTAAGTGAAAACATACATGCATTACTTTTTAAAGAAATTTCTTCTTTGTCCTTCAACACACAATCCCCATTGTGAGTTTGCCTATTATTTCTTGACTCCAAAACTCTGAAAAGAGTCTGAGCAATTACAAAATCTCCCCCATCAGATCTTCATGTGTTGCAAATGAGCATTTCAATGAACATGTATTTGGAAAATAAAAGACAGATGGTGTTTTAGTCAGTATCTCCTTTATCTTTTTTGTCAACCCCAAATTGACTTCATATGTCTTCTCTATTTAATTCATATCAATAAGTCTGCATCTGTTTCATCAACCTAATTTTTTCTTTCATTTGACTATTACCAGTTTTCAGTCTCTGAAGGTCTTCTCCATTGAAATCTTTTGTGTATTTCACTTCTTATGGCTGTACTTCATTTCTCCAATGTATTCTCACATGTTTGTTTCTCCATAGTCTTCTAAAGAACAAAAATGCCATCCTAACTCTACAGACTGGGGAGATTGCTCAGTGAGTAAAGTGCTTATTGTGCAAGCATGAAGACAGAAGTTTGATCCACAGAACTTATGTTTAAAATGTCATACATGTTGTAATTTCAACATTTGTCAGGAGAGATTGTCAGATTCCTGGGGTTGTCTGACATGTTCACATAAATAATTGCATATTCACCTGTTTGTTGATAATGACTTTTGGATATCTGCCGCAGAGTCAAAAGAGAAAAGAAAGAAGAAACAAAACCAGAATTGATCCTCTCTCATCCTGCTTTACATCAGACAACACATAGAATCTGGAATGATCACTGAGGTTGGAAAACAGACAGGAAGAGGATAAGAAATGGACTGTCTTCTCCAGCCCACTGCTCTACCATGGAAGTCACAGGATCTAAGAAAGGGAGAAATTTTACATGTTCAAGTTTTATATAAAATGAAAATGGTGATTCTGAATGGAATAGATAGAAATATATGTGACCTTGTCAGATTCTGTGATGGGGAAACTTGAAAACATTTAGAGGGCTTTGGCTGAAAAAGTAGAATCAACTTCACTTCATTTCTAAATATACACATTTTTCCACTCTTGTTTATCGATGAATTTTATTCTGATAATTTCATACCCATATGTTATATATTCTGTTACTCTTTCCTTTACTTTTTTCCTATCTGCCTCCCCTCCCTCTGCCAGTCCTTCTACCCTATAAGGCTACCTTCTATGTTCATGTACTTTTGTGTTGTTTTATGCCTTACTAAATTTAATGAGGACCTTGTGTGTGATCTTGGGCTTATTTCTTGGAGCTTAGTAGGATCTCCATGGGTATATAATTGGATATTTTGTCTCTGAACCCCCAACCCACTGCCTGTTAGTTGTCTGCTGTTCATCAGTATTCTGTAGGGCCATTTGGATACATTTTTAAAGATTAAAGAAATAAAAAGTAAGCTATAAAAAAATCCAGACATTTCAGTCATCCTGTATCTATTGATATAACATTGGACAAAAACAATGGTTCCTTCGTATCTCCAAGTCCTCACTTGAAAAATAGGAGAACTGGGGAGATGGATAATTAGTGAAAGCATTAGCCACTTGAACAAAAGAATGAGAGCTTTGATACTAAGTGACACTGGATGAGTGGGGCAGTCCATGGTAATTCTAGCCTCAGAAGGCAAAGATTGGGAATTCCCCAGGATAAGTTGACTAGTCTGGGCTTAATTAGAGACCCTCTTTCAAAAGAATAAGGTGGAAGAACAATCAAGGCTGATTCCCGATATCAACCTTGGACCTCCACACGTGTGCATACATGTGCACAAATACCCCCCTACACAAACACAGATCCATACACATGTGAGCATGCATATAGACATCCATTCCACACACACAAATAAATATGAAAATAGACCAAAAAAGAGAGAAAATGAGAATAACAGGACCTCACTCTACTGTTAGGTGCTATACTGTTAGTGGAACTAGTGTATCAGTAGGAAAATCTGACACATAGAAAGTCCTCAGTTCACCCCAATTCACTGTCTTCAGGACTTTCTACTTTGGTGTGTTTTGGGGGAACTTCTGGACACATAACAAGTGCACTAGCAAAGTGAAAAATGAATTTTTCTTTTTGATTCATAGGTTCCTAAAAAACTCAAGATGATATAAAGAAGCAAAAGACTGAAGCAATCACTGAAATAATGTTAATTGTATTCTAGCTATTTAAGATATTCAGAGAAAAGCAAACCAGAGTATGAATTTATATAGCATGTTTCCTAGAAAACAACCTAAAATTCAAGACAAGAAGACTTATTTTCTTTCTTTCTGCTGCTTTTTATTTCAAAATATATCCAAAGCTCTTTCTGCAAACTGGGAAGCTTAAAAATTGGCGAAGCCAACAGTAGATGTCATTGCATTTGCTTGCTATACAAAAAAAATTTCTAAAACAATCAGAGTCTTTCAGAGAATTCCTCACTGGTACCTTATTCCAACATTTGTAACAGATTATTTGGAAAACATTGTTGGGGACAAAGCCACATCTAACAACTCCCACTGCTAGAGCATCAGATTTTGATTTTAACAAAAACAAGATCCAAAGCCTTTGGACATCAATCCATGGTAGTGTAAGCTGTAAGAAAAATGTAGACCAAGTTACACTGAGGTTATTAATGCAAAAACAACCATGAAATCAATGATTTGCTTAAAGATTTTAGTCAGTTGACCTTTGATTGAGAAAATGTTTCATCCCACAGCATGTGAGGGCTGGAATTTAGTCACATATAAGGAAAATTAGCAGCAAGAAGTAAGTGGTCTTTGGTTCCTGCAGCCCTCCAAAGAGAGGTCTTATTGACACTGCTCAATGCTCTCTCTTCAAACAAAAAAATTCAATATAGATGCAGATAAAATTTTGCTTTTCTAACACTTTGGCAGAATCAATGTAAAAGCGCATAAAATTGGAGAAATAATAAGACTTGATATAGGATAGATGAGGTCAATCTATATTACATGAAAGAGAGACAGAGAGAGAGTAGAGATCAAAACAATGGTAGAAGGCAGAATAGAAGCTGGTTTGGCTGGAATAAATAGTCGGTATAGCTGTCTGCAAGAGAATTATAAGGGATAGTTCCCCTTGAGTTCTGTGTATGAGAATGTAAGACAAAAGGATGGTGAGATAAAAGTTTGTAATCACAGTTGTGACTTGTGTGTGTCTGAGTGGCTTATGAGGAACAGGGTACTTTTTAGAATTTCCTTTGGCTAGTTTTGTACACATTTAAAGTAGAATCAAACAAGAGCCAAACAATTAGGAAGATAAAGGTAAAGGACAAGAAGAGATGGAGAGGAAAAGATCAGGACTCGTTACATGAATGTGAAGCTACTTGGGAATTCACAAGTTCTCAAGTACCTGGAATAAAGAAAGAGTTTCTCAGAGGCGCAAGGTTTTTCTTTAAATTAGTGTCATTTTTACTAGTCCATTTCTGGTTCCACAGCCTTAAGAGAGGAAAAACATCATGGTGAAGAAAGAATTACAAAGCACAACATACTTCATTGTAACCAGAAAGAAAGGAAAACAAATGAGTTTAGATTCACCTTTCAAAGGCAGCCATTCAGGGAGCTACTCTCTATCACCTCCCAATAATGCCATCCAGTCGTGACTCCATGAGTGAGCTAATGCATTTGTCATGGTTTTAAATTTGTCTCCCACAGTCTCATGTGTCTGGGAAGATCATGACACCTTAAGGAGGTGGAGCCTTGCTGGAGGAAGGCAGTCACAGGGGGTTAACCTTGAAGTGGATTAGTCTCATCCTATTTTCTGGAAAAGTCTGCTCTGGAAGTAGGCAGTCTAGCAGTTCTCAGCCTTCTGGATGGGTGTGACTTAACCTATCTCTAGCTTCTGCAGCCAGCCATGCTGCCACGAAAGACTGCATCTCCCCTCTGGAATCATAAGCTGAATAAATCTCCCATTCTCCCTTAAATTGCTTGACTTTGTGTGTTCCTTCATAGGAACAGATAAATGTAACACTATAGCATTGGTTAAGACAGAATCTCCATATCTGATTACCTCTTAGTGATTGGATCCAACCGCTGGACTCCAGGTTAATGAATGGGACACTTTAATAGAAAATGATCAAATGCTTCATCGTTTTTGAAAATGTCCAGATATCTACCTAAACGGGGGAAACAAACACATAATTTTGAATGATTCAAAGAAAAAGACTTTGCGACTATAAGATAAAGCTTATCTTCCTAGATAAATGGTAGTGCTGGTAAGAGAATTATTTACAGTGGGAAATGGAAGTGTGCTATTATGAAGCTCCACATGTTTGAAGATATGTATGGAATCCTTTCTGTTTACTTCCCACATACACTTATAACATTTTCCAGAAAGAGAGATGCATTACTTGGTCATCACAATGAAAGAGAACAGATAGATAGAAATCACTCTTACAAAGTTAGATAGCAGGGGGAAAAAACCCAAGAGAGGATATTAAAAAGTTGAAGTAGACACTAAAGATGCCTTATAAGAATGAGTTTCTAGCTCCATCAAAGTTATTCTGGAAGGAAGGAGCTTGGGCTCAGATATAAAAAGTAGCTTTCATTGTATCATTGTGTCAATAGTTTATCAAGCAGTTGGAAAAGTGGAATAAATGTATGAGATGACTACCTGTGGATTAGTTCAGTGTCTCAATTACACAGTGGGAGAAATGATAGATAGATGGAAAGTGGGATGGCCCAGTTGTTGAAAAGTCTTCCAGTCCCTTTTTATATATGTTGGGATGCTTTGTTTGGGCAAGTAAAATCACTGAGGCATGTTGGAGAAAGTGTGAAATAGGTCTGTAAAAACAGAAAATGCTGGGGCTGGTGATGTGGATCACTAGACAAAGGTGTCTACATACAAAACTGGAGATCTGAGTTCATTTCCAAAGCCCAAATGGTGGAAGTAGAGAATGACTTCCAAAAATTACACTTTGATCTCCACACACATGCTGTGGGATGAAAAGGTCTGTGGTCTTCTCATTCTCAACTAACTAAATAAAGTATATTTTAAAAACTGATTTTTCCTCTCTTTATCTTGCTTCTGAATCTTCTCCAACTCTAAAGTGACCTGTCAGGTGATTTGGTCTAGCCAAAGGGTCTTCAGTCTTCACAACAGAATACATTCATGTTTACTATTTCCTCAAGGTATATTTTTCAATGAATGAAGGATTTTTTTTCATCATTTCATGTATTTTCTTTGGAGTTCTTAAGTAAAATTTTCAATATCTTACAACATGTTTGGGGAGTATTTTCCAGTCTTGCTGGATACAATCTAATAAATGTGAAGTATTCTTATAAACCAAGTTCCTTCCTATAGCTTCTTATGAAATGAATTTCCTTTTACCACAAGAAAAGAAGATCCAGGAACATGCCTTCAAATCAGAGATATGTCCTATATCTTTTCTGTTTCAATAACAATACTAGCCAGCATTTATTGCATATATGCATACCAGCTATCATGTTAATCTCAGGGCCTTACTTTCATTACAGTGTATAATCCTCATAGATTGTCAGTCATGTCTACATTCATATTTCACAAAGGAGAAAAATGTGTAAAAGAGAAACAAACATTTACCCAAAGTCATTTGTCAAGTAAATAGTGACCATGGGATTTATTCTCCAATTCTAATACATAATGCACAATTTTAATCTCTACACACTGGTAAAGCAGATGGCAATATTATATGGGTGAATAAAATTGATTGCCTTTATGCACTGAAAAACTGCTTGAATGTAGCATGTAACATTGCACAGTTGTAAAGCTAGCAAGATAGTACAATGTCTAGCAGATAGAAGTTCTCAGGTCAAATGAGATCCCATTGATCTTTTAGCTGTCATTCCTGTCTCCACATTCCCAGTTTGAGAAAGGTTCAAAATGGTTCTGTCTTTCTCTCACATAGCCTTCAGCCTTAAATTAAAAGCCTACACGAATTAAATGCAAACTAGTACCAGATGTTCCCTAGCTGCTTCAGTTGGGACACACCTTGTTTTCCGGTACATCACTTATGCTCTGACAGGTGTGTCTTCATTTTACTCATGTGCATCTCATCTGCTTTTCTGGAGGGTCTAAATAGGCATGACTTCAAAATGAATTTTCTGGATACATTTATCACTTTCCTAATCCCCTCTTCCAATAGATACAGGACTTTCTTATATTCATGCTCATGCAGTCAAAAACAGCTAGGAAGGCTGCTCAATGTACTATGCTCATATCCAACAAAACTTTGACCTAAACACATACTCAATACGCATATTTCTGTTCTAACTCTGTCCATAAGTTTAAATTAAGAAGCATTCCTAGTACTTATTTCTAAAACTATAATTTCCCCCTACTTCTTTTTGTGACACAGTAAGAATACTAACTAGTGTGCATTTACCATATTTTGAGTCACATACTTATTAGAGACTCTAGAAATAGAGGAATGACTTGTGGGGGGCAGAGACCACAAGCATTTAAGACTCATACTAAACTTCAAGAGAAATCAGTTACAAAATAATATGATTCAATAAAAAAGATAAGATTCAATTTTGTGCCACTGTAATGAGTACAATCCTCGTTGAAAAATCACCAGAAAAACCTTTAGTATCTGTGAATCTTATCTTTGATTGTCTTCTAAAGTCCATTCCTTTTTTCCCATTCATCAGTCTCATTGCCTATTATTATTTTCATTAGTTTATAGTACATTTCAATATTTGTTTATTTTCAAATCATCTGGGATTTCATTTAAAATAAGTGCTAAACCAAGAGTGGCTGCTTACTATGTCCTAAGTCTTTCCCAAAGCAGTGCTGGCAACAGTCACACACAAAAAAAGTCAAACTATCTAGTAGAAAAGCAAAGGAATGAGTTTTAGAATTTTCCAATTTCAGTTTGATCACTTACTGAACACCTTCTACAAGGGAGTCAGTTTTCCAAAACAACAGCATCTGAAATATCTGAGTCATTGCCTGGCATACACTTAACTCTCAGCAAGTTGGTACAGGGACTGTGATCAATGTCTATATATTCTTCCCCAAAACATTATGAAAAATAAGAATTAAAGCATGTGTAATGGTTACTCTTAACTATTGTTGTGAGAGAGCACCCAAAGTCAAACAATTTAAGGGAGAAAGGAAATTTATTCGACTTATAATTCCAGAGAGGAAATACAGTCTTTCACGGCTGAGGACAACATGGCTGGCTGGCTGAACCTGGAGACAGGCTGTGTCACACCCATCCAAGAGGCTAGTAGGCTTCCTGGGGCATCTCTTTTCTTCACAGTCACCTGTTCTATGGTTCCTTTTATCTGGCCCAATACTAGGAGGTTCCAATGATATATAGGGAAATTCCCATTGGATCTGGGGCTGATCTTTTTTTAATCTAGATAATCTCTTCAGGTGGTCTCAGCTGATCTTGCCAGATGTGGTCTCAGTTGATCTTAGTTAATGCCAGGTGTGTCAAGTTGACACCCAGAATTAACTATCACAGTATGTACTGCTATAATACTTCTAGATATAAGGAAATTGCAGGCCTAGAAATGCAGAATAAGTGCTGGAATCATTATTATTAAAATAGTGAATGGTGAATACTATTTATATCATATACCTAGGTACTTATTTTCCAAACACAGGTGATATAAAATCAATGTAAATAAGTTTGTTTTTTAAAGAATACAACCAAGAAACCAAAATTTAATTCCACTTGAAGCTTATTGCACCTTTTATTTACAGCAACTTCTGGTGGGTGGTTATGCGACTTTTATAACTCCAAAATTTCTCATTTATATATATATATATAATATATATATATTATATATATGTTTCTCACATAAACTTATCTGATACATTCTAGAGCTGCTCATTCTTGTAACAAGTTGTGTGAGAGTTTTGGCTATTCCATGGCTCAGTTCTTGAGTGTTTCTTCCTGTGCCTTGTACCAGAAGAACTACTTCTGTATGTTCAGGGACTCACAGCAAAGGAGCAGAGAATGGCTTGATTAGCAATGGTGGTTGTGAATTGCTCTTAACTGAAACATTTCTCTTCCCATCACACAGCATGGTGTCTCTCCACAATTAGCGCTATGTTTCCTTAATACCTCAGCACTAAATCTTGGGTTTCAATCCCTCTGGGAATGTTTCACCTAAATAATCAGGAAGTATTTATTGAGCACCTGCTGTGTGAAAGCTCCAACAGGGTGTTACAAAGAATCATGAATCTGTTACAGGCAAAAATAACTAAATAACAATTTGTTTTAAAGCTTCATTGATGTCCTCTGCTCTTCTTATAATGGTTATCATTTTTTCATATTATCATGGAATTATATTAGAGTTATTCTCTTCCTTTCAAATTTGCCACATACCTTTGCTCCTGGACCTACAAGGGACCAGTTACTGGACTTCAAAGTTCTGATTAAATCTAACCTTGATACACAGGTAGATACACTTATATACCAGTTTTGAAAACTTACATTATCTTAGTCATCCTTGTTCTTGGGAAGTTGGTGACTCGGTTCAGTCCAGAGCCCAGATGCAAACAGACCCACAGGGCTCTGCACAGCACACAAGTCAGGGATTAAGAAAGACAGGACAGGGTCAGCACTGGTCAGGTGGACTGTTGTCCACCACACTGGAACACAGGCAGGTGCATCTTCCCAAGTCACCCAATAGCCCCTTCCCTGCTTGCAGCCATGCAGCTCACCTCACTGCCTGGATTGGGAGATCAGTGGTAAGTGTAGTTTTAAAAATTAATTGCTATTAACTTTTTTCTCAGTATGAAAAGATGACCACTATAAACTGTGGATTCATTTGAATCATTATTCTCATATTTGAATTATTTGATACCCTTTTGAATAAGTTGAGGTCATTTTTAAGTTTGGCAAGAATGGCTTCTATTGCTGTTGATACAATATAATTTTCATTGCATGTGAGACCTTACTCCATGATGTTGCTTATCCATTAATAACAGCTCCTTCATTACAAAGCTTAATCCAGTTACAAGTTTGACTGTACAATCATCCACTGCATATTTCTCTGCCAAGAAATCCTACATGCATCTGCCAAACTCTTCAGCAAAGACCAGATATATTGCTTATGAATTTCATCTAATCTGCCTACTTGTTAACCTTCTCTGAAAGGATATGAGGTGAGGTTGGCTTGACTTCAGGTACTTAGTTAACTCATGAACAGCAAAGCTTGCAAGCATTCACAAGCAATCTGCATTATCATTTCTTTCTGAAGTTTTCTTCCCAGAGCTATGTGGTTGGTAATTTCTAGGATCGAGTCCTAACTGGTCTCGAGACTGCAGTAATTCTTGGACTTTACTAGCATCATCTTTGGGCATCACACTACCTAGTTTCATCCATAGTCCAAAATGCAGTAGACTTAAATTCATTCCAAGCAGTACAATTCTCTGCCACCTACATATAGCTAGCGCTTTTTTCTACTTGATATTCATATGTTCTTATTTTTCCAGTTGATGATCATTCTCATCAATAAAAAAGAGAGCAGTCAGTCTGATATCAGGGTTTTTTATTTTTCTGTTCCAACATCATCTTTCTTTCTTCTTTTGCTTCTAACATCAACACCATATGAACCTGGTTTGATGCTAAGCATCAGACTGAACTAATGTTTCCTTGTTCATATTGTGAGAGAAAGAGAGAGACAGAGACAGAGACAGAGAGACACAGAAAGATTCCAATAAGGATAACATGCAAAGATTTCCCAATTCCCCCTACATTTCAAGGTGTATTAAACTAGTCAACATTTACCATGTGATGTAGGAAAAGAGAGAATGAGTTTAAAGAAAAATCTATCTCCTATAATAAAGATGTCTGTTAGTAAGTAGTTGGATGTAGATAATAAAAGTTCTGAGTGTTAAACAAACCAATTCAGTTAGGAAATAAATGGGAAATTGACTCTCTTTTTAATCATCTTTTATCTTTTTAATTTTATTCTATCACTAAAACTTTCTTCTTTTCTTTTTTTTTTTAATTTGTGTACGCATCAGCCTGCAATGCAATTTTCACTGCCCTGATACTCAATACGTAGGTCACATTAGCTTCAAATTTGAAGCAATTGTTATTCTGTCTTCTGAGTGCTAGGATTATAGATGTGAGTCACCATACTCGTTCTTTAAAACTTCCTAACTTTTTAAAATTTTTTGTATCAAATGCAATATGAATATCTTTCTTCAATGGCAGCATGTTGTGATGTTCAACTTAGCCTAGGTTTCCTTACTGTAAATACTAAACTTAAGAAATAGAGCTCTAAACTTACATTTTCACTGGTCATATTCTTATTTTTTAAACTTTTTTCATGAGCATTTTAAAATGCTGTCAATATCTCTTTTGCAAAATAATCATGATACCCTAAAGTTTAATAAAATTCTCAAGGTCTTTGTATCTATCTGGCAGCTGATATGCAATTAAAACACAGATTTCCTTTGTTGACTGTGATTAGTCCCAGGAATAACAGGTTACATTCTCCATGGAGTTTAATGATAAAATTGTCCTTCTTGGGGCTGGAGAGGTGGCTCAGCGGTTAAGCCTCTGCCTTGCAGGCAGAAGGTCCTGAGTTCGGATCCTAAACCCCACATATGGATGCCAGGCAGAAGCAGGGCGTGGCCTGCATTTCTGGTCTTTGTAGGGCGGAGTAGTTCCCGAATTCTTTGTGGTTCTACACACACACATACATACACACACACATACGCACACATGCATATGCACAATTGAATAAATAAGAAAAAAATTGTCCTTCTTCATTCTATATGAACTATCTCTTTGCATTTTTTCAGTGTCCTCTTGCATTTCAGTGCAGAGTAGAGTTGTGGGAAGTCTGGAGTTAAGTACCACTCTCATGGTTTACCAGAAATAAAATGTAGTCCCCAAATCTCATGATGCTCTGGAAATAGAAGAAACTTTTGTTCCCATTAAATTTTATTTCTATCATTTCCCTTTACAGAGTTCCTGAAACTCAGAGAGGTCTTGTTATCTCATTCAAAATCTAAGAAATTTTCCTTTAAAATGGTACTTTTGTAATGAGTCAAGTGAGATTAAAATAGCTGAAGAATTTTGTACTTGAAATAGAGACTAATAGTAGAATGTATATGGTGATTTTTAGTGATGTTGTTATTTGCCAATAATAAAGGAAGATTTAGCTTTGTCCTTGAAAGCACCGCTTGCCTGCCTCTCTCTGTGAGGTTGCCTGAGTCTTGGCTTCCCTTGTTGTCATACCTATTGCTAAACAAACCTTTATCCTTTAAGGGACCATCTTGCTTTCTGTTTCTGTCCATATAATTCCATGACTTAAAGGCTTTATAACTAGTATTTCACTCACCTTGAGCTCACTAGAACACACTGAACTTTCAGTGTTTGGTTATATTATTCTTTATAAAAAATATTGTTAAGCAAACCTAAATTTGCCATTTATGTAAGGTTTATAACACAGGTAGCTTTATCATAACAGAAAGCAGTAAAATCAACTGGAAGTTTTTTTTCTTGTAAGCTATATAAAGTTTACAAGACCTATGAAGTCTCCTTAAAATGTCTATTTTGAAAATTTTACCAAAGATGCATGAGAAATAATTATAAAGGAAGCCATATATTAAGGAAATACCTAAAAGAAGTCTTTCTTCCTCCTCCATACTGTGAAAGTATTTTTTACAATCATATGAAGATTCTGAGTCATCCAGACATTGGAAATCAAAGTTTAGATGCAAGTGAAAAACGTTTGAGTATTGTAGAAATAATCAGCAGCCTTTAACAGTAATATGCAAGCTGCTGAATCCAGAGCTGAAAGAACTTCTTTTGGCCAAAGATACAAAGGAAGAGGATTCAATGGAACTCTCCCAGAAAGTTTTGTCACTCTGGGAGTGACTCTCACCTGCACCCTATAGCCACTCCAGGGAACACAGATTTTATTTCTTAGACCAGTCAAGATGAAAGAAAGATACATTAGAACAATTTCTCTTTGCTACAAAGAGACTGAAAAATGCATTCAATAAAGTGACCTAGGAACGTTGGCTCAGAAGAAAACTCTGGTGGTGTAATCCTAGGCTCTGGGGAAGTGACGTTTGTTACAAAGTTGATAGTTCTCCAGTTGAGCTATACAAGAATCTAATAGAGTAGAGTATAAGAACTGTGCTTGACTGAAGATCAGGCCAAAGTAATTTAAACTAAATTAGTTTTCAAAGAGAAACCAGGCCAATTGTAACAGATCCACACCCTAATAGTATGATCTGTCTCCTTTCCTAGAAACATAATGTCTTATCCTTATCTTATCTGAAGTGCCTCACCCAAACGTGTCTTCCTCATGTTGTATATACCTTCTATTCATTTCTTCCTGGAAATTTACAATTTCTGCATCTTCCCTATATGCACTTAGATATAGCTTGTTAAATAATCATCCAGAAAACAACATTGTAAGAAATGTTGACCATAGTTAGTTATTATATCAACAACCAAGTGGGTTATGCATTTTTATGCTCTCACAATTCATGCTCATAATTTATTCAAGTTACGGACACCAGAAGCATCCAAGAATCATCTAAGAATTCTTTCTATGGTATAAGTAGAGCTGGCATACAGTACTATTATTACATATTGGTTGTCAGTTGCTGAGATGTGTGGCATATTATGATCCCTAATTGTTTTGGAACCATAGAAAGTCTGTGGTAGTAATATCTAGGCTTAATGACCTTTCAGGACCGTTCCTTGTCTTAAATACCTCCTCTGAAGTTATCTGATATGCATTCAAGTAATTTTAACAAGAATTATAATTTTCTGAGCACCTGCTGAGCACTTGACATTAGTTTTTGATCTCTAGATTTTGGCAGCTGCCACAATAACTTCAGAGACAGCATTTCTTCTAAGATTGATTGACCAGAAAATAATGTAGCCTGTAGTGACAATAAGTTCTCTCCAAATCTAAGGTTCATGTTCCTTCCATTAAAGCCTACCCAGGAAACTTTTCCTGACCTATATCTTTATACTAGTTTAATCAAAATCAATATTGTGAAAAAAATCTTCAATTGACCATCATATAATTCTGTATTCCAGGTTTTTCAGGAAAGTGCCATTTTTAAGGGTAATTTTGTAAATCTCCTGGGAGTGATAGTTGACACACATGGAGGAAATTGAAGGTCAGGCCAGAAATAAATAAAGCACAAGTTTATAGCAGTGGTCTCCTAACTCTTTGAATAGATAAGGAATCCGTGCATAACAGAAAAGTGTTAATTAGAAGATAGATAGCAGCTTAATGTATTAGTATGAAGCTGAACTGGAAGGAGAAACATCCTATTATTGTCTTCAGACTTTCTAGTACTTGTGTATTACTCCCATTTGGATGTTTAGTTTTTCAGAAAGAGAGAGTTGATTCCTTCCCAATTTCTTTCCTTCCTTCCTTCCTTCCTTCCTTCCTTCCTTCCTTCCTTCCTTCCTTCCTTCCTTCCTTCCTCCCTCCCTCCTTCCTTTTTTCTTTCTTCCTTCCTTCCTCCCTCCCTCCCTGCCTTCCTCACTCACTCCCATCTCTCTTCTCTTTCTGTCTTTCTTGTGGTAAAAATGTTTGAATCTAGGGTTCACTGATGCCACAAAACACTTTATCATTAAAATGAGTCCCCAGCCTCTCTCAATATTTATTTTGAAACAGGATATTGCTAGGTCTTATTCAGGCTGACCTTGAACTCCCTTCATGATCCAAACAGACCATAAACTTTTGCTCCTCCTGCCTCAGACTCCTAAATAGCCGAAGTTATAGGCTTGTTCCTATCATGTCCTGAAGTTACTTTTTTAAAAAAGATAATCAGTAAAAACAATCCTTGTCTTTTAAATAGTTTATAAGTAGTAACTACCTAAACTTTGTGAAGCAAATAGTAGTAATGTATAAATATTATTTTGAAATATGGAACTAAGCATAAAGTAGCTAAAGTAGCTTCAGCAAGGGATTAATTTTGGAAAATAATCAGAGGTTTGGAGGTCATGTAGTGACTGGTATAGGGAAGACATGGTTTTACAAAATTTTGGTTAGACTCTGGTTATATATTTCATTGATTGGAAACGAAATAATCAATTTTGAAAATTATTTTGGTGAAGCTACAAATGTAGATGATTATTTTCAAATTATATATTTTCAAATCAAATTCAACAAATTAATGAAATGAAAAATAGTTACACATATACACACATATGTATTTAAATATATATAAAAGATTCCATTTTAAAATAAAACAAAAGCTGTATGTGATAGAAATGCCACAGTATAGATTCCTGCATAGGAATAAAGGTCTTTTGAAAGGACACAAGCCTGGCTACACCCAGGATGTCTTCACTTGAGGGAAGAAGTGAAACACCTTTCATGTTGCCCTTGGTTTTACAATTGTAATTTGGACTTCAGCTTGGCTCCACATTCCTTTCATAACTATTTTTTCAATTTTATTCAAACAATTATAATGATGGGAAACTTAGAAAGTAGGAAGAATGGCTTACGGATTGGAAAATCAGTGCTGTGACACTAAACAGAATGGACAAGATATCCCTGGATTTTGAAAAGTGAAAGGAGACACTTAAAACCACCCAGTACATTTTCTAGAGGATGCTCACATCAGATGCCGAAGACTGATCTTTTCACCTGCCTTCCTTTCAAGTCAGTGTATCTGTGCTGACATTCTATTTCTCAGGCCTTATGTTCTATGTGGAGAAAAATGAAGATATAATCCCTGCTTGAAGTAGTTCCAAGCCTTTTTGTCTTAATATGCAAACGAATATAACCTTGTGCAACCGTATCCTCTTAATACACTTTGGATGATGTGGAAAGATATTCCCAGTAGCAACAGCACCCAGTGCTAATGAAGTGCAGACCATGAAATGCTCTTGTTATTGCTTTAGTATCATTGCTATGCTTTCCTCTCATAATGGTGAGAACATTGGAACTTGGTTTTCCAGCTAAGACACTTAGACTTTCTTTTACTGAATAACTAATTTATTGAGCTACATCCAATTTGGAAACAAACCTAATCTTTAGGAATTTTGGTTCCAAGCTTCATGTCACCATTGAGTTCTGTTGTATTACAAAATGATTTTAGTTTTACAAAAGTCATTAATTGTGTTTGTGGTAAGCATACATGAGAAAAACCATCATTAAGTCCAACTATGAATGAAAATTTCCCATACAGTGAATGCTTGTAGCTCCCTACTCTGGGCTGAAAGTCTAATGACATAGGTAATAAAACCTTCTGATGGGTTATTGGATCACGAGGGTGGAATGCTCATTAACAAATTAATGCCTTTACATAAAAAAATACCTCTTAAGAGCTTTTTCACTTCTTTGATGACATGCAAGTATTCAGTAGGAGGCCTTGAACCAGGAAGCAGGTCCTTACCAGACCTGATATGTAATTCCCCTGGTATTGAATCTACCACCTCAACAACTATAAGAATTAGTGTGTCTTTAATGTGATTGAACCTTGCCTGACCTGCACAATGGTTGACATATCAACATGTAGTAAGGATCACAGAGGAGAAGGTCTCAGGCAGTAGGATCCTTAGAGGCAAGGGGTTAAATAGTCATAATAGAGTTCCCATACTAGCAGGCAGCCCAAGGAGGGTCACAAGCTATGCCATTGAGTCCTGAACCCTCACTAGTGTAGACGACTTAGAGGGAAATTCAGTACCCACATTAATAGATGCTTTGGAGGATGGGAAGGAAAAGAAGGAAGCACCAAGAGGGAAGTGGGAAGAAAAAGGGGTGAGAAGGAGAAGGAGTAGGAAAGGGGGGATGCAATGGGAGACAATGGGGGAAAGGGAGAGGGGAGGGAGAAGAAGGGGAGCACCTATTGAGCTTGTATGACTAGGTGAAAAAATGTAATAAAAATGCAAAATAAAATAATAAAAATAAATAAATTTTAAAAAGAATTAGTGTTTCTTGTTTAAGCCTCCTAGCTGTGATAATTTTGTTATAGTAGGTGTCATATTCTTAGATATCCTCTGAAAACTCATTTATTGAAGGTTTGGTCCCTTGTTAAAGTTGCTATTGGGAGATGGAAGAGACTTTAAGACGCAGGCCCTTGTTAAACATTTGGTTTTTGTGGATAAGGCCTTGAAGTCTCTATATTGGGTCTCCAGCCACTCCTTTTTCTTCCCTCACGTGAATGTGTGTTATTTTGGTTTCCTGGACACAATACCTTCCTCTGCCTCACGTTCCCTGCCATGATGTTTCACTTTATTTCATGGCCACATGACCATGGAGCCTATGCAACACAGAACTCAAATAAATCTTTTCTCCTTTCAAGCTGCTTATCTGAGGTACTTTGTCACCATGAAAGAAAGCAAACAACAAAAAAATTAAACCCACAAAGGGAAACATGAGCTTTGGCCCCGAAAGAACGTCTCCAGCTGTGACATGGGTAGGGAGTCTGAAAGCAGATTTTTCCTTTCAAGTTTCCTTTCCTCCTGTTACCCCATTCTGAACCCCAAGGGGTTCAGTTTCATGAGCAGGACTCACATCTTCTCCAGGTTTCCTGAAGAGAAGACTCAACCATTTTGTTTCCTTTCTGAAGTGACAAACAGAAAATTGATTGTGGACTGAGTTATCCACAGGGTGGTTACCTTTAGCAAGCTTGCCTTGTGACTTCAGTTGGTAGTGCCATCTATAGAATCCTAAAAAGTGCCATTTAGAAAGAAATAATTAACTTGGGCTGTGCAAAGCCTGTGCTTCTCACCAACAGACAGAAAAGGAAGGGGGTCAGGCCATTGAAAAGATGAGGATGAGGTCATCATGTTCTAACCAGGCCAACTGAGACCAGAGGAAGATAGTTATGAAAACTGGACTGAAGTCCTGAGGTCAATGTGTGTGAAAACCAGGTAGAAAGTCACAGTGCCTAATCAAAACCATACTCCTCAGCAACAGAAATGAAGGCTTAGACCACAAATTGTAATGCAAGAAGGTGAATGAAATTATAGAGATGAAGGAAGTGGACTGAGGAAGTTGTAAATACAATGAGGGTCAGAGAACAGCCTATAGTCTGAAAAACCGTCCCAAAGTCAGAACCAAGAGTGCTTTGATAGAGAGCTGAGGGAAGGTAGAACTAACTGTACCTCGATAGACAATACTAGAAACTCAAGATCTACCTTCTAAATCAACCCAGGAAAGAAAAGCCCACAAGGGAGCAGCCAGTGGAAGATGTTAATATTAAAAATATTTTCAGGCCCTTTTTTGGGGAATGGGAGACATGATGAAATGAATCAGTGGAAAACAACAGGGCTAGGGAAAATAGTTTTCAAGCGTTCTCATAAAACCCCGGGTCCTTCTGATGTTCTGCCTAGAGAACTGCATGCTTCCTTACCTTGACCTGTAGCCATGAAAATTGCTCAAGGACTTTAAGCTAAGGACTCCAGGGGACTCAAGTTGCATGAAAGTCCCATCTATCTTCTAAGCTATCACTGTATTGAAATGTCCTTCCCCTCTCATGTCCATGTGTCCTTTGACACCAGCCATGTGTGACAGGCGTGTGCCATGAGGTGATGGGCCTCTTCCATCATGTTTTCTTACCTTGATATACCACCTTGTCACAGGTACAAAAGCATCTGACTCTGGACTTATTACAGTGTTTGTCTCTTGCATTATCTCTCAGAAGATGTCATGCTCCACAGCTCTTTCTTGCATTATGAGTCATCCCTACAGAGCAAGAGTCTGGTTACAGAGACTGCTGCTGCACTCATATACTTATTAGACACTGGAGGACTCCCCGTTAGGCAGTTTTAGAGCAGACATGTTCGGATGGTCTTTGAAGGTCATCCCCTACTGCTGGGATTACTCTGAAGGAACACACCCTACTAATCTTGAAGAAATTATTTTAATCCTCCACAGAAATAAGGTCACCAACTTCCCCCCAATCCTCCGTTTATGAAAAAATATGGAGATAAATCCTACAAGATCAACTGGATTGGACCCCAATATTAATAGACTAATGAGATGCAGAGGACCAAAAGCTCCAATCACGTTTGCAAAACTGGAGCTAACCAATGAGGAAAAGTCACTTTTCCCAGGCCTGCATAACTTTGACCCTGGCAGTCATCTTTGGATTCCTTGCCCTTCATGAAACTCCACATATAGAGTCCATGAGTTCTTTTCTGGCTCCCTTTTACCCCTCATGGATTCCATGCCTGGAGTCTGTGAGTTCTTGGTGGCTGTCTTGTCCCTTGCAGATTCATGTCTGTGAATTCCATTTTTTCTCTCCTCTAATAAACTTTGCCTTGATCTTCTACTTGTGTTCTGATTACAATTTTCCATTCCCAAGCACAAGAACCTAGACACATAAAGAACCCAGAGAAACTTTTGCATGGTTCCAGTAATATTGAGGAATAATCCCTTTTGATTGTCATAAGAAAATGGGAGAGAAGAATTGAGAAACCTTTGGAATGCCTTTGCTGGTAATTTGAAAACATGTGACTTGTTCCCACTGCTAGAATTTTGCCATTCTAATGGTTTCTTAGCTATGTGTGAACTAAATCTCTCTAGCTTTATCAATCAGTTTAGCTATGCCAAACATAAGCTAGACACACATTAGGAGAACTAAATATTCCACATGCTTGCTTTGAATGACTTATATGAATTATTGTCAAATGAAGAGAGCTAAATGTACGTGAATATAGGATGTTCAGCACCAACTCTATAACGTTTGATCATTAGGCGTTTGACAGGAGAATGATAAGAGTTAAGGAATGGACCTTTCAATAAGGCAGAAGATGAGACTGCATTGCCTTTAAAACCAAGAGAAAATGTGTTAGTAAAGAGGGTGTGCCTTACATAACAATCGCTCTTGAAATGTCAAGAAGAATGAGAGCAGATGTGACAAAGTGTGAGACACCCAGTAACTCAATCAGATAATTTTCCATTGGGTGTAAGGGCCCTAGGGAAACCTGATGGAAGAAAGTCACAAAGTGACATCAACATTGGTGGAAGTACAGACATAGATTTGTACTTACAAACAGAGAGGAAACATCCTGATGATACCTGGAGGCAATCAGGCCCTAAGGCAAAGTCTCCATGCAGGTTTTCAATAGGAAACCATAAAACATACTTGTGTGCTGGTGCAATTAAGCCTGTAAGAAGGAGAAATTAATGACGTTGAATTAAAAGGTGGGGAAAGTCCTAAGAAAGTTCAAAGATCAGAGTCTTGGTAAGGCTTGCCTGAATTATACTGTATAGGGAAGAAAATCTAACAATTCAGACCCACATATGGGCAACTTGGCATGCTGGACCATGAGAAAGGAAAGACCATTCCCATGTTTGCTTTTATTTTCTGAGTGAAGAATGAGGAAAGTGCTCAGAGTCTGGGGGAGGAAAAACAGCAAATAAGGAATCAGCTGGGCTCTGGGAAAATGTGAGGTGGCAGGTAAGGGAAATTCCTGCGCTCTCCACATGCAGGAACAATTCCTAGAAAGGCAGGTGTCTTTATTGTCTTCCTGCTTTACCTTCTAGTTTCATCTGTCTACTTCCCATAACCTCTGGCTTCTCTGCTCCCGGCTGATGGTCTATAGCTGGTAGTAGAGGAAAGGAAGCCTTTAGTGTGTTCCCTGAGGCGCCGCTTTGTTAAGGCGGGAGACCTGTTGCTCTGTTTTCAGAATTGGGCCTTATGTATATTTTTCTAAATTCCCTAACGTCCTCCAGACACCCAGGACTAGAAGATGAAAAATGACTATTATTGTTACCCTGTGTCGCCCACCACCCCAAGCCACCACATGTTTTAACTTCTCTGCCTTCACACTCCTCTCTAGCTGGCCAGGAGCTGAAGGTCAAGGAGAGTTGTTTACTCCTTCTGTAGTCACTGCAGAGACCCGAAGTCCTGAGAAAAGAGAAGTTGAAAAAAAGAAAAAAAAATTACTTCGACCTACTCATGGGCTCTACATGAGATTTTTAGGAGATTTCATCTGCATCCTTCCCTGAAAGCTACGCAAAATAAAACAAATAAATAAAAAGGGATGAGAGAAAACTCAGTCAATTCAGCCAAAATGATTTCTTTCCCCGGCACAAAACAATGACATTTTGGAAGAGCCCAGGCAATGAGTTCATTTGTTTACTTTCTGTACAGATGTGTGTCATGAAGATCTAGGCTCTGACAATCCTAAGCCTATTTGGTTTTCTTTAAAACCTAATATCGACTCACAAAAGAAGCCATTCAGAAGTGATTAAGCATGGGATAGTATGGAAGAGTATGAGAAGTAGATTGGTATTAGCAAAAAGCAGCAAAACTTAACCCAAGAAAACAAAACATTTATCAGAAAACCAGACCTGCTTTGACTCCTTAGAAATGGAGAGATTATACACATACCTGATACCTCCAACATTTTGCTGCCTTCCCTACCTTCTTCCATGGTTTTTATGAAAATTTAATTTGTGCATTCTGATGGGTACACACAAGACAGTGAGTGGCATTATTTGGAAACTTTCTCTCTTAGCCTCCAAGGGCTCTATATAGCCTGACTGAAGGAATCACGGATCACACTAACTAAAAATAATGAAAATGCAGGAATAATCAGAGATTTGAGAGATGTCACAAGACAGTGTGTGATTAATAGCCATGGTCAAGGCATAAGCAGAGAGGAAAAGGGCAGCGCCTGCAGGGATCATCCAGGGGCAAAAGAAAGGACTGCCAAGCTCCTTCCAGGCTCCGCCAACGTCCCAGACCGTGAGTTGGCAGATGGCCCAGTTAACACTGACATAACAGGAGTGTCAGACATAAAACCGAATTTATCACATTCTGATAAACGGCTTTCAGAAACAGCAGCCATTCTTCGCAATTTCAGACCTTTCAATGCAAGTATTACGATTGGAGATGCTGTGAGCCAAAAGCCAAGGAATCAGGAAAGCAAAGTTGAATTTTGATTGCCCCTTGCTTGGTATGTTTCAAACCTTGAACCCAGAGAACATGCCACAAGGACAAGAAGAGAGCAAGTTTTGCCTCTTGGACTGTGGGGGAGTGGGAAGGGGAAAAGAGAAGGAATAGTGACTCCTTGTCCTTAGACAGAACACCTGCTCTCAACACTGATGAACAAAGGGAAAGGCCGCTGTCTGCAACTCAATGGGTAGGTAACTGCAACGGGAAGCTCAGAGAGGAGTCAGGCTGGGTGAAAATGATGTAAGTCACATCAGGCTCTCGGACCTGGTAATAATGAGCAACTGTGAAGCCAATGAAGAGTGTTAAAGACAGGGGTGGCTTGTAGCTGCAGGAAAGCAGTAGTTTGTTCACATGGGAGACTGTGTATGGTAAAGGGATGTGACATGTGCCTCTTTATTCTGACATACCACAGCTGGAAATTAGGTTCATTTTTGATGACTCATGCAGTAAGCCAATTCTAGAGTCTAGGCAATGCTAATCCATCAGCCACCTCCCTGGCCAACTTTCATCTTGCTTTGATGACTTCCCATTCTCTGAAGCTTCAGCTTCTTTAGAAATACCAGAAAATAGAGCTGACAGGACTGTCATGGTTTGAAATGTGTCCCCTACAGTCTCATGTGTTTGGAAAGGTCATGGCATCTTTGAGAGGTGAAGCCTTGCTGGAGGAAGGTGGTCATAAAGGATGAGGCTTGAGGCGGATTAGTCCTACCCTACCTCCAGGAGAAGTCTGCCCTTGCAGCAAGCAGTCTGATAGCTCTCAGCCTCTCAGATGGGTATGACATAGCCTGTCTCTAGCTTTGGCCAGCCAGCCATGTGTCTTCTACCATGAAAGACTGTATCTCCCCTCTGGAACCATAAGCTGGATAAATCTCCCTTTCTCCCTTAAGTTGATTGACTTTGGATGGTCTTTCACAGCAATAGTTAAGAGTAACCATTACAAGAACTTACAGAATTTGAGTCACAAACACATCATCACCCAGCAATATTTTGCAAAGTGAACTTTCAGTTTTCTAACATTCATAAAATGCAAGAAACTTTTGGATTTGGGAACTAGGGATTGTTAAGAATTAAACAATATCCTGAATTTTGGTTGTATTCAATATAGAATAGTGAACCTAGAAACTGTTGGGGTAACTGAGAAAAAGACAGTGAAAGAGTCTGTAGAGATAGTTCAGGGGTTAAACCTCTGCCTCACAAGCTAAAGGACCTGAATTCAGATCCCAGATCCCATGCGAAAATGCAGTACAAAAATGAGGGCAGCCTGCACTTGCAGCCCTGGAAGATGGAGCTTAGAAAACCCCAGAACAAAACAAAAAGAAAGTAGAACAATCCAGGATGATTCCCAAAGTCACACTTGGTCCTCCATAGACATTTATAGTGTCCTCTAATACACACTGGAGCATGTGTGCTCACACACACACACACACAGACACACACACACACTCCCCACACCACACTCCCCATACACAAATACACAAAAAAGAGAGAGAGAAAGAAAAGACTGTGAAACAAGACAGAGTACCTAAAGCTAAGGCAGATAGAATCCTTTTGATTTGAACAGGGTCTCTACTGCAGTGAGTCTGTCTTTTGGTTGGAACCAATGCATTTCCTCTCCTGTGTGTGATTAGTATCTTCAGTCAGGAGAATGAACAATGGAAAAGATGCCAGCTGTCCCCTAGTCAGAAATGCCAAGAAGCAAGAAGGGAAAAATTAAGGTCTGGGCTATGTATTCAGAATCTCTGCTTTCACATTCTGCTCCCCATTTGTTTTGCTTTGCTTTATTTTTAAATTACTTGATTATACTTTGACACTTTCACATACAAATACAACAAAGTTATGTGCTTTCACCCTTTACTACCCAATCACCATCCCCCTCCAGTTCCATTTCATATTTTCTCTTTTCCAGCCAGTCTTCCTCTACCTTCATGTATTTTTTTATTCAATTGTGCGTGTATGCGTGTGTGCGCGTGTGTATGTATATGTGTGTATGTATGTGTGTGTAGAACCACGGACTAATTTGGGAACCACCATGGACGCCTCCACCTCCTCTTTGTTTACTCTGCCCTGGGATTCACAGGCTCCGCCCTACCAGGACCAGAAACACAGGCCACCCCCGCTTCCGCCCAGCATCTATACGTGGGATCTAGGATCGGAACTCAGGATCTTCCGCCTGCAAAGCAGAGGCTTAACCCCTGAGCCACCCCTCCAGTCCCCATGTATTTTTTTCATATAGGGCCCACTGGATTTCACCTGGAACTCCTGCACGGGCATGTGCCAGCACTTGCTGGATCATGAATGAGTTATTGGTGGTAAGTCATTCAGGAAGAAGATCTCCTTCTCCTCAGTAGTTTCTCATGATGGTATCATATCCCTCTTCCCTCTTCCAAGACAAAAGAAAAACAAAAAAGGAACTAAGCCCCCTGAAGCAGGCAAACAGACGTCAGTCCTTGCCCTTCTGCTCTGGCTGTGATGTGATAAGACCAGCTCTCTTCTCCTGCCATGATAGAATTGTGAATAAGACCCCTCTCTTCCTGAGTTTGTTGGGTTGGGTGTTGTGATAGTTCCTTTTGGTTGTCAACTTGACTACACCTGGGATTAACTAAAAGATTAAGTGTCAGACCACCTAGAGAGATTATTTGGATTAGCATATTTTCAACACAAAGACAGACCCTAAATTAGGATGGAATCTCCCAATAGCAGAACAGATAAAAGGATTCACCAGAAGGAAGAGCTCCTGGACTCTCTTGCAACTCATCTTCCTTCCTGCCAAAATCAGAACCCAACTTCTTTTAGCCTTCATGATGGATGCGACTTAGGCTGCCTCCACCCTCTGCTGCTCGACACACCCTTGCCACCATAATGGACTGTATCATTTCTCTAGAACCATAAGTCAAATAAATCTCCTTTTCTTTCCTTAGTTTGTGTGAGTTTGAGAGCTGTCTCACAATAGCAGAAGTGTAACAATGAGTGTTTTTTTTTTTTTTTTTTTTGCTACGACAAATTACTATGCTAAAACAAACACATTCTTTCAACCATGAAGCAGGTCAGCATTATTTCTTATCCACACACAATCATAAGCCATTCCTAAGCTGTCATAGCCAGAGGTGGCAAAATAATTCATGAGCTAGATTCTGGTTTTTAAGTCATTGAGAAAATTGTCATGAAATTCATCTGTCATCACACTTTTCTTTCCATTCTATTCTTTTTTCAGAGGCAAAATTGGCTATATTAGAATAAACCAAAGGGTATATAGGAACAAAATGCAAGAAGACCATGTCCAATGTGCCAGTTTGACATCTTTTTTCAAAAATAAATTGTTAGAAGACTCTAATTAAACAGGTTTTTATCTCTGGCCAGGGGGTGACATCCAATACGCATCAAGATGGAACCAAGGGCATTGCAGGAACAGCAAAACTGAAAAAAAATCATCAATAAACCATAATTCAGAACATCAGAGACTTTATATCAACCACCTGGAATCAAACCGGTCTAATCTCTCCACATCCTGAAGCTCAGGGAAATTTGCGGAAGAGGGGGCAGTAAGATTGTAAGAGCACAAGGATGGAAGGAGTCATGATATGCAAGATACTCCACACAAGTTAGGGCCGAAGCAATTATAACAGGACTCTGCATGATCTGCACAATGACTGACATATCATTGACCCCTCAAATTCTAGTATGGAATAAAGGCACTAGGGTCCTTAGAAGCAAAGGATTAACAGTCACAATAGTGTTCCTATACTTAAGGGGAACACAAGAAAGAGTTCTAGGAATTGCTCCTATACTTAAGGGGAACACAAGAAAGAGTTCTAGGAATTGCCACTGAGTCCTTACACCTCATCAGAGAGGAGGACCCAGAGGAAAGTTTGATATAGTCGTTAAAGGATGCTTCAGAGATGGGGGGAGGAGGCACTGAGAGAAAGGGAGGGATAGGGGAAAGGAAGGGATAAAGCAGGGAGGGAACAGAGAGGTCCAGAGAGGGGGTGGAGGGAGGGAGAGGACAGGGGTTCCTATTATGTTGTATGAGCAGAAAAAAAAAATCTTGACCTGAAAATAAAAAAATGAATTGTTAGTAGTACACGTGCTGAAGTAAGAAGAAAAATCCAATGACTTGTGTTAGGAGACAGAATACGGTAAAGGACAAAATATAAAATATGCAAAAAAGTTCCACAGGTATTAAAGTTAAGCATGCCATCATTACCCAGCCTACCTGTTTTTATTCCAAGGATACAGACTTTGTAATTTTTCCAGATGCAATTTCCTTTCAAACAGTATAAACTCCTAATCCTTAGGAAACTGAAGGTCTTAATTTCAACCTTAATTTGTTTTCTTACCTTGTCTTAAGAGTTTCCTCTCTAAGAATTTCAGCCACCACATATCATGCAACATGCCAGTTTCATGGTGGTTAAAAAACTAGAGTGTGGCACTATTCTTTCTACACTGAAATCTTCCTTCCTTGAGCATGAGTGTTTTCTGTAAGAGTTAATGGTCTTTATGTGTCTCAGGGTTTTGGTTTAAGAAATAATTGCATGAAACAGACTGGAGAGATTTAAGCTTTTTTTCTTGAAGCAAAGGGACCTGAGTTTGAATCCCAGATTACATGTAAAAAACCAGATGAAAATGAAAGTGACCTGTACTTCTAAAATCTAAAGAGTGGGGTTTGGGGATTTAGCTCAGTGGAGTTTGGTCCCCAGCACTGGAAAAAAAAAAGATAAAATTACAAAAAGACCAAAAACAAACAAACAAACAAACAAACAAAAAAACAAGGGAACAAGTGCACAGGGGCTGGAGAGATGGCTCAGGGGTTAAGCCTCTGCCTCTGCAAGCAGAAGGTCCTGAGTTCAGATCCCAGATTCTACGTAAAAATGCCAGGGGAAAATGGCAGTGTCCTGCACTTCCAATCCTAGAAGGTGGAGCCTGGAAAACTCCAGACAAAGAGTAGGTGGAGCAGGGTGATTCCAAGAGTCACCTCTGGGCCTCCACAGGTACACATAGTGCCCTCTGACATACTCTGACATGCAGAAACACGCAGAGACATACATGCAAGGAGTAAATTAAAACAAACAAACAAATAAAAAGAGTGGAGTCTGGGAAATCCCAGAGTAAAATCAAAAGAAGGTAGCAATCCAGTATGATTCCTGAAGTTATTCTTGGGCCTCCACTGGAACTCACAGTGCCCTCTGGTACACAGATACAGACTCACTCCAAACACACACACACACACACACACACGCACACGCACACACGCACACGCACACGCACACGCACATGCACACATACAAAAAAAAAAAAGAAAAAGACAATACACCATGGAAGCAGTAGTCATAATATTTACCCACACATAGAGCTAGTGTGAAGATTGTATCGACAATTGTATAATACTAACAAAGAAATGAAAACCAATCACATAATCCCCAAAATTGTGAGAGTCTGACACAGTAGGATCACTCTGAGTTCAAGGTCAGCATCTACTACAGAGTGAGACCCTGTTACAAGAAACAAAAGGCAGAAAGGAAGAAAAAACAAAAGAATAAAGAAAGGAAGGGATGGATGGAGGGATGGATGGAGGGAGGGAGGAAAAGAGGGAGGGAGGGAAGAGAAGAAAAGAAAGAAAGAAAGAAAGAAAGAAAGAAAGAAAGAAAGAAAGAAAGAAAGAAAGAAAGAAAGAAAAAGAAAGAAAGAAAGAAAGAAAAGAAAGAGGAAGGAAGGAAGAAAGAAAGAGGAAGGAGGGAAGGAAGGAGAGAAGGAGGGAAGGAGGGAAGGAAGGAAAGGAAGAAGGTGGAAGGAGGGAGGGAGCGAGAAAAGCAGGGAGAGAGGGAAGAAAAAAAGAAGAGAGGAAGAAAAAGAAAAGGAAAGGAAAATAAAAGAGAAAGTAGGAAATTAGAATAGTGACAGATATGGAGTTTGCACTATTATTGTTATATTTATTATTATTGCCATGGCAAGATAAATTGTTTCTGAGTATGGAGTAATTGGGACAATTAAGTACTTTTGCAAATAAACACATTTTATAGCTGCTGAGACTCGAGACTTGCGTAGTGAGGAAGTCCTTCCAAGTTCATTGCACAAGGGAAGTGAGTCTGGATTCTCAGATTCCAGAATACTGCTCTTTCTTCTCCTTGTGATTTCCAAGCTAGAAAATTTGTGCTGGATTCTTTTAGAGACATGTGAAAGCTCATAGTGATACTTTACTTCAAGAAACTGGTAAGCTTTGAAACGAACAATGAGTATAAGCATTCTGCATATCACTGACCTTGCAGGTACTTGGAGAGCTGTCTGAGATGCAGTCTCTCTGGATTCCATGGAAAACAAGTGATGATTCAAAGGAGGTTTCAGACAAAGAACCTCAAAAGAAGCTGAGATCTAGCTCTTTGACCAATGTTCCTTCGACAAGGAAGAGGGCTAGAGGGATCTAGTCTGTTGCTTGAACTCTCAGACCTGTCCCGTTTCCTGTCATCTTTATGTTTTTGCAAAACTTGTTAAAATGTCTGAGTCTGTTGGAAAGAAATAATTGTCACCAAAGAAAGCCAATCCTAAAAGAAAGACATTCTTTGGTCTGAAATTTGCACTGTCACAGGGGTCACCAGCCCCTGTGCTTCCTTGCAGCAGGCCCTCCCCATGGCAGACTGATGTACTGGTTCTCTTTCTCCATTGTCCAAGTTCTGCTGCTTTGCACACATCCTTACCTATCAACCGTGTCTTCTTCATTCAGTTTAGAAGAAGCAACTGTCAGGATTTGAAAATGCAATATTTAAGTATGCAGCATTTTCTCTCTCCCTCTGTGTGTGTGTGTGTGTGTGTGTGTGTGTGTGTGTGTGTGTGTGTGTGTGTGTATCAGAGGGCACTATGTGTCCCTGTGGAGGCCCAACAGTGACTTTGGGAATCATCCTGGATTGCTTCTACTTCCATTTTACTTTACTCTGGGATTTCCCAGTTGCAAGTGCAGACCACTGCTATTGCTACCTGGTGTTTTTACATGGTATATAGGATTTGAATTCAGGTCCATCTGCTTGTGAGGCAGAATCTTAAACCCCTGAGCATTTTTTCAAGTGAAACTTTAAATTCAATACTTGTTCACTAAATATACTAATTTTCTTTCAAAATGAGGAAGGTTTTGCTAATGCTGTGGATTTTACTCTTTGTTGCTGCACTTTTGTTTCCATTCTAAGCTTTCAGTCATTTTATAAGTATGGTGTATATGTATATATGCTCTTGTGTGTATGGGTGCAACTGTGTGTGCAGGTGTACTTGCCTATAACACTGGTCTATATGATCAGGTGTCCTCCTCTATCTCTTGCCACCTTTATGCTTTGAGACAAGTCCTCTTATTGAACCTTGGTTAGACTAGCTGGCTGGGTTGATGCCAGGACACATCTGCTTCTGTCTTCCCTTGTCATCATTGGGTTCTTCAACAAGGGCTGTGCCTGGCTTTCATGTGGTTGCTGAGATGCAAACTGATGTCCTCTTGTTTGTTCAGCAAGCACTTACCCACTGAGGCATCTCCTCAGCCCACCTTTTCAACATCAGCTATGTGTTCAAAACACAGATCAATATGACTAGTGATATAAACACAGATGTAGGGGTGGGTGGGAGGGTGTTCTATAATGAAAAGGGAAAAGCAATGGTATTAGACAAGTGATAGTATCAAATTGTATCTATAATTTGGTTGATTTTGTGCTAAATCTGGAAAGGAATTTGAAGACCATTTGGAATCTCACTGAACATGCAGGCTATAATAACTATGTTGAATTAAATGCCTCTAGTGTACACGCACCATGATTTCCAGTTTTTCTTTTTTTAAAATTTTTTATTATTATTTATTAAATTGTGCGTGTATGCGTGTGTGTGTGCATGTATGTGTGTGTATGTAGAACCACGGATGAATTTGGGAACCACTATGGACCGCCTCCACCTCCTCCTTGTTTACTCTGCCCCAGGATTCACAGGCTCCGCCCTACCAGGACCAGAAATGCAGGCCGCCCCCGCTTCTGCCCGGCATTTATATGTGGGGTCTAGGATCCGAACTCAGGACCTTCCTCCTGCAAGGCAGAGGCTTAACCCCTGAGCCACCTCTCCAGCCCAGATTTCCAGGTTTTTCTTATGTCCAAGAACTAGAAAAAAAAATGATCAGAGATATGGGATACTAGAAGAGCGGAGACAATTTATTAAGAAATAATATCTGGGTCTGGGATGGTTAAAGCCTTTCCCTCTCAAGTAAAAAGACCTGAGTTCAGATCCTCAGATCCCACGTAAAATTGCCAAGTAGATATGTAGGTGATCTGCAAATCTGGCCCTAGAGGGCAGAGCTAGGGAAATCTCAGAGCAAAACAATAAAGACAGAGATACTTCCAGGTTAGTGGGATTTTTCTTCATACATAAAGTACATTGTTACTAAATACAGGGTTTGCAGTTGATATAGACTGTCTTATAGCCTTGAAGAAATTTTCCTTTCACTCTCAGTGTGAAGTGAGGAAGGAATCTCAGGTCATTTAAGAGGGATGCTCCCCTACCACAGAATCATTTTTCCCTCAGGCTACTTTCAAGATATCTTTCTGCTTTGACTTTTAAGTGTTTAATGATGATGACTTTGTTATGTAATTATTTGATCTCTTATTTGTTATGCACTTGGCTTTTGAAATCTGTGCCTTTTGCCAAATTTAGGCTGTTTTCAATAATTATTCTCTCCAACCACTAATTGTTTCTGTATTCTTCATCCTGTTCTGGCACATGGCGCTTATGGGATCTTTATTGGTTGTGGTCCTGGAGGCTCTGCTCATTCATGCTTTTTGCTCACTTATGAAAACAGCTTAGCTTACATTGTTCCACTTCAAAATCACTAATTTTTTTCCTTTGTTAAATTCATTCTACTCTCAACTCCTGCTTGGTGAGATTTCTTAATTTAGTCTTATTATGTCTTATTATAATTCAGTTCTACTGAATTAATTTTTTTCTATTATTTCTTTGAGATTTTTTCCGGCTTTCTTTCCTCAGACTTTTCAGTGAGGATATTTTAAATTGTCAATCGAAACATTCCTATAATTGCTGTTTTAAGTTTGGATTATGGTATGAGACTCTAGATCCCACTTAAGTCTGTTTTTGTATTGCATTAATTTTTTTAGATCAGCACACAAATCCTGGCCAGCTTCTGTGTATGAGCTGCAGCTTCCTTGCTAACTTAGTCAAGGGCCTCTGATGGGCTGTTCTGTTCTTTGCAGCCCTAGGACTGTGGATCCAATACACTTGGTATCACCTTTGGATAAAGGATGTGCTGCCTTGGACTTACCCCACTAGGTAGGAGGTGGGGAGAGGGAACACCAGACACTGTGGAGTCAGAGTCTGGTGTACCCAATGCTGATGGGGCATTGCTCAGTCTTCACTGGTATCATACATGAGGGCAGGAGAAAAGGTTCTCCTTCAGCTGCTTGGTAGGAGAACTGACATGTGATTCCCCTTGTGCTTTCTTCCATGCTAGCTAGTGCAGGCACAATTTCCTTCCACTGGAACCCTTCTGGGAAGGGAACACACCTGTTTAGACCCACCTTTTCTTGCTGTATCCTATACATAGGCCCATTTTTTCTAGCTGTCTTCACCAGTTTTTGCTTTGTCCTTGGTTGGTAAGGAGATAACAGGTGCACAGTTTGCAGGTTTAGTAGACACCCGGCCACCCTACTTCTCCCTCAACTAACCTTTACTTCCCATTTTTATCTTTAGTGTTTTCTCTGTGTGCTATAGTTGTGCTTCTCATCAGGGAAAATTGAGTGTTTACCATGTAATGTCATATCTGAGACTTCTAAATACATTTTTAGAGTAACGGTCATCGTTAGGTCATGCTCATTCACTGGAATTTTGCTATTGTGGGTTGAACTGTGCCTTTCCTTGTACCAAAGCTCAGAGAATTATTCTTCTGCTTTTAAATCGGTCAGAGTTCAGATCTGTTAGCCAGAGGTCCATTTAGTGCAGGACATAGGTGGTGCATTTTGGTGTCAGGCAGGTTGAGGATGATCCTTAACACTCGCATATAGTGGCTGTATTAGCTTCACTAAGTCTCTTGCTCTCTATGCTTTTTGTTCATCAGCTGAAAAGAGGGACAATAACTACTGTAAAATTTTACTAGTGTAACATCTTTTGTGCATAAAAGACAGCCACAAAACTGATATAAAATTCAAGAAAATACCAATTCTTTGGGGGTGCTGTTTCAACAGTTTGCATTATTGGGGGGATTGATCTTTCTTTAACAATTCCCAATTTCTAGAGCATCTTTGCATCATCCAGATAACAACCTCTATGTTAATATCTTAGAGATTTCTCTCCCAATGGGCAGAATCTTTGAATCTGCTCCTATCTGTGTTTTTAGCCCTCTTATAACATATGATGTAAGTTTATGGCAATTACTATGTAATATCTATACTATGCCTAAAGGAAAAGGGACCACATACTGAGCACAGTGTGGATAATATCATTCCAGGCTCCAAAGTTCCAGGTTTTACTTATAAACCATCTTTGCTTTCATCATTCATTGTTATGTATCATGCATGCACACACGCGCGCACACAAACACACACACGTGTGCACGCCCAAATGTGGTCCAATTCAAGTCTGGATTCTTGAATGAAAAATTCTCTGAAAATCTGTAAATATAGCTCTAGGACTGAGAGGGCACCTTTATTTGTTATAGTGCTTGTGCCCCCAGGGCTCTGTGGTCTGGGAAGGGAAACTAGAGTGCTCTGGATTATACTTAGCATTCTATAATTACTGGCTGAAACCCAATCCAAGGCTTTCCAGGCACTTGCCTCTGTTAATACATCTGGCCTCCCTTTTTCCTCTTTCTCTACTCTGGCCCTATGAGACGAGCTCTTAGATAAATAAACTGAAGCCTGCATGTGGTTGCCAAGAGATCTCTATGGAAAGCAGGATAGAACCGAAGCAACCCCAGGATCTGCTGTGCTTTTGCTCACTGCCTGTCAGGGATGAAAGCAACCAAGAGACACAGTAGGATCAATCATAGCTGCTCTAACTGAGTCTACATGTTCTATGAAAGTAACTCATGCAAAGGAATGAACCCCTTTGGCCATCTCTATCTTCATTTCTGGAAAAAGAAAAATCTTATTATATACTTATGCATTAAATATATACACAAACCAACATTGAGTATGTCTTTGCTGAGACATAATGAACAGTGGTTTTATTTCATTTTATTTTTATTTTATATTTTCTGAGTATGTCTGTGTATGTATATCAGAGGTCACTGTGTATGCCCATGGAAGCCAAAGGGTGGCCTTGGGAATCACCCTGGATTATATTACCTCCTCTTTGCTTTGCTCTGGAGTTTCCCAGTGTCAGAAGTGTAGGCTTCCATCATTTCCGCCTAGCATTTTTATGTGAGATCTGGGATTTGAATTCAGGACCTTCTGCTTATAAGGCAGAGGCTTAACCTCTGCGGTATCTCTCCAGCCCAAAGAGTGGTATTTTAAGTTTAACCAAGATAAACAAAGAATTTCTGAAAGGAGCTCCCTGATTGAGACAGTGTTCATTTGCATAAAATGCAGGAGAAAGAAAAGAAACTAATACTTACTGAGCATCACAATCAATCAGAAATAGTGAGTTAGTCAAGCTAGTTTGCAGAATGAAAACTTGACACTGGATACCTGAACTTAGAATTAGAATACTATTGCTATAGATAGACACCTATAGCATAGACATATGTATAACAAAAGATGTTGAAGCATTTTTTAACTCAAGTGTTCAGAATGAAAGTGATAGAATAGCTGCATATCTCCTTCAAGGTAATGAAGAAGAGATTCACAATAAATTAATCACCAAGATAGAGCTAAGATGTGCTAGAGGTATTAATCCCTCTTTAAAGATGAGAAAATGACGTTTTTTATTATTTCCGCTAGAGAAAATGACTTTTATAGGATTAAACTATGTTTAATTCATTGTTGTCACCCTCATTTAGTCCTTAATGAATATCTACCACATGCTAAGCATTAATGAGAGATATTAAGAATTAATCAATGAGCATAATTAAAAAATTCTTATCCTTACAAAGTTTGTAATCTACTGAAAGAGGCAGACTGCAAATGATTAAGAAGCATGTGCTTTGCTTAGTGATGAGAAGACATGGGGAGGAGAGGAAAAGCAGCTATGGAATAGACAGTGCATATCATAGTCTGTGATTGTGAGGGAAATGGCTGTGAAATGTGGCATCAAAAAGATCCCAAAGACATGAGCAGCAAGATACATGGATATGTAAATTGAGCAAAAATCCAGGCAGAGTGAATAACAGACATAGAACTCCAAGCTGGGAGGGATTTTTGCCATTGTGAGGAAGGCTGCAGGGGTCAGGATAGTTGGAGGAGAGGAAACAAATACATGATAAAAGCCGAGGAGAAATGTCTGGAGTCATGAGGTCAGAAAGGGTGCAGGAAACACTGGAAGAAGTAACTTTGGCTTTGGCTCTGGAAGAAGAATGGAATGATCATGCTTATGTTCAGTCCATATATCTTTGAAGCTTGTAAAAATTGCCCTTCAGCAGGGAACTGAGTAGGTCTCAAGCAACAGTTTCAGTGTCTCAGGTTCTACCCACATTCATGTGTCCTATAATGACAGTCAGCATTGACATCTTGACATACTTGATTTTTCACTCCCCAAGGCCATCCTCTTGGGTAGAAAGAAGATCATCCTTCATGGACATTAGTAAGTTCCTTTGCAGGTGTGGCCAAAATAGGAAGATGTGGTATTTCACATTCTATTAGTGTAGCACTTGTAATATAATTGGGAATAGTAGTGTATCACTTATAATGGATAAAAAAAGTTATTGCAAAATTCTTCTGTTATATGATTGGCATTGATTGGCCTCATTTTCTTCTTGGGGCTCTGCATAACTTAAAAATGTCTTGAAACAGAATATTCTCGAGCATTGCAGCCCCCAGCTGACAACCTAGCTGGACTTGGTGACATGTCTTTCTCAGAGAATTATTATTTCAAGAAATGTTCCCTCTTGCCTCTCACTTGGCTTCCACTTAACAGCAGTGGCCTTGTGGCTACCCTTCATTTTATTGCAGCTCCTGACCCGCGTTAGTGTATTCCTCTTGAAAGATTCTCAAAGGGGAGGTAACTTAGGTAATTTCCCTTTTTTATAAATGGCTCTTGAGGTCTGAAATATCATACTTCTATACTCTGACTGTGCCTTAAGCCACCGTAAAATGGGAAAAAGAAAATAACCGAAGTCGATGTAAGATATTTGAGAAAAGAAAATGGAATTTAAAGAGAGCCATTTAATTCCCCAATAGATCCAGTTTTAACCAGTGGTTTGGCCTGCTTCAGATGACAACCAGTTACTTCATCGGCACTACTTCAAGAAGCCTTTAGGCTGAGAAACCAGACCCATGCAATCAGTCTTTGTGAAGGAACTTCAGAGTTAATATTTTAAACCTGTTGCTAAAAAAAAAAATCTCAGGCAAGCAGGGCATGCCTAGAATTGTCTAGAATTATGTTTTCCATTCACAGATATCTAGAAAGAGGATTGCATTAGATTTCAAGCAAACAGAAGGTTCTAGCAATGATACTGCCACATTTGATCCTGAAACTGATGGCACCTTTGACTCTCTGTACTTGAAAGAGACCAGCAGACCTCCTGGGCAAGAGGAGTGCAGCTAATCTTTGTGAATGTATGAATGCTCCAAGATTAGATTCTTCCAAAGGTGAAGTTACAGCCAAGTTTTACTAAGATAATGAAATGTCCCTCTCAGAAAAGGTACCATCTATAAGAACTTCATTCAGTTCCATGCTCCCTGCAGTAATGACATAATGTCCTTTATCATACTTCTTATAAGGAATATGTGAGAAAATTGATGTACAAAGGCATGAAAAACTCCAATATGGAAAAGAATATATAAATATATTATCTATCATCTATCTACATATATGTATCTATATCTATCTGTCCACCTGTTTATGTCTATCTATCTATCTATCTATCTATCTATCTATCTATCTATCTATCTATCATCTACCTACCTACCTTCCTACTCATCTATCACCATCTATCTCTTCTTTATCTGTCTGTCTGTCTGTCCATCTATTTATCTATCTATCTATATGGTTAAGTCACAAATGGTTCTATCAAAAAATTTTCAGTGGAAGCATAGTCAACTGGGGCCTGTATGCTCAAGAGTCAATGCAAATGGCAGAGGGCAGGGTTTAATCCTTTCAGAGCAGAGGACACAGAGCCCCATGACTTGAAATAGTTAAGTTGATATTTCAGTTTCAACATTAAAGCATCACTCATAGTAGGAAGAACATGTACAGACAAGATTCATGTTGATCACCTCACAGCACATAAGCATAAGCCATGTCATTTCCATTTTCATCAAGACGAATGCTGGCTTATTTTACTCTCACCACATATTTGTGAGTGTTTATTCAGTCCCCAATATCTCAGTGCAAAAACTCTAGGAATGAGTGAAAAATAAAGAAAGGAATTCAGATTTTATGTGCATTGCCACAGAGAACTGACAAGCCTCAAATACAATGATTTGAATTCTAGGGAGGGAAGTAGAAGAGATCTCTCTTCTGAGGGTCTTTGGTGCTTATTCATCCACAGGCTCACCAAATATTTATGAAGCATTCTCTTTGGTCAGCACTGTTCTTGTGAATGTGGATATAACAACAACTTGGAGACTACTGGATTCATTAATAAAGTAAGAGGTCAGATATAGTGATAAAAAAATCTACCTAAGTCCAAGATGCTTTGAAATTACATTATATAATTACATTATGTATTGAGGTTCTGCTGTTCAGCTGAACCAGCCCCCGGGTTTGAATTCTTCATTTAGTTTTTTATTTTAGTACTTTGTTTTCTTGAAACAAGCTGGGTGTATGTAACTTTGAATTCACTGTTTCAGTCTCCAAAGTGCTGGGAGTCGGACCATGTAATATCTTTACTTATCAGTCCATAATGAGATTCAGATCAGTTGATCAATCTTTCTAGATTTAGCAAACAATTAACTGGTTTTAGCCTCTTGTCTACTGGATTTAAACAATTATCATTAACTTCATAGAACATGCGTCATAGCAGATCTTCATTTGGCACACAACTAAAAAATGTTTTAATACAAAACATATATGACGAAATTGCTATATGCATTATTTAGTCACAACAACCATCCTATGAAATGTAAGGGTTGGTTTTCTCTGAATCTGATTTCACCTACATGAGTAGACAAAATATAAACGGGATTCCTAGAAAACCAATGTTATCTAAGTGATATAAATGTTGATATTAGTAAAGGAGGACAGAAAGTGACTTTAACTTTCAAAATGCCTAGTGGAAAATAAGCTGTGGGAACATCCCATCTTCCATAATCAATGTTAAAGTCATTTGAATTACTCCTGTTTTAATTCAAACTTAACCCAGGTGTGTGAGTCACTACTTAGAAACTTCTGCATCTCCTTTTACACACTACGTAGTTTTAAAAATAGGGACTCTCCAAAGAGGGAGGAGGAAACATGACAGTCAATTAGTTCTAGTCTAAGTCAGTTCTTCTAGGACATCTTCGACTCATCGATAAAATGAGGAAGATTTAATAACTAGCCTTTATCTTTGGGTAATCTACCCATTGTGGAATTCTTTGAATAGATAAACTGAGCAAAATAGTCTTGTGGCACTCTAGGAAGTGCTTGGCCAAATGAGCTTTTCATTGAGCAAAGATCATGGGATTGTTTATGCAAGCTAGGTGCTTTGGATACCTGGACGACATAAATGTACAGGTCATTGTCACATATGTAATCAGCTATTAACTGAAATGTCTGTATATGGCTATGGCTCAACATCATATTTGCAATGGATGAGAAGTTTTAATTTCATTTTTTTAATTTCAAACTTATGCTATCCTTGATATATTTGTTTATAGATGAAAATCAGGGATTCTTTTGGGAAATTTAGGCAGAGGAGTAATGAGGAAGGGCAGCCTGATAGAAGATGGAATGATTCCAAAGTATAATGACACATTAAGTGTGAAAATGTTGAAAGATTAATAATAAATAAATAAAAATAAGTAATAGGCAGGTCTTTCTTTCTTAAGCATTTCAATGATAAACTTTGGGGCCCTGTTTCTCCCAAGGAATTATAGACTACTTCTAGACTGGAAGGGAGAGGCAATTGTCTTTGACTGTGTACTCTCTGGATATCTCCCAATCCATAGTCACGGTTGACCCTAGTTAAAGTCAGTGGGTCACAAAACAAAACAGAAAGACATCAACTAGGAAAGGGATTAGTAAGGAAGAGGGTAGGGTGACATTTTGGGGAGGGAGATCAGAGGGGGTTAGGATGAAAGTAGTTAGGATGCATTTTGCACACGTGCAAAATTGTCAAAGACCAAATGTAATTAACCAAAAAAGAAAGAAAGGAAAAATCAGTTTTATGCAAGTTGTTGTGCCTGATACATGGGAAAGATACTCCTCGCTGATTCCGGTCTCCTATATATTTCCCTATAATGCAATAATTTTACTAACCAGATCAGACAGCATGTGTCTATTGCAATCCTTTCTCAGATGGATCAGACATATCTACAACTCTTGAGAAGTTGCAGGCTAGTAGATACACAGTACATAATTGCATTATAAGTTAGAATAGTAAATGTCTAATCAAAGTGGGAATTTTATATTGAGAGAATAAAAGATGCTTTGATAGAGGGGCATTTGAATCATATACAATGTAGCCATACATTAGTCAATGTGGACTTGAATATTAGTAGATTAAGATAGTCATATCAGTGGAGATGATGTTTAAAAAATGGGTCGACATCATATTGTTCTGCAAGCAGTCTGACTGGACGGTGCTCAATTCTTGAGGTAGATGGGGCTGTCTGAAGTATTTGGCTCAATTCCAGGTGGCATCTCTTTGATAATGACAACCAGTTCTCAAAGCCAGAAGACTCTTTCTAACAAATTCATGGGCAGAAGAATTCAACTGTACTTCCATTCTCTGATTTATGTAGCTCTCCCATTACAATTGTTCTATGATTTCTAACATGCTCTTAGTAATATAAGTGTATGTATGGGAGGGAGATAATGGAAGGAGTCAGGGTGGGAGGATAGATACATTCTTGATTTCCATGAGGGTTGAATTATTGGTTGTACTGGAACTTAAAACTACTATCTCATCCTAAATACTGCAGCAGAGCTACTACCACAAAGATGTCAGCTTTGTTCTTCTTCGCTGAAGACCAAAGGTCATATTAATTAAACTAGTAGATGTGAATAGTGGTATTTGTTGATGAAAGCAGAGGATGATAGATATGAAAAATGAGTAATGGCAAAATTGGTAGAGTTTTATCTGTGTAGAATAGCCAAAAACATTGCACAGACACTTGGTGTTTTCACAGAAGTGAATGGTGGAATGCAATGAGGCAAGGAGTAGGGAATACAGCCATACACTTCCTTTCTGAGCAACTCCCTGTCCAGCTTCTGGTTTGGATAAGTCATCTAACTCCACCCAGACAATTTGCCATATGTTAACGAAAAGATGATCACACTTGCTTCAGAGTTCTGCTGCGGCATCTAAAATAACAGGATCGATACTCCACTGAGCTGCCATAAGAAATCACCGCTTTCTTCTGCTTTGTAATAAATGTGAACATGGGCAGTTGAATTTGGCCCTGACCTCACTTGTTTTCATTTCATTAACCTAGTAGTAAAATTGCAAAGAAAAGACCATGACTCCGATATATCCCAGGAGACAATGTTAAAAAATTAAATCCTAAGAATTGAGATCAGTAAAATTGGCTTAGGGAAATTTGTAGCAATTAGCTTCTGAACCTCCAGGACCAAAAAAGGTTCTTTGATGAAGGGAATCTCAGCAGGCAAGCTCAGAGATAATTATTAACCTGCCTTCCCCTGCCTTTCCCAGGGACAAATCTCTCTGTGCAGCTGATCCTTGGGGAAAAGGATACAAATGATGCTGATCATTCATAGTAGTAGCTACTGCTTCATACTCATGGTGTGCTAGACAAGGTTTTCATAGGCATGAGCATGTTTCATCTTCAGAATGATTTTGCTTATGATCTAATAGAAAAAGAAACTGAGATATACAGAAATTAAAAAGTTACCAAAAATTTGACATTGGGAGATGAAAGAATCCAAAGTCAAATCTAAGCAGCATCTCTTCAGACCCTGCATTACAGTAATTCACTGGATTGTTTCACTGGAAAGACAGGATTAAGTTGTCTAAAGGCCTGGCCTCTCTAGAACTATCCCCTGTCAGAGAACCCAGGAGACCCGTGACTCTCCAAGGAACCTAAGTTCCACTAATAATGAGACCCGTTCACTCTGAAACATAATATATGTTTCATGTATAAATGTTGTATTTCACACGTTTTGGCTAATGTCGTTCAGGAGTGATATAAAATAAGGACAAGTGACCTTTCCTTGCAATGAAAAAAATTCGGAATAGAAGATTCACAGCTTTACAAAAATTAGTTGAGGCCACACAAATGGAATGTGATGAAGAGGGGTCTTAGAAGGGGGTGGAAAGGCAGAGGTCCACAGATATTAGATGATACCCCCAAGTCATGCTCACTTAAAAGTTGAGTTGGCTTTGTTATTTCAGGAAACCTTTCCCATAAACTGCATTATTTATTTACTTATTTAGAGTGTGTGTGTGTGTGTGTTTGTGTGTGTAAGCACAAGAACATTCTTTCCTTTCTGTGAGCAAACTGAGATTCACAGAGGGTAAAGAGTTATATTCTCCAGTTTGAAGGACCACTCTCTGTGTCAGAGACAGAACTGGAATCTTTCAAGTCCAAATCCCGCCAGAAGTTTGGGTTCCTGTCCAGACACAGCAGTCTGTGACCTTACCTATGGGATTTGTCTTCGAGGGGTGCTCTGTGTTTTATCTCTCCTCTTCCTTCCCTCAGACTACTCCCCTCTCTCTTCAAAGTGAACATCTTTTCCCCTCCAGTGTAATGCTACTTAATTCAGAGCCAGCAGAGCAGGGCCAGGAATCTTCCTAGAACAGAAAGCATTTTGTCAGGAAAACACATGTTGTGACTCCTCACCAAGGCAACGCAGAACGGATGACGCCAGCTGAGGACTGCTTCGTGAGTGTTTAGCAACGCCTGCACCCCACAACCTCTCGATCAGTGACTAGAGTCAGAGGTAGCTTATCCATTGACCCACAGACCCCCTATTTCCTACCCAAACGGGCTTTTGGAAGTTTAATAGGAATTGAAGTCACTGGTGCAGCAAGGACTGAAGAAGAAGCAGAGCACCAGATGGGACAATTTCCTCTCGCAATAAATTCTTAGCTCTAAGCTGACTCTATTATCCTAGGGAACTTGTTTCCTTACACTCCTAAGACTAAAGGGAGTCTCTTACACTAAGATCTTGGTTTCTCTGGCAAATGGGAGTTAAAGTAACTCACTTCATAAAAGACTAAACCAATCTATGGAGGGCCCTGCTCATAAATCTTGAGCCTTAGTGACCCAGTGATAATTCTAATAGACACCCTGACTTTTCCTTCGCCCTTTTTGCTAGGGATGGGGTGATTTATGACGGAATTTGCATAGGCAAACAAATCTCCAGCTGCAAGCTGCCTGCCCCAAGCTTCATGGTTCACTAAGGATTAAGATTCTGGATCTCTTTCTGGGTGGCTAGAGGCTCTGACAGATACACTTTCCCAGTGAGTTTCCTGACTGTGGTAGGTATCCCTTCACTGAGGAGCATGATGAAGTCTGACTCTGCCCAGGAGGAGGGAATTAGAAAATGGTGGGTTGAAGTGTCATGTTTTGCAAAAGTTAATTGCAAGGGGATTTTCTTTGGAAGAAACATTCCTTCCTTTGCCATGCAGAGTACGTGGAGAAGGATTATAAATGACAAAGATAAGACCATGACCAATCTATTTGGCTTGTAGAGATTCTCCAAGATTAAGGAACATTACTGAGAAGCTTTGATTGACGGCAGTTCCTGGGGACATTGCCTAATGAAAAGGCAGTAAATCTAGCTTGTTGCAATGGAACAACCAAGGATAGAATGGGACGGAATATTTGAATGGCCTATTTGATAGTTTACATTAAAATTTTGTTTAAAAAGTATGAACTCTATATTGAAACTTTCATCGAGGGGTGTAAGGTAGATTGTACAATGATAGTGAAGTAGATTTTTCTGTTTTCCAACAATTCTGAAGGGGAGCAAGTTTGTTATACTGACTTGAAACATTTTTTCCTACCTTTATATTTAACTGAGCTGTATGAAACAGATAAAACCCCATTGATATGGCAGATCTTTTTTTACTTTTAGATAGCTTGAAGGCATGTATTTTGTAATTCATAAGTCTTCACTTTGCATATGATCTTCAGTTGGTTCCTTGTATAGTGTGAATTTTTTTAAAAGTCACATAAACATACATACACATGTACATGTATGCATGCACACACTCATATATACTCATATATACATACCTGTACATACCACATGAACACACATACCACAAACACATACATATACACAATCATATACATACATATGACACATACGACACATATGTGCACACACCACATGCACACATGTAAACAGACATATACATATATGTATATAAACATACATATACATACATAACATACCACACACACACACATGAATATACATGATTGGGTAATAAGGGGTGAAAATGACATATATTCATGTTGGAGCTCTTCAAGAATAAAAATAAATTTAAAAGGAAAAGTACATTAGAAATCATAATATTTGTCTTTTATACTTAATTTGCCAAAACATACATTAAAATAAAAGTATGTGACCCTCCAGATGGGAACATGGTCATGTAACATATCTGTAGCATATCTGTAAGCTCCTAGTGTTACTAAGGACTAAAACTGCACTCACACCATCTCCCTGAGAACTCTGTTGAAAGAACATGGTGTTACTTCTTGTCAGTCATGAAAAATTGTGTTGTCAACAGCTGCTAATATGGGGTCCCTCTCCTGGGGTCTTTATGTATCCAGATTCTTGTGTTCGGTTGTGTTTGGTAGTCGAAGATTGAAACCAGAACACTCATAGAGGATTAAGGAAGAGTTTATTAGAGGAGAGAAAGAATGAAACTCTTAGATGTTAATCTGTGAGGGGCAAGAGAGCCCTGGAGAACTCCTGGATGGAATCCATGAGGGGCAAGGAGCTGGAAAGAACTCACGGACTGCAGATATGGAGTGCCATGAAGGGCAGATACCAAAGATGACTGCCAGGGTCAGGTATATTTATGCACTTAGGCAAGCCCAGGGGAAAATGGCTTTTCCTCTTTGGTTAGCTCCAGTTTCTATAAACCTGAATGAAGCTTTTGGTCCTCTACATCTCATTGGTCTGCTCATATTGGGACCCAACCCAGTTGATTTTGTGCCTGACTTCATAGTGGGGCTTTTCTACAATGGAGAATTAATCTCCATATCCTTCCATGAATTTAGAAGGTCAGGGGAAGTTGGTGACTTTATCTCTTTGAAGGATTAGAGTTAGTTCTTCCAGATTAATAAAGTGTGTTCCTTCAGGATAATCCCAGTTTTGGGGATAACCTTCGAAGACCTTTAAAGACTGACCCAGAATCGTAGAGTTAGGCTGCTCTAAAACTTCTTAATATCCTTCTCAGAAACTGACCTCACATGAATGGTGGTCAGTTGGGTAAATTACAGGCCTCTGTCAGGTCCATACTCTGGAGTTATTGTGGCCTGTCACCAAGGCAATATGAGTTTTCAGGGATATCTCGTTATATGGGAAACTGCCCTGTAAGTATATGTCTGTTTCTTGTCCTAACCGACCTGTCACATCTGATGTTAGAGGAAACTGGCAAAGAATTTCCACTGAAAGATTTGAAGTTTTTTCCTGTGGAGAGCCAGAAAGGGCAAGTCTCCTGAAGGGATTATTTGTCAACTGCAGTAAGATTCTTTGTTTATCAGAAGTTAATTGATATTTGTTATTATAGAGGAAAGCTGAAAGCAGGATACATGATAAGGAATTAAATCTCTTTCACAAAGGGTTGTTAATAAGTTGTCAGACCTGGTAAAGATTATTCTCTCCCCTGTGGGGACCAGAATCTAGTTCAGATAACAGTCTGTGTGACTTCCACTCTTGGTTTGCCTTCCTTCCTCCCTTTTTTTTTCTTTCTCCCTCCCTCCCTCCATCCTTCCCTTGTTTCTCCTTGCGAGGAAAAGGGAAAGGCAGCCATCCCCTCCTTCCTTCCCCTTCCTTTCCCCTCCTTTCTCTGTTGCGTCCTCCTTTGTAGATCCTCCGGTTCCTTTTGCCTCCCTCTTCTCCCTTCTTTCTCCTTCCTTCTCCTCTTTCTCCCTCCTTCCGCCTTCCTGCTTCCTTTTCCTTCCTTCCTCCTTCCTCCCTCCTCACTTCCTTCCTTCCTTCTTCCTCCTTCCTCCTTCCTTCCTTCCTTCCTTCCTTCCTTCCTTTTTCTTTCTTCCTCTACCCTCCCTCTCTCCTTCCCTCCCTCCTTCCCTCCATCCCTTCCTTTCTTTATTCTTTTGTTTTTTTCTTCCTTTTTGCCTTTTGTTTTTTGTAACAGGGTCTCACTCTGTAGTAGATGCTGACCTTGAACTCAAAGTGATCCTACTGTGTCAGACTCTCACAATTTTGGGGATTATGTGATTGGTTTTCATTTCTTTGTTAGTATTATACAATTGTTGATACAATCTTCACACTAGCTCTATGTGTGGGTAAATATTATGACTACTGCTTCCATGGTGTAATGTCCTTTTCTTTTTTTTTTTGTATGTGTGCGTGTGCGTGTGCGTGTGCGTGTGCATGCGTGTGTGTGTGTGTTTGGAGTGAGTCTGTGTCTGTGTATCAGAGGACACTGTGAGTTCCAGTGGAGGCCCAAGAATAACTTCAGGAATCATACTGGATTGCTACCTTCTTTTGATTTTACTCTGGGATTTCCCAGGCTCCATCCACTCTTTAGATTTTAGAAGTACAGGTCACTTTCATTTTCATCTGTTTTTTTTTTTTTTTTTTTTTTACATGTGATCTGGGATTCAAACTCAGGTCCCTTTGCTTCAAGAAAAAAACTTAAATCTCTCCAGTCTGTTTCATGCAATTATTTCTTAAACCAAAACCCTGAGTCACATAAAGACCAATAACACTTACAAAAAACACTCATGCTCAAGGAAGGAAGATTTCAGTGTAGAAAGAATAGTGCCACACTCTAGTTTTTTAACCACCATGAAACTGGCATGTTGCATGATATGTGGTGGCTGAAATTCTTAGAGAGGAAACTCTTAAGACAAGGTAAGAAAACAAATTAAGGTTGAAATTAAGACCTTCAGTTTCCTAAGGATTAGGAGTTTATACTGTTTGAAAGGAAATTGCATCTGGAAAAATTACAAAGTCTGTATCCTTGGAATAAAAACAGGTAGGCTGGGAAATGATGGCATGCTTAACTTTAATACCTGTGGAAATTTCTTGCATATTTTATATTTTGTCCTTTACCGTATTCTATTGTCTCCTAACACAAGTCATTTGATTTTTCTTGTTACTTATTTTCCTCCCTTTTTTTCTTCCTCTCTTCCTTTTTTCTCCTTCTCTCCCTGCCTTCCTCCCTCCCTGCCTTCCTCCCTCCCTGCCTTCCTCCGTCCCTGCCTTCCTCCCTCCCTGCCTTCCTCCCTCCCTGCCTTCCTCCCTTCCTTCCTTCCTTCCTTCCTTCCTTCCTTCCTTCCTTCCTTCCTTCCTTCCTTCCTTCCTTCCTTCCTTCCTTCTTTCCTTCCTTCTTTCCTTCCTTCTTTCCTTCCTTCTTTCCTCACTCCCTCCCTGAACCAGATGACCTCTAAAACTATCCAAGTGTGATCAAATATATCTAAATCACAGCGTCCCCAGCCATTATCCAAAATGGTCTGTGTTCTTAATTTACCTCTACCAGTGACCTCCTTTGAAGAAAGAGATGACTTATTATGTATACACCCCAGAGTATTTTTCCCTTAGCATTAAATAAGAAAATACACTCAATTTTTTAAAAAAAATCCCTTAATATGGAAGGTCATCATTAAATATGGATATGTGTATAGAATAATATTTCATTATCTAGTTTTCAAATCTACAGTTATAAATCCTACCACTAGAGGGCACTGTACAGTTGGCAGCTAGATTTTTCTTTTAAAATGAAGTCATGGAATGCCAGCTACCTGGAGGATTCAGCTCATGGTGCTTGGTCTCTTAGATTTTCTGACAATCTCGACATCTGTGCCTACTGAGGGACTCTCAGTCCTTCTCTTTTAGTTCCTCTTGCCATCCACAGAAATTCTTAGGTATATAAGGTCACCTCATCATTTAGAGAGAACCCAAAAGTTTGAGTATTTCAAACTTGCAAAGCAATTTCGTACACACACAAAGTGATTTTTTAAAGCAACAAAGTAAATAATAAACAGGGAACAAATATCTACAACTCATATTATAAATGGATTTTTTTTCCCTGATAAACAAAGTTTTACTATATTGGGGGGGAGGGCAGACTCTTGCAACCTGATTAAAAATGAACACAAGCATTTGAACAGATATTTCACTGTGTAAACACATGGTCAAAGAAAGAGAAGTTCAGTTATAACAGTACTGAGATGGACATTTCCCTCTTGTCACATTAGCAAAAAAACTTGCAAGCTTGAAGTTGTGTCAAGGTGGTAGGGTCACAGCTGTTCCTATAATGGCTGATGAGTCTGCATAATGTATGACTCTAGTGGATGAGAAGTAGTTAAAACTAGCAAAAATCATATCTTCAGTAACATTTTCAGTGTAAAATTTCTACTTCTCAGAAATTAGCAATATTTACCAAAGAGCATAAATCACACAACTGTACATCAGGACCTGGCATGAATTGGATCAAATATACCATAGTATACATATACTATCACATAATATTACAGTATACAGCTACATAAAAGATTGAAGTATATATTTAAAAACTACTTTTCTGTGGGAGAAAGTAGAAGAACTATAAAGGCAAATCAGACCTCTATGAATTAATCTTTCTTCTATCTTTTGACTATTCAATCATTGAAATATTTTGCTCGTTAAATAAGCCAAACTTCCATCAAAATGATAAAAAGGGCTTGAGATGTGATAGAGTGGTAGAGCAGTGATCTAGCATGATGAAGTCCTGGTTTTAATCTCTAGTACTGAGGGGAAAAATAAGGAGGAAAGAGAAGGAAGGAAGGAAGGAAGGAAGGAAGGAAGGAAGGAAGGAAGGAAGGAAGGAAGGAAGGAAGGAAGGAGGAAGGGAGGGAGGGAGGAAGGGGGAGGGACTGGGGAGGAAGGGAGGGAAACAGGAAGGAAGGGAGAGAAGGAGAGAGGGGGAAAGGAAGGGAAGGTGGGAGGGAGGGAGGGAGGGAGGGAGAGAGGAAGGGAGGGCAATCATTAAAACTGAAAGAAACAATTCACATCCTCCATGTCAGATTGATCATGAAATAAAATAAGCATAATCATAGTCATTCAAGAGATCTATTTGGCCACATATCTCTGACTCAGTATGTCTAAGGGCCAAAGGATGACACAGGAGTCACACACTACACTCAGCAGTTTCTGTCAGCAACAGCTTTGGTGATATGCTTTTTTAACACATGAAGCTCACATGTACACAATGAGCAAATAAGTTAATGAACCAGAAATTAAGAATTTTATTTCAGGAAAAGAGAAAAACATACATAGATGTGAAATGGAAGCTTCAAAAGTATCATGTTTCATTTGAAAATTTTATGGATTCATTTCTTTTCTTCTTGAATAAGTATGCACTACTTCTATGCCATTTTAGTTAATAGAGATAGACAAATGTGAGCTCTTTCAAGGAAATGAAAGTATCCAGAAGCAATAGGTATCTTCAGAAAATTCAGAAATACATGGGTAAAAAACATGTTGAATTTTATTAAGTATTAATAGCATTAACAGAGGGATAACTCACAAGTGAATGTACTGACACATGAAATGATGTCTTGCACATTGACTAATCACCAGATGGTCTTGTGCAGTGACATCCTTCCACAGTAGTTTGATGGAGATATTAAGCATCTATGTAAGATCCCAACTGAGACACCACTCTGGAATATTTGCCATATAGACAGACTTTCTCTTTTAGCTTATTGTTGGGAAGACTTGAGTTCTATTATACTGCAAAACTGGGTTTTATATGGTATATTTGCTGTAGTCCGTCCTTAATCATTCAGCCTATCTTTCAATCAGACATCAAATACTTCTCTTTGTAGTTTTAATAGAATTAGGACATGCCAAAATTCAAGAAATTATACAAAAGACCCATGAAAAATCTCCAGTATGCACAGTCCATAATTACAATTATTTCAAAGTAGTATAAATATTCTCGCTATTCAATATTAGAAGACATGTGCTTAGAATTACTCTATTCTGTGATCCTGAAATCATCAAATGGATAAACACTGAATAGCAACATGATGCTAAGGACCATTCAAAGTACTAGAGATTAACTAATGAATAAAATTTGGTCTCTGTCCATGTATGGCATGTATTCAGGATCAGAGAGACAAAAATCAACTATGTGATGCCTAGTTAGTAATATTTTCAGTAAGTGCTACGACCAATAGAACTGAGGAGGACATGTTTTAATTAGACTGAATGTTTAAATCTAATGTGACTATGGACAGGCATGTTGGTATACTCCTGGCCAGCCTCAGTTACAGAATGAATTCAAGGCCAGTATGAATAAGTTAATGGAATCATGTCTAAAATTCAAAAGTAAAAAGAGGGCTGGGAATAAAGGTCAGTGACAGAGAACTTGTGTGGCATGGCTAGATCCATAGGCTTAATAAATGAGAGAGAGAGAGAGAGAGAGAGAGAGAGAGAGAGAGAGAGAGAGAGAGAGAGAGAGAGAGAGATTGGTCATCTCCAAAGGTTTAATGATTTGGTCATGACTTGAGAATTTTCTAAATGGATCATGTGTGATTGCCAGGAGCCATCAGTACTCTTAAAGAAAGAGGTTCTCTGTACTCTTCCACAGACACGATTTCATGAAAAATCCCTGTTGCAGTAAAATCTTTCACTATGAAGTAGTTCTCAAAGTCAAGCAACTTAAGGGAGAAATATCTGGCTTGTGTTTCCACAAGAGGATAAAGTCTATCTCATTGAGAATCATGCAGCAGAAGGATGGTGTTAAGGTTGAACCAGGAGGCCCATTCAAATCACCACAACCATCAGAAAGCAGAAAGAGCAAGAGAACAGGAGAATGAGCCTGCCTGCCACGCCTTGAGGTCCACTCCCTGAGACCCTCCTACCTCCAGTCAGGCTCCACCTCTAAATGTGCCAGAGCCTTCCTAAACATCAACATCAGCTAAGGATTCAAACACTAACATTCAAACCATGACGGATCCCCAGCAAGTCAAATATACTGTAAGAGACAACTATTAACTGAAACTTCCTGGATCCTTCAATACTTATCACATATCTGAAGAATTTCAGAAATTAGCCATACAAATTTCTGAATTTTTGAAACTTGGACCTATTTTGATTGTGATATCCTAAAAATACATTAAATTTTTTAAATGTTTCTGAGGCCTGACATACTTTTTTCATTTTTTAAGTCCTATCCTGGTTGATAGATGATTTCAGAACCAATAACTAGATACACAAACAGACATGAAGTAGTACAAGCAGCTATCTTATCTCCAAGTTATAAGAACTTCTATTCCTTCCCCAAGAAAATAAGAACAAAGAGTCAGATTCCAAAGAAACACTCAAAGTAAAACCTTGCAAATAGTAAACCACAGATAAAAAAAAAATCTTTGACCAGAAAATGTCAATACTATGCAATATCTAGAATAAAACTTTTCTTGCTGGCCTATTTCATGCCAATCACTTGGGAGTTGCGAAGTCCTGCTCTCTTGTTCAATTAGGAATACATCTTGCGTTCTAATTGCTCTTTTGTTATTAATATCAATACATGTTCGAGACAACCTAGGGGAACAAGACATTTATTCCAGTTTATGATTCTTGGTTTCAGTCATCAGCATGGTTGAAGGGTTCATACCAACATCAAGAGTCAAGACTACTGGCCACAACATAGCCACAGATATTTCTGAGTGAGTGGAACACTTCTAGTCTTGCCATTCCATTCTGCCAAAATACTGAACCAATTTTCTCGATCTTATCCACCTATCCAGGGAATGGTCTTACCGATCATGGGCTGGGTCATCAATTAGATACTCTCCCACAGGCTTGCACAGAGCTTGCCTTAAGTTGATTTAGCCTTCAGTTGCCAAATTGACACCCACAAATAATTGCCACAGTACATATCTTGGTAGGTGTCTTCTTTGGAACCAAGATGAGTTTTTTAAAGTCAGTCAATGAATTTGTTACTCTATAGCACATACACATTCTTACTTTTTTCCAACGAATCTGTTGAGGGTTGGCAACAATAGAGATACTTAAAAACAAAAACTTCTATTTCAGTATGGAAGTTCTATCTCTGGCTCTAAGATTAGGCACATAGTAGCAGATTAATAGTTACCTAACCGGTGGGTGTGGTTTAATACCATCTTCCGTTTCTTACCTCCTTTCACTTACTTGCCTCAACTATGTCTGAAATTTAGATTCCTTCTCACCACAACTATGCCTGAAATTTAGATTCTTACTTCAACCCTGTTATAAAGAGACTCTTGCCAAGCATCCCTCAGCATAGTGCACAGCATAGTGCATCATTGTCTGCTCAAACCAAGGTAAGAATCAAATCTGAGCCATATAGAAAATCATTTGAAAATTCTTCTATCTGAAACAGTTTCAGATATACAGAGTCCACTAAGACTAAGAAGGCATAGCAGCAGGTAGGTTGTCACGTTGCACTGTCACTCAAAAACAGCTAGAACAAGAAGTGGGGTGAGGCTATAAAACTTTGAGACTCACCCCCAACTCAGAGACATACTTCTTCTAGCAAGGATACACATACTAAGGATTTCACGACCTTTCCAAACAGTCCAGCAGCTGGAGATCAGTGTGGAAATACACGAGCCAATGGAGTCTATTTTACAGCCAAAGCACAACATCAAAGCTTTATCCAGAGTGTGGTGATATCATTACATTTACTGCTGCATGTTCATCTCTGCTGCATGATCTGAAGCACCTGGAAGCAGTGACCAGCTCTGTGCTATACACTGCTGTTGCCTCAGAACCCGCCAGAAGATCAGTGCCTGACACATAGATATACATTGTTACCCTTTCTCTTTGTGCTGCCAATAAACACAACTAAACAATTTAGGGGAAAAAGCAAGGGTTTTATTCTTGCTTACCATTCTCAGCTGTACTTTGTCAGGAGACTTCCCACCTCAGGAGCAGAGGGAACAGGCCATGATGTAGCAGAGTTGCTAAGAGAAAAGTAAATTTTCTCTCTTGCTAGGGGGCTAGTCAGTCAAAGTATGCCAAATTACTAAACCAGTTCTCTTCATCTTATCTACCTGCCCAGGAAATAGTCCCACCCACTATTCTGGACCTTTCCTTATTAATTAGATAATCTCCCACAGGCTTGCCTCAAACTACGAATTTCTCACAGATGTGACCCGTAGCCCCAGCCTTCAACTGTCAAGCTGACACCTGTATCTAATTATCATATACATCCACTCCAAAATATATGTGTGTGTATTTCAATAATTACGAAAGAATGGCTGTTATCTAGTTTTCATCCTTGTTTATAGGCTTGATTTTCAATTTTCATGTTTATTGCCTTTATTAATCCCTTTTACCACAGACAGAAATGCAAGTGGAGAAGGCAAGAGGAGGCATGGAGACAAGGAGCAGTTTTCGAATTCTTTAACTTTGCTTGATGACCTGCTAGTCATATCCTCACCTTCATTTAGTCACAGCAGCCATATCAACTCTCAGAAACGAAAATAAAGCAAAGGTTAATGAAATAACACATCTGCCTTGTGTCAGAAAATCGTACCCTAAGCCTGTGCAGCACCTGTTGTAAAATCAGAGATGAGAGAATATTTGGTCAATTTAAGTTAATACTTCCTCGTGACCAAGAAAAGAATTGACCAGACAGGTGTGTAGCCTAAGGCCATGACTGGTCCATATCCTGAATGCATGGTCTAATAGGCATTCAAATCTCCTTTGGATTTCACTGATGACATAGGAGATAAAGTGACTTTGGAAAAATTCCCTTGGAAAAGAAAAAGAAATCTGCTCATGTCCTGACTTAGGAAGGTCTTAATATGGTCCCAGCTTCCTACTATTAGCTCAATGGATATTCTACAGATCCCCAATATTCTTATAAATCATACACTAAATAATAGCTCTACCTGATGGAGCATTTTTGTGGAGGAACTTTCAAATTTAAGAACTTACAATTGGAATTTTAAATTCTGAAAAGAAAGGAGTACTATCTCCTCTATTAAGTCATTTCTAGAATGGTCATGCTCCCATCCCCACATTGTACTTTTAAACCTGAGGCAGAAAACTGTGCCCGGTATTCACATTTTTACCAGTAGCCATTTCTTTATAATGTATCTAACTTTATGTTAGAGAAAAAGTGTTTGGAGTTGTTTACCTTAGGAATTTGAAAATTACTGATGAATTTTATCAAGTTAAATTTTAGTACGATTATTTCCAGTGTAGTCTACATACTTTAACTGATTAATTCCAAAAGGCAAAGCAGTTAGAAGTTGGAATTCAACTTTTCAGATTAAAGACTGAGGGAAACTCACCCCCTGAAAGTATTACATCAGCTCAGACCACCTCATAGTCTCCTTCAAAATCCCTCAAAGTCCAGCCAATCAGAACCCACTGCAGCATCTGCCCATGTGAGGAATGGCTACTTAGCATCACCCCAGTCTTCTGTATTACATACAGAGCCCTCTTGTCTGCCAACATGAATGGTTGCTATCATTACCTCGGCCTCCAGTGACTTCAATGCATGAATGGCTAGCTTACGGTCCAAGAGTGGATGGGCTTTTCTGTCCCTTTTAGAGGCATCTGCCAGCCAACAGGAACAGGGACACAAAGCTATCTTTAAGCATTCTGGCCCCAGCAATGAATGGCCAATGCCTAAAAAGCAGGTCCAGATGAGACCGTGTGAACGTGAAGGACAGCCATAGGTTACTGAAAACTCCCTTCTAATATGAGAGCTCTTTTCTGGGTAGGAATGAAAGTATGCTTGGCTGAAAGCAGAGCTAGGGCTACTTGACTTTGAAAGACAGGTCTAATGGGGGAGGGGGTAAAGGTGGAAACAGTTCAAGAAGCTATGAGACACAGGGGGCTTCTGTTATCTCTAAATAGTCCTATTACTGGAAGTGAGGAGAGCTCAAATCTTTCCTTGAAAGTTCTTTTCTAGCTTTTAATTCAACTTTTAATGTTATCCCAACTCTCAAAAACATATCATATCATTGCAGATAATTAGATGTATAGAAGCAGTAAAGAGCAAACCCCTATCTATAATTCTAGTAACACAAGGAAATACTGTAATTATTTCTAGTTCTGTGTGTGTGTGTGTGTGTGTGTGTGTGTGTGTGTGTGTACAGGTGTATTTGGAGACCAGTAGTGAACCTTGTATGTCATTCCTCAGAAGATGTTCACTTTGTTTTGTGAGACTCTTTCATTTGGATCTCAGACTTGACAGTCAAACAAGGCTGGCCAGCCAGTGAACCCTACAGTTTGGCAAAGTTATATTTCTCCTGTCCTGGAATCACAAGTGCTTACCTCACAACAAAGCTCTGCTTTTTAAGTGTGAGCTGGGAACCAAACTTAAGTCCTGATGCTGGCAAATTAACTCCTATACCAATTGAGCATTCCCTAGTTTTGTTACCACATTTGATACATTTCTTTACACCTTTATTACTGGTGGGAGGACTTACACGGGTGACATGAGACTAAGAAGAGAAGTATTTTATACCTTTTTACCATAATTAATAAATTTTATATTGTCGCCCTTTGTCAATAACACTGAAATCTCTTTATAAACCTCTATCTTTACATACATATATATATTCTTAGCCCTAAGCATCATTTTAATAATAAAAAAGAGCAAATAATTTATAGAATTTTATGTAGAAGTTTTCAGTTTTTTTAGGCTTGTCCTTTCGTGATGTTAAAGTGAAAGGCCCTCCCATAGACTCATGTGTTTAAACACTTGACACCAGTTGATGGCACTATTCGGGAAGGTTGTAGAATCATTAAGATGCATCGCCTTGCTGGAAGAAGTATGTCACTGGGGACAGGTCTTGAGGCTGTTTGGTGATCCAATGCTATCCAACCATTAAGCATTTCCTGCCTGCATCATGATGACCTGCATTGCTCTGGAACTCTGAGCCACCATACCTTTCTTTCCTAGATTGCTTTGGTCCACATATTGTATCAAAGCAGTAAGAAGTTACTAAAGACATGTTCTGAGTGATGTTTTATCCCTATTTGTTAGATTCCATACAAAATATGCCAATGACCATCTTTCCGTAACTCCAGTGTAGATACCCTTGGTTCACCATCATGATACACTGTCTAAGGATATATGACATGAGATTTATTCCCATAGCAAGCTGAGTGTTTTGAAGGGTCAAGGGGTACCCAGCATATGCTTCAAGTGTATTTGATTTAAGAGAAAAGTTGAAATTGATAGATCCACACAGACAGGTTCTGATCTTTCTTGAACAGCGGAAGTTTAGATAAAAATCAACATGTAGGGGCTGGAGAGGTGGCTCAGGGGTTAAGCCTCTGCCTTGCAGGCAGAAGGTCCTGAGTTCAGATCCTAGACCCCACGTATAGACGCAGGGCAGAAGCGGGGGTGGCCTGTGTTTCTGGTCCTGGTAGGGCGGATCCTGTGAATCCCGGGGCAGAGTAAACAAGGAGGAGGTGGAGGTGGTCCATGGTGGTTCCCGAATTCGTCCGTGGTTCTTCACACACACACATAGATACACACACATACATGCACACACGCGCACACACACACATACACGCACAATTGAATAAATAATAATAAAAAATCAACATGTAGACATTGAAAGAGCAAACTCATTGACATGTACACATTAACGACCTTTTAAAGACTGCACAAAACATCTCCAATATTTATAACCTGCAAACTAAATAAAAGAAGTCATCATGTCTCATGATGTTTCTGTTAACTGATGCATAATTCATTGGGGATTTTAAGAGACATAATTCAAAAGAAATGAAAGTACTTAAATGAAAGGATAATTCTGTGATTTCACTAAATTCTTTACTGGATTCAATTCAATATCCATCAAGCAACAGTCCAGATTTTATGCAATTTTTCCTGCCTTCTCGTTCTTTGAATTTCTTCTGTCTTCCCACTAATAGAGGAAAGATGCCTTATACAAAGAATACACTTGACTGATACAGAGAATGCCTTGCTAATCCCTGTATATACTGAGTGACCCATAACTTGAAAATGGAATTAATTACCACAGGAATGTGCTTAGAACACTTCCCACCACCATTAAGCCTGTATTCCTCAAGTGCAGGGAAGCCAGAAGAAAAAGGAAGTTCCAGTCAGACCAACATTGACTCACTTGAAAACTTCCTTCCTCCTGTATATTTTTTTCTAATCAGAGGTTGAATTGGTTCTCACAGAGGATTAACTAGCAGGTAGAGTGAGGATATTTAGCAAGTGGAATGTTGAGTCATAACTGTAGAATCTCAAATGGACCAGAGAAAAAGGAAATCTGGGCTTCTCCTCCTTGTTGCCCTTCCCCCAGAGTCCAATGAAGGAAAAACTGTTTGCTGAAATCCAATGACCACATTTTTCTGATTATGAGATGAAGCACTTCTTATCTCTGTCAAAGAGGAGGACAGACTCTAGAGTTCACATTGAAAATATGAAAGCAGTCACATCTGGAGGATTTGGGCCCCACCCAAAGCTCATATTTACAATCCGTTGGCAACTCAGCCCTTCCCTGAATCCCACATGGAAGCTGTCAGAGCTAACCCACAGAGCTTTGGTGACAATGGATTAGAGATAACCAGAACTCTCCCAGATATGTCCCATTAATTCATGCAAAGCAACAGGAGCTCAATGGTCATGTAATATTGGAAAGAAAATATTGTTTTCAACCTAGGATTTATCAAAAAATAGCTGACTGACAAAGCTATTCTCTAGTTATCCAGTGGTTCAAAGGGTAGAGATGGAAAAAAGATATGAAGGGGATTTTGTTCCCAAGCCTATGGGAGTCTTGTGAACATATATCTGTCTACCCAACAGACTTGCTCTATGTATCATCTAGTATTTTAAGGAATTTATTGTATCTAAATCTCAAAGTTAACATAGCAACAAGTTTATTCACTGCCTTTGTTTTCTTCCTTCTTTTTTCTCCTGGTTCTCCTGCTCCTCCTCCTCCATTTCCTCTTTCCTTTTACCCTTACTCCTCCTACTTTCATTGTAATTTAGAAAAAATTTCAACAAGGGGTCTTTTTAAGTGTTTGAAATTAAAAGCCAGTAGAAGTGTGGAAATTGTAGGCAAACAAAGTATGGAGACTACAATAATCTAATACAATCACATCCCAGCAAACTGGTACTCTCAGATGCATATGCATCAAATTTAATGTCAAGAAAGAGACACTTGATAAGGTTTAGAAACAGGGCACCAAATTGTTGTTACTAATGTAAAGTAAGCTAACACAATATTTCATCTTTGGTTCTTTTAGTGTAAGTCTTCAAGATCTATAATCTAGAGTCGAAGTCTATAATCTTCCTTGTTATGATATCATTTAATTTGATGTTAAAGTTACAGACTACAGTAAAACAAAAATCCGAGTTACACCAGTTGATATTTTGAATCTCTTCTACTTGCTGAAATTGTTTTCTCTGTGTTAGCTATTGTATAATTAGCTTACCCAAGTTGTAATATAAAAATGAACATTATCATAGTGAGTATAGTTTGAGATGGGAAAAGCTATTCCTGAAAGTTATGTGTTATCAGCGGTGCTGAAGAAGGTATGAGGAACAGTATGTTCTGGGTGGTGTTTTTGAACATTGATCAGATATTAAAGCAGGTCAATTCTGATGTAAGTACATTGAACACTATAGACAGACATATAGAGATATAGTCACATTGGAAATATTTAAGAGTATGGAAATGGTTCAGCAAGAAACTACTTGCATAGGAAATGAGTGTGGATCTCCAGGGTCCGTATGAAAACAAGGTAAGGCAACATGCATTTGAAACCCTAGTGCTAAGTCTGGGAGACAAGATGATTCTGACAGATTGCTAGCAGCCAGTCTAGCCAAAACACCAAGTTTTTAGTACAGTAAGAATCCCTGGCTCAAATATAAGGTGGATCATGATAGAGAAAGACAAATAGCATCAGTCTCTGACCTCCATGGGTTTTTGCACAGGTGACCAAATCTGGAAATATCCATGTTTGTACATGCATATCACACACCCTATTCACACTGGGGATTATAGAGAAAGAATACATTCCTTAACCTTGCTAAAAGTGAAGCATTTTTTACAGTTAATCCTTCCCAACACACAGGGTCTCTCCATCATTAGACAACATACCTCTATGTCCAAGGTTAATGAGGTCCAAGGTTAATGAGGTCTACCTGCAGATTACTTCTTCTAGTTAAGGCTTTTTTCTGCTTATTCATTCTATAGAATTCTATTCAATCTGTGGAATGCATAGATACTTTGTTTCTGTATGATACTTTTCCTTTAGTGTCCTGTCCCTAATAAAAAGGTCTTTGTCTCAGAATACTTACAAGTTGCTTATGTAGTTCCTACACATTTTTGCTTGGTTCCTCCAGCTCTTGGATTTGATAGCACAAGAGCACAAGAGCACAAGAAGGGGACTGTCTTGTAGGTAAAAACCACTGTTTTCATTGTTTACTGTGGAGGTAAGAAGAGAAGGCACAAACCATTCAATCTGAGCAAGGCAGTACTAAAAGAAAAATGAAAAAAGGAAGAAAGAAAGAAAGAAAGAAAGAAAGAAAGAAAGAAAGAAAGAAAGAAAGAAAGAAAGAAAGAAAGAAAGAAAGAAAGAAAGAAAGAAAGAAAGAAAAGAGAGAAAAAAGAGAAAGAAAGAAGGAAAGAAAGAAAGAAAGGAAGAAAAGAAAGAAAAGAAGGAAGGAAGAAAGAAAGAAAAAGAAAGAAAGAAAGAAAGAAAGAAAGAAAGAAAGAAAGAAAGAAAAAGAAAGAAAGAAAGAAAAAGAAAGAAAGAAAGAGCCTAGTAGGAAGACACCTCATACCTCATCTCAGTCCCAGTAAATAAACAAATACAATTAGGGTTTGTGGTAAAGGGGATTAATAAACTGATTGAAATTCAAGAATTTTCTAAAATTGTGTCTAGGTTTTTAGATACCTCTACTTTATTCCCCACATTTGGAAATCTTTGAGTCAAAATTCATGTTCAAATCAAACTATAGATTAGTTTCTTTTCTAGGATTTAACATGAATTATCTTCCCTATCATTTTAGGACAAATGAGGATAGGAGACATAACTCCAAGACCCCTTAAACATAGTTCATGACTGGATTTCATGTCATGAAATACCAAATGCTGGAGCACAAATGTACACATGGAAGGAAGACATGTGGACAAGGTCAATGTGGAGTTTCTGTGTGAGGAATCAGAAGATTCTAACAAAACCTTAAAGAGGAAATAGGAGAAATACTGGGAGAAGGTAGTGCACAGGGATAAATGTTTGTTGTGTCAAGTGCAACTGTTCTAGACCAGAACACTGAACATTCACTATGAAGGTTTTCAAAGCTTCATAATTGTGATTTCACCAGCCCAAGATGAATTTTGGCATCTTGGAATAACCATTAAAGTTTGACTGATAAATAGTGAATAAATAAGTGGAAAGATATCTAAGTGAATTATATAATTCATGATTAATTATCCTACTATGTGTGGGTGAATTCATGTCAAAATCTTGGTCTAGTTAAATCAGAGTCCTTCCCTTCTGCAAGTTTGCCTTCCTACCATTTCTATTTCCAAAGCAACAGACATGCCAAAGACTGGGAAATATTATGATATATGCAAAAAAAAAGAATCCAGTTCACAAGTCATGTGTATATGTGAGTGCTTTGTGTTTGTGTTGGGAAGAATCTATGTATAAAGCAGTATACAAGAAAATAATATTGTATATTTATATACAATCAGGAGTACAAAGGGGTTATATTCTAAATATTTATAAATATTTTCAAAGCCTTGATAATCTTCCTCATGAGAGTCGAAATTTTGAATAATTCAACTATTTCCTAAAATGCTTTCAAACACAAGAACAGTATGACCAGAACACATTTTGTTAAGTTATTAAAGAACATTTAAAATCCATTTACTATACTTGATTACTCATTAAAAACAAAACACGCAACCATATCAGTGACTAGTTCTCAGCATCCTTGATTACCTGAAGATCATACTTAAGAAAAGTAAAGGAGCAGAGATGAACTTCAGGATAGACAAGCTTTTATCCTGGAAATGAAGATTTGGTTTAATCCCCAGAATTTATGTGTTTTTTTAATTTTTTTAATTTTTATTTTTTTAGAAAATTTGACTTATTAGGAAAAGTAATTTTTTGCCACACACAATCTTCTGAGTACTTTGTTTGATGACCAGGATATGGCAATCAGTACATTTTTCTGCTTCTTTCAGGACAACAAATCCTATATGACTGGAATGATTAGTGTTGTGTTAATGAAAAGGCCAGCTAAAGGCTTCCCTTTATGAATTACTCGTAACATTTTTGAACTCATGTGTGGCAAGATTTCATTGCACTGAGCCTAATTTTCATTAAACACACACATGGACATTCTCTCTCACCACTGTGCATAAGCAGAGACTTGGAATGTCTATAAGGACTTCCATTAGACAGCTCATACTTGATGGCTTTCAGGTCACACAACTGGACAATGAATATGAAGTCATGTTTACACATTTATTCTTAAATTCACACTTCATTCTTCATTAAAATTATACATTGTTAATTGCAGTACATTGCCTTCATGATTACTTGGGGTAGTGAGCCTGAGAAGAACCTAGTGAAGGCAAGTTAAATGCCTTCACTCACACAGTGAGTTCAGTGCAGCCTGGAGTTGCACTGGGGGTTGTTGCAGTGAGCTTGCATGGTTGCTGATAAATTACTATAAAACATCTGAAGGTTTAATCTCTCTTATGATTACTGTTGACAGTTCTTAGTCATAAGTGATTTGTTGTCCTGAAAGAATCAGGTGAGCATGCACCAATACCAAAGGGTTAAGGGAACTGGCCATGCCGTATCCATATAAGTGAGAGAGGGACAATCCTTACTTGCCAGATCAAAATGTCTGGTCAAGTACACACAAGAATGCCAATATCTTCATTTCTCATGGCAAACCAGGTTTCCTCTCTAGCCCAAGAAGAGCATTTTGTGCAGAAGAGTTGAACCCTGGTTTACCATTGAGAAGTGAAGATGTTGGAGATGCCAGAGCCAATGTGGAACATATGCTAAGAAGAGCTGTATACATGGGATTCAACCTGGTGCAGAGAAACACTGTTTGTGCAGCTTTGAGCTGTGAAGAGGGACTGGGATTGCCCAAAATTTGTAAGTTACTGTGACTATGTGACAAGAAACAGAAAAGGGGCATTAAACAATAAGATGTGGTGTTTGACTGGCTGCATGTTAGTATTAATTTGATATTTTCTTATTGTAGCATAATATTTCCATTTTAATGTTTCATCTGTGCTAAAATATTAAGTTTGATTTGATAGGATCTTATAGTTAAGAGATTTCAGACTCTTAGAATTAAATGTATTTATACATTAAATTAAATTTATGCATTTAATTAAATTAAATGTATTTATAGGAGAAACAACACTTGAGGGGACAAGGTAAAGGTTACAGCTTAAAAGTGATAATGTTCTTGTGTCAAGGAGTAGAGTGTCATAGTTAGGTACAGGCATCAGCTCAATGGTTGAGGGCTCAAGCTTTAGGCACATTTGTTGTAGAGAATTAATAGCTCAGTTAAGCTCAGAGAAAACCTGCAGGAGATTATCTAGTGGGTAGAGAAGGTCAAGCCCATGATAGGTGGTATTAGTCCCCGGGCAGATGAATAAAATGGAGGGAGCTGTGTGAGAAAGGAGGCACCCTTGTGTATACTTGGTCAGATATGCTGGTCTGTCAAGTAAGGATTGTACCTCTCTCAACTGTTATGTGGAGATGTTATGGCCAGTTTCTTTGACCCTGCTTTTGGTATGAGCTCTCCTGACAACTGGACTAAGAACTGTAAATTGACCACTGTAAGAGAATAAACCCCTTGTTCCCTTAAGCAGTTTTGTGGTAATTTATCAGCAACCTGCAGGCTGACTGCAGCAGGGGTCACTGAAATCTCTTTAGTCTCAAAAGCAGAGCATTACTACTCTTCAAAATTTCGACACATGAATTGGGAAACAAGAAACTTACAAAGAAAACTAGTGACTGTGCTGACCCTCCAATTCAGAGTCACAGTGAACGTAATCAACTGAGCGATATTGAGGTCATTTTGACACACCCAAAAATAATGAAATAAAGTCATCTGTGCTTCATTGAATACTAGCTGTGTGCCCCAGTTTAAGTTTGAAACTTATCTGTGCATCAGTTTCCTCAAAACTTAGAGAAAATAATAGTAATAGTACTTTTAATGTATGTTTTGGCAAATTAAGTGTAAAAGACTTAAAAATTTTTATGATCATAATTTGTCATTAGGTTTCTTTCCTTAAAAAAATTCTCAGTGTCAATCTCTGGAGTAAATTTATATGCTGGGATTAAAGGATGTTTCAGAATGTCAGTTTATTATTTGACACATCAATATATGAATGGGAAATGTCAATTACAAACTAAGATAAGATCTATTTCATCTGAGCATCTGTATGTATGAGGCTCCTCAGGCAGTGCTCTGCAACTATTTAAATTATACCTGTTCCATCCAGATGTTTAACATCTTAGCCATAGTTCTTTTCATTCCTGAAAGTCACAAAGGAAAGCTGAGGTGTTATTTAAGGTCAGTTCTATTTTCTTAATATGTGGGGGAAATCCCACAGATAACTAGCAACTATCTAGCAGAGTTTATTTATTTTTAATTTTTTAACATTTTTTATTTTTATTTCCGCTCATACAAACAATAGGTAGATCAGTTCCCTCCCCCCTCCTCCTCCCCCTGAACCCCCTGCTCCCCTTCCCTCCCTCCCCTTCTCCCAGTGCCTCCCCCCCCAATTCCCAGAGAGTCCTTTATTGTGTATGCCTAACTCTCCTCTTAGTCCTCCTCTCCGATGACCCAGTGGCATTTCCCTGAACCCTTTCTCGTGTTCCCCTTAAGCATAGGAACACTACTATGTCTGTCAATCCCTTGCCTCCAAGGATCTTGGTGCCTTTAGCTGATGCTAGACTTTGTGAGGTCAATAGTGCGTTGGACATTGTGCAGGGCATGCAAAGTCCTATTATGATTGCTTCAGCCCTAACTAGTGTGGAGAATCTTCAGATCATTGCTCCTCCCATCCTTTTGCTCTTACAATCTTACCGCCCCCTCTTCTGCAAATGTCCCTGAGCTTCAGGATGGGAGGAGATTAGGCTGGCTTAGTTCTATGTGGTTGATATAGAGTCTCTGAAGTTCTGGATTGTAGTTTGTTGATTTTCTTTTGCAGTTTTGCTGCTCCTGCAATGTCTAGCAGAGTTTAGTAGAAGATATCCACAATAAATGTTCCATTGTGCCTTCCAGATCCCCTTTAATCTACTGGGCCATGCCAACTCCAGGGTCTTATGAGGGTCTACTGCTACAGGCTCACACTTCCTCCACATGTCAGCTACTTCACTTGGAGACTTACGCTCAAACTCTGGGGCAATCAGAAATCAATGTCTTGGTGTGGTGTGTAAAGGGTTACCCTCTAGTCTTAAGAAGATAACCCAGCCAAGTGGTTAATGATTGGGAAAACCTCTCCCTATACCTTATCTGAAATCACTTTCTTGCTCAACACTTTCCCTTTCTCTATCTTGTTTTACTTTGTCTCTGGTGGTTTTTTCGGACAATACATCATTTTTTCAAGAATGAGAATCTCAGACTTAGTTTCTAGGGAATACAACTTGAGGTCATGTTACAACTCTTGTTAAAGAACCTGCATAATAATTCAAATGTATCAATCTAATACTCCTCAGGAGGAGAACATGTCAGACACTCAGATTCTTTGGGGGCAACAAAGCGTGCAGAATTAATGGTATCCAAAATAAAGTGAAGTTTAAAAACACTATGATAACTCAAATATCGGCTGTGTCAAATTCTAACAGTCTTGTCCAACCTGTGGCTCATGAGCTGCAAACATCCCAGGATAGATAAATAAGAAGCCCAACACAAAACCAAAGTGAATTTCAGTGGAGGTTTTTGTTTTTCAGGTTTTTCAGTTTTTTGTTTTGTTTTGTTTAAATGCTTCTCAAGTCTAAACTTTGTAGAAGAAAATGTCTTATCAAAATAACCAAAGGTTGAACATAAATATATGATTATCATTTGCTTCTAATTGTTAAGCTGCCTGGCTTGATTGATTGGTTGTTTGTCCATCATTCATATCTTCTCCTGGTTTAAGGTAAATAATTCACTGTGTGAAGAGTTGGAGAGATGAATTTCCTTGTCTGAAAATGTCTGTGGAAGAAGATGGCAAACCCGCATCTCATCCAAAGACCAGGGTCAGATTAACTAGTCAGACCTCATTCCCACAGTCCTCTAATGCAGGATATTGTCATTTAAATCAGGTGCTAACAGGGGATCACGTATAGTTTATACATGAAAATATATACTGCAGTAGGAGTCATAATGGTGTCCAGATTCTAGAAGCACTTAGAAACAATAAGACAATGTCTGTGAGTATCACGAAAGCACAGCTTCTTTTATTTAGTCTATATTCACTCTCAAATCACATGATTCTATTTTCTAATCAACGAAATGAGCTTTCTATTTTTCCAGTAAAGTTTCTTTTTCTAGGGAATATTGCATATTGAGATCCACAATACATTTTATGTAATCCCAATTGTATGGTCACAACTATGAATTTGAAAACCAGAATCATTAAGGCAGTGAACTGATTATCAATAAAGAGTAACTGACCTTGTCAACTTTTACTTTATCTGATTTGACTTCAAGCATCTGTAACATAACATGTACCAGTACAAAGGAGCAATCAACAAGGTCATTCTAATGCGTCATAGAGATTGACACCTTTCCAAGTAACTGAACAAATAAGTAAGCAGGTATCACAGTTATCAATGCAAGCATAGAGTAAACCATGAAGTGAAACTGTAAGATCTAGCCTCTCAGGACACTATCTGTGAACTTGGGGAACTAGAGGGCACAAAGGGGTGAAGAACCTAAAGTGAGGAAGAGAATATTGTCAGTCCAATAAAGTCACTAGGAAAAATGGCACTTGGCTGCAGTAGTTAGAGGGACTACGTAATGCAAGACAGGCAGGGGTTTGGAAGGACCTTATATTTGTGAGAAACAATGGAAAACTCTCTGAAAGAACCATGTAAACATTAAACCAGTAGGCTCAAATAGAACTGAATGTAAGCTTGAGTAGACGAGCCATCTTGACTAGTATATGCACAGGCACGAGGAGAAAAAGTAGAGTTTGGGCAGGTGTTGGTTTTGGATCATTGGAAAAGGAGGAGGCCACAAGGGAGAGCTTAGTCAGAGGACAGAATCAAGAAACAGGGGCTCCTCCCTTAGACAAGCAGACTGGGAGGAGGTCATGAAGAGGAGGCTGAAGCTCTGTGGTGAACTGGACAAAGAAATACGATCTCCTGGCCAAAACAAGACCAAGGAGTCAGGAGTGTGGAACAAGGCAAGGCGAGAATGACACCAGAATTTTAAGCAATGACAAAAGAAAATTCTAGGAGAGCATTGCATTATTCCAGCGAGTGATCCACTCAAGGGGTCTGCAGCATGGATCTGCGGACAGTTCACCATGGTTCACCTCAGGGGGAGAAGGGACCTTCTTTCAGCAAGTTAAGTTTTTGGTGTAAGGCTGAGTTTCTTCAGTTTCCAAGTTCAATATTATTGCAGTTTTATCCCTTTCCCTTCCCAGCTCTTTCTTATCTTTATTTGGCTTTTCATGTCTGATCATTAGTGCTACACTTTTCACGTAAGAAACCGACCCACACACACAGCTGAGAAGCTGAGATATAGAACTACCTACCATACTCAGAAAATTATGGGAAAATAGGAACAAAATATTGAGGAAGATTAAATTTTATGAAAAAAATCAAAGTGTCTCAATTTACTACTTAATTCTGCTATATTCATACCAGTTGATAAGATATGTCAAACAGTGAATATGGAAGTCTTCATTACCTTTTTTATCAAAGAGATAAAGTTATGTAAAGAATAACAGATGAAGAATCTGAAAGAAAAGATAGAGAATAAATGAATGGTTTTGAGAGAAAGAAATAAAAATGAAGGAATGTATTTCTTGGCATTCAATGAAAATAAAGACACAACATATCGAAATCTATGGGACACATGAAGGCTATCTTAAAAGGAAATTTATAGCACTGAATGCCTGCATCAAAAATATAGAGGAATTGCAAATAAACAATTTAATTATATATCTTAAAACTGAAAATAACAAGAACAATCTAATCATAAAAACAGTACACAGGATGGAATATCCATGATCTAAGCAGACACCAATGAATTGCAGGTGAAAAGAACAGTACAAAGAATCAATGAAACAAAGGACAAGTCTTTTGAAAAGATAAACAAGATTGACAAACCCTTTGCCAAATTAAAAGAGAGAGAGCACCCAAATTAACAGAATTAGAGATGAAAGGGAGATATTGTAATATATATGGAGGAAATTCAAAGAATCATAAGGACAAACTGCAGACTTACTCCCCACAAAACCAGAAAATCTAAAAAAAAAAGAAATAAAAAATAGGTTTCTCAATGAATTAAAATTTGAAAACGATAATAAAATGAGCACTTAATTTTTGAGAACTGAATTAAGAAAAACAATAGTGTTAATTGTGAATTGAATGTCAAAGAAAATGTGTTGGCAGTGTGAACTAATTGGATTGTGGAGACCAACCTCTCAAGGGAAGGGGTGGAAGCTTTATCTAGCATGTGAGAGGCAACGTAGTAGCTGGCAGGAGTTAAGGTAAAATGACTTAATAGGTCTTTTCCAGCTCTGATTTCTATTATTTGGCTAGGGAACCCTAACTTGGAATTACGCAATTGAGTATCTTTGTGGAAAAATAACAGAAAATTGTCAGATACAACAGATGCATCTCCACCCCTCAAAAAATGTAAAACGATCATCACACCACCAATAAAGCTACAGAATTCAGCCCCAAACTGCCCAGAAGAACAATTCTTGACATGGACCATGGATAAATAGATGCTTTCATTCCTGTAGACTCCTTAATCCTCCAATCTGAATAGACAGGGTGGCAGGGTCTCAGGAGTGTTGGAAACAGGCATTTTGCATAATCTCCCCCTGAAGGTTGGCTCTGTGTGGAAAACGTTGTCCTTTGAAGACAACTGGACAAGATCCAGCTTTTTCTCCCCCTGCTCTCACAATCTTTTGCCCACTTTGCTTCACCCTTTTTTCTTGGCTTAACCCATCTATGGGAAAATGAGAGAAATATAACAAACTTAGACCCTTAGAATTGTGAGTGGAGGATTTTATCCTAACAGCCTGTTGGCAAATCTGAACTCTATTCAAAGAAATAAACTTACTCACTTTGAAACCCAAATTACAAGGATGTGGGCATTCCTGGGAAAATGTCCTTTCTCCTCCTTCTCTCCCTCCTTTTATTTGATAATTTATTTGATTCAGGGATTCTGTCATTCTTTCATTTTTGGAAGTAGTCAGTGGTGCACACGGAGCAGACATGCTTGTAATGGTTTAGGTTGGAGCAAGGATTTCACTCCCGGATCCATAAATTAGCAAAACTAGGATGAAAAGAGCTCTTACGGGCTTACAGTTCAAAAGCCAGTGAGATGAGTACCAACACCAGCTCTTAATCCCCTCTTCTCTGTCTTGCCTTTATAAATGCCTATTTTGGGAGTCTATCTCTGAATCACTGAAATTAGGCAATCGAGAACCTGGCATAGATAGGTCTTGTCTTGCATTTTCTCAAGAGAATATAACATCTGCAACCTTTTGGATAGTGTTTCTTTTCTAGCCATGAATGAACAATTTTAAGCCCATGGTGTCCAGGATATCGCGTTTTTAAGGATTCTTCTATTTGGCTTTCAGCACCTCAGTAGCCCAAGATGTTAAATTAGATAAAGAGTTGCTCATCAGCATGGACAATGGACAGGGTTTCTGAAGGTATTGATAAGCCAATAGAAGCTTTAGCATAACAAAAGTCTGAATTTTCCTCTTCAGATCTTTGCTGTACAAGAAGTTACTTTTCATATTTTCTACAAATAGTACATATTACTGGATTTATTCATGCCTTTCAGCAAATATTTTTATTTTAATTGCGTGTAATAATTATACATGCCCTGGGTGTGTGATAACTTTGACACAAGTATGCATAACAGAATTTTATTTAGCCATAAAGAAATAATGAAATCTTGTCCTTTCTGGAAGCATGGATTGAATTGGAAGACATTATATATATTAACTGAAATAGTCCAGTCACAAGAAAGACATATCACATGTTTTCAATCAGCAAATGTTTCCTTTAGCAGTTATTACATACCAAGTAAAACTAGACTCTTAATAGAAAACATTGAAACAATAAAAAATAAAACGACATATAATGAAATATAAATAAATTTAGCAATGATATTTTAATATGAAAATGAGTCTGGGAAGAAATGAAGGTAGGGATATAAAAATAAAAGAAGAACTATGTAAAGTGACATAATTCTTAATGTGAGACATGTAAAGAAGGAGCTATCATGCTGTTTTCATTTACCTTATAAACCCAAGAAAACGTTTTTTGGCTCCAACTGTTAGATAATTTACCTAAACCAGCCATTTTCCCAGATGGCAGCAATGAATTTCACTTGGAAATGAGCTCTCCTTAACTAATATAAGTACATATTTTTTCATATTTTTAATTTTATTATTATTATTATTATTTATTCAACTGTGTGCATATGCGTGTGTACGTGCGCGCGCGCGTGTGTCTGTGTGTGTGTGTGTGTGTGTGTCTGTGTATGTGTAGAACCACGGACGAATTCGCGAACCACCATGGACGCCTCCACCTCCTTCTGCCTCGGGATTCACAGGCTCCTCCCTACCAGGACCAGAAACACAGGCCACCCCCGCTTCCGCCTGGCGTCTATACGTGGGATCTGGGATCCGAACTCAGGACCTTCCGCCTGCAAGGCGGAGGCTTAACCCATGAGCCACCTCTCCAGCCCCTTTTTTCATATTTTTAAAGAAATACATGTATTTTTATTTTTGTAAAAATGAATTACATGGATAAACACCAAGTATTAGCTATCACTCCAAATGGAGGGTGAAAGAAAATTCTCACTACTTCATGAGTTTTTGACCTCCACTATTGCTGATACGCTTAAGGTCAGTCAGTCCAACCCTGTCTAATGACTGAAAGAAATCAATGTTATATTTTCTGCTTCTTTCTTGCACAGGCTAAAGCAATGAAATAAAATGTATAGAAAAAGAAGAATTGCAAATAAATATGAAAAAGAGACTGAAATATCATTTTTTAGCATCCATAGAAGATGAAAGAAAGTCTAGGTTCTGCTGTACATCATAAGTCATACTTTTGTATATTTGTGTACATCTATCATACTTTTTCATATTTTTAAAGAAATATATATATGCTTTTATTTTTGTAAAAATGAATTACATGGATAAAACACCAAGGCTCTAGGACAGCTTAATGATCCTGCAGAAATCACAAGACAGTTCATTTTTTTATGCCCAGGTTACATTTTTATACAACCCACTCTGGCACTCCCATGTCAGTGTCTAATCTGATAAATACCTCTAATGCAAGAGGCAGAGCCCTTCTGGAAGCAACCCATTTCAATGTACTCCTATTGCTAGTAATGATCCTTTGTCTGCCCTTTGGATCTGATAGCTATCCTGTTAGAGGCTGTGTGTGCCCATTTTCCAAGGGGAGTTTGCAGTGAACCTAAGACCATCTTTCCATCATTTAAGCTGTAAACCTTGGTGGGCTGGGTGGGTCCAAAGAGAAAAGAGGATGTTTTCTTTTTCCACTGTTTAAACCTCCTGTGAGTAATTCCCCACAGCTGGACATAAACACCCCCTTTCCGAGTGTGGGGAAAGAGGTCTCAGAACAGAACAGCTCTCTGTTTATCAAACTAAAACAAATCATGGCAAGGGTTCCTTACTTAACCAGAAGGGAGTCTACTGGTCCTGTTGTGTTTGTGGGGGCCCTAATTGTACTCTAGGGTTTCAGGCTAGAATGGAATTATCCTGAATTCTCCTTGAAAGATGAAAAAGGATGAGGAGAAGAAACAAGTTTTAAATTGCTATGTACACACATGGGTTCTTTTGCAACTATTATGAGATTTTTCGGCAATTAAATAGCTATAATTATAACCCCAAAGTTTCAGTGGGCTGACTGCCTAATCAGCGAAGCAGTATTTTCAGAACAGACTGAGCATGTTATTGTTCAGTGTTATTGGGAAAACAACCCTAGAGAATACATGTCTGCCATCAGAGAGGTGTTGGTTATTTTCAAAGATGCCAAGGAATTCAGTGCCCATCACAGAGTGGGTGTAAAATGGCACCTGTGAAATCGATGAGAATGCGTTTAGTCCTGATTTATAAAAAGAATGCCTTGCTGTTGGCAATTTTAAAACATCACAGTACAGAAAGTTCTGGGGGGGGTTATACCCGTGTATTTATTCAGTTGAGCATGGCAGAGATTGCTGAGAGAAAGGCTATGTGATTTTGCAATGTCACACTTGAGAAGTTGACTGAAATCTCTTGGACTTCTCTGCATAACTCTATCATGGTTGTTAGAATTACAGCTACTAGTGAAATTGCCTGATCTAATACAAAGCTTGAGACATCTATGACATTTGTGTGAATAGTCTAGATCTGGCACATTGCCTAGTTTATTTAGAAAGGGTGTGTATGCATGAGGGGGAATGAAGACAAGGGAGAGGAGGAAGGAGAAACAGATGGAGATGGAGGGAAAGGGGAGAAGAGGAATGAATTTGAACAGAGCACAAAGATGGTGACAAAGGTCCATGGGTAAGCCGTCATGTGTAAGCTGACTCTCAAACCTAGATAAAGTTGAAATACTTCTCTCCAAATGTTTTTCATCTCTGCAGGATTATTTTGCCAAGTAAGAGGGAGGGAAGAAGAAAGAACTTATACTCTTAGAAGCCTTTGCTCTCAACTTCTCTAACACTTTGACCCAATCTGATTCCTTTCATAGTCCTGTTGTTGTAATGAATATTTGACCCAAGCAATTTAGGGTAATAAAAGGATTTATTGATGCACATGGTTCTGAGTTACAGACCATTATGATGGCTGGAATTCATAACAATAGCAGGAGTCTAGGGAGCTAGACACACCATATCTACAAGAAGAACTGAGAGAAGGGCATACTTTTTAGCTTGCAAGTCTGAAAATTCCAAACAGGAATGAACCCGCCCACTATGGGCAGGGTCTTTAAACAAGTTAACTATCCTCCTACAGGCTCATTTCTCAGTCAACTGAACAACTAATTGTCCCAAATCCCCTTATTTTATTTATTGTTTTTGCTTTAGTATTCTACAAAAGACCCAATCATGAGAATCACAATACATGCTTCTTAGAAACAATTCATCTGGCTCTGCCTGATCTAGGGAATCAGAATGGAATCTAGGCAATGGAACTCATTGATGGAAGTGTTTGAAAACCACTTTGATAAAGATTCCTAGCTCACCAAGTTCCTCAGGCATAAGTGAAAGTGAATACATAATAACCAAATATTATATCTAAGGAATTTCCCATTGTGATATTATCTCTCAATATAAAGTTGATTCTGCAAACTAATAATTACAGTGGTAACTGAAACATTGCAGTATACCACACAATAAAAGCTTTTGCCCAACACCATCTCATCCACTCTTTACATCAACTTACCAAGAAACAGACTTCATATGACTAATGAACAAACTGGGCCTAAGCACCTTGAGTAAACAAAGTCTTCAAATTCTGACTGATGCAAGGTTGACCCTGAGATGGGAGGTCCAAGAACATATTCTCAAACCACAAGCCAGATTTAGATGGCAACTATGTATGTTGGAAAGTCATTCGTTTGGTAACTCAGTGGTCTCATCTACTAAGTGGACATTAAAATCACTACTTTTGTGGAGAATATTTAAAATGCATAATACAGGTTTGTCTATGTGTACATAGATAATGCTTGGTACATAGGAACAAGTTGAATGCTGGTTGACTTTTTTTTTTCTTTTTGGTCCAGTGGATAGACAGAGACCTAGGAACTGAAAGTCCTCTAAGATTTATTTCCAATAGATAGTCATGAAAAGTGTATTAAGTTCCTATTTCTTGTGAGTCACTGTTTCAGTCTTGGGCTGCCTCAATTCTTGAAGAAGTCTGTCCTTCTCATTGTTTTCTTCCCTACTGTATAAATAGGAGGACAGGGAACTTTCTCCTGCCTGGGGGCTCAGAGGGCACAACTTGGTATATTAAGACACAAAAAGAAGGGAGGCCCTGACAGCCGTGGAGGGTTGTGATTGACCTCAGGGAGCCCAGAGATCACTGGGGCCAGGCCTCAACCGTGACAGTTCTTACAGGTTAGAAGTTCACGTTTCCTTAATTGATCCCAGATTCTTCTTACAGACGGTCGTTGTTGGTGGCAGCCTGACACGAGGCAGCTCTCTAGGTGTCCTAGTAGATATCAGTAAATGCACCCTCCCTGGACACATTCAAGAAACTTCTCAGGATTCTTCCACTGTTCTGGGAGAACAGTGGTCCTCGTTCATTCAATGTCAGACCTGTCGCATACACATTTGCCTGATGCTTGTTGTAAGGAGGTGAAAGCAGCAGTTCTATATTCATTATGTTGCATTTGAAAAGGTAGAAGAATATCAGTTGCTGGAAAGAACTCAAATTGTTATTAGATATATGATCTGACCTAGGAAAATTCTTCTCTACCTCAGAAGGTTAGAAAGGGCATAAAGAAAGATGAAAAATCCTTAAATAGATGCTATTCCTTCAAGTTTTTGGAGATACCAATAGGCCACAGCCATGGAAACAAATGACTCAGAGAGACAATGCCCTCTTTACCTGGTGTCCTCCAGGGAACCATCTGACAAAGCTATAACACAGAATCAGTGCCAAGGAAATTAGCATTGTTTGAATGAACCAACTTTCATATCACATCATTTTTATCTGTATGTAATGCATTTTATCTTTCCTCGGCTTTTCCTGGGCATCAGCTCTGAGCAAGCACAGGATGGCAAGGAGTCATGCTGCAGCTTAGCAAGTGATATTATGCATTGATAGCACTTTACCTTTGCATATGGACGTTACATTACTCCTATGTTGTCTTATCACAGATGTAATTTGAAGTATGCACCAGCATCCACCACCACAGTCAAGATCCAAAAAAATTTGTTTGATAACACTATAGACTCCTAAATGTTTTTTACCTTTCTTTTATTACTATGCTTATACCCCTTGCCTTTAATCTTGTCTCTCTCAATACATATGTATACAGATATATATATGCATATATATGCACATATATGCACATTGTAATCCTCAAAGACTTGAAAGTACTTAAAAACGCAAGAAAGTATCAGCTGGTAGTAATGTTATTTATGCCAGTTTTACCAATCAGAACTGCAATTATGATTGTTGTTTTTACAACAATCATAATTTTTGTAAGCAATGTATTTCCTTAGATTTTTGATGTGCTTATAAAAGGGAGACAGTGTTAAGCAGTAGCTGTGGAGAAGCTGAGTTTACTAACAATTGTTCCTGTGGGGAAAATGCTTTGTTTTGAAAAATCACTGCCAGAGAGAAAACTCAAGTTGGTGAAATGGTTCTGCTTGACTTTTCTGGAAGTTTTTGTTAGAAGCTTTACAAAGATGAACTAGGAGCTTTCTTCAAAGATAGAAACAGTTCTTTAAAATGTGGAACATTTGATTCTGTGATCAAAATTAAAATTTTAAAATACTGTATCTGGAAAAATCTTTTTATAATAAATTTTATTATACATAAACAACTTCGTATTTAAGTATATGGCATAGATTTTAATTTGGCAGATTTTTAGCCACCTTTATTTTAAATTATTACCAAAAAACTTATGTTTTCATCCACTGAAGAGTATCATCAATCACTTAAAGTAGAAGTATAATGATGGAAGTGAGTCCAAGTCACCCTGAAAAAGTCAGACCTTCCTGTCCTTTTCTTTCATCATGAAACTAACACTCATCTTTTCCTTTTTAACACAGCAGATGTTACAACTAGGCAAAACGTGGCTCCCTTTAGGCGAAACTGCTTTATCTGACTATATGATGTGGATATTAGTTGTACTATACCCATACTATAGAAGGCCAGATTTCTAAGCATTTCTAAAACATCCATCTCAATGTGTAATGCTTTGTGCAGTAATGAAGAATCAATGGGGAGAATATCTAGAATTACTAACTATTCTGATTTTGAAATAGAGAATTTGGACTTGAATGCCAGTTCTAGAGTTCTTCAGGTATATATTTCTGGTATATATTGCATTTATTTTTTTTTAGTGTGTGTATGTATATGTATATGTACATGTGCACATATCACAGTATACATGTGAAGGTCAAAAGATACCTTGTGTTAGTCAGTTCTTTCCTTTTTTAGTTTAGGTTCATAGGATTAGACTCAGGTCTTCAAGCTTGTCAGCAAATGTCTTTACCCACTGAGCCATCTTGTTGACTCTCCAGTGTGTAATACTAACCATCACTTGAGAGGTCCAGTTGAAAAATTAACCTTAAAATGTTCTTATATAATTCCTGGAACTAACAAGCACTCAGTCAGTATGAACTATTCACTTTCGGGCAAGCCAATAATGGGATCTGATGGAAAGCACATCTCGTGCCATATTGATGTCTACAGCTTTTATCCATTCTTCTTATTTTCTTATGAAAATCAGACCTGCAAACTCCGACATGATTTTTATGCCTTTTTGCTTTTCAGGGTTTGACAAATCATGAGCAGTCTTGTGTGAGCTGTTTCTATGCTGAATTTCCACTAGAATTATGGTTCATCAGGAATCCCAGATTGAGGTTAGAAAGTTGTCCTTTGGGTTGACCACAAGCTGATTTTCTCATTTGTGGTTTGCTGAGGTTGATTGTGTGCCATGATGATTTCTGAGAAAACTATGTCAGTAGTCTGTGAATTTTACTGTGAATTTGCTAATTCATTTTCTTCTCCCCACTCTTTCTTTTCACTTTTCTAAAATAATTTCTCTACCTTCTTTTTTATTTTAATTGAGTAGAACTGAAGATAACTAGTTTTCTTTGAGTTCATTTTGTTTCTTTTATCCTTGCTTTATGAATACTGTTTTCAATCATGGAGCAAGCAACTTCAGGCACTTCCATAAATTAATTTAAGGTGTCAAATTTTTTGGACCAGGGGTTATCAAGAGACTTGGTAAAATATGTCTGCCAGGATATCTGAGGGTTGTCTTGGATGAACTTAACTTTGAAATTGGTAATCTAAATAAAGATGATTGTCTTTCTTAGTATGGATAGGCCTCATCCTAGCAGCCGAAGGTCTTAATGAAATGGAAAAGTTGACCTTCCCTAATGAGAAAAACTCACTTTTACGTGAGTGCCTTTGGATGGGGATATGAATTAGTTCATGTTTTTGATCTTGAACTGAGATAAAGACTGCTTCAAGGACTCAAGGTGGTAGAATTTGAATTCTTATTCCATAGACATATCTATCATGTAGACCTTGGGAATTGTCACATTCCTAATTATGCAAGTCAGTTCTTTCTTTAATTATTTTTTATTTGAGAGAGACAGACAGACAGATGGATGGATAGATAGATAGATAGATAGATAGATAGATAGATAGATAGATAGAGATAGAGAACATGCTATTCCTCACAGATAGAGGTCAAAAGAAAACCTTTGGAAGTTGCTTCACTGCTATTAGCATGTAGGATGCTGTGGATTGAACCCAGATCACTAATTACAAGCAAGTGTCTTAACCTTTACTATCTTGCTGATCCTCAGAATTATACCTCTTGAAGCATGTGATACACGGTGTTCTAGTGTCACAAATGGTTAGCATTTGCATGAAGCCTGGTATTCACTTTAGCATGACAAACTTCAATAGCCATAATAGTATTTTTTAATCTTAACTTTTGTTCTTTTAAATTTTATGCAATTGAAGTTATATAAGTTTCATCCCTTATTATTCAATCCTATACCCTCTCCTTTTCCCACTACAATTCTTCTGCTTTCTCCTACTGTCTTGTCTTTTTGCATGTGTAGCCCACCACCCAACTCTGTATTCAGTGAGGTGTAATCACCACCATGCTGGTAAGAGGTGACCATGGCCCAATAGTGGCATAAAGGTTGGGGCATAATCAATTGTTCTCTGTAGCACAAGCCCTCTTTTCATCAAGTAATATACACTTAGTAATGTAAAACAGGCTAACAGCCAGTGGAAAGGAAACCTAATGAAGAACAAGTTACTAAGACTATAAGAACATGATGCCAAGCAATGGCATAATTTGTAAAATATTTATGATCACTTTAAATTACTTTTAGAATATATTATTTACATTTGACATCCTGTTTAAACTCTAAGATATATATACACTGTATTTATAGTTCTCTCTTGTTTTTCTTTGCCTGGCCAACTATCATTTGTCTATTAAAATTTCCCAGAACAAGATGTGTGCTTAAAAGGCCCAAATCAAGCACCAATACTTTGATACAATTGCTGGGCAACTTGTCATAATGAGAGCAGGCATCTTTTTATCTTACAAGGTCTTAGAGAGCAAAATTATGTTATACTCTTCCATGGCTGGGCATATGGTAGGCATCTAACACATCTTCAATTTACTAATTAGAAAGAGAGTTTTTTGAGCAAATAATTATCCAGTGTATAGGTTATACAAAATATTTTAGGTCCCAATGACATATAAATAACTCAAAATCAGGCACACAGCAAAACTGATATCTAATATAAAAACACAGAATATTTTACTAAACTTTGCTGAACAAGCAGCAGTCTTTTCAAACATTTTTATGTTATTTGCTGAGAGATATGCATTTATCTTTAAATTTTAACTAAGAATAGGTATAGCCAAGTGTGTTAAAGACAAATTTGAACAGAACACATATACTTTGTTAGATTACATTCACCAAAGCCCTTAAATGTTGCCATATTTAAGAATAAACATCAGATTTCATGTGTTTTGTATGTCTCCTTTGAAATTGTTTCTAAACTCTGGGCTTTATTTATTAAACAAACAGGTTATTTTAGGTAAACTGATAGATATTAGATTTGTGGATCTATAATATGATAATTTATTCTGAAGCTTCTCTGATTTGATTTGGTGGTAGAGTGTCCATTGTACTGAAGCACAGAAGCTGAAGTCAGCTATTTGAGAAAAGGAAGCTCAAGCCAATAGCGAGTGGGGTGAGGAAGGATGAAGAAAAAATGCTTTTTGAAAAAGGAAAGGAAGAGCTAGTAAGGCAGCTTATTAGGGAAATAAAAAGAGGAATCAAGCAAACTTTTAAAACAGGGATTAGGTTTCAGGAAAGAAAGGCAAGGAAAGGAAGAGGATGGAAAGAGACCCCTTCTGAATCCTTATGAGAAGATAAGAGACACCCATAAACTTCAGCAGAATAAATATATATATAAATATTAAAATGAAAGCAACCTTTCAAAGTACACTTGAAATAAGGAGAGATGTAAAAATCTAAGAGGAAGAAAGCCTCTTTTCTTAACACTATTCATGTCACCTTCAAGTAGTCCAAGCATTGTATTTGTAGTTCTAGCCATTCCTTACATCTGCTTGAGGGAATCACTGCATTTCAGTTTGTATGGGTTATCATCCACTATGTCACTATCCATTGTTATCTAATAACACTCTACAAATGTGCCACAATTTAAGAAGTTTCTATAGTTTTTTATAGTTATGACACTGATGATTTTGCAACAATTAACTCAAGTATGATAGATCCACACTGTGGTCCTTGTTATTCCCAGTTATGTAATATCTGATCTTTATTTATATAAAGAAGAGATTACAGGGTAAATGAAGGATGTATAGTAAGTTGTATGTAGACAGACAGACAGACAGACAGACAGACAGACAGACAGACAGATAGATAGATAGATAGATAGATAGATAGATAGATAGATAGATAGATAGATAGAGATATGCAATAAAATTTTAGTGACTGGTGAAAACAGGAGAGCAAAGTGAGTGATGACTAGTGTAAGATGTGGTCTTAGAGAGTTTATTGGAACTATATGTATTTTATTTATTACATATGTATCCGTGTGTGAGAGAGAGAAAGAGAAAAAAAAGAGAAAGAGAGACAGAGGCAGAGAGACAAAGAGTCTATGTGTATCAGAGGACATTATGTGTATCTGCGGAGGCCCAGGGGTGACTTCAGGTATCGCCCTGAATTGTTCTACTTCTATTTGCTTTGCTCTGAAGTTTCCCAGGCTCTGTCTTCCAGGATTGGAAGTACAGGCTGCCACTACTTTCTTCTGACAACTTTACTTAGGATCCAGCATCTGAACTCAGAAACTTCTGTTTTCAAGGCAGAAGCTTAACCATCTCTCCAACCCTGACTGGAGCTCCATTTTAAACTGCTATATGCTTCAGGCCAAATTAGAAAGATGCCAAGCCTGTAACCCTATCAGGCATTTAATCCAATCATACATAAAAGAAAACTTGGTAAAATTATTAGAGAAACATATGTTTTATCTAACAAAATTGGCTTTATATTTATCCAGACAGATGATAGTTAATTTTTATCAGCCTAACTAATTTAGAATCACCTAAGAGATTGACAAGACATACTTCTAGTGTATATTAATAGACCCCTTTCCTATGTGTTCGTTACTGTTTATAGCTGAAACCCAAGAAAATTTAAGGGTGAAAATTCGTGATTACTTGATTCTGCTGCTTCTGAGCCTCTGTGGGTGAGTTAGAACATCATGGCAGGAAGCATGTTGTGGAGCAGGTTGGTTCACATCACAAGAGACAGGAAATAGAAAGAAGAGGTCAGACACAAGATATATCTTTGAAAGTCATACCACCAATCACATACTCCTCCAAACAAACCTTGCCTCCCAATGAGCTGACTCTCCAATGGATTAACCCACTGTTGAAGTTGGTACCTATAATCTGATTATCTCCCAATGGTACCACCAGCTGGAGACTAAGCTTAAAACACCTCGGCCTTCTGGGAAAATACTTCACATCTAAATTATAAAATCTGTTCTTCAGATTACTGTGAGCACTATGATGTCTGTATGATGTCCTTTCAGAATCTGATACATATGTCTATACACAAATACTGAATGCTTTCTCACTTCTCTTGACAATCAAAAAGTTATTGGAATGAACAAGTATTTGCATGTGTATTATCTACATAAGTACATGTATGCATGTTTGTATGTGTGCAGAAACATATTGGTGTGGGTGAACACATATGTGGAGTACCAAGGTTGATCTCTAGAATCTTCCTCCGTGGCTCTTCTGCCTTATTCTTTGAGGCAGGATCACTTAATCAAATCTAGTGCTCATCCACATGGAGAGCAAGCTTGTTTCTTGTATTTCTGTCTCTCATTTTCTTTTTTTTTTCTTTTTTTTTTTGCCTTCATTTTTTTTATTAAAAATTTAATTATACATTTTAAAATTTTTTACCAGTTCCCTCCCTCCCCCCTCCTCCCCCTCCCCTTCCCCCAGTGCCTCCCCCCCAATTCCCAGAGAGTCCTTTATTGTGTACGCCTAACTCTCCACTGGGTCCTCCTCTCCGATGACATATAAGGACCCAGTGGCATTTCCATAAGCCCTTTCTCTTGTTCCCCTTAAGCATAAGATCACTACTATGGCTGTCAATCCCTTGCCTCCAGGGGTCTCGGTGCCCTTAACAGATGCTAGACTTTATGAGGGCAACAGTGCGCTGGACATTGCGCAGGGCATGCAAAGTCCCATTATGATTGCTTTGGCCCCAACTATTGTTGAGAATCTTGCAAATCGTTGCTCCTCCCATCCTTTTGCTCTTACAATCTTACCGCCCCCTCTTCCGCAAATGTCCCTGAGCTCCAGGATGGAGAGAGATTAGGCTGTCCTAGTTCTATGTGATTGATATAGAGTCTCTGAAGTTCTGGGTTGTGGTTTGTTGATTTTCTTTTGCAGTTTTGCTGCTCCTGCAATTCCCTTCACTCCATTCTGCTGGGCACTGTATGTCACCCCCTGGCCAGAGACAAAAAGCTGTTAAACTGGAGTCTTGTTGTAATAGCACATTCAAGGGTAGATGTAATAAGAGTAGGAAACCTCACTGAGGGAGGGGTCCATCACCCATTTGCAAAATGATTACTTTTTATCTGCTAGACTATATGCCCTCCCCTTCTGGTGAGATCAGGAAAGAACGTCTGTGAACTTAACCAGGTTTCTCATTACTTACTTGCAGTTATAAAGACAGCCTGGTACTGGCTCCAAAATAGACACACAGATCAATGGATAAGGATTGAAGACCCAGATATAAGCCCACAAAAATACAGACATTTGGTCTTTGACAAAGGGGCCCAAAGAATCCAATGGAAAAAGAACAGCATCTTCAACAAATGGTGCTGGCAAAACTGGATCTCCACATGCAGAAGATTAAAGCTGGACCCGTACTTGTCACCATGTACAAGACTTAATTCCAAATGGATCAAGGACCTTGATATCAGGCCAGAGACTTTAAAAACCATAGTTGAAAGGATAGGGAACTCCCTCGAGCTGATTGGGCTAGGCCAACACTTCCTAAACAGACATCCAATGGCACAGTCACTGCTACCAACTCTCAACAGTTGGGATCTTGTGAAATTAAAGAGCTTCTGTTCAGATAAAGAGATTGTCACACGAGCTCAAAGGCAACCCACAGAATGGGAGAAAATCTTCACTAACCACATATCTGACAGAGCTCTACTGTCCAGAGTGCACAACGAACTTAGAAAACTAAACTCCAAGGAAAACACTGGCCCAATTAAAAAATGGGCCCTGGAACTTCAAAGAAACTTTACCAGGGATGAAATTAAAATGTCTAACAAATATCTTAAAAAATGCTCCACTTCCTTCGCCATCAGGGAAATGCAAATCAAAACTTCCCTGAGATATCATCTCACCCCGGTCAGGATGGCATGTCTCTCATTTTCTAGGCTGTTATTATAGGTAGAAAACCACACCTACATTGCACTTGTGTGGGTTCTGGAGATTGCTTGCAGGGAAAATTTCTTTTACCACTAACCACCTTCATAGCCAAAGAAGTCATATATCCTTTTGAGCTTTGTACTTTTTGCATTCTGTAAAACATCTAGTAAGATGCTCAATACATGGGATTAATTAAGAGAATAAAGACAGCAAGAATGAAAATTTGGAAACTTTAAAAGACATGGAAGTGGAAATGAATTAATAAAGTTACAATATTACCGAATTTTTGGAAGCAGTAATTACATGATTCACTTTCTTTTTTTAGTTCTTCTGATAACCATATTGAGTTAGTTCATTAATTCCTTATTTTAAAGATAAGTCCAGATGTTTGAAGCATACAGGCACACATATTACTCTGCATAACTTCTACATGAAGTGAGTTTTGTACTTGTCTATACACCATCTCTTAATCGTCTTCCTCTGTCAAGCAACAGCAGTGACTAACTGGTAACCTCCACTCAAACAGTTTATCATTGGGTCTCCCAATGCCCTGAAAAGTGCTGAACTGCACTGTTTGGCATTGAAAGTGACTGTTTGTGGAATCCAGACCCTCCCCAGCTTGACCTTCCAGTGTCCTGCAGTAGCCAGGTGGGCTGTAGCTCTGGCTTCTCCCTCTAGGGACAACTCCTGGGTGGCCAAGCAAAGCCTTGCACAGCTTGCACAGCTGCCTTCCATGTTGCCTTCCAAGCAGCTGGGCACGTGAGCTGCTCCAGCAGGCTGGAGACAGATTGTGTAAACCGCTGTATGCTCCTGGCAGCTCTGAGACTAGTTGGGTCCCTCCAGGAAATGACAGGAGAGCTCCAAGTGAGTTTGACAAGAGCTGCTGTTGGGAAGGAAGCAACAGATACTTGACCTTGTTCAATTTCCAGTGCAGCCCCTTTCAAAGGCACATGCTGTTTCTTATTCTACAAATGCTCTCATTTGCCTACTACTGCATTCATTACCCCGTTATGTGTTTAACAAAAGTTTCCTGAGCGAATGGGTGAGTGAATGAAAGACAGAATGAAATATGTATAACTCTGCCTGCTCTGCGTAGGACCAGTCATGAAGTACAACATTTATTTTGAAGTCTCTTAAGCAAAGTGAGCTAGTGACTTTTGAAGATCCTCATCGATAGCAACTCCTGTCAGCCTTATATTCTCTGTTACTTCACAATTTTCTTCTCTTACCTATAAAATTTACCCCTTTATCAGTTGTTTTTAGCATGCTATGATGTGCCATGCTATGGAAAAGCTAATTTTATGATTAAAATGAGTGCAATTTAGATGTATTGTGGAATTTACTCTCTTAAAACAAGTAGCTGTTAATTTTATAGGTAGATCTATTTATGTATTTGTTTATGCATAATACTTGTATATCATTTTGGGGTACTATATTATAGTGCATATGTACCATTTACAAAGAAATTTTATGTAATACATTTTATCAGTAAGCAAAACTGAAGTGAAACTTGTATCACCATAGGAAAATGAACATTTTGGTTTAAAGAGTGAATAAAATGAGCTGCTGAGATAGCTCAGTAAGTAAGGCTCCTGTGTTCAAACCTGGCAACCTGAGCTTGGAAGTCCACATGTTGGAAGGAGAAAAGTGACTTCTGGAAGTTGTTGCTTCACCTCCACCTGTGTCCCATGGCATGCATATGCCCCCTCCCGCTCTTATTCAGATAAATTAACAAAATTTTTCTCAAAAATGAGAGAGGGACAAGAAATAAAAGAAATAAGTATGTTTGACTGTATCATTGGGAACATGTTACATGCACAAAGAAGTCACAACTATTATTATTCTATAATGCAATTGTGTCCTTAGAAATATGTAAAGAAAATAACCAAATTTATAGTACATGTAGCAGAAGTACACATAACAATTACCCTTGTCTCATAGGAGTTCAGTAAGATTAATCAGTAAGATATAGTCATGGATAAAATTACTATATATATTACATGTATGTGTGTATATATATATACACTATATATATTTAATGTAATATATTAAAATAATGACTATTTGGCTGCCAAGTGCCTAACCAGAAACCAGTCTAATAAGTTGCCATGAAAATATGAAAATATATAAAAGTTAGCTAATTCATAAATATTTGAGTGACTTATTGAAGTGTGTGCATGCATGCATATATATAACCTATTGGTTCTATTCTTTTACTGAGTCCTGATTAATACAGTTCTCATGAAAGTTGTTAGTAGCGTGATAAGGAAAGCCCCCAGGATTTTCCTAACCTCTTCTACCATGTGAAGAGCACCAGACGCATGCCCTTATCAGATACCCACACACATCAAAACTTGGATAAAAATTTTGTTGCCATGGTAAATATGAATGCAAATTTATGGAAAATAAATTCTAATAAAAATAAATCAACTGTATCCTAACCAGTTTTACACTAAACCTGAAAAACTTATCGTGAGATTTATTAATATTTATATCAAAAATAAATAGACCAAGTATTCAAAAATGTGGCCATGTATGAATGTAGACTCATAGTTCAATGGTTAAGAACCATACTAGAGCTCTATTTATGCTTGTTTACTTTTCACTTGCTGTAAGTTATTGTTTTGTTTTATGTCTATATCAAAATTAGAACAGTGAAGTTGAGAACTAAAAGGAGATGAAGGTTTTTATATAACTTTTAGGCTTGACGAAGTAAGAAATATATATCAATCACACTAAAACAAAATATATCAATTTTCTGACAGAAATTAATAGGAAGAAAGCTTTGTTCATTTTCTTTTTGTTGTTGTTGTTTATTTTCTTTTGATAATGATAGCATTTATCTTAAAAGTACCTATGATAGGAATTGCAAAAGACAATATGAAGGAATAAATTCAATTTTTTCAACAGATAAAACTAATTGTATTACAATTAAAGACAATAACCTCAGTTTAAAATTAGAAAGGAGTTTGTTGATTTTCTTTTGCAGTTTTGCTGCTCCTGCAATGCCCTTCACTCCATCCTGATGGGTATTGTATGTCACCCCCTGGCTAGAGACAAAAAGCTGGTAAACTGGAGTCTTGTTATAAGAGTACATTCAAAGGTAGATGTAATAAAAGTAGGAAACCACAGTGAGGGAGGGGTCAATCGCCCATTTGCAAAATGGTTACTTTTTATCTGCCAGACTATATGCCCTCCCCTTCTGGTGAGATCATACCCCCTCAGTAGTAAATGATCAGGAATGAACATCTGAGAACTTAACCAGGTGTCTCATTACTTACTTGCAGTCCTTGATGGAAGCCTATTTTCTCTGCTGTATTATGGTCTCCTCTCTCCTTGTGTCTGGTGTGGCCCTCCAACCCCATCCCTCCTGTTCATAATCCTTGCAATTACTGTAGGTATTACATAGATTTATCTTTGAGTGTCTCAAGGTGGGCTGGGTGGGTTTGGTACTAGGAGCTACATATTAGGGAGTACATATGGTGCTTAATTTTCTTGGTCTGGGATACTTCACTTAATATAATTTTTTCTAATGACATCCATTTCCCGGCAAAATCCAGTAATTCATCATTTTTGATGGCTGAGTAGTACTCCATTGTATAGATGTACCACAGTTTCCTTATCCACTTGTCAACTGTTGAGCATTTGGGTTGATTTCATGACTTTGCTATTGTAAACAGTGCTGCTATGAACATGGTTGTGCTTGTGCTATCGAGGTGAACCTCTGCTGCATGGGGGGTTATTCCCAAAAGTGGAATAGCAGGGTCATATGGCATTTCACACGTTAGGGCCGAAGCAATCATAAGTGGACTTTGCATGCCCTGCACAATGTCCAACACACTATTGACCTCACAAAGTCTAGCATCTGCTAAAGACACCAAGATCCTTGGAGACAAGGGATTGACAGCCACAGTAGTGTTCCTATGCTTAAGGGGAGCACAGGAAAGGGTTCAGGGAAATACAACTGGGTCCTTGTACATCATCGGAGAGGAGAGCCCAGAGGAGAGTCTGGCATGCACATTAAAGGACTCTCTGGGGATTGGGAGGGAGGCATTGGGGAATGGAGAGCGAGGGGTGAGGGGAGGGGAAACAGGGGGTTCGGGGGGAGGAGAAGGGAGGGAGGGAAGTGGTGTACCTATTAAGTTTGTATGAGCAGAAATAATAATAAAAATGTTTAAAAAATTAGAAAGGAGGCAATACTTTATAAGAAAATGTCATACAGATAAAAAATTTTAAAACCTTAGTATTTGGGTCATTGTTATTGCTACTGCACCGGGACGTCACAATGTGGAATGGAAATGCTGAAACTGAGATTCTCTTCTATCAGCTTGCATTGTACTCAACAAATTTCCAAGTCAATGAAATTACATATGATTAAGAAGATGTTAAGGACATAGCTCCATTGGCAGAGGGCTTGCCTAGCATGCCTGAAGTCCTGGGTTCAATCCTCAGTGTCATGTGAAACTGAGAGCAAGTGGATCTGGTCTGTAATCCATCATTCATGAGACAGAATCAGGATGATCAGACATCAGAGGTGGTCCTCAGCTATCCGAGACCCTCAAAAAGAAATAAAATTTCTGTTAGTTAATAATAAGATGGATAATAATGAGAAGTTACAGTAAAAAAATTACTAAATAGGAAACAATCTTCAAAAATATGAAGTTACTCAAGAGAAATCATGGGGATGAGGCGTCATTCAGTATGAGATGCTTCAACAGCTGACTTTACTTATAAATAAGGATGCTGACATAAAAGTGCCTTTCCTGGAAACCCACTGCCAGCGATGGTGTGGTGTATACAGCTATTTCATAATGTCAGCTTGCCTTGTGTTGTGAAGATAAAACATCTGGACATGAGGCTGAATTTCTCTTTTCCATCCAACTGGCTGAGACTGAATTAGACACATACTTAGCAAGTTCTATAGAAGTCATATGAGCAAAGAAGCCAGTATTTGCCCTAGTGTACAATGACTCTAGAAGGTTCATGGTAACTGTTCATAGTCATTTCAGGAAAATTACTTTTGCCAGTGATAACCATTGTGTATTATGAATGACTACTAGACACTCAGATAGTTGCTTCCAGTTCCATCAAATGATTGTGGATCCAAAAGGAGTTAATTTAAATATATATATATTATATTTATTCATTTTTAAGTGAAAGGGAGAGAAAAAAAAGGAGAAACAGGCAGACAGAGAGAAAGAGAGAGGCTCATATGTGCTATAGCTGCAGCAAGTTTGTGTAAGTCAGAGGACAAGTTTTAGAAGTGAGTTCTCTCCTTCTACCAAGTGACTCCTAGCACCAAACTCAAGTCTCCAGATCTTTGGACACAGTATCTTTGTCCAATGAGCCATCTTGCAAGCCCCATAAGAGTTATTTTTTACTGCTTTATTTTCTATGCACTGGTTTTCCTAATTCTTTTTTCATTCATCAAAGGTGAAGATTCAATTATCAGCCTAAAAGATGGATTTTGCCTTTTGTTTTGTTTTAACTAGAAGTTATGAACCTTTCCTGTTTAATCACCTCATATGCTCATGGGAAGGTGAATGTCAGAATCATATCTTATGGAGAACTCTTCTGGATGTTCAGAATAATAAATAAAACACGAGTTTAAATTGAATGTTCTTCTGTGACTTTTCAGCGTCCTGTGGGTTAAATCCAAAGAAACATCATTATCCTCCTAAAGCTCCCAATGACCTGGTCTCTGCTCCTCTAAGTCACTTACATATCAATACAATGCCTTGCAAATTTATCAGTAGTTCAGCACTACTATATTCTGAATATTTGTAAAGGAGCACTGAATTATCCACAAAACTTACTTCCACTAAGTTATCCACTAAATTTGAATTCATGTGAGAGGAATATCTTTTTTAAACAATCCATTTTGCTCATTCATAAGTCAGACTAAAATTCAGTAAGGTCTCACCCTTAGGCAAATCACAATCTAACTGGAGCATGGAAGACTATTCAAACTCTTAAGTCAAATAAGAAATAGAAAGTACTGGGAAGGGGCTATAGAGACTTACTCCAGTATTTAGAGAAGCATTTCTGTCTTGATTTGCTTTGAGTTTAGACACAAACTGATACAGTTTTCTATAAAGCAGTGTGGGTTTTTATTTTTGATATTTTTCTTTGTTTGCTTAGGTTTTGAATAGATATAATGTTGGGAATTGGAGGAATAAAACAATCACATTCTAGAGGGAAGATATATTCACAAAATGATAAAAATCACATTCCTTTTCCCATCGTAGCTCTTCCTCTTCCCTGCCTGTCTCCCTCTTATTTTAATGTCTTCTTTGCATGAGTTTCACTGAATTTCATCTATGCTGCTTTTGATGATATATGACTCATGTATCTTCAGAGACACTTTATAAGGGACACACTTTATGAGGATTAATGTATGAAATATAAATTTACCAATTCATGTACACTCACCGTATGATGCATGGAATTTTAAATAACGAATAAAATATTACAAAAAGGTAGAAAATGATAAAAATCAAGAAACTAGTAATATTATTAAGATGTACTAAGTTTAAGTCTATTTTAGCATCGATGCACAGGAATACAGAAAATGACTAATGGATAATTGATTTGAAATTTAGTGTTTGTGGTTACTTCAGATCCAGTAACCACTGCAAACTTTTGAGGGACAAATCTGCAGTGTTACTAAGAGTCCTTTGGGAAATGAGGACTATATAGATAAATATTAACATGCTTTCCTATTAAATGAAATATTTAATTTTATTGTTATACTGTTACTTGGTCATTCAATCAATTATTTATCAAGTAGCTATTAAATGTGCAAAGTGGATTAGTTAGTGTACTGTAAACTGGACAGATAAAAGGAAAATTACAAAAATCTTGTTTACAAAGAGGCTTAGAGGAAAATACATGGTTTCAGAGTTGATCATTTAAGAGTTATGAAGAGACCGTTTAGTTTAAATGAAAAAAGAAAGGATGAATGTAAGACAGAAAGGTCTAAAATCAGCCAAAACTTGCCCAGCAATCTTCAGAGACACTTTATGAGGGACACACTTAAGCATGACTTTCCCATTTGCCACCAAATATTCCACCAAATACTAATTTTTTAGTCTATTACAATAAGGTCAACACAAATAATTCTGCAATTGTGGTTTCCATGTACTTCACCGGCTCCTGCTTCCAGTAAAGCTAAGTTGCTAGCCATCTCTATAAGATATTTTGCTTCTGGTCTCCAGATCTTTGCTCTCAGGTCCCATCTACCTGGAGTATTTTCTACTCTCTCTCTCAAAGGCCAAAGAGGCAAAAACCTAACCAAAGCCACATCTCCTTAGGGTTATTGCATTTCAAGATGTTCCCTGATCCTATATCAATCAGATTTCATGTGGAACTGGTCAACTTATAAGACTGTCTTTCTTCCTAAATAAATGTACAAAATATGGATCAATAAATTGCATTTTAAATTTTTATTGCATGATACTGAAAATTTTATCAAGAAGGATATCACTTGCATTTCACAGTACTACCAATATTATTGATTGTTGCAATTTGCCACTAAACAGCTTAAGGGAACAAGGGCTTTATTCTTTTACCATAGACTGGTTACAGTTCATAGTCCAGCTTGATGGAAGAGCTCACACCAACACCATGGCTGAGGGAACTGGCCACACCATCTCTACATGATGGCTAAAAAAGGGATGATCCTTACTTGACAGATCAGCATGTCTGGCCAAGTATGTACAAGGATGCCAACTCTCCCAACCAGCTCTCTGTATTTTATTGCAGGGTCTAGTCCCACTCACCCTGGTCTGAGCCTTCTCCATCAGCTAGACAATCTCCTGCAGGTTTGGTCTGGGCTTAATTCAACCACAGGTTTTCTACAAATGTGCCCAGAGCTCAAACCCTCAACTGTGAAATTGACACCTGTGCCTAACTATGACATTGGCATTGACTTTTCTTTCTGTAGTTCAAATGCTAGGCATTAATTTTCACAACTGAAGATGATCCCAAATTTAAAATCTCACTAATGATTCATTACCTTCTTATTTTAGTTTTAAATTTGAGAACAGATCATATTGTCATTGTTCCAGAAATCAAAATTAGTATTAGTATTATCTAGATGATTAGCAACTTTGTGAAATGGATACTGGATATTAGAAAATAGAGACTGTGATATTTATGCCCATGTTTTCCAGTCTTAACTTTCATTATGAAGAATATAAGACTTAAAGTTAAAATAAGCAAATGCTCATAATTTTCATTCAAACAGAAAGAGAGAGAACAAAGTTGTGATGGGTGTCTATATTACTTAGAAAAAGTGAACAGGACATGTGCTACTGGAAAATGTTATGATGAATTAAATCTAGAGCAAGAGAAGCCACCCAGTTTCAGCAACATGTTCAGGAAAGTAAATGCAGATTGGCAAAGAAACTTGAAAATTTTCAAAGGTCGAGGATATCCTGACAAAGTGTAGCTAGGGTCAAAGGTCTAGTTTTGAATGTGTTATTTAATCCTCTTTGAGAAGCAGAAGTAATTGACCTTAGTGAAGTTCATGTTGACCAAAATGTTGGTTTATTTTGTGTGTCATCTTAAAAATAAAAAAACAACAGATATGCTGCTTCTCGCATTCCTATTGTTTATTTGTCACATGGGAAAAAAGAGCCATAGAGCAAGTAGAATGTAACTTGACTTGACTTGAATATTTTTTCAATGGTCCCAGGTTGGCTATGAAATTCTTGTAACATAAAATGTCAGGGTGTGGTCCCATTGCCATTACACATTTTTTAAATTTCTTTGCCCAGGAGTAAGCAGATGGAAGGATAGGACACCACTCTAGAAAAACAAAAGGCAAGTCATGTACCTCTCTGTACCTCATGAGAATCATAGTACGTCTACTAGGGAGTTCTCATGGGGTGGCTAGGGTCAAAAGAGACCCTATTTTTTTTTCTCCTGTGTGAAGTGTTTATAATCTTACCATGCCCCAGTTTCTGCTTCAAACAAGGAGTGAAAGTTCATTTGGAAGAGTTAATACAATCCAGACGCCATACAATAGTGTGCTAACCAGAAGAAAGGCACTTTCCCATTCAATCTATTTGAATCATTTCTTAACTGCAGGCACATAGGGCACACAGGGGCGGAGGGGCTATGCAAACTGGGATTTTTTGACTAAATATATTTGAATCCATTCTCTTTTATCTAGCAATTTCAATCTGCTATGAAGAAATTGAAACTCAAAATTTTCTCTCCCAGGACAATAAAAAAATTATATTATGCAGAGTAAATAGCATACGTTAAGTACTATAAAAGAAAAATCCCATGTAAATTAATACATTTCAAAAAATTCAAAATTGGTTAAGTCCTCAAATGAAATGGCTGTTGATGCTGCTTTACTTGTGTCTTGATTTTATTCTATTGGCTTGGGATGATCTAAGGCTAGGTCTATTGATGATCAACACCAGTGGGGAAATTAAAGTGTTTAAAACTGAATTCAGTTGCTGATAACATGGGAACCCTGGCTGGTATGGATCTTCATCCTTCTCTCCCACATATCTAGTAGAAGGTCCCATCCAGCAAGTTGATTGATTAGAAGAATGAGATAAAGTCCAATTGGAAGTTTGTCATGTTTTGGGGAATGCACATTGAAATTTCCAGGCTAGCTTTGGGTCATATATCAGCTTTATCAATTGGGAACAGCCCTGTTTACCAAAGTGCTATAACAAAAATTTGCTGTTCATGGCTTCCCAAGCACTGTGATTTCCCCAGAGATGACAGAGCAGAAGAAAGAAAAGATTTAGTCCAGGAACATCCTGGATGGAAGTTTGCTGGTTTGCCTTTAAATCAGAGATCTGACTCACACCTGTTTAGCTAAATATTCTTCAAGAGAGATGAAGTCCTGTCGGTATCAGTGTAATCAATGCTATTCTGCAGAGAAGACGAATCATGATGAAAGCATGGCACTTTACAGTATCTTCATGTAGCAAATAGCCACTTTTGGAAAAGAACCATGTTGTCTGAGTTCTGGTCTGGTGACATGCACAAAAATTCAGATGCCAATAACTCAAACTGACTCTGTTAGAGGGATCACTGTTTATCCTCTGCTTGGTTTTATTTTCATATTACCTAATTTTGAATTTTGGTGGCTCTAAGTAATCTTTTAACAAAATGACAGAGATAATGCTAAAGGAGTATACCTAAGAAATTTTGATATAGCCAAACTTCCTTCAGCTATTATAGTGTTGTGACACAATTCCAGAGGCATGACATCACTGATTAAAATGACAGGGGCCACAGTAGAGCAGATGGAGTGAAGCTGAAAGCAAAGGAGCTACAAGAATTTTGGACAAGTTGTACAACCAGGACCTGGCTTTTTTCCTTCTGAGTGTAGCTTCGGGTGTTTTTTAATTTGGTTTTGGTGAGTTTGAGATGCTTAACATGTTAAGGGCAAAAAGCTAGAAATCTCACCAAGCTTTTTTATATATCATTCTAATCTTCTCTTCTGTCTTCATGTTAAGCTAAGGGATCAAAGTGAAAGGAAGACAGTCCTTTCTTGTTCAGTGGTCACAGTTCAGAAACCTTGAGAGCACATGAATAGCTAAAGCAGTATAAATGACAATAGTACAGTCCAGTACAGCATCCCACAGCTCCTGCTCAGAACAGGGAATGGAGGCAAAGGCTGGGCAGTCCTTCTGCAAAGTAAGTTGCTAAAGTTTTCAGCAGACAGTTTTCAGATGCACTGAAGGGAAGTATGTCACTCCGAGACAGTATAAAAAGGCACAAAAATGTGTAACCATCAAAGTAAGTCATCTTTGCGATTAGAGAACAAGTGCTTCAGTTGAAAAGGCTAATAAGCATGCTCACCTTTCAAGTGAATGGAATTCAAGTAATAGGAATATTGATATTTGGAACCACATCAACTGCATGAGTCAATTTGTTTTTTTTTTTTTTTTGTGTGTGTGTGTGTGTGTGTGCGTGTGTGTGTGTATCTGTGAGGGTCCAAGGATGACATCAAGAATCATCCTTGTTCGCTCTACCTCTTTATCTCCTTATTACTTTGCTCTGGGATTCCCAGACTGCCTTCCAGGGTTGAAAGTGTTGTCCATTTCTGTCTGGCATTTTTACATGGGATCTGGGATCTAAACTCGGGTCCTTTTGCTTGTGATGCAAAGAACATCTGAACCATCTTTTTGTCCTGAGAAGGACCTGATATTCCTACACTATGGTATGGCTGAGATAACAGAGGCACAGAGAAACTAAGAAATGTATCTAAAGTAAAGGGTGAGGAGGTCATGATTCACATGAGGGCTTGTAGCAACAAAATCTTCATTGTGTAGAAATCTGTGTGCAACAGTGATGGACAAAAAAAGTAATAACACCTCATGCAGCAATCACCATTGTCAGAACTCAAAGCAGCTATCCATTTCCAGACCTTTTATAAGAGTTTCAAGTTTAGTTTAAATATCTTTGTCTACTCTGCAAGTGCCATCTTATTCTGGTTGAAGTAGGATGAAATGACACTATTGCCTCTGTGCCTAACCAGTAAAAATGGCGCAGGCTTAAAAAGAAATGATTTGATTTGCTGTCATGGATAAAAGAAAAAAAACTCATTTATCTAAGGGGAAAGAGTAGTTTACAAAAATTCACCTCAATGGCACAAGCACAACCATGTTCATAGCAGCACTGTTTACAATAGCAAAGTCATGGAATCAACCCAAATGCCCAACAGTTGATGAGTGGATAAGGAAACTGTGGTACATCTATACAATGGAGTACTATTCAGCCATCAAAAATGATGAATTAATGAAATTTGCTGGGAAATGGATGGAATTAGAAAAAAATTTACTGAGCGAAGTATCCCAGACACAGAAAATTAAGTGCCGTATGTACTCCCTAATAGGTGAATCCAAACCCACTTAGTGACATACTCAAAGATAAATCTCTGTAATACCTACAGTAATTGCAAAGATTATAAACAGGAGAGAAGGGGAAGGAGGACCCCTCCAGAATCAAGAAAAGAGGGGATCATGCTATAGCAGAGAAAATATGTCACTATCAAGTACTGCAAGTAAGTAGTGAGATGTCCAGTTAAGCTCATAGAGATTGGCAGATAGATGGTAGCCATCCTGCAAATGGGAGACTGACCCGTCACCCCACACTGTGGTCTCCTACCTTTGAATCTATTCTTATAGTAAGACTCTATTTTAACAGCATTTTATCTCTGGCTAGGAGGAGACATCCAATACCCATCAGGATGGAGCCAAGGGCAGTACAAGGACAGCAAAACTGGAAGAAAAAAAAACAACAACGAACTGTAATTCAGAACACCAGAGACTCTATATCAACTACCTGGAACCAGACCAGCCTAATCTCTCCCCATCCTAAAGCTCAGGGAAATTTGCAGAAGAGGGGGCTGTAAGATTGTAAGAGCCCAAAGATGGGGAGGAGCAACGATATGCAAGATATGCCACACAAATTAGGGCCAAATAACTATAATAGGACTTTGCATGACTTGCGCAATAACCGACATATCATTGAGCCCCAAAGTCTAGCATGGTTCACAGGCACTAGAATCCTTAGTGGCAAGGGATTAACAGCCACAATAGTGTTCCTATACTAAAGGGGAACACAAGAAAGGGCTCTAGGCAATGCTACTGAGTCCTTACACCTCATCAGAGAGGAAGACCCAGAGGGAAGTTTGACATTCATACTCAAGGATGTTCCAGGGATGGGGAGGAGGGGGCACTGGGAGAACAGGAAGGGGGGGGAAGGAAGGGGAAAAGGGGGGAGGGAGCAAGGGGATCCGTGGAGGGGTGGAGGGAGGGAGGGGACCGGGATACTTACTAAGTTTGTATGAGTGGAAAAAATATTTAAAAATTAAAAAAAATGGAAAAGATTTCCCAAACTGTTGGCGTACTTCCAACTCATAATGAAGCCCTCACTTTTCTGAAGACCAGGGACCACTCACACCCAATCCCTTACAATTTACAGGTAATCCTCCTCTTGCTTTGAAGAGCTGACATCAGTCACTGAATGAAATCTTGATAAGTTAGGAGCACAGACAGTCCAGCCTTATGGCTGTTTGTGATTACGGCTGGCAAAATGAAAGATGGCTCAGTAGATATTAATAGTGAAATGACACAAAGGATGAAGGAGATTCAAGTTCATTTCATTTAGGACTTCCAGAATGAGGAAATCAGCTCATGGAGGAAGTCCTTGGATAAAAATAGGGGATGCCCACTCCTCTGTTCTATTTGACCTTCAAAGAGCTGGTTTCATGTGGACCAGGTGTTGCAGAGTGGAAGCAAAAACCTGACAGTGCCTGGTATTTCTCTGCAGGAAAGGAAATGAAATTTCCCCTGGCTCATTTTCCTTTCTGGTCAGTTACCTTTGCTACATTTAGTTAGCACACAGAACTTCTGAGCAGATCTCCTAAGGAGAAAGTATATCTTTCTAAGAACAAAGCCTTCTGGATATTGGGAGAATGCCATTTGTGGCAGCCCTCCCAAATAAAAATTCAGAGTTAGTTCCCTACACATTTTAACAAGTGTGTATTTGCAGCAGAGTTGAGAAAAGTATAACTCTTGGACTTCCCCATGGTTTTCTGTGACTTAAGAAAGGGTTTTAAATTTGGCATCCACTAAAAATTGATTTTAAAAAGAAAAGAAGACCTGCACCTGGGGATATTGCTCAGGTGAAAACATTTGACTTACAAGCCAAAAGACCAAAGTTCTGATTCAATATTAAAATGCCTGGGATAGGGACTTAGGATAGGGACTTGGGGGAGGGGAGGCTCAGTGGGTAAGGTCCATGCCTACAAACTTAGAAACGTGAGTTCAATTACTGAAAGCTCACATGATAGAAGGTTGTCATTTGACCTCCATCTGTGCACCATGACATGCATGTGTTTGTGTTTGCACACACTCTCTCTCTCTCTCATAAGTAAAGTATTTTAAAACATCTGTGGTACATGGTGGTTGCCTGTAATTCTTGGTGGCCTAGGAATTCCCAAAGCAAGCTGGATAGCCAGACCCTAATGGTGTTCTCTGAGCTTAATTCGCGGCCCAGGCTCGCAGCAGTGAGGTGAAAGAGTGATCACCCTTGGGCCTCCACAGGCTCACTCATTCAAGAACATTCATGTTATACACCTTCACACATAGACTCACCTGCATGAAAACACTACACAAGCACACACACATACACAGGAGACATGCACCATACACATGAAAAAGTAATAACAAAAAGAAGAATTTAATTCAAATTTCATAGCGATGTATAATAATTATTGGTATTTATCATGTTCTTTGTTTATATGTAATCTACTACAATGTGATTAAATGGCAGTTATTATCTGGTAACAGAACATGTAAGAGTGGAGTCTGGTGACATAGGTCTGTAATCTCAATGAACCGTTCAATACCTTCCAAGGCAACTAATTGATCTTGTCTCAATTTAATAAAATAAAAAGACAAAGATGACTGGAGATATAGCTTAATCTTAGAGTGCTTGCCTAGCATGTATGCAGGCCTTAGTTCAATCCCCAGTGCTGCCAAAGAAAATAATAGAAAAGAGTGAGAAGAGAGAGAGAATTTGTCCTACAACTCTAAATTTTACTCTTCGGCCCTTTTAAGAATTAAAATACAAATTGACAACATCTTTTCCTAAAACTTCTGCCTCTCGGAAGCTGAGTGTTTTTCAGAGATATTTGCTGAAACCCCACTTAGTGTTTATGGGCCTCTGGGAAATAATAGAGAACTGCTGATCTGAGGTAAATATGATGGAAAAAACTAAAAGCTAGTCTCAGAAAATTCATCACATTTGGCATACCATATTAGGTCAAATTAAACTCACTAGTCATCTGCTAAATTGTTTCTGATTTTTGAATGGAAACATTTAAAATCACTACTTTTTAGGTGAAATATAATTAAGTTTCATGAGCTTCATATGATTCCACCAGCTGTTCTTCAAAGAAATGAGTTCGTGTTGATATCTTCTTAATTAGCATCTTTCACAAGCATTGTACATGGTTTGACTTTGATTTTCAGCACTCAGTATAACCCCCACAGCACAGTCTCATTGACAACCTAATAAACAAACAATATGTTAACTTTCCCTCACAATCTTCTGCAGTAGGAAGGGTGTTATCAACAGAATACCAGTGTTTCAAATACAAGGCTAAGGGATGCGTTCCATCTTGGTGTGTTACACTAGGCAGGGCAGAAGGATTGAATTGGTCAGGAAGGGACAGAATTTCAATTCCTTACTTTTCAGTGTCCTGCTTCAAATCACTGGAGCTGTGAGTTAACACTAATACTTTTTCAATTTGTATTAAAAAGATAAACAAAATTGACATTAAAAATCTGGTTTATATGCATGTGCAAATACACTCTATATTTGTATGTTATAATTTAAATGCACATGGTGTATATATTCAATATCTATTTATGTACATATGTACATAGAAACAATGTCTCTAAGTTAAATCATTTTTGAAGAATTCATAAAATAAATACAGTCCAAACTTGAATCAAGCAGTAGTCTTCAAGTTCAGAGGATGATTGTTTTCTAATTGCTTTGACTTTTGAAAATAACTTTCATCATCCTACTACCCATCTGTGAAACCGATGGATGTGAGAACATGCCCACTGGCTGTTTTGCACCTGAAATGTCCCTAATGCTCATGGGTTCATAATCTGTTGCCAGTTGAAAGGATTGGGGGAAACAACAGCTAATCAATGGGTCAATACCTAGATGGATTCGTAATATAGCTTAACAGAGCTAATAGTAAACTTGAAAGTGCAGCCAATTTGAAAGAAATATATCACTGAAGGCATGCCCTAGATAGATATGGTGCGCGTGCTCTCTCTCTCTCCTCCCTCCCCACTTACACACTCCAGCACTTGAGCTTCTGTATTTCTTTATCTAAGTGCCCTCTACTTTTTTCTTACTAAAACACTTGAGATGGTATGTGATGTTTGTTCACAACTGCAGGATAAGCTACTCATTCATAATTACGTTTTTTCCACATGATATAACATTCACTGTTTAGCTATATATGTAAAATGTGGAGATACTGTAAATTATGCAGAGGATATATCTTTAGGGGGCCTTATTTTTTTTTAGTCCAACATAGTAAGAATGGTTTTATATTAGAATATGCCTTAAAGAATTCCTTTTAAAATCTTTAAAAATAGAAATCAAGCAAAAATACAGTTGATCTTGATCCTAATTAAGGTCATTTTAATTCAAGAAGTAATAATCTTCTCCAAAAGAATTTTTTATACATACTTAACAGGTACACTGGTCCCCTCCCTCCCTCCAACCCTCCATCCTCCCTCCCTCCCCATCCCCCAGTGCCTCCCCCTCCCATCCCCGGAGCATCCTTTAATGTGCATGCCAAACTCTCCTCTGGGTCCTCCTCTCTGATGAGGTGCAAGGACCCAGGGGCATTTCCCAGAACCCTTTCCTGTGTTCCTCTTAAAGCATAAGAACACTACTGTGGCTGTCAATCCCTTGCCTCCAAGGATCCTAGTGCCTTTAGCAAATGCTAGACTTTGTGGGGTCAATAGTATGTTGGACATTGTGCAGGGCATGCAAAGTCCAATTATGATTGCTTCGGCCCTAATTTGTGTGGAGTGTCTTGCATATCATTACTCCTCCCATCCTTGTGCTCTTACAATCTTACCGCCCCCTCTTCCTCAAATTTCCCTGAGCTTCAGGATGGGGAGCGATTAGGCTGGCCTAGTTCCAGGTGGTTGATATAGAATCTCTGATGTTCTGGATTATGGTTTGTTGATTTTTTTTCACTTTTGCTGCTCCTGCAATGCCCTTGGCTCCATCCTGATGGGTATTGGATGTCACCCCTTGCAGTCCTTGATGGTAGCCTATTTTCTCTGCTGCAACATGGTCCCCTCTCTCCTTGTTTCTGGTGTGGCCCTCCTTCCCCATCCCTCCTGTTCATAATCTTTGCAATTACTGTAAAAATGGTTTTATATTAGAATATGCCTTAAAGAATTCCTTTTAAAATTTTTAAAAATAGAAATCAAGCAAAAATACAGTTGATCTTGATGCTAATTAAGGTCATTTTAATTCAAGAAGTAATAAGGTAAGAATTTTTTGTAAGACACTTAAGCTACCTAGAACAAATAATGTTCCCTAAAGGGTTACATCATTGAGACCACCATTCCTACAATTAAGATGTAAAAGTGAATAAATTATCAAAGGAATTTCTGCTGATAATTTTTTTGAACCTACAAAAGACTTTTTCTTTGATTAAAAGCAGACTGCAATAAAGGTGGACCAGGATCACAGTTGTAACCTGTACCTTGGACTGTGAATGTAAAGTGTTCTTATAGGGGAAAGCTTACACGTGTTCACATTTGATGCTAGAAAATAATTCTGTGGCGCTGGGGAATGATTACAACCAGCTGCAAGCATGTATACTGCATAATAGCATCCCATCCTTTACACCACTCGAGAAATTTCTTTCCAGCTCTTTTTCTCCCTTTCTTTCAAGAGTTCTATAAAATATGGCCAAGTCCTTTTCCTCTCACTGAATACTGACCTTTCCAAATCCTTAGACATGAAAAGAAAGATTTCATGTCTTGAAATAGCAAAAGGAGGAAAAAGGGTTTACTTGTTTCTCAATAAGTGTAAGATGGGCAGACTCTTTTGTGAATCCTGTTGTGAAATACTTCATATTGTTTTCCAGTGACCTTGGCAAACCTTTCATCTTTATGGACTGAAAACCACCAAGGAAATGTAGGATAAACTGTTTTGAATAGAAGTCATTCAGTTACAAGCTCAGTAAAACATCCTTTATCCATCGTGTTATCGTTGGAGATAATCTGAAATGTCACTCCTCTTTCCTTCTGAGAATCTTATTTAGCAACTTATCAGTTGACTCTAGTACCACAATTCCTACAAGAATAGCTTTTGTGTCCTTCCACCTATTTAACTTTAGCTAAACTTAGGTCCCACAGACAATTTTCTAGAATGTTGCAAAACAGAAGAATGAGGAGGAAATAGAAGCAGAAGCAGATTGAAGTACTCTTGACAACAGATACATATTTTTTAAAAACTATGACATCTCAGCAAAATGTTAAAGGAAAACAGCATCATTTTAAACAAGAAAACATGAAACTCACTGTTTTAATCTTCTTAACAGCAATGCAAAGTAAGGAAAACAATGACATTGTCAGTGTGAATATTACTTCATAACTCCCAATGAAGAATGAAGCTAAATGAAAGTTAATGAGGGAAAAAATTGGGACAAATGCTATGTTCTAAAATGAGAAGATCAGAGCAAAATAACTACAGAATCTTTTTAATCTCTGAAAAAAATCCTAAGCAGCAAGTAGTGAACAACTTAATGAGACAGCAGGTGACCTCTATGTTCAAACATCACTTCTCTCTACTTCATAGCTTTGGACAGATGCTCTTGTCCATGAAAATTCTTTTTACTAAATCTGCATAAAGACTCAACATACTACATGTAGTTTGCTACCCTTCCCAGCCTTCTAGATCAACATAAACTCAGTTTCTAATATTAAAATCTTGGAATGTGTGGTTTGTGTTAATTAACTAATATTTAAGAAAACAAAGGGGGGAATCATGGAAGGTGGCTCATACAATGGAAAGCACAGGTGTATCTAAACTCATAGGTTCATTCTTTACTGCGAATGTTCCCTCTAGCCTCCTTCGCACCATTAGTCAGAAAATAATAAGAGGTATTATTAATCGAAAAACATTTCTAGGCTGACATATTAGAACTGTTACTTCTGTAACAATGTTAAAGAGAAAGTGTGACTGACTTCATTTTAAGAATAAAAATTGTCCTCATATTCTTGCCTTGCAACATTTTGCCCAGATACACACACACACACACACACACACACACACACACACACACGCACACACACACACGCACACACTCATGCACACACACATAAAGATCATGTTTCCACGCTACCACATTGCCCTGCATTTCCAAAAAGCTTCTATACACTTATCAAGGAAAAAAAGTACTGGAAAGGTCTTTGAATCTCAATGTATATGCAAGTCTTAGCACATCTGGACTGTAATATGCTCTAAAGAAGCACCAATTGATAGATAAGAGTTCAAATGACAAAAGACAGATTGCATAAAACTAAAAAAGAAATAAAGTTTAGGAATTTGATAATCAGTGCTTACAACCCCAGTTTATTGTAGAGGCTCTGAGTTTGCTGACACTGGTCCATTTTCTGTAGTTATAGCACAATGCCTGAGACAAGGCAATTGGTAAATATGATAGTTAGGTACAGGTAACAACTTGACATTTGGCTTGAACTCTAGGCATAGTTATAAAGAATTAGTAGTTGAGTTAAACCCTGAGCAATCCTGCAGGAGATTGTATAATTGATGGTATGAGAACCAGCCCATGGTAAGTGGGACAATTCCTTGGACATATGGATAAAATACAGGGAGCTGGTTAATTAAGTTTGCATTCTTTGGCATCCTTGGACAGACATGCTGTCTAGCAAGGGAAGTTTGCCCCTCTCTCAGCAGTCCTGTGCTTATGGTGTGATCAGTCCCCTTGGTCCTTGGTGTTGGTATGAGCTCTCCTGCCATGATGGACTAAGATGTTCATAAGCTAAAATAAAACTCCTTGTTTCCCAAGCTTTTTGATCATGAATTTATCAGAGACATGCAAGTAAACTGCGAGAACAAAGAATAAAGATTTAATTAGTCCAATGACTCCAGCATTGGGAAGATAGAGGAATCACCTTGTCTTCCAGTTAATGTCTCCTATGGCTTCAACTCATGACATAACGTGAAGAGAAGCATGTGCACTGGAAGTGTACCTTTTAGCAATCCACTATCAGTCAGTAACTAACCCAGTGCAATAGAATGAGAACTTCTGGGAGACTGCACTCATGATCTAATCACCTCTTGGAGGTCCTAGCACACTTCAACTCCACTATGCTGAGTCAGTATCAACATGAACTTGGGTGGGGACACATCACAGTGGTCTCATTCTCAGAGAGCAATTGGCATACCCTAAGGTTGGATCTTCACACAAGAACAAAAGTCCAATGCTCAAACATTCAAGGAATGCCAAAGTACTTCCTGAAGCACCTCCAGTACCAGAATGAAAAACCCACATGTTGATGATCAACATGGACCAAGAATGTAATGGTCTCTGGAAGAATCTGCTCCACGTCAGAGCATAGAGTGGTATAACCTTTGAGAACATGGAAATTGTCATAGCAGAGACTGGATTTGCGGGTAGATCAACAACAGGGGAGTTCGGAATGAAATTCTAAGATTTGAAGAACCATATTTTATATCCTCTCACATCCTGAGATTGTTAAGAAAAGATTCAAACTTGGTGCAAACTAATGAGGATGATTATGATTTTCATTATGTTGCATCTAATCTTTATTTTCCCTTTATGAAAAAGATAAAGGTACTATTTTCTAAGGAATGTCCCATCAGACATAAACACATATTAAATAATGTATTTTATATTAGACTTCTTCAGTGACTTCCATCTTAATTGCATTGTCGGTTGATTAACTAGACATAACCCACATGCTTGGAAGATGCCAGAACAAAGACAACAGACAATTCCATCACTGATTCAGACTTAAGCAAAGCTACAATCTTATTTTATCTTGGTTCAGTGGAATGGTTTAGGAACAAGGTTAATTCTCCAAAAGAAAATTATTTTCACAACATGGAAATTAGCATTTACCTACTAAGATCTGGAAGAAAGGCATCTGCATTTCCACTGGAATCAATCCTGATAGCCAGGACTCAGAGCTCTCTGAAAGTGCAGGAACCACCACCAGTGACTGAGCATGTGTGGAAGAAGCCAAGTGGGACACAAGGAAACCTGAGCTGCCCCTCAGCTTCCTTCTGGAAAGAAGGAAATAGAAAGTCTGGCAACAAGTTTTGTCTTCCATGCTACATGGGCAGGTTTGATTTGAGAAGACCATAAAACAGGAAGATTGACATAAATCACTTATGTGTTTAAGCCATATTTGAATTATTATAATATTCAGAAAATTATTGTATTTCTTCAGAAACCATGAGGGTTTCTAGATGGATATAGATGGATTTAAATATTCAGTTAAAAGTTATTTAGAGAAAATAGTATTTGAAGTTCGGGAAAAAAGATTTAAACATTAAGAAAGGTCTTCGTGTCATATCTATTCAACTAGGTAACAAAATGTAATAATTATTTGCATTTTCTTTTGTCTCTCTCCCTTAATGTGGAAAGGAAAAATGAAGAATCTCAAAATAAGTAATTTACGGTGATGGTCAAAACTTGGAAGCAGATTACCTGGGCTAGCGATAACCATTTGAATAGTTGAAAAGTATTCCATCAACTTGGAAATTTACAAAGAAGGATCAACATGTTCAGCCAGCAGTCAACTGGGAGATGGCTCTGTCTTAAGCCTTGTATTTTTGCATTTCTGCCAGGGCAGCTATTATTAACCCCATTGCACAAACCAAGGAACTGAGATGGAGAAATATTAAATAACTTTCACACATGTTTTACTCACAAATGGCAAGTCTGAAATCCTACAGAACATAAAGAGTTGAAAGAAAATGCAAATATTTTCCTAAGACATTACATGTTTCAAAAGTCTTTCAAGCCTTAACAATGTATATTCATATGGAATGAAGTCCTGCTAAATAAGCCTATTAAATTTCTAAGCTTATTGCTAATTAGCTATAGCAAACTAACAGGATGTTTGGAAGGTTGTGTCAGATAGGTGAAAAATACTGAATTTATTTTTTTCTCCCACATTTTATTTTTTTCCTAATCATATAAACTCAATAGGTACCCTAGTCCTCTCCTTCCCCCCTCCCCAACCCAGTCATCCCCCATTGTACTCTCTCCTTCCCCCCTTCCTTTTACTCCCCTCCCTCCCTCCCTCTATCTGTGTGCCTCCACCTTCCTTCCTCCCATCCCCTGGATGAATTATCTATTTATGTGAATGTCAAACCTTCCTCTGAGTCCTCCACCCTAGTGAGGGTTCAGGATTCAGTGGCATAGCCAGGAGCCTCTTCTTGGGCTCCCTGTTAATATGGGAACTTTATTATGACTGGTTAATCCTTGCCTCTGAGGATCCTACTGCCTGGAGCTTTCTCCCCTGTGATCCATGCTAACTTTTGAGGGTCGTTGACATGACAACTATTGTGCAGATCAGACAAAGTCCAAACCTGGTTATTGCAGCCATAACTTGTGTAGAGTATCTTGCATATCATTGGGCTAGCCATCTTTAGGTTCTTACAATCTTGCTACCCCCTCTTCTGCAAGGTTCCCTGAGCTGTAGGATGGGGAGAGATTTGGCTGGTCTGGTTCCAGGTGATTAATGTAGGGTCTTTGATGTTCTGAATTATGGTTTGTTGTTGTTTTCAGTTTTGCTTTTCCTACACTGCCCTTGGCTGCATCCTGATTGGTATCAAAAATCATCTCCTAACCAAAGATAAAAGACTGTTTAAATGAAGATCCTAATATAAGAAGAGACTCAAAGGTAGATGGAAGAATAGGAGTAGGACACAGCAGTGAGGGTTGGTCCGTGTCCCATTTGCAGGCTTGTTACCATCCATCTGCTAATCCCTATACCCTCCCTGATTGGTGAGATGAAATCTCTTCAGTGGCAAATGGCCAGTAAGCAAAGTGAGAATGAGCTGCACCAGGTGTCTTGCTACTTACTTGCAATATTTGACAATGACCTATTTTCTCTACTGAAGCATGATCCCCTCTCTTCTTTTTTCAGGAGGGCCCTCCTTCCCCTTCCCTCCTCTTCATAATTTTTGCAATTACAGTAGGTATTACAGAGATTTACCTTTGAATATGTCATTAAGTGGGTTTAGTACCAGAATCCACTTATTAGGGAGTACATATGGCATCTAACTTTCTTTCCCAGCAAATTTCATTAATTCATTTTCTGATGGCTGAGTAGTAGTCCATTGTATAACTATCACATTTTCCTTAACCGTTTGTCAACTGTTGGGCATTTGGGTTGATTCCATGACTTTGCTATTGTAAATAGTGCTGTAATGAACAAGGTTGGGCTTGTGTCACTGTAGTGAATTCTGCATTATGGGGGATTATTCCCAGAAGTGGTATAGCAAGGTCATGTGGCATTTCAATCCTTAACTTTTTTAGACATTGCCAAACTGTTCACCAGACTACCTTTGTTAATTTTCTTGAAGTCAGAATTCTAAATGTTAAAATAATAGTAATAATAATGTTCTCATGACTGCCGAAGGGCAAAGAAGAAAATTAGTAGCAATAACAAAGAACTCAATTTTATACCATATAAACTTTCCAATGCAAAATATGTTGACACTTCAAGTTGTTAACCACCCATCCATTACTCAACAGAATTGGAAAGCTTTTTTTATTAGATATTACTAAACATGTCTCTGGATTTTTATATTCGTGGTTAAGTGACTACTCACAGACTGTGGATAAAAAGGACAGCAAAAATATTTCATAAGGATTTTCATGCAACTGAAGGATTGTTTCATAATAAATTCTCTTTAACAGTAATATTGATCTTTCTTCGAAACTTTGAAACTGCTAGACTGACAGCATCTTTACATGATTTAATCTGTGATTTTAAATATAGGAAGCTAGTTAGATCAGGGAGAAATACTAACCTATAAAAACAAAAATGCAAAAAAAAAAAAAACCAAAACCATGCTTTGTGACTTAAATCTCAAAGAAGTCTATTCCTGTAGAACAGTTTGTCTCTCAATTTGAAAAGAATAGAGAGATATTGAGATTTATTTTAGTATAATTTTTTTTAGATTATTCTATCTCTGACATCCAGGGTATGTTCTCTCACGAAGGAAACTTTGTTTTATAGCTGACTAATATTTCATTGTTATTTTCTTTTCCTTTTCTGGATGATTATAACACATCTTGTTTTCATAATCAAACCTCTCTAGTCTACTTCATGGACTTGATAGATACATTAATCCCAAACTTGATAGATACATTAGTACTAAAAATAACCTTGACTTCCTGTAAATAGCTGTTGAATATACTGAACACATCCATTTACCAAAGAGATGACAGCAAGAATCTGGACTTCAGAGGCAGGTTTCCTTGGTTTAAATTCTACTTCCATTTCTTTACTCAGTAGTTGTGTGACATTAGCATTTAACTTACTGATTATGTTTTAATTTGTTTTGTTTGAGGTCTCCCTATGTACCATGGACTTTCCTGCAATTTGCAAATATTCCCACCAGAGTGCTGGAATTGCAATATATATGACCTCATTAGCTTACATTTTTATTCTTTGTCTTGATCTGGGACAATTTCACAGATTGTCCTCTACATTCTATGTTTCCCTCAGTGCACTTAGACCAAGGTCTAAGTGTGAGTGTGTGTGTGTGTGTATGTGGTCCCTTCAAGAATGTACAACATTAAGTGGTAATATCAGAGCTCTAATTTTGTTCATTCTGTCTTTTTACATGCATACTCCCTAGCATTAGTTATTTTTATTGAGAATCTTTCAAATACAAACAAAATGCATGTATATTCTGGTCCCATATCTTTCTCTTTCCAATCCCCTCCTCTCTCCCTTCCCCCCCTTCACTAGTCCTGCCATGTATCTCACATTCTCCTGTCCTTCTTCATGTGTGGATCATAGGGTTCCTGTTGCGGTACCTATGCTGATAAAGAACCAGATTTCTGTGGCAGTGTATGTGGGACCTTGGTGGACAAAGTCACAAGTGGGGAGGCTCCCCTTCTTTTGTAAGTCACCTGCCCCTAAGATTCTTCCTTAGTGTAGTTGTTTTTTTAATACATTTTTATTATTATTTCAGCTCATACAAACTTAATAGGTACACCAGTTCCCTCCCTCCTTCCTTCTCCCCCCATACCCCCTGCTCCCCCTCCCCATCCCCCTCCCTTCCCATCCCCCAGTGCCTCCCGCCCCAATTCCTAGAGAGTCCTTTCTTGTGCATGCCTGATTTTCCTCTGGGCCCTCCATTCCGATGTCATACAAGGACCAGTGGCCTTTCCCTGAACCCTTTCCCGTGTTCCCCTTAGGTATAGGAACACTGCTGTGGCTGCCAATCCCTTGCCTCCAAGGATCTTGGTGCCTTTAGCAGATGCTAGACTTTGTGAGGTCAATAGTGTGTTGGACAATGTGCAAGGCATGTAAAGTCCAATTATGATTGCTTCAGCCCTAACTTGTATGGAGTATCTTACATATCATTGCTCCTCCCATCATTTTGCTCTTACACTCTTACAGCCCCCTGTTCCACAAATTTCCCTGAGCTTCAGGATGGGGAGCGATTAAGCTGGCCTAGTTCTAGGTGATTGATATAGAGTCTCTGAAATTCTGGATTGTGGTTTGTTGATTTTCTTTTGCAGTTTTGCTGCTCCTGCAATGCCCTTCACTCCATCCTGGTGGGCATTGTATGTTACCCCCTGGCCAGAGACAAAAAGCTGTTAAACTAGTAGAGTCTTGTGATAAAAGCACATTCAAAGGTAGATGTAATAAAAGTGGGAAACCACAGTGAGGGAGGGGTCTATTTGCAAATGGGTGACCATTTGCAAAATGGTTACTTTTTATCTACCAGACTATATGCCTTCCTCTTCTGGTGAGATCATACCTCCTCAGTAGTAAATGATCAGGAACAAAAGTCTGTGAACTTAATCAGATGTCTCATTACTTATTTGAGTCCTTGATGGAGGCCTATTTTCTCTGCTGTAACATGGTCCCTTCTCTCCTTGTTTCTGGTGTGGCCCTCATACCCTATCCCTCCTGTTCATAATCCTTGGAATTACTGTCTCTAGGTGGGCTGGGTGGGTTTGGTACTAGGAGCCACCTATTAGGGAGTACATATGGTGCTTAATTTTCTGGGTCTGGGATACTTCACTTAATATAATTGTTTCTAATGACATCCATTTCCCGGCAAATTCCAGTAATTCATCATTTTTGATGGCTGAGTAGTACTCCATTGTATAGATGTACCACCGTTTCCTTATCCACTAGTCAACTGTTGGACATTTGGGCTGATTCCATGACTTTGCTATTGTAATCAGTGCTGCTATGAACATGGTCGTGCTTGTGCTATCCAGGTGAATTTTTGCTGTATGGGGGGTTATTCCCAGAAGTGGAATTGCAGGGTCATATGGCATTTCAATCTTTAATTTCTTTAAGAATCTCCAGACAGCTCACCAGAGTGGCTGTATGAGCCTGCATTCCCACCAGCAATGTAGGAGAGTTCCCCTCTCTCCACATCCTCTCCAGCATTTGTTGTTGTTTGTATTGTGGATTTTTGCCATCCTGACCGGGGTGAGATGATATCTCAGGGAAGTTTTGATTTGCATTTCCCTGTTGGCTAAGGAAGTGGAGCATTTTTTAAGATATTTGTTAGACATTTTAATTTCATCCCTGGTAAAGTTTCTTTTAAGTTCCAGGGCCCATTTTTTAATTGGGCCATTGGTTTCCTTGGTGTTTAGTTTTCTAAGTTCTCTGTGCACTCTGGACAGCAGAGTTCTATCCGATGTGTGGTTAGTGAAGATTTTCTCCCATTCTGTGGGTTGCCTTTGAGCTTGTGTTACAATCTCTTTATCTGAACAGAAGCTCTTTAATTTCACCAGATCCCAACTGTTGAGAGTTGGTAGCAGTGACTGTGCCATTGGATGTCTGTTTAGGAACTATTGGCCTAGCCCAACAGCTCGAGGGAGTTCTCTATCCTTTCAACTATGGCTTTTATAGTCTCTGGCCTTATATCAAGGTCCTTGATCCATTTGGAATTAAGTCTTGTACATGGTGATAAGTACGGGTCCAGCTTTAATCTTCTGCATGTGGAGATCCAGTTTTGCCAGCACCATTTGTTGAAGATGCTGCTCTTTTTCCATTGGATTTTTTGGGCCCCTTTGTCAAAGACCAAATGGCTGTAATTTTGTGGGCTTATATCTGGGTCTTCAATCCTTATCCATTGATCTGTGTGTCTATTTTGGAGCCAGTACCAGGCTGTCTTTATAACTATGGATTTGTAGTATACACTTAGGTTTGGTATGGTAATACCTCCAGCAGTGTTTTTGTTACTCAGGATTGTCTTTGCTATCCTGGGTCTTTTGTGCCTCCATATGAACTTTGAGATTGTTTGGTCAACTTCTTTGAAGAATTGCTTTGGGATTTTGATTGGTATACCATTGAATCTGTATATTGCCTTTGGTAGGATGGTCATTTTTACGATGTTCATTCTGCCAATCCAGGAACATGGGAGGTCTTTCCACCTTCTGGTGTCTTCTGCTATTTCTTTCTTTAGGGTTTTAAAGTTTTCGTTGTAAAGGTCTTTTACCTCCTTGGTTAGGTTTATACCAAGGTATTTCATTTTTTTAGGGGCTATAGTGAATGGGATGGTTTCTCTCAAGGCTTTTTCACTTCTTTCATTCTGGGCATATAGAAAGGCCTCTGATTTTTGCACATTTATTTTGTATCCTGCCACCCTGCTGAACTTCTCAATTAGTTCCAGAAGCTTCCTGGTGGAGTTTTTGGGATCACTCAGGTATAAGATCATGTCATCTGCAAATAGGGATAGCTTGACTTCTTCCTTGCCGATTTGAATCCCTCTTATGTCCCTTTCTTGTCTTATGGCTTCAGCTAAGACTTCAAGTACAATATTGAATAGAAGTGGTGAGAGTGGACAGCCTTGTCTAGTTCCTGATCGAAGTGGGAATGCTTCCAATTGTTCCCCATTGAGCATAATCCTTGCTGTGGGCTTGTTGTATACAGCTTTTATTATAGTGATAAAGGTTCCTTCCATTCCTACTGTCTCTAGCGTTTTGATCATAAAAGGCTGTTGGATCTTGTCAAAAGCTTTTTCTGCATCTATCGAGAGTATCATGTGGTCTTGGACTTTGGACTGGTTTACATGATGAATTACATTTATTGATTTGCGTATGTTGAACCAACCTTGTGTGCCAGGGATGAAGCCTACTTGGTCCCCGTGAATGATCTTTTTGATATGTTTTTGAATCCGATTTGCTAAGACTTTGTTGAGAATCTTTGCATCTGTGTTCATCAGGGAGATCGGCCTATAGTTTTCTTTTTTAAGTGAATCTTTATTAGGTTTTGGGATTAAAACGATATTAGCTTCATAGAAGGAATTTGGTAGTGTTCCTTCCTTTGCTGTTTGATGGAACAGTTTAAGGAGTATTGGTGTTAATAACTCCTTAAATGTTTGGTAGAACTCTGTGCTTAATCCATCTGGCCCAGGACATTTTTTGGTGGGAAGATTTGAGATTACTTCTTCAATTTCCTTATATGTTATAGGACTATTTAAATAATTCACAACTTCCTGATTCAATTTAGGTAAGTTGTGTTTACTTAGAAATTCATCCATCTCTTTTGTGTTGTCAAACTTCACAGAGTATAATTTTTTGAAATATGATGTTATAATTCTCTGGATTTCTTGGGTATCAGTAGTGATAACTCCATGTTCATTTCTAATTTTGTGAATTTGGGTTTTCTCTCTCTTGTTTTTGGTTAATTTAGCTAGGGGTGTATCAATCTTATTGATTTTTTCAAAGAACCAGCTTTTTGACTGGTTGATTTTTTCTATCGTTTTCTTAATCTTGATTTCAGATATTTCTCCCCTTATTTTGCTAATCTCCTCTCTTCTACTACTTTTGGGATCAGATTGCTCTAGTTTCTCTAAAGCTTTAAGCTGCATTGTTAAGTTGTTTATTTCTGATGTTTCCATTTTTTTGATGTAGGCATTAAGAGCTATGAACTTACCTCTTAGAACAGCTTTCATTGTGTCCCAGAGATTTTGGTAAGTTGTATTTTCATTATCGTTCACTTTCAGGAAATCTTGAATTTCCTTTTTAATTTCTTCCTGAATCCAGTTCTCATTCAGCATCATATTGTTAAGTTTCCAGGAGTTAGTGTATTTTCTCTTGTTTGTTGTGTTGTGGATGTCCAGCTTTAGGCCGTGGTGGTCTGACAGGGCACAGGTTAGAATTTCAACTTTTTTGTACATGTGTAGATTTGTTTTGTGGCCCAGTATGTGATCTATTTTGGAGAAAGTTCCGTGTGCTGCTGAGAAAAATGTGTATTCTTTGGTACGTGGGTGAAAAGTTCAATAGAGATCTGTCAGGTCCATTTCTTTCAGGGTTTGATTAAGTTCCAAAGTGTCTCTGTTAAGCTTTTGACCTGTTGATCTATCCCATGTTGACAGGGCGGTGTTGAAGTACCCAAGAATTATCGTTTGGGGGTTGATTTCTTGCTTTAGACGCTGTAGGGTTTTCCTAATGAATGTGGAGGGGCCCGTATTGGGTGCATATATGTTCAGTGTTGTGAAGTCTTCCTGGTGAATTGTACCTGTGACTAAAATGTAGTATCCATCCGTGTCTCTTATAATTTTCTTTGGTTTGAAGTCCACTTTGTCTGATAGCATAATGGCTACCCCTGCCTGTTTTCTGCTTCCATTAGCTTGTAGAATTATTGACCAGCCTTTCATTTTTAGGGCATGTCTATCTTTTGTGGTGAGATGGGTTTCCTGCAGGCAGCAGATTGATGGATTGTGATTTTTAATCCAAGTTTGTAATCTGTGTCTCTTGATCGGTGAGTTAATTCCATTAACATTTAGTGTTATAATGGTGAAACTATTTTTGATTCCAGACATTTATTATGTTTAGTGGTTTTTATAAGTGTATTGCTTCGCCATTAATGGTGTTATATTTGCCTTCTGTTCTCCTGGATATGCCTGTTATTTTCTTCACGCTTGAGTATCATTTCTAGCATTTTTTGAAGGTCTGGGTTGGTGGACATGTATCCCTTCAAGTTGTCTTTGTGCTGGAAGATTTTTCTTTCTCCCTCGATCATGACTGATAGTTTTGCAGGGTAAATCAGCCTAGGTTGACATTTTTGCTCATTCAGTACTTAAAGTATGTCTCTCCAAGCTCTTCTTGCCTTTAGTGTTTCCATTGAGAAGTCATTTGTTATTTTAATAGGTTTACCTTTAAAAGTGACTTGTTTTTTCTCCCTTGAAGCTCTCAGCACCAGTTCTTTATCTTGAATGTGGAGTGTTTTGACTATTATTTGCCGTGGTGAGCTTCTGTTTTGGTCATATCTGTTTGGGGTGCGGAATGCCTCTTGTATATGGATGGGCCTGTCTTTTTTTATATGAGGAAAGTTTTCCTTGATGATCATTTGAAAAATTTCCTCAGGGGTGGTATTTTGAGATTCTTGCTCTGGTATTCCATGAATACGCATGTTGGGCTTCTTCAGGATGTCCCATATCTCCTGGATATTTCTCTCAAGTATCTTTTTGGCTTTAACAATCTCTTCCATTGAGCTGGTTAATACTCCCACTTTATCTTCAAGATCTGAAATTCTGTTTTCTGCTTCATTAGTTCTGCTGATAAGACTCTCTGTGGAGTTTTGGGTTGTGATAACTTGTCTTTTAGCTCAGTTTTAAACTCTGCTTGAGTCTGCTTTAACTGCTCTATGCCAGTTTTTGATTCTTGCACTGTTTTTCTCAACTCCTCCATATGTCTGTTGCGTTCCTCCTCAAAGCGATTGATTCGATTATTTAATTCCTCCCGGATTTCCTCTTTCATAGTATTGAACATCTTAATGATCATATTTTGAATGTCGTTATCCTGGGTCAGGCTTTCTTGGCCATTTTCCATGGGTTTGTTCTGGTTGGAGTCTAACATTATGGGATTAATTCCTCCAGTGGGAGATTTGTTTACTTGAGTGTTGTTTCTCATGGATTTGCACTTTGACTTTGGCATTGTCGTTTTTAACTCTTAAGATCTTCTTTTAATTTCTGTGCGTTTTTCACTAAACTGAATTATTTGGCCTGGGGCTCTGGGGGTGGGCGGGGACCGAGCTTACCTAGATTGCAGCGTGGTGAGGCCCCTCCCGGGGGGTGGAGTGGAGGGGATGGTCCTTAGTGTAGTTGTTGCTCCTGAGAAATTTGCTCGTCTACAGGGGAATGTTGATATGTCAGCTATCGTGTAGTTTTGGTGGTGCATACAGAAGCTCGTTACAGTAGCTCTACTGTGAGTGTAGTATCTTGGCCAGTGGTACACCTTCCCACCTTTAAGCACTTATAATTTTATCACAGCTCCTATACAAGGCTCTCTGAGCCTTGGGATGGAGAGAGATTTTTGACAGTCTGCTTGGGGTTGAGCATTCCATGGTTGCCACTAGTTTTTAATAGATTCAATGGAAACAATCCCATGGTGTATAGTTACTCTTTTGATTCAAACTAAGACAAGTGCTAATAGTAACAACTACTGTTGTTGAATGATAATGTGCCCAAGTCTTTGCTTTCAAACAAAACAAAGAAAGAAGGCCAATGGAGCTTGGCTATTATGCTGACTTTCTTAGTATCCATAATCACAGAATATTCATATATGAGGATTTGGACATTTAGATGTCTACATGCAAAACTGCATATGATTTGCCTAACATAACATGAATTAGAGAGGGTGGCAGCAATCAAAAGAAGCAGAATACACCCTCAGTCCTGGAGGTCAACACTGAGGCTGATGCACAGGCCAACACAAGTAACCAAGGAGGCTTCAACAGAAAATGTTATTCTGGAAGGACCAGAAACATGCTTTTCTCTTAGTCTGAATCAAAAGGCTTCTTATGTGCACTCTAGAAAGACAGGAGACCTCAATTCACTATAGATAACACTGAAATGGTGTTGGGCTTGAGAGGCAGAATGGCCCAGGCTCAAACTCTGGTCTTGCATTTACAAATGTGTAGTCTGGAGACACACACACACACACACCCTATCTGAGTTTTAGCTTTTCAATACCTGGTTATTAACTTTTAATAGATTCCATGGGAATAATACCACTTAACAGTTTTTTTATGATTGAAAATAATACAACAAATGCTGCTTTGTAATGGTAGCATGCCAAAGTCTTTGTGGTCATAATTTGAAAGTCCTCAGTTCATATGCAATAATAAACAGTGTTTATCACAATGGAACTGCATAATGTTTCAGGAGCCAAAAGAGAGATTGCCAGGAACAGCTATAAATGATAAGAATTGGGATGAACTGCTTAGAGTTTCTATAGAAAATAAGTATGAAACCAAAACAATTTTTGACTTCTGAGCAGAAAGAATTCTAGCTTTTCTGAATTACAATATTTCTTCTATATTCCTTGAAGTATAATGAAAAATTTCTCATGATAAATCCCACAGTAGATCATCAAAAACTTATGAGAATAATCATGTGAGACACATAAACACTTAATCTAATTTAAAGCTTTTAAAGTATTGCAGCCTTCAAACTTTTGATGTAAGGCCAAGACTTTTAACAGATTCCCTGAGGAAAGTCACACCCACATTGTATCTGCAATTTATATGTTGAATTTTTCAAATAGAAGTCAAATTTGTAAAAATGGACACTGCTAAAATGACCTGAATGCAAGAACATTATAAATAGGTTTTTCTCTTTCTTCCTTTCCTTCATTTTTCTTTAATTTGTCTTATCCATCAATAGTTTTCTGTGTGTGTGGGGGGGGGTGTGATACTGGGGACTGAATTCAAAGCTTTAAACATGCTAGCCAAATGCTCTTGGGCTCTTGGGCTCTACCTCTTCCATCTAGATTCTATGGCATTGAGATATGTCCAGTCTGCAGCCTGGGATAGTTATGAATCTGGATGTAATGGTTACTGTTAATTGCCAACTTGGCACAATCGAGAATCACCATGAAAAGAGGCCTTTGGACTCACCCGTGAGGGATTATCTAGTTCCATATTAGACTTTGAGAATGTCTGTGAGATATACTGTCATTACTCTAGTCAATGTCAGAAAATACATCTTGACAGCTGCAGTTTGCCAATAAACTGATGACAAAAGGACTTATAGGGAACAAAAAGGCTTTATTTTGACTTATGACTGTCTGGTTACAGTTTTTCATTCAGTTTTACAAGAGAGTCCACACCAACACCAGGGCTGAGGGGACTGGCCACACAGTATTCACAGGATTGCAAGAGAAGGGCAAACTTCCCTTGCCATGCAGCATGTCTGTCCAAGTATGCTGAAGAATGCCAACCTACTTAACCAACTCCTTCCATTTTATCCACATGCTCAGGGACTAATTCCATTTGCCATGATCTGGAACCTCCCCATTAATTAGAAAATTTCCTACAGGCTTGCTTAGGGGTTAACTCAAGTAATAATTATTTACAAATGTTCCCAAATCTTCAATTGTCAGGCTGATACCAGTTGCTGTTTACCACATCGATTATCTGCTGAGCTCAGATTCTGAACTGTACAGAACAGGGAAAAATGAGCTGAGCACAGATATATATTGTTTTCTACTCCCTGCTCACAGATACCACATGAGTAGCTACTTTAAGCTTCTGATACCTTGACTTTTCAGCCATGATGGTGAACTCTCCTCTTGAACTCTAAGCCTAAACTCTAAGCCTTTCTTCTTTAAATTGTTTTTTTGTCAGGGTGTTTTATCATAGTAATATGGAAAGACACTAAGACCACACAGAATCCAACACAAAGTTGTAAATTTAAAAAATTTAATACTCAGTTAGGTGCTTTTCAAGAATGAACTTGGTAGATGGCAATGTTCTGTCACATTTCTAAGGGTTGGGCATGTCTGGTAGAACATTTGTATTTTTTCCTTTAATTTTTTTTCTAGTTTTATAATACTGAGTAATTATCTTTGCCCCTCTCCCTCCCCCTAATTCCTCCTGCTTCCCTCTCCTTCCTTCATCTATCCATCCCACTCCCTCCCACATTCCCATGTGTCTGTTTCTGTGGGTCCCAGGGTTCCCTCTGTATAGTCTGGTCCAGTGGGGGTTCAAGTCTCTGTGGTAGACCATGTGGCCATTCCTTAGGCAGACTCACTGACAAGAGCATCCCCTCTCACCTGTCTACCCCAGCCCCTAAAGTTCCCACTACATTTAATTATTTCTTCTGAGATCCTTGCTTGTCTATGGGGGCATGTTGGTGTGTAGGTCACTGTGTAGTTCATTGCAGTGAGTTCCTGGATGCAGCAGCCCTGTCTTACATGGACTGTCTTATCCAGCAGTAGATCAAATCCATATTTAGGACCTTACAATCTTATTGTCCCTTCTTTTGCAAGGTTCCCTGAGCCTTGGTTGGATTGATTCTGGGTGAGCATGGCAGGGTCACTGGTACTTTGCATTCTCATTGGCTATTGTCGTCTATTTCATTGCTATTCCAATGTGGTAGGCTGCACTCTGAGATCCTGTCTTGTCTAAAGATAAAATGAGAAATGTTTAGATGACAGTTTATTCTTGGGTGTTTGTGGTCAGTGTTTGGACATCTGATCCTGTCCACTGTCAGCTTATTCCACTTCTACTGTTGCTAGACTGGCTTACAGTGCTGGAAGCAAGTGTTCCCTATTATGGGAGAGAAGGGGTCAGAGGTTAGTATGCAGGTTATTGGTTACCTAGAGGCTAACCCATTCTCTACTATGTCCTATTCCTAGAATATTTGTATTTTTGCAAAGCATACAACTTACTATTCTTAGCATATTTTTCTTCATTTCATGTGAAATGGATTGCAGTAAATCCCGAATTTCATTTATTTTCAGCAATAACCATTATTTTCTATATTGAGAGAAAAAGATAACCATTATTTTTTATACAGATGGAAATATTAGAAAAAGAATTTCCCTTGCTAACAATGGAAAATTTGAGTAGGTACATGGTGGAATATCTTACTCCCAAAGAGAAGCTCTGAAATTCACTGGTTTCTTTCTATTAGTTCAGAAATATTTATCCTAAGTATATTATTTTCTTCTTTGAATGAAGAATCCTCTTATCAAATTGGCATTCAAATATTCCCCTTACAATGATAACTTACAGGGCTGGAGAAATGTCTCAGGGATTAAGACTCTTCCTCACAAGCAGAAGGACCTGAATTCAGATTGCAGGTCACACACCAGGCAGAAACAGCCTTGACCTGAATCTCAGCCCTAGTATGAGGAGCCTGGGAAATCTCAGAGGGAAGCAAAAAGAAGGTAGAAGCAATCCAGGATCATTTATAAAGTTACCCTTTGTCCTCCACAAGGACACATAGTTCTGTCTCTCTTTCTCTGTCTCTCTCTCTTTCTCTCTCCATCTCTCTTTCTCTCACAGACACACACACACACACACACACACACACACACACTAAATAAATAAAATTTTTTTAAAAAATCTTTGCAATGATAACTTACAGATGTAATGAAGTAGGCAACAAGTCAGCACTCCCTGAAATTACTCCTGGGCCATAGATCAAAGAATTTTTTTATGTGAATAAGGTCTATTTATTCAATTTGTGCAGAACTAAGTTGTTTGCTAGTTAGCACTGTGGGTACATGAAGCTATTGCTTTTTCAACCTTCACTCTCACCGAGCATATTGAGGAATATCTTTATTCTTTATCCACATCCTATAAACATGCCCAGTTGCTCTTAAACATGCCTCTGAATCTACCAGAAGGAAGAATAAAGTAAATAAATATATTTGGTCAAGTCCAAATCTAATTCTAGGAACCAAGCCAAGTTATATGCACATTGTGACCTTTCTACAACAAAGTCTTTATTAGTCAGGAGGAAAAAGAAACAAAAATATTAGGACGCAACTAATCAATGGTATCAGTATAAAGGATATAAATATTTATTTAATTTGACACAGTAGGAATAGTTTGAACTAGAAAATGAATTTCAGAATAGCTAAGTGAAGAAGTAAGGATTTTTCAGTATAGTACAGGACATTTTGTCACAATAAGAAGTCAAATAACATACAAGACAAAACCTTAGGGTCACTTCTCCTTCCTTACTTTGTTGGTATCATTACTGTGCTTACCACACTGTTCAGATTCTAGGGCCAGAAGAGAGTCAGCTGGAACTCTCAGAACTGAATAATAAAACTCACATTATTAGTGCAGTTTCTAATTGGTCTGCAGGAAATTGCTAAATAAAGCAAAAAATGAGGTTTAGCAATTAACCCAAGTTCCTTCAATCAAACAGGTGAAAGAAAGATTTTGCTTGTTTAGGAAACAGAAAAAGTAAGTTAATTGGTGGGAATGGTCTGAAAGGTAAATACATAAAGGGAATTGAAGGATTTGCTTACATGGATGAAGGGGGAAAGCTAGATTTCTTTCCTTTTCTTCTCCTGAGAATTTTCTTATGGTGCTGACGAGAAATCTCAGTACAGACACAAGGAATGTGGTACTGGAACTTACATAAAACAGTGAGGAAGACGTGTTAAAGTCCAGAGCAAGACAAGGAAGATCATCAATGCAGATGCTACCAGAGTTTTTCTAACCTGAAGTTCAGGAGATAAGCATGCAAAAGACTTCCTCTAATTCAACTCAGAGATATGACATAAGGCTGGCGAGGTAGCTTAATGGTAGCTTTCTTGAATAGCATGTGTTAGGCTCTAGGCTCAAGCTTCAATACTGAAAAATACAAACAAGCAAGTCTAAATCTAAAATGTAGTGCTACAGAAAAGATATATACTCCTATAAACATTCAGTATTGATATAACTACACTTTTTCACAAATAATAAGTATTACTTGACATATGTGACATTCTGGCACAATGGACACGGCAATGAACAAAACCTCTGTCTTTACTTTGGTCTGTCTTCAAGAACTAGACAGTTAACATTAATAAACAACTGGGAGGATGGCAGTAAACAGAGGGGAAATAAACCTTCTTGAGAACTTCAGTTTGAATAAACACACACACACATACACATACATACACACACAGAGCAGTTATAGGATTTAAAGTATTTCAGAAACAACAACAAATAAGATACTTCTTGCAGTTACTCTTCGTGTTGGTGATATGACACCAGGACCCACAGACACACAAACACACATACATGCACATATATACACACACATACACACAAACACATAAACGCACATACAAACACATGACTACATAAATCAAGAAGGAGAATGGGATTTTATTCTTGTTATCATGATTAGTTATATTTCACCAGTATGTCAGGAGAGTTCATATCAACATCATTAGTCCAGGAAATTAGCCACACCATATCTACCCAAAGAGCTGAGTAAGAGAGAGACATTCATTATTGCTTGCCAGCTTGCCCTTATGCACCAAACTACTGAAACACAACTTTCTTCTCTACCTGCCTAGGGAACAATCCCACACACATTATGGGCTGGGCCTGCACATGTTAATTAGATAATTTTCCATGTCTGCTCTGGGCTTGCCTTAACTAAACAACTCTTCACAGATGTACACAAAGGCTAAGCTTTCAAATGTCAAGTCGATAGCTATATCTCACTGGCACAATACATGAACTTGAAAACGCATCAATAAAAATGGAAAGTACTTAAATACTTAAACACTTAAAAATACAATGAAACTAAATGGCCAAAAGTTCTCACTTATGGGTAAGAGTCACATATGTAAAATTTGAACCTCTAAAAGGAAGAAGAAAAATTAAGGAAAAAATATGATTAAAAAATAAATCATAATCAATAATCAAATCTGGCAAAAACTTAAATCACCGATTTAAAAAATTCAGTAGACTAGGCAGAATATATTAAGAGAAAATTATAGTTTAAAGTATTCATCTGGGAGGAAGTATCTAAAATACTTTACCTAGCAAGAAATAGTAAAAGAGGATGTAGGAAATATATTTACATATTAATGATAGCTGAGGGAACTATAATAATCCACACCATTCTAAATACTGGAAAAAGTTCTTAGAGATACAAAACAGATGCATGTATGAAAGAAGATATGAATATAGCATGAAGAAATAAATACAATTAGTGGAAATATGTGAATGCAATTAAAAGTATATAGTGTAATATTTTATCTTTAATACATTAAAATATATTAAAAGCCTAAGCAAAGGAATTTTGGGTCAAAGGTTTAAGCTGATGCACATAAATAATTAATCTCATGAAAAATGTTCACTATCCTTGAAATTGAAAATTAAATGCAAATTAAAGATAAGCAACTACTAGGGTGACTGAAATCACATAAATTCTGATAGTTTCAAATGTTGACAGTTATGATCTGTCATGAAGATGGTAACCAAGACTTTATCAGCAACATGCAGGCGAACTACAACAGACAACATGAATGACACTCTGGTTTTTGGCACTGAAAAGAAAAGAAAAAAAAAAACACTGATGACTTTCTTGCTTTTAAATCCAAAGCAGTAAGTTTTAAGAGAGTGGAGTACAAAAGAATGACACAATATGCAAGCTGGAGTTTTATTGATATCTTGAGCCCTGTGCTTCACTCACTAGCTGGGGCTTCTTTCTTCCCATGTCACCTGTTCTGCATCTGTTTATTTGGCATTACTATGGAACTGATTGAAGGGTCACATCTTTACTTCCCATAACACCCACTCTGAGACTCTAGCCTGCTTGGTTCTTAAATTACTAGATATTTCTGAGTATTTCTAATTAGATATTACTAATTAAATATTACTAATACACCATTTTGCATAGACCCCTGCTGTGGCAGAATGACCTGAGATCGGGAAAGCTTTGATAATATAACAGAGTTTTTCTCCAGACAAAGGTTTTCCTCCCAAATATTTAGTTCTGTCTTGTGGACTTTTATGAGGACATATAGGCTGGCAGCCCACATTTCTGAGCATCTACTAGTCAAAAAATGCTCTTGGAGAGCTTTATACCTTCCACTCAGCAGCTATAAGTGCTTATGGAAGAATGGGTATTCTAAGACTTGACAGGTGAGTTTGAGGGAGGGAAAGCAAGAGTGTAGAAGGGAATGAGCCACCTGATCACAGCGGGAGCAAGAGCAATGCTAACGGGAATCCCTGCATGTGAGTCTGGAGGCCCACTAAACACTGCCTGTCTTGGAACTGTGGACAGGCTTATCTCAGCAACTTCAGTAAATGTGAAGAACTTGCATAACGCAGCCACTGCCAGCCTGTCCTGGGAGGACCCGTGAGACTCAGCATCCATCTGAAGCATCTAACCTGTCATTTTCTCCTTTTGAGAAACCTCTGCAAGTTATATCATCCTCCAGTTTATCATTTGAAAATTGAGGGGAATAATGCCTGATTGTATGCTGATGAGAGGTAATGTGATGAGTCAGCCTAGAGTATGTCATTCTGATATTAGCCACACTCAAACTACCATTGGCCCTGTGGGTGGGGAGATGGATAAAACATGAAAGTGGCGGGGATATTTTCAAAGCATAGAAAAACCTACAGTATTCCTTAGGTGACTACTTTTATATCTGAGGACACAATAGGTATTGATTGCTGCAAAGGATGCAGTCCCTGCTCTTATGAGATTTATAAGGATATTAAAGAAACAAGATAAATAGCTATGCATGCAAACATCTCAGAAATATGTGTCTTGGGAGATGACTCAGTGAGTGATGTGTTTATTGTCACCTCATAAAAACCCAAGTACAGCTGTGAGTGTCTGCAAACCCAGTAGGTGGATACAGGTGGATCCTTAGCCAGGCAGTCTAGTCAATTATTGAGCTGTATCAAAAAATAATATGAACACCTACATGGAAAAGACACCCAACAGATAGAAGCTGACATCTGACCTCTAAATGCACATGCACACAGTCACACAGAGGTGAGGCCACCTGCACACATAGATCTGCACACATCCGCCACATAGACACACACACAGCCACACTTACACACAAATCAGCAATGCAAAGGCTAATGTCAAATATGCAGTATTTCTGGAGCTGTAGTTGACTAGAGGTTTAGGAGTCAAGTAGGAATACATGGAAGAAGCAACTCAGGTTTCTGAAAGAATCCTTTCATGCAGAGCAATGTGATCTTTTATTAGAGCAAGGAGATAGACGCCTTGCTATCAAAAGCAACAAGAACTAGTTGATCTCCTTCTGACATATACCTGCAGAGCACCTGGGACATTAGAAAGCTGGCAGGTTTGGACTTCCAGAACACAACTAACTCAGAGAACATATGGTCACAGAATCCAAGGGAAGACAAGGAGGGGCCCCCAGTGATCCAGTGCTGAAATCATACAGAGTTTAACATATTAGTCTTTCTGATAGATGGGGCTCAGCCCTTCCTGTACTATCCCAGTCAGTCCCTCCTACAAAGTTCCCACTTTCAAAGAGAGCATCTCCATACACAAAAGCATTGTCTTTCTCTACTAGTAATGAAGGACTGGCATTGCCAGCATCCTAAGCTCCTCATCAGTGAAATAAAGAAGATACCTAAAGGCAATGTCCCTCCAGACACCTTCACTTTGCCACTACATGTTAATTATTTTCCATTAAATTAACCACTGCACATTATTGAAATAACCCTGACTCCATGAAAAAAAAAAGAGAGACAAATAATTAGAAAAGTGCAAAGGAATTTGTTAAGGAGTGGGCATCAATGACTAGCACAGAACACAATTTCATACACTGAGGACTTTGGAGCCATAGCAAGGCACTTCTGAATCCTTTCTGGATAGAATGCTTACTCAGCAGAGAACACCAGCATGGAGGTCCCATGACAAGCAATGAACATATTGATGGCAAGGGGAAGCAATGGTGAGAAGCTGGCTGGATCCTCTGGCATAGCTCTTCCCTGCATCTCAGCGCCTGTGTTCAAGACTTAACGCCTGCCAGGTGCTTTCAGAGCTCATCACAAGCAAAGCGATACTTAAAATATGAGGTGTCACACTGAATGGTGAGCTTTGACCTCAGACCCAGGGAGTCTGTATTGAAACTCAGGGAACTGGAAACTCATTTGTTTGGTTTCTTCTAATTCACTGCTCATCATAAGAGGAGTAATCTGAACAAGAACTTTTCAGATTTTCACCCATGATTCAAATTGTGGTTCTTCTGGTTGAATGAACAAAGGTGCTGTGGGTGCCCTATGGTTTTAGAGGAAAGCAAATTAGGATCTGTCCTGTGTCTCAGTGGGGAAAGAGGAGCTTCCTCCTTCTGATCTTGGAAGGAAATTGGAAGTCATTTTCTTTCCCAGACAGCAACTCCAGTTTTATCTGGATTCTCCCACTCAGACAAATGTTCTTACAAGAAACCAAGGCAGTCCCAGGTTTCACACCATTAGCCTCTGACCCCTGAAGAACTTCCTCAAAGGGCGGCAGATTGTCCTGTCACATTTACAAAAGTTGATCATCCAGAGAAAATGACCAAGCCTGAAGAATAGGACTAGGCTTCATTAACTGAAAGTGCAGAACTTTTCTCTATTCAGTCAGGCTGTTGAAAGAAATAAAAAGAAAAAAAGACATGGAGGGGACGCACTACTTTGGGTTCAATGTTTCTTCACACCTAACACACCTCAAATAAATCTGAGCACCAACATATCTCCATTCACACTTAAGAAGGAAGGACTGCAATTGTATTTTGAAACAAACAAAAATTTTGATATGCGCCAAAGTCCCTTATAAATAGTTTTTATAATGTGACTAAGCACAAAATTAACTGAAACTATACTGAAACATGCCAAATGAAAATATACTTAAATGTCATTTAGATTTCTCCATTCCAAATGAATCACAAGACTGTTTCTGTCCTAGAAAATTTGTTTAGATGCAATACTATTCTTCTACTGTAATATCTGCTTATGTTTGTCAACTCAAAGTAGTTATTAAAGTTGTAACATTAAAAAAAGTCATATCAATTTAAACTTGATACCTTTAACCGTGATGAAAGTTTCAGAAGAAAAGGAGGTGAAGTGAACTCATCAGTCTCTCTGGGAACTAGCTGAAAATTAGAAACAAATAACCAGAAATTAGTTAATACAAGATAAGATGTACAAAATGAAACTCATTACAGCTAGAATCCTGGTGAGCGTGATAATGGTGGTTCACAATGTTTAACATTATCTCAGTTGGAACAAGCTTAGAATCATTCCAGTGGTGCTTTTGCTTGGAATCTGAACATACTACTTCTCTCACCAGTCCATTTAGTTGAAAGATTTAAAAGTGTTTTAATTCTGTAAATTCTGTCACCTTTCCTTTTATTCTAGAACAAAATCACTTTTATTAAAAAAAAAATCCCAGGGCCCAAAAAATCCAATGGAAAAAGAACAGTATCTTCAACAAACGGTGCTGGCTGAATTGGATCTCCACATGCAGAAGATTAAAACTGGACCCATACTTGTCACTATGTACAAGACTTAATTCCAAATGGATCAAGGACCTTGATATAAGGCCAGAGACTATAAAAACCATACGTGAAAGGGTAGGGAACTCCCTCGAGCTGATTGGGCTAGGCTAACAGTTCCTAAACAGACATCCAATAGCCCAGTCACTGCTACCAACTCTCAACAGTTGGGATCTGGTGAAATTAAAGAGCTTCTGTTCAGATAAAGAGATTGCAACACAAGCTCAAAGGCAACCCACAGAATGGGAGAAAATCTTCACTAACCACACATCGGATAGAACTCTGCTGTCCAGAGTGCACAGAGAACTTAGAAAACTAAACACCAAGGAAACCAATGGCCCAATTAAAAAATGCGCCCTGGAACTTAAAAGAAACTTTACCAGGGATGAAATTAAAATGTCTAACAAATATCTTAAAAAATGCTCCACTTCCTTAGCCATCAGGGAAATGCAAATCAAAACTTCCCTGAGATATCATCTCACCCCGGTCAGGATGGCAAAAATCCACAATACAAACAACAACAAATGCTAGAGAGGATATGGAGAGAGGGGAACTCTCCTACATTGCTGGTGGGAATGCAGGCTCATACAGCCACTCTGGCGAGCTGTCTGGAGATTCTTAAAGAAATTAAAGATTGAAATGCCATATGACTCTGCGATTCCACTTTTGGGAATAACCCCTCATACAGCAAAAATTCACCTGGATAGCACAAGCACGACCATGTTCATAGCAGTACTGTTTACAATAGCAAAGTCATGGAATCAGCCCAAATGTCCAACAGTTGGCGAGTGGATAAGGAAACGGTGGTACATCTATACAATGGAGTATTACTCAGCCATCAAAAATGATGAATTAATGCAATTTGCCAGGAAATGGATGGAATTAGAAACATTATATTGAGTGAAGTACCCCAGACACAGAAAACTAAGCACCTTATGTACTCCGTAATAGGTGGCTCCTAGTAGGAAACCCACTTAGAGACACTCAAAGATAAATCTCTGTAATAACTACAGTAATTGCAAAGATTATGAACAGGAGGGATGGGGAAGGAGGGACACACCAGTTACAAGGAGAGAGGGGACCATGTTACAACAGAGAAAATAGGCCTCCATCAAGGACTGCAAGTAAGTAAGGAGACATCTGGTTAAGTTCACAGACTTTCCTTCCTGATCATTTCCAACTGATGGGATATGATCTCACCAGAAGGGGAGGGCGTATAGCCTGGCAGATAGAAAGTAACCATTTTGCAAATGGGTGATTGACCCCTCCCTCACCGTGGTTTTTATTACATCTACCTTTGAATGTACTCTTATAACAAGACTCTAATTTAACAGTTTTTTATCTTTGGCCAGAGGGTGACATCCAATACCCATCAGGATGGAGTGAAGGGCATTGCAGGAGCAGCAAAACTGGAAAAAAAAATCAACAAACCATAATCCAGAACATCAGAGACTCTATATCAACCACCTGGAACTAGGGCACCCTAATCTCTCCCATCCTGAAGCTCAGGGAAATTTGCGGAAGAGGGGGTGGTAAGACTGTAAGAACACAAGGATGGAAGGAGTAATGATATGTGAGATACTCCACACAAGTTAGGGCCAAAGCAATCTTATTTGGATTTTAAATGCCCTGCGTAATGTCCAACACACTATTGACCCCACAAAGTCTAGCATTTGCTAAAGGCATTAGGTCCTTGGAGGCAAGGGATTGACAGCCTCAGTAGTGTTCCTATGCTTAAGGGGAGCATAGGAAAGGGTTCTGGGAAATGCCACTGGGTCCTTGCACCTCATCGGAGAGGAGGACCCAGAGGGGAGTTTGGCATGCACATTAAAGGATGCTCCAGGGATGGGAGGGGGAGGCACTGAGGGATGTGGAAGGAAGAGGGAGGGGAGGGGGGCGCAGGGGGATAAGGGGTTGGAGGGAGTGGGGGACCGGTGTACCTGTTAAGTTTGTATGAGTGGAAATAAAAAAATCAAAATTAAAAAAAAATCCCAGTGTAGCAATTGGATGATGACTCAGTATGTGTCTGTTTTTATAATATTTCATTGTTGTAATAAATACCTGACCTTAGTCATTCAGGAGGACAAGGTATTTATTCATGCTCATGATTCCAGGTTAAAGTTTGTCACAGTTTGCCTGTATCATTGACAAGAAATTCATAACCTAATGACTTAAGGGAACAGAAGGTTTTATTTTGGCTTACAGTTTCTTATCCAGCTTTTCAGGAGAGCACTCATCAGCAGGAAGAACCAAGGGAAATGGTCACAAAATATCCAGAGGGCTGCTCAGAGGACAAGTCTCTCTTGCTAGACCAGCATGTCTGGCCAAGTGTACAGAAGGTTGTCAAGCTTTGTAACCAGTTTGCTGTATCTTATTTCCCTTTCCAGGAGTTAATTGAAGGTTTTATAGTATCTATGAAGAATGCATACATATTATGCCTTAAAAAGACAATGTTAACCAAGGGTCTGGACAAGACATCGGCCTTCTCAAAAAGTGACTAGAATGTAAATCACTAACCAGACTAATATATAGCCAACATATTACAATATAGATTGATATGAAAAAATGATGATAAAGTTAAAGAAAATTAGAAAATATAACAAATATAAAAAGGTAATATACATTTTTGAAAAAATTATTAGCTAAGGGAGCTAGGCCTGTTAACAGCTGTAATTAGCAGCCATGATTTTAATACAGCATAGCAAGACCTAACTACTGATTTAGGAAAATATTAGCAAACACAAGGAACGTAAGGATTTGATTTGATGGAGAAAGGTCATTGATCTGTTCCTCTCAGAATGATATTCCATCACGCAAGCTGCACCAGTGTGTCAAAAGACTTTCAAAATGAAGACTGATGTTTTTTGGCTACTGACTTTCTCTTTGGGAAAAAGTCAAGTATTTTCAAGGAGTTTGCTGTCCAACAGCTTCACATGAACAATAAAGATTCACTTTATTCCTCACTTTTCACAACTGATGTAACAGTTACTCTTTACTATTGCTGTGAGAGAGCACCCAAAGTCAAGTAACTTAAAGGAAAAAGGGAGATTTATTCAGCTTACAGTTCCAGAGGGGAGAAACAATCTTTCAAAGCAGAGGTGGCATGAATGGTTGGCCAAAGTTGGAGGAGGTGAATTCACTGTGGACATCTTGGAAGCTGAGAGCTGCAAGTCTGCTTGCTGCAAAAGGCTGACTTCACCTGGAGATAGGGTGGTACTAATCCACCTCAAGGCCCACCTGTTGTGACTGCCTTCCTCCAGCAAGGCTCTACCTCTTAAGGTGACTAACTTTACCAAACACATGAGATTGTGGGGGACATTTCAAACCATAACAACTGATGAAGAAAATTAAGACTGAAAGGCTTATCTTAAACTAATGTCATATAGCTACAATATGCTTAATTTGGTTGCTAGGAATTTGATGATCTTGGACTTGAATTTTCTACCCATTTGACTTCATTTCCTACTTAAGCTTAAACCTACTTGTCAAGTGTTGCAGTTCATCTGCATAGTTGCTGATAAATGGCCATCACACAGCTTAAGGGAACAAGGAGTTTACTTTTTTATGACAGTCCAGTTACAGTTCTCAGTCCATCTTGAGGGGAAAGCACGCACCAACACCAGGACCAAGGGAACTGGCCACACCATCACTGCATAACAGCTGAGAGAGATGGACAATCCTTACTTGCCAGACTAGCATGTCTGGCTAAGTGAACAGAAAGATGCTAACTCTCTCAACCAGCTCTCTGTGATTTATCCAGGGCCTAATCTCACCCACCATGGGCTGGGCCTTTCCCATCAACTAGACAATCTCCTTCAGGTTTGCTCTGGGCTTAACTCAACCATCAACTCTCTACAACTGTGCCCAGAGCTCAAACCCTCAACAGTCACCTGTACTTAACAATTACAGGGGACAAACATAAAAGCAGTTGACACCTGTGCTTAACTATGACATCAAGAAACTTTAATTAAATCATAAAGGAATGGAGGAGCATTGGGTGCTAGAGAAGACAGTAAGAGATTTTAAGAGGGAATCATGAGGGTACCTGCAATAGTGTTTGTAACATGTGTCTATGTATGTATGTGTGCATGTGTAAAAACATCTTTGACCTAGTACTGAACAAAATGCTCTTAGTTACAAATGATACTTTCTTTCCTCACAGAATAGTCTCAAACTAGATGTTGGAAAGAAATTGTTTTCCTTCCAAGCCACTCTCCTATAACTAGATCAAAATTTTTTTCTAAGGGAACACCTTGTCTCCCAGTTCTCTGTCATAGAAAGTGTGGCAATTGGAGTAGCATCATCCCTAAGACACAATGAATCAGGCTGACTCCTCAAAGCATCTACTTGGAGGTATAAGGAGCAACTTCTTTAAGTGAAGCTAGATGGAGAATCAGTCATTCTGGGATGATATGGAAAAGGGGAGGAGAAATACATAAATATACCTAAATTCATACATTAAATGAGTCTCATCACTGTCACCTTCATTAAGGAAAGAATCTTCCTGTGACAGCTCCACACTCCCAGTACCTGATCATATAACTTCCCTTGTACTTCCATGAGTCACTCTTTCAAATATAGCTAAGTACATCTTGATCAAGCCATGGTTTCCAGGACAGCATACAGGGAAAAGGAAAGCTTTGGGGTTTTAAATCTTTAATTTCTATTGTTCTCTCCTGGGTAACTGTGATAATTCCACAAATAATGAAATGCTCTAGCAAATGCATTGGCAAGTAAACATAAAAACGAGGAAAACAAGAATTCATGAATAGAAGTAAGTAGCTGCGCTTGTGATGGCCACTTTCTTTCAATGACTACCACTATGATGTTGCCGCAGACCAGAGTCGTGGCCTCGAGACCAGGGCTCCCCAGGACTGGGCGGAGAACAGAACACACACAGCTCCCTCTCGTCCGAGTGTATCCTGAACCCGTTTATTGAAACTTTCATGGCAACTTTTATACAGAAAATTTTGGGGTAAAGAATGTTGCACCTACAACAGACATATAATTTTTTAGTCAGCAAAAATCACCTTCAGGGTGGACATTTTTTCAAGAACCTAACCCATTGCTTCAGGGCAAAGGCACTTAACAGAAACATTCTCTCAGTATTTCCAAACTTATCTAATCTATAATGCTTCACCGGATAGCTATGGGGCTGAGCCCACATTTTAACTGCTTTTTTAAATACAGAGGCAGAATGATCTCCTATTGATTTTAGCAAGGAACATATTTTACAATTAACTATAGGAGTCCCCAACACCCCATAAGTCCCAGCATGAGCTTTTGCTGTGGTCCTCTCCAGGTTGATACTCTCAGTCAGGCAGGTCGACATAGGCACTAGGCATGGCAGCAAGTTCTAACTTGGGAAGATGTATGCAGCTCATGTAGTCTCTACTATCCAAGCTTAAATCACATCTCTAAGGGGGGGCCTTGACTTGGATACTCAAGGCCCATAAGTTATAGCTGGTTCTGTCGATGGAACACTGAGGTATGCACTGAAGAAAACACTTAAGCAATATAATTATTAAAAGAATAACTTCTATAATAGCATCCTTCTATTCCTTTAATAGTAAGGTTGCTTATGTCTTCCTTTGAGGAATTCCAGAAGTGTATTGCCATCATTTAGATGACCCATCTGTGAACCATGCATACTCCAAACCTGGGGTCCAGTCAGGCCCCATATGCCGAGGGTATCTCTTTCGAGGGTGTCTCTTTCCGGGCGGAGGCGATCATTGGTGGGAGTGCACTCAGATGGTCCATCTCTGTGATTTCTCATAAGAGTGCTGTTTGGGGTAGGAAAGACACGGCCCCCTTTGCTTCTAACATGGATTCTCCCAGTTTGGATTGCAAATACCATCTCCAGGGGCAGTCTTGGCATCTAGACTTTCTGGCATGATGGTCTCTTCCTTGGCCTTCAGCCAGGGTAAGAGGGTATCACAGTTTCTTTTAAGGTTCTGGTGGACTGAGAGCATAGTCTTGTACTTCTGGAATTTCTGAGTTAGTACGTAGGTGGGAATTTTACCCACCTATGTTTTAAGACTCTAGAAGTTATTCTCTAATTTCCTTAAAATCAGTGCACACATTCTGATTAACAAGTCTACTTATTGTAAATGACTAGACATGAAATTTCTATTTAATATTTGACTGAAACTTAAAAAGCAGGCTTCTTCTCTAGAACAGAGAGCAGGAAGCTAGTTCCAAAAAACCCTAAGAAAGGGCACTCCTGAATCCCAGAAGAATTCTTCCTGCCAGAGGCAAAACTTGAATTATCCCAAACAAAACCTAGGTAAAAATGCTTAGCACCTGTCCATGGACTTTATTTTGACATACCGAGAAATTCCTAGCACTTGCCCATGGGATTACTGTGACCTTCCCAGGGAACAGGCTTTAGGCCTGAACTGGGAAGAAACACCAAGACCTGACAATTCCCATATTTTTCCTTATTTCTCTAAAATAAAGCCATGTCCTTATCCCAAAACATGTTACTTTGAATCCACCTTTTCCAAACTGAGACATATTCTACCAGATTAGTTGGATAGGAGCGCGGCATGATGTAAAAACAATTACACCAAAATTTGCAAATTTTTTTTTATTCAATTGTAGGTGTATGCATGTGTACACGTGTGTGTATGTATGTGTGTGTGTAGAACCACGGACAAATTTGGGAACCACCATGGACTGCATCCACCTCCTCCTTGTTTGCTCTGCCCTGGGATTCACAGGCTCCGCCCTACCAGGACCAGAAGCGCAGGCCGCCCCTGCTTCTGCCTGGCATCTCTATACGTGAGGGCTAGGACCCAAACTCAGGACCTTCTACCTGCAAGGCAGAAGCTTAACCCCTTAGCCACCTCTCCAGCCCCCAATTACACCAAAATTAGACACCAGGCTTTTCGTATATCTAGTTTCTACAAATGCAGTTCAGCTTTCCATTTTGTGATAGGTCATATATCCTTCAGTTGCCAATGAATTCATTCCAATTTATGCACAAAGTCTCCATCTGTCCATCCAGCCTCTGCTCATATTTCATTTTGATGAGCACCTCTTCCCTCCTCCACAATCCCCTCTATTTCCTTCTCTCTGCTTCCCCACATTGACTTCCGGTGGTCACTTCAGCACCTTTGACCACTGACAGCCAACTAATCATGCCCATGTCTTTGCTGCCGGCCTGCCGGCCTTTGAGGGGAACATTATGTCACGGTGACATTGACTTCCTCAGATGTTCACAAGTCAATCTGGAAACTTAGACCATAAATTGAAAACATATTTCAGCAGAAATGAGAAGCAGGCTTTCCTATGCATGCCGTGCTTGTTTGAACCATGCTAGGTGGTGCCATTATACAAAAAAAGAAAAACAAATGAGGTTAGCCTTCTTTCCAAGGCCATGACCTAATCCTTCCTTTGGGGGGCTTCAATCATTTCCTCCCTTATCCTAAGTAGTACCAGCCTAGACTGGGTAGACTAAGGCTTCTAAAATATGAGAAAATATGTCACAGAAGGAGAGAGAGAGAGAGGAGCCCTTATTTTAAAAATGTTGCATACAAAGTTTCTTCCCAGTTCCAGCTTGTGCACTCACAATCAGAACCTCTGACATCTCTAGCTGAAATATTGCACTTCCGATGTTCCAATACTTGCCACAAGGATTGAGAAGTTCAAGCTGACTTTTCCTCTCCCATCCTCTTATTACTACAATTTATGGGTTTCTTCATCTGTGAAGAAGGTTTCTGCTAGAAAAACTTCCCTTCTAAAACATTTTGATACAAATCTCTATATTTAAAAAAAATTGCAGTCTTCAGCTTTCCTTACCATAAGGTTTACAGAACAAATAGAAAATCGTGATGGTGATAAGTTTTAAAACAGTGAATGAAATACCAAGAGAACATTCATCTGTTCTACCTGCCAGTCCTCCCTGTGTGAGTCATTATGAACTAATTCCTAGCTGGAGACATGGCTGATTGGTGGGGCTGAAGCCTAAAAGCAGGATCCCCTGTCCCTGATCTATAAACAAAGTACAGAAAAACTGGTTTAAAACAGCACATTAGTTACATTAGTCACCACGATTCTCATCTAAAAATGGAGCTATTGAGGGGTTAAGCATCACATGTAATGAGAATGGTTAATAAAGGTAACTATTGAACTATGTCTATAATTGGGAAGCATTTTTTGGTGTTTTCAATAAAGTAACATAAAAGTAACAGTTACTTTTATTGCTAGTGTGATCAAATATCTGGCAAACAGCTTGAGAGAGGAGAAGTTTGTTAGGCTCTAGGTTGGAGAGAATATATCCATCTTGTCAGGGAGAGCTTGGCAGCAGAAGCCGCTGCCCTGACGACAGGAGGCTGAGCATTTTCATTCTCATCATAGCAGACCAGGGAGCAAGGAGAAAACAGGAACCAGGTCTAGACTGGAAAGCTCAATGCTTCAATCCAGTTAGCTCAGCTAGGCTGCTTCTTCCAATTTCCACAACTTCTCTAAGCAGTGCCACCCATTGGGGCCCTAGTTGTCAAACATGAGGCTGAGAACATTTCACATCTAAACCACATCTTCGTCATCAAAAAGAGTTTAGGGTTGGGGATATGGATAAAGTGTTCACTGCATAAGCCTCAGGAAAGGAGTTCAATTTTTCAAACACACATAAAACCCTGGCAGGGTCACCCCAGCATGCAGGAAGTAGACACGGGGGTCTCTAGGCTCCATTTTTTGTGGTCACGTGGGGACCAATGATGAGAGTGTTGATGTCATGTTCAGGCAAAGCCTCCATGTTCACCATGGACAACATTGACGCCCTTATCAGGAAGCAGAAGAGATGAGTCTGACTAGTTTATAAAAGGTTTTGATAAGCAAGTAAAGGGAAACAGAAGCCAAAGCTCTTTCACTGAAATGAAAAGAAGCAATGTGTTTAGTGAGCGCATAGCACTTTTTCTGTCTTCAGGAGAAAATTATACTTCAGGAGCAAATTATACATAAGAATCAAGAGATATCTATGCTGTCTGAGATATTATAAGGAGAAAATAATTGAATATTATGTTTGTAGTTCCTTGTCATCATTAATAAAAAGAAATGATGCATAGGAAAGGGTAAGAAGGGACTCACTGCACAAATATGAGAACTTGAGCTCAAATCCTTAGAATTCATGTAAAAAATCCCTGCATGAGCTTACGTGATTATCTAATCCCAGAGTTGTGGGGAATGGAAACAGGAGGATTGCTCACATCCAGTCTAATTCTAGGTTTAGTGGCAGATCTTGAATAAATAAGAAGAAGGGAGGCAGAGCAGATGGAGTGGAGTCCTCCTCAGTCCTCTGTTATATGGGAGCACACTTGCAAACACACACATGCATGTACACCCATGCACATTCACACACACACACACGCACGCACACGCACACACACACACACACACACAAAATACAAACACACAGAGAAAAAAATAAGTAATGGTCTTTGAGCAGATTCATTTGGAACAGGATAAAAAATGTTGCTGAGAGGAAACTCTTAGATCTGTGTTGTAATTATTCATCTTGAAAGTAGAAACACTAAAGCTTTAAGGCTGTAGATCATTTCTGATTTTTTTAATATCTTTTTTATTTTTTTAATTTTTATTCAATTGTACGTGTATGTGTGTGTATGTATGTGTGTGTGTGTGTGTGTGTGTGTGTGTGTGTGTATGTGTGTGTGTGTAGAACCTCTCCAGCCCCATTTCTGATTTTTAAGAAGCATGAAGTTAAACCTGAGGACAGACTTTGCTGTGGCTGGGAGACTAGAAAAGAACTTGTATATCCCTCCAGACAGGAACCTTTCTCAGACATGGAACCTGAGGATCAAAAAAGGTAAGCAAAGTCCAAAACTGTGGGACCACTAGTCACCCATATACTAACTCATCTGATGCCTTGGTGAAAATTTAAAAGAGAGTGAGAATTAGGTTTATATGGCAACTTGACTAAGCTAAGGGATGCCCAAAATACTATCATAATGTTTTTTCTGGATCTATCTGAGGATGTTCTAGCATTGAGCATCTGAATCAACTGAATAAGGAAGACTCATCCTTAGCAATCTTGATGGAATGTCATCTAATCTTTGAGGACCCAGAACAAAAGCTCTCTCTCTCTCTCTCTCTCTCTCTCTCTCTCTCTCTCTCTCTCTCTCTCTCTCTCTCTCCCTCTTTCTCACTGTTATTTTCACTCTTATGTCTCTTGATCTAGGATTTTTAGAATATGACATTTACTAGTACACTTCATCACCAAGACTTTGCCCTCTCGCTATCAGATCCTCAGCCTTTAAGCTTTTAGAGACCAAAGGAATTAAACTGTTGGTTTTGAAGATTTGAAGGATCTCTATATAGACCAACATCATGAAACTTCTCAGTTTCCATTTTTACATGACCAAATTTCCATTGAAAAATTTACAGAGAACTCAATCCTAAAGAGAACATTTCTATCACCCTCCCCCCTAAAGTCCAGGGAGTATCACAGAAGAGGGGTAAGGAATGCTATGAGATACTGATTTCTGGTCATAGATATGGCAGTGGCAATCATGAACTCACAGTAACCATGGCTACTTGGTTACTTGCACAACACACACATACACACACACCCCACACACACACAGAAGGAAACTAGTTGAGGAAAAGATGGACAGAAGAATGAGGAGGCTAAGAAATGGCAATGAGGGTGAATATAATCATGAGACATACACATGCATGGAATTATCACAAATGAGAAATTCTGAGAAAGAGGGAGAGAGGAAGGGTAGATAAAGAAGGAAAAGGAGGACAATGGTATGAGCAGTGGGAAAACACAGGAGAAAGAAAGAAAGGGAAGGGAAGGGGAGAGGAGGGAAAGGGAGAGGAGGGAGGGAAAGAGAGGGGAAGAAGGAAGGGGAGAGGAAGGAAGAGATAGTTAAAGGTCTAATTTGAATTTTACTATTTGCTTTTTTGTTGTTTTATTTTTTATAATTCTCTCTCTCTCTCTCTCTCTCTCTCTCTCTCTCTCTCTCTTTCTGCTTTGTCTCCTGCCTCTTTTTCTCCAATACAGAAAATAAATTAATTAAAAAAAAAAGAATCTGTGAATAACTTACAGAAAGAAACAATCTTTGCCAGACCTGAATCTGCTGGTGTCTTGATCTTACCTTTTCCAACTTCCTTAACAATGAGAAATAAATTTTTCTCGTGTTTTGGGGATATAGAGTATCTAGTATTTTATAAAAATGTAAACAGGCTAAGAACTAAATTAAAGTCCTCCCAGGTAAATGCATCACAGTGGCTATATTTTACCAAATTATGGCTCTGAGCCAATTAGGGGGATGTTGCAGTCCGCCTGTATGATTGCTGATAAATGACCACACGACTTAAGGGAACAAGGAGTTTACTTTCTTACCACAGTCTGGTTACAGTTCTCAGTCCAGCTTGATGGGAGAGCATGCACCAACACCAAGGCCAAGGGAACTGGCCACACCATCACTGCATAATGGCTAAGAGATGGACAATCCTTACTTTTGCCAGACCAGCATGTCTGGCCAAGTATACAGAAGGATGCCAACTCTCTCAACCAGCTCTCTGTGATTTATCCAGGGCCTAATCCCACCCACCATGGGCTGGGTCTTTCCCATCAGCTAGACAATCTCCTTCAGGTTTGCTCTGGGCTTAACTCAACCATCAACTCTCTACAACTGTGCCCAGAGCTCAAATCCTCAACAGTCACCTGTACTTAACAATGACAGGGGACAAACGTAAAAGCAGTTCCTCTTAAACAAAAAAGTTAGGGCTACACTCAAATCCCCACCTATTTCTGGGCTTGACACTCTTGCTTAATGAATATCATGTTGAAACAAATGAGGTAAGTCTGCAAGCATCCAGAGGCAACACCTAGCAGAACATGACTTCAATTTAGTGTATTCAGAGCATTTGAGCTTACCAACTGGAACCACACTTTTTGATATGACAGATTTTCATGTTGAGAGTTCTTGGGTTATAATTACAATGAAAATCTGTGGACTTTCTATCCAAAGCTATTCTGGATTCCTCCCGGGGTCCTGGGATCCTGAGAGGTGGTATTAAGGTTAGGACAGCAAAACCCATCTGGGGACTGAAGAGATGGCTCAGCGGTTAAGACTCTGTATTGCAAGCAGAAGGTCCCGAGTTTGGATGCATGTCCCATATAAAAAATACCAGGCTGCCCGAGGGATCAGCAGAGCCTGTGGGCCAGATCCGCACTGCGCCGCCCAGATCCCCCCTCCTCTTCCTCGTGCTGGATACGGGGCTCTCCTGGCCCTGGCTGGCCACCTCGGCTCCTCATCTCATTCCTTGGTATTTCCTGTTGCTGCCAGGGCTGGAGAGATGCTCGGCTGCTCAAGCTCCAGGACCACACAGAAGAGCCGGGGGACCCGCAGACAAGCTAAGCGCGTGGCTCAGGCCTCCCGCTCCTCCTGGACTTCATGCCGAGGCTATGCTGACCCATTGCCGCCGCCACCGACGGCTTCATTCGACCGAAAGAACCTGAAACAGGCAGAGCAGGCGGAGGACCCTCCAGGCCGCCCCTGAGCAGCATGTGGAAACTTCTGGAAGACTGCCCGCCTCTTCCGCTGCACGGTCCACATGCAAGGGCTTTGGGGAGCGTGGTTTCACATGGCCTAGGCCGGCCTTGAATCACCCAGTAGATGAGGGTGACCTTGAACTCCTGGCTCCCCTGCCCCTCCCCCAGTGCTGGATGGTAGGCATGTGTCCCCACCCCTGATTTATGTGGTACTGGAGATCGAACCAGGGCCCTGAGAATGTACCAGCACTCTGCCCACCAAGCTGTTCCCCGGCCCTGCGGACTGAAGCACAAGTGTGTGCCAGCGTCTCAGCCTTTGCCCAGGCAGAGTTCAGCGGGATTCACAGAGGAGCCAGGACACACCCCCCTCCGACCCCTGTCCTCAGCCTGTTCTCTCCGCCTCTTCTTCTTCCTCTCCTCCTCTTTCTTTTCCTCTTCCTCCTCCTCTTCGACCCCATCTCTGTCTCCCTCTGCCATACCCCCCATGTGACCCCCAAACACTGCTTTGGGTTGGGAATCCCCCTTTAAGCCCAGGTTTCCATCGGTTTCCACCGGGGCTTTTCCACGCGCCATGGGGGCCTCTGCGCTGGGCCTTCCAGGTCTCAGTCCAGAGCTGGTGCGGTCTGGTGGGCTTTACTCCATGGGCTCAAGTCTGGCCTGACCGCCCCAGTCTGTCCTCACAGCTAGTCACCAGGGCCTCAGAGCCTGTGGCCTGCTGACCATGCCCCTCATTTCCCATTCATTCTCCTCACTGTGATTTTTCTGGAACCTTCTGTTGCTCCCCAACGCCCATTATCTCTGCTGGTCCTCTGCCTCCAAGGGCTGGCAAGCAGAATCGCAGGTACCCCCAACCTGCCTGGTGCCTTATGCCCAGGGCCTTTGTACCTACCTCTCTCTGCCTGGCGCCTTATGCCCAGGTCCTTTGTACCCACCCCTCTCTGCCTGAGGCTCCTCACAACTCCTGCCCCTCCCTGAGCTTTAGGGTGCCCAGCCTCTTGGCCACACGGCATCTTTACCTTCAACGTTCATAGTTATCAGCTCTCCTTGCCCCCGCGCGGTCTGCTGTCTGTGGGTTGCACGCACCTTCCAGATCAAAGATCGTCAGATGCGCATCTCTCGCCAGTAGCCAGCCATTTAGCCACAGGACCTTTGCATGTGCTGTTGATCCCCGTGACCTCCTCCCGGGAACATGGGTGTTGGGTGGCTGAGCCCCACCCTCAGGCGCTGACTGGGGAAACTGGCAGGTCTGGAAAACTCCCAGAGCCAGGAGGGAAACGCAGGGGCAGTGACTGGCTGAGCCTGTGGCCGCTGAGGCTCCTCCAGGCCTGGGGTCTCCTCTCAGTCTTCCAGACCTGGGCTGCTCTGTGAAATGGGGAGGGGGGGGTGAAGAGATGCTGAGAGAAGGCTGGATTTCCTGGGAGTGGGAGGCGCTGACTCAATGCCTGCCCCCCCACTCCTCACCCCCGACCCGACCCCCCCCATTCATAGTCCCCAGAAACCAATCAGAGCCGCGACCCCAGCTGTGTGGCTCAAGGAGGCCCCAGATGCCCATCTGTGAACCACGTCCCCACCTGCCCCTGTGCCTGTGGTCTCCCTGCATCTGCTCTGGTGAGAACCACCGCACCTGGACCCCAGAGCCAGCCCCACAGGCCACGGACGCAGAGGGAGCCCGGCAGACAGTGCCTGGGACATTCTCTGCCACGAGGACAGACGCGGGGGCTGGCAGGAGCCGTTGAATGGTTCTCTGGTGCCCGTCCTAATCGAGTGAGAGGTCAGCACTGGCGCTGACCGAGGGTCCCATGTCTGTCTACCAGAGACCTTCGGGGACAGACCCACTCAGTGAGCCGCACTCGGGGCCTCCCCACACCCGCATCTCTGCACACTCGCTCCAAGCGCAGAGTCCTCCCTGTCCACCTGTGGGGAATGGACTGAGAGGAGAAGGTGCTAGAATAAATACCCCACGGAGCACACACGCCCGGTAGAAGCCCAAGCCGGGCAAACATGCAGGAAGTCAATGATTCTAAGTCTTCTTTTGGCAAAACGTTTTGGGAGGATGTTGCATAGCTCAGGCTGGCATTGACCTTCTGGCCCCGGATGTCCTGCCCACAAGGCGAGCACCCTGCTGACACCAACGCTCTCCTCTCTGGACTGTTTATTACTGTTGTTATTACTGTTACTATTTTATGGAGATTCCAGTCTCAGGTGAACACCGTAACCGCAGACAGGCCTCCATGCGCAACCCTGCAGCCTCGGCCTGGGGCTGGTCCGAGAGCCGCTGAGGAGGGGCACGCCCTGCGGCCATGCAGGGGTCTCCCGCTTGCTGGCCTGGTCCTGCAAGATTCGTCTGTAGGTCTGTAGAAAGAGCCCTGGGCAGGATGCCCCCCAAGCTGTGTGACCTGAGCCGAGAGAGGACCCTCCAGAAGCTTCCATGAGAAAGGACAGGTGCCCACCTACGTCACCTGCGACATGCTTCACACTGGGGAGAAAAGGGCCCCCTTCCGCTCAGCATCAGCCAAGATGTGTGCACACTGTGGCTCCCACCCGTTCCCCTGGGGGAGTCACAATCCCACCTTCTCTCTTTTTTAAAAATATTTATTTATTCATTAAAAAAAATGCCAGGCTGAAATGGCCTGCACTTCCAGCCCTGGTGGGCAGAGCCTGGGAAATTCCGAGTGAAGCAAAATGAAGGTACAAGCAATCTAGGATGATTCGCAAAGCCACCATTAGTCCTCCAGAAGGACACACAGTGCCCTTAGATGCACACACAAATTAATTAATTAATTGATTGATTGACTGATTGATTGATTGATTGATTGATTAAAGTTCAGAAACAACCCATCTGTAGTTCCCAGAACACAGCCAAGCAGCTGATCACCCTCAGCAAGTGCATCCTCTCTTCTCTCTCCACTCCTCACTGTGACAGTGTTGACGTCCATCTGGCCTTTGAAGGCAGCTCGCATCACTATGAGGAAAACTCGGGGCCTCAGCATGGTCATCTGCAACTGGACTTCCAGCCTGAACCTGACCCTCCCACCACATCTGAGGAGCAAATCCCCAGAACTGATGAGACAAACCGTGAAATAGATGCCAGATGTCCAGATGTCGGAGATCCCCCCTCTCCAAGTTCACAGACCCTGCTCAGCCTTCAGACACCTGCACCTTGGACGTCTTGGGCTTCCCTGAACTCCCACAATTCCACGTGGAAGTGTCCTCTGGGGATGAAAGTGCAGCCAGGCCAGACTTGCTCCTCCTGTTCTGCAGGCTGAGAAGCTTGGGGAGGCTTTAAAAAAAATATAGTCCTGCTAATCCCTGTGAACGCTGAGCATCATTGCTGCTTAGATTGTCAGAGAGGTCAGACAGAAACTCAGAGCAATCTCAGCGGGAGCTGGGACCCAAGGTCAGATGGTTCTGCCTTCTCCTGATGCCCTCTGCCTTACTCCATCCAGATTTTGCTCTGGACTGAAATTCAATCCTAGGCAATGTGTCTTACTTACTCTGCTCATTTGGCTTCTTTATGCGAAGAGAAAAATAATTTCATAAAGCCTTGCTTTATTTCGACCTTCAATCCATGCTCTAGCTGTGTTACTAACATAAGCATATTTTTAAACACTTAGAGTTTATATTGTTTTGTTTATGACTGTCATATCCTAAGATTGAGGTCTAATTTCTTTCTTTTGTTCTTTCTGGAAAGAGCAGGTCCAAAATCTGCAATACACAAGAGTACAGAGAGCTGAAAATTACCCACAAAATGTCAAACCACCCTTCGTCCTTCTCCCTGTCCCCCCCCCCCGCTCCTTTTCATTCCCGTCCCTTCTCCTCTTCTTCCCTCCTTCCTTTTCTCTTTTTTATCTTTTCTCTCCTCCCTCTACCAGTTTTCTTCTTTTAGAAATCTCTTTCACTCTTTTCTCTCTCCCTATTTCTCTTCTTCCGCCCTGTCTCCCTCTCTTTCTCACCCTTTCTCTCTCCTGCCTTGGCTTCTTAGGGGGCTACAGGCGACACCTCAATCACTCACACCAGCAACCTTCCTGGGTGCTGCTGAGAGCTCCAAGATTTTCAGACTGGAGATCTGACTGTTTTGCTTGGGGCTTGTGGGATCGCACCCCTCCACCCACTGAAGTCCCAAGTGAGTCAGTGAACTTTTCCAGCCAAGCACAGCCTAAACACACCCACTTGGCAGAGAGAAGGGGTGTTCCCCCAACTGAGTTTTCAGAGCAGCCTGGTCCCTCCCCTGACCCCAGGGAACAAAACTAGGAGAAGGTGGAGTCATTAATGCTCCAAAAGGACTCCTTACACACTCCTCCCTCCAGGAAAACCTAACAACGCAGGACTTAGGAAACGTGAGCGGGGTGCAGCACTGGCCTGTCCTTGTGTTTTCTCCTCTTGGGCCCGTGAGATTGCAAACCAAGCCAAGTGCTGTAGTACACCCGGATCCCTCTTCCTCCCAGTGACGCAGTCACAGCTGAGGCAGGGTGGGGGCAGCAGCTGCAAAAGGCCACACAGACAACACTCCGGGTATGGGTGTGGTGACAGGTGGCCTCAGTGCTGGAAAATGGAAAGGAGCACCCGCACTACCACACACAGAACACACACACACACACATGCAAACATGCACACGCACACCACATCAAACACACCCCACACAAACAACTCATATACACAAATTGTACACACAACACACAAATGCACACACACCACACAACTTCACACATGCACACATGCCACATACACCATGCCAAACACAAATACCATACACATACATACCACACATAAAACACATTCACACACACCACACACATACCACATAGCACATACATGTACACATACCACACCAAGCATACATACCATACACACACAAAATACATTCATACACACGACTTCACACATGCATACATACTACACATACCACATCAAACACATGCACACCCCATATATAATAGTCATTCATGCATATCATACACACTCATACACACATACCCCACACATAAAACACATTCACATATATCACACAACACACACATCACACAACACACACACATACCACACATAAAACACATCCACACACACATATTACACAACACGTACATACACACACACCATACATATCACACCAATCACACACATACCACATACACGGGCATACATGTTCACACACAGCACACACAAAACACACATGCTCACACATATCGCATACACATGTATAGACAACACACACATGTATGTACATATAATGAATACATGCACACAAATGTACATACATCACACATATAAACCACCTCCATACATAGATACACACACCTTTCATACACACATACCCCACACACTTATAGACAGACACACACATATACACACAACCCAAACACATAGACAGACAGACAGACAGACAGATAGACACACACACACACACACACACACACACACACACACACACACAAAACGTGATCTTTGCTGGCTCCCTTATTCCATCCACAAACATAGGTTGGGCCCAGGGCTGAGTGCTGGTGAAATCCCAGAGAATGAGGGCAAAGGAGGCAGTAAGATGCAGATGGGTAGACCAGCCTCTGTCTTCAGGGAGCACTCAGTGAGTCTGTGGGGTCTGGGACAGCTACCAGGGCTTCTCTTCATGCTAGGCAAACACTCTGCACTCTCCCCAGGAATATCCCAGCTCCTTTAGTTCTAATTAAGACAAACAAACAAACAAACAAACATGCATGGAGCAGTCTTTCTGGGATGGGGGTCTCTCCTTCATATTTCTTGTTGATTATAGTTGCATCCATAATTCTTTCTTTGAAGACTATTTTATTGATATTAGTGTTGGTTTAGCTACACTAAACCATAAATTAATTAAATTTGCACGATATATTTCTGGGTTCTGATATTTAGTAGTCTTCTAAATATTTTGCTTATTTTTGATTATGTGTGTATAAGAAAGAGGAAGAAAGAGAGAAAGAGAAGGGGGTCATGCTATGATGCACCTTTCAAAAATCAGTCTCTGCTTCCACTAGAGATTGGACTCAGGTTTGCAAACAGCCACCTTTCCTAATGGTCTATTTTGCCCATCCCAGAAGAATTTTTTAAATTATTTTATTTCTCTAACTTTGCAAGAATATTGAATACTCATCCCTGCTTCCCTCCATCCCCCTCCCCCATCACCTTCCCTTCCCACTCCCTCCCACCCTCTTATCTTTCTATGGACCCCAGGGTTCCTTCTACTCTTGTGGCATGTCTACTTTTGTGGGGGTTCAGGCTTCTTGTGGCATATAAAGTTGCCTCTCTTCAGGTCACCCCAATCTTATCTCCCTTGAATTCTTCTATAGTCTATGGGGGCATGTTGGTATTTAAGTCATTTTGCAGGTCTGGTGAGAAGTCTCACTGAAGTGAATTAGTGGATGCAGTAGTCATGCCTTGAATAGAATGTCTTGTCCAATGGTGAACCTTCCCATCTTTAGGTTCTTACAATCTTACCACCCCCTCTTCTCTGGGGTTCTCAAAGCCTTAGGATGGGGAAAGATTAGGTTGGCCTGACTCTGGGTGAACCTTGATAGTTGCTGGTACTCTTCATTATTTCTGGCCATTGCTGGTCACTTCACTGCTCTTCTGCTCCCTAGGCTGCATCTTGTCAGGGTGTTAAGATCCTCTACCTCTGTTACAGATGATTTCTAGGCTGAGTGTTAAGTGTTCTTCAAATCTATGGGATCCAACCAAGAGCTTTGTGCGTGCTAGGCAAGCACTTTCTCTTCTGTTTATAACATCATAGAGCATCTCCGTAAAGTTTATTTTAGTCACATCTAATAATTAAGCTATTTACAGAGCAGTTTGGTGTATTGTCTTCCTATTTATAGATTCATTGACTACTTTTCCCTGCTGATCTATTTCCTTCCCTTTTTTAAGGTTCTTCTCCAAGAGAACAATAACCAAGAAACACACCTCTCCCCAGAAGAATTTTTAACAAACAGGATTAAACATCATTCTAAAATCTAATCTTACTGTCTTTGCCTTATGAAATATTTAGTTTTTGAGATAATTAGTGATGTTTTTGTTGCTTTTTATTATTTTTTTCTCATCTATTCTTTGTAGTCGGAATAATTTTTTTGAAAATATAATCAATTTGGATGGGAATCTACAAGAAAAACCATTGCTTAACATAAGTGAGACTTTGCATTTAATACCCAGTACTAGAGAGAAAAAAGAAAAAAGAGAATTTGAAGTATTATTAGTCTTAGTGTGTATTCTTGGGTAGAATTCTTCTGTGCCAGGCATTTGGTGGTACATTCTTGTAATCTCAGCACCTGGATGGCTCACTCAGAAAGACCTCAAGTTTCAAGTGAGCCTGGACTACACAGACAGATCCTGTCTGGACTACACAGACAGATCCTGTCATAGACAGAAAATTATTGTTCTCCATTGTACTCTTATTCTTTTGAAAGCAGTCTGTCTTTTGTCTCTGGTACATTTCCACTATGATAGAATGTTCAATTATCCATTTCCCACCTGTTAGTTTATTAGATTATTTATTCTCTTGTTACTTTTATATCATCACCTTAGGAAGGAAAACATATACTTAATACAGTTTACCTCGGTTAAGTACTTTTCTCAAATCTCAGTCAAAGGAAGAATCCAAAATACTTCAACCTTGCTAATTTCATGTCCTCTTTATCTTTAGTCAGATAATTGCCAGATAATTGAATTCTGAATTGTACTTTAAATGCCAAAGGTCAAACACTTAATATTCAAAGTCAACATTTATTTATATTGTCTATGCAGGATTTCTTTATACTTTTCCTTCTGTTTATAACATCATAGAGTATCTCCTTAAAGTTTACTTTAGTCACATCTAATAATTAAGATGTTCACATTCTTTCATTCTAATCCTTCTTGTCTCATGTTACTGTTGTTTAATTTGTTCTGCCTTGATTTTCTAAATCCACAATTATTCATTGCATTTATTATTTTGAATAGTCACTGCTTGTTTATATCCATTCATGTGTTTATAACTTGATTTGCTTTGTACGCCTTCTATCATTTCATTTCTTCTTTCTGAAACACTTCCACTAGCAGATTTTTTGAAGTTTGGCTTTGTAGAGATATAAGTTATTCAAGGCTCCCATCAACAGTTTGATTTGTGTTTATACTGGTTTTAAAGAACCTTAGATTGTGCTATAGTTCCATGTAAAATGATTTTGTATCAAGTTGATGAGAGGTGAGTTATGATAGAATTTTCATTGTAAGTAGACTCAGAAACAGCATTAATTATTAATAGGACATTAATAAGGTATACCTTCCAGTACACCGGTGAGGAAGTAACCAGAAAGTTTTAACTGAGAGAGAAAGGACCACTCTGAAAATGATCAGAACCAACTCATCAAATGGAGTTCCAGTCTAAATAAAAGGAAAAAAGTAGATATTCACATGGGTTTGGTTTCCTGCGCCTCTACTCTGTTCTGGACCCAGAGCTACATCAAGATGTATGTGTCAGTTAGATACAATCATGACAAGTTGATAATTGAGAGCTGAGCAGCTTGGCGTGATTTCATTAAAATAGGGTCTGTGTAAGACCATGGGAGATTGCTTAATGATGTGGGAAGACCAAGCCCGTAATTCTTGGGGCCATTCCCTGGTCAGGTGGATAAGATGAAGAAACAACTACTTGGCAAGATACTAGATTGGCAAGTCAGAAATATGGGCCTCTCTCAGCAATTCCTGTGGATATACTGTGACAGTCCCCTCAGTTCGTGACATCCGTATGAACTCTCCTAACACGTTGAAGAGCTGCAACTAAAAGAAAAAAAGGTAAGTGAGAATAAACCCATGGTTTCCTTAACTTATTTTGACCCTGCATTCATTTAGCAATAGGAAGACAGAACTAGCACAATGTACTACATTCCTCTACACTGGACCAAATAAACCCTTCTACTGTTGTTGTGTGGCTTTTTGACAGGTATTTCATCACAGCAATGAGAAAACTAATATTTCTTTTGAATGATGTTGAAACATTAGCATGTCACCCATGGTTTGCATTTTCATTTCCATTCTATTATTTAAAATTCTGTTCTCGGTCTTACCGTTGTCTTTTTGTTCTGGTTGCTTTTAAGATCTTTGTGTTGGTTCTTCTATAGTTTTACTGAGAAATACATAATTGTGGATTTAGTTACATTATTGGTAAACTTGAAATATACTTTCTGAAGTTAAGTTTTTTTTAAAAGTATATCATTCAACAATAATCTCTTCAAATACTGTTTTCCCTACACATATTCACCAGGCTCCCTTCTGCTAACCTTCTCTATGTCATCTCAGTTACACACACATACTCCACAGATCCAAGCATCATCACTTTCATATTTTGTTTTTTTTTTCTTCGATGATCTATAGAAAACTCACCTGCTTTAATTCATGAGTTTCCTACTTCTCTCTTCAGCAATGTCTCTCCTAGGAGTGAGATGAGATTTTTTAAAATGAAAAATCCCATTGGTAAAATATTCAATTAATGTTATGATGGCAATCATAGAATCAGTTCCTCTTTCATCTGCTTTTTTTTTTTTTCCTAGTAAGAATCCTGGGCAGTGGGTCAGGCTGCAAAAACACAAAAATGAAGCAATTAAATAAAAACAAAACAAAAGCTCCAGCCTTTCACATAAATACTCAGTTTTGGCTGAGAAGATAAACACAGTCTGTTGATCACTTTTCAGAAGCCATAGCATGATACAATAAGATTCTTACGACTTAGTAAAATTGATGTATTGGCTACAGAATGCAATTTGGATAGCATTTCTGTGAGAGAAATAAGTTTATATTATTCTGACAGTGCTTTGTTGTTTTGAGTGTGCAGGTTCTTTATGATAACAAAACCAATCTAATTATATTACATTCAAACCCTGTAAAAGAAATTCTGTGCCCTCATCTAATGGGACCATCTTGGCAGAGCCTGATGATGTCAACATGATCCTCAGTCTCTGGACAATTCTCTGAGGCTAGAACTGACTCTGGAGTCCCTTGAGAGTATACTTCCTAAATGGTCAATGCTTCTTTTCCTTTTGTTCTCCCTTTTACTGGGTCAATTCATGGTTATAAAGATAGATCCTGCTTTTATTTTGCCTATAAGCTGTATTTTATCTTTTAGAGGAACTGATACAAGCAAGTGATAAGAGTACAATATATTTTTATCTCATGTTTGTTGTGGGAACCTCAATTACACAATCCTTCCTCCAAGTCTTTGTCAGCTAGGCAACTGTCAACTTGAATTGAGATAAGAACCTAGGATAATCTTAGCCTAGAATCAAATTCTCATTGAATGCATGTTATCAATTTTTTTCCTTTTTAAAAAAGACATAGTCCTTGTTTCCTTTTAACCATTTCTTATTCTTTTCTTTTTCAAGTATTAGTTTTTGATAACACTAAGAAGAATATTTCCTCTTTCAAATGACTTGTGAAGGTATGTATTTGGTTTTAAAGTTGCTGCCATTTTCCTATCAAATTTTCCTTGTGGTTTCACACCTTAAGGCAAAGTATCACCTTTTTGATAAAAGTTTCTGGCATACTTCTTGTCAAGATTCAGGGGTTTTTGTTTTGTTTTGTTGTGTGTGTGTGTGTGTGTGTGTGTGTGTGTGTGTATGTTTTGCATGCAGTTAATGTATTTCTGTACAAAATTGGACTTGAGTGTGTGTGCCTGTAAAGGCCCATGGGTGACATCTGGAATCATCCTAGATTGCTCTTCATCATTATTGCTTAGCTCTGGAGTTTCCCAGGCTCTGCTTCCAGAGTTGGAATTTTTCACATTTCACCATATCCACCCATAATTTTACATGGGTATTTTTACAAGTTTATATTATTCTGCAATCAACCAGATTCTAACTCAGAACCTTTTACTTATGAGACGAAGGCTTTAGTCCCTGAGAAATCTCCCCAGCCTCCAAGATTTAATTTTAAACAAAACATTTCTAGTCAACGTGCAAACACCAAGCAAGACCCAATTTTTTTTTTTTTTTTTACAGAAGTGATGAGCTCACTAATAGAATTTGCTTTACTGCTAAAGGGCTCCGAGTATCAGTACTGGTGAATGCACATAAAACATTCTGGTTTCCTTAGTATTGATGTTCCTCTCAGCTTCTCCCTTGCCAGAACATAGCTTTGCAAAAATCCTTCAAAGTCAAGACAGAAGGAGCAATCTAGAAGAATTTGAGCCAGCTGTGAAAGGAAAAGATCAGTTCAGCTGCACCTGTTTTCAAATAACTGAGGAGATATTTTTCAGAGCATGAAGTAAAACTCCCGGCTCTGTGTGACCTGTGTGACCAAGGGTAAAGCAACCTCAGGGTCATTAGTCCAGGTAAGTAGACTCCTATCCAGCCATTCTATTTCTGCATGATTCTACCCCCACTGCATGTGGTCTAAAGGCACAAAACGTCTTGTGTGCCTGAGAGAAGCAGCTATTCAGGTGCTAACATGCAAGTGCTAGGAAATCCATAGCACTTACACTGGTGGCTCAGAATTTGATTTCATGTACTTGTTTATTTATTTGATTAGAAAGATCTGATCTGCAAACTGAGACCACAGATGCCACCACCAGTTACTTTCTGTTGTTTATATTGTAAGAAAACACAGGTGTCTGTGTATCAGAAAAGAATCCAATGTTTTTTCCTAGTGGCTTTCCTTGGAATTCTCATAGACTTTCAAGACTGTCCAAATATGGGATCAATCAGGCTTCTACACCCACATGAAGTCAACATAGAAACTCGCAAATCCATGGCTGCTAATTAATCTTAATATTTTGCAATAGCTGGGTTGAAAAATAAGGATGCAGACTGGGTCACCCCCTGACCTAGATCTCTGAGCTCAGTGTCATGCCCTTTAAGGGAAATTCCACTTTCAATGCCAACCACATTGGATATATGTTTCCAAGATAGCCCCATGTTATAGTTTAGATGCAGGTGTCAACCTGACATTGAGGATTCGAGTTCTGGTTACAGTAATTGAGTTAAGCCCCAAGCAAGCCTCAAGGAGATTGATTGATGAGAAGACACAACCCAAACTGGGTATCCAGTCTCTGAGCAGGTGAACAAGATGGATAGAACTGGGTAAAGAAGTTGGCATCCTTCTGTACTTAGTCAGATTTAGTCTGGTAAGTGAAGACTATCCATTTCTCAGTGGTCCTGTAGATATGGTGTGGCCAGTTCTTTCAGCTCCTGGTGTTGGTATGTGCTCTCTTGCCAACCTGGATGAAGAGCTGTAACCAAACAATTGTAATGCATTGTTCTCTTAAGCCATTTGGTTGTGAATTACAAGGAGGCAGAATAATTACAATATCCTATTTTGAATTCATGTTTATTGTTTATGCAGTAAATAGTTTGCATGTGTCTTCCAGATCTATGTCAGAATCCCAGAACACAAAAATCCACAATTCAAGTTGTCCTGCTGGAGAAAGCATGACAGAGCGTAGTAAGACATGATAAGGAAGACAGGAAGAATTCAAAATGTCTCTGAGTGGACACAGGAATCTCTCCATGGAGGAAACTGCATAGATTCTGTGGTAATCATTTGTGAAAGCCAGAAATACAGGTTGTGTTTCAGACAAGGGAATAATGGATTACAATTCAGTGTCATAAAAAACCACTACTGAAGTGGGGGAAAAACTATGAATCCCAAAGCAACTATCAAAGCAACAACAATAGCAAATAATGATCCCCTTATGAATTTATTTTAGTGGGGATGCCTTGTGTGCTAGCTCTGGCCAAACCTTCAGCAGCAAGACATCCAGATGGATATCAGTTATAAACCTTTTAACTCTACCTAAGAGTAAAATTATCCAGCAAGCTCTGACTTCAATGGAACTGCCGCAGATCCCTTCTCTGTGATATCATCGTTTTCTTCTCATAAGACAGATGAGATTCCAAACTCCTTGGCTACACCCTGGTTTTCTGCTAGAAGATGGGTTTTGCATGCAAAAATCACACACATATGTTTCCTTTCCGCTGAAGAAATTAGCACATAGTTCATAGAGGCCTACCTCTTCCCTCGAATGATGAGCTCACTAATAGAATTTGCTTTACTGCTGAAGGGCCCCGAGTATCAGTACTGGTGCCCTTTTCCTGCTACAACATGGCAAAAAAGGCCCAAACAGCTTACTAAGGGGAAGCCAGCTATTGTTCCAAAGGGAAAAGAGATCAAAAAATTAATCGACTATGTGATTGGAACAGGGTAGTATTGTAGTGAATCAAATAGCCCATCCCAAATATCTTTATGTGACAGAATTATAATCTAATGAAATAAACTTCAAAGACAAATGGCTTAAGAATCTTCTTTTTTGTTAAGAAAAATTTGTAAAATATCTGTGTCATTAAGGTAAATAAATGACAGAAGTAGATAGGGACATATTTATCTAATACCTTCTTTATCTACCTAGGAAAGTCTTTCCTTAGGAATGTAAGGAAAATCTGACCTGTGATCCAGACAGTATTACCAATATTTGGAGGCTTCGTGAACACCAAGAGGTACATATGTTTCTGAATAATATTTTGTATATAGGTAATCACATTTCTACAGCATCATTTCCCCCTATAGCTTATTAATTTATATATAATTCTTGGAGATTTCAATGCCTCCCTCTCCACATGGGATAGATCAACAGACCAAAAATTTAACAGAGACACATTGGAACTTGATCAAACCCTTATGAAATGGACCTTACAGATCTCTATTGAAATTTTCATCCACGCACCAAAGAATACACATTTTTCTTGGCAGCACACGGAACTTTCTCCAAAACAGACCACATATTGGGCCACAAAACAAATCTCCACATACACAGAAAAGTTGAAATTCTAGTCTGTACCCTATCAGACCACCATGGTCTAAAACTTGACATCTGCAACAAAACAAACAGCAGAAAATACACTAACTCCTGGAAACTAAACACTGTGATGCTGAATGAGAATTGAGTTCAGGAAGAAATCATAAAGGAAATTCAAGATTTCCTAGAAGTGAATGATAATGAAAATACAACTTATCAAAATCTTTGAGACACAGTGAAAGCTGTCCTAAGAGGTAAGTTTATAGTACTTAATGCCTATATCAAAAAAATAGAAACATCACAAATAAATAACTTAAGAATGCATCTTAAAGCTTTAGAGACAGAAGGGCAATCTGATCCCAAAAGTAGTAGAAGTGAGGAGATGAACAAAACCACAGGAAAAATATCTGAAATTGAGATAAGGATAATGATACAGAGAATTAACCAGTCAAAAAGCTGGTTCTTTGAAAAAAATCAATAAGATTGATACACCCCTGGCTAAATTAACCAAAAACAAGAGAGAGAGAAAACCCAAATTAACAAAATTAGAAATGAAAATGGAGTTATTACTACTGATACTGAAGAAATTCAGAGAATTATAAGTTTGTATTTCAAAAACTTATACTCTTGTGAAATTTGACAACACAAAAGAAATGGATGAATTCCTAAGTAAGCACAACTTACCTAAATTGAATCAAGAATTTTGAATTAATTAAATAGTCCTATCACACCACAAATATGTCTTGGACCAGATGGATTCAGCACAGAGTTCCACCAGACATTTAAGGAACAACTAACACAAATAGTCCTTAAACTGTTCCATCAAATTATGAAAGAAGGATTTTTTATTAATTAATTAATTTCTTTCACTCATACAAAATTAATAGGTACCCTGGTCCCCTCCCTTCCCTGGGCCCCCTTGCTCCTTCATCCCCTTTTCCCCTTCCTTCTCCCCTCCCTTTTTCTCTTTGCCCCCTCCCCCCCAAATCCCTGAAGCATCCTTTAGTGTGAATGTCAAGCTTCCCTCTGGGTCCTCCACTCTAATGAACGACCAAATTCTTTCTATCATCTTCATCCCAAAACCTAATAAAGATACACTTTAAAAAGAAAACTATAGGCCAATCTCTTTGACAAATACAGATGCAAAGATTCTCAACAAAATCTTAGCAAATTGGATTCAAAAACATTAAAAATATCATTCACTGTGATCATGTAGGCTTTATCCCAGGCACACAAGGTTGGTTCAACATATGCAAATCAATAAATATAATTCACCATATAAACCAGTCCAAAGTCCAAAGCTACATGATAATCTCAATAGATGCAGAAAAATCTTTAGACAAGATCCAACAGATTTTTACGATCAAAACCCTAGAGACAGTTGGAATGGAAAGAACCTTTATCAACATAATAAAATCTGTATACAACAAGCCAACTGCAAGGATTATACTCAATGGAGAAAAACTTAAAGCATTCCCGCTATGATCAGGAACTAGAAGAGGCTGTCCACTCTCAGCACTTCTATTCAATATTGTACTTAAGTCTTAGCTGGAGCCATAAGACAAGAAAGGAAGATAAAAGGGATTCAAATCGGTAAGGAAGAAGTCGAGTTATCTCTATTTGCAGATGACATGATCATATACCTGAGTGATCCCAAAAACTCCACCAGGAAGCTCCTGAAACCAATATAGAAGTTCAGCAGGGTGGCAGGATACAAAATAAACATACAAAAATCAGTGGCCTTCACATACACCCAGGATGAAAAAAGTGAAAAAGACATAAGAGAAACAATTCCATTTACAATAGCCCCTAAAAAATGAAATACCTTGGTATAGACCTAACCAAGGAAATAAGAGACCTTTATAATGAAAACTTTAAAACCCTAATGAAAGAAATTACAGAAGATACCAGAAGGTGGAAAGACCTCCCATACTCCTGGATTGGCAGAATCAATATAAAAATGACCATCCTACCAAAGGCAATATACAGGTTCAATGCTATGCCAATCAAAATACCAAAGCAATTCTTTTTTTGTTGTTGTTGCTTAGTATTTCTTTATTTTATACATTTATATGGTGTTTGCATAGTTATATAGTATTTAATAACTATATCATCACATATATCATATAAATCATCAGTAGCATTATATGGTGCTTGCTTATTTTACTTTGCTTTCAATATCCTTTCATGTCATTATCCCTGAGGTGTTTCCTCCACCGTATTAACACTTGTTCAGACTGCTTTTTATTATCAGTGATCTCTCTCCTGTCTCTCTCCTCTCTCTTTCTCTCATTAAGTCTCACCCTCCCCCTCCCACTCCCTCCTTCCTCATTTTCCAAAACTCTGTCTTCCTTTTCCTTACTCTGTGATATATTTCTACTATGCTCAATAACTTTTCAATTCCAAAGCAATTTTTTAAAGAAACTGACCAAACAATCTCAAAATTCATATGGAAGCACAAAAGATCCAGGATAGCAAAAACAATCTGGGTAACAAAAATACTGCTGGAGGTATCACCATACCAAACCTTAATCTACACTATAAATCTATACTATAAATCCATAAAATCCATAAAAACAACCTAGTACTGGCTCCAAAATAGACACATAGATCAATGGATAAGTGTTGAAGACCCAGATATAAGCCCACACAATTATAACCATTTGATCTTTGACAAAGGAGCCCAAAAAAATCTAATGGAAAAAGAACAGCATCTTTTTCCTTTATAAATTTTTTTATTCTTTTTAATTTCTTTGATTATTTCATAATTTATATTTTACATATGTTATATAATTTTTTATTTTTTTAACATTTTTTATTATTTCCACTCATACAAACTTAATAGGTACACCGGTTCTCTCCCTTCCTCCCCCCCCACCCCTCCCTCCCCATCCCCCAGTGCCTCCCCCCCAAACCCCGGAGAATCCTTTAATGTGCATGCCAGATTCTCCTCTGGGCCCTCCTCTCCAATGACGTACAAGGACCCAGTGGCCTTTCCCTGAACTCTTTCCTGTGTTCCCCTTAAGCATAGGAACACTACTGTGGCTGCCAATTCCTTGCATCCAAGGATCTTGGTGCCTTTAGCAAATGCTAGACTTTGTGGGGTCAATAGTGTGTTGGACATTGCGCCGGGCATGCAAAGTCCAATTATGATTGCTTCGGCCCTAACTTGTGTGGAGTATCTTGCAAATCATTGCTCCTCCCATCCTTGTGAAGAACAGCATCTTCAACAAACAGTGCTGGCAAAACTGGATCTCCACATGCAGAAGATTAAAACTGGACCTGTACTTGTCACCATGTACAAAAATTAATTCCAAATGGATCAAGGACCTCAACATTAGGCCAGAGACTATTAAAACCCTAGTTGAAAGGGTAGGGAACTCCCTCGAGCTGATTGGGCTAGGCCAAGAGTTCCTAAACAGAAATCCAATGGCATAGTCACTACAACCAACACTCAACAAATGGGATCTTATGAAATTAAAGAGCCTCTGTTCAGATAAAGAGATTATAAACCGAGCAAAAAGACAACCCACAGAATGGGAGAAAAATCTTCACTAACCCCATATCTGATAGAGCTCTATTATCCAGAGTGGACAAAGAACTTAGAAAACTAAACACCAAGGAGATAAATGGCCCAATTAAAAAATGGGCCTGGGAACTCAAAAGAAACTTTGCCAGGGACAAAATTGAAATGTCTAACAAATATCTTAAAAAATAAAAATACATGTAAATAAGAATATATAATGTATCTGCACATAATACATATTTGTGTTTTGTATTTATTTATATAAAATCTCATATTAAAAATATTTTAGAGAAAAAAAATTGATGAGACAATGAAATTAAAAAAAAATGCTCACATCTTTAACCATCAGGGAAATGAAAATCAAAATTTCCCTAAGATATCGTCTCACCCCAGTCAGACTAAAATCCACAATACAAACAACCCAAATGCTGGAGAGGATGTGGAGAAAAGGAAACTCTCCTACATTGCTCGTGGGAATGCAGGCTTATACAACCACTCTGGTGATCAATGTGGCGTTTTTTAAAAAAGTTGAAGATTGAAATGCCATATGACCCTGCTATTCCACTTCTGGGAATAATCCCCCATAAAGCAAAAATTCACCTCAATGGCACAAGCACAACCATGTTTATAGCAGCACTGTTTACAACAAAGTCATGGAATCAACTCAAATGTCCAATAGTTAACGAATAGATAAGAAAAATGTGGTATGTTTATACCATGGGATACTACTCAGCCATCAAAAAAAGATGAATTAATGAAATTTTCTGGGAAATGGATGGAATGAGAAAAAATTATATTGAGTGAAGTATCCCAGATACAGAAAATTAAGCACCACATGTACTCCCTAATAGGTGGATCCTAGTACCAAACCCACTTAGTGACATATTCAAAGATAAATCTCTATAATACCTACAGTAGTTGCAAAGATTATAAACAGGAGGGAAAGGGAAGGAGGACTCCCCATAATTAAGGAGAGAGGGGTTCATGCTGCAGCAGAAAAAATAGGTCATCACCAAGTACTCTAAGTATGTAGTGAGGCATCTGGTTAAGCTCACTCACTTTCCTTCCTGGTCACTTGCACCTAAGGGGGTTTGATCTCACCAGTCAGGGAGGGCATAGAGTCTGGCAGATAAATGGTAACCGTCCTGCAAATGGGAGACTGACCCCCCCCTCACCCTCACCACAGTCTCCTACTCTTATTCCATCTACCTTTGAATCTGCTCTTATAGTAAGACTCCATTTTAACAGTCCTTTTTCTCTGGCTAGGAGGTGACATCCAATACCAATCAGGATGGAGCTAAGGGCAGTGCAGGAACAGCAAAACTGAAAATAACAACGAACCATAATTCAGAACACCAGAGACCCTACATTAATCACCTGGAACCAGACCAGATCTATTCCCATCCTAAAGCTCAGGGAAATTTGCAGAAAAGGGGGCGGTAAGATTGTAAGAGCCTAAAGATGGGCAAGGGCAATGATAAGCAAGATACTCCACACAAGTCAGGGCTGAAGTAACCATAATAGGACTTCGCATGACCTGAGCAATGACTGACATTATCAATGTCTCCCCAAAGTCTAGCATAGATCACAGGCACTAGGATCCTTAGAGACAAGGGATTAACATTCACAATAGTGTTCCCACACTAAAGGGGAGCACAAGAAAGGGCTCTAGGCAATGCTACTAAGTTCATACACCTAATTAGAGTGGAGGACGCAGAGGGAAGTTTGACATTCACACTAAAGGATGCTCCAGACGGCACTGGGAGAAAGGGAGGGAGAGGAGTGAAAGGAAGGGGAAAAGAGGGGAGGGAGCAAGGGGGCCAGGAAGAGGTGAAGGGAGGGAAGAGATTGGGGTATCTATTAAATTTGTATGAGTGGGTAAAAAATAAAAAAAAAAAAAAAACACTTTACAAGTCCAAAGTCTCTTAATCATAAACTCCTATAATGTAAAAAAGTTAAAGACTTCTAAAATATTATTTCAGAATAAATGTTCTCACTCTAAAATGGAAAACATTGGCATAGAAAGAATTATGAAATAAAATGAATAGCAAATTTAGATACCAAATCCTCTAGCTCAATTTCCATCCATCTAGATCACAGCTTCACACCTCCATCTCTGTTGCTCAAAGCATACAAGGTTTCTCTTTGGGCGGCTCTACATTGTGCCAGCGACCATTCAAAACACATCTCCTATGTTCTAATGTCTCCAATTTCCTAAAGTCTCTACTACAACCCTAGGCCTCAGCTTCCTGTACAAAGACTTTCCTGCTACACAGTGCCAGACTTCAACTTTCATGTCTTTATGCCTAAAGTCTCAGAAACATTTGGATGATGCTGTCAAGTTCTGCCACAAGCTCAAGATGGAACCTTGTCCACCTTGGCCACAGCAGTATTACCCTCTGTGGCCTAACCCTGGAGAATTGCTTTCACAAGCAGCTGCTTTCTAAGGAGAGTGAATTGCTTCAGCTTAGACTTTCTTCCCCTAAATGAATTTAGATCTTCAAAACATAGACCCTCCATGAAGATATTCTGCCCTCAGGACATCTTTCCTACTGTCCCTGCTCTGCTGTACAATGATGGTATTATACTTGTAGGAAATTCAAACTTGCCCATACAACATTACTCCATCAAATACATCAGTCAAAAGTCTTCAAATAAAGTTTCTCTAAGCCCTTATTTTCCTGTAAAAATCTCATGATCCCCGAGGCCCTCCACATCTGCCAGCATTACTAACTCCAAGGTCTGACCAGAATGGTTTATTAAGCTCTGCTTACAAGGTTCAGTGGCTTCTTTAACATTCGTCTAATGAAACAGTTCAAAAACTATAAAGTCACGTGATTGACTTCATCAGAGCACTATTCACGTGTGTACCAGTCTCTGTTTTACTTTCATAAAGTATATGTACACTTTATTTATAGTCCATCATGATAGAAGATTTACCAGTGGGAACTGAAGGAACTGACCACACTATATCCAAAGTCTAGAGCTGAGGGGAGAAGAATCAATGGTGTGCTAAATATCTTTATTCAGACCATATCTTTATGCACACAAACTACCTAGGGAATGGTGACTTTCCCACTTCAATTAAAGCAGTCTCCTACCGGCCTACCCAGAGGCCTGCTCTGACTAAATAACTTTTTATGGGTAAGTCCACAGGCTCACCTCCCAAGTATCAAGTTGAGAGCTGAGATGTCACAGATGTCTAGGGGGCAGATAGTAAAATCTGACCTGTTGGAAGCATCAACCCTCCCTAAGTCTCCCTGGCTCTAAGATTCCTGTCATGCAGTCGGGGTAGCACCCATTTGTATGTTCATGGCCTCCCCTTTGGTTCTAGTCAGAAATAATTTCTCTATAAGATGTATAGACTGGCCTGAGTAGCCTCAGTAATCCTGGAATGATTTCCCATTCTAAGTCAGAGGAGATTCCTACACTATTCTTGCCAAGATTCATGGAGGGAATACAGAATTGAAATAATCTATTCTCTTCTGAGTGTGTTGAATGTGTGTTTTGATTAGAGAGAGAGGACATGGATCAAGAAGATTCAGAAAGAATAATGGACAAAAACAAATAAGTTCCTGCATTCTGCAGGCATTATGGCCTTCCACACCAATGCTTGGTGCATTTTAATATGTAGTGGTTTTACACAGGGGTGAAAATAAAATCATAGAGCTTAAGCGCTTTGTTCAAGTTGGGTAGAAATTCAAATATAAAATATGGTCTCCAAATCCATGAATACTTTTTTCTTTCTTCCTAGTCTGGATTTGATGAATTAATTTCTTGGCCAGTGAGATGACTCATCATGTAGCACCTGCAGTCCATCAAGCTTGATGACTTGTATCCTATACAGTGGAAGGAGAACACCAACTCATACAAGTTATCCACTGACCTCTGCACACGAGCTATGGCACAGTCTTTCGTGTGTACACACACACACATACACACACACACACACACAAATATAAAAATATTAAATAAATTAAAAGAATCAATTTTTCATACTGTGTCCACTTGTCAATTTTCTTACATACACATAGAACTATCAACAGTGATTCTTGAGGCCATTGGAGCATTTGTCAATTAAAATACATAGGGATTCATTATGTTATTAGGGAAAGACACAGCTCATTTGCTACAAGTTAACCACAGTAATTACTATGATGAAATATGTTGTGAATGAACCCATGAGTTTCACACTTAGATGATTACAGTGTTGTATGGGGCAATGATTTTCAACACCACCAGGTAATCTTTTATATTGGCTAAAGGGAGTAAGTGTTGATTTTTTCCTCTTTGGGGACTTGATTTTAGACACACCCAAGCTTCTATAGACAAAAACTAGTAATACTAGAAATTGGAATCCATTTAATACTACTTTACTGTTAAAGACTTCCATAAGAGCTTGGCATCACTGCTGCTGACAATCAGAAATTAAGCAGGAGCTGGACTCTGCCTGCCTTAGAGAGTCTGAATTTCCAGGAATTTCGTGATTCACCCTTAAGATATCTCCAAACAATCAAACGTCAGCATCCATAGTCTTTCCTTTCACTGATATTTCCTAGACAGAACACTACGGGCATCATTTTCACTGGGGTTAGTGGATTCATTAAAATATGTTCTGGGGCCAACGAGATATTGTGCTTTCTATGCAATCTGGTGACTTGAGTTCAATACCCAGAATCAACTTAAAAATAGAAGGGAAAAAGTGACTCCATAAAGTTGTCCTCTGACTTCTAATATACAATACACAATCCAATATACAATTACACATACACACACACACACACACACACACACATACACACACACACACAAAAACTTTAAAAATGGCAGATGTTCTTTTCCATTTTAATCACATTGCCCTGTTTATTATCTATCAGGGTACCTGACATTCAATAAGAGCTCAATGAATAATTACTTTTCCAAGTCCTAAAATCCATCCCCAACTGCCTGTGGGATTTGGGGCTAGACATTCATTTCAATGAAGACACTTGGAATTAGCACACTAATATCTTTTCCATCTCTGATGTTTTTACTAGTCACTGATGGAACGTCCTGGGTGTTCACTAGCTTGCTAGAATGACCACAGGGAAAAGCAGTGTTCCTCCCAAAGCACTTAAATGAAATAATCCCCATCGTCCTTCTTGAATTTACTTGTTCCTCCCTCAATCCATCTGCTGCCAAAGGAACACCCATGGTTCGTTTTTACAAAAACCATTCACAGTATCTAATGCATCATAGTGCTGACACTACTCTGTTGCTCCAAGTAATAGACTTCAGATATACATTCATATGTTTCTGTTCCCATTTTGACTCTCAGAATTTAACTTTCCTTTAGAATCTTTATTATTGCTGTTTTTTAAAATTCCCCTGCCCGCCAAAGAACAAAAAAAAACGTATTTTCTCTACCACCAGGAGGCAGTGTTGAAGTGCCACTCAGCTATAAAAAAACATCAGAAGGGGCATTGAGGTGGAACAGGACTCCTGGAATCTGGAGGTCTCCTCTGGGCTCCACTTCCAGGAGTAAGCAATACAGAATGTCTTCTTCACCAAGGGTACCAACAACCTTGAAACATGTTATGTTGGAATTTACTTTTCTAAACTTCTTCCCAGTTTCTAAAATCCTTCTTAAGATGTTCTTTGTAAAGTATAAAAGGAAGGTATTTACCTCCAAAACGCACTGCACCACGGACTAGATGGAAGTCTTTAATGGAGTTCCAGAATCACCAGACCAATCGTGGGAAGTAGGAGAAGAGAGGAAAAAGGGGGGCAGGGAGGACATTACAAGGAATGAGTGGGTGAAGGACCATCCAAAAGTTATACATGGCACTGGACCAGTCATTCTAGGCTTGACAGAGATCCATCCATCACAGAGATCTGAGAGGGGAAGAAGAGCCAGAAAAAAGGAAGGGAGGGTCCACCAAGTAGCCCCATTATCTATGAGGACAGACAAAATTTTACTTGCTAACTGACCATTTACCCTGGGTTCCTCCATGGTGATCTTAATGTCCCTTTGTGGGGGGCCAGATCCCAGGACATCTTCAATCTTTCCTTCTCCCTCCCCACCAGGCCCATTGCATGTCGAGGAGGAGGAGGAGGAGAAGGGGCCTGGAGATTGATCTACCATGAAGCTGCAGGGAGGGACAATCAACCTTCCGATGTCCCTTCTGTCCACAAGCAGAGGAGGGACGGGAGGAGGACACGGTGAAGGGCATTTCCTAACCCAGTGCCCATGTTGTACATATTTGAGGCAGGTCCCAAATGGCGCTCACAATGAATTCCTCTTCTTTGGAGGGACCCCGAGGGAGGCCGCCAGGAGCTGGCACATTTGTAGATTGGGAAGTGAGGGTGGGGTGGAGAAAAGGGGTGGAAGTGGAGATGAACCAGGGCTGGAGGCCAAGATGGGGCAGAGATGAAGAAGAAGAATCAGGCTGGGCTGGAGTCAGGGTGGAAGCAGGAGAGGAGGAAGGAGCAGGAGATTCTGAGGGGGCAGAAGGTGGGGTCAAGGGGGAAGTATCAGCCACGTTGGGATGTGAGAAGGGAGAAAGGTCTGGGTAGGGAAGACACAGGACAGGTAGGACCAGAGCTCTAGCCAACTGGACTTGGGAGATGTGGCAGAACTCAACCTTTAAGGTATGCATGGAGGGTAAAAAGAGGCTTGCTTACAGGGCAGTTGGGACCACTTACTTTCACTGTGACAAAAATTGTAAAGGTTCCTAAGAATTTGAAAATCCAATGTGCCACCTTGTGGCTAGTGACTCTGATTATCTAAGGAATAATAAGACCAAATGGAATTAAAATTAAAAATAAAAAGCTATTTGTTGGCTTCAGGACCCCTTGAAGACCAAGTGACTTAAGAGATTTAAGACAGCAGGCCAGGGGTGTAGACGGATCAAGCTTAGAATGGGAGGTGTCCATGTCAGGTAAGGTGAAGGTGGAGAAAAGAGCACGAGGTAAAACAAAGACAAAAAAAAAAAAAGATTCACAAAAGCCCCTGGCTTTGTCAGCAGTGTTTGGGCATACCCTTAAACACGTGAGAAAAGCCTAGGCCAAGAAGGTGAGGATCCCAACCCAAAGATGTGTACCTTCTTCCGGTACAAGTCTAGTCTTATGGGCTAGAAGGAAGCGATCAGCATACTAGTATGGTTTTTGAGGGAAAAAAAGGGGGGGGGAGGATGGTCGTTCCTTGTGAGGTTTCTCATGAGGTTGAAAGAGGGAACTCGGTGAACCTCAAAGCAAGCCAGGACCAATAAGGCCAAGAGGGAAACTGGGAATCTGTCAGGGCTCAGTGGGCCACACCGTTTCCTGGTAGACACCCAGTGAGTTAGGAGCAGGGAACAGGAGATCTCGCCAGGATAGCAAAGAGGACAGAGACAACGGGAGGGGGAGGGAGGGAAAGAGAGAGAGAGAGAGAGAGAAGATAAGAGATAGGGGACCTTAGCAGACTAGATAAACCTTATGGTGGATGGAGATGTCAGGGAGAAGATCCTTTGTCTGTGGGGGCTAGAGACAGTAGTTTGGTTCAGCTGGGCTTGGACCAAAGGTCCGGCAACTGGACAGGGGAGGCTTACCCTAGGGGTGTCGCAAGTACCCCAGTAGAGTCATGGTGCCATAAATATAAAGTATAAAAGGCTCTTCTGGCCCACACCCCTTCTGGGATTGGATCTTATGGTTAAGCTGCCTCTCTCTCTCTCTCTCTCTCTCTCTCTCTCTCTCTCTCTCTCTCTCTCTCTTTCTCTCCTTTGCTTCCAGCTACCTCCTTCAACCCACCTCAGATACATGTCTCCTCCTCCTTGCAACCTCCTTTCAGCCTCCTACCCTAATGAGTCATCCTTTTCCTCCATCCATTGTCGATCGTTCCATTTGGGACACACGTCCCTTCCCAACATAGCCAAATATCATTCCCTTATCAAGATTTCTTCTCAAGGATTCCATTAGTTACCCTCGTTTACCACAATACCTTATTTCCCTAAAACACAGACAGGGCTTAAAACCCATCATTCATTGTCTTTTACAAACTAATATTTTCATCCAAACTCACTCCTCCTATAACACTCCCACGTTCCCTGTCTTAAAGCTTAAGGGTTCCTACCAAGTTCAGGATCTTTACCTAATTAGCTCTGCAGTACAACCCACACAACCTGTGGTCCCCAATTCCTATACCCTCCTATCCCAGATTTCCCCCAATTGTTATAGGGTGACTCCCTGCCAGAAACTGAAGCCTTGGATGTGAATACAGAGCAAAAACTGGCAATTTATTAATATTACTCTAGCTAGAGGACTCCAGCTTACTGTTCAAAACCCACAAGACAGAAGATGGAGAGGGATACACACCTTGTTTAAACAGAAGAGAGAAAACAAAGAAAAGAGAGAGACCAGGAGGACCTAGTCTTGTCAATGATCTATTTAGGGAATGTGATATTCTCCCAGATAGCCACCTACAGTTTTGTTAAGAAAGGAAGGAAGGCAGGAACCGATACTAAGATGTTTAGATGCTCTAAGGACTGATGTTTGTGGAGGGTGGAAACCATTGTTTTAGCTCTTGGAACTTTCAACTCCTATGAGCTTCTTTCCAAGAACCTCTTACCTCAGTCTGGGGGAATGGAGAGGGAAAGTTAAGACAATTTTCTTACTAACATTTCACCATATTTCAAGAACACGCTTGCATAGTCACCCGATGCAGGGTCAATGTTTGCTTATTTTTCAAATTCATATTGCTTTTGTTATTATAGTCTTTTATTGACATCAACCTTCCTTCATCTGCTTTTTTTTCTTATTTTTAAAAGGTTATCCCTATTTTTGTCTTCATTTGCCCTGTCTGAATAGTAAGAAAATAATAAAAGCTCTTGTCTTACCAAGTTCCAAATCCTAAACCTCCAAAGAGGATTTGAAAAGTAATTAAAATCCCAAATATGTCCTCAGCCCTCTGTCCTAAACTCCACAGACTTAAGAGACTAGAACATGTTCGGGCTTGTAAGTTTCATGTTTTTCATTTTATTTCAGTCTTTTACTAACCTTCACCTATCTACACTTGGGTTTTCATTATACCAGTTACAATGTCCAATCTTTGTATAGTCACAGAATTACTGTTCTTCTCAAACTGCACAAGCTTTATCTTTCTAGAATGACATTTCATTATCAAAACAGTTCAGATCATTAGATTTCTTGCAACAGGAAGACATTGGTAGGAGACGGAGACAAATGTCCTATGACCCAGGCTAGTCACAAGTTTGCTGTGTAACGGAATCCATTTTTGAGTTATAGTTCCTGTTGCCTGTATCTCTCAAGTGCTGGGATTGGAAGTGTGTATCACTGTTTCTAGTCAAGAAGAGTACTACTTAAATATTTATATCAAGGAACACTTTACCTTTTTTTTTCTGCCCAAGTTGAAACCATTTATTGTCCAAAACAGAACACATGCATTCCCTTACATTAGCATCCATTTCTAGTTTCCTGCTCATTGCTTTCACATGGACATCTTTGGCTCTGCCCTAGCAGCCCTGAACTCTTTCCTCACTGTTATCCCTCTAAAGAATTCTTATTTATTTATTTATTTATTATTTATTTCTTCCACTCATACAAAGTTGATAAGTACCTCATTCCCCTCCCTCTCTTTACCCCTCCCTGAATCTCCTTGCTCCTTTCCCCCCTCCCTCCTTTTCTTCCAGTGATCCCTTCCCCTCCCCCCCATTAAGGAACACTTTACCTTAATCAAGAATTAAGTGGTAGTGTTCTTTTGAACTATCCATTAAGTATCATAGATTTCTATTCAATGATTGTCCCAGTTACTCTGCATTGTTGCTGATAAATTCAACACTGAATGGTTAAGGGAACAAAGGGTTTTATTTCAGCTTATGATTCTGATTATAGTTTCACCAAGAAGCTCATACCAACACAAGGAACCAAAGGAACTGACTATATTATATCCACAGAACCACTGAGCAAAAAAATCACCACATACCAGACCAGCATGTCTGGTCCATACGCAGAAGAATGCCAAATTCTTAATCAGCTCCCTCCATCTTGTTCACTTGCCCAGGGACTAGTCCTACCTGCCATAGGCTGGGTCCTGCAACTAGACAATCTCCTGCAGGCTTACTAGGGTTTAACACAACTACTTAGTCTCTACAAATGTGTCCAGACCTCAAACCTTCAATTGTCAAGTTCACACCTGTATTTAACAATGGCAATGATAAATGTAGACTTTGTTTTATTTAAATCTCATGATTTTTTTGTGTTCTAAGATAAGTCATGAAAATTATCAGTGCTTAATCAAAACAAGCAAGCTGTAAATGTATGAAAGATTTAGTGAGTCAGAAAATAACTTTTGAAGAAAATAAAATGGAGTAGTAATTTAGAGAAGAAATTCTAGACTGAAAGAGGGAAGTCAGAGAGGAGGGTACACCTATGCATGTACACACACACACACCACCATTTAATGCGATGACAATGGTACTGCACAGTGTGATTTCAAACCCTTTAGACATGAACAGTTTTCCTAAGATAAAAGGCTCTGACAGAGACATTTCTCCACCTCCCTGCTGAGGTCATAAAAGAAGCCCCAAGATACTGTCAAACTCAGACCGATAAAACACCACTCAACTGTCACTGGGAACATTCTGGAATCATGTGCCTGCTTACCAGTAATTGCTGCCTTAACTGTCAATGATGAACATCCATGTAGCAATTTTTTTTCTCTTGCTATGTCTTGCTATGCAAGATAATCCAAATTAAATAGGAACCATAGTACTTATAATTTAAAAGTTAGGGAAAACTTCATTCAGATGAAGTGCTTCTCCTGAAATAAAGATTCGTGGACACCTACAAGTCTCCTACTTCAAAGAAGGTCTAAGCCACTGTGACCTTCTCCAACTGGGGCTCTCTTTTCTGTGTTCTGTTAATAGTTCGGCAACTGGTTGTAGCACAATTGGCCATTTGTCCTCCCTGCTAAGGAGCTGGTGGCAAATGTGGCTTTTAAGCCAAGAGCAGTACTCCACCCTGTGCAAATCTGGCTTTAAAAGCAAGTATTCACGAAAGCCTACTTCTCTGTTGCCAAATACTCTAATATAAACACGATTTTGTTTTTGAAAGCAAGATGGAACTGAATTAGATCAATGCACCATTGCTCTTTTTACTCCCAGTTCTAACCTGCCGATAAACATGCGTGCGTGCGCGCGCGCACACACACACACACACACACACACACAGAGCTCAGACACAGGGTACTCAAGCAGTACAGGCTCACATCACAAGGTACTCAGACAGAGGATGCTAACTTCCCTAGAAGTCATACACAGATACACAGAATAAGACTGGACTTTTTGATATTCAGTTCTTATGTAGATCAGCATTTATAGATAGATTCACAGTTGGTGAGGTATACATTTACTGTGACCATTTACATGCACATTTATAGGTACGTAGAAGACATTTTTAACTTTTAAGAATTTAGCAAATTTTAATATGCAAAAATACTTTTGTTGAAAAATATTCTTCACAAAAGAACATTCTCTGATTGAGAACATATATCATATTTTGTGCCAAGGAAAGTTTTTAAAGGGTATCTGTAAACCTTTGGAAGGGAAAGAAAGATGTCTCTACTGAGATCAAATTGTCTCTTTACTTTTTTCCATTTTTAAACTTATTCACTAAATGTGTACATAGCCCTCATTATGTGTCAAGCTCTCTTTTAAGCATTCTGTAAATATCAGCTTGTAGAATTGTACAAGTCCTTAAAAATATGTGCTATAATTATCCTCGTGTGACCAATAAGGACACTGAGTGAGGAGCTGAAGTAATTTGCTCAGGGTCACACAGCAACAAGTGGTCAAGCTGGGATATTAATCAAGCATCTGTCTGTGAATTCTGCACTCTTCTCATTTCTTCCTCGCTGTGTCACAATTAATTTAATAGTTAAATGAAAAAATTAAGAAAGGAATCATCTAACTAGAGAAAATTTTGTTACAAGTTGTAAGACAAAAAAAAAAGACAAAAACATGTTTGACTAACAAAATATGGTAGAAGTGTCAACTGAATGTCACAAAAATAAGTATTGAGTTGGTTAAACTAAGGTAAAATTAGCTTAATTAAAAAGAGGGAATTCAGATAAGATTGAAGAATAATAGAAATGATTAAAACATGTGTGCATATAAATAAATATTAATTATTTAAAATAATAACCCTGATATCTTCTTGGCCTTAAAATATATAGAGACAATGAAAAGAGTATTTATTTAAGACTAAGGATATAACTCAGTAGCAGAATGCCTACCTGACATGGATTTGTTCCCCGATGCTGTAAAATAATAATAATAACAAGGCTAATGAAAATTTTAAAGTACTAAGAACATAGTTTGATGGTAGAACAGTTAACTAAAATGTGTGAGGCCCTAACTTCACTTTCCAGAACAAGGAAAATGCATAGCTGTGATATAAATCATTTCTCTGGTTGCCAAATTAAAATTTTATTTTATAATCACTGAAAGATATCTAGAGAATTGAATTTGTGGAAAACAGGGCACCATAGCATTGTTGAAACTATCTGAGTAATAAAATGAATAAGAGCTCAAAGTGTTAAAATTACTACTCAAGAGTTCACATTATAGAAATGAATTCGTGAGAATGCTAAGGGAGAAGAGAATATTCTTTCATGGAAAATAGATAATTATGACTGTTAATCCCTTGCCTCTAAGGATCCTAAGGATCTTTTATATACAAGTATAAACTTAAAATCCCTTGCAGCTTTTTAATAAAATATAATTGAAAATAAACTTATAGAGAGGTGACAAACACTCTGTTTAATTAATAATTAGAAAAATATGCATATGTTCATTTCATATATATATTCATTACATATATTTATCTCATATACAAGCATAAAATTAAAACCCTTGGCAACTTTTTAAATTTGGACAATAAAAGTTGAGTATCTCTTAGGGCTGAAGCAATCATAATAGGACTTTGCATGACCTGCGCAATGACCAACACATTATTGACCCCTCAAAGTCTAGCATGGACTAAAGGCACTAGGATCCTTAGAAGCAAGGGATTAACAGCTATAATAGTGTTCCTATACTTAAGGGAACACAAGAAAGAGTTCTAGGAATTGCCACTGAGTCCTTACACCTCATCAGAGAGGAGGACCCAGAGGAAAGTTTGATATACTCATTAAAGGACGCTTCAGGGATGGGGGGAGGGAGCATTGGGAAAAAGGGAGGGGGAAAGGAAGGGGAAAAGGGGAGAGGGAGCAAGGGGATTCAGGGAGGGTGGAGGGAGGGAGGGGACCGAGGTACCTATTAAGTTTGCATGAGTGGAAAAAAAAAGAATATATGCTAGAGGAAGCATTAAAGTTATTTAGCCTTCATTGTGGGGATGGAAATATAAAGTAATTTTAAAAAAATGAAAACCTGAAAATATAAATCTAATTTAGCTATACCAATACCTTGCCAAGTAGCCTTAAAGGCAAAATATCATTATTAGATATAAAGAAATTTAATAATGCTTTAAAGTTCAATTTCATACAATGATAACCTACATGGCAAAAATGTTCTCAAACTATAAGATAGACAGCTCTAAGACAACCTAATCTCCATGATCAATACAGTCACATATGCATTTTGTAGAAGCTGTCTTGTGTCTTTTAGGCAGTATACCAACTCTCTGGCCTCTGGTTACTAAATATCAGTAGGACTTACAATCTTAGATTTACACATTAGTTATGAGTGTTTCTAATGTTGTAAAATATCCTTGATTGAGAACGACTCATTTTATTTGCACTTATATGTCATATATGTAGATGTGAACACATGTATATGTATATACACACTCTTAAGACATCTACAGATGCAGAACATGAACAAAAGACATGAGTGATACATTTATGTGATGCTACTGTCAAGAGACATAATTCATATAGTCTTTGGCTGTATATGGAGCTGTGACGAAGTTGTTCCAATATGTTACACCAAAAAGAAGACCTGGGACTGGCGTATTGGGGTGAAGGTCAGAGATAGATCATTCTCAGGATCTTGATTTTATTTCCCAGCACAGAAAAGTTAATTAATTCATTAGATGAACTAATTTTAACTAAAACAAAAGCTCAAAAAAAAATTCAGAGATAGGGCCTGGTAACTCAGTCCTGTAGGTGGGGGCTGCACTGGGAGGCAGCATCAGGGCAAAGAAGTTCAAGGTCGTTCTCTGACTATGTAGCAAGATTGAGGAAAAACAAGGTAAGGCAAGACTCTCTATCAAAAAAAAAAAGAGAGGGGGCTGGAGAGGTGGCACAGGGGTTAAGCCTCTGCCTTGCAGGCAGAAGGGCCTGAGTTCAGATCCTAGACCCCACGTATAGACGCTGGGCGGAAGTGGGGGGCAGCCTGCATTTCTGGCCCTGGTAGGGAGGAGCCTGTGAATCCAGGGGCAGAGTAAACAAGGAGAAGGTAGAGGCGGTCCTTGGTGATTCCTGAATTCGACAGTGGTTCTACACGCACGCGCGGCGCACACACACACACACACAATTGAATACATAATAATAAAACAATTTTAAAAAAAGAGAAAATATGCACAAAATACACATAATATTGACCACAATGAAATTAAGCTAGAATTAAAATATAGTATGCCAACAAAACATCTCTAGCCACCTGAAAATAAGGTACCTTCAAATAACCTATGTACCAAAAAGATACAAAGTATCAAAATATAAATTTTTAAATGTCATAATTGAATCATAAAGAAACCATAACATGAGACAAGACATGCTCTTGAAAAAATGTACGTAGGGAAATGTACCATAGAATCAATATACTATAGCATAGCAACAACCAGGATTATATAGAAATAGGCTTCTGTCTCAAGGAGTCTTGGAAGAAAATGACCTGAAAGGAACAAATAACAGAAATGAGAATGGAAAGGAAGGAAATGAAAACAAATCAGAAATAGATAAAGTCAGCAAAAACTTGGGTAAGAAACTAAGTAAGTAGTAGTAAACTAAGAAACTAAGTAAGTAAAAAAAGTTTGGCAGAAACAAAGTAATTGAAGATCAACTTTGGATGTAAAAGGAGCCATATTTCAAATAAACTAGAAGAGGTAGAAGAGAAGGAAGAAAAAGAGCAGGATGATGATGATGATTAGGGGAAGGCATTACTAGCCAATTCTTTCAAAAATGAAGTTTAAAGTAGAAATAATATAAATTTTATGCAATATATCCCACATGGAGGGATACTTCCTAGAAATTGTTTTATAAAGCTTCATTAATATGTGTACTAAATTCTAATTATAGATCAAGCATTCAGATTGTTTGCTCATTAATATAGATATAAAAGTCTTAAACAAAATATTGGTAAATCAGAACCAGTAAGTCATAGGTACATAACTATTTCTATTCAATTTCCTCAACACTGGCATATATAAAAAAATCTATGTAGGAGAGGAGGACCAAGAGAAGAGTTAGGCACACACAATAAAGGACTCTCTGGGAATTGGGGGGGAGGCACTGGAAGACGGGGAGGGAGGGAAGGGGAGCAGGGGGTTCAGGGGGAAGAGGAGGCGGGGAGGGAACTGGTCTACCTATTAAGTTTGTATGAGCGGAAATAATAATAAAAAATGTTAAAAAATCTATGTACACATTAAGAATACTATACAACTGTGAGAATTAATGCATTCCAATTGCAAATAAAATAGAGAAAGAAGAAAATGTGAATTGGGGAACAATATTCTCTGCATTATCTACTTATATAATGTTCGTAAACACAAAAATCAAATCCGATGACATAAGGGAAGGTATGTATATATTTGGGGGAATGCATACTGCATTCTGTCTCTTGCCCCAAGAGTTGATTTTAAGGATACATTCATGATGTGAATCTTAAGAACTTATGATTTGTTAATCTCTAAGTATAGACCTGTTTCAAGAGTAAAAGGGATTTTTATTATCACTGTTGTTGTTGATATTGAGGATTAAATACAAGCATGGCATGTGCTACACTGCTGATCTGTCCTACAGACTCTTGACATTTTTAAAAAATTCTTTTTCTGCCCAGCTTTCATATGTGTGTTTCTCTTTGGGGTTTTACGCATCTCAAATTCAGCCCTGAAGATGCTTAGTTTTCTTCAGTACACTGGTGTAGGTATGGCTTGGCTCTGCCTTTACTGTCTAGACATTTTCCAATCCCCAAGGTCTATTCTCTTATCTCTTTCCAACTCCCTCAAAAGCCATTAGTTATGTTGGAATCTAGACAATTGCACAACTCTTTTACTGTCTGTCGTGGGATGAAGACTTTATGCATCACCAGTTGTGTTCATGTATAGAGGTAAAATTAATATTCTCAGTGTTGTTTAGTCTGTATTTCACTGGCTAACTGCCTAGAATGACTAAGGCAGCTGACTGAAAGATTCCTCTTTTCATTTTTTTTAAGAAAATAAAAAGAAAGGAAAAGCAAAATCTGGAATACCTCTACCAGGGAAAAAATTAATAAGTGACTTCAAAAGCAAGCTGAAAGGAGAATAGTAGATGCTAATAGAGTCTTTATAACTCAGACATTGTTGCAGTGAATACAAATTGTCACCATGCTCTAGTGATTGATAAATTGAGAGGTGACATTTATGGACAATGTTTATCTCATTTCCCATCTCAATGCTCAGGAAATGGTATGCCTTAGACTGTGTTCTACAGCACCTCTGGTGATCATGATGATAGTCATGACATAATTGAAGGCACATCTCCTAATTAAACTAAACCTGGGGAGAACTGTGATCCATAAGACACCAAAAAGTATTTCATTGTAATCTAATTAAGGTTAAATGCTTTGTATGGTACCTGTCCACTCAAATATGTATCACCGTGTATGTGCTCAATTACTGAATGGGAAGGGAAGAATTAAAAGAGTTGCCCTCTGTCATGACTTACTTTCAACCATTCTAAACCACCAAAGAGTTGCGATTCTCTTTTCTTTGTGACCTGTTATATAATTTCTAGTCAAATGTTCTTCTTAAGGAAGTGAAAATTTGAATAATATGTATAACACAGTGCTTAAGTTAAGCCAATCTTGATGTTTTGAAAGACAGTATACTATCTTACAGTTCTATATGCTCTGATTATTGCCAGAGTTTCTGTTGTCTTGTGATTCTTATAGTACTCCTTTATGCTCTTGATGCTTAGGGACAGTTCATTGATGAGACAATCTTACAGTCTCAGTGATTAACAACTGAGAAGTTGTAAGTTGAGAAGTATACAGCTAAAGAAAGATTGCATTTTATTTAAGAATAGCCAAGAAGTAAAAGACTTGCACATTAAATAACACTTAGGTTTGCAAATTTTAGGACTTTTGTTTATGCTGGACCTAGTCGTGTCACACGTAAGGTATTACAAATTGCATTGGTGCAGGAACAGTCTTTCCTCTGTTGGTCAAATGTCCTGTCTGGGTCAGCAAATGTTACAGGGTCCTTGTTCAGAGGCCAAATGTTGCAGGAACAACTGTCCCAATGTTGTGGGGTTCTTGTGTTCGTAGTTGAAGATTGAAACCAGAACATGTATAGAGGTTTAAGGTAGAGTTTATTAGAGGTGAGAAAGGATGAAACTCATGGACTCCAGGAGTGCCATGAGGGGCCAGGCATGGAATCCATGAGGGGCACGGAATTGAAAACAAACTCATTGCACTCTGAGTACCATGAGGGGCAGGCACCCTCGAGAACTCATGGACTCCAGGCATGGAATCCATGAGTACCAAACAACTAGAAACAGACTTATGGCACTCAGTGCTATGAGGGGCAGGTGCCTAAGATGGCTTCCAGGGTCAGGTATATTTCTACACTTAGACAAGCCAAGGGAAACTGGCTTTTCCTCATTGTTTAGCTCACGCAGGCCCAACTCTGTTATTTTTGGGACCAGGTAGGATTAGAGATCAAACTGTTTATTTGATATGGAGAGCTCATCTCCATAATCCTTTCATGGGGAAGTTGGCCATTTTCTCTCTGGGAGTCAGGTCCTCAGCAGGACATTCCTTCAGGATGATCCCAGTAGTTGGGGATGGCCTTTGGGAATTTCAAAGACGTTCTGCTGTAAATCTGCCTCAGCATGAGCTTGGAGATAGAATTTCGACTATATCACATAGGCCCCATGGAAAGGTGTGACACACTGTGGCCTTTCTCCCTGCTGACTTGCCCATGTGAGTTCCTTAGCTTATCTGATGCTGTGACCTTTGATCCCAATGCTGGAGAGCACTGCTTCCTGCTAGATTTCCTGCTTGTGAGATGGGTGCTCCTTCTTTCTGTTCTAGGGACTATCCCTCCACTTAAGAGCACAGACATTTTTCCTCTCCATTTGGGAATAACTCTCTAGCCTCCAGACCAGTAAGTTTCTGGTTGACTTGACCTCCCTCGCAGCCTCTTAGGACTCAATGACAAGCGGAATTCTACAAGATGCTGTGAAGCCAGACTGTCTATGAGCAAAAATCATGGTCACACATTAAATACTAACTCAGTTAAGTTATTTGACTTCATGCCTCAATTTCTTCACTTGTAAACAGGAACTGATCCTATGTCTACTTTTCCTTAGTGTTTGCTAGAGCACCAATCATGAAAAAGACTTAGAATGAGCATTATACTTTTCATTTATCAATTATAATTTTCTAGATTCCCTTTCTTCCTGAAATCATCTCTCAATGCATAGATGCTTTTCTAGAACAAAATTCCATGAATAGGAACAGGAGCTATCTTAATTTCCTAATTTGCTATAATAAGCCTCTGACCTGTAAGATTTAGAAAAGCAAGGGGCTTTTATTGCTTCAGGATTGATTCCAGTTGAATCACCGATGAGTTCATATTCATCATAGCAGGAAAAGTTGTACCACAGGAACTCAGGGATCTGGTCACACCATATCACCAGCAGTAGTGGGCAGAGTCCAATGCTACATCCTTGCCTTCTAACATGCCATCTTTCCAAAAATACCATCTTTATCATAAGGATGCCTACTGTGATAATGAAAAGAGTGAGCCAGAATGGTCTTAATGCCTATTAAATTGAGAGGTTTTTTTTTTCTCAGTTTCTGCCCTGCTTAGTTTTTTCTTATGAAAAAAATTTTGCAAACTCAAAATAAGAGCAGAATATTTTTCTACTTTTTTTCTATTGAGTATTCATCCCAGCTTCCTTCCTGCCCCCTTCCCCTCTGTCTCCTCCCTTCCCTTCACCATTCTCTACCACTCCCTCCCACTCTTCTCCATGTGTACTTCTATGGACCCTGAATTTTTTTTTTAAATTGAGTAGTTGGAAAAAAATAGAGAGTATTTATTATCATAAAATTTGTTGTGGTGCTGCTCTGGTCATTTTCTATCATATAACATAATCTAATATGCATTATTTATAACATTATTTGTCACATTTAAAAGGTAAAAATCACTGAAATGCCCCTCAGCTAATGAATAGATAAAGAAAAGGAGTATCTTTTTTTTTTTTTTGACATCTAGACAGTTTACTTTTAATTGGTGCACATTCATTATGTGAAGCAGTAGGCTTCACAGTGACATTTCTGTTCAAGTACATGAGGTACTTTGGCTGTTTTCACTTGCCCTTATTCTTTCTTATCCCTTCCCCCACCTTCTGTTAGTTCCCTTTCTTTTTCCAAGTACCACTTCCTCCTCGTCCCTCTCATCCCCCTCGTCCTCGTCCTCCTCCTCCTCCTCCTTCTTCTTTGTGTGTAACCTAGATTCTACATACAAGGGAAAGAAGCATGCAATTTTTGTCTTCCTAGTCTAGGCTATTTTGCTTAATATGATAATCTCAATTCCTTCCTTTTTTCTTGCAAATGACATAATCTCATTATTTCTTATGGCTCAATAAAACATTTTGCATATATGCCACATTTTTTATCCATCCATCTCTTGATAGATACTAAGATTGATTCTGTAAACCATCTGTTGTGAATAACACCATGGCGAGCATGGATGAGTGGTGTGTCTGTAGGACGCTAACTTAGATTTCTCTAGGTACATTTCCAGGAGTAGTATATAGTTGGATCATATGATTTCTTGGTTTTTCTTGGGAGAACCTTTATTCTGATTTCTATTGTAGCTATACTGGCTCACATTCCCAGCAGCAGTGAATAAGAGATTTCTATACACTTTTTACTGATATATATTCATTATATAGTATTGAGTTTCATAAAGACATTTTCTTTCCACTATATCATATTATTTACCAAATTCTTCCCTGTCTTATCCTGCTGTCCTGTTTTATCTTCTTTCTCTTCCTGGTCGTCTACTTTCATATTTTTATGTGTTCATGATTTTATGTACCTGTAGAAAAATCTAGGAACCCAAAGATAGAAAACATGCAATCATGCAACACTCTTCTCTTTCACTTTGGTTTATTTCATCAAATTTGATGATCTCTGGTCACATTATTTTTCCAACAAATGATGTGATGTCATTCTTCTTCAGGGCTAAATAGAACTATGTTGTATGTGTGTGTGTGTGTGTGTGTGTGTGTGTGTGTGTGTGTGCGTGTGCATGTATCAGAGGGTACTGACTATCCTTGTGGAGGACCAAGGGTGACTTCAGAAATCATCCTGGATCATTTCTACCTACTTTTTGCTTGCTTTGTTCTGGGATTTCCCAAGTTCTGCTCACCAGGGCAGGAAGTGCAAGCTACTTGGTGTTTTTATGTGAGTCCTGAGAAAAGGCGTATCTTTGTACAAATGAAAATAATGTGGAAATAAAACCAAATAAAGTACCAATATGTTATAACATAGAAAATATTGAAAGTTTTCTGCTTACTGAAACAGTTATAGAAGTTATATATATATAGTTAATTTGATTTATATGAGATGTCCAGAATGGACAGATTTGCACAAGGTGATATAAATTAGTGGTTTATTAAGGTTGAACAAGTGAGGAGTATGGCAGAAGAGGGGAAGGAACTGTGCTAATGAATATGGGGTTTCTTTCAAGGATGATGAAAATGTTTTAAAGTTAGACCATTGTAGATGCTACATAGTTTTGTGGATACACAAGAATCCATGGACTTGGAAACATTGTGTTATTTATATGGAATATGAATATATATCTACAAGTTATTAATAGCTATAATTTAAAACATGAAATATTTTGAAAATCAAATTTCATTTTTTAAATTTATTTTATATTTTATAAGGTATTATTTTATGTTAATTTTATAAGGTATTAGATATTGTAGGTTTTTATTTTATGTTAATTTTATAAGGTATTAGATATCATATGCTTCACAGCTAAGCAAGCTTACAATGAAAACAAGGAGATGTCAATTAACAAATGTGTGAGGGGTAATAGTCCTTTCCAAAATTATTTGAAATGGTGCACCAGCAAATCAGTGTAAACAGCACAGATTACAATGAGCTTAGTAGATGTTATTCTCAGAAGTGCACTTCTGAAACAGAAGTAGTAGAAAAGAAAGACAAATATTTATTCATTCATAAATCCATGAGAGTTCACCCTCAAAAACTGCTTATACAAAGCCTTGAAGGGACAATATTGAAGGCAGTGTCACAATATAAGGTTCACAGCTTGACGCTGAATAAAAAAACAGAAGTTATTCCATGTGTCACATAGAAAGAAAATATGTAGATTTTTACACACACACACACACACACACACACACACACACACTATACTTTCTCTTCTACTGATATATTTATTATGTCTCCTCAGAAGCTGCAAAAAGCACTGATAATGGTAATTGATTCTTCACAGTAACTTGTGGATAGATAGACAAGTGACTAGACCATGGACCTATCAAGATTATAGATTATGAATGTCTGTCTGCAAATAGAGGAGAATTTGCTGGAAAAGACTTTCCTTCAGAATTGAGAGTCCAGTGTCACAATCTTTCCTGCTCTTCAAGGCCGAGCCAGGAAGATCCTGGCTCCCCCATGTCTACCACTTCATTTGTAAGCAGGAGAAAGTTCTGTGTTTGAGAAAAGCATGGGTTGGATTGAGGTAGGAGATTTTAGGAAGGAACTCATTAGAGGGAATAGGAAAATGAAAGTTGCTATTCATGTTTAAAGTTCAACTAGACTTGGAATATCTATCATAGAAGTGTGATGTCCTGCATGCTTGCGGTCACTTAAAGCAAGGATATGCTCTTCTTCCATGTATCACATCAGGGTTGTTTGCATTAATGAAAGGAAGGATGCTATTTAGCATTATAGCTGAACAAATATTGTGGAGAATTTCCACCACTTTGCTGAATCACTAAAATCACTTCATGAGGAGCCATCTACTTTGTGTTTAAAAGTAAGGTAGGACCTTTCGCAGCATCAGTTGGCAAAGCTCAGGGTGCTAGTGATTCTTTAAGGCAACCTGTGATCATTAACACTTTATGGTGCAATTAATCAATCAGTCAAGCACTACAAGCTTAAAGTTTATCCCTGGCCCCTTCTTGCAATGATTTTTATAGAATAATTGGTAGAGTAATACACAGAGAAAACTATCACAATATGTAATAAATTCCCTTTCAAGATAATCACATACCTAAGGCAAACATTGAGTACTGGAAGACAACTCAAAAGACATGTTCTATCAATTCTTTCTCTCAGGAATTATTTGTTGTGACCTTTGTCTGGAAAGAGGCAATAATTTCTATTATCTAAACAAACAATAAATGACAAGACAACAACCACCAAATCCCAGGATGCTTGTTTTCTCCAGCATCACTTCATTGTGGATTTACAGCACAAAATTTCTTATATAACCTGTAATTCCTCTTATTTTTATTTTCTAAGGAATCTACTGAAGCAAACTACAACATCAGTAATGGCTGTAAAATGTTCAGTGATTTCCAAGCACTCAATCTAAATACCAAGGATGTTCACTGAGTCTATTTGCTCTTCCAGCAATCAGCCTTTGGCACAGTGATCACTCTATCCCTCAAATATTTTCTTCACATAGCCCTCTCCGTATCATACTCTTTGTTTTCCTCTTAATTAAATGACTACTGTCAGTTTCTTTTTTTTTTTATATAATATGTGTTATTCTTTCTTATCCTTCACAACCCCAAACATGAGAGAATCTAAGCTCCACTCATCTTAGGGTTAACTCTGTTTCCTTTCTGGATTAATTCAGATAAACTCCTAATGGCTTTAATTCCAACCCCCAGATTTACACGTCCAACTGACATCCATTATTTACTTTTTATTTCTCTGATAGTTTTGTACAATGAACCTTTGCTGATTTTTCCCTTACAGCCCTCTCTTCTTCTACTGAAAATCTTTATCTCCTTCCTTTTTCTGAGAATCTTCCTGGCGCTCCCTTCTACTGAGAATATTCTTCCCAACAAGTGTTCCCAAGTGTCCCTCTTATTCTCGTGTCATTGCTGTGTGTGATCCACTGAGTTTAATAAAAACCACCTAAATTGTTTTGAGAACAACTCTGAATCTTCTCACTAGACTTACCCTTATCCATCTTATTTGTTGCCAGATTACTGTTCTGAATTTAAGTTTGCCACCATTCCACATCCAATTTTTAATAAACTGAAATTAAGCTAACGATCCAGGATAGCCTCTATCATAACTGCTTCTAGTTGGTCTCTAATTAACGAGGTGACTGAATTGTTCATGAAAATATAAAAGGTTAAGAGTGGCTCAGATGTTGGACAGGAACACGAATCTGAACATGAGAATTATGGGTAATTTGGTTTGACTATCAAGCCTAGATGATGGGTCATGTATCATTGAACATGTATCTGCGATGCAGCTTTTAAAAACATGATCAAGATTTATAGCTGAAAACTCTAAGTAAAGGGGATTACATTCATTCCTTATCATGGATGGGTCTGGAATAATTGTTGAAGACTTCAAGAGACAAGGATTGAGAAATCTAAGCAAGAAGGAACTCAGCATCCAGATCACCTTCAGACATAGTAACTCAGCTCTTTCACAGATCTCTATATCTGGCTGTCAGCCTATGATCCTAGATTTTTAAATTATAAATCCCTAAGATTCCTTGCAATAAAGTCTTTGTCTTCCTCTGTTGTTTCCTTTACCCCACACATACCCTTGTTTCATACAATAAAATTCAATTTCAGAAACAAATGTAAAATACAGTTGCAATCGTAACTTTTTAGAAGAAAATGTGATAGCCTTGATTGTGCACTTTCTACCTAGGAGGCAGGATTCCAGGCAAGACCTATGTGATGGATGTCCAGGAGGTGGATGCTTGTGAAAACAAACACACACAGCTGTAAACAACAGTAAGTAAGTAATCCTGCTTGTATCAGCCCTAGGAAAAGAACAATGGGCAGTGCTTTAGAAAAACAACTTTGGTATTATGCAGCTTAGCACAGATCAGATTAACACATAGTTTAGGAGTAAACAAAGTTAGGCTAGTCCCCTTGTTAAAAAAAAAATGCTTGAAACTCCTTGTTCTGCACCTTCTGCCCCTTATTTTAGACTCAATAAATATCTATGGAGGACTCTGATCAGGATGACATGTCACAGGCCAGAGCCGTGGCCTTCAAACCAGGCTTCCTCCAGACTAGGTCGGCAAGGATTCGGCGAATGGAGAACAGACACACAGAACTCTCTGGGCTGAGTGAATCTGGACCCACTTTATTGAAACTTTGTAACAATTTTTATACAGAAAATTTTGGGGTAAAGAATGTTGTACCAACTTTTCTCTTCGGCTTCTCCCCGCCATTTCCGCTTGTGCTGTTCTTTGGGTCCTTGCTATGTCTTCCCACAAGACTTTCAGAATCAAACGATTCCTGGCCAAGAAACAAAAGCAAAACCTGTCCCATTCCCCAGGAACATGAATCTGAACATGAGAATTATGGGTAATTTGGTTTGACTATCAAGCCTAGATGATGGGTCATGTATCATTGAACATGTGTCTGTGATGCAGCTTTTAAAAGCATGATCAAGATTTATAGCTGAAAACTCTAAGTAAAGGGGATTACATTCATTCCTTATCATGGATGGGTCTGGAATAATTGTTGAAGACTTCAAGAGACAAAGATTGAGAAATCTAAGCAAGAAGGAACTCAGCATCCAGATCACCTTCAGACATAGTGGTAACAAGATCCGATAAAACTCCAAGAGAAGACACTGGAGGAGAACCAAGCTGGGTCTGTAAGACCTATGCCAAATCATAGCCAACCATCATCAATCTTACCAGAAGAAGCTATTTTCCACAGCCAGGAGTTTGGGCATGTTTATCTGGAAATGTGTTTTGCTTTTTATCTTCTATACATGAGCACATTGGTTGGTTCAGTAAAAAATATTTAGAACCTTTAAAAAAAAAAAAAGAATGTTGCACCTGCAAGACAGAAATCACCTTCAGGATAGACATTTTTCAAGCACCTAACCCATTGCTTGAGGGTAAAGGCATTTAACAGAACCATTCTCCCAGTATTTCCAAATCTAGCTAATCTATAATGCTCCACCAAATAGCCACAGGGTCTGAGCCTACATAGTTGTCATTGTTTTAACAGAGACTGCATTTTTAAAATACACAGAAGATTGAGCTCCTTTTGATTTCAATAAGGAACATGTTTTTCATTACAGTTAACTATACATGTGCCACACCTATTGTACATTTTTGTAAGTGATATAGATGAATCTGTTGGGTCCCATGGAGACCCCTGGGGTCAGGGGTATGCAGGAGCAAAGTCTATGACACAGACTCTGGAAGTCAGGTGAGTGGGCAAAGCAGGCTTGCTTATTGTAAATATTGGGCTGCTTATATACCCCACCCAACATCCCATAAGTCCCAGCATGAGCTTTTGCTGTTATCTTGTTCAGGTTGGTCTTCTCAGTCAGGTGGGTTGACATCAGCACCAGACATGGCAGCAGGTTCTACTTTGGAGAAGTTGCATTCGCATATGCGGCCCATGCAGACAATACAGACGTGCCTGGTCCATACCTCTCCCAATCTCTCCATCTACCCTCCTCTTCTCTTAATGTCCCTTCCCCTTTTCAATCCAGCCATGTTCCTCCCACTCTCCTGTCCTCTACCTGTGGAACGCAGGGCTCCTTTTGGGATCCCTGTATTGATAAGAGAGTCAGATTTCTATTGTTGTAGTATATGTGGCTCTTCATTGTACAAAGTCATAAGTGGAAATGTTTCTCCCCTTGCCCAATACCTGCACCAGGGACACTGTTCTAGTGCAGTTGTTTTTTCTGAGGTCCTCACTAGTCCTTGAAGGAATGTCGATTATGTCAGTCATTGTGTAGACCTAGTGGTAGAAGTCATTGCAAAAGGCAGCCCCGTCTTAGCTGGAGTGTGCTGTCAGAGATATTCCACCCCACCTTTAGGCTATTATGATCTTACTGCCCCTCTTCTTTCAGGGTTCCCTGAGTCTTGTGGTAGGGAGAGACTTTGCTAGATTGATTAGGGCTGAGCATTCCAAGGTCCACGATAGTCTACACTCTGGCCAGTTGTGGTTTCTGCCTCACTGGTCTTCCACTGTAACTTGGTGCATCTTGGTTGAGCTCTTGGTTGAGAGTTTTTCTTATCTGAGGGTTAAATAAGAAGCATTTAGATGGTGTTTTACTATCATATTTTTATAGTTCTTACTAAGATATTGATTCCTGTCTATTTTCTTCCCTTCAACTGTTATTTGGATAGGTTTAAAATATCAAGCATGACTAGGAGAAAGGGAGGGAGGGGAGGAAAAGAAGGGGAAAAGGGGGGAAGGGAGCAAGGGCATCCTAGGGAGGGGTAGAGGGAGGGAGGGGAATGGTGTACCTATCAAGTTTGTATGAGTGAAAAAAATAAATTTAAAAAAGAAAAAAATATATCAAGCATGACTTCCTTGACAATAAGAGGTCTAAAACCCATTCACAGAGTAGTTACTTACCCCATGGGTCTTATATACCACCGTTATTCTCCTATATTCATCTCACCAGAGTTGTAGTAACTTGCAACATCTATAACTGGGTGAAGCATTTGATCCCTCTTTTTCTCCTGAGCCATTTGTGAATCAGATATAAGCAAGCCTAGTCCAACAGAGAAGAAAAATTCAAGGCTGTAAATTACTAAGGCAAAGCAGCCATCAGATGTGAAGGATGTATGTGCAGAACCTGGCCCGAACCAGACTGGCAAGAACCTCTTAAGGCATTGGAGATAACACTTCTTGTGCAAATGACCTTAGTACCACCTCTATCTTCACGTGTTTCACTTGAAATGATCAAGTTATCCTCTACATTAACAAAGGTCTCAGGTGAACAGTTAATGCAATGACTGGTGATAAAGTGTTTCAACACTGAAGAAAACTGAGCTTAGTTATGGATTACAAGTTTAGTGAAAGTGCTAATACTCTTGGCTCCAGGGACAAGATTCCAATCTTGGGGCAGACAGCTCCAAGCTATTGAGATTGCTATGGTTGGAAATGATTTCTAGGCTGTGACTCCTATTGCAGGCCGTGACATCCAGTCAGGTTGGGACCATTTCCATGACTCACAGCATCAATCTCTTCCTTGTTTGCTGCTGCCTGGTCATCTCCATTTGCACCAAGCAGTCAGAGGTCTGGAAGAAGAGGCTTCTTCTCCATTCCTCCCAGTTTCCTAGTAACTGCTCTAGTATCTTCCAGAAGGAGCTCCAAATCTCTCCAAAATGCATAGCAGGACACAGAAAGGAAGGAAGTGAAGTGAAAAGTAAGTCAATACATAATTAGCAGATCTTCTTAGGGGAGAGTCCTGACCTCTTTCCTCTAAGCTTCCTACTTTACCCATGGCAAAGTCTCAGTGGTGCCCTTCTTCTGGCACTGGTGTAATAGTGCACTTGAGTGTGTATGTCTGTAGAGGTCCAAGAATGACAGCAGGAATCATCCTGGGTTACTCTACCTTACTGCATTGCTCAAGGGCTTCCTGGGGACTTTCATGGTCCCAATTTCAGTCCACTGCCGTGTTTGCCTGGTATTTTTACTTGGAATCTGGGAATCTGAATTCAGATCCTTCTGCTATGGAGGCAAAGAATCTAATCTCTGGGCCATCTCCCCAGTCCAAGTGGAGCCTTTTATGTAGCAAACTGTTGATAAATGTTTGGTAGATTTGAATCAAAATGATGAAGTTTCATCTTTTAAATTAGAGACAGGAAACTGTGTCATCTTTGCTAATATACTGGTTTTGAACTTTCCAATTCCATGAAATTCCTTGAAACATTTGTCATCCTGCAAACTTTGAAAATGCCTTCTTACTAATGGCTGATCCACTTTCTACTCATCTCATTGAAAACAGCTTTCTCTCACTATCCTCCCCCATTCCTTATTTTTTGTACATCTTAGCAGTCTCAACTGAGCCCATAACCTTCAAGAGGAGCCAACCTACAGATTGCTGATCATAACTAGATCACAGGCATTGCGGAGGTAAGAAAGAGTGACTCAGAGTTACAGGGACTAGGACTTTCCATCCTTTCTTCTCTGTTCCCAAATCAAGCATGAGTCTAAAACCAACATTTAGACAAAGGGCATTAGATTAACTTAGTCTCAGATGAATCACCTTAGCTATTTCCGGATCTATGGGGTTATCTAGAGTTGAACATGCCTACTGCTACTTAAAGGAATCTAAAACCTGACACAAATCCCCACAACCAGGGGAAATTTAAAAGCAGCTGTTAACACACCTACTCTTGTTTCGTCACGTTTACTTGAACTGCTTTGAGATTCCACACAGAAAGACTGGTCTGCTGATGACTACTGATTTACCCAGAAGGAAACCAGAGCCCTCACAGTTACTTACCTTTCCTTTGGGTTTTATTTTAAATTACTGACAAGTGACTGTGCACAAGTTAATTACAGCAAAGCTGATGGAAACTTGGCTGCTTTGTCTAGACAGTAAGCATAGATCTGGCTGAGATTCTGTCCCGTGTGAACCCAGACTCTCTATTACCTGCTGAAATGCTCCAGGAAGACAGGCGTGCCATCAGGGGTCCCACCTCTGCATTTCTGTCTTATCAGCCGGTGCGGACGAGAAAACACAGGCTGAGCCTCTTCCTGGTTGACGTGGAGAGTCATGTTGGAGAGCAGATTTCCGGGGATCTCTGAGATGGGCTTTCAAGTGCTCCACACACAGAAGGAGCATCTTAGAGCACATCTTTTCTGTTTAGGAGTTAAGCGATAACAGTCTCCGTTATCTGCCCAAGTTTCACATGTGATGAGTTGTAAGGAAACTGCCAAGTCAGAAGGTCCAACTCATTATTAGAACTATCATGAAGTTAGCCCATCCAAAACAACCTAGGAGCTTGGCGATCATCTGTGCAGTCTGAGACACAATAAGCATCATAGGCAGAGGGAGGACAAAAGCAGGAGAAATCACCAACCCAGAATTTCAAATCCAGGACATCATTCGGATGAAGACATGTGATCCCACAGGACACAGAAACTGGAAGCTAACAGTTAAGATCACAGAACCATGAAGAAGTTCAGGTTTCTAATCCCACACTCTTGCTACAATGAAACCAAGGGTCAAAGAAGAGAAGGAGAGGTTTGCAACATCTTGATGCATTTGAAATTTGTGCAGAAGTGTAGTTGTGAGATTGATACTAACATCTACTCAGTTTCTCAGTAACACTGGTAGTATATTGTCAGTGTTGGCAGAATTAAGGCTGTGTACTAACTCAGACACATTTTTTTCTGAATAAAATTTCAGCAGACAATGTGGTAAAAAGAAATTAGTCTAATGAGTGCTAATGGTTTAATGGAAAGACTTCAAGGTAAGCCAAGTCTTGGACCCTCAACCTTGCAAACTAGAAAACCTTTCAGAACTGACAAAAAGATTCTGGATAATGTGTTTAGAGGATCAATTTTTGCTTCTTGATGCTACTTATATTCAGTAAACAGTGCTTATTCTCAATGTTGTCATTACATATCAACAAAACAACTCAACAATTCTAAATAGGTTAATTCACCAAATTATTTATATATTGCCAACTCTTTCATAAAAACCTGTTTTGTGATTATGCAGAAATCTTAGCTTTGATAGCCCAGGAGTTCATATACAAATCTTAATTTAATCTGCTGAATCTTTCCAAGAAGTGACCCTCAGACTTGCTCATCCGGCGTTCCATTCTGTTCTTGGATACACTTGCATCCCACATACATTTGCTGTGCTCTGAATGTTTCTCAGTTGCCATGGTTTCCAGTACACATTTCTAATCTGCAACAGAATGCTTGAACTGAGTTAAAGGGGGAGAAGAAGCATGGTCACTATAGACATCAAAGCTTTGTATAAAATCATCACAAATTGCCAGTTAAATCTGTATGTTCCCTATTTTTAAAACAGGATCTTTATTGCTATTTTCAAAAAATTTTCTGTGAAGCTCACATGGACCAATATGTGTTTAACCAGTAGCTGGAAGTGCTTTATACATTTTGATAACTGTTTTTCTGTTTGTTTGTTTACTTTTCTCCCTCAACAATGTCTGATTATAAACAATACAAATTGTGCTAGTTTGGTTAACTGACACATTGACACTGTTACCTCTTCTGGCCTCTTTATAGACAGTTCTCCTTTCTCTACTTTTTTAAAACACTGAATTACTGGTAGCCCTAGCAAAGGGTAAAAAGCTTTGCATTACTGGGCTTTTACTTCCTGACGCCAGTCCTGTTTCTCAATCTACACTGCCGAGCTCCTTTGATGAGCAAGACTTTCCAGAGAGGAGGTTCTGTGTCAGCCTTAGTCATAAGTGCAACTTGGGTGCCTAGCACAGCTTAACTTAGAGTTTGCAGTCAGTATGAACTATGAGTTAGGCAAACAAAGGATTTTAGAATCCTCTGCTACCTTTTGAATTCAGACAACTTACTAAACCACTTTCAGTTCTCTTTCTCATCTGGAAACTGAAGATAGCAATGGAATTGAATTCTCACTTTGTACTAAGGAACGTAAAATGAATATTTATGGATGCTCCTTGTTAAAGAACTAAGTTTATACATTGGGCTCCAACAGAACAGGCCAAACCATGATGGAATCGCTCATGCTAACCTTTCACAACAGAAGCAAAGTTAGTCATCTCAACTGAGAAATAATAGCCAGCATGAATGAAAATGTTTCAACTGCTTTATCACAAGGAAGGTAAATTGACATATACTAATGACAATCCTTCCACCATTTGTAGTAAATTGTTTCCTTGTTTCTGCTCAAGTTTTTTGGACAAGCTAACTGTTCTGACATGACCATCAGAATATCTCATTCATGAATCATGAAGAAATTAATTAAACATAGACCTCACATTGGTTGAAATTTTAATTCATAGGATAAAATGTCAGCAACTTAACTTATGATAAGTGGCCAGTGATTGTGTATATAGACGAACAACTGTTAACTAAATATTAAAATACTAAGTGCAGGCAAAATGATTGGCAAAAAAGACATCAGTAATTTGGTAATTATTTTCTGAATGGGTTGAAAGTTACATAAGCAACTCATCGAAGGTCTGGGCCCCCGCTGTCCACTTTTCAAAGGATATGCCATCCAAACAGCACTTCCAGCTACGTCCTGCAGGCCATCCTTTCAGTTATGTTTGCACATGAATTTCATTTTGGCTTGAGTGCTTTACCCTCCAGTCTTTAGAAAGCCCATCCTTCTTCCAAGGCACAAAGTGGCAATACTAACTATCTCCTGTCTCCTTGGAAGCTCCAGTCACCTACATCCCAAACACAAGAGGTTAGATATCTTTCCTAAGTCCAAATATAAGCAGCTAGAGGATTCCTCTTCCTGTTACTTCACAGTCACCTGTTCACACCTCCCTCACAACACTGGCAGGACAGGCAATTGCTTGATTAGCCTCTAAGGCTTATCTCTCTTAGATTAGGACCTTCCTGACAGAGAAACATGTCTGTCCTCAGAGGGAACCAATTGCACCCAATCATGTTGATCCAGAAGTCATTTTGCCTTGGCTGCTTTCTCCCTCCATCCCTGCTGATTTGACATTTCACTCTTGTGATCTCTTATTAAATTATATATTTGGTTTAGTTTCTTGAAATATGCAATTAACACAACAAACAGGCTTGAGTAGGACATGCTGCCTTAGACATGATGATGAGGATGTAAGCAGCAGTATTATGGAGCCATGAAAAGCAATAGTGTGAATCCACCCACAGATTCTCAGTATTTTTGTAGTTTCTATGTTTGTATAGGTTCTTAAGAATCTCCTTGATGTGCTGGACCTACTGCCAATGTGACCAAGGAAAAGGGATGAGCAAGAACCTTGGACACTCTGAGATGTTTCTGATTCCAGAAGTGTGTTCTGGGAAAGGCTGGCTTAATCTTTGAAGCCAATTTGAATGAAATGAGCTTTCATTACTCACATGAGCATGACTTTCTTGGGGACTTGAAAAAATGTGAATGTTCTTGGCCTTAAATGTGATGTCCGTATTACCCCCTGGCAAAGCACAGGAAGCAACAAAGAATGCAGGCAGCAACAAAGAACGGTGAGGGAAAGGAATACACAACTAGAAGCAGTGTCTTCTCCATATGGGCAAGGCAGGTGTAACCATGAGCTCACTACCTCTGTGTTAACCTGCACAGGATCTGTACAAGACTGGGCCTGTCAACATTTTGTCACAGAAGGGAGAAGGTGTTATTTGATTCCCATCTCTTCTGAGGGACTACTGACAGTTCATCTGCCACAGGAAGAGATGCTGCTTTTTTTTTTTTTTTTTTACTGGTGTAGCAACTGATATATTAGCTGTCCATGTTTCAGTATTCAAATACACATATTCAGGCAACTCTCAATAAAATCAGTGGGTCTCCCCACATACACACACATAGAGAAAGGGAAGCAGGAGGAGGACTTCATGGGAAGGTTGTCCGCAGGAGAAGAGGTATTAAGATAGGGTCACAGGGTGAAAATAACTAAAATTCATTATATACATGTATGAAACTGCTAAATAGTAAAAAAAAAAAAAAAAAGTAATGTGATAACAATGTCTTTGTAAATTTATTATTTATTATTTATTCACTTGTGCATGTATGCGTGTGTGCGCATGTGTGTATGTATGTGTGTGTGTGTGTAGAACCACGGACGAATTCGGGAACCACCATGGACCGCTTCCATCTCCTCCTTGTTTACTCTGCCCCGAGATTCGCAGGCTCCGCCCTACCAGGGCCAGGAACGCAGGCTGCCCCGCTTCCGCCCGGCGTCTATACGTGGAGTCTAGGATCTGAACTCAGGATCTTCCGCCTCCAAGGCAGAGAGGCTTAACCCCTGAGCCACCTCTCCAGTCCCGTATTTGTAAAATTAATACTTAAAATTAATTAGGGGCTCTGAGGAGATTATCTCAGTGAGTAAAGTGTATGCTTGCCATGAAAGTGTGAAGAGAGGAGTTTGAATGCTCAGACCATGCATAAATACTGACTACAAAAGTATAAATATCTCGATCCTACAGGAAACTCCAGAGCTCGCAGGTCAACAACAGCTTAGCTTACTCAGTAGCAGTGATGTGGCCCAGTCCAAATGAAGTGGAAAGGTGAGAAATACAACTAATGGTTGTCTTCTACGTTGTGCCATGGATGCATGTACATGCACACCCACACCCACAAACACACTCAAACACATCATGTCACCCACACACACTTTCACACATCACACACACACACACTTTCACACATCACATGCAATGCATATATATACACACATTCCAACATATCACACATCATATGCACATATATACATGCATTCTCACACATCACATGCATATACATGCATACACATACACACATGCATATGTGCAGACAAAAGCCCCTCTCATTTCATTTCTAAAAAGCGTTGTTGCTGGATTGAAGAGGGGAGGGAAGAGTGAGAGAAGAGAGGGATGGGCAGGAAGGGGGTCAGGGCAACGATACAAACTCAATTTGCTCGCATATGAAAATGTCTCAATGAAAATAAGCAAGAAGCATTGGCACATATAAAAATTTCCATGTGCAATTGATATTATACTTAATTTCTTTTAAAATATACATTGAAGGTGAAGTGTATAGCATAGCAATACAGCACTTGCTAGCATGTGTAAGACTGGGTCCAATGCACAGCATAATAAAATAACATCTATAATAATAATAATAATAACAATAATAATATCATTTAATACAGAATGGATAAAAATGTTTGCGTCTTTAAAGTCTTCTGGAAAAATGCATGAGTATGTATATATTTATATATGTTGTATATATGTATGTATATATGTGTGTGTGTAAGGAAGAGAAGGAAAGAAGGGAAGAGAAAGGAGGGAAGGGAAGGAAGGAAAAGAAGAAAAGGATTTGTGGTAGAAAATGGGAAGAGAAAGATTTGTGGTGGAACATGGTGACTCATGCCTAGTTCTCAGCACTTGGAAGACTGAGGCAGATTGGCTATAGTTTGAGCCCAGACTGTAAATATAACCAGTTTGAGGTGAGTCTTGTCATTGGAACAAGATTCCATCTCATAAACAAAAAAATAAGTAAATTAACTAAATAATTAAAAATGAAAGAAAGTAAAATAAATTTCATGTGCATTTTAATTCTTGAATAAACTTTCCAGAAAAATTAGCAAATAAGCCTAGAGCATTGGATCTGGACACCAGAAAGATCTGGACACCAGAAAGATCTGGACTCTAAAGGATTTTCCACTGTGATCTGTTGGACAAGTGCTTAATTTATAAAGATTAAAAATATAAAGACTCCTATGGTCCACATACCTTCAAAAACAGCAGACCTGTCAAAATGTGACATCTGCACTTCTTTGTATAATGTTAACATGGCTTATGATTTTCTCAGTATAAAATACATTTTATATGAATTAGTGTATATTTTCAAAATACTTCTCAGAGATTGTCTATGCAGCTCAGTAGTAAGTACTTGCCCCTAAGTTTTGTTTGCACACATGTGTGTGCATGTGTGAAAAATAGTGACCAGGTTTCGTAAAACGAATGTTTCAAAGGAACCCTGCCAAAATGTTAATATTAAGCTAAAATTGTCTTCTGGCTGGCTTATCTCAGCTGCTTGCCAAATCTGATCAAAGTTCTATCAGTCAAGCTTCCTAAAAGACAAATGAATATTCCTGATTTAGCTGTTTCAAAAAGGAGCATAAAATTTTAGCAGCAAATGGCAGGTGCTTAGCTTTGTCTCCTAACAAGATTTTAAAAGTAAGATCACAATATTATAAAAACTAATAAATCATATTTAGCTCATATACATAGTAATTGTCTGTAATTGCTTATGGCATCAGTAGGGGAAAGAATAGGCATAAGCCACTTTTCTTTTTGTAACTCATAGCAGCAATGCAACTTCTCTTGTCTGCAGTTTGGGCCTCTTTAGAGTTTAATGTATGTAAAATGTACTGTCAAAGCAGAAGTTATTATGATTTTAGCGTTTACATGGACATAAATTTGATAGCAATTATTTTCAAGCAACGTTAGTCTATATAGATTCATTCATCCCTTCCCAACCCCCACATTAAATTTTGTTAATTTATATAGAATTTCCTGATAAAGGTAATTATAATTTCTCACAAAAAATAGTGTTAACCTGTGCTCCCGGAAACACAGAGTAGAGACTATTTGGAGAAATTGGGATCCAAGACATGACTCAGGGCTGTTTTCTAGGATTTTCTTTTTCTTAATAAACCTTGGACATGATGGAGGAGAAGCTGGTCACCTAAAAATGCCAACAAGCTCAGACATCAATCAAAAGTCATAAATACTTTTGCAAAGAGTTTTCTCTCTTTACCTAGAGTATCAGGAAAAGACAGCCAAGATAGCAATCATTTAGAAAAACTGTTCTAGTTTAGACAAACACCACAGGTGGGAAAAATTGGTATCACCACATTTCTCCAGGAAAGACCCAACGCAGATGTTATATGTGCCCTGACATAAGATATTCCAGATGTTGTAACCGCTCTGAGTGGGGAGACAGCACTGTCTGCCTGCTGGTACTAAGATCCTACTGCTTGAATTACTGATAGAGATGATGTAGGTGATCTTGGACTTCATCTCCAGTACCCAGACCGAATTCTACTCCATGCTGGGATGAAAACAGCGAGGACCGCTAGAAGCACAGGACTTTATCAGTAGTCAGAGGACGGTCTCCTTTCCTGAATGTGGTATCAGGCGCAAACCCACTAAGAGCAGTAACAAAGGCCCCTCCCAGACATGTGAATAGAGTGTAATAGGAAGCCACAATCACACTCCCACCAACTAGTCATTAGGAGTCCTCCCTAAGATGTCAATGTAGTCACACAGAAAACCAGGCCTTTTACCCTCACTCACCACACTAGGATGTGGTGATACACTTCTTTTCCTTCAGAGTGATGTCAGAAGAACATGACTGTAACAGGGATTAAATAAAACCCAGTGCTTCTTGACATAATGCCCAAGTGTTGTAGTTATCCTGCATTGTTGCTGATAAATTACCGCTAAACAGCTTAAGGGAACAAGGGTTTTATTCTCTCTCACTACAGTCTGATTACAGATGTTTGTCCAGCTTCGCAGGAAAGCCCATACAATCACCAAGGACTGAGGGAACTGACCACACCATAATTGTCATAGCAGCTGAGAAAGGAAAAATCCTTACTTGCCAGACAGGTATGTAAGGACAAATATACGGAAGGATGCCAACTCTCTCAAACAATTCCCTCCATTTTATTCACCCGCCCAGGAACGAGTTCCATCCACCATTAGTTAGGCCTTCCCCATCAACTAGACAATCTCCTGCAGGTTTGCTCTGGGCTTAATTCTCTACAAATGTGCACAGTGCTTGAACCCTTAATCAGCAAACTGACACCTGTATCTAACTATGACACCAAATGACCAAGTTTCAGTTTAGAATTTTTCATCATACCACAAACCAAGAAGTTTTCAAAATAAATGAAAATCACATAGATGCTAGCACCAAAATGAAAAATAAGTTGAATTATGTCAAAATGACTTTAAACAAGCATTATAAAGATAATTCACTTATTTTAAAATACCATACAAATGAGGTGTTATGAACAATCACAAGCAAATAAGAAATTAGAAGACATAGGTAAGAAGATTGAATACATGTACATCAACGGTGAGCAATCTGCGTGCCCTTCTTCCAATAATAATTCCATAGAAGATCGTTGAAAGAGCAGAGAACTGGGTGTGGGCGATTCTTATAATTCTAGAGGTAAAAAAGGTGAGGCAAAAGGATTATGAGATCCAGGTCATGTCAATCTATTTAGTGAAATATTTCCAAAATAAGAAGGGGGGAGAGAGGAGAAAGGAAGGGAAAAATAGAGGACTTAAAAAAATTATAGACCAATCAGATTTAACACCCACATACAGAACATTCCACCCAACTGCACCACAAACTACATGCACCTTGTTCACATGGATCTTTTTCCAAGATATGTGTGAGGTTGTATAACAAGTTTTGCCAAACTTAAGAAAATTGAAATTATATTAAATATTTTTGTGTGATTGCAATGAAATGAAACTAGAAAATTTGCACATTTTTATAAGTTAAGCAACACAAGCTTAAACAATAACTATGTCTAAGTAGATATCAGAAAGGAAATTAAGAAATAACTCAAGATATGGGAAAATGAAATGAAACCTATCAAAATATCTTGGGTGCAGGGCTGGAGAGGTGGCTCAGAGGTTAAGCCTCCACCTTGCAGGCGGAAGGTCCTGAGTTCGGATCCCAGATCCCACGTATAGACGCCAGGCAGAAGCGGGGGCGGCCTGCGCTTACTGGTCCTGGTAGGGTGGAGCCTGTGAATCCCGGGGCAGAAGGAGGTGGAGGTGTCCATGGTGGTTCGCGAATTCGTCCGTGGTTCTACACATACACAGAAACACACACGCGCACATGCACACAGTTGAATAAATAATAATAATAAAAAAATTAAAAAAAATATCTTGGGTGCAGCAACCAGTACCTCAAGGGATTCAAAACAGCACAGGCCTGAGTTTTAGAAAGACGAAAGTTATCCAATGAACAACCCAACTACAGCTCAATGAACTATGAAACAAAACAGTAGTGAAAATTCGCAAAACAGCACCTAACATGGAGTAGAACAGAAATAAACAAAATAGAAGACAAAAAATTAATTGATAAAACTAAGTTAAATTTTTGGAAATATAATCAAACTGACAGCCATTATTAGCTAGACTAAGAGAAGAAAAGGTTATTTAAGTAATCAAAATCAGAAAATAAAGAAGAGGTCATAAAAACATAGGAGATTTAGATGAACAATTTCACAGTAGCACTTTGAAAAAAATCTAAAAATATCAATAAGCTCTCAGAAGAATACAAGGTATCAGATACATACCATGAAATGGAAAAATCTGAATAGGGTTATAATTAGTATGTAATTTAAATTAGCAAGATAAAATAAAATTCCCTGATGAAGAGGAGAGAACCAAATGGCACTATTGGTGAATTCCAGTCAAACTTTTCATATTCTTTCAGTAAGTTGAAGAGAAGGGAATGCATCCAGATGTATTTTGTAAGGCACAAATTCAAAGAACCATGCCCTATGACCAAATAAGACTTATTCCTAGAATTTAAGCATAGTTTAACATACAAAAATCAACTAAGGTGACAATATATCTTGGAAGAATGAGATAAATGTCACATGACAATTTCAATAAATAGACAATGATGTTTGACAAAAGTTGATGTCCATTAAAAATTGAAAGTCTCAATAAAGTAAGAATAGAAGAATAGAAGGAAGACATAATGAAAGACATATATGAATAGACTCATCCAAGAATACGACACAGAGGATGACATTCAGCACTTCTATTCAAAATAGTCCAATCAGAAAAAATAGGAATAAGTAGATAGGCAGATACAGAAAACATTTCAGGATCAGGATCAGAAAAGAAAGACAAAGCTGTCTGATTGCAGACAGCATATTGCAGACAACTCAACAGGCTCCTCCACATAATCTAAATAAATGCAGTAATGTCGTACTATACAAAATCAAAGGAAATTCATTAATGTCTAAAAAAGGAAATTAGAGAAATAATTGTGTTTATAATAGAACCTAGAGGACTACAATAATAGTAACAGTAAACTTAATCAGTAAGGTGAAAGATATATACTAGACACTAACACACACTAAAGAAAGTAATGAAATAAGACAAACATTTTGAGCATTTCTCTTGTTCATGAAGTGAAGTGTTACCTCCATACTACAGAATGTGATCTAACAGATTAATGTTTAATCTTAATGTTTACTCTATCAAAATCTTAATGTCTTTATTTTTCAGGAAAAAATATCTCCATTGGTAGACAAATTGAAAATAAGATTTTTCATTATTCCAAGAATGAGTTCTGCCACTGAATTACACCTCTGACCTAAAAATCATTCTTAAAACTATCATGGTCCCCAAAAGACAACAAGCAAACAAATCAATTTAGAATGATGAATGCGAAGCTTGAAAGCATCATATATCTGATTTCAAAATATATCATAAAACTCAGCAATGGTGCCATCTCGATTACAGTCAGAAGCATCAGGAAAGAAAGATCAGAAGGAAATCACAAAATTACAGTTGACTGAGTTTTGAAAATTCTTTCATGAATACACAAGGAGGGGCTGGCAAAATGTATCAACAGGTAATGATACTTGCTGCCAAGCCTAAAGAATTGGATTCCCCAGAGACTATATGGCAGAAGGCAAGAAATGATTCCTGAAAATTGTCCTCTGATGCATGCATGCACATACTGATAGATAGAACAAAAGAGAGGTAGAGAAGGAAGATAAGTAATTGTCAAAAAGTCAAAGATAGCAACAAGAAGATTATTGTCTCTTTAGAAAATATTCTTGGAAAATGTTGAAGTCAGCAATAGCATGAAAGTGGGTAGTTATAAAATCAATTCAAGGTCAATTAAAAATTTAATGTACTCCATGAAATTGTACAAGAGAGAATAAAATAGAAGAATCTTTATGACACTGTTTTTTAATAATGATCTCTTTGATAAGACAGCAGAAGTAGGCAACAACAATGAAAATAAATATATGTGATTATATTGAATTGGAAAGCTTCCAAAGCCAAGGAAACCACATTGAAAAGCAGTTTATGGAAGAGGAGAAAATGTTCGTAACCACACATGATATGGGCCAAAGCTCCAAAATATATTAGGAACTTATTCCATTCACTACTACAAGTTCTCACTCCTAAAGTTCTTGCTTTAAAAATTAGCTAAGCAGGACCTATAGCCTACAGAATGAAAGAAAATCTTTAAATCTTTATCAGCTGCACTTTGGACAGAGGTTTGACATCTAGAACACATGAAGAACTCTAAAAATTAAATACTGAAACACCAACTATGCCAGTCAACAAATGGGCTGAAGAAATAAACAGTTCTCAAAAGAAACAGGAGTGGTGTAAGAATACTTTGCAAGTGTTCAACACTCCAGGCCAGCAGGACTCATACCAACTTCTTGACTAGAGGGAACTGGCCGTACCACATCCACAGGGATAGCAGAAAGAAGGACATACTTTCTTGATTGCCAGCATGACTGTATGCCAAAATAGTGATCAGATGAAGGAATTAATAATTCCAACTGAGAAGTGAGAGACAGCATCATGTGTCATCAAGGAGATCTCAAAAATTCAAAAAAATTAAAATGACACAGAATACGTTCTCTGACTACACTACAGAAAGAGGGAAAACATTGTTTAATGAATTTTTAGATTATCTATGGTCAAAGAGAAAGCTCAAAGTAAACCACGAAAATTATATTAAATTGAATTAAAACAAAAATCCAGAAGAACAAGGTTAACAAAAGACAACTAAAGGATGCTGAGAGGGAAACTGATCATGCCTTTGTTAGAACCCAGAAAATATTAAAAAAGAAAATTATGAGAGAAAAATTGAAAAATACTTAGCTCTTAATTATTGACTTAAATATTCTTTCATCATATTGTAGCTTAAAAACTTAAATTCTTCTTTTCCTGAAAGTCAGGACTTAGCGGGCCTGCAGCCATCTCCCTTGCTACCTTAAACTTTGGGTCATACATCTTCTTAGCTGCATATACCAACATGTCAATCATGGAAGGATTATCTGTCTGAAACTGATAATGCAGATTGTTTAGACTTAAATTTCCTAAGCTCTCTCAGCTCCAGAAGGCTGAAGATCCCAAGATAAGAACAATGATTATTTTCTTGCCAGATTTCAGTAGCAGCATGTCTGGACCAGATATTTGTGTAGTAACCTGCAGAATGGTTACATAAATATCTGGTCAATCTCAGATGTTACTGATCTAACTATTTGAGATGAGTCCAGAAATGGAATTTTGAGAGTGGTGCATGCCCCAGAGCCCAGCACTTGAGAGTTAATGATAGGGCATTGGAAGGAGGAGGCCAGCCTGGGGCAGTCATAGAGTTAGGCTGTGACTCAGGAATGCAAGAACTGGAGAAACTACTCTCACAGCAGAGCACTCACAAAGTAAGGCCCTAAGTCTAGCACGAAGCATGGAAAGAAAAGAAAAAAATAAAATAAAATAAAATAAAAAAGTAAAACATGGAATGTTGTTAGTCTTATTGTCCAATTTTTCTTTTTTCTCTGGTAAAAGGAGAGGATGCCTATTCACGTGGCTGTAATAAGAAGCCAATCCTCAAGGGATTGACAGCCACAGTAGTGTTCCTATGCTTAAGGGGAACACAGAAAGGGGTTCAGGGAAATGCAACTGGGTCCTTGTACGTCATCGGAGAGGAGGGCCCAGAGGAGAGTCTGGCATGCACATTAAAGGATTCTCTGGGGTTTGGGGGGGGGGAGGCCTTGGGAGATGGGGAAGGAGGGGTGAGGGGAAGGGGAGCAGGGGTGAGGGGGGAGGAGGGAGAGAGGGAACCGGTGTACCTATTAAGTTTGTATGAGTGGAAATAATAATAAAAAATGTTTAAAAAAAAGAAGCCAATCCTTTTTTTTTTCCTCTCACATTTTATTTTTTTTCCTAATCATACAAACTCAATGGGTACCCCCCTAAGAAGCCAATTTTTACAGCAGAGTTCTACATTACAATAAAGTGGTGGAAGCCCATTATTTACCAAAAGGACATCATATAAATGAGATAGACTTGTTGAATATTAATATAGCAGATTTTCTATGTATTATATACTTAGTAGGTAAGTGGTACTTTCTGAATTGTCCTACTCTCTGTCTTTTAAAGCTAAGTATGTTATCAAAATTAAGATTTCTCTAATACATCAAAGAAAATGTTCACTTTTATACATCTTTAGATGATTGACATAAGGCCTCAAATTCATATATTTAATAAATGTTGGCTAACACAATTACAGCCATTTGAATTTAGACAAAGAGGCCCAAAAAATTCAGTGGGAAAAAGCCAGCATCTTCAACAAATGGTGCTGCCAAAACTGGACGTCCACATGCAGAAGATTAAAACTGGACCCGTACTTGTCACCATGCACAAAAATAAATTCCAAATGGATCAAGGACCACAATATTAGGCCAGGGACTATAAAAATCCTAGCTGAAAGGATAGGGAATTCTCTCGAGCTGATTGGACTAGGCCAATAGTTCCTAAACAGAAATCCAATAGCACAATCACTAGAACCAACACTCAACAAATGGGATCTTATGAAATTAAAGAGCTTCTGTTCAGATAACGAAATTGTAAACTGAGCAAAAAGGCAACCCACAGAATGGGAGAAAATCTTCACTAACCCCATATCTAATAGAGCTCTATTATCCAGACTGCACAAAGAACTTAGAAAACTAAACACCAAAGAGATAAATGGCCCAATTAAAAAATGGGCCTGGGAACTCAAAAGAAACTTTTCCAGGGACAAAATTGCAATGTCTAACAAATATTTTAAAAATTGTTCCACATCCCTAGCCACCAGGGAAATGCAAATCAAAACTTCCCTGAGATATCATCTCACCCCGGTCAAGATGGCAAAAATCCACAATACAAACAACAACAAATGCTGGAGAGGATGTGGAGAGAAGAGAACCCTCCTACATTTCTGGTGGGAATGCAGGCTTGTACAACCACTCTGGCAATCAGTCTGGCAATTTTTAAAAAAGTTAAAGATCGAAATGCCAAATGACTCTACTATACCACTTCTGGGAATAATCCCCCATAAAGCAAAAATTCACCTCAGTGACACAAACACAACCATGTTCATAGCAGCACTATTTATAATAGCAAAGTCATGGAATCAACTCAAATGCTCAACAGTTGACAAGTGGATAAGGAAAATGTGGTACATTTATATCATTAAAAAAGATGGAATTAGTGAAATTTTCTGGGAAATGGATGGAATTAGAAAAGATTATATTGAGTGAAGTATCTCAGACACAGAAAGTTAGACACTGTATGCATTCCCTAATAGGTGGATCCTAGTACCAAACCCACTTAATGACATATTCAAAGGCAAATCTCTGTAATGCCTATAGTAATCACAAAGATTATAAACAGGAGGAAGGGGAAAGAAGGCCCCCCCAGAAATAAGGAGAGATGGGATCATGCTTCAGAAGAGAAAATAGGTCACCATCAAGTAATCCAAGTAAGTAGCAAGCCATCTGGTGACGCTCACTCTCACTTTCCTTCCTGGTCACTTGCGACTGAGGAGGTTTGATTTCACCAATCGGGAAGGGTATAGGGACTGGCAGATAGATGGTAACCATTCTGCAAATGGGATACAGACCCCCTCTCCCCCTTCATTGTAGTCTTCTAGTCCTATTCCATCCACCTTTGAATCTCCTCTTATAGTAAGATCTTCATTCAAACAGCCTGTTTGGTTAGGAGGTGACCTTTGAATCAATAAGGATGAAGCCAAGGGCAGTGCAGGAACAGCAAAACTGAAAACAACAACAAACCATAATTCAGAACACCAAAGACCCTACATTAATCACCTGGAATCAGACCAGGCAAATCTCTTCCCATCCTAAAGTTCAGGGAACCTTGTGGAAGAGGAGGAGGCAAGATTTTTTTTTAAATACATTTTTTATTATTTCCGCTCATACAAACTTAATAGGTAGACCAGTTCCCTCCCTCCCTCCTCCCCCACCCCGAACCCCCTGCTCCCCCTCCTCTCTCTTCCCATCCCCCAGTGCCTCCCCCCCAATTCCCAGAGAGTCCTTTATTGTGTATGGAGGAGGCAAGATTTTAAGAGCCTAAAGATGGGGAGGACCAATGATATGCAAGATAATCCACACAATTTAGGGCCGCAGTAGCCAGAAATGGACTTTGCATGACCTGTACAATGACTGACATGTCAACAATCCCCCAAAGTCTAGCATGGATCACAGGCCCTAGGATCCTTAGAGACAAGGGATTAACAGTCATAATAGTGTTCCCATACTAAAGTGGAGCCCAAGAAAGGGCTCTGGGCTATGCCACTGAGTCCTTACACCTCATTAGAGTGGAGGACTTAGAGGGAAGTTTGACATTCATACAAAAGAATGCTCCAGGAGGCCCTGGGAGAAGCTGAGGGAGGGAGGGTGAAAGGAAGGGGAAAAGGGGGGGAGAGTGCAAGGGGAACTGGGGAATGGTGGAGGGAGGGAGAGGACTGTGGTACCTACTGAACTTATATGATTGGGGAAAAATAAATAAATAAAAGTAAATAAAAAAATTGACTAAATCAACTCATAAGATCTGTTCTTGTAACAGACCTAATACCAAGCTCAGGAGAATACCCCAGGAGGAGCCAGGCTCAATTTATTCTGCTTTCTGTCATACAGCAATTCTAAGAAATATGCTTTATTAAGGTGAAATAATAAGCTTTGAAATGAAATAAAGAACACTTACTGTAATATTGCCTAAGTCTATTTGATATGCTTAGCAAGGTGATGAGATGATGGGTTGATACTACATCTAAATTGGTCCATGTTTCTGGAGAGTAGGGAACTCTAATTCCAACATTTGTGGAGGCAAATATTATCTAGGTGTGTTAATTCATGAAGGAAGCACAAGAAAACACAGAGTACATGTCTGCAGGATATCACTCTCCTGATAACTTGGTCCTTCATTCATTGCATGCACCAAGTCTGAGAACAGAGCCCTCTTGACCTCATCACCTCTTTAAAATACTACTTAATTCATTACCCTGCTGATTAGATTTTCCATGAGTTTTGAAAGGGACTTTCAAACCATAGAAAACTGCTAAAAGAGTGTTTTAAAGTTTATACAGGGACCTTCCTATTATTTAAATAAGACTTGATGGACATTGACATAAACAATTTTTTTGTCCTGTATTGCACAATCTTAATTCCTGGTATTCAATAAGTACAGGAAGTTTCTTTGGAAGCCTCAACTAAAATTTGCAGCTTTGACTTGACCAACTTTTGATGCTTGTGAATCCTGACCATCATCTACAAATACACAGATGCATGCATCTTACCAAAATAGACTCATGGGTAGGAAGTAGTGAGTTCTTAGGCACAGTGGCACCTTCCGCCTACCATCCTTTTCAACAGCACCAGAAATTACAGCTAGATACTCAATTCACACTTCTCAGAGCCTCCAAAGGATACTTTTGGTTATTCTTTCCAATGAACATCTGAGGTAAGCTTTGGCTTCCATATCCATTTACATACAAAAATTTGAGATTTAGACAGATTAAGCAAATATCCCAAAACAGATGGTAAGCATAGGGATTCTAACAATGGATGGCTGAAGTCAAGACCCCTCAATCTTATACTTGGTATCAATTCTCCTGAGACAGTTAGGGTTGAACAGTGTAACCAGTCAATGACATAAATGTCAGGATGCATAAGACAAACCTAAGGACATTAAGTGGGAATTCTTCAGAATTCATAATAGCTTTTTAAAATTTATTATTTAATCAATTGTGCATGTATGTGTGTGTGTGTGAACATGTGTGTATGTATGTGTGTGTAGAACCACAGGCGAATTCGGGAACCATCATGGACCGTCTCCATCTCCTCTTTGTTTAGTCTGCCCCAGAATTCACAGGCTCCACCCTACCAGGACCAGAAACGCAGGCCCCCCCCCCTTCCACAGGGCGTCTATACGTAGAGTCTAGGATCCCAACTCAGGACCTTCTGCCTGCAAGGCAGAGGCTTAATCCCTGAGCCACCTCTCCAGCCCCAAGAATTCATAATTGCTTTTTACAAAAAGACATTGTATACCTTTTGATTTTCAAAGTAAAGAAAAATATGATCACAAAAAATAAAACTTGTAAAAAGCGCAGGAAATCATTTTTTTTTGTTTTGCTTGCAACATCTCTAAACACTATATCTTCAGAGTACACAGGACCTACCTGGGGAGGCTTTTGAAATAAGCATATTTCCTATTCCTGGGACTTGGATACAATCTGCATTTACAAAAGCTGCCTGGTGATATAGTGGAAGCCAGGATCTGACCACTTTCATAAACACAGGGTTTTACATTTCTTTTCACCTTTGAGTCTCAAAGCCATCTGGTTCTCTAAGACCAACATTGAAACCACTTCCTTAACTGCTCATTAGCAGTCTGACAATTTCTGTGTGAATAAACAAGAGGTGCTATTTGAGAGAGACCAACCAGGAACAAAACTCAAATAGGTTCCAGTGTTTTTGCTTTGACACTTACACACACACACACACACACACACATGCACACACGTAATGATATTTATATATGTGTACAAATATATATATATAATGGTAATTTCTGTATTATAGTATGTTATATACACGTATGTAGTATATACATTCAAATTTTCAGACACACATATGTAATGATATATATATATATTATGGTATATCTTATATATACATATATATTAAACGTGTGCAAATTTTCAAACTCACACGGATTTAAGGGGATGGGGAGATGGCTCAGGGGTTAATGCCTTTTCCACAAAGGCAAAAGGACCAGAAATTCAGCTCCTCAGATCCCACTAAAAATGTTGGTTGGCTCAGATTCCACTAAAAATCCTGGTGGATATGGCAGAGGCCTGTAATTCTGGCCCTTCAAGGCAGAGTTTGAGAAATCTCAGAATAAAGCAATAAGGAGGTAGAACAATCCAGGATAATTCCAGATGTCACCATTGGGACTAAACAGGCACACATATTCAAATGTTCTCTGGTACACAGAAACATACACACAGAAACACACACACACACACAAAACAAAAACAAATGTACACACCACAAACACATGTGCAAGATAAATAAATTTAAAAAATGTTAGGAAGAAAATTCTATGCAAGAGCATTTGCATAATTCAAGAAAATGTTAATGCCTTTGATGAGCATAACAGTTGGCTTGCTTCCCTGATCAGTTTAGAGAGCAGTCAGGAAGGGACCACTGCTTAGAGTTTCAGTTTTCAAAGTAGTTATCTGTCTGATATCAGGAACAGTAGCTCTTGGGTGCCATTGGGATGGTAATTCTACTGTCTGCAATTGGCACCTCTGAATCATGCAGGGTAACTCCAGAGGTCTGTCCTAGTCTTTGGTGTTCTGAATTTGCATGCTGTCTTAATCTAAAACCTTGTAAGGAATTTGTCCTTTTGTGCTCTTCTAAAGTTATAAACCAGTTATCCTTACCTGGGACAAAGGAAATACAACAGACTCTTGAAAAAATCATGTTTCTGGCTTTCTCCAAAGTCACCAAGATTCCCTTGACATTACTTCTCTTTCAGACTAACACTTTAAAGAAAATGAGCATAAATCATTAGAGAAAGTTTTGTCTCAGCCTACCTTCATTTTAAACTCTTAAGTTTAAGTGTGGTTTCTAGGTAATGAGGAAGGTTCAGGATTTCATAGCCTTTTCTAAAATGCCCAAAATATTTCTCTTGGTAAGGGAAGTTTACATTTTGTCTGAACAGATTTTGGGGAAAGTAGGCAATGTAACCTCTGAAATTACAGGGAAACAACTGGAGTGCCTATTATTTTGGGAACACAGGCAATTTTTATCCAAATAAACAGAAAAGGTTCTAACACCTACGAAAGTCAAATGGATAAGCTCCCACCAGAAACAAATCCATGTTCAGTTATTGAGCCATTTTCTTAAGAATTTAAAAAGATGGAAAGGATTTGCGTGAAGGTGAAACACCATTTCATTTCCAAGGAAATTATTTATATTTTTATTTACTATTCTGCTACATACTGACAGGAAGTGTTTATAGAATAAAAGTGATAATTATTTAATTCAATGTGCATGGCCAACTGTTGTATCACCATAAGCATTCACCCTCTGCTTTGATTTCATTCAATATCACCACCACACTTCTTTTTCTCTCTCTACTTCCTGCCTTCACAATATGAAAGGAAGGCATCGTACTCCTGCTTTCTCTCCTTCTGTGTAATGGTGACCTCTATTGTGGCCATAATGGGCTCTACTCCTTGCCACTGTGAGTCAAAACACTCTTTTTCCCTTAAGTAGCTTTTGTCAGATCATTGTTATCACAGCAACATCAAAGAAGCTAAGATACATACAGCCAAGATCTAGGCTGAATCAGCCACTTTAACCCTGAAATGAAAGCTTGAGGAAAAAAACAGCCACTATTATGTACAATGTACAACAGACTTGTACATTGTGAGGATTCTGTTTGGTTTGTTTGAGCCAGGGCCTCAGTCTATGTTAAGGTGATCTTGAACTCAAGATCTTCCTACCTCAGCCTTCCAAGGGCTGGGCTTACAGGTGTGACCAACAACGCACAGTCTGGAAGACTTTCTTTTAATCAAGTGAAACAAACAGTGACAAAGAGTATGGCTATGTACGAAAATGCCAAGCTTCCAAGAGAAAAGGAAAACTTTGGGAAACTTGCATGATCCATTTGACAGCCGTTGATATTTTCAACAACCTAGTAGTGATATTAATGATTGTGAAGAGATTCCCAAAGAAGAGGGGACTGGGAGGGAAAGGAAGAAGATAAAAGAGGGTGACGGAGAGCTACCTTAGCGCATCATATGCATTAAAATATCAAAGAACAGATTATATTAATAAACATTTTTAAAAGAAAACAAAGAAAAAATGAAATATACCAATATTTGAAAAGTTTAAATAACTCAATAAACTAATATTTTTCACATTACGAACACATTGTGTTGCAGAATCATAGTTGTGTATAAAAAGCTGCTTTGTTTCTATATTATTATTTTTTGATACAAAGTCTCGCCCATGCTAACCTGAGCTCATAATCCTCCTGCCTCAGACTTCTGGTTGCCAGGAGTAAAATTACAAAACTCAGCACCCACCGATGATGCATTTAAAATTACAACATGTTTTTAGGTGATAGTTATGAGATATTCATTCATATCTGATATTTTAGTTTCAATACTGAAATTTCCCAAGGCAGGATATAATACCTAGGAAGATTATTAATACATTCTTCCATTTCAAATTAAATATCTGTGTAATTCAAGGATTCCCCCCCACATATTTCAAACAAAGCAACAACTCAGGGAAAGGTAAATATAGGAATACAGTTATTTTCTTTAAAGCTAGACAGTAGATTTTTAAAAATCTAGAAAAAATAGAAAAATGAATGTTTCTTTCCAGAATACTTTTATTTCTCCATTTCACAGCTACTAAATGAAGTTGCCAAGAAGTGAAATACTCTTCTGGGATTCCACAACAATAAACATCCAAAGTGGGATTTGAACTTAAAGACCGCCTGTGTTACTGTGGATCTCTTGACCACAAAGGACTTGAAATTGTGCTAGTCTTTCTCCCAATTGCGCTGGTGGAGGAGGGAATGGTAGAAATATCCAGATGTATCATCAACTTTTATGTCCACTCACAGCTGGAGGGCATGTGGCTTTTGCTTTATGGGTTATGAATTACAAGAGGAGACACAACAAATGTGTCTTTTTTTAACAAAGAAACTTAATTTTACCGGTGTTCTCACAGTTCCAACTGTTAGCAAAGAAACACATGAAGGCTACTAAGCCATATACTGGGCATTTTCATTCATAGACAGGAGGCCAAGTGGTCCCCCTGGGGAGTGGGTCTTATAAGTAATAACTTGACACCCTACAATTTCTAGTCTACTCACAAATCGACTTAATTTGCATTATATATCAGGATATAGAAGTCGGGTAAAACGTTCTCAATGATTGTTTACTATTCGAGCGGCTCGAAAACTCCCCCAAATCAGGAAGCTCAAGTCCGATTTAGTAAGATGAAATTGCGCCCTGCAACTGAAGCCAGTCTTCCCACAATGGAACTACCTCGGGTCGAGTTCAAACAAAGGCTGAAGCCAAGACGGGTTGTGGGGGAAATGAGTAAGTGGGTCTCCCAGACCTGTATGAAGTCACCCACAGAGGTAATGCCTCCCAAAGATGAAACTGCTGTTGCGTGTTGGAGGGGGTGGGGGAGCGGAAACGTTGGGTACTTTGCAGGTCTGGCTCTGGAGGATGGGTTGGTAGGCTTCCTCCTCGTGCTTGGTTCGCACTGACTCACACCACGCCCTGCAGATGTGTTCACAACTGCTCATCTGGTTTATTTTACGCGTCCGTTTCTGTTTCTGTCTGTCTTTTCATTATCGCCCAGAGTTGCATTAGATCGGTCTCATGAACCAGTAACAGTTATCAAGATCCAGTCGAAATCGACAGAAGCCCACCTCAGAGGACAGAAGGGAAAAGAAGGAAAAGAGAAAGCAAAGAAAGAAGAAAGGAAAGAAGATGGGAGGGAGGAAGGAAGGAAGGAAGGAAAGAGGAGGTAGAGACAGAGAGGAAGAAGAGGGGGTGAGAGAGATGCAAGCATTTTTGTATCCAATTATTTTCAGAAGATCAATTTGTAAATGCACTCTCATTTTTTCCTAAACACTGCCACCTACTGACCATTTTAAGTCAGAATTTTTTTCACTTTAGTGTGTGTGTGTGTGTGTGTGTGTGTTTGGGGGGGAGTATTAAGGACTAAAAAAGAAAAACTGGGGCCGGGAAGAGGGGGGGACTCCAAAAGCGAAAAACGAATGAACTTTTTCCAGTCTGGGGGCGGGGGGAGGGAGACCATTCGGAAGAAATAAAAAACTGTTTTTTTTTTTGATATCTTCAAAGGCTCGCAAAAAGAAAAAGTCACTTGGGCTATTTCTTTGCAGATGGCTGTTTTCCTAAGTACTCTCTTCAGAGTCTTGCGGGATTTTTTTTTCCTATGCTTAATTTTTAATGAGGGCCGCGCGTGTGTTTTTTTATGTCGGGGATATCACAGTGAGCAAAAATACTCCCCCCCCTTTCGGCCCACCCACAGCGAAAACTTCGGTAGAAGAGAAGTGTTGATACTTGATTTCAGCGTAGAAGAGTTTTGAGTTGGTTGAAAGGGTTAACCAGTGGCAGACGGGTGATTGTGTTTTCAGGGTCCCGGGCGGTTTGGGGACACTCCAGGTACACACACACACACACACACACACACACACACACACACACACCACACTCCCGTGTCCCCGCCCAGGGCAGTGACTTAGCCTGAGGGCACCGTTTGGCGTTCAAACAAATTACTTATACTCCATGGGGAGCCTAGAGCGCCAGGGGAATCCTTTTAACCTCACAGAGATAGGTAGCATCTACCCGCTAAGCGGGTCTCGCGGCTCCCCTGCGGGAGGAGAGGGGGGTCTGGAGGTGGTCAGCATCCCCTGCCCGCGCTTCTCTGCACACGTTAACAATCAAGTTAATTGAATTCATTGGCGTTTAGAACCGGCCTCCGGCTCAGAGAGGGCTTTGAATGGCCAATTTCTTTCTCCTTTTCTCTCCCTCCACCCCTCCCCGCCTCCCACCAGCCCAGTCCCTCCCCTCCGGGTTCCCCAGTCCACACCTCCCGCTTCCACTCCCCTCACCCCCACTCCCTCCTCCGCCCTATTAAAACACCCACCAGCTCACTTGTTAAGACCCCCTTAAGTTGGAGGAGGCAGAAAGGCAGCCACGGCGTGGAAGGAGAAGTCAAGACGTCTGGAAAGAATTACCCCGTCCAGGCGTGAGCCCATTGAATCAGGGACTTGAACCAGCCCAAGGTCTTTGCTCTCCCTTCTTGCGCTTCCGGGGTTCCGATGCGTCTTCGCCAGTCTGTCCTGGCTGATACGAAAAAGTGACTTTCCGTTATCGGAGGGAGGGGAGATTGGGGCAAATAACAAAACAGAACACGAGTTAATTTATTTTTTAAAGCACAGATAGTTCTTTTTTTTTCTTTCTTAATTTTTTAAATTAGAAGACCGAAGCGCAACGGAAATAATCAAGAGAACAGTAGTGAGAAAACCTTTCGGAGGGGAGAACCAAGCATTTAAGACTCCCTCATCCTTTTTTTAAATGTTGTTTTTAAATTTCTTATTTTTTTTGGCCGGTCGTCTCAAATTCATCTGATCTCTTATTACCTCAGTTTTGGAAACTGCCTTCCATAGACCCTTCGGGACCACACAGACAGGCCGAGGACGACTTTATGATCAAGAGCTGAACAAGGTAAGTTACCCAGGCGCGTCGGGGTACACACACTGTCCTGGGATAGGTCAGAGACAGGGATGAAATTGTTCGTATGATGTTTTTTCAAATGCTCGATTGCTAAAGAAAAGTTTGAGATCTGAAAATTTCTTCACCAAAGAAACATTAGGAATATTTCCCACCTCTGGTGAATGTGGCCTCAGACCCCGTCTTTTGTCACCCCCACTCGCTCTCTCTCCAAAAATCCGTTTCTTTGGGTGCGCAGGTAGCCTGTCCGGCGGGGGGGGGAAAATTGTTCTTCTCCAGATGTACTTTTCCATTGGGCACCTTCCGGAGCGTCAGGGGGTTCCTGAGTTAGGAAACCAGAATTTCCACTGTGCAGGCAACATGCAGCCCTTTCCTACTTCACACACACACACACACACACACACACACACACACACACACGCACACACACACATACGCACACGCACACACACATTGTGGAGAAAAGTCCGGCCTGTGCGTTTTATTTTGAAGGAAAATTCGCTTTTTGTTTGCTTTGCAAGGGTTAAATGATCCGTGCTTCCAGTTCCACAGAGCTGAAACGAGAGAGAGAGAGAGAGAGAGGAGAGAGAGAGAGAGAGAGAGAGAGAGAGAGAGAGAGAGAGAGAGAGTTCTGTATCACCTTCCCGCCGCTGCTACCGGCCTTGTTGGGCCACTCCCCCCTTTTCCAGGGCCTTCCTTCCCTTGCACTTTTCAAACCCGGTTAAAGTGTCGGGCGGGGTCTGTCCGGCCTCTGCCCTGCTCCGGAAGCCTTCCCGGGGCGAGGGGTCCCTGACGCAAGCGTTGGCACTGGTCTCCCTGAGCGAGCGGGAGGAGGGCGCGCATCCTTCTGTGCGCGGTGCCGCCCCGCCCGCCGCCCTGGGGCAGGATGAGCTTGGGGACCGCGCGCTGAGCTCCGGCAGCTGCAGCGACTCGGGAGCCAGTTCCGACGTGGCACAGAGCACGCGGACGCTTCTTTCCACGGCTGCAGCTGGGGACCCTCCGGGTGGGGGATTTGGGGCTACATGACGAATCCCCTGCGCAGAGTGGGGGCGAGGAGCCCGCGAGATCCCGGGTGGAGGTGGCTGGGGAACCAGAGAGATGGATAATCAACACCTTGGACGGAATTCGTCACCCTGGTTCCCGCTCCGAGTGAGCCAGGGCTGGGAAATGGGTTCCCGATGAAGCGGAGCGAAGCTCTGAAAGCCCGGTCTGTGTCAGGGTGACAAATGCGAGATCGCCGGGGAGGCTGGTTCCTTTTGCTCCAAAAACACAGCCCTTGGGGAACTCGCACTGAAAAGCTCTTTGATGCTGGAAAGAGGAATGTGAACCGAGCGGCTGTGTAGGAGGAGGAAGGCTTGAAGCGTCGCTCCCTCCATCTCCCCAACGTGGGCTCTGGTACCTCGTGCTGGGCTGGGGAGCGAGCGACTGCAGCCGCGTCACCACGGACGCCTGGAAGCCCCGCCCCGCCTCGCCCCGCCTCGCCCCACCTCGCTCTGGTCACCGCCTCTGGGGACCCGTGGCTGCCAAATGGGACTCCGCAGCAGCTGCCTAGAAATGCTGCAGCCCACGTGGCTGGGCTGGGCTCATCCTTTGACGTCACACCCGGGGAGGCGTGACGCGATGGATTTGGAGGCGTTGATTGGCCAGGAAGGGTTCCCCTAAACTGCCTGCGTAAGCAATGTAAAGCCAAGAAGTTAGTAGATGGTTTGGAAGTAAGGCTGCTCTTCCAAGCCAGAGCAGCTACCCCGACTGGCGGTTTCAAGATTTCGCCTGGGATCTCGCACCCACCACAGGTCAGACTTGTGAATAAAGTACCTTTAGAGGAATTGGACCCATGGGAGAAAGGGAGATTTATTCAGCTTACGGTTTCAGAAGGGAGATAAAGTCGTTCATGGCCCATTATGATTTTAAGAACGAAGTTTTGAATGCTCAACACATAGTCATACTCAGGATAGTTTTTTTTTTCCCCATTAAAAACATTATTTCCATAGGATGGACTAGGATAAATATCTGATGTTCATCAACCGATTTATAAACTCATTACGTGTTAAAGAAGAATCGGGTTGAAAAGACCAATTGTAGCTGCTTTCTTCACTTTCACCCTACAAGTGAAGGTTGACTCATTTACAAAATTAGTTTTATTACATCTTAGAGGATTCTTAAGATGACACCATCAATTATGATACTTGCTGTATTATTGTATTTATTGTGTGTGTGGTTCGGGGCACGGAAGAACTATGCATGTCTACTATGGGCCCCTGTGGGAGTCAGGACAGAGTTCAGCAGTCATTTGAGTCTCCCCTTCCATTCTGTAGCCCAAGTACATTTATGTGCCGAGCCATTTCATTGGCTCTATTTTTTAATACCAATTATCTCTCCCCCAAAAGTTTGCCTAATAGGTTGGCTATTCTTTTTCAATTTTGGTGCAAGTTTAAGGGTATAAAATGTCAACTATGGCATATACATTTATCCTAGGACAAATAATTCCAATTTCTCTATGGGCATTTCTGGATTAAAACCTTGAATTTAGAATATCTTCACCCTTACTTTTATTGTCTCATATATTACCACAGATCACTGTAAGTACATTGAAATACATGCTAACTGGATTGTTTGCCTAATACCTAGAATTGAATTCATACTTTGCCTCATATGAAAATATGAGGGCTTAATGAATTGGTGATTAGCATCAAATTTGAATGTTACTCTGTACAAAGTGAATGTTATATACATAACATATATCACCTACCATATGGAAACAGGAATAGCAAAAAGTGAAAAGGAAGCTATGAAGGAAAGTGAGTTAAGGAAGAAAGTTGGGGCAGGAGACAGCTCCAAAAAGGAAGGGAAGAAGGGGACATTTCGGAGGAACCAAAGAAGAGGAGACAAGCGCGGCTCTCGGGCGAGCGGGAGAGAGGAGGGAAGGAGCAGGAGGAGAGAAAGAGAGAGGAAGGAGGAGTGGGGAGGGACGGCAAGTGAAAAGGCATTGGGGGGGGGAGGGAGGGGATAGAGGATGGATGTCGGAGGTCGGGAATGGATGCATGGACCTGACCCGAGAGGAGTGCGTGAAAGGGCGAAGAGTACATAGGCCGTTAGGCACACGAAGTGACGCGCCCCACCCTCCACCCAGAAAACCGCCCACATCCCCCCCCTCCCTCCCCTCCATCTACTCCCTCCCTCCTCCCTCCCTCCTCCTTCCTTCCTTCTTCTTCCTTCCTTCCTTCCTTCTTCCTTCCTTCCTTCTCTTCCTTCCGAAAGGATTTTGCTGTGTGATCCAGGCTTGTCTCTACTTTGTCAGGACTGACCTCCTAAGAATGCTTGATTTAAATTTATGGTGCAAAGGAAGAGAATGCAGAAATTTAAGGGTGTGGATACAACCACAAGTGGGATGACAAAGACTTTAAAGGGCCTGTATCCTAATCCTGCCAGCTTGACTCCAGGATTTTGCTAGGGAAACTGCATGGGGACTGGAGACAGAAAGGCATACTTCAAAGAGAGAATGAGGGAGGAGGTCAGAAAGGTGAGAAATTGTGCTTTATTGTAAGACTTGGAAGGCTTTCAGTTGATTTCTTCTCAAATTTCTAGTTTGGAACAGTGACCTAGAGAATCCATGTAAGGGGTACATGCAGTAAACACCACTGCTAATGAGGGCATGAACTTGTTGACTCTATATGTTGTTGCACATCAGAATCTTGTGATGTTTTCATCACAGTGTGTCAATGATCTCTGACTATTGCTGGAACTATACGTTACTCGATCTTTTTTTTTTAAGCTAAACAAATTGTAATTAATTTTATTACTATTATATTTTTTCTCCCACATTTTATTTTTTTCCCCTAATCATACAAGCTCAATAGGTTCCCCTGTCCTCTCTCCTTCCTCCTTCCCCTCCCCAGTAGTCCCCCATTGCACTCTTCCTCCTTCCCCCCCTTCTTTTACCTCCTCCCTCCTTCCACTTCTCATGGTGCCTCCCCCTTCTTCTCTCCCATCTGCTGACATTACTTGATCTTCTCTATAACTGGTTATAGAGAAACAACTGGGAAACACTACGTCTTAACCTTTCACTGTACAGTCTTCAGTCATGACAAGCAGGATGGTAGCTACTACGTGGATATCTCTTATTATGAGGAAGCAAGTTTCTATTCTCCTCACTAATATCATCTGTCTGGTTCAATATTCCCAGCTAAAATGATTACATACAGGATTTAAGACCTTTTGAATAAAGGCAAATACTCATAAGATGTTTACATGAGCGTATATGTAAAAAAAGCTTATGTTTCAGAATTGGTCACTATTTATATGACCTGGAGGAATGCTTTTATTAAGGAAGCATTCTTTACATGTCTTCTTGTCATCTTTGAAGTCTTCAGTACATTTGAATATATAATGTGGATGAGAGGAAGCAGAAGTATACTTTATGAATTATAATCTGCATTAAAATATTGACATGTATGAGCAGGAATGACCATGTTAATCAATCTCTGCATTCATCCTGTATGCAGTGTAACTTGGATATTTTTCAATCTTGCTAGTTATAACAACCCAGTGTTATTATAAAGTCATAGATCAGGAGTGAAGTGCAGATAATGGAAAACATTAACACATTTCCGTCTTCGATTATCAGGTAAGTATGAGGCAGAACATGGAATGGAGAAGTTAATGTAATCCATATCTATTCTTGATAGTCAACTATGGGGTGGCAGCAGTATTAAAATGAATGATTCTTAATGCCACCTCTTAGACATTCATTTAATTGTTCTAGATCACATAGGTTAGTCATTTTTTTTCAAAAGTTTGTGTCAAATGGTGAATATGAAGGAGAGCTTGGATTAATCCATTTGTTCTATTTCTAGCTGTTCAATGCCTTTCATACTTCCCTATTTATTACTTGTGAACCATCAAGAATGCAATGAAAGTGAAAGAGAGTCAAGGTAATAGAGTCATTACTGGCAGAAGATTAACATGACTGAGATCCAATCTTTGGTTATTTTATGTATTTTAAATAAGGTCCTTTTAATAAAGCTAATCTAATTTGTGAATTCATAAAGTTGGCTCCAATATGTAGATTAATAAATTGAAAATGGTAAATGTACACACCATGTTAAGGTGGCCATTGAAAAGATAAACTAGGATTCCAACTGAAATTGGTTCCACAGGCAAATTCTTTAGACTAACAAAGCTGGAATTTGGACACAAGTTGATCTGACCTCCAAACTTGTTTATCTGCCTAATACTTCATACTTTCTCAATTTGAAGAGACTCCACAATCTCAGGTTGCAAGAGCTAAAATATGAAGCTGCGTGGATTAATGGACAGTAAAGAACTAGAAAGCATAGATCCCTGGTAGATAAAGATGAATTTATTATCTTTCGACTCTGAGTCCTGGTATCATAAAGTTGCTGAGACTTTGAGTCATAACTGTTGTAAATGTTCTTGGGGACCATGTGCATTTTCCGCCTTCATTATCAAAGTTTTTCTGGAGCTGGTCTGGGATGCTTCATCTTCATTAAACTGTACACCATGTGAGGTACTCTGACCTAGTCTCTATAGTCTTATTCTACTGCTACAAATCTGAGTGCACATCAGCTGTCCCCAGACAAGAAGCGGGGCAGCTGCTGTTTGACATCCTTGGGAACTTGGTTTCTCAGTGCAGCATCAGAGCAGTGAGAGAAGCTAATTCTTCCTTCATCTGATGCTTTTCTGCCTGGTTAGTATAAAAAGGTCAAGGGGGAGGAAAAGCCTCTGATGCTTCCTGACCCAGCATCCTGTTTGGAGTACATGAGCTAACAGCAAGGCTTTATATCCGCTCCCCAGGTGGACTCGGTGGAAACAGTAGTGCCTTTCTTATGGTGAGACAGGATTTCTGCTGCTGGCAGAATTGTGTTCGCATAGATGGAACCAGTAACTTCTTTGCAGATAGCATCATTCTCTATCCCTTTAGACTGGACTCATGAGGACATAGATGAGCCTAAGCATCTTTTGCCTCCCAATATCTGACCTGGACTAAATGTTTGTTCTCCACTTTCTAAAACAGCAGAGACTTGCTCTTAAAATTAATTTTCCAATGTCTCCTTATACAACATTTTTTAAAGCCAGAATTGTGGGAATTTTATTTTTTCAGGGGCATTCAAATTTGCTCAGAAAATATTATTGAGAAGATTCTAGCTGTCTGTCCTTAAGCCATTGTGGAGATCACTCCTGCAGGATACCTCAATGCTTAGCATCTTGGTTTCATTCTCAAACGCATGTCATAACATAATGAATGATATGTATTGAAATTAAAGTCATTAAGTTGCGATTAGATGATGCTATAAAATAAAGCAAGGAAACATTTCCTCATTAGTGAATTGTAATAAGTAATGAGATGAATGTGAGCTGTCGTTTTAACAAGGATAAGGCTGACAATGTTGATGAAATTTCATGCATTCAATAGATATTTACTGAATATCAACTATAAATCAGACACTTTTCTATCTCTGAGGTACATTTGTGAAGTCAGACCACATATACACATACACATATGTGCACACACACATATAAAATGATTTGTGTAATCTACAGTATACTATATTAAGCCATTCCTTTACATGTTTTTTTTAGTCTAGAGTTCCATACAGCATTGAATTTAATTTAGCTTAAATAGAAATTTAATAGCTAGTAGGCCAAATCTGATACTGAGTCAAAAAAATCCAAGTTTAACACTTTGCATATTTGTAGAATTCAGAGTTCAAGATCATCTTTTTAGGATTTATGTCTGAACTAACCCTATTTCTCTAATTAACAGTAAAGTCACCCAGAATTAGTCTCTTCTTATGGGCAGGTATGGATATGAAATAGAATATTTGAATTAAGAATGGTCTCTGAAGGCCTTACACATATGGTGCTCATGAAATAATCAGGGGAATTTAAAGAAAGAAAACCCATATCCCTTGTGTTGCTCCTTAAGATCAATGCATAGGCCCTAAAATGTGCCTTTTGCTCTCTGGCCTGCTTGGGGATGCTGTCTGCATCTCGCCAGGCACCCCTGAGCTCTGGCAAGAATAGAAAAATTCAACCGCAGCCACATCATTGCAGTCAGTTAGCAACTTTCCCAGGCTTCAAAAGGACATTCAGTAGACGTCTATGATGTAAGAGGGTGTTCCCACTTTAGCTGTGGCCAGCAGATGCTATGTGACCACTTTGAATGGTCACGGGTGCTCTGATAAAAGCAAGGAAAATGTGAATAATGGAGAGGAATGCCAGGCTGCTGCTCTCCTGGCTATGGTGACTTTAAACACAAACTCAGCACACACGTAAGCTTCTCCTTGGCAAGAGCTCTAGTCCCCTTGAAATTTTTCACTCTTGTGAGAATGACTCATGGCTTGGAAATGACAAGTTCCAAGTCTGGTGCTTGCAGCACCTTGAAGCATTGGTCAGTGCACCCTGCAGGCGTATTCCACATCCCATCAGCTATGTTAATTAACAAGAGAGTACTGTACTCTCCTGTCTTTCCAGAAAGTTCAGCAGCTCACCTTTCAGTGGAATCAACTTCCCATTTGTGTTAAGGTCATTTTTATTAGACTCTTATACTATATACTGTGTGTCTTTCACAGTTGCTAAAAGCAGAACACAAATCTGAGTTTTTCTGTTTCCTAGCCTACTCTGTGATGTCTTTTTGAAACACTTCTGCAAACTATTTTATCTTATCCTTAGCACAACATTTTGAAGAGAATTGATAGATGGGATGTCTTAATAATAATTAAAGTATTTTGTTAGGGTGAGTAAAACTCTGAATGTATAATGGCGGAGAAAGAAGGAACAAGAACCCACAAAATTATTTCTCTCTGACTCAAGAGTGAGTCCCATGCAGCTAGACTGATGCAAGTGACTGCCCTCCAAATGCAAATGCAATGACAAACGTCTTTATCAGGGGCCCTGCATCCCTTAGAACTTTGCAGATAGGTGTATCAAACCCAAGGAAGAAAAAACTGTTCAGAAGAAGAATGGCATCTCCTCTAAATGCCTTCTCTCTTCTATTAGGAGAGGCATATTTCAAATTCCCACAGGCCAGAATGGCATGACCTTACCTTGCATTCTGTGCTCAGGAAAGAGGTAAAATAACTGAGGGTCAACTCAAGGTATGATTAGATGCAGCAGAATGGGAATCTCCCAGTAGGATGTTTCTGGAGTTGGACAAGGGAATCACGACTACACAACTGTTTGTAGTCACGATGGTGGTGCATTCCATGGGACTTTTAGTTTAACTTCTTATGTTGATTGGGAAACTATAAACCTAACCAAAAAAAAAAAAAAAAAAAAAAGGTTTCATTGAGATAGTTGCCTATCCTAAATTTTCATTTAAAATTAATTTATTTTATTTTCAATATTTAGTCAGATTAAAGAACTTGGATTATTAAAGTTGGATATATAAAAATGACAAATTTTTAAAGTTGATGTGATTGACTGAGGTTAGGAGTCTTGTATTTATACCAAGTCTGTTCCTTGTTCATTTTTACAAAAGGGAGATGATAGAATTTGGGGGGAGATTTAATAAAGAAATTTATTTCAATATTCTACATTTGAAAGTGCTTTGGCAGACACAGAAGAATGGTTTTCTTGTCCTTAGCTGTTTAAAACTTTATGTAGGCAGAAATCTATTTGGCCAGCCTAACCTATTTGGTAAGTTCCAGAACAGGGAAAGCCCCTGTCTCTCACACACACAAAGACAGAAAGATTCTGAGGCTCAGCTCTGGAGATTGTCCTCAGGTATCCACATGTACAAGCACACAGGTACATATGCATTCTCATATACATACAAACATACGCACAAACCCCACTTTATAGGTATGAGGATTTCAGAGTAATTCCTAAAAAAGTGGGCACTAAAAGCTTAAAAATGTTTACTAGAAATTTTAAATGGGTGAGTATTTGTCTGTTGAAATTAACCATCATGTTATCTGTTCTTCACTGTATTCATTAGTCTGAAAACCTATTGTATTATGTTCCATAAGTTTCCTGATCCTCAAGACTTAGCCTCCCAGTGTTGATGATGGGGAATAGAATAGACAGATATGAACAGAGAAACCCAGTTCAAAAATCATAGGGGTGAGGAAGAATTTTCAAGTAGAATACCCAAGGGTAGATATTGTAGTTACTTTTTCTTTTGCTGCTGTGAGATAATACTTTGAAACAACCAGCTCAAGGTAGAAATGGGTATTTATTTGGCCTATGGTTCCAGGACAGATACAGTCTATCATGATAGAAGTCATATACCACAACATATGGCTGGAGGCAAAGGCAGGTTACTACCTCTACTATAAAGGCAGAGAGAGCAAGACCAGGCTATCAAACGTCAAAGACTGTCCTCTGCGACCTGCCTTCCTCCAGCAATGCTCCACCTCTCAAAGGTACCATGGCCTTCCCAAATGCTAACACTGACTAAGGATGCAAGCATGTGAACTTCTGGAGAGCAGCTCACACTCAAATCATGACAGTAGAGAATTTTTAACATTACACACACACACACACACACACACACACACACACACACACACACACACACACTGAGGTCCCAGAGAGGTGAGGTGAACTAATACCAGAATCCATGCATTCTAATGAATTTATCAAAATCTTCTGTGGAGTTCTTACTTGCTAGTATCTAGGACTGCAGAAAGCATCGATGCAGACCATAAGATTGCTTTGGGATTCAGGAAATGTTGTTTGGCTGTGACCACATTCATATGAGATCTTACATCCAGGTATTTATTGAGTGTTTTGTAATGTTCACTAGTGCTATCCTATCACTTGACAATTGAAACAATCCTAAGAGCTGTGCTGGAAGGGTACCCTTAGTATGCAGATAAGCAAAAGGATAACCACCTAGCAAACAAAATAAGGAACCGTGCCATCTTTCTGGAATACTTCCTGCACAATACTCCCCATCACCCTTGATAACATGTATTTAACTAACTAGCACACACAAGACTGATTAACCAAGATTATCTTTGATTATATTACAGATGCATTGTGAGAGGTTTCTATGTATCCTGAGAATAATTGGAACCACACTTTTTGGAGTCTCGCTCCTCCTTGGAATCACAGCTGCTTATATTGTTGGCTACCAGTTTATCCAAACGGATAACTACTATTTCTCTTTTGGACTTTATGGTGCCTTTTTAGCATCACACCTCATCATCCAAAGCCTGTTTGCCTTTTTGGAACACCGGAAAATGAAAAAATCCCTTGAAACCCCCATTAAATTGAACAAAACGGTGGCTCTCTGCATCGCTGCCTACCAAGAAGATCCTGACTACTTAAGGAAATGTTTGCAATCTGTGAAAAGGCTGACCTACCCTGGGATTAAAGTCGTCATGGTGATAGATGGGAACTCAGATGATGATCTATACATGATGGACATCTTCAGTGATGTCATGGGCAGGGACAAATCGGTCACCTACATATGGAAGAACAACTTCCATGAAAAGGGTCCTGGGGAGACAGAGGAGTCACACAAAGAAAGCTCGCAGTATGTAACCCAGCTGGTCTTGTCTAACAAAAGTATTTGCATCATGCAGAAATGGGGAGGAAAAAGAGAAGTCATGTATACAGCCTTCAGAGCGCTGGGGCGAAGTGTGGATTATGTACAGGTAAGTCTACAAGTGCCTGCCAGGGCAAACATCCATTCAAATAAAGCAGCTTTTGTATCTCTCCAGTCATATGCTATAGTCCATCCTTGTCCCTTGTGAGCACAGTACTCCTTTCAGTTCACTGGAAAACAGCAGGGCTGTTAAACAAACTCTGAAAGACAGAAAAAACACCATGTTGAAATGTTAAGACTTCTGAAAATGCTTAACTTCTACCATGCAAGTGGTTTAGAAAGGAAGGTTACCTTGACAAGAGACCCCGCCTTCTCCCTTCCCCTCTCCTTCTTTCTCCTCTGTCCCTTTGGTTTTGCCAAGTCAAATATAACATCATTTTCCACACTATTTTAAAAAAATCCTGCAGGTTTGTAAGAAAGTAGTGTCTGTCTGAGTTGAAGGGTCTCAAGAAAATCTGCAAGCTGTGTAGAAGATTCCAAGATGGTTTGCAGGTAGGCTAGGAAAAAGGAGGATAGTAACAATGATTTTATTTGAAAGGACAAGGATGTGAAAATTGAACATGAGAAAGAAAAGGGAAATTAAAAAAAAAAAACAGTCTTAAAGCAAAACCAAAGTAATGTTTATTTCACTCCCAAACAGCATTACCTCACTCTCTGCAGCTTGACCTTTGAAAGAGATTCAGATGATGTTTGCTTGAAGGAAAATGAGGCTGGCTGGCCATGACTCTCCTTCGTTCCTTTGCATTCTCTGAAGACTTTCTTCTCTCCCATTTTTCACTGATGTTTCCTCATTTTAATTTTCCATGGATTCTTTCATTAGATTTCAGTCATAGTGATATCAAGAAGGGAGAAGTATGTGTCTGATGTAAGACAGCCACAGACACACTTTTCCTATCCATCTCTAAGTGACATCTTAGTTTTCAGAGGTCTTTCCAGGGTCTTTTTTATTTTTTTTTTTTGCCACCAATTCATGCTCTCTGGGTCTTTGGTCAGGAGATGGGAATAAGATATGGCTCCAGAGGTTTTATCCTACATAAAGGTTCTATTACGATTATTCTACACAGGAGAGTATCATCTAATCTGTCATAAAAGTAAATGGTATTTTTATCATATTGGTCATTGGTCACCATGGGGTTAATTTCAGTTTATGTGATAAGAGAGTAAGAAACTTCACTGAGACTCATTTGCAAATTAATCTGACTTAGCTCATTTTTCTGCTAATTTCTCAATGGTAGAACTTTGAAAATTAACCTTGTTTCAGTGATTTCAGGACATTGGGAATTTGGATGGTACAATTTTTGGATCTAGATGAAAGGATGGTAGGATATTTTCCAAGGAAGGCAGGACCGATAAACTCACAGAAAGAGGAAGCATGGATCTTTATGCCTTACATGGAAAATGACTGTTTTGATATTGTGTTTATAATTTTAGTTAAAACAGTGGCTGCCTTTGTCAGTTCTATTCTAGACATCACTGTATGGGTTCTTTTTATTTTTCTTAACCTACTCCTCCCAAACCCCTTGCTCCCATCATTCTTGTTTTGAATTTTGTTTGTAACCTTGACAACTTTGTACTGTGCCTGTCCAGGAAAAAGTAATACAGAAATGAAAGGTTAGGGTGAGCTTTCCTCTGGAGCCCTAATGAGTCCTTCCTCTAAGCTGAAGTTTCCAGAATGACCCCAGCAGCTGCTGGTAACTAAACCCTGAGGTCTCCTGGGACTCACATCCAGTTTCAAGTAGTGCAGTGACTGTAAAAATCATTTAGCTTTCTGAAGCCTGTTGTTCCTTCCCGGGCCATCCCTCATCCAATCTCTTGTAATGTAACCATGTTTGACCTATAAGAATGGCAATTTACTAAGCTTCAAACTGAACATGCTCATCTTCCATTCTGATGATTCCAAATGGTGGAAATTGTAGAGGCCACTGCGAGACAATAAGGAGAGTCAGGTGAGGATGGTGGTGGTACAGCATTGCTGGTGATTGAACTTGCTGTGCCAGCTCTATAAAGAATGGAGGAAGCAAAGTCTATCTGGTGAGACAAGAGAGAGAATGGAGGGTGAAGGAAGACATGGGTGACCAGCCCTTTTTTTTTCTGGGAGAATACTGCATCATTATCATCTTGGAAAGATGTGGCCAGAAGATTCACTTGCAGTCCCAGCTGGCTCCTCAGTCCTCGTCAGCACTCTTTTGACTTGATTTTGGATGTCTGGCTTATTGGTTTCATGATCCGTCATTTTACATCTTCACTCTGCTTCCAGAAACCCCTCCCTACTAACTACTAACAGATGACCTTGCCTCCTCTTAACGAGGAAACTAACTGTACATCCTCTCTCAATGGCACCCAGTCCTTCCTCCTGCCTCAATGCTGTCTTTTCTACCTACTATCCCGGAACCTCCAGATCTGCTTCTTCTTGTTTGCCCAGCAGTGAGGGTTTATCAACTATTGGAGAAAGGGTCTGTCCTGTCTCTCCCTCCTATTTCACTGAGGAGCTTTGGGATTAGAGACATGCTCTTGCTTCATGCCTTACAGGTGGTCTGGAGATTCAAACTCTGATCCTTGTGTATATAGAAAGTGCCTTACTCACTGAGCCTTCTCCTCGGCCCCATGGATTCTGTTTTCACAATTTTACCTGCTCACTAAATTGTACTGCTGACCTCCAAATCAGTATTTATAGTGTTCTGTGGATCACACACTCTAATTGAAGCCAAGCAAGGTGATACTTCTTGGTTAAGATTTTATACTATGAATAATCATCCTAATATTCATCTACTACCACGTTTTTATGGATTTTTTTATGATTTTGTCAGTAGTGCAAATGTTAAAGCTGATTTCCAATTACAATAATAGTGAGAGCACAAGAGAGCTATGACAGATCCTACTTATGGAAATGAGTTTTCCCCAGGCATATGTTATTGTGCATGTGTTCAATGCTAATTAATCAAAAATATTATATTAAGAAACATGTAAATAGAAATTTGCAAATAGCCAGATTATGCATTTATCAGTCAACAAAACTTTTATAAGTAGAGGCTCAGAGAAGTATAACCCTACTTTTCTATCAGAAGCAAATTTTCAATAATCTGTAGTTCAGTGTTCATGGTGAGTTTACAGAACGCAACTATCGTAAATAATGGTAACCTACTCTATTCCCCTAGCCGCACTAGGAACTTTTGTTTGGCTTTTTGATTAGATGAGAAATTTTTGATTGTATAATGTTTTGTTTTGATACAGTTATTGTCCTTTGGTTCCCACATTTTTTGTATATGGTTTCATCAGAACTATCAATCATGTGTACATTTTCACCAGAGAATACAACTCTTGGGGGTCTATCTAAATTTTAAAATATCTTGCTATTTGTGTTCTAAAATACAAGATCAAGTTCTTGTTTTAAGTAGCTTCACATCTTTCAAGTGCAGTGCTAAGAGACATTCACTGAAAGGCAACAAGCACTTCTGTCAAGCTCAATGGTCTTGGATCCACACTTTTCTAGCATTTATACATTATACTTCATCCATACATGCAGGTCATGAGTGAGTGAATCATGATCAGCAAATGACTTGCTAGTTAACAACCATTATAAGACTTTTTTCATCCTTGGCTGAAGAACTTAACTTGCGTGATCTAAATTTGTTGATTTATTAGCTAAGGTATGATTATGCTTGTTTCCCTTAGTCTAGGTACATCTTAGTTATACTTATTAAAACAAAAACTCTTGGAAATAGTGTCATGAATTCAGGTCTTTGGCTTTACTCTGTCACTTCTCAGTGTAGATACTTCCATTTGTTAAGTATTATCATGAGCCAGCCATTATTAAGTGGTCTATATAAATTAGCTCATCTTATAACATACTTATGTGGATAATAATCTGTAAATTTGTTCTGAAGGATGAAACACAGAAAATGAGCTGAGGGGTTAATGTTAAGAATTCTATTTGATGTCCATGTACTAGCCAAAGTATGGATGGGACCATATTTGTCTTTTTCTAAAATCTTATAAAGTACTTCTGCTCCTCCCCCCCTTACTTTTTAGTCTTGTGTGTGTGGGGGGTTGGCATTCAGGGAGGGTGATGGTTATTGAGTCCAGGGTTCTGTCCTTATTAGACAACCGTTATAACACTTTACTAAACCCCTTTCAACAGAACGTTAAATATATTGCTAACAGTTTAGAAAGTGTGGCACCACCTCTCAACAGTAACCATTTTGTTTGGTTTCATTCTTTTATTTGTCTGCTTTTCAATTATAATGGTTGGGATTGGGGAGCATAATTCTATTCACCATTATGATTATGTTGATATAGGCACTCAAGAACAAATTCCACACACTCTGGAAATAGTCTCACTGGGTTAAGGGTAAGATGAAGGATCAAGGTTAAGCTGAAAGGTCAAAATAAAGGACAACTTGAGCCTCAAAAACAAGGAAAGGATTGATCAAGGGCACCAAAGGACCTTGATTTATTTTTAACTCATTTCCTCATGGAAGGCAACCAGAGCAGTTTAAGGGATCTTATTGCCCTTTTCAATATCCTTTGAAGCAGAATAAGTGAGGAGGGTGGTCACCTGTGAAAATGACAGCAGTCATAGTAAATGTAAAGAAAATGAAAGATGGAAATTTTGCATTTTAACATTCAAAAGGTATGGTTAAAACAATGTTTTTTAAAGATTTTTATTTAGGATGTTGGGAGGTAGCTCAACTTTCAAACTCACTGAGATGATTTGGAATGGGCAGGAATGGTCTAGATAGTTCCAGAGAAATGTCAATCTGTTTTAGAGGTAAAAGCATATTAATCCTGTGGACTTGTTCTTTAAATTAACAGGATCTTGTCTGTGGAAGACCTATATAAATTGATAGCTGATATAATTGATACAATTGATATAATTGATTCTTTTTACAACATATGGAAAAAGAGACAACTTTATAAATTCCACTATAACTAGAATGGTGATTTAAAACATTTCCTTTCTTGTTGATGCTGTTTTTAAAAATGAGAACCTTTCTCCTGATACCAAGTATTTCAAACCCAAATAGTTGTTCTTCAGTCATCATGATAAAATACTCTGACCAGTGCAACTTGAGGGAGAAAGGATAGATAATTTCAGGAGTGGATGGAGGAAAACATGGTGTCAGAAGTGGAAGGATTATCACAATTTAGCCCCACTCAGGAAGGAGACCGACTGATAGGCAGGCAGGCAGGCAGACAGACAGACAGACAGACAGACAGACAGATAGATAGATATCAGGAGATGGGTATAGATGATATCAGATCTCAAGACCTATCCCCAGTGCACATTAATACACTTCCTCTAGCAAAGTTGTATCCCCTAAAGGTCTCATCACCTTCCCAGTCAGTACCACTACCATTTGTGTGCAAATGCATGATCCTGTGGGAGACTCTTCATATTGAAACCATAAGGTTGACTGGGAAAACATTGCTTTCAAAGGCCAGAGAGCAAAACATTAGGCTTCATGGTTATAGTGCTCCTATGGTCAGATAATACAAAAATGGAATATAATCTTATATATGGGCAGTGAAATTTGATTCATAGAATTTATATGAATCAGAAAATATTCTTTTGATTTCTTGTTCTGGGGTCATATCAAAACAGGTGGCAGGCAGTTCTATATCTACAGGCCTTGGTTAAAAATGGAATATGATCTTATATATGGGCAGTGAAATTTGATTCATAGAATTTATATGAATCAGAAAATATTCTTTTGATTTCTTGTTCTGGGGTCATATCAAAACAGGTGGCAGGCAGTTCTATATCTACAGGCCTTGGTTTGCCAACTCCCATTTTAGAAAGATAGGAAAGGAGAGATATTAAGTCTTAACTGGAACAGTCAGTGCTCAGGTCACCAAAGGAGCGATGATCTTCCAGTATTATTTGAGTCAGTGATAAAACTGGGTCTAATCCACTTAAACAATGCTTCTTTACAGTTTTTATTCACTTTACTATGAACTTAATTTTCTGTATTCTAATATCTGCTTGTGGGAAATCTTATAACTAGTTATCATGCAGTTTTAACAATTCACAGTGGTACCTTGGTGTGGCCAAAAAGACCTTTGGTTTGTTACCTGTTTCCTGTACACAAATCATTCCCTATAGTTTTTGCTGATGTGAGTTTCAACCCTGCATGGGCTGGTATATGTCTCCCTCAGATTCTAATCCACAGTTAGTTATCCAGTATTTATTTCATATTTGTTAAAATTAATTGGTACAGAGAAAACTAGAAATTCCATCTTACCAGATGAATATGATGGACTAAAATTGTGTTCTTCACACTTTTCTGAGTAGGTATCCCTGTGCCCCTGTATGCACATGCTTTTCCCAGCTGGCAAAAACTACACTTACATTTGGCACTCCGTCAACAAACAACAGCCAAAAATTGAAATTCTTTAAAGCTCTTAAATCCTATGAAAATAAACCCCTTCCCATGAGATGTCTGAGAACTTTCCCTTTTGATTCAGCTAAGCTCACTATTGCTAACAGTTTCTCTTACAGAACTGTTTGGCAGTTTGCTTTTGGAAAATGGGAGGGGCAGCAGCCAATTTAAATATGCAGAACCTCATATGTTTGGCTTTAGTTTAGTCATTTCAGAGTGGCAGTTCCTTTCGCTTGCTTATGCTCAGAAACAAGCAGGGTTATTTGAACATTAATTCTGGATTGCTCCCTTCCTGTTGTTTTAAAGCTTATTTTAGCCCTCTGGTTTTACCTTTCTCCACTTAAGTCAATAGCAGTAGTTGTGGCCAGGCAGTTGGAAGACGAGGTTGTAAAAGTGGGCTGTACATTTGCCTTAATCTTTCTCTATCTTTGCTAGATGCTTCCTGCCTAGTGTGTAGTTTTTTTTTTTAAGACTATATAAATAAGGAAAGGTGTGACTTTCAAGTGACTTGGTGTGGTTCCCTGAGGCTTAGGAAGTTTATTCTCAAATTTGAGATGGTTCAGTGGATTAAATGCTTGCCCTAAGGTCTCATGACCTTAGGTTGGATCTCTAGTACCCATGACAAATCAGACCCAGCGGTAAGTGACTCTATCCCTAGATATCTATGGGAGGTGCAAACAGGAGATTCTCCAGAAGCTCTTGGGTTAGACAGCCTGGCTACACAGAGTGCAGATGCCTACAATCAGGGTAGAAAGCTGAAGAGACCAACAGCCATACAATGTCCTGATCTCCATGTATGTGCAGTGGCCTACATATGCTCATATCCACACATGTGTGCATGCTCACATACATAATCTGAGTGTTAGCAAAGTCCTATGTGCTACAATTAAAAACTCATGTCTACTATGTGGCCATTTCATGCCTACCATCTGCCTATTCTCTCCTTTAAGCTAAAATGATACTATGCTCAATCTTAGGTAATGCCAAAACAATAGCAACAGCTTAATGCCTAGGTGCTCACTTGGAAGATGAATGTTTTTAAATTGGCATGACAATTTTTTTTAAAATCCCAGAAGCTACACTCCAAATGGCTGCAATCAGTTAAATCTAAAGAGGTCATAAATTCACTTTTAATTTTAATTGTATGCCCCAATAGAGTACTTAAGTCCTTAAATTCCAATGGTGCGTTTAATAGCTATTTTCACTAGCATTTTTCATTAAACGAATCTTTTCAGGGATTAAAAAGAAGCTATTAGTTTGAAAAAGATATTTTTGTTTTAAATGTTGGGATTCCTTAGCTAATAATGTAAGGCGCTCATGTGGAGGCAGCCAAGCACAGGGAATGATTTAGCAACCTGGGATTGCACTTGGCTTGGACTAGGAACGTACCTCTCTTCTAACAGTAAATTTAGAAAACTATTGGCAGCCTGACACCATTCTCTATGTGTAAACTTTGGGTACATGCACCATATGATAAATCTGTGTCCTCAAATGAACTTTTAGGAAAAGTCTCTCATTTGCCAATTGTAAGCAATTGGGCATGCATATGATTAAAATCAGATGCATTATCAGAAAAGACATGTGCAGAGATCAAAGACCTACATAATCCAAGCCTGTCAACTGAAATAGAGAACCTCCTAATCTACACCTAGTAACAAAACTTCTTTAGAACTCCATAAAAGGAAGCCTAAAGCAATCAGGGGCCTTGAGAATCTTTATCAATGTGACACACTGTCAATCTTGACAGTGTATCCCTGCCTGATGCATACTATGGTTTTGCTTTGAATAAAGCTTCCGAGACATTGCCATCTGGAAGAGCTTTTATTTCATTCCTGACAAGACTACACCTGATACAGACTGTGTCATCATGATAACAATACAGTATGTGTCTAATATTTTCTTTAACTCTTTATTTCATAGTGCTTGATTCTTTTAAAAATATTTTATTTATTAAGAGAGAGAGAAAGAGAGAAATAACATATACATGCCTTGGTACATGAGTAGAAGTTAGAGACCACTTACTTCTCTCCTCAGGCCATGCAGGTTTCTGGGGACTCAGGTATCTTACCTGCTCAGCTATCTCACTAGCCCTCTTTTGCTCACTAGATTCTTTTGCTAATGTCCTCATTAATTTAAAGAAAAATTTGTAGACTTGTCAGGATTGTTGGTTTCGACTTTTAAAAGTAGTCTTATATTAGATTGGATTATGTTAGTATACTCTGATAAGTTAGTCACTGAGTGATTTTTATTGTTGTGAAAACATCATTTTATTTGTACATGAACTAAAACAGCTATGATGTCACTAAATGGTACCATCTCAGGGAACACTAGCAGATGCATCATTCCTCTTGACCAAAGGTGTCATTACATGGGACATGATTGCAAGGAGAATGTCATGCTTCCATGCAATCAATATTCTCATACTTGATCAGGTGCCAACAGTGACTTGTGTTCATTTGCATTAAATAAATGGGATAGTTTCTGCCTGGATGAGGATGTGTATCAGTTACCGCTTTCATGTCAGTTACCAAATACTTGAGAAAATGAAAATTAAGAGAGGGCAGATTTATTTCAGCTACGTATTTTAAGAAACATAGGTCCATAAAGCTTAGTACATGTTGTTCTGTGGTCATGGAAACTTGTGGCAGCTGTTTGCTCATGTCTGTCTGCATGAATCAGGAAGTAGAGAGTACAGGAATTGGGACCAGTCTAAAACCCTCAATACCCATTCCAAAGAGATTCAAGACCCCATTGAGTCCCTACCTCCTGAATGTTCCACATAGTACCCTGCAGCTAAAGATCAAGCATTTCAACACAGAAGTCTATGGAGCATATTTCATATTAAGCTACAACAAACTGGTTGATCATGTGTCAACTCTGATCAAATAAGTTGTTAGGGCTTTGCTGCATTCAGCAGAAAAGAATATGTCCACTTAGCACATGTTTCAGACTGTTGGCTTCTATTATTTCTGAGACTAGATCATTTATAATGAAATTTGTTTGGCTCACAGCTCTGGACACTGGGAAGTTCCAATGATATCTTGACAAAGTACATCACAACATGATGGAAAAGCAGAAGACCACACACAGTGCAGGAAAGGAACAAACAGGAGGAGCATTGCAAGAGTATAATAACTTGCTCTCCTAATCACTAATAAAGTCTTTCAAGAGCAAGATTTCCCTGAGTCTCTTGAGAAGCAACATAGTTCTTAGAGAGGGGCATGAATCCCTTCATGAAGGCTCTACTTCCTAAAAAAATCTCATCATCTCTAAACACAGTTACACCAGAAATCCCATTTCATTAAGTGTCAGAGGGAACAAACCATTTTCTTTTTTGCAGCTGAACATTTTGTTTATTAATTTTTAAAATATTTTATACTTCCACATGTACAATATAGGTTTAATAACTTTGATATATTTCTAGCTTACATTCTTGAAACAAATGTAATAAAGCAACATCATGTATATTCATTGGAGAAATACTAAGCATAAGCATTTTCAAACCATAGTGATAGGATATCGAGATTCTTTGTTTTTACATCTGGTGTTCTGTGATGGTCTGAAGGCAGGTCTACCCATAGATAATCCTATCCATCTTTTGCCAGAAATCTTACAGGTTTTCTAAGAGAAGATAAACTTAACAGAATTTATATGGAAGCCATCATGAATAACCCAGCTTCCCTCTTTCTAGTTTCTAGATTGTTCTACCCCCAAGTCCTTTTGAGATGATATTCTAGTACTAATGTCAACACTAGAGAAAAGAATTATGAAACTCAGTTCTCCACAGTTGCAAGCTCCATATGCCTATCAGCTTTATAATCATATTTTGGGTTTCTCATCTGCTTTATTTTCTGATTGACTTTTCAATTGATTTAGAAATAATATTAGAAAGAAAGTGTTATATTCAACCCGTTTCTCCCCTTCCTATCCCCTTTTGCTATTGATAGAACTATCTGTTAGGGACACCCAGATAATGGAGAAATTCAAATCATTTCCTCGAAATTGTGATTGTTTTAATTTAATTGATGAACAATAATAGACATTTCTGGGACAATGCTTTATAGCTGTTTTAAATCCTAAGAACTAGGCAGCTTTAGACTGAAAAAAATCATGTTAGTTCCCCTCCTGATGGAATATGTTTTGCTAAGTCTAGGTCATATGGGCATTCTGAGACTATACAGCTATACAATCACCCAGAGAATTCCTTTCTTAATATCGTTCCATGGTTCTAATTATAGAATTCTAATTATTCAGACCAGAGTGACAAAGTTACTTAAAATCATTCTTTATAAGTCAACTGACGAAAGCAGAAACAAAAACAAAAGACAAAATAAACCAATGGATCATCCAACCAACCAATGAAAATCCAGATATCTGCAATCGTTCACCAAGTCAGTTTGCAAAGACTGGGGTGTTATTTGAATGTGCGACTTTTATCACACAATGTGGCACATCCTTGAATTGAAACAAGTTAGTTGCAAATCTCATTCAAAATATTATTTGAGCAGTTTACATACTGGTATATCATTGATGAAGTACAAAGCTTCTTGGTCATAATACCTAAAACTCTCTGTCATGCTTGTGGGACTAAGGTCTTGTGACACTGAAACTAACGATACAAAGCTCAATTTTGACTGTATGAAGTGTACCGTGCCCTTAAGTCATTTTCTGCTCTGTCCCTTGTAGGTATGTGATTCAGATACAATGCTTGACCCTGCCTCATCTGTGGAAATGGTGAAAGTTTTAGAAGAAGACCCCATGGTTGGTGGTGTTGGTGGAGATGTTCAGGTATACATAGCTTCATAATAATAAAATAATAATATCATATATTTATATAACTATATAATAAGTTAAATAATAAAATACATAAGACAGTTTTAATGATGTGTTTAGTCATCGATTCACTCAATATATGTGCATAGGCATGCATATGTAAGTTCTTGCGTGTGTGTGTGTGTGTGTGTGTTGTGTGTGTGTGTGTGTGTGTGTTCCTCAGAGTACAATGACTCTGTCAGAGCTGTTTTGTACTCTTGATTCTGGAGACACATGAGACTATGTCTTGGACTGATTTTATCTTCTATTTTTTCCTATCTAAATGGAAATAACAGGATCCTTTCCTGAGACCTGTGATAGGGCCTATGTCTACAGAGAATGATCAGTTGCATAAAACAAAAATATAAAATTGCTTAATGATGGTTGCCATGTAACCACAAGTCAGCATCTTAATATTCAATGATCTGCTAAAATCTTAGGTTGAAGTCATTTAGCAACTGTAGTAATAAAATGGAAATATGGTCAGGAATGACTTGTATTTTATATACTTACGCATTTAAAAGCTGGTCAGTTTGTGGTTAGTTAAAGGCTGAAACAGAGTAATTAAAGAGGAAAAGAAAAGAAATACCAACTCATTCATCACATTGATAATAATAAAGATACAACTGACAGGTGGAATTTTGTAGTATTACCTGTCATTTACTGTCAATGGAGAAACAATGAAGCAGGGTTTAGGAAGAAAGTACTGGAAGCTGCTGGATGCAAATGTGAGTAACTAGAAAGCATGACATTAGACTTGAGTAAGAAATAAGACACATTCAAAATTAACCTGAAGATTTATATTTTTTGTGGCAATATAGCACATTTGCATGTGCATATTAATTATGAAGGCAAAGAAACCATATTGGAAAAATACAAAAATAGCCTAGAAATTAAAAAAAAAAGAGTTGGGGGCTGCAAAATCCAGATAAAAATTGAATAAAAGCAAGACAGGGAGAGCATTTAGACATACTGCCAGTAAAAGCTGTAAATTCAACCTTATATACATTATTAGTTCAGGATTCAAATTCTATGGCAAGGCCAGAACAAAGTATTTTTCACTCGTGTTGCTAGAATACAGAAGGAAAATCAGCTGCCAAGTATTGACTAGCTGGATGTGAAACAGGGCAAATCCTTCAAATCTTCCACAGTCATTTGAAAAGTACATTTGGAAAAATTTAAGGACCAAGAGCTAAAGCCTGAAAAAAAATTCTATGACCCAACAGCAAGAAAAATACCAAAATGTAGCAAGAAGTGGATAATGAAGTAGAACAAATACGATTGAAGAATTCCAACATAGGGTTGGAGAGATGGCTCAGGGGTAAGATTGTCTCACAAACAGAAGGTTTTGAGTTTGAATCCCAGGTTCCAAGAAAAAACTCTTAGGTAGAAATGGCTGTGGCCTGACCTTCCGGTTCTGGTTGGTGGAACCTGGGAAACCCCAGAACGAAGCAAGAACGATGCAGAAGCAATCCAGGATATGCCTTCTGATACGCACACACACACACACACACACACACACACACACACAGAGAGAGAGAGAGAAAGAGAGAGAGAGAGTAAATAAGTATTTCAAAACAAAAAGAATCCCAATATATACCTTAAGTAATCAAATGGATGTCACACTGGATTAGAGATGAGACATGTGTATGACAAAAGGAGGAGGGGCGTCAAAGCAGAGCAATAAAATAGGAGATCTCATGCTGGCCAGTAATCGCAGGACACTTCTGAGCTTCTTATTATCACCTAGTTAAGGCTTGCTTTAATTTGTCTACTTTTCTTCCTTCTTGCAGATTTTAAACAAGTATGATTCCTGGATCTCCTTCCTCAGCAGCGTGAGATACTGGATGGCTTTTAATATCGAGAGGGCCTGCCAGTCTTACTTTGGGTGCGTCCAGTGCATTAGCGGTCCTCTGGGAATGTACAGAAACTCCTTGCTGCATGAATTTGTGGAAGACTGGTACAATCAGGAATTCATGGGCAACCAATGCAGTTTCGGGGATGACAGGCATCTCACGAACCGGGTGCTGAGTCTAGGCTATGCAACTAAATACACGGCTCGATCCAAGTGCCTTACTGAAACACCTATAGAGTATCTCAGATGGTTAAACCAGCAGACCCGCTGGAGCAAGTCCTACTTCCGGGAGTGGCTCTACAATGCGATGTGGTTTCACAAACATCACTTGTGGATGACCTACGAGGCGGTGATCACTGGATTCTTTCCCTTCTTCCTCATCGCCACCGTCATCCAGCTCTTCTATCGCGGTAAAATCTGGAACATCCTCCTCTTCTTGCTAACTGTCCAGCTCGTAGGTCTCATAAAGTCATCTTTTGCCAGTTGTCTCCGAGGAAATATTGTCATGGTCTTTATGTCTCTCTACTCAGTGTTATACATGTCAAGTTTACTTCCCGCCAAGATGTTTGCGATCGCAACCATAAACAAAGCTGGATGGGGCACCTCTGGGAGGAAAACCATTGTGGTGAATTTCATAGGACTCATTCCAGTGTCCGTGTGGTTTACAATCCTCCTAGGGGGTGTAATATTCACCATCTACAAGGAATCGAAAAAGCCATTTTCAGAATCCAAACAGACAGTTCTCATTGTGGGGACCTTGATCTATGCGTGCTACTGGGTCATGCTTTTGACTCTGTACGTGGTTCTCATTAATAAGTGTGGTAGACGGAAGAAGAGTCAACAGTATGACATGGTGCTGGATGTATGATCTCACCTTGACCTTTTGCAGTCGCTTGTTCGGACACACAGAACACCTGAGTTCCTGGAGGGGGCTGTACAGTATTGTGGCATCGGATCCTGCCATCAAAGGAGACATATCACTGCTGCTGGGACTTGAACAGACATTGTATGGGTTTATCTAGAATCTGCCAAAGTAAAACAATACATCCGTAAAAAGAAACTCAGATATAACCTGTCATTTCTATGAAAATGGGATTCTTTGTTCATGCACTTTTTCCTTACTGTACAGTTGCCTGACAGTGTTTGCCCTATATATACCTCACTAGCCATGCTTTATGTGGGTGATCATGGACGAAAAGCATTTTGGAAACTCAAGGGAAAATTCTTTCAATCTATACAACCTAACTTATGGACCATTTTGATAACTACTTTTTTATATAAGGAAAGATTATTATTTCTTTAACTCTACCAAATGAAATGCCAAAGGAAATAAAGCCACTGGCTTGCTGTATTTTGATACAATTGTACTGTTTTTAAATTTTAGTATGTCAATTTTTACAATTTCACATCATAGTCTATATTATACTTCTCTGCCAAAATATACTTGCTCTTCTTTTTTTGTTTTTATAATAAAATAGGTTCTAAAAAATTCATACTAAAAAAAATCTGCCCAAAATGTGAAACTTGGTTGACTGATGATGTTCATGATATAAAGAATAAAATGTTCCTCTCTTCCTCTACCTTTTACAATTGAATAGTTTATTTAAATTTTCAATTTTTATTTTTTGTCTTCATTTCTTTTAAACAAGATCATTGTATTTGTCAACTTCAGGAGTACATATATATTAAATCAGATCATGAAAATCAAGGCCAACTGGGTAGAAAAGTGCAATTTTTTCATAATATTATAAAAATGGGGTCAGTTAAGAAAGGCTAGTCTTTGAAAAACAAACAAACAAACAAAACACTTGGCATTCAGCACTGGAGAAAACATGAATGTGGACGATGAATCATCTTTAGAGGTTATAACAATTTTTCTGTTGGCCATATAAATTGGAAATCTGTGGAAACTATTAGTATAATTTGGAGAAATACAATATAGTCCATCAAAGGCTGTCGTGAACTGAATTTTTCAGAACTCACTATAAACATTATCAGCTATGTTTCATCTGTTTAATCTGTTAGCTTGTCACTTGGTAGTACATGCTCATGATGTTTACATGGCTGAATCATAAATTTTATTGTAAAAATAATTCTATATTGGTACATTTAAGTTCCAAGTATCTTTTTCACTTCCCAGGAATGATATTTTTTTGAATTACATAAACATTTCATCTCCTGTTCTCATCCCCCCTAAAAATGTCCACACAGTAAAAGTGATATCAAGGTTACTGATTATTACTGAGTTGGCACATAATAAAGAGTGATGAATGCATTACTCTGAACCTGTCTAATTCAATTACTATGGGGCCTCCTTGATCTGATTTGACATTTCACGTGATTGATCTTGCCCTGTGGCTGGTGCTGTGTGAATCTGTGTTAAGATATACAATCAGAACGCAAGGATGGGTATTAAAAGTATTGTGGTGGCACAGATACATGAAGTGTCAGGCAATGCACAACTGGCTTTCCGCTTTCTTCTTACACAGACCTCAGTGCTGCATCTGTCCTGAGAAAGCTGCACATTCTACCTTGTGAGTACAAGAGGTTCATTTGCATTCTGAAAAAAAACTCAGATTCTCACTGACTGAAAAGCTCCTGGAAAACACATACATACCATGATAATAAATGAAACTAAAACTTGAGCTTGCCTTTTTTTAAAAAATAAAAAAAACTATTTATGTTCTAAGTTAAACTTTGATAACATTCAAATGTCAAATTTTCTCATTCTTATAAAAGGTTGAATTAATTGCCTGTATTTATTTTTTAGCAATTATTCAATGTATTTCCAGTATAGGATGTATAGTATAATTAATTTTTGTAAATAAAATATTTTTGATAAGATTTTTGCCTTTCTTTCCAAGGGAAGGGGGAGTTGAATTTAAAAATGGAGGGTATAGAGAAAAACATCATGGCTGGTAATGGATAATGTCAATGAATCATATTTACTTAAGGTAGAAGTCCCCAAAATTTGTGTGGTTGCAAATCTGGAAAACCTAAGAAACAATAAGATCATGTTAACTAATGGTACCTTACCTCTGAGAGTCTGTTACTTTCACTAAAAGTTGCCCTAACTAAAGGAAGAAATGTATTGTAACAATTTATCATAGCAAGAAAAAGTTATAAACATGAAAAAAACAAGCAAATTTGTCTAACATTACAGTTTTGTATATAATAACTAAACCCTTAAGTAACCTCAAATGGAATAAGGAGGGCAGCCAACTACATCAGTTGTGGTATGCTGAAACAATGGGGCATGTTGGCCATTAAACATAAATGTACCCAGATACTATGTAAATGGTGGAGAGCCTCACACTTAGAATTCTGTGATGGTTTTGTACAGTAGCATCCCAATGTTGAAAAGGCAACATGTTTAAATGTGATTATCTCTAATTATGGGAATACAGATGATTTATATTCTGTAAACATTCTTTGTATTCTTCAAATACTATATGTATTGTTTTTATGACCAGCGAAAGGACAATAAATTCTGTTTTCTCTTTTAAAAAGTAAGTTGGGGCATCTAATAGCATTTCCTGCTTGGAGGACCTATCCCATGTTGCCACTTACCTCTAAAATTCATCTGTCATTCTAATTTTCATCATTATTTGGTTTGCAAGTGTCCTTCACTTTGGTAATGCTACATTGTAACCTGTAGCCACACTTTCATTATAGGGTGGGCCTGGTTCAGCAACACTTTATGAATATTGAATTTGAATTGATTAATTTCCATGTTATTAATAAGCTTCATCATAACATTCTTCAAACAAACATTTAAAACAATGAAAACAAGAATTCTTTGTTCATTATTATCAGCAAAGCAGTCACTGCACAGACTTATCCTGCTGTGTGTATAGGTCAGTGACTGCAGCTCAAGGAATGTTGCCTGGCTTATTTGCACCACAAAACACACTGACATTGAACTTCTGAGTGTGTCCTATCTTTTGTCAAAAGCATGTTTTATAGAGCAATTATTTCAGTTACCTTAGGGGTCCCAAAAGATTCTGTCAGCGATGCCATCTAGCTGATGAGAAAGCATGGTCTTATAAAGAACTTCAGTGAATTCAGATTTTAAAACCAGTACATTGTAATGATAGAAGTTTATATTCAACCATCTGAACATCAGGCTTACTTAAATTAATGCTATGTATGCTGTGGTATATGTAGTCTTAGGCTTGTCCAAAGCATGTGGGAATTTGCTAAAAATGAAAATTCACTGGCCTATCTCATACCTACTAAATGTAGACATTCACACATATCAAGGATGCAAAAGCATGGTTCCAAATTCAGAATCTTACATTGTTTCCATTAGACTATCATTCTAAGATAATTTTCTATACTAATATTTACATTCTATTTACCTAAGTTACTTCTTGTCTTGCCTATGGGGATTGAGATCTTCTTTGAGTCAAGATAATTAAATATCAACTGATACAGAAGGAAGAGACATTTATCATGTCTCTACTTACACTTAGTATAGTCACAAATAATGCCAGAGATACAAAGAGGAAGAATGAACACGTACAACTAGTCCTTGCAAAGGAAAGCTCTGAGATAATTTAGTATTAAGCTGAATTTTTAAGGACAGAAAATTAAGACTTTACAGAGAAAGAAAGAATACAGTAAAAGTCTGAGATCTGGTCTTAATAGTACTTCTTTAGACCAGAACTAACAAACTGAGTTGAGGTACAGGTTATATATAACCAAGAATAGAACGTAAGTATAGAAAGTGAATTTAAAGATGTAGTAGAGCATTACCCAACTCAGAAATACTAGAAAGAGTTGTTTAGATCATGGTCTATGATAGGATCCCTGAATTATTGTCATTGTATTGTTGTCATGTATAATTGCATGTGTATATGTACAGCTATGATGGTAGAGTAGTCAAAATATCCTCATGATCAGCTGAGAACATTATCCAGTTACTTGAAGCCACAGTGGTTAGATATTTTTCTATCATGTCTCCTGCTCCAGTTAACTAACATCACTTAGTATCTATTTATTGCCTTTTTGTCCACATTTATCTTAGCATTTGGATTTCCCAAACTCCCACTAGAATGGATCAGTAGGCTCTGTGTATATCATTTCATTATTTTTCCAAGTCTTCGGTCAAAAATTCTTTTTACTCCTTCCACGAAACGGTTCCGAAGGCCGTGAACCACAGAGTCAGTTTGTCATAGTAAAAGCCCCACTTCTTGATCTACTGTAGCAAGCAGAGGAAAGTGCATGCTGCTGCTCAGCTGCTTTCTCCCTTTCATTAAGTCTGGGCCACCGAATAGTGCTACTCACATTCAAGGGCATCTTTAGGCTTTTAGAAAACACCTTCAGGGGCTGGAGAGATGGCTCAGGGGTTAATTCTCTGCCTCACAAGCAGAAGGTACTGAGTTTAGATCCTAGATCCCACATAAAAAACACCAGGTGGAAATAGTGGAGGCCTGTACTTCTGGTCCTGGAAGGCAGAGCCTGGGAAACCCCAGAGCAAAACAAATAGGAAGTAGAAGCAATCCAGAGTGGTTCCCAAGTCACCCTTAGGCCTCCACAGGCACAGACAGTGCCCTCTGATACACACACACACACACACACACACACACACACACACACACACACTCACATACAAAAGGCAAAAAAAAATGTCAAATCTTTAAATGGTATCTTAGCTCAGAGTTCTTTGATCCATAAGGCACTTGTTCTGCCTCTGTCTGTAAAATGCCTCCTAAATATGTAATCCTTTTATCTTTATTACACTATGAACTGTCAATTTTTTCCCTCAGCAAGACAGGCTTGTTCTCTTTTCAGGAGCATAGACAGTTGCTATTTATTTTACTTGAAACACTTTTCCTCCAAGAAGTTAGCATGACTGAATTCTACTGGTTAGTTATGTAGATCACCTCCTCAGAGAGTCCCATCCTGGTCATTCTAATTGAAGTGATGTTCTATCCATGACAGCATCTGCCATTTCCTTTTGTTAGCTTCTTTAAAGCATTTATATCCACACTAAAATTAGAATATTTAGTTATTTACTTCATAGCTCCAACTCTCAGTAAGTGAAGAACAAAATTCAGAGAAGATTCTTTGTATTTCAGAGTCCAGAACAGTGCTTGGCATACAGAAAACATTAAGTGAATATGACTGAATACATATGCATATACATATGTATCATATGCATATAGAGTAATGTCAAGCACTCTCATATTTTGTAAATTTTTGACCTACTTGACCAAATTTCAAGCCTAAGACAGACCATAGAGTATACCAACATTTACAGAATCAATTATTTCTTACTCTAATAATAGAAAATGAGGCTTTTTTAAAAAAAAATTCTATCTACTATTCATTGTCATGAATTGAGAACTTATCTCAACAAGTTATGTCAATGCGAATACTTTAACAAGTCCTACCTTGGTTATAGATAGATAGTGGAACTAGAGCTTAGTTTTTTTAAAAAATACTTAAATTTATCCTGAAAGTATACTTAAATCCCCCCAAGTGTTCGTTGTCTGGTAGAGACTCTATTTTTTTTTTTATTTCTGAATGTATGGGGACAGTAATACAAAGAGGATATACACTTTATCTTTCAGCACTGTTCTTACAGCTTGTCCAATGTTTAAGCCCCACTTGGTATAAATCCCACTCCATATGGACAAAGTTGTAGGTACTGTGTGGTGATTTGTGACCAGCAATAACTTTTTCTAAGTAAACTTTTGGCAGGAGAAACATAGAAATCAGGGAGCACATAGGGAGCTGAGAACTCGCAGTGACCTTCCAGGATGATGGCTGGGCTGTTCATCTTCCTCTGACCCCATCAGTGGGCCACCTTCCAAATTGCTCAAAATTACTTCTGGGTATATAGAGATGATATCTCACTGTGAGGACAGAAGCCTAGCCCAGACAAGGTCTGTTTAAGAAAGCATTTCCATGGGAATAGTATTATCTGGCATGGGACAAATCCCATGATGCCAAAGGTATTTCCCATCTTCCCTTCATAATTGACTCATTTCCTTCACAGACAAGATAAGGAGCAGTTTATGCTAAAAAGCAGCAGAACTGTGCCTGAGTAAAGGCTCAAGCATAAAGGTTGAATTATATCTCCACAGTTGACATCACCCAGCTCAGCTTCTGCACTCAGATAAATATGGTCCCTTACAAGCAATGGTCTCCTTGTTCTTTGTTTTCAACCACTGTGTATGAGAACACACAATGGACTAATCTATCTACTCTGAACCCACTAACGAAATAAATTGATTATTTTGTTATTAAACTAACCTGGTAGGATATAAGGAGGTTTATATTTGAAGTAAAAAATCAATTGCTAGATGGCTATTCTAATTTACCCAGTTTCTGCTCATGGGATTTTATATAATTACTTTTCAAGCTTCACATAATTTACTCCATTGTTGTACAAGTCTTGGGTAAAATATCAGCCTCTTCTGAAGTTTCTATAGTGATCTATGGCATTCTTTATTTCCAAGTAGCATTTTTATTTTTTAGTAATAATACATTCAATACATTATGCTTCATTATTTTTAGACATAGTTGTTCCTACTTGTTTCTGTTTTGCTTGAGGAAAAGGAGTATGTCTACTTAATCTTTAAACTTATTTTACCATAAAATACACAATGACAATGAAAAACTCTATTTGTTGATAAGTAAATAGTCTCATCATCTATGATAAGTAAAAAAATTCAAGACACTTCCTTAAGTAAAATATTCTTTGTCTACAGAATAAGAGGCAGTGTAATATGTGATTTAGTTTTCCTCAAACAACAATGTAAATTAAATATGCATAACCCCGTTTGATAGGAGGGAATCAGCACTCATAAAAATAAGGGTTCCCCAGAGTCCACTAGCATATGTAGGCAAAATTCAAACCAGATTCAATCTCTTCAGCTTTTCAAATTCCTATACTCACTTTTACAATTTGTTTCTTTTGTCAAAATTAAACTATGTTACACTGAAAATATGTTTAGTTGATGGAGCTCATTTATGCTACTTTAATTATTAAAAGACATTTATATCTAACAATATCCAACTTAGGGAATCTAAAACAGAGATACATCTGGAATTAGGGTCATTAACAGAATAAATATTGGATTAATGATGTGAGCTAACGTTCTAACCCTATTACTAATAAGAAGTGAACTTCTGGAGAATTAGAATGATTAAGTTTCCTTATCTATGAATAGACCTTTCTTTGAATTCAACAGTCAAGGCTGTCAAGTCAAATCAAAGAATGCATTGAATGTACTTGTGAGAAAAAGCCAGAGAAATTGGCCATGTGGTGAGTTAAAAAATTCTCGTCCTCATTCTGATCTTTCTCAGGGAAACCTAAGTAAGTTCATGGGTGTCTATGTTTATGCAACTCTGCATTCAGATTCAAATACTCACAACGCTGCTTCTGATTGGTCCAGTTTAAATTACATGAATAACTTTTGACTAGATTCATTTCCATTGGTTCTGTATACCACAAAGAAAGAGTAATGGTCCAAAATGGATTGAAGTTTTATGAGGAAAAAATCCTTCCAAAATGGGAGTCTCCAAAGCTACAAATATCTACAAGACTTTCTTACAAGTTGATATGGAAAGTAAATACATCGAAGACAATTATGTCAGAGATGAGCTTCAGTGAACACTTGAGTGTGTCATTCAGTTTAGCATCATCAGCTGAGGTATCTTTGTCTTAGAGAAATAACAGAGTGTACTGATTGGAACAGAATGTCTGATTTGAAAATTGATTGTCCCAATAATCATCTGTTTTATTTTCAACATTTTTAAAAAAAAATGACTATCATAAAGTACTAATTTTCTGTGTAAATTTACATTATTAAATCTACTGATTTAGTGCATTAGCAATTTAAAATTTCTTTTAATTCAAAATTCTGGGCTGAAACTGCTCTATAAATATTTGAAGAGCACTTAGCACTCAGCCTAGAAGTCTTCTTCTACAAAAGAGGTAAAGAATCTCAACACCCTGACAGGATGGAGCCTAGGCCAGTAGAAGAACAGTGAAGTGGACAACAACGGCCAGCCATAATGCAGGTTACCAGTGACCCAGCAACGCTTTTCCAGAATCAGGCCATCCTAATCTCTCCTCATCCTAAGGCTTGGGGAACCTCATGGAAAAGGGAGTGGTATGATTGTGAGAACGTAAAGATGGAAAGGTCCACTGTTGGACAAGATATTCCATTCAAGGCAAGGATGCTGTATCCAGGAACTCATTGCAATGAGACTTATCTTTACCAGATCTGCAGTGACTAGAATACCAACATACCCCCACAGACTATGAGGAACTAAAGAGAGATAAGAACACATAGCGGAAACCTTAGGATGAATGAAAGGGAATGCCCCTATCAGTGGGGTGTCTCGAAGAGGGGTAACTTGGAGGGGTAACTAAACCCTCATAGGAATAGACAAGCCAAAGGAAACCGTGGGGTTCATAAAAGTGCCCAGGTAGAAGGGTGGGAGAAAGTAAAATGGATTGATGAAGGAAAGGGAGGGGAATGAAAGGGTGGTGGTGGAGAGAAACAGGAATTAGTAATCAATATTCTTGTAAAACAAACAAACCAACAAACAAATAAAAACAAGCCAAAAAAATTCTGGGCTAGCCTCAACTGGGTGATACATCTGTTTCACATGATATCTTCAAGGACAGAAATGCTTGTGATGGCTTCTGCACCCATGGGTCTGTTGTCTCAGTCACACCTTCAGGATCAAATCTGGTGAAGTGTTGATCACAGTGAGTCTTTCACCAAACAGTCTCATCCCCATTTCTCACTTTCCTCTTCTTGTGCTTTTTCTATTAGGGTAGCCAAATCATTGCCAGTAAACTTAGATGGATCCTCAGAAAAGGTTGGAAATTTTTAATAAAAGATTTTGCTGCATGAGTAATTGTCATGTGTTTTCTTCCATGATGCTTTATAATATGTGACTGACCAGATCAATTCACAAACAAACAAACAAACAAACAAACAAACAAAAACAAGCCAAAAAAATTCTGGGCTGGCCAAGTATATAACCAACATGTCAAGCCTGCCTCAACATGTACATAATTGTTTAGGATGTTCAACATTTTACCAGCATGATCCTATAGGGTAAGACACATAAAGAATCTAAAGAGTGCTAAATAACTGTTACTTCATATCCCAAATCCTTAGCTATTGAAAGATAAAAATCATTATTATTACCAGATATTTCAAATGAGATTTTAGCCAAGTCCTGAAAACAGGTGATTTATTGGTTGGCTTTTCTATTAAACATCAGAGCCACATTATTCTGCCTTTCTGATTAAGAAGGACAGAGGTGATTTTAGACACTGGACATTGAATAGTGAGGTAGACATTTTTATAGCATTTTTATTTTTTATTATTTATTTATTATTTATTCAATTGTGCACCCATGCGTGCGCGACGCGCGTGTGTGTGTGTGCATGCGCGTGTGTATGTGTGTGTGTGTGTAAAACCACGGATGAATTTGGGAACCACCATGGACGCCTCCAACTCCTCCTTGTTTACTCTGCCCCGGATTCACAGGTTCCGCCCTACCAGGACCAGAAACGCAGGCCGCTCCAGCTTTTCTGCCTGGCATCTATAGGTGGGGTCTAGGATTCAAACTCAGCACCTTCCGCCTGCAAGGTAGAGGCTTAACCCCTGAGCCACCTCTTCAGCCCCAAGGTAGACATTTTTTAAAGGCATTGTTGCAACAATTATATTCATGAACTAAACTGTAGTAGCTGCATTGCAACCAAACTTTGCCTTCTTTATGTGCTTAGGATCTGTTCAAACCCATGAAAAAAAGTTTCCTTTGCAAAGAGCAGCAAATGTATTTTGAATCTGAAATATTGTAAAAGTAGTGCTTGCTTATAATTACTTTCTTGGGTAATGGGAGGACTTGAGCAAGACTCTTGAAGCCTGGAAATAGACCCTAAAATGTAAGGGAGCCGAGAAGTGAAAAGTTTGAGTTGGTCTTGCCTGGTAATTTTTGATATTACCCATTTATATAAGACTATTTTCAGTATCAAATGACTAGCCATATTATTTTAAACTATAAATAGCTAGTATCATTATCAGGGTTTTTCAGGGTAGTGATTTATGAAATTAGTCTCTATCTGGAGAACAATGTGTTATCAAATTTCATTTGAGTTCAAGTTATAGAGAACAAAAAATTTACATAAATAGGATATTTTTTATTCAACACACAGAGGGGAAAGTGTGATTAGACCATCTCAGTTTCACAGCCCTCCTAATCCAAGATGTAGCCTATAAAACAGGGGTCCCTTCTTTCACATGGTAGCCATGGAGACCAAACTATAGATGATAAGGGAGGATGGCAATTGCATATGTGTCAATAATGTGTGAATCTAGATACACAAGCTAATAAAGCAAGCCTAGTAGGGCAGTTAGGAATGATTGCTATAAAGTCAGACCCCTGTCTTTCACTAACTCTACTACTTAAAGCAATCATAGTTCTGGAAGATTCTGTCCAAATTTCCTTCTATGAGGGGCTGGCTGCTGCTCCTGTAAAGTAGGCCCTTGGCTCACCTCCTTTATAGGGCATAGACTCAGAGCACCTCTGTTACTGAGTCTTGGTTCTGCTCAGCTGCTCTCTCAATACTCTAATGGTTTTACTTTCTATAGCTCTCACTCTTCTGCCACATCTGCAGTATCCTTTCCCGTGTCATGCGTGTCAGTCCTTTCCTGTTGGACTTCTTTTTATAATCCCCTCTCAGTGACTTGGGCCACATTCAGGAAGATTCCAAGTGCCTTCTAGAACTGAGGCATTTGGTTCTTATGAATTCTTGCTCAAGTCTATAGTAAAGCACTTGTAACAATTCTGAATTATATATCACGTGGAAAAGTATGTGTTAACATTCTTTCACATAGAATTTTGCTTTTTTTTTTTTTTTTGCAGATGCTTTACTCTGAGGTTAATTCATGAATAAATTCCTGTTAATGAAGGAAGCGGGAACAGGCAGAATAAAAAAGCTAAGAAAAAATACATTTGCAACTTAGGCTTCAGTCTGTTTCCTAACAGTCCTAGAGATAAACATGTCCTCCCCACCCCAAGGATGTGTTTGGTTCACACTGTGTCTTTGTAATCTTCTCTGTATCAACCAATAATTTCACGAAAGCTGTTCTAGGCCTGTGATGGGAACAGGGAAAAAGACAGCCTTTCTGCAGACCAAGGAAACTCATCTGTCATTCAACATGAGTTGACTTTTGGCAGTTGAAGAAATGAGTAACAGTGCTGTAAGGAAGAGCAGCCGGTACTGCACTGTGCTCACTAAAAGACAGGCTCCTGACTGCTTGGACATTTAGTCACAGGCCTGACCTGAACTCAGGAATCCTTAAATCTTTCAGTTTGTAGCTTTCCTACATTTTTCTCAGAGCTGGGAAACTCAACATGGAAGCCATGTACTCCTCACATGAAAGGCTCCTTCTGTTTCTCTTCCTTCCATTCTCCATCAGACTTTTCTTCCTTTCATTAGCAGATCTTCTCTTCACAAGAATTCCCAGGCTAACTCTGGCAACGCTGGACTTCCCCTAACACTGGAAAATTCATAAAGATGAGGCCCATTTCATTGTTTCCTAAATTGTCTCACAGCTATAATTTTCTCTTTTTCTCAGGAGATTATATTATGATGCCAGTTTTTTAATGATTCCCAAAAGGCCACAAGCCTGGCAGTCCCTAAATAGCTAACAATTTGTGTTCACGCCACAGAAAGAAATCTCAAGGCCTGTTAGTGGTACTTCACCAAGCTGCTTAGCCATCCTTCTTTGGATAATTAGGAAGAGGTTATCACCAACACTCTGTAAAAATAGTTGCTTCATAACTGTAAAACATGGTATTACCAGCCCTATTCTTCAGAACTGGAGAGTGGAAGATTATCTGTGTCTGGAAGGGACATTTGTTCCATGAGGGAAATCCAAGGTCGTAACTTCTGAGTTGCAGGGTGGACAAGATACATTGCTTGTCATTTTATTCTATTTTGTGTGTGTGTGTGTGTGTGTGTGTGTGTGTGTGTGTGTGCATATGTGGGTATGTATGAATGGTTCGTGTGCATGTGAGTATGTGGGTGTGAACATCAGGATGTTCACAGAGGATGGAAGAGGATATCATGCTCTATCACTCTCTGCCTTTTGTCCTTGAGACAGGGTCTGTCATTGAACAAAAGACAGTTTGCAGCTAGCAAGCTCCTCCTGTCTCCAGCTGCAACTCCCACACCACTGGGGTTAGAGGTATATGAAGCCAGTTCTGACTTTTTACGTAGGTCCTGGGGATATCAACTCAGGTCCTCATGCTTGTACAGCAAGCACTTTTGTCCGTTGACCCATCTCCTTGCTGCTGTCAGTGCCAAAAATCACTTGATTTTCAGGAGACCAAACTATGATCAGGAGGACTCAAAACGTGTTGTTGAGTGGCTTACCCAGCATACATAGGACCTGAGTTTGATCACCAGCACTAGGAAAAGAAAAAAAAAAAAAGACAAATGTGAACGAGAATACAAAGCAAGCAGTTGACATGTTCTGCACTTGCATTCAGGTTTCTTGAAACAAGTTCAATAATCTTGCAGCACATGGTGTATAAAAAGACTATCTCAGAAGTACAGCAGATGAATTCTGGGCATACGTCTTCATTGTAAGGCAAGAATATCCATTGTGGAGTAAGGCCAGTTTATCAGTTCGCATCTCTTTTACCTCAAGAAAAATCAGGAGATCCTTTTCTCTACATAGGACAAATTCTTTTGCTAATGAAGAGATGAATCCAGGGCTAACAGAATAACTCCTTCACTCACCACTTGTAAAATATTTCCTTTTGGATTTAATTCTTTTAAAATTAAGCTTTTCATTAAAACAGGAATTTCATATTTACATGACGCTGTAATCACACTTCAGACTTGTATCTTTTATCTATTTCTCCCCATTCTCCTAAAGGCAAAACCTTACGAATATGTATTATAATATTATAAACAATTAAATTTGATGCATCCATTATCTTATTTAAATATCTCCTATATATATAATATATTAAATATATGTGTGTGTGTGTGTCTACTAATACTTTTCTGGAACTTTTATCATTTGGGTCATCTATACATCTAACACCCTAGCCATGTAGCAATTCCATCAGAAAAAGCTCTTGTACTTATCTTCACAAGCGCATTCACCAACCACTCCCAAACATCTATTCCCCAGCCCTGGAACTACCTCTGACTCTTGTGGACAAACAGGTTACAGAAAAACAAGTTGACAAGTAAAATGTCATGATAAGGGGCTTGTTGCAGTCACCCTGCATGGTTGCTGATAAATGACCAACAAATGGCTTAAGGGAACAAGGGGTTTATTTTCTTATGGCTCTCAGGGTTCTCAGTCCAGCTTAATGGGAAAGTATATACCAATACCAGGGCTGAGGGAACTGGCCACACCATCTCTGCATAATGGCTGAGAGAGGGACGATTCTTACTTGCCAGATTAGCATGTCTAACCAAGTGCACAAAAGGATGCCAACTTTCTCAACCACTTTTTAGTATTTTATTCATCTGTTTAGGGCCTGGTCCCACTCACCATAGGCTGGGCCTTCCCCATTAGCTAGACAATCTCCTGCAAGTTTGCTCTGGACTTAACAGTTAATTCTCTACAAATGTGTCCAGAGCTCAAACCCTCAACAGTCAAGTTGATACCTGTGCCTAACTATGATGGGCTTTTGCAATGACCAACTAATTAACAGTAGCCATATAGTATGTGTGTTCCCAAGTGGGAGGATGTAGATTCTGAATAAAATTTAAATGTGGAATAAATAACATGACCTAGATACTGGATAAGGATAATGTGAGAAACAGAAGGATTGAGGATGAGTCAAGATTTTGTCATGAGTGACTTGGATGACGGAGTTCCCCATGAAAATAAAAAAGTTGGTTAGATTTTATTCTGGAAAGAAGATATGTTTATTTTTCTATTTGTGCGAGATAGAGGTGTTTGTGGGGCAGTTGGATTTTAGGGTGAAGCTGGGAACATAAAATTGAGAGCTGTGATCATACAGACTACTCCAGGAAAGGGACGTGATAGATGATGAAAGCAATGAACGTGGATAAAGAAGAGAATGAAGGAGGATGAGGATTGTATAGCATTAGTAGATCATAGAATGAAGATCATTCAGTTAAGAATCCTGAAGTCTTACCATATATAATAAATACCATATATGGGGAAAAAAGCAAACTATAGTAGATAGCAATGGCCTCACACAGCTATGAATGCCGTAAACTACAAAATCATTGTCAAGAGGCATCCCATGGTGCAAGTAGTGGCAAGTAAGGCATGCAGGGTAACCAATTGCTTTCCGATTGGCATGAAGTCCTCTTTCACGTCAGGGAACATGTACCTGATACTATAAAACAAGTCAAATACTTGTAGAAATGGAGACCAGAGACCCTAAGTAGGAACAAATTTTTAGAGTAAACTGTAAATGCTTGAAGGGAAGCTACCTTGTATGATTTAGCAATATATCCCTAGATCAGAGAAGCACTCAGCTCTCAAACAAGAAATATCATCTTGCACTGGGAGAGAAGTAATACTGAGAACTACACAAGACAAAGTAAAAGAGACTATTGAGAGCTTGACCCCTAACAGGACATCTAAATCACCCCTAATCCTAGTGGTTCAGGAAATCTTGGGAAAGAGGAAAGTGGTAAGCATGCCAGAGCTTAAGGATGAGAGAATTACTGCCAGACAGTAGACTCTGTGTCAAGGCTGTTATAGTTAGATATAGATGTCAACTTGATGGTTGAAGGTCCAATCTCTAGACATATATATAGAGCATTAGTAGTCGAGTTAAGCCCACCGTGAACATGTAAGTAATTGTCTAGTGCATGGAAAGGGCCCAGACCATGGTGGGTGAGACTAGTCCCTGAATAAGACTGAGGGAGCTTGTTGATAAAGTTGGCATCCTTCTGTATACTTGGCCAGACATGCTAGTCTGGCAAATAAGGATTGTCTCTCTCTTGGCCATTATATGGACATGGTATAGCCTGTTCGCTCAGATTTTGGTGTTTGTGTGGACTCTATTGCCAAGCTGGACAAGGAACTGTAACCAGTTTATTATAAGAGAAAATAAACCCCTTGTTCCCTAAGCTGTTATGTCATGACAACATGCAAACTATCTGCAGTAGAATTTGGTACTAGAAAAGTGGATTGTTGCTGAAAAATCTGGTTATGTGGACTTTGAACTGATTGTTGTGTTTTTTTTTTTTTGAGGAATATGACAATGCTAAAAGACATTCAGATGGTGTGTTATAAAAACTGTTCAGTTCATGAGCCGTTTGGAAAATAGAAATCTGAGAGGATTATGGATCATTGGAGTCCAGATTGTGATAAAGAGAACAAAGATGTTGGTGAAGTTAATTTAAAGACAATGGACTAGTTTGTTTGATAGAAGAGAGCTGTGTTGGCAGCTTTAAAATTTTGGATGAGGAAAAGGCAGGCAATAAAGAAGCTCAGTTTTGCAGAAATGAGCACCATTGAAGAAAAACCTAGTGTTTTATACTGGAAATGAATATCATCACATGGAGATACCATAGTTTGAAACCCTGAATTACTTCAGGGACCAAATGCTCAAGCTGAAATCATTTATTGCCCTTTGAAAGTTTTAGTTGCCTAGAAAGGGTTTGTGTATTGGTGTTCATGTGAGCTCTCTTGCCAAGCTGGACAAAGAAATGTAACCAGTTTTTTATAAGAGAAAATAAACCCCTTGTTCCCTTAAGATGTTTTGGCATGACTTTATCAACAACATGCAGAATATCTGCAACAGAATTTGGTACCAGAAAAGTGGTGTATTGTTTTCCAGAGTCAGCATGCAAAAGTTGGTACTGTTCTGGTTCAAGTGGACCAAGATACATTTCAAACTTTGCTGTAGAATTTGTTAATGTTACCCAGGTAGGTACTGGTTTTGATGCAATATTGAGGGGTTTGTTGTTAGCAGCAAATTTTCACCAAGTAGCAAGTTTGGAGTTTCTGCAAAAGAAGCTAAAGATTTTAGCTACAGAAGTAAATCCAGAATGTTGTGGGAGATGTCAGAACTGTGGAATGTATGCTTGAGGATGACTGGGAGTAGAGATTCAAACTGGTTCAAAGAAACACTGCTTGTGGAGTTTGAACTGTGATGAGGGACTGGCATTGCCCAACTCTTTGACGACACCATGACTATGTGATGGGCAAGAGAAGGTGCATATTAAAGTATAGGATGCAGTATTTGATTTGCTGGACTTTGTTCATAAGTTGGTATATTCTTATCATATCATGATGCTTCTATATTGATGTTTTATCTATGCTCAAATTTTTAAACTTATTTCGATGTCATAGACCTTACAGTTTAGAGATTCTGGAAATTTTTTAAAAGAGACTTTCAGGCTACAGTAGTGTTCCTATGCTTAAGGGGAACACGGGAAAGGGTTCAAGGAAATGCCACTGGGTCCTTGTACGTCATCGGAGAGGAGGGCCCAGAGGAGAGTCAGGGATGCACATTATAGGACTCTCTGGGAATTGGAGCGGGAGGCACTGGGGGATGGTGAGGGAGGGGTGAGGGGAGGCGGAGCAGGGGGCTCGGGGGGGGGAGGAGGAGGGAGGGAGGGAACCGGTGTACCTATTAAGTTTGTATGAGCGGAAATAATAATAAAAAATGTTAAAAAAAAGAGACTTTCAGTTTCAACATTTCGATACCTGAATTTTTCGTTATAAACATTTTAAATTGAATTATGAAAACTTAGTTTCACAATTTTAGAAATTGCAAAATTAAATGTATCTATAAATAAAGTAAATTTAACACTTGTGGGGACAAGGATTAAAGGTTACTGTCTGTACTGGTTACTCTTTGTGTTGTTCTGAGAAAACACCCAAAGTCAAAAAACTTATTGGGAAAAAAGGGAGACTTATTTATTCAGCTTATGGATCCAGAGGAAAAATACAATCCATTATGGCAGAAAAGGCATGGCTTTGGCAGTAGAGGCTGGAGAAGGCCTAAGTCACTGAAGACACCATGGAAGCTGAGCATTGTTGCAAATTCAAGAGCAGATTCACTCACTCAAGCAGGCTGGGGCTAAACAACCTTAAAGCCTATCCTCTGTAGCTGCCTTCCTCTGGCAAGGATCTACACAATTAAAGATGTCACAACTTTCATAAACTAAAAGATTCAAGCACATGGGCCTGAGGGGGACAACTCACATTTCAACCATGACGTTCTACCTCTTGCCCTACCTCTTTGCCATCTTATTGTGCAAAACATATTCAGTCTAACTTTAAAAGTTTTCACAGACTTCAGTTCCACCCCTTCAGCACAGCTGTCTGTAGAATACATCATTCTCCTTGGCAGATGTTTCACATTTGCTCTAGCATCTCTGACATCTTTGTTGCTCAATGGAAAAATAGGCTTTAACTCTGTGGCACAAAATGGCCTTCCTAGGCCTCTACTACAAGCCTCCTACCACATATTGTCTGGCTTCTGACATTCTCTGATACCTAGGATGATGGAACTATGACTTCTTCTCTCTTACATCTTTGATGCCTTTAAAACCAGGACCATGTGGATGACATTGTCAGATTCTGCTGTAACATTCAGGTGGAGGTTGGCCCCCCTTGAATCACAGCTTCTCCATGCTGACTCTCAGAATCTCGCTCACAGCAGCACTGTTTACAATAGCAAAGTCATGGAATCAACCCAAATGTCCAACAGTTGACGAGTGGATAAGGAAAATGTGATACATTTATACAATGAACTACTACTCAGCCATCAAAAATGATAAATTAATGCAATTTGCCGGGAAATGGATGGAATTAGAAACAATTATATTGAGTGAAGTATCCCAGACACAGAAAATTAAGTGCCATATGTATTCCCTAATAGGTGGATCCTTGTACCAAACCCACTTAGAGACACTCAAAGATAAATCTCTGTAATACCTACAGTAATTGCAAAGATTATAAACAGGAGGGATGGGGAAGGTGGGCCCCACCAGAAACAAGGAGAGAGGGGACCATGTTACAGCAGAGAAAATAGGCCACTATCCATGACTGCAAGTGACTAGTGAGACATCTGGTTAAGTTCACAGACTTTCCTTCCTGATCATTTGCAACTGATGGGGTATGATCTCACCAGAAGGGGAGGACATATAGTCTGGCAGATAGAAAGTAACCATTTTGCAAATGGGAGACTGACCCCTCCCTCACCGTGGTCTCCTACTTTTATTCCATCTACCTTTGAATATACTCTTATAACAAGACTCTAATTTGACCGGTCTTTATCTCTGGCCAGGGGGTGACATCTAATACCCATCAGGATGGAGCCAAGGGCATTGCAGGAGCAGCAAAACTGAAAAAAAAAATCAACAAACCATAATCCAGAACATCAGAGACTCTATATCAACCACCTGGAACTAGGCCAGCCTAATCTCTCCCATCCTGAAGCTCAGGGAAATTTGCGGAAGAGGGGGCAGTAAGAGTGTAAGAGCACAAGGATGGGAGGAGTAATGATATGTAAGATACTCCACACAAGTTAGGGCTAAAGCAATGATGGTAGGACTTTGCATGACCTGCACAATGTCCAACACATTATTGACCCCACAAAGTCTAGCATGGACTAAAGGCACTAGGATCCTGGAGGCTAGGGATTGACAGCCACAATACTGTTCCTATGCTTAGGGAGAACACAGGAAAGGGTTCTGGGAAATGCCACTGGGTCCTTACACCTCATCAGAGAGGAAGACCCAGGGGAGAGTTTGGCATGCACATTAAAGGATGCTCCAGGGATGGGAGGGGGAGGCACCGAGGGATGGGGAAGGAAGGGGGAGGGGAGGGGGGCACAGGGGAATAGGGGGTTGGAGGGAGTGGGGGACCGGTGTACCTGTTAAGTTTGTATGAGTGGAAATAAAAAAAGAATCTCTCTTGTGCCTTTACTTTTGAGGACCACACAATTCTTTTGGAACTCAGACGTTTAGCTCTTCCATTCCATAAGAATTTGCATTCTTGTGGGTGGAAGCCTTTCCTAAGGAATTTGCCTGCAAGATACAGTCTCTCCCATATCCAACTCAAGCTAAAGAAGCCAAAACAGGCTTTGGTTTACAAGTTGAGCTAATATCTTTAACAATAGCTGCCATTTTCTATCTGCCTTTTCTGTAGACTTGCCTTCCTATTTTCCTTCCAACTTTACAGTTTTTACTTCTTTTCGCCCAATTTCTTGCTCTTTTTTGTAACTCTGAAAAAGAACACTGAAAAATAGCTGTGCCACATTGTCAAAATTGTCTTTCTTTTAAAGTTCTTCTGCCAAACATTTTAATTTAACTTCAGGCAAACTTTCAGGAAGAGGAAAAATCTTCACTAAACTCTTTCCAGCACATGACTACATTTGCCATTAGTCAAGTTTCCAACACAGTCTCTACTCCTCTCTGGACACTGACAAGCTGGACTTCCACTGCCTGCTTCTCTCACAACATTACTCTCACAAGAATGGCCCTTTTATCTTTAAATTAAAAAAAAGAATGGCACTTATGGCCTTGTCTCCAAGACACAAAGACGTTCCCTGTACAAAGTCCCAAAGTTTTCTCCATCTTTCCCAATGAATAGTTCCACAGGCACCTAACTACATATTAGCAATGGCCATGCTGATATGTACCAACTTCTTTCAGCTTCACAAAAGTTTTCTGGTACCAGGTTCATAGTCTCACAACAACACCCCTCTTCTTTGATACCAATTTCTGTACTAGTTACTCTTTTCTGTTGCTGTGAGATACCAGTCCAAGTCAAGCAACTTATGGAAGAAATGGAGATTTATTCAGTTTACTATTTCAGAGGTGAGATACAGTCCATTATGGCAGAAAAGGGATGGCTCTTGTCATAGTTAATCACAGGCATCAACTTGACTATTGAGGGTATGAGCTCTGGGTACATTTGTAGAGAATTAATGGTGGAGTTAAGCCCAAAGCAAACCTGCAGGAGATTGTCTAGCTGATGGAAAAGGCCCAGCCCCTAGTGGGTGGGATAAGACCTTGGAATAAAATACAGAGAGCTGGGAGAGAGTCTGCATCCTTGTGTACACTTGGCCAGACATGTTGGTCTGGCAGGTAAGGATTGTCCCTCTCTCAACCATTATGTGGTGATGGTGTGACCAGTTTCCTCGACCCTAGTGTTGATACATGCTCTCTCATCAAGCTGGACTATGAAAATAAGAAAATAAGAAAATAAGCCCCTTGTTGCCTTAAGCTATTTGATGGTAATTTATCAGCAACCATGCAGGCGAACTGCAACAGATCTGGTAGCAGAAGTTGGAGAAGGTCCAAATCTCAGCAGACATCATGGATGTGAACACTATTGTAAGTTCAAGAGTAGACTCACTCACTCAAGAAGGGTGGAATTAACCAAATTCAAGTTACTCTCACTATTACTGCCCTCCTCCAGCAAGGCTCACCTCCTAAATGTGCCATGACTTTCCCAAACTAAAGATTCAAACAGATGAGCCTGTGGGGTCAACTCACATTTCAAACTATGACACTGTTTAAAAGTAATATGTTTTTGTGTTAAGTTGACAAGGAGTAAAGTGTCATAGTTAGATAAAGATGCCAGCTTGATGGTTGAGGGTCTGATACCTGGGCACATTTGTAGAGAATTAATAGTTTTGTAAAGCCCAGAGTGAACCTGTAGAAGATTATCTAATTGATGGGTAAGGCAAGGTGGGTGAGACTAGTCCTTGGGTAGGTGAATTAGATGGAAGTAGCTGGTTGAGAGAGTTGGCGTCCTTCTGTATACTTGGCCAGATATGTTGGTCTGGCAAGTAAAGATCATCCCTCTCTCAATTTGTTGCAGTTCATGTGATGGTTGCGATAAATGACTATTAAATTGTTTAAGGCAACAAGGGGTTTATTTTCATACTATTGTATGAAATCTGTTACAAATCTATTGTTACAATCTGTCCAGCTTGACAGGAAAGCATGCACCAACAACAGGGCCAAAGGAACTGGCCATACCATTTCTACGTACTGGCTGAGGGATGTTGCTATAAGGAATGTAGGACTTTCCAGGAAACTACTCCCCAAAAAAGCTGATGTCCTGTTCTGCATGGAGAGGATATCACTGTTTCACTGAATAGAACAGGTACTGTGATGTCATCTTAAAGAACTTGATGTTGTTTGGATACCTATGCTGAAGATTTAATCACCAACCAGTAGAGCTGGTTGAACCCTTAAGAAGTGATGGAGTGTCTACTTTTGCTAGACCTCTACAATAGCTACCTAGCAATACTTCTCCATGGCACAAAGAAGATTCCAACAGATATAGCACTACCCTTAGAGACTACATGGAACTGGTGCTAGAAACAAAGAGAGGGAGTCTCTATATTCTACAGTTTGCCCAATGGTGGGTCATTTGCCTCCTGACGGGTGCCCAAGCACTAACTAGGGCAGGCATCCTAGAGGTAACCCAGTTGCCTATGTAGGGAGGGGAAGGAAAATGGGTGGGAGGGGTGAGAAAAGGGATTTGGGGGTGGTAGTGGGGGTAGTGTGTAAGAAGGTAATGAGCAATGAAAACACATAAGTTCATGTTTAATACAATCTAAAATAAAGTTGATGCAAGAAAATAAAGTGAGGCCAGAGAAGGGGGAAACACCAGAGGCATGCCCTTGGTTTTGTTTCCTAGTTGCCACGAAGTAACTAACTCATTTTATAACATGCTTCCACAATGACATCTGTTGTCACACGCCCAGGAACAATGCACCAAGTAACCACGAGCTGGAACTTCAAAAAAGTGAGAAACAGAGATTCCACAAAACACCTCTCACTGAAACAAACTTCATAAAGTTATCATCTCAGTCACATTGCCACAGTGATGGAAAGCTTCAAAAACAGATGCATTATTCTAAGGCATATCAGGACTCTATTCTCGGAGTCTAGGGTACTTCAGAAAGCTGTTGATACAGGCAAATCCTCCCACGTGTAGTCCTTTATGAAGTCATCCAAAGGCTTCACAGGAGAAGTCACTCAGTGAGGAGTGTGACTGACAGCCATATATTTGGGGAGCAGGCGTTGGAGGAACACCAACCCTCCAAGTAGCTGCTGTTTTGCTTTGGCAAAGGCTGCTCTAGACCCTTGGAAGATAAACAACACAGTCAAGCAAGTCTCCTTCCTCTCGTTCAGGCACATTGCTGGGCACATCAATTAAAACTGCCATGACAGAACAAGGAAAGAAGAACAGGTCCAAAAGGGAAGCACAAAGGAAAAGTGAGGTAGACACTGAAGGGAGTGAAGAAGGAGCAGAACTAAAGGAAACGAAACAATCCTTGGTCTTTAGAGAAACAGATTGCTCACCACTGTAATGAGCAAGTATCTATGAGAACATTGCAAATAGTTTTTGTTCTGAGATGACATACAAATACTGGTATTTTCCTATAAGCATGTTTTTCTGTGTAATTGTCAGGTCATTTTAGAACTTAAAAATGCCAATTTAATCAATTATTACTTGGCAGTGAGGGAGAATTATGTGTTCTGTGTTATTTGTAGCTTTTGTAATAATAATTCTTAAAATATTTCATAATAGCTATTTTATGTGTTTAAGGCAATTTCTTTGTGGGGCAGAGTTGGCCAGAGCCCAGGAGCCATGGAAAGGGAGGCAGTGAAAGAGAAAATGTCTTGACCCAAGGAAGGCACTAATGCCACCTGGAAACTCCTACAGACCTCTGCACCGGATTTCAGAGCTCACTGCTTAGGTGTAGAGACTTTTTTACAGACACCTAACTATCTAACTTCATTTTCAGAATGAAAATAAAACTGCAAAGGAAAATATATGCAGTGTGCTCACCTCTCTAGAAGCTTAGCAGAGAACACAAGCTTCCAGGATGCCTAGCTGTGTATCCTGAGCTTTCTATAACAAAGAGGAGGGTCTCTGGCAATTTTCCCCCAATGCAGAGCTTGTTCTCAAAGTTCAGGCTCCCCCAGGGTTTGTTAGGCTGGTTTTCATTTAAGACTGGCTAGGCCCCCCAAGTAGAAGGTTTGGAGATTGCTTCTGAATCAATTTGTGATGCAATACTTATAGTGCTCATAATGCCAGGAAACAGAAAGAGAGAGAGAGAGAAGCAGAGACAGAGACAGAAAGACAGAGACTGAGAAATAGAGACAGAGAGAGAAGAAAGCTAAACAAGAAACATACCCGAAGCCCGAAAAGGTTTGGCTAAAGTCTATGCACAAAACAGAAAAACATAGAGGAAAGAAAAAGCATGTATCCTTTTAAAATATGAAGTCAAAATGTCAGTGTCAAAACTCAGTAACAGTTGCCGCAGAATGAATCCAAAGAGGTGAATCCCTGGGTTGCATGACTTGTACTGGCCATAGCTTTTCATTTCTACATCTAGGCCCCCAAGACTCAGGCAAGACAACCTCATCACTTACTGTCTCTGGACACAGAGATTGTATTCTACATTCATCTCAGTGACTTACACCTCCCTGGATGTCCAGCTTCTGCTTTTAACCCACATTCAGAGCAGGCTGCCCTCGGGTTTAGTCTATCAACCCCAAGAGGAAACAGAAAGGCAAAATGAATTGATTTTCTTCCCTTTAGAGCTCCAGCTGAGCACAGACTTCAAAAGGCAGCAAAAGAGAGATTCCCATATCCTGCTCTTGACCTTTCTTGCAATTCGATCTCCAGGATTTGAAGGGTTTTAAATCAGGGTGCCTCTACCTTGTTTGGAGATTGTCAGTGGAAATCTCCCAACAGAGTTGTATTTCATGTTCACACCAGCCCATGGGGATGTCCCCAGGGGCTCTGTCATCCGTGTCACTCCCTGGCCTGCAAATTTAGATGGCGGTATGCCAGCTTGTTACTGGCCGGTGAGTTTCCTGATTAAACCCTGTTCAGATGTTCTGGACAGAAGTTTTGAGTGTAAGTTGCAAACATCAGATTTCCTTTGGTTAAATTTCAGCTCTTCTGTTTAAGTATTGTGAAAGCGCAGTCTACTCATTTATCCACTCGTCTATTTTCCTCATTTAATCAATGGAGAGAAAAGAACACTTGTTGAATTCCTGCTCTCTGAAACTGATTCAAAGCACAGAGTGCTTGCAAAGCTAATCCTCACAAAATTACTAGGAACAGGTAAACATCATAATCATCACCACAATTTTTCTGGGAGTAATAGAACACCAAGTGATGAAATGACATGTGCTAGGTGAAAGAAGTGTAGTTCTAGTGATTATGGTTGGAAGGACCATGTGGGGGTCTAACCACCATGCTGCTGTATGTCATCTACTGATGGCATCTTTTGTTTAGGTAGAAAGGACTCTTACTTGTCACCTCATAGAGTGGCAGAGATTCTTCCATGAGCTCTAGATGAGGCTTCAGCATACTGTGTGCATCTTGGGAAAGTTTTTGCTAAAGTCTGGCTGTAAGCTGTGATATGATCAAGCATGATGGTGTTATGACAGGTATGAGGATGTGACAGCGACGGGATGATAGGAGAAAGCTTATCTGTCCTCTGCCTGCACACGTCACCTTCTTGAAGACAAAAACCCCCAAACACAGTGTGGCCTCTCATCACCTTGAGACAATGTCATTTGAGTGAGAAGCTCTAATGTCTTTGGAAATGAAGCGTCATTTAGGAACTATGGGGAAGTGCTGAGGAGAAGCCAGAAGAAGCAAATAAAGGACCTCTTTTATATTGAGGCCTCTTATAATATCTATTTATATTGACTGAGGTATATTAACGTTTTATATTGACTGAGAGACATAACACAATTAGTAAAATGCTTGTATAGCATGCAGAAAACCCTGAGTTCAATTACTAACACCAAAGAAGTTCAGTGTGGTGGCACATACCTATAATTTCAGCATTTAAGAAATGAAGGCAGAAGGACCAGAATTTTAAGATCATCCTCAGTTACATAATGACTTTGAGATCAGTTTGACCTTATCTTAGCCAAAAAAAAAAAGAAAGAAAAAAGAAAAAGAGTCAAATAAGGATATCTCTACTTATATGTTTCCTGTACTTGCATTTTAGAGTTTTATCAACTAAGAATGTGGGCATTATAGACGCTAAGGGAAACACAAGAGGGCTTCCAGGACAGGGTTTAGTTTGTACCCACAGTGCAGTGCTCTCTGTGTTGGCATTCAGGAACTATTTGTGGAAAAATAATTGGAATAAACTGCATAGAATCCCGGAGGCAGGATTCACGCTTGCCTCCCGGCAGCATTCTCTCATCTGACAAACATTTACTGAGCATGTCATAGATCCGAGGCCCGTCTGCCTGGCACCTCCTTGGGCCCAGCAGAGCCGCCTTCAGAGAGAAGCTGCTTGTGTGCTGCAATGGGGGCAGCTGTCCAGGAAGTCGTTAAACAAGGACACAGACTCATAATTCCAAACAGTTGGGACTCTGTCGTCTTAAATACCCCTCAACACCTCCTATTCTGTCTAGGTAAAAATAGCTTGGTTGCCCAGAAATCTCCAAGTCGCAACATATGTGCTTTCTCAGTAAATAGATGTACAGATTCGCTACTCATCCAACCCAAAAGATGGTTCTTCGCAGACTTCATTTATGTTGGTGTTGCAGTTTGCCTGCATGGTTGCTGATAAATGACGATCAAACGGTTTAAGGGAACAGGAGGTTTATTTCCTTATGATTGTCTGGTTACAGTTCTCAGTCCAGCTTGATAGGAAAGCAGCACCAACACCAGGGCCGAGAGAACTGGCCACAACATCACCACATAATGGCTGAGAGTTGGAAAATCCTTACTTGCCAGACCAGCATGTCTGGTCAAGTGTCCAGAAGGATGACAACTTCCTCAACTGACTTTCAGTATTTTATTCATCTGTTCAGGGTCTAGTCCCATCCACCATAGGTTGGGCCTTTCCCATCAGCTAGACAATCTCCTGCAGGTTTGCTCTGGGCTTAACCCAACCACTAATTCTCTACAAATGTGCCCAGAGCTCAAACCCTCAACTGTCAAGTTAACACCTGTGCCTAACTATGACAATCGGCACAAGATAGGGTGGGTACATCACAATAGTGTGAAAAGCAATTTTAATCCCAATAATAAAGGTGAAAAGTACATTAACTTAAAAATTATGGCACCAAATGTTATTCTATCAAATGTCACATTGGCAGCAACATCATTTGCCTCCTTAGAAACCAGTAGTTCAGCATAGGGTGAGACTACTATTTTTAGGAAAAGTTGTCTTTTTTCTAAGTAAGCTAAGTTCAAGATATGTATACATAATGTGTATGCATAATGCATATTACATATACACATAATGTGTGTACATAAATGTTACCATTGCAATTGTAAGACCTATCTTGTTCATTCCAAAATACACATGAACACATTGAAGTGTTAGCCCCATGCTTTAGAATATGCACTGTATTTGGAAAAAGGGTCCTCAAAGATGGACTTAAGATGAAGGTACTCCAAAGCAGATGGACCTTATTCAATACAATAAGTACCATGAGAGGTGAGGATGCAAGGAGAGATGGCTGAAAGAGCCAAGAGAGGGTCTTCCCCAGACCCTTAAGAGAGAGAGTTGGGTTAAGGATTGAGACTTGCCTCACAGACAGAAAGACCTGAGTTCATTTGGATCCCAGATCCCACATAAAAACATCAGGTAGAAGTGGTGGTGGCATGCACTTCTGCCTCTGGAAGACAGAGCCTGGGAAATCCCAAAGTAAAGCAAAATGAGGTAGAAGCAATCTAGAATGAGTTCCACAGTCAACTTTGGACCTCCACAGGCATATAGTGTCATCTGATTCTCTCTCTCTCTTTCTCTCTCATACACATACACAAAGAACAAGGTCCTTATGACAACTTGGTTTCAAACTTCACCTTCCAGGACTGGGCAGCACATAGCATTACAGCACATTATAGCACATAGCACTGTGAGAATGAACCTGACACCATTTGAAACAGAAGGAAAACATGACTCCTTTAGATTGGAGATCATAAAATGCTTCACTAATCTGATGACTTCAACTTGTTTGTCTTATATCCTTGGTACTTTACCAGAGATCAGTAGAGGAATAAATGAATGCATTAACCTGAGGCCATATTTCTGTCATGAATTTTCATGGTGTAGATAAAGTCCTTGCATCCATTTCCCAGGAGTTCCTTTAACTTGGTAAAACTCTTTTATCATCTGGAATGGAGGGTCCTCTTCACTGACAACTTGATTCTACAAGATGTGCTTTGCACAAAAGGAATAAGCATTCGGTGAATATTGTTGGATACCAGGTTCTACCATTATTTATCTATCTATTTATCTTTCAGTCTGTCTATCATCTATCTATTTGTGTGTTTGTATGTGTGTGTGTGTGTGTGTGTGTGTGTGTGTGTGTGTGTGTGTATTAGAGGACAATGTATGTGCCTGTGGAGGTCCTGGATTATATCTACCTCCTTTTTGCTTTGTTCTGGGATTTCCCAAGTTCTCCCTTCCAGAGCCGGAAGTGCCTGCAGACTGATGCCATTTTTGCCTGGCATTTTTATGTGGGATTCAGAATCCAAACTCAGATCCTTCTGCTTACAAGGCAGAGGCTTAACCCTGTGCCAAAACCTCTCTAGAAAGGGGACCATCACCTGCTTAAAAAATGCTTTCAAGAACAATGAGTGAGGTTGAATGGAAGTGTTGCAATTCATCTGCATAGTTGCTGATAAATAACCATCAAACAGCTTAAGGATTTATTCTCTTACAATTACTCGTTACAGTTCTCAGTCTAGCTTGATGGGAGAGCATGCACCAACACCAGGGCCAAGAGAACTGGCCACATCATCACCACATAACAGCTCAGAGATGGACAATCCTTACTTGTCAGACCAGCATATCTGGTCAAGTAAACAGAAGGATGCCAACTCTCTGAACCAGCTCTCCATGATTTATTCCAGGGCCTAGTCCCACCCACCATGGGCTGGACCTTCCCCAGCAGCTAGACAATCTCCTGCAGGTTTGCTTTGTGCTTAACTCGACCAGTAATTCCCTACAAATGTGCCCAGAGCTCAAACCCTGAACAGTCAAGTTGACACTTGTGCTTAACTATGACACTCCACCCTTTGTCAACTTGATACAAAAGCAATAGCACTTTTCAACTATAACCTTCAATCCTTGTCCCCATAGTAGTTATAAGTTATCTTTAAAATATAAATGCATTTCATGGACAAATTTAAAATGTCCTCTCATTAAAACTTCAGTTCCAACATTTTAAAAGTTCAAAGTTTCTTAACCTTAAGACTCTCAAGTCAGAATAACTTAAATACTTTAAAACAGATAAAACATTAAAACAGAAGGATCTTAAAACAATAAGAAAACATTAAAAAGATCAAAGTCCAGCAACTCCAATCCTGCATCCTTTACTTCAATGTCCACCTTCTGTTGCTCATCACATAGTCAAGGTGGCTCAAAGATTTTAGGCATTCCCAGTCCTTGTAGCTTAAAGTTGTAAAAGCAGAGTTCCTCTGAACCAGGCTGAATCTCCACTCACAGTCATCCTCAGCATACATCCCATGGTTCTGGCATCTCCAACAGTACTCTGGGTTCCTCTGCAGCTATAAGCTCACCTTCTCTCACAGGAACTCTATACCTGCCACTTGGTGCCAAGCTTTTGCTGCTCTCCATGAATGCTTCAGTAATACACCAAAACCAGTATCACCTGAGGGATGCTGCCAGATTCCAAAGCGAGGTTGAGACTTAGCTTAGTCTACTGGAGCTACAGCTGTACCAACTTTAATGTGCTGATGCTGGAAAAGCCTCCACTAGGCAGCCAAACTTCCAAAGGGCAAGAAACAGCTTTAACCTGAGCTTTCAGCCCCTGAAGGAATCTGGGTTTTCAAACCAAGAACTTGCCATATAGTGATTTTCACTTCTTCCACCATCCCAGTGCAAGTCACTAGGTTTTCCTTCATTGATGGTCATTTCTCCAATAATGGCAGCTATTTGGCCGCTTTCCCTTTCCTTATGCAAATCCTCAAGGCTGCCAACATAGCTCTCCTCTATCAAGCAAACCAGTCTATCGTGTTTAAATTCAGCTTTACCAAAGTCCTTGTTCCCCTCATCAGAAACTGGGCCCAAACAATTCACAACTCTCTCAGCACTGATGTTATCCAATTGGCCCACTAAACTCTGAAGAATGGTATTGGTAATCCATAAAGCAAAAATCTTCAAACAATTCCAACTTTGTCCCGCAAAACTGTTCAAAAGCCACATAGTCCACATAGTCAGATTTATCAGCAACACCCCACCCCTGGTACCAAATTCTGTTGCAGTTCATTTGCATGGTTTCTGATAAATAACCGTCAAATGGGTTAAGGGAACAAGGGATTTATTCTCTTACGATTACTGGTTACAGTTCTCAGTCCAGCTTGATGGGAGAGCACGCACCAACAGGGCCAAGGGAACGGGCTACATCATCACCACGTAACAACTGAGAGATAGACAACCTTAATTGCCAGACCAGCATGTCTGGCCAAGTGAACAGAAGGATGCCAATTGTCTCAACCAGCTCTCCATGATTTATTCCAGGGCCTAGTCCCACCCACCATGGGCTGGTTTTTCCCCAGCAGATAGACAATCTCCTGCAGGTTTGCTCTGGACTTAACACAACCACTAATTCTCTACAAATGTGCCTAAAGATCAATCCCTCAACAGTCAAGTGGACATCTGTGCTTAACTTTGACAGGAAGAAAACATTAAAAAGGAACAAACCACCAATTTACACAATTTGAAAGGATCTCAGGATTCATGTTGAAAAAAACCCATTACCCAAAAGTCATATACTATGTGATTCTGTTTTTATAGCAACCTAATCAAATTAGAGGTGAAGAACAAGGTAGAGATTTTCAGGGAGTACGAATGATATAGTGTTGGTGGGTCTAAATACAAAGCTACAACTTAGTTCACTATATCAACTATAAAGATGAGTTTATGTGTCTATGCGCTTGAAAAACATGATACACACTACATGTACTCCCTCTTGCACCCAAATTAGTTTCCTGGTTCTCATATTTCACTATAGTAATGTAACAGATATTCCTTGTGAAAAGAGGGTGTCAGCTAAATAGGGATCCCTGTATTTTGCTGAAAACTTCCTGAGAAGTTACCATTTACTTATTTCAAAATAAAAACAAAATTAAAAGTCAATCACCCAAATAGTGAGTCGTGCTCCAGGTAATATGTGATCTCCACATATTATCACCCTGTGTCCTCATGGTCACAGAATCCTCTCTGATCTACATCTTCCCAAACTGCTTCTTAAACGGAGCCAATCTGCTTACATCTTTTCTCAAAATTAAACAAGGGATGATCTCCACACCATTTCCCACTGCCTTAGCTTTGCTCAAGTCAGAATTACCTGGAGCGCAAAGTATAAGTACTAGGGTCAAGAGCCAGCTCAGGGAGTCTTAGACAGCCCTCATACACAGCCTAGTAATGTGGACAAGGTCTGCATTTAGTGCCATCAGCATTGTGATAGTTAATCCTGGGTGTTAACTTGACCACACCTGGCATTAACTAAGATTAGCTGTCAGACTACTGAAGATGATTATCCAGATCAACACATTTACAATACAAAGACCAGCCCTAGATCTGATTGGAACTTTCCAGTAGCAGACCAGATGAAAGGAACCATAGAACAGAAGACTTTGAAGACTTCTGAAGATGTGCTAGAAAACTCTCTTTCCTCCTGCTGCCCAACTTTATCACTTCTTCGGCTCTCTAGGAATCCTCTAGCCTTCAGCCATCACCCACTGGCCTGCTGGACTGAGCAGCTCTGAGCCTCCAGGATGTTTGCAGTGATTTAACCTGCCTCCTACTTCAGCCATCCAACCATGTCACCTCTGCCATGAAAGACTGTTTATCCCCTCCGGAACCTGAAGCCATAAGCTGAATAAATCTCCTTTTCTCCCTTAAATTGCTTGGCTTCTAATGCCCCTTCACAGCAGCAGGCATAGTGTTTTGAGCATAGGATAGATGGCCAAGATGGAATGCCATCTGTAGTCTTCATGAAATTAACCCCACGACATAATTGCTGTGAGTCTTGGATTCTTAAAGCGCAAGGAATTCAACTCATAGGATTGTTGGGAAAGAAACAAGATTATCTTTGCCATTGAAATAGTCACTGAGAATGCACAGTGTGGTAGTTCACACCTCTCTGAGAGACTGATGAGGATTAATGCTAATGGGGGGAATGAAGGGTGCTTTCCTCAGTGGTAGATCCACGGCTATATGATTCATGCCCCAGATAGTACTCAGGCACATGTCATCAAAGGCAACCTAGATGAAACTCAGTCAGTCACACATGCAAAAAGACATGAACATAGGAGGAAGACTACCAGAGAAGAAGGATTGCAATAGGAGAAGGAAGCAAGAAAAGATTGAGATTTAAGGTATGAAAATATCACAAATTCATTATATTCATATATAAAACCCTAAAAGAATAAAAACCTTATCTGAATAGAATATTAACACATCCCAAGCCCACATTTGTAAATTTTCTCTGCATAAACTAGGTAAATATTCTTTTGAATTCACATAAATGTGTACTTTCAGAGTTAATGCTGGTGATGAGAGAGAAGCTACTTGTTTCTCTATTAATTTTCCTATTAACACAATTACTCTGAAAAACAGAGCAGAAGCCTGTTCTCTGAGATTATTGTGAGAGAAGAGAAAGGGCGCTGTAATACAGAGACTGAAGTCAGAGCTAAGGACAAAGAGGTGGCCGGGAGCACACAAGTCAGGCCTCTGAACTCCTAGCTCAGTTCCTGCTCAAGCACCAGGCAATCCAGTCTATAGCTGAACTGAGAATATTGACTGGATTATACCTCTGAAGATTTCTTCTAATCTTAGCAAAATCAGGGCTCCATCCTGTACCCAGTTCAGAACTACCCACTAATATGATTCTGCCTTGTGGCATAACTCAGTCTCACACACCCACCGAGAAACATGAATCTGGGGACATTTCTAAAAGTGCACGGCTACATACAATGCATGACTTTGTGGCACCACATGCTGCTCAAATAACAATCCCCTCTTGGACAACACATCTGAGTGCATCATAAATCAGGAGTGCTTCTCAGTTTGGATCTACAGTAAAAGACTGACCCTGGGAAAAAAGAAAGGAAAGAAAAAAACTTTCCCTCAGTCCTTTAGCAGTCTCATCTACTAGAAAAGGGCATTTGGCTAACTGGGTTCCAATGTCCTACAAAGTCTAAGATTCTTGAAGACTCTTTATAAATGTCAATTTCAATTTCCCAAGGTTCTGCTTTCCACTAATTGACAGCAGGATTTGGATCTTAATTTTGGTTCAAACTCTGGTTCTGTCAATGTGATCTTGATGTTCATCTGACACACTCCGTATGGAGTTTTGTCTCTTCTCCAACAAAATGAGCACATCACCTTCATCATTTGTTATCACGATTATACACTTGAATGCTAAAGATATTATGAGTATATAATGGGTGTATAAGTGAGCATAGAATTCTCCAATCTTCCTCCCATTCACCTTTTTTCCTGTCTTTCTTATTATCTGACAAAGTCACTCTGAAAATTATCTTTTTCATATATAATTTGGATATATATTTCCTACAGATTATGCAATGACTCATTCATTCACCAGACAGCCAACTAGTAACTAAAATGTAGCTGGCAATTTTTTTTAGATTATCGGGACATAGAGATGGAAGGATAATCTTATTTTTCTGTACTCTTCATGACAATTGAACCTGAATTTATTTATGTATTCTTTATTCATTTTACATGCTGACGGGAGAACAGCATCACAGCTTCAGAAAAGCCAACCCAATTATCTAAAAAATTATTAGAATCATTTGTGCTTTTGAATCCATTGTATACTTATCTTATTTGATCCTTCATAAAACAAACCTAGAAGAACATAAATCAATGTTTAAAAGTTGCATTTTATACTAGAAAACAACCAAAAAGTCAAGTCTCTTAACCTGGAACTCTATGTTTGTTTTTATTTGTCATAGTAATTTATTCCTGTTGTAAAGATTGGCTAGCTATTCACTCCATCAATAGCCTTTTCTTCCTAGGTTCATAAATAGACATTTCCCACCTTCCCTTGTGACCATGACTTTGTATTCCAAGCCACAGGATTATAGAGAAATGTTGTAGCACTTCTGGATACAGCTTTCTAGAGATCTCTTAAGCATTATATGTTTGGAGGCTGTTGGATACCAGAACCAACTTTATGCTTACCTTTACAATCATTTCTTGGAATTCATTTCATTTCCTTACAACTTGTACCTATACCTTTCTTCCTCATAATATGTGTGATCAACTGACTCTCTATCCACACTTTAAGGAAGACCTCTTCGGAACACTAAATGCTTCATGATCCTTACTAAAGACTCCTCAGATCACACTAACTCTAAATTCACATGGCATGAACAGTGTTACATGTTTTGGTCTTTGATTATATCAAAGAGCTTCTGTTTTGTCTATTGGAGTCTACAAAAATAAAATCATTTACCATAAGAACGTAGTACATTTCTACATAACAATTGAAATTTACAAGTTTAATAAAAATTTCACATGATATACAACATGTGTTTGTATCCTATTATCTACTCTTAAATATAGGTGCCCGATTACTTTTCCCAGAAACTTTTCAAAACTTTCTCCTCCTCCGATTGGCTGCTCTCTATGTACTGCCAAGTAGTGTCAATGTGACTTATTTCTTATGCCAGGAATAAAGTCAGATAAGAGCGTCAATTTCTGGTTTCTTCATTTATTTTTTGTGCAATCTGGGATAGTATTTTTATACATTGGTCTTTATTGCAGTGTCTCTGACTGTAAGACATGGACAATTATATATAACTTGCAAGGTTATTAAAACGATGAAGTAAAACAACACACAAACCCCCTACACCTAAATACACATAGAATATGCTCAGAAAATGTTTACCTGCTCTAGGTGTGACCAGATCTACCCTGGTGTAAAAAAACTCTCTCTCAGAAGACTATGTAGGCACTTAAACTAAGTTTGAAGCAGATGGATGACCAACCTGTGCTTATGTCCAGTTCCTCTGCTTGGGTCCTTTACTTGGAAAATAGGAGCTCAGAGAGTTTGAGTAGTCTCCTTTTGCAATATGTCAGAGAAACAGTGTTGGTTCTAGATATGAGAAGTTGAAGAAATGCATATTACGTTTAAGTTCTATTGTTTTCTTTGCTTTCTAACTTATATGTATGGACCTTTTAATTCTAAAGAGCAAATTAATAGCAGCTTAAGCCTACTTCTGATCCATTTCATAATCATTATGCAGTGTGTTGACTTCCCAAACTGAAATCTTAGGTGTGTGTAAACACAGGACTCAGGCTCTGGGAAGCATTCTCTGGCCAGGGTGAGAAGCAGCTAACCAGCTGCACGTGTGAACTGGATTAGCAATTTCAGTTGACTGTCGGCCCAACATGACTCACCAGTGGGTTGGAGCTGCCAAGTGGATAATACAATCTGAGGCTGAATTAACAGAACTGCAGTGTCCAGGCCAAAAGGAGGGTCACTCCCACTGTCTGGACATAAATTTGACCACACCTACTGTCCTACAACTTCAATTTATCCCCAGTCCCCATTGCCTCATAGCGCTGGGTACAACGAGGAGTGCACTGTGGCCTGAGAATGATCATCTACTATTCACATTAGAAAACTTTATTCCTTAAACTGTCTGCATTGTAGTATTTACCACATAATTTAGGTGTGGGTGATAGTATCTTTAGAAGAAGGATCATTGTTTTCTTTTGTGCATCGAGGGGTAATAAACAGAGTTAAAATTTTATGACTTGACTTTTTCATGAAAAAGAATCCATTTCAAAAACAGGGTCTGCTATGTAAATCTTGGTCAGTCCTGCCCAGGAGAACTGGGTTCTAATTCCATGTTATGAACAGGATTTCTCCTATCCATAGCTGCCCCTCTCAGCTGGTCCTGGTTTGAGGAGTAGAGTGCCTTTTCTCTTGTGTCTAACTCTAGCCTAACAGATACACTGTCCTTATCTCTTCTGTCACAGCAGTGAGCACAGCAGCACAAGGAGGTCACCTTCACAATAGCTTTAGAAGTCAGCTAAACAAGAAACGAAACCGTATAGAGACAGGGAGCTCCACGGACTTTGCTAAGAGAAATCACCTGGGAATCTAGTCATAGAGTGATAGAGAACCAGACTCTGGGGATTAAGGAGAATCCCATCTCAAATCAGCAGAGGCAGACCAGATGAATGCATGCCTGGAAATGGGCTGGACATAAAACATATCACATTATCCTTCCCACCCTCTTCCCTCCTCCTGCTTCAGCTATTAATCTGAACAAAGGATAAAGCTAGCAGCCAAATGGGCAGTGAGAAAAGCCAAGGGCGATTTTCACAGAGATTTGTTGGCAAATGCTGTGCTTGCCTAGATCTTACTTTTTTTTCACAATTAAGGAAAGCAAGACAAAACAAAGCAGTATTTCCAACCTCAGAAACTATAGGGTCAATACATATGCAAAACTGGAAAAGGTGTATGATTTTCAATGCTCTCAGGAAAAAAAAAAACTTCTGAAATGTATTTTATATGGACAACAAATCAATTACTATACATTATTACTTCATTCTTAAATTTTTATCACTGTACAACTGATAAGTTGTAGAAAACAATGGGTTTCATATCAGCATGCTCATAGTGTATATATGGCTTATTCACATATGTACATAATGTATATTGATCATATCCATTCTCCAAGACCCTCTTTGCCTGCGCTCCTGCCTTTTGCTGGTCCTCATTCCTCTTTCTAAATCATCTCCCCATTGGCATAAATTCTTTAAACAGGATATACGAGTTTCTTTTTCAAAACAAGGGCACAGATTCTAGGGAAACAATATCTGAGAGAAAAGAATGACAGATGTGAGAAAAAAATCAAATAAGCAGATTAAAAGGGCATGAGAGACAGAACCCAAGCAGCCAGAACTATGTGCTAACTTTGCCTACTGAGCCATCTTGCCAGACTGCACCAGGATATTTTTCTAATAGTATTTGTTTCTCTTTGAAACAAAAACTTGCAAAGGAAGAGACTTTCACTAAAATATAAAACTGAAACAACAGATACTAAGATAAACCTTGAGGAGGGTTATTTGGTTAAAGATCTTGGGCCATGATAATGATGGTCAGAGGGAGAGAGAGAGAAAGAGAAAGAGAGAGAGAGAGAGAGAGAGAGAGAGAGGCAAAGGCAAAGAGTGAAGATGATGCAGAACTACCTAAATATAACAAATATTAAGAATGAAGATAATTTAATGATCATGGATAAATTGAAATTACCAATAATAAAATTAAAGTCCCTTATTGGATAAAGCCCCCCCCCAATTGTCACATTCTGAAATTGAATAAAAAATTCATCACACGTGCACACTGAGCAAGATTTTGTTTCAAAGATTAAAAATGTATAATTTGGGGCTGGAGAAGTGGCTCAGGGGTTAAGCCTCTGCCTTGCAGGCGGAAGGTCCTGAGTTCGGATCCTAGACCCCACATATAGACGCCGGCGGAAGCGGGGGTGGCCTGTGTTTCTGGTCCTGGTAGGGAGGAGCCTGTGAATCCCGTGGCAGAGTAAACAGGGAGGAGGTGGAGGCATCCATGGTGGTTCCCAAATTCATCCGTGGTTCTACACACACACACACACACACACACACACACACACACACACACACACACAACACACACACACATACATACACGCACATACACACACACACACACAATTGAATAAATAATATAAAAAAATTTAAAAAATGTATAATTTGATTGATGGGAGGGGTGGGAAGATGATTCCCTTAATATACCCGGTAACAATATGATTCATTGGCATGTCATCAAAGGCAACTGAGATGAAACCCAGGGGATTGCACATGAGAAAAGACATGAATATAGGAGGGTTACTGGTAGGAAAAAAGAAGAATTGTAATGGGAAGAAAAGGGGGAATGAGATTAGGGATTAAGGTGTGAAAGTATCAGGTTTACTATATTTGTGAATGAAACTGTAAAATAATAAAAATTAAAAAGTTATAAAAATAACATGGTTCAGGACAGATCAAATGGCTCAGTGGACAAAGTTAGTCCACGAACCTGGCCAACTGGGGTCTGTCCCAAGTATCTTTCAGTCCAAGGAGAAAACCAAGTTCAGAAAATTATCTTCTTGCCTTCACATGTGTGCTATGGTATATATTCACCTCTGAGCCTTCTCTCTCTCAAGTAAATAAAATATTTTAATAATTAGCATGACCCCAAACTAACATTTTTTAAAATTGTATGTATTTACTTTTTCCCAATCATACAAGCTTAATAAGTACCCTGGTCCCCTATCTCCCTCCACCCTTCCCCAGTCCACCTTGCACCCTCCCCCTTTTCCCCTTCTTTTCACCCTCCTCCCTCTCTTTCTCCCAGTGCCCCTCCTTTCCCCCCATACCATTTCTTGGAGCATCATTTAGTGTGAATGTCAAACTTCCCTCTGCGTCCTCCACAAAACCAACATTTTTATGATGCTAAAAATATCTACAGCATTGTAAATATGGGTAAAATCTGAAAAGAGCATTTCCCAGATGAACTGCACACGGCTATTATCTTTTGAAAATACTACCCTTACCAATAAAGCAATGCAAATTCAAACAAGTATTCTCTTTTTCAATAACCAATTTCAAAAGGATAACAAAGCTCCTTGAAAGCAACTTTCATGTGAATCTTTAACCTTCTTTAAAAGAGATCTGGGGTAGAACATAGAGTAAGTTTTGGTGCAAATAATCGTAACTTGAGTTCAGTTATTTTGTGTTTTATGTGTTGAAGAAAAGTTGAGAGTTTTGACAAATATGTTTGTAGAAAAATCTATTCTTCACAGAATCCTTTGCAGTAGGAAAGACAGAGCAAAACTAAATATTCAATAGTAGGTCCATAGCAAAATGATGATTATTAGTAGGAGTATATTCCATGCAATCACCAGAAACATAACCTATATAACTATTTAGAAGTATGACACCATTGTTAGATTGTATTACCTAGAGTCAACATTTGAAGCTTATATTCCAATGCACATTCAAAGAAGAATAAAAACAATTAGTTTTTATTTTATTCTTCTTATAATTTTATTTTATTCCAGAATAATTTAGACAAACAAACTACAGATGTACATAAACGTTACTTATGGAAGAATAGATGTTTTGAAGAAAGAAACTGGCCATCAGAGAAAAACATGAATGTAGTAACATTGGAAACCCGAGAGAATGAACAGTTTCTTTGACTATATATTCATTACTGTCAGAAATACAGACATGGAAGTGATTGTTGTTTTACTTTATGGATTAGATGATTGTGAAATTTGTACTTTCATTGTTCAGTTTCTTTTTTACGTTAATATGTCATATGTTATATATTTATCCTGAAATATGTTCAATAAATCCTAAAATTTCCTGACATGTACATTCTGCTACATTTTGGCAAAGAAAGATGTCAGCAGGGAAATGTGCCCAAATCAGCCCTTCTTTGCTAGATCCACCAGAAAAAAAATTATTCTGATTGATATTATGGGCCAGTCAAGACTAGGAGGAGGAGGATAAAGAGACAGTAGAGAAGGAGAAAGAGGAGGAGGAGAAGGAGGAAAGACAAAAAAAAAAAAAAAAAGACATGAAAGCAAGCAAGAGAGGGGGGGGGAAGTTGGAAGTTGGAAGGAAGGAAGGAAGGAAGGAAGGAAGGAAGGAAGGAAGGAAGGAAGGAAGGAAGGAAGGAAGGAAGGAAGGAAGGAAAATCAGTTGTAGAAGGACAAGGAAGATAACTGCAAAAGGAGCACTGGCAAATCAGAGCTGTCTCCAGAAGAGCTTGGGGAGAGCTTAGCCAGAACCAAAGATGAAAGTTTGAAATTTGGTCAACATTGGTCTTTCTGGACAGCAAAAGTCTTTTAGGTATGTGTGTGTGCGCACAGATACATACACTTGTATGTGGTGGGATTCTCTTGTGGGTCTGCAGGATTTGAGATAACATAAGCAAGATAAGATGGGCTAAGGGTCCTGCAGGGACAAGTCAGGGTTTTTTTTTTCTGATTTCAAAGTGGTCTGGAGAAAATGCCAAGACCAAAGCCTTACAGTTCACAAAAGGATGTCAATATATCACCTTGGTTTACACCCCCTGAACAGTAACTGCAAGGAAGCCTTGAGCAATGTTTCCAAGAAGGAAAGACAAGAAAGCCACTAAGGCTGGAAAGACAGGACTCCTTTACACCAAGCACTACTGTAGGAGATCTGCCTGCATCAACTCCTGCAGTCTTTGCCTCAACTTCTTGTAGATACTGTTGTTATTCTTGTTTTAGCGTTGTGAAAAACAGAGTATGAGTTTGCCTAGATTTCACAGGTCTTAGATGTGAAAGCTGATCCTTCCCAGAAACAAGGATTCAGCACAGATAAGCCGGGACTCCATCTATCAAATCGAATGTCAGCCAGGTCTTTTAAAAGGAAGTGATAGTCTGTGGAGCTGAGATTGTTCCAGGCAAGAAGCAACTAAGAAAGATTGTCTCCTTCAGGGCTGATAGAATGCAGAGAAATTCACCTGGACCCTGGGAACAAGAATGAATGCTTCTCAGCAAGTGCCATCTGGAGACATGGAATGTACTTCACTTTTTATTTTCTCTGTGTGTTTGTGTATGTCTATATGTTTGTATATCTGTATGTATACATGTGTGTGTGTGTGTGTGTGTGTGGTGTGTGTGCGCGTATGTGTGTGTGTTTAGGGGTTATTGTTCCACATTCAAATCTATTTGCATGATTTACTTGCTATATCTCTATTTTATTCTTTAAAGACGAATCTGACATTTCATGTAGATTGTGTGTATGTGTGTATATGTGTATATGTGTTTGTGTGTATTTTTAACTATGTGTGTGTCTCTGTATGATTGTAAGTTTATGTGTTCCACAGTAAAGTCTTATTTACATGATTTTTCTACCATGTCTATTTCAATTCTCTGAAAGTAAATTTGATATTGCATATGAGCTGTTGTGGATTGTGTCACAGCTGCTTTCTATTTCACTAGAAGACGTCAATAAAGGTTTATTGTTTTTGTGACCTGAAGTATATACTGTTCAAAACAACCAATTTCATGCTGGCCTGGTAGCACAGGTCTGTAAAACCAGGAGCTCAAGAGGCTGAAGTAGGAAAACCAGTTTTCAAGGCCAGCATAGCAAAAATTATGCATCTGCATTGAAAAAAATTCAGAACAACTTGCATTTTTTTTCCTATTTTTACTATAGTATTTAATTTTTCTGAAAATAGCATTTCTTAAGAGGTGAAGATTATCCTTAGAAATTATCCTTAGATAAGTGTCCTTAGAAATGTAATATATATTTTTCCTGTAAATTCAGATAATAAATTCTGAAAGCAAATTCAGAGTCAGGATTGGGGGCTGCAGTTCAATTAGTAGAATGCTTGTCTAGCATTCAGGGGACCTTTGGCTTGGTCCCTAGTACTGTATAATTTGAAATTATTTCCACACTCTCAGGGTGGTGAAGGTGGGAGTATCAGAAGTCCAAGGGCACTCTTGCCAATTCAAGGGCAACCTGAGATAAATGAGACCTTTCCCAAAAGAAGCAAAATACAAAACCAAAATACAAAACCAACACAAATAAAAGTGTTGTAAAAACCTGTGTTTTTACTTTGGATCCATTAAATATCATCCATATTGCTTTGCTAAGTAAGTTCTTGAGTTAATCAAGTTAACTGAGAAGATGTAGCACAGTATTCATGGTCATGGTGAGCTTTCAAGGAGCAGAGGGGAGGTGAAAGCAAAACTTCAGACTTTATATGTATCAAAGTCACATCTAGAAGATTTTATGTCTTGATCTATAGCTGCTGAAAGTTTTTTTCTCCTTGTTTCTAGAATCAGTCAATCAGGCCAGAAGTACACTGAACTTAGTTGACCACTTGGGAAAGCACAAATATTTTCATTTCTTTTGAGTGTCTCAATGTGGGCTGGGTGAGTTTGGTACTAGGAGCCACCTATTAGGGAATACACCCAGCCCACATTGAGACACTCAAAGGTAAACCTATGTAATACAGTAATTGTAAGGATTATGAACAGGAGGGATGGGGTTGGAGGGCCACACCAGACACAAGGAGAGAGGGGACCATGTTACAGCAGAGAAAATAGGCCTCCATCAAGGAATGCAAGTAAGTAATGTGACACCTGGTTAAGTTCACAGATCTTCGTTCCTGATCATGTACAACTGAGGGGGTATGATCTCACCAGAAGGGTAGGGCATATAGTCTGGCAGATAAAAAGTAATCATTTTGCAAATGGGTGACTGACCTCTCCCTCACTGAGGTTTCCTACTTTTATTACATCTACCCTTGAATGTGTTATTATAACAAGACTCCAGTTTAACAGCTTTTTGTCTCTGACCAGGGGGTGACATACAGTGCCCATCAGGATGGAGTGAAGGGCATTGCAGGAGCAGCAAAACTGCAAAAGAAAATCAACAAACCACAATCCATAACTTCAGAGACTCTATATCAACCACATAGAACTAGGCCAGACTAATCTCTCCCCATCCTGAAGCTCAGGGACATTTGCGGAAGAGGGGGCGGTAAGAGTGTAAGAGCAAAAGGATGGGAGGAGCAATGATTTGCAAGATACTCCACAGAAGTTAGGGCTGCATGCCCTGCGCCATGTCCATCACACTATTGACCTCACAAAGTCTAGCATCTGCTAAAGGCACCAAGATCCTTGGAGGCAAGGGATTGACAGCCACAGTAGTGTTCCTATGCTTAAGGGGAACATGAGAAAGGGTTCAGGGAAATGCCACTGGGTCCTTGTATGTCATCGGAGAGGAGGGCCCAGAGGAGAGTTAGGCATACACAATAAAGGACTCTCTGGGAATTGGGGGGGAGGCTGGGGGATGGGGAGGGAGGGGAAGCAGGGGGTTCGGGAGGAGGAGGAGGGAGGGAGGGAACTGGTCTACCTATTAAGTTTGTATGAGAGGAAATAATAAAAAATGTATTAAAATATTTTCATTTCATTTGGGGAAATAAAATGAAAAAATATTTGTTAAAAAATCACTAAGGTTGTAAGATATAGCCAGATAGAAACTTCCTGTATTATATCAAGAAGCATTGAAAAAAGAGTGTAAATAGACATAGTCTACACATAGAGAATAAAGAGAGAGAGAGAGAGAGAGAGAGAGAGAGAGAGAGAGAGAGAGAGAGTCCTTCAATGTTCCTCCCAGAACCCATAGGCTTTTAAAATTCTGAAAGCTTCCTCCTTGCTGGAGAGCTTTCACAGTATCATAAAATATTATGCAAGCTGTTAGGGATGAAAATCCATTGACAGTCTCATCAATCTGTGAAACCTGCAGTAACATCCATCCTGGCAAGTGGTGAGCATCAGTACAACAGGGAAATGAATGTAAAGGGAGTAACCAACTGCTTTCTGATTGGATTTAAGGCCTGTTTTTCAGCAGGAGCCCATTTATAGTAATGTAAACCAGGTTAAGGACCTATTAAAGGGGGTGACATAGGCCTTGGGAAAGTTTAGCCATAAAAATTAATACCAAACTGCCTTTTAAGCATGTATCATTATACCCATAGATTGGAGGATCATTCAGCACTTAACCTAGAAGCTTTCTTTTTCAATGCAGAGTATTTATTAAAAAAGAATTCCAATTTGCTGAAGTGCAGAAATAAGTGACTATGGACTGCTTGGCCCTAAACAGAATGTCTAAACCACCCTCAACTGCAAGGCTCAGAGAGCATTGCAGAACAGGGGGTGGAAAGAATGTAAGAGCCCCCAAAGGGGGTCAAGAGTAGAGCCAGACAGTATCTTTTAGATATGACAGGACTGTTCTATCTATGAATTACTTTAGCTATGTGTACTTCCATGAAATCTGCTTAGATTTGTCCTATCAGCAGTTTACCTCGGAAGGGGAAAGATTTAAAGAAGCTCCATACTGCCCTGAGAGTCTGATGAGGTTTAATGTTAATGGGTGCAGGAGGAAAGATGTTTACCTTGATGGTATACTCAATAATATGTGATTCATTCTCCAGCAAGTGCTCAGGCACATGCCATCAATGGCAACCTGGATGAAACTTGGTGTGAAAAAAAGATGAAATGCATGGCCAAAGACATGAAAATAGGAGAGACACTGGCAGGGAAGAAACAGGGTTATAATAGGAAAAGGAAGGGAGATGGGAATTAGGGATTAAGGTGTGGAGATATCATAAATTTACTCTCTTCATGGATGAAATTCTAAGAGAATAAAAAAAATTATTCATACAGATATATTTTTCTTTCTCCCACATTTTATTTTTTCCTAATCATACAAGGTCAGTTGGTACCCCCATCCTTTCCCTCCCTCTTCCCCTCCCCAGTCATCTCCCCTTGCACTCTCCACCCTTCCTCCTTTCCTTTTACCCCCTCCCTCTCTCCCCCTCTACCAGTGCCTTCTCTTCCTCTCTCCCATCCCCTGGAGCATCCTTTTGTGTGAATGCCAAACCTCCCTGTGACTCCTCCACCCTGGTGAGGGTTCAGGACTCAGTGGCATAGCCTGGTGCCCCTTCTTGGGCTCCCTGTTAGTATGGGAACTCTATTATGACTGTTAATCCCTTGCCTCTAAGGATCCTACTGCTTGGAGCCTTCTCCCCTGTGATCCATGCTAGACTTCGGGGGCATGTCAGCCATTGTGCTGATTCATTCTTTTTAGGCTCTTACAATCTTCTTGTCCCCTCTTCTGCAAGGTTCCCTGAGCTTCATAAAGATATTTCAAAAAATGATTTCTAGCACACACATACGAAGGTTTCCATGAAAGAACAGAAAATTGAGTCAAAATGTTTAGGAAATGTTCCAGAGAGTAAGATGTGATCAGGAATGAAGGTCGGACTGGCTTGATGGAAAAGGAGAGGCTTTTATGGCAGACGCCCTGTCATAAGCAATGGGAAAGCTGGTGGTTTGGTACTAGAGTAGATTTATTCATTTTGTGTACTTGTACGTGCGTGTGCAGAGGTAGAGGACAACCTTGGAAGCTGTTGCTCAGACTCCGTTTACCTTTATCCTTTTTATTATTATTAATTTTTAATTTTTCTACTTTTACAAACACATTGGATACTCATCCCTGGTTCCCTCCATTTCCATCCTCTCCCATCCCTTCCCTTCTCTTCATCAGTTCCTCCTATTCCCTCCCACCCTCCTGTCTACATGCTTCTACGGACCCCAGGATTAACTCTAGCTTGTCTACTCTTGTGGGGGTTCAGGTCTCCATGGCTTATCTTTGCTAGCTATGAGTCTGACAAAGGATTAAGCTCCACAATATACAAAGAGCTCAAAAAACTAAACACCAAGACAGCAAACATTTCAATTAAAAAAAATGAGTCCTGGAACTGAATAGGGATTTCACTCAAAGAGAAATTGAAATGTCAAACAAATACCTTAAAGTATGCTCAACTTCCCTGATTTTCAGAGAAATGCAAATTAAAGTTGCCCTGGGGATACCATCTTCCCTCAGTCAGAATGGCTAAGATCAAGAACACAAACAGACAATACTGGTGAGGCTGTGGAGAAAAAGGGACATATTCCCTGCTGGTTGGAGTGTAAACTGGTGGTCCGTTCACCTTTGTCTTTTAAGTCAGGCTCTTTCACTGCCTGGGAATTGCTAAGCAGAATGAGCTGATTGACTAGTTAGTACCAGGGCTCTTCCTGCTTTCACTTCGCCAATGCTGGGACTTTCAACTTCTTCAGATTTTTACAATTACCATTAGCAGCAAATGTTGTAGTGAAGGACAAAAGATTAATGTTCTAGCAGAAGTACTTACATAATCTTAAAGCTCCTGTGTTTATGTATGTGTGCAGGTGTGTTTTTAATGTATGTTTTATATATATAGCTATGTATACACATGGATGCATGTGAGTGTAGGTGTGCATGTGTGTAGATGTGTATATATTCATGTATATACATATATGTGTGTTTATACATGTTTACGTGTGCATATGTATGTACATGTGTGTATATGTATGTATGTCTCTGTGTATATGCATGTGCATGTGCATGTGCATGCTGGCAATGGGGGAAAATTGGCATCAGGAACAAGTAAAAATGTGCACTGAGACAAACCCACCTCTCCAAAATAAGCTTCCTAACATGTTTTCCATACCCTTTGGCAAATAGAAACAGATAATACAACATCAAAAGAAAACAAACAAAACAGTATCATCATGATAAAAACTGTTACAAAAGATAAACTACCAGAGATTTAGGCAAAAACAGATAACACAAAGCCAGGCTTTCACTAGTTATCTGTTCAGTAGCCACACCAAGCCCTTCATCTCTTCGTGGAGGATAAGAAGAAACCCATAGAAAAAAAGAGAGTCTGAGGAAGATGTGTCTGTACCTATCAACTGGCAGAGCATACATACATACATTCAGAGATGCACACATATGTATACACCTGCATACATATACACACATACAACATACATATGCAGACATACATTCACACATTTAACTGGGTCTCAGTTATTTTTTGTTGTTTTTGCTTGCTTTTGACTAGTGGTTTTTACCTTTGAACTGTAATATCTGCATGAATGACAGGACAGTAAAAGGAGACTTCATATTCAAAATCAGAACTTTACTACCTCAAGAAGAGCAATGTGGGGACTGGAGAGGTGGCTCAGGGGTTAAGCCTCTACCTTGCAGGTGGAAGGTACTGAGTTCGGATTCTAGACCCCATGTATAGACACCGGGCAGAAGCAGGGCGGCCTGCGTGTCTGGTCCTGGTAGGGCAGAGACTGTGAATCCCGGGGCAGAGTAAACAAAGAGGAAGTGGAGGTGGTCCATGGTGGTTCCTGAATTCGCCCGTGGTTCTACACACATAAACACACACACACACATATACACATGCACACACACGCATATACTCACAATTGAATAAATAATTAAAAAAAGAAGAGCAATGTGAAAGAAAACAGATCTACTGACTTGTTAGCCCTTCACCTTCACGGCAATGAAGACTTATTCTGCTAGCAATAAAGTACTGCCTTCAGGCTTTACCTATTATGCGAAACGACCCACAGGAGGCCTTGAGAGCTTTCTATAAGCAGGTGGGAACCCACTTGGGACTGAATTCTTGACAGCACTTTTTTCCATTACCAATATTTCCAACACATTCTCCAAAACCAACTGTCTGGTCTCCTTCCACCAGATAAATAGCCAAATTTGTGTTTTCTAGAGGAGGACTCTCTATGTATGTACAAAGAAGCACCAGGAAAGCACCAGGATTCTATAAAAGACCTATAGCACATATCTGCCTTTGGGCTCAAATGCCCTGTTGTGGTATGCCGTGTTTAGTTGCCTCCCAGTGCAAATAGCTCCCACCAGCTGTTTCTTTCCACTCCCTTCAGTGCTAAATAAGTAAATACAAGACAAATGGCTGTTTAGTCATCTCGTTGGCATCTACATTCTACACTGGTCTCTCTTCATTAGAAAAATATTTGGTGTATCCCGATTCAACCTGCTCCACTCATATTTACAGTCAGAAAACACAGTCCTCTTTCTCAAAATATCCTCTAGTGAGTAATGCGAACAGGCCTGGAATACCACATGCCAAGGATCATTACAAACTCCAGCACTTGTAAACTGAGCACTTAGTTTTCCTCCCTGGCACTTCTTGACACGACCGACCTCCACCCCCACCTCCCTGAAAAGTCAAGACCTTCCTAGCAACACCTCTTTGGCCAGTAAAATTGCACCTACGGTGTTTCATTTCATAGACGCTGGGGAAGTGTAGCTTCCCCAGACCAGACTTGGTTTAATGCTAGAGATTCCAGCCCTAGCCCTCTTTGAAACTGACAGATAGAATAAAGTGTATAGCATTTATAGTCATACACATAAAATAAGTAAACTCGTGCGGGCACGCTCTTAATGCTTATCTTCTGTCAGAGACAGTTATTCATTGTGGCTTTCCTTCATGGGTATGGAGGCCAAGGAAAAGCCCCCACCATACCCCCCACACCCTGGCTGGCAAAGGAGATGCATGTTTACATTGCGATGGAAGACAGGATAAGGTCTTTAAAATAAACTCTCTGGTTTCCTTCATTTCTTTATCTAGGGAGAGACTAAAGGAACTTCCAGCAAGGGCCTTTCCCAGCCAGCTGTTCTGTTTGGTAGTGGATCTGTCATCTGAATTGATTCTTTCCTCTACAGCAATAATTAGAGTGGAGTTAAACCCCCACTCCCTTATTTTCTTCTCTTTCTGTTTTATGATAGACTGTCCATAAGCATAAAGGGAATGGTCCTTTGTTTCTGATACTGTATTATTTAGGGGTTCAGATCTTGTTGGAATTAGGCCATATTTTCATTTGAATTTCTGTTTTATATATGTATAAACTCTAACAAAACATTAAATTTCATGATTCTTAAATGTCTTTTGCAATAAAAAGTTGTTACAACACAGTGAAACCCTATTTTTCATGTTAAGAAGTATAGTAATTCCTCTTTTTCTGAAAACCTCAACTTATGTATCATATGAATCACAGACTAGTAAAAGATACAGGCCATGAGTGTAGCCCAGAATATACACACATAAATATAAATGTGCTTCTGATTGGACTCAAGACCCACTTGTTAGAATGGTACACAACATCCCTATTACTGCAAATTAGAACAAGAACCTAAAAAAGGGAAGGAAATAGATCAATAGAGAAGACAGCCAATAAACCATGAGTAGGAAGACAGTACATCAAACTGCTCTGTAGGCAGCTCTTATTATACCTATAGAATGGGAACTTAGAGTGGAAACCTTTGGGTATAAAGCTGGATGAGTGAAGAGGAATGCACATATCAGTGGGGTGTCCTGAAGAGATGTAACTTGATATATTCCAGAGGCCTGAGCTCCCACAGGAGTAGACAAACTGGAATAAACCCTGCAGTCCATGTAAGCATAGGAGGGAGGGACGGAGGGAGTGGGAGGAAATGGTGAAGGGAAGAGAGAGGATGGGAAAGAGGGGAAAGGGAGGAAAAGCTGGGAGAATACTCAATATGTTTGTAAAAGTAGAAAAAATGGAAAAAATATAAATGTTCATATATATATATACACATCTGTGCATTTGTTTACATGCATGCATGCCTATGTATTTGATCAACACAGCTATACTTTGGAAATGTTTAGGAAATATTTTCAAGGTATCTGCTGATGTACAAGAGCACATATACTGTAAGTGACTGACCTGGAAATGTTATAGATTATTTTATTTTAGCATTGCAAAGGATAATTTATTTCCCTACTGTTTTTGAGAGTTAGTTTGTTTGCTCCCAAACACCAGAACCCACCACTGCCTCTGTCCTGGATACCTCATCTGGAGCGAGTGTTTTCTTATCCCATCAGAGGAAGACTAGATCCAGCAAATTAATAAAGTGTCTTTCCACCTCTATAAGCATAGGGACTTCAATAAATCTTTACTTGCAGCAATGAGGCCAAGTGAAGCTGGAAAATACAAATAATTGACCTATTTGCCTCAGTAGGTCAAATGTTTAGCAGGTAACTATTAAGTATTTGTTATGTTCATAGAACAATGCACAAAATATGTACTGTTAAATATTAATAAAATAAACAATATAATATACATATATTTATTTATAGTTGTAGCATATCATTCATTTAATTATATCATCCATGTAATATATGTCAACATTTCATTGTGTTCTCTATATGATGAAATGATCGGTAAGCAAAATAATCATAATAAGATGTCTGTGTTGTTGATTTCCTGAACTCTGTTAAGTAAACCTAAGTAAACCTCCATTTAGTCACGAATTACAAAAAGTAAATTCTGTTGTTTTGGTGCTGTATCTAGATCTTCCGTTACTTGAAAATTTATTTAAGTCTTATCTGCCTGAATTCATACAACAAGGTTTCTGCTTAGGCTCCCATCTTTGTATCAGACAAATTTATTTCTCTCTGCAGTTTGCAGTCCAGTCACCCTGGTACAACTCTCTGCTGATCCACGTCTCTCAATGGTATCATTCCCTATGGAGTTCAATGTTGTTCCTAGCTTAGCCCCCGCTTCAATAATTCTGTATTTTGCAAGGATACCTAGAAGAAGTAGATCAGCTTTTCCCTTCTGGGTCTTCTACTTCTCTTCACATACCTTCTACACAGTTATAGGTGTCCTACCTCTAGCTGAGACTATGCTCACAAGGAGAGAATTCTTTGGTTTTTCTGGCTGTATCCCTTGTTGTTTCCATAGTACTTCACCTGATTTTAGCATGTCTCTCTTTGCTTCTCTCTGAGCCTGGGAGATGTTCTAGATGATTTTAGAAAAGGTAAATGATTAGGAGGGAGGAGGTGCTGGGAAGAACTGAGTTAAACTTTGAAAAGTGAGTGCTTAATTCTTTCAATTTTTAAAATCTATCAGTAAAGTCAGTAAGCTTACGGAGTAAGGTAGCTTCTCACAAACCTGGATTATTGAGTTTGATATCAGGAAGCCTCTGTTACAGGACAGAACTGACTCCCAAAAGTAGTTGTTCTCTGACCTCCACCTATATACACCATGGAATGTATGTGTACACTTTCTTGCTCTCTTTCTCTCTCCCTCTCTCTCAATTCTGTCTCGTGCTTTCTCTAGTAATAAAAAAAAACTAAAAATGTGCTGTAAGAACTCCAGTTTTGTATAATGCTAGAACTATAGATAACTGCATGGCTCTTATTATTATTCTCTATATCAAATGGCAAGATTGAAGCTTTCATTCAGAGCAGAAAAAATCTATGTGAAAAGAGATAATATCCTCATATTGATTTTTGATTGACTTGAAGTAGAACTGTCACATGGAGGATGAGGGAGCTCCTGCATGCATAGGTAAATGGAGATAACTGGAATTGGACCATACCTGACTGCAGGACCACACACTGATGTTCCCTTCAATAGTACTTTGTATCTATCAGGTTTCTGATAAGGAAGTCTCCCTGTGAATCAAACAGTCTGAACTTTTCCTAAACAATAGAAGAAAAAAATGTGACTTATGTGGATTGGTCCATTTGGCTTCAGTTGCCCTTAACTTTTATTCTATACCTTTTTTACTGAGCAACCTCACACCTTGCCTTGTGTCCAGACAGTATCCCTCTGCAGACATCTGAAGAATGTACCTTTTAAAATTTTATAATGTTTTCATCTATCCTAATCATAAGTAGTTGTTGCAGTTTGCCTGCATGGTTACTGATAAAATCATGACAAAACCAACTAAAGGAACAAGAGATTTATTTCTCTTAAGATACTGAACTTACAATTAATTCCTTGACCAACTTGACAGAAGAGCTCACACCTACACCAGGGCTGAGGGAAATGGCTAACCATTTCCATATAATGGCTGAGAGAAGAACATTCCTTGTCTGGCAAGTATAACAAGGATGCCAAACTTCTCAATCAGTTCCCTCTATTTATTTACCTGTCCAGGACCACCATGGGCTAGACTTTTCTCATAGACTAGACAATGTCTTGCAGGTCTGCTCTAGGTTTAACTCAACTGCTAATTCTCTACAAATGTGCCCAGAGCTTGAACCCCCAACTAGTAAATGACACCGTACTTAATTATGACACTTTATCCTTTATCAAGTTGACACAAAACCTATCACTTTTCAACTGTAACCTTCAATCTTTATTCCCACAGTTATTAAATTTATCTTATAATATAAATAGATTTAATTTTATTAATGCTAAAGATCCAAAATTAAAAGTTTTCATTATCTAGTTTTAAAATAGTTAAATATCAATAGTTAAAAGTTAAGTTATTAAAATGTTGGAACTAAAAGTCTCTTTTAAAAAAAATGTCCAAAATTTCTTAGGTAAGGTTCTGTTAACTCAGATCAAGTTAAATACTTCTACACAGAAAAAAAATTAAAATGGAAGCATTAGGTCAGAGCAAGAAAATATCAATTTAAGACCCAAACCCAGCTAGTTAAATACTATATCCTGTAGTTCAATGTCCCTCTTTTTTTGCTTATCATAATCATGGTAGCTCAAAAATTCTGGGCAATCCCAGTCTTTCTTCACAATTCAAAGCTGCACAAACAGTATTTGTCTGAATCAGGTTGATTCTCCACTTACAATCATCCTTAAACATACCACGGTTCTGGAATCTCCAATAACACTCTGGGTTCTTTTTTGCAGCTATAGGTTTCACATTCCTTTGCAGAAACTCCAGACTTGTCACTTGGTGACAATCTTCAGCTGCTCTCCATGAACACCTCAATCTTGCATTAACACCAATACCACCTGGGTAAATATTGATAAATTCTGCAGCAAGGTTGAAATGCAGTTTGGTCCACTCAAATTATAGTTGTACTAATCTGCATTCTGGTTATGAAAATGCACTTTTCTCAGCAGCCAAAATTTTTGAATGTCAAGAAATGGCTCCAGGTTAGACTTTTGGTCCCTAAAAGAATCTAGGTCTTCAAACAATGGTATCTCCATACGGTGGTGTTCATTTTTTTCCATCATCACAGTGCAAAACACTTGGTCTTCCCTCAACGATGTTCATTTCTCCAACAGTGCAGTTACTCTTCTGTCTTCCCTTTCTTCATTCAAAGTCTCTAAGCTGCCAACACGGCTCTCCTATACTGAAATTATTCTAGCATCTTTAATTTTATCTTCACCAAAGTCCTTTATCTCTTCATCACAAACTGGGCCCAAGCAATCCACAACTCTCTCAGCATTTCCATTCTCTAACTGGGCCATTAAATTTTTCAGAAAAGCCAGAATTATCAGTAACATTCCATTTCTGGTACAAATTCTATTGCACTTTGCTTGCATGGTTACTGATAAAATCATGAAAAAACAACTTAAGGGAACAAGCAGTTTACTTTTTCTTATGATACTCCAGTTACAATTCCTTGTCCAGCTTGGCAGGAGAGCTCACACCAATACCAGGGCCAAGGGAACTGTTTGCACTATATCCATATAATGGCTGAGAGAGGGACAATTCTTACTTGCCAGACCAGCATAACTGGCCAAGTATAACAAGGATGCCAAATTTCTCAACCGGTTCCCTCCATTTTATTCACTTTCCCAGGGACTAGTCCCTCCCACCATGGGCTAGACTTTCCCCATCAGCGAGACAACCTCTTGCAGGTTTGCTCTGAGTTTAACTCAACTATTAATTTTCTATAAATGTGCTCAGAGTTCACACACTCCAACCATCAAGTTGACAAACTATGACCCTTTATTCCTTGTCCATTTGGCACAAAAGCAATCCTTTGTCCCTATATGTTAAATTTATTTTATAATGTTGTCTTTTTAAGCACTATTAACGATACAGAAATGCTTCAATTTGTCCAACTTTGTAATTCTGTAATTTTAAGTGGAGTGCTAAGTGGCACATGAACCATAACAGAACATTTATTTAAGAAATGAGTTCATATTACTTTTCTTGCTTTTGTGACACCAATCAATTTAAGGAAGAGAGGACTTATTTTAGCTTGCAGTTCAGGGGAGTCCAATTATCATGGAGTCTATGAAGGCATGAGAGTGGAAGTAGCTACAGTTTATGTGCTGATTATGAGATTAAATTCTTTTTATTGTCATTGTTGTAGCTTTGAACATTGTTGTAGCTGTTTTCTACACTCTAGAAAAATGTTTCTGGCCACTTTTTTGGTTATCCTAGTAAATGACTTTTTTGAAGCAGAATCTCTGGAAGTAAGTTCTAGGAATCTGAATATCTGAATATCTGTTGTTACTATGTTTGATAGTGTTATAACTATCAAAATTTTTATAGTAATTGAGCAGAATGATGGGAGGAAATATAAACTGGATCCAAAGCACAGTAATCAACATAGAATTAATCAAGAATATACACAGTAAGGGATGTTCATGCAAAACTGATTGTTTTGCTATATTGATTATACCGCATTGAAGAAAATACTTCATAAGTACTCTGAGAGAGTTAATATGTCATCTCTCTTTAATATAAAACTAACAAATCTTCAAATCTGTAACTAATTCAAGACTAAAATGTTTTTTCAACTGAGGGGGAGAGATGTATTTATAAGAAAAATAGATCTCTTCTGAACTTGTTTGTTCTTTTCTTTCACAGAGTTAAAGATGAAAATTTCCAATCAAGTAACTCTTGATACACAAACACACACACACACACACACACACACACACGCATGCATGCACATGCACACATACATGCACATGTGCACACATGCTTGTACGCATGCATGCACATACACAGGGAAAGAGAGAAAGAGAGAGAGAGAGAAAGTTTTGATGACATAATTCTAAGCTGGTAGGCATACAAAGCCAAGTGCTCTGTTACTGAACTGTATATTCTTGGCCCTCTTTTTACTTTTTGCTTTAGATATAGCCTCAGTTAGTGAAGTCACTTTGTAGTCTTGACGGGTCTTGAATTCATGACTCTCCTGCCTCTGTTTTCGAGTGGCTAAGGTTATAGACCTGAGTGTCCAAGCCTGTCCTCACTTTCTTTTTAATTAGATATATTTGTATGCATAAGTCAACACTTAACAAATTAGAATGTCAGTCTTTTGGATAGTGAGACTGTGAGGGTTTGTTGGAATATAGTTATTTCCGAATGTTTAATAGCAGTGGAAATTGCAATTATTTCACAACTTATGTGCAGCATTTGATTGTGAGGTGCAGCTCTCTCTAGTATGGTCAATTTCAAGTTAGCAATGTTACTTCACTATACAGAGCATTATGAAGTAACAGTCATCAGTGCAGCATAATGTAGCGTGTGCAATAGACACAATGAATATAAATGACTTTAAAGCATAATATAAGTAAAGTGGAATAAAAGCATCAGGAATTTAGGAACTTTAAATAATGATTACTTTGTTTTAAATAAGATTTATGAAATCATAAGTTAATATAATTTATGTTTTAATATGATTATGCTGAAGCAATATGTTTATGAAATACCTAGAAATTATCAATTGGATTTTGCAGTTTATTATGAGACAAGCAAAGCATCCCAATAACAAACTTCACAGAGGTAAAATTCTCCCTTTATGTTTGGTTTTTTCTTTTATTTATTTTTCACTTGTTTTGATTTATTTTTGACTAGCTCACAAAAATTACAGGGTTCTAAAGTAAAGTTCTGAAGGATAGAGTTCAAGTCTTTCAAAGAAATTGGCTGTTTTTTATTCCATAAAAATGGATGATTTTTTAAAAAACAATGCATATTATCACTGATACTATAGGAATCATGGTACATCACAAAATCATGAAGATTCTGTCAGTCAGACTTGTAGGCACATATATATGTGCCATATAAATGGCCATAGAAGACATGCTTCCTTATTTTGGGTAACTGGATGCATTCACATGATGACTTTTCCTGAATGCTAAGAAATACAGACTTATATGCAAGCAAAACATGTGGAGAAAATGAAAACAGCTTCTCTGGGAAATTGTTGGTACTTAATGTATTGTGGGTCTGTAGCAACAAAAAGAACACTAAAATCACACATCTGTGTTGAGACATCGGAGGCATTTGTCTTGAACTCTTTCCTTTTTTTCCTCAATTTATCCTGAGACCTATTCCTGGAATTGCTCATTAATGATATTCCTGCTTTCAGAATATAAGGGGAAAAATAAACACATTCCATTTTTCAAAGGAGAACAGGTACAACTCTGTTCAGGTCCTGGTTTAAGAGAATGACGCTTACCTGGTTTTCTCACTTTGGTCAACAAAATGTTGACTACTAATATAGAATTAGAGCCTTTTTTAATCCTTAAATATACCTGATGATTATTTTTATGTAAATAACGTCCTATGAACATTTATTTTAAAAGTCATTTCTTGAGTATAAGTTATAAATAGCACATTAATAACCACAGTAGAGTTTTGATATTAGTTACCAGGAGTGAAATGTTGCCTTTTAACTGATGATTTTAGCAGATGCTGATGGTCATTACTCTGCTAGTTTTTATTCTAGCTGCAACAAAATCTTAAAAATGCATCATACAGTTCTCTACCTTACATATATAGCTGAAGTTTTCCTAGACTAAAATGAAGGAACCACCAGAACTGTGTTCCTTCCACAGCCTCTAAATGTGTCTCCATTCTTTGATACACTTCCTGAAGCCCCCACAGTTCTTAGCTCCTAGTAGCTTTGCTCTGCTTCCGAATCCAATATTGGTGCCCTGTCTTGTGCCTACTTTCTCTCTAAGGAAAGATTTCAGATCATATTGATCTCATCTGAATGGTGCAGATAATCTCCCTGTTTTCAGTTTGGCTAACTAGAAATTAAAATTCCATCTGTAGCTTTGATTTTTCTTTCCTATCATCTAAGAGGTTCACCGTGTCTGTATTGTGCATAAACTTCTGGAGAATAAAGCACAGACACTTTGGGAGGAACATTGCTTGCCAAAAATGTACTGGTAACTGGTTCTTAATTTGAAATCTCCTTTAAAGTCAGTAAAATAATAGACATTAGGGACCCATAATTAGAGTTCCTATTTTAGTAAGTGGAGTGCATCCCATGGATTTAAAATACAACCAGTACCTCAGGAGATGTTATCTCAAGGAACGTACTTCGAAAACTACTATTCTAGATCTTTCATTTTGTTAAGGGTTGAAAAACAGTGATATTTAATTCTATCAATAATTATGCTTTCTAATTCCTTGTATTTTCAAATGAAGTTGTTAGATTAAATATGGTATGCCTATTTCAGTCTGAATTTCAGATGAATAAAAAGTAACTCTTAGCAGAAGTATAACCTGTATAATGCAAACCTATTCCTTATTTATCAAACTCAAATTTCACAAAGCATCCTGACTTATTTGCTAAGTCTGGCAACTTTAGTTTTCATAACAAATGTTAATCTCAGGGGTATTTCTGTCTATGTTTTCCTAAGTCTTCTTGCATCCAAACTAACTAGCAGTTCTTTACTATTTATTTGTAATGGAACATATTTTTAATTTTTATTTTCTTTTTTCCTGGTTTTACAACAATACTGAGAAATTATTCCTATCCTTGCTCCTTCTCTCCTTTCTCCCTCTCTGCTTTCCCTTCCTCCTCTCTTACTTCGTAAATCCATCCTCCTTCTTCCACCCTCTTGTCTGTCCAGAGTTCACTCTGGATCTTTTACTCTAGTGGGGGTTCAGGGCTCTGTGGCAGATCAAGTGGCCATTCCTTGGGTAGACCCATGGATAGGGGTACTCCCCTTTGCCTGTCTAACCCTCACCCCTAAGGTTCCCACTGCATATAGTTATTTCCCCTGAGATCCTTGCTAGTCTATAGAAATGTATTGATAGGTTAACCATTGAACAGGTCTGATAAGGACAAGTCTCATTGTAGCAAGTTTCTGGATGCCGCAGTCCTGCCTTGAGTGGAATGTCTTGACCAGAAGTGGCCCTCCTAATCTTTAAGCTCTTAAAATCTTACCATCCCTTTTTCTGCAAGGTTCCCTAAGTCTTAGAGTGGGAAAAGAATAGGTTGGCCTGATTTCAGGTGAACATTGCAGGGTAGCCAGTACTCTGCATTCTGGTTGGCTATTGTCTGTTTCACTGCTTTTCCACTGTACTAGGTTTCTATTCAAAGATAAAATGAAGGGTGTTTGAATGGAAGTTATTCTTGAGTATTTGTAACTAGTATCTGATCCTGTCCATTGTTAGTATCTTTGTACTTATTTATGTACATTAAATAAAAAGAACAGTTGATTAGTATTGTAGGCATCATTTCTGTGCTCCTGGGGGACAATAATCAGATAAAACTTAAAGGGAGAAAAAGAGATTTATTTAACTGACAGTTAATAGAGTAGAGATAGAGTCCATTATGGCAGAAATGGCATGGTGGGTAGTAGAAGCTTCAGGCAGCAACTTCAGACACTGCAGCCAACAAGAGGCAGAGAACAAGAGCAAACTGCAAGTACGGCTGGGCTTCAGCAGATCAAGGGACCAGCTCCACCTCTCCCATCTCATGTCTTCTCTAGCAAACTTCCTCTTCCTAAAGTTGTCCTGACCTTCACGAATCTCAACATTAGCTAAGGATTCAAACACATGAGCCTATGGGGAATAACTCACATTCAAACCATGACAATGAGATATCTTTGCTATTGCCATGTATGTAACTTTAGGAAGAAACAGCATTAAAGCTTTAGTTTCATATAATTGATGTGGATTTTTATTAGGAATTGCATTATTTCTTGGCAAATATCAGTATGATCATCCCAAGGGAAGCACTCCACAGGCCAGTGCCTGAAGCATGTATCCCTGGCTCCATCTTATTGAGCCAATACAGATGAAGGTTGCTTCATTCCTAGCCAAAAGTTTTCTTAATCTCATCATAGAGAGAAAAAAACAAAATAAAAGTATATGCTTCTGAATTCTACTTCCCCAATTATGTATTACTTTGCATCCAATAGAATCTTGGTCTGATAGGTAAGACATACATTAGCGAAAAGTTCCAAACTTTTTCCATTTGTGGTGTCTTGAATCTATCAGACTTGTTTTCTTCAACATCCAAAGAAATACTTTAAATTTCTTTTCATTAACTAAAAAGTTGCTCAAGTACAAGTGAAAAATAGGTGAATATAGACTACTCTAAGCTACTCCCACTTCTACCACAAGGCTTAGGGGTAGAAGAGGGAGAGACAAGATTGTCAAAGAAGTACTCAGTACCCAACTAAGAAAGACCCATGTGTGATGGAAAATGTGCAATGCAGAAAATGTACAATGCACCTTGTAGAAGAAGGGGCAGCAAGAATATAGGAGATGTAGGACAGGGAGAGGTAATATCAGGCAGTAGCTGCTGTTCATGTCAGGGATATAGAACCCAAGAATTCAATGCAACAGTGTTTATTTCCACTAGAATTCTATAATAGCTGATGCAACAAGACTTTGGAATGGAACAGAGAAGATCCCTCAGACATGACATTATTCTGAGGGACTGTATGGAACACATGTAGGGAGATGTGGAGGCCAAATGGTGAGAGGGGAGACTAGGAAGGATGGAAAAGGATGTAGGGGGGGCGGTGGGGTAGGTAATGGACAATGAAAGCAAATGATTTCATTGTTAATAAATTAAAAGATAAAAAAGATAAAATAAAAAAATGTTTGTGATTAGAACTATGGTACTGTCCTAGGGAAAATGTCTGCACAGCAATAAGGATGAACCTTATGAGATTTGCTTTCAAAGAGAATTATCTCTTTGATCAAGACCAGAAATAAACAGAATAATCTTTTTTGTATAAAAATCCTTTAGAAGGAACAAGAATGGGCAGTCCTTATGCAGAGGAGCATAGAGTGATAAAAACTAAACAAAACAGAATAAAACAAAAACAAAAACGGAAACAAAAAAAAAACGCTCTGAGCTGATCCACTCAGAACCCAGGAACAAAATTATACTAGAAGTAACAGGAATGTGGCACTTCCTGATAAAATGTTGGTCAGAGAGGTCTTAAAGGCCCTCAAAAATTTATTTTATTAATTTATTAATATTTTTAATTTATACTTTATTAATTTATTCAACTCAAGACCCACTTGTCAGAATAGTAAACATTCCTGTTACTGTAAACTAGAACAAAACCTTCAAAAGGGAAGGAAATAGATCGATAGGTAGGAAGATAATACATCAAACTGCTCTATAAATAGTTATTATTATACATATAGATTGAAAGAACATTTAACATTTGGCCTAGAAGTCTTCTCCAACAAAGAAGTAGAGGATCTCAGTACCATAACAGGATGCAGCTTAGGACAATAAGACCAGTGAAGTGGACAGAAATGGCCAACCATAATTCAGAGTACCGTCAACTCAGCAAGACTCTCCCAGAATCAGGCCAACCTAATCTTTCCCCATTGTAAGGCTTTGGGAACTTTGCAGAAGAGGAAGTGGTGAGATTGTAAGAACCTAAGATGGGAAGGTTCACTATTGGACAAGACATTCCACTCAAGGCAGGACTGCTGTATCTAGGAATTCACTACAGTGAGACTTGCCTTTCTCAGACCTGCATAATGACTGACATACCTCACAAACTATTGAGGAACCCACGAAAAATAAGAACATACAGTGGAAACCTTAGGGACCAAAGCTGGTGAGTGAAGAGAAATGCCCCTATCAGTGGGTGGCCCAAAGAGAGGCAACTTAATATTCCACAGAGGCCTGAACCCCCACAAGAGTAGACAAGCCAGAATGAATCCTGTGGTCCATAGAAGCAGACAGATAAGAGAGTGGGAGGGAGAGGGAATGGGAGGGAGGGAAAATGAAGGGAAGCAGGGATAAGTATTCAATATTCTTGTAAAAATAGAAAATAAAAAAGTTAATAAAAAAGAAAAAATCCTTAGAAGAATACCTAAATAGCCTATATAATTAATTTATGCATATATGTTAATATTCACTTCTCTTTAAAAATTTACATAACTCAATTTATAATATATCACAAGAAGCTACAACAATGATTAAAACTTCCCATAATCACTTCTCATTACTCTAAAAATGAAAACCATAGTGTTCTCTGTCTAAAATGCTCTTCATTACCTGGCCCTGCATTTCAGTTCAACCTTACTTCTTAATTCTCACCATTGCTTTCTCCTTTCTAGGAACAATAATCCTTTTAGTATTTCCAAAATAAGGCAAGGCTCCTTGCCTTCAGAGATTCTATACTCACTGCCTTTTCTACCATAATGTGTTTTGCCTAGGTTCAGAAAAAAGGAACCCACAAACATGATTCCTACTTGGAAAAGATGTTCTTGACCAAACACACAGAAATTGAGTTTGAATTTGAAAAATTAAGGATATCAGCTGTGATAGGGAATGCTCACCGTCTTTATCCATAATATTAATGGGAAATTTAGAAATGACAAGTGGGCAACAATAGGAAAAAGTCATATAAATTAGAAAGGAAAATATCAAACTATACTACCCAAATGGCATGATTTTTTGTGTAGAAAATTTCAAGACTTACTGAAATTTAAGAGCAACACATAATTCCTACAAAGTACAACACATTCATATAGTTAATAAGTAGCTCAGCAATGAAAGATACAACAATGCATAAGTACATTTTATCAAGTCATGATAAAAATCATTTAGACTTAAATATAAATCTAGCAAAGTATTAATAAATTTCTGTCCTTAAAATTACAAAACACCAATGAATGAAAGACCAAATGAATAGTTTAGTTATATTACATTCATTTAATAGGAATGTCATAATAATAAATACATTCATCTTCAAAAGTTTATGAATGAATTTAATATCATCTCACATTGTCCTCATGGAAAAGTTAGTGGGAGAACCAGAATAAATTAAAACAAGTCATATCTACCTAATCTTAAGGCTACATTGCAGAAAGAGAGTTACAGAAATATAAGAAACAATAGGAAACTATGGAAGCATATCACCAGTTGATTTTTGACTACTAAAAAAGATTGAGTATAAAGATATTGTCCTTGTTAAGAAAGCCAAAGCTTCTAACCTAACCTTCACATACCATCAATGACTCAAAATGAATCACAGACTTGTGCATCTTGATTATTTACCAAATAGAACAGAAAACATTCAGGATTAAAGGTAAGGTGAAGAGTTCTTAAAATTGAGATCAAAAGATGATCCATGTAAGAATTGATAAATTACTTCTCATTCAAATTAGTAACATGTATCCTGTTAATGTTACTGTGGAATCTAACAGACAAATTGGATGAATGAGTGTATTTATAAAGTATATAACTTACAAAGTACATCTAAAATGCATACAACATTTCAGAATAATAGTAGAAAATCAATACAACTAAAAATGGGAACATATTTAAACACATATTTACTAAGGGGAAATAAACACATGAAATGAGGTTCAATATTTATTAGAGAAAAGCAAACTTAAACTGCAGAGAAGTCATTGGGCATAATGGTTTACAATTGTAATCTTGGGAGAATGAGACAAGGATATTGTTGTGAGTTTCAGGCTACTCTGGACTACATAGTGAGCTCCAAGCCTACTGGTAAAATGCAAACCTGTTTCAACAAGTGATGAGACAAACAAACAAAAAACAAAACTACAGTGATATATTACTACATTTCTAGGAAAATGACAAAAGTGAAACCAGACATGTTAAAAGCAAGAAATGAGCAGAGAAACAAGACTTCCTACAGCTCCTGTGGAACTGTGCAGTGGTATTCCTACCTCCCCTAAGAAGGATGAATGGAAATTTCTTTAAAAATTAAGCCTATACACATCATGTGACTAAATACATTGCTGGACATTTATTCAGAGAAATAAAAAATTTAGACCCCCACAAAAAATCTCACAGACATATGTTCAGAGCAGCTTTGTCACACAGATAAAGCTAAAGTCACTCAAGTTTTCTTCAAGATAAATGATTTAATAAACAGAGGTACATCCATCTATTATGCTTGGCGAGCTATTGATATATCACATGTCTTAAAATGATCTTAAAAGCTAGCATGCAAAGATGGCCTTATTTCATAAACAAATATGGAATGACACAATTATATCAATGGAGAATATATTAGAAGGTTAGGGAAGTGTCTGAGGAAGAGAATTATTGCTTATTAAAGACTGTTCCTGGTGTGCTCCTGAAGATGGGTTGGTTGCAGTTCAGACAAACCACAATGGAGGGTTAAAATGAACATGTGCTTAGAGATAAGCACAAGGAAACTGGCAAACCTAAGAGAGTTATAAGCTTAGTTAACTGCTATTACCATTGGGGAGATTTTGGTAAAAAGGTAAGGGTTCTGTCAATTTTTATTTCTTTTTTTTTCATAGAAAGTTATGATTATCTCAAAATAAAAACTTAGCAATGTATTTCTCAAATACAGAGATCAGTATTTGAGAATTTGAATGAATTTTTTTGCTTCTCTTAAAAATTGATATTTTAACCACCTTTGTATATTTATAATAAATCTGGAACTTTCATACATACACACACATATTAGATTTCTTAGCATGTGGGAATTCTAAATTATTGAAATAGAAATCAAGAAGTGTTTATTTTAAAGAAAAACTCCTTTAGTACTATAGTCCAGTTAGATCACGATCAAGTTTCAGTTGGTTATTTTAATCCTTCTCAAAGTTACTCCCCATCTTCAGACAAGATAAAGATAAAACTTAATGTGTATTCAGTGCCAACTATTCAAATATTGTAAGAGGCAGAATTTTTATTGAGGTTTTTCCATGAATACATTTTCTGGAATCTGTAATTTTAGTGTCTAACTGATTCATACGCATCTCTCCACAGCTGGTAATTATAGATACTGATGACATTATTTTTAAATCATGGCTTCCTATTTATATATGGGATGTCTCAGTTAAAAATGTGGTTCTTGTACTGTCTGCCACTCATTTGTTTAGTTGGGGAAGGAGGTCTATGATTTTTTTTTTTTTTAAACTCAGACTCATTTTAAAACTGCTCTTCTTGGGTTTGGGTTAATGCAAGAAAGTGAGCAGAATCCCACCTTACAAAGGGTACCCTGTGTTTAATCAAAACATCAGACACAGTGCTGCATGGGGGGAATTATCAACACTAATCATCTCAGACATCGTATCTCAGCATAGGAACCAACATGTTCTATAATGGCAGGCACCAATAACCTCATTGGTACTAACCAGGAAGAAATCCATTGTTCTATATGTGCTTTTTTTTATTCCTTCAAACAACTGTATAATTAAAATGCCATCTCTATTTTGCAGATGAAATTAAGGTCTTTATTCAAGGTTTTATACTTTATGAGACAAAGCCAGAATAAAAATTCAGTCTTTAGCATGCTATCTGCATTATTTTTGTTTTTAACCCAGGAACATGTTTATCTTATTTTTTTAAGGAAAGTTTAAAAAGTTTTTGAAAAAAGTGTGCTTGTGTGCCATGAATTTCCTGAGCCTCCACGAGTAAGTCTCAAGGCTCATGGTAGCTTACTGCAAAACTGACCATGAAATGATAAGACAGACTGTGAATGTAAACTGTTAATGGATGCAATCTAAATCTCACACATGGAATTTTCTCACTTTTCCCATGCATTTATAAATTTTATTTCAATTGTAACAGGTCTGAGTAAATGTAAAGAGTGTATACTCTTAACCCTTTAGATACATGTCCATACTTCACAAATACTCTGGAAACTGTATATCCGGGCTTATACACATAGACTGCAGAAAAGCTTATGAAAGTCAGGCTCATGCCGATCAGCTGCAACACTGTGGTCATTTGCACTGATCACTAAGCAGTCAGCAGAGAGAAAGTCTGTTTTAGACAGTGTGTCCAGCTTATGCAAAGAAGGCAGACAAGAAAGAGCCTGCTTTGTGGCAAGAAACTGCGAGAAGCTTCTTTCTTCATTCATGGATGTTTGATCAGGGTGAGAGACAGAGATGTTTGGCTAGCAACTAACTCCATTGTCTTCTTTCAGACAGAGGGTTATTAAGTGTCCATTTCACTGAGTGGCTTATGCATCTCAAATGAGAATCAGCCAGTTTCGGTATGCATCGTGGATGCTTGGGCCATCAGAAGGACGGCTGAACACTGGCCTCGCTGTGTAGAGGACAGACCTGCTTTCTGTTCGACCAGCAGGGCCTTCCCCACCCCCCTCTTCTTCTTACTTTCCTTTTCAGATAAATGCTTATTCTTGGGAAACCCACGGAAAGCCCCTTGCTTTGTAGGTTTGACTATTTCCACGTCCCTTTGCTGAAAGGGTCTCCCGGGCCACTTGCTGGAATGCAGAACCATATTCTCGCCTCGCAGGGTTTCACCTCTGACTGGTGAGCTGGGCAGTTTGAGGCAGGCAGGCGCTTCCTGGACCAAAAGTCCATTCAGTGGGCGCTCTGTGTGCCAAGCCGGGCAGCAGCAGAGCTTGTGAACTTCAGGGCAGCTTTCCCAAATTTTCAAATTTTCTTGTTTGTTTTATGCCTTGGCACCAAGCTTTAAAGAGTAACGGACTCTCAAATTCTCTTCCTGTGCCTCTTTTTTTGGGATGGAATCTGAAGTTACTAAGTTATTTTTTTTTTTTGAATGCTAAGTATGTATGTTAGCTCTCTGACTGGAAGGTTTTTACGTGAAAAGAGGGTCAATATTACAGCAAGCCATCTGTCCAGATCTTTTCTTACTTTCAGGATGTGAGCAACAGTCTGGCCTCCTACCAACCGGCTGTCTTGTTTCTGAGCACAGTGCAACATGGCCGCTTAAGAATATTTTCCTTGTAGCCAGAAAAAAAAATCCCTCCCCATCCTGAAAAGGAGTAGAAAGCACTGGTGAACTTAAGGAAGAGACTTCTTTTCTTGTCAGCTGAGTATTTTTACAATCTAGTTGCTGGATCTGAAGAAAGAGTGAGAACAACCTGGTGCATAGGCCCAGGCAGGAAGAACTAAGCTCTGTGATGCGCAGGTCACACGCCCACTTTTGGCTGTTTCTTCATCTGTAACATCAGGGTATAATAAATAAAGACTTTAATTAATAAGAGTGTGTCAATATTGGCTCTTAGAAAACATACTTGACATACATTACATAATTTAAGATACTGGCAATAGATTAGGAACATTGTCTCTGAGCTCATGGGCACTTTCTTACCATCTGCTCAATTTTTTTTTCCCCTCTGGTTAGTCTAAAAATTTCCCAGGTGTTAAATTCAGTTAAACAAGACAACATCTCAATAAACCTATAGCCACATAGTCAAACTAGAAGGAAAATCATACTATGAAGATGTGAGGCTCAGTTGGCATCACTCAAAGATCCAAACGTATAAGAAATAAATACCAATGCTTCAAAAATTCACTTCGGAAACTCTTTTTTTAATTAATTAATTAATTAATTTATTTATTTATTATTTATTCAATTGTGCATGTATGGGTGTGTGCGTGCGTGTGTATGTATGTATGTGTATGTATGTGTGTGTATGTATGTGTGTGTGTAGAATCACAGACGAATTCCGGGAACCACCATGGACCACCTCCACTTTCTCCTTGTTTACTCTGCCTGGGGATTCACAGGCTCCGCCCTACCAGGACCAGAAACACAGGCTGCCCCCGCCTCTGCCCTGCGTCTCTACGTGGGGTCTAGGATCTGAACTCAGGACCTTCCGCCTGCAAAGCAGAGGCTTAACCCCTGAGCCACTTCTCCAACCCCCAGAAATTCTTTTATTAAAGCGAAGAGGGTCATTTTACAATTCCTCTTATGAAACTAGCATTTCCCTCATACCAAAGCCATATATTTCATTCAAATTCCAGTATAAGACTTCTGAATGCAGACATATAAATATTCCTTGTTTTCTTCAAAGTTCTCAAAGAATAGGATTTGTCTCATGTCTTTGGGGGCAGGATAGAACTGCTTTTATGTAAGTTTTTTTGTTAATCAGCTTTGTTCTTTGACAATTTTACATGTATATCTAATACACAGTGATCACTCTCACCCCAATCTCTCACTATAGTTCCTACAAATCTCTAACTTCTATGCTTATTTTTGCTTTGTGTTATTTTGATTCATTTTCCACTGGACTTAACCAGGATTATCTAGTGACCATGGGTTTCCTGCTTTCTGTTGGAAGCTAGTAGGCTAAATCACAGATACACAACTCAAGTCAATGACTCACCCACTCCCAGCAGCCAATAATTCAGGAGTAAGGAGAAGAGTCCCATGAACAGATCCCCATCCATGAACCTGCCTACATGAGGAAGATGGGTGTGGTTAATTTTATTGCTATTTCACTGAAGACCTTTTGTGACTCCATGATATAATTTGCATTCTTTAACACAATTTTCCTGATGCACAAGTATCTGATACTTGCTATAAAGAGCATGCTAATTTTTTTTTTTTTTTTGCTAGAACAAGCCTCAGTGCCCTTAGTAGCTTAAAAACAATTCTGAAATCAAGGTTTGGGTAGGATTTTGTTCCTACTAGAATCTTCAGAGAAAATCTTCCCCTCTTTCTAGTTTCTAGAGGTTCCTTGGTTATTCCCCAACTGATTTCTTCTGTTGTCACGTCTGCTTGATTCTCCCACTGATCTTCTACCATTCTTCTTGTAAGAACTCTTTTGATCACATGGATCCTAGGATGGTGTCTGGTCTCATGAATCACACCTAACAATCTCTTTGCTGTTAACATTTTTTTAGATTCTTAAAATTATATTGTAGACATTCTTAAATATTTCATTCATTCATTAGAGAAAGCAAGATAGTGGCAGACAGACAGAAAAAGAGAGAGAGGCAGAAAGAAAGAGAGAGAGGGAGGGAAGGAGGGAAAGAGAGAAAAATGCTTCCTACATGCACCATGGTGCATGAGTGGCTGTCAGAGGACAGGACAAGAGAGGACTCATACTGTTTTTGGAAGTCAGGTTCTCTCCTTACTCCCCGTCAGCATCTGGGCACTGAATTCAGATGGCCAGGGCTGCAGCAAAATTCTTACTACCCTCTGAGCTATTTCATTGCCACTGTAGACATTTTTGAAAGGGAAAAGTTATTTTGCAGGTTTCACAGCTGGACTAGGATTATAAAGCTACTTGCTATCCTCAAAATTTATACTACTTGCCATACATTTTACTTTCATCACTGAATCACCAAATACCTGCATGATAGAAATTCACAAATCTACATTTGTTTTCCTGTTCTTTAACAGCAATGACTTAGAATTCAGTGACAACATGGTAGATGGCAACAATTTCCTTTGAGCAACTTATCTGTTCTAAACTGCTTGTCCTCCATAGCTAATAACCTGGAAGCTTTTTACAGGTCTAACCACTCTTGGGGTTCATTTGAAATAAAATAGGCTATTTGTAATAATGCCAGTATCTAAGTGTTTTAGTTACTCTCTTGTTGCTGTAAGAAAAAAAAACCCACAAAAATCAAAAGACAACTCTGAGGCAGCTTAAGGGAGAAAGGGTCATTTATTTGGCTTATAGTTTCCAGGAAGGTGGAGTAGATGAATGGAAAACATATGGCAGATGGCATGGTGGCCCGCAGCAGGAGGCTGGCTGCTACCTTGCAGCTTCCAGGAGTAGACAGAGATCATGAGAAGAAGTAGGTTAGGCTACCAAGTCCCAAGTCCCTCCCTCCATGATATGTTTTCCCCCAAAAGGTTCTAATTTTTTTTTGGCGGCAGGGGAGGGGAGGGTATATATGTGTGTGTAAGTGCCTGTCTGTACTTGTGTATGTTTTTTAGAAAAGAGCACTGTATGTGCCAATGTAGACTAAAGGTGACTTCCAGAACCATCCTGGATTATTCTACCTCCTTATTGCTTTACTCTAGGGTTTCCCAGGCTCTGTCTTCCAAGACTGGAAATGCAGGCCATCACCATTTCTGCCCAGTATTTTTATATAGGATCTGGGATTAGAACTTAGCATTTTGCTTGCGAGGCAAAGGTTTAACGCTGAACCTTCTCATAGCCCCAGAGGTTCCGGTTTTAAAGGGGGCCTCAGGCAGCCTTCCCAAGCAGCCCTACCAGTTGGCAACCAAGTACACTAATACATGAGTCTGTGGGGGACAATGTACATTCCAACCATGATACTACGTAAATATACTTTAGCATTACACATGTGAATGTGACTGTGATAAAGGAACTATTCATAGCCATTGTTTCCCATCAAGATGGCTTTCATTGTGAAGGTTTGGATTTTCTCTTAAAAGAAATCAGATTCCTCCAGAACAGTCTAATAGTTACATCTGTCTTGGACTCTCTGAATAGCATGTCCTTCATTGTGCTTAGTTGTCACATGGGAAGATTTTAATTCCTAAGAATGTGGTTTATTCTAACTGTTGTTCACCTGGAAGTCATTTCTCTCCATTGTGATCAAACACACATAAACCTTAGACTGGATTTCAAGGACTACTCATTTTTTCCAAGATTACCATTATTTATGGCTTTCTTGTGTCCTTCTACTAAATGCTTTGTCCATTTAAATCAGTCTCTGTCATTTATTTATCGATTGTCCTTAAAAATTGTTTTGGAGTTGGATCCTCAATATTGGCTCAGTGGGAAAAGGTACTTACACCAAGCCTGCTGTGAGACAAAGTGGTCTGGACATAGAGAGCTGCAGAACTGACAGAGATGATTCTGCATTGTATTAAATCCTGATTCTTAGTTACAAAAGCAAAAAAATGAAAGTATTCTAGGAGTCTAGGAAAGTGTCAATTTGCCACTTTTCTGAGATTACTAAATTGCTTAATAATTCTGTATCTTTTGTTTTTTACAAGTGAAACTAAAAATTGAAAGAATTTACTGGATCCAAAAGAATTGTTAAAGATGCACCAGATATAAAACATCACAAATAGTTATTTTATATGTGGCTCCAGGGACCAAACTCAGGGTCATGAGCATGTTAGGCAAACACTCTTCTACTGAACTATATTCCCAGTTCTTACTTTGTTGTTGTTTTATAGTTTTCTGACACAGGGCTCCATGTGGCACAGACTAGCCTTAAATTAGCTTTATATATGAGTCAAAGGAAGCTAGGCTTGAACTTGCTGTGCAAGTAACACTGGCCTTGAACTTACCATGCAGATGTTAGTGGACTTGAATTTGTTATGCAGATAAGACTGACCTTGAACTCCTAACCCTACTGTTCTGCATCCCAAGAGCTTTTTACAGATAGGCTCTCTTAGTAGCAGTATTCAAGCTATGAATACATTCAACTGTGAACTCATGAACCTCCTTCCTCAGCTTCTCATGTGTTGGGATTATAGACATATAACACCATATCTGGCATCATTTTTATAATTCAGAAATAATATGTGTAGTTCATGACATTGTGTTGGAAACTTGAAACTGGGTTTTACTTCTAGTTATGTAAGCTTGATGAATCTATTTGACATCTCTAGATCTCAGATTTCTTATCAATAGTGTAAGCAACGTGACAGTTAATTACTGGGCTGTATTATATTATTAGGGTCTGATTACCTGTGGAGTGTTTTATGGTGTTATTAAAAGCTCAAGTTTAGCATCTCCACAACCCAGGTTCAGATAGAAGTTCTGTCATTTAAAGATGTCATAATCTCAGACCAACTCTTTAACCTCTTAATGGCTAAATTTCCTTACTAATAAAAACTGGGGTTTTATTTGTGGCTATGCTCCACATTGTTGACATCAAGTGGACCGTATAACATGATCTGCTCAGAGATTAGCTTTTATAACAGACAAAGTGTATATTGCCATTTTTAAGGCAATCAAGTCTATTTCATATACATAAAGAGTACTGAAGTGATGATTTATGTTTCAAAAAAGAATTCATCCAGGTTTTGAATTTTACCTTTTTCCTCAAATTCCTAGCACTTAGGCAATTGAAAGATCAACACTTCTAGCTAGTGTTTTCACTAGTCTTGCCAGACTATATGCAAGACTCCTTGCTACCAGGAAGGATGCTTTTTTGGATTTGACTTCAGCTCAAAGCTCAGGCTCACCTCTGCTAAAGAAGTTTATCTCCTGGGATCTTAGGTTCTGCTCTCCTGACCAGTCTTTTTTTCTCTTTTCTCTTCCTCTGACAATCTTCTTCCCAACCCCCATCCAGGTCTCTTTCTTAATCTGGAAGACAGGACATGCAACTCATTTTAGAATTAAATTCTGAGTTTACTTATTGTTCCATTGCTGTTGCGTTTCTCAGTACTGGAGCCAATCAATATGCAGTCTAATTACATGCACAACTGATTCTGTTTTGTTTTAAATCCTGTTTCTCTTGGAGAGATGGGTCAGTTGATGAAACTCTTACTGCACAAGCATAAGAACCTGAGTTCAGGTATCTAATGCCCATGTAACAAACTTGGTCAAGGTTCCATGTACCTGTAACCCTAGTGATGGAAGACAGAGGATGTCAGAGACATGCAAATACTCAGAGCTCTCTGGACATCTCGTCTGGTCAATTGGTGTAGCGTTCCTTTCTCTCTGCTGCTGATACAACACTCATGCTCCTTGCAACTTAAGAGGAGAACAGGAGAATTAATTAGCTTTTTGTTCTAGAGGGCAGATGCAGTTCATCATGATGGAAAATGCAGGTCTGATTGAAGAAGCTGGAAGAGGCTCAAGTCACTGCAAACAAGATGGAGGCAACAAGAGCAAAGTGCTAACTGCTAGCAGGACAGGGACAGCCAACCTCAAGGCCTTCCTCCTGTGACAGGCCTTCCTCTTGTGAGAGCCTTCCTTCAGCAAGGCTCTACCTTCCAAAGATGCATCCCAAATATTAACAACTAAGGATGCAAACACATGAGCCTGTGGGGGACAATTCAAATTTCAAACCATGACAGTTGATGAGTGTAGGGTCCAATGGTTCAACTAATGACTCTATTTCAAACCTGTAAGATGGAAAGAGCAATGGAAGAAGACAGTGGATGCTGACCTCTGGCCTCTTCATGTAGGCATACATATGTTCACATATTGAGGCATGAGTGGAGAAAGAGAGAGAGAGAGAGAGAGAGAGGAAGAGAGAGAAGGAGAAAGAGAGAGAGAAGGAGAAAGAGAGAGAAGGAGAAAGAGAGAGAGAGAGAGAAAGACTTCTTTTTTTCCTAGAGCTAATATTTTTTTCTTTTTTAAGGTCAATGCAACCTTTCTAATATTTTAGAAACATATTTTTTAATATTTGAGAAACACCGAGAGATTAAACACTCTACACTGGAACCCTCCACTTATTTAGATAAGCCAACATTCTCCTTCTCAAGATGAAACCCAACAAAATATCTGGAACAAAAATGCATCATGTGATGGAGTGAATGTTCATTCATGTGTGCATGCATGTGTGTATGTGTTGTGCATGCATAAGTATATTTGTGTAGGGGGGCAAATACACAAATTTACATGTGTGTACAGAGATAACGTTTTAAAACGTATTAAAATTGAATTTAATTGGCATGTAAAACAACAAAAAGATGGTGTGTGTGTGTGTTTGTGTGCACACGCATGTGTGTGTAAGTGCAGAAATGCATTTTGAATTTCTGTTACAATGCAGGCAAATCTTCCTGATTTTAGGTGACTTTCAAATAAAATTTGTTCATGGATGAAATGTGTGGGACCAGTCATAGATACCTTACAGAATGTACAAGTGACTACCAAATTGAAATATTTTCATTAAATGTTCTACTTATTTGAGAACAGAGATGGATGAACTATGCAAATGTTTTTGTGTTGTGTGACAGTAAGTGATGTTTGGGCTGGAGTTTCTCAGGCTGGGAATAAAGACACTTAGCGGAAGACTGCGCACAGGACATTTGTTGTTAAGAATGCCATGACCAAAACTTTTCTCCCGGAGATGCTGAGACTATAGTTTTGAGTCGATTTCAGTCAATGTTGCCGCCAAGAAATTTTCTCTGCGATGATACTTGATATTATCCTTGTTAATTAAATTTCCATTACTGACTTTTGCTTTGATTTTTTAACTTATCAAATAATTGGAGTTTTAAACTTTAAAATGGTTTGTATTTATAGAAAATAGATGTCTATTTTTACAAGTATATGTGGTAAAAATATTTTCAATAAACATTAGGGTTCAAAGTATTTCTTTCTCTTACATATCTTATCTTGATAGATCTTAAGTTTGAGTAGCCCAGTGTAAGAGGTCACTGAAAGAGCAAATAGGGAAATATTTGTAAATGCGCATAGAAATGAGCAGTAGTTTAATGATGTAAGTTTTCATGTAGGTCATACTTGCATTTTATTCCAATCTGTCCACTAAATAACCATTGGATATTACTTTTAGAAACAGTTGTTTCTTCAGGTTAAAACAGGGACAGCAGCAGTAATTATAGATTCCCTGCGATGAGTCATTAAGAGTGCCCTTGTGAAGGGCCCTACCCTGCCAGAGGCATGTGGGTGGCAGTCAGTGGCTGCACAGATGCATGTAGTGAGGACCGTGAGCCCACTCATGTTCCAGACATACCCTCTGCTCATTCTGCAGCAGGTTTTCCCATCTGAAAAATGGGCACAATGACTGTGCCCCAATCAGTGCTGGCCCCAAGGGGTTACTGCAGGGACGCCAAGTTCATGCAAAGCACACAGGACAGGACTGTCCTGAGGCCGTCTCCTGGAAGAGAAGCTAACCCCAGAGTGACTCAGGAAATTAGTGCAGTAGTGTGTGTGTGTGTGTGTGTGTGTGTAAGAGAGAGAGAGAAAGCGAGAGACAGAGACAGAGAGAGAGGGGGAAGGAGAGGGGTCTCTGAGTCACTGACCTACTGTAGTTAGCATAGTGCTTGGAACAGAAACTTCAAAAATCTTTATTTCATTTTAAGGTGCTCTTGAACGTTAATTTTAGAACCAGAACACAGTTCATTCCATTTTGGAGAGACTAGGACTAATGTCTTAGGAAGTGATCCTCTGGGAAATTCTTAAAATTAAATATTAAACATGATTCAGCTTAGATGAGTGGGTGACAGAAACACATGTGTGGCTGACAAGTAGAAACTGGGCTAATAACATTAAGAAGGCATGAGCAAGCTAAAGTCTGAAATAACATGCATAATGTTGAGTATGAAAGGATATTCCTTTTTGTGTGTATGCATGTGTGTATAAGTTTGTGTGTGAGTGTTGTGTGAGTGTGTGTTGTGTGAGTGAGTTGTGTGTGTGAGCATATGTGTGTGCGTTGTGTATGTGTGTTATGTGAGTGTGTGCATGTGTTTGTGCTTTGTGTAACTGGGAATGGAATCAAGGGCGTCATGCATACCTAGGCAAGTGCTCTACCACTGAACTACTTTATCAATCCAGAAAGAGTATGAGATTTGCTTATAGTGAATCTTTTTGAGAAGTAAGTCACCTCAGAATATTCTGGGAAATCAGCTTTGACAAGACCAAGACTCCCACTGTGTCCTTTTAATTATCCCACCCTCATTCACGTAGAGTTATGTTAATATTTTTGGAGAAAATACTACCAGAAGGACCAACTGACAAATGCTAATTTACAGATGACTTAGAAATGGGTCATAGCTTGGTATGTATGTCAAAGATGAATTAGCTCTGAAAGCTTTGGGAACCACAAGACAAGATCATGATCCCAGTATCCAGAAACGAAGGTAGGAGATCCATTGAGATGCACCAGGAAAGTGTTAAACATTATATTTAATACAGTCTTATATTGAATTTGTTCTCCATAGTATTTGAACTACTACATTTGAAATTGTAGAAGAAACAGTTGCAGGTATTTCTGTTGACTGAGTTTCAGAGATGCTGACAGACAGATAACACTTGGTAAATTTTCTCAGTAATGAAAGATAGATGAACTAATACATAAAATATATTGAATATAATTCAAAAGTAAGAAATGGGTCAAGTTTGAGAAGTCTGCAACTTAACTTGATCTTCAAGATGAAAAGAATTCAAGTTTCCAGGTAGGCCTTGTAGTAAAGAAGTATTTCCAGCCACTTAAGGGCTGGGGTATCTCTTTGCTCTTCAGGATCCTCCAGACCCTTCTGCACAGCAGTGAGATTGAGAGACACACCCTTGCACTTTATGATAGAGAGCAGGCTCAGATTTCTCAGAGGCTTGCATTATTTACTTTCAGAGTTCTGTGATAGTTTTCATCCTGTTGCTTGTATTAGATCTTATGAGGAAAATGAAATTCTAGATCTATGCAACAGACAGAATACCAGAATTATTTTGAAGCGAGAATTGAGGCAGAGTTAATTACAGAGCAAGTTGATTTCTGTTTATCACTGCTATTGCTTGGTGTTCTCCAAAGTGTTGGCTATTTGTGGAAGACAGGGCCCCTAGGATGACCCTACGGGGGAGATGCTGTGGATTTCGAGGCGGTGGGGTCATATGGGAGGTCATCGAAGCCAAGCTCTTGATGGGTATCATGGGCTCTTCCTTACATTTTGATGTGGATGAGCAGTTAGCACCACTATGTGCTCCTCAAATGGCCACTTGGCAGTTTTATAACTTAGTTAAATCAGGTACTTTGTTGCAGTAACAGGAAACTAGCTACCACAATAATATTAGGAACAAGTGTTTGTGGCCTAATTTTAAAACTACAGTAGCACTATATTACTCTGAGATTAAGTTATTTTTCTTCTAAGCCTGTCTATTATTAAGATAGGGAAAACATGGATACCAAAGTATCTAAAACAAAATTCTGAAAATTATGTGAATATACTATGTACCAAGTAACAAAAAGGATCTTCTGGAAATCCTGTTTTATTACTTGCAGTCTACTTTTTAAGGGACTGTTGCTTCCTGGACTGTGTTCATTAATTCATGGGTTATTACCCATACCCCCCAAAATCATGCTTTATTTATTTGATTTCAGAAATAAGGAAAATAAAGCAGAGAAGAGCTTTGCTAAGTCACTTATTAATTGGAGAAATGTTTTATTGGGCAGTTAGATTATGCTGACCACTGAAAATAAAGCTCTGAAAAAGACAGAGGTGGTCTCTGCCTCTGGGGGCTTTTAGGCTGTCAAAATTGGGAAGTGATCTCTTCAGTGGCTTACAGCCAATGAACCAGAGACAGAATTTAGAACTGCAAACTCTGGGTTCTTTCCACTGTCAGTGAAAACTATGAAGCAGGACTTCTTAGGGTAGGAGAGAACTTTGACAGGTTTATGCCTATCTAGCGCCTCTTTTTGTCTTCCCCAGAATGTTTTAGTTTTATGGAGGGTGTTTTCCAGATGATTTCCTCCTCCTCCCCAGAGCAAGTTACCATGAGTCACAAGCCAGACTGTGCAGAGTAACTGCCAGTGGCTGATGGTTCCACCCTAGTTCGGCTCTGATTGACAACCTCTCTCTTATTCCCTCAAGAGCAAGAGGAACAGGGTTTGGGCCCAAACACTCAGAACATTTGGAAAACCTTAGCTTCATGCACAATCTGGTTAAACTCAAAAGTTTGTGGGAACATTACAGAGATCTTGGCGTGCTCCCTGCAGCTCTGTGCCACGGTTGGCTCTGGCTGTGGAGGGAAGGAAGCCATCCTGTTGCCCAAGGAAAAGCTTGGTCCAAAGACAGCTGATGAACCCCCAGGCTAATGAAGTGCCTTCCACGAACATCAGAAGTATCAATATGTATTGACCTCTTGTAGGACGTTTACTATGTACTGGACTTTTACTTAGTCTTCTTCAAAAGACTATGAAGGAAGCAAGTCATACTCTATTGACCACAGTTAGAACACTGATTTCAAGCATAGAAAGGATTGGTATTTTTCTCAGTAACACACAAAAATATAAAAAACCGCAAGAATTTCTCAAGCAGAAGTCTTATTGTTCCTCTAAGCTACCTTTCTGCCCCTATGTTGATTCTCATGATGAGAGAACCAACCACATCGCCATTATTTGAGCATGTGCTAAACACATACATTTTTGAAGTCCAGGAAAGAGCTAATGAGACAGAAAATCTGAGAATGTCCTCCAACTTTGTTTCTCCAGAAAAGTTAGATGCCCACTGACATTTGAAGACTAACATACTAATTGTTCCCTCACAAAGGAGGCTTGCCATTTCCTCCTTCTTACAAGTCATTAACTTCAGGAGTCTGAAATACATGGGAGATTATCAATTGTACCTGGCTTTTCTCTAATAGCGTCTGATAAAAAGGAATCTATTGTTTTGTTACTTTTCCCTGGCTGTGACAAAATACATGACACAAATATTTTAAGAGAAGAAGGACTTATTTTGCTCACAATTTTGCTGGTTTTATTTATGTCAAAAGAATGGTATAGCAGCCAGGTGTAGATATGTGCTTCAAAGATTTATTCTCAGTGATGTCCTTGTTCTGCTACCTCTCAAGAGTCCACGCAGATTTTGAACACATCTATGAATTAAACCATTTATTGTGTTATGGACCTCCTTGACCTCTTGTCTCTGGAAATGTTACTCATGGATGTACCCAGGGATATGCTTACTCATCTTCTTAGTGACTTTCAATTCAGTCAGTGGAAAAATCAAGATAAACTGACCTGATTATATAAAAAGTGTGATAGAAAGTAGTGATCCCCTAAAGAAATTAAAGCTAAATGGCAACATTTTACAACAGTGGTGTAGATAATAGATTTGGTTCCAAGGCTTCTCATCTATTGCTGCCTGGGTCATTCTGCTGGGAAGAACTTCTGGTATCACACCAAAAAGGAAATCTGTGATTAATTACCATTTTTCTGCTCTGTCAGATGTAGGAGTGAGGCACACATGTTTGTGACTCTTTGATGAAGGGAAGAAAATAAGTTGTGTTCATTCAGTGTCGGCTTAACCTTTCCTTTTCTGAATAATAGTTGAATCCATGGTAATAAAACCTGGCAACACCGCATACTTTTATTTGAATCATCTGAATTGAGCCCATAAGGAATAAGAAATAATGTTTCCATTCTCACTTGACAAAAAGTGCAAAACTGAGATCGAGAAAAGCAACATTTCCCAATATCTGCTGATAAGTGTTCAGATGAAAATTCAAGTCCAAGCCTAAGTTTTAAGCTAAATACATTGTCTGTGTATTTAATAGTAAGGTGTTATCACAATTTAAATGAAAAGCTAGAAGCATTTATGAAATGTAAATAAATAGTATTTTACATAGTTATATTGTTTGCCATTTCTTATATCAAAATTTTAGAAGCAACATGAAGACTTTGATCATATTTAAGCAAGAGTTGTACAAAAATGCTGCTTTGGTTACTGGGGGAATTTGGAAGTAGCTGGAAAGGTACTTGGTGCTCACATGTTGAGGCACTACTGCATCCAGGCAGAAATGTTCTCAAGCATCCCACATGCTTGTCCTCATCACGAGTTCTCTTTAATTTCAGTGCAGTTGAAAACCATGGATTCAAGTAAATGAATACACTACTCAGCCATGGTTTAACTTCATTGATGGGAGACAGTCCATGAATTCTTTGGTGATGAAGATTTCTATATTCATTGTTTCGGAAACTTTAATTTTTCCTATCCCCAGTTAATAAGATCCTTTCTCCAGACATGTCTTCATTGTGTAATCATGAGATTGGCTACTCTAGCATCTCCTAAGATGTGGGTGGACCTGTTTGTCATGGTATGCTGCATTGACATAGGGTAAGAATTGACCGTTCCAATTAAGGACTTACACAAATCTGTGTTAATAACCATGATGGCTGAGCATTAAATGTTCTTTGTTTTGTTACTTCTATATATTATGCACTGAAATTTGTTAAATACTTTGAGTACAAAGAACTTCCTAAACTGTATTCTGACATATTATTACATTCTGACTACCTTATTACAATGATCTTATATATATTCTATTGAGACAAGATTGCTTGTCACATGTATGCCTGGCATTATAGAATTTTTTTCAGTCAAACATTGTGTAGATACCAAGTAGGATGTGATATATGAAGAAAGAGCCAAATAGCCTTAACAAGTAACAGATTTTGAACATTGTACAGATATGTAAACTAATTAGAAGATAAAGGTAGCATCAAATAGTGGTAGAGTCAGGCCCGAGACTCAGGTCATAAGGTCTCATGGCTTGGTGTAAAGTGTGTTCTCATTCACAGTCCCCATAGGTAGATACTCTTGTGAGAGAGATTATATTTCGATTTAAGCTTACGATCAATATGATTCAAACAGTCATACTTTTCTTGCCTGTTTCTATAGACAGAAAAATCAGAAGTACACATGTGAATGTCTCTGTTAAAGACAGGAAACACATTTGGGTGAACTTCAGAGAATGAGTGGGAAATTTACCAACCGTATCAGTTCAAAAGAAATAGAATGGGAGATGGAAGATCCAGAAAGCATTAGGATAGTTTCATATTAATATTCTCATTTCAACACATGTGTGTATACACACATGACTCCCTTGGGACATTTTTTTCGGGTAGTCATACTTGAATAAACTATAGCGTGAGTAGTTTAGTCATTTCCTTGTCAACATGTAGAAATTTATGTTCTTTGATTTTTAGATTTTGATGTCAAAATGCCTGTGCTTTTTATATGTGGGAGATTTTAGTAAGGGCTGGGAAAGATTGCATTTAATTGAATTTTAAATAGGGGAAAAATTATCTCCACCCCCATTTTCCAAAGTTCTTTCAAGTTTCGCTAAGTTCCGTTTCCCTGTTTCCTGTAACTTCAGTCAATGATGAAACTGCCAAATTCCAGTGACAAGGAGCAGAAGACAATCACCATCTTTGAGTTGCACAGACATCTGGCCAGTTGCATAAAAAATGCTTACGCTTAGCCACTGGGCCTCAGCAGAAACCTCTCATGGAAAAAAAAAAAAAAAAAAAAAAAAAAGGTCATCTAACACGTGATCACTTACTTTCCAGGAAGCTGATGGCTGAAGTTCAAATTAGGTAATGGAAACCTCCCCGTGTTACTACATCTTCCAAGGAAAAGAGCAGCTAAGTCTACTTGCTATTGAACTTTGGCACTGAAGACAGCAGTTTTTACCAAGTACAGGGTTTCATTACAATATTTTCATGCATGCATATAATATACCACAGTCATATTCACCCCTCTATTACACTCTCTTCTCTCCTCTCCCAACTTACCTCTCTCATCCCATACCTCTAATAGTCACTGTCTTAAATGGATATTCTCTTGAAACATAGCTAGAAGCTACTCTTTTTTTTCTATTTTCATGTATGTGTTGGAGGGGCACATGCAGAAGTATATACATGTTCACATGCATGTGTATGCAGGTGCATGTGCATGTGCATTTATATGTGTGTTTGTGCATGTAGGCTCAAAGTTGATAGTGGGAACCATCTGCAATTGCTCTTCCATCTTACTGTATTTCAGAGTCTCTAATCGAGTTCACTAATAAGGTTAACCTTCTCTGTCTCCATCTTTAGGGGCTAGAATTATTGGTAGACCACTGCACCTGTCCTGCTTTTTATATGGATCTTGGAATGAAAACTCCAGTCTTCTGCTTCCATGGCTAACGTGCTAATGCTTGATTCTACTTTTGAAAGAAAACATGCAACACTCATCTATGTCCGTCTGGCTTGTTTTGCTTAGCACATTGATTACTAGTTCTATCCATTTCCTGAAAGAGCATAATTTTAATTTTAGTTCCTGAAAGAACATAATTTTATTCATGTTAGTGGCTGCACAAAATTCTATTGTTAACATATGCAACAATTTCTTGCCCATTCACTCATTGGTGGGCATCCAGGCTGATTACATAACTTATGTATGTAAAGGTTACAGTAATAAACAGGGTATGCATGTGTCTAACAGAAAGTAAACTGCAATTATTTTGGGTTTAAGACAGGAATTACATGCCTAGTTCACATGGTGGTACTATTTTTAGATTCCTGAGCATCATTCACACTGATTCCCATACTTATTTATTTATACCAACATTGAGTAAAGGTTCTTTTTCTACCTGCATGCTAACAATATATATTGTTTTCTCCTTTTTTCAAATGATAGTCATTTTGAACAGGATGGGATGGGATCTCAGTATAGCTGAGAATGTTATTTCTTTGATGGCTAAACATGGCAAACATTTTAAGATATTTTTATCAATCAGTTTTTACTTCTTCATGTGAAAGTATTAATTGTATTTAACCATTAATTGAATGGATTTTATTTGCTCCTTTAAATTTTTTTGTTATTCATATATTCTGGATATAATAAATTGTTGATGACTAGCTGGTTAAGATTTTTTGCATTCAATAGGTGATTTTTGTTATGTGCAGAATCTTTGTAATTTCATGTAATCTAATTTGGCAATTTTTGCTATTGTTTCTGAGCTTTGCATTTCTATTTATAAATCCTTATCTTTTCCATGAGGTTTTTATTGGTGTATGCAAACGCTACTAATTTTTATATGTTGAATCTGTATACTGCTACTTCATGAAAAAAAATTCATCAGCTTTAAGTGTCTTCTGGTAAAATCTTTTGGTTTTTTAAATATAGGATTATCTCATCCCCAGATAATTTGGCATCTTCCTTTCTTTTGTGTATCTCTTGTATTTCCTTTTTGTCCCTTATATTTATAAGATTAGTAGCTTTATATTTAATAGCAATGGGCACAGGGAATACCTTTTGTTGTGTTGAGTCAAAACACAATGGGGTGGATTATGCTTATTGATTTCTTTTTTTTTCTTGTTATAAGAGTATATTCAAAGGTAGATGTAATAAAAGTAAGAAACCGCAGTGCTTTTTGATTTCTTTGTGTCACATCATTCTTCCCCTCTTAGTATGAAATTAACTATATCAAAATTCATGGTATTTTCAATATGTTCTTATATTCTGTTTACAAAGATTTTGCTAATGATTTTGCATCCATATAATGTTATAAAAAGAGTTCAGAATACTCTTTTCCAATATTGTTCTAATCTTATTTTGAGATCATAATAATGCTGTTTATAAAGTGAGTTGGAAAACATTACTTCTTTTTCTTCTTTTTGGAACAGAAAGAGGAATGTTATGCTAGTTCTTCTGTATGGACTTTGATGGAATTTAGCATCGGATTTACCTGGTCTTGGACTTTTCCTTATTAGGAAATTATTATTTTATCAATATTATTCCTTGATTTTGATCTGTTTATGTCATATGTTTCTCCTTGGTTTAATTATGCTACCCCTAATGTATCAAATTTTCTCCATCTTTTTATTTTCTTATTTATTTTCAAAATATTTTCAAAATATTCCTGAATCATACAATGCATTTCAGTGTTTATTCTTATATTAGCTCCCTATTCACCTTTAGTTCTATTAATCTTGCTTTCTTTGGATAGTTTGGCTATCAAGTAGTTACTTTCTTGTTTACATTTTCAAAGAATCAATGAGTCGTTGCTTTGTTCATCTTTTGACTTGTTCTTTTTGGTTTTTAGTTCATTAATTTCATCTCTGATTTTTAGTATTTCTTCTCATTTTCTGATGTTGGTCTTAGTTTGTTACCATTTTTCCAAGACTCAAAAATTTATTAGGTTATTTTTGTGATCATTCTGATATCTTTGATGTAGGTACTCAGAGTTGAAATCTTTCCTCCTAAAAGTTCTTATTTTATGATTAAGTATTTAAAATCAGACCTAGGCCAGAACAAGGCCCTGGGTTCAGTTCCCCACATTAAAAAAAAAAAAAAAAAAAAAAAGAAACTTGAAGTACTTTCTGTGCTCTGTAGATTCTGGTAAAGGATGTTTTCATTTTTCTTTTTTTGTAATTTTTGTGATTTGTCCCAGGAGTAAGTTTTAAGTTTCCTCCCTTGTTCCTTTAATGACCCACTTACTGCTTAAATGTTTATTGTCCAATTGCCATGTGTTTGTGTATTTTATGTAGTTTCTCTTACTATTTATTTCTAGTTTCATTCCCTTATTATTTGAAAGGATACAAGAAGCAACTTCTCATTCTTTTTAAGTTTTAGAGACTTACTTTATGATCAAAGTTTGATCAATTTTAGAGAATGTTGCATGGGCTCCTGAGAAGAACATGTACTTGGTAGCTATTAGATGAAATATACTCTAGATGCCTATGCAGTCTGCATTGCTGGCAATCTAACTGAATTCTCTTTGTTAATTTTCCCCATTGTCTTTATGCTCATGAGAATAAGGTATTAATATCTGGAAGAATAACCTTGTGCCTGGATTTGCCAGATCTAGAATTTCCAATGAGGGGAGCGTCTTTGTATCCCTTAGGGGAAGGTTATCTCCATCAGGTTAACTGAAGTGGGAAGACCTGTTCATCATGAGTGTACCATTCTCTAAGTGGGGATTCTGAAGGCTAGAAGAATGAGAGCTGAGCAGCAGCAAGCATGTCTACATTAATCCATTGCCCTGCCCTCAGTGTGGATGTCATGTGACCAGTTCTCCCAGGTTTCTGCCACTGTACCTTACCTGCCATAATGGGCTCTAATCTGAAATTCTTAGGCAAATAAGCCATTTTTACTTTATGCTGTGTTTTTTAATTTAAATTAAGTAGTTTATCAGAACTAGAAGTGAAATTAAGACATTAATCACTGGTAATTTTATTGAATAAACAATGAACATTTTATAATAACAGATATTTTAGAAAATTAGAACACGATAGACACTGTGTTGTTTTAAGTTAATGTTGCCTTAATCCTTTGACAAGTTTAAAGATAAAGCATTTTTATCATGCTATGTTATATCTGTGGAAACTGCAAATTGTTATTCATATAGTTGAAACTTACCTGTGTGTACCCAGTAGAAACTGACAAATTGGTGGCAGATCCTGCACTTTTCAAAACTGTAGTGTATAATGGCATAACTAGAAAGTTTGAGCCTGACAGGAAAAGTACAGAAGGTAAAAGAAATACACTCTTCCTCCCACGCAATTATTCTAAAAGGAAATTGTTGATAGGTTCTGTCATGTGCTTATGGAGAGAAAGTATGTCTGATCTGCTTTATAAATTATGTTGGTAAGATACATGTGAAATAGTGCATCTATTCCATCAAATGGCATGATTTATTTCAGAAAAAGCATAAGTGCCCTCTGAAACTGCCATACTCATTTATACTCTCTGCATTTGTTGCTTTTACAATTTCTGTGACCAAATACATGATACAATCACTAAAGAAAGGAAAAGTTTATTTTGACGTTGTGAATATGGTTCTTAATTCCTGGTATGTATGTGTGTGTGTCTGTGTGTGTGTGTGTGTAGTTGTAAGCTGAAAGGAAAAGTTTATTTTGACGTTGTGAATATGGTTCTTAATTCCTGGTATGTATGTGTGTGTGTCTGTGTGTGTGTGTGTGTGTGTAGTTGTAAGCTGAATAATGTCTCTTAAAGCTTTATCTGGTTCTGAGCCCTTACAACTGTAAATCGCACATACGTGGCATTTTGATGGTTCAATTAAGGACTTCAAAATGGATTGTCCTGAATGACCCTGCTTGGCTTTAAATGTAATAAAACATACCTTGGGCGAGGAGATTAGAGGGATATTAGAATATGGAAGTAAAATGTGATAATGGTGGGAGAAGCTGGAGAGATATGTCAGCCAAGTGCACCTGAAGAGGTCAGGCTCACTGGCTCTGCCAACCTTTGACTATCCATAGCTTGTTGGATCTGATTCTAGATTCCCAACTTACAAAATTACAAAAGAACAGTCTATATTAATTTCAGCCATTAAGTGTGTGGGGAATTTTATTTTCCTAGAAATCAATCATAGGGAACTTTCATAGTGAGAGAATGAACTAATTAAAATCCTTAAGGATTTGTTATGCCTTGGAATGTTTCTAGGTGGAGCAGCAAAGACCTAGGAAGTAAGATTTCAAAAAGCTTTGCTGAAGCTCAATGTCTTTTATTTTACAGGTGTGAGAATGTAGTCTACTTTCAGTTAAGACTTACCCAACAGAGTCTAAACGAGAACATTATTTTCTGGATTTTGAGCTTTTTTTTTTTTTTTTTTTTTTTTTTATTATTATTTATTATTCAACTGTGCGCATGTGCATGTGTATGTGTGTGCGCGTGTGTGTCTGTGTGTGTTGTGTGTGTGTCTGTGTATATGTAGAACCACGAACGAATTCGCGAACCACCATGGACACCTCCACCTCCTTCTGCCCCGGGATTCACAGGCTCCGCCCTACCAGGACCAGAAGCGCAGGCCGCCCCCGCTTCCGCCTGGCGTCTATACGTGGGATCTGGGATCCGAACTCGGGGACCTTCCGCCTGCAAGGCGGAGGCTTAACCCCTGAGCCACCTCTCCAGCCCCTGGATTTTGAGCTTTTGGAAACTCATGGTTCTTTCTTTCTTATTGTTTATCCTTTAAAGACAAATCATGATGGATTATCCTTGAACACAAGAGTTAGATGAAGCCTTCCATGAAAAGGAAATTAGATATGTCTCTTCTTAGGGAAATAATAGCATCACCAATATGAAATAGACATAAGCCTAGGAATTTATTATGAATAAGTGGTCATTAAAATAAAACAACTAAGATACTTTTAATCTTTGAAGGTCCAATTGAAATAATGTTTTTAAAAATATTTATTTATTTACTGTGTGTGTGTGTGAGAGAGAGAGAGAAAGAGAGAGAGAGAGAGAGAGAGAGAGAGAGAGAGAGAGAGAGAGAGGTTACTTTGTGTCCCTATAGAGGACCAAAGGTGACAATCATCCTGGATTGCTTCTACCTTCTTTTTTTGTTCTGGGATTTCCCAGGCTCTGCCCACCATGGCTGGAAATGCAGGTCGCTGCTGTTTCTGCCTGGCATTTTTTACGTCAGACCTGGGACCTGAACTCAGGATTTTATGCTTGTGAGGCAGAGTCTTAAACCCTGAGCCATCTATCCAGCCCCAATTGAAATAATGTTGAGATACATTAACTGCTTTAATTTGAAGGCTGATGGAGTCTCATTTTATTAAAGCAATTTGCAGTTGTGAAGGATTTAACTTCTTAATTATGTTAGAGAATAATTTCCAATATGGGATACTGTACAAATAGTAAAACCTTAAAAATTTACACAAGACCACAGTAAGAATGAGGCATACTTATTTTTACTCTGCTCTATATTTAGGTGTTTTTTTTAAAACATGGCAGTTTGTAGGATGTTTAATGCCAGTGTAGGATTTTAGCCTCAGAGTTTATGTCTATGAAATGTTCTCCATAGACAGTCATGTTTTACCAAGTGCTAAAGTTAACCTAGAACTTCTTTTTGACAAATTTGAAAAGCAACCACTTTTTCAATCCTTTTGTACTTAAACAATTTTTTTCTTTTCCTTTTTTATGAGATACAGTTTTGTTCTACCACCCTAGAGAGCCTGAAACTCACTTTCTAGATTAGCCTTGAACTTGTATCAATCTTCTTGACATTGCCTTTGAGTGCTAAGATTCAGGAATGTTCTATCATAACCTTCTTTAGTATACAGGCATTTTATGTATTAGATTTATACATTCAATGAAACTTCTATCACTGAAGTTTTAGACTTATAATGGAGAAAAAGTATTTTGTTTTAATTTAATTATGTATTTTATTCTATATTAACATTAGAATTAATAGACTGTAATCTTCTATTTATGGTACATGAATGCATTTCTATATATATTATTTACTCTCCTTTCCCCTTTTCACACTTGTACATCTATACTTTCCTTTTTGTTAATCCATCTTGTTCCATTTTACTATTTTCTATTTACTATTTCACTGTACACAGGGAATTATTTTCAGTGTTTGTACTATAGATAGCAGCCTCCCATTCTAAGACATGAGATCTACTGCTTCCTTAAAATGCTCATCTATTCCTCTGTATATGATGTAGTAAGTCCTACCTCCAAGTATTTCTCTTCATCTCCTTCCAGCTCTGCAATCAGTCCTTATTGCACATGTCATTGTCCATTTACCTCTTCCTCTTATCCTAACAACATTTTCTCAGCACACTCTCTTAAATCACTTATTATTTATACAAACTCCACTAAACAAAAGGTATAGCAAATGATAGGACATTTTCACTTTTTTAGATCTTGAAAACAGATAACTAAGTCATTTTCATTCATTCATTTGCTAAGTTGCATCCACTCTACCTGACATTTTGCCATTGGAGACATAGAGACACAGAGATGTAGTCCCAGCCATCCAGGAGTTCACAGAACATTAAGGGAGAGACACGTAAACAGAGGCATGAAAGTGTGACCCATGACTCCTGTAGAGAATTTATGCATCCAACTCAGTGGGCACAACAAGGAGGGTGTACCTTTCTCCACAAATGTTTCTTGAAGGATAGAAAGCCTAGATTACAATTCTAAGCAGAATAAAAAGTTATTAAGGGAATTAAAAGAAGTTCCACAACTAGCATTTCTAAACACAAAATGCCTGGGATTGGAAACGTCTAAGCAAGTGTGTGTGTGTGGGGGGGCACGTTAAAAGTTTAGATAATGCACCTACACACCCCCATTTGTTGTCATTATCATTCCGAAGCTGTATGAGCCTGACTTAGAGATAGTTGAGGTTGTGGGCAAGGACAGTGAAGACAGAGTTCAGAGTTCCATAATATGATAAACCCAAGATGATTGATGCGTCAGTGTTCAGAAGCACCCTCCAGTTAGAAAATGGAACTAAAATTGGCTCTTATGTAAATTGACTCCTGGTGTGAATGACTAGATAAATGATTACATGGGTAATCAAATTGGGGGTTAATTGTGTTAACTTTACAGGAACTTCTGAACTTGTGTGGGGCCAGCACTTTCAAAGTAAATATGTTATAGTCAAGTGCCAACTACAGGCCAAATACTTTTTTCAGTGGAAGCATTCTACTCTAAAGGAACAAGTCACAGACACAGGACACAGCTCCAAAAGTACTTACGAAGAACGTGTTCAATCGCCCTATCTTTAAGTGGGCCAGCCACATAGAAATGTCCCAAAAGCATGAGGTTGTGGTGGGTTGGCAGGGAATTGGGAAGAAGGTCGGCCAGTGTTGTGTCTATGACTCAGCCTCACTTCCTAAGGGTTCACTGATATGAGGGAAGTGAATGAGAATTTCCAGCAATACGGAATGAGAGAATAACACGAGGGGACAGCAACATGTAAATAAATAATAACAACACATTGTAGAAATACCAGCACTGATAGTACTGTCGAAATTGTACCAGACACTGAGAGGAACTTGTCAGAGAGCCCCCATTAATCAGCAAAGGCTTAACTAAAGAAAAAAAAATACTTGTTCAGATGAGCAGAGTTTTCTGGACATTGAAGGAAAAAGAGGTCCAGTTCCACGTAACAAATGAGGAACAGGACATAGCGGGGTAAAGGGCGGATAACAAGGGGCTGGAAGATAGCGCCGTCCTTGTGCAGATGCTTTGGGTTTGACAGACATGTGCAGTCCACGAATGAGCTTTGGGAAGACTGGAACTAAATCTGCAGATACTTAGAGTAAGGATCCAGGCAGGCTCACAAGCTCTTGCTCCTGGACAACCAGCTCTTCACTGTACTTTCACCCCACCTCAATGGGGCACGTGTTTAAGTGTTTAATGGGACTCATATCTTTTTTCCATCCCTTACCCAGCCACCCTGGCAACCGTAATAGCACTGGTGGGAAGCGACCTATGCTCTCTTTTTCATTCCTTAACACCATTTGTTGTTTGCCTTGTACAATTTTTTTCTTTGGTTTGATTTCAGAGATTTCTTTAAAAACTAATTTCAACAAATAACAGTTCTCAGATCTAGGAAAAACCATTGGCTTGGTATTTCAGAAACAAATCACCAAAGATGAGTACAGGATTTTTATGGGATCTTGGGCAGGATTCCCCTAGACGAGGAACATTGTTTTTGAATCATTTAGCAGTCAGGGCAATTGTTAACAGTGAGAAAGAGAGAAAGAGAGAGAGAGAGAGAGAGAGAGAGAGAGATTTTAGCTGTAATTTCTTCTAAGTTAGAATAACACAACTGATAAATGTAGACATAACAATGAAAGACAGTGCTATTTAAGAGTTAAATTTAACTAGAAATCTGATCTCTGAGTGTATATGTATGCATGCGTGCATGTGTGCATGTGCGTATGTATGTGTTTATGAGTGTGACATATTTAGAAGATGCTGCAGACAGGAACATCACACCCAAAGAAATAAAACATAAGGTTTTCACATTAAAGCATTCAACCACGAATGCACAAAAGACTAAGACTAAGTTTTACTCCTATAAAGCATTCACTAGAGCTTCAGCACAGTAAAATCAGAACTGACTTGCATCAAAGCACACGGAAAGGAATTGTAAGACTCACAGGATGTTTTCATGCACTGCTAGCCTCGCAGCAGTTACAGGCTACTAGCAATGTTCTGTCTGTGCATCTTTATCTACTCTGGACTCAATCACCACATCTTGTCATGTTCTCACACTTGGATAAAAGAATTTTTGCACTTTTTCGCTTTTGTGTTAGTTACATATCAAATCCTTTACCTCTCTGATATGGTGAGCCTCTAAGTCCAGCCTTGGAAGGCGGAGCGTGGGAAACCCCAGAGCAAAGCAGTGGAAGGTAGAACGATCCAGGGAGATTCGCAAAGCTGCCCTTGGGTCTCCACAGGCACATTCAAGTGGCCTCTGGTACATACACAAACCCTTTACCTCTCTGTAAAGAATACAGAACATGCTCCAGCTGCTGAATAACAACTGAATACCTCACTCTTTCCTCAAATCCTGCACCCCTCCTTTCATCCTTCCCCTCCTAAATTGCTTTAAATTTGCATTATTTCAGGAACAGCCTCACTGTAGGTGACTTTTTGTTGATAAATAAATTGTAATGCAGAAAGGAAAAAGAGTTACTTGACAGCACAGTTAGTTTGTGGTTGCCTCGTCCCAAGGCATAGTCCCATAAGCTTTATTTCTAATTGATAAAAGATAACTGTGTGTACAATGGGATACATTGCCATAAGTATATATGTTTATATTATAAAATATTTGAATCTAGCTAATAAATCAATCATCTTACATAATTATCTTTTTCGTGTTTGGTGAAAAGATTTGAAAGGACTTGAATAAATTTACAAACATACTGAATTACTTTCCATATCACAAAAATAATTTATAATAAATAGCATATTGTTATTTATTGTAATAACAATTTTGCACACCAGATCACCAAAGCTTTATCTCCTGTCTGGTTGAAACTTCACAGCTTTACATTGTCTCTCTACCAAAATCTGTCACTCACCATTATGTTCTCTACTTCTACAAGTGTAACTTTGTAAATCCCACAAAAAAGTGAGATGGTCCAAGGTATTTTCTCTTTCTGTACATTTTTTTCTTTTCTGCTGTAGGTATGAACTTTAGGCTAAGTTAAAGCAAGAGTATGGGGACCAATGAGATGGCTCAGTGGGGAGGGCACCTACTCACAAACCTGGTGGTCTGAGGTCGATCCCCAGAACCCCATGTGTTGGGAAAAGAGAATTGACTTCTTAAAGTGACATGGCATGCATATGTATTCTCTTTCTCTCTCTCAAATAAATGAGTAAATAATATTCAAAAAGGCAAGAGTATAGATAACTTTCGTTGGTGTTCTCTATCCACTTGTAATTTCATTCTTTCAAACTTCTGCTTTTTCCTATCCATTTGAAATAGTAGTGCAAATACTTCCAGGCTATGCATTTTAGGAAGAACATAAAAATAAGATAAGATTAAGGTATATATACTATGAGAAGTTGCTAGAGGAAAGATGTCTTAACATGTTAATTCTTGCATCTATAATTTCTTATTAAAAATGAGAAAATTTTTCCTGAAGCACAGGAAGTGAAATTGGAGTTGGAGGTTGAAGGAAAAGTGTAAGGTTATCATCACAAACTTCATCTCTTTTTTTTTAGTGAGTATTTTCCACGGAGAAAAAGCTAGTATTTAACCGAGTGCTCACTGAATAGTTTCTCTTCACCTTAGCATAAGGCAAACCAATGGTGTATGTAAAGATGTCTCTCCCTAGCCCAGCCACATCTTGTGCTTTCTCCTTTTCAAACAGAGCAAGAGGTCAGAAATGCTGTGTACAGTGTAAACTATACAGTCCATGTTTTGCACAGCAAAGAATAGTTAACTCACATATTAATGGCAGGCTATAAGAGAATACTATCCCCTGGGATCCCAGGCCTTGTTATGGAGAAATTGCAAGAATGCTGCAAGAGACCAGGAGTGTGTTTCTGCATTTCCATCTTGCAACATTACCATTTTATTAATCCAGTCAATTAGACATCTCAGTATAAAAAGAAAATCTGTCTAAACTGAAGAGCCAGCACAGACAGGCATAGTTTCCTTTCCAGGATATTTCAGATATGGTAGGATATTCCCAAGAGACTGAAGCAGTTCATAGTTCTTAAAGACAATTATTTTCTATATTAGGCCAACATATTTTTTAAGTTCTACTTAATGAGATTCTTTCTTTGGTGGTGGTGGGTGGAGGGAAGAGTCAAAGGGGATTTTTTTTTCTTCCAGGATTTGAAGCCCACATGTTTAGACAGAAAGGCTATTGGGAAGATCGTCTATGATGTTCAGTTTCAATAGTCTCTGTAGAATTTTATTAATGTTATTTCAAGTTTACATGTCATAAAACTGGATAGGAGGAAGAGTAATATTGGGAAGAGGTAAAGAGGAAAAAAGGGAGAGAAAAATACAGAGACATAGACAAAGAAAAAAAGGAGGAAAAGAAGAAGAAAGGAGAGGAAAGGAGAAGAGAGAAGTGAAGAGAATAATTCTAATGCTTCTCTGCTTTCACAAATGTTTTTTATTCTATTGTGCATGTATGCGTGTGTTCGCGTGTGTGTATGCGTGTGTGTGTGTGTGTGTGTGTGTGTGTGTGTGTGTGTGTGTGTAGAAGCATGGACGAATTTGGGAACCCCCATAGATCCCTCCACCTCCTCCTTTACTCTGCCCCGGGATTCACAGGCTCTGTCCTACACAGGACCAGAAATGCAGGCCGCCCCTGCTTCTGCCCGGTGTCTATACGTGGGGTCTAGGATCCGAACTCAGGACCTTATACCTGCAAGGCAGAGGCTTAACCTCTGAGCCACCTCTCATATGTGAAGCACTTGGTCCCCAAGATGATGATGTTGTAACATTCTGATAGACCTTGTAAGATGTGGAGTCTCGTAGATGGAAATTAAGACGCTAGTGGTGTATGCTTGAATTGGATATGAGACCCCTTCCCTTTTCCTTTACTTATTCATTGCTGCAGGGTGATGAATTTCAGTCCAGCATGCATTCCACAAAAGAGCCAAAAGATGGGGAGGACCACGATATGCAAGATATTCCACACAAGTCAGGGCTGCAGCAGCCAGGATATAGCAACAATGTGATTGGACTTTGCCTGACCTGCACAATGATTGACATGTCAACAACCCTCAAAAGTCTAGCATGGATCACAGGGAAGAAGACTTCAGGCAGTAGGATCTTTAAAGACAATGCGTTAAATCATCGTAATAGAGTTCCCATACTAGCAGGCAGCCCAAGAAGGGGCCCCAATCTATGCCACTGAGTCCCAAACCCTCACTAGTATAGACGATTCAGAGAGAAATTCAGCGCCCACATGAACAGATGCTCTGGAGGATGGGAAGGAGAAAGCAGGAAGCACCAAGAGTGAAGGAGGGAAGGAAAACAGGTGAGAGAGAAGTGGTGGGGAGAGTGGGAAGGGGAGGAAGAGTGGAATGGGGGACAACAAGGGGGAAGGGAGGGAGAAGGTAGGGGGAGGGAGAAGGCGCACCTATTGAGCTTGTGTAACTAGTCAGAAATAAGTAATTAAAATTCTTAAAAAAAGAAAACAAATTATGAGAAGTGTTTGAGAGTCTACTAAGATGCTGACCTGAGACACTGAAGATTTGGCTGCTGAGGAGGTGGACAGAGAAGTTGGGCTTTTCATCACAGCCCCAACAGTGGGGCCTGACACCTTTCCCTCTGAGAATGGAAGAACCACAAGCTGTTTGTAGGGCATTATGACCTTTAATCAAGGAAGACTACTAACTACCAAAGGTCAAATGGGTTATCCTGATTGGGTGAGAGAATTGGAAGATGAGTGTTGCAAAACAATAAAAAGAAACATGTTAATATGTAAGACACTTGAGGGAGAAATGAACTACATTCCATAACTCCTTGAGTACATAACCAATTCTCACAATTCTTCTATAACGTAGCCCTCCTTCATGATATTTCATGATGCTATAAAAAGTTGATCATTATAACCTGGTTGGAAAGAGTTGACCCACTTGTTTGTGTTCATATTTTATGCTATGAATCTTCAGCATTGGTGGATGCTTTTTAGCTTTTTTTTGGTAGTTTCTGTTTGTTTATACAAATGAAGATAAAAAATCCAGGATTCTTGAAAGACGAAACTGAACACACATGTTTTCAAACTACTCCCTGCAAGATGTCGCTGAAAAATTCTCACACTAGACAAGGTGGTGAGGCTTTTTTTTTTTTTTTTTTTTTGATTCCAGGAGAATTGCTCCCTAAATTTCAGGTATTTGAAGGTCTGCTATTGTTTGGGTCCAGTTATTCAATGCTGAGCTGCATGAGGTTCATGTTTATGTGTGGTTTGTGTTTAACCTTCTCAGGTTTTAGATGAAAAGGGGACGTCTGAAATCACTGGTGTGTAAACAACTGAAATTTAGCCTTCAAGGAAAAGAACTGGGGCTCGAAGGGCTTGTCAGGCTGGGAAAGTCGTAAGAAGAATGTATGCATAATGGCATATAATATCATCTTTCCCTATGGACCCAAGAAATGGAAAATATATTACTTTTTCTCTGAGTAGCTCTTGGCAGCGTACCATAAATGCACTTCGTTAAAAAACATCTTGGTGTCTCAGCCCCACAGACTTGGAATATGTAATGCATATGTTGAGGGTCTAAGGAGGCCCTGATGTAGGTATGGTCCCTGGGAAACCCCACAAGAAAGACACAGAAGCAGGCTTTCCTGTGTCTTCACATGGGCCTTCAAGACCTGAAGAGTCTTTCAAATATCACCATTCTGGAATTGATCTTTATTCCTGTTTTCTTCTTTCCTGCCCTTATTCTTCTCCTACCTCAAATGATGGGAAGTATTTTGTGTTTAGGTTTACTTATTTCCTTAATCCACTGTTATATTTAAGTCAAGGCTCTGGGTTTGTGCCACAGTCAGAATGGTTCTAGCAGAGGTAGGGAGAAAATATTTCTGGGTAGGTTGTTTGTCTGAGTTCATGAGTTAAATGCACACGATCAAGTTCTTTTGCTTTGCAACTATCACAGACCAGGAAATAATCAAAGTGGAACGTATTCCATATCACCCTCAATCAGAGGAAAAGTTGAAGCTTGAAGGAAGCAGATTGTCTAATGCAACAGCAGAAATTCTGGTGCCTGATAGTATCTTCTGTCTTCTGTCTGCCCATTTCTAGCCTGAGAATTTTTAGGGGCAGCACTAATGTAGGCTGGGAGCTCTGTCTAGTACATTCCCTACAAGCAGAGCATCTATGATGGAAACAAGGAGCAATCTACAATACTATGGCTTCTTACGTTTTGTGCTGGAGAACTCCAAGGCTCACAACTGGCTTTCAGATTTCTCCAGTGGGAGAATGTTTTTGTAACTGACTTTCCTTGTTACTGCTTCTCTCCTGAGTGTATCCTTTGAAATCAACATTTATAAGAATTGCATTCATTTGTACCTTTCCAGAGAAACCCAAACATGAAAAAAGTATAAAGCCACAATTTTCAAGAACATAATTTATGCATGGCATCTTTCAACATCAATATTCAATCTTTCATCTTCCTCCTGGACCCTTCTGTCTCCATGTTTCAGGTGATCACACCTGCTGCTTCTACATGCTTCTCACTTCCTCATATTTTTCCTGTGGTCACATAATATTGATTTTTGTTTGTTTGTTTGTTGTTTGTTTTAAGAAGATATAGAAAAGATTCTAATGTAATTAAAGCAAATCTATCTCTGGCTGCAGACACTGAAAGTTTTTCATTGTCCTAAAAATTTGCATTTCAGAGCAATCTGTCTTATATCTATGTAAATCCTTATGCGGGCTTGGGCAGTGATTTAAATTCCATAGAATTGAAGACATCAAACATTCTTGAGAGGAGATAATTAAAGGAAGCAAGAAAGGGACTTCATGAAGAGGCTGGAAAAGACATAAAGGAAAACCCAGAGAGGCCAGAACTTGCAAAACTTGTTGGACAAAGAGATGGCAGCATATTTCCAACAGGAATTGGTCCTTTATATTTTGAAATAATTTTACATTTATTAAAGAGAAAATCTATATTCCCTCAACCAGTGACCCCTAATTATTAAGGTTTTATATTCTCCATGGTAGATTTATAAAGACTAGGATATTGATATATATCCAATTTGAAAGTTGTAAATGTAAAATAATCTAAAATTTTTTGTGTACTAATATGATTCTACAAGCTGATCATTTCATACTTGATCTCCTGTGATGGACTGTAGCCTAACTCAGGCTTATTAATTATATGGATCACATTTTCAGTTTACAATATGAAGTATTATATGAATTTACTTTCGGTTTATATATATATACATATGATATATGTATATACTTATGATATATATGAAAAATAAACTAGCACAATATAGACTCAGTTCTTATCCCTAAGATATCCTTTTCTTTAACTGAGAAATTTTCATGTACAAACAAAATGGATTTTTGTCATTTTCCCAAGCCCCTTCCTACCACTTCCTTCCTCTCCCACCTTCCCCACTTCCCTCTTCAGTCCATCCATGTCCCTCCCACCCTTCTTTCCCGCTGCCTGTATGGATCACTGGGGGTCTGTGTTGCTAAGGGAGTTAGGTGTTTTTATAGTACATGTGGTCAAAGTCATGAGAGGCAGTTTCTTTTCAGAGATAGTCTCAAAGTACATTTGCTTCTGCAATACTCACTAGTCCTTGGGGGAATGATGATATGTCAACCGTACCTGTGTAGATCTGGTGGTAGAAACTGTCATTACAGTGAACTCCTGGGTACAGCAACTCTGTCATGACTGGAGTGTGGGGGTCAGAAGTAGACCACCTTACCTCTAGACTCTTACAATCTTACTGTGCACTCTTCTGCAAGGTTCCTTGAGCTTTGATGTGAGAAAAGATTTTGATGACCTAATTAGGGCAGAGCATTCCAGGGTCCTGATATTCTGCACACTAGCTGGTTGTGCCTCAGTAGTCTTCCATTATAATAGGGTGCATCTTAGTTGCGCTCCGAGAATTTTTCTTATCTAAGCATTAAATAAGAAATATTTAGATGGTTGCTGAACTCTGAGAGCTCTTCTTATCTAAATATTAAATAAGAAATGTTTAGATGGTGGTTTACCATCTATTTGTTTTAGCTAATATTAAGAGATCTGTTCCTGTCTAGTGTCTGTTTTTTCCCTTTTAATGTTATTTGGATATATTTACAATATCAGGCATGTTTTCCTGAACAATAGAAGGCAGTTGATCCCTAGGTTATCTTTACTGCATTTGTGCCAATACTCTAAAATCTAAGATGATCCCAAATCTAAAACATTTCCAGTCCTAAGCACTTTGAGTAGGAGATAATCCGTATGGCACAATCTGTTTAACTGAGCTATAGATTTTCTTTAGACATTACCAGTTTTTTTCACATAATGCTTTTTTTTATGTTCCATAATCTGTACGAGATGCCACCTTTAATGTCCTTTAAGTGTTGACAATTAGATTTTCCTGAAGAAGTAGTCTTTAAATTTGCAAATTGAAGAAGTAATAAATATTTTGAAATTATAAAAGTTACTTTATAGATGAGAAAGCAGGTATTGTAAAGAAGAAATGGATATTTGAGAGTTACATTTGACAGAACCTGAAGTGGTGCCATAATTAGGTCTTCTTCCTTTCCACTTTATCCCACTTTTTTGTATGTGTTCACTTTCTCCCCCGATCAAGAGAACTATTTTGCTTGGTCATACACACACACACACACACACACACACACACACACACACACACACACACACGATGTAGCCTAAGATTGTTCATGTCCATCCTTTAGTAGACCTGGGAAAAATAAATCCTGGGGGGAAAGATGGGTGAAAGGACCTTTGCTTTTCACTGCAAAGGAAGGACTGTATCCTCTCAGACTATTCCAGGCTTCAGGCCAGAAGAGCCTCAATCATAAAGAGTTTTCTTTCACCACTAGTCACGTATCTCTTCTCCCCTCCCCCTCAGTCCTTGTGATTTTATTAATTTTGGCCAGTTTTCCTCCTCATAGTGGATGCAAAGCAAGAAATTGCTGCTCCCCACCTGGAAGACTAGACCCCAGACCGTAACGATGTCCTAGGGGAGAGTGGCAAATTTCCAAGACGACCATCAGCAGCCAAAACATTATAATACATGTGGCTTGGTACCCTGGGAGGATATAAATCATGCTTCACACCTGGTCCTGTCTGTTTATTAGGAGTTATTTGCAAAGCACTCCAGCTTACCCCCGCATTTTGTAGTTAATAGCGCCTTCCTTCCTGGAACAAATTTCCCCTAAAACTGAGATTATAGAGCGTCACCACAAGCTTTATTTATGATTGTAGCTCACAGACAAAACTGATCCAAGGAACTAATGCTGAAAAGGCTATTAGCACAATGCTAAATGAAGTAGAGACCCCATCTCCACCCTCAAGAATACTTGTCAGGAACTACAGGGGGTCTTGAAAAAGGAAAACAGGCAATATCTCAGCTTGAGATGCAGATGACCTCACTCTTTCTGCCTGGGGCTACTTCCCATTTTTCCATTGGGTTTCCCAGCCTGTGATAGGCCTGTTACTAGCCGTTAATGGGGCAGGAACAGCAGAGGGGGTATTTCAAAGAGATTTAAGAATGTGTGTGAGAGGTTTGTGTGCGCCAGAGAACACTGATGGTAGAAGCTTGCCCTATGTTCATAATTAGACCTTCAAATGAGTATGGATACAGTGGGATGCTTCATTGAGAAAAGAGGAAAACACTCGCCAACTGCAGAGTGAGACATAGAACCAGGGCCTTGTGTTATGGAAGTATCTGCGCCCTTCTAGGAATTGTGCTGCTATAACTATTTGAGAAGACAAATCCATTTCAAATGCAGTCCATGGACAACAAAAATTGAGCACTTACCAGAAAGTGACAGGGAAGTATGGAGAAGGATAAGGCATGTATAATAATAACAGTATGGTGCATCCTGCTTAGTGAAAATGCATACACACATGGGACAGAAACACATGGGACAGAAAGAGAATGTGTTTTCCTCAGTTGTACCAACACTCAGCAAGATGGAAGTCTTGTAAATCAGTGCACATCATCTGTATCACTAAAATATCCATTCTCTACTGTGCAAGTTGGAACATCTCAAGGGAAATAATGTCTCCTTGAGCCATTTCTCTCTCTTTACAAAAGCCTGTTATTGTAAACTCCCATAGCATTCTCTCTTTTGTCAACCATGCCATAGGAATACTTCTACTTGCTTTATTTACATGCTTAACTGATGCCAAATTCCTTCATTACATGTTAAATGTCATGAATCCATGAATTAAATTTTATTTGTTTGTCGTTGTGTGTCTAACTCAGCAAAATATTTGATTTGTCATAGGCAACAATAAGATTGGGTAGAACAGATGTTCAGTGGGGTGGTAAAAAGGATATAACATTTCAAGACAGAAGGTTTATCTTTAATAGTAGTGGGACAGTCTCCAGTAGTTCAGTTGCTATCTCAATGGTTAATTTTCTCTTCTGTAAAAACATGGTTGTCCAAAAAAAAAAAATCAACAAACCATAATTCAGAATATCAGAGACTCTCTATCAACCACCTGGAACTGGGCCAGCCTAATCTCTCCCCATCCTGAAGCTCAGGGAAATTTGCGGAAGAGGGGGTAGTAAGACTGTAAGAGCACAAGGATGGGAAGAGTAATGATATGCAAGATACTCCACACAAGTTAGGGCCAAAGCAATCATAATAGGACTTTGCATGACCTGTGCTATGTCCATTGACCCCCAAAGTCTAGCATGGACTAAAGGCACTAGGATCTTTGGAGGCTAGGGACTGACAGTCACAGCAGTGTTCCTAAACTTAAGGGGAACACAGGAAAGGGTTCTGGGAAATGCCACTGAGTCCTTGCACCTCATCGGAGAGGAGGACCCAGAGGAGAGTTTGGCATGCACATTAAAGGATGCTCTGGGGATTAGAGGGGGAGGCACTGAGAGATGGGGAGAGAGGGGGGAAGTGAGGGGAGAACAGGGGGGTTGGGGAGAGGTGGAGAGAGAGAGAGGGGAGCGGTGTACCTGTTAAGTTTGTATGAGCGGAAATAATAATGATAATAATAATAATATAATAATAATAATAATAAATGATTGTCATAGCAGGGCAGGTGCTGGGCCAGATGGTGGAGTTAGGACTTCACTGTTACAGAATCTCCTCTTGATCTCAAGAACTTTAGTCTTGCTAATTACTTTGTTTTGCTGTATGGATCAAAGAAGAAAAGTCACTCATTAGCTCAACAAATTTTGATGAGTACCTAATATGCTTTTAGTACCCTTCTAAGTGTAGGGGCTATAATAGAGACCACAATCTAAATACAGTCATCATAAAGCTTACATATTAATAGGTATGGGAGGTGGCAGGAGCTAGATTATTTAGATAGCTTGATGATAAATGATAGGTAGATAGGCAATAGATAAATCAGAAAATGCAGGATAGAAAAACAATATGGCTGCAATTAGTTACAACCCCTCCTTTCAAGAGAATAGAACACTTTCAAAACTCTGGTGACTTGATTGATAGAATGTAGTGAGCCATTGGAATCTGGGAAATTAAAAATATCCTCTCAAGGAGGCTTGCCATTTTACTGTATTAGGAAAGTACCCTGAGTAGCTGTTCTAACCACCTGGAGGATGAGAGATGTAGAAGGACTGACAGGATACAGCTGACCTCTGGCATTAAATGTCAGACAGAAATGAAGTCGTCTTTTAAATCTTCACTAACCACATATCTGACAGAGCTCTACTGTCCAGAGTGCACAAAGAACTTAAAAAACTAAACTCCAAGGAAAACAATGGCCCAATTAAAAAATGGGCCCTGGAACTTAAAAGAAACTTTACCAGGGATGAAATTAAAATGTCTAATAAATATCTTAAAAAATGCTCCACTTCCTTAGCCATCAGGGAAATGCAAATCAAAACTTCCCTGAGATATCATCTCACCCCAGGTCAAGATGGCAAAAATCCAAAATACAAACAATGACAAATGCTGGAGAGGATGTGGAGAGAGGGGAACTCTCCTACATTGCTGGTGGGAATGCAGGCTCATACAGCCACTCTGGCAAGCCGTCTGGAGATTCTTAAAGAAATTAAAGATTGAAATGCCATATGACCCTGCTATCCCACTTTTGGGAATAACCCCCATGCAGCAGAGGTTCACCTTGATAGCACAAGCTCGACCATGTTCATAGCAGCACTGTTTACAATAGCAAAGTCATGGAATCAACCTAAATGTCCAACAGTTGACGAGTGGATAAGGAAACAGTGGTACATCTATACAATGGAGTACTACTCAGCCATCAAAAATGATGAATTACTGGAATTTGCCAGGAAATGGATGTCATTAGAAACAATTATATTAAGTGAAGTATCCCAAACCCAGAAAATTAAGCGTCGTATGTACTCCCTAATAGGTGGCTCCTAGTACCAAACTCACCCAGCCCACATTGAGACACTCAAAAGTATACCTATGTAACGCAGTAATTGCAAGGATTATGAACAAGAGAGATGGGGTAGGAGGGCCACACCAGAAACAAGGAGAGAGGGGACCATGTTACAGCAGAGAAAATAGGCCTCCATCAAGGTCTGCAAGGGGTGACATACAGTGCCCAGCAGGATGGAGTGAAGGGCATTGCAGGAGCAGCAAAACTGCAAAAGAAAATCAACAAACCACAATCCAGAACTTCAGAGACTCTATATCAATCACATAGAACTAGGCCAGCCTAATATCTCCCCATCCTGGAGCTCAGGGACATTTGCAGAAGAGGAGGCGGTAAGATTGTAAGAGCAAAAGGATGGGAGGAACAATGATTTGCAAGATTCTCAACAATAGTTGGGGCCAAAGCAATCATAATGAGACTTTGCATGCCCTGCGCAATGTCCAGCGCACTGTTGCCCTCATAAAGTCTAGCATCTGTTAAGGGCACCGAGATCCCTGGAAGCAAAGGATTGACAGCCATAGTAGTGCTCCTATGCTTAAGGGGAACAAGAGAAAGGGTTTATGGAAATGCCACTGGGTCCTTATATGTCATCGGAGAGGAGGACCTAGTGGAGAATCAGGCGTACACAATAAAGGACTCTCTGGGAATTGGGGGGGAGGCACTGGGGGATGGGGAGAGAGAGGAGGGGAAGGAGGGGATTCGGGAGAGGAGGGGGGAGGGAGGGAACTGGTAAAAAAATTTTTAAATGTATAATTACATTTTTAATAAAAAAAAGAAAAAGAAAAAAAAGAAATGAAGTCATCATTTGATCAATTTCATCAGCCAATGAAGTGTAACTTCTTGAATGAAACCTAAGTGAGCCAACCAAAGAGTCAGACCCTATGAGGAATTGACAAGAAAAACAAAAAAAATCATGGTCATCTCAAGTCATTGAACGTTTGAGCAGCTTATTGTGTAGTCATGTCTTAAAGTATGTGATATAATGTCCTAGAGAAAAATAAACAGGGCAAGGAATAAAAGCAGACCCAAGGGGTAGCAGAAAGTTGCTTTTTTATGCAGAAGATCAAAAAATTCTTATAAAAAAGACCTTTCTGATGAGAGCAAAGGAAATTCTCAGACCCTGAGGCAGGAAGCTCTTGTCATAGTTAGTCTGAGTTGTTTCCCACTGGCTCATGTGTTTGCATCCTTAGCTGCTTTGATGTTTGGGAAGGTTGTAGCACCTTTCGGAGATGGGAGCTCTGTTGGAGAAGGAGGGCTTACTAGGAGCAGTTCATGAGGTTTGACGGTCTAATTCCACCTCTTCATTTTTGCTCTTGCTTGTTCTGTCTCCATAATGCCTGTGGAGACCTGAACCAGCCTCCTGCTTCTGCTTCCACGCGATGCCTTCTGCTACGAATTCCCACCATAATATCCTCTCTGGAAACATAACCCAAAGAAATCTCCCTTTCTCCTTTAAGTTGACCAAGCCTGAGTATTGTCTCATAGAAGCAGAAAGAAAGGTAAATGCAGCGTTTATGCAGATGAACTGAAATGAAGTAAGTGAGGGTGACCATATCATGAACCAAGTTCAGAGAGTGATGGTTTTGGTGCATAGGACAGTATAAGGTCTCATTCTTATTTTTGCCAATATACTGAGAAATCATTAGAGGATTTCACTGAGTGTCTACCTGAGCAATCAGCAAGAAATTCATGGTTCACATAATCATGGTATATGTTTTCTTCTCAATATCTGGAAGGGCCAGGAGACTAAAACTATGTCCATTGTGGGAGGTGCACTAGTCATGTGACTCTGTTGTGAGGAAGTACCTGCCAGTAACTTCAGGGATGATGGTTTGTTTCCACCCATGCTTCAGGCATTTTCATTATGGCAGGGAAAGTATGGGCTGTGGGGATGACTCAACTCAGCTTTAGGCAGCAGGAACATGTGAGGAAGCTTTTCACAGGATGAGAAGCTAATCAGAAAGTTAGTCTGGAATTGGAGGTTGTCATAACCTTTTAGAAGCTGTTGCCACATCTCAAAGTTTTCACCATCTCCCAGAACAGCTCTACCACCTGGGAAAGCATGAGCCCTTGGAACATTGCAAAGAGACCAAAGAAGTGCATGATGTTTTCAGGCAAGGAGTAGAGGAATTCATCTTTCCTGAACTTATCAAAATTTTCTCAACAAGTAGACTTGGAAGTCACAGGACAATGAGTGATAAGAAGATTTTGGTGACTCATAAAGAGTAGGAGGAGCCACATTTAGTCAAACACATTCTGAGGAAACTGTGCAAAGCACAGGACTTTAGTTAGGATGCAAAAGATAATGTGGCAAAATAAGGAAGCCAGTTAGAGCAGGAAGTCATGAGCTTACATAGGTAAAAAAGATCTATAGATACTAATCACAATATGAATGATGAAATTTCAATCTTAAACCTTAGTTGTTTTGAGATATAACAATGGGAAGAGATTCAACTGGAGATCTAGAAATTAATAAGAAAACATCGATCTTTTCCATGGATAGGAAAAGAGGATAAATGTTAGAATGAAGGGTATTTTAAAGTTATGGCTATTTCGATATAGCATGCATAAAAGGCTTAAATGCTTAAGAATTTATCATATATGCTTTATTGAAAATGGAAACTTGGTACCTGATGTCAGGAAAATATCTATTTGTAGCCCTGCAGATTTTTATGCCTACCCATAAAATCAGTAATTTTTACCTTTTTCAAAAAGTTTTATTTACTTTGAACAACTTAAATAATTTTTATTGTTGGATCACAGAAGCCACTCTTGTCAAGTAGCACCATCAAAAGTCAGAACATAAGAGAGCAATACCTGAGCAGGTAAATCTGACTTTACGAGTCTTTTGCTTGCTTGAGGATTTTATGTATATGCAAGTCTAATTTTTGCTAGCATTTAATTTTAATTTCTTTATTGTCTTTTAATTAAATACAACCACTCTTTCCAATACATTTAAAAAAATTTTAGTCAGTTTATTTTTCCCTGTGTTTGTATGTGTGTGCGTGTGTATGTGTGTGTGTGTGTGTGTGTGTGTGTGTGTGTGTGTGTGTGTGTGTACAAGAAGGGAGTTGAGTGTGTGTGCTTATGAAGACCCAAGGGTGACATCAGGGATCATCCTGTATTATTCTACCACCTTATGGTTTTTCTCTGGGGTTTCCCAGGCTCTGACTTCTAGGATTGGAATTGCAGGCAACAGTTATAGCTGTCTGGCATTTTTACCTGGGATCTGGAGATCCGAATTCAGGTCCTTTTTCATGTGAACCAGGGCTTTAACCTCTAAGCCTTTTTCTAGCCCTAATCTAATTTTTTATATGTTTAATGCAAAATGGCATCTGTATCATTACATGCAGGTTTATTTCAAAATTTCATCCTAAGTTTGATAATGGAAAGTAAAGTCATACATAGCTATGGTATATGACATGATTTTTTTTGTTTTGTTTTGTTTTTTATACATTTTTTATTATTTCTGCTCATACAAACTTAATAGGTAGACCAGTTCCCTCCCTCCCTCCTCCTCCCCCCGAACCCCCTGCTCCCCCTCCCCTCACCTCTTCCTCTCCATCCCCCAGTGCCTCCCTCCCAATTCCCAGAGAGTCCTTTATTGTGTATGCCATATGGCATGATTTTTAATGTATGTATGTATTGAAGAATGACTAAGTCAACATACTCAACATAACCTTTAGGGGGATGAAAATACTTAAAACATATTCTCTGTAATTTTTAAATGCATAACATTATTATTATTATAAATTAGAGCCAACATAATGTGTGATACATGTCTTCAACTTTTTCCTTCTAGTTGAAATGTTGTATTTGTGATACACTGTTCCCCACCCATTAAATCTTTAGCTTCTGGTAACCTCTCTTTTACTGTGTATTTTTCTGACTCTGATTTTTTTTTCCCACTACACATGTAATTAAGATGATTCAATGTTTGTCTTTTTGTGTCTGGCTTATTTCACTTAACATATTGCCTTTCTGATTCATTCATTTGGTAAAAAATGGCAACATTTCCTTCCTTATAAGGTTAAATAGTATGCTGTCCTGTATGTTTTCTTTATTCATTCATCCATTGACACACAGGTTGCTTCATATTTGGTTATCAGTAGTAAAGTGCCAATGGATGTGTATACACAATTTGTCCCTGGGACCTTCAGTGGTGGGATTGCTGGATCATGTATTTGAAGAAATCTGGTTTCCATAAAGGCAAAATTAGTTTATATCTTCACCAAAAAGAATGCAAGGATTCTCATTTCTTCATATGCTTATCAGGGTTCGCTATTTCTTGCCTCTGTAATGTCTGTGGAAACAAGTTCCTAAAAAGAAGTTACACTGACTAGGCTGATCCAATTGATTAGAATTTTAATGGCTGTGGAGAGGATTGGAATGTTATAAATTCAAAGCCCAATTAATATCCACTCCTTGTCCTTCTTTTATGTCTATCTTAACAGTCTGTGACTATCAGGATAAACCTTTTGAGATGTTTTATCTTAACAGATCACTAACCATCACCAACCGAAAGGCTTAAAATGTCATTAGATAGCATCTACAGCCTGTAAGAGAGACTTTCCCCACTGTGCTGCTACTTACCTACCAAATGCTTCCACCAATGTATTTGAAAAGTGTCTTGATTTTTTACTTCCTTTGATTCTGAGATTATAAAACCCCAAGAAACTTATCACAGTGGAACATAGAATTCGAGGCAACCTAAATCTGTGTTCCTGGACTATGGTCACTTTTGCAGTTTGCCTCCATGGTTGCTGATAAATGACCATCAAATGGCTTAAAGGAACAAGGGGTTTATTTCCTTGCAACAGTCCAGTTACAGTTCTCAGTCCAGCTTGATGGGACAGCATGCACCAAATACCAGGACTGAGGGAACTGACCACACACACCATCACCACATAATGCCTGAGCAATGGACAATCTTTACTTGCCAGACCAACATGTCTGGCCAAGTGTACAGAAGGATGCTGACTTCCTTAACCAACTCTCAGTATTTTATTCATCTGTTCAGGACCTAGTTCCATCCACCATGGGCTGGGCGTTCCCATCAGCTAGACACTCTCGTGCAGGTTCACTCTGGGCTTAACTCAGATACTAATTCTCCACAAGTGTACCCAGAACTCAAACTCACAACAGTCAAGTTGACACCTGTGCCCAATTATGACAGTCACTCATATTTGGTTCCAGAACAAACTGTCTCTTTGGGGTAAGAGTTGTGATTTTTCCATTTACATATATCATGAACTTTTTTGATATAGGGACATTTTATAAGAACTTTAGATCTTCCAGGTTTTTAAATGTGCCATTATAGAGTCAGTGTTTTACTTAGAAACATCCCTATCTCAAAATATCATAGTCAGGTTCAGCTTAAAGGGACAAAGGTAGATTCTTGAGTACCTTACTAACAATTAGGGGCATTTTATATGCTGTTTGAAGATGTTTCTCCTTTTATAGTGGAAGCTCTGGACATGAAACCATCCTAAGGATCACAGGCTGTTGTTCAGAAGAGTCTAATTCAAAAGATTTATTATTATTGATGCTCTTGCTTGTTTACTTACTTAATAGCCATATCTGGAGAAATTTCCTAATCTGACTTTTTCTTTAAAGCTATAGAAAGAAATACGCACAAACAAATTCAGTTTCAAAAAGAAAACTATATTTTAGTAGACACAGAATGATTTATAGAGTGTAGAAATAACAAATGACTTGAAAATCCAGGTGAGTGAATCACAAATTTTGCCAAATATGATCACATATCATTATCTTTCAAAATTCAATTTCAGGAGCTGTAACTAAAATTATTCATTTTTGCTTGAAATAGCCTAGTAGTCATCTTAGTTAGAGATTGTAGGGCAAAAGTTTCAATCTAAGAGACCAACGATGGGAATTTGTTCAGGAGCTTTTCACAGAACACAAGGCAAAAAATATAACTGGATCTCTTTAGCCATAAAAAGTAGGAATTAAAAAGTTAGGGCCACAGTTATTACCTACTTTGGACATTAGCCTCAAGGTGCTTTATTTATTCTCGTGTGTGTGTGTGTGTGTGTGTGTGTGTGTGTGTGTGTGTTGGTGGGTGTTGTTTCCACAACCCCTGACTTGCCAGTAGCATATAAAGTCTCTGGTGCTCTGATTCTAGACACTGACTAGCCCACTTTGGCAAGTGTTATGTCAGGAAAAGATTCAACCTAGCTATAACTTCAAAACTTCAGGGCAGATCCCTTGGGAACACAAATAGAAAAAATGTTCCTGAAGAAGGAGGATGAGAATAGCAAGACAGTTGACATCCTTTGCAGTGCACAGAGATTTCAATGCTTACAAAGAATGTGCATGCTGTGATGTTCTCAGTTAGATTTCATTTCTAAGTAAAAACAAATTAAGAAGTGGCCCAGGGTATGTTTCTTGAGTCATTGTGGTCCTGTTCTTCTGGGAGCTGGTAAAATGTGGTTGGAACATTTTAGAGTTTAAGACTTTTTTTCTGTGCTTAACTTTAATTATAGATGAATTTTATCATCTGCTTATAAGTAATACAAGAAAGAACAGAAGGGAAAGAGAGGGGAGGAAAGGGGAAAGGAGGGAGCAAAAGACCACTGTGGTTCTGTCTGGATACTGTAATTTGGTCTTATCTGGATACTAAGAACAGATTCTCAGTTGTGAGGTAGTTTCTCCGTGTGCATAATTGCCTTCTGGGAATGTGATCTTTCATTTATGAGGTTTTGACTTTTATCTGACTTCGATACACATCTTAGCCTCAGACTTATAGCTAAGCCATATGAGATAAGAAAGATTCAGAGCCAGATTTCCCAAACAAATCCCTTGTCTTTTCTGTCACGAAGTTAGAGTGTTCAGAGAGTTGCTGGCAACTCTGATTATTACACATTTTCATTTTAGCTGGATGACTAATGCATTTTGATTAATATTTTCACCTTTTATTTTTAAAAGCAAATAAATGAATAAATAAAGTCATGTAACTGAAGAAAATTTGGCTCATATTCACGTCTTTAATTTGTCCTGAGGTGAAGTGGGGCTTCTAATGACTAACTTTAACTAACGTGATTTTAGATTTCTTGTCCTTTTCACACTAAAAGATGGTGTGGGTTTTTTTGAGACAATAATCTGAAGCTACTCCAATTTGCACATCTGTGTGTGCAACCTTTGAGTGGCTTCTTTGTTTGGCAAGACACAAAGTCTTATCTGTAAAGGTCAATGTGAAATTTAACAAGCTATATAAATATATGAAATACCCATTGGGAAACCCAAAAGTATAAGTCTATCCCTGGAAATATAGGCAAGCAGATGGAATCATGTAAACATCTAAGAATGAGTAAGGGAGATGTCATTTCTAGCCTGGTGACAATACTTAACCTACACCAAGTTTTTTTGAAAATAATCTATCTCAAATTCTTAATGGACATTTTAATTTTTTTCATCCCAGTGTACAGTACTTTGTGAGTTAATTTGTTTCACAAAAATTTTAGTCAAAGTTTAATAAGCCAAGTAAATGAAGACCTTAACAAACTCAGATCATGTGCATCTCAATTGGAATGAGGCAATATATATTAGTTTCATAACTCATTGCAGCAACAATGCTCAGGCAACTTAGGGGAGAAAGAAGTCTTGTTTGGCACAAAGTTCCAGGTTATAGTTCATTGGAGCAGAGAAGTCACAGCATAATGAGGCAAGAGAACTAGTCACATGGCATCCATAGTAATAACAGGGGGAATGGTCATTTGCTCAGCTAGTTCTCTATCTTTATTCACCTGTTTAGGAAATGGTCCTGCCTACTATGGCATGGATCTGTTCACATCAATTATGCAATAAATACAATTCCTTACAGGCTTGCCCATAGATTAGTCTTAATCTCTAAAATACTTCTGAAGTGTCCAGCAGTCCTTTCTCTTAAGTATCAGGTTGACAATTAATACACAATCCATTTTTTAATTCTACTTTAAAAGAATCAGTGATTGCTGATGAATATAGTGTTAAACAATTTTAGAGATTAAATTAGCTCATTAAGCGTTTGCTTACTGATCAAGCAGTTCCAGGGATGAGCTGTCACATCCTAATAAGAGCAAGCTTTATGTTTATAGTAGAGACACAATTACAAGAACAGAAACTCCCTATCCTTCACAACAGAAAGCTGTTTCTGTCAATGACGCTAAAGACCAACACAAGATCCAATATATTCCTGTCCTTTTCTACGATATAAAAAATCATAAAGTTAAGGAGTTTCACCTAAATGTCATTTTATTTGTCTTGATAATTTCCCATGTGTTACAATCATCTTTATCACAGTAAAATATACCTAATTAATCAGTTGTGCAGAATTGAAGGGATCAAAATTGGTTTCTGCCAATCGCTGTATTTCCACCAGAATGAATCTTGAGAAGACTATACATCCTTCTCCCCTAATGCTTATAATTTATCTGCTCTAAACATTTGTATCAGGAGTTATAATAACAGCAAATGAGAAGTCACTATACTTAAGAAAAGACTATCCAGATTAAAGGCTAGACTTTTATTAATTCTTTATATGCCATGCTAGTTTGTGTGTCAGGGGATTGCAATTATCTGTTAACACAAACTAGGTACTCAAAAGCATAGACACCGGACAGGTCTGGATAGAATTCACCATTCTACTACCTTAGTATAAGTGCATGGGCACAGGCATTCAACATTGTACTGAGCTAGAAGGGTGGATATTTGAGAAGGCGTTAAAGGTTGTGAGAAAAAAAGTATGACATGTGTTGTGGGGTGTGTGTGCGCACGCGTGTGTGTGTGTGTGTGTGTGTGTGTGTGCGTGTGTGTGTATGCATGTGAGCGCAAGTGCACATGTGTGAGAGAGAAAGAGAGAAAGAAATGGTAAAATGGAATGACAACTTATTTCTGCAAAACATTAGAAGTATTTGTAATTACACGAGTCAAGCAGTTTGAGTGGAATACTAGTCTGCACATATTGCTCACTTCAGTTTTTAACAACTGTGAAGTAATACCTTCACTGACTTCACAAGTTACATCCCAGACTTGTCCATTTGTTTGCAGGGTAAAATCTGTCAAACTACCATCACTCTAACTCCACTGAAATGCCCTTTCCTTGAAATATCTTTGCATTTATGCTTAATTTTTAGATTATAAATGTCCTTTTATCAGTAGTAACAATATTATGTGCTAATGTTTCTGCAATAAAGCATTCTAGAGTTAATGAAAGTGGGAAAAATAAAAAAGAAAGAAAGCATATAGACAAACATAGCATCATCCTTTGCCTTGCAGAATCCTAATTACATGTACTGTGATTGGTAAGAAGAGAGAGAAATCTTGGGTTTAGCCTGAGAAGTGAAAATGCAAGAGATAGTTCATAGGAAACATCCATTATTAAGTAATGTCCTGAAATATATGTTTCAAGGAAGCAGCTCTAGGTTTTCTTCTACTGCAGCCACTTACAGCTTTGCCTTGGTAATGGGTCTGAACTAGAAGTCACATATTCTGATCCATTGTCTTGCCTACCCTAGGAACCTGCTCTTTCCACCTGACCAACATTGAGATTTGTTGCTTGGCTCAGTGATAGAACACTGCTTCTTCCCCTTCATAGCTGCATTCCACTCTCTTCTCACTTCACTCTGGATGTGATTTTCATGCTGATCATTGCACCATAGAGAAAGAACGATTCTGCCAAGTTTCTCCCTCATCACCTGGATTCCTAGCCTCACAGATAGCACTTTAGAAGTTCCCCCTCAAATTCGCTGACATTATTGATCAATGCTGTCTGATTAAATGGCTCTTTTAGACAGTGGCACAGTTGGGTATTGAAACTATGTTCGTCTCTGATAGGTCTAATCCATGGATGATGCCTCCTGAAACCTACTGGCTGCCTGGCTGGTTTGCATAAAAGTGATGAATAACAAAGATATTTTAAATACAACAATGCTTTCAGATGTCAGTTCTGCTCCCTTTAGAGAATTCTCCACACTCCTTCATTTCTGACTAAGGCATTCTAATGATAGTTTACAGATGGGGAGAGAATGAAAGAAGAGAAAGACAGAGGCAACTGACATTTTGTTTTTTGCAAATATTTATAGGCAGCTTTTTTAATATTAGGTAGTATCAGCAGAGAAAGAACAGAGATTAAAAAAGGGAAAAATGGTTTAAGGAAGACATTTAACCACAGCTACCGGAATCCCCATCCCCGTCTATTATAGGTGACTCAGTGGCCAGTTCCTTGGGAAAGAGAACTTATTAAGGATGTATTAATCTATTTTCTTTTACTGAAACAAAATCCCTGTGGTCAAGAAGCTTACAAAGAAGTGTATTTGACTCATAACTCTGAAGATTGAACATCTTAACAGCACAACAGTGGCCTTCATGAGGACCCCAGGACTACATCATGATTGTGTCTGGACAGATGAAGAGGAGGTGGGAGGGCATATACATATTATATATATATATATATATATATATATAATAATTTATATCCAGCAGTGTGAGTTGTTTCACATGGACCAAAGCTGAAATGGTAGTTTTTAGGCTTTTCCCTGAAATGCAAATTTAAAAGAAGAAAATTTATTGCAAAGACATTTAAATTTTGCAGTCTTCTTCTTTACTTTAAACTGAAGCTGCTATAAATATGTATACAATTTATAAGATGTGAGTCTTGCAGTCCAAAGCAAAAAAAAATTTAAATGATACCTATCATGAGAGATTGTGGCTACTTGGATGCTAGCATGATTCAATTTACATCTGCTAACTTTATATTTAGCTAATACATTTTTAGGATTAACACATTAATACTTGAATTAAAACTTTATTTTTTACCAGCTCATACTCCAAATTTACAGATGCTAGAGCATTTATTACTGGTTATGTTAGACTAGAAGTGAAGGTATTACAATGTCAGAAGGAGTTGGCCAGATCGCTAGCAGTTAAAGATTTCATAGCCACAGGAATTCTCAGTTATAAACAGAGAACAGTTGTCATTTTACTTAGCTAAAGTATTGTGTAAGTGGGTCACTGTAGACTTGGAGTATAAACAGATCTCTAATAGTTAAAGAAAGACCTTCCCAGTGCTTCATCCAAGGGCTTGTTTCCCAGCTTGTCTTTTGCCCACACCCATAAAGAGAAAAAACTTTCTAGATTTTATGACTTACAAATCTCACGTAATGTAGGCTGTCATTAAAGCCATCCATTTGAATAATAGTATCAAGTTATTTTCAGTTAACTCCTTCCAGGACAGGGTGATGCTCACAGGAATATCAGTTTACCATCAGACAAGCTCATCTGCCTACATTTACATAATTTTGCCAAAGTCACTTCATTCATAAGAAAGAACATCTTGCAATCTGCCTTCTTTTTAAAAAACAATCACGGTGGACACTCCCTTTATTATCACACTACCAGTGTCCGGAATTTCAGGGTAATGGGAGGAGTAATGGCTCTAAGCAGAAGTGGACTATTTCTTTATGAGAAAATAATTGGCATCTTTGTCTTCACTATTTCTCTTTGCTTTTCTTTTTATTCAGAGCAATGGTGGGAAAGTTACAGTTTCTTTTCTATTTTTTTGGAATGGAGTTTATACATGATGAATCAGCCTATTACTAAGTTTCATAGAAGTTTTGGATGGAATGCAGGGAAATTCTGATAGGATATGATTTTCTAACTTACCAGTAGTGTTACTTTACTTTTCTGGCAAATCCAACCTCATTTATGTAGAGACCTGCCAAATGCTACTATTTTATGGGACCTGAGATAGTTACATCAATACCTCAATGGCTCTAACACGCCTGCACCTGTTCTACTGCATTTTATTTCCTCCAGTTGTGTTCAGGCTACTAACAGAGATAACATGTTTCTGGAGAGTCATTCTACAGAGAGCCAAAAGCACAGTCCTTTGAATATCTTCACTCTGTTTTTCAATAATGGGAAATGAGTATTGCTGGATGCAGTACAGAACTTTTATGATTGATAACACCTCGAGTTCCTGGGTTTATCACACCTTATTGGGATGGTTTCTTTATGGAAAATATTTTGCCGAGGTAAGAATATGGAAAAAAGCAGGAAAAAAAATAAACCCATCAAATATACCGTCAGTAAAAAGATGGCAACAGATGTTTCTCATCCCAAGATAACTCTGGGGAAGCTTGCTGGAGGGTTTTCCATGATTCCCAGATGCTGCGTGCTGTGTCTGGGTTCCCAGGGTTCTTTCAAATGAAGATGCACTGGGGTTAGCAAAAAAGAATTCCCTAGCCAAGAGACTCAGGGTACATACAGGGATAATCATGGAAAATGGATTTACATCTGGGGTTCTGAGACATCCCTGGGATGTTCTGTGTTTACATGCAGGTCCCTCTTCCTACATTTCCATTGCATACAATAAAGAAGCCAGAAAAGTTCCTTCAGATGATCTTGATTTTCAGCCTTTTTTTTTTTTTCACGGATAAGTGAATTTATTTGTTAGTACATGAATGGATTGTCATATAGATGGCTTTGGTAGCTGGGTTGGGGTATCAGGGGAGATAGAATGTAAGCTGTAGCCAGGGCCTGCCCGTGGCAGCAGGGGGCCAGAGGGAGGAGGCCTCGTCACCTCCAGCAGCTGGGAGCTATTTTAATGGCCTGGCAGTGAGGTGTGCACATGGCGGAGGCCTGCTGAAGAGGTAATGCCGAGTGGGCAGCTCTGCCCACCTCTAATTATTGCTTGAGTCTTTCTGGCAGAGCCAGCTCTGCCCCGGGGGAGCTCCGTCTCATCTATCACAGTGTGAGCTCAGGGTGGGGCCGCTGATTCTGCCAGTGGGGGAAGACAAGAGGAGGTTCCCAGGGGTCAATGGGTCTTGGAGAGCAGAGGCAGCCCCCGGTTTGGACCTTACTGTGCTCCTTTTTTTTTCCAGCTCCTCAAAGCAACGGAAGGGTACCTCTAACTCCAGGGTCTCATTAAGGGCTCTCCAATATGGCCGAAGAGCAAGTCAGCCAAAGGAGGGTCCACAGCACCTCCAGGGAGCGAGCCTCAGATGGTTTGGTGTCCGCTGACATGGAAGCCCTTGGGAAGATGGTGCCCTAAGTGGCTGGCAGGGCAGTTGGGCCACTCAGGCCCGGAAGGACGCTTTGACCACATGGCCTTTCAGTGGCTGTGGTGGCCGGAAGTTGTTCACCATGTGAATCCTCTCATCGTCCTCCGAGGTGAAAAGCAAGCTCTGAAACTTTTCCATCTTGAACATACAGAAGGGATGGTTAACACAGAGTGGGGTGCTGTGGTCCCCTGTGGTCTCAGATGCTGCCTAGGTAGCTCTCACTCTCTTTCCCTCTTGCCCCTTGGGTTTGACCCCCATCCCACCTGTCTTTTCCTTGAGATTGCAACCTGAGTAATTTACTTCTTAAAGAGTTTTGGAAATGAACCTGCCTCAACTCATTCTAGTTCCAGTCGTGTCCAGCAGCTTTCCAACTGCAACACAAGAATGGTGACCCCAGGATTCAGGCCTTTCCCTTCCTGCATCCCATGTTCTCGGGACTAGCAACCAAGCTGATGTTATTCTAGGATCCTAATGTTTATCAGCTGAGGGTGGGAGCCTGGTGGGAGCCTGGCCTGCAGACTGTGGGGCTGGGCCCGAGTGATGCCCTTTCCCCTTGGAGCTCTGGGAGGACTCACCTGCCTCTCGGAGATACGGATGGGCTCCCGGAGCACGATCCAAGTGACACTCTCACTGAGTGGGGGCGTGGTCAGGGAGCCGGGGTAGGTCCAGTAGTGCCGGCTGGTGGGCAGGAGGCACTTAGGGTTGAAGCAGCTGAACTGGGCCTTGGTGCCCTGGGCAGAGTAGGGACCTGGGAATCAGCACAGGGCTCCCACCAAGGCCAGCCCAGCCGCTTCCTTATTCATTGCGGTCAGTAGGATTCAGGCTTCTATTTAGCCCCCACTGATGCAAATCATGGGGAAATATCTGTGACCTGAAGTGCCTCTCAGCCTGGCCTGGGCCTTCTTGTTTGCGTGTATGTAAAAGCTGTGGTTCCTGGGCTCTCTGGTCATCCTGTTCATACCTTTGCCTTTCGATTCTCTCAGTGATGCTGTGTGGCAGCCCACCATTCCCATGACCCACACCTTATAAATCATATACCCTAGTAGGTTGTATGCTCGGTACCCATGGTTTCTAATGAAGGATGGGTACACAGCTTGAGGGGCCAACCCTCACCCTAGGCCTCGGCAAGGGGTTCCACGAGAATGCAGGAGTGAATGGGCCACTCCATAAGCTGTCAGTCTTCCCCCTCCAGCCAATCACTCTGAGTCGGGAGCAGCAACTCCTGGTTTCACCTTAAACCGGACCATGTAGAGTGCATCTGTCAGACGGTTCATGCTGGGGTGCTCCTCTCCTGTCTCGCTGGGGAACGACTTGCCGTCCACTGTGTGCTCTGAGCCCACATCGTGTTTCTTGCCCCAGTGGAAGTGGAACTGCTTGAGGCGATAGGCCCCTTCCAAGGGACCACCAGTCACCACAGTTCGATCATCACTGTCACTGAAGACCACCTGGACAGAATGGCCATTGTTGGTGATGCTGAGGGACCTGCAGGCCTCATAGGAAAGTTCCAGTGGAAGCAGGCTGGGCGAGTACACGGCCTGACTGGATACGATGTTGATGGGCGACTGGCGGTCCCCCTGAGCAATGGGATACAGCTTGTGCCAATTTGAAGGGCCGTCGTCCTGGCCGTAGCCCCAGCCGTGGTGGCCGGTCATACCGCCGCCGTCCCCGCAGCCCCGTCCCCGCAGCCCGGCACCTACCGGCTCGGCTCGGTCGGCTGGCTCCGGCTGCGGCTCCGGCCCCGCTTGCTGCGGTGGAGCAGCCTCGATTTTCAGCCTTTTTAAAACACTTTTCTAAATGTTTTAGAAAAATGTAGGAAAGAGAGAAAATGGCTGCAAGGAGTCAGATCCAAAATTAAGGAGTTGTCTTATTTGGGATTCTTCCGTTCAATAATGTTACATCTCCAACCATTTCTAATAACTGTTATATCTTTACTACATAATTTGGATATGTAAATACAAAAACTCTGGTCAGTTAATGCCTTATTGTCCTCATTTCATTGCCTCCATAAACACATCTCCACATCTACACGAAAAGGTAACAGCGTAGGCTGCTATTGTTTCAAGGGCTTTCATGGCTTACTCTTTGAAACTTCATAAGCTCAATACATAGGCAGCGTTACTCCACTCATTATGCAAATGTGGAAATTTGTAGAATAAAAAATTGAAGTTAAGTTACTTTGTCTATTCACATAGTTATTGAGTGCAGAATCCAGCTTTGATATCTACTCCTCCAACTTCTAATGCCTAGCTTGGAAGCTTGGAGGTATACTGCCCGTTTCTGTATTTACAGTGCAGTTTTCAAAGATGACCATGGTTCAAGGGAAATTGAATCCAAATAGGAGTGTATTGTTGTTTTTTGCAAGTCCAAGAAGTCTAAGAGAGTCTCTGCAAGTGCTGCATGAGCCCATCAGCTTTACTATTTGAGAGCTTGGTTGTCTTAGCAAAAAATTAGTAGTCTTTTAAACATTGATTTCAACAGCTTTAAAGTTGGGGAATGAGATAAGTGTGTTCCATCAGTCTGATTCTAGGATTCTTTCATCATGCATTGTATGTGTGTGCAAACATCTCTGTGCTGGTGGCTTTTACCTTAGACATCCTTAGCCCACCACAGCTGGAATATAGAATGCAACAGAGAGCTGGTATATGTAAGATGAATTGTTTCTTTGGCTTTAGTCTCCTGCATCTTCATTTGCACATTGAAAAATGACAAGAAATAGGAAGTTATCATGAAATGCATAATAGTTAATTTTGGTTGTCAATTTGAATATACCTGGGATTAACAAACAGATTAGCTGTCAGACCATCTGGAGATACTTTTCTGGATTAAGATTTTGCAGCACAAAGACCAACCCTAAATCTGGATGGAACCTCCTAGTAGCAGACCAGATAAAAGGAATCACCAGATAGAAGAGTTCTGGGAGATGGTCTTAACCTGTGCTGGAAAACTCATCTCCCCTCCTGCTTCCATCAAAACGCAGCTTCTTCAAGCCTCCAATGTGACTCAAGTCCAGAGACTCTCCAGGGACCCTGCAGCCTTCAGCAGCAGACTAAGACTGCTGAGATATCCAGCTTCTGGACTGAGCAGCTTACTGGCAGCCATTGTTGGACTGCCTAGTAAGCCAGTCCAATAAATTCCCTTTTTACATATTCATTCTATCGGTTCTGTTCCTCCAGAGAACCATGACTAATACAAAACCATGATATCATCTGCAAGGAAATGTGTATCGTGGATGCCATGTAAGAAGAACTCTCTCAAGTACAAGGTTGTCATAGCGATTAGATCCTCCAAACAACCACTTCTCAGCTACTGCTGTCTGAGACTATGTGTCTGGATTCATTTTATGGGTGAGTCTTGATTACCATGCAATGAGACACTGAGAAAGTTTTTCTTCTGATAGAAGCATTTATAATGGACTTCTCTGAGATATTTAGATTCAAACGTGGAAAAATCAGTTCTTTTATTATACGTGACACATGAGGTAGGCAGGGCAGGATGAGCCAAATTAGAACACAGTAATGAAAAAAGTTATAGTGTGTCTTAGTTTATTTTACTGTTCCTGTGATGTAGCATCCTGACAGAAACAAGTCAAGGAAGAACGGGTTCATAATTGACTCACTGTTTTCAGGCTCGGTCCATAATGGTAGGGAAGTCCTGGTTAGTGGGAGCCTGAGGCAGCTGGTCACATGGTCTCTACTCTCAGGAAACAGAGAATGATGAATGCCTCATACATTCATGTAATCTTAACCCAAACCCAAAGAAGGGTATGTGTAGATTTTAGGGTCGGTCTTCCCATTTCAAACAACCTAATCAAGACAACCCCTTGTGGATTTGATCAGAGAAATGAATGATTACTCATATCTGTGCCTAGAGGTGTGTCTCCTAGGGAATTCCAGACACTGTAAAGTTGACAATGAGCACCTACCATCACATAGGTACATTGTTCCTTGGTTAAAAACATCATAAAAATTCTCTATGTGCCGAATATTCCTTGTGAGTTCCAATTTCCTATTAATAGAAAGAGCAGTAGTCATTTTTAAAAATTTCTTGATTCAATAGAGTGATTTTTCTCATATGAATTCAGGATTGTTTTCTCAGATTCAGTTCAGTTCAAAGATCTATCTGAGAAAGAAAAAAAAAATAAAAGTCCTCTTGACTATGACTCAGTTTCCTCCAGGGGTCTGCTTCATGCTGTGGAGGGTGATGGTTGGTAGTTCCTCCACCTGCCTGCACAGAGAAAGCATTTCAGTCTCCATGCACTCCCCTCATTCTGCCAGATTCTCTTCAGCCTTGCAGCTGGAAACCGGACAATGACGCTCTGTATCTTTTTGCTGGTAGTTGGCAGTTGGTAGGCTGCACATCTTCGGACCATGTAATCTCCTGGGCTTATGACCCACTCCAGTTTGTCTGTAAATGCTTCTGTGCCTATCTATTCATCAAGATCTGTTCTGGCCTTTCAAAATATCTTCTGTTTTCCTTCTTAATGTTTTTATTTCTGTTTTCCTTTTTTGACATTTTATTCTTCAACACTTCCATACATGAACACAATAAATTTATATCACATTCAACCATTACTACTCAAGTCTCTCTCCCTGTTGACCCATTTCATACTTCTTTCCAACTGGTCTCCCTCCTATTTTCATACCTTTTTACATGAGGAAGTAGCTCCTCTTCTCCTGTCTTGCATTAACTTAAAGTAATTAATCTTCTCTCCTCTATGATAAAATTTGATAGGCCAAATGTTGTGGAGGTTTCATCCAAGCAGGCATCCTGTATCTTGAGTGCAGTAACCCTGTCATGACCAGACCAAAGATACCATCAGGCACCACTCTCAGACTCTTTTATTCTTACTCTCCCCTTTTTCTTGGAGTTCCTGAGTCTTTGAAGAGGCATGATTTAGATGTTCAATTTAGGATCCAGCAGTCTATGAACTTTGGTCGTTGTGGTGATTCTCTTTACTAAACACTTTTTAATGCAAATCGGTGCTTCCTGGTTGAGGGGTGACCATTATTCTGATCTGTGGAGCTGCGGTTCTGCTGTGCAAAGGGATCAACCTCTAGTCAAAAGTGAGCATGTGGAAGCCCATGCTAAGTCTTATAAGTGCTGGAGGTATGTATTGGTAAACCATGCATTGTCTCTGCCTTGCTCCCTGTCACATTCTGCATCTCAGGGCACTTGTTGAGAACTCTCTGGTAATAGACCATCTGTGGAAAGAACTTTCAGCTTAGAGACTTTTTTCCCCATATGGAAAGGATATCAGTTAAGCATTCCGCAACTGCCTCTCTCTCCTGGATTCTGCTCTACTAACTCTTTTTTTTTTTTTCATTTTAACTTAGAACTAAGTGTTCTCCATCTGTGAAGCAGTGTAATGGAGAAGAGAGAAGGAAAGGCAAATTTCGAAAGAGCCTGAGCTGGTTTTCATAGTCTCTATTTTACTCCCAGAGAACCTGTGATATTGTTGAAATCTGAAGGAGCAACATAAGGTCTGACTCTTGATATTGTCAGAACCAACCAGCCAGAATTCTACAGGAATGACTGTTTCATAGTCCTGATGTTTTCCTTGGTATCAGCCCTCTGATGTAACATTCTTGTTCTCACATGACTTATAGTCGTCTGCTCCTTGGGGAAAGGAGAGCCTTCTTATTGATACATTTAGGAAGAGTAAGGCAAGCAAAGTACTTTACCTGTGGGCTTTACTTATTTTAAGGTGTGGAAGTTAAGAATTCCCCCTGAGAATAGCAGTGAGGTTCTTGGGACATGGAATATGAATGGGTTTCACTTATTCCTTCTCACCTAATTTTGACTACTTAAAGAACTCATATGTCTAAGTATTTTAGTGCTGACTTTTTTTTTTTCCAAATAACCATTTAGTAATGCGCAAAATCATAATTCCACCTAATATGTCCTTTTAGCATCCAGGTGACTTCACACAAAGACTATTTATAACCTGTAGGATTTCTAACGACATCCAACTCAGGAGCTTTTCTTTTGTTACTGAAGTATTTCCTCATTTTTTAAACACTAGGATGTGGATTTATAATGTTTCAACATCATATGCTTCAGCCAGAAACAAGAAGAAGGAAAAAGAGTGAATAAGTTGTCTGAATACTCTATCCAAATTCTTGTTGAGTTTTGGATCCTGAAATAGCCTTTCTTTTTTCTCAGTCTGAGACAGAGGTTGAGAGAATGGAAGAGATTTTTGCAAGAAAAATAATAGGGCTGGAGATTTTTGGATCATTGTGAATTAGATTACTATATATGCTGAGAAAGAATACTCCCTAATTTATGCTGAGAATTTTAAATCTCTGCCTGAATAGATAAGCACAGATTAATCACGAGGACAGGGGAGAAAAATTGCAGCAATAGAGATGTATTAACAAGTCATTGCCATAACAAAGCACTTTAGAGAAGCATGTTAAAAAAACAAAAGATTTACTGAATGTTCATGAAAGCACAATCAGGAACATGATGAAATAAAGTCACGGTGATGATGCCCTTGTGGTACAGCAAAGTAGCTCACCTCATCACAGGCAAGAAGGAGAGCCAATGAGCCAATGAGTAGCTCAAGATAGAGCCTAGCACCCAGAGTCATGCCCCCCTACCAACCCCCATTGAAGGCCCTAATCCCCTCATCTAGGTCCAACTTCTAATTTTCCATCACCAATCATAGTCCATCAAGTTATCAATATAAATATATTAATCAGAATGATGTCAGAGCACTTAAGATCCAATCACTTCTCGAAACCACACCTTTGAACATTTCCATATGGGGATCTAAAATCAGCAAAGGATCCATTCCAGACCCAAAGTATAACAATGGACTTATTTTCCTTTTTTTACTTTTTTTAAGAACCATTTTATATATTTTTTTATTATTTATTCAATTGTGCGTGTATGCGTGTGTGCATGTATGTGTGTGCCTGTATGTGTGTGTGTGTGTGTCTGTGTGTGTGTAGAACCACGGACAAATTCGGGAACCACCATGGAAGCCTCCACCTCATTGTTTACTCTGCCCCGGGATTCACAGGCTCCGCCCTACCAGGACCAGAAACGCAGGCCGCCCCCGCTTCCTCCTGGCGTCTATACGTGGGGTCTAGGATCCGAACTCAGGACCGTCCTCCTGCAAGGCAGAGGCTTAACCCCTGAGCCACCTCTCCAGCTCCCCTTTTTTCCTTTTTTTAATGTCTTGTATGTATGTATACATGTTTGCATATAGGTAGGTGCACATATTTGTGTCAGTGAACATGCATGTGAGTGTGGGGGTCCAAGTATATTATCAGGAATCATTCTTGACTGCTCATCTGCCTTGTTGTTTCTAGGCTGAGACACTCAATAAATCCGGAGCTCAAAATAAGACAAGTTGGATTGGCTAGTTTCTGCAGATTCCCAGGCTCTACCTTCAGGGGCTGGCATTACAGGTGAGTCACCACCAGACCTACATTTTATAGAGGATAAAAAAATCTAAACTCTTGTGACTATGTCAATTTGCATACACATTAGATGTGGATGCACTCAAATGAAGGAAACTAAATTGCTGCCCAGATACCATGCCTCCTCCAGATATGCATGGTTGCTGAGGGATTCCTGAAGGCATTTGATAATTTACCTTAAGGAAGTCAGGGAGCATTAGATGGCTTGCCCATACCATTCTTATAGAGAACCTGTCCATAACACATTTTACTTGTATCTTTCTAGTTTTGAAAAAATCTATATCTGAAGCTGAATAGAAGGATCAGCTGTTAAAGCACTTGTCATACAAATAAAATGACAATGGTTTGGGATAAGCCATCTAATGCTCCCTAAACTTCCTTAAAGTAAATTATGCAAATACCTTCAAGAATCCCTCAGCAACCATGCATACACATCTGGACGATGCATGGTATCTGGGCAGTAATTTAGTTTCCTTCATTTGAGTGCATACACAACTAAAATGTATGCAAATTGACATAGTCACAAGAATGCTTTTATTGTTGACATAATAGAATATAATATATAGTACTGGAACCTGTACTTTCATATTTGGTGGAGCCATCTCATTATATTAATGACCCCATTATTTCCTTTTGTGAATATATTATAACTTGTTTTGGGAGAACAAAGAACTCTATGAACATGCAAATTTCTCTACAAATGTCTTATTTTATTTTATCTCTTAAAAGAAATACTCTTGAATTTGTGGTAGTGTATAGCTGTAATACTAGCAACTGGATATGATGGAAGGAGGACCATTCAGGCCATCCTTAGCTACACAAGAATTTGAGGCTAACCCTGGAATCACCATAGGATGATTAAAAAAGATGCTTTGAAAGAATTTTTCTGTGAAACATTTTGTTTAAGATGCTGAGCTACTTTTAATTTTGTCATAGATGAGAAATATTAGTTTTGAATAGTAAAGAAAAACAAACCTAAGTCAATAAATCTAAAGATTTCCCACCCTGTATCGAGTGTCCCAGAAATAGGTTTAGATCTATGTTTGAGCACTTCTCATGTAATTTGTGACTGGAACTAACTTCTTGTGAACTCATCTCACTGTTGTGGACTTAGAAGACTGTTCTCTCTATATCACTGATTCATAAGATAAAATGGCATTTGGTGGACAATCCATTTAAGCTGACATCACGTGCTATTAAAAATCACTCATTTTTGATCCATTTCCAAGATAATGGCAATAAAACTTTTTAAATCCACATATGTATATGACTCATAGTTACATAATATTGTAAAAGCATAAAATGCTATAAGTTTATTTTTCCTGGAGGTTGGATAGAAAAAATATGAAAACATATGCAAGAGTCTGTTTTATGTGTGTATGTATGCTTGTGTGTGTGTGTGTACACATGCATGAAGTGATCTGGATGGAGCCAAGACTTTGTGCATGCTGTGTTACCACTCTGCTTCTGAACTATAACCTCAACCCATGGTTATTGAGACAGGGTCTTGCAATGTATATTAGGCTGGTCTGATACTTGCCACATAGCTGAGGCTGTTCTAAAACTTGTGATCATTCTTTGTTAGTTTTCTGAGTATTGGGATCATAGATATGCACAAAACGTTCAGCTCTCTAGTATGGGATGTGGCACCAATGCAACTTTCGTAGATTTTAATTTACTTCACTTATGTTCTAATTTTTTGCCTTTGTAGAGTTTAATATAATTTTATGAAGAAAACCTTCTCTACAGTGTAATATAATTTTATGAAGAAAGCCAGAATAAAAGACTCCCCTCATATTTTCGATGATATGAATAACCAGACCACCATAGCAGGAATTTCCATGGAAGAGATGGGAAGCCTGCAGGTGCTATGCTGGAGAGACTGGCTGGGCTACTTGCATAGAAAATTTAGGATTTGGAAGTAGCAACCCAATCACAGCTTGCAGATGCATGTGTGTGCGCATATAAATCATTGTTCTTCACTTGCAAATAAGTCTGGGCATCTCCTTTCTGGGCTCTGAAGGTATAAAGGCCAGCACACAGTGGTGACGTGGGGACCTGTCAGAGGAAACACATTTTTTCATTTATCAAATCGTTAGTCACGGCAAAGAAAAAAGCTTGGACTGTTCAGCCACTTAGGTCATCGGTTTCCCGTCCCTGCTCCTCCTGACTCACATGAAGTCGCAGCCTTCCTCCTTTAATGGATCACCCTGATTTGAATGTCCAGCCTGATGGTATCCGCCCATGCCTAGTCATCTCTCTGACCCATGGGTTCTTGCTCATCTCCATTTAAAATGATACAACTTACAGAAAGTCCTATCTTCAGGAGTCTCTTGATTTTATTTCTAGATGTTGTATCATTGTGTCTAGAAAGTAAAATACTTTATTTCTGCCTCTTCTTTATATACTCTGATTAGGAAAACAAACTTAATTGCATTTCCCTAATCTGCATTCTCTCTGATGAGACTTAAGACTTCCTCCCTTTGGACTGGAATTTATTTCTTCACCCTTGGATCTGGTCCAGCAGTGACTTTCTCTAACCACAAAATTCAAAGAAATAAAGGTGAGGCAATTCTCAGCCTAATCCTCAAATATTGCATGATTGGCTTGCTGCCCAAGAATTTTGCCACCTATTAGAATGATCCAGGCCTATATGCTGATCTCACAGCAGTCAATGGTGAATGAATCTAAGAGTTATCAGAAGCCATACTAAAATGAACCAAGTACAACTTGTCACATGTTACACTCTTGGATGCTCTTTCAAGCCATAGCATAGCTAAGCCAATTGGTACATCTATCCATGCTTAAAGCTGCTCTTAATAAGGAATGCATTGAAGACAAAGAATATTAGGTGAAGTAGCTAATTCAACTGTTTCTTGGAGCCAACTGAATAAAATAGCTATATGTAAGAATAGTCACTGGACTTCTTAGTTTTCATCTAATCTACTTTAATTAAGATAGTCGAATCAAAACTATTGGACATTCTTTGTTAATGTTTTATTTTTATGTATGCATATATGCATTTACTTTCACTTTATTATATTGCATTTTATTATATACATATATATGTCATGTGTACAGAACGGTTTTTATCCTGTTGTGTATATGATATGTGTATATTATTTGTATAGGTGTATGAATGACACAATGTGTACGTGGAAGTCAGAGGGTTTTGCAGTTACTTTTTTTTTTGCTGTGAAACAATGCTTATACACAATATAAGGTTGAAAGAGAGATTTATATGACTATAATTCCAGAGGGATATAGTCCATTATGGCGGGAATTGCATAGCAGAAAGGAATGGTTGGAGGCAGAAACAAAGGTCAGTTCAAGTCACTGTAGCCATCATGAAGGAGGAAACAGGAAGAACAAACAGTGAAAGTAAGATTACACAGTATCTGTGGTTCTATATCTGGCTTATTTGAGTTCTACACATCGACCCATACTGTTGTCAGATACATTATCTCATTTTCCATAGCAGATTTGTTTAATCTACACACAAAATCTCCCCCAAGCATGAACTCAAGAGCCTGAAAATGCTGATAAGCAAATGGATGTACAGCACAGGGGCTGCCGAATTACACAGAAGTTTGGTTTTTAACTTTTTGAAGAACATCTTTATATTCTAGGCACAAAAACTTACATTCTTGTGTACCTTGTATAAAAGTTTCCTTTTATTCCAAACCCTAGCTAACACTTGTCTCTGACCTATGAAACTTTCTTATAATGTATGTGATGACATCACACAATGATTTTGGTTTTCAGTTCTCTGATGATTAGCAATAGTGAATGCTTTTTAGATACTTGTGTTTTTTTATTTTCTTGGGGAAAACTATTTATTCAGATCTTTGTCTACTTTAAAATCAAATTATTGACTTATCTGTTTGATTTTTGCTATTGTTTTGTCCATAAATATTTTATATATCAAGCTCTTGTCAAATATGATTTGTAAATATTTTCTCTTGTACTATTTTGGCTGACTTTTCATCTTGCTCATTATTTTTTTTCTATGCAAAATCTTTTTTAGTTTTCTCTAATCTCACTTCTTTTCTCCCACATTAATTTTTTCCCAATTATACAAGCTCAATAGGTACCTCATCCTCTCCCTCACTCTACCCCTCCCCAGTCTCCCTTGCACACTCCCCCTTTTCACCTTTCTTTCACCTCTTGCATCCCTTCTCTTCTCCCAGTGCCTCCCCCTTCCCCTCTTCTATCCCCTGGAGCATCCTTTTGTGTGAATGCCAAACTTCCCTCTGAATCCTCCACCCTAGTGAGGGGTAAGGACTCAATGACATAGCCCAGAACCCTTTTTTGGGCTCCTCTTTAGTGTGGGAATTGTATTATGACTGTTAATCCCTTGCCTCTAAAGATCTTACTGCCTGTGACCCATGCTAAAGTTTGGGGGAGTCCTTGACATGTCAATCATTGTGCAGGTCATGGCTACTGCAGCTCTAACTTTTGTGGAGTATCTTGCATATCATTGGTCCTCCCCAGCTTCAGGCTCTTACAATCTTGTTGCCCCCTCTTCTGCAAGATCCCTGAGCTTTAGAATGGGGAGTGACTTGTCTGGTTTGGTTCCAGGTGATTAATGTAGGGTCTCTGGTGTTCTGAATTATGGTTTGTTGTTTTCAGTTTTGCTCTTCCTGCACCGCCCTTGGCTCCATCCTGATTGGAATTGGAGGTCACCTTCTAACCAACGATAAAAGGCTGTTTAAATGAAGATCTTACTATCAGAGGAGATTCAAAGATCGATGGAATAGGATGGGGGGGGCTCAGTGTCCCATTTGCAGGATGGTTACCATGTATCTGCCAGTCCTGATGCCTTCCCTGATTGGTGAGATCAAACCTCTTTAGTTAGAGGTGACCAGGAAGGGAACTAACTTATTTCTTCCAGTACATACACATGGAATACATTATGGTCTGCATGTGTGTTGAGTCCCCCATAAGTTCTGAAATTCTATATCACCACTTGGAGGTGTGCAGCCTTTAAAAGGAAGGAAAAGTAGAAGAAAAGCAGGTTATAAGAGGTTGACTCCTTTGCAGGAATTCCCTCTAGTGTCAATGAGTTAGTTCTAATAAGAGTGATTTTAATAAAAAGAGTAAGAAGAGCTTTTCAATATTGTTGGCTTCTGTCTCACCCTGTGGTTCTTTTCTTTCACACCTATTATCACTGTTATTATAACATCTGCCATCAAGTTCCACTAGAGCCAAAGAGATAGAGTCACCTAATTTGGGACTTTCAGTTTACAAAGTGGGACTTTCAGTTTACTGCTTGTGTGTATGTGTGTCCCTGTATGTACATGTGTATGTATAAGTGCATGTATAAGAGGGCACTTGAGTGTATATGTCTGTGCATACCAAAGGGTGACACTGGGTATCACCCTGGATTCCTATCCCTCCCTACTACTTCGCTTTTAGATTTCCCACCTTTCAGAACCTTGTCCACCCAACATTATTTTTTTCTCCCACATTTTATTTTTTTGCCAATCACATTAGCTCAATAGGTACCCCTGTCCTCTCCCTTCATCCTCCCCTCCCCAGTCCCCCTTGCACTCCCCCCCCAATTTTCCCCTTCCTTTCAACCCCTCCCTCCTTCCTCTTCTCCCAGTGCCTCCCCTTCCTCCCTCCCATCCCCTGGAGTATCCTTTTGTGTGAATGCTAAACGTCCATCTGAACCCTCCACTCTAGTGAGGGATAAGGACTCAATGGCATAGCCCAGAGCCCTTGGACTCCCTGTTAGTATGGAAACTCTATTATGACTGTTAATCCCTTGCCTCTAAGAATCCTACTGCCTAGAGCCTTCTCCCCTGTGATCCATGCTAGATTTTGGGGGTCGTTGACATGTCAGCCATTGTGCAGGTAATGCAAAGTCTGATTGTGGCTACTGTAGCCCTAACTTGTGTGGAATATCTGCATATCATTGGTCCTCCCTATTTTTAGGCTCTTACAATCTTGCCACCCTCTCTTCTGCAAGGTTCCCTGAGCTTTAGAATGGGGAGAGATTTGGGTGGTCTGGTTCCATCCACCCAACATTATTAAGTATGATCTGGTGATCAGAATTCATGTCCTTTGGCTTGTGAGGCCAAGGCATTAATCCCTGAGATATCTTCCCAGCTCAACTATCTTCATTGTAAGTATTTCAGATACTCTGTTAGAATAGATGGACCAGGACATTGTATCTTTCTGTTTATGAGTATCCTCTTTAATTTTTTCATTGAAACTTACTTGCCTTCTGTGTATAAATAACATTTGCCTTGCTGACTGTGTGTATCCTTAAGTGTTTTATCCTTATCTATCATGAATGAGTTTGCTTTATAGAGATTTCATTTTTCTTTTTGGGTAGATCATTATTAGTGTAAAGAAATACAACTTGTTTCATCTACTAGTTGTGTACCTTGATACTTCTCTGAATTCACTTATTAATTTTGATAGTTTTGTAGAGATTCTTTAGCATTTTATACATGTATGAATGGAAAAGGTTTTGGCTCTTTCTTTCTGATTTGGATGCTAAGAAAATAATCAGAGCATGACAAATATAAGCTGACAGTCGTGTAGAAGCAGTGAGTACCGGTAGACTTTGGTGTACCAAACGATCTGTTCTGTCTAAGGTTATACTAAAAACTATTCCTTTGTATTCTAGGTATAGGTAGGATTGTTGGCTACATGATGTTTACTTATTGAGCAGCAAGACAAAAAGAGAACCTCTCTGTTTCTAAAGTTACATGTTTATTTTTGTATTTCTTTGTAAAAACATATGAGGGTCTAAATATGATGAATATATTATCTAAAGATGCTATCTAAGGTGCTATTATACACATCAAAATCTCCTTCCTGTAATCGAATCATCCATATCAGCCTTCATTACATTTGTGGAAGGTTTAGTTATATTAAAGGCAAGGCAAGAAAATAGCACCATGTGGAACTGTTCATCTTCCAAAATGAAAAAATACAATTGGTTCTACAATTGACCTCAGTGGTTTACTAAGTAGAGTTGTCATTAGTATTGAGAATTTGAGCATCATTTAAAACAGAGAAATCAAGGAAGCCCTCAATTCTTAAAAGGTACTTATATATTTTTTGATAACACATTAATCTCCAACATTCCACTTTTATCTGTCTAGGATTGCCATGAGGTATTTTTATGAGCCTCTTGATGTTAAAATTCCATGTGACTTTAATACTGTATATAAAAAATATGTATATAACCTAAATCATACCTAATAAAGCATTTTATCTAGGGGACTTTGGAATTTAGGTTAAGAAATCATCATCTCTTTATTATCAAATAGCAATGGCAGGATAGGCTTTGGATTCATTCAGACCATAATAATAATATCCAGGCACTGGCAGTATTTAAATATTTAAAATTTCCAAAGCCGGATGCTTTCAATTGTTTGCTTGGTTCTATTCCAGAAACTTCTAAGAAATGTGCCCCCCCCCAAGTGTTCTAAAATCTTCATATTATAACTTTGTTAACTTTGTTTAAATCTGTCTGCCTTCCAGGAAATTGCAAAAAAATTACATGAATAGTGGTTTAAGCATGTATAATAGTTAAAGAGAAAGAAGATTTATATGTCATGCTTGTGCGTATTTAAAATGTTATAGTTGCCCCACCTCAAAATGTCTTTATATTTGCATTAAATAAAAAATACATGAATCCCCACATATAGAGCCAGACAAGCAATGGCTACAGAATTGTTATCTGTAGCTATTATGTCAAGAGAATCTGTAAAGCTTAAAATATTGAACATGAAAGCAAAAGAAATATAGATCAGAGTTAAGAAAGAACATGCAATGAAAGCAAATATAAGTCAATGGGAAGGAAAGACACTTATTTTTAAAAGGAAGTATGTGAAGCAACAAGGAGAAAATGGGATGCCCTTAAATGTCCAACATGAAGTTACTAGTTTAAGAAGAATCCACAAACATTAAGAATGTGATATTGAAAGAAAGAGCAAGCTCAGAACAATGGATACAACTGCTTTGTGCTTAATATTCAAAACCAATATGACTGATACTCATTACTATAAAAGGGAAATGTTGAAAAAAGATTTGAGATTTAAAAAAAATCCCACCTGATACTTGATGTGCAAATCTACACAGATTAAGCAGAATAAAACAAGGAAGTCAAGGAGAAGCAGCTCTGTCAAAATTAATCATGTCTAACAATGAACCTGCCCCAGAGGATTTCCCCCAAAATTTTAATGGCTTACCTGAAATTGGGCAGATGGCTCATGTGTAAAAGAACAAGTACAGTACTATGCTTATCCTACTTTATAGATCATCTTTAAATTTCCCTGTGAGCCCGTGGTCACAAATGTCCTTTATTTCTAGCAGAAATCAGATAGTTCATGAAAGACAAGAACAAGAATATTTTGGAAAATTTTCCAGTAAGGAAGGAAAGAAAAGGGAACCATACTTTGGAGGATGAAGAAAGAGGAGAAAAATATCTTTTAAATATATGTCCCTGAATATAATTATAGATGTATGGAACATTCCAAATGGGGTGAAGATAACATATGACATGGGAGACTTCATTGGTGGATCAAACAGAAAGAATTGGAATGAAGTGAAGGCCAACCAATCCACACTAGTGCACTATTTATTTTGACATGAGCACTGTGATACAGCTATGATGACCTACTAGGTTCTCACTGGGATAGTACTGAGTTTTTAAGACAGTTCATGCACTAGTTACCACGAGCAGAGATAATAAAGAATCATGGGTATCTCTTCTTTGCCTCACTTACTTAACCTGTTCTTATATGCAGGAAAGAGGATAGAACTCTCAGTTAAAAAAGTGACAAAAGTAAAACAAAACACTGAAATTTGAGTTCCATTCCTTTTAGTATTGGACATGATTAATCTTTTCCAAAAATTTTTATTAGCAAAATGGAGAAAATCTTTTGTTAAACGACTTCTGATATATAGCATAAAACCAAGATTGTATAAATTAAATCATGTGTTCATGGATAAACATGTAATGCAGAATAACTAACTTCTTGCCTACTGCTTCATTTATCTATTATGTTATTTCTCATTTTTTGAAGCTGAATTCGGTCTTGCCCAGTCTTATCCTTCATAGCCCCAGACAGGGTGAACCATTCTTTTGTGCCTTTGGTACACTTCACATGTGTTTTAATCACACCTAAAAATCTTGATCTCAATGATATAAGGAGAAAGGTAATGCATATCCCAAGCATATAGAACACACAACATAGGAGATAGCAGATACTTAAAAATATCAAGGAATAAATTAATAACACACAACAGCAAGGCCAATACTGTGATTGTTTTTATTTTATAGTTTTTCTGAAGCTTTGAATAACAAGTTACTTTCATGTCCTTGGAAATTTGAAATAAATATTTAAATTAAAAATATGCACACTAAAGGATGCTCCAGGAATGGAGTGGGAGATAAGGAGGGAGGGAGGGGGGAAAGGAAAGGGAAAAGGGAGGAGGGAGCCAGGGGATCCGGAGAGGGGTAGAAGGAGGGAGGGGAATGGGGTACTTATTAACTTTGTATGAGCGGAAGAAATAAATAAATAAAAAAGAAAAAAATACCTAACATTCAAAGTGAATACTTTTCATTAACATAGACACTACAGTTCTGTATTTGTGTTGCAGTACAATTATTTTAAATGTTAGCATGCAAACATTATGGTTTGGGTATATTGGAAGGACTTATTTTAGGGTTGATTAAATCAAGAGACTCATACCTAATAAGTCCATTCAGAATAAATCAAAAAGTATTTATTTAATAAAGTATAGACATCATGAATAACTGTTCTGTAAAGTAGCTTAAATTTGGCTAATGTAACTTCAAATCTTAGTAACTATTTTAAAAACAGATGATATTTGGAATGAGATGCTGTGGAAAACAAAAATTTCAATAATTTGAAGAAGAAAAGAACAATCTTGTTAAAGCAGATACCAAGTTTAAATTTCTTGTTTTCTCTAATGAAACAGACTTAGTGCCCCACATCCACAAATCCAGAACTTCATTCCTAGAAAAAATCCTTAAGTGGTATCACTCTTCAGAATTAGAAGCCAGAGTTGCCACTCATTGGTAAAACTTGTCAACATTCAGAATGACTATTGGAAAGCAGCCTAGGAGAGCAGAAGTCTTGGGAAACTCTTTTGTTTCCTATTTTGTTAATTAAAAATGTTTTCATATACAAACGAAATGAGTTTCTTTCTGTCCATGCCTCCCTCCCTCCTCTCTCACCTTTCCCACATCTATCCCCATCCCTCCTGTCCTCATGTTTCTCTGCATGTGTGGAACACAGGAACACAGGCCTGTCTTTGGAATGTTTGTACTAGTAAGTCACCAGGCCTCTGTGTTAGTATAAGTAGCCCTTCAGAAGGTAAACTCACAGGTGGGGGAATTCCTCTTCACTTGTCCAGCACTTGCCCTGGGATTCCCCCTGAGTGCAGTTGTTTCTCTTGAGGCATCCTCACTGTTTTGTGGGGGAATGTTGATATGTCAGCCACTGTGTAGATCTAGTGGTTGCAGATCTTATTGTAGTATGTTTCTGGGTACAGCAGCCCTGTCCTGACTGAAGTGTCCTGGGCAGTAGTACCCTCTCCCCATTCTCACTCTCTACCTTCCACTTTTAAGTTTTTATAATTTTACTGACCCTTCTTCACAGGGTTCCCTGAGCCTTGGGATGGGGAGAGATTTGGAATGCCTGATTAGGACTGAACATTCTAGGGTCTCCAAACTCTGTACTTTGGTCAGTTGTGATTTTTTGTCTCACTAATCTTCCATTGCAATAGGCTGCATCTTGGTTGGATATTGAGATCTTTTCTTATTTAAAGTTATAAGAAAAGGTGTTTTACTACTGGTAGTTTACTATCAAGTATTCATATTTAATATTAAGACACATGTTCCTGTCTAATGTCTATTTTCTTCCCTTCTGTTGTTCTATTTGCCTATTTTTTTTTGTCTCCAGTCTTTTGGGATCTTCCTCCACCCCCTGATGAAGTTTGTGGGTATCATAAAAGTATCTGTTTCATCAAATCATTCTGAAGATTTAATGCTATAATACTATGATAATAAGGGAGAACCTGAGGCATCTGTCTTTTTGTGGATGGGATACTTCGTCCAGTATAATTTCTTCCAGCTTTATCTATTTACAAGCAAATTTCATTAATTCATTTATCTTGACAGCTGAATAGTATTTCATTGTGTATATGTACCACATTTTCCTCATCCATTTCCTCTACTATTGAACATCTAGACTGATTCTCTTTCTTTGCTATTGTGAATACTTCTGCAATGAACATTTATGTATGCATGTCTCCAGCATGACTACAACCTCAAGAACTGGCACAGTAATTAACAATTATGATTTGTCCTCTGGTGCATTTGCCTTAGATACACCCAAGGCAGACTTGCTTCTCAAAAAACAAACAAGCAAACAAACAAACAAGCAAACAAACAAGCAAGCAAGCAAGCAAACAAACAAACAAACAAACAAACAAACAAACAATGAGGAAACATCATTGTGGACACTCTGTGATAGGATTGTGTGAAGGAAGAGAGTCTAGCACTAGAAATCCAGAAATTTGGTTTTTGCTGGAATTTGAAGATGAAAAAAATTATTGAAAACATGAAGAAATGATTTTCTTTCCAGGCTTAGGCTTCTTTCTCTGTCAAAAGAAGAGTTTAGGGCAGTTAACTGACTTTTAGAGTGTATTTGTTTCTCAGGTTCCTGGTTTTTAGGGTTGTGCCCTGGACCATCTTTGGGGAAAAAGGGGAAAGGAAAGTGGTAACTCCTAGAATGCTTTAAATGAAATTCTATTTCTTTAAGCAATGTGTGAGTGGTGGTGAACTAGACACTATAAGATTCTTACCAGATTTTTTGAAAAGGAATCTTTAATCATAACCACCAACCTAAGCTATGTGGCCCAGTTCAGAATGGAAATGTGGAATCCCTTGTTTGAAAAGTCATGTGATGGCTTTATAAATTTCATTTCCTGTTCATCTTTTCTCTTCTCTGTCATAGGGATTTTTAATTACTATTTAATGTTTCAGTCCCCTTTGAAAGAGAAGAACATTTGAAGGGTATGGCCCCTCTCAGGTGCTCAAGTGCAAACTCCAGGAGTCAATCCATGCACAAACATGTACTCTAGATCCCAATTCCCTACGTTCTGAAGTCCAGCACCACTTGCACGAGAAGGATAACAACTGTTGTTGGGACAGGATTGCAGGTGATTGAGAAAGGCCAGATGACATGTAAGCCGAAGCAACAGGTCACTGACTCATTCATGCTTCTTAATTTAACTGGCTTCACTTTCAAATATTAGTTCAAAAAATATCCTTAAAAATTTGTTATCTACAGTCTTGGGTTCACGCATCAGCACTTTCGCAAAAAGAAAAAAAGAAAAGAAAAACCAAACCAGATGAATAAAATCTCAAGCTGGTTGTAGAACATTAAACTCCAATAATGGGAACTCTGTCTCAGCGTAAGACCTATGCCACTGCCCAAGGGACGTCCCCTTGAAGTTGACTCTGACTTGTTATACCTGAAATTTATTTTAATCCATTAATTTGGTCTGTTTATGTAAAAATATTGGATCCCAAACATACAGCATTTGTATTTTCTAAGCGTTCATAAAGAATTATAGTTACTACAAGAGAAAACAAAACAGAGTCAACTGAAAAAGGGAAGCAAAGAACTATTAGCAAGAAAAACAGATATGATACTATTGTTGACCAAGCACATAATGTGTTAATTAAGATCAGTGTGCTTCCTAACAACCTCATTCTAGATTCAGTAATTCTCTAAGGTTTTTATACCTTACACTTTGCTTTTAGACATTTTCTTAGCTAGCTGTCCTTATTTTGGTTTCCTTGTCTCTAGAAATTTTTATAGCCAGTTTACTTACTAAACTTCATTCTTTTTCTTCTCCCTTGGACTAAACAATCTGAAAGCTGGTTTCTCTCACTGGAAGTTGACCCATCCTTACCCAGGAACATACATCAGTATAGCTTGCCTTTGATCTATTGTTAAGTTGCCCCCTCATTAATCTCCTGGTTGATAGGCCAACCATTACAGAGTTACATTTGCCAATGTATACATTTACCTTGGGAGCCCAAAGAGGAAGGAAACCCCATATGCCTTGCAATACAAATACAGATACAATTGCAAAGGAGGCTATTTTTCAAAACATGTCTTGGCCTAACCCATACACACAGGACATCTCGCATGTGAGCACTGGTCTTCTGCAAATAAGCTTATCAGCTCTGCACAAATGCGACAAGACATTTAAAGCCATTCAAGGCTAGAAGACTTATTGGCTCTGACTTTAGATACATAGAATAAACAAACCAAGCTTAAACCAGTTCTAACTTACTTCCAGACACAAGATTAAAGCACAAACTACTCACATACCCCCCAACGGAATCACTAATAAGTTCTGTCAAAGTGTATACATATTTAAGTTGATGGGTGGAGACCTTGCAGTGATGAATATAGTATTTCATATACTTCAAATTATACTTTATTTCCAAAGGCTACTTTATATATTTTCATCATTTGGTCCAATGGCAGACCAATGTATTTGTTGATAAATACACCGGTTTTCAATCAAAGACTTTAATAAGATGTGCACAACATGCTAAAATATTGAAACAACTCATTTCTTTGTTTTTTATTGCATACAAATTTCATTAAAATTTAAGTAAGACATTTTACATATTAATGCATTCATTTTATTTGTAGAAGCTGAAAAAAATCTACTCCAATATAACTACCCTGAAAATTTTGTGCACTTTAAAAAATTCAGTAAATCAAGAGATATAGAGAGAATAGCAATATTTCTCATTTGTTTTGTAATGTTTTCAACTTTGTCTGTCATGCTGATCTCAGAAAGATGTCCCTTTCATGAAACAGATAAATCCGTGCTTGTGGGTTTTTTTCCCCTAAAAGCCTTCTGTTTTCTATAAAAAAAGAATATTTTCCATAGTGCTTACTAAGCTCTCCACGATACATGAAGAGTATGCTACATACATTTATCCAAACATTTAAAGAAAACTTCAATTTTATTCCATGGTAGATGTCAGCATACATTTTGATGAGAAATATCATGCCTGGTTTCTAAGCTTAATGTACTCATGTGCTTCCTAGCTATTCCAGATTTCAGTACAAATGTACAGCTGTGTACTGGCTAAGAGCTTCGGCACTCAATGCTGTCAGAATGTTTTTAGGCAACATCACAACTCCTATGCACTGGGAATAGAAAGGTCAGGAGAAGGCTAAGGGCATTGTGAAACTAGGCACTTTTTATCACTATTCTTAGCAATTAGTCTGAAAGGAACTTTAAAAGATGCATGTCCTCAGAGAAGACAGATGTAATTTCACTCCACACCTTCAGTATTTTACCTGTATGTGGATGACTGAATATGTCATAGTGTGTAAACTACTACATCTCACACACAATTAAACCAGGAAATTGGCTTTTGCTGTATTTAAAAAGAGATTTATGGCATTAGAAAAATCTTTCAGCTGCCTATGTGCTGGGTATCCTGTATAGGGATGAACATGAGAAATGTACTTCTTAGGTTTAAAGATGAAAACTGGCAAGGATGGTTGTTTTAATCTTAATTTTGAAATTTTAATTCAAGAATAATGACTGAAATTTGTTTGGGGTACAAGATATATATATATATATATATATATATATATATATATATTCAAATCATTTTAACTCACATATTCACTATCTTACCATTGTTTTCATGTGTGGTGACTTGAAAAACAGTCTCTTAGCCAATGTAAAATATACATTACTATTAATTATGACATTATACCATAAAGGTCAAAACCGAAGTTTTGTGCCCTTCTATCTATGAGACAGCATGAAGCAATAGTTAAGTGTATGGTTTTGCAGAATTTGTGGCCAACTTCAATTGCATGACCAATGGCTTAACTTGTGTATGCTTCTTTTTCTTCATATATGAAATGAGGTCAATAGATCTGAGTGGCTAGGGTGTGACAAACAATACATTTATAGGAAATATTGGTTATGCTCATTTAAGTAACTTGCCCTTTTTTCTATCTGATCTTGATTATAGAAAGAAAGATAACTCACAAATGGAATAGGAAAGTCATAGGTTGCCTGCCTGTTGTTCTTATTTTAGTTACTGACTGCAGAGTAAACTCTGCCTATAAAGATATCAATTGAGATTTAGAATAAAACCTCTGTGCCAAGCTCCCTTCCCAGTGTGTTCCACACCCATTCTGATTGTGTTTTCACAATAATCTTTGGTGTAAGTAAGTCTCCTTATTTAACAGAAGAAATTCCCTGGCTCAGAGTTGTCAAAAAAGACAGCTACTAACCAACTGAGTTGTAATTTCATCCTGAATATTCTGGCTCTATAGTATGCATGCTGGATGGATATACTTTATTGCCTTGTAATCCATAGAATAAGACATTCATCAAATACCTGAAAGGTCGAATCTCCAAGACTGGATTCTGAGACAACATTACTGAAGCAACTGCTATGGACAGGTCATGGACAGCTCAATAGTAGCTGCTGGTTTCAGGTTTCAGGGGTTACTTCCAGAATGACCATCTCCTGAATTGTGCTTTATCCACTGTATTGCATACACAAATGGAGTGTCTTCTTTCCACGCTTCATTTTATCCAGTATTTGAATCCACTGCCAATCACTGCACCCAATTAGCAGAAAGAACTTGAATCACATCTGGAACCCAGCTGTGCGCCTCAGAGCCCAGCAGACACACCCCAAAAAAAACAAAAGAAGGAAAAGATGTCCAAAAGCTAGTATGAAGTATCCTGAAAAAACTTGAATGGAAGACGGTCTCCTCTACTTTAGCATTTTCTCGCTCTTCCTAGGATAAAACCCTTTAAGTAAAATAGTGTAGATGTATATAGACCTGTGTGAAATAAAAGGAGGAAAAACTCACAGCTGACTGAGATGTCATTTCTGTTTCTTATCTTTTTCCAAGTTTTGCAGTAGATAAGAGATATACTCCTCAGTCCTGCTGAAGAAGGGCCAAGTGGTCATAAGAACCACAGAGTAACAACTGGGGCTCTCTGCTTGCTGGGAGCTTTCTTGACAGGTTGATAAATAATGGGTGGAGTAGTTCTGTATGAAAGATAAACAGAAGGAAAGATGAGAGACAACTGGGTGGTTTGAAAGAAAACATCACCAAAACTACTTTATTGCATACCTGTCATAGGCTAAGCAATTGACTGTTGCTTAAAATGTACAATTTTCAATATGCATGTTTCAATATCCAAGTGTTATGATCACTTGGACTGACTCTAGATTTAGTGATTTGAATTCTCTGAGTTAAATATTTTACATGGTTAAACACCCCAGATGCTAAATATGACCTTATCTCTACCTGGACCTCATGTAAGATGTTGTCTACTAGAAGTAGTGGGAAGTGGGGAGACAAATCAGAAAAATATACTCTAAGTGGCATGAAAATCATTAGCTATAGACAATGAACAGAGAATGAAAACTGGTAGGAAGTGAGATTATTTACTGACTAGATATTATTTAAGTTCTAAAGTTTTAATAAAGAACCAGAACTCTCAGCAATCTTTTAAAACAAATTTCTCACAGGATGTTATTTATTTTTTTTACTTATTTATTTTTATGTATAACATTCCATTATTTGAAAACATGATGAATTAAGCAGTTTGTTATATTCAGGAGGCCATTTCTTATATAAGGAAAAAGAAATCTTATCCAGATTCTGTCTTCTGTTTCTGGTTTTTGGACATGGCATTTCAATGTGACAACCTTCTCACCTAAGGAAGTCCTTTTACATTCAGACTGGAATTTATTTCCTTGTTCCTGTTGCAAACCACCTGCTCCAGATGTCTCCACCAATAAGTAGCTGAAATGCGTCAAGGATGAGACGTGAAACTGGTGTGAGAGTTCATGTCTGTAATCCCAGCACTGGGAAGACTGACAATGTTGCAAGTTTGTGGACTGCCTGGGCTACAGAGTGAAATTCCTATCTAGTTTGGAAAGAAACAAAACAAAATAAAGGAAAACAAACAACAAAATGAAAGGAAAGTAGAACAAGAAAAAAGAAAAAGGAAGATATGACACAAAGATTTGGAAGAAGTTGCCATACAAACCGTGAGAGCCAGTCCCTCGGTGAGGCTGAGCAGAGAAGGATCAACAGTCTGGAAAACAGGTCGCAACACTCCTCTCTGCCTTTGTGACAGGTGTTACACTGCACATTGGAGAAATCTTCACTTTGGCTTTGATTTATCTCTGCATCTCCAGTACTTCTTCATAACTTCTCTCCAGTGTTTCAAAAAACCCAGAGTTAATATGTTTAAACTTAAATGTATTTGATTAAAAGATTTACATCAATGTGATTTGTCGAATGCCACATAATTTACTTACTTTATCAGGAAAAGAAAAATCACATTTTCCCAGCTCAGAAATTTTTATAGAATTTACATTTTATCCAATATGTGCTTGCTTATCATGTCATGAGTTTCATGGCAGCAGGGATTAATTGGTATCTTAACAAAAAAGAAGCCCTCATCTACACTCAAAATGTCAAGGTATTTACTTTGGTGTGAGTTCTAAGTTTTTTCCTTCAGAATCCTCTCTTTTGTTCTTTGGCTTCAACCTTTATATTATTGGCATATAAGAACAAATATGTGAAGCCCTTATACATTTATGGAGCTCAATATCTTTCCCAAGGATGATAGATTAGGGACTCTATGAGCTTACCGAGAAAATGCTCCAAGTGGTTATGTCACAAAAAAGTGTTTGTGGTGAGAGCAAACTCAGGCACCATTCAATCTGTTTCCTTCAAATAATCAGTGAGGAAAGGGAAATCCCACCAGAGAGGAGATTTCCAGTTTCACACAATAAGTCCTTCCATTCCCATCATCAAAGTCATTATAGCACTCAAATATTTCCTTCAGGAAATAATTAGCAGGAAAAACATCTCTGGCTTTCTACATTCCCTGATCACAGTCTCTCTAGAAGCTGATGGCTGCAGTCCTCAAAGATGCATTCCTCTACTCTCATTTCCAAAGTTCTTTCACAATGGACTAAGTTTATAGGAGAAGATGAGCTAATTCTAAGCTTTAATTTTTTTTTTAGTTTGCTTTTGTGTTTTAAATGCTTTGAATAGGATGTATCTATGTACAGGAGTGAATTCAACCAGGGAAAAATTGACACATTGGCAACTTTTATGACAAATGTCTCATTTTTACCTTCCTCCAGACTCCAGAAAACAAGTTTGAATAATATCTTTTACTTCATGGTCAGAAAGCTCCTACTGAGACCTAAAGAACTTCTGCCATGCTCCCTGGAGGGCTCTCTAGCTCTCAACTTAATATGCTGGCCTTGTGTGTACCACAGCTTGAAAACATTAAAGACACTTCCAGACCATACGGTTTACTAAAGACAAGATCCAACTTTACAAGATTGTGACAAAAGACCATCGATGCTCCCATGGGGCTGATCACCTTCTAAATACTCTTTCTTAAGAGATTCAGTTTCTCTGTATCATACTAATATCTGAGGCTAATTATCACATCAGAAGCTGCAAGCACAAGAGAGCCAGGACTGTACAGTTCTGTGTGATGCAATGTTATCCATCCAGATTCACAGAAGCCCAAGTTATCAACATGCAGAGTGGCAGCTCTGTTGTTGCTGTTATCTCTGGTATTATCTTAGCCTGATATTCAGGCATGACCAGAGACAATTTTTGTTATGAAGTGTGAAGAGAGTATCATGAGCAGATTACAAGGATGAAACTAAATATCCTAAGATGCTCAATTTTTTGTACAAAATAGAACCCTTTAGAGCACAAACAACAGAAAATGTCAGTGAGGATGGGGATCAATGTGAAGCTTTCTTCGAAAGTTAAAAATGGGCTACTATACAATGCAGCTATACCACTTCTAGGAACATTTCCCAAAGATTCTACATTTTATTACAAAGACACTTGTTCATCGATGTTTATTGCAGTTCTATTCACTATAGCAAGAAAATGGAATCAGTCAACAGAGGAATGAAAATGTGATACATACACACAATGGAATACTATTCAGTCATCAGGAGGGATGAGATCATGGAATTTGCTGGTAAATGAATGGAACTGGAATATATAATATTGAGCAAGGTATCTCAGGAACAGAAAGACAAATGCTACATGTTCTTTCTTATATTCAGATGCTAGCATTGATCTCCTGATCAAAGTATTTGACTTGGAATTACTGTAAGAGTCAGAAAATTAGAAGTGGATCAATAAATAGGAAGGTGTAAAGTGACAGGGTGAAATCGCTGGAGGGGAAGACATAGGATACCATGACAAGTAGAGTAAAGGAAGGAATAATGGGAAAAGTACCTAAGGGGAATGAAGGTATAGTATAGATGAGGGGCAGAACTTAAAGAAAAGCCCTAAGATTGAGAGATGGAACCCTATAGGAACCACCTATGTGATAAATATTTCAAAAAAACATGTATTTTTTTTAATAAGGAAAAAAGGATGGACAGTCCCCTGTGCAGAGGAAACACAGAGAGGAAAACAGGGCAAAACAATAAAATGGTTGGTCCGCTTAGAACCCAATGATAATTAAAACTATACTAGAAGTAGAAGGAATGTGACATTACCTGATAAGTTGCTGGTCAGAGAGGTTTCAGAGGTCCCTCAAACAGCATAGGCTTTTGCCATTGCTCTTGTTTTCCTTCCAAAAAACTGACACATGCGGATCACAGGACATGGGCAAAATACACCCATGTTTATGGTTTGAGAGCTTCCTCCTTGCATGATAGCTTACACAGTAACAAGGAATACAGTAGAAGTTACTGGGGGAGAAAAATATCAAAGGTCTCATCAACCTCTGAGATCTGCAAGTTGCAATAAAAATCACCATAACAACAGGTGGACACCAGTGTAATAGTGGCATGAGTATCAACCAACAGCTTTCTGACTGGAGTTAAGGCCCGCTTGTCAGAATGGAGCACATTCATGTTACTGTAAATTAGAATAAGAAGCTATAAAAGGGGAGGAAATATGACTTAAGTAAAGAACAAACTATTAATCTTTACTAGGAAGACAATACACCAAAATGTTCTGTAAATACTGCTTATTGTACCCATAGATTGGAAAAGCACTCAGTACTCCACCTAGAAGCCTTCTTCTACAATAGAAGGCTTTATTACCAAAAAGCATGACTTTCCAAAATGCAAAAAAAAAGGGTTCATGGACTGCTTGTCCTTAAGCAGGATATATAAACCTCACCCACCCCCACCCCAAGGCTTGTTGTAGAAACATTGTAGAAGAGGGGGCAGCAAGATTGTAAGAACATGAAGTGGAAGGGGAGAGGGACATGAATTGTCTTCTGGACATGACATAGTCATGATATACAGGATATCATGGTAGATATGTGTACTTGCATAAGGATTGCATGGAAACTGTCCTAGCAACACCTCACCATAACATCAGATAGATCGGTGCTGATGGTGAAGCAAAGGATGCTTTTCTCAGTGGTATATCCCCTGATTAAGTATGTTTGCTGGAACATGAATTAGGCCAGGCATAAGTCATCACAGACTAATGAAACACAGTGGGCCACACAGGCAAAAAATATTTGAAAATAGCAGGGAGTCTGGCAGGGGAGATGAAAGGTTGTAAGGGGAAAAGAAGGGGAGCAGGATTTAGGACTAAGGGCTGAAAATATTATAAAGTCACTGTATTTATGTATACAACATTAGTAAAAAATAAAGAAAAAAGAACCATTTGAGTAGAAACAAGGATACTCACTTAGAATTAACCAAACAACTAACTATAATGATGAATAGTTCAACAGATTTAATCCTAGTTGAAAGGTCTATACTGAAATCCTTGCTTCAAATGCTGGGATGCAACTTGGTGGGTAAAGTGCTTGTCTAGCACATGAAGTCCTGCATTCAATACCCAACACTGTATAAACCCAGCATAGTGGCACTCAGCACACAGGATGAGACAGTAGGAGGATCAGACATGCAAGGTCATCCTCAATTACAGGGAAAGTTTGAGGCTAGCCTCAAACAAGAGATACATGGAAACTTGTTTCAAAATAAATAAATAACTCATGTTTGAGATGTATGAATGAGAATATTTATTTTAATCTTCTCTCTGTTTCTTGACATGTGGAATGGAAGCAATGAATTCCTATCACAGGGAAAACATTCTACACATGTTATTGTATTAGTTATTTACTTCTTCTCATCACTGTGATACAAAGGTTAATAGAAGTGACTTGGGGGAAAAGGGATTTATGTTGGCTTATGATTTCAGAAGGTATAGTCCATCATGCCACTAAATGTCTGCATGTCTGAACATGGGGAAACACATTCTTAACAGACTTCCAAGGTGGTACTCTAAATAGACCTTCAGTTTTATACCCTGAATCTTTTGATAGATAGGTCCTTGTTCTCAGGCACTTCCTTTTTGGCCCAGTATTTTAATCATTACTATTAATCACTTAATACTTATAGACATTGTATTAGCAACCCACCATAAACTGAATATTTTCCCCTTTCTTTCTGTTCTATCTTTTGCTGTGATTTTTTAACCATTAGCTGGCTAAAAATTGCCAAAAATAAAATTATACCACAGAAACTCTTATATCTTGAAATTTCTTCTGCCTACAAACCCCACTTTTTTCTAAGTTTGCAAGAGAAACAGGAGTCATTCCTTGTAGTGGGAACTTTATGTTTTGGCATCCACCATAGGGATTGGGTAATCCATCAAAAGCTATTTGAATTATAAAGAGGCCCCAGAAGTACCCATATAACTGCTGAAACTCTGAAAGCTCTTTTGTAGAGTCACTGGTGTTGAAGACATGCTTAGGAATCTAGAGTCTGATGTCTGTGAGTAATGTGAGAAGTGATGGTGTGCTCTCTTAGGTAGACTGTGCTTTTACATCTGTGTTGGACATCTCTTCTCCCAGCTTTATTCTACCCATGGCCCAGGCTTACTGGGTGATAGTACCTATATTCAGAGAGAGTCTTTCTTTTTTTTTATTTCTCTCTTTTATTATCTCCACTCATACAAACTTAATAGGTACACCGGTTCCCTCCCTCTCTCCTCCTACCCCCCATCCCTCTGCTCACCCTTCCCTCACCCCTCCCTCTCCACCCCCCCGTGCCTCCCCTCCCCCAATCCCCAGAGAATCCTTTAATGTGAATGCCAAACTCTCTTCTAGGTCCTCCTCTCCGATGACATACAAGGACCCAGCGGCATTTCTCTGAACCCTTTCCTGTGTTCCCCTTAAGCATAGGAACACTACTGTGTCTGTCAATCCCTTGCCTCCAAGGATCTTGGTGCCTTTAGCAGATGCTAGACTTTGTGAGGTCAATAGTGTGTTGGACGTTGCGTAGAGCATGCAAAGTCCAATTATGATTGCTTCAGCCCTAACTTGTGTGGAGTATCTTGCATATCATTGGTCCTCCCATCCTTTTGCTCTTACAATCTTACCGTCCCCTCTTCTGCAAATTTCCCTGAGCTTCAGGATGGGGAGAGATTAGGCTGGCCTAGTTCTAGGTGGTTGATATAGAGTCTCTGAAGTTCTGGATTATGGTTTGTTGATTTTCTTTTGCGGTTTTGCTGCTCCTGTAATGCCTTTCACTCCATCCTGATGGGTATTGAATGTCACCCCTTGCAGTCAGTTCCTGTCTCATGGGTCAGTCATTGTGGTAACAACTTCACAGATAATACTAAGAGACATATGCCTTACAACAGCCTAAATCAAGTCAAGAAGGAAAATGAAATATCAAAATAAACAACTGAAATCAGCTCAAAAATTTTTTAATCTAAATCCCCTTTCCCTTGTTTTCATTGTCTCTTGGGCAATGAACAAAATTTGCAGTGATTTATATGTCTGTATCTCTTACTGGTCTGTGAGGTGATTATGCCAAGGATACTAGTTTAACTATGTGTTCATTTTTGTGTTCTGTATAACAAAAGTTAAGGGTTTTGCACCAAAGGAAGTACCTGCAGACCAGAATCTCAAAATCCGTCTTTCTAGCAAAGATGAAAGCAATAATCACATGAACATGTTTACATATTTTAACTTTAATGTCAAAGAAGATTTTGTTGCATTAATTGCAGAAAAAAGATGACTGTAAGTTGAATTAATCAAAGGATTGTCAAAGGCAAGTGTTAGATGTGTCAACAAAGGCTATTGTTCAAGGTGCCATCAGTACATGTGATAATATATAAATGAATTAATATTTCTTGCAAATGCTTGGAAGCATAATTGTCCAATGAATTTCATGCTTTTCCAAGTTTCTGTTTTCCTAAAAGATTATTTATAGACCCCTTCAAATGATAATAGAAGATAAGTGGAATCCTCAAGCTAAAGCAAGAATTTTTTGACTTGCATACCTGATGCAGGATTTTACATTGCTATAATTTGAGAACTCTAGAGCCCTGAGAAAAAATAATCCAATAAAAACAAGCAACATATAAGGAAAATGTGGTATATCTATACAATGGAGTACTACTCAGCCATCAAAAATGATGAATTACTGGAATTTGCCAGGAAATGGATGTCATTAGAAACAATTATATTAAGTGAAGTATCCCAAACCCAGAAAATTAAGCGCCATATGTACTCCCTAATAGGTGGCTCCTAGTACCAAACTCACCCAGCCCACATTGAGACACTCAAAGGTAAACCTATGTAATAGAGTAATTGCAAGGATTATGAACAGGAGGGATGGGGTTGAAGGGCCACACCAGACACAAGGAGAGAGGGGACCATGTTACAGCAGAGAAAATAGGCCTCCATCAAGGAATGCAAGTAAGTAATGTGACACCTGGTTAAGTTTCACAGATGTTCGTTCCTGATCATTTACAACTGAGGGGGTATGATCTCACCAGAAGGGGAGGGCATATAGTCTGGCAGATAAAAAGTAACCATTTTGTAAATGGGTGATTGACCCCTCCCTCACTGAGATTTCCTACTTTTATTACATCTACCCTTGAATGTGCTCTTATAACAAGACTCCAGTTTAACAGCTTTTTGTCTCTGCCCAGGGGGTGACATACAGTGCCCCCCTGGATGGAGTGAAGGGCATTGCAGGAGCAGCAAAACTGAAAAAGACAATCAACAAACCACAATCCAGAACTTCAGAGACTCTATATCAATCACATAGAACTAGGCCAGCCTAATCTCCCCCCATCCTGAAGCTCAGGGACATTTGCGGAAGAGGGGGCGGTAAGAGTGTAAGAGCAAAAGGATGGGAGGAGCAATGATTTGCAAGATACTCCACAGAAGTTAGGGCTGAAGCAATCATAATTGAACTTTGCATGCCCTGCGCAATGTCCAACACACTATTGACCTCACAAAGTCTAGCATCAGCTAAAGGCACCAAGATCCTTGGAGGCAAGGGATTGACAGACACAGTAGTGTCCCTATGCTTAAGGGGAACACGGGAAAGGGTTCAGGGAAACACCATTGGGTCCTTGTACGTCATCAGAGAGGAGGACCCAGAGGAGAGTCAGGCATACACAATAAAGGACTCTCTGGGAATTGGGGGGGAGGCACTGGGGGATGGGGAGGGAGGGGAAGGGAACCAGGGGGTCTGGGGGTTGGAGGAGGGAAGGAAGGAACTGGTCTACCTATTAAGTTTATATGAGCGGAAATAATAAAAAATGTATATAAAAAAGCAGGCAACATAAATTGAAAGAATGTTTGCTAAGGATATGTTATTGTTACTAAGCACCTGTAAAAGTGATGGATCTCAGTAGTAACCAGAGAGCAACAAGTACAGAACAAATGTGCTTTCATTGCATAACAACTAGAATGGCTGAAGTAAAAATGTTGAGTGTATTGTCTATAGGAGGGTAAGGAATCACACTTTCATACATTCTTTGTAGAAATGAAGAATGGAACAAATACTTTGGGAAAGGGTTGGGCATATCCTAAAAACTCACATATTCCTTAAATTCCAACCATTCCATGTGTAGTTGTTTACCAAAAATGTTTCATACAAAACTTGCACAGGAGCATGCTTGACAGTTCGCTTTTAGTAGATAAAATATACAATTAACCAAATACTTATCACCAAGTGAATAGGTTAAAATGGGTAAATCTCAATATGTTAGGAGAGAAATCACATCAAAGAGTGTCCCTAATGTATGTTTCCATTTTATAAAGGTCTAGAAAAGAAACAAACTTATCTATAGCAAAAGACTGGTATCTTGGATAGGAGAACAGTCAAAGGTTTTGAGGAATCACGAGGAACTTTTTGGAGTGAAGGTCACAGTCTTGATAGGTATACACTTATCATAAGATGTGCACACTTTAATGTGTGCAACATATCCCTCAATAAAACACCTGAAACAAAATCTTTTGAAACTGGCAACAAGCAAATTATAACTAATGCAAGCATACATAGGTATTTAACACAATATGTATCAAAATACAGATTATTTTTGCCCTCAAGTATGTAACAGAAAAAAATGTATAGAATCAAATTTTTCACATGAGGAACATCAGCATTTCTTACATTACTGTACATAGAGAGTTTTGACATACAACTGTAGGATTTGGCTTGACAATCTGTTGAAATCTGAAGGCTAATTCAAAATACAAATGTTTTCTTTTATCAGTTATAAAAATCCTAGAGGGATCTCAGGACAGAGCTTTGCGATTTGTTAGCAAAAAGTAAGATCAGCAGCATGAAACACATGTGTTCCCATGAGTGGGTCTTGGGTCAACTTTGGAACGCCCCATGGCACATGTTCATGGCAATGAAAGGTAAGAGGGCTGTCAACATGAAAAATGTTAAGGATCAATTATATAGATTAACAAAGAGAATGTTTGACAAAGTATCAAAACATTACTAGATTATAAATGGAATAAAGATTCAGCATTTGCAAAACCTGAAAATACACTCCAAAAATTATGCAACTTTGACTTCTCTGATTTTACTGCAACTAAAATTTTATCAATTTTACTACTGATGTATAATTATATGTTGCTGCATGTAAATACATGACATTAATACATTACTAATATTGCTAAGTACATATTACTAACATTAATCATGTTTTATTTACCATTGGCATATGATAATATAGTTATCTCAAATATTGTCCATCTATACTGTTAATAATTGTCATTTCATACATCAGTTGTTGACATTTTCCTTAAGTAGTACTAAAAGGAATATGGTATTTTTTTTTATTTATTCAACTGTGCGTGTGCGCGTGTGTGTATGTGTGTGTGTAGAACCACGGGCGAATTCGGGAACCACCATGGACCGCCTCCACCTCCTTGTTTACTCTGCCCCGGGATTCACAGACTCCTCCCTACCAGGACCAGAAACGCAAGCCGCCCCTGTTTCCGCCCGGCGTCTATACATGGAAGTCTAGATTCTGAACTCAGGACCTTACGCCTACAAGGCAGAGGCTTAACCCCTGAGCCACCTCTCCAGCCCCAAGAAATATGGTATTTACCACTCCACCACTACTATTTACAGAGTGGTATTATTCCATACATTTTATAAATAGGAAATTACAGGCTGAAAGAGGCTGCACAATCTTCCCCAGAATACATAGCTGGAAGTTGAGGACTTAGTGGAATACTTAGTCTCAATATTCATCCAATGTGAATTTGTTCATGAAAACTGAATTTCTGGACATTGTAATGAACTAAATGCAAAATGAAGTTGAAAAGTAATGTGGCATCCCTAAAGACAACTGCAGCATGTTGACTTTGTCAGAAGGAAGTGCAAGTCTGTGTTATTCATGGGAAATAACAGCAACTGCTGTGTACACATCTCAGTGCCTTCATGCAGTAGCTGTTCAGTTTCCACTCACTTTACAGACAGAGCATGCTGGAGCTATGGCAGCTATTCAAGGCAATTACTAAGAATCATGGATTTACACTGTCTAGTGGATTTCCTCATCTATTATGTTCTCAGATTGTTCACTGCATGTTCCGAATCTGCTGTCAAGAGAGAAGAAAGAGAGTACATATCATGGCTTGAAATGTGAATTGCCCCCCCCCCCAGACCCATGTGTTTGAATTTTTAGTTGCTTGTGAAGATCATGATATCTTTAGGAGGTGGAGACTTGGAGACTTGCCGGACAAAGGCAGTTACCAAGTTCAGACCTTGAGGTTGGTTAGTACCATCTACCCCTAGTTAGTCGGTTCTGACAATTTGTACCTCTCTCTGTCTCTATGATGGATGTGACTTAAGCCACCTCCAGCTTCTGCCAGCCATGCATGCCTTTTCTGCCGTAATGGATTGTATCTCACCTCTAGAACTGGAAGCTGAATAATCGCCCTTTCTCCCTTAAGTTGCTTGACTTTGAGTGTCATCTCACAGCATCAGAGAAGACTAATAACTACAGTGTGGAGGAATGTCTTGGCCTTTTTCTGAGTCTGACCTGGATTTCACATTCATCACTTGTGTGGAGAAATCAGTCCTGTGGTTCACCTGACTTCAAGACTAAGGTAAATTTGGGCTTGTCAAAAGAAAATAAAGTAGGATTTAGTGGCTACATTGTCAAGTTTCTATCACAAGCTCCTATTGCATTTTCACATATAGTTGGAGGAATGACATGGAGCTAACATTCAGAAGGAAGAAAGCAGTGAGTTTAAAATGTGCTCTGAGACCTCTGAATCAGAACTCTTTGAGGGAGGGACAGCAATGGTCATTTTTTAGTGTAAAAATGACTAGTATCCCATGTGACTTTTCAGGTACACTGCATATTGAGAGCCACTGTCTCAGAAGACATCAAAACTCAAGCCAACAAGACCATAGTGAGAAGTGAAGATGGTGGCATCTGTCCTGACCATATGCAGCACCATAATTGTGCTCACACTAACTGGGGATGGGCAAATCAATCTTATCATGTCTGGCTCTGCTGCAGTTCTACTTCACCACTTAGAGTAGAGTGATTTAATTGAGACAGTGACAGTTGAAGATCTAAGAAGTGACTGACTGAGGTTCGTATAATCAGCATAAGAAGGTTGCAAGAGCTGGCACTGACTGAGAAGGAGGTGCTTGATTTTTGTGCCTTAGAGTATGTTGCCTATTAACCTAACAATCTGACATGTCTTTAGTTCAGGACTACATTCATCCTTCACCTATCACAAATCCACCCAATAAATCTATTAATAATCTGTCATTTATTTATCATTTATCTAAAATCACCTTTCTAGCATCTATAACTAAAATCTGTCTACTTATTTATTTATCATCTATCACTCATCTGTCATCTAAATATATAAAATTATAATTTATTGATTTATGTATCTATGTAAATGTCTGTTTATCTATCAATCCTCTTTCTTTCTGTTTCTCTATCTCTCATCTCTCTACCTATACCTACTTATTTATTTATCTATCATCAATCAATCATTACCTATGTAGCAATCTATCTTCAGGTTGTCATTAGTTACCGTGAACTACTACAGGGCACAGATCAATATTGTATAATGTTTGTCTTTTTTTTCTTAAGCTTCCTATGGTCATTTCTGTTATGCCACCTAGAAATTATGCTCACATGTTAATTGAGAATCTTCTAGGGGTCCTGAAACCTCTATATCATTCTAAGAATTTAGACAAAATCCCAGGTGACTCTTTGGGCTAATCATATAGCTAAATATAGTGTTTCATGATAAATGATGATGCTGAGAAAGATATGGAGGAAGAAGAATACAATTTAACTGATGTGGTTGTGAGAGGATTTTTCAAGAAAGGGACATTTAAGTAGGGACAATCAGAATGAAAAAGTGTGTGCTTCTAAGCCTGAAGGTAGTTTAGGGTGCTGTGAATTTGGTAAGCAATGTGTAGACTGACAATAGATAAACCTAGAGATTTAGTAGAAAAAACAAATCATGCAAGTCTGTCATCTATGCAATATCTTCATAGGAATTATGAAATATCTTCATTCTTCAGAGAATCATACAAAGCCTGCAACTAGAAAATAGCATGATGCAACCCAATTTTAGATAGGCTTCCTTTCCCTTTGGCTAGTTAATGACTCAGCTTCTTGATATTTGTTCTGGAAAATTCATTAGGAACTTTTTTTCCCATACAGTCTCATGTATGTTTCCCTTCTTGTAACAGGACTTGGTTCATAAGCTAGTCTTGGAATTCAGACAAATCTCTGTAAGGAGTCAGAATCTCCAAGGGATTCATGGGTTCATTGCTTTGGGGAGAAATCCTGAAAGCAACTAGAATAGAAAAAGTCTACAGGCACACATTGAATCTGGAAGAGGTCAGGATGATTCTCTTTGTTTCAGTTTCATGAATGAAGATGGAGTTGGAAGGACAGGAGGTTCCATGGGGCAGAGAAAGAAGGAGATACTCCCTCTTGTATTACTGAGTTTTAAAATGTATACAATTGAGGTATGTTACTTCAAGGAAATAAATATAAGTTATGAGAATAAAATTAGAAAAAATGCTTACTTAGAAGAACAGAAATTACAACACATAATTATACATACCATGCTGAGAAATATTTACGAACAACAAAAAATAAAGAAAATATGATAATTATTGATAGACATACCTCTAAATTCCATTTTTACTTGTATTTATTGACTTTATAACTTGATTACTTATTCATATGATAATGTTCTATGACTTTTTGTTGATAAGATAGATAGCTGGTATATTGGTTTCACTAAGATGATATCCTTTTTTCTATAATAATTAAGCAGAATTTGTTTCTATTATTAATAATATGCATAAAATCTGAAATGGCATTTAGAGAGAACACAAACAGTATTTCTCAGGCTTTTATTATCACAAGAAATATAAAACATTCTACTTTCATAATTTATATGGAAAAGACAAAAACATAATTGACTGCTACATCAAGTATGTTTTGATTTCTCTTCCCTTTAGGCTGTGATACAACCAAATATTATGCTTATAGTTTTCAGTATCTAAACGTCAGCCAATTTTTCCCAACAGTAACTCCAAACTCATTCATTTCCTCTACTCTATGTTGTTTATGTGTGTTGTCAAGGGGATCACAGAAGAAGAAGTAGGCTGGCTGAACTGTCACTTCATCAAGCACTGCCAATATTATAAGAAGTAGAATCATGGGAGCACATTAATGCTTGAGAATGCATCTGTTTTTGTGGATGGATTGGTGCTTTCCTTTTCATCATCAAATAGATGACTTTCCCATCCTGAGAAGACTGAAGGGAGAAAATGTGGTTTTGGAACCCTCAGGTTTGGGAAGTAATACTTTTAATGCAGTCACTAGCTTTTCTCAGAAGTTGCAAGAATCCCATAATATGACCTACTGGTCCTGCGTGTTGGCAGGATGCCTCGGTGGGGACCAACACAGGCTGTTTATCATGAAAGGTCAGGTATCATGAAAAATTATAAGCAGAAATGAGACTCCTCCTCCCTCCCAGGACTTCTGAGCAGCTATGTGTGATTGACTTTCTTGATGAACTATGAAGTACAGAACATTTCCATTAATATCTTTAAAGAATTGAATTTGAGTTATTCCTATTTCACTTCCAAAGCACAGAAGCTATCCACATCATGTACCAAATGGATGCAGATAACAACTTTTTAGATAGCATACATAAATCATAATATCAGTAAGGTGGTTGTTATTCATTATCAACTTGACTAGAATTAGAATCACCATGGAGATGAATCTCTGGATGTTTGTATGGAGTGACACCATCCCATTTATTGAGGTTCTGGACTGAATGAGAAGGTGAAGGAGAACTGAACACCAAAATTCACCATTTTATGCTTTCTGAAAGCAAATGCAATAACTCCAGGTGCCTCAAGTTATTGCCACAATTAAAGTATAACCTGAAACACACAAACTCTTCTGTCTTTAAACTGGCTTTGTTAGGTTTTCTGTCACAACAACAAGAAAAGTAAAACAATCTTACAAGAGCCTAAAAAGATGAGGAGGATCAAAGAAGTCAGGGTGATTGGACCTTGCCTGACCTGCACAATGGCTGACATGTTAATCACCCCCCAAAGTCTAGCAGGGATCACAGAGGATAAGGCTTCAGGCAGTAGGATCCTTAAAGGCAAGGCGTTAAACAGACATCATAGAGTTCTCATACTAGCGGGCAGCCCAAGAAGGAGCCCCAAGCTATGGTACTGAGTCCTGAACCCTCACTAGTGTAGATGACTCAGAGGAAGCACCCACATAAATAGATGTTCTGGAGGATGGGAGGGAGAAAGCAGGAAGAACAAGAGAGGAGGAGGGAAAGAAAAGGGATGAGAGGGAGGGGTCAGAGTGGAAAGGTGGGAAATGGAATGGAGGACAACAGAGGAAGGGAGGGTGGAGGGAGAAGAAGGGAGGTACCTATGGACTTGTATAATTAGGTGAATAAAATGTAATAAAAAAGAAAATTAAATGGAAAAGAAGGCATGCAAAAAGCTGTTTAATTTTACAGTTAATGAAATGCAAATTAGGATAGCAATAAGTTACAGTTTTCTCCCAGCTGGTTAGCAAAGACTTAAGCATATTTATTTGGTGGTCCTGGGCATCAAAAATTATAATTTAGATAAATGTACTAACACTAAGATGCAGTCCCATCCCTTAAAGTGTTTTTAAAATAAAGGTAATGAATGATAAGACCAAAAAAGAAAAAAGAAAAAAAAACAAAGGTCTTTATCAATTGAATTAAATTGCTGGCCCTGTTATTCTTTAGATGCTACCTTAGTAATTAAGACATTCCCCTCTTCCTCCACTTGCTTAGTAGAACCCTTTATGTAAGGCCTGGGCAACAGGGAAAGAAGGGAAGGAATATACAAGAGAAGCACACAGGTTTCCTACGTGATCAAATTGGAACTTCATCCAAGGATTAGTATTCTCATATCTGCCTCAAAAGAAGTCTGAGGTCAGTATGTTCCCGACTTTGCTTTGAGTGTTGCTTAAAGCTAAATAATGCAGACCAGCAAAAAAATAAAAATAAACTCATTGGATCACATACCATACAGATGGGATCTTGTTTACTTTAGCCAATTATGACCTACATAATTTGCCTCTAGTAAGAAATCAACCGAAGTTAATAGAGTTTGATGCATGAACACACATCACAGGCAGGCTCTAGTTCCACCTGTTTAATTAGTTCTAGTTCTCTAAGAAAGATGTTAATCCAGGCTCAGTTCCAATGATCCTATTGCAAAAATGGAGAGATGTTTCAAAACTTTTTTCCTGAAAAGTATCTTTCAAATCTCCTGGCAACATATAATTATTTTAAACATAAAAGAATATAGATGATTATATATTATTGAAAATTTTATATCATAATCGACTGGATGATATTTTTATTCATGAATCTGCAAATAATTTAACCTTAAAAATTTATAATGAATTTTTCATAGCTAAAATATAATCTAATCATTATCTAAATAGTGGGCAGGCTATAATTAGACCAATGCAGGTTGGTTTTCTCATGACATGTAGTATTAATACTATTAATAGTTCTCTTTGGAGATCTAGAAAGCCAATTTGAAGAAGTCTTGTTATTTGCTTCTATTCATATGGAAAATGACTAGTGAATACAATGCTTTTCATTATGAATCTTACTTCTTTAAATACTGTTTTCGTTTTAAGGCCACACAAACTAAATGAAAACAAAGAAACAAACAAACAAACAAATAAAAAAGGAACCAAGAAATCAAAAGGGTCTCCTTTAGAAGATAAGAATGACATATCAGCAAGACAGGGCCACCTTTTCTTTTTTTAGAAATGTGCATACAAAGTCTGAGAGTCAGAATCTTGTGACATATGTCTCTGTGCTCCCTTCAGATCTACAACAGTAAGTGTTAATAGTTAATCACCAAATATAGGAATTATTTGAAGGATGAGTTGTGAATGCAACAGTTTGGATCGTCAATGTTGTTTTCTGTATTCGTTCCCTGACTCCTAAGCCCAGACAAAGCAGGGTCTCTTCCCTGTTAAGATCATTACACTATTTCTCATAGGACCATTGTCAGTAGAATTCTCCCTGGTGGAATTCTGTTTTGAAAACTTTGAATTGTATGAAAGGAAGTACTGGGTTTTGATCATCTATTTATTCTATGTTCTGGCAGAGTAGAAACAAATACAATGAATCAACAGATGAATAAGCAGGCAACAAGAATGTGGAAGGAAAAAAATTGGCTAATTTTAGCATTTATTAAAATTGTGATGTTATGTGAAGCTGGAAAGAATAGTATAATAAAAATACAGCAGATGGACTCTTGACAATTTTCACAGGTAGGAGGAAAGTACAGAAGAGCAACATAATGAGATAGTCACAGCAGACAAACTGGGAAAGTCAGAAAGACATGGAAACAAGCCAGTAAAGAAGAAAGTGATGAGCCATTCTAATGCCTCAGAAGGATGCATTTTCGGCATACATTATTTATAAATGATAAAATAAAGTATAAGTTTATAAAAATTGATACTTGGCAAAGATACCTTCACTACAACCTTAAGTTGATACTCAAATTAAAACTAGATTTGGATAATCTCTACCTCAGAGTATCCAAGGCAAATGTGGCTCTGAAAACATAAGTCTGGAATTTTTAATCCTTCTGTGTGGACTGAAGCAAATTGTTTAGCTTGAAAGGTTTGAATTTCATTTGCATAATGAAAATATTACCATGTCCCTCACTGGATTGCTCTATGCAATCACCAGTAAAGCGTTCTGATAAAGCACTCTTCAGATATGAAGTGTTATTGAAATGCACAACTATATACTAGACATCTTTGTTTTCCATCAGGCACATCCCATGAGATATTTCCTTCCTTCCAGAACATGTATGCTCAATGAAGTGTCCATCTGGTAACCCTGATTCTACCAAGAGTGGAAAAGTGGAAAAAAGAAGGTAAACAGCTAAAATGGTGAGGTGTAAAGGTGGGAAAAGACTTGCAGTCTCATGTGCCTAAAGGTTAAGACTAGGGATTAAGATGCACCAAATGTACAGTGGATTTGATCTTTTTCCTCTGGGATAATGAAGGCTGGGAAAATTTCTCTCTACCTGGGCCCCTTTGCCTTCCCTTTAAAAACATCACACTTGGCTAATGGAGCTGTAACTTTGTTTTGATTTCCTGAGTGGTCTTGAGTTACCTAATATCTGGTTTGCTTCCCTAGATGGCTGCCTCTTAGATCTCTCCAGTAAAATCATGCTTAAGCCATTTTCATTAGGAACTGAGCACTACATGACCATAAAGGACCCTTGCATTGCCTTGATTAGGAGAGATCAAAAGCCCAGCTTCATTAGTTCTCCTTTCTTTTTCCCTCCTACTTTGCCTTTGTGCTAAACTGCCTGAACCTGTCTAAACCCAGCTCTCTAAACTTTGCACAATCTGGAAAAGATAACTTCTCCTAGAAGTCTGGCTTTTCTTCAGAGCACATGGCTTGCAGGTTTTCTGTGGCCCAGGGCACTGTCCACACAAGCTGTCTATTCCATCGTTCAATGGAGAGAACCAGTGCAGGGTGGAAGAGTTGTGCTTAGTATTTCCTTCTGCAACGCCTTCTAGGTCTGAAAAGGACTTGGATTACACCATGGCCAAAGGCAACATGAGTCTGAACCTACCTTTCCTGACGAGCTGAGTCTTTTCAAACTCACTCAGAGTCAGATCCCTTAGCTAAACTGGGCACCATAATGTGTTACTGACGATGCACTTCACTAGGGTAAGCATGAGTTGCAGTCTGGCTTTTCTATCTCTCAGAGCCTCGAGTTTCTGGTGGAATATTGGTGCCCACAACCTAGGAGAGTTGTAAAGACTAAATGAAATAATGTTCAAATTTATATTCAAATAACCCAGTACCTAGCACATGCAAAACAGGCAATACATGAGGGCCGTGTGAGACCACCCATTCAATGTTCCCGTGCTGTTCTAGAAAAGGGGGCTAATGCAAAATTGTGGCAAACTACATTCTGGAAAGCATCTGCAACTTCTCTGCCATAACCGCCTCCAGCTTTCTTTTGGATAAATATCCCAGTGAGAAATGGACGATGTTTCCTTGGATTAGCAATTTGGAGCCAAGCAAACCTCAGACCTTCCCACAAGCACACAAAGTGGATGTCTGCGTCTGGTCTGAACAGCCAGAGACAGAGTGGAAAATCTGCCTTTCTGCACCTTGGGGTCCAGAGAGCCAGAGTAGACACATGGTAAGATGTTTCTCTTCTCTTTTAAAACGTTATTTTCATGGATTAATAAAAATTATGTGCTTTTATAGTGTACAACATGACGTATTAAAGCAGGCATAAATGTTATATATGCATACAAACATAGATGATGACGGTGTGTGTGTGTGTGTTTGTGTGTTCTCAGATACAAAGTTTAGCTTGGCTATTTTCACATTTGATGGAGAATCTCTTCTGAAAATATTGGTGGAAATCTCATTTCATACTAAGTTTTGTTTTTTCCATCTCTGTAGTATTCCTACATTTCAAATTTATGATAATATTATAATAAAATAAAAGCATATGTTATTTTCATACTGCCACTAATCAATTATTATTAATGCTCAATATTCTCTGAGTAGTTACTATTCATCAGAAACTACAAAAAGAATTAGGTATTCAGATTTCAAGTCACTAGAGTAATAAGAGGGTTGGAGATTTAGCTCCCTAGCAGAGCATTTGCCTAGCAAGCACAGGGCCCTGAAGTTCTGTCCCCAGCACTGAAAATTTTAAAAAAGACAAAAATAAAGAAAAGACTCCTCTCCAAAAATATGAGGTGTGTAAAGCATTAAGAGCAGACCTTGAGCCCTTCCAGTTCACTTTCCTGTCTAGTGTCTGTTTCCTCACTGAATAATGACTGCCATTTCCATTTTGTATATGAGGACATGATCCATAGAAAATTTCAGCTATGAAAGGTGAAATAGGATTCAAAATTTATCTCCACAGATTTATAGCTCAGTTTCTTGACTAGTAAGTTTTCAGATCTCCCCAAATATCTTCTTTCATTATCTATGTATATTTCTAGCATCTACCTATGTATATTTCTAGCATCTACCTATAAAGCTATCATCTATTTCTTACTTATTTATCTATTACTTATCTTCTTTTTGCATATTGACCATCTCTTTCATTTACCTTTCTATATATTACCTACCATATATCTACATATCTATTCTTTATCTACCATCTATCTGTGTACCTATAGGACTATAATTTATCATTCTATCCTCTACCTATCTGTCATCTATCTATCTATCTATCTATCTATCTATCTATCTATCTATCTATCTATGTATCTATCTATCATCTGTCTGTCTAATCTCTTTTTTTTCCTCAGTAACCATGATGGGGGCTGAAATGTGGGGATGGAACATAAATCATTTGTCTATGTTTCTTCTTTAGGAAGTTTATATCTATAAGAAGACATATGATTGCTTCTATTTTCCATTACTTTTCATTATTTTAATGTCAAATTTACTTTCATACATTATTGGCTTATTCTCTGTGATGTTTAATGAATGCTCTGTAGGTGAGGTGAACTTTTTATGCATGTTTTTTCTGTTATTGTTTGGGAAATGTGAACAAAACCTTTTGAAGACATACACCATGCATAAAAATTGAAAAGACAAATTTTGCAGGATAAAACCTACAAGGGATTGCAACAGATAGATTAAAAACTCACAGATTTTTAGCCAAATAATTTAGCTGACTATGGACTTTCAGATATTACTTGCAAAAATGTAATTTGAGCTTTGCTTCCATTTATAAAGTGAAAGATTGCAGTTTTAAAACACACAAATAAGTCTACAAGTGGCAATTAATAAAATGTTTCAGGACTGCTCATGACAATTATTATACTATATTATGGGTGACAATTACTCATGTATGTTTTCCTCAGTAGACTCAGTTCTGAGGACAGCATGCCATCTGTTTAGTTTGAAAGTTAAACATAACACAGTGCCTTAGCATGTAAAAGACTACATATTTTCTCTCAACGAAGGAAAGAATGTATGTATGAACATCATCAGTGTATAACTCATTAATCTAAAGGATTTTGTAGAGGTCAATCTTACGTGTTAACTAGTTGGGTCTCTGGGTGTCCCAATATTTGGTTAAACTTTATATTCAGGTGTGTTGTGAGGGTATTTTTGGATATGATCAATAGTGAATCTATAGAATGAGTAAGTCAGTTAAATTTTCTCAATGTGAATAGGCATATCTATTTTGACTAAAATGTGTGAGTAGAACATCTGAATGAGAAATAATCTTTTCTCTCTCTGGTATATGTTTAAATAGGGCATGACTCAGGCTTCAGCTTGGAACAAAACATTGACTTTCTTGATCCTCACACCCTCAGATTTGGACTAACTGACATAGGGTCTTGGGTCAGATGTTAGGTTCATTGATTTTATTGTTTTTCTATTTTCAAAAGCATTTGTTTCATGTCTATTTTTGTTTTCTTCCCCCCATCTTTACATTTATTGTGCTCTTTTTTTCTAGCATCCTATGGCAGGAGCTTAGATTATTAACTTGAGCTGTCCTAATTTCTGATCTAGTGCTAATTTACCATCAACATGGCATTATTTGCATGTCATATGTTTTTGTTTTGACATGTACTTTTACTTCCATCCATTTCTATATATTATTTCCCTCATTCCTGCATTTTCATGTCTGGATTATTTGGAAAGTGATGTTTGTCCAATAAGTATGCAGTGATTCACCACTGGTCTTTTTGCTATTGACTTACAATTTGAATCTATGATGATTCAAAAATACTACATTTATTTGGTTATTGCAAATATATTTTAGCCTTTTATAGCTCAATGTACTGTCTATACTTGTGTGAATTTTCCATATGAATTTAAAAATAAGTATTTGGAATGCTTTTATAGGATGGATTATTCTACATTTATCTATTAGACATTGACAATTATCTTGAGCAAAGCTGATCATCTGCATGATAATCCTACATGTTATACAGTGAGGTATTGATGCCTTCAACTATCATTATGCATTTGTCTAGCTTTTATCAGTTCCAGTAAACACAGATGTTCTCTACCTGACAAGAGTATAACTAGTTTGACTTCTAACGTCTCAACTTTACAGTGGGCTGGAAATCACATTTTAAAACATATTTCAAATTTTGGGTTTGACTCTGGATATTTTCCTAGAGCTAACAATAAGATAATTTCTTATGACTCTGAGCATCATTCACAAAAGTAAACAGTTAGTACTATGTAGAGAGGGTCCTGTGTACTCTGATGCTTTGTGGTCTAGGCATAATAAATGTGTTTTCACATCACAGGTCTTCCAACAAGACATAACCTTCTTGCAAACTAAGAAGTATATATTGCTTCATGCATTTTGAGATCTACTATTTGGTTCTTATATATTTTAGATCATCTTAACTTTCCCAGTGAATTACTATATTATTGTTGTGGTTTTATTTATTTATTTTTTTGTCTATGCTAAGTCCTTCTTTCTGGTCTACTTTTTTTTAATGCTACTAGAACTGTTCCTGAGTCAAATTGTTTTCCATTCCTTCTCATCCACTTTCTTTTGCCATTATATTGAATAATGCCATTAATTTATATATAGACCATTTGTATTTGTACTGATTTACTAGAACTAATGTCTACTATTTTATTATTTTTCTTATTTATGTTTCTCATTTTTTGTATTATGCAAGTTATTGAACTCACATAACTTTTAATGAGTTTTTCTCGATCTTTCTATACTCTCTTTAAGGATAGTGCTTTGTGATTTTTGTTTAGTAACCACTGTGGACAATACAGTATGCCTGTATGACTTACTACTTATTTCTGGAATGAACATTTTACATTTTTATGTTAAGTGTCATAAAATTTGCTAAAATCACAAGAAAAAGGTCAGCCTATCATATTTATATGTATTTCTGATTCATCTCTTATTCTTTCTTCATTCTCAGTGATCTACAATTGCATCTTTTACTTTTGCTTCCTTGAAATTTTTTCTTTGGCATTTAAAAGTTAGTACTGCTAGTGAGAAATAATTTTAGTTGGATTCACTTGAGAATTTTCTAACTCTTCATCAGTGAAGGATATATGTTTGATGTATTTTGCAGAGGAATTTTTCTTTAAACAGTAGAAAGCAACTTATTATGCCAACTGCATTCTAGCCTCTATGGATTTGGATGAGAAGTCTGCTGTCATTTGAATTGGCTTTTTGCTATGGACAATCTGTTGTTTTTCTCTCTGATTCCTTCTATATTTTTTCATTGTCCTTAGTTTACAGAAGTTTAATTACAATATGTTTTTATGTTCCTTTGGATTTATCCTGTTTATAGAAGTTGTTAGTTCCACAATTTCCATTTGGTTCTTTTGCATAGCATATTTTTTTGCTAGGATTTTATTTTCTTATTTGCTTAAAGTAATTAGTAAATGCTTGTTGAAGCATTTCTTGACAATTGTTTTAAAACCATGTGAGATAATTTCAACAGGGACTGATTTTACCGTTGATGTTATTTGATTATGCTTTTTATTTAACGCAAGACTTTCCTGGATCGTGGAGTAATGGGTATTTTGATAATTATGTTAACAGACCATGGGTTTCTGCTTAAAATACTCATGTAACATTCAGTCATTCTGTTTCAGTTTAGCACATAGGCCCTGGAATACTTTTGTGATCTCTTGCTCCAAAGATAGTAAAAAATTTCAGAATCATTTTGAGACTTTCTCCTCATATTCTACATTGGGGAGTGAATTACAGGTATCCACTCTGTTACTGAGCTGTATATACCTAGCACTGTAAATTTATTCTTCCAATAGAGTCTTTCTAAATTAACAGTGCTCGTGTTGCGCTTGGAGATCCTCTTTGCCTCAGCTTTCTGAGCAGCTGGAATTATACAGTTGGGCAACCAAACCTGCCCTTGGGGCTATTTTGGGCTGCTTGATTTACTAAGTACTTATTAGGCTCCTCTTTTTTCCTCCTGGTTCTGCTGCAGGAGACAGGGAAACTTCTCCTGAGTAAGTTGCCTGAAGACTCCTGCAAAAAGGAGTCTTACCTCCAGGAAGGAAGAACAACTTTGAAGCTGTCACTTGCATCCTGTGACTCCCTGAACAAGTAAGAGGTGAACGTTTTCCGTCCGTGACTATTTGGTGTGTTATAATTACCAATGCTAAAATGTCCTAGCTACCTAGTTGCTCTGGGGATGTAACTGACCACATGGTTTCCCTGGTGAAATACTTGGCTGCCAGTCCTTCTCTGGGTTGTGGAGGACATGATTGGTCCAGCATGAAGGAGTTATACTTCCCATTGGCTGTGTGTGGTCAGTAGGACTTCCAAATCGATGCCTTTGTCCAGTTCTACTAGTTTTGACTGATATAGTTTGTAGGACTTACAGTCAGTAGACAAATAAATAAGCCTACCTAGATCACCTGTATAGTTACTTTGGAAGCTGCAAAATTTCCTCTTGCTGGTCAATGTGACTATGTAAGACTCATATGTACTGTGCTGTTTTAGTGTTTGGGTCTCTGCCTGAAACATCCTTTACATAACTTTCTTGATTGTCTCTTGCACCAGTTCCAGAATTATAACTATAAGTAGCAGAGAGAAAGAGGGAAGGAGCAGTGCATACTCTCTCATATGGACTAGAAGTCTCATCTTGTCTAAAAAATTCTTTTAGCTGACTAATGGCTTTAGACTTGCATCAATTCTTATGAAGACTCTGCTGTCTGTTTTTACTTTGTTTGCTGTATGTAATATGTCCACAATTTTATGATTTCCTATTCATATATGTTTGGCTTTAGCATGTTGATTCTGATTGACTTTGATGTTTTCACCACACTTCCGGTGGGAACTTACTGGATGTCCTAAGTTTGTGGGTTTTGGCTCTTCAACAAATAACAAAAGATGTTGGCTGTCATTAGTTAATGTCATTTCTCTATTTCCTTTATCTTTTCCTTTTAGCAATATTACTTAACGATTAAATGGTATAATCAATGGCAAAGAACAGTGTTTCCCTTCCCATGAGGTAAACATTCAGTAAGAATTTTTTAGATACTAGTATAGATCAGTTAATCTTTATAATTGGCTTCAGCTTTATCACAAATGTTATTTCATCAGTATGAAGAGGTCAAATTTGGAGAGCTCATAAACTAATCATGGGAAGCTTCAGGTAAACATAAATAATGAGACGCTATTTCAGAAAGTGCCATAGAAAAGCTATTAATGAAATTCCAGTCAGACCATGTTCAAGTAGTTGTGTGGTTGGATATATTATTGTTTAATTTACCATTATTTCAGCTTTCTCTCCTGGAAATATAAAAATTGTTCTCTACTACATGGGATACCAGGAGCAGCATGAATAAATACAGTTTCCATACATGAGATTGTCTGGCATAGGACTAAATGAAGAAGAAGAAAAAAAAGCCAAAGCTTAGAAATGTCAAGCAAATCACCTAAATTGACACAGCCAGAGAACGGAGCAACTGGAGTCTTTCCCCCAATTCTGTCTTCAAAACATATGTGATTTTTCCATAATTTTAGTGCTTTCCCAAATCTCAGTAATCGACAGATATATTCCTTTCAAAAGGAGCAAATGTTCTATTCATTGCAAATGTTTCTTTAAATTATTTTTACTAGAGTATTGCTATAAAATATAGAAATCTAAATCTATTTACAACTTCTTATGCATGCAAATTATTTAAATTATGAAATTCAAACACATTTAGTAATTAAGTCCAGACAAAAATGCAGGCCAGTAAAATTCAATTTTGTATTTAATTTGATAAATGTTGCTCTTTTCTTAAAGCAAAAAAAACTACTCACAGTTGAACATGGTACTCATTGCTAAAGTTCAAGATGTCTTGCGGTCACCATGCCATGCAGCTGCGCACCATGAGATCAGTCACGTTTTCCACCACTCTTCTCTCTCTCGACCGCTGCCAGACCAGAGCATGATGTCATTTGGCCCTCACTTAGCAAAAACTTACCATTTACTTGGAGATTCTGCCTCCATTATTTTCTTTTGATTTTAGCCCAGGAAAAGTAGAATTTCTAGATGAGACAGCAAGCTCATAACAAAAAAATCCTATTAGTGTCTCCCAATATGGGGAACTTCACAACTTACTGATTGCGAAGCTTGTCATAAGTTCATAAAATATGCTTTGTAAATTTCAGATTGTCATTGGCGTGCAGTGTCTAGATTGGCAACTCTTTAGGGTCTTTAAGAATATACATAGGATTCTTAAAAAGGAAAAACCCACAAAACAAAGGCCATGTATTTAAGAATTTCTGAGTTGCTTTGTTTATCTAACTCATGTGTCCTCTTAATTCAAATCAAAACTAGTTTATGCCAAAAAATGACAAAACAATGCTTGAGTCATGCAAAATTAGAACTCACTGGGAGGCGATAAGAAGCAAAACTGATTTGTCTTCTTGTGTTTTTGTGCAATCGAAAGGGCAGAGACATCATTGCTTCTGACCGTGGAAAGTTCATGGTACTGGAAGGGAATGGTTTTCACTTACGACTTAGTTTAGTGATTATGAAAAATGAAGTCCTGATCAAAGACAATTTTATTAGTGTATTCATTTCATGGAAATGACAGTCAATGCTTACCTAGAATTACAAAGGGTTTTCACCAACTTTGTTATCTACCACTTTCTCCAGCATCCAAAGCAACAATCTTAAACCGAGACACTTCTATTTAAGCCATGTATTTTAGATTCTAACTTCTCTACCTTTCTGCCATATCAAACATCTCTCTTGGAGAGGAGCAGCACCTTAACTCTGTCATGGCAACACTGTAAGAAAATGCACTAGATTTGTTTCCTTATATTGCTGTTGTGACAAAGTACCTGACAAAAAACCCAGTTAAGGGGCAAAGGGATTATTTGGCCCATAATTACAGGATACAGTCCTCATGGCAGGGACAAATCATAGCAGCAGGAGCTTGAGGCAGTTGGTCATGTCACAATCACAGTCGGAAGCAGAGAGGAATGAATGTAAACACACATGCTTGTGCTCAGCATGGAGCATGGTACCACCCACTTTTAAAATAGGTCATCCCCCATTATTCAGTGCAATCAAGATGCTCACAGGCATGTCAGGGACTAACCTTAATTGACAGAATTTCTCTCAGGTGTCCTGACACATGTCTCCAAAAATCAGGGTGACGATTAATTAATCACATTACCTTGTACTTTTTACATTGTTCCTGAATTTCTTCAAGAACAAACATTCTGTCTTCAAAGACAAGGAAACCAGAGTTTCCCTCTTGCCATCCCAGCTCTGTTTGTGTGGATGCTTTTCAGAACTCCCTCTGCCTTTTCCTTGAATAACAGAGATTCACTCCAGTCTTGGCCACAGCATTTGGCCCTAAGTCCATACAAGAGCAAGATAGTGAATATAGCATCATATCCTCATCATACTCTTTCTGATCTTAATTATCATTTGAAAGATGCTGCCATAATCTGTGTTGCATGTGCTTTCTAACCTCATCTTCTTCCACTTTCTTCCAAGTTCAATCTTTTGTGCATCTGCAGTTTGGTACCCTGAATATATCAGACAGTTACTCATACTTCAATACATCTTCCTCCTGATTTTACTGTTTTTGTGAATGAGTAGACATTTGTACGTACCTTATCATGGACATTCTTTTCTATAAAAAATCTTGACTTCTGATATCTTAACCTGTTCCTCCTGAATTCTAGATATGACTATATTCATAGTTGCTATGAAAAGGTCATGGAAAATAACCCCATTTTCAGAAAACAATAAAGCAAGCAAAATTATAGGTAGCATGATTTACTCAGTAGAATTGTGATATGGAGTCTCACGATATCTAAGTTGCTTTGCACAATCACAGAGAGCAACTGGAACAAAGATTACCACTCCGAGTCTCTGCTACAACCACAGAATGCATTCATTGCATTCGTCTACCAAAATATTTTCTATATAACACTTTATGATCTGTAAAAGTCAAGGCTTGTTTCTGCAATACCTCTCATCTCCCTTTTCTCCTTTCCAACCCCTACCCTTTGTTATTATGTTCTGTTTGTCAGGAGAAATTTGGCCTTGATGTACCTGATTCATTTGCTTGTGACTCATCAAAATGTTTTGTAAGAGAGGTTTACTATCCAGGCGGCCTCTTGAGCCTCCTTGTGGAAAATTAAGACATTTTTATTTTATTTATTTATTTTCTGAGAACAGAGAGGCTGGTTTTGGCTAACTCCCTTCTACAAGGGAAGTCCAAGTGACTGATGACAATTAAAGTAACCAAAGCATATGCGTAAATGTATTGACCCTGGTCTCTTATCCTTTAGTTTTATATGTGCCAATATGGTTTTCGAATTCTCCCTGAAGGTAAAGTCTAGGAAGTAATTGTTACACCACATGACCCAGGAAACCTTTATTGATGTACTGCTTGTTTTCCTGTATTTGACCAGGTTGCTATGTTCCTAGGGTCCCAAACATTTTAACATCAGAAGTCATCACCTCCTACACAACAGCTTATCTGCATTAAGAATAATGGCCAGGATGGCACTTGATGACAAGGATAGGTGAATAAGTATCTTTTCTATTAAAGCACCTGGATCCATGCTTCCTGCTGGCTCTGCCAGGTAGTCAGATCCAGACTGCAGGACTAAGCAAGCCTTAGCGATGATAATGCAGTCCATGTGTCCCAGCATAATGTGTTTGGTCTTGCTACATGGCCGTAAGTGATTTATTCAAAGATTGCCAATTATATTTTAGAAGTTCAACAAATAGTTCATTGTACAACTGACTTGGGCACTTAATTAGAAACTGCAGTACTTTGCTCATTGTATGTTACATTATAATGGACCCTTTCTTCCATTATCCAAAAACTGTAGCTAATTTATCCTGTAGGATGTCTTGTACAGTATGTTATAGAAATATTGTGGCTGTTTACAAGTTAGACAATTACAGTGTCACTTGAAAAAAAAAGAGTTTTAGAGAACACTTCCTTAATATTTCTTTCTGACACTTTCTCTAATCCATACCAAACCACAGGATGTCCTAACTTTAAAACCCCCATAATAGCAACAAAGCCCCTGACTGATTGCTAAACACTCTTGGAGGCTTCCCTTTTGGAAACACATTTTTAGTTCTCTGCCATTGAAAATCACTAGAGAAAAATCATCTTACCATTTCATAACCAGAGGACAGAAATTGAATCTAATCACCTCTTTGGACGTGTTGACACCATGACATCCTGATTTATCATTCCCTAGTCTCATTACCTTCTTGGACTCATCATTGACTCTAAGAAAAAGGAAGGCACAGTCACATATTCCCAGCTTGTAAATATCTGGAGGAGAACTAGAAACACAGTTATCTAATGCCAAACATCTGGCTTTGTGAATACATCCTTTATGGTCCTCTTCTCTATTCAATTTTTTACCAGATGTTTAACATCATATAGAAAATACCTAATGTTTTAAAAGAGGCTCAAAAATACTATGACTTTTTGGGTTGAGACACACAAAGACAAAGAAATCAGACCACTAACTAACTCTATGCAATATTCAATCATGAGAGATATCAGTGAGTGGAATATAAACTCATTCATAAAATCTCAGAAATTCTCTATCTCTCAGAGAGACATAAAGAGAAAGAGAATAAGCCACAAGGCACAAACAAAAAGACAACTTGACTGAGGATAAACATCTGGAATGTGTTACCCTACATGTATAGAATGAAGCTACACATGCTAATCCAAACATATTTATATATATTCACAGATGATTGACAGAGTTATTAAAGGAAACAAAAATATTTTGGATACATTGCTAACTCTTTTACTTGGGTGTCATGGAGGACAGTTCTAACTTTGGCACATGTCTTGTATCCATAGAGTTGGAATACACTCAGCTGCTTGAAATTCAGCCTGGCAACTTTTACTTCCTTGGTAGCTGCTTGCAATTATGTACTGAACATAACAATACTTATAGCACTTTATATTACAACAACTCTTGCATATGAACCCTTGTTTTTAAATTATACTCCTTTGGTGCTGAAAAGAAAGGTTCCCAAGAGAACTGAGATGGTGGTGGTTTGGGGTGAGGAGTTCTAGGGGAGAGAAATTCCCAGTTGAGACTCTGGAATCAGATGTGTGTTTAATCCCAAGCCCCCTATCTCCCCAAAAAAGACCTACAAGATTACTTACTGAAACTTTTCCAACCTTATTTTCCTTGTATGTTGAATGTGAATTTTTTGAAAAGTTTACTTTTCTGATATTCTGTGAGAATTAATTAGTTGATCCATACAAGGTGCCTAGCATACAATAAATATGCAAACACTACACTCTGAAGGTAAAATATATTTGTAAATGTATTAAATAGTCATTTAAAGTAAAGCTGGCTAATTATAACACTGACAATCAAGAAGAATTCTTTTTATTCTGAAGTGTGTGTTCTTTCCATATGATTGGCATATGCTATTTGTCCAAAGACAAAAGACTAGGCTCAGTTGCTCAAAAAGAAACAAGTCTGGCATTTGGTGTCTGCATGAATTCCTCCATTCAAAGAAGATGAGCTCTATAATTCATTAGCTATTGCATATTTTAAATAGACTTCTGTTTGCTTTATGATTAAAAAATATCTAAATTATTTTTGATTGATGACAGTCAGCCATATGTTTGAATTCATGAGCTCACCACATTCTTCTGGCAATGCTTGCTCTTTGGTAAATAGATTGCATCTACAGTCATAAGTAACAACAAATATTTGCCTTTATGTGAGTTGTTTATGGTTAGGAGTAGACCACATAGTCTCAAAGAAGCATTAGAGAAGTAATGTCCCTTACTTAATTGAGATGAGCATTGCCAAATAAGGTCATCATGGGGAGTAATTAATGTTCTTTTAAGATGCATTGCAAAACAAGCTGGACAATATGTTTCTATGATTGAAGAAAAGAACGTCTACAACTTTTCTTCAGTACGAAACAAATATTGAAAGATTTTTTATCACTAATATTGAGAGAATGTAGTCAGTCACATTTCATCTCATTTCTACCCTTCTCTGAATACAAGTACTCTATATTTTTGCAATATAGTTTATTATTATTATTATTTCTGCTCATACAAATTGTAACATAGTTTTGATCCAAATTGTTTATTCTTGCACTTATCACCTTCCCTTACCTTAACGACAATATAGAACATGAACAAAGTAGTAAAAAGCAAAAGATGATATAAAAGTATGTCAAAATTTAGAACTACATTAATTACTGCTTATACATCTGGATAAATTTAACCTCATATTTCCATGAGTTCTCGGATCAGGTTCAGTCTGGACCGCTGAGCAATTCTTCTGGAATTAATGATAGAATAACAATCTCAAGTTTGGTGGATAGCTCTGTATCAACAAATAACAAGTCACTTGTCTCCCTTTATTCACAACTCTATCTTGATTGGCTTGCAAGATGATGGCAGTAGTATGCGTAAAAGCAAGAAGTAGACAAGTCCCAGTAAACAAATAATGTCCAAATCTGTTGGGTTACCTTATTTATTGTCCCATGAGCCAAACATTTCACAAAAGTAAGCCCAACTACAAAGATAGCTAATAAACCACATCTCTTAATGATTTGTAAGGAGTCACTGAGAAAAAAAGGCCTGGAATCATGAGGTTTGAAGAGCTAATGTGATTGGTTCTTCCTTACAAGGAAAACGTTCACAGCATTATTTATTAGCCTTCTTGATTGGAGATTGTTCCTTATTTTACAGATAAATTTAAAAAGTGTTTTTCATTTTGACCTCACAAAAAATTCTGTAAGGGAAGTTAAAAGTGAATATAAGCATCTAACTTTTAATCTTGGCACAAATTACTTTTTGATCTAATTTTGCTAGTCTTGTAGCACTTCATTATGTGAAGGTAAAATCATTTCTGTGTATAGATGGCGGACATAATTCAATCATGTAAATATGTAGCACAAATCTAAATATTAGGGGCTGGAGAGGTGGCTCAGGGGTTAAGCCTCTGCCTTGCAGGCCGAAAGTCCTGAGTTCGGATCCTAGACCCCACGTATAAAAGCCGGGCGGAAGCGGGGGTGGCCTGCATTTCTGGTCCTGGTAGGACGGAGCCTGTGAATCCCGGGGCAGAGTAAACAAGGAGGAGGTGGAGGCGTCCATAGTGGTTCCTGAATTCGTCCGTGGTTCTACACATACACACATACACACACAAACACACGCACACATGCACAATTGAATAAATAATAAATAAAAATTTTAAAAAAATCTAAATATTAGCCTTCAGAATTTAATTCATGCATTTAACAGATTGTTTTGATACTTTCCTCAGAAACATCAGTCCAAAATATTCACCAAAAGCAATCAAAAGAACACATAGTCTCAGCTAAACTATCTGAGTGTCCTATCTCTTATGTTGAAACAAGGAAAAAGATTTAAGCTGTTACATAATATTTTGAGCCCTCTTATTTTTCTTATTTTCAAAGATTTTTTTCATAGTTTATTATTTATCAGCATGACAAAGATGATGGAGGTTGAGAGAGAGGAAAGAGAGAGAAAGAGATTGTAAATGTATGTCATGGCACATTCATGGTCAGAGGATAACTTTTGGAGCACATTTATTTCATCATGTGATCTTCTGGGGATTAAACTTACATCTCCAGGTCTGAGACAGGCATCTTACCTACTGAGTTTGTTTGCTGGCTCTATCTTCTTCATTTTTTAAAAAAGCATAAAATTGCATTTGTCTTATAGAGTCGTTCTGTGTACATAAATAAAAATATCTAGGAAACGTCATAAGTGCAAAAACATTACTTTTAATACTATTATTATTACTCTTACTATTACCAAGCACAGTGCTGGAGCAGATACTGACTATATAAGAATATGAAAATTGGTTAAATGTATAGTATGTGAAAGGAATGAGAAACTGAAAAAGTGAACAAACCTATAAATAAAAAATTATAGGAGGTGGTCAATGAGAGGACAAAAAGGAATACTAGTAATAGAAATAAATTTATGCTTGTAGTGTATTAGTAGACCTTTCTTCTGAAATGATATGCAAAGTGGGCATTTCAAAATCCAAGAAATTGGATATTCTTTTGAAAAAATATTAGAATTGGTTCTTTTTTTCTCACTTCATTCTATGCCTGGAATTTCTAAGGTTAAAAACTGAAAAAGCAAAGCAAAACACAGAACTTTCACTTTTGAATCTTCAGTTTTATCTGGTCCACAATTATGCAATATTAAATTTCAAAATGTCCTCTAAACAACAGCAGAGACCATTGCTTTTGTCATTAAAAAGTCAAAGTGTCATTTTCCTGATAAAATTTCTGTACAAAATTAAACCAAATCAAACAAACAAAGGAGCACGAAAGAAAAACAACACTTGAGTCTACATGAGAATAGAGAAGAAGGAGAAAATTCTTGATACAAATGGTTACTTGATGAAATGAATGACAGATATGCTCCCTTTAGGTCACAACCTAAAAGAAAGCTGCAGGTGGTTTCCAAAGAGCATCAGAAGCAGAGATTTCAAAATCCTATTATATATTTCAACCATTGATAGAAGTAAAAACACTAAGACACAAAGAAGTAAAAACACAGTAAACACAAAGTTGAATGTGACCAATTGGCAATGTTTCAACCATAAAGTCAATAATTAAGTCATGTACCTGCTTTTCACAGCCTTCATCAAATTCAAAACTGGTTCTTCACAAATTGCCAAATGAAGACAATAGTAAGCAAATCAATAATATTCTTATTCTTTGAAAATTTCATACATAAAAAATTGATCATGATGATATCCAACACTTATTCCATCTTAAGCCCAATTAATATCTTTCTTTTTCTTTTTTTCTAAGATTGCTCTGCGTTCAATCAATGCTGTCTACATACACATACACTGTCCATATAATGTGGAGCCATCTGTGAAGCATGGATAACTATCAGTCACATACTACGGCATCCATCAATTGCTAAGAGAACCTTACCTAGTGTCGACATCTCCCCAGTCCATGTGCTGAGATGCTAAGTTACTTGATTCTGAGAGTTTCTTATATTGCTGACCTCAGTCCTTGTGAGTTCATGAGTGTAGCAGCCATTTCATATCCAGACGATAACAGTTAACTCTTCTTCTCCCCATTTTCTGGCTCTTCCATTCTTTCTGTCTGTTATTCTGCAATCCTTGAGCCTTAGAGGAGGTAGCATAAATGTTCTGCCTAAGGCTGAACTCAACTGTCACTTATTCTCAGCAACTTGAACACTCATACATCTCTGCTTTAATCCCCATCCATTGAAAAGGGAAGCATCTCTGACTATTCTAGGATTAACATTTCTTTGTGGTTTAAACATAAATACCTGGAAGGAAGCTTGGAGCTGAGTCACTTTAGCTAAATAATATTAGTAAATTCACTCCTAAGGCCTCAGAACTCCTCAGCCATGGGACTCTGGCTGGGTTCACAACAGCCAGGTATGAATTTCCTCTTATAAAGATGGCTTCAGCCAATCACAGAGCAGGTGCTTACTCCAGAACAATATTCCACTATGGCACTAGTGAACTCATGTTGCCTGGTTTATTGGTATTACAGATGAAGGTTTCCTGAAGGGCGGGACCGCTAATGCCTTTATTTCTTCAGGAACCTGCACAGTACTTCCAGCACTGTCAAAGTGAGCCAACAGAAAGGAGGATTTCAGATTAGTGTCCACTTGCTTTCTCTGGATCATGGAGCTATGGCTCGTGCTGCCTTCAGGGGTAAAGCTATACCAACTAATTCTGGTGGAAAATCAAGAGGTATGGCAAGAGCCTTTATTATTTGAGGGTTTCTGGGACTTACATAGCCTACAGCTCCTGAGAAGATATTAACATTTAACATTGCATTTGTGTCTATTAGCACTGGGATTCCAGAAGCAGCATTAATAACCCTGAAGACTGTCTTTTCTTCCTTCTAAATTTCTCTCTCTCTCTCTCTCTCTCTCTCATGTTTTAATAGTCTTCGAAGAATAGCAGATTTCCCTATGGTGTTATCAAACACTTCATTTCAGTTCCCTTGGCTTTACCCACCTAAACCATTAGTTTTTACAAATGAAATTGATCATACAATCCTTTATTTATATTTGAAATTAAATAAATTAATAATGATAATATATTTAGGAAGTAACCCAAAGTATTTACACTGCATACTTATAAAAAATCCATTGCTAAAAAGATGTTATAAGTAACTCCAGTTTAAACATTAAATAGACAACAGTCAAATTCTAGTTGAGCAACATTATAAAAAATAATAACTACTGCTCCTTAGAATTGTTATAGAGAGAGATAGATAATAGCAAATTCAAAGAAGACATTAAATTATAGCAAAAGCACAGAAATCGATAAAAGTATAAAAATAAAGAAGGTTAGTACAATCTACAGGGCTCTCATGTTTTAAAAAAGAGTGGAACCTCTTTGGAGATGCATCTAAAGGTTTATAGTGCTAATTTTTAATATACTGCTTAATTAGAGATATTTTCCTTAGTAATTATCTTACCAAAAGAGTTGATTTCACAAAAAAGCCCATGCAAAAATGTTCACAGGAATTTGTTCATTATATGTAGTCTCAAACTCAAATAGTTTTGGCATCAATCAATATGTCAAAATATGATAAGAAAAGTGGGACGGAGCGGAAGTGCTTGTGCAGCTTCCCGGATCCTGCAGGAGCCGAGTGCTGGCGGCCGCCTTGCCCGCCGACCTCCTTCCGCAGCCGTGAGGGAGACCGCGGCTCGGCCGCAGCGGAGCTGCGAGTTACAGAATGTCCGAAGGGGACAGTGTTGGAGACTCTGTCCATGGGAAGCCATCAGTTGTGTACAGATTTTTCACGCGGCTTGGACAGATTTATCAGTCTTGGCTGGACAAGTCCACTCCTTACACAGCTGTGCGGTGGGTCGTAACGCTGGGCCTGAGTTTTGTCTATATGATTAGAGTTTACCTGTTACAGACGATGGCCCTTCATTACCAACCAAACAGAATGAGGAATTTCGTCCCTTCATTCGAAGGTTTCCAGAGTTCAAATTTTGGCACGCGGCCACGAAGGGCATCCTCGTGGCCATGGTCTGCACCTTCTTCGAGGCTTTCAACGTCCCGGTCTTCTGGCCGATCCTCGTGATGTATTTCATCATGCTTTTCTGCATCACGATGAAGAGGCAAATAAAGCACATGGTTAAGTACCGGTACATACCGTTCACACACGGAAAGAGGAGATACAAAGGGAAGGAGGACGTGGGCAAGACATTTGCTAGTTAGAAGCTGGACTGAATCTGTCACACGCATTCAAGAATGGTTTTTGAGCCATTGTAACGATGCCTTTTTCTTCGCATAAAGTAGCTGATTATGAGGGAGTCGAGTTTTCTTTCTAAAAGGAGCCTCAGTGATTTGTATCTGAAATGCCAGGTTCTGGAAGAAACCGGCATTTAAACCACATTGCATTGATTTCTTTCTCGTGATGTTCACGTGCTTCAAGTGGACAGGATTGCAGTGAACTGAAGGCTTGGGAGGCTGGGTGGGGGGCAGCTCAGAGAGCAGGAGGGAGGAAGGGGGTGCAGCCTTGGGGAGCTGCCTTCCTGACCATGCCGAGTTCGGCCCCTCCTCTGTGCCAGAGGGACGTGCCAGCCAGAGTCCTGGGTGGAAAAGAATGTAACTTTCAGGGGATCCTCCAGTAACTGGTGGTCATGCCAGCTTGAGTCGTCTCACTAGAGATGTTTTAGGTTGGCTCTATCATAATGACTCAAAACTTGTTCTTAACTTACCATGATTGCTCTAGGACCTGGAATTATAAATATATATTATATTTTAAAAAAAAGAAAGAAAAGTGGACTAGGATTTGATTTATGTAAAGAAGTCATATCCCAACTGAATGAGAAATCAAAGTTTGCCAGAAGTACAGTCCATCACCATTTCCACCCAAAGTTTTATGTGGGATTCAGGTTCTGAACTCAGGACCTCCTGCTTGTGAGGCAGAAACTTAACCCCTGAGTCATTTCTCCAGTCCCAAGATTTAACTTTTCTTGAGGAACACTGTGCGTTTTAGGTTCATGTGGGAATTTTGTCATATATAACTTATCTCAGAGCAAAAACGATACAATTATTTTCTTGGCATGATAAGATCATGTTTATTCATTTGCAATAATTAGTAACAAGGTCTTCTCAGTAGATGAAATTTTTGATTTTGGGTTATTAGGGAAGATATATTCTCTTTCGGAAGCAAGTGGAAACATGAGTCTGACTTTAGGTTTTCTATAAAATATTAATTGCAGTCCCCAGGTTATGTTCCCCTCCCTCCATCCTATTCCAGTACAAGTGAGCATGTTTCAGAAAGCATTGAAATTAGAATCTATCTCTGATACATACAAAGCACCTGTTTTTAGGCCAGAGAGAAAGAGCCAAAAAGGCATTAGCATGTAAGGTTGTGGCTTAGAAATGGGTTACCATGGTTAAACTATTACTCCCATGTATAGGAGTAGATTATTTCACTAGGTTGCATCCTTCGTTTTACTACTACCTCCTACCAAAGGGCAGGAGATACAGGAAGATGTAGTTGAACAAATGAAGACAGAGATTAAGTTCCCTGCAGTTGAATCTGCTTCATAAAGTTGTGATAAAGTCCCGAACAATTTATATTGGCTCATCTTAATTCTGAACTAATTATGAACTCAAGTCATCCCAAAGGGATAAATTCCATTCTTATAAAACCCACAGGATCAAGAAACCTTAATTTATTCTTTTGGGACAACAAAGTTTTCCTTACAGGAATCCACAAAAACTTTTTTTTCTCTCATATTTTAATCATACAAGCTTAATAGGTACCTCAGTCCTCTTCCTCCCCCCCTTTCCCCTATTGTCACCTATTCCACTTTCCCCCGCTTCCTTTTACCCCCCTCTCTTCGCTCCTCCCAGTGCTTACCCCTTCCTCCCTTCCATCCCCTGGAGCATCCACACAAAAACATTTTTACCAACACAATTAGAAAAGCAAAAATAGTTTAACAACATGTGTCTTGTCATATCCCAGACTACAAGGGGAAAAAAAAAAGAAACATAAACCAACCCCTTTAGTAAAAGTGATTCTATGAAAGGGTCGCTAGCATGGGCTAATATCTGACTATGCGAATCTATTTTCAGTCAGCTTTGTTCAGTTGTTCTTATGTGTATATTGGAAACAAATAATGAAGTATTGGGGATGTAACCCAGTGACTGGGAGATGTTTTATGCCATTTATTAGGCATGACTTTGATGTTTTGTATTGCAATCAGTCAACCAGTCAATCAAAGAATAAGTGTTATAAAATTAATTATCATTTTCTGAACTTTAGTGTTACTTTAGTGAACTATTAGTGTTGCATATTATTAATTTAAAGAAAAAAGTAAAAAGTTCTCAAATACTATGTATATAAAATCTTGGCTTTCTTGACTGGATTAGGAATGATGGCAGGGAATAAAAAGAACAACGACAACAAAAAGCACTGGGAAGATGGCTTAGGTGTTAAAATCTTTGCCTCACAAATAAAAGAACCTGAGTTTGGATCCCATATCCCATGTAGAAATTGCAAGTGGATATGGCTGAAGCTTGCAATTCTGGCCTTGGAAGGTGGAGCCTTGGAAATCCCAGAGCAAAGCAATGAAAAGGTAAAGCAGTGAAAGATCATTCCCAATGTCACCCTTAAGCTTCCCTAGGCACACAGAAGCAACTGTCCCCTTGTACACATACTCCCAACACATGCAAAACATAAACAAGTAAAAATAAAAATAAAAAATTGATTTATTTCCTTTTTTCCCATCCAAAAGCATAATTTTGTTTTTGTGTTAAAAATTTGAGATGGCAGTTTGAGGACTTTCAAGTAATTTGTGACTGAAACTGAATCTGAAAACCCTAGAGTTGTGCAAGAGAGTAAATAAATAAATACAGAGAAAGAATAATTTATCACAGTAGTATTTCAGTTTGGGAAGGGATAGTTAGATGACCCAGTGGCTCTGTTTATAAATTCAAAGTTCCTGAACTCAAGATTTGACTAGTATACAGGAAATGGTTATTTCTATGTTAGTTTAATTTTCCCCTAATTAACATGGTATGTGAGTTGTCCTGTGTTCCACTTTCCTTAAAAAGGTCTGTTCTAAAGGAGATAGATACAAAGAAGTATATGGATGTGAGGTAGGACCCACAAGTTTCTGCTAGAGCACTGTGTATGTAAAAGGACCCATCCTCCCTTTGTTCTGCCATGATTATTTGCCTTCCCAAACTTTTAAAGTGTAATCTCATATTGGTTATTAATCATCCCTTAAAAATATAGGGAAAACCTTGTCCATAGGACAAACAACAGGATATATTTAGATCATTTGTATTTCTTGAGATATCAGGATATTTTAATCAGAGCAAACAGACCCCAGTAACAAAACACAGTTGACCCAAAGAATTATTTATTCCCTCCAGGAATAAGTCTTTTTGCTGTGTCACCTCCATATCACACATTCAATACTTTTATAGTTAATTTTCAATGGAATTTGGATATTAAGGTCCCTTCTATTCCTTAAAACATTTCGTAGTATTTCAGTATTGCACTTTGTTCATAAATGTATGCTTGCAGCTTATCTTCTGAACATAGAGCAATAACATGACAGAGAGAATAGGCTTTAGTATGAGGGTAGATTTTATTTCCATGCAAACTCATAGCTACATTCGTGATTTCTAGCCAATTTTTTAACTTGTCAAGACATAATTGACATTCTATCTGCATGCTATATGTGGGTGAGTGGCATTAGTTAACAGGCTAGTAACAAGCTACAGATTCACGGCCAACAAGGTCCCATTCTCAAGAGTTTGAGGTTTCAGTGTTCTTGGCCTTGGTTGCAGAAGGCCTTATTCAGAGGCAGTAGGCTTTCAATACCTTTAAGGAAACAACATTGGGAAAATCAGTGGAAGGATCACATTTAAGCTGAGTGCAAAACCCAAGGCTCACTTAGATATCCGCAGTCCATTCCACACTGCATAGACTTATGTTCTCAGGCAAAGAAAACTGTTTTTCCTGGCTCGTTTCTGAAATATGCAGACAAATCTTTGATGGCAGTAACAGCCAGGGAAGAGTTTATAGTCAGCTCTAAAGGGGAGTCAGGATTATGAAGCTTGTGGACTAATGCCTAACTGCATAGTCCAGTATTAGAAAAAAGCTGAACATCCAATGGATAGTATTGATTACCACGAGGAATTTTAGTGCTTTTTGAGTTGTACTTGTTTGCTGTAGTGTTCTAAAAAATGTTCGTCCAGAGTAATTAAAAAAAAATAATTAACATAAATTTTCTTTTCCTTTATGACTTGTATGATCAGGGTCTGGGGAGATGATTTTGTAGGTAAAGTGTTTACTGACCAACCATGAGGACCTGAGTTTGGATACAAGCAGGCATGTAAAAGTGGGAAGTGGCATTACGTATTGGTAATCCCAGCACTGCAGATATAGAGACAGATGAATCTGGGTCTGCTGGCCTATTAGCCAGTCAATCTAGTCAAAATAGTGAGTTGTAGATTCAGTGAGAGACCCTGTCACAAGATGTGACAATAAACACACACACATATACACCCAGAGGAGTATATATGCACACACATACACATATGAGTATCCATGCACTCCCATGTGCCCTCCCATACCTTCCACATATACACAGATGTCCATGCATGCATACTTCTATAAATGCACACACACATATATCACAAGCACACAGATACACTCACACACAAGTATACTTGCATATCTACATGCAATACATATATATATGCCACACATCCACATAGAGCATATTGGCATAACCACATGCATGAATATACATATACCATATACACACATTTATATCATACATGAGTGTACCTGAATATCCACATGTATGAATATACATATGCCACACAAATACATGCACACACATACATTCAAACATTTCATCAATTTATAGTTCAATAAATAAATAGAAAGTAAGAGCTGTTCAGAATCAGCATTACAACTGTTAATACACTAAAAGAGAAATTCTATCATATGTACTGAAAAGTATTGCAGAAAAAATGCAGTTATTGTTATATTTTGTATTCAAGCAAAATAAATAACTGATTATTAATGGTCATTCTTAAATGGAAAGAAAAATCACTTGACTGTGTCTTTTGGGGTCTTCTCTTCGATCATGATCTTAAACTTCTCAACTCATCTACCATTTTTGTAGCTGTTGTTGCCCATTGTAACTGAGAGTTATGCATTTGCAGGTTAAATATGTTACTATAGCTTAAGATTTAGCTTACTTCTTTCTGTAGCTATTATGTTGTCATAGCAAAAGCCTTGTGTAATGTGAGAATCAGAACTAGACATCAATAATTTCAATGAGTAGTAAAGATCCAATCTTATCTAAGGGATGAGTTTGGAATATACAGACGATATGAATTTGGGAAAACATCTGTAAGTGGGTCACTGACTCATGACCTCAGTGATAAAACTTCTCCAGTCTGCCTCACCATCTGTGATGGAAGTATTTGTCCATCATTTTAGGTCACTCTTTCCTTTAACAACACAAAGATTGTTTCATTAGGATGTTAAAACTAATTTCCAGGGGATGGAGAGTTGGCTCAGGGGTTAAGATTCTGTCTCACAAGCAGAAGGTCCTGAGTTCGGATCCTAGGTCCCATGTAAAAATGCCAGACAGAAACAGTAGCAGTCCCCACTTCTGGCCCTTGTGGGTAGAGCCTGGGAAACTTCAGAGCAAAGCAAGAAGGAAGTAGAAGCAATCCAAGATGATTCCCAAAGTAACCCTTGGTCTTCCAGGGACACATAGTGCTCTCTGATAAACATGCATACGTGCAGACACACACACACACACACACACACACACACACACACACACACACTGATAAATAAAATACTAAAAAACTAATTTTCAGGAACCATGGAAAAATATATTCTTTTTAGAGCTGGTTTTGAAATTTTTACAGAATCATTGGAATTTCCATAGCTTAAGCTACTGTTGCAAAAGAAATTTAGTGAAAGCTTTGCTTTCAGGAGAGATGTGAAATTCCTGATGATAAATGACTAGTGAAAATTATGTGTAATTGATGAATTTTTTGTCCACAATATTCACTACAAGCTATAAAACAGAATAAGAAAGCATTGCTGTTATTGTGCACATCATAACTTGGTTTGTATGTAGATTTTTGTTTGTTTGTTTGTTTGCTTCTGTGTTTGGGAAACAAAGACTGTAGAAAGATTCATTTTTAAACAAAAGAAATTTCAGATTTCCCACAGCCCCCTGGGTTGGATGGTGAAAGCAGAGTCCCACATGCAATCAATGGGATAATGATACTGACATGGTTGCTGAATGAGCCAAAAGCACAAGAAATCTTCTTGCATGAGTTGGGAATGGATGCTGGGGACAGGGAATCACCAGTGAGTGTCCTCACATCCTCTTCTTTTATATTACTTTGTAGCCTCTTATTTCTCAAAGTTCATGAAATGTTTGTAAACTTCTTATGTCTATTTTTTTCATTTGTAGGATTTAGAGGCTGGGTCATTCTCATACATATGAGAGATATCTCATACTATTCTGGATCTGCCATGTCAACTCGAAAGCATCAGCTCTTACAGCTTTTAGTCACCTTTATGACTAGCTTCTCTGGCTCTCTGGTTTATGGCTACTTTTACACTGGCATGCGTATTCAAAACAAGGTAGCATAATAAAATCTCTGTCACTAGGTGGTTAACTTATACATCCTGAATCACATATTATAATTTTTTGTAACTCACAATTGTACTTCTGTGTCCTTTTAAGGATTATTTATTTTTAAAATTTCTCTTTTCTCTTGAATGTCAAATGCATTCCTATTATTATTTATGCGTGTGAATGTATATTGTGTACACATGGTACACATGCTTGTGTGTGAATGTGTGTATGTGTGTGGAATTGATGTTAGATATCTCCAAACCCCACCCCCCATTTTATCTTTTTTTTTTTTTGAGATGGGGTCCCTCACTGATCTACAGAACAGTTAGACTGGCTGACTGGCAAACTTCAGGGACCTACCTGTCTCCATTCTCCCATCCCATCCCTTGGTTCTCTTCACTTCTGATGTTAAGGCTACAGACATGTGTGCCCTCTTTTTTATTTTTTGCATATGTGGGTGTGTGTAAAGAAGGTGACTTGAGCGTGTGGGCCTGTGGACATCCACTGATGACATTGGAAATCATTCTGGTTTATTCTACCTCATTATTGTTTTGCTCTGCAGTTTCTCAAGTTCCATAGCTCCATTCACTTTTTATTGCTGAACACTTTTATTTGCTACCCACCTGGAACTACTGTCACGAACGCTTAGTCTATACATCATTCAACTTCTGGGATTATATAGACATCAATTGTAGTCAACAGAGTAAAGAGCAAAAGAGATGAATCTAGCAGAACAATGGTGAAAGTGTCCTGTATCTAGCACTGTGAAACTCACATTTCTACTTTTTTTCAGTAAAGCACTCCACCTAATAAATAACATGAAAGTTTTAAATAATAAATAAAGTCAATAAGTCCTTTGCAATGCCATCATAAGAAATAATGACCTTAACCATAATTGAAGACAAAAGATATGGGAGAGACACCCCTATGAATCAATTGTTCAGGAACGTGATGAACATTATCATCCCACCTTGAGTATCTTTGCTGATGCCAACTTTGAAACTTTATGTGCTATTCTCTGCTATTTTCTGAGTAAAATTCTTTTTTCAGCTCTCAGTGCAAAATCAGGATTGCTTAATTTTTGACTGAAACTTCCTGTGTATCATATTCAGTGCCTTTCCTACAAGGTCTAGATATCTCAACAATAGTAAGAAGATAAATTAAGATATTTAACTTTTTGTTGATCTAATGTTTGAGAAAAACATAACGACTTTATCAGTTTTGGGATCTAACCAAATCCATGTTTTTTACATTTTTTTTCTAAAAGTGTTCATAACAATTTCCAATATTCTAAGTAAAAAAAAGTAATCAAATATTTTAAGAAAAAGAACACATTGAGTATTACAGGAAAGGAAATAAAATATAAATAGGACAAATAAGAACATTGAAGATTTGCCACATGGTGAGTGACAAAGGACACTGCTGTCTGAGGATAAGCCAGGCAATTGGAACAAGATGACACCTCGAAGATCACATAATCTCTAAGCAGAACAAATCAGTCTTTGGGATTTCTGGGTATCAGATGATCTGTTTCTATGCCAGGCCACAGTGCCCCCTTGAAACTTATACCACACTTTCATCCTGCATATAGGCACACTCCTGAAATTCTCTGATGGCTGAAGGTCTCCAGGCTCAGTAGGTGGTCAGTATTTAGCAAAAAGAAAAAAAAAGTAAAGAAACAGAAGCTCCAAAAGGGTTAAGTAAGGGACTTGCAAAATGTCAAACATTACTTCAGAGGGCTGATCCCCAAACTCAAGGTTCATTGCCTTCTCCAGATATTCTTCACCAAGAATGATTTTGTTTAGTTTTTAAAGAAAACATTAATTCTCAGGGTAAATACATATAAAAGAGCTATGTTCTACATTTACAAGAGATTGCAAAACAAAGCAAGGATGACTTTGCAAATAACATCTCTAATTTAAAACGTGTGGAGTTGGGTGTGTAAAATAATCATTTTTCGTATTTTCTTCCTAGATTTTGAATGTTCTTGAGGAAACACACACTTACAAGCAGAGATATACCTGTGATAACCTCCATTTCTCCTCTCTGGCCCATAGAGTACAAAGCCGGGAAGAGACACAGTACTAATTCCACAAGAAAATTGGAAGGATCTTAGCTTTGAGCTGCAAGAGTTCCAGATGGTTGGAATCGAAAGCAGACTTCCTCTTCTTGCCTGTTCCACTAAAGTTTTATGCAGTTGTAAATAAACTCTTATTGGCTTGTGCCACATTTAATTGGAGAAAACAGAAGGATTGAAGTAACCAGTTTCTTAATGACTAAATTTCTTTACAGTGTATGTTGAACTTTGAGTTTAACATGAACATATAGCTCACAATTTCACACAAAGAACTCTACAAGATTCTGCAGTATTATGTGGATTTTTTCTCATTAGTCATTTCAAAAATTTTCAGGATATGCTTCTGACATCTATTTCTGTAGACAATCATTAAATATTATATATTAAAATTGCTTTTGTGGAAGTAAAAAATCTTAGTATACTAATTTTATGGAGTGTAGGTGATCTCTTGACTGCTTTGAGAAATAATGTCCTTTAAATATTTAACTTATTTATATGAGAGAAGAGACAGGGAGAGAAAGAGATAGAATGAGAGCGAGAGAGAGAGAGACAGACAGAGACAGACAGAGAGAGACAGAGAGAAGGCACATGTATGCATGTTACTATGTATGCATGGTGTACCACATGGGTGGTAGTCACAGGACAACTTTTGGAAACCAGTTCTGTCCTCCACAATGTGAGCTTCTGAATGTCAAGCTTAAATTGCCAGGTTTGGCATCTTACACATTTGAAAATGAAGTCTAAAGTTTAGAAATGACGGTGCCTTTGATAGAATTGTGAAACACAGGAAACAGTTAACAAGAAATCTGAAAGATGTTGTCTAGAGTTCAGGATCTAATAAAATTTAATTTTCTTATTCATTTCTGTCTCATTTATTCATGTAGGCCATAATTTAGGCATTACCATGCTTAGATAATGTTTTTGGATCCTACATAAAAAAGGATCATCTTATTAACTGAGATGACATGATAAAACAGGGGAAGTTGAGGAGAATGTGCTTACTAAATAACCATAATGTGTGGGAAACTTGGAGTTAGAACTTAGTACAATATATCAAATAGTTTCATTTTGGATTATGTCAGCATATACATATTCAAGATATAATATATCTTTGCAAGATAAAATGGATTTTGATATTATTACAGAATCATCTCAATATTCTGACCCTTTGCCATGTGTTTGCTGACTGTGAAGAGTTGGTTCTCTAATCTTCAAATGTCTGGATGATGAATATTGTAAAGAGCATGGATTTCTTCAAACCTAAAGCGCCTACTTTGAGATGATGTAAGAACTCAACATTTGCCTGGGAGTCAGAAAGAATATTGATGTTATTCCCCCAGGATGCATCTGTGAATAGCTTTTTTGTCTAGAAAGTGTGAGGGAACAGGGATATGGACTATTGACTTGGGAATGATGGCAAAACATGGACATTTTGTTGACTCATTTTGGCTAATATAAGCTAAATAGCAGTTATCTATGGGCACTGCTCTTGGTCCTGCTATTCAGTAACGAAAAAGATTTGCACTTAACCAAGAAATGAGTACCCATCATTGGTTTGCTCTCCATCCATTATATTACATCTTACTCTTGTGTAAATGTCAATGACTAGGCAATAACTGCAAAATAAATAAGCATAAGGCAAGGTTAGGAGAGTAATAACAGAAAGAAACTGCAGTGGAGAAGGAATCCTGAAGAAAGGCACCGAAGTAGGAAGCATGGTGTACAAAGATGAGATTAGCAAACAAGGGAGGGTTTTCATGATTGGATTCTATAACCTGCAGATAAAGAATATGCACAACAACTGAAGATGAAAGTAAAGATCATAGCCTTAAGTCCATGATGGATGGCCAAAGGGCATAGGAGATTTTAAACAAGAGGAAAAGCATGATCAGATTTGTTTTTGGATGGAACATGCGGTGTTGTGATGAATGGAGTAGAATGGAATAACGTTAGGAGTAAGCAGATCAATGGGAAGGGTGCCACAAAGCCACAGGTGGCCCTGGCCTTCACAACCCTGCTCACGCTATTATCTTTCAGCACAAATGAGTTCAGTGTCATCTTTCTTGTGAAATAATGAAAAATCATCAGGGTAGCATATGTGACTTATTCACAACAAACCGCCTAACCTTCAGCAAACACTGAAGACTGACTAATGAATAATTATTTACTAAGAGTGATTGAGTGAATTGAATTAAAACATTAAGTGTGTTCAGAACAAACACGAGACTGAAAATTATTAGGAAGTAAAAGTGCTAGTAGAACTTATCAACAAACTGTAATAACGACATCTAGATGCCTGTTTTCGTTAGGCAGCTGAAGTTACAAAGGACTAGGCTTAACCCATGGTGAAAAATGTAAACTCTGGACTGTTCACAGCTCTTATCATATCACTCCAATTACCTAGCTGCATGTCATGGCACAAATGACTTTCAATGTCTTTAGACTTAACTGTGTTTTAGTTTTCTCCAATTCAAAAATGGGAAAAAATCCAGTACCAATTCATTTTCGTATCAGAAAAGTAGTTCCCGGGGCTTAATTCATGGGAAGCAGTAGGACAAAGGCTGGCAGACAGCATTACGCTCCATGATTAGTTCACTAATTAATCTGTCACTCCTGACTGTTTCATTGCAAAGAGGAGGCTTTGCTTTTACATCTCAGCATTACCATTTCATTAACTCTGAATGCTTTGAAATATTTTATCGTCTTTATTTAACAAATGCCAAGTCAGAAGCCTTGAGTTAGTGGCCTGATGCAGTTCACACTGACAAGGTGGCCTTAGTCCTTCAGAAGCGTTTGCTACTAAATCTTTCCAAGGGATGGCACACTGCTGGCTATGTGGCTGTAAGGTACTTAACACAACTTTTTTTTTCTTACCACATTCACATATATGTGGCTTTAATTTTTAGGAGTGTAATTAAATGCGTGTGTGTGTGCGTGTGTGTGTATGTATGTATGTTGAGTTCAAACATGTGGATACCTAGGGTTGGTACAGGCAATCATTTTTAATTGCTATTCAATCTTGGTTTGTTTTTTTTATACATTTTTTATTATTATTTCCGCTCATACAAACTTAATAGGTACACCAGTTCCCTCCCTCCCTCCTCCTCCCCCCCAACCCCCTGCTCCCCCTCCCCTCACCCCTCCCTCCCCATCCCCCAGTGCCTCCTGCCCCAATTCCCAGAGTCCTTTCTTGTGCATGCCTGACTCTCTTCTGGGCCCTCCTCTCCGATGACGTACAAGGACCCAGTGGCTTTTCCCTGAACCCTTTCCTGTGTTCCCCTGTTTTTTTTTTTTTTTTTTAAATTGGTTCTCTTGTTTTTTAAGATCCAGAACTTGCCTTTGGGGCTAGTCTGGTTTTCCACCTTGCTCTGGAGTCTAATGCACTAAAATTGTAGGTGGGCCACCATATTATGGGTCCTTTTGCTTGGTCTTCAGGGACTTTAAACACTACACCATTTCCCAAACCCTTAACAGTTAACTTTCTATCTGTAACAATTATAAGAAAATATGGTTCCCAAACAGTGCCAGTACAGATGGGCCTAGATTCTTAAAACTTTAAGAAAGTTCTTCAGACTTGGGGATTTTGTTAGAGTCCATTAAACATTTATCTTTGAAAAATTGATATAAAATAATTTCATGTCAAAACTTGATTTAGTTTTAAAGTAAGTTTGTTAACCATTAGTTATTTTTTTCTTTTGGGACTTTAGATTGAGAATATTGTCACTGGCTTAATTAAGCATTCTTCAACTATGAATTTTCATGTCATGTTTCTTAGAAAGCACTAGTAAAATAGAAATAAAATGTTAATGACAAAGTGATCCATGAGACATCCCACTGGTAGTACCTCAAGAGGGTCTCCTGACTAGGCAAGACCGGAAACCAGGTGGAAGGAAGGAGGACTGCTAAGGCCGGGGCCAAGTAAAGAATGTGGCATGAATGGAGATTTGTAGGGATCCTTGAGGTTGTGGGAATCTTGCAGGTGTGATATAATTGGACCCCATACTGGCACAGACAAGGGCAACTGGGATCACATGACTCAGCACTGCCCCTCATGAAATTCAAAGTTGAGACGCCTTTCTCAGCTGCATACTCAAGTTCAAAGCAAGCAGAGCAGCTCCTGGCATTAGTTGATAGAGGATCAGGACACTTGCACAAACAAGGACTTCAGTATGTGACAGAGAATTCATTCTGAAACTAGACCTCTGTGGATTCATCATCCCCTCTCAGTTGGAGCTTCTGGACAAGTTATGATAATCATTTACTTTCAGTTTCTGCATGGCAAGGTGCTACAGCCATACTCCCTACATGTAGAGTGTTGCAATGAACGTCAAATGAGAGGGGAAGACATAAACTAGCTGACATGTGCTATGCGTGAAGAAGGGAAAGGAACAGAAGAGGAGATAGAAGAAGACAAGAAGAAAAGAAGAATCTGTATTGCAGAAACCACAAAATGTATATAAGATATCACTCAATATCGTGCACTTGACAGCAGCACGGAGCCTGATGGTCTCTGTCCCTCAGCGATCTGGCAGGAATACATGGTGCTAGAAGGGTGGATGAGTGGTAAGGAAAGGAAGCCAGCTGGCGTTTTGCAATCTAGCCATCTAGCCAATGGAAATCAGCCATGGAATTATCTTCAGTTCTTCCCATTTCACTGGGTCTCCGGTGCTCTGGTTTCCCCAGACTGGGAAACACCTGTTGCACAACAGTTTCGTGAATGTGGGAATTCATCTGTACTTCATGCACCTTATTGCCCACAGCTATGCACAGTAGAAAATCTGAGTTTTTATTATGATTAATCTTACTAATTAAGTTTCCTACTTCCTTTACTTCCTGCTTCTATTCTTTCAGAACTGACACTGGAATTCTATCCCAGGATGTGGCAGCTGTAATCATAGGCTATGACGCTCAGCTACAGAACTGCCACAGTCCCAGAAGTTCAGGCTTTTAACTTCCGCATATGCAATTCCTCCTTTTTGCTGGATGGAGGGAGGCCTAATTTTCAGCCTCCCTGGGTATTTAGTTACTTCTTTCCTGTTTGCTGTGATGGAGTGATAACATAGATAGGATATTTTCTTTTTCTGTTCAAGTTTCTTGCTGGTTAAGACCGGTATCTAAAATCCCAATTCTAATTGCTTATTTTCTGTGATTGCTATCAAATCACTACTCTTTCCAAGACTTAATGAAGGTAAATGTGCTAGTTCGTTTTTTGTGGACCAAAAATTGGACATAGCATGGATTAGCTGTTTTGGCTTAAAGTTTTACAAGGCTGATACAGGGCATTAGGAGTGTTCTCTTCTGAGCTTTTGTTGGCAGAGTACACTTTCATGGCACTGTAGGACATAGGTTCCATTTCCTTACTGACTCTCAGTTATGGGTTTCTCTCATCTTGAAAGATTCCTCATATTCTTTATGTGTGGTTCATTCCGACCATCTTCTACACCAGTAATAAGAAGTCTGTGTAAAGGAATGTAAATGCTTGTGCTAGTATAGTTCTGAGCTATCTTCTAAGGAAATTGTATTGCAGTAAAGACTTCTTCCAGATATAATGACCATCTGTAGTTCTGTTCCTCTTCTCCCCTTTCTTTTCATTCCATCTCCTCCTCCTCCTCTCTCTCTCTCTCTCTCTCTCTCTCTCTCTCTCTCTCTCTCGTAGCCCGGTGTGTTTTCAAATTACTTGTGTAGTTAAAGATGGTCTTGAATCATCTTGCTGCCAGCACACAACCTGTATGCTAGTATTATAGACACGTACTCTGACACCTACCTTTAGCTTGTCTCCTGTATCTGAGTTGACAGAATAGTACATATTTTATCATGAGCTACACTATGATTCTAAGGTACCAATGTAACCAGCTCTTTATCCACATGCTTTGTTGGCAACATTTGTTATTCTTAGACCCTATTCTTGGGTCATATCTTTATTTTATTTTTTCTTCCTTTTTATCATGGGTCCTGAATATCCAACTACTTCTGGGTACACATGCATTGAACTGTCTGGATGAATTTAGTATTGTGACTCTTCCATCTATAATAATCTTCAACCACATGTTCACTTCTTTCAAACCTGTCCAAATCCCATCTATTCAGGAAAACTTACAGTAAATAATTACTATTATATTTTAGATATATTAGGTCATAAACTAGTACCATTGTACAAGCCATAGAATTTAATAATTTCAATAATTAAGACTTAAAGGTAAAATTTAATAAGGTATAAGAATATGACATAAATTAATTATGTTCATAAAAATGAAAGTGTCAAAGAATAAAGGGCTTTAAACTGAGTTAAAAATTCAAAAGTAATGAAATTCTTTCTTAAAGATCAAAGTAAAAAATGAAGGTATATAGTATAGAAAAGGATGAGGGCCAATAATTAGCAGTATAGGATGTAAGATATAGACTCAGAGAAACATTCTTCATTACAAGTCTACAAAAAATCATTAGCCAATATATCCTAGAAAGGGAAACAGAGGGAGGAGGAAAAGAAAAAAGCAGGAACTGACCTGGGAATTTCCTAACAAAAGCCACAAGCAATTGAACAATGCTCCTGGTGCCAGATATGTGATATCATCTAATGAACTCTTGGTCAGAAAAGTGTCAGAAAAACCCTGAAACAATATAAGGATTTGCCATGAAACTGGGTGCCCTCCAGAATCTGATGAAAAGAACCTGTTGCTGGAGACACTATACATGTGGATCACAGTACATAGAAAAAACAAGCTGAATGGATCTGGGAGCTTCCTCTTGGCTGGCCAGCTTTCATAGTACAAAAGAAGTGGTTCTGACTTCCAGGAGGATAATAACAATAGTTTCAACGAGAAGTGAGTGAATGCTGTATTCTACAGTAACAATCTACAGGTGACTATTGGTGCAGTAGTGGTAAGAATGTTACAGAAATAACCAATTACTTTTTTCTCCAACATTTTTTTCCTAATCATACAAGTTCAACAGGTACCCCGGTCCTCTCCCTCTTCCTCCCCTCTCCAGTCATCTCCTCCTTGTACTATCCTTCCTTCCTTGCACCCCTTTCCTTCCTCTCCCTCTCCCAGTGCCTCCCCCTTCCTCCCTCCCATTCCCTGGAGCATCCTTTTGTGTGAACACCAAACATCCCTCTGAGTCCTCCACCCTAGTGAGGATTCAGGACTCAGTGGCATAGCCCTGAGCTCCTTCTTGGGCTCCCCCTTATCATGAGAACTCCATTTTAACTATTTAATCCCTTGCCTCTAAGGATCCTATTGCCTGGAGCCTTCTCCCTTGTGATCCATGCTAGATTTTTTTTTGGGGGGGGGTCGTTGACATGTCAGTCACTGTGCAGGTCATTCTAGCTGCTGCAGACCTATCTCGTGTGAAGTATTTTGCATATCATTGGTCTTCCCCATCTTTAGCCTCTTACAATCTTGCTGCCCCCTCTTCCGCAAGGTTCCTGGAGCTTTAGGATGGTGAAAAATTAGGCTAAGCCAAAATTAATTAATGTAGGGTCTTTGGTGTTCTGAATTATGATTTGTTGTTGTTTTCAGTTTTCCTTTCCCTGCACTGCCATTGGCTGCATCCTGATTAGTATCGAAGGTCACCTCCTGAGGAGCAGAGAGTCTGCCCTAGTTGTCCAGAACATGCTTTTTGACATGGAACACATGCCTGATACTGCAAACCAAGCTAAGAACTTGGAAAGGGAGAAAACATCCCATAAATAGGATCAAACCACTATGATTTAACTACAAGTACTTAATAATGAAATGGTATCTAAACACTTACCTTAGATTAGAAAAACAAGAAACATCTTTTTGCAGTGAAATTTGCTTAATACAGAGAACCACAACTGTCCAAAGTGTGGAGAATAAGTGAATGTGGAGTGCTCAGTTCTAAAGATAACACCCTCAGCTCCAAGGCTTAAGGGAGTAAGAATCTAAGAGACTAAATGTATGTGTATGTGTGTGTGTGTGGGTGTTGGGAGGGGGGTGATCCCAGACAGTATCTTCCCCTTTCCAATTACCTATTTTCTCCTTTCTAGCCTGTTTCCTTTATATTTTCACGTATTTTGTGTGTGTGAGAGATAGACTGATAGAGAGAGAGGGAGAGAGCACCTGCTGGGTTTCATCAGGGTTGCCTGTATGGGGCATGGATGGTTTAATCACTTCAACCATCTCTCAGGAAGGTACAGTAGCTCTTAAGATCTTCTCTTTTCCGATTAAAGATTGAAATGCCATATGACCCTGCTATTCCACTTCTGGGAATAATCCCACATACAGCAAAAATTCATCTCGATAGCAAAAGCATGTTCATAGCAGCACTGTTTACAATAGCAAAGTCATGGAATCAACCCAAATGTCCAACAGTTGACGAGTGGATAAGGAAAAGTGGTACATCTATACAATGGAATACTATTCAGCCATCAAAAATGATGAATTACTGGAATTTGCTGGGAAATGGATATCATTAGAAACAATTATATTAAGTGAAGAATCCCAGACCCAGAAAATTAAGTGCCATATGTACTCCCTAATAGGTGGCTCCTAGTACCAAACCTACCCAGCCCACCTAGAGACACTCAAAGATAAATCTCTGTAATACCTACAGTAATTGCAAGGATTATGAACAGGAGGGATGGGGTAGGAGGGCCATACCAGAAACAAGGAGAGAGGGGACCATGTTACAGCAAAGAAAATAAGCCTCCATCAAGGACTGCAAGTAAGTAATGAGACACCTGGTTAAGTTCACAGACTTTCGTTCCTGATCATTTACAACTGAGGGGGTATGATCTCACCAGAAGGGGAGGGCATATAGTCTGGCAGATAAAAAGTAACCATTTTGCAAATGGGTGATTGACCCCTCCCTCACTGTGGTTTCCTACTTTTATTACATCTACCTTTGAATGTGCTCTTATAACAAGACTTCAGTTTAACAGCTTTCTGTCTCTGGCCAGGGGGTGACATACAATGCCCATCAGGATGGAGTGAAAGGCATTGCAGGAGCAGCAAAACTGAAAAAGAAAATCAACAAACCACAATCCAGAACTTCAGAGACCTGGGACTAGGCCAGCCTAATCTCTCCCCATCCTGAAACTCAGGGAAATTTGCGGAAGAGAGGGCGGTAAGATTGTAAGAGCACAAGGATGGGAGGAGCAATGATATGCAAGATACTCCACACAAGTTAGGGCCGAAGCAATCATAATTGGACTTTGCATGCCCACACAATGTCCACACTATTGACCCCACAAAGTCTAGCATTTGCTAAAGGCACCAAGATCCTTGGAGGCAAGGGATTGACAGCCACAGTAGTGTTCCTATGTTTAAGGGGAACAGAGGAAAGGGTTTAGGGAAATGCCACTGGATCCTTGTTCGCCATGGGAGAGGAGGGCCCAGAGGAGAGTCAGGCATGCACATTAAAGGATTCTCCGGGTTTTGGGGGAGAGGCACTGGGGGATGGAGAGGGAGGAGTGAGGGGAGGGGGAACAGGGGGTCGGGGAGGAGGAGGAGGGAGGGAGGGAACCAGTGTACCTACTAAGTTTGTATGAGCAGAAATAATAGTAAAAAATGTTAAAAAAAAAAAGACCTTCTCATCTTGAAGCTCAGGGAAATTTGCGGAAGAGGGGGCAGTAAGAGTGTAAGAGCAAAAGGATGGGAGGAGCAATGATATGTAAGATACTCTATACTAGTTAGGGCTGAAGCAGTCATAATTGGACTTTGCATGCCCTGCGCGTTGTCCAACACACTGTTGACCTCACAAAGTCTAGCATCTGCTAAAGGCACCAAGATCCTTGGAGGCAAAGGATTGGCAGCCACAGCAGTGTTCCTATACCTAAGGGGAACACGGGAAAGGGTTCAGGGAAAGGCCACTGGGTCCTTGTACGTCATCGGAGAGGAGGGCCCAGAGGAAAATCAGACATGCACAAGAAAGGACTCTCTGGGAATTGGGGTGGGAGGCACTGGGGGATGGGGAGGGAGAGGGGTGGGGAGGGGGAGCAGGAGGTACGGGGGGAGGAGGAGGGAGGGAGGGAACTGGTGTACCTAATAAGTTTGTATGAGCTGAAATAAAAAAAAAAGAGATAGGGGCAGGGGAGTTTTCTCAGTAAAGTGTTTACCATACAAAAAAAAAAAAAGACCTTCTCTTTTTCATGGTAAAATATTGACAGATAAAATATTGTGCAGTTATTATGAAGTAAACTAAATATCCCTGCAGTGAGTTTTTGGGGAGAGCAGCTCTGTCCTGACTAGATGGGGGATGCTTAGTAAGTGTTGACAATGACATAGATTCATTGTATTCATGTATTAAAATATCAGCAAATACTACACCCATACCCAGATACCCCAAGGCTCAGGGAACATTGCAGAAAAGGGGACAATAAGATTGTAAGAGGCTAAAATGAGATAAGGATGGGCTTGACATTATCTCCTGGCCATGACAGGGGTGTGGTATCCATAATTTCATGACAAAAATGCATACTTTATAAGAAGTGCTTTGGAACTGTTGTATCAATTTCTCACATTGGTAGGAGAAAGATTCAAAGAAGTTCCATGCCTTCTGGAAAGACTAATGAGGACTGTATCTAATAGGGAAGAAAAGAAAGATGCTTTCCTCAGTGGTATACTCAGTGATCTGTGATATTTGCTGGAGCATGAATTATGTCAGGCATACATCGTCAAAGGCACACTAGATGAAACGGAGGGCTACAAAAATGAAAAGACTTTTGAAATTAGGAGGGAGTCTGGCAAGGAAGATGCCTATGACTTCTTAGGGTGAAGTTCAATTTTGTTTTGTTTTGTTTTTCCTGACCCACCTCAAAGTTGTTTCTTGGACAGATCTTGTCGGGTTCTCCCAGGCACACCCCTTCTGTATTTGAGTCCTTGTCTTCCCTTATTTGTCTCATCTGGAAACCTTTGGCATCCCTCTTTTGTATGGTTGATCTTAACTCACAATGGTTCTTCACATCCTTCTTGAAAATTTGGACTGAGTCATATTGATGTAGTCTTGTTTAAAAGACCCAGTTGCCTGTCAAATAAATGACTAATGGTATCTAAACTTATCAATAATTCATTGAGTGGATTTTTAGAAAGCCTGACATGTGAGCAGCATTGCTGTGTTAAGGGTGTAGAGGAGAGATGACTTAAGTCATGCTTCAGTTACCTTTAATTCCCTTAATTGAGGATTTAGCTTTGAAACTACATTCCAAAATGATTAAAAGTGCATTACTGACTTCACACACTGCTCCAGCTGTCCGTCAGTGCTCACCCACTGGGAGTATCAACCTTCTGAAGTTTAAAGCGAATGTTTGAGGGAGGAGAACCAGCAGTTGGTTATGCCAGAAGAGTTAGACTGTAGAGATGTTCCTAAAGCAACCCTTCTCTTTCTTCATACAATGATGTTCCTTCTTACTAATAAGTCAACAACTACCATGTGCGACAGAATTTTATGTCTCAATTGACACAGACCATAAAGGCAAAACCGAAGGTGGTTCTATCTTTACTGAGGGCCATTCATTTCTATGAAATTGCTTAGTTCTGGGGAAAAGAAATTATTACAGCATTAAAAGATGAGAGATGGTGATATGATGAAATATCCTTTTAATTATTGGAAACAGGACTGAGAAAAGTAATGTGCCACCACATGTTATTTCAAAACCCTAGTGATACCATGCACATACGCTTAATAAATTGTGTAATAGTTATTTGATATATGCATTATGAAGTATTCCCCAAATCTTTCCACACATAAGAGCTTAATTAATAAGACTTAATTAAAAGAGACCCAAACTTTGATCACATGTTGCCACCTGGTCAATGCATAAGGGCCAACGACAATAATAAATTTTCGCCTGTCTTTACAATAGGATGGCTTAGTTTCTGATCATCATTCACAGTCCTACAGTGAATGCTTCAACTTTCACTACCACATCATTTTACAGCCAAGTTAAGGAGGATGAAAAAAAAAAAAAAGACTAAGGTGTATTTTGCTTCAAGTTCCCATTTAAAGAGTAGGCTATTTTTTTTTTTTTAGAAATGTGCACAAGAAGTCCTTCACTACTCATTATCCAGAGTAACTAATTTTCCTAATTAAAAAGCTAATCAAAATATAACTCCTGAAGTAACAAAGATGTTTGTCTCTTCTAAAACATATATTTATGGCATGTCAGAATCAGTATTGCTTCTGTGAATAGAAATAAGATGTTCACCTGTCATGTATACAAAAGAAGTCAAGGTAGAGAATACACTGATGCTAAACTTGTCTGGCCAATAGCAATCATGCAGAACATCACTGGGAAATTTTAAACATGCTTGGACGAATTAAAATATGAAATTCCAAGCAAAGAAAAAGGCTAGATAAAGAAGAACAATAGAAAAAGGCTAGATAAAGAAGAACAATAGAAAATATCAAATTGAAATGGGCAATAATCATAATTAAAATAACAGTGAGTGAGTTCAACACCAGTGTAATGGAGACAGAGGAAAACATTCATTTGGCTGCAAGTGGTAAGGTGGAAAGAAAAATAATGGAGGGGGAAATGTTTAAGGAGGGAGATAAGGAGATAAGGCACAGCTTCCTGTACCAAGGAAATAAAAAAAGCACTAAAGTTGTAATATATAGTCAGATAGAAAAATCCTATACTTTAGTATAGCAAAAATATTTTTTTGTTAAAAAACAGTGCAAGAACTCAAACTGTATACAGGTGAACATGGAGAGAAGACAAAGCAAAACAAAAAAATGGCCTATGATACCCCAACTAGAGCCCACAGGAAATTAAACAACATTCTAAGTACCAGGAATGTAATACTTCCTAAGTTGTTGGTCAGAGAGTTCTCAAAGTATCACAAAACAGTATAGGCTTCAGCTATTGCTCTTTGCTGCCTCCAGAAAGTGACAACAAGACTTTATTACTGAAAACTCAACACATGTTGTTCATCAGACATGGATATAAATCACCAGCTGGAACTGGTTTGAAAGCTTCCTCCTTGCTGGACAGTTTTCATGGAACCAGATAGTACTATGCAAACTGTTGGGGGAGAAGAGTAATCAACAGTCTTATCAATCTATGAAAGCTTCAAGATGCAGTAAAACCCACCCTGGCAAGAGGCAAACATCAATGTAATAGTGTCATGAAGATCAAGAGGCAACCAATAGCTTTCTGATTGAATTTAAGGTCCACTTTTTGGTAGTGATCACATTCCTGGTAGCATAAACCAGAACAAGAATCTGTAAAAGAGGAGAATATTTGTCTTAAAATCATTGGAAGTTAATAAAGTTTAACTATAAATACACTGTATTGAACTGACTTTTAAAATTTGGCATTATAACTATGGGCTGTAAGAACACTCAGCACTCAACTTAAAAACGTTCTTGTGCAATAGATGGTGTTTATTACAGAAAATCACAATTGGCCAAAGAGCAGAAAATAAGCTACTGTGCCCATTCTTAAGCAAGGTATCTAAGCACCATACTGTCCTCCATTCCAAGGCTCAGGGAGTATCTCAGAAGAGGGAAAAGTAAGATGTAAGGACCTGAGGGAATGGTATGGACATATCACACATCATCTTCTGGACATGCCAGTGCTGCTGCCTCCATGAATTCACAGCAGCTATGTATACAGAGACCTGCATGAATTTTGTCCTATCAACATTTCAGTGTGAAACTATTATATATAAAATCATTTGTTTTTAAGCCTCTATTTGAAATAACTTTGATCATATTACCTTCTTGGAAATATCCTTTGACACAGATTCATACAAAGATAAATTTTGACCTGAAAAAAAAATTGGCCTATTCTTATTCACGTGATCCCTGGAATATGTGGTCTTACTAAAATTTATTAAATTAAGAGCTGTTTGATACCTCAAAATAGAAAAAAAGGATTTTACTTTTAGATATTTTGGAGAAATCAAAGAAAACATTAGCGACTATGAAATTTTACTCATTTGAACATGTAAGGTCAAATTTTAATCTATTACTCATGAGAAAAATATTGCAATGAAATGTGTTATATAATGCTTTCCATAGCATATCTTATAATGTCATATCTCCTTACTTCTAGGAACAATAGTTTGCTTCATATTTTGCATTAATACCCATTGCAAAAGAATGAAAGGCCATATTCGTGGGAACTGACCTTTTCAAACTGGGGGAAGGAAAAGGAAGAGTATATTCATGAGAAAAGAATGATTCCTTTTAGAATCACAGCTCTGTGTTATACACAATAAATCAGACTTAAAAATAGTTCAGTTCTTCAATAAATATTTATTGAGAGCCTACCACATGGTGAGCTCTGCGTTAGCTTCCAAACTTCTTTGGTGAATGACACAGAAAATATTTCTTTTCTCATATAAGGACTGACTTTGAAAGGAATTAGATTATCAACATGAAAAACCATAAGGCAATTTGAGATCATGAGAATTATACACAGATGATAAAAGAGGCTGACATTATTCAAAGTTTCTGAGGGAGGTCAAGCAATCGTTGTATGAAAGTCAAGAAAGTTACTTTGGTTTAACCTTGGATCATAGCAAGAGGACCCTTCAATGCATGCTCTGTGCTTCTGTAATTCTCCCTATTGCAATGCACATGTGTGTTCACTCTCTGCAGATTTGTTCAACATGCTCACACAAAGCAGCAAGTACCTGCACCACTCTGCACTCATTACTGAAAATATAGCATGAGCTCTAATCTTAAACACCCACACTTATTCCTAACTGTGATCAGTTCCCACAGAAAACCTTCCACATCTCTGTATGCCATATTTCTCTAGGAAAAAAACAAGAGGATATTTGTGTATTGTTTAGTGTTCATTTTGGAAGTGTCCATGTTTTTAGAATCCATGATGCATGTGACTCATCCATGTGCTTAGGTAAGAAAAAAGACAAATTCTCCTGTAAAACAAATGCACAGATCTTGAATCTACTTTGAAGAAGTAGTCTCTGAGCTTGCTGGTTAAATCTTATCTTGATTATGTTAATTGATGTGGGAAGACTTACTTTAAATATATATGTGGATATTACCTCTGAAGGGAATCTTTTACATGTAAGAAGTTGGGCAGCAGCAAGCATATATGATGAATTCATTGCTCTCACTTCTTGAATGGATGTGTTGTTACCAGTTGCTTCGAGTTCCTTCCCTGTCAGTCATGACTTCTGCCATGGTGGACTGTAATCTGGAATTTTGAGCTAAAAATAAATCTTTTCTCTCTTAAGTTGTTCTTGCATTTACCACAGCAACAGGAAAAGTCATTAGGTTACAATTAGCATTATGCATGAAAGACGTGGGACAAATTGTATTTTATCATAAGATATATAGAGCAGAATATACCCAAGATATACCAAAAGTGAGAAATTAAGGCAATCAATTGCAATCAATTGAAAAAAAACAGCCAAACAAAAGAGAATGAAAAGGAAACCAAAGTATCTTACAGCATGTTGAAAATGTCCACAGGCAATGATTTTTATTCACATCTGTTTCCAATATGCAACATAGCTTAAGAAATCAAACACATTAACACCAAAAAATTCTCCTTTACTTTTTGAAGATATGAAATACTCTTGTAAGACCTTACACATATAGTAAATTGGGGAAAACCAAGGAGACCTTAATGTAAAGGGCAAATACTAAGATAAGTACTCATCAAGGAGAATCATTCCTTCAAAACAGTCTACCAGCACGTGAAAACACTGAAATCTATTAAACTAGCCTTGGTGGATCTCAAACTTGCCTCCAGAAAAGAGGCATCTAGAAAGTTGGTAATTATAGACCTTGGGTACCACCGTCACTGAGTTCTAACGTCAAGACCAAGAATGTTCATTTTAAATTAGTTCTCTAGATTATGGAATCAGGCATTATTAAGATACATGTCCACATACCATTAAGCCTGTTGATACCAGATTTCAATGCTTATGAAAATATTGCTTGCTCATCTGTGCCATCTTAAATTTATTTTTTTTTCGAGGTACACAATTTTATTTTTTATTTTTTTTATATAATGCATTTTTATTATTATTTCAGCTCATACAAACTTAATAGGTATGCCAGTCCCTCCCTCCCTCCTCCTCCCCCAAACCCCTTGCTCCCCCTCCCCTCACCTCTCCCGCCCCATCCCCCCATACCTCCCGCCCCGATTCCCAGAGTCCTTTCTCCTCTGGACCCTCCTCTCCGATGACGTACAAGGACCCAGTGGCATTTCCCTGAACCCCTTCCTGTGTTCTCCTTAGGCATAGGAACACTACTGTGGCTGTCAATCAGATGCTAGACTTTGTGAGGTCAATAGTGTGTTGGACATTGCACCAGGCATACAATGTCAAATTATGATTGCTTCGGCCCTAACTTGTGTGGAGTATCTTGCAAATCACTGCTCCTCCCATCCTTTTGCTCTTATACTCTTCCCGCCCCCTCTTCCGCAAATGTCCCTGAGCTTCAGGATGGGGAGAGATTAGTCTGGCCTAGTTCTCGGTGGTTGATATAGACTCTCTGAAGTTCTGGATAGTGGTTCGTTGATTTTCTTTTGCAGTTTTGTTGCTCCTGTAATGCCCTTCACTCCATCGTGATGGGCACTGTATGTCACCCCCTGGCCAGAGACAGAAAGCTGTTAAACTGGAGTCTTATTATAAGAACACATTCAAGGGTAGATGTAATACTTATACCCAAAAGTGGAATCGCAGGGTCATATGGCGTTAGGCAATGGGAGGGGTCAATCACCCATTTGAAAAATGGTTACGTTTTAATCTGCCGGACTATATGCCCTCCCCTTCTGGTGAGTTCATACACCCTTAGTTGTAAATGATCAGGAACGAATTGTGAACTTAACTAGGTGTCACATTACTTTCTTGCAGTCCTTGATGGAGGCCTATTTTCTCTACTGTAATATGGTCACTTCTCTCCTTGTTTCTGGTGTGGCCCTCCAACCCCATCCCTCCTGTTCGTAATCCTTGCAATTACTGTAGGTAATACATAGATTTACCTATGAGTGTCTCATGATGGGCTGGGTGGGTTTGGTATTAGGAGCCACCTATCAGGGAGTACATACGGTGCTTAATTTTCTGGGTTTGGGATACTTCACTTAATATAATTGTTTCTAATGACATCCATTTCCCGGCAAATTCCAGTAATTCATCATTTTTGATGGCTGAGTAGTACTCCATTGTATAGATGTACCACCGTTTCCTTATCCACTCGTCAACTGTTGGACATTTGGGTTGATTCCATGTCTTTGCTATTGTAAACAGTGCTGCTATGAACATGGTCATGCTTGTGCTATCGAGGTGAACCTCTGTTGTATGGGGGGTTATACCCAAAAGTGGAATCGCAGGGTCATATGGCATTTCAATCTTTAATTTCTTTAAGAATCTCCAGACGGCTCGCCAGAGTGGCTGTATGAGCCTGCACTCCCACCAGCAATGTAGGAGAGTTCCCCTCTCTCCACATCCTCTCCAGCATTTGTTATTGTTTGTGTTGTGGATTTTTGCCATCCTGACCAGGGTAAGATGATATCTCAGAAAAGTTTTGATTTGCATTTCCCTGATGGCTAAAGAAGTGGAGCATTTTTAAAGATATTTGTTAGACATTTTAATTTCATCCCTGGTAAAATTTCTTTTAAGTTCCAGGGCCCATTTTTTAATTGGGCCATTGGTTGATGTTTAGTTTTCTAAGTTCTTTGTGCACTTTGGACAGTAGAGCTCTATCAGATATGTGGTTAGTGAAGATTTTCTCCCATTCTGTGGGTTGCCTTTGAGCTCGTGTTACAATCTCTTTATCTGAACAGAAGCTTTTTAATTTCACAAGATCCCAACTGTTGAGAGTTGGTAGCAGTGACTGTGCCATTGGATGTCTATTTAGGAACTGTTGGCCTAGCCCAATCAGCTCGAGGGAGTTCCCTATTCTTTCAACTATGGTTTTTATAGTCTCTGTCCTAAATCAAGGTCCTTGATCCATTTGGAATTAAGTCTTGTACATGGTTACAAGTATGGGTCCAGCTTTAATCTTCTGCATGTCGAGATCCAGTTTTGCCAGCACCATTTTTTGAAGATGCTGTTCTTTTTCCATTGCATTCATTGGGCCCCTTTGTCAAAGATCAAATGGCTGTAATTTTGTGGGCTTATATCTGGGTCTTCAATCCTTATCCATTGATCTGTATGTCTATTTTGGAGCCAGTACCAGGCTGTTTTTATAACTATGGATTTGTAATATAGACTAAGGTTCGGTATGGGAATACTTCCCGCAGTGTTTTTGTTACTCAGATTGTCTTTGCTATCCTGGGTCTTTTGTGCATCCATATGAATTTTGAGATTGTTTGATCAACTTCTTCAAAGAATTACTTTGGGATTTTAATTGGTATAGCATTGAATTTATATATTGCCTTTGGTAGGATGGTCATTTTTACGATGTTGATTCTGCCAATCCAGGAACATGGGAGGTCTTTCTACCTTCTGGTGTCTTCTGCAATTTCTTTCTTTAGGGTTTTAAAGTTTTCATCGTAAAGGTCTTTTACCTCCTTGGTTAGGTTTATACCAAGGTATTTCATTTTTTTAGGGGCTATAGTAAATGGGATTGTTTCTCTCAAGGCTTTTTCACTTCTTTCATTCTGGGCATATAGGAAGGCCTCTGATTTTTGCACATTTATTTTGTATCCTGCCACCCTGCTGAACTTCTCAATTAGTTCCAGGAGCTTCCTGGTGGAGTTTTTGGGATCACTCAGGTATAAGATCATGTCATCTGCAAATAGGGATAGCTTGACTTCTTCCTTGCCGATCTGAATCCCTCTTATGTCCCTTTCTTGTCTTATGGCTTCAGCTAAGACTTCAAGTACAACATTGAATAGAAGTGGTGAGAGTGGAAAGCCTTGTCTAGTTCCTGATCAAAGTGGAATGCTTCCAAATGTTCCCCATTGAGCATAATCCTTGCTGTGGGCTTGTTGTATACAGCTTTTATTATATTGATAAAGGTTCCTTCCATTCCTACTGTCTCTAGCGTTTTGATCATAAAAGGTTGTTGGATCTTGTCAAAAGCTTTTTCTGCATCTATCGAGAGTATCATGTGGTCTTGGACTTTGGACTGGTTTACATGATGAACTACATTTATTGATTTCGGTATGTTGAACCAACCTTGTGTGCCGGGGATGAAGCCTACTTGGTCCCCGTGAATAATCTTTTTAATATGTTTTTGAATCTGATTTGCTAAAACTTTGTTGAGAATCTTTGCATCTGTGTTCATCAGAGAGATTGGCCTATAGTTTTCTTTTTTAAGTGAGCCTTTATTAGGTTTTGGGATTAAGACGATATTAGCTTCATAGAAGGAATTTGGTAGTGTTCCTTCCTTTGCTATTTGATGGAACAGTTTAAGGAGTATTGGTGTTATTAACTCCTTAAATGTCTGGTAGAACTCTGTGCTGAATCCATCTGGTCCAGGACATTTTTTTGGTGGGAAGATTCAAGATTACTTCCTCAATTTCCTTATATGTTATAGGACTATTTAAATAATTCACAACTTCCTGATTCAATTTAAATAAGTTGTGTTTACTTAGAAATTCATCCATCTCTTTTGTGTTGTCAAACTTCACAGAGTACAAGTTTTGAAATATGATGTTATAATTCTCTGGATTTCTTGGGTATCCATAGTGATAACTCCATGTTCATTTCTGATTTTGTTAATTTGGGTTTTCTCTCTCCTGCTTTTGGTTAATTTAGCTAGGGGTGTATCAATCTTATTGATTTTTTCAAAGAACCAGCTTTTTGACTGGTTGATTTTTTCTATCATTTTCTTAATCTTGATTTCAGATATTTCTCCCCTTATTTTGCTAATCTCCTCTCTTCTACTACTTTTGGGATCAGATTGCTCTAGATTTTCTAAAGCTTTAAGCTGCATTGTTATTGTTTGTTTCTGATGTTTCCATTTTTTTGATGTAGGCATTAAGAGCTATGAACTTACCTCTTAGAACAGCTTTCATTGTGTCCCAGAGATTTTGGTAAGTTGTATTTTCATTATCATTCACTTTCAGGAAATCTTGAATTTCCTTTTTAATTTCTTCCTGAATCCAGTTCTCATTCAGCATCATAGTGTTAAGTTTCCAGGAGTTAGTGTATTTTCTCTAGTTTGATGTGTTGTGGATATCCAGCTTTAGGCCGTGGTGGTCTGATAGGGCACAGATTAGATTTTCAACTTTTTTGTATATGTGTAGATTCCTTTTGTGGCCCAATATGTGATCTATTTTGGAGAAAGTTCCGTGTGCTGCTGAGAAAAATGTGTATTCTTTGGTACGTGGGTGAAAAGTTCGATAGAGATCTGTAAGGTCTATTTCTTTCAGGGTTTGATTAAGTTCCAAAGTGTCTCTGTTAAGCTTTTGACCTGTTGATCTATCCCATGTTGAGAGGGTGGTGGTGAAGTCCCCAAGAATTATCGTTTGGGGGTTGATTTCTTGCTTTAGACGCTGTAGGGTTTTCTTAATGAATGTGGAGGGGCCCGTATTGGATGCATATATGTTCAGTATTGTGAAGTCTTCCTGGTGAATTGTACCTTTGACTAAAATGTAGTATCCATCTGTGTCTCTTATAATTTTCTTTGGTTTGAAGTCCACTTTGTCTGATAGCATAATGGCTACCCCTGCCTGTTTTCTGCTTCCATTTGCTTGTAGAATTGTTGACCAGCCTTTTATTTTTAGAGCGTGCCTATCTTTTGTGGTGAGATGGATTGATGGATTGTGATTTTTAATCTGTTTGTAATCTGTGTCTCTTGATTGGTGAATTAATTCCATTAACATTTAGTGTTATAATGGAGAAACTATTTTTAATTCCAGACATTTATTATGTTTAGTAGTTTTTATAAGTATATTGCTTCGCTTTTAATGGTGTTATACTTGCCTTCTGTTCTCCTGGATATGCCTGTTTTTTTCTTCACGCTTGAGTATCATTTCTAGCGTTTTTTGAAGGCCTGGTTTGGTGGACATGTATCCCTTCAAGTTGTCTTTGTGCTGGAAAATGTTTCTTTCTCCCTCGATCATGACTGATAGTTTTGCAGGGTAAATCAGCCTGGGTTGACATTTTTGCTCATTCAATACTTGAAGTATGTCTCTCCAAGCTCTTCTTGGGTTTACTGTTTCGATTGAGAAGTCATTTGTTATTTTAATAGGTTTACCTTTAAAAGTGACTTGTTTTTTTCTCCCTTGAAGCTCTCAGCACCAGTTCTTTATCTTGAATGTGGAGTGTTTTAACTGTTATTTGCTGTGGGGTGCTTCTGTTTTGGTTCTATCTGTTTGGGGTGCAGAATGCCTCTTGTATATGGATGGGTCTCTCTTTTTTTATATGAGGAAAGTTTTCCTTGATGATCGTGTGAAAAATTTCCTCAGGGGTGGTATTTTGAGATTCTTGCTCTGGTATTCCATGAATACGCATGTTAGGCTTCTTCAGGGTGTCCCATATCTCTTGGATATTTCTCTCAAGTATCTTTTTGGCTTTAACAACCTCTTCCATTGAGCTGGTTAGTACTCCCACTTTATCTTCAAGGTCTGAAATTCTGTTTTCTGCTTCGTTAGTTCTGTTGATAAGACTCTCTGTAGAGTTCTGGGTTGAAGATAACTTGTCTTGTAGCTGTTTTAAACTTTGCTTGAGTCTGTTTTAACTGCTCTATGCCAGTTTTTGTTTCTTGTACTGTTTTTCTCAACTCCTCCAAATGTCTGTTGTGTTCCTCTTCAAATCGATTGATTCGATTATGTAATTCCTCCCTGATTTCCTCTTTCATAGTATTGAACATGGTAATGATCATATTTTGAAAGACTTTATCCTGGGTGAGGCTTTCTTGGCCTTTTTCCGCGGGTTTGTTCTGGTTGGAGTCTAACATTATGGGATTAATTCCTTCAGTGGGAAATTTGTTTACTTGAGTGTTGCTTCTCATGGATTTGCACTTTGATTTTGGCATTGTCGTTTTAACTCAAGATCTTTCAATTTCACTAAACTGAATTATTTGGCCTGGGGTTCTGGGGGTGGGCAGGGATGGAGCTTATCGAGGTCGCGGGTGAGGCCCGACTGAACCGCACAAGCGTCAGGACCAGCGGAGCGGGGTGGGGAATGGGATGATGGGGGCGTCGGCGTGAAGCTATTTAACCTGAGGGCAGCTGGCCGGAGCCCTGGCGCAGGGGGAGGTCCTCCTCGTCCCTCGACCCTGCGCATGGCTCCGGCTGGATGGCGGGAGTAGGAGCCGGGTCCCTTTGGGCTGACCTGGGATTCTGGTCGGCGGGCGCAGGCGGGGCTTACCTAGGTCGCAGGGTGAGTCCCGGCTGGACCGCGCGCGTGCGTCCCGACTGGCGGAGCAGGGTGGGGTGAAAGGGAGCTCCCATCTTAAATTTAAAGTAAACCAAAGTTATGTTAAGACTGTTAAGTGGAAAGAAGAGTCTAAGTTTTTCTGGTGTCTGATACACCACTTATTCAGTAAAGTGTATATTTTGTCTTTCAGCCATATGAACAGTACCCTCACCATTTTAACTTATTAGGAAGACTTAAATCTCAGTCTAACTATGACCTCTTATATATTGTCATTTTTGGCAAGTCCTTCTCCTCTATGTAGAAGTTTCGATGTTACATCCTAAATATATCCTGAGTTTCTCCATTTATCACCACCTATAACACAGTCATGTTGTTGCAAACTGTTATTCACATGTCTCTGCAAAGCCTCACTGACAGGTGCCCACAAGTTTTCCAGGAATTTGTGCAAGGGAAGCCCAAGTGATCTTTTCAAGAAGTGAACATGATCACATTTAAAATAGCTCACTTTCCATCCTTTGGAGCACAAAAAGTGTATGTGTTATGGCCAACATAGCCTTTCATAATTTGATCTGTTCTTTTCTTCCACCCAATACTAAACCACAGAAAGATGATTTTGTTTGGCATTGAACCTCAACCCTCTCAATCACTGTGATATGTTTTTTTCCCTGTGTTATAGATACTCTGCAGCTTACTCTCTCAGACATGCTCTTGGAAAATGTTGAGCTCAAAACATGAACTTATCACCACCTTTTCTTAATATAATAATATTTCCACATTGGGCATTTGAACCTAGTTATATCTACCCTGTAAAGTCTTGCAGTTCTCTCTTAATAAAGAAAACTTCCCAATTACAAAGTTTACAAAGTACCCTGTACCAAATCTGATTGAAGAACTCATTTTATATTCGTAGTCTCTATTTTATTTACACTCTCTGAATCAAAAAGCTGCATAGACAGAAAAAGTCAAATCTACCCATTTAATTCCAATGCCTAAAACATACAGGGAATTCAATTATTATTTCTTACATTAATGCATACATTAATTTAATAGAGAGAGTCATGGCAAGAAGTATAAATTTGTTAAAAGAAATAAATTTGGCAGGAGATACAGCTCAGGGGTTAAGCCTCTGCTCATAAGCAGAAGGTCCTGTTTCAGATCCCAAATCTCATATGAAAACCCCAGGTGGCCTGCACTTTTGGTCCTGATGGACGTAGGCTGAGAAATCCCAGAGTGAAGCAAAAATGAGTGCCCTCTGATATACACATGCACACACACACACATGAAATATAAAAATAAATAAATAAATAAATGAAAATAAATAAAAGAAACACATCTTGAAAATGGTAGTTTCGAAAAGAAAATTTCAAATTGTCTTGAATCAAAGAATATTATAAAGTGCTTTCACAAAGTAATTTGTTTTCACGAGAGATCACAGCTAGATCAGAATAGGAAAATAAGAAATTGGAAAGTAAAAAATATTTGTGATAATGATACTTAGAATTAAAATACATTTTTTGAGTATTTAAAAGCAGCAATGTTCTAAGAGTAGAATTCTTGTTAATTCCTAGCAATGGTATAGTGATTCAGGCTTAAACTAAACAAAATCATCTTTTGATGTTAGATGGATCATTTGATACATCTGTGAATAAAAAATGCAAACTTGGTTTTTTTCCTTTTCTTGAGCCAATAGTAATTATAAATCATCCAGAAACTGAATAGAATATTTTCTATATTTTCTATTTTCTTCCATTTCTATATTTTCTTTTTTTATCTTTAATAAGGTTTTATTTAATTCTGTGTATCCAAATATATTATCATTAGAAACATGTATCTTGCATATCATGACTCCTCCCATCCTTGTGCTTTTACAATCTTACCGCCCCCTCTTCTGCAAATTTCCCTGAGTTTCAGGATGGGGAGAGATTAGGCTGGCCTAGTTCCAGGTGGTTGATATAGAGTCTTTGATGTACTGAATTACAGTTTGTCGGATTTTTTTTTCAGTTTTGCTGCTCCTGCAATGCCCTTGGCTCCATCCTGATGGGTCACCCCCTGGCCAGAGATAAAAAGCTGTTAAACTAGAGTCTTGTTACAAGAGTATATTCAAAGGTAGATGGAATGAAAGTAGGACACCGTGGTGAGAGAGGGGTCAATCACCCATTTGCAAAATGGTTACCTTCTATCTGGTAGCCTATATGCCCTCCCCTTCTGGTGAGATTGTACCCCATCAGTTGCAAATGATCAGGAAGGAAAGTCTGTGAACTTAACCAGATGTGTCATTACTTACTTGCAGTCCTTGATGGTGGCCTATTACCTCTGCTGTAACATGGTCCCCTCTCTTTATTTCTGGTGGAGCCCTCCTTCCCCATCCCTCCTGTTTATAATCTTTATAATTACTGTAGGTATTACAGAAATTTGTCTTTGAGTGTCTCTAAGTGGATTTGGTACTATGATCCACCTATTATGGTGCTTAATTTTCTGTGTCTGGGATACTTCACTCAATATAATTGTTTCTAATTCCATGCTACCTTATACAGTTGTCCAGCCAAAAAGAAAAAAAAATCTGAATATGACTAGCCCTACCATTCAACCTGCAGAATTACAGAGGAGAGAAGACTGCTAAGTGGCATGCCAAGATGCCATCACCAACATTCAGACAAACCAAAAGCAGTTTTTTAAATGAGATGGAAGAATGAATTTAAAAACACAATGTAATCCACACTGAACTAACAATGTTTTACGTTTATCAGAGAACTGAAACTTTTTTTTTTAATTTATTTATTTTTCCGCTCATACAAATGTAATAGGTACCCCTGTCCCCTCTCTCCCTCCACGCCTCCCTGGACTTCTCTGTGCCCTCCTCTTTTCCCTTTCCTTTCCCCCCTCCCTCCCTTTCTCCTAGTGCCCCCTCCCCCATCTCTGAAGCATCCTTTCATGTGTATATCAAACTTTCCTGTGTGTCCTCCTCTCTGATGAGGTGTAAGGACTCAGTGGCATTTCCTAGAACTCTTTCTTGTGTTTCCCTTAAGTATAGGAACACTATTGTGACTGTTAATCCCTTGCTTCTAAGGATCCTAGTGCCTTTAGTCCATGTTAGAATTTGAGGGGTCAATGATATGTTGGTCATTGTGCAGATCATGCAGAGTCCTATTATAATTGCTTCGGCCCTAACTTGTGTGGAGTATCTTGCATATCATGACTCCTCCCATTCTTATGCTGACTCTCTGGGAATTGGAGCGGGAGGCACTGGGGGGTTGGGAGGAAAGGGTGAGGGGAGGGGGAGCAAGGGGTTCGGGGGAGGAGGAGGGAGGGAGGGAACTGGTGTACCTATTAAGTTTGTATGAGCGGAAATAATAATAAAAAATATAGTAAAAAAAAGAACCTCTTCCATTGAGTTGGTTAATACTCCCACTTTGTCTTCAAGATCTGAAATTCTATTTTCTGCTTTGTTAGTTCTGCTGATAAGACTCTCTGTTGAGTTTTGGGTTGAAGATAACTTGTCTTTTAGTTCAATTTTAAACTCTGCCTGAGACTGTTTTAACTGCTCTATGCCTGTTTTTGTTTCTTGAACTGTTTTTCTCAACTCCTCCAAGTGTCTGTTGTGTTCCTGTTCAAAGCGATTGATGCGGTTGTTTAACTCCTCCTGGATTTCCTCTTTCATAGTATTAATCATGGTAATGATCATACTTTGAAAGTCATTATCTTGGGTCTGGCTTTCTTGGCTATTGTCTGTGAATTTGTTCTATTTGGAATCCATCATTATGGGGTTAATTCTTTCAGCGGGAGATTTGTTTTCCTGGGTTTTATTTCTCATGGATCTGCACTTTGACTTGGGCATTGTCATTTTTCTCTTAAGACCTTTCAGTTTCTGTGTGTTTTTGACTGAACTGATTTCATTGGTATTACTACTCTTGGGCAGTTATTACTAGTGCTTGCCTTGGAGTTGGGTTCATTTGTCTGTTGTTACTCTTATTTCCTAGATGAGGCTATTAGGCTGTTAGTTCATCAGTTAACTCAGGTTAAGTAGGCAGGGGGTGAATATTAGTATGGTAGTGCACTTTTACGATTTAGTATTTTGGTGATATGTGAGGGTGAGTGGTATAATCCCTGGAGTTGTACATATTTTTGGGGTGGCTGTATGGAAAAGTTAATCTGCAGTGATTAATACTAAAAAGGAGCAGTGTGGTTAAAAAAAAGAGGTTTACTTATCTTTTGGCTGGATGTGAAGAATCTCTGCCATGTGATAGAACGATTTTAGAGGACTTCAGATGTATGGCCTTTGTCCCTTAGAGCTTTGCTTGGATTTTCTTTGGATTGTGTTGAATTCTGTGTAGCAGTGTGTCCTCCGTGGACCACAAGCAAGGTTCCTCGTTGGGTCAGAGGGGCAGAGGGGCTGATGGTGATGGCAGAACTCTTCACCTGGGACCTGGGACTTGGCTTAGTGGCCCACCCAGGCTTCAGGGATGAGGACCCAGAGCAAGTCCTGTCCCGGTTGGACAAGCAGGCGGGGAGAGGAAAAAAGGGGCTGGGGCCCGGGGCATAGGCCAGGTAAACCAGAGGCAGCCTGGGTGTTGCCCTGCCTGGCTGGTGGGAGGAGCTAGGGCAAGGGGCAACCTGGGACTGAGTAACTCACCTGGGATGGAGGACCGTCAGAGAGCGAGTCCCATCTGGAGAACTGAAAATCTTAACTGAGAGTGTGTATTAATTAAGAAATTATTTTATTATATTTTAGACAAAATACTTTTATAGTTTCTTAAAGATTCATCTCTTAGGATAATGAAATATTCATGGATGAAATCGTATGTCGGGGATTTGTTTCAAAGTAACATGCAAGTTGAAGACAGTGGCATAGAAGTTTAAATAAAATTGGCTATGGATCAGTAATTATTGATGCTGGGTAACAGATAATGGAGGTTCATAACACTGTTCTATCTGTTATTATATATTATAAATTTTCCACAAGAAGGGACTGAAGAGATAACTGAGGCACAATGCACTAAAAAAAAACCTTAAAATTTATAGCTAATGATTATGATAAATGGTCTCTGAGTATTAAAATCAAGCTCATTATAATACCTTCAGACCTGAGGAGAGTTTGTATTATTTCTTATCCTACCATAACCATATTGGCTAGTGGTACTGATTTTATAGATAGACTACTTTCCAACTCATCTGATTCTGTCCATGAGGAAGCAGGACTTTCCATAAAATCTACTCATAAACTGTATGAAATTATCTCTTTAAAAAGCATAAGGCTTTAATACCTATCTAAAGAAATAGTCTCAGAAAACACCGTGTACAAATAGAAAAAGATAAATTTAGCACACTATTCAATGTAGCTAGAAAACCTAACTTTTAAGTAAGAAGTCAATATTTAATAATTTATTTTTCATGATTTATAAAAAATTTTAATATTTAAACTGCACAAAATATCCCAAGATTCTAAGTGTTATTTATAACTTTCCTTCAAGTCTGAAGAAAATGATTAATATATTCAGTTCTACAGACAGCACATTCCCAAGTCCTACACTTAAGCAAGAATTAGAGAAGGCATTTTCACACTAGCCTGAAACTTGATTGTGTTATCAACTGAGTATATCTGCTGATATTCATATTAAGATGCAAAATTAATCTATGGTACATCTATCTCATAAAAATACTTTCATGGCAATTAAAAATTAACATAATCTTAATAAATTTCAACTCTATTATTGTTTAACTGAATTACTTTCAAAATGCCTATTAACTGTGAATTAATTGCAAACACCCCCATTTTTTTTTGTTTCCCAGCACTAAAATGGCTATTGAGTCAATATAACATTTAAAATCAAAGTATGCTGCATATATTGCACTTTTCTGATAGGCTGGGCTAGAACCTTCTCTGGAAAGACACCAGAACTACAAAAAAGATATATTTTAAAACCAGTAAGCACTGATCTCCCTGAAAACATAAAGACAAAATGTTAATATGACAATATGACTCTCAACTATAAAGAAATACAGATAATTCACCAGAAATACCACAAATTCACCAATAGCATCTTGAAGATAAAGACCAGAGGTATACAATTTCTACTACCAGGAGGAAAGGAAGCAGAATAGCATTGGTTAAAGGAGAGACAAGTTGGACAGACATAGGCAATACAGACCATCCTGGTCTCTAACACAGGTAGACTCTGCAGTGTATTATTGTTTCTCCGAAAGTTCCGAATGCCTTGACCTCCCTCTCGCACTCAAGAATGATTCCATAAGCAGATTACAGAAAGAACACAAACTAAAAATAGCAGTTCAAAAGAGTGGAGACAGAACATCCTCAGCGGTATAAGAATTTCTTAAATAAGCTTTAAAGTTGCTGAACTCACAGGAGGAAAAAAAAATGATATCATTAAAAATATTGACTACAAAGTAGACTCTCTGGCCTTGGTTTCATAGCAGTTATTTGTGTATTTAGGTACACGGTTTTCCATTTAATATTCATCCTCAATTACCCTAAATGATAGGCAACAAGAAGGGAGAAAGGAAGAAAAAGCAGAGTGGGAACGAGAAGCTTAGAGCTTGATTCAGGAGGGGCTCTGCAAGGAATTTTCCCCTGCTTGCTAGTGGGAGTTGGAAGGAAGCAGGGGTGGGAGGGAGTCACTGACTTTGCAGACCACCTCTAAATGAAAGAAAATGAAGGCATGCACACCTACAAAGAGAAGTCCTGAGACGGCTACTATGGACATGAAATGATGCTGCTTGTTGCTCCCATTTAAAAAAAAACAAAACATGTTTTATATGCTTCTCAAATCCTTTATAGGAATTTTAAAACTATTTCTTGCTAACTTTAGCTCTCCATGTCTCAGTTTCTCTTTGTGCAAAATGTTTGTGCTTTTCTTCTAGAAGAGACCACTTATGGCAACAGAATTTGGCACACTTTTTAAAATTTTTCTATTTTTAATTTCTGTATCTGGAATCTGACCTGCTTCTTTGCACATCAGTGGGAGCTGCTGGTGGGTAGACCAGGCTGGACAACAGCTGCTGGGATTTCTAAACTCAAAGGAAAGGAGGCCCGGGGAATTTATGTACGGGAAACACCCCCACTATTCATGTTTTGTTTTCCTTGTAAAATGGAGGATATAAAGATGGGGGAAAAATAGTCTTGCCAGTCTATCTTTAAATGGGTAATTGGAGGACTTGCAGGAATTTTCAAACCTAATATAACAAAATCTAGAAACAAAAAAGTTCCTTTTCATTTGCACAGAGGATCTGTTGAAGCTGAAATACTTGTGGGATATTAGGAATGAAAAATGTCAGCATGTAACTGCCCAGGCTTGCCTGGCCGATGGCTCCCACCTCATGGCTATCCTCGCTGCCCAGTAAAAGGATGTCTTTGTCCCCAGAGCACAGCTTTTCAAAGACGAGAAACATCCACCAGCTTCCACTCACTTTGGCATATAGGTCATGGCATTCAGAGCATAATGTCAGGAATTGCCAAGTGCCAGTTCCTTGGATTACTGGGTGAAGCAGTGAAGTATGGGAGCCGATAAGCATTTTCTGCTCCTGCAAATTTCCTTCCTGCCAAGAAAGACACTTTTTTTTTTCAAATGAAAAAGGATCCACATTCTTCAGTGGCTTGAAATGCAAAGTTTTTTTTTTTTTTTGAAAAAAATTAAAAAATTCAAGAACCAAAGTGGTTGGAGGTTTGGAAGAGATTGATTCAGGAAATGGAGAAAGACATGTATTTCAAAGACTTAAATGAAAGCCTGCCTTAGTGACCTTGGTGCATGTGGGATGTGTGTGTGTGTGTGCGCGCGCGCGCATGTGTGTGTTAAAGTATTTTGAGCCTTTTTTGTGTTAGTGCACTAACAGTAATGTTTGATGAAAATAAATGTTCTCTACTTCCTAGCCCAGACTCAGGAGAAAGGCAAAGCTGTTGTAGGTATTCTGTTCTCTGTCTGAAATCCCCTGACATCAATAGCTCACTCAAGCCCTAGAGTAGAATCGTGAGTTTCTGCCCCAGCTCAGGCCTGTGGTGGTCTATTCTTAGAGGTTAGAATGCTGCCACCACAGTTCTTTTGGTTAACTGTTTTTCAATTTTAGTTCAGCGGTCTGGGTTTACTAACACCAGGGAGCCCAAGGAGGGCAATCATAACTTTTCCTGGATGGCTTACCTGAAGTAAAGAAGCCAAGTCATCTTCCTGGAATCACCTCTAGCCAGTCTTCTTGTGCATGCTGCCTAAAACCTAGGGGAAATAAGTATGTTGCTGGTGTGCATGAGATAAGTTCATGAATGTACTATATGGTCCTGAGTTGCTGTGTGCATGTGATGTGGCAGGGGATGTGGTAGGTGAAAAAACTGAAAGTTCCAGAATAAATTAAGAAGGCAATAAGAATGCAGTGTGAAAATGAAGAAGAGGACTATAGCCCAAGCATGGAGCAGAACTGGGTTTCCTTTCTTTCTGAACACCTTTCCCAGATAGTTAACCTACTTATGACTGAACACAGATGCCTTGCCTCTTCTTATTTAATGCAAGGAAATAGAATTAAGATTTACATCCTGCTATTCATACAATACCTCATCTACTAAAAGCCACTATGGACCAGCTATTGCTTTAAAATATTGAACTCCGTCCCCCAGATCTAATAAGGGAAAAGATTCTTATTACCTCTACTTAACAAGGGTATATGACTTGTGTGTGGCAAAGTGAGAATTCAAATCTAGGCACTCTATCTTCACAGATCACTCCAACTAACAAGCAATATTGAAAGTCACCAATTCTTATTAGAGGGTGCAGTATGTCTTCATATATATAGGTAGTGGGCATGGGTCCCAGAATAACTTAAACTATCTTTACTGATTATTTCCCTAATATTGAAAGCATTTGTTCATTCATTCTCCAAAAGCCGTTTTAGAAAGGAGGTGTTACATGACTCCAGAGTCAACATACAGACTTAGTAAATGGGGAAAAGAAAATTAGGTTACATCTCAATTGAAAATGTAGTAAAAGGATTCTGTCTACTTTGGCATAACTAAGACGAGGTACAACACTGTCGGTTTAAATGTGTAGTATGATAACACTGATATTGATGAACCATCCAAATGGTATTTTCCATAGCTCTATTGAAAGTGAAAGAAAAATGATTATGGTTGAAGAAAAAAATATTTGATGTTAGTGGCCTTCTAGGCAGGAGGGAGGTGGAATATATTTTTTAGAAATATACTGTAAAAAAAGTCCTAAATCAAAGTGTCTAACCTGTGCACTGTGGGCTACACTTGTTTCAGGATAGTTATGAGTGGGCCCAACACATTCATTCATGACACCTGAGTACCAAAGTGTTAAAAGGTTGGACTCCCCTGTAGGCTTACACAGAATGGTGAGAGGTGTCTGCAGTCAAGCAGTGCTTCTTGGAAATCTTCCATGTCTTGGAAGATGTAGGCATAGATAGAGAGAGCCACAGGCTGCATGATTAGTATGCATAGACACTTGGTATGTATAGACATTCATCCTGCTCACTTCTCAATTAATAAATCTCTCCCACCTCATTGCCCATTGACCTCACAGGCTATTTATTTCTAGTTATCACCTTATTTCATCTTCTCTTGGCTCCTATTTTTCCAGTCTCTGCAGTCTTATACAGGAAATCTCGTTCTGTTTTGTGTCACGATAACAGAATATCTGACACACAGATGCATGAAGAAAAGAGGTTCAGTTGGCATCTGATTCTGGTGCCTGAAGTATGTAAATAACATGACATTTCAGTTTTGTAGCTTTACGACATGGTGGAGAAGCATAAAGAGGATGATCATATGCAGAAGGGGTACAAGTGCAAACAAAGAACCCAAAGAGTGGGAAGAGCTGCTGCTTCATAACACCATCTGTCAAGATGTAGCTTGATCCTGTGAGGAACACAATAATTCTTCTGAAGGTGATGGCCCATGCTTTAATCACTTTCCACCAGGCCCTAGCTTTTATTGATGGTACCCTAGGTTCCCAGGTTGCAGCACATGTAGAATATCTTTCTAGGACAAGTCATAGCACAATTCTTTCTCCCTTCATCTCAGCTCTGTGATGGTCCCAGGGATTCTTTTGACACATACTAATCCATCAGATCTCTTTTTCCTGACCTCCAACATAATCCTATTTACTCAAGCTCTGACTAATAAACGTAAAACTGATAGATGTAAAACTGTAAAACTCTCGGTGGAGATAGGCCAAAATAAACTCACTAGTTCTAACCTTTGTATTAAGATGTTAATCTTTTATGCATCCATTCCTTGAAAATATTCAACAAATATTTTGGCACTCAGTATCTCAGGTGGTGTAAAGAACACAGGTAAAAATTGTGAAGGAGCAACAAAGAGTTCCAGCTGATGGAAAACTTACAGACTCATGTTAGTGATGACTGTAATTACACAGACACTTATAGTACTTTTTTCAGTGCTTTTAATTGGTATACATTTATTGTACGCATTTTGACAATGCTCAGCACTCTCATTTCAACACTTTACTTATCCTCTTTCCTACCCCCTGTCCTCATTAAGCTCCTTTTTCAGTCTTATATGTATGTATGTATGTGTGTGTGTGTAGGTGTGTATGTGTGTGTGTATGTATTGTATGTGTGTGTCTCTCTGTATGTGTGTGTGTGTGTGTCTAGGTGTGTCTAGCAAATTCAAGAACTCACACATGAGTGAAAGCATTTGATATCTGTCTTTCTGCATCTGACATACATGACTAAATATGATGAGCTCCAGTTGCATTCATTTTCCTGAAAATGACAATTTCATTCTTTTTTATGGCTGAATGAGATCCCATCATGTGCTTGAAACAATTTTAGGCAATTTAAAAAGTTGTTACAGAGGATTATTATGGCATAAATTACAGAAAATTTAATTGTAGAAAATTATATGCAAAGTATTCATTGAAAATGTTCTTTAATGTTCTTCATATCTTCAAATTTTAAATGTCTCAAATGCGACATTCTCTTTAGTCCAGTGTATGTTGGCTATGTTCTAAATGTCTTTAAAATGCCTAATGAAATTTTCTATTTACTGTTGGGTTAGAAAAGTTTAATTTTATCCAAATCTAATTTTATAAGCCAAATTGAAGAGTAAGTGGTTATTTAGGCTTGTAATTTCATTCCTAAAACAACAGCATAGCTATGTTATTTGGTAAGCTAACACATAAAATAGAAACTTACTTAAATTTATCTTGTTAACTCTTTCCCTGTATGTTTTTGAAATACACAAATAGATAAAATATAGGTCATAGTATTTTGCTAACATTAGTGGGATTATCCAGTTTTAGAAGACTGAAATGGTCACAAAAGTTCTATAGGAATTGTCTAAGATTTTTTGACCAAAAACTATTAATCTAATTTTTCTGTTAAGAAAACACATAGCTCATCCTAGCATTTAATAACCTTTTCATTGCATTGTAGCAAGCATGCAATAAGCTGTTTGACAGATGAGAGGAGTTGGTTAGTCCAGCTCTCCATCCCCTGTACCTTCTGGTTAAAACAGTAACAGGTGGCACAACTATTTAAAATGTATTTGTTTGTTTGTTTTGTGTGTGTGTGTGTGTGTGTGTGTGTGTGTGTGCGCGCGTGTGCGTGTGTGTGTATCAGAGAGCACTGTATATCCACGTGGAGGACCAAAGGCGACTTCAGGAATCATTCTGGATTATTTCAGCCTCCTGTTTGCTTCACTTTGGGATTTATCAGGCTCTACCCACCAAAGCCAGAAGTGCAGGCCTCACCAATTTCTGCCAGACATTTATACGTAGCATCTAAGATCCAAACTCAGGACCTTCTGCTTTCGAGGCAGAGTCTTAATCTCTGAGTCATCTCTCCAGTCCTTCTATTATGATTTAGTTCCATATAAAGTAATATAACTACTTTTTTACTTATTTGATTTCCTTTATTCCATTTCTTCCTTTTCCATTATTTTTATTCTGATCATGCCAATTTGATAAAACATCTTAATTTCCCTGAATTCTAAAATCAGGAAAGGCATAATATGGACTGGAAATGTAGGGAAATTAGTAGTGTTTGCCTGGCCTACACCAATTCAGGGTTCAATTCCCAGCACCACATTAACCTGGCATGATGTTGTGAAAGGAAAGAAGGAAGGAAAGAGAGACAGGGGAAGGGAGGAAGGAAGGAAAAGAAGAAAGGAAAGGTGGAAGGGTGGAAGAAAAAGAGAGAGAGATATATTATGAAGAAGGACAAACCCCCACTAATTGCTATACACCTATTCTTTGGTTCTGATACTCTTTTCCTTCATGTTCTTAATTAACTCAGGCTTAGTTACTATTTTTTTTTAATCTTGGAACTTTTGACTCATTGAAAAAGAAGATCATATTATCTGAAAAGATTTTTATAAGAATATCAAACAACTATGCTATTTGTTCTAGAATTTGTTTAGTGGCTATAAAACCAATTTACTTAGGGAAAATTTTGGTTTGGAGATAAAGGCATGGAAATATACTAAATGTCTCTATCTTTCTACAGGTCCATGTTTTTGGAAGCAATGCATTGAAAATAAGAAAGAGAGATGGGGAAAAATAATTTTAAATTTGTTTGTATTATGGATTTAGAAAATTACCTAATGGTTTCTTGTTTAAATTTTTCAGTAATTTCAATTCTTTTCCTTGCAAAATAATACTGTAAGAATTCATGGTTGTCCAGATAGCTGTGGTATTCAAAGAGTTAGGGAGCATCTTTGAATTGCTTTCATAGGATCTACAGAAAGAAAAATGTTCTAATGTGTTACCAAAATGAATTTTATCTTTTCTCCTCTCATTATCTGTTTATATTTAGTGAAAATGAAAATTTATCTGCTGTATTAATCTTGAAGAGAATAAGACCTGGTAACTTTTTTTAAAAAAATTTTATTATTATTATTATTTATTCAACTGTGTGTGTGCATATGCGTGTGTATGTACGCGTGCGTGCGTGTGTGTGTATGTGTAGAACCACGGACGAATTCGCGAACCACCATGGACGCCCCACCTCCTTCTGCCCCGGGATTCACAGGCTCCGCCCTACCAGGACCAGAAGCACAGGCCGCCCCCACTTCCGCCTGACGTCTATACGTGGGATCTGGGATCCGAACTCAGGACCTTCCGCCTGCAAGGTGGAGGCTTAACCCCTGAGCCACCTCTCCAGCCCAAGACCTGGTAACTTTTAATGTAATATTAAAGCCACAATTATCTGAGTAGAGTTTTGTAATATCTCCCACTTTTTAATTCTGTGTGTTTCTCCATTAAAACTTAACAATACAACTCATCTTAACAGACTGAATACAAATGAAGATAGGTGAATCCATCTCTCATCTGTTACACCAAGAAGTAAAGAGATTTGCAAAATTTGAGATACTGTTTTTTCAATAGTCTGTGGAAAATTCATTTATTGTTGATAAGTGTATTATTCATGTTCAGATATATAAAATAATTTAGTAAATAACTTGAATATCATTTTATTTGGAATATAGTGGACATCAATGATATAATCCAATTAAATCAAGTATCTTGTCTATCCTCAATTAAATATATAGAGAGAGGTCTAGCAGGATGATACAGTGAGTAAAAGTGCTTGCAACTGAACAAAAAAACCTGAATTCAAATCCCACAGCTCACAAAAAGAAGAAAGAAGAAAGCCAAGAGAACTGATTCCAGCTTCATGAAAGTTGTCCATCGACCTCCATAGCCACACTGACAGGAGCATGTCACAGAGACACACAAACACACACAAACCGTAGTATACAAATATATAATTTTTATAATTATAAACATAATCTTTAATAACTTTTTACATGTGGAATTATAGCATATAATTTAAATCATGCTCATCTAGCCATTAGCAAATTATAGAAGTCTAACTTAAATTATCCTGGAGAACAAAAGGAAATTTAATTTCTTCTTTTATTCTAAAATTCTTCCCACTGTCTCTCTATTGTCTAATCTTGTGTAGTTACATTTTTCTGAGATTTTTCTATCTGTCTTCATTATATATATATGTATATAAGCACAAACAAAACAGAATACTATATTACTTAAATATATACTTCTAAAAATCATCAATCACAAAGGATCCAGATTTAATGATAAGAATGGTCACACACTCAACCTATGAAGTAATTTGGGAATAATTTTAGATATTTATTTATAAATCCATGACAATAAATATTATCACTGTTACATTAATGATTAAAAAATTAAAAATGGGTACTGAGGATAAGGGACAATGAGAAAGTGATTGTTATGCCAGTACTGGATATTAGTTCAGGTCCCTGAATAGATAGATAGATGATAGATAGATAGATGATAGATAAAGTAGATATATAGATAGATAGATAGATAGATGATAGATAGATAGATTTTGGAAATCAGTCTTTCCTTTCAGGTGGGCTTCTGAGGATTGACCTCAGGTCACCAAGTTTTCACACAAGCATTTTTATTCACTGAACCATCATATCAGCCCTTCATTTTGTGCTTTGTAAATGAATACTATTTCCCCAGATAGTGGATCTGAGAGACTATATATCTGGACATTAAGCATTATAGAAAATACTCAATTCCCTGAGTGGTCTCCATGTGTCAGTGATATACCAAGCAATTCTTTCAGTTCTCTCATTCACAACCAAGTAGGTCAGTGAATGTCACAGACACAGTGAATGTGGGATGGATGAAAATACCCTGCTTATTCTCATATATTGAAATCTGTGTTCCTAGTGGGAGAAATGTTCAAAGCTAGGCTTTGGAGAAGTGATTGGATCATGAAAGCTCTCCTATCATTGATAGATTGGTTGATCCACTGATGACATTTAATGGCATTATTGGGAAGTGATGGAATCTTTTGGAATTGGGGTTTACTATGTAGAAGAAATAGGGAGGAATTTATCTGGTTCTACAGTGCTCTCTTTTGTTCTCTGTACTTCCTGGGTGCCATGAGGTGAGTACCTCTGCCCGACCTTATCTTTCCAACACAAGCCCAGAAACAGTTGGTCATCCAACCATAGATGGCAACCTCTGAAATGAGGAACCAAAGTAGATCTTACCTGTGCCTCTCAGACATTTGTCACAGAGACTAAACCTTGCTCAGTTTATCACAGGCAATATTTTTTTAATTTTATTATTATTATTTATTTTTTCTACATTTTTTTAAATTTATTTCTTCCACTCATACATAGTTGATAAGTACCCCATTCCTCTCCCTCCCTCCATCCCTCCCTGGAACCCCTTGCTCCCTCCCTTTTCCCTTTCCTTCCCCCCTCCCTCCTTTTCTACCAGTGCTCCTTTCCCTCCCCCCTCTTTCCTGGAGCATCCTTTAGTGTGCATGTCAAACTTCCCTCTGGGTCCTCCTCTCTGATGAGGTGTAAGGATTAAGTGGCATTGTATCACAGGCAATAATTAAGTATTCATAGTCCAGGAAATTAGAACCTAGAATCCAAATCCTTGGTTGATGTACTATGTATTCTTTGAAGGATACCTGGTCATCTATTATCTCTTCTCACTCTATCTATCCCCAGACTCCCAACTCTCAAATTCTATCATCAGGAAAGTGTACTCCAGTTACAGAAGATCCCAGGAGATCCTCTCTTGCACACTATATTTATTTTTCACACATTTTTTTGCTTCAGCTTGGCTCAAGGCCACAATACAGTAGAAGGTGTTAGAAAAGAATCCAGGATGGGAATCCCTAGTGGTGGCAGAAGGAGAGCTGTCTTGTAACTGGAAGCTAACCAAACCCTTTAGCTTCAGAGGCACAAAAAGGGATTCATTTAGATGGGAGGAAAAAAAAAAGATCAAAGCCAAGAAGTACAAACATGCCTGTTGTCTGAGGCAGGCAGCAAGTTACCAGGAGTCCCACAGCCCCCTCTACACAACAGATGCAATACATCTGATCTGAGTGGTTGCCATAAACCAAATAAATACTGCAGCAGCCCCTTCCCTTGAAGTCTCAAGGAAACAAAGCATGGGGTTTTCACCTGAAACACTGGGAGGGAGGAGGGGAGCTTGTGCTCTTCTGTCCAGACTGCTGATGCTGTCTCAGATGAAAATTGATTATCTTCTAAAAAGGCATAAAACTTTATGGATGTCTCTGAAAGAATCATAACCAAAAAAATAAAATAAAATATTTAAAACATTCTCTTGGGACTGGCAATATTGACTCCTTTTTCAAATCAAAAGAGTTTCAGACAGTGGTGATTAAGATAAGCAATTTGTTCAGCTAAGCACAGCTCTAAGTGCTAATAAATGAATAAAGGGAAGAGAAGTTTTACTTTGTTGGTGAGGGAACTTCTGGATTGAAGAGGAAGATGTGAATGCTTTGCTGTTTACAACTTGGTTCAAGCATTTTTTATAAGTACCAGAGTATCTGAGCAGGATCCAATCTATGAGTTTAGAGACATGAGGTAGATACAATGAGAAGGTAAGAGTGCTTCCTTCAAAGTTTTAAAATAAGTGACAGAACGCAGATATATATGTAACTGCTTGCTTTTCATTTGAAAATTATGTCAAAATCACTTCTAATGATTTCTACCCATGAGAAAAACCAAAGCCCCAGTTAGGTGGTGCTATAAACATCTATGAAATTAACACCCAAAAGCATTAACCATAAAAATAAACATTTCATCTGTTAAATTTGAAAGGAAAATAGAAATACGTTCAGGGTCTTGTTAATTAAGGTTTGCTATCAAAAGCTGCAAAGTTGAAGAAGGAGCTTTACTCTTTGAACACCATTTATGAAAGCATGAATACACGTGAATATAAACTACATTGTGAGGTAGTGCAACTTGCTAGGAGGATCCTATCAGACCTCCTGTTCAGTGTAGCACACAGTGAAGGGCAATAGCCTAATTTCTACTTTATATTGCTAGAGGCAACAGAAACTAATGAAATGAGAACTGGGGCTGATTAGTCATAAAGTTGGTTATCTGTACATTGGCAAGGACACCTGTGTGACATTGGGACAGGTTTCTGTGGAAACAACACACAAGAAGAAAGATGTGAAAACTGAGTTAAGTTGGTTTTATCCTAGAACTGAGTGAAATATTTAAAAGGGGTTGGAAAGGTACAGAGAAATAATGGAGAATATCATTGATATATGACACTTTGGTCACCAAGATTTCTATGATGACAATATAGTTGCAGCAGTTCACCTGCATTGTTGCTGACAAATTATCATCAAACTACTTAAGGGAACAAGGACTTTATTTTCTCTTATGATCTTGGTTTCAGTTGTTTGTCCAGCTTGACAGGAGAGCACACACCAACACCAGGGCTGACAGAACTAGTCATACCATCTCCACGTAATGGCTGAGAGAAGGACGATCCTCACTTGCCTGACCAGAATATCACCTGCCCAGGGACTCATCCTACCTACTATGGACTGAATCTTCCCTATCAACTACACAATCTCTTGCAGGTTCACTCTGGGCTTAACTCAACTAAGTCTCTACAAATGTTCCCAGAGCATACACTCTCAACCTTCAACTGGACACCTGTATCTAACTATAACAACAGAGATGAATATCAGACTTATAACCCAAGTGTGTGTGCTTGAACTAGTCCTCTATCTAACTCAAATGTGTGTTCATGTCTGGGGCCCCTTGAAATGCTCAACTTTCTTAATATATATTTAATGTTATGCTATTTTCAATAGAGAAAATAACTGGGGGCAGGAGAAATTATCATCCTGAGAATCTAAATAAACTGCTAAAATAGGTCCATCAAGATGACTTGACTGGTTAAAGCATGTTTGTGCAAAATTGGTGAACTGAATTTGATTTCCAGAGCCAACAAGGTAGAAGGAGAGAATCAAATTCCCAAAGTTGTTCTCTGACCTCCACATGTGCACTGTGGCATGTGCATGCCTGCTTTTTCTGTCTCTCTCTCTCTCCCTTTCTCTTTGATAAATAAATAAAGGTTTTTTCAAAAGAGCGAAATTCAGAGCTCCATATCGTGGCTTATCAAGTTGGCTCACATCAACTCTTCACCTGACTCTTTACTCCAACTGGAGAATCAATCATGGGACCTTCTAATAGGAAATAAAAATGGCAGGTGGGATTAGTTAGCTTTGAATCAGAAGTTTAGATAATGAGTGATGCAGTGTTTCTCTAATGTATAATGCATGAAATGTATTATAGAATGCATCATGCATGATATATATAAACGCATTCATTTGTCTCTTCCAGTTGAATGTGCACGGTGGGAAAGTTTTGCTTTGCTCATCTAATGCAGGGTAGAACCATGTGGACTGGAGCACAAGCCTAAACATGTTCAGTTCAGTCACTGCTCAGTATTCGGACTCACAGTCAGCTTTTCAAAGCAATTCCAGTGTTCTTTCTATCTCCTTACAGTGGCCTGAGATAATTGGTTGGCTTTTGCCTTATACTTTTTAGCTAGCTCTCAAATTAGTCTTATTCTAATATATGTGATGTTATCTGATTAAAAATGACCCACCTAAAAACATTCAGAAGGAGTCAGGAAATCCCTGGGTTGGCTCACTGGGTAGGGTGCGTGAGGATATTGAAAGGCCAGTGAGTGTTTGTGTGCCACCTCCTTGCTCAGCGAAGAGCAGGCCAAGGGGCTGGAGCACAGGTGGTTTTCGTCATTCTTTCCCTTTCAAGTCAGTAACACACACAGCCTGGGCTGGTGCTCACAGAGCCAGGACTGTCTGTGGATGAGAAGGGAGGCAGCTAGGGTCCTGGCTAGAGGCCGGCAGGGCACACTCTCTCCCGGAAGCAAAGGTCATTAAGTCTTAATGACCTGCCCAGAGCCCACCCACCCAGAAGAACAAAGACTCCTCTAGCTTACCAGCGGATGGAAAGCAGAGGAACAGAGTCTGTGTGGGGGAGGGAAACAGTTTCTGTGGAGATGGAGGTGACATCATGGTCTGACTTCATAGTTTAAGCACAGTTAGCCCCTGCAAAGTTAAGAAGTAGGTAAAACAGAGCGATTTCACTTGGCACTGCAGTAAAGAAGAAATCAAAGCATTAAACCAGACGTTTTCTTTCCTCAACAGAACCCAGTTCTCACAGTGCCACAGGAAAGTGAAAGATTAAAACCAACAGAAAACCAAATAGACAGGCACACATACGTGCAGTAATGTAGACACACAAAGACACATGTACACACTCACACACATACAGACACTCATATGTTCACAGACATATCAGATACCACACTCAGACATACATACATTCTGTGTTCAGAAACACAGAAATACAAGCACATGTATACACACACACACAGATGCATATACACCCATGCAAACACACAAACACAGACATACACACAGACAGATATACACATATACACACATTCATACACATATAACCACATAACCAGACACATATATAAGTACCCACATACACAAACACACACACTGACACATACACAGACATACAAGCACATGTATATACACAGACACAGATGCATATACATATGCATTTAAATACACAAAAGCACAGACACATATACACATATATACATATGTACATATGTGACCACATAACCAGGCACACATAGGCACATACACATACCCAAACACACACTCACGTATACACACAGACACATACAGAAATACATATATACAAACACATGTATATACACAGACACACAGATGCATATACATATGCATTTAAATACACATAAACACAGACATACACACAGACATATATACACATACACATATTTATACACATATGACCACAGAACCCAACATGCATAGGCACATACATACACAAACACACACACTTACTTACGTATACACACAGAAATACAGACATAAATACACACATAAGCAAAAACACTCTCTTACATACAGGCACACACACACTTACTCTGATTTTTTACCTTTATTGTCCCCTTTCTTCTTAGTCTCTAAGAACACAAGGATTTATTTCTCTGGTGTATGCTCTAAAGATCTTGCAATGATGGTAATGACTAAGCTCAAATAGTTACTGAGTGCTGTAGTAAATTTTTCTGAGAAATGGTAAAATTAGACTAGGTTAGATCCTTTAATGTTTTGGCCTGGCTCACATACCATCTTCTACTCAAATAACTTTCCAGAGAGAGTCCTGAGAGCTGCTTTACTTTAAAGGCATATTCTTGGATACCACCCTAGATGTGTAGAACAGAAACTCGGTGGACTCAAGTGCATACTCAAAACTATTGTGGGTATAAATTGTGGTGCTCAATGGTCTGAACAATTATTCTTAAATATCTTTCAATATTATATCATTGTGAAGAGAGAAGACAGCTAGAGACAAAGACCCAGACAGATTAAAGAATCCAAAGAAATGGGTCGAATCATGGAATGGCCCATGATCTCCCTTCAAGCAAGAACACGCCATTCAAGTGTGATCTGCTAAGAACTTCCCAAATGTCTTTTAGTACCAGCAGCTTTTCAACTACTATCACAGTTTTCCTGACAACGCTTTTAGTGAGTGAAGGAAAAAGTTCTAGGATCTGGCTACTCTACCTGGGGTGGAAGCCCCTTTAAGATTCATTCCCTAAAAGCTTGCTTAAGCAGAGCCTTTGCCAGACCGGCATCTTTCTGGGGGTCTCTTTTTCTTCCACCTTGTCTTTTGATGATGTCACATCTGAAATCTAAAGATTTTTTCCCCTGTCCAAACCTGCTTTCTCTCCTTATAGTTTTCCCTGAATTTGCCTCATGGTAAAACCCTAGAACTCCCACTTTCTTGTGGCACCTGCTTTCTAAATATTGCTGTGAGACCATGTGAATCACTTAACTGTGCTCACTGCTCCAACAAACTAGCTAGTGAAAGCAACTCTAGGAAAGAGGGTTTAACTTTGTGTTGCAGTGTGAGGGCATGGCCCATCTGTGGATGTACAGATGTGTGTTAGCATGAGCACCAGGCAACTGGTCATAACACTTTAGCAGCTAGCAAGCAGAGAGCAATATCTACATGTACTCAATTGACTTCCTTAATTTTTCTTTCTCTTCAGTCCACAACCCTAGTCAATGCAGTGTTCCTACCCACTTTCATGGTGGGTCTTTTCTCCTCTCTGGAGAGCTGAAGAGCACCTGCAAATACATTCCCTGCAGTGTATTCTCAGGTGATTTCAAATCCAATCAAGTTAAGGAATTTATCCAAATTTCCCTCTATAGTGTCATCTTCTTGAGAATGGTAATGGTAAATCTATGATATATTTTGTGCTGCCTGAGAAACTTCATTAGGAAGGCTATCTATTTTTAAAAGCAGATTGGTGATATCTAAGTAGATAAAAATGTCATTATAATACATGAATATTCCCCAAATTCTTCACTTAAGGAGATGGGAACTGCTAACAGAAATCAAGCCAGGTAGAGAGAAACAGAATAGCCATATCTCCATTACCTATTTGTGGCTGTACTGGGAGGTAGCAACCTTCCCCCATCTAGCTACATTGATACATAAAAGATCAATGATACAGGAAAGCAATAATTAGAGACAGACCAAAGAAGGTGACGGAATTCAGGGAGTAGAAGACAACCAAGCTTCACTGGAAATCTCAGGGTCTTTAAGTGGAAGATGGTCTATAGCTCCACGATTTAACCGTTCATTAACTTCAATAATAGCTTCCTGTCTTGGGTAAATACTGGATAGGCTAAGTCCTCACACATTGTGTTTTGTGCTGAGAAAATAACCAGGTGTTATTTCCTAACAGGTGTCTTAAAGGGAGAGAAGGAGGCAAACTTCCTGCCAACCGTTGTGTGGATGCTTGTCTTTCCCCTGTCCCGAATCTTATCCACAGCTACGAGGCTTCCAGCAATGATCCAATGAAAATCTGCTAGATGGTTTAGCTCTTATCCTTTCAAAAAGTTTTACATAGTACTGCAGCATAAACAAGAAAAGTCTTAGAGAAAGGAAACAAAAATGGCTAGAATCTGAACCTGTACCTCAGGGCATTTCATAAGTTCACTTTGACCTATCTTTGTCCTTAGAAGTTAATGATTTCCTGCCTGTATTGTGTCCTTTCTAAATCACCAGGACATGAGGGATACCTATATCTTCCTTGATCCCAGGGTCCCAGTTTATTCTTTTCTTTGAATAATTATCATAGTAATTATTTTCTTATTCATTTTACATGCACAGTGCATGCATGTTATTGTCCATCTTTTATATGAGAATCTCACCAATAAAAGATTTATTAGTTAACATGATATTTCTTCCTAGTGTAATGTATCATAAATGCTTGAAAAGTTATTGTCAGCTGATTCTAAATGCTAACATGACATCAAAATAATGAATGTAACAGAAGCAGACATATGAGTGATTTAACTAGGGTGAGATCACACATAGAGGGACATGGGAGTGGATGGAGAATGGCTGGGAACAAAAACTTGTGGGTGGGATGGAGAAGAATGAGCATTATGGTTAGGGGATGAATACGAACTAGTTATATTTGTATATAAAAGCTTAAAAGAATCAAAAAATAAAAATAACAAATTTTTTAAAAAATTAAATAGTGCCCCATTTGTGGTTTCCCCTAGCACGTTCTCTGATGGGTCTGAATCATACATTCCCAAAACTCCATTCATTGATGGGTTTGGAATTGTATATTCCATGTAAATGCTGAAATTAACTAGGTGTTGCTCAATGAAATAATATGCTATTTTTCGTAACTAAAATGTTAGAGGGTAACTCTGTTAGCGTGCTTCCTTTGCTTCTGTCTCCTTTCAGCTTCTTAGTCTCATCCATGTTGGAACCATGTGTCTTTGCGATAAAGCTGACAAATTATTTTTTATTAAACTCTTTTTTATTAAGGTTTTCCATGTATAATTTCATTCAACTGTTGAAAGTTTTATGGAAAAACAGAATATAGGAATCAATTCCTATTCTTTGGGTGATTTTTCTCATTATAAAAACTGCCTCCAGAAGGTGTGGAGATGAAATTTAACATCAATTAAATGATGGGGCAGTGATATGTCCAAACTTATCATGGTTAAAAGACTGTATAAAAGACATTCTAGCTGATGCAAGACATTCATATGAAAGACTAGTAAAGTGTTGACCAGACAGATACCTTGTAATAAAGTAAAAATGAAGCTTCAAGTCACCTATTTTCCTATGATTTTGACACATCTGAGTCACGTGCTTAGGTTCAGTTCAATAATTATGATCAACATGGATGATGTTATACAGTATAAGTTTACAATAATCAATTCTTTGTCAAAATTCTTGGGGCTTATACAATACTGGCCTCCAGGGCATAAAAACTAAGGCCACCCGTTAACTGCAAATTTTGAAGTCAGCTTATATGAAAGATGTAGTTGTAATTGAAGTTTGATAAATTAGACTTTTGCCCTCAACTTTTGTCTCTTTGACTAGTGCTTTTAAAAATTATAGATTTTGAAAAAATATGCATTTATTGAAGAAAAATAGTAAGTATATATATTTATATGATATGATGTGATATTTTTAACTTACACATATATTATAGAAATATCCAGCCAAGCTAATAAATAAGTCAGCAATTTATAACCATCTGATTTGGTGAACTTTTATGGAAGAAGTTCTTAGTGGAAAATTGTTACATGTTTCCTTTTTCCTCTCTCTGTCTTGGAGAGTTTCCTGTATTTTGAAAGCTGGAAAAGCCACAGATATTAAACATGAGCAGAAAGGAATGCATACAACCCCACTCCATGTAGCTAAATTTCATTGAATTTCCATCAACATTTCTTGATCAACAGGTACTTCTGCCAGATATGCCAGTCTATGCGACTCATGGTATACATGGCAAAGAAATAATATACAATTAAAGGATACAAAAACCAAATATCAAAGCAGAGACAAAGTTTTCAGGAAGCAAGAATAAGAAGTCTCTGTCTCAAGATTTTTTGTTAATTATGTTTTTGGGACAGGTAAAACTATGGGCTCTTTCCCCAGGCATTACTCACAGATTTCAAACAAGAAATAGTAAGGGAGATTATGACCTCATCAAAGTTCACCCATAGAAACCTTTAGTTTCATCCAGCTAGCTTCATTGGAGAGAAAACTAGAAGATTTGACTATATATGTCTATGATTCAGATGTGTGAAGTTCTGACTAAAAACACACAAGATAAATGATGATTAAAAAAACATTGCCTTCCTGAAGACACCTTTTTTATTGCTTCATTTCATCAGTCCTCACAGGTGTTCTTTTCCCTTTCACCTTTTCCCTTTTGAGTCTTGTATTCAAAGTTCATTTAGTATTATAATAAATTTTATTATATTTCACATATAAATTCATTTTCCAACCAGTATCTGATTCAATGAAACACAGCTCTCCATCCAGTTTCAGAGATGATAGTATTTTTACCAACATTTTAAAGAGAAAATTTATTTTTATATGTTAGTTTCCTCTCTAATTGTGTTCAAGTGGGATTTGGAGATAGTATATTTATTTACTTTTTTAACTTTTCTTTTTCTCTGAGTTAGGGAACCAAAGTAAAGATGAAAAGAGGGGTCCAGACTGGTGTATCTATTAAGTTTGTATGAGCTGAAATAATAATAAAAAAGTCTTAAAAAAAAAAAAGAAAAGAGGGGTCCAGGAGTCAGGGATGAGAAATGCTGCTGTACATGAGGATGGCGAAACTAGTGAGGGACATTCTTTGATGCATAAGTAGAACTAATGAGTGATGTAGAACTAATGAGTGATTTTGTTTACTTCTTCCCAGGGTCTATGGTGAATGAAAATTGAATTTCTGTCTGATTACAATGTGTTTGTTTTTTGTTCTGTCAAATTTCTGTAAATTTGTTTTTCTAAAAAAAATTATCTTCTTGAAAAATATTGACTTGGCTTTTCTCTCTCATTTCACATTGGAGAGGCTGATGGTAGATAGATGAGAAAAGTAAAACTGCCAAGACCCAAGACACACCTGATTACAACTGAGATATTTCCTCGACATGGCCCTCAGGCACATTTGGGGCTGAATAAGGCTGCTCTGAAAGAATGAAATATACCCCAATACAGATAAAGTCATGGAATAACATTAATTCCTGGACTTCATTTTTCAGTTTATCACAGCTTTCTCAATTTATTTAAAACATATTTTCTACGCAAAAAATTGGTTGTAATTGATCATTTTTGCAGTGCAGCATGTGATGCCAATTTGAGGAACTAAACTTGATGTAAGTTTCTTTGAGACTATTAACACATCACTGACTAGGTTGTCACAGTCTCACATTTCCAAGTCTATGATGAATTGAGAGAGCCAGGGAGTAGGTAGCAGCAAGAAAGGTCAGAGGAGCAACGTTGACTCCATCACACAACCAAATTCATCCCATGCCTTCAAAAACTCTGTTTTCGCAGATTGGGTTTCTTTGAGTTGCAGAGAAACAAAAATAAACAAAAAGAATTTTTTTCAAAGGGAAGAAAAATAATTGCCCTGTGGTACACATGGAATAGCAACACAGCACAAGTTAATTTGGATCAACTCAAAAACACATTTTAGTGATTAGAAAACAAAAATTCAAACCTGGGAAACTTCCCAAAGCCTCCCTCCAAAGAAAGTATTCTACTGAAGCTTAATTGTGCAAACATACCCAATGATTATCAACAAATGAGAAGTATGGAAGCCTCAGTGTCAAGGCATTAGTAGGTATTCTAGCATTACATGTTTTCTGCTTCTCCCAAGCTATTTGCACAAACTCAAAGAGACCAGTTTACAAAAAGCTTATAAAATGCTTGTTTCCAATGCCAACTCTTCCCCACAGTTCTGTGAAGGCACAGAAGAAGTTCTGTCCATCTTGTTGAGACAGATAAATTTTATGTTCCTCAAATATTTCAGTAAATTATCAAGCAAATGAAAAATTTTAAATACAGTTGATTTAAAGGGTCTCATTACTTTTCAAAACAAGTTTCAAAATAAGGTCTTTACCCCCCAAATGACCCTTCGCTAATATTATAAGTATAAAGGCAGGTTGGTTGGTTTGTGGCTAAGGAAACTAATAAGAGTTGATCCTTTACAAATAAGTTTTATTGTAACCAAGGATCTTCTGACTACTGAAGTGGTAGAATATTAGAAAGGGAGAGACGATTTAATAGGTGAGATGAGGAAAAAGCTGCCATGTATCACAGGGGTGGATTTAACGCCTTCAGAGAAATCCCTCCAAAGCCTTAAAGTCTGCAAAGCATTGCAGCAAAGAAGGTTTCTGATTTTTAGAGCTTTAACAGAGTGGAATGGGAAGCTTCACATCATGTGATATAGTGTGACCTGGTCTATGTATCACAAATCTAGAATCATAAAGGTACTGAAAAAGACTATTTCTTTAAGCTGTCTTAGTCCTAGATAGTGAGAGGAAGGGACAGGGAAAGAAAATGCAGAGTTGTTTAGATGATACATAAAAATTTGACTTGTTAAACAAGTCTTATATTTAATTGGTATTTTTTATATAGTTATGCTCTCTGAATATTGTTTGGGATAAAATAAACTTACAGATTTTTTGAGGATATGCAAGTTTCTGTCTTTTAAAGAAGAAAATATCAAAAACTGGAAAATTTAAATTAATTATCTGTTATTTTGTCCTTTAACTAGTGGATCAACAAAGCTGAATATTTAGGTCTTATGATTCTCAGTCCAGAAATCTTCCTACGTATCCAAATAACAAGGAGTCACACTTCATCTTCCTACTGACTTCACCTTTCCATTGCATAAAACTTCTCAAAGATCTGTGTCCACTGAACCACAGCAAAAGCACAGAGATAAAAGTGCCTCCTTTATTTCCCAAGTTCTTTTATTCCTACAAGTGAATGTCAAGCTAAAATGATGTGGCAGAAATAAATGTCTCATATTTAAAAGTTCCCTGCATATGATTCAGACTATGAAATGTGAGTAATGAAATACATGCACATCTCAGGAAAAAAAATAAAAATTATTTTCTCAACCACAATTTGAAAGGATGCACATTCAAATGACTGGAATGTGAAAATCTTGGGGAAAATAGGAAGGAGTGGAACAATATAAGGACCACTCATTTCTGAACCATGTCTTCCTCTGCATGCTAATGGATGGCTGACGTTAATGAAGCACATCCATCTGCAGACACTGCCTTGGAGAGCAGAGCTTTTGTATCTTTTAGCTGATTGAAACTGCAGTGGCTATTTCAAGCATTGCCTCCTTCTTTTTGACCAAATCCTCCATCCCATGTTCACATGAGCACTAAATGGAGGACAAGGTCTCTTTCAAAGAAGCATCCATACCCAGAGACATTTTACAAGCGGCTACAGTCAATATCTAACAGATTTTTCCCTAACAAAAGAAAGGAAAATAGTCAGAGTCTGACTTCCTTTCCAAATGTGGTTTTATAAAATTGGTCTTTTGCATGACAAGATGAGCTATTCATTTATTCTATAAAAATGCTTCATTTTAGGCAGATGTTTCATTTTTGCTAAGCTTTGGAAATGGGAGGGCACCGTATTTACACTGTGTCTAATTATAAGCTACATTGGGCTCACACTCTGGAATAAGTGATTATTTAATGAAAATAATATACTACAACCAAACTGTACTAATAATCTGACAAGTGGACCTCCCATATAGTGTAATGCTCCTATTCTAATAAATATAAAAATTAAACTATTTACAATACCATGTTTTAATATTACTTTACAGATTTTATATGAATTAAAAACAAAGTATCTGATGATTTTCTAAAAGGTTTGGTAAGATGCACAGTCCTGGGTCAAAGGTGGGAGAGCATTTGAATTCTTCATCATCATATAAACATTATTTAACTTCTTTATGGCTCATTCCTCCTCTTTTGTAAGCAGAATATATAGAGACAATTTTTTGATTTTTTTATATTTGTGTTTTGATTTCTTTTGTTTTTCTAGCTCTACAAACATACGAGTGGCTGCCCCTGCACTCTCTTCTTCCCTACTTCTTCCTTTCTCCCCTTCCTTTCCTTCAATAATCAATCCCGCCCCCTTCCACTCTTGCCTGTCTGCTTGTGTAGGCCCCAGGATTTCCTCCAGGTTGTCTGCTCTAGTAGGGGCTCAGGCTTCTGTGACACACTAACTGGCCCTTCCTTGGGTAGATTCATTGATAGGGGCACTCCCTCTTAACTGTCTAGCCCATAGAAAGCTTTGCCTTTCTATGGGGGAATATTGATATTTCTCATTTTAACTTTAGATAAGAAAATATCTCAATACCAAAGAAGTCTATTGCAATGGAAGAGCAGTGAAATAGACAAAACCAGAGTGCAGAGTACCTGCAATTCTAAAGCATTCAGCTGGAATCAGGCCAACCAAATCTTCCCCATCCTAAAGCTCAGGGAATCCTGCAGAAGAAAGACAGTAAAACTGTGAGAGTCTAAAGATGGAGAGGTCCATTGCCAGCCAGGGAATTCCAATAAACAGAGGGTTGCTGCATCAAGGAATTGACTGCAATGAAACTTATCCTCAACAGACCTGCACTATGGCTAGGTCATATGGAATTTCAGTTTTTACCTTTTTTAGAAATCTCAAATTGATCTTCAAAGGGGTTGTATGAGTTTACAATCAATCCCACCAGCAATCCCCCCATTCAAATCAACATTTGCTGTTGTTTGTGTTTTATTTATTTTTTTATTAATACATTTTTTATTATTATTTCAGCTCATACAAACTTAATAGGTACACCAGTTCCCTCCCTCCCCCCTCCTCCCCCAGAAACCCCCTGCTCTCCCTCCCCTCACCCCTGCCGCCCCATCCCTCCGTGCCTCCCGCCCCGATTCCCAGAGAGTCCTTTCTTGTGTATGCCTGACTCTCCTCTGGGCCCTCCTCTCTGATGACGTACAAGGACCCAGTGGCATTTCCCTGAACCCTTTCCTGTGTTCCCCTTAAGCATAGGAACACTACTGTGGCTGCCAATCCCTTGCCTCCAAGGATCTTGGTGCCTTTAGCAGATGCTAGACTTTGTGAGGTCAATAGTGTGTTGGACATTGTGCCGGGCATGCAATATCCTAACTTGTGTGGAGTATCTTGCAAATCATTGCTCCTCCCATCCGTTTGCTCTTACACTCTTACCGCCCCCTCTTCCGCAAATGTCCCTGAGCTTCAGGATGGGGAGAGATTAGTCTGGCCTAGTTCTAGGTGGTTGATATAGACTCTCTGAAGTTCTGGATAGTAGTTCATTGATTTTCTTTTGCAGTTTTGTTGCTCCTGTAATGCCCTTCACTTCATCGTGATGGGCACTTGTATGTCACCCCCTGGCCAGAGACAGAAAGCTGTTAAACTAGGAGTCTTATTATAAGAGCACATTCAAGGGTAGATGTAATACTTATACCCAAAAGTGGAATCGCAGGGTCATATGGCATTAGGCAATGGGAGGGGTCAATCGCCCATTTGCAAAATGGTTACTTTTTAATCTGCTGGACTATATGCCCTCCCCTTCTGGTGAGTTCATACCCCGAAATGGGAAATTCTGGGTCAGTGGCAGTTTTCATCCATGCTCAATTGCCATGAGTTTATAAACTTTCTGATAGAACTTGATACTGCAGTTAGGCAAAAGAAAGACATAATTGGCAGAAACACTGGAAAGAGAGAATTCACCTTATTATTACATGTAGATCATTATAGCATTAAATGTGGAAGGCAAGAATTTCAATGGGAAACACCTTAGAAGCAAACACAGGGATTTCATAAAAGTTATTCATAAGATTAAAATATAAAAAGTGATAGTAGTTTTTAGCATACATGTCATAAACATCTTGAAAGTACTTGTGAAGTCATTACAGTTGGAATTGAACAAACAAAGATAAGAAAAAGGAAAGATTCTGTCTGCAAAACGTGATTCTACATGAATATTCTACTTGAACTCCCACCTACATTATCATTTTTTGATCTGTGCAACAATATTCTATGAAAAAGAAATGTATACCTTAATTTTTAATCTCTCATTTAACTTCAAGTTCAGCATCTTGTCTAATATTCTGATAGTTGTATGTCCTTACTAATGTCTATCACTCAGCACCGTAATCTTGATGTCTGAATGTCTTCACATATATTGGAATGCTTTACAATGCCAAATGCCCAGTACAAATTCCATTACCTCTCCTATTATTGATCTGAACTTTCCTTGATTCACCTCACTTGATAATGCAAAATTATGAGTGTTTCAAAATGAAATAAAGGCTGATGAAGAGGTAGTCAAAGAGGAAGATTTACTTAGTGCTTCAGTAGGTCAGCCATCACAGAACATTATAGGAATTGCCATGAAGGATTTCTTTTTTTTTATTAAAAATGTAATTATACATTTTAAAAATTTTTTACCAGTTCCCTCCCTCCCCCCTTGTCCCCCTGAACTCCCTCCTGCCCCACCTCTCCTTCCCCATCCCCCAGTGCCTCTCCCCCCAATTCCCAGAGAGTCCTTTATTGTGTACGCCTGACTCTCCACTGGGTCCTACTCTCCGATGACATATAAGGACCCAGTGGCATTTCCATAAGCCCTTTCTCTTGTTCCCCTTAAGCATAAGATCACTACTATGGCTGTCAATCCCTTGCCTCCAGGGATCTCTGTGCCCTTAACAGATGCTAGACTTTATGAGGGCAACAGTGTGCTGGACATTGCGCAGGGCATGCAAAGTCCCATTATGATTGCTTTGGCCCCAACTATTGTTGAGAATCTTGCAAATCATTGTTCCTCCCATCCTTTTGCTCTTACAATCTTACCACCCCCTCTTCCGCAAATGTCCCTGAGCTCCAGGATGGGGAGAGATTAGTCTGGCCTAGTTCTATGTGATTGATATAGAGTCTCTGAAGTTCTGAATTGTGGTTTGTTGATTTTGTTTTGCAGTTTTGCTGCTCCTGCAATGCCCTTCACTCCATCCTGATGGGCACTGTATGTCACCCCCTGGCCAGAGACAAAAAGCTGTTAAACTGGAGTCTTGTTATAATAGCACATTCAAGGGTAGATGTAATAAAAGTAGGAAACCTCAGTGAGGGAGGGGTCCATCACCCATTTGCAAAATGATTACTTTATATCTGCTAGACTATATGCCCACCCCTTCTTGTGAGATCAGGAAAGAACGTCTGTGAACTTAACCAGGTTTCTCATTACTTACTTGCAGACCTTGATGAAGGCCTATTTTCTCTGCTGTAACATGGTCCCCTCTCTCCTTGTTTCTGGTGTGGCCTTCCTACCCCATCTCTCTTGTTCATAATCCTTGCAATTACTGTGTTACATAGGTTTAGTTTTGAGTGTCTCAATGTGGGCTGGGTGAGTTTGGTACTAGGAGCCACCTATTAGAGAGTACATACAGCACTTAATTTTCTGGGTTTGGGATACTTCACTTAATATAATTGTTTCTAATGACATCCATTTCCCAGCAAATTCCAGTAATTCATCATTTTTGATGGCTGAGTAGTACTCCATTGTATAGATGTAAAACAGTTTCCTTATCCACTCGTCAACTGTTGGACATTTAGGTTGATTCCATGACTTTACTATTGTAAACAGTGCTGTTATGAACATGGTCAAGCTTGTGCTATCGAGGCGAACCTCTGCTGCATGGGGGTTATTCCAAAAGTGGGATAGCAAGGTCATATGGCATTTCAATCTTTAATTTCTTTAAGAATCTCCAGACGGCTCGCCAGAGTGGCTGTATGAGCCTGCATTCCCACCAGCAATGTAGGAGAGTTCCCCTTTCTCCACATCCTCTCCAGCATTTGTCGTTGTTTGTGTTGTGGATTTTTGCCATCCTGACCAGGTTGAGATGATATCTCAGGGAAGTTTTGATTTGCATTTCCCTGATGGCTAAAGTAGTGGAGCATTTTTAAAGATATTTGTTAGACATTTTAATTTCATCCCTGGTAAAGTTTCTTTTAAGTTCCAGGGCCCATTTTTTAATTGGGCCATTGTTTTCCTTGGAGTTTAGTTTTCTAAGTTCTTTGTGCACTCTGGACAGTAGAGCTCTGTCAGATATGTGGTTAGTGAAGATTTTCTCCCATTCTGTGGGTTGCCTTTGAGCTCGTGTGACAATCTCTTTATCTGAACAGAAGCTCTTTAAGTTCACAAGATCTCAACTGTTGAGAGTTGGTAGCAGTGACTGTGCCATTGGATGTCTGTTTAGGAAATGTTGGCCTAGCCCAATCAGCTCGAGGGAGTTCCCTATCCTTTCAACTATGGTTTTTATAGTCTCTGGCCTTAAATCAAGGTCCTTGATACATTTGGAATTAAGTCTTGTACATGGTGACATGTATGGGTCCAGCTTTAATCTTCTGCATGTGGAGATCCAGTATTGCCAGCACCATTTGTTGAAGATGCTGTTCTTTTTCCATTGGATTCTTTGGGCCCCTTTGTCAAAGACCAAATGGGTGTATTTTTGTGGGCTTATATCTGGGCCTTCAACCCTTATCCATTGATCTGTGTGTCTATTTTGGAGCCAGTACCAGGCAGTTTTTATAACTATGGATTTGTAGTATAGACTAAGGTTTGGTATGGCAATACCTCCAGCAGTGTTTTTGTTACTCAGGATTGTCTTTGCTATCCTCGGTCTTTTGTGCATCCATATGAATTTTGAGATTATTTGGTCAACTTCTTTAAAGAATTGCTTTGGGATTTTAATTGGTATAGCATTGAACTTGTATATTGCCTTTGGTAGGATGGTCATTTTTATGATGTTGATTCTGCCAATCCAGGAACATGGGAGGTCTTTCCACCTTCTGGTGTCTTCTGCAATTTCTTTCTTTAGGGTTTTAAAGTTTTCATTGTAAAGGTCTTTTACCTCCTTGGTTAGGTTTATACCAAGGTATTTCATTTTTTTAGGGGCTATAGTAAATGGGATTGTTTCTCTCAAGGCTTTTTCACTTCTTTCATTCTGGGCATATAGGAAGGCCTCTGATTTTTGCACATTTATTTTGTATCCTGCCACCCTGCTGAACTTCTCAATTAGTTCCAGGAGCTTCCTGGTGGAGTTTTTGGGATCACTCAGGTATAAGATCATGTCATCTGCAAATAGGGATAGCTTGACTTCTTCCTTGCGATTTGAATCCCTCTTATGTCCCTTTCTTGTCTTATGGCTTCAGCTAAGACTTCAAGTACAATATTGAATAGAAGTGGTGAGAGTGGACAGCCTTGTCTAGTTCCTGATCAAAGTGGGAATGCTTCCAATTGTTCCCCATTGAGCATAATCCTTGCTGTGGGCTTGTTGTATACAGCTTTTATTATATTGATAAAGGTTCCTTTCATTCCTACAGTCTCTAGCGTTTTGATCATAAAAGGCTGTTGGATTTTGTCAAAGGCTTTTTCTGCATCTATCGAGAGTATCATGTGGTCTTGGACTTTGGACTGGTTTACATGGTGAATTACATTTATTGATTTGCGTATGTTGAACCAAACTTGTGTGCCGGGGATGAAGCCTACTTGATCCCCATGAATGATCTTTTTGATATGTTTTTGAATCCGATTTGCTAAGACTTTGTTGAGAATCTTTGCATCTGTGTTCATCAGAGAGATCGGCCTATACTTTTCTTTTTTAAGTGAATCTTTATTAGTTTTTGGGATTAAGATGATATTAGCTTCATAGAAGAAATTTGGTAGTGTTCCTTCCTTTGCTATTTGATTGAACAGTTTAAGAAGTATTGGTGTTATTAACTCCTTAAATGTCTGGTAGAACTCTGTGCTGAATCCATCTGGCCCAGGACATTTTTTGGTGGGAAGATTCGAGATTACTTCTTCAATTTCCTTGTATGTAATAGGGCTATTTAAATAATTCACAACTTCCTGATTCAATTTAGGTAGGTTGTGTTTACTTAGAAATTCATCCATCTCTTTTGTGTTGTCAAACTTCACAGAGTACAAGTTTTTGAAATATGATGTTATAATTCTCTGGATTTCGTGGGTATCAGTAGTGATAACTCCATGTTCATTTCTGATTTTGTTAATTTGGGTTTTCTCTCTCTTGCTTTTGGTTAATTTAGCTAGGGGTGCATCAATCTTATTGATTTTTTCAAAGAACCAGCTTTTTGACTGGTTGATTTTTTCTTTCGTTTTTTTATCTCGATTTCAGATATTTCTCCCCTTATTTTCTAATCTCCTCTCTTCTACTACTTTTGGGATCAGATTGCTCTAGATTTTCTAAAGCTTTAAGCTGCATTGTTAAGTTGTTTATTTCTGATGTTTCCATTTTTTTGATGTAGGCATTAAGAGCTATGAACTTACCTCTTAGAATAACTTTCATTGTGTCCCAGAGATTTTGGTAAGTTGTATTTTCATTATCATTCACTTTCAGGAAATCTTGAATTTCCTTTTTAATTTCTTCCTGAATCCAGTTCTCATTCAGCATATTGTTAAGTTTCCAGGAGTTAGTGTATTTTCTCTTGTTTGATGTGTTGTGGATGTCCAGCTTTAGGCCGTGGTGGTCTGATAGGGCACAGGTTAGAATTTCAACTTTCTTCTATATGTGTAGATTCGTTTTGTGCCCCAACATGTGATCTATTTTGGAGAAAGTTCCGTGTGCTGCTGAGAAAAATGTGTATTCTTTGGTACGTGGGTGAAAAGTTTGATAGAGATCTGTAAGGTCCAGTTCTTTCAGGGTTTGATTAAGTTCCAAAGTGTCTCTGTTAAGCTTTTGACCTGTTGATCTATTCCATGTTGAGAGGGCGGTGTTGAAGTCCCCAAGAATTATCGTTTGGGGGTTGATTTCTTGCTTTAGACGCTGTAGGGTTTTCATAATGAATGTGGAGGGGCCCGTATTGGGTGCATATATGTTCAGTATTGTGAAATCTTCCTGGTGAATTGTACCTGTGACTAAAATGTAGTATCCATCCGTGTCTCTTATAATTTTCTTTGGTTTGAAGTCCACTTTGTCTGATAGCATAATGGCTACACCTGCCTGTTTTCTGCTTCCATTTCCTTGTAGAATTGTTGACCAGCCTTTTATTTTTAGAGCATGCCTATCTTTTGTGGTGAGATGGGTTTCCTGCAGGCAGCAGATTGATGGATTGTGATTTTTAATCCAAGTTTGTAATCTGTGTCTCTTGATCGGTGAATTAATTCCGTTAACATTTAGTGTTATAATGGAGAAACTATTTTTAATTCTAGACATTTATTATGTTTAGTAATTTTTATAAGTATATTGCTTCGCTTTTAATGGTGTTATATTTGCCTTCTGTTCTCCTGGATATGCCTGTTTTTTTCTTCACGCTTGAGTATCATTTCTAGCAGTTTTTGAAGGCCTGGTTTGGTGGCCATGTATCCCTTAAAGTTGTCTTTGTGCTGGAAAATTTTTCTTTCTCCCTCGATCATGACTGATAGTTTTGCAGGGTAAATCAGCCTGGGTTGACTTTTTTGCTCATTCAATACTTGAAGTATGTCTCTCCAAGCTCTTCTTGCTTTTACTGTTTCGACTGAGAAGTCATTTGTTATTTTAATATGTTTACCTTTAAAAGTGACTTGTTTTTTCTCCCTTGAAGCTCTCAGCACCAGTTCTTTATCTTGAATGTGGAGTGTTTTAACTAATATTTGCCGTGGAGTGCTTCTGTTTTGGTCCTATCTGTTTGGGGTGCGGAATGCCTCTTGTATATGGATGGGCCTCTCTTTTTTTAGATGAGGAAAGTTTTCCTTGATGATCGTTTGAAAAAATTTCCTCAGGGGTGGTATTTTGAGATTCTTGCTCTGGTTTTCCATGAATACGCATGTTAGGCCTCTTCAGGGTGTCCCATATCTCTTGGATATTTCTCTCAAGTATCTTTTTGGCTTTATCAACCTCTTCCATTGAGCTGGTTAGTACTCCCACTTTATCTTCAAGGTCTGAAATTCTGTTTTCTGCTTCTTTAGTTCTGTTGATAAGACTCTCTGTAGAGTTCTGGGTTGAAGATAACTTGTCTTGTAGCTGTTTTAAACTTTGCTTGAGTCTGTTTTAACTGCTCTATGCCAGTTTTTGTTTCTTGTACTGTTTTTCTCAACTCCTCCAAATGTCTGTTGTGTTCCTCTTCAAAGCGATTGATTCGATTATGTAATTCCTCCCTGATTTCCTCTTTCATAGTATTGAACATGGTAATGATCATATTTTAAAAGTCGTTATCCTGGGTCAGGCTTTCTTGGCCTTTTTCCGCGGGTTTGTTCTGGTTGGAGTCTAACATTATGGGATTAATTTCTTCAGTGGGAAATTTGTTTACCTGAGTGTTCCTTCTCATGGATTTGCACTTTGACTTTGACATTGTCGTTTTAACTCTTAAGATATTTCAATTTCACTAAACTGAATTATTTGGCCTGGGGTTCTGGGGGTGGGCAGGGACAGAGCATTATTGTTTTAACTCTTAAGATCTTTCAATTTCACTAAACTGAATTATTTGGCCTGGGGTTCTGGGGGTGGGCAGGGACAGAGCTTACCTAGGTCACGGGTGAGGCCCGGCTGGACTGTACAGGTGTCCCGACCAGCGGAGCGGGGTGGGGAATGGGAGGATGGGGGCGTTGGTGTGGAGCTATTTAACCCCAGGGCAGCTGGGGCGGGGCCCAGGTGCAGGGGGAGGTCCTCCTCGTCCCTTGGCTCTGTGCGAGGCTCTGGCTGGATGGAGGGAGTGGGAGCCGGGTCCCTTTGGGCTGACCTGGGGTTCTGGTGGGTGGGCGCGGCCGGGGCTTACCTAGAGTCGCGGGGCGAGGCCCGGCTGGACCGCGCGCGCGCGTCCCGACCGGCGGAGCAGGGAGGGGTGAAAGGGCTTGTTTGTGTTTTAGATCCTAGTCATTCTGACTACAGTGAGACGACATCTCATGGTGGATTTAATTTGCAAATGCTAATGGCTATGGAGGTAGAACATTTTTTTAAGATATTTGTTAGACATTTGGATTTCATCTTGTGAGAAGTTTCTTTTTAGTCTATATCATACTTTTTAAAGGTATTTTTTAATTTCCTTGGTATTCATCTTTTCAAGTTCTTTCCAAATTCTGGATATTAGAACTCTGTCAGAAGTGTGGTTAGTGAAGATTCTCTTGCATTCTTTAGGTTGCCTTTTTGCTCTATTAATAGTATCTTTAGCTGAGAAAGAGGTTTTAACTTCGCATAGTCCCACTTGTTTAGTGCTGGATTTATTCTCTGGGCCTTTGGTGTCCTATTGAGGAAATGCTGGCCAAGGTCAATTGATTCAAGGGTATTCCTTATTTTTCTTCTAGGAGTTTTATAGTGCCTGGTCTAACATTGAAGTCTTTGATTCATTTGGAGTTGATTTTCTTGCAGGGAGACACTTTGGCCAGGAACGTTTGTAGAAGAGACTGTTCTTTTTTTATTTATTTTTCTACTTTTACAAGCATATTGGGTATTCATCTCAGTTTCTCTCCCTTATCCCTCCTCTCTACCCCTTCCCTTTCATCATTCTCTTCCTTAATCATTGTCTTCCACTCCCTCCCACCCTTCTGTTGATGTGCTTCTGTGGACCCCAGAGTTCACTCTGATCTGTCTACTTGTATGAGTGCTCAGGCCTCCATCATATATCAAGTTACCTTTCTTCAGGCTACCTCACTGATATGTGCATTTCTCTTCATTCATCCCGCTTTAGACCTGAAGGTGTCTACTGCAAGTGCCCATTCTATGGGTTTAATAACAGCTACCAACAGAATACTTTGATGTACTGCCTTCCTAACTATAGGTTTATTGGCTGTTTTCCCTATTGATTTTTTCGTTACTTTTTATTTTAAAAAAAATAGAGTAAAGGGATGTGTACCCATCTGACAAGTGGGTCCTGAGTCCAATCAGAAAGCTGCTGGTTGTCTCCTTGATACTCATGCTATTATTACACTGGTGGTCACCTGTTGCCATTGTGATTTATATTGCAGCTTACAGATCAAATGCCGTTCATGGGGTTTGTGATTATTTCTTTCCTCCAACAGCTCTACAGCATTCCTTGGTACTGTGTAAGCTATCCACCAAGGAGAAAGTCCACAGATGAGTTCCAGTTGTGATCCATTTGTGTTGTGGAGATTATTGTTCTTTCTCCAATTTTTTTGGTACCTGTTACAAAGATCAGCTTTAGGTGAATGCACTTATATTTGGTTCTTCAATTCTAGTCCATTGGTTTATATCTCTTTTTTGGAGTTAGTACAATGCTGTTTTTATTACCATGAGATTAAAATACAGTATAGTTTAAGAACTGGTATGGTGATACCTCCCCTAGTGTTTTTGTTACTCATGATTTTTTAGCTATTCTAGGTCTTTTTTGTTTCCATATGAAATTTGAGATTGTTTTGACCAATTTCTGTGAAGAATTAGGTTTGAATTTTGATTGGTATTGCATTGGTCATTTTAGCAATGTTAATTCCCCAATCCAGGTTATGGAAGGAGGTCTTTCCATCTTATATTGTCTTCTGTGATCTCTCTCTCTCTCTTTTAAGGTTTTAAAGTTTTCATTGTATAGATCTTTTACATCCCTAGTTAGGTTTATTCCAAGGTATTTCATATTTTTAGGAATAATATAAATGATACTGTTTCTCTCAGATCTTTCTCCCTTTGTTTAACCTTAGTATATAGAATAGCCATGATTTTTAAAACTTTTATTTATTTTTTCCTACTTTCACAAGTACAATGACTTAATAATCTGTGTTCCTTCCTTCCTTCTCTCTCTCCCTTTACCCTGCCTCCCCACTTTCCACCTTCCCACTCCTTCCTTCATCAATCCATCCCACTCACTCCCACCCTTCTGCCAGTCTGCTTCTATGATTCCCAGGGTCCTCTTTGGATCATCTGCTCTGGTGGGGTTCAGTCTTCTGTAGCAGACCAAGTAGCTCTTCTTTGGGCAGATCCACCAAGATGAGCACTCACCTTCACCTGTCTAGCCCTGTCCCCTAAGGTGTGTGTGTGTGTGTGCGTGCGTGTGTGTGTGTGTGTGCGCACGTGTGTGTGTGCGTGTGTGTGTAGGAGATACATTTTCATTTAGTTAGTGTGCTTTGTGGTTTTATGACATGACTTGGACATCTTCTGTTAAGTCTGTGACTGCTTTCTTTGGTAGTTGTTTTTTACTCTGTTGAGTCACATGGGCTTGTCTGACTTTGACTGTTGTTGGGAAAGCTTCTCTGGATTTGGATGGGATTTTCTGGTTGCATAATATGGTTGACCCCTGGTGCCAGGATCTATATGGGGCAGGAGGTCTGGGACGTGTGGGTGGTCTCTCACTTGGCTCCACGCAACTCTTACTTGGCAAGAGGGTTAGTTCTGGGAGCCTGTTTTTTATATTCTTTCAAGAATTTACACATAAACATATCCTTTTCATCTCTAATTACCTAATCTCAACCTCCTATTTTCTTCCATTACAAAATTTCTTCTTCACCAGTCTTTCTCCTTTTCCTATGTTTTTTGAATTGGTGATCCATTGGGTTCCTCATCAGCTACTGTTCATGACTTGTGTCCTGATACTGAAACAAATGTGATCCATGAGTAAGCATACAATTTAGGAGAGTAACTCCCCTTCACCCTCATCCAGCCTCAACTGTTATTAGTCTCTGAGGGAGGTATGATATCCCTTGAAGTTTTTCTCCTTTCATGATGTAATGTTGATATGCCAATCTTGTGTTGGCCTCATAGAAGTAGACACCAAGTACTGCACTCATGTTCCAATCATGTGCAGAAGATATCTTCCAGTTACACTGCTCCCTACCTCCTAGTTCTTACATTCTCAACCCCTTCCCCATCTTTCACAATGTTCTCTGAGCTTTGGGTTGATGAATGTGTCTTGTATATCTTTTTTAAGGCCAAGCAATTTATGTTTTCTTCTTCCCTGTCTTTTAGTCAGTTGTGATTCTCTATGTCAATTGTTCTCCATTACATAAGGAATCTTCTAGGTCTTGTGCGGGGAATCCCTTTAATCTATAGGCATGAATCAACCACCAGTACAATAGGGGTGTAAATGATATGGGTGATTGCTTATGTAGCTTGTAACCATTGCAGTTGGGTATGGCTGAGGATCCCCAGCATTTTCTGGTATTGCAAAAACTGGCCAAGAAAAAGGATCCTTCTAAACCACGTCATACCTACTTTTTCCATATCCTATAGTGTGTAGTAACGTCAGCGATAAGGTCTTACTGTTAGGTTTTGGAGGGAAACCAAGAGAAATGACAAACCTTTGTTTCCTTGTGAAAAATTCAAGAAAATATGAAGCACATAATGTTTTTGTGACATATATATATGTGTATGTGTATGTATATGTATGTATGAATGATGTGTGTGCAGTATATGTACATGGGTATTTGTGTGAGTGTGGCCGTAGTGTTTATGCTCCTGGGAATACTACTGCTCACTTCCACTTCGCAGTGGGAGCACTGAGATTACAGATGTACTTAGCTTTCCATGATTTTTGAAAATTCTAGTGATTCATGCTCAGCTCTTTCTCTAATTCTCTATAGTTTAATTAATACTAATGAAGCTCACGAAATGCTATTTGAGGAGAGAACAAGAACAAAGTACCATAGATGCCAAGAGTATAGAATTGCTTTCCTGTCAGCATATACTCTCAGGAAAGTGAGGTTGATTGCTTCCTAAATAATGAGAAATAGGTCTTATGGCTTGATATTGTCCGTATTCTTATTTGTAGGAATCTAGGATTCACAACAGAAGCATCCTGCCAGCTCCACAGCTACTGCTTTGCCCAGGAAGCCATCTCCTAAGCCTCATGCACAACTTTAACATTGGAAAACAACTAAACAATCAACCTGGTATCATGATAAATAACAAGCAGTCTAGAGCCAATCTCTTCTACTACTTGAGTGTCTAAGTCTGCTCTTATGTGTTCAGTGTAATGACAGGAGTCATGTGGAACTTGAAGCTCATCCTAACAACTATCTCCATCCCATGTGTACTGTCTCTCATTGCTCATGTATTATTTTATAGTATAGTCTACTTTAAAAAAATAGTGAAGCATGAAGGTAGGGGTATCCATGTTGGGCAAACATACAGAGAACAGGAGCAATTAGATACGATCAAAATGCATGGTGTGTGTGTGTGTGTGTGTGTGTGTGTGTGTGTGTGTGTGTGTGTATGATATTATAAAAGATAAAAATATTATTGAAATTTCTGTTCTCTAAGTACTTTTGTACATTATTCATTTAAGAGTTCTATAACTTCTATTATTTAGAACACAAACCTCTCTTATTTGGATTGTTACAGAAGAACACCAATAAGTGATATTCAGTCAGGCATTTCTTTAATTCATTCTATATACTGCAGTATGGTGGTAATTTGATCATGCCATAGTCTTGGTAAAACTTTTGAATCTATTTATTCAATGCAAAATCCAAATTATTTTTTTCTATGAATTAGCAGATACAAATTTTGAATAAGAATGCTGTAGTTCTGCACAAATACTCACAGAGAACGTCACTGAACTCCTACCCAACTGGCCCACACTGAATCTCTTTGAGTTATTGAACAGTTGTTCTCTCTGTCCTTTTTTCCTTCTCTGAATGTTTTAATGTATCTTGATTCCACGTTTCTTTTTCATCGAAATGCAATTCAGTATCTTGAATGATCATAAAGATTATTATACTTTCTTGACCTAAGTATGTTTAAGCATTGTTGGAGTGGCACAGCATGTATACTGCATACATAGTAAATGCTGTAATTATCAAAGCCTTTAATTCTTTTGCCTTCCACTTCACTGTAAGCACTTTAAGAGATAGAACTTTGCAATATTCCTGGTTCTTTCCTAGGTATACAATAGGAGCCCATTAATATGTAGTTGAAGGGAGGGAAAGTTGCAGTTAGGAAAGTAGTATTGCTTATTTTTTAGAAAGGCTAACTTTCTGTCTTGAAAACTTCCTCCTTTGAAAAGAAAACAATTATTTTAAAAAGTTGCAAAAAGACACAACATGGGGCAGAAGACCTCCAACAGCAGGGAGGAACGTAAGAAAGTGGGGTTGAAATGTAAGAGGAAATAAATCCATCTGGGGGTAGTCTTGGTTCTACTCACACTCTTCCCTGCATGGGTCAACACTGGTGAATGGCAGAACTGAGTGCTTCTAACTAAAGCAAGCATCCACATATAATGTTGTATACTCATATGAAAAATAATACCTACTATTCAAAAGCATCATAGGAATGAGAATAAAATCATATAGCTAAAGCACAGTAATTTGTGTTGATATAAAACTGCTACTCTGGGCCATCCATTCACTGATTCAGACTTTCCTGAAAGTTAGCAGATCTAGACTCTGACATTTTAATTGCTAGAAAAGTACCTAAATTTAGATTAGTAGCTTTCAGATAAAAATCAAGGTAATCTTCAAGGGAACTGAGAGGAAACAGGCTTATTGAATGAGTTCACTGCACAAAGTGGATGTGCTGACACAGTGTGTTGTTGGCTCTACGGAGGGGTCCTTAAACAAGAAGGAATAGGAACAGTTTGCATGACTCTCCAAAGTGACATTCACATTTTTCTTCAAACATGGTAAACATTAAACAAATCTGAGAGCTGATTTAAAGCAACATCCTCTTTTCATGTTTTTGTTTGCCTCAATAGTTTTTCCACAGAACAGGAGGACTAGAACGACAGACACGAACATGCAACAGGAAGAAACAGTCTATCGTGTCTCAACATAATGAACACACATCAAAGACATGTTTTAATCTAATGGACCATCCCAATTCTATTTGAGATCATGCTTCTTAAAAATAACACGTTTTCTTTCTGTGCTTTGTTTTTTCTTAGACTCAATGTACCTAAAACTGAAAATTCAAAAATGTTGTGTTCCATTATGAAATCTAATTCATTCAAATATTTATGGTCATTTATGTTATGAGTTTTCTCCATTTTGCCTTTCACCAGGTATTTCAAGATATTTTCATTTGAGAGCTACCAAAGAACAGAGAGATTAAATAGCACATCCAAAGCTGTAGAACGTAAATAAAAAGAACCAGGATCTGAATTTTGACCATCTAACTTAAAAGTCCAAGTACTTACCATTGAGTATTTGAGATACAGACAAAATCATGTAAACTTTCCAATCTGTAACTCTTCATTTTTCATGTAAATAATCTAAAACACAGGAATGAAAATAACTTTAGCTTGATTACATGATTTTTTTATCTTGTTGAATCTTGTTAGCAGAACAGTAGTAATAGTAGTAATAGTCATAGTAGTAATAGTAGTAGTAATAGTCATAGGCGAAATCTTATTACTTGTTACTGCACAGAGTTACTGTATACAAATGTTATTTTATGTAAATTGCTTATATCTTGGAAAAATGAAGTTCACCAGAGTCTGTGTTTTACTCTAGGAAGAACAAACCATGGAACTTAAGCAACTTACTCTGGATTACTAGAAGTTGCAAGCATCCTGGCTCCTGAATTTTACCCTTAAGTACTATTCATTCACTTTCTGGTTTGGCTTGACACTTCTTGGCCCAACAGTTTTTCCAGGTACCACCATAGTTTCTGTTTATCCCCTTTGAAGAGCCAATTGTTGAAGTTTCATGAATTTTTAAGTAGGTTACCCAACAGCATACTTTCATTAATGCATAGCATTAGAAATGAAGGTACATCTGCTGCCTTGCAGACAGTAACAATGAAGACAAATCCTTTTATACCTTTGTAACTTATTTTACTAATAAGTTTAACTGTACACTTATAGCATTCACAATTAACAAGTAACACTAAGAATATAATTGTCAATATTATTATCTCTACAGTTAGCATTATATGTTTATTTTAAAAAATTCTAAATGTAATTAACTGGCTGTATTGTACTGTTATTGAAGGTGCTTGTAATTACTTTTTGTTATATATTTGTTTGGTAGAAACTGTATACAATAATATATGATAGTATATTTTAAGATTACTTATGCAGGAAAATGGGCAAGTGCTACAAATCAATGCATGTTACACCCTGTACATTCAGATGCTAAATATTTACCACAATTATAAATTATAAGTATTAGAATAGAAGTCATCAAAACTATTTATCTCAACAAGCTAGACTTTGCCTGGAAAGTTCATGTTACACAATCTGAAGAGTGCAATATAGATTTTATATTTTAAAAAATATTTTTCTGATAATGCCAGTGAAGGCACTTGAATACCCATATTTTAAAGTAATGTATTCTGAATAAGATTAGCTGATATTCAATTAAGAGACTATTAAGCATCTCCATTAAGCTATTTGTCTATCTCTATCATGAGTGAACAATTTATTGTAAGACAGGATAGAAAATATTGTAGATTCTAAATCTCTACAGTATACAGAGCTCTGGATCATGATAGAGTTCTACTGAAGATGTGAGAATTCATGAAAGATTATCTGAAATCAACAGGTTTAAAGAAAACTCAGTTAAAATGTAGAACCTAACATATGGAAACCATCCAAGAGACACCATTCTGTCTGGCTATGTAATGTGATACAAGAACTTCACGTTGTGGGTCACTGGTTCAGCATGGCTTACAGTAATACTAAGTGAAAGCTGCTGGCAGCAGAAGTCAGTTTTGTCCTGTGGATGAAAAGAAACAACTCGACTCACTTCACTATGTTTTCTTCTTTATCATGAACAACAGTCATCATTAGTACCCCAGTTGGCACTTTCTGCAGAAAGGCCAGGATAATATGTCACTGTAGTTACTGTTCTCTGCTATGAGTCATTGTTCAGGCACAAGCAACTTAAGAGAGAAAGGGAGATTTATTGGCTTAAAGCTTCAGAGGAGACTTAGTTCATTATGGTGGGAATCACACAGCAGAAGGCATGAATGGATGCAGAAGCAGGAAGTTAGTTCAGATCACTGAAGCAATTAGAAAGGCAAAGGGAAGCAAGAGTAAACTGGGAAAATAGGGCTGGGCTACCAAATCTCTGTCTGCCTCCTTCAACAAGCCTTTCACTGGCAAGGAGCCACATTCTAACAGTGCCACTCTTCCCATACATTAGCATCAGATAAGGATTCAAATACATGTGCCTATAGGGGACAACACATACTTATACCATGACATATACCCAGAGACTTACCTTGTGGTTCCCCCAGAATTGAATTGGAAAAGATAAAAATTCTTGGTCAGTTACTTGTTCCCATTAGAGCAGTTTGATTCCCACCATCATCCTTCTTAAGAAACTCCAAGTCAAGAGTTCAAAGGAACCCTAGAGGGGAAGGCAAAACAGTCTCTCTAGTCTGTTGTTTCCCTTTCTATTTCAGACAGGAAAATTGCAACATTCTGAGGACACCGTCTTAAATCAAAGTCATTGGATGACATTTTCAGCAGGGAAACTTCTGAGCAGCTGAATTCTGTTTGAGTTTGTAGGACTTGTTTTGAAATCAGTAAGTTGGGAAGATAATAATTTACGCTGTGGAATTTTAGAACACTTCATAATGGTCAGTGTAGATGGACAAAGCTATTTAAAATACTTAGATTTCTGGGAAAAAAAAGATCAGGTGGTTCTCACAGACTAAGAAACTGATGTAAAAGGGTATAAAAAAGGACAGACCATGAAGGATCTAAGAGAGTTGAACTTTAGAGCCACATCTGCCATGTCCCAGCACTGCAAGATTCAGAAAAATGAGCATTTGGAATCATATGGACTTCCATGTCTGAAGTACTGATCCTCTTTTTAAAGAAAATATAATATTCTTACATTCATTTTTCTAATGAAGCTTATTTTGTTAAGATATTCATGAACCAAATTACATAATATTTGTCTATGATGAAACACATATATGGTTTTCCCATAATATTATATCATCTCATGATAGTGTAGTTGTCTTAGTTTCTACAAAGACACCGTGTGATGTTTATGCACTGTTGAAATAAATCACCTAGCAGCAAAGCATTTCTCCCTGACCATCTATGTAAACCACTTAGAACAAAATACAATGTCATAACAACTATAAAATTTTTGTTTTATTATGTTTTACTGTTAGTATAATTTTTATTAAAACATGAAATAAATGATACAAAGCAAATCACTAGGGAAAATTAAACTTTTCCAGTTCTGGAAATATTTTAATAATTTTTTCCCAAAAAATAGAAAATTGAGATGGCACTATTCAATAGTGACACTTTCAAAATTACTGTTCATAATCCACAAATCTTCAAGCCATTCCTTCAAGAAATTGTTTCTTTTTAGAAAATATTTTATTTATTTGCGAGGTAATAACATAAGGAGATGAGCAGGAGGAAGAAAGAAGAAAAAAGAATAAAATAGTAAGAGAAAGAGAGAGAAAGAAAAAGCATAACATGGCACCTAGATGAAAGTCAGAGGACTACTTTTGGAAACCTTGTGGGTTTCTGGGAATTGAATTCAGGTCCCAAAGTTTGCAAACAGGTTCCTTATCCATGCAACTATCTCACTAGCCTATGTGAATTTCTCTGTGGGTGAAAGTAAAATTAAAGACAGACTGTTTACTATACATCCTTTCTTAGAAAGTGAATATAGGGCTGGAGAGGTGGCTCAGGGGTTAAGCCTCTGCCTTGCAGGCAGAAGGTCCTGAGTTCGGATCCCAGATCCCACGTATAGATGCCAGGCGGAAGCGGGGGCGGCCGGCGCTTCTGGTCCTGGTAGGGCGGAGCCTGTGAATCCCAGGGCAGAAGGCGGTGGAGGCGTCCATGGTGGTTCCCGATACACATACACACATGTGTGCGCACATACATACACACAATTAAATAAATAATAATAAAAAAATTTAAAAAAAAGAAAGTGAATATATATGGTAGCTTATAAATGAAGAACAACCTTTCAGGAAATTAGTCTAATCCATTAAGCAAATGCTAAAGTTTGTGCATCTCTGATATTCCTATTGCAATGTTTTCAGATACAGGGTTTTTAGGATGTGATCAGACAATAGGTCTCTGTCTCTATTAATGGAGTAAACAACTTGTGAAACTTACCTTGATTTTTTTCCTTCCTTCACCTTCAGACATGTGAGGATACTGCAAAAAGACAGTTTTGTTGGGGGAGAATCTCACCAGCCCACCAAAGAAGCAAGTGTTACCATGTGGACATGCCAGACTCCAGACCATGAACAAAGCTTCCACTATGGGAATTTAACTAGTATAAGGAATATCTATTGCAGTAGAAGAGAAGAAATGAGATAAATTAGTATTCCAAAGCTTATTTTGATGATAAAATATTAATGAATAACTACCTGTCTTTTTAACTGAACTACAAAAGGTTTCCTCTTTTAACTCTTTATACATCTTGGATAAGCAAGTAAGATTTGGTTCCCAATCTATGTTACGCTCTTCATAATCATTAAATCATTGAAATTCTAGAGTTTAATGTCTTCCTCACATCTTTGTGGGTGTGCAACAGGAAAAACCATAGCCATGTAACTGTTTGCATAGTATATTAAATTAAATTGCACATTTATCAAGCTTTAAACCTCCTATGTAATTTTGAATGACTGAATTAGTAAAAGAATGAGCAGATACTTCCAAATGATTTCTAGGATGAGGGTTGCATCTGGGCATTATGTCCACTGCCAGCAGCCTTGAACAAATACTTCTTAAGTTAGCAACCAGAAAGGTTCTAGAAAAGAGATTCAAGGAATGAGAAACCAGGATACAGATTTCTCATGTTGTTAAAGTTGCTGAAGTTTTTTAGGGAGAAGGTAGGCCTCACTAATAGGGAGACAATGCTTGAGAAAGGAAATATTCCTTTGGGGGGTTTGGAGAGACCATTAATTTTTTACATTCTTCCTCATTTTTTCATATGTGCTTTAAATTAATTGCCAGCTTTATCTACATGCAGAGTTACATTGTTTCTAGTTTCTTGAACTTAATGTGATGCAATATTTAATTTGATAAACTAATTATGAAGCCCAAGAAAAGCAAACTACAAGAACTAAGATTCTTAAAGCAGAAGAATGAAGGCATGGTGAGAAGCTACTGTTTACTTAACACTGTATAGTTATATATAGATAATTAAGAATATTTTAAAATTGTAAGTTGGAAGAAAGTACTTGCTGTAGAAATAGCAATACCACTGCATGAAAGCAGTTTTCAATGGACTGGCAGACTATGTAGCTAAAGACAACTGATATTCAGGGAAATTCAAAGCAAAGAAAGGAAATCTTATCAAGGCATAATGTAAAATATCATCTTCTATCACTCACAGAAAATCCAGTATAGATTACTACTTACAATATCCTTGAGAAATCTCAGGAGTCAAGTAGGAATCTATAGCAACACAGTAGAGTAAACAGATTTTCCACACAGGCATGTCAATGAAGTTGGAATGCTGATAGATATGCCTGAGGTCTATGAGTCCAGAGAAGTCATGTAGAGACACTATCATCCAGCATGATCTCCAGCAGCTGACCCCATGGAGTATATGGCATTTTTGCCATTAGGGCAACCAACACAATCCTTACTATACAAAGCCAAAAAGGGAGTAGCAACTGCAGGTCTCCCCAATTAGTAGTCACTGTTGAGCCATGTTAGGATCTAGTATTTGTCTAGTCTCAACCATATTGTAACTCCTGTGTCAGGCACGTGCTGAGGGTGACCACTCTCTGACTCAGGCTCGGCATCCAATTACCCAGTTTCATAAAGCACAGCAAACCTATAATACTCAAGACCACATGATCCAGTCATAAACACATTTCTCCATAGAGAAACAAAATCACCCATTCATTCAAATATTTTTTGGTGAAAATCAGATAGACATATTGAGAACAGGACAATCTCTTCAATAAATGGTTTCTAGACAACTGGATATTCACATACAAACAAAACAAATTAGACCTTCTTTTCTTATCATTCACAAAAGTTATGTAAACTAACGAAGACTTAAATATAAATTTGAACCTAAAATTATTGGAGGGAAATGTGGGGAGAAAATGCTCATCATACTGTTGTAGAATGTTTTAAATATGGCATCCAACACATAGGCAACAATAGCCACACAAAGGCTTATTCACAGCAAAAGGAAAGTAATATAGGAAAGAGTACAAATTTATATATATGTAAAAGGATCAAGAGTAATATAGGAAAGAGAAAAAATTTACATATATGTAATAAAATAATACCAGTAAACCATATAAGTAGTCAATCAAGAATAACAAAAATATATAACTTACTTTCAAAACAGGCCGAGGTCTTGATTAGACACTTATCCAGAAGAACATAAAAATAGCTGTCACACTTAGGCACAGGTGTCAACTTGAGGCTGAAGGTTTGAGTTCTGGGCACTTTTGTAAGGAATTAGTGGTTGAGTTGGGCCCAGAGCAAGCCTGCATGAGATTGTCTAGCTGATGGGGAGGGCTCAGCCTATGGTGGGGGGGATTAAGCCCTGGAATAAAAGACAGAGGAAGGAGTTAGCATCCTTTTGTATACTTGGCCAGATATGCTGGTCTGGCAAGTAGGCAAGTAAGGATCATCCCTCTCTCAGCCATTACGTAGAAATGGTGTGGCTGGTTCCCTCGGCCCTGATATAGGTGCATGCTCTGCAGTCAAGCTGGACTAAGAACTGCAAGCAGTAATCATAAGAGAAAATAAACCCCTTGCTCCATTAAGCCATTTGATGGTGATTTATCAGCACCCATGTAGGTGAATTGCAACAGAATTTGGTACTGGGAGTGGGTGTTGCTGATAAATCTGGCTATGTGACTTTCATGGATTCTGAACGGTTTTGTTGGAGAAACTTTGAAATGTTTGAAGCTCTTGAGCCTGTGGATTGCAAATACCATTCTGCAGAGTCTAATGGGCCACTTGGGTAATGAGAATGCGGAGAGAGTTGTGGATTGTTTGATGAGGGAAATGAGGACTTTGTCGAAGTCGATTTTAAAGATGATGGACTGGTTTGCTTGATAGAGGAGAGCTGTGTTGGCAGCCTTTAAGATTTGCATAAGGAAAGGGCAAGTAGCCAAATAGCTGCTGCTGTTGGAGAAATGAGCATCAATGAATGAAAACCTAGTGACTTGCACTGGGACAGTGGAAAACATGAATACCACCATATGGTGATTTTGTGGATTGAAAACCCAGATTCCTTCAGGAGCTGAAAGCTTAAGTTGAACCCGTTTTCTTGCCCTTTGGAAGTTTTGGTTGCCTAGAAAGGGGCTTTTCCAGAGTCAGCAAGCTAAAGTTAGTACAGCTGTGGCTCTAGTGGACCAAGCTGCATTTCAGCCTTGCTGTGGACTCTGCCGGCATTCCTCAGGTGGTACTGGTTTTGGTGTACGATTACAGGGTTCATGGAGAGCAACAAAAGTTTGGCACAAAGTGGCAGGCATAGAGTTCCTGCAAGGAAAGGTGAAACTCATAGCTGCAGAAATGAACCCAAAGTGTTGTTAGAGATGCCATAACCCTGGGATGTATGCTGAGGACTGCTGTGAATGGAGATTCAGCCTGGTTCAGAGGAACTCTGGTTCTACAACTTTGAGCTATGAAAAGGGACTGGGATTGCCTAGAATTTTTGAGCCACCATGACTACATGATGAGCAACAGAAGATAGATATTGAAATGAAGGATGAAATGATTTGCTGGACTTTGATCTTAATTTAATGTTTTCTTATTATATCAAGATACTTCTGTTTTACAGTTTTATCTGTTTTAAAGTATTTAACTTATTCTGATTTGATATACTCAGGGTTAAAAAACTTTGAACTGTTGAAATGTTGGAACTAAAATTTGTCTATGAGAACTTTTAGAGATTTAGGATTAATAAAATTCAATGTATTCATATTTTTTAGATAACTCTTAACACCTATGGGAACAAAGATTGAAGGTTTCAGTTTAAAAGTGCTGTGTTTCTGTATCAAGTTGACGAGAGTTGGGGTGTCATAGTTAGGCACAGATGTCAACTTGACTGTTGAGGGTTTGAGCTCTGGGCACTTTTGCAAAGAATTAGTGGCCGAGTTGGGCCCAGAACAAGCCTGCATGAGATTGTCTAGCTGATGAGGAGGGCACAGCCTATGGTGTGTGGGATTAGGCCCTGGAATAAAAGACAGAGGGCTGGTTGAAGGAGTTAGCATCCTTTTGTACACTTGGCTAGATATGCTGATCTGGCAAGTAAGGATCGTCCCTCTCTCAGCCATTACGCAGAGATGTGTGGCCGGTTCCCTTGGCCCTAGTGTAGGTGCATGCTCTCCCATCAAGCTGGACTAAGAACTGTAACCAGTAATCATAAGAGAAAACAAACATCTTGTTTCCTTAAGCCATTTGATGGAGATTTATCAGCAACCATGCAGGCAAACTGGTACAAAAGGAATATGAAAATATAGCCAACAGGAATATGAAAATATTTCCACATAACTATTCCTCCACTAAGTGTGAATCAGAATCATAAAGACTTATTAGAATGGCTATTACCAAACAGATAAGAGATAACAAATATTAACAAAGATGAGACAAAAGGTAATAAATAATTCATATATGGATGTGAATGTAAGTTAGTATTATCACTGTGAACACTATAAATGCTTCCCAAAATTGAAAGGAGGACTGCCACATGCTGCAACAGTTTTACTTCCTAATGTAGAGTCAAAATCCATAAAAAATAAGTTGAACATTGGTGTTATTAGCTCCTTAAATGTCTGGTAGAACTCTGTGCTGAATCCATCTGGTCCAGGACATTTTTTGGTGGAAAGATTCAAGATTACTTCCTCGATTTCTTCATATGTTATAGGACTACTTAAATAATTCACCACTTCCTGATTCAATTAGGTAAGTTGTGTTTACTTAGGAATTCATCCATCTCTTTTGTGTTGTCATATTTCACAGAGTATAAGTTTTTGAAATATGACATTATAATTCTCTGGATTTCTTGAGTATTGGTACTGATAATTCCATTTTCATTTCTAATTTTGTTAATTTGTGTTTTCTCTCTCTTGCTTTTGGATAATTTAGCTAGGGGTATGTCAATCTTATTGATTTTTTCAAAGAACAAGACTCTAGTTTAACAGCTTTTTATCTCTGGCCAGGGGGTGACATCCAATACCCATCAGGATGGAGTGAAGGGCATTGCAGGAGCAGCAAAATTGGAAAAAAAAATCAACAAACCATAATCCAGAACTTAAGAGACTCTATATCTACCACCTGGAACTAGGCCAGCTTAATCTCTCCCCATACTGAAGCTCAGGGAAATTTGCAGAAGAGGGGGCTGTAAGATTGTAAGAGCACAAGGATGGGAGGAGCAATGATGTGCAAGATACTCTACACAAGTTAGGGCCGAAGCAATCATAATTGGACTTTGCATGCACTGTGCAATGTCCAACACACTATTGACCCCACAAAGTCTAACATTTGCTAAAGGCACCATGATCCTTGGAGGCAAGGGATTGACAGCCACAATAGAGTCCCTATGCTTACAGGGAACACAGGAAAGGGTTCTGGGAAATGCCACTGGGTCCTTGCACCTCATCAGAGAGGAGGACCCAAAAGAGAGTCTGTCAGGTACATTAAAGGATGCTCCGGGGATGGGAGGGGGGCACAGGAGGATGGGAAGGAAGGGGGGAGGGGAGGGGGGCACAGGGCGGTGAGAGGTTGCAGGAAGGGAGGGGACCTGTGTACCTGTTAAGTTTGTATGAGTGGAAATAAAAACAAAAAAGTTGAACAGATACTTTACTAGCATGTTCATTTTAGCATTATTCACAATGGTAATAACTAAAGGACAAGTCTTAGTATCTAAGAAAGAATGAATGAAGAAAGCTAACGGGCATATGCACAGTGAAACATGATTAAACCTCAAGTAAAATGGTAATCCTATAATTCATAGCAATATCATTGAACAAAAAGACATTTTATGAAGTGAAAAATTGAAGTTTGCGAAGATAAATACTGCAAAATCTCAGTTCAACATTCATTTTGTAACATTAAATGCACAGAAATCCATGAAAGTCTGGTCACCAAAGGATAGAAGGGAAAGGTTTGTGGATAAACTCAGCACCAGTCACAAAATTTTAGTTAGAATGAAGGTGTATTTCTTTTTTTTAAATTTTTCTGCTCATACAAACATAATAGGAACCCCTGTCCCCTCCCTCCCTCCACCCCTCCCTGGACCTCCCTGTTCCCTCCCCGCTTTGTCCCTTCCTTTCCCCCTCCCTCCCTTTCTCCCAGTGCTCCCTTCCCCCATCTCTGAAGCATCCTTTAATGAGTATATCAAACTTTCCTCTGGATCCTCCTCTCTGATGAGGTGTAAGGACTCAGTGGCATTTCCTAGAACTCTTTCTTGTGTTCTCCTTAAGTATAGAAACACTATTGTGACTGTTAATCCCTTGCTTCTAAGGATCCTAGTGTGAAGGCATATTTCTAAAGAACTATTATATGTCTAAATTTAAAAACCATATGTTGAATGTTTGCAAATTATCAATAATAGATTTTAAACATTATTAAAAATAAAGTACACATGGTAAACAGATCAATTCTGCAAATCCACAATTCATGACTCTATCAAAACATCATGTTATATGCCATAAGTATGTAAAACTGTACTTGCCAATGAAAAATAAATAGTATAAACAAAAGGAAACAAAAACACTGATTTCTTTGGAGTGGAAGAAACTGAGCCTCGTGCTCATTGAGTATGTTGCCGAGACTGTGGGAGACAAATCTCATACCATGCAAGGAATTCTATAAATGTCAGGAAGTAAAGCTGTCTGTGTGTAGTAAACTATAAATGTGCATGTCTTATGATGTCACATTCTACTCTTGCAAAATTAATTTCCAGAAAAGTAACTCATAAGTGGGTAATGTTATCCTTTTCATAAATATTTGATTTATTATGCACTGATTAAAGTAGATAAGTGTACAGGAAATGTGGATTCCTTTAGGCTAATTTGGATTCCAACTGAGAGACAGACTTTCTATTTGATGATCCTGATTTTCTATATCACAAAATCATAGACAAACAATAATAACAAAACCATAAAAGCCAAGTGTCTGATCTCTTTATTACTGGAAGTGGTAGTTAGAAAAAGTGTAGGGATGATAAGCAAGAATAAAAGAAGTTGTGGGGGATGCAGATAGACCCTAAGTTTCTACTGCCAAGAATAACAGATCAAGCCAGGTATTGAAGGGAGAGCAACTGAATAGCAGGATTCTGTCATCCACCATTTTATAACTTGTGGACACAGAAAGATGTATTGCAAAGAAGAAAACTAGACATTACAAAGGCTAGATGGAAGACATTCTTCCGTGAAGCAATCAGTTCAAATGTGAAGAATTCTCAGGACCAAATACCCAGCAGACTTTTTAAGATATACAAATGTCAATTTAATTTTTATACCTACTATATATAAATAGAAAAAATAAAATTTGCATCTTCCTAGCAAACAGTGTTTTCGACCCTGTGTATGGATTCAATCTATATTGAGCTATAAACAACAACAACAGCAACAACAATAATAATAATGATTAAACACAAGCATATCTAAACTAAAAGGCCATTAAATATGCTTGTTTGGATGAAATTGACAACATTTTTATAGGGTAACTATGTTTCATGCAATTTTTAGACATGAAGCTGGAGAAGAAACCTTTAACTTTTATCATGATGCTATCAATGCATATTAATATGAGTTGATCATCTCCAAAGTGTCCATGTTTCTATCACAACTAATGTCTTACAAAAGATGATTTATAAACTGAGATTTAGGGTCTAAAGACATGGCTCAGGGGTTAAAACCTTTGACTCACAAAAGGTTCTGAGTCTGGATCTCCCAATCTCATGTAAAAATACAAGGGGGAAACAGGAGCCTGGGCTTCTGACTTTGGGAGGCAGACTCTGGGAAATCCCAGAGAAAAGCAAAAGGAAATAGAACAATCCAGGATGAAATCACCCTTGGACCTCCATAGGCACATACAGTGCCTACACACACACACACACACACACACACACACACACATGCACATGCACGCACACACACACACATAAATAAAATGTATACCATATTACCCTAATTTATATGACTTGACACTTCTACCCCTCGTATTTTCTTTAGACATAAGCTAATGTCTTTTCTTTGCCAAAAGGCCTGTTTTCTACTTTTCCTCCATGTCTCACATGTTCTACAGTCACAAATAATGCTAACAAAACAGCTGCTATTTATAGAGTGTTTACTGAGTGTCAGGTACTTTGCCAAACATTTTATGTAAGTGGCTTTCTCTGGCCACAACAACCCTGTGAGGTATGTATTTTCTGTCTTTTATACATCAAGGAATGTAGAAGTTCCAACTTGCTATAACTTGAGTTGGATCCTACTCAGCTCACAAGACAGACATGGTTCTCAGACCCCTGAGTCACAAAGACATTGTTATTTTTCTGTTTGGAGAAAGGACACCAAGGAATGTGGTGTTTCCTTCTTCATAGGATCTTGGTTTTACTTTTCTTCCCATAAGTGAGCAATCCTATTGGTCAGGATTAATTTGCAAATTATTTATCTCACGAGTGAATAAAATAAACATTCTCCATGGATCTGGGCTTTTAGAGGATCTAGCATTTGCAACTGATATTTTATGCGCAGGTGTGTAAAACAAAAATGCCAATCACTAGGAGTTGGAGAATTGCAAATTAAAGAAAATATGACTGTTTTATCTTCTTCTGCAAAATACTAAGAGCAGCTACTGTTAGACTGGTTTTGATGTCTACTAGATGGATTCCTCCTGAGAAGCTTGGATAATCTCTGATATTTATGTAGTGATAATCACATCCCTGGTGCTTAACAATATCCAGAAGAAGATTAGATAAGTGAACTTTAGTAGATCCGTGTAATATAACCCAGACACTGATGCATCTGTTTGTCATTGGTCTTCAAAGTTAAGCCCCACATACATTTTTCACCATGAATCCAAGAGCAACATTAATATCCTATTCTGTAATGTTGTCTCTCACATTAGTTTTTTGATACCATACCATACCATACCATACATACCATACCATACCATACCATACCATACCATACCATAAATTGAAGGTTTTCCAATTATATTCCAAAGTATGAACACGATTGTGCTATATCTCTATTTTAACTCACTTCTTAAAAGGAAAAGCAGATTAATTAACTTCCTCTCCTATTCTGACTCCATTCATTTTTTTTCAGAACATTCCATTTCTCTCTAGTTCACTCCATTTCTCTTCAGTGCACAGCAATTGGATCAAAAATGCCCGATGTCTGGTTATAAAAAGCAAGACTCTCCACACATCTTTGATGATTTTTGCAGATTGCTCCATGTTCCTTTTTAAAGACTTACATTTCTTTTTTTTTTTGATTTAGCACTGTTTTTATTTTGCATTCTTTTCTTTTTTTTTTATTTCAGCTCATACAAACTTATTAGGTACACCAGTTCCCTCCCTCCCTCCTCCTCCCCCCGTACCCCCTGCTCCCCCTCCCCACCCCTCTCCCTCCCCATCCCCCAGTGCCTCCCACCCCAATTCCCAGAGAGTCCTTTCTTGTGCATGTCTGATTTTCCTCTGGGCCCTCCTCTCCGATGACGTACAAGGACCCAGTGGCCTTTCCCGAACCCTTTCCCGTGTTCCCCTTAGGTATAGGAATACTGCTGTGGCTGCCAATCCTTTGCCTCCAAGGATCTTGGTGCTTTTAGCAGATGCTAGACTTTGTGAGGTCAACAGTGTGTTGGACAATGCGCAGGGCATGCAAAGTCCAATTATGACTGCTTCAGCCCTAACTAGTATAGAGTATCTTACATATCATTGCTCCTCCCATCCTTTTGCTCTTACACTCTTACCGCCCCCTCTTCCGCAAATTTCCCTGAGCTTCAAGATGGGGAGAGACTAAGCTGGCCTAGTTCTAGGTGGTTGATATAGAGTCTCTGAAGTTCTGGATTGTGGTTTGTTGATTTTCTTTTGCAGTTTTGCTGCTCCTGCAATGCCCTTCACTCCATCCTGGTGGGCATTGTATGTTACCCCCTGGCCAGAGACAAAAAACTGTTAGAGTCTTGTGATAAAAGCACATTCAAAGGTAGATGTAATAAAAGTGGGAAACCACAGTGAGGGAGGGGTCTATCACCCATTTGCAAAATTGTTACTTTTTATCTGCCAGACTATTCTTAAAAGCCCTGGGTGACTGTTCACAATAATCCTAATGTATATCTAACCATAACAGTTTCTAGGCCTAGATTCTGTATTTTAAACTAAAAGCACATTGAACCATACTGTGTTTCTTTTTACTCTCCCACGCACCCATATGCATATCCGCACACATCTTACATACTCCCTGTGTCTCAAATGCATGTTAAAATGCTACCACCCCTTCAAGTATAGAATAGAAGATACCATCTTCCATAGGCATTCCTTAAAAAGATACTCAAGTTATATGCATCTATTAATCAATGTATGCATACTTTCAATTATTTTCCTTCACAATAAAGTTCTCCTATGGGATATTTTAGTGTGATTTTATCACACTATATTGTCAATCTCAACACTTGAAATCTTCAATGATTTCTTGAATGTGATGAATTTGAGATACAATGACCATAACTTCCAGCCAAGTTACTTACTCAGGTGGCTCATTTCTTCATTTTTCTGCCAACTGTTAGCTTGTTGCCACTGTACCAAAGATATTAGGAGATATATAAAATTATTAAGAGACTATTCTGAAGATTGTTATTTATGTACAACTCTTCCCTTGACACCCTTACCCCCCTCTCCTCTCATATTTCCTTTAAGGAAAGAAAATACTAGAGGCAAGCTTCCTTAGTTGTCATGGCAGTACAGTTTAATTGCTGACTTGAATTGCTATCAAAATTAAAGCTTATGGAAGGTGAGATGCTATTGTGTGACAACCCGGTGATACAAGTTTGATCCCATCCCCAGAGCTCACATGATGAAAGGAGAAAAACTGATTTCTGAAAGTGTCGTCCTCTGATATATGCACATGCACCATGACATATTCCCTCCTCTTTCTAATAACTAACTAAATAGAATATTTTAAGTAAAATTTCTATAGTTAAGTAAATATATGAGATTTATGAATATCCTTAGAGTATTAGAACAACATACTAAGAAAAAATCAAGTTCAAGGAGTTGTCATACAACCTTTCTTTTTTTTTTTTTTTAGTCAACTATCTCATCCTTAAAGATCACTAAAGTATACAGGTCAGAGTTGGGGAATTTTTGGAAATCATTAAGTTGCCAATATTGACTGTTACCCTGAAACTTACTATGTATTTGCTCCAAAAAATGAAGCTAAATTTTATTGCTTTTTCACAGACAAATACAGAATTAATTTGAAGTATTGAACCTAATGTGTGGACATGGTCCTGAGTAACCAAACCTGTTTGTCTTATCACAGAACCCCAAATCAGCAGATTCCAAAAATCACAAGTTGATTTGGATGATTTTTCCCTGAAGATCTTCTCTACTTTCCCTAACACCTAGCTTAATAAAATGAGATTATTGTGTTACTAGGACTAGTAGATGAGTCATTTGAGAAGATGAAGCAATCCAAAGAAACTCAGGTTCACATATCTGGCTTAAGTAAAGAAAGGAGTTCATCCGTGGGATGGTAACTTCATGGAAGAATGCCACTAGTTTAAGAAAACAATTGCATATTTAGTTATTTAATTTGCATATCTGTGTTTATTTCAGATTCCTGCTTAGGACAGAAAAGGGAACACTTTTCGTTAGCATTTTAATCAATGGCTACTTGAGATGTCATATTGAAGCTTTCTGTTCCATACTGTTAATAATACAATATCAGAATTGTCCTTTAAAAAGAGTAATGAATAGAAAGATAACTGGGCACGAAGTTGTCTGAACAATATCTTTGTTATATAGAAGAGATTAAGAATTATTTCATGTGCCAAAGGGGGAAAACAGTATAAAGATGTTGCTATATAATATTCATATTTGCTTTGAAATACAGAAATAAAATACAATCAGTGGATCACATAGAAAAAAAAGACAGTCACTATAGGAACACAACTAAGGTGACGCTACCAGCCAGAATAATTCCCCTCTGTTCAATTGTCTTTAAAATTTTTTTTCTGGGAATAACTTATTTAGTCAGTGACAGGTTCAAGTATGGAGACTGCATCTATGACATAATCATATAATTCTGTTGTTTATCGGAGAACTTTAGCAAAGTGCAATGGTCAAGTCACTTGGGTTTTAACCATCCAAAGTGGGTGAAGAATTGAAGTGACTTTTTTATGCACTTCTGTCTTGAAAAATGCTCCGAGGATACTATCTCCTTCAAGGTTCATGAAGCAGCCCCTCCCGAATCCTCCTCTCTCATGTTCCTTGCCACGCTCCTGACTGGGGGCAAAGGCTAAGTTGGACATCAAAGAGTTCCCAAAGGCTTCACTGCAGTGGTGGGCTGAGGGGTCCTGGTAATTCTTTGATCTCTGTGATGTCTACTTGCACCCATCCCACCCCCTCTTTTGCCCCCACACATCCCTCTAGCTCAACTTCTCCCATGAGACTGTGCTCTACATCTCTCCTCTTCCCAGATTCTCAAATAAGGCCCTAACAGTCTGGTCCACGTTAAGGAACAAAACTAACACTAGTGTAAATAGTCAACCTTCTACAACAGACAGGCTGTCATGACAGCCTGTGACTCCTGAATCTTAATTGAGAAAATATTAATTTGGGTCCTATAGGGCTCAATTAAAAAGTAAGAGCTTTAGAATCTCCCTGCTTCATGCAGAACTTACACTGTATTGTTAGTGCTACCTCCAGGATCAACATTTGGAAGGATATTTTCCAGAGAACTTACTTGAATTTAAAACTTTTGTGATATATAATTGTTGCAAGCCAAATTTTCAAAAGTTGCAATTTAATTTGGTCACAAGTAAGCATGCCTCCAAATGTAGAAATTTACTAATTTCAATGAAAATATGAATAGGTGCTTTATTATGTAAACAAGATGACAAAACTGATTCTAGGTAAAAGAGAAAAGTACCAAAATGTTAGATTTTCTTATATGCTCAAGAACACAAGAAGGAACTATTGGAATTGAACTATGATTTAATCAAAACAGGTCTTTACATATTAATGATTACTTTCAATGCATGTGATATTTGAAAAGTGCTTTAATGAAAGAGAAGAAATAGTAGCTTTGATGTTTTAGATTCTGACTGCCTAGAGGAGTGGAATTGGACCTGGTGACCTTCTTATGACTCTTTTCTTTGTGGGAAGGTCAGTCAGGTCCTGAAGTAAGCAGATGGTACAGTGGGGTCCTAAGTAATAGCTGATGTATCATACATCCATGTCTGCATAGTATATAATCATCATATATTGCCAAGGGCTAGGCACTGGTTAGCTCAATTTTGAGACTTTCTGTGAGCTATGTGATAGCATCAGTATGTAGGTAAATGTATTATTCTTGAAAATTATCTTTATGAGTGAAATTTTGTCTTCTGGCCTTTTCTATATTATATGAGAATAAATGGGTTCACAGAAGATGTATGTTATAAAATAATTCTTCCTACTTGACTTGAGGAGAAATTAGAAGGAGTTAGGCAGAATTTGCTCTAATTAGGCCTAGTATCTATACAGTTAGATACTCAGCCCTAACCAAGAGTAGTTTATCTGATTCTTAATGAAAGGATTACAGCATCTTTTGCTTTCTCAACCATCTGTTCTCCTTTTGCTCATCAAATACAGCATTCCTAGCATTCTTTCTGTTTTCAGACAGAAGTGGGTTGTGGTGTTTTCTTACACATCCATCCCAGTTTATTCTCTTCTTGAAATAAATGATTTCTACCACAACTGTCCCTCTATTCATGGACTTTTCAGAACCTAATAGATACCAAAACTCTAGAAGCACTTAAGTCTCTTTTACAATTGTGTAGTGCTTTCATGTAACCCACAAACATCCGTCTGCAGAGATTAAATCATCTCTAGAAGGCACACAACCTGAATACAATACAAATGTGGTAGACAAATTATTAAATTTTTATCATGTGGGGAATTGTAATAAAGGGAAAGTCTGTATTTTCGGTGTCCATGCAATTAGTTTTTGGTATTTTCAGCTCTCTGTTGGTTGAATTTGTCCATATAATGCCCAGGGAAATGGAAAGACAGCTATATCTCCATCCCTTCTTATCTGAATCACCTTGGCACCATGCCTGCATGTGTTACTTTCCTTAAGATGACATCCTGTCCCTGCTACAATACTGCAAATCCACTTCATGCTCTACTTTTCCATAATGCTCATAAGATTCAAGTATATTAAATATTCTAATAGAACTATTTTCAATTATATATTTATTCTGCTTTTCTCCTTCCCTCCTATGAGAGTGTAAGTTGAAAACATGATTTTTTTTCCTTTTTCATAGCCGAAGCATTTCAGATGTGTATAAAAAGTCATAATAAATATTTATTTGCAATGGAAAGCTAGTGGGATTATTTATTACTGGAAGAAATAATAACTTCAACAATTACCTGAATGATTACTACACTAGCAGAGTGACAGGATTTTTTCTTACTTATTGTACATCTTCTTCCTTGTATTGCTCTTCTTTTACTGAAGAGAGGATCTTTCTGTACAGTCTACATTGGTCTTGAACTTATGATTCCCATAACACAGCTTACTGAGTGCTGGGATTCGTAAGTGATAAAATGGTATGAAACCAAGATTAACTCATGAAGTCTTGAACCTCATCCTAATTAAAAAAGAGTTTAATTTATTGTGTCCTACAGTAAAAATAAAATATTGATAAGCATTTATTTATATATTTCATTCTCTTATTATTTTCAAGAAGCCATTAATTCGTTAGTTTGCTTTGCAAATTTTTATATTATGAAAGCTATCACCTTGAATCTGGCCTAATTAAAATTATATTTGTTAAAGTAAAAGAGTCAATAATGACCAAAGATTATTATGATTAGGAAGACTTGGTCAATTTATTCTGGAAAGACGAAAACTTCAAAACCACATATAGTTGATTCCTGGCCTACATCTTTTCACTGTGTTTGCTACCCTTGAATGAGTCATGTTTTAGACTTCTTAATGCTCAGAGCTTATATGGAACTACAGTAGCATCTTAGCCTTTAAAATAACACATTGTTGGTTTTCCACATTTGAGTGGAATGAATGCAGAGATGGTGTCAATTTGCCCTGTCTGTGTCTGAAGCAGACCAAACAGGATATGGAAGAAAGGAACTGGTGTCTTCAGTTTTGAAGAGTTGGCTCATTAAGAATGCAGTGAGGAATTTTCTCTGTCTAAAAATTCTGAAGTTCTTACTTAAATCCATGGCTGCTTCAGCACAGAAAGTGCAAGAAATGCTTTGCAGACCTGGAAAGCTGAAGAGAGATAATTCAGGTATCTACATGCAGAGAACCCTATGATTTTTGACTTTAGGCAATGTGACTCAGCAAGTTTTAAAAATAGAGTTTAACTTATTCCTTGATGAGTATGTGTAAAAATATCTTTATTTAAAATATCAGATTTACAAATGATAAACATGCAATGTTTCTATCATGTGTTGGGTGTATTGGTTTTATGATGTGGGTCTGCAATAATCCATGACCTACGTCCTTTTTCTGAGTTCATGGAATCTGCATCATACGGACTGTTCATGCTTCTGGTCAAACTTCTCCAACGGAAGAATTAGACAAAAGAGTTGAAGGTGAGAAGAGGTGAGCACTATGGTACATTTTCCCATCAGTCAGATGCTGTCTTTCTTCAACAGTGTCTTCTGTAAGACAGTAGAATTTTGGGGCTCTAGATCTCACTAGGCTTATATGACATAATTCATTTTTCCTACCCAGGAAGTTTCCTTTAATGCCCTTTCTGGTTTCAACATACATCATTATTTTCCCAATTTGGTCTATAATTTTTAAAAAGTCATATCATTAAGGTCCCTAATTCTGTATTTTTTTTAACACCTAGACAACATATTGGGTACAATTTAATGAATTCTTTCTATTCTGATGCAATGGATGCCACCAGAACCTGGACACATTGTAGGAGTCATGGGTCAGGATGATTATGAATGCTCTTGGGTAGCACATATGTGCTAAATTGTTGTTGTTATATTAACGATTATAGAAAAAGATTTTTACATTTGAAGTATACTTCAACCTTTGACATATAGTTTAGAAAGTTACTTTTTTTCCACAGATTTTAAAATGATGATGTTAAGGATAAAGTACAGATAGTCCTATACCTATGTGTCTGTATAAACAACACACACACACACACACACACACACACACACACATACACATACACGCACACACAGCACAAAAACACACATGATTTGTTTTTCTGATTACAAAAGTTCTGCTCAGTGAAAATTTTGAAAACAATATATATAAGAGATGAATGAAATGGGATATAAACTACTCTAAATAATTTGACAATATTTCTGTTTATTCTTATTTTCTTTGTTTCTTTATTCTTTTGTCTATATTTTTATATTTTTATGTGGAAGCAAGATTATATGTCTTATCCAGGCATGGTAAATTATACATGTGATTCCAACACTTGGGAGGTTCAGAAGGATATGATTTCAAGACCAACCTGGTCTACACAATGATATTAAGGACAAACCATGCTACAATATAAGAGCCTCTTAAATTAATTAGTCTCTATGTTTAGGAACAAATATGTACGTACTCACAGAATTAAAGTAATTATTTGATACACAGGGGAAAAGGTTTCGGTCAGTAGAATGCTTAGAGGAAAAGGGTTAAATAGTCATAATAGAGTTATCATGCTAACAGGGAGCCCAAGAAGGGGCCCCGGGCTATGCCACTGAGTCCTGAACCCTCACTAAGGTGGAGGACTAGAAGGGAGGTTCAGTGCCCACATAAACAGATGCTCCAGGGGACAGGAGAAGACAGAGAAGGAGAGAAGGGGGTGAGAAGAGGGGGAAAGGGGGGAGAGTACAATGTGGGATGACAGGGGAAGGGAATGGGGAGAGAGAGGACGGTGTATCTATTGAGCTTGTATGATTAGTAAAAAAAAATGTGGAAAAAATAATTATGTGATACAAATTTTAAAGCACACTGAAAATATTATTTATCATTACATTTCTAATCATATTTTTAAATTCATTCATTTTATTCTGTGCCAGGAATTGACACATAGTCTGACTTAATCCTAATTATATAGTCCCCAAATAGCAAATCCAATACTTGGAATTAGTCATGACTCCAAATCTTGTGTTCTTCATATATTGCAATTATCTCTAAATTTTCTTGTCCTTTTTGACACTTCTCAAACTGATCATGTCTTTCTTGGTGCCAATATTCTGAACCAGAGATGCAATGCTACCCCAGGATGCAAAATTTGACAATGACTATTTCCCCAAGCACCAATGATTACAAGCACATCAATTATCTGATCATCACTAAGGACATTATTTAGAAAATTTGTTATGGCTTATCCCAACCATTTGATACAACATACTCTCTACTGGAGGCATAAGGCTGTCTTCTTACAATAAAAAATTCAAAGAGCAAAATCTGAAATATCTTTCCTTTCTAGACATTTGCTTAATGCTAACATTCCCAAATTTCACACCCAACAGTCAAGTAATCAAAGATGCTGAGGCTACCATATATGAACTCTGGAAGCAGTTTGCTCATATAATTTGATACCTATTTGTTTTTCTATTCTATGGTACTTAATCTATGTCTTTTCATAAGTATTTATTATAAGAGCATTAATACATCAATATACAGCTATGATTTTTGCATATGTCCCTAACACATAAGCAGGAAAGTAAATGCTTTTTCACTGCTAGAAAGCTGAAGAAAAGAAAACAGGAGAAAAAGTCCTACTAAGAAAAGATTAAGAGAGCAGAAGATAAACTACTAAGAAACCGTTTTGTGTCAGTGCCAATTTTTGCAATGAGATAAGACATTGAAGTTCGGCACCTGGAAAATACTAAGCACACAGCAAGAACCACCTATGGATTCTCTCCAAAACACAGCTACTTGTAAAAATGTAAATTTATTTCTGTAAATGTTAACATGCCACAACAATGTAAAACTGTACAGAAATAAATGAATAAAACTCTCAGTCACCATATGTGAAATAAAAGAAGGATTCCCATCTTTTTAACTTCCTTTGTACACTTTCCTTTTTAAGAAAAAAAGAGAATTGCTTTCCATACTTATAACTTGTAGATGTGCGATATTCCTACCCTCTATTTCAAGCCACGGAATGTTGACCATCAGTGGGCAAGTGATAGAGTCAGTTAATAATATATATTAGCACCAAAATGCACCTTTAAGAGCCATACAGAGAGATGCAGTAAGCAGAGAACTCAGCAGATATTCTGTTTTGTTTGCTGAAGCTTCCCAGAACGTCAACACTTTACATATGTAAGTCTGACACTAATACCGCATGCTCCAGAACCATCTCTAAGGCCCAAAATAGCAGTGCAGAACCCATTTATTTCGGTTGAGTATTTGTCTTAGATCATATACAGAACCGTCTAGGAAGAAATTATGTCTACAATGAAGATCTGTAGATCTATTTCAGACATGAAAATCTTTTTTTAATATATTTTTATTATTATTTCAGCTCATACAAACTTAATAGGTACACCAGTTCCCTCCCTCCCTCCTCCTCCCCCCGAACTCCCTGCTACCCCTCCCCTCACCCCTCCCTCCCCATCCCCCTGTGCCTCCCACCCCAATTCCCAGAGTCCTTTCTTGTGTATGCCTGACTCTCCTCTGGGCCCTCCTCTCTGATGACATACAAGGACCCAGTGGCATTTCCCTGAACCCTTTCCTGTGTTCCCCTTAAGCATAGGAACACTACTGTGGCTGTCAATCCCTTGCCTCCAAGGATCTTGTTGCCTTTAGCAGATGATAGACTTTGTGAGGTCAATAGTGGGTTGGACATTGCGCCAGGCATGCAATGTCCAATTATGATTGCTTCGGCCCTAACTTGTGTGGATTATCTTGCAAATCATTGCTCCTTCCATCCTTTTGCTCTTACACTCTTCCTGCCCCCTCTTCCGCAAATGTCCCTGAGCTTCAGGATGGGGAGAGATTAGTCTGGCCTAGTTCTAGGTGATTGATATAGAGTCTCTGAAGTTCTGGATAGTGGTTTGTTGATTTTCTTTTGCAGTTTTGTTGCTCCTGCAATGCCCTTCACTCCATCGTGATGGGCACTGTACAGACATGAAAATCTTAACATATATTTCTTTTTTTTCAGCAAATATGCTTAGCAGCTCTTATGAAAGTTTGTAAATAAAGACTGAAGACTGGCTAAAAATAGGATAAATTGAAATTTTAGATGACGAGCCTTTAGCTATTAATATATTTTAAAATACGGGGGTTGGAGGGAGGGAGGGGACTGGTGTACCTGTTAAGTTTGTATGAGTGGAAATAATAAAATAAATTTAAAAAATAGGCATTGACACAGTTTTTAGTCATATCCATATAGCCAACTTTTTCTAAATAGCTACCCATTATGTTTTATGTGGTTTGGTTCAGCTAGCATAATCTCAGTGTTATTACTTTGAATAAGCTGATCAAAACATGAAAATTAATTGAGAAAATAATCCTGCCTAGCTAACAGGAATGGTGTGGATTAAAATAACATATATATTATAAGTTTTAGTAAATATGTTATAATTTTACTATAGTTCATCATCATATTTGTTAGAGCCTTAATCTATACAAATTTTATTGAAATCTAGCTTATAATTATTCAACTTATATATTCATAGTTATGTATAAGTCATTTTATAACTTTCAACATCAGTTACCTCCATTTCTTACTGGGTGATGAATTTCTTTGTGAAATTGTTTTAGGGTGAAAGTTGCACTGGTTAACAAAGCTTTTTAACTTGTTTTATTCTTTCCTGATAGAAAACCACCACCAAGGATAGAGCTATCTCCCTTTCTATTTGGAAACAGAAGCTCTTTATCACCAAAAAAACAAATCATGGCCATTTTAATTCACTCATCGTTCATTCACATCAATGACTCATTTCTTGAGTGACAGTACCCCAATATAGGCAAATGAAAAAGAAGCATAAGCCTACTGTGGGAACAGAGGACTTAGATATATGAACAAAGGTAAATTCTGTTCTTCCAACACAACCTTAAACCCATTATTTGAGGTCTAAATGACTCAAATTTGTCTTTGAAGCCTTCACTGACATGCACTAGCAAGGATCTTCTTGCCTTCTATGTTCCCTCTATCAGATGTGTGTATTTATTTAGCAAGATGTTAAAGTTGACCAAGTGCTAGCTCCAGAATTGAGGTATCTGTTTTGAAATATAGATTCATCTCATGTTCTTTTCATGACAATTACTTTAGTTTTCTAGTCTCAAATAATATGGGGATCTTTATGATTGTCTTTTGGAACTCAGAAGAAGATTAAATGGACCAAATTACTCTGAAACTTCTGAAATGGTTCTTGTTATTAAACTATTTACTCAGCCTGACATATGATACTTCTATACCACACCTATATAATTTTAGCTTAATTCGTTGTTCATACTGTAAATGAAACTATCCCTCCTGCCTGTGGCTTGTCACTCCTAGGCTATGACAATAAGGGGAGATGGGATTATGCTTTCAGTTCCTCACTGGGCGCAACTGGCACACAGAGCAAAGAATAAAGAATGAACAAGTGAATGTAAGAAAAAAAGGGAGAGAGACTAGGAGAATCTTTACGTTTTTATGTAGTCTACCTTTTTATTGGAATGGAGAAGAATTTAATAACCTATCAAGTCAATCTTCTTACCTATCCCACAGTTAAAAAAAAATTTGTGTGAAATCTCTCAGAGCCACTACTGACGAAGCATATCTATGAAGACCCACCATGTCTCTGCTGTGCGGATGATGCTTTCAGCTTAGATAGTACCATTATGACACAATGACGTCTATATTAAGGATGCGCAAAACTTCCAGACATACTGAGCTGACTGAAGCCTCTTACAACATGCCCACTGTGTGGGCCACACAACCAGACTGGGGTGCAGAGGAACTGATTATACAGAGCTTAGGCCTCTCCCTGCTGAGGCAGAGCAAACAAAATGATCATATTCATGAGGTCTGCACAATCTTACTTGTTTGAGAATCAGAGCACTCACCCACACTTGGGTGCTTAAGCCACCAATTTATAACCTCTTAAATGCTTCATTAGATAAATGGGAGGAGCAGCCAGACTCTTCACAAGAATATTTAACAGGCAACTCCTCCATCAGACTCTTTTCACAAGAATATTTAACAGGCAACTCCTCCATCACATCACAACAATGGGAATTCCTTCAGCAAAGGGGATTCCCTTTATTCACCTAGCCTCATTTTCACTGAATTGTCAAAGAACAAATTTTATAAAAGGTAAAAAATTTATCATTCAGAAATAAATGGTGCAATTCGTCCAGCTCATAACAAAGCTTATATTTGTTATTTCCATTGCTTCACGTCATTTTTTTATTAAAAATTTAATTATACATTTTAAAATTTTTTACCAGTTCCCTCCCTCCCCCCTCTTCTCCCTTCCTTTCCCCCAGTGCCTCCCCCCAATTTCCAGAGAGTCCTTTATTGTGTACGCCTAACTCTCCACTGGGTCCTCCTCTCCGATGACATATAAGGACCCAGTGGCATTTCCATAAGCCCTTTCTCTTGTTCCCCTTAAGCATAAGATCACTACTATGGCTGTCAATCCCTTGCCTCCAGGGGTCTCGGTGCCCTTAACAGATGCTAGACTTTATGAGGGCAACAGTGCGCTGGACATTGCGCAGGGCATGCAAAGTCCCATTATGATTGCTTTGGCCCCAACTATTGTTGAGAATCTTGCAAATCGTTGTTCCTCCCATCCTTTTGTTCTTACAATCTTACCGCCCCCTCTTCCGCAAATGTCCCTGAGCTCCAGGATGGGGAGAGATTAGGCTGGCCTAGTTCTATGTGATTGATATAGAGTCTCTGAAGTTCTGGATTGTGGTTTGTTGATTTTCTTTTGCAGTTTTGCTGCTCCTGCAATTCCCTTCACTCCATTCTGCTGGGCACTGTATGTCACCCCCTGGCCAGAGACAAAAAGCTGTTAAACTGGAGTCTTGTTGTAATAGCACATTCAAGGGTAGATGTAATAAGAGTAGGAAACCTCACTGAGGGAGGGGTCCATCACCCATTTGCAAAATGATTACTTTTTATCTGCTAGACTATATGCCCTCCCCTTCTGGTGAGATCAGGAAAGAACGTCTGTGAACTTAACCAGATTTCTCATTACTTACTTGCAGACCTTGATGGAGGCCTATTTTCTCTGCTGTAACATGGTCTCCTCTCTCCTTGTTTCTGGTGTGGCCCTCCTAACCCATCTCTCTTGTTCATAATCCTTGCAATTACTGTGTTACATAGGTTTACTTTTGAGTGTCTCAATGTGGGCTGGGTGAGTTTGGTACTAGGAGCCACCTATTAGGGAGTACATACGGCGCTTAATTTTCTGGGTTTGGAATACTTCACTTAATATAATTGTTTCTAATGACATCCATTTCCCAGCAAATTCCAGTAATTCATCATTTTTGATGGCTGAGTAGTACTCCATTGTATAGATGTTCCACCGTTTCCTTATCCACTCGTCAACTGTTGGACATTTAGGTTGATTCCATGACTTTGCTATTGTAAACAGTGCTGCTATGAACATGGTCGAGCTTGTGCTATCGAGGCGAACCTCTGCTGCATGGGGGGTTATTCCCAAAAGTGGAATCACAGGGTCATATGGCATTTCAATCTTTAATTTCTTTAAGAATCTCCAGACGGCTCGCCAAAGTGGCTGTATGAGCCTGCATTCCCACCAACAATGTAGGAGAGTTCCCCTCTCTCCACATCCTCTCCAGCATTTGTCATTGTTTGTATTGTGGATTTTTGCCATCCTGACCGGGGTGAGATGATATCTCAGGGAAGTTTTGATTTGCATTTCCCTGATGGCGAAGGAAGTGGAGCATTTTTTAAGATAATTGTTAGACATTTTAATTTCATCCCTGGTAAAGTTTCTTTGAAGTTCCAGGGCCCATTTTTTAATTGGGCCAGTGTTTTCCTTGGAGTTTAATTTTCTAAGTTCTTTGTGCACTCTGGACAGTAGAGCTCTGTCAGATATGTGGTTAGTGAAGATTTTCTCCCATTCTGTGGGTTGCCTTTGAGCTCGTGTGACAATCTCTTTATCTGAACAGAAGCTCTTTAATTTCACAAGATCCCAACTGTTGAGAGTTGGTAGCAGTGACTGTGCCATTGGATGTCTGTTTAGGAAGTGTTGGCCTAGCCCAATCAGCTCGAGGGAGTTCCCTATCCTTTCAACTATGATTTTTATAGTCTCTGGCCTGATATCAAGGTCCTTGATCCATTTGGAATTAAGTCTTGTACATGGTGACAAGTACGGGTCCAGCTTTAATCTTCTGCATGTGGAGATCCAGTTTTGCCAGCACCATTTGTTGAAGATGCTGTTCTTTTTCCATTGGATTCTTTGGGCCCCTTTGTCAAAGACCAAATGACTGTAACTTTGTGGGCTTATATCTGGGTCTTCAATCCTTATCCATTGATCTGTGTGTCTATTTTGGAGCCTTCACGTCATTTTTATTTGTACTACAAACATTTGAATGAATTATAAAATGATTTTTCCAGTATTCATTTCCCACATTCTTTTTAAAGCTGTACTCTAATAACAAATATTAGTTTGAGCATGATTATGTGCTATAAATATCTTTCATGAACAAATTGTTTTTCTAAAATGAAACTTGAAACTATCAGGTGTCATTTTAGTAATACCTAGAACAGAACTCTAGTCAGCTTCTTCAAACATTTAATAAATTTGCATGGAATCAACTCTAATTACAACTGAACCAGCCAGCTAGCACAGAGGATAGAGGCACCTATGTTTAAGAATCACTGAAATCAGATTCAGCAGCTGTTCAGGGGAGAACAGTCCATACAAAGCATGTTGCTTCGATGGAGACACTCATGTAGGACTTCTGAAATGAGCAAGAACTGCAGCTTTGCATTGTGCAAAGGTAAATATCTTCACACACATCAGGGGAGGACAATTGTCTTTAAACATATGGTTGATCTTATTTTGTCTCTACAAAACACGTGCAATTTTACAATTAAAGTGGTAATTTGAATATTTGTTTAAACTCTCTTTTAATTTCCTCTTTCTTTGTTTTCACTGTCTCTCTTACATACTGCTTTGAAGACTCTTCTTCATAGAAAGATCAAAGAGAGAAATCAATGTGCAAGAGATCTAATCCAATTGGAGGCTGAGACTGAGAAGAATTCATCACAAAGAAAGATTCATTCTAGCCTCTAGCTAATGTATGATGATATGTTCTTGAAAACCAGAGATTTTATTCCAAGAAATAAGTAGGAGAGAAAGTAGGTAATCAGTAGGTAAATTCAGGACTATTAAATATCTCAAGTACGTATACTTTAATGATGTCAAGAAGGAGAACAACATCTAGAGCCACTAAAAAGGAATAGAGAAGAGAACTCCCTGACTCCATTTCTTAGCTCATGGAGAAGATATTCTAATTGTTTTAAAGCTTTTTACTGGGATTGGGATGGGAGAATGAAACATGAAAGGAAAAGAAGACTCTCAGCTCCATGTTTTCCAGCTGTGTGAACAAACTTCTGTGGAACAGATGGGAAACTGGCTTAAACATTCGGAACTGCAAACTCCCTTAATCAATTCACACTTCCCAGTGCTATGAAATCCATAATAAAATTAACCCTCCCATCCCTGTTCCAGAAACATCTGGGGTTTATTATTTTTTTTTTGTACTTTCACTCCAACTGTTGAAAGGAAAATAATGTCAATAGCTCTTCCCCTTTTTCTGTGAAATACTTTCTTTCTGGGGATAATAATAGCAAAGTCAGCTGTAGAACTTTTCTTAAACAATGAATCCATACCTTTCTACAAAAGGATAATTACTATGTCTTCATATACCTTGTATGTTTAAGAATGCCCAGTTTGGAGAGATTAGTGGGTATCTCAATGGGCAATACACCTGCTCACAATCAGGCTCCCTGGTTTCTATCTTTGAAAACCACATAGTGAAAAGAGAGAACTAAGTTCCAAAAGTTGTTCTCTGACTTTGATGCATGTATCATAGTCCATGAGCACACACACACGTAGCTATACCCCTCTGTCTTCTCTCTCTTTCTTCCTCTCTATCCTCCGTTTACATGTTCTTTATTTCTCTTTCTCCCTCACAAATAAATAAAATATTTTTTCACTTATTTTATTTATTCAGTTGTGCATGTATGCATGTGTCCACGTGTGTGTATGTATGTGTGTGTGTGTAGAACCACGGACGAATTCGGGAACCACCACGGACACCTCCACCTCCTTGTTTACTCTGCCCCGGGATTCACAGGCTCCACCCTACCAGGGCCAGAAATGCAGGCCGCCCCCCCGCTTCCTCCCGGCGTCTATTCGTGGGGTCTAGGATCCGAACTCAGGACCTTCCGCCTGCAAGGCAGAGGCTTAACCCCTGAGCTATCTCTCCAGCCCCCAATTTTCTTTTTCAAATGTTAATGATAACAAAAAATATCTTTCATTGAAACAAAGAATACATATATTCCTCACCCTTAGATAATAGAACTCACTATTAATAATTAATAACAATTAATAATTAACAGTGTAATTAATAATTACACAAAATTTATGTCTTACCTTCATAGAGTACCTAAAATGGAAAATATTTAGTCAATAAGTGAAAAAATTCAGAGATGGGAGTGAAAGTCTACCCTAATGATATGAATAGGAAAACTGTCTTAGCCATTTCATAGTTGCTTATGATGAACATCCAGAGTTGTGTCACCAAAGAGATTTTTCAACACAGAACTGCTTGTCTTTCCCATGCACCCCTTCAATTAACTCACTGAGGAGAAGCAGATGATAAGGAGTAAAGAGGTCCTTTTAAGTCTGTAACTTTAGATCCTTTAGAAATGATTATATCATCTGAAGGATAAAAGTACAGAATTTAGTTAAGTATAACAGTACACAATTTAGTTAAACTGCACAAAGGAGAATCTGACTTTCTTATAAGTTGTGGAAGAATTCTCCACACTGACACTCATGTTGCTATCATTTTACTAAACACTAACTCTTGCTTTATAGATGTGAAGGTTGGCACTCAACATTGCTCCATCTTATATGGGCTTCAGAATGATATTTGGAAATTTAAAAGAAGGTTCATGAACTGCATTCCAAAACTTTCAATTTTACTCCATTCAGAGCTGTCAGCCTTCTGTTGTGTTTAAGTGTTATCCATGACTCTCTTATGGGTAAGTAAAGAACAGATGCATGCTTCCTGCAGCATGAATCATTTTTTTTCTTTTTTTATTTATTTTTCCCCAATCATACAAGCTTAATAGGTACCCTGTCCCTTCCTTCCCTCTCCCCCTCCCCAGTCCCCCTTGCACCTTCCTCCCTTTTATCCTTTCTTTTACCCTCCACCCTTCCCTTCTCCCAGTGTTTCCCCCTTCCCTCCATTCCCTTGAGCATCCTTTAGTGTGAATGCCAAACTTCCCTCTGAGTCCTCCACTCTAGTGATGTGTAAGGACTCTGCGGCATTGGGTTCCTTTCTTGGGTTCCCCTTTTGTATGTATTATTATGACTGTCAATCCCTTGCTTCTAAGGATCCTTGTCCCTGTGATCCATGCTAGACTTTGGGGGGGTCGTTGACATGTCAGTCATTGTGCAGGTCATGCAAAGTCCGATTATGGCTACTGCAACCCTAACTCGTGTAGAGTGTCTTGCATATCATTGATCCTCCCCATCTTTAGGCTCTTACATTCTTGTCACCCCCTCTTCTGCAAGTTTCTCTGAGCTTTAGGATAGGGAGAGATTTGGCTGGTCTGGTTCCAGGTGAATAATGTAGGGTCTCTTGTGTTCAGGATTGTGGTTTGTTGTTTTCAGTTTTGCTGTTCCTGCGCCACCCTTGACTCCATCCTGATTGGTATTGGAGGTCACCTCCTGAGGAGCAGGGAGTCCGGCCGGGTCTGAGGTGGAATGAGCATGAATTAATTTTTACCACAGGAAGAATCTTTTGAAATATGAAATGTTAACTGATCGAGTTGAGATTCTGAGTCAAGACAATGTGGCCCAGTTGGCTACATGTAACATCTACTAGACACTCTCTTCAGCTACAGTCATTTTTATTTCCCTTCCTCCTGCTCCTCCTCATCTTAAGATTCCTTGTGGCTGTGTCATAATCATATGGAACAGTCTCTTTCTTGCTGTGGGTTTTAACTACCCCTCCTTCCGAGCAAAGAAAGCAAGGGGATTGTCTTCAGTGAATGGAAGGACAGTGGGTGGAGAGAATGTGCAAGAGGCAGCAATTCTGGGTCCTTACTCAGCTGTAGAGGCTGGAACTCAATCAAGAAGGAAACTTACTGAGATTCCATATTCATTTGTGTGAGCAGGGAGGGAAATCCCATTTAAGTGCCAGGCCTTGTCTCATATGCAGCTTTGAAGCACAATATTCAGAATCTCCACAGAGAAAACCTAGCTGGGGATGTAAATTAAGAACAGGAGCTTTTACCTTGACTCTGAGTAAAACCAGAAATTCACTGAAATTGTCATCATCTTTAACTATGGCTCTACAAATGTCTCTTGGTGCCATACAGCTGTCGAGCATTAAACCAATGACAACAGTGCGAAAATCACCAGCTCCAAGCTATTGCTGGTAAGAAAAATGTCAGAAATGACATTACAAGGATAATAATAGTAACACCAAATATTCCTCAAATCTTAACTGCACAACACCTTCATCTGGAAATCTTGTGTGTGTCATTTCAATCTTATTGGGTTAGTTCATAAGGTTAAGATTTTTATCACTATTCTAAAAATGAATATTTTGAGGTTCAGAGAGTTGAAGGCACTTGTCATAAGTCATATAGCTTGGAAAATGTCAAGTACAGTGTCCAATGAACCTTGCTTAGAAAGCTTATGATTTTGTTTTTCATCCTTACTTTATAAAGGTCAAACGATTAATGATTATTATTAAAAACTAAATTAATTTAGTAGCTATTAGACTATTTTCTCAATGATTTCTAAACCTTAGTTAAATTTTAAGAGACAATTTCCTCTATAGAACCCACTTGAACAAAGCTTACTATAGAATTATCAGAAAGATCAGTGCTTGGCCACTCTGGAAATAGACCCGCTAAAATAATACAGCTAAAGTCTTTTAGATAATTAAACTCTCAATTATTTAGCCACTATTTGTCTCTAAGTATGTCATAACAATAAGCAATTGTCTTCCTCATGTTTGGCCTCCAAGTGAGTGAGTGTCTTTCCATTTGAAGGGGAACTCTTTCTCAGCAGCTTTTTATGCCTGTGTGAGACGACTTGATTTGTCTCAGCTCTCTAGTAAATAGAACTAATAGTATTGGGATGAACTTCTAACAAATTCCAAACAATGCATTCCTCAAAGTCATAATTCTTCTCTGACAGCCCACCAAAATGGTGCATTTAACAGTTCCATAAATTTGCGTAATGATAAACAAGTGACTAATAAATGTCTGGATGTTCAATGGAAACATTCAAGTGAACATGTTTCAGGAATAAATAAATGGCCATTAAGAGCTTAAAAGTGACTGGCCTGCATGTTAACCTGTAGATGGGGGAAATGAGACAGTTTAGGAAAATGTACAAATGGTCAAGTTATTAATGGCTGCACTTTTAAAAGTGGATGTTTATTCTGCAACATAAATGGAGCCTAAGTCCAAAGAGGAAGTCTCTCAGCTTCTGGCAATAGCAGTAATAACTTTATAATAATAATCAAATAAGGAAACCATGAAACTCCAACAAATGTCAACGATTTGCCTGTCCTGTTCCTTTAGTTCCTCTGGGCTAGAGATTTTTAAAAATGTCTTCTATGACTCTAGGGAGAGTCTCTGGTAAGTTGTGCTGTACCCAAAGATTAATGAACACATTGAACAAAATACACCCCTTTCACTTGCTGTCATTCAGCCAAGAGTAGCATAGCCCACTGCAGCTGGTCTCGTGCCCTAGTTACACCCAGTGTTCAATTAGCATCTCCTGTTCACTGGTGTTTGTGAGGATGTTGGTGTTGGGCACACTTCCCTCTTGAACCTTTCCCATCACCAGTCCATGTCCAAGTCAACATTCCTTAATCAATTCTCTGATTCCATTTCTTCCCAGCTTAGAACGTTTACAGATTAAAATCCTGAATCCTTAATCCGACATTAAATATTTTCAACAATCCGACTCTGGAAGTTTCTGTGGGTGGTAGAGATAAATTAGAAGAGGGGAGAAGAGAGAGAGAGACAAAGACAGAGACAGAGAGATACAGAGAGAGACAGAGACAGAGAGAGATTTCGAATGAATATCAACAAAGAGGAGAAGGAGAAAAAGGAGAACCAGTTTATACTTTCCTGACTCCAGTGTTCTCCACATGGAGATCCACCTGCCTCTGTGACATTTCCAAAATGTTCCTGTGCTGCTTCATTTGGATGGTTTCCAGCTTCTCAGGCCTAAATCTCTGGTCAAGTGCAGATCCTTTCCAGCTACACAGAGTTCATTGGCAGAAGGCTTCTCCCAATGAGAAGGTGAATTGTAGAGCCTCTCAATCCATAATCCATCATGTAACTGACTCCAAGACAGCAGTACCTTTTGAAAAGTCATGACAACGCGAGTGTTTCAAGGTCAGTCTTGTCTTAGTCCATTTCTTCGCCAGGCAGGACAATGTAGGCTTCAAATACTTCCTAATCATCACAGCCCAGAATTGGATCAGTCTCATGTCAGTTGAGAGTGGTATACAGATGATTCTCCAAAAGAACACTGTTGACACACTATTGACCTCACAAAGTCTAGCATTTGCTAAAGGCACTAGGATCCTGGGAGGCAAGGGATTGACAGCCACAGTAGTGTTCCTTTGCTTAACGGGAACACAGGAAAGGGTTCTGGGAAATGCCCCTGGGTCCTTGCACCTCATCGAAGAGGAGGACCCAGAGGAGAGTCTGGCATGCACATTAAAGGATGCTCTAGGGATGGGAGGGGGAGGCAATGGGGAATGGGGAGGGAAGGAGAGGGGAGGGGGCACAGGGGTATAGGGGGTTGGAGGGAGGGAGGGACTGATGTACCTGCTAAGTTTGTATGAGTGGAAATTAACAAAAAAAAAAAGAACACTGTTGACAACATGAAGTGATTTGTCATGGGTCTCATTCAGTTGAAATCAACTGATTTCCATGTTCTTCTCTTTGCCTCCACTTTACAACCAGTGGTTTCAACCAGATAAAATGTCCTTCATAGTCTCTTGTTTTCTACCAGCTTTTCTTTCCTTTATGCTGTTTTCTCAGAAATGTTATCAACTCATGTTATTTAAAACATGATTGATTTTTTAAAATGAAATTGCCAGGACAAAATACAAAATTTCCAGTTAATGCTGAATTTCAGTTCAACAAAAAACTTAGCTCTTTAGAATAACATGGTCCTAATGTTGCATGAAATATACTGCATCAAAATAATTTTCTACTGTTTTTCATCAACTGTCTTGATTTTGAAATTCAGAACTCAACCAAATACCCTTTATTATCATTACTTGCTATATCCTAGCCTCCTATTTTTAAGTACAATGTTTTGTTGTTTAATTTGTTTCCCCAAATTTATCTAGTATATTGTTATATTGTTTGTGCCTGGAGAAGATATCTATTTTATTGACAAAAATTCAACACTGTATATCATGTCTCCATTCCTCATTCAGTTTATGTGTTCCACAACCACTGTTCTATGTATCAAAACTATTTCCATTGAAGGAAGAGTTTAAAGACAGGCAACCAAGACATTGACATTAAGAGGATAGTACTTAGATATAGAGAGGGATGGCTTACAAATAATACAAATCAAAGCTTAAGGCTATTCTCTGTACCTTCCCTTAATTGATGAGTAAATTCTAAGGCTGGTAAAAAGTCATTCTTAGAAATTTTAAGAACAATTATATTTTTAAAAATGTCACATACTGAACAATATCCACTATCCACCTGTTGACTCATGATTTGTCATACCATGAAGAAGCACTGTGGAGAAGTTGTATGCTATTAAAACCACCTTGTAAATTGGAAATGTATAGGCAGGTCCAGAGGAGAAAGGTATCTTTCCCAAATCATTATTGAGAAGCTTTTGCTCACTGGAAAACTCCTGCATGATGTTTTATTTTATTGAAGCTATTTAATATCACATCTGGAAATGGAAATATACAAACAAAGATCCTTCATTGTAGAAGAAAAAAGCAGAAACCTGATATATGACTGTCAAATAGAATCTGGAAAAACTATAGAACAAAAGAAACCAGGCATTTCTCAGTATTCCTTCAGATAAGTTACAAAAAGCACAGTTATCAGCAAATATATAATAAGATAACACAATTCAGTTATGCCAACAGAATTTTAATGAAAGAGGAAGAATGTGTAATGAATAAGTTATAAGAAACTCTTACTTGCCTATTTTGGTTACTTGATTTTCCTTGGTAGATAGATGTTGAGGTGATCTCTACAGTTTCTACATGCTCAGAAAGCATTTTCATTCTACCAGGAGAATCACACACATGGTTGAACCAGTCAGTACAAGGAGCTTAAAAAACAGTCATGGATCAAAATGCCAGTGATTGCAGTTATATCTTCTGGAAGATTATGTTTTCAACCTCCTCTGGCTCTGCACACTACTCACCTCCACTTCTTGATGATACCCCAGTTGCTTTGGTTCTTGACAGGCTGTCGCTGCTGAGATGCCAGGGGATTGCCAAGGGGTCCAATGAGTATTTTTTTTCCTTTGGAAAGATATATTTGATTTCATCCATATTTTTATGTTCTTCTTCCAGGTGCATCCTCTCTTTATTAGTTATCAAACTGGAGGAAGAAATAAAGTTACTTGGAAAACAATCTTGTGTAGAAACACAATTCCAAGAGAAAGTCTTGTGTTCTTCATTAATTAGACACTGTATAAACTTCCTGTAGGATAACAAAGCCCAAAAGAAGAAGAAATGTACTTGCAATCATTATCTTCAGGGTCATACTTGCGATAGAATAGTCATTAAATTCAAAATGAGTTACAGGAGTGAATACGTGAAGGCACAACATAGAACCTAGAAAATTTCTCATAGCAAAGTACGTTTAAAATTCTTCTATGAAAGAGTCATTTTAGCCTATTCATGTAATTATTGTTGGATGGTTTATCTAGGTTATGAATCAGTATCTTTTTTACTTTGTTTCTTTTGTTGTTCCCAACTTTCAATCTGTCTACTACATAAAAACATACTTTCTGTGAATGGTTACAATAGTCATGATACCTTGAAATGTTTTCATGCTCTGGAATAGCTAAAGTAAATACTGAATGGATTGCCTCACTTTTCAGATGTGCCTCTGAAGTTCTCAGGATGACTATCTTTATTATTTTATGCTGGGAAAGATTATATACTAATGTTTTTGTATTAATTTTTATCACATATAGGGATATACAAACGAAAGTTATCCCAGTGTAAAACTAATGGACATTGTTAATTATTACTTTAGCTTAGTCACATCAAACCTTTTGTAGTTATTGATATTGATTTTAGCACTTTTGCTTTTCTTAAAATGTCAACTTTATGAGGGATCCTGCTCATGGATCGTGGATCAAAATGCCAGTGAACTGTAACAATGAGGCTATTATCAAACAAAATGTTTTTTGTGTTGTGTGACAATCACTCATGTATATTAATATAAATATATTAAGGCTATTGTTTGCATGTGTATCTATGTGTGGTTTATATATGTATATTGCTTTGTTTGCAATTGTTCTTAAGGGTGTGTGTGTGTGTGTGTGTTACTTGAGGTGTACCTATGTGGCAACCTAAAGTAAAAATCAGGTGTCTATTTCTATTCTCCACATTTATTTATATTTATTGAGTGAGACCTCTCAGTTGAATTCAGGCCTCCATCATTTGGCGGGTGTAGCTGTTTAGCTTGTTCCTAGAATACCCTGTGCTTATCTTCTGAGTGCGGAGATTACAGTTAGAATACCACACCCACTCAGCATTCACAGGATTGCTGGAGATTTGACCTAAGCTCCTCATGCTTTGTGGCTAGCACTTCCCCAACTGAGCCATCTCCCAATTCTAATCGATTTCTAAACCATTAAAAATAACTTTAAAAAATAGTGTTCAGTTGTCTCAGGATCCCTTGTGATTTTTAATGGTGGGAATAAAAGAATTCTTGTAAATTCAGTGTTTATTCTGCGGAATTTGAGTGAACATTAAACTGAAACACTGAGTTCTCTAAAATACAAACTAGATTTAGGATGATTTGTTAAGGTTTATGTTTTAAAAGCCAACAGAAGATGTTGCTTGTTAAGTTCGGACATTTACTTGTATCACAAGTTTATTATTTATTATATTTCATTAGAAATTTCCATGTTGTTTTCTTACCCTCTTTTCAAATTTGAAACTTGCTATCTGGTATGGAATCTGAATTACATAAAATATGAGCATGACAATTTACTTACAATATGGCTTTAACGTATCTTCTTAATAAAGAAGGTAGTCTCTAAAATCTTCACATCTCAAAACTTCAAAAAGCCTGAAGTACTCTGTCTTTCTAAGTCTCACTTATTTCACTCAACAAAATAATTTCCCAGTTCTACCCATTTTGGCAAAGGTCATGATTGTATTTTCATTTCTTCTTAAGAGCTGAATAAAATTTCATTTTGGGTATTACCGTATTTTCTTTCTTTATTCATTCATTTATGGCCATCTAGGCTGGTCCCATTTCCTACCTATTGTGAATAGTGCAGCAAGAAGCCTGGGTGTGCAAGTACCTCTGCAGTACATTGACTTACAGTCCTTTGGGCAGTCATTAAGGAGTGTTGTAGCTGAGTCATAGGATAGTTTTATTTTCAGGTTTTTGGGAACCTTCTACACTAATTTCCATTGTGATCAAATAAACTCACTTTCCCACCAATAGTGAATAAAGTTCCTCTTTCCCTAAAAAAAAAAAAAAAAAAAAAAAAAAAAAATTCAAACTCCATTAATTTATTAGTATAGGCCAATAAAAATAAATCAGAAGGTAGCAAGAGAACAACTATAGGTCATCCAATACACAGGAAGATGTCAATGGAAGCATCTGATGCTCCTCAGACCTGCAGTAAATTGCGACTCTCCTGCATGTGGTTGTGCCATCAAGGTCCCCGATTCCAGTCAGATTAGGTGAATAGCTCTCTCTTGGCAGCTGCAAAAAGAGAATTGAATAATCATACAAATTTTCTGCCTTCTGAATTCTTCACTTGATTTTAGCTAAAAGTTATTTCTTGGCAATGTAAATTCTGATTTCCATTCTTCTACCATTCAAGTTCTTTAATGAATTTAGCTTTCAGTTTGTCCATTTTACAGAAATTAAAAATGAGGTTAAGGATAGATACTATATGATTCAATCATTCCAGTCCTGGGTATAAGCCTAAGGAATAAAAAAAATGTGTTGTCAAGCAAAGCCATGTATACAAATATTCATACATTATTTATAATCATTACTACGGCTTGGACTGATTGCCTTAATGTTTGTGTTTGAAGATTTGCTCCCCTGTGTTACTATGTATTGTGTTCTATAGAGAATTCCATAGATGATGGTGAGCATGTCCTCAGAAAGCACAGTTCTTTCCTTTCCCTTCCTCTCCATGCAGTGAGAAGTCTGGCTCTGTCATATACATCCACCATAATGCGCACCACAGGCCTCTACTTACTATGGTAAAATTTGCTGATTTGTAGATTTAAAAGGCTGAATTTTAGTATATGAATTAAAAAAAGAAAAATTCAACCTCACTTTCAAAAACAGAGTGTGAGACCAGAAATATAGTTCAGCAGATGAAGGTGCTTGCTTGCATGAGCCAAATGATCTGATCAAGGTCCCCAGAATCCACGTGGTAGAAGGAAACAATCAAGTAATGTAAACTGTCCACTGACCTCCACATCCATGCTGTGGCATATTTACACACACACACACACACACACACAGACACACACACACACACACACACACACTCACTAAAAATCCCCAAAAATGGAATCCTCCAAACTATAATGCTGATAAATTCATAGCCAAACAGTTTAGGGGACCAAGAAGGTTTTATTATTGCTTAAAATTCTCTATTGTACTTCATGGTCTAGCGCTGCAGAGTTTATATAAATACCAGGAGCGGAAAGAACTGGCCACACCGTATTCATAGAATTGCTGAGAGAGGGGTAAACAGCCTTACTTGCCAGACTGTGGATTGCCAAAGCACTGAACAAGCTCTGTCTAACTTATTCACTTACCCAGGGAGTGGTAGCATGGTCTCTGCTTCCCAATCAATTAGAAAATCTCCCACAGACTATTTCTTAGGGCTTGCCTTAACTATTAATTCTTCACAAATGTGAAGGTGCAGGCTTAAATTGTTAAGTTGACTCTTACATCTAACTGGCATGATTACCCAGAAAAGTCTAGAACTAGGGATGTGAAGGAAAGTTCTTGAAAAGGCAGAAAAGTACCTTTTCTATATGGAAATTCATAGATATTATAAATATACATTTTTATATATTAGCTACATACATATTATATTTTGATTTTTTTCTGTAAAAGAATAAGTCAAGTACAATATACCTTTGGTAAAATCAATCATAAGGACACAGAATAACACCTCAGCTTTCCCCAAAATGTCCATGTCCTAATCTCCAAAAGCTGGTAATATGTCACCTCGCATGGTACAGATGTGGTTTAGATACACATGTGAAGATAGTATGGTTATTCGTCATAGTCTGGGCAGGGCAAATGTCACCACGATGGTTTCTGTATGAAGTCCTGGGAGTTAAGATCAGAAAAAAAGAGATGTGATGAGAGAAGCAGAGATTGGGGTGATGTGCAGACCCAGTGGCGTCTGACACCTGTAGAAAAGGCAAACAGGGTCCCTGCTGAAGCCTTCAGAAAGCACACAATCCTTGCTGATACTGATTGTAACCCCCAAGTCTCCTCTGTACCTGCAAAAAGGCATTATCTGCTCTCTAGCCAACATTTGAATCAGGAACAATGCTCAAGAATAATGGTAGATTGGCTTATCAGGCAATGCTGTAAAATTGCTGGCAAGCATCCAAACATTCTAGTCCTTGTGGAAGAGCTCAGGACTTGGATTCAGTAAGCTGTTCAGGATAAAATGCAGCTGGAAACAAATTCTGAGTTATAACAATAAAACCAACAGTCAAGTCAACCTCTTGCAGGTCAGGTCCTCAGACGTGCTGGAGCATTGCATTGCCATGTTTTTTTTTTTTTTTTCTTTAAAAAAACTGGACTGTGTAGTGGATCCCTTAAGGTAATTTTAATTACTGAATTGTTTGAAGCAGAGACTCTAGCTCCTAAGCCATCTCTCCAAATAATGTATTGTTTAAGCCACACCCCAGACAATTAAATCTCAAGCCCCAGCAAGTAGAATGGAGGAATCTCTGATTCAGCAAGTTCTCCATATTAATGTTTATACTAATCACCTTGGGATCACATTCAAATATCCAGGTTTTCTTATTGTCAACCAGAAACCATATGACACTAATTACATTGGCTTGGATATTAAATTGATGTGATATCATTTTTTATTTTTCTCTCTGTTACAATTTCAGCAAGAATTTTTATGGGAGGCCTCTGTGTCATTATGTTAGAGTTACTGGCAGAAGAAAAGGTCTTTTTTGCCTTTACCTCTGCATATCTTTTGCTATGCTTTGGATTCTTGCCTAATCTTACGAACTTTAGTTTGTATCCACTAGATATTGCAGTTGAAAGTCAGGAATCTAACAAGAGTTTGCTGCTTAGACTTTACATGATGTTAGGTGAGTGGCACTGGAAAATCTCTTATTGAATGCTTCTGTTTATTTGGCTCTCCATCTTTTGATAGATTGGATAAGGTTTTACCATCACAACAAAACTCATTAATCATATTCCACATCGCATCTCATAGTATAAATTATATCAGCATTGAAAGGGCTAGGGAAGAGGCTATCGTAATTCTTGATATAAAAAATATCAGATATTCTTCTTATCCAATAGTGACTGTCTGCTTATGCATTTGCCTGGACACCTGCTGTAATATACATGGCACCAGATTTGAGCATGCATGATTGTGGTCAGAGGTGTAGGACCACCCATGTCTTTATCTTTATTCACTAGGTAGTAAAAAAAACGCTGTTCCAAATCTTGTCTGGTGCCTGCACAGTTAAACTTAGCTTTAGTGTCTTCATAGTTGTACTGGTTTTATTTATAAGGAGCTTTTGCTTGAATTCCCCCCCCCCTTTAATTTAGTTCTTACATTCTTTATGTCTCCTGCTCTGTATTTTATTATGACAAAGTACACACAGTCCCTTACTCTCTTCCCTTTGATTACTATAATTCTCTGTGTTAACAATTTTATCCTAAGAAAAGTCTTCTCAGGTTCATGATGAGAGCTGTACTAGTCTATAGACTGTCTGACAGGTGGTTGGAAGGTAGCGGGAAGTTGTTGGGAAGAAGACTCTCAGTGGGCAGAGGGTACAAGAGGTAAGGGTAATGTCAAGAAAAAACAGAAATTAATTGCAAATTTTGAATAATTAAAATAAAAAGAAATATTAGATGCAAGGGAAGACATAGATGAAAGTCTCCGATGCCTGTGGTGCCCATCCATGTTCATGACTTCCAAGAATCTTCTGAAAATGAGCCATGGATTCCAGGAAACTTAGGAAAGTTTTTCCTTTCTTGCCAGCTTCCTGACAGTCTGAGAGCCACCATGCCCCTCTTGACTGTTCACCCTCGCTTCTCTCAGCAGATACTGTGAGGCGGACATAACCCATGTGGAGGGACACAGAGGATGTGCTACCCCTATAGGATTCACCTGGTGGGAGTCATGCACGTATGAGCAGCCACGTCAGGTAGGACATAAAGTTATGTACTGGTGGTGACTAAATTCATGGCAACATGAAGTCGAAATTGGAGTAAGTTAAATGACACCCCAATAGCTAAAAAATCATTTGTAAATATTCAATATTTCCATTATTTTTTGGAAGAAATCATATTTGAACGAGCAAAGAGAAGCTCCACCCTAATGTGGCAGGAGTCATCTAACCCCCTGAGGCTGAAGAGGGCAAAAAGGCAGACTCTTGATTGGGACAATAATTGCTCTTAACCTTAGATATCAAAAGTCTTGGTTCTCATATGTTTGGATGTGAGGACTTGTACTAGCAATCAAATACTGTTTCTCTTCTGGAAAATCCTGTATCTTCCTAATTACATCAGTAAATTTTCATCATAAATATCTTCTTCTCTATCATCTATTTACCTACTTATCCATTTACATATGTCAGTACATCTATCCACCTACTTATCCATCAGTTGACCAATCTATCATCTATCTCTCTATCCTCTATCATCTGTCATTCTATTTTTTATCTTTTTATCTATCTATCTATCTATCATCTATCTATCTGTTTTTCTACATCTATCATTACTACCTATTCATCAGACTTTGTCACCATTTCCTGTAAGTGAATATTTTAGTGAGTATGCACAGGTGGGTTAACATAGCATTTATTTTTAGAGTTCCCATGCAAGTAGTCTACCTCCTGTTTTTTTTTATTTTCTGGAGAAACTGGCTGACTAGTTTATTCCTACTATATTCAAGTTCAAATTTTGAAAAGAGATAATGCATGTCAAGAACAACAACATGATTCAGCAAGTGAAGGTACTTGCCCTGGAATCCACACTGTGGAAGGAGAAAACTGAGTCTGTCACATGTGTCCACACAGGCATGCATGACATGATAAATAGATACATGTAAATTTTTAATGAAATGTATGCCAAAACAATATATGAAGCATTTTATAGGACACTTGACCTCATCCATATTTGGATAATTTGAGATCACAAAGGAAGCTTTGTATTGTATTGTCTTTCTATTTTCAGTATACTATATCCTTGGGAGTACAGAAATATGTTAATAAAAATATTGTAACAGTGAAGGAAAGAAATGTAAAAAGTTCTACATAATGTCTAGTTCAATCCATATTGTAAATGACAATATTTTATTCTTTTACTGTATCCATCATTTAATAAGCCACGTTTCCTTTATTTATTCATCCATATATAGACACTAAAGTAAGTTTAACATCTTGTCTATTTTGAAAACAATACTATAGTTGAAATTTGCTCCATCTGCCACCTTGAATTATGAAGCTGTGGAATAACTTTGAAGATGAGTCTATGACCTCTATTTTACAAATCAAAGATCATGTGGCTAGCTTTTGACATTAGCATTAGCAGATGGAATTTGTCTGTGGAAAGTGACGAGAACTGTCAAAGAGCTGATTACTTTGTAAACGTCCACAGTTGGTACCAGATGATAAGCCAGCATCTGTTATTCAACCTTGTCTGTAATGTTTCCTTTCTGAAAGATACAACTACCCTATGAGACTCAATATAGCTAGATCCTTAATTCTTAATATTTCAATATTCATTTGTAGTCATATTTGTCACCATATCACTTAAGTAAATATTTTAGTATGCATGTGTGGGGTTACTAGTAATATGACATTAATTCCCAGAGTTCCCTTGCAAATCACCTATACTCATATGAAAAGGTGTAGTTATATGTTTATAGCACATATCAGTGTGTTGACATTTTTTCATTTTTTTGTTTTATTGTTTCTTTGCTTATTTTCTAAAATTAATTTTTATTGTCTTTAAGACTCAAAGTCCACTAAGAAACACAAATCTCAGAAATAGGATTAATTTCCTTACTATATTTAAGATTTAGAATACATGTGAGTACTGTCTAACTTCTAAGCACATTCAAAGTTTTTTTTGCGTTACATGTCTTATCAACTTCTAGACAAGAATTTATTTTATTTAATAAAATTAGCAAGCACAATGAGTAGGTATTCCTACTCCGTCCCCCCCCCCCTTACGTCTCTGTCTCTCTTTTCTCTCTCTTTCTCTCCCCTCCTTTGGTGGATCCAATCATTCTCTCCCACCATCTTGACCATCAGGTTCTCTGGGTCCTTGGTTTCCTTCCAGATCATCTGTTGTAGTGGGGGTTCAGGCATCTGTGGCAGAACAAGTTATCTATCCTTCCTTGGTTGGACCGCTGTTGTGGGCAGTCCTCTTCACCAGTCTAACCCTGGTCCCTACGGATCCTGCTGCTTAAAATTTTTTCTCCTGAGATCCTTGCTAGTCTATGGGGACATATTGCTATGTCAGCCATTGTGCGGGTCTGGTAGAGTCAAGTCTCGTTTCAGTGACTTCTTGGCTGCAGTAATCCTGTCTTGACTAAATGTCTTGCTCTGCAGTGGACCCCCTCATCTTTAGACTCTTATATTTTCACCACCCCCTTCTGCAAGGTTCCCTGAACCTTAGATGTAGAGAAATTTGACTGGTCTGGTTCCCAGTGAACACTGTAGTGTTGCTGGTACTCTGAACTCTGATTGGCTATGGTCTGTTTCACTGTTCTACTGTACTAGGCTGAGTCTTATCTGGGTGAGAGGATCCTAGCCAAAGATAAGGGCTTTTCTTGACAGCGGCTTTATTCATAATTAACTGTGTTCCTTTGTCTCCACTCTCTTGGGGTCTTCTTTTCCTTATCCTCCTAGATAGTTTCCTTTGTGGTGACAATAGATATAGAAATATCCCCTTGAATATGGCATTAAGAGGGCTTGGTACTAGGTTCCACTTATAAGGGAGAACATGGGATATCTGTCTTTCTGTATCAGGGATACTTTGTTCAGTATAACTTCTTCCAACACCATCCATTTATCAGCAGATTTCATTAATTCATTTGAGTAAAGGAGTATTCACTTTTAAGTAAGTAATAATATCCTGGATTTATTTTTATTTATTTTCATTTCACGTGTGTTTTGTTTTATCTTACAGATAGACACATTCATTGAGCTATACAAGTAGAACTCTGAAATCTGTTTTTCTTTCAAAACAGATCATATTTTTTACTTGTTCATTTCAGTCCATTCAGTGACTTACCAAGCTTTGTTAGTTCTTGAACTAAACAGTAAGAATTGCTGCAAATCAAATTCACTTGACTTATAATCTAGACATAGAGAACTGAACCATATTCCATTGTTTACATTCATATGATTGATATGACACCATCTTTACTAATATTTCTACTATTACTTTTCCTCTTTATAAGAGCACCTTCCTAAACCTCACTGACTAGTCAAATGAAAGCATCCACAGGTGACAACCTAAGATTCTTTGAATCCTTTGTCTCAAAATCTATACCTTGCTTTTTCTACCAGTCCTTTACAATTCCGTTTTTACCTTTACTTTGAAGTAGTAGAGTAAGTGACTCTTTTTATGACTGGAAAAGGGAGATGGGTCAAGAGGACTGTTCTTTGGCTGATGTAACTGGAAATAAGCAACTTTCACTCATATTATGTTTTCCAAAATGCTCTCACATGATAATGACAAAAGAAGCTATCTGGTGTTCTGGACAAGGAAGTGGCATGGAGAACATACAGCATCACTTTTTGCCATGGTGTGATAAAAGCATAAAGATTATATATATATATGAATTGAATAGTATGAATAGTTGAATAGTATATCTATATATATGAATATATATGGCATATATATTTCTGTCCTACTTAGATCTCTTCTACTTAATTAAAAATCTAATATGGTTATTGGAATAGCTAAATACAGGTGTCAACAGAAAAGAAGAGAAAAATGAGTCCCTGGTCAGTCAGTCTGCTGATAACTTCCTCATTCCAAAGGTAAGAAAAGTGAAAATGATAATGGAGAGTCTATATGAATATTAATTGTGCTCATGGTGGGATGCACAGGCCAAACAGAGCCTGTATCCCCTTTACTTATGGGTTTTCTAAGAGTTCTCAGACATAGATGATAGAACAATGTTTGCGATACCAGAGTTTTCTAAAATATGGATATTTTGATGCATAGTTAGAGAAGAGGATACCATGTTTTCAGTGAACTATGAAACTGAGCTAAGAAACAGGATTTAACAAGTAAACACTTTCAATTTTGATTTCCATAACTTTTTACTTTAAAAAAAATGATCTGATTGTCATGGTTAATAGACAATCCACACTGTAAATACCGTGTCAATTACTGTTTGGCAGGATTTTTATTCTCTTGGCCTTTGGTACTATCTTCATGCCCAATCAATGTTTGTATATATTTTTTATTAGAACAAGAAGACTGTATTTCTTTTGGTCTCAAAAGGAAGATGACAAACATTCGTACCTATCTACAAAATCAACCCAATGAGATTTAGAGGGTTTCACAATGTTGATCTTTCACAAGAAGGGCACAGATGTTGTCTGTGTCTCTGTTTTCATCACTTATACTTCTTAGGTCTTTCCATGGAAGTCTTTTGTCAGACTTCCATTCACAGTGGTCTATATTTTTCTAACACTGGGGATTTTGACAATTGGCCAATGCAAGCCACTGAGACTTTGAATTATATCTGACTCCCCAATCTATGAACTAACACCAAAAATAAAATATAAAGTCAATACATTAATGTCAGAAAGAAGATTTTAAATATGAAAATTTTAATTGACAGTATCTTTTTCAATATTTGAATATATACGGCAGTACAGTATTTCTCAAACTTTTGTATTTTCCAGATGTCTTGTTAAAACATAAATTACTCTGACATGCTCCAAGAATAGCCCCAGGGATAATCTTAGCAACTTCTTGTAATATGTTAGCAGGTGATTCTGATGCCTTTTGCCTGGGTACCTCTGACATTAAATGTTCTGTGATTCCAAATCCATTCTTCAAAGCCAATAGTCCATCTCTCATTCCATAGATGCAAAAAATATTGCCTATTGATTACTCACAGCTGCAGTAATTACTGGAAAATTCTCAGAGGCTTAGTGAATTATTTCTTGCAAGGTAATTAATACTTCAAAGATTCAGTATGCAGCAAGTATTGACTGAAACTGATAGTTTTGTCTACTTGAGATGTTTTAAAGGGTCCTTGCAAGTACAGAGCTCACTGTAGAATCAGCTGAGGTCTCACTTTCACCTGAATTGTTACTCAAAACTTTTTCTCAGGGTCAACAGGTGTGTCTCCCCAAACCACTCCCTAATAATCTGTGTACAAGACTGTTTGTCTCAGATTCTTTTTTCCATTGAAATCTGTTTTAAGACTTTTCCAGCTAAATTTTTTTTTCACCAAACTTTTCTGAATTGTTGCTCTAGGTAAACATGTTTCATGTATCTCAGAAGCACACTGACTGTATATTGTCTGCCATTATAAAGCATTAAATCTTTAATTGTCTTGTCTGAACAGACATACTACTCCACTCATATGTTATTACATGAGGACAGGACCCGTTTCATATCATACTCTTGTGCATTAAAACACATTACATGTTCTACATCAAAACAAACACATCACTATACTTAAAAATCAAAGCCATTCCCGCTCAAACTATTCTTCCTGTTTATAAATCGATAGAAGATTACTGTACATGCTATAGCTAGAAAGTTTTACTTGTTAACTCAGAACTCAAAACTATGGGGAATTTTGACCAAAGAGCCAAAATTATATACTATTCTAAAACACAAAAGTCCCATTTAACATTTCTGATCTGTTTCATCTCATGCACTAAAATAACATTCTGTAACAACTAAGCATTTTACTTTTTAAGAACAGATAATGCAATAATAAGAGCAAGATACTCTCATAGAGAAAATATGCTATTTTCTTTTAAAAATTTTTTTTATTATTATTTATTCAACTGTGTGTATGTGCGCGCGCGTGTCTGTGTGTGTGTGTATGTGTGTGTAGAACCACGGACGAATTCGCGAACCACCATGGACGCCTCCACCTCCTTCTGCCCCGAGATTCACAGGCTCCGCCCTACCAGGACCAGAAGCGCAGGCCGCCCCCGCTTCCGTCTGGCGTCTATACGTGGGATCTGGGATCCGAACTCGGGACCTTCCACCTGCAAGGCGGAGGCTTAACCCCTGAGCCACCTCTCCAGCCCTGCTATTTTCTTTTAATAAAACATCCTTTAGAATGCAAATAATCAGTATTTCATACTTTTTCATTTTTAAAGACATGAAGTTAATCTTTGTTTATACTTCAAGTGACAGAATACTTGTAGTTCTGTGACTGAATAAAATCAATTAGAGATACCGGTCTCCTTAATTATGAATATACCAAGCAACAGGTTGTGTTTTGGTCTTCTGAATAAGAAAGGAGTAGTGTGAAACCTCTTTCCTCCACTACTTATTTAGACTTAGAACTTAGAAGCTAAGTTCTTTTTTTGAAATAACAGAATGATGGAAACTCCCTGGTTTACCAAAGAATGCACAAAAATGAAAGAAGTTTCCTTCACTTGCTGTACATCTTCCAAAAGAGGCACATTTCTTTTCAAAGGAACAGGAAGAAGTGGAGATTTTTATCCCAAGAAGAAACAAATCAAAGAATGGAAAAAGAGGTGGTAGTCAAGAAGCAAGGAGTGAGGCCAATTATTTACTTGCCTGTGTAGGATCTTACATTAAATAATAAGGAAATTGTTGTTTGTTACCTAAAATACTAGTTACCCACAAGCCTCTGTTAAATTACAGTATAGAAACTTCTCCATTATCACATCAAAGAAAAATGTCCATTGTACAATATAGTATTCTTTAAATGGACTATTCAATATATTGAAGTTCGCAATACTAAAGCCTAAAATAGTTGAGCTGGTCTAAGTAGTCCTGGCAGATTCACTAAACTATATGAAACAACTAAAACAAAGCCCTGATCTTGAGACTACACTTTATAACGGTGGCTAGCAGTATTTTTTCCCCAAAGTAGCTATAACTTGTCCAATATGTTAATGGAAGTTTAGTCATGAAACTATTGGGAATTGAAATCAGTAAGGAAAAATTTGAGTGAAAGTAAATTATAAATTTAAAATGTACAATGTACCCACTATTTTGTATAAAAAAATTTGTGTATGCCTCCTAATAGTCTCACTGAGTTCACTTTTTTTATCAGATGGGAAAATGAGGCACTCTGAGAAAGTCCAAGACTTTTATATCACTATTCATGTTTTTAACTATCGTGTTTTACAACTTTCCATCACATGAAGACGAAATCCTATTTGTAGCTTCAGAATGGAAATGCTGATCACAATTCTTTAATAGTTCCCCACCACAACAAGAAAAATTATTTCCTGACTTAAAGGGTTGGTCATTTAAAATTTGCCCCTGGCCACTTTCCCAGACTTATCTATGAGCTATTCTTCATGAGTTAATTATCCCAAATGTCATGGTTGGGAAGATTCCATGATTACCTCCATCTATATATGTATAAGGGCCTGTTGTCAGTGCTTCCACTATACTTAGAATTGATTCTATGCATTGATCACATGCAAGGGCATACATTATTTCCCACCTATTATGGGCAGTATGCTCTATTACTTTTCAGGCTCTCTGTTTTTATGTCTTATATACAAAAACAACTTAAACACATTTTGGAATACAAGACTGAATGATAAATTTATAACAGAACAACCAATTCAAGTATATTGAATTCCAAAATAAAATAATTTACTTGAAGAAAAAGATGTTTCTTAAGTTCTGTAAGTTAGGAATTCAACAATCAAGACATAGACATCTGGCTAGGCTTTCTTACTCTATTATTCCATGGCAAAAGGTAGAAGGACCAAGAATAATAAACAAACAAACAAAAACAGGGGTGGAAATTAATTACTTTGTAGGGAACAATTCCCATTATAACAGTAGAGTTATAATATAGTTAGCAGAACTCTACTATGTAATATGGTTACAGCGGCAATAAAACTTGAGCATGTGTTTGGAGTGCTCAAGCCATTGCAGCTTTGTCAAAGTATGACAGCCTCTTGCACACATTTCAAAATTGTTTGTCACAATGATACCAAGCAGGCATAGGGATGTTGTGTTCTTAAATCACACTGTAATGGTACTCTTTCTGCACGTCGGTAAACTGCTGCAATTATCATGAGCCTATACTTCACAGACAGGCAATCTCAAAACGGCACTCTTAGGGACTGGCCTAAGGAGTCCTACCCAAATCAGAAAGGATCCAAATTTCCCTGGGGTGTCTGGGACAGACAGGAAACTGTTATTAACCAAATGACTCACATACTGAATCATGAAACAAGAACCATTTGGGGAAAGGTCGCCCTGCTTGGCTGTAACTACGGAATGTTTTTCCAGTTAAATAGATACCCGGAGGCCCCTCTGAGAAGAAGCCAAGACTGGCCAGCATCATCCTAGCAGTATCATTGAGGGTGGGATGACAATGGGCTATAATCCAAGGATCCCTCCACCCTTCTTAGTTTGCATCATTGAGACTCCCAGGGATACACTAGGGAATTTCCTAGGTGCTTGGAACTCAAATTGTCAATGGAAATTTCAATGAAAAGCTAGTGATCTTCTACAGGGATGGTATTTCAAGCCAAATCCCAGAGACATTCATTTCCTTTCTCCTCCCTAATAATTTGCATATTATTTCTTGCCATCCTACAGTGGATATTTATTTGTATTATTTTCAATAGTTTTGATGTTCAGAGTAATAAAGGAAATTTTAGTTCAACAAAAGATAAAACAAAAGATATTAACTGAAAATTAAAGGCTATGGTGCTGGAGAGATAGCTTAGGGGTTAAGTCTTTGCCTTTCAAGCAAATGGATTTGTGTTTGGATGTGGATTTCACATAAAACACCAGGGAGAAATAGTGGCAGCCTCCACTTCCCACCCTGAGAAATCTAAAAGGGAAGCAATAAGAAGATAGAGTAATCCAGGATGGTTCTCAAACTCATCTTTGGCCTTTCACAGGCACACCCACAGTGCCTTTTATACCCACAGGCACCTATGCACACTTACACATCTGCACTTACAAATATGCAAATAAATAAATAAAAGCTACATGTTATTGCTTTTTTAGATTTGCTGTTCTGTGATGCAGCAAGTATTCAATATTTTACATAAACATGTCCACTAAGAATGTATTACCCACCCCATATTCCACTGCCCATTCAGTGATGTTTTCATTTACAGAGTAAATATTTCCTGAAACTCCTCATGCACCATGTGCTCAAAGATACTGATATGAACCAACTGATGATTGACAATCTCACAGAACCATGTCTGCCAGCTCAGTGTGTCTCACACTTGTTTTTGAGAAACAAGTTTTGAGTCATTCCTCTATTTTTATTATGAGTTAGGCACCTGTGATATTACCATAGCAACCTTAGTTTCCCATTAGATAAGGGCCACTTCTGGGAGTATAAATGTTCCCTTTACTATAGACATAAGATGCATATAAGCTAACTCTTAATTTTTGGTTGATTTTGATTGCTATGTTTTACTTCATTGGTTTGTTTAAAGTTCTAAGAATTGAACCCACAGTTTGGTACAAGCTATGTAAAAGTCACTGTCTCTTCTTAGTTCTTCCTAGGATTCTTCCTATAGCTTAGAGCACTATCTCTGCAAAATGAACTCTTTTGATGATTGCTAAGTTCATTCATAAATTAAATTCACTTAAAGAAATAAGGTTTAGGATTTCTAATTATTACAATTATACTCTAGGTACCTCACACATTCTGCTTTAAACCCCAAAGAGTAAATAAATGTACTTTCTTTTTTTTTTCAGTTTCTTTGGCTCCACATTTCAGCATGGGTGAGACTGATACAAACAGGCTCACAGGATACCCAACATTTCAAGATTCAGCTTCTTTTAGAAGGGGGGAACCAACTAGGGAAACGGGCGGCAAAAGAGAGTTTTTCTCTCTCATTCTTCCTCCCCAAAGAGCATAAGCCTGTACAATGCACTACAGTGTGAGAACAGAGCTGCATGCCCTGACACCATTCACCAATAATGGATGACTTGTGTTGCTCAGACTTAAACAGATCAGGGAGCAACATCAGGCTGCAGATGGAAAGCCCGGAGACTGCCATGCATTAGAAAGGATGAAAAAATAAAATTGTCTACGGCTATTGTCGTCATATTTACCCCTTGTTTAGCGATTCCCATGGCAACAGAAAATGCTACTGCTGGTGGAGGTGGGAAGTGTTCCCTACAGAAGGGTGTGATAATGGCTCAGGCACTGAATCTTGTCTGTATGCAGCCACCCCCTCTAGTGACGGTTTGGTGAATAGCTGGCTTTCCTCGTTTTCAATTGGCACAGATCTTACCGACATATGCTATGGTTCTTAACTCTAAAGCATAATATTGTTATACGAAATTAGCGTGGCTTATATTTTAAGAGACTTCTATAAAATCATTGTTGTGGATCGCTTGATTCTTGTTTTCTGAAATTTGTTTTTTCCACATTTTAAAGCAAACCTGGGAAGCATCCAACTCTCTGAATGAGCCAAAGATTCTTCACAGCAGTACCTATGAACTCATAATTTGGAAAACCAAATAAAGAAGAAAGACAAGCACTGTGGAAAGAGAGGTTAAGATCACTGAGAATACTACTTTTCTTCTCCTGTGACAGAGGAGATAGAAGAAAAGGGTTTCTTGGAAAAGGGTTTCCTTCAATCCCCCTCCCTCTGCATGACAATATCCAGGTTATGAACTCATATACAGGCCTCCAGTATACAAACAGTTTACAGGGACAGAACCTTCTATCCAAAAGTACTCGTGGAAGGAGTGATAGCACAGTTAAAATAATAGCTGTCTTCACACTTATATTCCCAATAATATCACAATAATATTCACAAAAGCTCTCAAACTTTTAAGAAATTGCAAATACTAACTCTCATTTTTTCACCTTTTGAAATTTTATAGCTATTCCTTTGACTTTCTTTTTGAGTACTAAAAATTCTTTGTCATATTAATATTCATGTGTGAGTATGCTGAAATTCTGTGGCGTATATGCATGTGATGTATGACATATGTGAATATGTGCTCATGAGCACGTTGCCTATGGAGGTTAGACAAGGATGTAGGATATCCTGCTCTGGCACTTCCTATCTTATTCCTTTGACATGGAGTCTCTTATTGAATCTGAATTTTGACAGCCTACAAAACCCAGTGAAACTCTTGTCTCCACTACCCACAGATGTGCCACACTTGACTTTTTAAGTTAATTCTGGGGATCTGAATTCAGGTCTTCATACTTGAATAACAAGCAATGTAGCCTGCTGAAGCATCTCCCTACTCCCTATTAATATTCTTTGTGATTTTAAAACTGGTCCCAATTCTGAGCTTCTTAGGAACCATGACCTTTTGAATGTTTGAATTTTCCATTTAGTTGCAATTGTCCCTAGGGATTGGACTTTGTTTGACTTATTTTTTTTTCTTGTGGCTTTTTGGGATAAAACTACAAAGAGAGATGTCAGCTAATGCAAAACTGAAGTTTCTGGTGTCATTCAGTACTGTATGCAGCTAGACACAATACCCTGAGATGCCAATACTAAGGAAGGGAGATAGAAAGATATCTTTGCATATCTTTGCATATCATGAAAGTATCTTTGCATATCATGAAAGAATCTCTAGTTCATTATTAGATTTTACTATACTTCTATGATATCAAGTATAGTTTTCAGTTTAAAGACAGGATAAACGCAGCTCACAGTCTCATATCAGCATAATACAGCGATATAACAGTTTTCACATAAAAGTTGTTCTATTACACTTTGCTCGTTTTAAAAGAGATACTCTCTTAGGCCAAAGAGATGGTTCAGGGGTTAAAATCTTTACCTTGCAAGCAGAAGGACCTGAGTTCAGATCCCACATTCCATGAAACCCCAGAGGAAAGCAATAGGAAGGTAGAGCAATCCAAGATGATTCCCAACACCAGCTTTGGGCTTCTGTAGGCACACATATAGGGACACTTCTCTACAAATGTGTGCATGCAGCTACACGCACACATACACACACACACACACTCGTGCATACGCGTGTCCACATGTGATCACACGCAAAAAAGAAAAAAGAAGAAATACCTTCAAACTTCCAGTGAAAAAATGCTACTTTTGATAGCACTGGTATCTTCGGGAAAGATGCTTTCAGAGATCTAGTTATACTTGTCCAATAATGAAGGATGACTTTGATAATTCTGTACTGGAAGTTAGTACCAAAAGGAAGCAAAGAAGAGACGTAGAAGGCAATAAATTTCTGAACGTGGACCAAAGACTACTTAGTATTCCTGGACTTGTATAGTAGTTAATAAGAAGTTCCATTATAAATGCATGGAATTATTAATACCAAGAGCTTTTGCTTTAAGAACAACACTGAAGGTAAAAGATATGATTCAGTGGGCAGGTGCTTGCCTCAAAATCATGAGAGCTAGAGTTTGGATCCCCAGAACACACATAAAAGCTGGTCAGCTGTGGCCGCTGCTTGTAATCCTAGATCTTGGGAGACATAGACAGTGAATCTCCAGGTCAAATTGGTGAACTTTGGGTTCAACTAAGATACTTTGCCTCAATAATAAAAATGGATAGCAAATTGAAGAAGACTTCTGTGATAGTTAGCCTGGGTGTCAACTTGACACACCTGGTATTAACCAAGATGGGCAGAGACCACCTCTGGAAAGGATCAACTGAGACCACTTGATAGGATACTACCAATGCTAAATCCTATCAGAACTTCCAAAGCTCCCATAGGATCCTCCCAGTACTGTATCATATAAAAAGAAACCACCAAAGAGAACAGATGGTTTCTTGCAGCTGTGCTAGGAATCGCTCTTCCTTCTGGCTGTCCAGTTTCTTCGACCCTTTAGCCTTCCAACCTCCTAGTCATCGGCTAGACTGAAGACTCTAGGAATTCTCCAGCCTTCAGCCATCACCCACTTGACTACCGAACTGAGCAGCTACTGGCAGCCATCGTTAGACTATCTTGGCTTCCTGTCAGCCATCATTGGACTACCTTGGCTACTAGCAGCAATTGTTGGACTACCTCGGCCGTATTGTAAGCCAACTTAATACATTCCCTACATATATATATATATATATATATATATATATATATATATATATACACATTGTGTCGATGCTGCATCTCTAGAGAACCTGACTAATACAACTTCTAATGTCATCTTTGAGCTTCCATATACACATACATTCACGTGCACCTGAACACACATGCGTTCCCATAAAGGCAAATACACATTCATATATACACACATACATGTACATAAGTACAAAGATAGACACATACACACACACACACACACTCACACATGAGAATAACAGTGAGTTCAAAAATTTGCATGTTTAAATTCAGAATAGTTTTAAGAAATTCTCTAATTTAGAAATTAAGAAATATAAACCAAATTAACTTTGCTAAACTCAGAACTTTCAGAGGGCAAATTATCCTGTATGTTTAATGAATATCCTACTAGACCAACAAATGGACCATATTCATGAATTTCAGATTTCAAATGGTTAAAGAACATAAAGAATATTCTCCTATTGCTTAAATAAATAAATACTGGTTTTCACTTGCTGGCCTCAAGTTCAAAGCATACATTTCAAAAAGTTTGGTAATCCCCTCAGTACGTGACTTTTGAAACTTTCCATAGTCTGACCACTCTTGCTTCTTCAACTTCACCCTTCCTCTTTGTCTCACGTCCCCTCACATGTAGTTCTGTATCTCACATTCAGATTTGGTAAGATCAAACTTCAATTTTCCTCAATGAGAAAAGTTTTTTTATTCCATTTCTGTATTTATTTCTCAGTTCTGAATTTTTATTGTATTTTTATTTTCTACAAAGTTCCCCCTGTTGGTGATAGTATCAACATTGACACAGTATTTGCATTATCAGAACTTACTTGAATTTGATCTCTAATAATTATAACATAAAAGATCTTGATCAAGATACATTGTGTTCTAAGAGGACAGTAATTTCCACTATTTAAATATATATTTTAATGCACTGCAATGTATCTTAGTATATGAATAACTTTTCAGACATAATATACATGCTTATAAAATACCAATTTTAAACATAGTGCCTGGAACATAGGCAATACCTAGAAAACATTAATTCCTTCCTCAATACATATTAAAATTATCTGGCATATTGAGTTATTTTCCTATGTGTTTGTGATAATTTACTTAGAGGAATTTAAGAACATGGAAAACATATTTGATAGGGGTAGGAGACTGAATGTAATTCAGCAAACAGTACAACTGAGACTAAGTATAAGTAAAAATAAATCAATGGACTATATCTGCCTCTGCACACCAAGTTTCTACTCTGGTCACCAACAGAATGTTGTACAAAGTACATATTCTCACAGTACTGTTCTCTTCCTCAACAGAAGAGAAATATAGATTGTCATCTATGTGATGCCACCCCCCTTTCTCCCCAGGCCATCATAATCAGTTTTCAAAGAAGAAAATTCATTTCAATGACTTTTATGGGAATGTTCAACTTAGAAATATTAGAGAAAATTGTAGGCAAAAATTCCTTTCAGCAGAAGGAGTGATGGTTGATTCCCAAGAAGATTCATATATTCCATGTGTTTATACTTCAAGAAAATTTAAGATTCTATCTATTAGAGTTTGAGGACTGATTTTTTAAATCTGTACAGAAATTGTCAGCTATTATGAAACTGCCAGCATATTAAGGAGTTAAAGGAATCAGGAGTATTCAGGGTAGCATGAAGTAATTTGAGAGTACAAGAGACCTTGCCTCTGACAGGTGGAAGAAGAAACTGATTCCTGAAAGTTGTCTTCGGACCTCCACATGCATTATGACACAAATTGGTATGGAGAGAGAGAGAGAGAGAGAGAGAGAGAGAGAGAGAGAGAGAGAGAATGACAGACAGACAGAGACAGAGGCAGAAAGAGAAACAAGATAATAAACAAACAAACAAAAGATCCAGTGGTAAGCTACATCTATTTAGCGCTAAAGAAATCATGCTGACAAATTGAGCAATAGAACCAGCATGTATGAAGCATATATAAGGTGAACTGATTACTGTAAATCAATACATCTTTCCCCTTCACTTCTTCGGCTCATGTTCATACCATCATAGCCCTGCCCAGCCATGCTTTCTTGTCATGGTTCACAAAGCATATTTAACAAAGACAGGATAGCTATGGCACCGTTAGCTCAAGCGAAAGTCTGCCATTTAACATTTTCATCTTTGCCTACACATTCAATTTTCAGGTGACCTTTGGCATGTTTTGGAAAGAGGACTGTGTCTTCTGCCACAACGAAAACTGTTAATTACACTGAAGAATTCTCAAGTATAGGGAAGACAAGTGTGTGGTTGGTTGGTTGTAATAGGCTTCAACTTCATTTGTTTCAGATTGGCCTTTGCAGACTACCTGGATTAAGTCTATACTCAGAGAAATGGAAAAATGTTGTCATGATTTGCTGTACCTTTATATTTATGATTCAATATCTGTAGCACACATTTTATGCATAAAGACACTATGTTAAGCGTTGGTGACTGAAAGCAGGGGAAAGAGCAACAAAGCTGTCGTTTTATTCATTATCTGCAAAAGTTCTCAGATTGGGAAAAAATGATTGCAATTTGTTATGACAGGAGAACACAGATGAAATTATTAGTTTACAAAGAATATTCAGAAGGGAGCTTATTGCTGAGAACAATCAAAATTTGGATAACCATTGGGAATATTCCAGGAAGTTGCATTTCAACAAAAGTAGTGGATTAAGGGAAGGATTACCTTTGGAACTTTCTAAGCAAAGAAAAACACATTTGATGAAATCATCATAAAAACCTGTCTGGCCAACATTCCAGATGCACATGGAGTACAGGCAGACTGTCATGCTGGAAACTGGCCACAAAAAATCCTTGTAAGAAGGCATCTTCAGAAGATGGGCTGAAAACAGAAACCAATTAGGAGAAAGTGGGCAATACAGAAAGAGAGAAAAAGGTAGGCTACCACACAAAAGTGCATCAAGGAAGGGAGAACAAAGCAGGGATGCTTCACTTTTTTTTACTCTTTTAGTGTGTCATACACAAATACAAATAATTTTTGTCATTTATACCCTTTATTACATAATCATATACTTTTCCTTTTCCCAATGTATAAACCTTTGTCCTGAGCAATTTACTTAAAAATTCGTTCTTAAGACTGAAACATTTCAGGAATGGGCAGAAGTTATGGAAGTTCTTCTCTAAAAGCTTGTTGTTCAGCAAGGATTATATTCAAAGGGAAAAAACTTGAAGCATTCCCATTTCGATCAGGAACTAGACAAGGCTGTCCACTCTCACCACTTCTTTTCAATATTGTACTCAAAGTCTTAGCTGAAGCCTTAAGACAAGAAAGGGACATAAAAGAGATTCAAATTGGCAAGGAAGAAGTTAAGTTATCTCTATTTGCAGATGACATGATGCTATACCTGAGTGATCCCAAAAAACTCCACCAGGAAACTCCTGGAACTAATACAGAAGTTCAGCAGGAATTGCAGATACAAAATAAATGTACAAAAATCAGTAGCCTTCTTATATGCCCAGAATGAAAAAAGTAAAAAGGCCTTGAGAGAAACAATCCCATTTACTATAGCCCCTAAAAAAATGAAATACCTTGGTGTAAACCTAACCAACGAGGTAAAAGACCTTTATAATGAAAACTTTAAAACCCTAAAGAAAGAAATTGCAGAAGACATCAGAAGGTGGAAAGACCTCCCATGTTCCTGGATTGGCAGAATCAACATCGTAAAAATGACCATCCTACCAAAGGCAATATACAAATTCAATGCTATACCGATTAAAATTCCAAAGCAATTCTTTAAAGAAGTTGACCAAACAATCTCAAAATTCATATGGAGGCACAAAAGACCCAGGATAGCAAAGACAATCCTGAGTAACAAAAACACGGCTGGAGGTATCACCATACCAAACCTAAGTCTACAGTACAAATCCATACTTATAAAAACAGCCTGGTACTGGCTCCAAAATAGACACACAGATCAATGGATAAAGGTTGAAGACCCAGATATAAGCCCACAAAATTACAGCCATTTGATATTTGACAAAGGGGCCCAAAAAATCCAATGGAAAAAGAACAGTATCTTCAACAAATGGTTCTGGCAAAACTGGATGTCCACATGTGGAAGATTAAAACTGGACCTGTACTTGTCACCATGTACAAGACTTAATTCCAAGTGGATCAAGAACCTTGATATAAGGCCAGAGACTATAAATCCATAGGTGAAAGGATAGGGAACTCCCTCGAGCTGATTGGGCTAGGCCAACAGTTCCTAAACAGAAATTCAATAGCCCAGTCACTGCTACCAACTCTCAACAGTTGGGATCTGGTGAAATTAAAGAACTTCTGTTCAGATAATGAGGTTGTAACAGGAGCTCAAAGGCAACACACAGAATGGGAGAAAATCTTCACTAACCACATATCTGATAGAGCTCTATTATCTAGAGTGCACAAAGAACTTAGAAAACTAAACACTAAAGAAACAAATGGCCCAATTAAAAAATGGGCCCTGGAACTTAAAAGAAATTTTACCAGGGATGAAATTAAAATGTCTAACAAATATCTTAAAAAATGCTCCAAATCCTTAGCCATCAGGGAAATGCAAATCAAAATTTCCCTGAGATATCATCTCACCCTGGTCAGGATGGCAAAAATCCACAATACAAACAATGACAAATGCTGGCGAGGATGTGGAGAGAGAGGAACTCTCCTACATTGCTGGTGGGAATGCAGGCTCATACAACCATTCTGGCGAGCCGTCTGGAGATTCTTAAAGAAATTAAAGATTGAAATGCCATATGACCCTGCGATTCCACTTTTGGAAATAACTCCCCATGCAGCAGAGGTTCACCTCGATAGCACAAGCTCGACCATGTTCATAGCAGCACTGTTTACAATAGCAAAGTCATGGATTCAACCCAAATGTCCAACAGATGACGAGTGGGTAAGGAAACTGTGGTACATCTATACAATGGAGTACTACTCAGCCCTCAAAAATGATGAATTAATGGAATTTTCCAGGAAATGGATGGGATTAGAAACAATTATATTGAGTGAAGTATCCCAGACACAGAGAATTAAGCACCGCATGTACTCCCTAATAGGTGGCTCCTAGTACGAAACCCACTTAGAGACACTCAAAGATAAATCTCTTTAATAACTACAGTAATTTGCTAAGATTATGAACAGGAGGGATGGGGAAGGAGGGCCACACCAGTAACAAGAGAATGGACCATGTTACAGCAGAGAAAATAGGCCACCATCAAGAACTGCAAGTAAATAATGAGACATCTGATTAATTTCACAGACTTTGCTTCCTGATTATTTACAACTGATGGGGTATGATCTTACCAGAGGGGGAGGGCATATAGTCTAGCAGATAGAAAGTAACCATTTCACAGTTGGGTGATTGACCCCTCCCTCACTGTGGTTTCCTACTTTTATTACATCTACCTTTGAATATACTCTTATAATGAGACTCTAATTTAACAGGTTTTTATCTCTGGCCAGGGGGTGACATCCAAAACCCATCAGGGTGGAGCCAAGGGCATTGCAGGAGCAGCAAAACGGAAAAAAAAAATCAACAAACCATAGTTCAGAACATCAGAGACCCTATATCAATCACCTGGAACTAGGCCAGCTTAATCTCTCCCCATCCTGAAGCTCAGGGAAATTTGCAGAAGAGGGGGCAGTAAGATTATAAGAGCACAAGGATGGAAGGAGCAATGATATGCAAGATACTCCATACAAGTTAAGGCCGAAGCAATCATTTTTGGACTTTACATGACCTGCGCAATATCCAACACACTATTGACCTCACGAAGTCTAGCATTTGCTAAAGGCACTAAGATCCTGGGAGGCAAGGGATTGACAGCCACAGTAGTGTTCCTATGCTTAACGGGAACACAGGAAACGGTTCTGGGAAATGCCACTGGGTCCTTGCACCTCATCGGAGAGAAGGACCCAGAGGAGAATTTGGCATGCACATTAAAGGATGCTCCAGGGATGGGAAAGGGAGACACTGGGGTATGGGGAGGGAAAGTGGAGGAGAGGGGGGCACAGGGGGATTGAGGGTTGGAGGGAGGGGGGGACTTCTGTATCTGTTAAGTTTGTATGAGTGCAAATAAAAAAAAGGAAACAAATGAAAATAAACCTTACTTGAAAAAAAATAAAATAAAAGCTTGTTGTTTCTCTGCAAAGCATCCCTCTGTAGTTTTTTTGTAGTGACATTGTTTAAATTTTTTCTATGCTTCATTGGTAAATACTGACTTCTCAGCCAACTACCATGAAAAAGTCTCACTCTTCAACTAGAACAACTGTGAATATTCTTTTTTAATTGCTATGGGAAGGGGTTGATAATTACTTCATTGAATAATATGAAAATCACGAAAGATTACAAATGATTATTTCTTTTTCCTTCCCTAACTTCCTCCCTTGCAAAAATGTTTTTTTTTTTTTTCAAGTCTAAGAGTAAAAAGTGCTGGTATACCTAATGATGTACAGTTGTCCATGGAAGACAATACAGACAGAAAGTCATATACGGGCACTCTAAGAAACAGTCAGATCATACTTTGTATACTGGCTGGTAGCATATGGCATTCAGCAAACCAAGCCTTTTGTTTAGCCCCCAACCTGAGAAGTTTCAACTTTTTAAAGATGGAGGCAGGGACCTTGGAAAGATGGACAGGTCTTCCTGCCTCAGAGAGAGCACAATGTGTCTATCTGGGAATCAGCAACACAAGAGTCAGTGAGCCAAATTAAGACTGAATGCTGCAGGGGAAGCGTACATCAAATAACCAACAAAAAGCACTATGGCAGGTCAAGAATGAGAGGCATGGAAGAGGGAAGAGTTTCCTGTTTTACGGTTCATAGTGGCATTTTTCCAGTTTTTTGAATAAAAGACCCCACGTTTTCATTTTGCGCTGGGGCCAGCAAATTATGAAGCTCGCCCAGCTTGCAAATCACATGCTAAATCATATTTCACTCATTATGCTGGTTGCTGGGAAAGCAGAACAAACTTACAGCCCACCTTTAGCCCAATAGCAAAAAATTCATCGTGCGTATTTGGATTTATGAGTGAAGAAATCACCCTACATCTGTCTTTTAAATTTATTTGTCTTGATTTATTTCTCTTTATGCCTTCAAGAACCCATGGTGGAAAAAGAAAATACATTTTGCGTTTACCTTAGAAAACTTTAAGTGAAAACATTAATTCTTTTACATGCTTATCCATAGAACAAATGTTTATTAAATATCAATCAATAATTATATAACATTACTTTCATTGAATTGTTAAAAAATATTTGCTGTTACTCTAATCAGTAAGAACTTGCCATTACTACACATGATAGAGTTTACTTTTTGTTTTATTTTTGGATAATTTCACTTTGTGTGTATACAGTGACTTTCAAGAATTTTTTTGGCCCATATCAGCGGATCCCGTTCCCTTTCTTTCTCCCTGGAAACCTTCTTCTTTCCAACCAGTCTTCCTCCTACCTCTATGACCTTATAGTGTGCAAGGTCCACTGGGTTTAATATGGGTTGCTTGCATCAGCATGTGCATGAGCACTTGCTCGAGTGTGGGAATGAGAGCATGTACCGCTGAAGAAAGTAGCTTCCCTTCCTTCCACAGTCAGCCCTCACCCTCACCAGTCCCTGGGGAGAAGTGCTGCTCATACAGTCTTCTGCGTTCCAGAATGAAATGCCAACAGCCTCAGCTATACCCATCCTGCTGAGGTAAATGCAGCTTCAATGAGTCCTTGGATGGAGCAGTCCTGTCATGTCCACAGTGTTGCTTTGATAAGTCCCCAAATGTAAAACTCCCCTAACTTCTTCATGGTCTGGCAATTTCCATGATGACACCACAAATGGAGCTTGTCAGAGTGTGACACGCTTCTTCCCGACATCTTCCAGAGGACAGAATCCAGTGTGGCCACTGAACAAACATTGACTTCTTAGAACTGGATGGTGGCCAACTTCCTATATGATTCTGAATTTCTTGGTCAAAATACTATATCTTAAACAAAGAGTTGCAAGGATACTCACTTCCCACTGTAGCTGTGGCTTGTGGACCCACCTCCTCTGGTTCAGCATTTGTACTTCTTGTTAATAGCTTTTTGATCACCTCCTGTATGTTAGGTTTTCCTAGGTATTGAGTTAACAGTGACGTCCAAATCAGAAGCAATCCCAACCCATAAGACATCTCAAGACAGAAAGACAATGAATAAGTAGATAGACGTATAATATCACTGAAGGTCATATGCTATAAAGGTAACAAGCAAGATTAGTGGTTATAGCAAAACTCAGGTCTTTATTTCACATAAATACAGGTGTCAACTTGACAATTGAGAATTGATTCTGTAGGCACACCTGTGGAGTGATATGTAGCTAGGGCAACCCCTAGCCAAGCCAGTGGAAGATTGTCTAAATGATGTGGGAACATCCGTTCCACGGTGAGTGGGACAACCACTGAGTAGGCGGATAAGATAGATGGCTCTTTGACTTTGGCAGGCTGGCAAGTTGAAAGTCATGCCCCTCGTAGCTTTTTCTCTGGATGTGATGTAGCCAGTTTCCTCCTTTCCTAATGTTGGTATACTCTCTCTTGCCATGCTGATGGGCTGTTACAGGGAATCATGAGCATGAATAAGCCCTTTGTTCACCTAAATTGTTTGGCCATGTGTTTATATCAGCAACAGACGAGCAGCTGGAACCGGATCAGAGAAAATGATGCATGGAGCATAGATGTCGCGCAGAATAATCAACACTTTAACCAAAAAATTAAGATTCTTGAAAGAGTCAGTGATCCCCTATACTGAGGACAATGAGTGTATGGTAAGGCAAGAAAGGAATAGGTCTGACTGACACACTTCAAGGGAAAGAGTACCAGCCAGAAGTAGCACAGGCCAGCTTATTGCTCTCACCCTTGGTCAAAGGGCACCCTCTGGTGGTGGACACATGCAAAGAATCACCACCTGTGAAAGAAATGAAGAATCAGTCAGGTGAGCACAAGAAATGTGTATCAGGAAGACTAAGTGCCGGCGTGACAGGTGCTGTCGGTTGATAGCCATTCTGAGCAGGAGCAGAGAGACAAGGATGAATCTGATCCTCGCGGATAGGACACTCACAGGCTGGATATTGGATCCGGCGGTATCTTTTACCTAGGTCAACACTGAAGAATTCGGTACTTAGTATCACCATAGTTAAACATAAGAGACCCCCCCCCCAAAAAAAACCTATTTTCTATTTACAACATCCAGGCTGATCTGATACATTGACATTTATTTGCCTGATAGCCCTAAATAAGCTATAAGTGATCCCATTTCCAGTTCTTCATTCATATGACACTTACGCTCATTAAATATGATTATTAGGGAATATGATTATTATCGAAGGATGAAGAGGGGGTGAGAAGGCATTAAAATGATGTAGTTGCATAGCTTTACTCCTACATATAAACAGTGGTTTCATCGGAAAAAAACTGATTTTTATTGACAGGAAGATTTCATAGGGCACATTCTATGCATGAAATGTTCACGGCAGGACGTAGGACTCTCCATGGATGGCAGAAGCTGATAGCTTTGTGACTGAACAAACATCATCACATCCTTGCTTTACTTTAACCCCATTAGCTAGAAGAAAACCATGTCAGAGTGCCTAGCTCAGGAGTGAGGGTAAGGCTCCTTGAATGCCCTTTCTAGGAACTCAGAGCCCTCCAAGTTTCAAAAGTCCCAACAACCCAGCCATAGTTTGACATTAACCAAAGTTTCAAATGATTTTGAGGAGAGGAAAAGAGAGGGGAGGGGGCTGAATTTTGGGGTCAGATAAATCAAAGCACATTTGGCCAGACACTGCCCCCCTTCATTTCCAAGCACATGTGAATTTCCAGGAAAATTGAATCCATGTGTTCCTGATTCATTTACATTTAACTCTTGAAAATGCTTTGTAAGGCCTCCAAGAAGCCTTCAGCATATTGAGCAAGGGGGTTGGGCTTTTCTAGCCATTCAAGCTCCTAGTAAGACTGAATGAGCAGGACTGGGTTTTAAAAGCAGAACTAAGTAAGGTCAGGTGCTTTGAAAAATTTGATACAGCATCTTCCCCTTCGATTCTGAGTATCAACTGACCAACTTGAGCAAGGTGAACACAGAATAAAAATTCATTTGCTTGGCACCCACTGATCTGAGTTCTGCTGGTCTGGATACCTACGCTTGCATACAACCAAGGCTGTTATAGCGAGGAGGAAGTACCTGTGTCCTTGCTGATATTTGTCTTTTTTTCCTTCCTCTTCTTGCTTTATTTTCTGAAACCACAGAGCTGTTGCAGCCACCTCTGCATCTCTGATAAGAACTGAAGACACCCTGGGGACTGTGGGAAGAGTTTCTTTCTTCAACAGCTTGGCAGAACTTCCGCAGAGACTCTGATCTTCCTCCACATACTGAAATCCCTAGAAGGCCTTTGACAGAGGGGAGATTCAGAAAGGCAGTCTTCCTGTCTTTATTTCTCTTGGGAGAAAAAAAAGCATAAAAAATAAAAGAAAAAAGTGAAAGTGGTCATCACATTGCATCCTACAAAAATTAAGTAGATTCATAAGAATCTTTTCCTTTGGTGTAAAAGAATATCACATCACTTCCTTCCCTCTTCCCACACATCTGAGTGTAGTCAAGAGAGGTTATGTGGCATTTTCAAGTTGCACAAATATTTAAAAAAAGAGTGAAGATTCTTCTCTTATTCAGTAATTGCTCAGATGCCTAAGTCGCAAAAGAGGCTAGGTTCAACAAAAAAGTTGTCATAACTCACATCTTTCCTCTACCTTTCTTCTTCAGTATGTCCCCAACTGCAAAGATCCATAATCCAGGGTCATGGTGGAAGAGTGGCAGACATTTCTGAGATCATTTAGTTTGGTTTTACTAAAGTCTTCATTAATAGGTCAGATACTCAGGATGGACAGGTACAGAGTGAACAGCTTATTTATTTATTTATTTATTTATTTACTTACTTACTTACTTACTTACTTATTTATTATTTCCGCTCATACAAACTTAAGAGGTACACCAGTCCTCTCCCTCCCTCCACCTTCCCCCGACCCTCCTGTGCCCCCCTCCCCTCCCCCTTCCCTCTGCATCCCCTAGTGCCTCCCTCTCCCATCCCTGGAGCATCCTTTACTGTGCATGACAAACTCTCCTCTGGGTCCTCCTCTCCGATGAGGTGCAAGGACCCAGGGGCATTTCCCAGAGCCTTTTTCTGTGTTCCCCTTAAGCTTAGGAACACTACTGTGACTGTCAGTCCCTAGCCTCCAAGGATCCTAGTGCCTTTCGTCCATGCTAGACTTTGTGGGGTCAATAATGTGTTGGACATAGCGCAGGTCATGCAAAGTCCTATTATGATTGCTTCGGCCCTAACTTGTGTGGAGTATCTTGTATATCATGATTCCTCCCATCCTTGTGCTCTTACAATCTTATCGCCCCCTCGTCCACAAATTTCCCTGAGCTTCAGGATGGAGAGAAATTAGGCTGGCCCAGTTGCAGGTGGTTGATATAGAGTCTCTGATGTTCTGAATTATGGTTTGCTGATTTTTTTTTCAGTTTTGCTGCTCCTGCAATGCCCTTGGCTCCATCTTGATGGAATTGGAAGTCACCCCTTGCAGTCCTTGATGGTGGCCTATTTTCTCTGTTGTAACTTGGTCCCCTCTCTTCTTGTTTCTGGTGGGGCCTTCCTTCCCCATCCCTCCTGTTTATAATCTTTACAAGTACTGTAGGTATTACAGAAATTTGTCTTTGAGTGTCTCTAAGTGGGTTTGGTACTAGGATCCACCTATTAGGGAGTACATACGGCATTTAATTTTCCGTGTCTGGGATACTTCACTCAATATAATTGTTTCTAATTCCATCCATTTCCTGGAAAATTGCGTTAATTCATCATTTTTCATGGCTGAGTAGTATTCCATTGTATAAATGTACCACATTTTCCTTATCCACTCGTCATCTGTTGGACATTTGGGCTGATTCCATGACTTTGCTATTGTAAACAGTGCTGCTATGAACATGGTCCTGCTTGTGTTATTGAGGTGAATTTTTGCTGTATGGGGGGTTATTCCCAAAAGTGGAATAGCAGGGTCATATGGCATTTCAATCTTTAATTTCTTTAAGAATCTCCAGACAGCTCACCAAAGTGATTGTATGAGCCTGCACTCCCACCAGGAATGTAGGAGAGTTCCCCCTCTCTTCACATCCTCTCCAGCACTTGGTGTTGTTTGTATTGTGGATTTTTGCCATCCTGACAGGGGTGAGATGATATCTCAGGGAAGTTTTGATTTGCATTTCCCTGATGGCTAAGGATTTGGAGCATTTTTAAAAGATATTTGTTAGACATTTTAATTTTGTCCCTGGTAAAGTTTCTTTTAAGTCAGAGTGAACAGCTTATATAATGACTTTCTGATTTCTGAGCAATTTTAAATTTGCTTGTGTGTTTTTCTTTTCAATGATGAACAAGTTCTCAGAAGGAAATATGAGGATATTATACAATGACATTGCAGTCCTAGGATCTGCCACAATGTAGATGCTCAAAAACATTTCCTGGATGTTTCTAATGAGACTATACAATCTGCTGTCTGTTGTACATTAACCTGCATTCACAGTTCATAATTACTTGAAAAGGTGTGGGCTCTTGGGAATTCCATTTCACAGATGATGACTTGGAAGTGTAGAGACATTCTTAGTTCATGACGTAACAAGATTGGATAGAGCACTTGAGTCTTGGTTTGTCTTATTTTGTTAATCTCTACTTTCAGAAAGCTCAAGACACAGTTGATGAGTGTGAACTTCACTTTCAGTGAAAGCATTTGAACTTATATCTAACACAGAAGGAAGTCCATAAATAATATCTGCGAGGAGCCACCTTAGTATTGGCAAACAAAAAAACTTTATTATTATCTTTCTATAATTCATATTTCCTGATTTCCCCTCTGTAGATATCCTGAAACATGCATTAGCTTTTCTAAATGATATACTGGTACTTACTTCAGTGGACATAAAATTGGAAATATCTAATTGACAATTATAGCTTTCTTAATCATCCCATGATATTCTTTTTTTTTAATTTTTTTATTATTATTATTATTTATTCAACTGTGGGCATGTGCGTGTGTATGTGGCGCGCGCGTGCACGTGTGTATGTGTGTGTGTGTGTGTGTAGAACCACGGACAATTCGTGAACCACCATGGACGCCTCCACCTCCTTCTGCCCCGGGATTCACAGACTCCGCCCTACCAGGGCCAGAAGTGCAGGCCGCCCCCGCTTCCGCCTGGCGTCTATACGTGGGATCTGGGATCCGAACTCAGGACCTTCCGCCTGCAAGGCGGAGGCTTAACCCCTGAGCCACCTCTCCAGCCCGATATTCTTACCTCAGGGATGTAAAAATATGTTATGTTGTACAAGAACACACTAGAGTATGTGTGTGTGTGTGTAAGCCCTAGGATGACATCTGGAATTATCCTGGATTGCACTACCTTCTTATTTCTTTACTCTAGGATTTCCTAGGCTCTTCTTTCCAGGGCTGGAATTACAGACTGCATCATATCCACATGGCACTTGAAAAAAAAAAAAAAGTGTGTGTCTGTGTGTATCAGCGTGCACCGTGTACCTATGGAGACCCAAAGATAACTTTCAGGAATCACCCTGGATTGCATTACCGCCTCTTGCCTTATTTGCAAGAAAATGAACCATTTTGGCATATGTTATATGGAATTTTTTTTCTGTGACTTTTTTTGTCTTCTTTCTTTCTTGTATAGTTATTCCTTTAGAGTCACACAAGTTCTCTGCTTATCCATGTGTAGACAATGAATGACCTAAAAGTAAGCGTGGGATATTATGAACAACTAAGATATGTTGTAATCCTCAGTAATGTAACAATTTGAAGGATTCTAGCTTTAAGGTAATGTTTATTTTTTTAAATAACAGTATGTGTTTAACATATTAATATCTAAATATATTTGTATTTGAAAATACATATTGGTATTTATATTTACATAGGTACACAAAGTTTTTAATCTAATGTACAAAGGATAGTAGAAATTTTGCTTTTTCACATGGCAAAGAGATAAACCACTAATTAAACAGGATGTTGAGTCTTCCGTTGAGTTGATTTCTTTCTTTTGAGTCTCTGAGCTTCATAACATGTGCCAGATTTTTTTTTGTTTTCCTTGCAAATCAGCGTAGGGGTAGAGGCGGGACCACCAATAGGCAATGCTTTAAAAATTAGGAGAATAATTATCATCCCTGAAGGGATGCAAGAACATCACAGGATGATCAACCAAAGATAAGCAAGAAAGAAAAGAATTAGATTTGAAAAATGTCTATAGTACTTTCCCAGCCAAGATTGCTATCACACAGTGGAGAAATTTCACAACATAGTGTAAAAAAAAAAAAAAAAAAAACACATAGTACTCTGAACTGCTATACAACAGAGCTTCTCAGACTTCAGCGTGTCTGCGAGTTATTATGGAAAAGCAGAACACAGATGACGTTGCAGGTGTAGTGGTTTTAGGCTAGGGCCTGAGCTTTGCATTGTCTCAGACTCTCTCTGGCTGGTGATGATGGTGGCCATGGACCATATTCTGAATAACGGGGCTACAGAGAATGATGTAATGTAGCTTACAGATATAAGACTGGAGGTTCAGACTCTAAATTCACACTGTATGGCTTAGAACTCCTTCTCATCTACTGACTGGGTGAAGCTTAACCCCTGAGCCATCTCTCCAGACCTGAACTCTGATCCTTTTGCTTGTGAGGCAAAGTTTTTTGTGTATTCCACACCTAAAAAATGAAGAAACTAGTTTATATATACTTCATAAGTTTTTTGTAACAATTCCATACTTATGAGAATATGTGGCTCCCTTGTAGTTTACAGATAATAAATGTTCTTTGACATTGGCATCCAGAGACTCCTCATGTAATTATTCCTTAACAAAAGGTTCTTATTTTAAATCATTGGTAAATCATACCATCTTTTTGGCAAGTTAGATTAAATATATGAAAAACTAGATTTAGTTTTGTATAAAAATTTTCACTGGTGTGCTTAGTAATTTATGAATTTTATACTGCTATTACTTTGATATTTAAACACATCCAAATCTCATTTGGCATCTGTAACTACTTAATTATAGTCAACTTTATTAAAATTACATTTTTGATACCTTTGTTGTCAGAATCTCACTGAGAGGCTCACTAAACCTCACAGCTTGTCCTTTTGATCCAGAGCGAGAATAAACTTGCCAGAATTTGTTGTATTTTGTTATGATTGCATTTTCTTTTCTTTGAGACACAAGTGACTAGCTGTTCTATGGGTATTAGGTGTATTAGGTATCAGACTTATAGCTATAGGCCCCTCTTTTAAGCATCCCTTGGATCAACCAGAATCCTTAGAGAAGCATATATTTGCAAGATTTGCTCAGCAGGTGATCAATAAGAGTTTATTTCCAGTGCTTTGAGAAGGATTTTTAATCCCTTGTCCCATTTAAGTTCCTTTCTATAATGTTATATTCCCCCTACACAATTTCCATCAAAACAAGGTAAAAGATAAAAGACTTTCAGGACAAGAAGAAAAAAATAGCACCAGTGAGTTAATTACATGCTTTGCCTTTTTGATCACTTTAAAATTCCAATATTTGTTGCTAAAAGACAATTTTCCTGAGTAATATCTTGCTTTATTTTACAGATGACAAATTCATGGCATTGGCACATTAAGTTCACCCTTTGTCCTAAGATAACATCTTGAGAGGGAATTGACAAACTCTGAGATAGTTTAGGATAATTACATATCAGCTCTAATTGGGAAGTGAATTTTAAAATGGGAGAATTTTTATATACAATGAAACTTTTTCAAAGTGGAATTGTTACTCCTTAAATTGATGTGTAAGTATTTTAATGTTAGAAATGCAGTTTTCAAGTTTATATTTTATTTCATTGTTTCATATATGAACATAGTGAACTTATAATATTTCATATCATAATTTCGCCTCATTTCTCCATCACAATCCTTAATTCTTCACTGAAATAGAGTTTTCAGAAAAGCTTGAAGACATTAGTTTTAGAGATACAGAAGTATTTTATTATTTTCTCTTCCTCTTCCTCTTTTTTCTTCTCTTTTTCTCTCCCTTTTCCTCTTCCTCCTGTTTTTCCCCTTCTTTTATCCATCTTCTTCCTGTTATGTTTACATGTCTGAATTGTATTACAAGTACACTTTTGAAGCTCCAACCTCACATCCCTATATTTCACTAATATCAGGTCGATGGGCAATAGGTTTTGGAATCACTCTATAATTGTGTGTGCTTTCTGAAAAGCGGTCATCGTGCACCTAGGATTTTCCTTTATTTTTGACAGATCATTTGATATGGGAAAAAAGGCAAATAAGTAGCAAATGTATCCAATACAGCCAAGAACAGTGCATCAGAACCGGCCTTGCTTTTGTGAGGAGAAGGACTTCTCTAACATGTGTGAGCAAGTGTGGTGATTGTCAGCATCCTCCTGACCCTGATGTGTAGCTCCGCTGAATCTGTTCCCTCATTCTGTTTCCCATTCCTCGTCCTTGAAGACCACAGTTCTTTAGCATCCTACTGCTCACTGCTTGATTCTGATCCTTACAAGACTGGTCAGTTTCCAAACACTATCAAACTCACAGTCCCTGTGCAAGTCTTTCTTAGTCCCACATTGCTTTTGTTCTTCTAACCACACACCCATTTGCCACACAATCGTCTCACCTCCAGCTGGGTTTCATTCTGAAGAGGACTAAAGAGTGGCTGCTGAGTGTGGGTCTGTATCCTCCTTCACTTTCTTAATTCTTCAGCTTCCACCCTTCATCTCATTTTCTCCTGAATTCAGTGTCTATCACCCCTGTGACTGATAAAGGCATATAATGCGAGAACCAACTTGCCTACTCATAAAGTGGAGAATCAAGAATGATCAAGGCCTAAATCCAACAGTCACTTTGGGGATCACATATGCAAATTTAAGTTTTGTGGGCCTGTATATGGCACATACTAAACATACAATAAATATTAATTTTTACTCTCATTATCTCTCCTCTAGGTTCATGAATGGGTCACTGTAGCTAATAATACACAGTCTTTCATCTGGACCAACAAATCCTGGCTGCTATGCATCTGTTTTCCGTATGTGCTTGCATTACCTTCAAAATTTCTCTCTGCCCACATCTATAAAACGATTCATAATAACTGAGGCTGGTAATTATTGACATATTCATATGGACACCCAAAACTTAAATATTGGGCTCTTTCATTTTATTCATGCATCGAGAGTTCAGTTTTTCTTTCAAGTAATTGCATACTGAGAGAAAGATACCACACCCAAGAGGTAGAGATGATACCAGATCTAGGATGTGTGGGATAGGCCAAATGCATGCATAGCACAGTTTGCTCAAATATTGGTCCTTTACAGTATACAACTGGTTGCTTATAGGCCAGACTTATAGATGAGGTGGATTTAATATCAATAGGCAATGAAAACTCTGATAGTATAGATGAACTAGTAAGGACTAGTTTTCTGTGTTACAGTCTTTGTTACACCATTTCGAATGACAGCAGAAAAGAAAGCACGAATGTGCAGACAGCCATTGAGTCCAGTTTGGTTTAAAATAAACAAAAAAAAGGAATTACAACGTGTTCGTCTAGCTGTGTTCTAGACATGACTCCATCTGCTGTTGTGCATAAGAGATGTCTAAGAACTTGTACAAATTCAGATATCTTTTTCATAGTTTCTAGGAGATTAGACTGCCCAAAACACACAAAGATAAAAATCCCTTAGGTCATCTGACTTGAAGCTGAATGAGGGTGAAGAAAGGTCGATCACTGAGGGTCAGAGGTAAGATTGAGTCACATAATCTGAAACCAGAGTTCATTCCTTTGCAGTTGCAATAGAAAGAGATAATGATAGAGGGCAAGTTATCTGGTGGGGAAACAGGAAGAACTGTTTGAGGAAATGGGCTGTAAAGGAGATAGCTTTCTCTAATAAACTCAACCCCTTGGCATTTCTCACAGATACTTCTAATGGCACAATTGACCATTCATTTTCAGCAAGCACAGTGCTACAGTGTGATATGCTTCAAAAGGACCAGTCTATACCACCATGCAAGGGGGAAATTCTATTTTATGAACTCTCCTTTACATGACGAAATATTGGGAAAGATTTTTTTACATACATTGCTTTCCTCTTCACCCTTTCACTAGAGTGTCAATTACACACACTCCATACATACTGTAATTTTATAGATTTCATCATGGTATCACCTGAAAAAATAAAATTAGCATACAACATAGTAATGTACAGTGGTAAGGATTATATGACTAGTATCAAATTTTCAGGAGAAAGTGAAGTAGGGGCTGAATATGTTTCTAATCTATTTACTAAGAAGGAAAGGTACTTGACAGCAATAGCAATATGATGATGATAAAGAGAGAAAGATGAAGGGAGAAGAAATGAAGAAGAAAAAGGGCTAAAGAAAAGGTCACTTTACATCCATGGAAACTGAGATAGAACCAGTTACCAAATTATCCCAAAAAGCTCAAAATGTGAAAATACACATGTATTTGCACTCTGTGGACCAGAGGTTTATCTGATTCAGTATCTATATTATTCAGTATTTTTAAAGTATATCATGATCTAAAAGACAAACACTGAGCTGATTCCATGGCTTAGTAGGCACAGAGCCTGCTGGCAAGGCTTGTGACTTGAGTTCAATCCCTGAAAGCCCACATGGTACATGCATGTGCCTCTCTCTTGTGCTTCTGCCTCTGTCTCTCTCTCTCTCTTCCCTCTCTCTCTCCCCCTCTCTCAAATAAATTAATTAAAATATTTTCAAAAGATAAAGGTAATTAGCATGTAATAGAAGAGTCAAATGAAGTCTAGGTTGGACCCTAAGAGAAGGATTACATAACATGGACTGTGATAGTATTCAAAGACATGATTACCTCTTCTTTTAGTTTCATTATACATTATTGCAACAACATACCTGGCCTCTCTTCTTCCTGCTCTTCCACCATTCGATCGCACTACAGTGCGATCTGTCCTCTCCTAGCCATGTGTTTATAGTGGCTCTTCCTGTTTTCTCTGACCTTAAGCTATCTCCTCTGCTCTAATGTTCTCCCACTTTAAGGCTTCCTCCTTGGCCTCCCTTGGAAGAGCATCCAAGAATTTCCTCCCTCTTCTCTCATTTTCAATAAATCCTTCTGTAACCTAAAAAAAAAAAAAAAAAAAACATAGCCCAAGGAACTTAGGAGGAATATATCTAATTGGCTTACAATGTAATTCTGTAAAATCCAGCATAACAGAGGAATTTATAATAGCAGGAACCAAGGAAACTGATCAAGACAAATCCAGTTAAGAGCAGAAAACAACAGATAAACGTGCAGATGATTGCTTGCTTGACAATGCTCAATTAGCTTTCTGCCTATTGAATAATCTGACCCACAAAAGGATTGGGTCTTCCTATGAAAACTAACATAATGAGAAAATCTTTTATAAGCGAATGAATAAGACTGCATTCTCGGTTTCAAATTAATAATTAAAACATCACAACTCTCATTTGTGCCCTGAACCAACTGTTGCATATTAGTGAATTTGTGTCTGTTTTCTGAATGAAATGTATATCTTTTAAAGTTCTATATTTTTAATGCACAGAAGTAAGTGGTATCTATTACATATGTGTGTTTGTGGGGGAAGGTATGCATGTGTGTTCTGTGGCATACTATTAAATTTTCTCCTGGCAAATGCAAATACACAGTGAAAATATCATGAGAAAAAAGATGAATGTAACACATCAAACCTAGTGAAGACCAGAGCTTAGCAACACAGTACCATGTAGAAAGTCAGTTGCATGTTACTTTTTTATTATCTCAAAGTTGAAAACTTTTGTGTCCAAATATTGTAACTTACGGACTATCTATAAATTGTCCAACTAACACCTCATTACCAGTGACTTAATGAATTACATATCCATTCACTTCATCTGAGGGTGACAAGGGTTATTTTCTGCATCTTCTGCAACAAGATGTGTGTGTGTGTGTGTGTGTGTGTGTGTGTGTGTGTGTATGTGTGTGTATTATATCTTTTATATTACATATTACATATACTATTTTTATTTCCTGGAAAGAAAGGCAGATTTATCTAACTCATCAAGGAATTAATTATACCAAAACTACTGAAACACAATACATTGCTTATTATTCCCAAACACTAATTTAACATATTTTTCCTGAATATAGTGATGACATGTAATCATTGTTGCAGTGTTTTATTAAAGAGTTTGAATAATTGAAAACAAACTAAATTATCAATACGAAAACTTTGAACTGATAAAAGGTCATATGTACATGACAGAATAAGATGCAACTCTTGAAGAAAACATAGTTTGGAAGTTTTCTGTGATTAAAAAATAGTGCCAACAATTTTACTGAAGCAAAAAATAAAAGGAGGAAACTGACAAGATACTTCAAATGTAGGGTGTCTGCTCACCAACCCGGAAATCTGATTTTGAACCCTGAAGCCCACATGGTAGAAGGAGATAACTGACTCTCTCTCTCTCATAAGTAAAATATAAAAGTAAGAAGAAACAGCAAAGGACAGAATTTTTATATTTTTGTATGTATGAGGAAATCTGTTCCTTATAAATGCTAGTTATATTTTCAAAATTACTTATGAAGCTAGTTAGGAAATGGTGATGAAAAGTGTTAAATGGTATACATAATCAAACCTCAACTTTAAACTTTACATATTTCATTATTTTCCTGTTGTTTCTATAATAAAACGATATGAACTGAATGATGCATAAACAACACAAATTTATTATTTTACAGTTCTGGAAGCCAGAAGTCAAAAATGGGCCTTTGAGCTCCGTCAAAGTATTGGTATGCTGTACTTCACAGGAGTCTCAGGAGAGAATCTATTTTTGGCCTCTCCCATCTTTCAAGGTTGCCCACATTCCTTGGTTCATGGCCTGCACCACTCCTGTCTAGGCCTCTATCACCTAATCAACAAGATTCTTGCCTCTTGCTTCTAAAGACCCTTGTGACCATTTTGGGGTCATTCAGATCATCCAGGATTCTCTCTCAACACAGTGTATTTAATTCAGTCATAAAGTATCTTTTGTCCATTTACAGACACATATTCATGAACCAAGACAAAAAGTTTTTTGGAGAACTGCTATGGGATCTTTTATTAATTACATAATCATTCATGTTATCTTCCTGAAATCTTCATGCAAAGGGACAATTATTTTTCCTTAAATAAGTTATTAAATACAACAAGGAAGAAGAAAAAGGAAGAAGTATGCAAAAGAGGAAGGAAAGGAGGGAAGGAAGATGTGAGGGAGGAAGGGAGAAAGGGAGGAAGGAAAAGAGAGAGGAAGAGCAGAAAAGAGAAAGGGAGGAAGGGATAAATTACAGATGTTCCAGTATCAGATATAACGAATTTGCTGTTCTCCAGATATCTATTGCTTATACCAAAAAGAACAGTTTTTGAAGCATTACTCATAGCATAAAGAAATCAAAAGCAATAAGTAAACAAACATACAATCTTTTGCTTTTTAAACTGCGTAATTCATTTAGAAAGATGGTATAAGAGCATGAAAATACTCATGCAGTCTTATATGATATCACCAGCAATGTATTAAAACTGTTTAAAATGAGTATGCAGAGATGAGTGATAAGAATAAGGTCTTGAGTATTCAAGTATGGAAATTAGAGTTCTGATTTGTGAGAAGCAAATAAACAGTAAATGAGAAGTTATTTCAAACAAAATGAATCAAAGCTAAACATATACAAGAGATTTCGTGGATAGCACTGTGCAAACATTACAACTTAATGGAGAAAGAGAATCCTATTTGTGGGGATATGAGATGTGATCGGTGACTGGACAAGGAATTAAACCAGAGGAAGATAAATTGGTAGTGTATCTGCAAGCAATTTGTGCCTCAAACACAGGTAAGAGGAAAGAAAGTCTGTATCATCTGTGAGTCTTTTCTTCTAATATTTGATGATAACAATGGGGAACCTATGACTCAAGTAAATTAATTACTTTCACATTCTTCTAAAAGGGCGTGTTAATCAATACCTGAAAGGTAAAACCTGATTTAGAACAAGCTTGCCTTTCCTGAGGCTGAAAGGAAAATGCCAGCAAAGTCAGTTAGGATTCAGTGGCTGTGTGGCCCACTCACACATCCTGGCAACCAAAATGACAAAACAATAGACCCATCTCAGCAAAAGTCATGAGGAAATTATAAAATTGTAAAGCATAAAATTTGGGTGAATGTTTGATGGGTCAACTCAGGTGGATCCTGATGCAGGTAGGAATATAGGAACACTATGGTTAAACAGGCATATGAGTGCTTCTTATAACCCTTAGTATATTTTACAATTACATTTTGAAGTGTTAGAAATTATAGATCCTTTTTTTCTTGGGCAATTTCATGTATGTATGCATGTAATAAATGTGGATTATATTAACCTTCCATTCCTTTTTCTCATTCCCCCCTTCTTCCCAAGGAGTCCACTTTTACTTTGATGTTGGTATTTTGTGTTTATTTAGTTTGTTTCCTTTCCTGTTTTAATTATGTTTGCTTGCATAAGCATGAGTGAAGAATTAGTAACTGGAACATAGGAAACATATCAATAGCTAATAAGTTGTGGTAAAAGAAACCCTCCCCTTTAGGAAGGTTGGGTTCTCCTGAGTCCCTTCAACTTTCATGAAAAAATTGATAACAGACCCAATCTTTTACATGTCCTACACAAGTTAGCGTAGATACTGGGAGTTCATGAGTACCATGACCAAGCATGTATGCAAGGCAGTGATTACATCACTCCTCTCCATCCTCTGGTTCTTACATCCTTTCCGCTCCATCCTCTGCAGTGTTCCCTGAGTGCTGGAAGAAGTGATATAAATGGGCCTGCTCTAGTCTGATCACTAAGCAGTCACTTTTTCTCTCTATTTTGAAAAGTATGAGTGTCCACATTAACCAGCCTTTATAGCAAACAGCAGCTTCTCTGATGAAGGATAAGTAGCACTAGTCCATGGTACAAGGTAAGTGTTTAGAAGGCAGTTTGACACAGTCTTAGTTTTATGGTCCCATCGTTGTGATAAATGCATGACCCAAGCAATGTAGAAAAACAAGGTTTCTTTCTTTTTTCTTTTCCAGCTTATGATTTCAGGTTACAGGACACAATGAAAGCAGGAGAGTTCACATCAGCATCAGAAGGCAAGGGAATTGGCCTCATGTCTACAGAAAGAAGTGAGAGAAGAACAAGTACACCATCTAGTTTGCCTGTCTGTCAAATTCCAACCAATTCTCTCTCCACCTTCATTCATCGGCCCAGGGAATAAATAACTCCACTATTTAATAAATAGTTCCTAAGACTTATGTCTTCTCACACTGATTTTATAAATAGACATCTCTTTCAGGATTAACTTAACCAAAAAATTCCTCACAGTTGTGTGCACGGGTTCATGACTTCAACTGTCAAGTTGACACCTGAAAATAACTAGATAGATGTGTGTCAGTTTAGCAAAACGGTAGTAGTATAGTACTCTATCAGGCTTATGAGCTCTCGAGCCACACCTAATGACCACATTTAGAGTACCAGGTATGAATTCTCTCCTGTGCAGTGGGCCTCAAGTTCAAAGAGAAGGTGGTTAGTTACCCCATAATAGTCATATCACTAATGTTTCGCTAAGTAAGTCGTTACTACAGCTTGGTGGGTCCACAACTGGGTAGGACCATTGACAACTTTTCTCTCCCTGAAACTTTTTTTTTTAAGCGCTGTCTGGAATTTTGAAAGTTAGATATGAGGAAGGAAGCTTCCAGCTTGGATCCGGCTTAATTTCTCAATGTCCTTAATCTGGGATGTCTTCAGCAATAAGGTTTCTAATATGATTCTGGTGGCAACCCGTGGCATTGACAGTGGCTTGTATTATTTTGGGGCAGGGAGTGACTTCTCAGAGACATCCCTGACCAACAACTCCTAGAACAGTATCTTGTACCTAATACTGAGATCTTGTTTAATAACCTTTGAATCATCGGAGAGTCATGATCCACCCGCATAGTGCTCCTATGTTTTAAACTATTTTTTGAAACATATGTTTTTGATAAAAGTAAAATCATAGATTTTAATATAGCTTTTTTCTTACCTCCTAAGTTTTGGTTAACCTTTCTCTGTACCCTCTCCTCATCTTTTTTTTTTTTATATTTCCACTCATGCAAACTTAACAGGTACACCGGTCCCCCCCCTCCCTCCAACCCCCTATCCCCCTGTGTCCCCCTCCCCTCCTCCTTTCTTCCCCATCCCCCAGTGCCTCCCCCTCCCATCCCCGGAGCATCCTTTAATGTGCATGCCAAACTCTCCTCTGGGTCCTCTTCTCCTATGAGGTGCAAGGACCCAGTGGCATTTCCCAGAACCCTTTCCTGTGTTCCCGTTAAGCATAGGAATACTACTGTGGCTGTCAATCCCTTGCCTCCAAGGATCTTGGTGCCTTTAGCAAATGCTAGACTTTGTGAGGTCAACAGTATGTTGGACATTGCGCAGGGCATGCAAAGTCCAAATATGATTGCTTTGGTCCTAACTTGTGTGGAGTATCTTGCATATCATTGCCCCTCCCATCCTTGTGCTCTTACAATCTTACCACCCCTTCTTCCGCAAATTTCCCTGAGCTTCAGGATGGGGAGAAATTAGACTGGCCTAGTTCCAGGTGATTTATATAGAGTCTCTGATGTTCTGGATTATGGTTTGTTGATTTTTTTTTCAGTTTTGTTTTAAATGGACTTGGATTGTAGTTCCATGGAGAAGAACATGCTTAGTGTTCACAAGACTCTGGGTTTAATCTGTAGAATTACAAAAAAGAAAAACAGAAGAAAATAGCAAAACCCAACAGAAACCCCCAGTTTTACAAATTGAAAAATATGAAAACATAAAGCTAATGATGATAAAGCTCACCAACAATTCTCAAAGACACAAAGATAATGAACGAAAATCCAGACTTTCTTCTTTTCCCTACCTATCTATGCTGGGTTTTGTCAACACAATCCAAAACTCTGCAGCATAGCAGTAGAAACACAAAATCCAAGTAACATTGTTCTTTAGGCATAAACAATGAGAAAAAATAAATCTTAAAAGGATTTCATCGTTTTGTTTTTGACATTATCTTTATTTTCAGTTGTTTTACATGCAAAGGAACTCACTTTTTTTTCTTAGACACAATTAGCAGTAGCATTCATTTTTTAAATCATGGAAAGAGAACTAAAGGCATTGATCATAAAACACATGAGTCGACTATGTGTAACAGAATGAATGACAATGTCTAGGGTCCCTGTTCTGCAAGATTATCATCAAATGGACTAAATAGCGGAAAAGCAGCTATAAAAACAAATATTTCACACTGGCATATACAGTATAACATACCAACTGTGAAATACAGCTGTTAAAAAATATTAAACACACACACACATGCACACACACACACACACACACACATGCACACACACACACACACACACGCACATGCACACGCACACACAAAAGAGATCCAGACTCTCAAAAAATAAGGCATAAAAGTAATAGAGGATGGTTCCTAGTATCAATCTTGGACCTTGACATACACACACACCACATGTGCAGGCACACCCACGCATCCACATGCATCCACATACATGTGAACACGCTATAAATAATCACACACTCCATGCACATGAAATGAAATAAAATGAATATTATTTGTCTATTGGTCCACAGTTCTCCATTTATATCATTCATCATTTCCAGCATTGCTCTGATATTGCCTTTTAGAAATCATGATTCAGGTACTAACTCTGGATAGCATCAGGTTGCATCACATTATTTCTGTGGTAATTTAATAGGATAGGCACTATTGGTTCAAAATCATTAGCAAAATGCCCCTTGCAGTACCAGTATGGGTCTTGTGTTTGTTTGAAGGAAGACAAAATCATGAAGCCAGGGATATTACTGTCAAAGGCTAACTAAAAAACAGTACAAGTACAAAAGATGAAAATGCACAAATTATAACTTGTACCAAATGAAAATTTTAGAGTAGTTTAAGAATTAAATTATGATGAGATACTCGGGACTGATAGTGTTTAACTGGGAGAATTATACATTATGAGAGCAAAATATTGTTCAGAAGGCACCAGTGAGACTACTTCCTTCCCACTGACTGTAAGTTTATGAGAAAAATTTAATCTTCAATGGACTGCTTTCCTTGCCAACTTGCATAACCCAACACAGGCTTCACACAGAAAACTTCTTCAACAAATACATGAAAATGTTTAGACAAGGAAGCTATTAGTACTTGTCTGTCAAAGTCGTAAATTTCATATCAAAATAAATATCCTAACTGTTCCAGTAAACAGTACTTATAAATTACTAAATGTGGGGCTTATCCTATTGCTTATTCTTTGAAGAAAGGACAGAGCTCAGAAAAACAGAGAGGAGAGAAAGCAAGTGTCTTTAAAGTAAAAAGAAAGGGTTCAAAAGACACACATGAAAGATGTGTTCCTTGTTAATAAAATATGCTAACTGATACTGCTTCCAATTCCATGTATCTTGAAATATATTTGACATCCATTGTCACAATCTTTCAGTCTCCTCTGATTCAACTGAAGCTCTAATAGTACATTTATTGAATTCACACTACTGATGATATCATTGTTCAAAGACTCTCTCTCTCTCTGTGTCTCTGTTTCTCTCTCTCTCTCTTTCTCTCTCCTTGCTTCTTGTTTTCTGCAGAGTTCCATCTCTGATGCCACAGAGTATTTTTTTTTAAGGAACTCTTTTATTTTTATTTTTTTTATTTGTGCTCATACAAACTTAATAGGTAGACCAGTTCCTTCCCTCCCTCCTCCTCCCCCCGAACCCCCTGCTTCCCTCCCCTCCCTCCCCATCCTGCAGTGCCTCCCCCCCAATTCCCAGAGAGTCCTTTATTGTATATGCCTGACTCTCCACTGGGCCCTCCTCTCCGATGACATATAAGGACCCAGTGGCATTTCCCTGAACCCTTTCTCGTGTTCCCCTTAAGCATAGGAACATTACTGTGGTTGTCAATCCCTTGCCTCCAAGGATCTTGATGCCTTTAGCAGATGCTAGACTTTGTGAGATCAATAGTGTGTTGGACATTGCGCAGGGCATGCAAAGTCCTATTATGATTGCTTCGGCCCTATCTAGTGTGGAGACTCTTCAAATCATTGCTCTCCCCATCCTTTTGCTCTTACAATCTTACTGCCCCCTCTTCCGCAAATGTCCCTGAGCTTCAGGATGGGGGGAGATTAGGCTGGCCTAGTTCTATGTGATATAGAGTCTCGCCACAGAGCATTTTTGCCTCCTCTATTTCTGTTTAATAAAGAACTAAGGCAATTGCTAAGTAAACTCCCCATAGTCCTGTCCTTTAAGTGTACAATGTACAGTCATTTCATTATAGTTCCCAGATATTTTAATAGAACTGAATTCTTATCACCTAAGGCAGTAACCTCGGTAATTGCCCCTGGAGTTGTTTGTCCTACTTTGTTGCACTCTACTTCCTGGTATCAATTTCTATACAATCTGATTTTATTCATGCATTGCTTACAAGGGTCCCTATCCAAGAGAGCACTGCCTAGCTACTAAGGGAAGGATACAGAGATTTTCCTTCTTTAAAGCAATTTACTTAGCATGTGTGAGGCTCTAGATTTTTGACCCCAGCAAAACCACACACACACACACACACACACACACACACACACACACGCACATGCACACGCACACACACACAGTCACAAATAAATGAACAAACTAAAATAACACACCCTCAAATTTACAGAGTTGCTATCTTAAGATACTGCTTTGAGCTCCTTTCAAGCCTCAAATAAAATATAATTCCCTAGATTTCTCAACTAAAATTTGAAAAGCTGCAGTCTCATAGATTTCAAAGTTAACCAATATTGCTGTTCATTCATAACTTACGTCTTCACACTGGTCACAGTTGGCTTTGGAATGTTTCTTACATGGGAAACACTGTATTCATGTTTCTCTTATAAGCTCAATAGCAAAGACTGTGTCACATTCACATTGATTATACTATCAGTAGCTAGCACACAGTGTGAACACTTTGGTTGCCTCTATCATGTCCAGTTGTTTACAAATAGTCTATCATAATACTAGCACACACATTCTAGGTGGACAAAGCTAAGAAACATATGCTAGATTAATTTTGGAATAAAACAGGTTTTCATCTCCATAAGAAATGGCATGGTTTTGATGAATCAGAAAAGAAATAATTTCTTTTTAAAAATTTCTGTTTAGTCTTCTTCATTATAAACATAATGGGTGGTTGTCCGTGACTGTCTTCCTCTCTTCTCCCTCCCTATTTTACCCTCCTCTCCCTTCACCAATCCATCCTTCTCCTATCACCTTTCTGCCTGTCTGCTTGTGTGGACCATAGGGTTCCTTTTAGGCTGTCTGTATTGGTACGGACTCAGGCCTCTATGGCAGATTAAGTGGCCCTTGGGTAGACTCACTGATAGAGGTGGGTCTAGTCCTAGCACCTAAGATTCCACCTACATGTAATTATTTCTCCTGAGTCCATTGTTAGTCTATAGGAAAATGTTGATATGTCAGTCATAGTGCAGATCAGGTGAGGATAGGTTTTATTTAGTAAGTTTCTGGATGCAGCAACCCTGTCTTTAGTGGAAGAAATTGACTAGCTGTGGACCTCCCAACCTTTAGACTCTCATAGTCTTACTTCCCCTCTTCCAAAAGAATTCCTGAGATTTAGAGTCCCTACCTCCACACTCTGGTTGGTGGTGGTTGTCTATTTCACTCTTCTTCTCTTCCTATAGACTGTGTCTTGTTTGGGTGTTGAGATCTTTTCTTTTGTTTGTGGTGTTGTCAGAGGTTTTTTTTTTTTTTTTTTGATTACATCAAACTAAATGTTTAATGTTAAGATTTGCTTGTACAGGAGAGCATACAACATCTATCTTGTATCTGGGATATTTCATTCAGTATGCCTTCTTCTATTTTCTTCCATTTATTAGCAAATTTCACTAGTTCATTTTTTCTGATAGCTGAATAGTATCCTATTGTATATATGTACCACATTTTCATTAACCATTTGCCAAATGTTGGACATTTAAGATGGTTCCATTTGTTTGCTATTGTGAAAGGAGCTGCTATGAACATGGTTGTACATGTGACTCATTTGCAGGATGCAATGTTCTTTGGGAATATACCAAGGAGTCATATAGCTGAGTCATATGGAATTTCAGTTTTTAACCTTTTTGGAACCTCCAAATTGTTCTCTAAGGGATTATATGGGTACAATCCCACTAGCAGTGTATCAGGGTCCCCTTCTCCCTGCATCCCTGCTAATACTTGTTGTTTGTGCTTTGGATTTTGGCCATTCTGACTGGGGTGAGATGATATCTCAGGGTAGTTTTAATTTGCATTTCCTTAATGACTAGGGAGTAGAACATTTTTTAAGATGTTCATTAGGTATTTGAATTTCGTCTTGTGAGAAGCTTCTTTTCAGTTCTACAGCCCATTTTTAATGGGATTGTTTACTTCTTGGTATTTAATTTATTGAGTTCTTTATGTACTGTGGATAATAGACCTCTATTTGATGTGTGGTTGTGAAAATGCTCTCTGATTCTGTCAGTTGCTGAAAAGAAGTGAAAAGAAAAGATCATTATATTTGCAGAGAAATAAATTTCTTACTAGACCCATAAGTAGTTCAGAAATTTTGAGACTCCGTGTAGTAGTTACTCTTCTCTCTTATGTTGATAATATTCATACTCAAGCAACTTAAAAGGAGAAAGGCTTATGGACCCAGAGGGGAGACAGAGTCCATTATGGCATAAAAATGTGTGGCAAACAGCAGAAGCTGGTGGTGACCTAGGTCACCACAGACATCATAGTGGCTGAGAGAGTATACTGCTGACAGCAAGAACAGATTGTCAGCAAAAGCAGGGCAGGAATTACCAACCTTATGGCCTATACCTGTGGCAAGCCTTACTCCTGCAAGGCACCACCTCATAAAGGTGCCATGACCTTCTAAAATATTAACATTAGCTAAGGAAGCAAACATATGAGTCTGTGGGGCCAGCTCACATTCAAATCATGGAACTCTATCTCTTGGCACCCATGCCACACTGTCAAGACTGTATTGCCTGGAAACATCCTCTGCAACACTTGAATTTAACTTTAGACAAGCATTCAGCTTCCAGGGAAAATTTGTCCAAGTTTTCTGCCAAAGCATCATTTCCTTTGCCTCTGGTCTAGTTCCCAAAACAGTCTCTGTCTCACACTGACCCACAAGCTGGGCTTCCAATGTCTGCATGTCTCATAGCATTACTCTCTTCAAAGCTCTCACAAAAAAATGGCCCTTTAAGTTGTAAAGCCTTTTCCAGTCCCAAATTCTAGAGTTCTTCATATTTATCCCAACAAACAATTCCAAAAGCACACTAGTCACATCACAGCAATGACCATACTGATCAGTACTAAGGTCTCTCAACTTCACACCACTTCACTTTCTGATGCCAAATTCTCAGTCTCACAACAACACCCCACTCCTGGTACCAAATTTTGTCACAGTTAACTCTTTTCAGTTGCTGTGAGATGACATCCAGACTCAACCTATTAAAGGGGAGAAAAGGAGATGTATTTGGTTTACAGTTCCAGAGGTTACAGTCCATTATGGTGGAAAAAGCATGACAAATGGCAGAAGGTGGAGGTGGTCTAGGTTACCACAGACATCATGGAGGCTGGGAAAACTACTGACTACAAGAGCAGAATACTAGTAAAAGCATGGCAGGACTAACTAATCTCAAGGCCTGGCCCTTGTGACGTGCCTTCCTGCTTCAAATCTCTACCTCTTAAAAGTGCTATGACCAGTGCTGGAGAGGTGGCTCAGGAGTTAAGCCTCCGCCTTGCAGGCGGAAGGTCCTGAGTTCGTAATCCCAGATCCCACGTATAGACGCCAGGCGGAGCCAGGCGGAAGCGTGGGCAGCCTGCGTTTCTGGTCCTGGTAGGCGGAGCCTGTGAATCACGGGGCGGAGGAAGTGGAGGCGTGCATGGTGGTTCCGGAATTTGTCTGTGGTTCTACACACACAGACGCGCATGCACACATACATATGCACACATGCACAATTGAATAAATTAAAAAAAAATTTTTAAAAAAAGTTCCATGACTCTCCAAATATTAGCATCAGCTAGGGATGTAAACACTTGAGACTGTGTGGAACAATTCACATCCAAACATTGATAGTCTGCAGATGAAGCACAACAGAAAAATTTGGCACAGAAGAAATGGAGATTTATTTAATGGCTTTCAAAGAGGAGGGGAAGATCTACAAGCTACAGAGTAGTAAGAATCTGTAAAAAGTTGATGAAACCTGTGTGGTGTGAGTTGGAGTATATGTATGCATACATATATAATACACATACATGCACAAACACATTAACCTTTCTTATGATTATTTCAATAAAACACTAAAAACTTTTAAAATATTTGTATTTACTTATTATTTATTCATATGTATGTACTTTTATGAGTGTATAAGCATATCTGTATATGAGCGCACATGCCTGTGAAGAGAGGTCAGAAGATGGGGGGTACTTCTTTCATGACTATCTGTCTATTCTCTCAGGTAGGGTTCCTTTCTGATATCTCAGCTAAGGTAGATTCCCAGAAGTTCTCCTGTCTCTGACTCACTAGGAGCTGAGTTGTAGGCATTTGAGGGGCCAACCAGTTTTACTTGGGATCTGAACTCTGAAGTCTTAAAATTATGTATTTTTTATGGATTGGTAACAGGAGCCTTTTTTAAGTTTGGCAAATCTGCTGTGAACATAATAACCTGTGCAACGTGATCCCCCTCTCTTCAGTGCTGTTCTGGGTTGTTCTGTCTGCTCTATTCTGTTCAATTTTTCTGTCCTGTTTGGTTCAATTAGGTTCTGTCCAGCTCTGTTTGGTTCTGTTTGAGGTTTTAATATGAACTATGCTCACACACACAGTTGGCATTTAGTATTCACTTTAAATGCTTATGAACTTACCTACTCCCTAAGAAAGGCTCATAAGTCCAAAACCCATACTCACTTTGTGCTCCTTGCCATTAACAGACATGTGCCACACAGGAAGAAACTTGAGTCTTGGAACATGAACCTTCTTAGTCCAGACTGTACAAGGAGACACTCAGCGTCCCAGTTTTTCACCTCACAATGGGAATGAATATTCTTTGTATACAATCTGCTGAGTGTCATATTTTAGCTGTTTCTGTTAATTATTTTGCTGTTAAAATGGACCCATGTCTAGTTTTAAAGTGCTATGTAGTCTCCTTAATCACAAATAATCTGTGAGGTGACTTGTAGAGGAAATCCATGTAAATGTAGCAGTAAGCTCTGATCTGTCAATAGTTATAATGTCCTGGGCCATGATTTTAATCTCTTTAGAAACATTCCAAAACAAGATCACTGGGACCCTAGAAGCATACAAGTAAAAGGGTGGGAGGGAGTAGGAGGAAATGATGAAGGGAGGAGAGGGGATTAGAGGGAGGAAGGGAAGCTGGGATCAATACTTAATATGTTTGTAAAAGTAGAAAAAATGGTGGAAAAACCCCAAGGCCACTGTGCTAGTATGTTCTTCTGTTACAATAACAAATACTTGACACATATCAGCTAACAGAAGAAAGGGTTTTGGTTTCAAAGGCTTTAGTCCATGATTAGTTGGCTTTATTGCGCTTGAGCATGTGGTACTACTGTATAGTGAGTGCTCATATTGGATAATGAGAGCTTCCTCTCCCTACTCATATAGCTTCATAAAATATAAATACATTTGATTTTTCTGTACGAAAAATGAAAATTATATTCAGAGAAAAATATCAGAGAGCATGAGATTTCTGGTTTCACAATCTGAAGTTCCTAAATTAAATGACAAGTTGGTATATACATTTGGGAAATCTACAGTTTGTTTTGAATTCTCAAAGATGTCTGTAATTAAGAATGGCTACAGAATATATGTGTGTTTATAATTACATATGGAGAAGAATTTATGTCTCTATTATAGACATAGATAAATTTTTAATTTTATTTAGTTATAGAGAGAAGGAGACAGAGAGAGAGAGAGAGAGAGAGCACTAGTGCATGCTTGCCTTGTCCAGAAGTCAGGGATAACCTTCATAATTTGATTTGATTCTCTCTTTCTACTATATGTGCTATAGGGATTGAACTCAGGTGGTCACGTTTGTGCACTGCTACCCACAAACCTTAATTCATCTTGCTGGCCTACTTATATAAATTTTTAAAACATAATTTGGAAAAACGTTAGGAATTTTCTTTCTCATTTTTGTAGACCATTAGGTATTCCATAAATTAGAATTGCATCATAAGATGGTGAAAAACTGGTTTATACAATGTGAACATAATTTTCACTGTAGTTGTATTAATATGCTTTCAGTTATCTACTTTTAATCTTGAAGTACTCTCTTCAAATAAATTCCACAATTCAAAATTTATTGCTACATTATGAAAAGGGTGAAGCAGTTTATAATTCTTCTTCAGTGCACTTCTAGGTTGATAAGACTTCTTCATATCTTAGGAAAGTTCAAGCTATACTTAGAGGTATCAGGCCATGTGAAGCACCTAGTTCTGTGGAAGTGTATCACAAGTGAGTGAGTTAAAAACAAAATTTATATTCAGATATGCCTGATTCTGAAAGTATATATCCTTCTTTAACTTCTCAAAGATTCCTGGAATGAAGAATCATGGATAGAAAATAAATATTTACAATAAAATATTATTGTATCAGAATTTAGGAACAAAAAAATCACAAAATTTCTTAGAAATTATTTTACAGGAAAGCACATGATTTAGCACATAATTTTCCCTGGACAAAGGGGACACAGCAGTCTTTATTTAATAATTATTCTTTGCTCATGTAATCACTAAAAATGGTCTGAGCTTTTTTTTAGAGTACATACTTGAAACTGAGCTTTGATAAAGACTATAAAAATTTTAAATTAGACATTGATGAGCTGAGTAAAACTTGTAAGTTGGAACAACAGAGAAGTTTGAGCAACCAAGATATGAAAATTATACAGTGTTTCTTTTCAAGGAACTCGAAGCAAGAAGATGATTAAGCACGCTGGGAATTTTCTCATGCAGTGTCAGGCAATGGTAAAGGAGGGGGCCTCCTCAAAGGAGGGGCCTGCTACAGGAGGCATCATCTGCTTCCCTAGGAAAAGCAGTTACATCTGACCACCCTGGGAGAGGCTTATAAAAACCCTTCCAAGCTAATAAAGGAAAAGAACCAGACAATTAAAACAGGAAGTGCCAGCTGGGGAAGATCTCCACTGGTGTTCACAAGCGTAGCACCACGTAATGAACAACAGAAGAATGGATGTGGGGATGCTCCTAGGAGCCTGCATGGGCCGAGGAGAGCAGGTGGCCCTCATCAGACACTGTGAGGGAGGTTGTGTTCTTAAAAACCATCGGAACACGAAGAAGGACTTCTCTTAAAATAAAATTGAAACAAAAATCGTGTTTTTGTCAGGAGGTCAGTGGGCCTTTCCGTTGCGACTTGGATATTTTAAGAAAAGTGCTGATCTCTTTGGGATATATGGTAAAATTCCCTAAGGAGAATTTTGTGCATTGTTCACATCTTCTTACATTGTTGTAAAAACTTTTTTTAAGTTCTATTCATCATCCAGTGATTTAAATCAGGATGATTTTGAAAGGTCAAAGGACCACTTTCCATGAACCAAAGTGTTTTTAAGATTCTTTGTCCTTCAACTCGAATAAATCTAAAGCAGTAGAAGCATGTATATACAGTCTTGTGCTTGTCTCCTCGGTAACTTGTTTTTACTTTTCTAAAAGTGTCCCTGTTTTTGAATCCTCAAGCCTTAGCAAAGATCTTGTAAAAGTGGTATTGGAAAATGAGGAGTTAGACAGTCACCACTACCCTAAGAGAATTAATTTCAAAAGTTATTAAGATTAATGCCTAAGCTGTAATCTTGAGAAAATAATACCTTATTATAACAATGATTCATGTGGTTAAAAGTCATGAGTTTGGGCTCCACAGTCCAATAGTTTGTTACCTAAGAATTATTACCAGGGACGTAACAGATAGAGCATGCTGCAGCCTACAATCTTCAGGCATACTGATAAAGAATTAGAAAGATAGATAATCAGAGTAAACACAATGCAAGTAATCATATCAGTTGGTTTTATTCTTACTATTTACTAAAACTAGACCAAGAATAACTTTTGCCCAAATTGTCTATAAAGAGAGTTGAAAAATCACTATGAGCAATGCAGAAAATTTTGCTCATTTCAGCATTTTTATTTATTTCTATTTCATATCAATAACATAGTCAGTTAATGGTATGTTTATAGTGGATGTTTTTCTTCTGAGTCTTGGCTAATACCCTCCTTCCCATTATACATTAGTACTTCCAAGAGACAGTACTTCAAACAGGCATGGCTGGGTCATTAGGGGCTGGGGCACGGAGAAATGATATGCTAGAGAAAAGGAAAGGAGAGACATGTTGCTTCTTTCCACTTAGGAAAATCCACTGGACTAGACATGCTCACCTCTGGAAATAAAAAATCACTGATAAGAGATTGCTGCTTACGTCATTCTTGACATCATTATGCAGTGCTACCTTCACTCCCAATTCATTTCCCTTTTCTGCTCTATTTCTTCTACTCCCAAAATTATAATAACTTTTTTATATATTTTTTATTTTTCACTCACATTTTGTTTTGTTTCTAATCATACAAGCTCAATTGGTAGCCCTGTCCTTTCCCTCTCCCTCCTCTCTGCATTCCTCCCTGATTGCACTCTCCTCTCTTTTCCCCTTCCTTTCAACTTTTTTTCACCTTCTCCCTCTCCCAGTGCCTCCCCCTTTCTCCCTCTTATCCCCTGGAGCATCCTTTTACGTGATTTCAAAACCTCCCTCTGAGTCCTCCACCCTGGTGAGGGTTCAGGACTCAATGACATAACCCAGAGCCCCTTCTTGGACTCCCCATTAGTATGGGAACTCTATTATGACTGTTTAATCCCTTGCCTCTAATGATCCTACTAGCTGACGCCTTCTCCCCTGTGATCTGTGCTAGACTTTGGGGGTGGGGGGCATTGACATGTCAGCCGTGGTGCAGGTCAGGCAAAGTCCAAACCTGACTGCTCCAGCTCTAACTTGTATGGAGTATCTTGCATATTGTTGGTCCCCCCATCTTTAGGCTCTTACAATCTTGCCTCCCCCTCTTCCACAAGGTTCCCTGAGCTTTAGGATGAGGAGAGATTTGGCTGGTCTGGTTCCAGGTGAATAATGTAGGGTCTTTGGTGTTGAATTATGGTTTGTTGTTGCCAAAATTGTTAAAACATTCTTGAACAATTATTTTTTAATGATTCAGTGGTTAGATATCTTTTATCTTCATCTTGCAGACTCTCTGTCATTCCCAGGAGGGCTCATCTTTATAGACCTGTCCATTACATTGTCTTTTAAGTAATGACTTTCTGAAAATAATTCCGTGCTAGATTTAAAATTCTACTTCTTACTCTCACCTCATTTACATCTGTAATAGTAGCCAAAAAATGTCCAAATTCTTCAGGGATTGTATAATGGGTTATTGATTAATATGCACTACTAATTTAGTAACGATCATTTTTATTAAATAAAAGGAGGCCTATATTTGATTCTGAAGCTTTAAATTCAACTTTCAATTGTCTTTCTTCTCTTTCCTTTCACCCAATCCTAATGTTACTTAAAACTCTTTTATGTACAGGTAAAATCTAAGTCCTGCAGAGAACACAGGCAAACTGAAGTTTATGTATTTTGGACAAAGCTGTTTGGTATCAGCTTCTGCTGCTTTCAATCTATAGCACAGTTAAGAATGGGGCAATTATGCACAGTAAGTTTTCCTTTCAAAGTTAAAACACAAAAGAAGGCCTTGTCAAGAATTATTAATGTCATAAGTAAAGTTCATAATAGCAAAAGCCATGCTAAGGAATAAATCCACTTAAAATAGAAAAGTGTGCATGCTTGTTGTGGGGAAGTTAGGGAGAAAAGGTGAAGGACACATTTTCTTACAAAATAGAGGAGAAAATGGGTTTTTCATGAGATGAAAGAAAACATAACCCTATAACAAATAAATCCTCTTTTAAGAAAATAAGCTTAAGTGAAAAGGGAAGCTAAAAGTCAAAAATGAAAACCCTAGTTAAATTTGGAAAAGAATATTATGAAAAGAGCTCTAGGCTTGTTGTTCAGTTGAGTGTCAACATGAAGGTAACATAATAAAGATACTCAGTAAGGACTATTTGAAGCAAACCACACACACATGTCATGCATGAACAGGCACAAAATTTGTGTGCTATCTGCTAAGAGTGTGTATAATGATAATTTCTTAAAAATTATTTTTTATGTTTCTCAACATATTTTTTCTTTTTAACACAGAAAATTCTTCACCATTAAAAATAAATATCAAAATCTTGCAGAAGAGGGAGAAGCAAGATTGGAAGAGCCTAAAGATGGGGAGGACCAACGATATGCAAGATACTTCACACAAGTCAGGGCTGCAGCCAGGACATAGCCACAATGTAACTGGACTTTGCCTGACTTGCACAATGGCTGACATGTCAATAACCACCCCCAAAGTCTAACATGGATCACAGGGGAGAAGGCTTCAGGCAGTAGAATCCTTAGATGTAAGGGGTTAAGGCAGTAGAATCCTTAGATGCAAGCGGTTAAACAATCATAATAAAGTTTCCATACTAGCGGGCAGCCCAAGAAGGGGCCCCAAGCTATGCCACTGAGTCCTGTACTCTCAGTAGTGTAGGCGACTCAGAGGGAAATTCAGCAGATGTTCTGGAGGATGGGAAGGTGAAAGCAGGAAGCACCAAGAGAGGAGGAGAAAAGGAAAGGGGAGGAGCCAGAAGAAGGGGAGAGTGGAATGGGGGACAACAGAGGGGAGGGGAGGGGGGAGAGAGAAAGAGGGGACTACCTATTGAGCTTGTATAATTAGGCAAAATAATGTAATAAAAATAAATAGATAAAAGATACTACAGCCACAAATAAGTATAGCACAATATTCTAATACCAATTTGACTTTTCTTTATTTCTTTTCATTTTCCAACATGTCAATGTCTTTTGGAAAGAGGTCAGGCCATTTGTCACCTCTGAGTCATGTTCTGACTCTTTCACTGTGAGACCAGTACATTATGTGGAAAAGGAAATAATGATATGTACTTTTCTTAAGTTCCAGGATTACTGTGAAGTCTGATGCAGAAAGCACAAAACACACATAAGAGGCCCAAATGTGATTGCTGGAGACAGCTAGATTCAATGGCTAAAAGTAATTTCATAAGAACTCGAGATGTTTGCTGAGGAAATCTAAAAGCCAGTAAGTTTAACTGAGTTTTCTAACATTGCCAGAGAGGCTCAAATTTCACAGACCCATGTGCCAAAAGTCACCACTAAATTGAATGCTGATTATTTTTCTACAAGATTCCTTTTACAATGATCTTTTAATATTGTTTCTTTTTGAGAAATCTAATTACTATAATATTGTTCCTGAAACGACATGGAAATAGAGCACATGAACATGTGTGTTCACGTGAACTCACACATACATGCACACAGGCACACACTTGCATGCTCACTCACACACGTGCTTAATAAATATTAACAGAAATGACACAATTTAGTAACCGATAGATCATGCTAGACTTACCAGTCATTGAGTGGAACATTGCTTGGAAGAGTCTTCTGAAATACTTGTGGAATGAAGTGAATGAATCTGGATGCAGCAGAGGAAGAAGTTGAATTGTGGTAAACTTGTAGTAAGAGCCCAAGGAGATCCCAGGGACATGTGTGGGTCTAGAATGATTGTTCAAAGATGCCTCCAATTAATGTAAGAATCAAGGATTTATATTCACTATGTCAATTTCTTTTAGGTTACCTAAAAATGTAGGGATACCTTTCAGCAAATTCATTCTTCTTAGCTGTGAATAGTGTGAAAAATGGACTTAGATTAATGGTACCAGTCATCAACATCATCAAGAGATGAATTTAGTTCTTCAGTGATGTTATATGCACTAGATTAAAGCAACAGAATCCACTGTAGTGGTTCTTGTGTCACTCAGAACCATCACCATGATAGAATCATCTCTAGGAGAAACTCTTGGGTCCTTAGTCTGCAAGTTTGCTAGAAGATGATTAATAAGACATGCATGAAGTTTGTGCTAATACTATACATAATACTCATCATAAGTCTCCTTCATTATCCATTTGTGATTTCCACCAAACTCACCTTCACCTCTGATTGCCTCAATGCTTTAGATAGTATAACTTCATTTCTAAGGAGTTACCATGTCCTTCACAAGGGCTGTTGAAAAAGGGCTGCTGAACTTGTCTGTTTAGTATCAAAAGTGAGTAAGGAAGTATAAGATGGCCAAATGAATTTTTTGAATGTCAGACATATATGAGGTTGGCTACTCCTCTATCTGCAGGGCAACAAATGAATTCCACACAAATTAGGGCTGTAGCAGCCAAGATTGGGCTTTGCCTGACCTGCACAATGGCTGGCATGTCAATGCCCCCCCACCCCCAAGGTCTAGCACGGATCACAGGGGAGAAGGCTTCGGCTAGTAGGATCATTAGAGGGAAGGGATTAAACAGTCATAATAGAGTTCCTGTACTAATGGGGAGCCCAAGAAGGGGCTCCGGGATATGCCACTGAGTGCTGAACCCTCACTAGGGTGGAGGACTCAGAGGGAGGTTTGGTGCCCACATAAAATGATGCTTCAGGAGATGGGAGGGAGGAAGGGGGAGGCACTGGTAGGTGAAAGGGAGGAAAGGGAATGAAAGGAAGGGGGGAACAGGGGAGAATGTAATGGGTAATGATGGGGGAGGGAAGAGGGGAGGGAGAGGACAGGGGTACCTATTGAGCTTGTATGACTAGGAAAAAATATAAAATGTGGGAGAAAAATAAAAGAAATATATTCCCCAGATGGACCCTCAGGAATGATGAACCAACCACTGCCATCTTCACCAATTAGTTCTGGAATACTGTGTTCTATCGCTTCAGGCATAACTACAAGTGAGTTTGCTGACTTAAAGCATATACAGTGTTGCTTTCCAAAATCATACTTCAATTCATTCAACAGACTACACAAATACTAAAACGTTTCTTACAACTAATTCCACCAAAGAGAAGTAGTGACAGGGTCAGCCAGCTTTGCTCTGTATAGATCATTTTGGTTTAATATTATATTAAGTAGAATCCTATGTCAATGGTTCAAATGCTAAATGTTTCTGGCTGATCTCTATTGACAAGAAAGCCAAACCTACACCCCAAAAAGTGGGCACCCCAAAGATGGAAGTATAGTCAGTTTGCCTGAAGGACTTAGTTGGTTTCCTCAAGGGATGCTCTTTATATTTGGGAATCAAAGTTACTCTTTGGTGCTAAAAACCTGAAATGTCAGGCTTGATGAGGGACAGGGTTCATACAGTTTTGTTAGCCCACAGCCTCCATTCCTTTCACCAAACTTGTTCAATACTTCATGAGCCAAATGTGCCAATATTAGAGATTCTGACTTTAGCTTATAAATCCTTCAGTCTACTGAATTCTTTTGTGCCTTTTATATTGTGAGTCTCTTCTTTGACATTAATAATCAGTGAAAGACTTATTGCTTTCATATGTAATTATTATAATGACTTATTCGGATGCCTCATATCTAAATAACTGAAATTTCCTCTCGAATTCTTCTATCTTCTTTTGGTCCCACCAATTAACTATTTCACCTATTTTTTACTGTCCTTGAGTAAAATATTTTTACATTTTACTATATTATAATCACAAGCCATTTATTTACTTAAAGTTCAGTCCATTAGAGTGACTTTTTCTTAAAATATCTCTCAGTTCTGTATCTGACTGGGATACAGGGCATGTCAGACCATTTCCAATTTGATGTTCTTTCTAAGTGTTGCTTCCACTCTCATCTAATCACATGGTACTGTCCCACAAGGTAGTAGGTATGAGTTGAAGGAAATTGAAGTGTAAGAAGAGGATCTTGGTGTGAACACTGGCTGATGAAGTTCATATGACTTCCTGCCCTGTTCTTGTCCAACCTCAGATGTAGTCCTTCCACCCAAACCTGGATTACCACTTGCCCTGCCCATCGTCATAGTGTGGTGAGTTGTCCCGAACCTCGTGCAAGTACTTCTGGTTGCATGCTCTCCTGATGTCCTATGGTCAGACAGTATAGTTATCAAGGGCCAAAAGCATTATAGGAAGTGATTTTAAAGAAGATAATTCTCTGATGAACACAGCATGGTCTTATTTTACAACACTCGCCATTTGCTTTAGGGTGAATAGTTATTTGTCACTGAGAGTTTATTCCTCAGCCTTGAGGGCCTCTATAAACAATCTGAAAAACAAATGAAAAGTCAGGTTCAAAACTTATTACACATATGTTCTTGATCACATTAGGGAGGAAGGAGAGATATTAAGTCCCTTCATCAGTGTAATTTATATCTACCCAGGTTAAGCCTAGTCTGAGCAGAAAGGAATGAACTCTTTACGGATTACAATAGTGCTTTCTCTTCTAGTCATTCCAAAATCTTAAATGAAATATTTAGAAGCATTACCACAATCTTTTGACTCTTTTAGATGTTAAATTTAAAATTACTGATAATTCTAACATAACATTCAAATTCAGAGGTGGCAGAAACAGACAAATGCATGAAGTGATTCTCTTTAGCAGAAACAAGGGTAAAAGAAAATGAAAATCAGATTGGAGTCAGATCTGGGCACAACTGCTCATGATTTTCCTTTTTTTTCTAATTAAGGATATTAGAGTATATATGCTGCCTTCCATTTTCTTTAAAAATGTGTTTACCGGGCATCTTATACCAAATGAGAAGAGCCTCTCTGTTCTGTTTACTTTAAGAAGTAACCCTAACCCATGTAAGCAATAGTATTGTCTTCTAAGTGCAATGGAATTTTGTGTTTACCAAGGTATAGCAGAGTTAAAAATACATAATATATCAGAAGCCTAAACGAATACTTGAAACATTATTTAAACATACTTGGACATTATTTAAACATGGATTCCATATGATGTTGTATCCTAGAACTTAAGACTAAGGAGCAAGCCTTTTAAGAGGCAGGGATTTTCCTGTCCTGAGAGAAACATGGATGTTATTATAGAAGTCTGAGCCCTGCAGACTCCAGCTCACTGTAGCAAAACGGCTCTGAGAAAGATGAAATCATCTGTATTATATTATGAGCAGGCCGACCGGTTGAAAAGGGACATTGAGTATGCAATGTGGTAGATATTAGCAAACACTTAAGAGAAACCACAAAAAACCTAGTGCATTGGCCTGGAGTAAGCCTTCGACATCTGTTCAGGGCCTTCAGAGTCTATACTGCTGAGAACATAAGTCAGTTTGTTGGTTCCTCTGAACTTGAAGCCAGATGAGCAAATCCAAGCCATTTCATGGTACAATCACTGAAATCATTCCAGTATGTTACAAGACTTTTTGCCTTTGCCTTGAGCTTCAAAAAGAATTAGGCGGCATTTGTAACACTTCACACATTCCATGAAAAGGATTGGATCCAATTGTGAAAGTTTTTGAGTTTTGATGAATTTTCTAATGTAAAATTTATGATAAGTATCAGACTTAATATTGTGCTTTGCTCTTCAGCCACAGAGCTCAAGTATAGTCAGTCAGTAGTTGATCATTTTATTTGATTTGCTATTATTTTATGTCTCTGATATTATTTGTTGCTGTTTGTTATTTAGGAAATGAATATTTGCTATGAAATAGAGCTAGTCCTTTGATACTCTTGCAACAAGCTTCATTCAAAATCAGTTCAGTTTACAGTGTACAGAAGAGAATGTATAGGTGGACCACACGAAAAGAATTCCATTACATCAGTACTTTCAACAAGTCGTGTGTGTGTGTGTGTGTGTGTGTGTGTGTGTGTGTGACAGAGAGAGAGAGAGACAGAGAAGAGAGAGACAGAGAAAGAGAGGGAGATTTGTGAAAGCAGGAACAATGAAGTAGTCATTCACTTTGTTTCAAGCTAGTCTAATAATTTTATTTTACTCTCCATAAACTGTCATATGTATGCATATGTGTATGTGTGTTTGCAGTATTGTTGAAACTGGAATTACATTTCCAGTTCCAAAATAAATCTCTAAACATAATCTTAGTTTTGTAATTTTTATTTCAAAGTATTTATAAGCAGGGTCCTGGGTAAATATTGCCCTCATTTTTAAAATGAATTCCATTTTTATTGTCATGTGTTCATAGCTAAAAGCAGGTTCTTCTTACACTTTTCTTTATTGATGAATTTTGTTTTCTGACAATTTTGCACATGTATGTAATACATTGTAATTACTTACCTCCTGTACATTTTCTTAGCTCTCTCCCTCTGCCACCAGCCCTCCTCCTCTCTAGGCCTTTCTTCTGCATTCACATCCTTATGGTTTGTTTGCGTGCCTCAATGTGCTGACCCAGGGCATTTGTATGATCCTGGGTTTGGACTTGGATCTAGTTCTTGGAACCTACCGTAGTCCCCCATAGGTAGGGGGACTACACACCTGGACATTCCTCTCTCTCCAAGTAGGAATCTGTTAGCTGTCCATTACTCATCAGTACTTTTTATACTCCATGAGTTTCTCCTCTGTTCATAGCTGACTATTGGCAAGGTAAGGCTACTAGAGGCTTGGTGTCAATAGCTAATTCTGTTGTGGATTCAGGATTGCCATGGTTATTCCCTTTCAAAGGACGGTATTTCATGATATTTTCCCCTATCTTTCCTTTACATACATTCTTCTTCCTCTTCTGCAAAAGTTCCTAAGCTTTTAGCAACTGTCTATGTGCCACTTCACTTATTCTCAGTGTCTGGTGTAAACATAGTTCTCTGCTTTTACCTCTGGTTGCTACAGTGAGAAACTCTTCTGCTTAAGGGTGAGGACAGTCTTTTATTCTTCAGGTCCCTCTTCTGTGATGTTCCCCAGTTGTTGAGGGGAGAGGGTTAGATGTCCTGCCTAGGCTCAGTCACTCCACTGTCATCTATTTTCTGTAAATCACCAGCTAGTCAAAAAGTAGCTTCTGGCTGAGAGGCTGAATTAGTTAATGGATTTAAAGGTAAAGATAAGTATTTAGAATTTAATTTGATACCAGCGGCAGGCAGGAGCTCCTTCCTGTGGAGTGGATCTCAAGCTCAACTGGAGAGTAATTGATTTTGTCCATGACATCCAGGCTGATATTGTACTGGTAGACACATCTTACCATGCTGATGTTCTTGTTGAGGTTCACTGTGAAATAGTTCTGAGACGTGTTTTCTTCCCCAAAAGCCCGAATGGCACTTTATTAGACTGTGAGAGTTAGCTAGTAAGGAAGAATCTCCCAGGTCACTGGTAGCTTGTTTTCTCCAGGTGACCAAAATGTGTGATGTATTCAGCAATAAAGTCTTATGGTCAGGTTCTGGTGGGCAACCAAGATAAATGCCAATAGCCTATGTTGTTGAGGGGGCTTTGGTACTTCCATGACCAGCAGCTCATCAGAAAGAATCCAGTGTTGAGTACTGGGAGATTTTGTTTTGCTTTTTTATTTTTGTAATTACTGTGACTTCTAGAATTTGCATCTTGATGTAGCTTCTGCATTCCCTTTTCTTTCCTGTATAGGTTACCTACACAGAGGTTTTTCCCAATTTTATTCCATTGTATTTTGAAGTAAAGGAATAGATTAATTATATTTTCATAAGGCTTTATCATACATTCTAGTGTTGCTTATCTCTCCCCAATTCCTCATCTTCCTTATCCCTACATTCCCCTCCTCCCTTACAACTATCCCTTTCTACCCTTTATACCACCTATATTCTTCTACCTCCCTTAAAAGTATCCCTCTCCCTTCATTAATGACTCCTTTTTAATTTCCTGACTTTCAGAAGTATTCCAAGGTGAGAATATTAACCTGAAGTTTCAAAATTAGGATCCCAATGTAAGAGAGAATATGCAACATTTACCTTTCTATATCTGGATTACTTCACTTGGTATATTTTTTCTCACTCCATCTATTTACCTGTAAATTTCACAATCTTATTTTCCTTAATAGGTGAATAACATTTCATTGTATATATATACATCTTCTTTGCCAAATTAATCTCATTATCAGAATCAGAGCTTACTTTGTGGGAAGCCTGGCATATTGGACAGATCCCCAATAATCTCAGTATTTCTGTGTTACCATAGTGATATTTGGGAAGGAAAAAGGTTGGAAAAACTCAGCAGAAAACTTAAATTGATGTAGGAAATATGTCCTTTTTCTGAAATTTGGAGCCAATGAATATACTTTTCTCCTGTACCAATAATATCAATGTAATGCATGGATTTGTTGTGATAGATAAATAGACAGACAGACAGATGGATAGATAAATAAGTACAGATATTGATATAGATAATCCCATTTAATTTGTGTTGGTTTTATTACCCCATTTCATTGCTAATAAAGCTGAAAACTATAAAAGTCAAATAACAACCTTGAGTTCATACTAAACTATCTGAAATATGCAAAACTAAAAGTCTTACTGATTTCAAATGTTTTAAAATAAATGACGACTAAATAGCTACAAAGAATCAATTCTGCATTAAGACTTTCAGCATATTGGAATTTACATTCTGTTCAGCAATGCAGAACATCACCTGATTACATATGCATGTATATATCCTGAAGAGTTAACCAGTATAATTCCTTTAATTTCCGGTTACTGTTTTTCTGGAAAAGAAGATGAACAGGAAAAGGAAAAGTAGGTCTTGTTCACTTACAGTTGACTAAACCAAAGAACCTTGAATGTTTTTCAAGCAGCTGCAACCACTGGATTATTAACTGAATCCTGAGAAATCACAAAGGGAATTAGCATTTCCTGATCTCAAAGAAAGAGCAAAGAAATTACTGTTCTCCTTCTCAACTCACAATTGAACATTTTTATATTTCAACATTTTATGCACAATCTTGCTGAGAAAGTGGCTCACTCACACTTGCAAAACTAAAATTATATGTGTGAGGAGGGATTTTTAACGAGGATCTAAGCTTTGGATTCCTGTCTGTAACTCCCTGGAGATTTAGACGCCTGGTATGACTGAGTCTTTTGTTTTGCAGGTTATCTTCAAGTCAATTTATGTGGCAAGCAATGACATCTCTTATGAAGTAAATTGCTGGGCCTTCAAACCAGGGTCTTCATACAGCAACCCCTTTATGGACTCACAATGGCTTTTTAGGACTATAGCATCTTGATTGCTTGTAATGGGATCACATGCCAAACTGAAGGTTGATTCTGGATGTGTGTTCTTCTCATGTGCGCCAAGCCTTGACCAACAACAGTTAAAGTTTTGAGAGTTCATCTTTTGCACCTTTCTGTGAAAGCCATCTTGGTTCATTTATAATCAAAGGGTCTATCATTTCTTTATTTTGTAGGCTATGTAATATGCAAAACTTTCAGAAATGCTAAATAAAGGGCCAATTCACAGAAATTCTAAGGTAGATTTACAAGAGGGTCAAGAGTTCTCATAGAAGGATTTTTTTAAAAATGTAAGAGAAATTGAATAAATGACCAATGATCATGAAGCTATAAAGTCCAAAAATCTAGAGTGAAAACAGCATAGGACTACTGGCTGCAAAACCAGACCATACCTTCTTTACAGTGTTGCATTTAATGTTTGGCACTTAGTCCTCTAAGTTCAGTATTTTATGTTTCAACTTTCTTGCCTTGTGTCTCCAAGTCCTAAGTGGAGAAGGTCACGAGAAGTCTGAATTTCAGGTGCAATTAAAACTACAACTATAACCTTTCAATACAGTCAATGTATGGCACTACCCTCTAGACTAATGCTTCTTTTTTCCATGAAAATATAAAAGATAGGATTACAGGGCTCATATTCCACATGCTCTAAGCATTAACTGCATGTGGGAGTTTAATAGCGAGTTTTTGAGCCAATTTTTGCTATGGCAATTTTCCTCCCTTTTTGTCCTCTCTGACCATTTCTGCAAACTAATTTGGTTCACAAGCAAATTGGGCCTTCAAATGACTTCAGTTAGCCTGGGCAAGTAGGTAGTCGTTTTAAATTTATTTCCTGTTTGCCTTTTGAAGAAAATTCTCCAAGCTCTGCTGTATACTTCATCTCCCTTGAGGAAAAAAATGCACAAATCTTAGACACACAGGGCACCCTTAAACACCTGAGTACCATACTGAAGGAGTTTTCTAACCCCATCTAAATTCAGTTCAAAAATTTAAAAAAAATTCTTCAGTAACTCATCTCATAGGCAATATGTCTTTAAATGTAAAGGAAGGAGCAAGGGATAGCTCTGAGATTTCATATGAGCTTTGCCACTAATCCACTGTATGAGTTTGGGTAACTCTCTTCATTTTCTTCTTTTTCTGTTTATGTAATCTGTAAAACTAACTTAATAATCTTGTTTTCATAAATGTATTAAGAGGCTAGCAGAGGATAAATAACATAAATTAACTGTATGGATTTAGTTCATTTTTCTCACTGGGGACCCACTGAGGAAGTACAGGCCTATCTAAAATGAAGTTCTCATCTTTGCAGCAAAACATTTCAGAGTAAAGTTTTGGCTTCTCTCTGAATCAACATTCATCTCTGATGAGCATTTTGTCATAAAAAAGACTTAATTTTCCTTCTCTTTTTTCCAATTCATATAATATGCTTTTCGGAAGAATTATTATTTAGCAGAGAAAAACTGAGCTTCTGTGTCCCACAGGAAAGCCTTCAAGAGAATAATGAGAACAGGAGAAATGAGGAGCAGCAAAAAGGGACAAAATATTTTCATTTTTTTCTAAATGAATATTCAAATGAATGTCTGCTGGACAAAATCAAGCTGGCCAAATAAAACTATTTCTTTTTAGGTATGTCTAAGTTGACTGTCAAGGTATTGAGAAAAATTTTCCTTTGGTATTCTAGCTCTCAAACAGCTGTTCATGAATATATTACCTATAAATTTCAATGTAATTAATGAATAAAAATGCAAAACTCTAAAAGCTTTTATGACAGTTTTCATAAATATATATTCTAGGTGACTATTATAATGAATATAACACATTTTATTTAGTATATGCTTAACACTTGCTGGTACATGGATGACATATCAGTTAGCATACCACTAAAAGAAGTGGCTCCACTTCCCACAGCCAGCATAAATAGTCTCTTAAAAAGGGATGGTGCCTCATAAGTTTTCCTCCTCCTTAGAATGTCCAGAAGAGGCTGTTTTGTAGCCTTCCTCCCATCCTCTGGCTTTTGCATTCTTCCTGTCTCCTCTTCTAAGATCTTCCCTGAGCCTTGAGAGGGGAGTTCATTAAGAATTTCCATTTTTACCTCATAGCTACTCTAAAGAGAGATAAAGAGAGAGAGAGTGAGTAATTAGAGCTAAAATAAAAGTAATATAAACTATGACATGTTAGACAAGAGATAAATTTGCTCAACAAAAATTGTCCTACTAACCATTTGAGATCAGTTCTATCATCATTATTTTATGGGCAAGAGAACTAAGGCTGAATCAGAATAAGCAATTGCATAAAAGAAGTGCATCTGCCAAGTAACAGATAAGTTTGAGTTGATGTGGCTGCCATCACAATTTCCACTTCTATTATTATGGTTCTTTGCGGGGCAGAAATAAAAGAGAACTTTTCATCTCTTCAACCAATAAAAACATGTATTCCCTGGCATTTCCACATTGCCCTTTTGTACACAGCAGGCTTGATAGCATCTACACATTGGGGTCACATGGAAGAGCTGACTATTACAGAAATGCATCATGGCCTGCTAAGTATTATCTGTAAGTGTCTGGTTCAAGTGTACTCGAATCTAGTTGCTGCAGTGTTAGCTTGAATTAGAACAAGTTTGCATGCATCCTGCAGAGTAGCAAGGCTAAAAATGGTATGGGATAAGTGCATGATACAAAGCAGGAGATCACTATGAATGTCAACTTTATACAGAGAATGTGACTTGGTTTCTAATGCTATATTTAAGTCACCATGCCACTTTATTTTCTCATCACTGAGCATTGTTTTTTTCCTAAATCAAGAATTATTTTTTAAATAAAGGCTCAGGCTAGGATAATGACTTAGCCACTGTAGTGCCCACCACACAAGAATGAGGTCCTGAGTTCAGATCTCCGTAACTCTCATAAATCTGTTTGTAGGAGCAATGAAGATTACTCAATAGTTGAAGAGCTTTCCAGGCATGCAAAAGACCAGAGCCTTGATCTCATGTAGAAATGTTGAATGCAAATGTTGAAGCCAACCTGTACCTCCAGTCTTGGAAACCATAGACTGGTAATTCCCAGAGAAATCTGGATAGCCAGTTTAGTCCTATCATCCTGTAAGTAAGCTCTTGGTTTAATTAGAGACATAAAAAAAGGTGAAAGAGCAATCAAAAAAGTCTGTCAGGCTACATCCATCCATACATGTACATGAATATTTACTTCCCACACATGTAACTATGCATACACATATACCACACACACACACTTAATTATCATCCATATTAAAAATAAAAGAGAGAGAGAGATGGAGAGAGAGAGAGAGAGAGAGAAACCTGGATATAGCTGTTTATTTCTCTAACCCCAGAGCTGGGCAATAGAGGCAAGCAGATTCCTGGAGATTTTTGCACAGTCAAATTGCCAAATTAATGAGGTTCAGGTTCAATGAGACATGAAAATAAAAAGTAAGATATAGAGAGATCAAGGAAGACATTGTCCACCTTTGCCCTATACGCATAGATATACCTGCACACAAACATGCACAAACCTACATAAACAGGTATGTACTCCACATATACAAAGTAAATAAATGAGTATGTATGTATGTATGTATGTATGTATGTATGTATGTATGTACATAAATGAATAAATAGACTGAGAACAAAGAAGGCCTTGATAAACTGTCCTCAAACACAAAACCCTCTGTCTTGGAAGAGATAGTCTTTTGTGGACCAGTCAAAACCAGCAGAAAGGGAATTATAAAAGAGCCCAAAATGAAGGATATAACACACATATGAAAGAATCAAAAACTAAACTTTGGCTAATGTCATTCAAGGACCTTTAAGAACAAAAATATGAACTTCATCTCATCAAATGAACTGGTTCAAATGGTCTCATCTGTTTATCAGAATGGGTATGAGTCAACGATATGAATAAAGGAAAAAAATAAAGGACATAAACAGGTAGAACTGGAAACAAACATTGTGTCTAGGAAGAGTTTTTCATGCACTGCAAGCTTGGATAATCAAAGTAATGCATATTAATGAAAAGTGAAGTGACTATACAGAGGTCCCTTTTATATTTGTATAATTTATTTTATATGGATATTATTTACATGCATATGTATTTATATTTACATACACACAGGGAGGTGAGATGTGCTTATGTTTATAATATTAAGATATGGCTGTCAATGAATCTATAGACAGGAAGACAGTATACCTAACTGCTCTGTAAATAGCTGCTATTATACCCTAGATTGGATGAACCCTTAACGTTCAGCCTAGAAATCTTCTTCTACAACAGAGGTAGAGAATCTCAACATCCTGAAAGGATGCAGCCTAGAGCACTAGAAGAGCAGTGAAGTGGACAGTCTATGGTATGGTTAGAACATCATTTGCCATCATTTTTAGTTTCCTACTCTAAGAAAGCCATCCATAATGCAGTGTACCAGGGACCTACCATGGTTCACCCAGGTTCGAGCCAATTTAATCTCTCCCGAACTCAAGGCTTTGGGAACCTTGCAGGAGAGTGGGAGATGAGATTGTAAGAACTTAAAGATAGGAAGATTCACCACTGGACAAAACATTCCATTCAAGGCAGGACTGCTGCATCTAGGAACTCACAGTGAGACTTGTCCTTAGCAGACCTGTGTAATGATTGACATACCAACATGCCCCCGTAGAATATTGAGGAATTCAAGGAGATAAGAACATTCAGTAGGGATTTTGGGGACTAAAGTTGGATGAGTGAAGGGAAATGCTTCTATCAATAGGGTGGCCTGAAGAGTAGATAAGTCAGAAGGAACCCTGGAGTCTATAGAAGTAGACAGTCTATAGAAGTGAGAGGGAGTGGGATGGAATGATGAAGTGAAGGGAGAGGGATGGGATGGAGAGGGGATGGAGGGAAGCAGGAATAGGTACTAAATATGTTTGTAAAACTAGAAAAATAACGAAATTTGGCTATAATACAATAAAATCTATGTAGTCAAAGCTATATAAGCCATTGAGTTTTCACACTTATATTGTGTCATACATATACAAATTCTCTCTATATATATGCAATTTATTTTCACTATGATCCATTGTGTTGGTCTCATTTTTATACCTCCTTCACAGACAAGAAAAGTGAACTATAGGGAATCAGTACATTGCATAAGACTTGAAGCTGACAAATGGCATAACTGACACCTTAAATAAATACTTCTGCTCCCATAGTCCCTGCTCTTAACTGGCCCTAAGAGCAATGTATGGAGAACGTAAAATGTAATAGAAAGTGATGACACCACCATTTACTGAGGTCATTTTCCCATACCTGGAAACTAAGGTAGAAAGGTTATATACACTAGATCTAAAACTTAGAGATAATCTGTAATGTCTTTATTTGACAGACACGGACTGAAGGAACACAGAGATCAAGAAACCAAGGAAGCCCAAGAATTGGAGCAATAAATCCTCCATCTGAGGAACAGCTTAGATGAATAAATACTGACAAAATTTACAAGGGCTGAATGAAGCTGGTGAGATATTTATAGAAGCCTGCCGTTGTTGGAAGGGTGAGGCCAAGAACCACATATAACTCATCACCATGGACTTAAACTGGAGTGTGTAATTCTACTTGTAAAATATTTATATCTGCATGTGTGATTACAGATGGCAACCAAACTAAGTTTAATCCTTCTGATATGAAAAAATTAAACAAAATCCCTAAGTATTTTCCATACCTAGAATAATGAGGGAGTTGAGCAGAAAGAAAAAAATGAAAGCAAGTAAAAAAAGTATTGAATACTTAGATCTGGTGTCTCAGCAAATCAAGTAGAGTTGATAGTACCACAGTAATTAGCTGGGGTAATATTTGGAAAAGTAAAACAAAATAGAATTTCAGCTTCCACATCTGTTCAAGAAATATTTAAGCTCCTTAAAATGATAAGAAATCCAATCTATATCATATTTATATTCTGATCTACTATACTTTTACTAACACAAAAATCAAAGGGTGTAATGTTAGGAAAAGAAATACAGCCTTATGTAACTTTATAGACTTGGGATCCTTGTATCATTCTTGTGGTCTATGGTGTGGTTAAAACATCATTTATCAGCATTTTTAGTTTCCTACTCTAAGAAAGCAAGAAGTGGACTAATTGACTTTCAGTCACTTGGTGGTGGCAAGTGTATTCATTTAGATCAGAGTATTTGCCCAGGAAAATAAATAATAATTAATTGTTTTCTTTTGTCCCCAGAGACTAAACAACATAATACAGGCAAAGAGATGAGCGATTTCCTCTCCTAAGCATAATTCGTAAACTGCGACAGCTACACCTTCCATATTCAACAGAAGGTGTCTAAGATTACCATGAATTTTTTTTGTGTGTGTGTGAGAGAGAGAGAGAGAGATCACATTAAACTTCATTAATACAATATTAGATGAATTGAGTTTTTTTCATTCTGGTTAGTCAGAAGAAAAGGAGAATAAGGAGCAGTACAACACCTAGATCTATACGAAATGCTGTTCACTCCTGCTCATTTTTTCAGTCACAAGGCTACACTGAGCACCAAGTAGGGTGGGATGTATTATCTATTTGTGTTCCCAGGACAAAAACAAAACATAGATTTCTGTGACAAACTTGAGGTCACCACCATACCATGTGTCTCCTGTCATCATTCATCCATGAGCAAACTGGTTCACACACACACATAGCATATTTGTCATCCTTAAGGACACATACCAAGACACATATCAAATTAATTTCCTTAGTACAAAATCTATGATTTCTTAGAACATGAAATATTTTCTATCATTCAAGGTGTAGTAAATTATAAATATATTATAGCTACCACTATAACCATAAGTCCAACAGAGAATGCCATACTTAAGACAGGACCCATGAAACAAAAATTGATCCTTGGAAAAATGGACACATGAGAAACATTTAGATGTAACTAGTGCATGCCAATGGTTGGTAAAAATCAATATCTAATCAGGGAACATCTTTGGGTAGATCCAGATCCTTCTATTAGAAAGCAGTATCCAGAACTATTATCCCCCAAGATTTGGGTTCCATGCAATAAAAGGTTTTTCAGTTATTCTCCAAGGCCACATCTGAAGGAAAGTTGACTATAAGGATCTCTAGGGACTGCTTTGCTTTCAGGACTATCTTCCTACTGAAAGCATGGAGGTCCAAGGATGTTGCATAGTTGAAGCTCTTTAGAGATAAGTCCTGAAATTTCACTAATTACAAATGATGGAAACCAACTTTCTTTCTTTCTGAATGTGCCCCTGGGATTTCCTTCATTGCTCTTCATTTGTATGTCACTTTTTTCAAATCAGTGCCAGCTTACTCGAGACCTGTGAAAACAAGATGCTGGGAGAAAGACAACAACATCAATTTGAAATTGTAGGAGGCAAAATTCCAGTCTGGGGCACATTAGTGCAAAACCATGTTTAATCTTACTTTATCCACAGCTTTGAATCTTTAGCAGTAAGATTTTCCAACTCTTTAAGGAACCACATTTCTAAGCTCCATCTTTCCTTTTCATTTCTGTGTATAAACTTGGAAATTCTGAGCTCAATGTTCACAGTTTCTTATTTAAACAAAAGACATAAAATGAGAATTTTTATTCCTTCCAATAATTTCCTATAGAAAACTCAGAGGGCATTAGGTCTGTTTACCAAGTAATTTCTGATTGACGGATTTTAGCAGACAGTTTTCTGGCATAACAAATGATACTATTATGGAAATATACACTCTACTCTTCCAATGTAGTGAGAACAGTGCACTTTTCCAGCTCATTGGTGCTGAGTAAGGACACATGACTTGCTTTAACCACTAGGATGGATGTTGACACACATGACATAAGCAGTGTTTCAGATGTGTTTTGCTGTTGGGTATACATCTTACAACACTGACATCACCATGTAAACAGACTCCTCTGAATAACTGCTGTGTTGTGTTTGTTACCTGGGCATTTGAAATTGCGTGGAAACGTACTCAAGCAAGAGAGCAGAGACAGTCAGCCCTACAGGTGGAAGAAGAGTCAAATCAGACTCAACCCTAGACAGCTGACTCTCAGCTAACACAGCATTTGTCTGTGAAACTCTTAAGCCTTAGAATGATTTGTTATTATTGATAATTAGCCAAATCACTCTACATGAAATGTGTCTTCCTCTGAATTTTCCAAGCTCTGTATTCTTGTTGTTTGTCTTCTACTCCCTCATATTGTTTAAACGATGCCACACATTTTGACCTTGTAGAAATTAGGAAGATAAATATAAACATGCTCAATATGGGCTATGCTTTAATAGCATGCAATGTGACTTAAATACATCCAGTAAGACTAGACAGGAAAATAAGTTCTATTAAAAATGATCTTTATTTCACCAAGCCCAAAAGACAAAAAGGCATAAAATATATTATAACCACTTGTGATTCAGGACCAGAAATCATGCATATAATTTCTGCTCATGTTTTATGCTTACAACTTATATGTATGGAAATATCTCACTACCAAGACAAAGAGGAAACACTGTAATGGCATGATGTGGAAAGAGAGGATAGCAGTACTTTTGCTAAGCATGTGATACATAGGACACACCACATGTGACTGGTCTCTCTGCTGGGAGAAGGAGCTGACTCATTGGCTGCCTTGTTTTTAGATGCTTTCTCATTACTGCTGCTACTTTGATTATACTGCGAGACAACACTTTTGACACACCTGAGAGGAAGAAAGTGGTATTTATTCATATATAAGAAATCAAAATTCAGTAAACTTAATGGCTCAATGAGGTAAAACTTAGTTGAAACATGTTTGTTGATCCCTTAAAAATAACCAATAGCTTCGCATTACAGGGAAGTGCATAACTATAATCTTATATGCACACATACATATATACGCATATATTTATGAACATGGAGAAATCAGGAACTCAATGAATGTTTTGTTTGACCAAAAATCACTCCCCTCATTTACAGAGTCAGATTTAGATTAGTGATTTGTCTTTCCTCCATTTCTCAAGAATAAACCCAAAGGTCACCTATAGAATTAGCCCCATATGGGGTGTCCTGTAACCGCAAGCTTTGAGAACATGATTGATCATCCTACTTTCTCATAGTTTTGAACTGAACATCTAGACACTTTAAAATGGAGAGATTCTGTAATAAGATAGTACTCTAACCTATGAATGTACTGCAAGAGACTAGCAATTGGAAAATACTGTATTTGAGAATTGGATGGTAAGGAAAGATAGAAAAGACATATGTAAATGTGATTGGACTTTGCCCGACCTGCACAGTGGCTTACATGACAACAACCTCCTAAGTCTAGCATGGATCACAGGGGAGAAGGCTTAAGGCAGTAGAATCCTTAACACTCATAATAGAGTTCCCATACTAGGGCATCCCAAGAAGGGTCCCCAAGCTATGCCACTGAGTCTTGAACCTTCACTAGTGTAGATGACTCAGAGGGAAATTCAGCATCCACATAAACAGATGCTCTGGAGGATGGGAAGAAGAAAGCAGAAGGCACCAAAAGAGGAGGAGGGAAGGAAAAGGGGTGGGGGGGAGAAAGATGGAGTGCAATGGGAAATAAGGGAGAAGAGAGGAAGGATGAAGAAGGGAGGTACTTATTGAGCTTGTATGATTAAGCAAAAAATGTAATGAAAAAAGATACCAAAAAAGAATGTATAAAACAATGCAATAATAGAGCTGCTGAAACAAGTGGCAAAATCCACATATTTTGCTAAACAAATGAGTCAGTGTTTCAGTGGAGAAGAGTGAGGAAATAAATGGGGAAAATAAATAGTGATCAGAAAAATTAGTTTCAGAACCTCTCCTCTCCTCAGTTATCCTAGATCAACCTCAATTCTCTCTTCTCTTTCTTCTCTTCTCATCACTTCTCCTCTCCTCCCTTCCTCTTCAATTTCCCTTCTTTTCCTCCTTTTTTCCCCTCATCTTCTTTCTTCTCTTAATATCTTTCCTCTTCTCCTTCCCCCCTCTTTCTTCCTTTCATTCTTTCCTCTCTTTTTCTCTGTTATTTTCCAACATGGTCCAAGGAAAAGGATAGATAACTAAGGTAGACTGTGGATAATGAATTAAAGAACAATTTATTTTCTTTGGCACAGAAAGGTGGTTTTTAAGAAGAATAGCACTGACAAAGATCTGGCACTGAAACAAGCAGAATGCATGAGAAATAGCAGCAGGCAGGCAGATAGAAGACTGGAGCTGCTAATACAGACTTGTCACTTATTCTGCCTGGCTTTCTCTGGCACTCAAACTGCTTACAAAGGAAGTGATTTAGTCGAAGCACGATATAGTTTCTAGTTCTATGAAATTGTATTCATTTGAGCTTGTGAGTTCAGCAAGCAGTATGCAGGATGGACTTTTTCCTTTTAGCATTCATCTCTAAAATCAGGCACACTGACAGTTTTCTGTAACATTTATCTCAATCTCCCTGGCTCATTATTACTGCCTCTAGATCTAGTTCGATACTTTATGATTTGAATTATCTTCATAAAATTATGGGCATCTAAGCAAAAAAATTCATGCAATACCCAAAAATCAATTTCATGTCCAAAATCAATTGTGTTCCCAGGGAAATAGTTGATGTTATTTTTCCACCAGCTAGTAGATGAACCTCTTGGTGTGATCATATTTTCATTTGTCAAACTATCAGCATAACAAAGAAAATTAAGCAAGAAAAATAAGTCTTGCTTGGAATACTAAGATTTGAAGTGTTTACTTTTATAACAGTCCATGTTATTGGCCCCAATTTAAAAGCAAAAATATTAAATTAAAACTAGAAACATAACAAGAGGGCATTGAGTTCAATTCCAACCCTCAAGGGGCAGGAAGCAATGAGGAAAGAAGAAGAATTGAAAGCAGAGTGGACCATGGCCTTTCCTCCATTCTTTATAATCCGGAAAGCCACAGGGACACACGTGCCTAGACATTCAATGCTTCTCCCTTGATATTGGAAAAAAAAAACTGTTTCAATTGAACGCAGAGAGAGATGGCAGAAACAGAGGTTCTCAATAGTCCTCTTTTGCTTCTATTGGTACAAAATGATGAGTGGGGAACAGGGGAGAGTAATATTGGAGAGAACATCATCAAAATAAACAATAGGCATGTATGAAAATCCTGCAAGGAAATCCATTATTTTGGACAATTAGATATTCACAAATAAAAAAAACCCCAAATATAAATTCTGATAAAGCCTTAAAGCACAAGTAATCAGCATCCTGATTTTCCATGTCAAGTAGAAGGCAGAGCCCTCAGGACTGGATTAAACTTCCTCTAGGCTGGATTATTACATGTGGAGCAAACGGTGCAGGTTTGAGCTTCTAATGGAATGACTGTATGTTTTTACTTCGAGTGAACAGAGTCCACATCATGTGCTTTGACCAGAGAAACAAATCAGGAATGGCTGATGCCCTGAAGAAAGCAATGAAGAAACAATTAATGTAAGGTGCAACGAGAGGGTGAACAACTGCTGGTGTCTTTCAAGGTTTGGTAGCTTTCTGAAGATGTGAGAAACTCAGAATGTCCCAGAGAAGCTGGCCATATCTATTTACCTTGTTCAATTGGTGAAAGCTCCCCGAGGTGCCTGGACATAATGCTGTCCCTTGACTCCTAAAGATCTTTTGCCCAATCCTTATGCTTTGACTAATTTGATCTCCACCCAAAAATTTTCTATAGGCTCTATTCACATGGGATAGATGGAAACTGTTGCCAGAACTGAATAACTGGAACTGGCCAAACAGTCTTCTGGAAAAGAGTTTGCAGGAGTCCTTTGGATGACTGACTGTCCATGCCATCTTAACATCCTTGAATCCATTTCTTGATTAAAGGATTATGGGGAAACAAATCCAATAAACTAACGATAGTCCATGCTATGTCTCCTTTCCCTGACAAAGATGCAGTTAAGCAGAGACCCTCAAGGCATTATTTCAAAGTGATTTTTAAGTGGAAACATGGAAATGAGCAACTTGGAGATTTCAAAAAAAAAAAAAGAAAAGAAAAGAAAAGAAAAAAAGCACCCAGCCATCCCCTGTCCACACACCAGTCACACAAGAGAAATGAGTTTTAATGTAATAGATCTACTGTCATTACTTTTCTGTACAATAGTCCTGTGCCTTGTACCGAGACACCTAATCTTGTCAAGTTAGAGTCTTCACATTTTAGATATTAAGTGAAAATTGTGAAAAATCATAAAGCTCTGAAAGACTGCAAAATAATATTGCTGTATGTGGTAGCCTTAAAGGCTTGCCAACACCATTAAATTGCATTCTGTCCTTGTACCAAGGTTTAAATTCTTCGTCATTTCAGTCTATCTACCTCAAATCTCAGTGGTAAGAAGGAAAAATGAGCAAGAGAAAAGTACCCACACCTATGAATATGGACTTGATGTCGACTTATAGCCCAGAGGGTACTATAATTTGGATTGTAATTGTTCCACAAATGCTTACATATCAAAGGCAGTGCATTGTACTCTTAGAGTGTAATGGAAATGTTAGGAGATGAAAAAAGTTTACTGAGAATGTGACCTTGAAGGTTATTAGGGCAATAGTCCCTCTTCCTTGCTGCCATGAAAAGCAGTTTCACCCCTTCAAACAGCCCCTGCCATGATATTCTGCCTCACCCTATTCCCAAAATGATGATTTCAGTGACCGCCACCTGAAATCTTGGTTAGCCAGAATAAATTTCCCCTTTTTGAAGTTAATTTTGCCTATTATTTTGCCATAGTACCAGGAGCAAAAAGATATACAGGTGATTTTACCAACAAGTAGAAATACACACTTGACAGTTCAGAAGGAGGGAAACATGCAATTTACAGGAAAGAGGACATGCCAAGTGGTATGCACCTCTGTCAAGAAGGCAAACAAAAGTGCATTCCAGAGCTACTAACAGATACTGCCACTTTCTAGAGACACTTATAACTCCCATGTTACTTCCATGTCAAACCGGATTGCAATCACTTTGAAAGATGATTCACTTTGCCTTCTCCTTATTCTCCCTCTTATTTACATATGGATTGTATGAATGAGCATCCATGCCAATTGGCTCATGGAAAGAACACTAGGAAGTGAGGTCAGGACGTTTCCCTGTGGACTGTACTGTCTAGAATGTTTGCTCAGGGGTGAACTGCACTCAGTTCTTGTCAAGGCTGCTCTGTTCACATACAGTATGTTCAGCTCCTATGTGATTACAGCCTGTGTTGCCACTCTCCAGGGAGCGTTAACACCAGCAACTCCTGGTTTCCCAAAATCCTTTTCAAACCTTTCCAGAGAATCCATGATGAGGATATTATTTGTTTCTTACCATTTGTTTTAAACAGTAATGATGATTATTTTCATTTATTTATAGAAACATTTTGAATTGATTATTCATGATAGAGAATACCTTTGTGGACTCTGTTGTCCTTAATTATGATGAACAATAAATATTGGATTGACCAGACTCATACCATCTTTCTAGAAGCTAGCTTGAATGAAGGCTACTGAATGGCTCAGCCAAAAGAGTCTCCTGCCCTGTGCCTTTCTGCAAGATAAGTGAAGTTGAGAGTTGGACAGTTTCCAACCACATGCCAAAAGCCTGGCTTTGCTCTGTTCTTAGACTATTCCCAACATCTGCAGCCATAACACATGTGAACAATCTGCGCCTTGCCAGAGTGCTTCCTGGCAGGCGGAGCACGTGTCAGCTTTATTGCTCATTCAGACTTGGGGATTGAATTGAATGTAACAAATGCTCATTGAGCCACAATTTCATGTAAAAAGTACTTTGTTAGAGGCTATGAAGAATAATACCTATTGTTATCAGAACCAGAAAACTTATAATTTGAAAGTTATTCTTGGTAGCTTTCTATTTAGATAGTAGCTACCAATTGTTGCATACCTATATGTCTAGAGTTTCAAACCTTTTCAGTTACAGGGAAAAAAAGTGGAAAGGGAACAATTATTCCTCTTTCTATGAATGAAAACTCCGTAAATTGTAGTTGTTAGCCATAATGACATAGCTAAAGAGTAGGACAGTCAGGATTCTCATCAGTTTGTGCCTTGTGTCAAACACCAAGTTCATCAATGTAACCCTTGGAAACATTATGGACCTCATTCCAGATTCCTAACAGCTGAAGAAAATGGTTTTCCAAAACTAAAATGGTCTTTCTAATCTCAATGCCATCTTCCTTTGTACAGCTGCCAGGATGCAAGCAAAGTTATATCGTAAAATACATCGTAAAATGCACTGACTTCTGCCCAGAGAGCCAGAAGGATGTGTCACACAGGGAGGAGCGACTTACCTAACAGGAAGTCATATAGTTTTTACACCAACTGGTATTCAGATACAGTAAAGCACAGAGACTTGGAGAAAATAAGTATGCTTCCAGCCAAAGAGAAAAGCCCAGATAACTCCCTATTATTCAGTATTATTGGAATGCAGAATTGGCTGCACATAGTGAATGGGAATATTAGACTCTCTTTTATGCAGCAAGAAACAATGGAACTTGAGAGAAAGCAGTGCTTTAGTCTGTCAGACAAAGAACCCTTCACTAACGTGTCTAATCCTCTGCTACATTAATCTTATTTCAAGTTATTACAAAGAAATATTTCTTTTCTATTATCACACATTACTGCTCTGTCTTTCCTGGTTATATAATATATGAATTGGTAATTATCATGCAGACATTTCCTGTTTCAGAAAATAACAATACCCAAAGAGAATTAAGTAATTAAAACTGTAATAAAGCTACTTCTGTCTCTATCCCTGGATAAAAAAAGGAATCACAAGGAAAATGTGATTGCTAGTCCTTTCCAAAAGAGTGTGGTTGTGTCAGCATGAGAATTCATGAGCTAGTAATCAATATTCATTGAGGAAGAAAAACTGAAAGGATCTCTTTTGTTCAAATGTTCTACATTTTTAAACAAGAAGCTTATTTTGATCTTTCATCTAAATGACCTATCATTTGCATGTTGGCGAGAAAATTAAATTTCATCACAAAGCTGAATGTAATTTCTCAAGGGAGAACCCATATTGAATAGCTACATCCAGATGGTCTTTGTGTCATCTTTTTTTCTAACATTCAGTTGGTCTTGAATAGTACCATGAGTATCATTTGCAAGCATGGTAGACATGTACATAGCTCAAGAAAACAAGTAATTTGTTATTCTGCTTCTTCTTGTTTTCATGCATTTTGTTGGATATTGAAAGTTGTTGGGTCATTTCAATCAAGGGTGGAGCAAATCAAGGGTGGTGTATTCTGAAGTATAGAATACAAGGAACAGGGAAAGGCAGTTAATGATGGTTCTGTGTAAGTCATACCACAGCATGAATCCCAATCTTACTTCTTACTTGCAACACTGTCAGCTCTTTAGTTGCCTAACCTGGTGAAAAATGAGCCAGTGGTTTAAAATATAAGCAATATTGCCCCTGGCTTGTCTACTCCTATGGGGGTTCAGGCCTCTGTGGCACACCAAGTTGCCTCTCCTTGAACCACCCCACTGATAGGCGCATTTCCCATCAGTGGTTTCAGTCCTCAAGATTTCTACTGAAGCAGTTAGGTACGAAGATGGGATTATTGGAGTGATGCGAGGGACAGACAATGTAGGGAAGCAGGAATAACTACTCAGTATGTTTATGAAAATAGAAAAATTTAAAAAAAAGAGTAGACAGGCCAGAGGGAGCCCTGGGGTCCATGAAGGCAGACTGCCTGAAAGGTGGGAGAAATGAGATGGATTGAAGAAGAGAGAAGGGGAATGTGTGGGAGAGGAAATGGAGGGAAGCGGGGATGAGTATTCAATATGCTTATAAAATTAGAAAAATAAAAGAATATATAAGCAATGTATGTAACTTTGGGAAAGTAGTTTTCTCTGGATCTTAGCTATTTCATTTATATGCTAGATGAATTAAAATTAAATGATTTCAAGTTTTTCTTGAGCTATAGGTAATATTTCATTCATTAGAAAGGAATGCCTTTCCTAGAAATTTTTCTTGTACAAAACCACGTCTTCAGGGGTAAGTTTCGGTTAATATGAACACTGACATTTTTTAGTAAGAAATATGATTGTTATCACCATAACACTATCTGAAAAATTATTCTGGCTCCTAATCGCCTATCATTCTCTGTGTAAAACAATGCACAAAGTTCATATTTGAGCAGGAGCCAAGATAGTGAGGACCACCCATGGTGAATCTTTATTTTATCTGAAATAAAATAAGATAGACTATTGCTTTTGGAAAAAAGAGCTCAATATGTGAACTCATTTTGCCAGCAGGCAGATAACATTGTCCCGAAGTGTCCATAGCAGAGAGTTGTTAGACTAAACAATTTCCAACACTAGAAGTCTAGTAACATACATGCTACAGATTTGGGGAAACAGTTGTGATGTCATTGTTTGATAAGACAGGTAAGTTAAAGTGTCAAGTTTTCCAAATATATGTCATTCATTTATCTCCTGGAAAGCTTCGGGAATTTCATATTTTGTTTTAATTCATTTAAAATCTTTTTTTCATTAAGATGAAAGATAACATGAACAGAAATAAACTAAATATTAAAGGATCAAACAAGAAAGCAGAACATCATTATTAAATCTCAAAAATTAAAATTAAGAAAGGCTAATTTCTAAAATAATCGCTGCAAAGATCTCAAGGAGTCTTTAAAACTGACATGGAGACCCTCGACCCATCTGCCATTTTAATTTTTTATTATTATTATTTATTCAATTGTGTGCGTGTGTGTGTGTGTGTGTGTGTGTGTGTGTGTGTGTGTGTGTGTGTAACTACGGGTGAATTCGGGAACCACCATGGACCACCTCCACCTCCTCCTTGTTTACTCTGCCCCTGGATTCACAGGCTCCACCCTACCAGGACCAGAAGCTCAAGCCACCCCCGCTTCCACCCAGCGTCTATACGTGGGATCTAGGATCCGAACTCAGGACCTTCCACCTGCAAGGCAGAGGCTTAATCCCTGAGCCACCTTTCCAGGCCCCATCTGCCATTTTAACCTCCCAAGGCATTCTCTTGATTAGTCCAATCTCAGTTTCAGTGAGTATCATTCAGAGTCTTTCCTGCCCTGCCTTCATTAGGTCATTCACAGACTGTCCTCCCTACAGGAAAGAATCTTCAATATCCTCTCTACACATTTCTATTCTCCTTTCAAATTTCAGACCTCAGATATAAATTACTTCCCTGAAGAAAAGTTCCCAGCATCTGTGAGTGACATGAATCACTCTATAACTCAAATCCACTATGGGCCACAAGTCTGTATTCCATGAACTGTGCCAATCCTCAACTTCTTTTGCATGTCTCTGTAATGCCTGTCTTCCTTAGTAGAAAAGGAGACTTAAGAAACTTTATCAACATAATAAAAGTTGTATACAACAAGCCAACAGCAAGGATCATACTCAATGAGGAAAAACTTGAAGCATTCCTGCTTCAATCAGGAACTAGACAAGGCTGTCCACTCTCACCACTTCTATTCAATATTGTACTTGAAGTCTTAGCTGAAGCCATAAGACAAGAAAGTGACATAAAAGGGATTAAAATTGGCAAGAAAGAAGTCAAGTTATCTCAATGTGCGGATGACATGATCGTATACCTGAGTGATCCTAAAAACTCCACCAGGAAACTCCTGGAACTAATACAGAAGTTCAGCAGGGTAGCAGCTTACAAAATAAACACAAAAATCAGTGGCCTTCTTATATGCACAGAATGAAAGAAGTGAAAAAGCCCCGAGAGAAACAATCTCATTTACTATAACCCCTATAAAAATGAAATACCTTGGTCTAAACTTAACCAAGAAAATGAGAGACCTTTACAATGAAAACTTTAAAACCCTAAAGAAAGAAATAACAAAAGACACCATATTGCAGTCCACCTGCATGATTGCTGTTAAATGACTTCAAATGGGAATAAGAGTTTATTCTCCTATGATTCCTGGTTACAGTTCTCGGTGCAGCTTGACGGAAGAGCACGCAACAATACCAGGGCTGAGGAAACTGGCCACACCATCACCACATAACAGCTGAGAGATGGGAAATCATTACTTGCCAGACCAGCATGTCTGGCCAAGTGAACAGAAGGATGTCAACTCTCTCAACCAGCTCTCTGTGATTTATTCCAGGGCCTAATCCCACCCACCATGGGCTGGGCCTTCCCAGCAGCTAGACCGATCTCATGCAGGTTTGCTCTGGGCTTAACTCAGCAACTAATTCTCTACAAATGTGCACAGAGCTCAAACCCTCAACAGTCAAGTTGACACCTATGCTTAACTATGACCTCCCATGCTCCTGGACAGGCAGAATCATTATTATAAAATTGACCATCCTACCAAAAGCAATATACAGATTAAATGCTATACCAATCAAAATCCTCAAGCATTTCTTTAAAGAAAATGACCAAACAACCTCAAAATTCATATGGAAGCACAAAAGACCCAGGATAGCAAAAACAACCCAGAGTAACAAAAACACTGCTGGAGGTATCATACCTCCAGCATAACAAACCTTAATCCATATTATAAATACATAGTAATAAAAACAGCCTGGTACTGGCTCCAAAATAGACACACAAAATCAATGGATAAGGGTTGAAGACCCAGATATAAGCCCACACAAGTACAGCCATTTGATCTTTGACAAAAGGGCCCAAAAAATTCAATGGAAAAAGAACAGCATCTTTAACAAATGGTGCTGGCAAAACTGGATATCCACATGCAGAAGATTAAAACTGGACCCGTACTTGTCACCATGCACAAAAATTAATTCCAAATGGATTCAAGGACCTCAATATTAGGCCAGAGACTATAAAAACCCTAGTTGAAAAAGTATGGAACTCCCTCAAGCTGATTGGAATAGGCCAACAGTTCCTAAACAGAAGTCCAAAACATGATCACTAGAACCAACACTCAACAGATGTGATCTTATGAAATTAAAGAGTTTCTGTTCAGATAAAGAGGTTGTAACTGGAGAACAAAGGCAACCCCCAGAATGGGAGAAAATCTTCACTAACTTTATTATCCAGAGTGCACAAAGAACTTAGAAAACTAAACACCAAAGAGATAAACGGCCCAATTAAAATGGGCCTGGGAACTCAAAAGAAACATTACCAGGGATGAAATTGAAATGTCTAAAAATATCTTAAAAAAATGTTCCACATCCTGGAGAGAGGGGAACTCTCCTACATTGCTGGTGGGAATGCAGGCTCATACAGCCACTCTGGCGAGCTGTCTGGAGATTCTTAAAGAAATTAAAGATTGAAATGCCATATGACCCTGCGATTCCATTTTTGGGTATAACCCGCCATACAGCAGAGGTTCACCTCGATAGCACAAGCACGACCATGTTCATAGCAGCACTGTTTACAATAGCAAAGTCATGGAATCAACTCAAATGTCCAACAGTTGATGAGTGGATAAGGAAACTGTGGTACATCTACACAATGGAGTACTACTCAGCCATCAAAAATGATGAATTACTGGAATTTGCTGGGAAATGGATGTCATTAGAAACAATTATATTGAGTGAAGTATCCCAGACACAGAGACTTAAGCACCATATGTACTCCCTAATAGGTGGCTCCTAGTACCAAACCCACCCAGCCCACCTTGAGACACTCATAGGTAAATCTATGTATTACAGTAATTGCAAAGATTATGAACAGGAGGCATGGGGTTGGAGGGCCACACCAGAAACAAGGAGAGAAGTGACCATGTTAGAGTAGACAAAATAGGCCTCCAACAAGGACTGCAAGAAAGTAATGTGACACCTGGTTAAGTTCACAGACAATCGTTCCTGATCATTTACAACTAAGGGGGTATGAACTCACCAGAAGGGGAGGGCATATAGTCCAGCAGATTAAAAAGTAACCATTTTGCAAATGGGTGATTGACCCCTCCCATTGCCAAATGCCATATGACCCTGCGATTCCACTTTTGGGTATAAGTATTACATCTACCCTTGAATGTGCTCTTATAATAAGACTCCAGTTTAACAGCTTTTTGTCTCTGGCCAGGGGGTGACATACAGTGCCCATCACGATAGAGTGAAGGGCATTGCAGGAGCAACAAAACTGCAAAAGAAAATTAACAAACCACTATCCAGAACTTCAGAGACTCTATATCAACCACCTAGAACTAGAACTAGGCCAGACTAATCTCTCCCCATCCTGAAGCTCAGGGACATTTGCGGAAGAGGGGGCGGTAAGAGTGTAAGAGCAAAAGGATGGGAGGAGCAATGATTTGCAAGATACTCTACACAAGTTAGGGCCGAAGCAATCATAATTGGACATTGCATGCCCGGCCAATGTCCAACACATTATTGACCTCACAAAGTCTAGCATCTGCTAAAGGCACCAAGATCCTTGGAGGCAAGGGATTGACAGCCACAGTAGTGTTCCTATGCTTAAGGGGAACACAGGAAAGGGTTCAGGGAAATGCCACTGGGTCCTTGTACATTATCGGAGAGGAGGGCCCAGAGGAGAGTCAGGCATGCACAAGAAAGGACTCTGGGAATTGGGGCGGGAGGCATGGGGGGATGGGGAGGGAGGGGTGAGGAGAGGGGGAGCAGGGGGTTCGAGGGAGGGAGGGAACTGGTGTATCTATTAAGTTTGTATGAGCTGAAATAATAATAAAAAATGTATTAAAATAAAAAAAATGTTCCACATCCTTAGCCATCAGGGAAATGCAAATCAAGACCTCCCTTAGATCATCTCACCCCAGTCAGGATGGCAAAAATCTGCAGTAAAAATAACACCAAATGCTGGAGAGGATGTGGAGAGAAGGGAACTCTCCTACATTGCTGGTGGGAATGCAGGCTTAAACAACCACTCTGGTGATCAGTCTGGTGATTTTTTAAAAAGTTAAAGATTGAAATGCCATATGACCCTGCTATTCCACTTTTGGGAATAATCCCCCATGCAGCAAAAACTCACTTTAATGACACAAGCACGAGCATGTTCATAGCAGCACTGTTTACAATAGCAAAGTCATGGAATCAACCCAAATGTCCAACAGTTGACGAGTGGATAAGGAAAATGTGGTACATTTATACAATGGAATACTACTCAGCCATCAAAAATTATGAATTAATGAAATTTGTTAGGAAATGGATGAAATTAGAAAAAATTATATTGAGTGAAGTGTCCCAGACACAAAAAATTAAGCACCGAATGTATTCCCTAATAGGGGAATCCTAGTATCAAACCCACTTAGTGACACTCAAAGATAAATATCTGTAATACCTACAGTAATTGCAAAGATTGCAAAGCGAAGGGGAAGAAGGGCACTGCCAGAAATAAGGAGAGAGGGGATCATGCTACAGCAGAGAATACAGGTCACCATCAAGTATTGCAAGTAAATAGTGAGACATCTGGTTATGCTCACTCACTTTCCTTCCTGGTCACTTGCGACTGAGGTGGTTTGATCTCACCAGTCAGGGAGGGCATAGAGCCTGGCAGATAGATGGTAATCATCCTGCAAATGGGAGACTGACTGCCTCTCACTGCGGTCTCCTACTCTTATTCCATCTACCTTTGAATCTACTCTTATAGTAAGACTCTATTTTAACAGCCTTTTATTTCTGGCTAGGTGGTGACCTCCAATACCAATCAGGAGCCAAAGGCATTGCAGAAACAGCAAAACTGAAAACAACAACCAACCATAATTTCAGAACATCAGATACCCTACATTCATCACATGGAACCAGATCAGCCAAATCTCTCCCCATCCTAAAGCTAAGGGAAATTTGCAGAAGAGGGGGCAGTAAGATTGTAAGAGCCTAAAGATGGGGAGGAGAAATGATATGCAACATACTGCACACAAGTTAGGGCCACAGTAGCCATAATCGGACCTTGCATGAACTGTGCAATGACCGACATATCATTGACCCCCCAAAGTCTAGCATGGATCACAGGCACTAGGATCCTTAGAGGCAAGGGATTAACAGTCACAATAGTGTTCCCATACTAAAAGGGAGCACAAGAAAGGGCTCTGGGCCACTGAGTCCTTACACCTCATTAGAGTGGAGGACGCAGAGGGAAGTTTGACCTTCACACTAAAGGATGCTTCAGGGAATGGGAGAGGGGAAGAGGCTGGTCACTGGGAGAAAGGGAGGGAGGAGGAGAAAGAAAGGGGAATAGGGGAGGTGGGTGCAAGGGGGACTAGGGAGGGGTGGAGGGAGGGAGGGGATGGGGTACCTATTAAGTTTGTGTGATTGGGAAAAAAATAAGCATAATAGGAAAAAAAAGAAAATATCTCTATTTTGCTCATCCTAGAACTTACATTGGTACCTAATACATAGTAGAGTCTTCATAACTATTACTGATTTGTATTAATCATTACTATTATTACAGAAGGCCCATAAATAATAACAACAGATAAAGAGAAAACCCTATATATTTTTCCCAGAATGAGAGAGCTTTCTCTTTCAAGAAGATATTTATGGGGCTGGAGAGGTGGCTCAGGGGTTAAGCCTCTGCCTTGCAGGCGGAAGGTCCTGAGTTTGGATCCTAGAACCCACGTATAGATACCAGGCAGAAACGGGGGCGGCCTGCGTTTCTGGCCCTGGTAGGGCAGAGCCTGTGAATCCCGGGGCAGAATAAACAAGGAGGAGATGGAGGCGTCCATGGTGGTTCCCGAATTCGCCTGTGATTCTACACACACATACACACACACACACAATTGAATAAATAATAATAAATTTTAAAAAAGAACATATTTATACAACACACACGTGCATGGACACGCACACGCACACACACACACACACTCACTCAAGTTATACAGTGGCAGTACTGTTTTTTGAATTCTCAAAAATCTTATACTTTTATGAGATAACCAATGAGATTGTGAGAATCTTTTTCTTTTCAATTCTCATTTTTACGCATAAACTTGATGTGACACTATTAAATACCCTCTCCCCATATCGCCTCACATGCCACTAAAAATCCTTACCCTAAAATTAAGACTCTTTTCAGGGTTGCAGGAAGTTCAATTTTCCTAAGCTTAGTTCTATCAGATCATTATTCTAAAGAAAATAATTCAAGGAAAGTGATTCATACCTACAGCACTGAAATCCTCATTTGTTGTGGGGAGCTTTATCCTCCTAGTCCTACTTCCCAGTACCCCATTTGCTCTGTGCTCCTGACAAGCCCAATTTCCATTAGCATGACCTCCTTTCACCTCCTTGCTACAGTTCTGTCAGCAATGTGTTTTTGAAATGAACAAATATTGCTGACCTCTCAAAAGACATCTGAAATATTAAACTCTCTTTTTTAAGATATTTCCCTAATACTCCTAAATAGGTTTAACTTCTCCTGCCACTGAAGGGTATTCATCAGAAGTTTATCTGGTTTCTACCATGAAATTTGTCACTTCTTTGAAGTATATTACTTTTCCCAGAACTAATTTCAATACACAAATAAGCAAATAATTATATATTACTTGTGAAGTAAGATTTTTTTTCTTGCTCATATTTGAACTTCTCAGGGACCCAGATACAGGCACAGGGTAAAATATGCATCTGTAGCATAAACGGTATTATCCAAAAATCTCAAGAATGCACACAGTTCTCATCCACTATTCTATGCAATCATGTCCATTGTAAACTTTGGCATGGATCATCATTTTCATCTTCCTTTCCACAGAGCTATGTAAATAAAGCAGACCTCTCTTCAGTAGTTCCTCAGTCTGACCAACACAGCAAGGCCAAGACATGACTTCAGAGGAAAGTCAAACAGTGGAGATGAGGAAATGGCAAGGTAATGTGAAACTAGTGTAGATCAAGGACATCCATCCAAATTTCTTAGCCATCATCTATCAGATCACATTTAAGAAAGATCTCACAAATTGAAGTGCCACTGATTTTAGATTTATATTCCTTTCCTTGATATACTTTGAAAAGTAGAATGAAGTTGTCTATAATAGTGATAGAAAGTTACTACTTATACAGACCAAAATAATGTGTTTAAATTCTATTCAGGTACCCAAGTCAGTGTACCAATCTGACCATCTTTTCTGCTCTTCTCTTCCACTCCCAAGTCACCTGCAAACTCCTGCCAAGATAAGCACTCTGTAGCCCAGGGGAGGCTAACCATTTAAGACCTGTCTTTTGCTTGTCATTTAGGAACTTACACAGTTGGATGTAAATGGCCTTTCCTTTTGCATGTTCAAATTCAGAAGAGCAACTGACAACTTCTTAAGCAGGGTTGTTCCTAAAGTGTTTTTACTTATATAGTTAAAATTATTATCTGTTGTCACAGTTTAAAATCAGAAGAGAATATATAACATATGGGTTTTGTCCCTTCCATCATTTCTGTTTGACAAATAAAATCAGGTATAATATTTATTAAGTACAGCATGCTGATTTGACTTACATATGCATTTGAAAGTAATAAAAACACATTGCATAACTTATACTTATGTAATAAAACACTTAAAGTTGGCTATATAATTTCTACTATATGTGATTATTACCTGTAAACACAAGGTAGTAAGACTGTGTATATCAAACTCATCCTTTCCTAAAATATTTTTCTCTTCAGACCAACCCTTCTCCATATACTTCTACTACTAAGGGTCTAGTAACTACTATTACATATTGTACCACACTGAGTTCACTTTCATACAGTTCATGTGTAAGTAACATCATAAAGAACTTACTTTAATGTTTGTCTTATTTCACTTAATCTAATACTCCCTAGGTGGTCCATATTGTCACAAATTTAATATTTTCCTACTTCTTCTAAGTGAATTTTATTCCATCACATCTGTAGCATTTATCTACTCATGTATTTAAGGATATGTAAGGGTTGTATATACCATAGCTATTGTGAATAGTGCTGTGATTTGCCTCAGAATGGAGGCATCTCTTCAACACACTGACTACATGTCCTTTGGATATACACTCAAATGAGCGACTCTTAGCTCTTATGATAGTTTCGTTGTAAATGTTTAAAGAAACAATTGTTCCTTTATCTTTCCATATCTTGTAGAACACTTACTTTTGTATTTCTAATAATATCTCTTTTAACAGGTGGAAGACCACAACTCTGTGCCTTTAACTTCCATTTTTTTCTGATTAATAAAGTTGAACAGTTTTTCATATATGTTTTAACCATTTGTCTTCACTCAAAATTGAAAATTCAGATCCTTTAGCCTGCTTTTTTTATTTTGAGAAAAATGTTTTAAACAACTTTTCATCATTTGTTTTTACATTCTGATATACATATGTAACAAGGGTGATGCTACTCTTAACCAGAATCAAATCAAGAAGACAAAAATTAAAATTAAAGAGAGAGGGACAGAGAGAGAGAGAGAGAGAGATGGAGAGAGAGAAAGGTACAAAGGAAAGTACTTGGTTTGGTTGAATTCCTTTCTATCTCCAAGCCAATCGACCTTTGGCAGCCAGCTCTAACTCACTCACACACTCAAAATACCATTTCATTGCATAAGAACTAGTGAAGGCATATGGTATGATGTTCAGTGATGGCCAGTTTTTTATTTAAAAAAAAAATCTCCTCAAGGGGTGAGGTGGAGCAGGAGCATAGCATCTACACACAAAACCAACAATCGCTGTGTCTTGTCTGTCTGAGGAGTTCTTAGACAACTAAAGCTACCCTGGCTGACGGCTTCCCTTTGCACAGGTGAGAATGGCAGGGCATGGCTGGATGGGGTTTTGTTTTTTAATGGGGTTGACCCAGGTGGGCCTGGACCTGGGCAAGTTAATATCTTCATTCTATTTCCTTTGGGTTCTTCATAATTAATAGTCTTTGGACTATGAAACTGCACAGATTCCTTACTCATAAACATTGCAATAGTGTCAAAAGAAAAAGGGGAGAGATGAATGTTATGTTTTTATTGTTGGCTTTTGAAAATAAAAACGACCCTGTGAATCATTCTGAAGTGTCAGTTTACAGGAAAAGGAGTCCTGGTGGTGTGAAAAGCTATATAGTCATAAACATTATCCCCAACTTAAAAAAAAAAAGGAAGACAAAACAAAAGCAAAACCAGAACTGCCTTCTTCCAAGTTTGTCTCCTAGATGAGTGGTGGCCTTTGTTGTCACTGTCACAGTGAGTGACAAACAATGGTCTCCAAGACTATCAGCTTTGGTGTCAGGATTCGCACCATTGTTTAGATCCTCTTCAAATCCCAGCAACTTCCTCATGAAGTTAAATTAAGCTTTGGGGAAATGATTGCTGGTTTTGCCTTTGATGAAGTTGTAAGTATCAATCATGGTCATCCATTCAAGTATCCTTCATCAAGTAGGCGATGACCATGGTTGCCAGACAGTGGATGAGGAGGAGTCCCTTCCTGCATTGGCAAGCCTCTTGCATGAACTCTTCAAAATGTTGCCACAGGTTCTGCTTGTTGCTGTGGGTGGCCAGCAGCCGCTTTTATTTACAGAGGTCTTTCTCATAGTAACAGAGGGACAGAGTGGTGATGTTGATGACATAGCCAATGTCAAGCCACTGCATGGTGTCCAGGTCCTGAGTATTCTGCACACAACTGAGGAACAGGAAGAGCAGATTGGGCATCAATGTTCTGGATGTCAGGGCTGGAGGGGACAGACTGCATTGGCATGCTGGAGGCTGCAGATGCAACCCCACACACACACATACACACACCTCCCAGTGTTCTTGGAGCTGGAAGGAATTATCACAGAGGTTTTCATGGTTCTATTTAAAACTACTGAGTCTACCCTTCAACACCAGAGATTCCTTGCCCTCTCTTCAAAGACTCTAGGACTATGTGAAGTGGCTGGGCTCATGGGTATTCTCGTCATAAGCTATAATTTCTTTGGAAAAATCCTCTTGAATGAGTCCTTGACTTCCCTACAGGAAATGAAGTCGAGGATGGTGATATTGCCCTGCTGCAGTCTCCAGCTAATCTTATCCACAGTTAATATGAACAGCTCTTTGGATGTGACTCTTGACTTCATAAAAGGTCTACAATCAATGATGATGGGACCCCAGCTGGACAGGTGACTCTTGCTGAACTTGATCATTTTCTTCACCAAGTCTTTGCAGTAGATGACCTTGATGTTGGTAGCTGCCACCCCCCCCCCAACTCAAAGAACCTGTGTTCTCGTTGTTGTCCATCATCTGGTTAGCAGGGCAGGTGCGATGGGGAGGTTCCGATGGCAATGGCTTTAGTCTGGGCCCAATTGTCCATGTAGGTTGTCATAACACAGCAGCTGGCGGTGCTGCACCCACAATTTAGGGAGCAGACATTGCTGCTAGATGAGGGCATGTAAGTCAGATTCACAGCCTTGAAGGTCATGACCGCAGTGGCAATGACTGGAGGCTGCCTGTGACTGTGGGGGGCAGCAGACAGCCAAGGTATCTAGAGTCTAAACTAGATTGAAATCCTGAGGTCACCCAAGCCTAGACAGTGCTACTGCTAGCTTGTCTAAAAAAGACAGAAGCATAAGGAGGCTGAAACTGTCAATTCAAGACTCAAGAATTTCATCAGTGACTACAGTTCTACACTATCTGGCTATGGGTTTCAGCTATCAACTTGCTCACTCAGCCATCATTTGCTTGGCTTCATTGTTCGGCATAGTTGCTTTTTCTTTTTGACCTGTTTTTCTTCATGTGCCTATTATGCTGATTTGTCTTTTAAGGGATTTTCTGTCTGACAACCTTGTGTCTTCATTCTGTGTGATAGACTTCACTTTACCTAGGTAACTGCCACTCTCTACAGAAGGTCCATATCTATCCAGTCTACCCAGGAGCCTTCATTCCCTGTGGCTCTTGCAATCACCAACACAAACATTGGTTCAAACCTACTTTGAAGTTTATATTCCATGAAACACTTAGTAACTCATAGTCACAAAACAGTTCTTCAATATTTGAAAATGTCAGTTTCTTACTTTTTTGGGAGGTTGCTTCATGTTTTATTGTCTAATTGCAGTAGCTTCACATTGCTCCAGGTGATGGGAAACTTCTCAGCTAGTCAGTACTGTCATGAATCTAAACATATTAAAAACATAAATATGAAATATTATCATAGCCATCAATCTTAGTAACTATAAACTCCAAAGAAATAAAGTGCAGTTGGTATTCTAGAAAACAGTTTCCAGCAACTCTGAGATGTCCAACTGTCAATCTCGTGGTGAATTAATTAAAGTTGGTAGCAATAATTTCAAATAGCATACATGTGAATACAAATATATATTCTATATGTTCCTTGTATCATAGAAATCAAAAACTGCAAACGAAAGATACAGAAAACAGTGAGTTGGAAGAATTGTACTCTCTACTTTATTCAGTTCCAAATAGCAAAGTGAAAAGAGGCAGACAGAATGTCAGTTTCTTTGTTTACCATGTGAAGCTAGGACTCTTGTCCATCTCACAAGATCTAGTGAGGATAGGAGAAGATGACATATGCATAGAGCTTAACAGAACTCCTGGAGTTGCATTAAGTGCCTTCTAAATGCTACCCATATTAACTTTTGTTACTAATATGACAGCTTTGCTGACATTTATTTTCACTGTAACTTTTACGTCAAAGTAACTCTGCAGCTGAATAATCAAAGGGACAATGACCCGCTCTCATATGCAGCCTTTGAAATAAGCAGCAACAAAAATCTTATTTCATCTCTTTTACTAGATAGTAAAACATTAATATTTGACATTTACATAGCACCTGCAGAACATAAAACAGCTGGGGTTGGTGTTTAATAAAGGAGCCCTCCAAGCTTCAGAGCAGATCTTGTTAAAATTAAAGTAACATGACATTGTCACCCTTCCTGAAAGAATGGCATAATTTCACTTTTTAATAGAGAAACTGAACATGACACAGCACAAGAAGTTATCTATTCCATGTCAAAAACTCTATAACCTTAATACTTTTCTGTTATACCACATGCACATCAGACCACTCCACACATTCCAAAGCATAAAGAGCTTATTGCATAAGATCAAAGTAAATAACTAGGTCCCCTGCTACTTCCAAATTTGAAGAAGGAAGAAAGGAAGAAGTCTTTACCCCAGGCACTGTGCTAAGTGTTTGATCTTACACAGTCCTAACAATATTATATACATACTAGTACAGTCTACAGTTGATGAACACGGGCTAATTTCTGGAACAGTTATAGTGTTGAACAAACAATGAGTGGTGGATATGAGATTACACTGGAGCTATCTTTGCTCAGTGAGTCCAATAGTTATCCACTGTGCTCTTTTGTCTAAGAGAGTCAGAGTAAGCCAAGAGCCCAAGTTAATCATACATACATAATAGTACTGTATGAGCTGTTGATACCACTTTGCATCACGGTGATGTACCACCCCATCCTTCCCTTTTGTGGGAAGTCAGTTGCTTGATAAAAAAGCATCTTAAAAAATAAAAGTACCTTGGACACTTCCCAAGTGGCATTGTAAGATTGAATGGATACTAATAACAATACAGGTGACAGTGAAGAAGTCAGAATACCCCCCCCAAATACATGAAATTATGAGTCATTTAATCAGTAATGTGAAACAAGAACAGCCTGTCCTGGGTTGTGTAGGTGGATTGTTGAAAGGAAGTAGTCTTCCATTTATTTCATTGTTTATCAAGGCACTTAGGCAACATGGACAAAAGAACCCCTGAATATCTCAGGTGTGATGAGGCACATGGCAGTGCTTTCTCCCCATGAATTTGTCCCTATCTGTTTTACTACAAGCTAAATAATTTATGCTTGCAGAAAGCAAAAAAAAACAAAACAAAACTCTTACCATAGATAACTCTGGAGAATTGTGGATATCTACAAACTCTGATTTTATCTTGTGCCATATGACTCATCTCTTCCAATTCTCTCTACCGTCACTGTTTCCTTTTATTCTTACTGTCCCTAGGTGAATTATATCATGTAGACACGGTCAGAGCACTCTTGAAATCAGTGTAAGTTTCTAGGAGGCAGGCTATCACTATAGAGACTATTGGGGCAAAGGGCATGGGTGTAGGACCACAATTAAACTGGAATTAGTCTTTAATGGGAGGGGAACATCATATGACAAGATATGGAACTTAATCAGAGCATTTGACTCGAAATTCTTTCAATGCCTAATAATGATGATATAATTCAGCCTTCATAGGAACTGTCTTGTACCTGGTAGCCAGTAGTGTTGCAGAAGATACTGTGAGGAAGTTATAGTCATGGGTACCTGTAAGAAACAAGCAGAGACTCTTCCTGGAACGAAGCTCTTGAAACTAAACTTTATACCTGACTCTCCTGGAACTTGATTTATGACTTGGTAGCTTGCTGTTAGAGTGGCCTTTTCTCACAGGATTATGCTTAATCTGCTACATTAATGACATCCAGTTAGCCACAGCTGTTCCCAATAATTACACACTTTGCACTTTTTAAGTGTGTTCCTCTTAAAGTTAAAGCAAATAACAACCTTGAAAAACACCATCTGGGCATAACCAGAATTGATCCTAGATTGACTGGTGAACACTGCTTTATCCACATGTCTAATGTCATTTGCAAGCATTTTGTTTGTCATGAAAAACACAGATCACTCAATTATTCTTATTGATCAAGACATTACATAAATAAAAATAAAAGACCTCTAAAATGCAAGAACAGAACCCTTCTATGTAGTTAGTTCTTTATTGAAATAGTTTGTACAACTAGGAATTTAGAGAGATCAGCTGTATAGCAAATCAACATAGAAGTGATGAATTTTGTTCATTTGAATACTAAATGACAAAATTAATCACACTATTAATTATGCAAAAATTAAGAAGCATGAACATTTAAAATTCATGAAATGTGATTAATTTCCCAAAGCTACTATAATCAAATATAGTCATGTTAAATTCATGTCTAAAATGTTTTAAAGAGTGACTGGGGATAGATTCAGTAGATAAGATCATATGTAGCACAAGTATGAAAATTTGAGTCCAAATCCTCAAGCTGAATGTAAAAAGGTGAATGTGGCCATGTGTACCTATAACCCATATAAGAGTATCTGTAAGCAAGTCAATGTCATGTCCTGCTGGTCTATGTTCTGATAATAAAATAAGTAATGTTAAACAAAATAGATGTGTATGAGTAAGAAGATGAATTTTGGAAATCAATTTTCTTTTATTATTTAAGGAAGATGTGAAATTGGTTTTGCCAAATCTATAAATATTCTGAAGTGAAGTTAATTTTTAAAAACATCAACTCATGCCCAGTGGACCACACAGGCAAAGATGTGAAAGTAAGAGGGAGACTGGTTGGAAAGGAAAAAGTATAAAGTGAGACAGAAGAATGGATGGGATTAGTAGCAACAGGTGAAAATGCATAAAATTATTGTATTTATAACATGAGAATATCAAATAATAATTTTAAAAAGCTCCAAAATATGTCAGCACATATTTGCACAATTCCCTCTGAGCCTAAGAGAGATGGAAGCCAGTACCCTCGAAAATGAGCTGCACTGAAGAAACTGCACACAACTTCTCACCACAAAGGGTTTGTCTGTGATAATGGCAGGGCTGTGGTATGATGTGAACACAATGTTATTCATCTTGTGGCCATACAGTATATGTCTCATTTACCAACGAGAACATCCAGTTCACTTGACAACTCTTCAATGCCCCCAAATTGCCCCTGTGGCATCTAAATGTCTGTTTATCAGGAAAGTCAAATGGGACAGCTGGCACCACAGACAGAGGCTAGCTGAGATGACACTTTTGTCTCTTTAGAAAGAATGGCTGCAAATGTAGTGTAGTTTACAGCATTTCCTAGCATGCAGAAGGCCAAAGGTTCAGGCTCCAGCACTGTAGAAAGAGTTGTTTTTTAATAACACATACACACAAAGTTATAACTGCCTTAATATCTAAATAAGGACTTTCATTTCAAAGTGGTACAGCTACAAAGTTTGAAATATCTGAAAAAAGATAGACCACATCTTAGAAAACAGATTTTATTTCCATGATTAACTTTACAGTAAAAAAAACTTTTATCTGATTCTATCTGCTCATTTTCCTCTTTCCCTCTTTTCCTTCCTCCTTCTCTTCCTTCTTTCCCTTCATTCCTTCTCCCTTTCTTCTTTTCTTCATCTTTTCCAACTTCCCTCCCCCTTCTTCCCTTATTGTCTCCCTCCTTTCCCTTTTCATTCCATCTGGATAACTTATTATTAATCAAAAATATGGTATGCTTATAAAAGTAGAAAAATAAATAAAATATATGGTCCCTACATATATTAGAATATTAAAGGGCTAATGACTATTTTTCACAAATAAAAATAAAATAGTCCCTAAGTTCCTATACTTCTTGATCTAGAAGGTTAAAAATAAAACATCATTCAGTATTAAAAGTAATTCATATTATAATTCATATTATGAATAAAGGTTTTAAGTGGGAGGACAAAGCATGCCAGGGTGGAAAGTAAAAACCACAATAGGAGAAATGCTTAACTGGAATCATAAGAGTTGATTGTAAGGATCATGATGGAGGGGTATCCGGGCAATCAAGACAAAGTGAGTGGAGTGAGAAGCAACTCAGTTCCTCTGCAGATCACAGAAGTAGAGTGCTGTGGCTGGGATGCAACCTGGGTAAAGGAACACTGGTGAGTGAGACAGAGCCAACAGCTCAAGCAAGAGAGGAGCACATGGATGTAATGCCATGATGTGGGTTCACATTCCACAGCAGGAAAAATCTTTGATGTCACCAGTGTACATTTTAGGGGGGAAAAAATCTGTGTTTGGGTTAGAAGGATGTAAGTGAGGATATATGCTTCTTCATGGTCATGTTGGTAAGGACATCAGGGAAGGGAAATACAAGAGACCTTCACATAACCAAGGCGATCCTGAGCAATAAGAATACTGCTGGAGTACAATACTTGATTTCAAGTTATATCACACAACGAAACCAATGAGAGCAGCATGGTACAACACAAACGCAGACACATGAACAAAAGGACTGAAGAAAGGACCAAGATATAAACCTGCACAAGTGTAGCCACCTGATTTTTCACTAAGAGATCAAAATTCATACTAAAGAATAAACAGTCTCTTCAGTAACTCCTGGGAATATGTCCAAAGACTCTATGTCTACTATATAGTTATGTGCTCATCTATGTTTACAGATTCTTTATTCACAGTAAATAGGAATCGAATCAACCTAGATTCCTATCACTAATGAAATGAAAATGAAAATGTGATACATATACACAATGGGATATCATTCAGCTATAAAGAAAAATGAAGCTGAAGAATATTATACTTGGGTAAGGTAATTCAGATCCAAAAATGGAACATTGCATGTTCTCTGTAATACATAGTTCCTAGCTTCAAATTACTTTGTATGTTTAACATGGAGTAATATTAAAGGTCAAGGAGCTAGAAGGAGCCATTGGCTGTTTCTTGGAAAAAAGGAAAAAAAAGTAGAACATTGGTGACATAAGAATGGAGGATAAATCCTGGCATTGGAAAGGTTTAAATAGAAATGGATTAAATGATGGGAGAGATGACAGGTGGTGTAAAGGAGTATCTATAATGAAGGATGCATTTTTAAAAAATCAAATAGAAACCTCTTGTTTTCTACATGCCTGGAATGATGCTCCTAGAAGACATGGTTATTAAACAAAAATTCCAGTGTCTAGTGTGGAGCCCTCAAAATAGTCAAGTCTGTCACCATTCCTCCAGAGTGTCCACCAGAGCTAGATGGAAATCAATTGATAGGCTTAATGAGATAAGCTAGACTGATAGGTAAAAATGGTGACAGAGTTAGCAAAACAAGTAGGAAATCACAATTACTAAAGGTTTGATGCTGCAGGCTCTACCCAGGTTCCATTTCAAGAATGAGGCCCTTGGTCCAGCTGCTGTAACATTACTGGAATGTCTCTTCCTAGGAATGGCCCCAAGAAGAATGGAAGCATCTTGCTCAAGATCACTCCACCTTAGTAGAGTGAGTTCTGTGAAGTGGTGATTGATGTAGTTGCTGGAAAACTGATTCCTGTTATTGACATCTCATAGTCTTCCTTTAGTACTAACCCAAAACATACTCATCCAAAGTAAGTTTTTTTTTCAGTGACTCAAATAGCAACAGAAACCTACCTTTGAAGTTTTTAGTTTGAAAGTGTTTTGGACTTTAACCAAAACATCATAGATGAGATTATTTCAATTATGTGTCTCTTCCATATATACTTGATACTTTCACAGCATTCACTAGAAGGTTTTTCCCTATTATTTTGGAATTGTTGTAGTTTGTGAAAAGCTCATAGGGTGAAGGAGTAGCAAAGAGTGAAACACATCAGTTCATCGTATTTATGTACAAACTTCTCAAATAACAAAGAAAAGAAACAGGAACAAAGAGAAAAAGCAGTGAAAAATGGTGACTTCTGTCTTGGTTCTTATAGACATCATATAGACACAGTGAGTCCTCATTATGATCCAGACTCTGTATTAAGGGCTATATATATGTTAATCGTCTGAAGTTTTAGATGTGGTCTTGTAGAGTATGAGGTTTGTTGTTATTTTCCAATTAGACATTTCACTTTGTACGGTGAACAAATGAACAATCACTTTAGCAAAGCAGTAGGGAATATGAAGGCTGATAAAGTTTTCTACTTTAACCTCAGGTTGGATCTGCCTGAGTTTTCCTCTAGTGCCTATAGCTTATTGCTGTGTTGCTTCATCTTGCTTATGTGTGCCATCTGTGTATCATGGTTGGCTTTGGGTCTTAGAATCAGCTGGAGTGGAAAATCCATATAATGGTAAGGACAGATTCAAATACAGAAATAACTCGAAGTAGGTTGAGCAAGCAGTGAGTTTAGCATTATAACTCAAAGATCTCTGATTCTGAAACAAAAACTGTGTTTTTCACACATTGTTTCAACTTACTGATTACTCCCTTGTATGCTTTAACATATAGTGGAAATTTTATGCTCAACCAGCCAAATGGCTCAAACCAGCCATTTGTTTATGGAACAAATGTTCTGCTAAATCTCCCATAAATTGCAAAGATGGGTCTAAAAATTAGCCTCTTAAGTTAAAAGATCTTTCTTCAAGCCACTGTTTTTTACTTACTTTTTCTATTTTCAGATTATATCACCATTGAAAATAAAGGCATATTCACCCAACTCAGTAACCTACACTTACTGTTAAACATTAAGCCATTCTTAAATAAACACTCAGGCAACAAAAATAACATCAGCTTGCAATGTGACAGGAGATCATGCATGTGCATAGAAAAGGATTGGGGAAAGTGATTCTATGTTGTTTGCTGTCTCCTTTGTTTAAATAAACTTTGGATGGGCAAGTTGCTCCTATGAACAACTGTGGTTTTCTTTGTGGTTTTTCTTGCTTTGTGCAGCATATAACTGATGGTTTTTCAGTTATGATGAGAGTTACTAATATGTAACCAAACACACTTTATAAGGGTGAAAGAATTGAAGTACTGTCTAGAAAACTGAGAAACCTCAAATGTAATAAAGACACTGACTGAACAAAGGGACAAGAATGTATGTTTCTAAAAGTTTGATTCATGTACAAATTCTATTTTATTGTAGTTTTAGTAATGATTCTTTGCTAAGGGACTTACATATACTGAGAAATTTATGCTCAGTATGTCTTTTATTATCTTCATTCACCGTCTACATGAAGTGATGCTGTATGCTAATGTAAAAATAGTTGCAGTGCACAGATAACAGCTTGATGTCACTTACTAGCTTTTGATTTTGAGTGGTAACCTGCTTTGATGCTTCAGTTTCCTTTTCAGGAAGATAGATTCAAATTATTTCTTTGATAATTAAATGCACATGTTACATATGTACAATGAAATTGTGACAAATTGAGATACCAAGGCCTTGGGAAATTATAGTTACTTAGTTGCATATAACTTATATGTAACAGAATGTCAAGTCAAATATTCAGTCTTCAAGAATTTGCAAAATTGGCAATTTTACTTATCTTTCTTTCTCCAAACCTAGAGAAATATTAAGAGGAAAATTTTTTTGTTAGTGAATTAAATAGTAGTCACAGAAAGATGCATCCAAGTTCAAATCCCTGAAGCTTATTTATGGGAAAATGGATATTTACACATATATAATTACATAATTGTACGTATAACACATATTTAATATATATAGCTATGTAAACATTGTTTAGAGACAAATAGAGTTTTCTGGACTATTTGATTGATCACAATTGCCAGTTATAAGAGTGAGACAGAGGTAGAGACATTACAAACACAGAGATCCGCGTGAAAACAGAGGCAGAAATTGGGAGAAAATGGTCCAAAGTTAGGTGCCAGAGGTAAAGAATGAAAGTTAATTAGAACATATGAACTGGAAATAAGGAATTTTGGGTAGGGGTAGTTTGGGTTTGATCCCCATTCTGTAATAGAAGCTGTACTACAATTCACTAGGTATCTCAGGATGATCTAGAACTTACAGTGATCCTCCTGTCTGTACCTCCTGAGTGTTGCAATGATAGGCATGAAGCACCATGGCTGACCCTAAACAGGGAATTGTGCAGAAACTCTAACTGGTCAACACCCTGATCTCAGACCTGTGGTAAAAAGCAAGTAATCTGTCATGACAATCCGAAGAAATTAGTGAAATTTGCTTCATGATTGTTACAAGTTTAAAATTTCCTTGTTAATGACTTCAAGTCTTCCATCTGTACTTCCATAATATCATCTGATACTAATTTACAGCTGTTTTTTCTGACAATTCCCTTCTCACTGCAACAAATTATTTAATACTTCTGCTCTTTGGTATTTGTATCATAGAGTTGAGAGCATTCAAACATTTGTCTCATGTCTTCAATCACCCCTCAGCTGAATAAACACACTATTTTGTTCATAGTTTGATCATACATATCATTGACTGATAGTGATTCAAATTCATGAAAGTATGAGTACTTCTCATTTCCAATCACTGTTCATGATAAGAGACAATGAGATGAGGATATTTCCTAGAGATAAGAATTCTTTGGCATGACTACTAAGAGGCAGAAATGTGGGGATTATTAGTTTAGCTACCATCTCTGGGAAATCAACCTCTAAAGAATTTGCAGGTAACTGTCTTCTTAAAAAGTTTTATAGTGGGTACAGGTAGATGAGACCAACTCATGTTTGCTTTTAGCTTCCACTCACTACTTTTATGAATCTTAAAAACTCACTAAAGTCTTCTGAACCTGAGTTTGCTTATCTAGAAAATATCATTAATCATATACGAATAGGGAACATAGTATTTGCAAAAAAAAAAAATACACATTAAAATCAGAACCGAGGTAAATTGCTGCAGATATCAGCATTGATGGTGACAAAGCATTCCATTCACCTGTTACTGTGTGATATTTCAGTTACTATTTTCCAATCAGCTCCTGGATGAGAACTGTACAATCATTCATTCACTGCTTCATCTGCATGTAGATCAGTAACTAAGTTGCCATTCACATTACAGTTTTCTGTCAGTAGATTCCACTATATTATAGAATTTGGATGTAATAACTTTGGGGGTAATCACAATTATATCACTAAACAGCTGAATAACACATCACACACCAAATGCAGTCTATTCTTTCATAGATGTCATAAGTCAAACATTGCCAAGATGATTAAGTAGGATAAAGAACAAAACATGCTGAGCATGATATCAGACGTGTAACCCTGTCATGACAGTAGACATCATCAACCTTCTAATTGTGTATCCATCCATATTCTTCAACTGTATTGCTCAGAAATCATCCGAATGCCACAAGTCATTGAATAGGTAATCCCAATGAGTAATCTTGGTCTTGGTCTTTCAGATACTTCAAAATATCAATCAATATGTGATCTTTCTTGCTAAACTTGAATATTTTCCTGATTGCTTTTGGTTTAAAATTTCAATCTTACCAACATTCAGATTCTACAACAAGAACCCACAGTTAATTGAGCTCATAATAACAGTAAGCAAAAACCAAGAACCAGACTAAACATAAGAGCTCATGCTTAAAAAAAAAACAAAACACTTTTTCCATGGAAGGATCTATTTCAAGTTTCTATTGCACAGTGCCTGGCTTTGTTTTGCTCACCACATACTGTTTGTTGCCATCCTCTCTCTGTGTACCCACACACATCTGAGTGCTTCCACTTATGATAAATCACCAGTGTCAATGCAAGAGTGGCAGATCCTGTACGCCAGTTCTGCATCCTAGTATTTCAAGGAAGGTGTCTAAAGGTCTTAGAGCACAGCTTATTCACACACAGGTATTTTTTTTTTTTAGTGTGTGTGTGTGTGTGTGTGTGTGTGTGTGTCTGTGTGTCTGTGTGTCTGATTGTCAGAGGGACTGTCCCTGAGGAGGACCAAGGGGACTTTAGGACTCATGCTGGATTACTTCCGCCTTCTTGCTTGGCTCTGGGATTTTTGCAAACACCAGGACCAGAAGTGCGGGCTGTGTTTCTGACTGGCATTTTTAAATTATTATTATTTCCGCTCATACAAACTTAATAGGTACACTGGTCCCCTCTCTCCCTCCACCTCCCCCCCCAACTGCCACTGCTCCCCCTCCCTTCCTTGTGCTCTCATAATCATACCGCTCCCCCTCTTCCGGAAATTTCCCTGAGCTTCAGGATGGGGAGAGATTAAGCTGGCTTAGTTACTGGTAGTTGATATAGAGCCTCTGATGTTCTGACTTAGGGTTTGTTGATTTTTTTTTTAGTTTTGCTGCTCCTGCAATGCCCTTGGTTCCATCCTGATGGGTATTGGATGTCACCCCTTGCAGTCATTGATGGTGGCCTATTTTCTGTGCTGTAACATGGTCTCCTTTCTCCTTGTTTCTGGTGGGGCCCTCCTTCCCCATTCCTCCTGTTTATAATCTTTGCAATTACTAAAGGTATTACAGAGATTTGTTTTTGAGTGTCTCTAAGTGGGTTTGGTACTAGGATCCATCTATTAGGGAGTACATATGGTGCTTAAGTCTCTGTGTCTGGGATACTTCACTCAATATAATTGTTTCTAATTCCATCTATTTCCAGGCAAATTGCATTAATTCATCATTTTTGATGGCTGAGTAGTACTCCCTTGTATAGATGTACCATATTTTCCTATCCACTCGTCAACTGTTAGACATTTGGGCTGATTCCATGACTTTGCTATTGTAAATAGTGCTGCTATGAATATGGTCATGCTTGTGCTATCAAGGTGAATTTTTGCTGTATGGGGGTGATTCCCAAAAGTGGTATAGCAGAGTCATATGGCATTTCAATCTTTAACTTCTTTAAGAATTGCTAGACAGCTCGCCAGAGTAGTTGTATGAGCCTGCATTCCCAATATCAATGTAGGAGAGTTCCCTCTCTCCACATCCTCTTCAGCATTTGGTGGTGTTTTGTATTGTGGATTTTTGCCATCCTGACCTGGGGTGAGATGATATCTCAGGGAAGTTTTGATTTGCATTTCCCTGATGGCTAAGGATGTGGAGCATTTTTTAAGATATTTGTTAGACATTTTAATTTCATCCCTGGTAAAGTTTCTTTTAAGTTCCAAGGCCCATTTTTTAATTGGCCCATTTGTTTCCTTGGGGTTTAGTTTTCTAAGTTCTTTGTGCACTCTGGATAATAAAGCTCTATCAGATATGTGCTTAGTGAAGATTTTCTCCCATTCTGTGGATTGCCTTTGTGCTCAAGTTACTATCTCTTTATCTCAACAGAAGCTCTTTAATTTCACAAGATCCTATCTGTTGAGTGTTGGTTGTGGCAATTGTGCTATTGTATGTCCATTTAGGAACTGTTGGCCTAGCACAATCAGCTCAAGGGACTTCTCTACCCTTTCAGCTATGGTTTTTATAACTCTGGCCTTATATCGAGGTCCTTGATCCATGTGGCATTAATTCTTGTAAATGGTGACAAGTACAGGTCCAGTTTTAATCTTCTGCATGTGGATATCCAGTTTTGCCAGTACCACTTGTTGAATGCTGTTCTTTTTCCATTGGATTTTTTGGGCTCCTTTGTAAAAGATCAAATAGCTGTAGTTGTGTGGGCTTATATCTGGGTCTTCAACCCTTATCCATTGATCTGTGTGTCTATTTTGGAGCCAGAACCAGGCTGTTTTTACAACTATGAATTTGTAGTATACACTAAGGTTTGGTATGGTGATACCTTCAGCAGTGTTTTTGTTACTCAGGATTGTCTTTGCTATCCTGGGTCTTTTGTGCCTCCATATGAATATTAAGATTATTTGGCCAACCTCTTTAAAGAATTGCTTTGGGATTTTAATTGGTATAGCATTGAATCTGTATATTGCCTTTGGTAAGATGGTCATTTTTACAATGTTGATTCTGCCAGTCCAGGAACGTGGGAGATCTTTTCACCTTCTGGTGTTTTCTGCAATTTCTTTCTTTAGGGTTTTAAAGTTTTCATTGTAAAGGTCTCTTACTTCCTTGGTGAGGTTTATACCAAGGTATTTCATTTTTTTAGGGGCTATAGTAAATGGGATTGTTTCTCTCAGGGCTTTTTCACTTTCCTTGGTTAGGTTTATACCAAGGTATTTCATTTTTTTAGGGGCTATAGTAAATGGGATTGTTTCTCTCAGGGCTTTTTCACTTCTTTCATTCTGAGCATATAGGAAGGACACTGATTTTTGTACATTTATTTTGTATCCTGCCACCCTGCTGAACTTCTGTATTAGTTCCAGGAGCTTCCTGGTGGAGTTTTTGGGATCACTCAGGTATAAGATCATGTCATTTGCAAATAGGCATAGCTTGACTTCTTCCTTGCTGATTTCAATCCCTCTTATGTCCCGTTCTTGTCTTATGGCTTCAGCTAAGACCTTCAAGTACAATATTGAACAGAAGTGGTGAGAGTGGACAGCCTTGTCTAGTTCCTGATGGAAGCGGGAATACTTCAAGTGTTTCCCCATTGAGTATAATCCTTGCTGTGGGCTTGTTGTATACAGCTTTTATTATATTGCTAAAGGTTCTTTCCTTTCCAACCTTCTTTAGGGTTTTGATCATAAAGGTCTGTTGGATCTTGTCAAAAGCTTTTTCTGCATCTATCGAGAGTATCATGTGGTCTTGAAGTTTGGACTGGTATGTATGATGAATTACATTTATTGATTTGCGTATGTTGAGCCAAACTTGTGTGCCTGGGATGAAGCCTACTTGATCCCCGTGGATAACCTTTTGGTATGTATTTGAATCCAATTTGCTAAGACTTTATTGAGAATCTTTGCATCTGTGTTCATCAGAGAGATTGGCCTATAGTTTTCTTTTAAGTGTATCCTTTTTAGGTTTTGGGGTTAAGATGATATTAGCTTCATAGAAGGAATTAGGTAGTGTTCCTTCCTTGCTATTTGATGGAACAGTTTAAGGAGTATTGGTGTTATTAGCTCCGTAAATGTCTGGTAGAACTCTGTGCTGAATCCATCTGGTCCAGAACATTTTTTGGTGGGAAGATTTGAGATTACTTCCTTGATTTCCTCATATGTTATAGGACTATTTAATAATTCACAACTTCCTGATTCAATTTAGGTAAGTTGTGTTTACTTAGGAATTCATCCTTCTCTTTGTGTCATCAAATTTCACAGAGTATAAGTTTTTGAAATAAGACCTTATAATACTCTGAATTTCTTGGGTATCTGTACTGATAACTCCATGTTCATTTCTAATTTTGTTAATTTGGGTTTTCTCGCTCTCGTTTTTGCTTAATTTAGCTAGGGGTGTATCAATCTTATTGATGTTTTCAAAGAACCAGATTTTTGACTCGTTGATTTTCTGTATCGTTTTCCTAATCTTGATTTTGGATATTTCTCCCCTTATTTTCTTAATCTCCTCTCTTCTACTGCTTTTGGGATCGGATTGCTCTAGTTTCTCTAAAGCTTTAAGCCGCATTGTTAAGTTATTTATTTCTGATGTTTCCTTTTTCTGATGTAGGCATTAAGAGCTATGAACTTACCTCTTAGGATAGCTTTCTTTGCATCCCAGAGATTTTGGTAAATTGTATTTTCATTATCATTAACTTTCAGGAAATCTTGAATTTCCTTTTTAATTTCTTCCTGAATCCAGTTCTCATTCAGCATCATAGTGTTAAGTTTCCAGGAGTTAGTGTATTTTCTGTTGCTTGTTGTGTTGTGGATGTCAAGCTTTAAGCTGTGGTGGACTGATAAAGTGCAGGCTAGAATTTCAACTTTCCTGTATATGTGGAGATTCGTTGTGTGGCCCAATATGTGATCTATTTTGGAGAAAGTTCCATGTGTTGCTGAGAAAAAATGTGTATTCTTTGGTGCGTGGATGAAAAGTTCAATAGAGATCTGTAAGGTCCATTTCAGTAAGGGTTTGAGTAAGTTCCAAAGTGTCTCTGTTAATTTTTTTACCTGTAGATCTATCCCATGTTGACAGGGCGGTGTTTTTTTGTTTTTTTCTTCAAGTTGAGTATCATTTCTAGCATTTTTTTTTTTTTGGTAAGTATTTTCTTTTTTCTTTTTTTTTTTTTTTGCTTAGTATTTCCTTATTTTATATATATATATAGTGTTTGCACATTTATACATTATTTAGTAACTATATATCATCACGTATATCATATTAATCATCAGTGGCATTAGTTGGTGCTTGCTTATTTTACTTGGTTTCAATATCCTTTCGTGTCCTTATCCCTGAGGTGTTTCCTCCACTCTATTAACACTTGTTTAGACTGCTTTTTAATATCAGTGATCTCTCTCTCCTGTCTCTCTCCTCTCTCTCTCATTCAGTCTCACTTTCTTTTTCCCTCTTTTTCTTTCCTTCTTTCCTAAAACTCTGTCCTCCTTTTCCTTCTCCTTCTCTCTTTTCTGTCCTTCCCCCACTTATTCCTCCCTTTCCCCCTTTTTACCTCCCTCCTTGTATTTCTAGCGTTTTTTGAAGGCCTGGCTTGGTGGACATGTATCCCTTCAGGTTGTCTTTGTGCTGGAAAATTTTTCTTTCTCCCTCAATCATGATGAATAGTTTTTCGGGATATATTGGCCTGGGTTGACATTTTTGCTCATTCGATACTTGAAGTACGTTTCTCCAAGCTCTTCTTGCTTTTACTGTTTCCATTGAGAAGTCATTTGTTATTTTAATAGGTTTACCTTTAAAAGTGACTTGTTTCTTTCCCTTGAAGCTCTTGCACCATTTCTTTATCTTGAATGTGGAGTGTTTTAACTATTATTTGTTGTGGCAAGTTTCTATTTTTGTCATATCCTTTTGGGGTGTAGAATGCCTCTTGTATATGGATGGACCTCTCTTTTTTCAGATGAGGAAAGTTTTCCTTGATAGTTTGAAAAATTTCCTCAGGTGTGGTATTTTGGGATTCTCGCTCTTGTATTCCATGAATACCATGGCATGTTAGGCTTCTTCAGGGTGTCCCATAATTCTTCAATATTTCTCACGAGTATCTTTTTTGGCTTTAACAACCTCTTCCATTGAGCTGGTTAATACTCCCACTTCATCTTCAAGGTCTGAAATTCTATTTTCTGCTTTGTTAGTTCTGCTGATAAGACTCTGTTGAGTTCTGGGTTGAAAATAACTTGTCTTTTAGTTCAGTTTTAAACTCTGTTTGAGTCTGTTTTAACTGCTCTGTGCCTGTTTTTGTTTCTTGAACTGTTTTTCTCAACTCCTCCAAGTGATTGCTGTGTCCCTCTTCAAAGTGATTGATGTAATTATTTAATTCCTCCCAGATTTCCTCTTTCATAGTATTGATCATGGTAATGATCATGTTTTGAAAGCCGTTATCCTGAGTCAGGCTTTCTTGGCTATTTTCCGTGGGTTTGTTCTGGTTGGAGACTATCATTATGGGATTAATTCCTTCAGTGGGAGATTTGTTTTCTTGGGTTTTGTTTCTCATAGATTTGTACTATGACTTGGGCATTGTCGTTTTTAATTCTTAAGACCTTCTTTCAATTTCTGTGTGTTTTTCACTAAACTGAATTATTTGGCTTGGAGCAGCTCCCGCTCCAGCTGGCTGGTGGGAGAAGCTGGGATCAGTGGGCTGCCTGGGGTTTTGGGGGGCAGGGGGAGAAATGTGGAGTGGGGGAATAGAGCTTACCTAGGTCGCTTTGAGTCCCGGCTTGAGAGGAAAGCGAGGAGGTGGCGGGAGCGGGGGCGCAATTATCCTGGGACCTGGGGCATGGCCCAGGGGGGGTCCTTCCTGGCCTGGCGCAGCCCCGGCTCTGGCTGGCTGGTGGGAGGAGCTGGGACCAGTGGGCTGCCTGGGATTTGGGGATGGGTGGCAGAGGAGCTTACCTAGGTCGCCATGAGTCCTGCCTGGACTTTGCGCATCCCAAGCAGGTGTGGAAAAAGTCTGACTGGCATTTTTATGTGGGACCTGATATCCAAACTCAGCACCTTTTGCTTGCAAGACAGAGTCTTACTTCTGAGCCATCTCTCCAGCCCCACACACAGGGTCTTTAATCAACTATATTATATTTGGAGATAGCATGAATACAATCAGGGCAATCAAAACTTAATATGACTACGTATTTGCTATCAACTTAATGTCAAATGTTTTATGATGTTTTTCCACAGGATAGCAAGACAGTATGGACTTTTTGAGCTTGACTGTGGTGTCAATATTTAGGATGCTTAATTTTTCAAATGATTTACATAAAATTAATTATCATTGTTAGGAAACCTGGTTATGTTTATTACACCATATATTCATTTACTTGTCAAATGAATGAAGTAAATTTAAATTTATTCAAAACCAGCAATATTCCTAGTATAGTGTGATATTTTATTTTGCAGGGATTTCAAGAAAGAATTTCAGCACAAGAAACTTTTGCCTAGTGCTTTAGGTCATCTTTTATTCTTCTCTTAAATGAGTATGTATAAATCCCAGTTGTTTTTATCTTGTGACTGCTGAGACAAGCTCCTGTTGCACTTATGTGTGCAGTGAATGTTCATTCTTTCTCCTACCCACACACTCCCGTTCCCCATCTTCTTTTAAATCCAATGCAAACGTGCACTTATTCTAATTTAGGATCTTTAAATTTTACATGTATTTTGCACTAGTCAAAATATATAATGTACATTGATCTTAAATTCAATCAGCAAACACATACATAAGTTTATCCTGAACACTGATCAACATATAATGTGTCCATCATCCCCAAAGATTCCTTCTTGTTAACATGCCCACTTAACCCATCCTTTACTTCCCAATCAGTCACCAAAGCAGCTATTTCTCTGATTTCCAATGCCTGGACTGAGCTTAATTTTTCCTGAAATTTCATCTAAATGGAATCAAGTAAGCATGTAGGGATATGCTCCATTTATATTTTGATTCTCTTTAAGCAAAATGTTTCACAGATTCATGCTATTTAGTTTAACAAAATATTTTTGTTGCTAAATAGTTTTTATGTAAATATTTTGCAGTTTTTTGGCAAAATGATTGGGCATGATGAACATTCTTGTTCAAAATTTTGCCAAGTTTTACTTCTTTGGGATAAGTACATAAAAGTTGATTTGCTGCATTGTTGAGAAGACTTGGACTTAATTGTTAAAATTAACTGTCTTTTCATGAAACTGATGGTACCATTTTTTTCATATTTTTTACCAAGATACAAATAGTTTTGAAATTCCTCAACTATGACAACATTGACATTGTTACTGCGTTTCATTTTAGCCATTCTAGTTGGTTTGCCACTCATTGTGATCCTTAGTTTTCACCAATAAACGTTTATGCTAAGACCTTTCATGTGACTTTTACCCACTCATATGTGTAATATATACAAAGATGTACACACACTTGCACTCATTTATGTGTATGTGTATGTATGTGTATGTTTGTGTGCGTGTGTATATGTGTTTGCAATATTCTGAATTGCCCAAGATGCACATAGCATGGGTAACAGGGATATCCCATGAGTTAGTAAAATCAAGTCAATTATTTAGCCATTTCTTTTTTTATTAAAAATGTAATTATACATTTAAAAAAATTTTTACCAGTTCCCTCCCTCCCTCCTCCTCCCCCCGAACCCCCTCCTCCCCCTCCTCTCCCTCTCCATCCCCCAGTGCCTCCTCCCAATTCCCAGAGAGCCCTTTATTGTGTACGCCTGACTCTCCACTGAGTCCTCCTCTCCGATGACATATAAGGACCCAGTGGCATTTCCATAAGCCCTTTCTCTTGTTCCCCTTAAGCATAGGAGCACTACTATGGCTGTCAATCCCTTCCCTCCAGGGATCTCGGTGCCCTTAACAGATGCTAGACTTTATGAGGGCAACAGTGCGCTGGACATTGCGCAGGGCATGCAAAGTCCCATTATGATTGCTTTGGCCCCAACTATTGTTGAGAATCTTGCAAATCGTTATTCCTCCCATCTTTTTACTCTTACAATCTTACCGCCCCCTCTTCCGCAAATGAGCTCCAGGATGGGGAGAGATTAGGCTGGCCTAGTTCTATGTGATTGATATAGAGTCTCTGAAGTTCTGGATGGTGGTTTGTTGATTTTCTTTTGCAGTTTTGCTGCTCCTGCAATGCCCTTCACTCCATCCTGCTGGGCACTGTAAACTGGAGTCTTGTAATTATTTAGCTATTTCAAATGTTCAATTGAAATCAGCAATAGTTCCAAGCTGATAATAAATGATCAATACAGTTCATTTTTAATTCCAACATTTCTGACTGAGAACCTCAGATCACCAACTTACCAATAATATGCTACAATGCAGGCCATTTGGTCTGCTGTGCCTCATCCTTCCCCTTTGCTATACTTGAATAATAATTTCAATTTGTTTCATAAAACTATTGTGAAATTCATGGAACAATTTACATTGAGCAACTAGTATAGTGTTCATTATATTCAATACATGTTAACATTAGAAATAACTATAAAATCTGTGTGTGCCTTGATTACATTTAAAGTAGAGTTGTCTGTTCAAAGTATAAGTAGAGAAAACATTTAGTATCACATGCCAAGGAAGGCTATTGGGAAGGTGACATAGTATGCAATGTATAGCATATAGTAACTGATATGTGGTTGCTATTGATGATATTACTCATTTAAGTACACTGGGCCCTTCAACTCTTCAGAGTTTTCTTCAGAGAAGAGAGAGAAAGAAAGAGAGAGAACACAAATCAGTGCCCAAAGCTGCAACTCAACACCTACATTTTAGTCTTTTTGAGAATCCCCAAATATGAAATAATCTGGATACAATCTAGACACTATCTCATTTAATCCCACATAAGCCATGAAAGAAAGATTTTCAAATTATATATTCTACTTATCCATTTCTAGATAATTATATATTACACTTATCCATTTCTAGATAAGAAAAATTAGACTTGAAATATCACCCTAACATCATAGAGTGTGTGATTAAAGTTTTCCTAACTTTAAAATCAGCTATCATTCAAAGTTATTGTTAGATATTGTAATTCTATGTGTGCTTCTGCATGCAGCGGTTTTCTCTCAAATTAACTCTTTGCATACTTTAAGACACCTTGCTTGGAACTGACATGGCAGATGATGTTTTTAGATGTAAAGCTAAATCAGAATCAAAGGCATTGAAGGATAGTAAAAAGCCAATGAAATCGCTGAGATGTAAAGCTCCAGTTAGCTAATTTCCCTATTTAACTGAGGACTAACCAGAAAGTTTAAAATATTTTAAATTTATTTTAGATACATAATTTTATCTGTTTGTTTTAATTGATGAGATATCTACTTTCCTGCACTAAACAAACTCTGATACATATGTTTTCTTGAAATCTTGGAGTGTTAAAATTTATGACTGCAAATAATTATGAATTTTGCTGCCCAAAGACATAAATGAAAAGGTAAGATTTGAATCTACTGTGAGCAAGCTTCCAGGTTCCAGGTCCATCCCACTTTTAGAATCTGTGTTTTATCTCAAGCAGTACAAAGCATTAACTAAAAGGGCTGAATATTATTCATTTGTATTTCTAAAGGATTTGGAAAATGTAATAGATGTTCAGGCAAGAAGCATAAGGTCCAATACAGAGTTTGTTGCTATGATCGAGAAACCCAGAGCAAAAGCCTAAGCCAATAGCAGCATGACATAGACGGATGGTTGCGTTCTTCGTACATTACAAAAATAGACATGAGATATTCACTACTGTCTAAACTGGAAGTAAAGGTTTTTAGTATTCTCTGTGAGATGCATATCACTCAAAGGAAAAATCAATTAATATGATAACTTGAGGCGTCAGTTAACTGACTAGATGAAGACATTTAACTAACAGATAAAGGAAGAATATCAGGTTTGAGAGCAGTAATAATAGGTATTTGGAGCATGCACTACAAGTACATGGGAATACAGAGAGGAAAACTGAGGGGAGAGGGAAGAAGGAGAAGAGAGGCAGGACAGAAGTATGACTCCACTGAAAATAATGCTTAGGGAATGTATCTGATGAAGTACTGTGGAAATTCTAGGAGTTAGAAAGTAGACTTTGAAGAAGCAAAAGGAAATTGTGTCCTGCAAACTAAGAAAGTTACAGTATTTGACTGATGAAAACATACATTAAAAACTTATATGTTATTGTCTTCCAGGAACTTCAAAAGAAACATTAGGCTTCATAGTGGTGGAAATTGATCAAAGTTGCGGGGGAAGTTAGAAAATGGCTGCTTGATTTTCAAGAAATAGAAATCAGCATCTTTCAAATTAAGTAATGGAAGATGATGAGGAAGTCAGAACAAAAAGACCACTATACCATAGGAATAATGGCAACAAAAGAGGAGGAAGGAAGGAAGGAAGGAAGGAAGGAAGGAAGGAAGGAAGGGAGGAGGGAGGGAGGGAGGCAAGGATGGGAGGGAGAGAGGGAGGGAGGAGAGGGGTGAGGGAGGGAGGGAAGGAGGGAGGGAGGAAGGAAGGGAGGAAGAAGGAAGGAAGGAAAGGGGAGGGGGGAGGGAGGGAGGGAGGAGGGAGGGATGAGGGAGGGAGGAGGAGGGAGGAAAGGATGGAAGGAAGGGAGGAAGGAAGGGAGGAAGGAAGGGAGGGAGGAAGGAAGGGAGGATGAAAGGGATGGAGGGAGGAAGGGAGGGGAGGGTGAAATGAAGGAAAGGAGAGGAGGAGAGAGGGAGGAAAGAAGGAGGGAACGGAGGGAAGGAAGGAGGGAAGGAGGGATGGAGGGAAGGAAGGAATGAAAGGACAGGAGGGAGGGATGGAGGGCGGAAGGGAGGGGATGGAGGTAGGAAGGAATTAAGGTAAGGCTGGAGGGAGGAACCGGAGGGAGGAAGGGAGGGAGGGGGGAGGGAGAGGTAGGAAGGAAGGAAGGAAAAGGAAGGAAGGGAAGGAAGAAGGAAGGAAGGAGCGAAGGAGGAAGGAAGAAGGAAGGAAGGAAAGGAAGGAAGGAAGGAAGGAAGGAAGGAAGGAAAGGATAAGGAAGGAGGAAGGACGGAAGGAAGGAAGGAAGGAAGGAGGAGATGAAGGAAAGGGAGGATGAAGGGATGAGGGAGGGCAGGGGGAGGGGAAAGGGGGAAAGGGGGAGACGGAAGGATGAAGGAAGAGGAAGGAGGAGAGAGGGAGAGGGAGAGGAGAGGGAGGGGAGAGAGGGCGAAAGAAGGAAGGGAGGGAGAGAGGGAAGGAAGAAGGGGGGAAGGAGGGAAGAAAGGAAGGAAGGAGAGAGGGAAGGAAGGAGGGAGGGAGGGAGGGAGGGAAGGAGGGAAGGAAGGAAGGAGGAAGGAAGGAAGGAAGGAAGGAAGGAAGGAAGGAAGGAAGGAAGGAAGGAAGGAAGGAAGGAAGGAAGGAAGGAAGGAAGGAAGGAAGGAAGGAAGGTATGTGGGTGTCCAGGCCCATGAACCAGCACGAACCTGGATCTACAAATGAAGGAAACTGAAGTTGGAGTGGCAGGAATTAAAAGTTTCAGGCTTAGGTCAGAGAGGGTCTTGGATGTCCTCTTATCATCCAAGCCAACTTTATTGTAACATACAGGGGTTTTATAATCAAGAAGCAGGGCCAAATTCTTTACAGGATTATGTAAAGTGCATACATTTTGGTTACATCTACTTGTTGTGGGATCAGACATGTCTCCAGGTATGCTAAACAGGCATGGCACCTCGTTGCTAAAAGAGAAAGGAATGTATGCCTCAAAATAGAATTACTTGGTCTGTGCATAAGCATATCTCAGATAAAAAGGAAAGAACTGTTGGGGGAGAAACAGCCCAGCCAGTTTCTAAGAGAAACAAAAGCAACCCAAACAACCTGGAAGTTCTCTCTATTCCCAAAGGGGCAAGTTAGAACTGCCATTGTGTTGCAGACAAGAGGCAAACTTGACCTCTCTGGGAGGGAGGGAGGGAGGGAGGGAGGGAGGGAGGGAAGAAGGAAGGAAGGAAGGAAGGAAGGAAGGAAGGAAGGAAGGAAGGAAGGAAGGAGGGAGGGAGGAAACGAGGGAGGGAGGAAGTAAACAAAGAAATCAAGAGGGAGGTAGGGAAGGAGGGAAGAGGAAAGGTGACAAGGGAAAAGGGGAAAAGAGGAATGACAGGAGAAAAGAAGAAAACACAGAGAGAACTTTCAAGGTAACTAACATTTGGAAATGTTTCCATGGTGAAGGAAAAGAAAGAACACAAGCAGAGTGACTTAAGTGGTAAGACAGAGACAGGAATTTCTGTCTATGAAATGCCAGAAGAGGGAAGGATGGGTACTGGAATGCCCACAAATCCATAAGAAGAGTTGGGGAAGTTGGGAGAGGTCATGCCTGAAATCCTACATTAATTTTTCTCAGCTGGGTAAATATGCTAAGGAATCTTAACATCAATTCACGATGGAATCTGGGGAGTTGACAGAAACAATTTCTTAAGACATTTAAGCAAAATACAAAGAAACATCCCAATGGTTTGCTTAATAAGGCCATAAGGATTTGAATATCAAACTGATTGAAAAAAACTGGAATGAGAAGGAGGAATGACGGAGAAGAGACCAGAAAAAGGAAAGGAAGCGAAAGAGAGAGAGAGAGAGAGAGAGAGAGAGGAGAAATTGTAAAGAAATATATATATCAGCTCTGAAAACCAAAAGATCACATTTTGTGTTTGAATTCCTAGAAGCAAAAAACAAACAAAGACATAAAGTTTTAACCCCTCTGGCTCACCAACTAACTTACTACAAATGGACAAATTGTAGGCCAAGGCTTGATAAAAAAGAATACAAACCGCTTTTCACCCCACCCCGCTCCTCCGGTCGGAACGCACATGCGAGGTCCAGCCGGGCCTCACCCCGCGCCCTAGGACCCCAGGTCAGCCCACAGGGACCCGGCTCCCACTCCCACCATCCAGCGGGAGCCGTGCGGGGGCCGAGGGACGAGGAGGACCTCCCCCTGCGCCCGGGCCCCGCCCCAGCTGCCCTCGGGTTAAATAGCTCCACGCCGACGCGCCCATCCTCCCTTTTCACCCCACCCCGCTCCGTCAGGACGCGCACGCGCGGTCCACCCGGGCCTCACCCCGTGCCCTAGGTAAGTCCCCGTTCGGGCCCCGCCCACCAGTACCCCAGGCCAAATAATTCAGTTTAGTGAAATTGAGAGATCTTAAGAGTTAAAATGACAAAGTGCAAATCCATGAGAAGCAACACTCAAGTAAACAAATTTCCCACTGAAGAAATTAATCCCATAATGTTAGACTCCAACAAGAACAAACCCGTGGAAAAAGGCCAAGAAAGCCTGACCCAGGATAACGACTTTCAAAATATGATCATTACCATGTTCAATACTATGAAAGAGGAAATCCGGGAGGAATTACATAATCGAATCAATCGCTTTGAAGAGGAACACAACAGACATCTGGAGGAGTTGAGAAAAACAGTGCAAGAAACAAAAAGTGGCATAGAGCAGTTAAAACAAACTCAAGCAGAGTTTAAAATTGAGCTAAAAGACAAGTTATCTTCAACCCAGAACGCCACAGAGTCTTATCAACAGAACTAATGAAGCAGAAAACAGAATTTCAGACCTTGAAGATAAAGTGGGAGTACTAACCAGCTCAATGGAAGAGGTTGTTAAAGCCAAAAAGATACTTGAGAGAAATATCCAAGAGATATGGGACACCCTGAAGAAGCCTAACATGCCATGGTATTCATGGAATACCGGAGCAAGAATCTCAAAATACCACCCCTGAGGAAATTTTTCAAACGATCATCAAGGAAAACTTTCCTCATCTAAAAAAGAGAGGCCCATTCATATACAAGAGGCATTCCGCACCCCAAACAGATATGACCAAAATAGAAGCACACCGCGGCAAATAATAGTTAAAACACTCCACATTCAAGATAAAGAACTGGTGCTGAGAGCTTCAAGGGAGAAAAAACAAGTCACTTTTAAAGGTAAACCTATTAAAATAACAAATAACTTCTCAGTCGAAACAGTAAAAGCAAGAAGAGCTTGGAGAGACATACTTCAAGTATTGAATGAACAAAAATGTCAACCCAGGCTGATTTACCCTGCAAAACTATCAGTCATGATCGAGGGGGAAAGAAAAATTTTCCAGCACAAAGACATCTTGAAGAGATACATGTCCACCAAACCAGGCCTTCAAAAAATGCTAGAAATGATACTCAAGCATGAAGAAAAAAACAGGCATATCCAGGAGAACAGAAGGCAAGTATAACACCATTAAAAGCGAAGCAATATACTTATAAAAGCTACTAAACATAATAAATGTCTGGAATTAACAATAGTTTCTCCATTATAACACTAAATGTTAATGGACTTAATTCACCGATCAAGAGACACAGATTACAAACTTGGATTAAAAAATCACAATCCATCAATCTGTTGCCTGCAGGAATCCCATTTCACCACAAAAGATAGGCACGCTCTAAAAATAAAAGGCTGGTCAACAATTCTACAAGCAAATGGAAGCAGAAAACAGGCAGGGGTAGCCATTATGCTATCAGATAAAGTGGTTTTCAAACCAAAAAAAATTATAAGAGACACGGATGGATACTACATTTTAGTCACAGGTACAATTCACCAGGAAGATTTCACAATACTGAACATATATGCACCCAATACGGGCCCCTCCACATTCATTAAGAAAACCCTACAGCGTCTAAAGCAAGAAATCAACCCCCAAACGATAATTCTTGGGGACTTCAACACCGCCCTCTCTACATGGGATAGATCAACAGGTCAAAAGCTTAACAGAGACACTTTGGAACTTAATCAAACCCTGAAAGAAATGGACCTTACAGATCTCTATCGAACTTTTCACCCACGCACCAAAGAATACACATTTTTCTCAGCAGCACACGGAACTTTCTCCAAAATAGATCACATATTGGGCCACAAAATGAATCTACACATATACAAGAAAGTTGAAATTCTAACCTGTGCCCTATCAGACCACCACGGCCTAAAGCTGGACATCCACAACACATCAAGCAAGAGAAAATACACTAACTCCTGGAAACTTAACACTATGATGCTGAATGAGAACTGGATTCAGGAAGAAATTAAAAAGGAAATTCAAGATTTCCTGAAAGTGAATGATAACGAAAATACAACTTACCAAAATCTCTGGGACACAATGAAAGCTGTTCTAAAAGGTAAGTTCATAACTCTTAATGCCCACGTCAAAAAAATGGAAACATCAGAAATAAACAACTTAACAATGCAGCTTAAAGCTTTAGAGAAACTAGAGCAATCTGATCCCAAAAGCAGTAGAAGAGAAGAGATTAGCAAAATAAGGGGAGAAATATCTGAAATCGAGACTAAGAAAACGATAGAAAAAATCAACCAATCAAAAAGCTGGTTCTTTGAAAAAATCAACAAGATTGATACACCCCTAGCTAAACTAACCAAAAGCAAGAGAGAGAAAACCCAAATTAAAAAAATTAGAAATGAACATGGAGTTATCACTACTAATACCCAAGAAATCCAGAGAATTATAACATCATATTTCAAAAACTTATACTCTGTGAAGTTTGACAACACAAAAGAGATGGATGAATTTCTAAGTAAACACAACTTACCTAAATTGAATCAGGAAGTTGTGAATTATTTAAATAGTCCTATAACATATAAGGAAATTGAGGAAGTAATCTCGAATCTTCCCACCAAAAAATGTCCTGGACCAGATGGATTCAGCACAGAATTCTACAAGACATTTAAGGAGTTAATAACACCAATACTCCTTAAACTGTTCCATCAAATAGCAAAGGAAGGAACACTACCAAATTCCTTCTATGAATCTAATATCGTTTTAATCTCAAAACCTAATAAAGATTCACTTAAAAAAGAAAACTATAGGCCGATCTCTCTGATGAACACAGACGCAAAGATTCTCAACAAAGTGTTAGCAAATCGGATTCAAAAACATATTAAAAAGATCATTCATGGGGACCAAGTAGGCTTCATCCCCGGCACACAAGGTTGGTTCAACATACGCAAATCAATAAATGTAATTCATCATGTAAACCAGTCCAAAGTCCAAGACCACATGATACTCTCGATAGATGCAGAAAAAGCTTTTGACAAGATCCAACAGCCTTTTATGATCAAAACGCTAGAGACAGTAGGAATGGAAGGAACCTTCATCAATATAATAAAAGCTGTATACAACAAGCCCACAGCAAGGATTATGCTCAATGGGGAACAATTGGAAGCATTCCCACTTCGATCAGGAATTAGACAAGGCTGTCCACTCTCACCACTTCTATTCAATATTGTACTTGAAGTCTTAGCTGAAGCCATAAGACAAGAAAGGGACATAAGAGGGATTCAAATCGGCAAGGAAGAAGTCAAGCTATCCCTATTTGCAGATGACATGATCTTATACCTGAGGGATCCCAAAAACTCCACCAGGAAGCTCTTGGAACTAATTGAGAAGTTCAGCAGGGTGGCAGGATACAAAATAAATGTGCAAAAATCAGAGGCCTTCCTATATGCCCAGAATGAAAGAAGTGAAAAAGCCTTGAGAGAAACCATACCATTTACTATAACTCCTAAAAAAATGAAATACCTTGGTATAAACCTAACTAAGGAGGTAAAAGACCTTTACAATGAAAACTTTAAAACCCTAAAGAAAGAAATTGCAGAAGACACCAGAAGGTGGAAAGACCTCCCTTGTTCCTGGATTGGCAGAATCAACATTGTAAAAATGACCATCCTACCAAAGGCAATATACAGATTCAATGCTATACCAATCAAAATCCCAAAGCAATTCTTCAAAGAAGTTGACCAAACAATCTCAAAGTTCATATGGAGGCACAAAAGACCCAGGATAGCAAAAACAATCCTGAGTAACAAAAACACAGCTGGAGGTATTACCATACCAAACCTAAGTCTATACTACTAATCCATAGTTATAAAGACAGCCTGGTACTGGCTCCAAAATAGACACACAGATCAATGGATAAGGATTGAAGACCCAGATATACGCCCACAAAGTTACAGCCATTTGGTCTTTGACAAAGGGGCCCAAAGAATCCAATGGAAAAAGAACAGCATCTTCAACAAATTGTGCTGGCAAAACTGGATCTCCACATGCAGAAGATTAAAGCTGGACCCGTAGTTGTCACCATGTACAAAACTTAACTCCAAATGGATCAAGGACCTTGATATCAGGCCAGAGACTTTAAAAACCATAGTTGAAAGGATAGGGAACTCCCTCGAGCTGATTGGGCTAGGCCAACATTTCCTAAACAGACATCCAATGGCACAGTCACTGCTACCAACTCTCAACAGTTGGGATCTTGTGAAATTAAAGAGCTTCTGTTCAGATAAAGAGATTGTGACGCGAGCTCAAAGGCAACCCACAGAATGGGAGAAAATCTTCACCAACCACATATCTGACAGAGCTCTACTGTCCAGAGTGCACAAAGAACTTAGAAAATTAAACTCCAAGGAAAACACTGGCCCAATTAAAAAATGGGCCCTGGAACTTCAAAGAAACTTTACCAGGGATGAAATTAAAATGTCTAACAATTATCTTAAAAAATGCTCCACTTCCTTCGCCATCAGGGAAATGCAAATCAAAACTTCCCTGAGATATCATCTCACCCCGGTCAGGATGGCAAAAATCCACAATACAAACAACGACAAATGCTGGAGAGGATGTGGAGAGAGGGGAACTCTCCTACATTGTTGTTGGGAATGCAGGCTCATACAGCCACTCTGGCGAGCCGTCTGGAGATTCTTAAAGAAATTAAAGATTGAAATGCCATATGACCCTGCTATCCCACTTTTGGGAATAACCCCCCATGCAGCAGAGGTTTGCCTCGATAGCACAAGCTCGACCATGTTCATAGCAGCACTGTTTACAATAGCAAAGTCATGGAATCAACCTAAATGTCCAACAGTTGACGAGTGGATAAGGAAACTGTGGTACATCTATACAATGGAATACTACTCAGCCATCAAAAATGATGAATTACTGGGAATTTGCTGGGAAATGGATGTCATTAGAAAGAATTATATTAAGGGAAGTATCCCAAACCCAGAAAATTAAGCGCCGTATGTACTCCCTAATAGGTGGCTCCTAGTACCAAACTCACCCAGCCCACATTGAGACACTCAAAGTAAACCTATGTAACACAGTGATTGCAAGGATTATGAACAAGAGAGATGGGTTAGGAGGGCCACACCAGAAACAAGGAGAGAGGGGACCATGTTACAGCAGAGAAAATAGGCCTCCATCAAGGTCTGCAAGTAAGTAATGAGAAACCTGGTTAAGTTCACAGACGTTCTTTCCTGATCTCACCAGAAGGGGAGGGCATATAGTCTAGCAGATAAAAAGTAATCATTTTGCAAATGGGTGATGGACCCCTCCCTCAGTGAGGTTTCCTACTCTTATTACATCTACCCTTGAATGTGCTATTACAACAAGACTCCAGTTTAACAGCTTTTTGTCTCTGGCCAGGGGGTGACATACAGTGCCCAGCAGAATGGAGTGAAGGGAATTGCAGGAGCAGCAAAACTGCAAAAGAAAATCAACAAACCACAATCCAGAACTTCAGAGACTCTATATCAATCACATAGAACTAGTACAGCCTAATCTCTCCCCATCCTGGAGCTCAGGGACATTTGCGGAAGAGGGGGCGGTAAGATTGTAAGAGCAAAAGGATGGGAGGAGCAACGATTTGCAAGATTCTCAACAATAGTTGGGGCCAAAGCAATCATAAAGGGACTTTGCATGCCCTGTGCAATGTCCAGCGCACTGTTGCCCTCATAAAGTCTAGCATCTGTTAAGGGCACCGAGACCCCTGGAGGCAAGGGATTGACAGCCATAGTAGTGATCTTATGCTTAAGGGGAACAAGAGAAAGGGCTTATGGAAATGCCACTGGGTCCTTATATGTCATCGGAGAGGAGGACCCAGTGGAGAGTTAGGCGTACACAATAAAGGACTCTCTGGGAATTGGGGGGGAGGCACTGGGGGAAGGGGAGGGGGAGGAGGGGGAAGGGAGGGAACTGGTAAAAAATTTTAAAATGTATAATTAAATTTTTAATAAAAAAAGTGTAAAAAAAAAAAAAGAAAAAAGAATACAAACCATGGTGAAAACTTAGATCCTACAAGTAAGTACTTGACAGGAAAAATCATGAAAATCTGGCTTGTAAGTCACGGTGCCCATTATTTAGAGGATCAGAAAACGAAATCATTGTAAAACATAATATTCTGTCTTCTTACTACAAATGAACTCATTCGATGAATGTGACATTCTGAGTGTATGGGAGAGTGCTATGCATGCACTTTGGAGCACTACTGCACAACCCTTAGCTGACCGCAGTTCAATAGATGCCTGCTGTCAGTTTTATGCCATATCCAAGGAGGAGATCATTCTTGCCATTGCTACCCCATATCTCTGTGCAGAATGATGTCTTTCCTTAATTTTCCCTGACCCCAACCCTAGAGAGCTTCACTGGACATTGATCCAAGGCATAGAACATTTGGAGACTCTCTTGTCTATTTTCCAAACGTGGGATTTAGTTCAATGACTTGGAAAAATGTGAACAGTTACAAGTGACAGTTATATAGATACAGTGGACAAGTCGAATGAAATAAATCATAAGGCTATTAAAATTACTGCTTTCCAAACAATCAGGTATATTTTAGACACCCCATGGGGAGGATGGATTGAGTTGTATACAGTCAGAGGGTCAAAACAGATGAATTGTCAGGTTGACATACTTTGTGTAGTGTTCACTCATTAGCCATAAAGCCTTAAGCAATTGATTTTGCTTTCCAGAGCCTCAATTTCTGTGTCTGTGTAATATTGCCAACAGTATTTATCTCAGAGAGTTATGAGGACACGAACCACAGAAAGAGTCTGAGCAGGGAAGTGTCTTCAATGGTGTGTTCTTCCCACCCTAGTCTTTGTTTCCACTTAGAGCATCGGAATGCAATCTAATTTGCAAACAAAGTCTTGAAGAGACAATGATGTTGGAATGATACTGGTTTGGAATGGGGCCTACATCCAGCGATGGATGTCCTTATAATAACGGATAGGAACACATACAAAGAAGAGAAGGCCAGGCATGTGCAGGAATGAAGACTTACATTATGCTAACACAAGTCACTGAACACAAAGAGTTCAGAAGATACTGAAAGGATGTCAGGAAGCCCTTGAGGGAATATGACCCTGTACATGTCTTAGTTTCAGAACTCAGTTCTCTAAAACAATTAAATAATAACTTTTGTTTTTTAAACTATTTCATGGCAATGGTTTAATGGAAGCCTGAGAAGACTGATGCAAGTAAACATTAAGGACTCCATAAAAGTTAGCTCTGCATCACTTGAGAGTTAACATTCTAGCTTGTGTCTTTCAGTTTTGCTCCGAATCTTCCAACTTTGACCCTAGTAGGTTTCCACTAGGGCTCATCCCTGGCCATATGCTGGGGAACTTCCTACACTCTTACACTCCACCCTTGGCTCTGGAACTTTCCTTATCTGCACCAAAAAATTTATCCCATTAATCCACTCAATCCATAACCACTAAACAATTCCTGTGAACCATCCAATCTACAAAATCCCATAAGCAACACCAAATAAAAAATTCCCATTTCTCACTAGATATTACTTCTGGTGATTGGAAGAAAAAATTATAAGCAAGCATACAAGTGAAAATATATTAATAGTATGTGAAATCGTGGGATGGACAAAAAAAGTTCTGAGTGGGGTATATAGAGCAAGGGCAGGTGATTTTTTCAATCAGTTGACAAGAGATATTTTCATACTGGTATGAATGAAGTGAAATAGGAAGTCAATATGACACTTGGAAGTTGAGGTGGATAAAAATGAGTGGAGTTACCTACAGCTTTGAGAGCTGTGACACAAATGAACTTGACTTCTGGAACAATAATTAGAGGAAATAATGAAAGAATTGTGTTCTTTATTTTAAGGGGTTCCTCTTTGGTTATATATTAAAGATCAGATTTCAAGTTTATAATCTGGAATCAATGTCACTTGAGATATGATTTCAAGAAAGGTAAGCTAAGTCAAGTTTCTCCCTACTTCTCACACTTTCGGCTGGGAGTAGAGATAGGTGGAAGTAAACATAGCGAGAATTTACTGAAGCAACTTATATGTTATATGATACACATCTGCTTATATGTTACAGTGAAAGTCATCTGGAATTTTAAGGAAACTGTGTAGATTCTGAGATGAAGAAAAATCAGTGAATGCTCCAAATGCTCCAAAGAAGGATGGACTATGAGGAGCCAGAAAGCTGTGCATATAGACCAATGGATGTCCTTGTTCTCTTATCTGGATGTCAGCTAGTAGAACTCAGCATCTTAAGATCATTATGTGCTATTAATGAAATCAATCTATTTTGTCAAATCCCCAAAGGCTCATCTGTGCCTTCTTAAAGCATACTAGCTTCAACACATGTTTAAATTTTCCAATTTTATATTACCATGTAGCAATCAAGTACACAATGTTCTAGCACATACATTTATTGCTGCCTGATTCCTATTTGAGTGTGGAAAGTCAGATCATGTCAAATATTTTTACTTTCCAGATATTTTTATAGATCCAGATCTATAAAGATAGAATTGCTAGAAGTGATAAGATCAAGGTGTTAGGATTAATTACAATATGTTGAATTGCAACAGAATTCTTTTGCCTGTTGCTTTGGAAAAATGAAACTGTAAAGCTAACTTGTTCAAGGTTGTGAAGCTTTTATTCAGACAAAATAGTCTACAGATGAAACATAAAAAATTAATAACAGATTTTTGTGCATGTGGTGGGGAGAGGTGAGGATTCTGTTGCAAAACATGATTTATTTTATAAGAATCGTGTCCTTAGTAGATGATTACTTACACTAAGAAAATTCTTCATGGATGCAGGCTACCAAAACAAGGTCCTAGGTAGTAACCTTTCATGACTCTCTCCTTCCTCCCCCCACCTGGGAAAAATATGGACAGAGAATCAGTGAACTGCTTTAAAACACATGTTCTTTGGGGAATCTTGCAAATCTTGGTCTCAACTTTGAGCTAATCCAGCTGTAAGGGAGCAGAGGTCAGGATATCACAGAAAGCCAGATGCTGCAGTGAACACATGCTGCTCTGCAGACATGTGTGTACTGTATAAATATATACACTGGCTTGTGTGTATATACACTGACAAGCACCTCTCCCTGCTCCCTAGCCTTTTAGGTAAACTATAAGAGGAAGAGAAGATTTCCTGTGAAACAATGGGAAGCCCTGCTTCATCCAGCTAATGTGTTGGGCTCACTGAACTAGACTGAATGGGAAGAAGGAGTAAAATGTTGCTGTTGTGATAAGTCAATTTCACACAGGTTTGTCAATCCACATGGTCAGTTTCTCATTAAATCCTTATCTTGGGACTGTTAGATACTACAAACTGATACAAATTTAAAGATCCATCCATTAATATAACAGTATATATAGTAGTACAACATTTGGAAACATACTTACCTCTCCTAGTTACTGAGTCCATGATCCTACTATCTCATCTAATATGGTCACCTCTTGATCGATATAAGCACACAATCACATGGCAAGAAAAACTAGTGTTCTAATCCCAGATCTACCCCTAGTTTGTCTATTTCTATACCCATTTGATCTCATTTTTCTTCTTTGCTCCAAAAACTACATACAGAAAAAAATATATTTTTCACCAATGAAGTGAGGTTGTTGGAACAGTAAAAGACTATTAAACTAATTGCCTATAAAAGACATGAGTGGATTACAAGTTTTGAAACAGGGTGTTCAGAACCTGTACAAAGGAGATGGCTATGCTCTCTACCTTCCACTGACCACTGCACGCCTTGTGACAGACAGTGTGTCCTGTTCTAATCTTTTAAGAAAACAATGTTCACCATGGCCTTATCATTTCCATAAAAAGAGTGATCATTTTCTATGAGACTAAGCCATTCTTAAAGTACCTAACACTGTAACCAAGACATATCTTTGCAACCCATTCTTACCCATGCTGCCAATTTATTCTCAGCAAAAGATGACTTCTAACATTTCTTCCACTGGAAAAAAAAAAGTAATCAATAAAGAAACATAAGGGGAGAAGGAAAATGAATGGATAGTTGGTTGGCAATTGTCCTCTAGTCAAAAGTTTTGATTTTTTAAAACAATGTCCCTTATTGCAACTTAGTAAGTGAGAAATAGAAAGTTTTCATATTTGTTTGTTATCTTCTGTGGTAAGAAGAAAAGCAGAGTATAATGTAAGCAGTGTGGATTTCATTCCAATTGCTGTCTGAAAAGTATTTGGGATATTTGGAATAAGTTACATAAGTAGAGGTTTAAAAGTACATTTTCTTTACTCTCTGCAAATAGATTCCCTTTATTATTCATAAAGTGGTTAAAAATAAAAAAATGCTTCCATTTACATAAAATAAGTGAACGCATGACACAAATATTACAGGAGTGTCAAAGTATCTCCTGTGAATGGAAGAAACTGTGCCACTGAGACTTGGTACCTGCACTGGAGATTTGCAAGTACCACACATTGTCTGGCTCCTCTGGAGATATGTTCTATAAGAGGGAACTCCAGACTACCTGGTGAACTTCTTAGCTCTAGAATTTACAAGAGGGTGCCAGACCTGGCCAGAAACACTTCTCTCAAAATCTGTGAGTCTAAATCCAGCTACAGCTTCTATGTAAATTTGCTCCCAAGGTAAAACTGAAACCTAGTAATAATTAAGTAGCTCTCAGATCACAGAATATCAAAACATTCTGTATATTGAGATGATTAAAATTAGGAGGCAGATGCGTAATAGCTTATTGTTGCAGTACCCAAGTTATTACGTAAGTTAACCTCACTATGAATGATCACACTCTAAAAAAATTTAATTTATTATTGAGAAATTAACTGACTTTTGGCTAAAGATTACTAACATTTCGAGAAGTATTTTAAGACTACTGTTTCACTTTATCCAATCAAATGTAATTTTAGTCTTGCTTCTCTGAACAATTTTTGAAATTTTTCTCCTCATAGATCTTTAACCATCTAGGCCTGCAGTTGTTTGATTAATGAATTATGAATTATGGTCTCTTCAAATAATCACCAAATTAAAGTTACTGAATGCACCATGCAGCAGTGATGAAAAATGAAAAAAATAGAATCTATCATTATATAATATCCAGTACGTTCCAACCCTCCTACTGTAAGGTTTCACATAAATCAATGCAATATAACTGTCTATTGTGTGTTAAAATAGATAGAATATTATCACTGATGCATAGACAAGTGGCTTATAGATATCGGTATAAAAGTGCAAGATATCCACCAAGATGGATATTGTCTTCTAAATTTAGGTTTTATTTATTTTATTCCTCCAATATACTATGACCTAGACAAAGTTGCCTTTAGTCAGTTAAAGAATAAAGAGACAAATATTAACAAATCAATTTTAAATAGAAACTTTGTAGACTTGCTTGGTAGCAGTATTTCAAGATATTCCAGAGGGTAAGGCAGCAGAATTGCAAGTTTGAGCAAATTAGTGAGATCCTATCTTAAAATTAACAGTGAAAACAAATGGCTATTTGTACAGTTCAGTTCTAGAGTATTTGTGTATCATATATGAGGATTTGAGTTTAACATCCAGCACTGAAAAGAGATAAATAATTGAATACTGAAGAAGAAAAGTATGGAGACTCATATTACTGTCTAGTCTACTTTTGAATATTGGGTTTGGTTTACAGCATTCTTTTGCCATCTCTTTGTTCACTAATTCTTACTGATTGCTAACCAGACAACTTAGTATTCTGGAAAAGAAAGGACTAGAGTAGATACCAAGTGCTAAGAGTCTGAAGTGGCTTAAAAGGGAAAGAGCATTTTTCACTCTCTTGAATTTCACAATTTACACAGCAGTAAAGGCTGTGTGAAGAGGTCATGCTGTCCTGACTCTTCATGTCTGTGACAAAATACCCAATATTGCCAACTCAATGAAAGAGTATTCATTCTGGTTTTTAGTCTCAGCAGTTTTTTGCAGTTATTTAGTCACATTCTTCTTGAACAGAGTATCATGGTGAAAGGTTATCTGGCAAGAGAGCTTCTTTATCTCACGGCTGACAGGAAGCAGAGAAAGCAAATAGAGGAAGTCCCCTAGCAATAGTCCCCAAGGTCATGCTCCTACTGACCTGTCTTCTCCAGCTAGGTACCATTTCCCCTTACACCACTTCCCAACAATGCCATCACAACAGTAATACATCAAGGAATTCATCTCAGACTAGCTCCTACCTCTCAGAATCCAATCCTTTCCCAATAGCCAATCAACAAACAAGCAAAACTCCAATGCATATGATATGCGTGAGGGGGAAATTTCATATTTAGACACTAACAATTAGGAATCGTCTACATTTCCTCATTTCAACATGTGAAAGTTACATCTGAGATAACAAAAAAAAAAATCAAATAAGACGTGTAGGACAGATCAAAACAAATGGATTATCTATCTGCCTGTCAAACCAAGACACTTTTCTGCTCTTCCCTTCTGTGATAGGGAAACCCAGGACCTAACCCCGTGTCCTTTCTTCAGGGGAAATCCAGAAAAAAAAAATCGAGCCAGTAAGAAAACAATAATATTTACCTTTGCTAACCTCTCCTAAATCTCTAGGAAAGCATTCACCAAACTAAATTGTGGCACAAATTTTTCCCCCATTCATAATTACATTTTATTCTGAAAGTATTATGTAGTTATGTGAGTTGGGGAAGCACAGCTTTAGAAGTTTATTTCTTTAAGACAGGAGATTTAAAGGCATTATTAATCTTGCATCAGAGTTGTATGACATTATTAACAAAATTTATTTTCAGTTTGTACTATAATGAGAAAAATAATGTAGTAAAATCTTCCCTTTAGCAAAAAGAAGATTCAAGGACAGGTTTGATTTTCCAGCTCTGGCCATGTGAGCCCTGTCTCCATGGTGAAGAATTGAAAAAGAGAAGTGGCAGCTTATTCTCACAGCTGATATGCATTTGCCCACGTTGGCTACTGGCCAAAACAAAGTTGGATCCTCCAAAGCGATTTTTTATCTTCAGAAAATTAGAACCGGCTCAATAAATAATTTGTTTAGCCTCTTAATAAGATTTAATATAGAGTCAGTTATCTCTCTTTTGGAACCACAAAATTATGGCTGAGAGCTTGGATACATTCTTTGACATTGTAATGAATTTATAAATGAAATTCTAGTAAAATGAGGAAAAAGTTATGAAATGACCAAAAGTTCAAGGAGAGATTTTAATAAATAAAGCTGTTGGTTTTGACAGCGTTAACAACTCTTATTTGGTAATAAGAAGTATGAATTGTGTTTTCCGGAGCAACTTTTCATCAATTAAGGGACAGAAAAAGTGTGCCAGAAACATATAGTAATTTGCTCTTTTATTTCCTTCAAACTAACCAAAACCAGATTCAGCGACCAGAAATATCAGTAGGAAAAGCAGAAAAATAATCTGTTTATTTCATAATATTTTCTCTCCACTTTATTATGATGGTTGGTGGTTCAGTGGGGCAGAACAAATTCATGCTTCCTACCTATTGAAGAATGTAATAAATAAAACTATGATATTATGTCAAGTAGCAAATTTGCTCACGAAACAGTAAGAAAGTACAGAAAACCTCTATTGTTTTTGAACTATTTGGAAGGATTTGTGGCTATAAAGAAAAAGAAGGGAATTCTGTAATATGGAGGAATCTACGAAGTTCGTCAATAAGCAGATTGGAAAACAAGTGACTAGATTAGGATTCCCAAATTTACTTTACCTACATCCTTTGCTTCCTTTCAACTATATGAATAGATGAAATAGAGGCTTGACCACATTCATTTTCTTCTAATCTACATATAAACTATCAACAAATGAATTTATATATGAATTTGTATCAGTTTATATGCAGGTTTATACAGGTGCAGGTACATATACGTGCTTGTGTACCTACATGCGAAGGCACAAAATTGCTACTGTGTATCATATTCTTTCACTCTCGGCTTATATTATTAAAAACAGGTCTCTCAATTAAACACAGAGTTTGCTTATTAGCTAGGCTAGGCAGACATCTTGTCCTGAAGAGTCCTTGTCTTCGCTTCCCAATCGTCAGGATTACAAGTGGCTGCCTCACCAATCTGGTTTGTCCTTGTGTTTTGGGGATCTGAATTCCTTCCCTCAGGCTTGTGAAGGTAACTAGCACCTTTACTACAGAGCCATCTCCCCAGCCCCAGAAAAACCCATTTTTTCTTCTTTCATATAGTTTTTAAACTATAGCTACACCTAAATATATTTGCTGCTACTACTTTGATCTAACCACTGGCATCTCATGTATCACTTTCTAATCAGCTTCCAACATTTCACCTTAACCTTGATTTCAAGGGGGCATCTAGTATAAGTCAACATATTATTCATTTGTTGGATGTCCTCCTTGGCTTGTATTAAACATCTATTACTATTACATATTTAGTTGCTTATGAACAAGAGAAACTTATTTTACATAGTCCTATAATCTGGGAAGACCAAGAACATCCTGACAGATTCAGTATTTGGGAAGATCTACCTTTCAATTAATACACAGTCCTTTTCTTGCTCTGTCCTCACAAGACAGATGAAGCAAAGGAACTCTTTGGGTCACTTTTATAAAAACATTAATCTCTTACATGAAATTTTTAGATTCTTATCTCATCTCCTGAAGGTGCTGTCCTTGAATATTATCACACTTGGAACTACAATTCAGCATTTCTGAATGTATGTGGAGAGACATGAATACTCATTTTTTTCACACTGTTTCAAAGCCTTGATACAAGTGTACCACATTTTCTATGTTCACTCTTCCTTTATTAAACATTAAACAGATTATTGATGAGAAATCATTTAGATTATTCTGTACCATAAATTATATAGGTTAATACTAATGTGGTACAAATGAATATATATATATATATATATATATATATATATATGCATGTAGCAATGGTATCATACAAATAATATCCAAATAGTGGAAGGATCAGATAAATTTTATAAAGAAATTTTACTTTATTCAAGTGCTGTCTTCTGACTTCTCTGTCTAGTCCTGCCACGAAATATCATTAATAACCTTCTAATTGATGAAATGTGATAACACTACAGGTGCAATAGTGGGATAAACCCAGGAATTAACTCACACCTGGTACTATAAACCTGGCCAAATGCCCATAGCTGCTGAAATCATAAGCCCTAGTGAGAAAATTACTGTGGTCTTTTTTTTAACAAAGGCTCATTTCATTGAATGGCTTTCTAAATATTTATTTTTGTAGCCATATATTATTGCTACTTTCCAATCTTGGTCAGAGACGCTTCTTTGTACAAGGGAGGGACACAGTTGTTAATGTAGAGACTCATACCTGGACAAAGCTCTGAGAATAACTGATTGATAAGGTCTCAACCCTTGAAAAGACATCTTTGTCAACCCTCCCTACTCAAGAAACATGAAAGAAGAATGAGTGAAAAGAATCTAAAATCAAGAGAATGGAAAAGAGTGTGATCTTCTGGAAATAACTTAGCTGTTGCTCTCACAAACTCACAGAAGCTGTACAAAACTCATATAGACAATATTTAATTTTCTTTTGTTTTAATAATAAGTCATGGAGTTTTATTGATGCTGTCTGCATGCACATGGGTGGGAGGCTAACCACTGGAACATGGAAAACCAGAGCCACACTAGAGAAAAAAAAAAGGTCCTCCATTCCCCAGCAGACATCCACAACTACTAACTTCTCAACTAGGAGTGAGACCTTATAAGCCTTACCCTCATCCATATTGCAATAAAAACACATGATATGAAAGTGGGAGGAGAAACATGTTGAAGTTCTCAAGGAAGATTGAGCAGGGGAGTACAGGTTGATATGATGGAGACAGATTGTACTCAAATGACAAACTGTCAAAGAATAAATTTTAAAAATGCAATTAGAAAAAGAAAACCTCTAAAACAAACAACACCAATGGCAAAAAAAAAAAAACTATCTTCAGTTCTTATAAATAGATCCTCCCTTAAGATGCCTTATTTTTGTTTATGCATCTAATAAAAATTGATCAAATGATTCTGTGTGCTTACCACAAAGAATACAGAAAGACGACACAATCATGAGATGAACATGGCAGTCATTAGATCCAAGAAGGCAGTCATTGTGAGAGCAAGAAAGAGGGTCAACAAGTCTTGAGTAACCCCAGTCATCTCTCCAAATAGGAGTGGATTGGACCACAATAGAAAGACAGATGTACCCTCTATTTTGTCTCTCATCTCTATTCTCATTTCTTATATGTCCTTCCTGAGTTTAGTATTTTTCCATGGACCATATGAAAGACTGAAAATATGCAGATTTTATCCTCTCCTCATTGGTTTTATCAAGGATAGAACTGGAATCATTTTGCTTCATTCATACACTGTATGATGTGGCCGCCACACAGACAACACTTAACAATATATAAATCTGTAAATGAATTCTCATAAAACAAGGCAGATGATGTAAGTAAAGAAAGGGTATTGGCTAAAACATAAAAACCAGAAGCAAATATCATAGAGAAACTCCCAGAGTTGGGAGTTGTTGCAGTCTGTGGGGGTGGAGTGGGGAGGAAGAGGGATGAAGACCTCGGAATGAAAGGGAAACCCCTCATTTTGCTAAATAGAACACCTGCCTTGTCTCCATTTTCCCAACCAGCCAAATTTATTCAAATTTAGAGGAGAAATTTGATTTCATGCCTCAGACTCTTCTTGTTTCTTTCTGTTGCTCTTCTATATGACAAGCATTACAGAGTTAGGCCCCCAGATAAGCAGTCTATATTTTCTGTCACCTCTGTGAGTGGATAAGTAAGCTGAGTTCATCTGCTTACTAGTATTATTTTCTGTTCATCCAGTCATGTCTTCAAATTTCATCATCGGTAAAACAGATATTTTGATCTGCATCTGCCCTAAACTAATTGCTTTCCATTTTCCATCAAATCACAAGTTCAAGTGAGGAAAACAGGGATATCATTTACTATGCCAATGAGTTTTCAATTTTTTAAAGAAAAAATAGTATTTCATGTTTTTATAAGAAAAGTTCATTCTGAAATGTTGGCAAAAAATTCACATCTTTCTGTCTTTAAAAGATTTAATGAGAAAGTTGTGTGGGAACATTGCTTGCTGGGGAACAATGAAGATTATTTCTCCAATGGACAGAACTTTTGTTCAAAATGATTTATTCACTTATTTTTCCCAGTAATCACATATTTATTGTACATACTAAGTTATTTTGGATATATATATTCATTGCAGAATGGTGGCCACCTGAATAAATAAACATAGTTAACTTTTTTATGCAGACAATAGTCAAAATCAGAGTTTAGATATTTTTTAAAGTTTCTTTTTTTATTTAATGTTTTTATTCAAGTGTGTGTGTGTGTGTGTGTGTGTGCCCATATGTATGTGTGTGTGTGTATGTGTAGAACCATGGACGAATTCGGGAACCATCATGGACCACCTCCACCTCTTCCTTGTTTACTGTGCCCCCCAAGATTCACAGGCTCCGCCCTACCAGGACCAGAAACGCAGGCCGCCCCTGCTTCAGCCCAGTGTCTATACGTGGGGTCTAGGATCTGAACTCAGGACCTTCTGCCTACAAGGCAGAGGCTTAACCCCTAAGTCACCTCTCCAGCCCCCGAGTTTAGATATTTTTTAACATCCTAGGTGGCAAATGAAATATTTCTACTGGCCAAATTTTCTCCAAGAGACACAACTTTACAATGATAATCTAACTTAGATGGTTTCTGTCCCAGTCTCTTCTGAGGTACCCTGTTGTCATGGAATTTGAGCCTTGGTCTTTTTTTATTTACTTCCTAATTGAAAACTAAAATTATATTTTTCATCATTGGCACTACTTAGAGTATATATCTCAGTTGTCTGACTATGTATACTCGGTGCTTTCCTCCAGTACATAAGCTGAGTTTCCTCATGCTCATTTCCATTCTTGTAGGAAGCCATAACTGCTTCTCCAATAGATCCCACTCTTCATACTTCTGGTCTTTTTTCTCAATAGTGTTGGGCCTCTCTCAGCTCTGACCTCTCCTATCAATGATCATACTCCATTGCTCTTTATTATTAAGAGATATGCAATCAGCCATCTCTCTCCTCTCTTTCTCCTATAGAAGAAACCGTGCTTAGCTGTCACTCCTTTGGATCACTAATTTCATTGTGCCTTCCATTAAGATATCCAAGGGCACAATATTTACATGGAAACTATAAGAATGGACCAAGTTCTAATTCTTATTTTCTTCTCCTCTTCCTGCTTGCATGTAGTCCCTTATATGTTTTTCTTCTCTTTTCCTTGTCAAGGAGAAATCAATAATGCAGATAGTCTTGCTTTCTTATTCCTAATTCCTTTTCCCATTCTTTACTCTTCTTGCTTTCCTTCAGCCGCTCATTCCACTGAAAAACTTTCCCTCAGTCCTTTCAATAAACTAGTCAGATAACTGTCTCCTGAGACAAGCAATCTGAATTCATTGGTTTTAATAGCCAGTTACTTTTGAAAGCTTAGAGTAGTCAACATGACAACATCTTAGGCTCTCCTGGGACCACCCATTCAGTCTTCCTGTCAGTTTCTTTGACCTTTTTCCAGCCATCTGTTTTATTTGGGCAAAGAAAATTAGTTTCAGTGTCTACATGCTTTGCCTTTCATCTTTATTTTTGGCAGTTTTCGTTAACTCAGCATTAGCTCCAAAAAGGAAACACTTAGAATATCTCAACAGCTGTTTCATTGACAGGGAACAGCTTCTCTCTTCCCTCAACTGAACTGTGTTTCCTTATGCTGGCTATAGTTCTCCCATCCTTCTGGTACTGCAGCCCTTCCATCACCTGGATGCAGAGATTTTTCACATTAGGACAAAAACAATAGCCATTGGACTCAACTCTTGTGGATTCAGATTTCAGTAGGTGTGAGTGCTGAAACCCAAGGTGTCATGTCACAGTTCAGAATCCAAAGCCTGTGATTCTACCTTTGATTCCAAGGGTCATCAGACAAACCACAGCACCAAGAGGTGCCTCACCCTTCCTATCTACAAAATGAGAATGTCAATCTACAATAGTGATCCTGAATTAACATGCCTCTAAGTACAGACAGATAAAGCAAAGCAGATGTACTCCCCTGTAAGATAACTAGATATATATAATAAGTTCTGAAACTGAAAAGTTGTGCTCTTTATCTCCCATTTGCTTGTTTAGTAGTATCTTTTTGCAAGTTCTTTTGCAGGAATCAAACTTCAACTGGCGGTTCTTTTGCAGGAATCAAACTTCAACTGGCGGTTTGTGAGATCAGTGATAACCGAAAGCTCTGGCAGCCTATAAATCCTAAATTCCATCTACTACAGCTCTTTTTCTTGAATAATTTCATTTAATTAATTAATTCTCTAAATAATTTCACATTAGAGACTGAAGGATGAAAATATCATAAATTCACTGCATTCATATATGCAACACTAAATTATATATATATATGTTTATTAATTTAATATTTGTCTTACCATTGTATAAGGTCTTGGGTTAATCCCCAACACAAATACAAGTAAAATAAAATAAAAAATAATTTCACAATAATTTAAGTTCACAGACATTCGTTCCTGATCATTTACAACTAAGCAGGGTATGAACTCACCAGAAGGGGAGGGCATATAGTCCAGCAGATTAAAAAGTAACCATTTTGCAAATGGATGATTGACCCCTCCCATTGCCAAATGCCATATGACCCTGCGATTCCACTTTTGGGTATAAGTATTACATCTACCCTTGAATGTGCTCTTATAATAAGACTCCAGTTTAACAACTTTTTGTCTCTGGCCAGGGGGTGACATACAGTGCCCATCACGATGGAGTGAAGGGCATTGCAGGAGCAACAAAACTGCAAAAGAAAATCAACAAACCACTATCCAGAACTTCAGAGACTCTATATCAATCACCTAGAACTAGGCCAGACTAATCTCTCCCCATCCTGAAGCTCAGGGACATTTGCGGAAGAGGGGGCGGTAAGAGTGTTAAGAGCAAAAGGATGGGAGGAACAATGATTTGCAAGATACTCCACAAAAGTTAGGGCCGAAGCAATCATAATTGGACATTGCATGCCTGGCCAATGTCCAACACACTATTGACCTCACAAAGTTTAACATCTGCTAAAGGCACCAAGATCCTTGGAGGCAAGGGATTGACAGCCACAGTAGTGTTCCTATGCTTAAGGGGAACACGGGAAAGGGTTCAGGGAAAGGTCACTGGGTCCTTGTACGTCATCGGAGAGGAGGGCCCAGAGGAGAGTCAGGCATGCACAAGAAAGGACTCAGGGAATTGGAGCGGGAGGCACGGGGGATGGGGAGGGAGGGGTAAGGGGAGGGGGATCAGGGGGTTGGGGGGAGGAGGGGGGAGGAGGAGGGAGGGAGGGAACTGGGGTACCTATTAAGTTTGTATGAGCTGAAATAATAATAAAAAAGTATTAAAAATAAGTTCACAATAATGTGTTTAACATTAAAGGATGCTCCGGGGATGGGAGGGGGGGCACTGGGGAATGGGGAGGGGTGGTTGGAGGGAGGAAGGGGACTGGTATACCTGTTAAGTTTGTATAAGTGGAAATAAAAAAAATAATTACAAAAAAGAAAAAAAATAATGTGTTTAAAACAGAATATAGCTCTGTAAAATGCCCCATTCAGTTCATCATGTTATACTAATACTACATTAATATTGAAATGGCTTTATCAATATATACCTTGAATCGTAGCATTGAAATAAGAATAACAAAACCCCTATTTTCAGAAAAAAAACAAGTCTAAAATTTGTAACATCATACAAAGCAGGAATATAGGAGGACTAAGAAAATGTACATATACAAGAAGATTTCAAGGAAAAGGAATACCGGAGTCTGTTTTTTCTTGATCTTCACCCATATCATATGCTCTCAGATGGTTTAGAATAGTCTTATCTGGAATAAATAGACAAAAAAAAACATTTAGAGACCCAGCTATCTCAACCATGAGCCCAAAGGTTTAGGGAACAGGTGATTGCAATATCATGCAGTGAAGTTTTTGCTAAACTGACATAGAAGTAGGTATGCTTGAGAGACATTGGCTAAGGAGATATGTATGAATAAACTACTTTTAAAGGCTAAACTTTAAGAGTCCTGTGATTATTAATATATGATTCTAGAATAATAACAATATGGCACATATTGGTGGACCTATACTAAATAATCCTCAACATCCAAGGACAACTAATCCATCACTACTTGAACTGCATGATACCTGAACTCAATGATTCTTGAAAAATTCAGTGTAGTGAATATCTCCCAGAACAGGGGGAAAGATGATCTATGTAATACTTTGGGTAACTTGGTTCTCAAATATATTTTTTACAACTGAAATATGTTTTATCAGTTCACTCTTGTCACAAAGATGCTGTGTAACATATGGTATTTCAACCACATTCAGCAACAAACATTCTCTATATCAGATGAACCAGTCTGAATGCAGTAAAACCACTTCAGCTTTGACTGGGAATGGTGAATAGGTGTTCTCTTATCCCATCTCATATCCCTTTAAGACCCTCAGGATGTAGCATGTTCTTATAATCATAGTGGTAAATATGCCAGAAGAAAAAAGTACATGAGTACACTTTTAGCTCCTGCTTGGACCATTACTCTAGCATGTATTAGCCAAAGAAGTTATGAAGCTCTAGTCATTGTGGAAGGGCAGGAAGGACTCTTCCCCCACTAGAGGAACATGGCAAAAGCATGAAGAATCAAAGCCAATAATTGAATTTACAACAGATGTGAGAATTTTTGTGTCCTGAATTGAGGAAAAGGGTTTATCAGATAATTATAGACTTGGAAGAAATTCAAGGTTTTATATATTGCCTATAAAATAAAGCACATTATTTTTTACCATCGTGATGTGAGGTTGAAAATATATAAAAGATTCGTATGTGATGTGTTTATATGCATGTTTACAGACATATTTATATCAAGTGCAAGGTAATTCCATAGTGGAGGCTAGAATTGACTACCAAAGACCCATGACTCTTTTTCAACAGAGTTGATGCTAGGAAGTGACAATATCTGTGAGAACTCAATTTTCCTATTTTCATGGCATCCAAGTGTGACACTGTGGCTATATCTTACTAAAGAAATGTAAAGGAAGGACAATAACTTCGTTCAGGCCAAGGTGGAGGACAAATGAATATATCGTTTCTTTTCCTCTCCCTCCTCTCCTGTCAAGAGATGAAGAGGCCAAGTCAATTTAGTCTCAGAACAGAAGAAGTGAATCTTTGAGAAGATTGTCTGCCCACTAGAAAGTCTACTGAATGGCCCTCTGTAGTATTCATGTTCTTACTTGGGTAAGAATTTGTCATCATAACTTGCAAAGTTAAAGACTGAAGATTCTGAAGCTCACGTTCTCACTGTAAAGAAGTTACCAAGAAATATCAAAGAGAATTGTTACTACATATGTACCATTGGAAAGCTCGCTGACCAAGTATCTCAGACTCAAATGGGTTCAACTGATTCAATACTTATATGTAAAAATGATAAGCAAAGTAAAATTTTCTATTTTTATTTGTTAATATATATAAATAGACATTGTAACCATGTGACCTTGTAGGCAGAACTTATGCATATAGAAAAATTAGCTATGTGTATATGATCAATTGCATGTATACACAGCCAGGTTAAAAATAGTCTCCCTTAGCCACAGCATTTTACACAAATAGGAGAGTACTCAGTGTGGCCTCATATAACTAATTTTTTACAAGAACACGATGTGAGAAACATGCCTCATTTATTCTGTTAGTAACTCTACACTGAAACCATTGAGAGGCAGCTGGGATTATGTTTTTATGGTGTTAGCATTACATCTATGGTGTTTTTCCTCCAGAAAAGGAAAAAAATCTAAGATGAATAATCTATAAATTAATGGGATGTCTCTGCTAAACCTGGGCTTAAGGTTTGCTTGTATTTTCCTCCCAGACTCACGGCTTCAGCATTCTTCTTTACAAATAGGTATAAGGCAGCCAACCTCATAAAGAGAGGTGATGCTATTCCAAAAACAATTTAGTAGTAGGCATTCTCATTTGTCCTTGCTCATGTATTTGGCTCAAAAACTATTTTGAAAACTGTGACAGAATGAGGCCAACTGTGTCAGAAGAGCCCCTTTCTTTAATAGCAAATGGAGTCTCCAAACAAACAGTCCAATCTGTATTGCTAGGTTTATGGAGAGACTTTCATGAGGATAAAGTCAAACTGACCAAATGATAAGATACTAACAGAGTTTTTTCTTTGCACATACCTGGGACAGGTCACATGGTCCTTTAACGCATGCAACTTACATAGTAAGGAGTAGCACCTCTATTTCTGTGGTTCTCCATTTTTGCTCAATGGTATTTATGTACCTGTGCTAACATATTAGTACAATCTAAATGATTTGAAAGACTAGTTCACTATTGTATACTTTGTTAGTTTGCTTGTTTTCAAAGCTGTACTACCTTCTATAGTCTTTGTAGCAGAGTCCACATTTTTTGTACTTAATGATTTATAGAAGATTCCCCCACTCCTTAGTTCATGTCCTCTATTCATCTTTAAAGTCATCAAAAGAAAAAGCCCTAAATGGACTGCTGATTTTTAAAGCATTTTATTTGTGTTTTTGGTCTAGTGTAAAAATTATGTATGCTAAAAGAATTTAAAGATTCTTCTCTCTAGACCATTCTTATTTTGATATCTTACATGCAACATACTATGACTTTGTTGAAAATAGGCTGATTATTAGTTTTGTGGAATTTTGACAGTAGATGCCTTGCTTTTCATATCATAGAAATAACTGCATTTTTGTTCAATTATGTGATTCTCATCAGAAACATCAATTTTCTTTTCTATTACTTTTTAAAAAAATTAACCAAAATCAAGAGAGAGAAAACCCAAATTTACAAAATTAGAAATGAAAATGGAGTTATCACAACTGATACCCAAGAAATTCAGAGAATTAGAAGGTCATATTTCAAAAACTTATACTCCATGAAATTTGATTACACAAAAAAAAATGGATGAATTCCTAAGTAACACAACTTACCTAAATTGAATCAGGAATCAAATTATTTAAATAGTCTTATAACATATGAGGAAGTCGATGAAGTAATATCAAATCTTCCCACCAAAAAAATGTCCTGAATCAGATGGATTCATCACAGAATTCTGTCACACATTTAAGGAACAACTAACACCAATACTCCTTAAACTATTCTATCAAATTGCAAAGAAAAGAACACTGCCAAGATAAAAAGTAATCATTTTGCAAATGGGTGATTGACCCTTCCCTCACTGTGGTTTCCTACTTTTATTACATCTACCTTTGAATGTGCTCTTATAACAAGACTCCAGTTTAACAGCTTTTTGTCTCTGGCCAGGGGGTGACATACAGTGCCCATCACGATGGAGTGAAGGGCATTGCAGGAGCAGCAATACTACAAAAGAAAATCAACAAACCACAATCCAGAACTTCAGAGATTCTATATCAACAACTTAGAACTAGGCCAGACTAATCTCTCCCCATCCTGAAGCTCAGGGACATTTGCGGAAGAGGGGGCAGTAAGAGTGTAAGATCAAAAGGATGGGTGGAGCAATGATTTGCAAGATACTCCACACAGGTTAGGGCTGAAGCAATCATAATTGGACTTTGCATGCCCTGTGCAATGTCCAACACACTATTGACCTCACAAAGTCTAGCATCTGCTAAAGGCACCAAGATCCTTGGAGGCAAGGGATTGACAGCCACAGTAGTGTTCTTATGCTTAAGGGGAACACAGGAAAGGGTTCAGGGAAATGCCACTGGGTCCTTGTACATCATCGGAGAGGAGGGCCCAGAAGATAGTCAGGCATGCACATTAAAGGACTCTCTGGGGATTGGGGGGGGAGGCACTGGAGAATGGAGAGGGAGGAGTGAGGGGAGGGAGAGCGGGGGGGTTCAGGGGAAGGAGAAGGGAGGGAGGGAAGTGGTATACCTATTAAGTTTGTATGAGCAGAAATAATAATAAAAATGTTAAAAAAAGATAGAGGGAGATGATTTCTGTGAGTTTAAGGCCAGCTTATCTACACAGACTTTTAACCCAGTCAATCTGACATACTGAGACTCTCTCAAAGAAGTGGAAAGACAGAAAAGAATAAAGTTTGGTTATCTAGCTGCTGCTTCTTCCTCTTCTTCTTCCTCCTCTTCTTCCTCTTCATCTTCTTCTTCCTCTTCTTTTTCCTCTTCTTCTTCCTCTTCTTCCTCCTCTTCTTCCTCTTCTTCTTCTTTTTTTCTTCTTCTTATCCTTCTTCTTCCTCCTTCACCTTCTCCTTCTCCTTCTTCTTGACAAGTCTTGGTGTGTAAATCAAGCTGTCTGATTTATGTTTGAAGGAATTCTACTGCTTTAGACTCCTGAGTGCTAGGTTTATAGGCATATGCTCCCATTATTTTATTTTATTTTATTTTATTTTATTTTATTTTATTTTATTTATTTTATTTTGGGATGAAAACTTTTTTTGCTCATTTTCATACTTTCTGACTTTTCCATGATTAATTTTTATTTCTCTTATAATTCTGTAGGCTATTATTTAGACTGAGAGTGGCAGTTCAATTAAAGGGTTCTTGCCTTGTTTACTTGGAAGCCTAACTTCAGTCCTCAGCACTGCAATAGCAGTGGCTACAGCTTTGTTACTTTAAAACAGAAGACATACAACATGTAAACACAGAACACCTAACCATACAAATACATGAACAACATACAATTTGCCAGCAACTGTCTTAAAATTATCCTTGAAAGCTTCATCAAAGGCGGATTAAAATTTAAAAGTCCAGCAGTTTAGTGTAATTATGAAAAACATTATTGAAAGCAGATTAAACCTTAAAATTTAGTACCAAAAACAAATTATTATTTAAGAAACCTTATTTTAGCAACAGATGAATTAGTTGCCTGATTTTTTGTTCCTCCAAAAATCAATCTGTTAACATTCTTGCAAGTGTTATTTGCATTTTCAAAGGCCAATAGTTTTGCATTCTTGTTTCCCTAGTTGAGATCCTCTGCCACAGAAGCAGAGGGTTTTTGAGTTTTTCAGAAGCAGCAGCTGTTTTAAGAATCTCAGATTTTTTTTCCTATAACTTAAGGATTATCAGGAGAAACGTTTTCTTTTCCTCTTATTTTTCTCTCATCTATATGAATCCAAATTCTAGGATTTAGGCTCCCTTCAATAAAAGAGGCCTGTAATTCTGTAACAAGATTTGAAAACTTTAGTATTTTTTTTCTACATTTATCTTTTCCACCTTTAACATACATTCAAACATTTCATTTTCAGCAAAGAAATTCTGTTCTTTGCTACCTGCTTATCCCATTATTTTTTAACCTCTTGATTAATTTCAACTCAAAATACATTTTAACTTGTATCCCATGGTCCCTCCCTTGAAGATTACTGCTTTAACCAATTAAATTCTCCCATACTCTGGCCCCACGTTGGGCACCAAATGCAGGGTTCCATGACCAGTATGCTTACCTTGCAATCCTGATAGGTACCAGAGTGGGATCAGTAAGAATTAAGTCAGGCTGGGTCAAGAGGGGATCTTGGAAGAGCTGAAAAAACCAAGTTGAGTTTATTATGGAGCCTAATCCCTCATATACCATGAAACAGGGTGGTGAAGTCTATACACTGTACAGAGTGATAACATCAATAGTGGCAGACTGCAGGTGCCAAGTACACAACAGGTGGGACCACCACCAACAATACAGCCCTGCCAATCCTTAGACATGTTAATAGGCCTAATGGCCCCATACAGGGTGGAGAAAGAACAAGTCAGGAACATGGTGATACAATTATAATGATAAAGCTCTGCACCTGCCAGTGCTTTTAGGTATGCTAATTAATACCTAGATGGCTTCCAAAGAACAGGAAGGAATATGTAAAAACACCTCTGCCCTTGAGCCCAATTTGAGACAGGACAAGATCTATCCCTGCCCCTTGCAGGAAGGTCAACAGGAGTCAGCCTATGACCACACAGGCATAGGCTAGCTAGGCTGGCATAGGAAGCACATTGCAACTGATACCACAAGGGATGCCCTTGGCATCCATCTACAAGAAATGGAGATCTCAGGCTTGAGTTTTCCCTACACTCAAGCAATTCTTTTTTTTAATTTATTTATAGTGTTTTCCCAATTATATGAACTTGATAGGTATCACCTTCCCTTCCCTCCTTCCCTCCACTTTTCCCTGGATCCCTTGCTCCTTGCCCCGTTTCCCCCTTCCTTTTCCCCCTCCCTACTTTTCTCCAAGTGCCCTCTCCCCCCCATTCCTGGAGCATCTTTTACTGTGCATGTCAAACTTCCCTTTGGGTCCTCCTCTCTAATGAGGTATAAGGACTCAGTAGCATTGCCTAGAGCTCTTTCTTGTGTTCCCCATTAGTATAAGAACACTATTGTGGCTGTTAATTCCTTGCCTCTAAGGATCCTAGTGCCTGTGATTTTTTTGGGAGGGGGTCAATGATATGTTGGTCATTGCACAGGTCATGCAAAGTTCTATTATGATTACTTCAACTCTAACTTGTGAGGCATATCTTGCATATCGTTACTCCTCCCCATCTTTAAGCTCTTACAGTCTTACCACCCACTCTTCTGCAAATTTCCCTGAGCTTTAGGATGGGTAGAGATTAGGCTGGCCTGGTTCCTGATGATTAATGTAGGATTTCTGATGTTCTGAACTATGGTTTGTTTTGTTTTTTGTTTTTTTTTTTCAGTTTTGCTGTTCCTGTATCACCCTTGTCTCCATCCTGATGAGTACTGGATGTCATCTCCTAGCCAAAAATAAAAGGCAGTTAAAATAGAGTCTTATTATAAGAGTAGATTCAGAGGTAGATGGAATAAGAGTAGGAGACCGTGGGGGGGGGGGAGTCAGTCTGCCATTTACAGGATGGTTACCTTCTATCTGTCAGACTCTATGCCCTTTCTGTCTGGTGAGATCAAACCCCCTAAGTTGCAAGTGACCAAGAAGAAAAGTCTGTGAGCTTAACCAGATGACTCATTACTTGCAGTACTTGATAGTGGCCTATTTTGTCTGCAGTAGTATGATCCCCTCTCTCCTTGTTTCTGGCAGGGCCGTCCTTCCTCTTCCCTCCTGTTTTGAAATGCCCAACAGAAGGGGCTGGAGAGGTGGCTCAGGGATTAAGCCTCTGCCTTGCAGGCAGAAGGTCCTGAGTTCAGATCCTAGACCCCACGTATAGATGCTGGGCGGAAGCAGGGGGGGGGGCGGCCTACATTTCTGGTCCTGGTAGGGTGCAGCCTGTGAATCCCAGGGCAGAGTAAACAAGGACAAGGTGGAGGTGGTCCATAGTGGTTCCCGAATTTGCCTGTGATTCTACACACACACATAAAATAATTTTAAATAAATAAATAATAATTGTTAATTGTAAATAAATTAAATAAATAAATAAAATTAAATAAATCAATAAAATGCCCAGAGATGACGAGTGAGTAAGGAAAATGTGTTACATTTATACAATGGAATACTACTCAGCCATCAAAATTATGAAATAATGAAATTTGCTGGGAAATGGATGGAATTAGAAAAAATTATATTGAATGAAGTATCCCAGATACAAAAAATTAAGCGCCATATGTACTCCCTTATAAATGGATCCTAGTACCAAACCCACTTAGTGACACACTCAAAGATAAATCTCTGTAATACCTACAGTAATTGCAATAAATCCAAGCAATTCTTTAAAGAAATTGACCAAAAAATCTCAAAATTCATATGGAAGAAAAAGGCTTAGGATAGCAAAAACCATCCTGAGTAATAAAAACAACACACCAAATCTTAATCTATACAGTATATCCATAGTAGTAAAAACAGCTTGGTCCTAGCTCCAAAATGGAAGCATAGATAAGGTAGAAGATTCAGATATAAGCTCACACAATTATAGCCATTTGATCTTTGACGAAGGGGCCCAAAAAACTCAATGGAAAAAGAATAGCTTTTTCAACAAATGGTGCTGGCAAAACTTTATATCCACATGCAGAAGATTAAAATTGGATCCATACTTGTCACCATGCACAAAAATCAACTGCAAATGGATCAAGGACATTAGTATTAGGTCAGAGGCTATAAAAAACCTATTTGAAAAAGTAGGCAAACTCCCTAGAGCGAATTGGGCTAGGCTAACAGTTCCTAAACAGAAACCTAATAGCTGCCACCAAAACCAACACTCAACAAATGGTATCTTATGAAATTAAGGAGCTTCTGTTTAGGTAAAGAGACTGTAAACCAAGCAAAAAAAGCAAACCACAAAAATGAGAGAAAATCTTCTCTAATCTCATAGAGCTCTATCATCCAGAGTGCACAAAGAGCTTAAAAAGCTAAATGCCAAGGAGATAACCCAATTAGAAAATGGGTCTCTGATCTCAAAAGAAACCTTTCCAGGGACAAAATTGAAATGTCTAGCAAATATCTTAAAAAATGCTCCACATCCTTAGACATCAGAGAAATGCAAATCAAAACTACTCTGATATCATTTCACCCAGCTCAGGATGGCAAAAATCTACAATACAAACACCAAATGCTGGAGAGGATATTGCTGGTGGGATGCTGGCATATACAACCAACTCTTGAAATCAGTATGGTGATTTCTAAAAACATTAACGATTGAAGTGCCATATGATCCTACTATACCACTACTGTGAATAATCACTCAAAAATAATCAATTCATTACAGTGAATGACCATGTTCATTGCAGTACTATTTACAATAGGAAAGTTATGGAATGAATCCAAATTCCCAATAGTTGACAAATGGATAAATAAAATATGTTTATATAATATTTATACAAAATAATACGTAGCTATCAAAAAAGATGAATTAGTAAAATGTGCCAGGACATGAATGGAATTAGAAGAAATTATATTGAGTGAAGTATGCCAATCACAGAAAGTTAGGCACTGTATGTTGCAAATCCACTTAATGACATACTCAAAGGAAAATCTTTGTAATACCAGTAATAATTATATAGGATTATAAATAGAAGAGAAGGTGAAAGTTTCAAGACCTCAAAAGAAAGGATACAGAAGAATAGACTTTAATAGAGAAATTAGGTCATGGTCATGTACTGCGTGTAAGTAGCAAGGCATCTGATGCAGGTCACTCTCACTTTCCTTCCTGTTCACTTGCGACTGAAGAAGTTTGATCTCCCCATTCAGGAAAAGTATAGGGACTGGCAGTTAGATATTTTCCAACCAGAAAACAGGAGACTGACTCCTCTTACTGCTGTGTCCTATTTCTATTCATCCATCTACCTTTGAGTCTCTTCGTATATTAAGATCTTCATTTAAATAGTCTTTTATCTTTGGTTAGGAGATGGCCTCAACAACTAATCAGGATGCAGCCAAGGGCAGTGCAGGAACAGCAAAACTGAAAACAGCAAACCATAATTCAAAACACCAAAGACCCTACAATATTCATCCGGAACCACACCAGTCATATCTCTCCCCATCTTAAGCTCAGGGAACCTTGAGGAAGAGGGGGCAGCAAGATTGTAAGAGCCTAAAGATAGGGAGGACCAACAATGTGCAAGATATTCAACTCAAGTCAGAGCTGCAGCAGCCAGGATATAGTCACAATGTGATTGGACCTTGCCTGATGTGCACAATGCTGACATGTCAACAAACCTCCAAAGTCTAGCATGGATCACAGGGGAGAAGGCTTCAAACAGTAGGATCCTTAGAAACAAGGGTTTAACCAGTCATAACAGAGTTCCCATACTAGCAGACAGCCCAAGAAAGAACCCCAAGAATCACACTGAGTCTTGAACCCTTACCAGTGTAGATGACTCAGAGGGAAATTAAGTGCCCACAAAACAGATGCTTTGGAGGAGGGGAGAGAGAGAACAAGAAGTATCAAGAGAGGAGGAGGGAAATAAAGGAGGTGAGAAGGAGGTGGGTAGAGTGGAAAGGAGGGGAGAATGGAATGGTAGATAATAAGAGAAGAAGGGGGGTATAGATTGAGCTCACATAACTAGGCAAAAAATTAAAAAATAAAATAAAAATAAGTAAATAAAAGAATTTTAAAGTTAAAAAAAGGAACAAAGTTCAATAGAGAGATTAGGCCATGGTCATGAATGGCCTGTAAGTAGCAAGACATCTGACACAACTCACTCTCACTTCCCTTTCTCTTCACTTGAGACAGGAGGAGTTTGAAGTGCCAGGCATATCTCCCCAGTCATGAGGGAATGGGGGATGGCAGTTAGATGGTAGCCAGCTACCAACAGGGATACTGACCCCACTCACTACTGTGTCCTATTCCTATTCTACCATCTTCTTTAAAGACTTTTCTTGGATTAAGACCTTTTAAACATTCTTTTATCTTTGGTTAGGAGAAGACCGCAACACACAAACAGGATGCAGCTAATGCAGTGCAGGAACCACAAAACTGAAAACAACCAACCATAATTCAGAATACCAATGACCCTACAATGTTTACCAGAGAACCATACCAGCCAAATCTCTCCCCATCCTAAAGCTCAGGGAACCTTGGGAAAGAGGAGATGGCAAGATTGTAAGAGCCTGAAGATGGGGAAATCTGTAGAAGGACAAGATACTCCACTCAACCCTAGGCTGCAGCATCAAGGATCTTGCTACAATGTAATTTAACCTTATCTGACCAGCACAATAGCTGATAATGTCAACAAATCCCCATAGATTAGTGTGGATCTCAGGGGAGATGGCTTCAGGCAGCAGGATCCTTAGAGGCAAAGGGTTAGACAGATATAATGGAGTACTCACATTAGTGGGCGGCCCAAGAAGAGGCCCCAAAGTATACTACAGGATCTGAACCCTCACTAGTGTATATAGAGGGAACTTCTGGGCCCATATAAAGTGATGGACTGGAGGGTGGGGGAGTGCAGATGGGAATCACTAAGAGAGAGGAGAGAGGGAAGAAATGGAAGAGAGGGGGAAGGATAGGAGCAGAGAGAGTGGGATGCGGGGACAGAAGAAGGGAAGAGAGGGGGAAGAGGAAAAAGGGAAGAAGGAGGGCAAGGATATCTAACCATTAAGCTTGTATAACTAGATAAAAAATTAGAAAAGTATAGATTTACTTAACTCTACATTCACTTTGTGAGAGGCCATGACTTTCATATACTCTGGGGTGTTGAGTCCTCATAGTTTTGTTAGGAGCCCATGGTTTTTAGTGGCCCTTCTTTTATAGCTCAGATCAGTGGTCCTTTTGCAGCTCTGTGCCCTGAGTCTTACACTGAAGTAGCTTCAGTATTGAGATCCTAAACCCACAGCTATGAGCCTCTGTTTTTTGATTCCTAGGTGGAGTCAGGCATCCAATTAAGCAGACATATTTTGCCCCAATAAAAATCTTTAGAAGGGGAACACCCTGTATTGGTTTTTAATTTTAAGTACTCTAAATAGCTCTCTAATTTCTTCTCAGAGTTCTGTATCTGGCATGAGAGTTTGCATAAACCCAGCTGCCAGAGATTTACATAAACCCAGCTGCCAAAATATGAGACAGATAGCCATACAACATGTCAAACAAAGGAGCTTCGTCTTTCATAGACAGGGAGCCCGAATTAGTGGAAGCCAGTTTCTCATGGAAAGCAGGTGAGCAATACCAAGGAGAGATTCCCAAGAAGAGAGTAATTATATTTTCACACGCTCACTTTGCACAGTGGGAGAAACGTGCTAAAGGTCTTCTGTTCTAGGTTTAAACCTCCAAAAGAAACTTGGATCTGGGTTGAAGAGCTGCACGACAATTTGTTCTGGGATGATGTGATCATAGACCAGACTGTTCTGCACAGTATCTTCTTATGCCACAGTCTTAAGTTCAACTAATAAAAGAAGAGCCAGGCTACTCAACCACACCCAGAAACTGTCTTCTTTGAGTGTTTACCAGACTCATACACAGTGCATGTCAAATGAAACTTTCCTACAGAGGGGTAATCACTATGAACTATGTAGCGCCTGGGCCCACTGGCCTGGCACTGAAGCTGTGGAAATGGAGAATCATGTTGTCTTACCAAGAATCTAATGCCTACTCAAACTAATTTGCTAGCTATCACATAATTTCATCTCTCTTAATTCTTTATTTGTGTGTGTGTGTGTGTGTGTGTGTGTGTGTGTGTGTGTGTATTGTGCATGAATTTGCATGAGTGTGGGCTTATATGTTATATGCATGAGGATGGAGTCCAGGCTTGATATCAGGGGATCTTCCTCAATTGTCCTACTTTTTTTTTTTGAGACAAGATCACTGACTAAACTTAGAGATTTCTTTGTGTGTATGTATTTACTGCCTTGCAAACTCAATGTTATCATTCACTAATTTGTTATCAGTATACAAGGGATATTTTTCCCTTACACCAACAAGTTCTTTAAAATCCTACACTGATTAATATATATATTTTCAAAAACTTTATTTATTCATTCATTGTGTGTGTGTGTGTGTGTGTGTGTGTGTGTGTGTGTGTGTCAGAGGGCACATGTGTCCCTGTGGAGAGCCAAGGGTCAAGGGTGATTTCAAGAGTTATCCTGGATTGCTTCTATCTCCTTCTTGCTTCTCCCTGAGATTTCCCAGGCTCCACCCACCAGGGCCAGAAGTGCAAGCCACTGCCATTTCCTCCTGGCATTTTACTGGAGCTGGGATCCCAAATCAGGACCTTCTACTTGCAAGGCAAAGTCTTAACCCCTGAGCCATCTCTCCAAGCTCATTAAAGAAATCAAGAAGGTAATTTTAAAATTCCTATAATAAATGGCAGCCCAACCTCTAGTATGCAACCAAGACAGTTTCAAGATAAAAATTTGTAGTTCTAGAGTTTTGAATTCAAAATTCAAAGAAATCTCAAATAAATTATCTAATTACGAATGAACCTTGAAGTTCTAGAAATACAAGAAATCAAATTCAAACTCAGTAGACAGACATAAATAATAAAGATTAATACAGAAATTAATGAAAAAAGATTAGTGGATAAATTGATGAAATAAAGATAAGTAGACAAAAACAATATTCAATCAAGCAAAAAGCGATTCTTTGAAAAGAGAATATTCTCTCCTGAAACCAAACATAAAAAGAAAAGACAAAATCAGTAAAATTGGATATTAAAATAAGGATGCTACAAAAATTTCCAATAAAAACTAAAGCATTTTAATGAATATGTTGTAATTTAGAAATGTTGATCATCTTGCAAGTTACACCAAAAATATGAACAACAAGTAGGCTTATAATAAGCAAGATGATTGAAGTAATAGTTTAAAAGTCTACCCAGAAGTAAAACCCATGATCAGACGTATTTACTACAAATTTCTACCAAACTTTTATGGAAGACCTAATACCAATACTCCTGAAACTCTTCCATGAAGTAGAAAGAGAAGTTCACTTCTAGACAAAATTGCTCTGATACTAAAATCTTGTAAGTAAACAAACCAAGAAAGAAAACTCTATTTCAATTTTCATGATGGACACAGATGTAAAATAGCTAAACAAATGCTGATAAAACAAATTCAAGAACACATTAAGAAGATCATATATGATCATTGGTTTCATTCAAGAATGAATGGTTGGTTCAACAAATGCAACTCAATAAATGCAATTGGCCACATAAATATCCCTGAGGACAGAAATCACAGGACCATCAAGTAAATGCAGAAAAAGCATCCATTTTCAGCATCCCTTCATGATAAAAGTTCCAGAGAACAATAATGCAGGAGTATATATTAACAAAATAATGACTATATACAGCAAATCTATAACCAGCATGAATGAAAATAGACAAAAACCATTCCTTTAATGTCTGGAATGAATGGAATGGAACAATTCCATTCACTCTATTCAACATAGTCTAAACATTAAAAAAGTGCATAGCCTTGAATGTTCTCAGTGCATATCCAATGCAAGCAGAACCCTTGTTTTTTGCTATGGTTTTACTTGTGAAGGCCTTAAAAGTGATATGAAATGAATTTAGGCTTCAATACTTTCACTTTCTCAAGTAAACACACAACCAATCCACTGGTGGATGAAGCACTGCCATATAGAGAAGCTGATCTTGAAATGGAAGCCCTGCCTTGGAGAGCTGAGAGAATATTCAGGCTTCTTTGCTTCTCCACAAACAGTTGTCCAGAAAACAGATTTCAAAGCCTCTTGGATTGTCCATGGCTCATCTCTAACAGAAAAGCCATCATGTGTTCTTGCTTAAAGCCTATATTTATGTGCCAGAGAGGCACTCCTCTGTTTGCAAGCCTGAATACGCAGAAAAATTCGTGTTTATGTATCCTGGGGCACTAACATCTGATGTCCAGCTGTGATGATGACAGAGTCCGAACTCCACAGGCCTGGCTAGAGCGACTGCTCCCTGAGAAAAATCCCCAAGGAATGATGCAATCCCCTCACACATTACAGAGGACGGGGGCACACAGAACAGCAGACGAGGCTGCAAAGCAACTCAGAAGAGAAAATCTTAGCCAGTTATACATATATGATTTGAGAGCTGTAGACAGGATGAAAGTATTACTAATGGGCCATTCACTTTTCAGACCAGAAAATACCAAGCTTGTGTATTTTCTTTTCAAGACATGCTATGGCTGTGGTCCAGTGGCCCAGTCTACCATATATATCTATGAGTACCACTTCAGCTTTTTCAAAGTGATGCTCTGTTTAACTCTTTCTCATTCACTCATCTGTTCATTAATTCATTCAACATTTTATTGATATTAAATGCCCTGATTCTGTCATTGTACTAGAAACTGGCAGAAAGAATGGAACTTTTTCTCTAAGGAAGAAGTCTCTGTTCTTTCTCCACAGTAGAAGAAAACAATGAACAGACAATTGGACTGACTGAGTTTTGAAAAACATGTAAAGAGGGTCAATGTATTGAAAGTCTCTGAGAAGAAAATGTATAAACTCAGAGATGAACAGATTTGCCTGTCGAAAAAGTGATGGAGTGGGGCAGGAGGAAGAAAGATACAGCTGAATGGGGACATGTCATCAGACTAGAGAAACAATCACTCCACATTGACCAGATTGATTCTGTTTGCAAACACAGAGATTCTGCAATTCATGCCCCACTAATCCATACTGCACTTGTGATAATTAAGTGACAACATCTCTCATCCACGGGATTTTGAAGGAAAAAAAAAAAAAACCTTTTACAGATTTGTGTCTTTTTGCACTTCCTCAGCAAGCAGAAACACACACACACACACACACACACACACACACACACACACACTGAATATTATATATTTTCCTGGAAACTTTCACACTCTGCTTGGATTCAGCATCCAAATGTGATAAAAGTATTATGAATTTTGTTTCTGTCATTTTGTCATCCTGCTATAACTACTCCACCCAGATTTCTGTAATCCAAATATTTCATAATCACCCCTCCTTTCTTTTTACCCTTCCAGTCCATCTACACAAGGTAAATAGAGTGATGTTTATAAAATAATAAAACTGACCTTATTTTTTCCAACATAAGGTTTGAATGTAACATATGCTTCAATGAGAAACTCAAGAGCTTCCTCATCTGTGGCAGTCTTAATGTCTTACTTCCAACCATGCTCTCAGAACACTTTATAAGCCCATTGCTTGCTTGCCTTCCTCCACTCTTCCCTTTGGAATTCACCTTCTTCTCCAATCATCCCCAGGAAAGCACTAGCCATCCATTAAGTCTAAGCCACATTGAAACTCCTCTGGGAAGTTTCTTCTTCAAGACAGACTCAGTTCCTTCAAACCGCAGACCAAGCTGGTATTCTCACTTCTATGTTTTCATTTCAGTTTACATTTACTTTGCTGAACCACTTACAACAGCAATTAAAACTATAAAACTCAGATATGACAGAACTGAGATTAGTCTGAGATAGAGAGGTCTGAACATTCTCTTAAGTTCCCAGGTTATGGTGACGCAGCTGAGAGATCACATCTTGAGTGAGTTGAGAGATCACATCTTGAGTGAGTAAAATGTAAGTCCTTCATTTATTTCCTTTCTCAATTGTGAGATACATACAATTAGGGACTGTGGTATATTCAACTTTAATTCTCTGCAGTCTAACACATGCATGGAAATTTAAAGTACTTAATTCATTGACCCTATGTTACTAATTAATAATAAGCTTTTGAAAATTGAATTATTTTAACATACATTACTTTCTATGTTGACATAGATAAAATTAATACTCCATGTGAAGTGAACTTTGGATCTTTCGCTTTTACCTCAGAAAGCTCTGAAAGAGAAATGAAGATTAAAAAAATCAAAATAACCAAGAGTTGTAGGTGCCATCTTTCAGGTAACTTTAACTGGAGTACATACAGAAACAAAATAAAATCAGTGGACTACAAATAATATTTATGTTACAGTAATTGCAAAAACCCCTCCACCAAACCCACCAAACTCCACTCCACACTTCTTCCTATAAGTCGTTTTTCTTTACTTATGTTTTTTAATTTTATTTTGTGAGCCAATGAACTTGGCCAGGGTTATCTGCATGCCTATGGGTATAGAACTCTTCACTGGAGCCTGCTGGGCATGCTACGAGGTACACAGCTGAGCAATACTTTCCCCAATCCCAGATCCATCAGTAGCCAACAGTTCATCAGGGAGAGCCAGGACTGTTCTTAGTTCACTCATCTTTTTTCTCCATTCTTTTATTATTATTATTATTATTATTATTATTATTTTACAAGCATATTGAGTACTCACTCTGCTTCCCTTCATACCCCCTCCCTCCCTCCCATTTCCTTCTCTTCCCTCCATCAGTCCATCCTACTTCCTCCTATCCTCCTGCCTCTCTGCTTCTATGGACCCCAGGGTTCCCCATAACTTGTCTATTCTGCTGGTGGTGGTTCAGGCCTTTGTGGCATACAAAGTTGCCTCTCTTTGAGTCACTCCAATGGAATGAGCATTTCCTTTCACTCATCTCCATTAGTCCCCAAGATTTCCACTATATTTTCTTATCTCTCTTGAGTTCCTCTATGGTCTATGTAGGCATGTTGCTATTTCAGTCATTATACATGTCTTGTCAGGACAAGTCTCACTGCAGTGAGTTCCTAGTTGCAGAAGTCCTGCCTTGCATGGAATGTCTTGTCCAATGGTGACCTTCCCATTTTTAGATTCTTACAATCTCACTACTTATAGCCCCTTTTAAATGACTTCCATTCATATACCTATATATACATCATATATACAAATACATTATATATATATATATATATATATATATATATATATGTTTCAGTACTTATCCATATCTACAGTGTGAAACAAGGAATGTATGTTAAGGACAGAAACAGACTACAGTGCCATCTCTCTGGTGATAATTCCTAACTCTGCTGCCATTTATCAACTATAAAGATCTTGGGGAATTTACTTATTCAGTTTCTGTTTTAAACTGTAAAATGTGCTCAAAATTTGTGATAATTTTTGTGCTTATGTACATTGCATGTCTTATTACCTATTTATTCATTCTAAATATTTGTAAATCTACCTAATAACATGCAAGAATTATAGTGATGTGGAAGGCAACATCTCAATTCTCAAGGAACTGAATAAAAAATCTATTGTGTATGCATATGAGTTTTTTAGCCAATTAACTGTTGATGGATACCCTAGCTGATTTCAGAATGTGCCTGCTCCAAATAGTAATGCAATAAATATGGCTGCTCATACATTTCTTGGGAATACTTTGGATATACTCCTCAATAGTATACCTGGATCATATGATAGTTTTATTTTTAGATAATTGAGAAAATAATTTCCTCTCCTACGGTGTAAGGATCCTTTTTACTCATTTCCCTGCCAATATTTGCTACTGTGTATTTTCTTCATAGCAATCTTTCTGAAAGGTTGGAGGCGTATTTGGGTTTTTTTTATTTTCATTTCTCTGGTGGCTAAGAAAGTTGAACATTTCTCATATATTTATTAACCATTATACTCCATCAAACGCTAATGTATTGAGTGGATTAGATGCTTCATTTTTGGTCTTTAGTGTTTTGAATTCTTTATATATTCTGGGTATTAATCTAGTTCTAAATATTAAGCCACCATCAGACACATAACTACTAACTACTTTCACTCATTCTTTAGGCTCTCTTCATTCTGCTCTTTCCTTTGCTGAGCAGAAACTGTCTAATTTCATGTAATCCCATTTGTCCATTCTTGTTATAATTTTCAAGGCGTTCAGAGTTCTTTGTCTATGTCTATAACTTGAACATTTTACTTATGTTTTCTTCCAGCAGCTTCAAAATTTCAGATCTCATATTAAAGCCATTGATACATTTTAATTTATATTTTAGAAGTTGCAAGATAATAATCTAAGTTATTTCTTCTACATATTTGTATTTGTTGAAGAAACTTTCTTATCTCCAATCTATTTTAGTTACATTTGCCAAAATTCAGGTGGCAATACCTGTGGTTTATTTGTGAGCCTTTGATCCAGTTCTACTTGTCTAGGATCGGTTTTTCTGTTGGTAACATGTTGTCTTTGTTTTTGTTTTTTTCTTATTTCCACTCATACAAACTTAACAGGTACACCGGTCCCCTCTATCCCTCCAACCTCTCACCACCCTGAGCCCCCTCCCCTGCCTCCTCCTTCCCCATCCCCCAGTGCCTCCCCCTCCCATCGCTGGAGCATCCTTTAATGTGCATGCAAAACTCTCCTCTGGGTCCTTCTCTCCGATGAGGTGCAAGGACCCACTGGCATTTCCCAGAACCCTTTCCTGTGTTCCCCTTAAGAATAGGAATACTACTGTGGCTGTCAATCCCTTGCCTCCAAGGATCCTAGTGCCTTTAGCAAATGTTAGACTTTTTGGGGTCAATAGTGTGTTTGGACATTTTGCAGGGCATGCAAAGTCCAATTATGATTGCTTCGGTCCTAACTTGTGTGGAGTATCTTGCATATCATTGCCCCTCCCATCCTTGTGCTCTTACAATCTTACCACCCCCTCTTCCGCAAATTTCCCTGAGCTTCTAGATGGGGAAAAATTAAGCTGGCTTAGTTCCAGTTGGTTGATAAAGAGTCTGTGAAGTTCTGGATTATGGTTTGTTGATTTTTTTTTCCAATTTTACTGCTCCTGAAATGCCCTTCACTCCCTGGCCAGAGATAAAAACCTGTTAAATTAGAGTCTTGTTATAAGAGTATATTCAAATGTAGATGTAATAAAAGTAGGAACCCGCAGTGAGGGAAGGGTCAATCATCCATTTGCAAAACACATTTTCTAAGTGGGTTTGGTACTAGGAGCCACCTATTAGGAAGTACATACGTTGCTTAATTTTCTGAATCTGGGATACTTCACTCAGTATAATTGTTTCTAATTTCATCCACTTCCCAGCAAATTTCATTAATTCATTATTTTTGAGGGCTAAGTAGTACTCCATTGTATAGATGTACCACAGTTTCCTTATCCACTCGTCAACTGTTGGACATTTGCATTGATTCCATGACTTTGCTATTGTAAACAGTGCTGCTATGAACATGGTCGTACTTGTGCTATCAAGGTGAATTTTTACTGTATGGGGGATTATTCCCAAAAGTGGAATCGCAGGGTCATATGGCATTTCAATATTTAATTTCTTTAAGAATCTCCAGACGGCTCGCCAGAGTGGTTGTATGAGCCAGCATTCCCACCAGCAATGTAGGAGAGTTCCCCTCTCTCCACATCCTCTCCAGCATTTGGTGTTGTTTGTATTGTGGATTTTTGCATCCTGACAGGGGTGAGATGATATCTCAGGGAAGTTTTGATTTGCATTTCCCTGATGGCTAAGGATGTGGAGCATTTTTTTAAGATATTTGTTAGACATTTTAATTTCATCCCTAGTAAAGTTTCTTTTAAGTTCCAGGGCCCATTTTTTAATTGGGCCATTTGTATCCTTGGTGTTTAGTTTTCTAAGTTCTTTGTGCACTCTGGATAATAGAGCTCTATCAGATATGTGGTTAGTGAAGATTTTCTCCCATTCTGTGGTTGCCTTTGCGCTCCTGTTACAATCTCTTTATCTGAACAGAAGCTCTTTAATTTCACAAGATCCCATCTGTTGAGAGTTGGTTGCAGTGACTGTGCTATTGGATGTCATGTTTAGGAACTGTTGGCCTAGCCCAATCAGCTCGAAGGAGTTCCTACCCTTTCACCTATGGTTTTTATAGTCTCTGGCCTTATATTGAGGTCTTTGATCCATTTGGAATTAATTCTTGTACATGGTGACAAGTACTGGTCCAGTTTTACTCTTCTGCATGTGGAAATCCAGTTTTGCCAGCACCATTTGTTGAAGATGCTGTTCTTTTTCCATTGGATTTTTGGGCCTTTTTGTAAAAGATCAAATGGCTGTAGTTGTGAGGGCTTATATCTTGGTCATCAACCCTTATCCATTGATCTGTGTGTCTATATTGGAGCCAGTACCAGGCTGTTTTTATAACTATGGATTTGTAGTATAGACTAAGGTTTGGTATGGTGATACCTCCAGCGGTGTTTTTGTTACTCAGGATTGTCTTTGCTATCCCTGGGTTTGTGCCTCCATATGAATTTTGAGATTGTTTGGTCAACCTCTTTAAAGAATTGCTTTGGGATTTTAATTGGTATAGCATTGAATTTATATATTGCCTTTGGTAGAATGGTCAATTTTACGATGTTGATTCTGCCAATCCAGGAACATGGAAGGTCTTTCCACCTTCTGGTGTCTTCTGCAATTTCTTTCTTTAGGGTTTTAAAGTTTTCATCGTAAAGGTCTCTTCCTTGGTCAGGTTTATACCAAAGTATTTCATTTTTTTAGTGGCTATAGTAAATGGGATTGGTTCTTTCAGAGCTTTTTCACTTCTTTCATTCTGGGCATATAGGAAGGCCACTGATTTTTGTACATATATTTTGTATCCTGCCACCCTGCTGAACTTCTGTATTAGTTCCAAGAGCTTCCTGGTAGAGTTTTTGGGATCACTCAGGTATAAGATCATGTCATCTGCAAATAGGGATAGCTTGACTTCTTCCTTGCCGATTTGAAACCCTTTTATGTCCCTTTCTTGTCTTATGGTTTCAGCTAAGACTTCAAGTACAATATTGAATAGAAGTGGTGAGAGTGGACAGACTTGTCTAGTTCCTGATCAAAGAAGGAATGCTTCAAGTTTTTCCCCACTCAGTATAATCCTTGCTGAAGGCTTGTTGTATACAGCTTTTATTTTATTGATAAAGGTTCCTTCCATTCCAACTGTCTCTAGGGTTTGATCATAAAAGGACTGTTGGATCTTGTCAAATGCTTTTTCTGCATCTATTGAGAGTATCATGTGGTCTTGGACTTTGGACTGATTTATATGATGAATTACATTTATTGATTTGCATATGTTGAACCATCCTTGTGTGCCTTGGATAAAGCCTACTTGACCCCAGTGGATGTTCTTTTTGATATGTTTTTGATCCGATTTGCTAAGATTTTGTTGAGAATCTTTGCATCTGTGTTCACCAGAGAGATTGGCCTATAGTTTTCTTTTTTATGTGTATCTTTATTAGATTTTGGGATTAAGATGATATTAGCTTCATAGAAGGAATTTGGTAGTGTTCCTTCCTTTGCTATTTGATGGAACAGTTTAAGGAGTATTGGTGTTATTAGCTCCTTAAATGTCTGGAAGAACTCTGCGCTGAATCCATCTGGTCCAGGACATCTTTTCGTGGGAAGATTCGAGATTACTTCCTCGATTTCCTCATATGCTATATGACTATTTAAATAATTCACAACTTCCTGATTCAATTTAGGTAAGTTGTGTTTACTTAGGAATTCATCCATCTGTTTTGTGTTGTCATATTTCACAGAGTATAAGTTTTTGAAATATGTTATAATTCTCTGAATTTCTTGGTATCAGTAGTGATAACTCCATTTTCATTTCTAATTTTGTTAATTTGGGTTTTCTCTCTCTTGCTTTTGGCTAAATTATCTAGGGGTGTATCAATCTTATTGATATTTTCAAAAAACCAGTTTTTGACTGGTTGATTTTCTCTATCATTTTCCTAATCTCAATGTCAGATATTTCTCCCCTTATTTTGCTAATCTCCTCTCTTCTACTGCTCTTGGGATCAGATTGCTCTAGTTTCTCTAAAGCTTTAAGCTGCACTGTTGAGTTATTTATTTCTGATGTTTCCATTATTTTGATGTAGGCACCAAGAGGTATGAACTTACCTCTTAGAACAGCTTTCATTGTATCCCAGAGATTTTGATAAGTTTTATTTTCACTATCGTTCGCTTTCAGGAAATCTTGAATTTCCTTTTTAATTTCTTCCTGAGTCCAGTTCTCATTCACATCATAGTGTTAAGTTTCCAGGAGTTAGTGTATTTTCTGTTGTTTGTTGTGTTTTGGATGGCAAGCTTTAGGCCGTGGTGGTTTGATAGGGCACAGATTAGAATTTCAACTTTCCTGTATATGTGTAGATTCGTTTTGTGGCCCAATATGTGATCTATTTTGGAGAACATTCCATGTGCTGCTGAGAAAAATGTGTGTTCTTTGGTGTGTGGATGAAAAGTTTAATAGAGAAGGTCCATTTCTTTAAGGGTTTAATTAAGTTCCAAAGTGTCTCTGTTAAGCTTTTGATCCTGTTGATCTATCCCATGTTGAGAGGGCAGTGTTGAAATCCCCAAGAATTATCATTTGGGGGTTGATTTCACTCTTTAGATGATGTAGGGTTTTTTAATGAATGTGGAGGGGCCCGTATTGGGTGCATATATGTTCAATATTGTGAAGTCTTCCTGGTAAATTGTACCTGTGACTAAAATGTAGTATCCATCTGTGTCTCTTATGATTTTTTTTTTGGTTTGAAGTCCACTTTGTCTGATTGCATAATGGCTACCCCTGCCTGTTTCCTGGTTCCATTAGCATGCAAAATTTTGGACCAGCCTTTCATTTTTAGGATGTGCCTATCTTTTGTGGTGAGATGAGTTTCCTGAAGGCAGCAGATTGATGGGTTGTGGTTTTTAATCCAAGTTTGTAATCTGTGTCTCTTAATTGGTTAGTTAATACCATTGACATTTAATGTTATAATGAAGAAATTATTTTTAATTCTGGACATTTTTTATGTTTAGTGGATTTCGTAAGCATATTGTTTGACATTTAGGTTTTGGTGGTATTATACTTCCGTTCTGTCCTTCTGGATATGCTTGTTTTTTTCCTCAAGTTTGAGTATCATTTCTAGCATTTTTTGAAGGCCTGGTTTGGTAGACATGTATCCCCTCAAGTTGTCTTTGTGGTGGAACACTTTTCTTTCTCCCTCGATCATGACCAATAGTTTTGCCAGGTATATCAGTCTGGACTGGCATTTTTGCTCATTTAATACTTGAAGTACGTCTCTCCAAGCTCTTCTTGCTTTTACTGTTTCCATTGAAAAGTCATTTGTTATTTTAATAGGTTTACCTTTAAAAGTGACTTACTTTTTTTCCTTGAAGCTCTCAGCACCTTTTCTTTGTCTTGAATGTGGATTGTTTTGACTATTATTTTCCGTGGCAATTTTCTCTTTTGGTCATATCTGGAGTGCAACATGCTTCTTGTATTTGGATGGGCCTCTCGTTCTTTAGTTAAGGGAAGTTTTCATTTATGATGATTTGAAAGGTGTGGTATTTTGGGATTCTTGTTCTGGTATTCCATGAATGCGCATGTTAGGCTTCTTCAGGGTGTCCCATATCTCTTGAATGTTCCTCTCAAGTATTTTTTTGGCTTTAACAACCTCTTCCATTGAGCTGGTTAATTCTCCCACTTTGTCTTCAAGATCTGAAATTCTGTTTTCTGCTTTGTTAGTTCTGCTGAGTTCTGGGTTGAAGATAACTTGTCTTTTAGTTCAATTTTAAACTCTGACTGAGACTGTTTTAACTGCTCTATGCCTATTTTTGTTTCTTGAACTGTTTTTCTCAACTCTTCCAAGTGCCTGTTGTGTTCCTGTTCAAAGTGGTTGATGCAGTTGTTTAACTCCTCTCAGATTTCCTCTTTCATAGTATTAATCATGGTAATGATCATACTCTGAAAGTCATTATCTTGGGTCCGGTTTTCTTGGCTATTTTCTGTGAATTTGTTCTGGTTGGAATCTATCATTATGGGGTTAATTCTTTCAGTGGGAGATTGGTCTTCTTGGGTTTTGTTTCTCATGGATCTGCACTTTGACTTGGGCATTGTTTTGTTTCTTAGGACCTTTCAGTTTCTGTGTGTTTTTCACTGAACTGATTTAGTTGATATTATTACACTTGGGCAGTTATTACTAGTGCTTGCCTTGGATTGGGTATGTTTGTCTTTTGTTATTGTTATTTCCTAGATGAGGCTATTAGGCTGTTAGTACATCAGTTAAGTCAGGTTAAGTAGACAGGGGATGAATATTAGTATGGTAGTGCACTTTTATGATTTAATATCTTAGTGATATGTGAGGGTGAGTGTATATGGAGTTGTATATGTTTTCGGGGTGGCTGTATGGAAAAGTTGATCTATAGCGATTAATACTAGAAAGGAACAGCAAGGTGAAAAAAAGGAGGTTTACTTATTTTTGGGCTGGATGTGAAGATTCTCTCCCATGTGATAGGATGATTGTAGAGGGTTTCAGCTGTATGGCCTTTGTCCCTTAGAGTTTTGCTTGAGTTTCCTTTGGACTCTATTGAATTCTGAGTAGCAGTGTGTCTTTAGTGGACCACATGCTTGGCTCCCTGGTGGGCCGGAGAGGCAGAGGGGCTGATGTTGATGTCAAAATTCTTCACCTGGGACCTGGGAATTGGCTTAGTGGCCCACCCAAGCTCCAGGGATGAAGGAATGTGAGCAAGTCCTGTCTGGTCCGGCAGACAGGCAGGCGGGAGGAAGCAAGTGGCTGGGGCCCAGGGTGTGGCCCAGTCAAAACCATGGCAACCTGTATACCCCTAGGACCCGGGGCCACCTGGGGTGCTGGGCGAACTCACCTGGGATGGAGGACTGGGAGCAGCGGTGGGACAGAGAGCCATGTTGTCTTTGTTATCATAGCTTTGCAATAGAATGTGACATCAAGTATTATAAGTCTTCCAGAATTTCTCTTTTCGCTTAGGATTACTTTGGTTATTTGGAGGCTTTGGTGAATCTCTATTAAGTGTCTGATTTTTTCTTTTCTGAGAAGAATAACATTGGAATGTTGATGGACATTTCACTGAATTTGTAGATTTTTTTGGTAATATAGTCATTTTTCCAATATGAATTCTGCTGGTCTATTATCATCTGAAGTCTTTTGATCTTTCAATATTTTCTCCAATAAAGAAAAGTTACTTTCTTGAATTTAACCTCTTTAAAGACAGAGCTAGAGGGGCTGGAGAGGTGGCTCAGGGGTTAAGCCTCTGCCTTGCAGGCAGAAGGTCCTGAGTTCAGATCCTAGATCTCATGTATAGACGCCAGGCGGAAGCGGGGGTGGCCTGCGTTTCCGTCATGGCAGGGTGGAGCCTGTGAATCCCGGGGCAGAGTAAACAAGGAGGAGGCAGTCCATGGTGGTTCCCCAATTCGTCCGTGGTTCTCCACACACATACACGCACGCACACACACACATACATGTGCACAATTGAATAAATAATAATTTTTAAAAAATGATTAAAAAAAAAAAGACAGAGCTAGAAACTCAAAAACTAACCTACAGTTCTTGAGGGCCTTAGCCATACATGACACAAAAAAAACTGGTATTTACTAGCTATACACCAGTAGGTAAAATGAAATATTTTCATATCTGTCAGTGAAGGATATGCCCAACCTCTTCTTTATTGATATACATTTTGAGCTGTACCCCTAAGTGGAAGTCTTGATGGTATTTATGATAAATTTAAGGGTAGAGTAGGAAAATCATTTATGACTCAATGACAGAAGTTTGAACCATAGTCCTGTCACTAGTCTGGCGATGCAAAGCTTGCCCACAGCCTGTGTGTCTTTCTATTTCGTATTCCAAAAAGTTTAAAGTGGCAGTAACAACTCCTCAGTCCTACTTCATATGATTAAAGCGACAGATAATGTTCCTTGCATAAAAATCCATTAGATAAACATAGCAATAGATAATTTGTGGAATGTTTCTTATGCATCGCAATGTTTTTGAATAAATTTGCCTTCTTCCCCTCACCTCACAGCTATGTGATAGTAGTAAAATTTGCATTCTCATTTTAAATATGGGTTGTGAAGAAGCACCTTACCAATGGTCAAATAGAACATATTTGGCTGAGGTACTGGTCAGCCTAAAATCTTTATTCTTAAGTTCAGCTAACTTCATAACGAAAAACAAGAGAAGTGGTTTTTAATTTTTTTTTATTTTTCTACTTTTACAAGCATATCGGGTATTCATCCCAGCATCCCTCCCTCTCTCCTCCCCTCCATCCCCTTCCTTCCAGTCACCATTCCCTCCCACTCCTTCCAACCCTTCTACCTGTGTGCTTACAAGTGTTTTTTTAATATTTTATTTATTTACTCTGTGTATGTTTGTGTGCGTGTGTGAGAGAGAGAGAGAAAAAGAGAGAGAGAAGGCACTGTGTATACCTATGGAGGACCAAGTGTGACTTCAGGAATCACCCTGGATTGCTTCTACTTCCAGGCTCCACTCAACAGAGCCAGAAGTGCAGGCCGCAGGCCCTTCCACCTGGCATTTTTTTCCATGGGACCTGGAATCCCAACTCAGGACCTTCTGCTTGCCGAGGCAGAGTCTTAACCTCTGAGCCATCTCTTCAACACAAGAGAAGCATTTTTTTTAAATATTTTGTCATAATTCTACTTTTAAGAACCAAAAATACATTTGGACAAAGATGATCATAAACATGGCCCTAATTATCAATGATACTACAAGGAGGAAAGCACAGAAATACATCAAAATGAAAACTTCAAATGTTTTGCTTATAAGACTAAGGCCTTCTGTGAATCTCTAAACACACATTTGATAGCTCTTTTAACAAGACCATTGCACACAAATGTTTTGGATCTTATTTTCCAATTGTCGTGCTCCTCAGGTGATGTAACATGTTACAGCTGTTTTCCAACACTTGAGAAGATGCTCTTTGGTCAAGGTGTGTTGGAAGAAGAAGGTTCATCTGACAGCATCTGTGTATTTAATGGTAGGCAAAACACTCTATGTTTTGATCCCATATGTTCCCACACCAGTTGGTTTATCGGGAGAGAGTATATATATATATATATATATAGTCTGCAATCTTGAAACATGGTGCCAGGCAAGTAAACCACTCTGATCTTTGTTTCCTGATATTCAAAATAAGGTAAAACAATGAAAAAGAGAGAAGTAGGTAAAGACTAACTTAGTTTGGAGCATGTCTTTGAGAGAAAGTTTCCATTATTGCTATTTATTATGAAGACAATTTGATTAGTGTTTTATGATTCACTTCCACGACTGAGTCAACCCAAGGCTTTTTCTTTATGCATAAGCAACTAGGTTCTCATATTCTTTCTGCTACATTCACATAAACAAATTCTCAGTTAAGAATTTGATAAACTTACTTTATGATGTGTGGTGGAGCTAAAATTATGTTGTAGTTTCCATCTGAACAAGATTTCACTTAACAGGAAAAGCAATTCTTAGCATACAATCATCTATTAAACGAACTGGTGTGAACTGTAAGACTTCAGATCTCTATTGAATCAGTAATCATACCTGTTATATGCTCTGTTATCTCTCAGAAGGATTCTGACAGAAACATCTAACTTGCAAAATAATGGTGCAGAAATAACATTTCTGAACACAAAATATGTACTGGAAATCCCCTGATTCTTTTTCCCTTGTTGCTTGTTCCAAAGGATTGACTTACAGATGACCCTCGCTGGAGCTTGCTCTTCTCTGCTCATATAGTACTTTCTACACATTCCACATTCCAGTTACGTGTATGTCTGTCCAACCATTTATTGGTGAGGTCCTGAAAGGGTCAAGAGTTTTTTCATCTCTGAATGTCTAGTTACCAGTTCATGCCTCACACACAGTATTCTTAACAAAACCTGAAGAGAAAAGCTGGAGAACTGTTGAGAGAGAGAGAGAGAGAGAGAGAGAGAGAGAGAGAGAGAGAGAAGAGAAAGTAGTAATTGAACTCAAAAGCTTGTCTCTATTTCTTAGGCTCAAAAGTGGATGTGAGAGAACTTTTAATATTTAACAATTGACTATGAGAAAACCTATGGTACCAATTTTTCTTGGACAAATAAGGTTAACAAAATCAATACAGTGGGTGCATAATGCTACAGTAAATTCAAAAAGCCTGGGGAAATGTCATCTTTACCCATCATTCAAAGAAAATAGAATATGTTTTCAATCTTGGAATACAGAAGTCATTAAAGTCTTACAAAACAAACAGAAGGCATGGAAGAAAGATTTGCTAAAGTTTACCAAATGAAAGTTCAACTTAGTAATGTCAAAAAAATAAAATCTAAAATTCTTGGAGTGTATTCATATGTCTGTATTTTTGTTATAGCATCTAGATAGATATATGACAGATGGGTAGATAATAAACACAAATAGCTAATAGAGATAGATAGAGAGAGACATTCATTCATACACATGCACATACATTTTCAAGATGCTACTCCCCATTCCCAAATACAAGATTTCCACAATCAAGATCATCATTGTCTCAGCTAACAAAATAGTCTTCCCCTAGAGGTCTTAATTACTGCATTTATTTATTGTTGTAACCTGATTTCTATAGGCATTTTAGTATTTTAACTTTTGAGGGGTTTGTTACAAGTAAGCCAATACTGATACTTCTCAGATTCTCTCTAAACTTTGGAGTTTGTGTTTGTCAGTAAAATGATTTGTATAGTATTTGGAAGGCTGAAGCACACTGATATGCTTTTTACACTTAAGAAACATACATTGGCACACTATTAGATGCAAGAATATCTTGTTGGCATGGGGTGACAGCCAAAGCAGCATATTCTCCAGTTTACCTAAAGCCTGAACTTGTTTATGTGCATCAATGGGGAATGTGCACCACCTCTTGAATTCGGTGGCTAATGGTTGAACAAGGCCAACACAGACTACAGTTTGTCCTCATGGATCCCAGGGTCATTTTCCTAATCTTCCTGTCTTCCACTCACCTCATATCCATTTCCTCCCCATGATTTACAGGTCAAATAACTTCAGTTTGGAGTGTCTGAGTCAAGATCAAGACTCATGTTTGTTCATAAGTTACTGAATGTTCCTATGGTTGCATAAGATCAAAGCCTTGCAGAAAAATTCACAGTGATGCTAACTCTGTAGGAAAGTCTTAGTTAGGGAATCTACTACAATCCCAAATTAGCATACTTCATCATACTAATCACATTCTACCTTTGTAACTCCAAAGTGGGAACAGCTAATGTGTGTGTATATGTGTGCGTGTATTATTTACAAAGTGACTCGTATGTATTATTCCATTTAATGCTGTAAACAATTCACCCTGACATCTTAACCTTCTTTTGAGAGGTAAGGAAATGAGATTTCCATTTTATTATTGTTAATTTTTATTATTGTAAATTTCTATATCCATCCATAATATAGAAATTCAAAACCAAGATTTCCAAAACTGTGGTAACCTGCCAAAGATTAAAGATTTAACTAAGAAATGTCAAATACTGAAGGCTGTTGCCAAAACTGTACAATCTTGTATCTGCACTGATAATTTAAGTCTCTCATGCGTGCAATTGTGTATTTTTTGTCATATATATATACATACATATATATGTGTCTTTTATTTTTGAAAATTAAGCAAAATGAGAATTAAATAATTAAATGCAATAATTATAAATCTACCTGAAGTATAACATTAACTCTATAAATATCATTATTTATTTCAGTAGCATCAATGATAAAAGAAGGGGCTGATTTATAAGCTAAATTCATTAGTAAATGCATATTCAGGTTTAAAACTAAAGGAAAGCATAAGAAGCTTAATCTTCTTGCGTGCCCTCCAAGATGTACATTCCAATACCTCTTGCTTACTTGGTCTGCGAATGGGCTTTATATATAAGCCACTCACCCTTACACCTTTGTTCTCTGCAGTGCCCATGCTTCTCCTCTTGTTCCTTCTTTCCAATGTTGCTTTCGTATACTTCACAAGTCATAGAGATCAAATTCATCTCTGAGATTTATCTTGTGTGCCTCAGTTTATCATCTTTTCCTATCTCAATATGGTCAATGAACACTCTCCATTCATTTTTCTCTTCATAGATATTTGTCATATCTGCCACAATGTTTTTTTTTTAATTTCTGTGCATCTCTACCTTGAGTTGTGCTCATCATGGTGGTTACTGATGTATCACTGAAGATATCAAGGTTAAAAAAATCAACATGGAGAAATGGGAAAAAGATGAACATTCAAAAGCCTGCTCAAACAAGTTTCAAGACAAGGTCTTACTATGTAACTCTGGCTAATTTGGCACTTCCTAATCAGTCCTAGTTAAACTCAAGCTTCCATTAGTTCTGTCTCCTTCTTACAATCTCAAAAAAATAGAAGTGTAAGCTACCCTGCCCAACTTGCTAATTTACCCTTAATTTCCGCAATGAGAATGAAAAACTTTTGCCTTCTATTAAATTACCTCTGTTTACAATTGTCGTTCTATAGTTCTTATGACTATGAACATGGTAGGCCATATGATTACAAGAACATTTCATCTACTCCTTTGTATTTTAGTCTACCTCACTTCAACCCAACTTAAAGCATATGAATACTTCCCACCTGCTAGAACCCAGAAGTCTTCCCCCAAAATTCCCACCAGGGACATCCAGCTTTATAGTACTCTGCTTCCAACTGCTGTACCTGTTTGCACTGGGACATCTTTTATTTTGGCATTTAGGATTTCTTTCCCTTTTCTGATGAATTCTATTTTGACTTTCTGCAGTGTGAAGGCTTCTGTTCCCAATGGACTTCCTTTTGTCAATCATCCACTTCAAAATGTTCACTTTAGTTCTCGCTTTACTTCCTTTCATCTTACGTATCCCAAAGGCTGTTTTATGTTAGTTATTTTCTTTTTTTTTCTTTTTTATTTTTTCCACTCATACAAAGTTGATAAGTAGCCCATTCCCCTTCCTCCTTCCTCCCCTCCCCGAACCCCGCCTGCTCCCTTCCCCCTTTCCCATTCCTTTCCCGCTCCCTCCCTTCTCCCAGTGCTCCCCCCATTCCTGGAGCATCCTTTAGTGTGTCTGTCAAATTTCCCTCTGGGTCCTCCTCTCTGATGAGATGTAAGGACTCAGTAGCATTGCCTAGAGCTCTATTTGTGTTCCCCTTTAGTATAGGAACACTATTGTGGCTGTTAATCCCTTGCTTCTAAGGATCCTAGTGCCTGTGATCCGTACTAGATTTTGGGGGCTCAGTGATATGTTGATAATTGCACAGGTCATGCAAAGTCTTATTTTGATTACTTCGGCCTTAACTTGTATGGAGTATCTTGCATATCATTACTCCTCCCATCTTTAGGCTCTTACATTTTTACCATCCCCTCTTCCGCAAATTTCCCTGAGCTTTAGGATGAGGAGAGATTAGGCTGGCCTGGTTCCTAGAGTTTCTGATTTTCTGAATTATGGTTTGTTGATTTTTTTTTCAGTTTTGCTGCTCCTGCACCGCCCTTGGCTCCATCCTGATGGGTATTGGATGTCACATCTGGTTAAGCTCACAGACTTTTCTTGGTCACTTGCATCAGATGGGATATGATCTCACTAGACAGGGAGGGTGTAAAGTCTGGCAGATAAAAAGTAACCATCCTGCAAATGGGAGACTGAACCCCCTCACCGCAGTCTCCTACTCTTATTCAATCTACTTTTGAATCTACTCCTATAATAAGACTCTATTTTATGTTAGTTATTTTCAAACTATCATCCAGTCTACTTCTTTTGTTAGTGTATTTTCAGCATAGCCAGCAGCTGGCTCCACCCTCCTCTGAAGATACATACATACACATACACATGTATTTAGAAAGATTTCCAAGACTCTGCCTCTGAATTATAATGTATCTGGGAAATTGAGGGTAATTAGTTCATTTAAAAATAGAAGAAATGTGCAATATGTTCAGATTAGATCAAAATATGGTTATTTTTATCTGTCTCTTAGAAGATACATTTTAACCATAAACATTTGTCACAACCTACATTAATGTCATGCATTATGATGGGCTCCAGTTGTTGCACATACAGCAAGATGTAATTTTCCCCCAGAAGTATTTATAGCCCAGTGTTAGAGACAAAGGATAAGCAAATAAATTAAATAAGCATAAATTTATTTTGTGGACTAGATAGATAGATAGATAGATAGATAGATAGATAGATAGATAGATGCATATGTATGTGTGAGAGAGATAGAGAGAAAGAGAGAGAGATGTGCAAATAATTCATCCGTTAAAACATTCTTACCCAAGAAAGATGACTAGAGTTTGGTTGGAATCCCTGGATCCATGTTGGTGAGTGTAGTGTTCTAACCATGGATGGCAGAAACAGTGGATCCCAAGAGCAAGTTGGCAGGCCAGATTAGTAATGTCAACATGTGCTGGATTCAATTCAGAGATCATATTGCAATGAATAAAATGAAGAACGATTGTGGAAGATTCCCACATGTGTACACATGTGTACATGCAACCATGCACACATGTGCTCTTACATGTTTGAACACATATACACTTATATACCAACAATCAGGTTGCTGAAACAACTAAAATTTATTTTTTCATATTTTGGAGAGTACAAGTCCCAAATCAATTAAAGATCTTTGTGAGAAATCAATGATTGTTTGATCTGTTTCTTGTACCCCTCTCTGACTTATCAAAGGCTGCCTTTGTCTCAGATATACACTGTTGGAAAATACTGGCTATTTGTCATAGCTGACTAAGCTAGCACAGGGCCAAGGAAGTCATTCTCCCTGACTGACCTATCTCTTTGGCAAAGTCTAGCTTTATATCTTTTGTGTAAAGGTACTCCATTATTAAAATCATGACAAACAAGTTATTTGCAGCATCAGAGCTGGTTTTTTGTCAAAAAAAGCAAAATATCTATCTGTTTCTAAATCTGTATCTTCATGTTTTTGATGGAAGTACCATAGAGCAACATCCTCATTTACCATTGAAGAGAAGATAAAAGATAAAACAGCAGATGCAGTCCTTGCACACTCTTTCAGGTCATCAATTCCTAATCTCTTTAGAAGTGATCATAGTTGGCGTGTATCATTCAGCCTTTGCAACTTAAAACATAAAGAATAAGTTGATAAGTTCTATTGAAGATGCAATTTGCAAAAAAATGTGCATATCACTTTAAAGACAAAGCAGGAAATTCTTAATTTGCTAACAGACATTTAGTGTTTGAACTCTCTTTACAGTGAGTTTATGAAAAAAAAAAGACTACGCTGGAAAAGAGGCTACAAATAGAAAATAACACATGAGCTTGTGCAGAAGAATAATTCTCATTATTCCAATATGGTTTTGTTCCAAATAGCTGATAATTCAAAGGAACTGCTGCCTCCCAAGTGCCTTGTTATTCTGCAATGAAAATAGCTGATAATTTCACCTTAGTTCATTAAACACATGCATTTTTAAATTCTTGTGTCCTGTTCTCTTTCTTTCTGATTCACTTAGATCACTATTAAGTTCAGATAGAGCTGAAATCACAACTGCAAGTCAGCAATAAATGGAACTGCACTTACCTCTTGTGAGTAAGTACACCATGTTCTCACTTCACACTTTAATAGAAGTAGTTCAGCTGGGGGTTTCTGCAGTTCACCAAAATGGCATCCCATGTGACAGAGTGTAGTTTCTGTACATTTACCATGCAGGTGTTTTGTACAGCAGTTTCCCAAAAAAGAACTTTAGTCTGCTATCCCATGACAATGTGGGCAAAGTATGAGAAACCTTCCACCTTTTCCTGCCTTGGTTGTTCCCGGAACACTCAAAAGGCAGTGATAAATAATCTCATTCTTAAGAGAAGTCTTCCCTCCAGCCTTTCCTTTAGTCTAAGCTACTTAAATGCCCTGCAATGTAGTCAAGTGTTTGAGCTACCATTTCTCTTGAGAGAAATGAATGTTAAATTATATTTCCTACTGCATTTTACTTTTGCTATTACAATGGGATATTGTCAATAGTTAGTGGTGAAAATCAGTTCTTTGTTTCACGTAAAAGGTAGACAGTCCTCTTACGTCCAGTGTAGGTAGATGGGCCAGCACAGAGGATGGGTGGAAACTTCAGATTCTCTCCCCGATAAATTTATGATTTTTTGTGGTGAAAGCTAAGCAATCTAGATGTAATACTTCAAATAAATGCATGTAACTTGGACACTGTCACAGTGAGACACTGGTGTCAACTTGGCAACTGAAGACTCTGAGCTCTTGGCATAGGTATGAGGATTTAATAGTTGAATCCTGGACAAGCCTGCTACATTAGTCCCTGGGCAGGTGAATAAGAAGGAAAGAACTGATTGAGGAAGCTGACATCTTTCTGACCAGATATATTGGTCTGACAAGTGAGAATTTTCCCTCTGGACCGTACTATGGATGTGGTATGGACAGTAACCTCGGCCCTTGGTGTGGTGTGGCCTTTCCTATCAAGCTGGTCAAGAAACTGTAAATAAAGCTCCCTTGGTACATTAAGCCATTTGGTTATGAATTGGTTTGCAACAATGTAGAATAACTACAACAAGCACAAGGCTGTCATATGCTAACCCTGTTTTTAAGTGTAACAAGTCAAGAATTTGAACCCAGGACCATTTGCTCTCAGACCTGTTCTTTGTCTAACATTACTTCACAATGCTTTTCTATTAATTTTCTTTGTTTTTGTGATTAATTTACCAAGTGGAAATGTGATTTTATTTATCTCCATGTCTTCTGTGCTTCCTGGTTTCCAAGTTTGGGAAAGAAAGATGAGATTACTGAACCTTAATTTTAAGGCATCGTTGCTTTTAAAACATCATGAGGGAAATAATATTAGAATGTTAGGACTGGTGAAATCCCTGCTATGCGAGTATAAAGACCTGAGTATGGAACCTTAGTACCCACATAAAAGTCAGACGTGATGACAGTCATCTGTAACCTTAGCACCAGGGGGAGAGGCAGGTGGATCTGGGGGTTTTACTAACCAGTCTCTCCAAACAATGAGATCCAGGTTCACATAGAGACTATGTCTAGGCCTCCACATGCACTACACAGACAAGCATACCCACACATGTGGAATACCTATCCAACACACACACACACACACACACACACACACACACAGTAGATGCTTTGCTGCAAAGAACCATAATTACTGGAATAATGTGTGAAAAAAATGTGAGCATAGTAATAAAAGCAACAGAGACTTCAGAGATTCTTCTGAGATAATTGGGACATTTATTCCTAGAATGCAAGTATCTTCCCAATGTTGCCCTTCTTGCCATTATCATTGCTGAATTAAAATTGGAAAGTGTTCACAGGGAAGGAAATGACTTATATGTCTGAGTACAAGACAGAACTCATCATAGCTAACTCCAAAAATGACAATCTGAGAAAACTCAATCTGCATCTGAAGCAAAAAAAAAAAAAAAGCAATTGATACAAATTCACACTGGGGCATGGTTTTCTGGGAACCTAAAGTTAGTTCTCCATCATTACACTACAAGAGCTGCATGTCAAATTGGAGATGAGCTGGGTCTGGGAGTTGGTTGATTCAGAAAGCCCTTTGCAGAGGCATAGAATTTAGGCTTTCAACTGGAAAATGGTGTTCTAAAAAAGGTAATGAGCAGACAATACTTGAAATTAAATATTTCCATTTTTGTGTCTGAGAAAGATTCATTTTTTATTTGTTTTCATGATGAAATCCATCTTAGAGACAGTGTTTGTTTCGAAGGCTTTTAAGAGTATGGAAATTGTACCACAAACTGATGCCTTACATTACTGATGAGTTTAATAAGTCATTAAGCTCTTTCTAGCTCACTTTGTTCTATAGAACATTTAGAACAAATTATAATGCATTTCTGAAAGTCTTGATCTCAATGAAATGACTTACTGGAGACATCCAATCTATTCACCCATGACATTCACATCCATAAGCTTGGACTTCAGTTGTGTCCTCCTTTACAAAACACTAGTCTGGGTCTCTTGTCGTGTTGTCAATAGAACTCTAAAGGTTTCCTCCTTCTTCCCAACTGTCTTGCACACATCTCATATCTAAAATGTCTTTTCTTGTCTTCCTACTCCTTTTCTTCTGCTTACCTGAAATTTCATGAGGAGAGAGGAGCTCATTGAGGTCCTACCTCATGTGAGAAGTCTTCTCTATTCCTTCCTGGGGACACTCAGAGGACTTTCTCTGTGTCTTCTATGTTCTTAAGTAGCTAAACCAAGCTCTTATAATATTAGCTTTTACCCTCTCTTTCTCTTCTTTTTCTTCCTAACATTGTTTTCCTGAGATCATTCAGAATATCAATGAATAAAAGATTTCTAGATAAATGGGAAAAGTGTTTGTAGTTTTTACTATTCAAACCAGATTTTTGAAAAATAATAAATCTTACTTTTTGTCTCTCTATATAAAATTGAAATTGGAAACAGGGTGGATAATAATCAGATAAACCATTCCCAAGAACTCTTGTCTATACTCAGAAGTGATAGCTGGGTTACATGGGCATGTATATGGGACAGTCACTTCAGATTTTGAAATAGTATCAGTGTTCAAATTGTTCTTTCATGGAAGCATCCATGTTTTTCCCAGAAAGGTGAAGCCAGATTAGAGAGGCTTCACTGTAGAAGGTTGTAAGCTAACAAAGCTCTCTTTACTCGAAAGTAAATGATCCAGAAAAGGAAACACACTAGGTTTTGGGATTTGTGCTGAACTCTATTAGGCAGTCCATGAGTGTCTATCAGTGATATGTGATAATGTGAATACTGTTCCTAGGAGCTTCGTGATGCTATAGCTCATAAAAAAAATAATTCCTAATTCATCCACCTATATTAAAGATTTTGCAATGCTAATTCCCAAAAGACGATTTGGAGATTTTGTGCAATATAAACTATAGATCTGGAAATGAAGAGAAAATGAAGATGAAACCTAGTCCCAATACAGTTTTTAAGTTACATATTGTTATTAAAGTTTTCATGTTTTTGTGTCTTCACTCTACAACTAAATTATGACATGGTTTCTAGTTGACTTGCTTTATGAGAATTGTGTATTTTAACAGCACTTATAGAAATTAAATATGCAAAAGTGATTTTGTTAAAAAGAAAAATTTTCCAACATAATTCATAGTCCAGCAAAATCTGTACATTTTCCAGAGTAATCTGTACAGTAATAAAGGTCATGTTAGAATTAGAACTTGTGACTTCTTAGAAAAAAAATTAATAAGTTCTTTTTTAGTTATCAACATAAATTAGGTAATGGTACATATTACACACACACATTTCTATATCACTTGAATGAGTACAACTTTTGAAAATATGCATATGCATTTTATTTTTAATATTTACCCCAAATAAAGAATGATAGGTGAGATGAGGAAGTCAATGAATGAGGGAGGTGTGCTCAAGTGTTATTGTCTACTCTGACTTTTGCAAGGTCACTCATAACCATGTATTGATGCAATTCTGAAATGAATTTTCCTTATGAGAGGTGTTTCATTATACTTTCCAGATACACTCACAGGGAAGATACGTCCTGCCCAATGGACCCATTTACACTAGTGATCTTTGTATTGGAACTGCTTCTAGAGTTCCTTATTTCAACATTTCGTTGACCTTTGGGAATAATGTTCTTCAAGACAGGGACAGTTATCTGGCAATAACTGGAGATATCTTTGGTTGTCACAACTGGAGTGGGGATGGTATTGTACCTCATGGATGGCAAGTAGGCTGCTGAAGAATCTTCAGCCATCTGTCCGACCTCCAACAATGAGGACAATAACTCATAGTGCAAGAAATTCAGTTTCAGATAATGCAGTGTGCATTCTCTTCCCTTTGATTCTGGCTTTATATAGGCCAAGGTTACCTTCAAAACCAAGTAGCTGAGGCTATAATAATGGTTTTGAACTCTTAATCCTTCTTCCTCCACCTCTCAAGTGTATGGATTACAGGTATTTTGGCTTAATTATGGACACACAGTTTACTAAAGCATAAGCAAAGAATATACACCTGTTTTTACAATTTCCTCACCCCCTGCAGGATTTACTATTATCTCTATTCTCTCTTATCTTCACCTATAAACACAAAAGGAGCTATTAATTAATTTTTACAGTTTTTCAATGTCAACTTCTTTTTCCTGTTAACATTACAGAAAAGCAAGAGCTATGAAGTAACAATATGATCTCATAAAAACTTAGATACCTGTAACCCCAGACTTACATTCCTATAGATTCCTTCATATGTCTCAGGAAGTTGCTTAAGTGCTTTCTGTTATTCCCCTTTGCGCATGGAAAGAATGGTCACTGTTTCTGTGAGAAGGAAAAGCCTGGCTTAAGAGAATGTGGCAGAAGAATAGGGTCCAGAGACTGACACATAAAGATTGACCTGTGAAAGAAACCAATTAGCAGAGAAACACTGAAAGCCCTTCCTCACATTGGGATTCATACAAGGAATGGAGCATGTTCAAGAAAAACCTAAGATGCACAAATGTCCTATAAGGGGCTGCTTACCTTGTGACTTTGAGGCAAGGGAGACTTTCCCATGCTGTTCTTGGAAGTGTTTTTCCTTTCTCAGTAAAAAGTCCTTTTTATATTTCTAACCATGTGTCTGTGGTGTAATTGTTTGTCCTAGAACACAGATCATGGAGCTGGGTGCCCTCTGAACTCAGAACAGCAGCCTGACACCAAGCACGCTTCTGCTTTTACTTTTCTTTACATACTGATCAGAAGCCTACGCGTGCCTTCCCTGATACTCTGTTTGTTCTCATTGCTTCTCTGTAGACCTCCTCTTCCTACAGCTGGACTCCATCGCCAGTCATGACTGTTCTCTCTGACTCTAACTCAAATGGCATGGCTTCCTGACAGCAACTGGGATCGCAGCTCATCTGACCTTCTAATGAAATGGTCCTAAAGCTTCCTCCTGACTCTCTCTTTCAGTTCTTTCATTGACAACATTAAGAACACAAAATGGGATGCTCCATTCCCTCGGCGTAACTCCTCTACACAGCCTTGATAAATACAAGATTTTTCAGTGTTCTCATCAATGAAAGATTGTGGAAGGAACTTTAAGGTTTCCTGAGAAAAGGTGATGTTTCGTGTTCAGGTTGAAAGGAGCTAGTAAGTAAGAAATTTATTTCAAGGTCTTAGGCTTTGCTTTCCAACAAAGCAACTGCTAGACACACGTTCAATACTTGAAGTGTCTAATATGGAGGAACTGAACTTTTTCATTTTCTTTCATTTCATTCATTTAAATTTAGACACTAATAGATAATGACTCTTGTACTAGATATTATAAATCTAGAAATGTCTGTGCTTTTAGTTATCTTTGTCTAATGTAAACACAACTAATAGAGCTGGATAAAATGTTTTCACGAAGTTTGCGACTTGATTCAATCCCTGGAAAGCCACATAGTAGAGAGAGTTTACTTTTGAAAGTTATTCTCTAGCCTTCACCCACACATCATAGCTTATGCCATGCATGTGTGCATTTTTTTCTTTCTCACAATTTCTCTCTCTCTCTGTTTTTTCCTCTATAAATATCTATCGAATAAGTAAGTAAAATATTAGAAGAAATACAATTAGTGCCACAGTTGTTTTTATTGTAGATACAAGTAGTAAAGAAATAAAACATTTTTAATACTCTACTTTTAGCCAACATAAGCAAAATATCCTTATTTTAACGTTTAATCAATACAGTTGAGTTATTTTTAATGGAGTCTACTGATTTCATTGTGTATAATTAGCAATATTTCTCACTTTTCAAAAAATATTTCCAGTATTCAAATAGCTATTAAAAAATAATGAAGTTGTGGATAAAGTAAATATATTTTACATATATACAGATGCAATGTACAAAGAAAACACAAAACTACTTCACACTGACTTTTAATTTAAATAAGCACTAAAGAAAATAGGATTACACATACCTGACCATAATAAACATATTTCAATCAGTTATTTATAAGAATTAATAGAATCTAATTAAACTTTAAGAAGCCTGAAGTGAGTGTGAGGTATGTTTTCATTTTCCCAGTTGAGATTGGCCTTCCTACCACAATAAAAGCTGAAAATGAAACAACTTTCAGAATGGCATTTCCCAATTTCTTGATCACTTTTTCATTGTTTGGGTTGCTTCTTTCCAAAGAATTCCCATCGTGTAAGTTTGGCCTGGACTTTTCCCGCATGTTCTTCCAACCTTGGCTAAGGGAAATTTCCCCATATATGCAGAGCTGCGGGGACCTGTTTAGGTTTTTGTCAGGTGCTCACACTTCATTCTGTTCTGCCCTTCCTGCGCCTCCATGGAGCTGCATAATTCATCTGGCTCTTCTTACAAGGATCTTCTTTTCTCTGGGGTCATCTGTGTGAGCATCTGTTATGATACACCAAGGAGTACTATACACTCCAGTTTCAACTTCCTCTGTCCCCAGAAACAAGCTCAGAAAGGTTATGCATAAGAGATTGATTCCTTGTTCAAAGAGAAATAGAACTATCGGGGATTGCTAGGTCTCTTTATCCAATTTTCTTCCCACTTGACACTCCTAAATATTAGGTGAAAAACTGTTTGACATGTTGCTAAAGGTGGGGGGATAGGATGTTACCTCTCTAAGTGTACTCTATCCTTTGAGTTTGAAGAAATCATGTTTAAAGGCATGGGATCCACATCTTGTGAAGGTCATCTCTATCTGGATGCAACAAGCGGCTCCGGAAGGATGTAGGAACTTCTAGTAGGAGACAATTGCCAAAAGTTCTTGGGAATAGCTCTCCTAGGAAACAAGAGCCTGGCTCCTAGACAGTTTCAGTTAGTCAGCCAACTGGCACATTTCAAATTTCCTTTCCCACTTATGGACAAAACAGTCTTGTTGAATGTTGCAAGAGATTTCTATAGGGCATTCATTCTTTTAATGAGCCTCAGGTGCAAAAGGTTTGAATTTACCCTTTTCCCAAGTTTATAATACTTTATTGTCAACCCACTCTTATTTATATGTTTAGTACATTTTCTTCATTCATCCATTTGATTACTTAGGTATGTTTGTCTTTTATTTCTCTGTATCACCCTAACTTCCTTCCCTTACATAATTTGTCAATGTATACTTAATAGTTCTGTTGGAAAACATATAGCTTAGTCCATGTGTTTTTAAATTGTATTTTATATAATTCCTTTATTATATTTTACTTATTCCAGTTATTAGTTTCTCATTAAGACTTGCCAAACATCTTTCCTTAAAAATATGCAATGCGGCCTATCTTTTACTTGCATTTCACGATATTATGGCAGACATTCATACACTATATTAATCCATAGTTCAAGTAAGAGGAGGCCATGATGTTTATAAAGTCCCAAATACCTATTTCTAAAGATTATTTCTTCACAAGTGTACCTTAAGAAATTATGTGAGATCTTCCTCAGGGTATTGATATGGGGCATCTTAGAAACTTGATTCAATCTTTTTTATATCACTCCATAGCCAATATATTTCATATTACTATAGTCTGCAAGATGGCAAAAATGTACATCATAGCTATGGACTCAGATATCAGAGAAATAGGTATACAATTGAGTCCAAGGACAAACAGGTCCTTCTGTGCAATCGACCAGGTCCAAGATTCCATTTTCCTTTGGTACCCACATATCTCCAATCAAATAGGACAGACATGATGGCCTTCTAGAGCCATGTTTACAGTGACCTTCCAGGTCTCTCCTGTGTGAGAACAAGTTCAAATTTATGAACTATGTAATAAATCATAATTTTCCATTTTAAAGGCTATTACCAGCCACTGGCTTGCTTGCTCTTGATTTTTCCATTATATAAGCCAATCTTTATCCTTTCCATTATGTTGTCTCTATGAGTATGAGGATCTCTTCTTTACTGCAGTATATCATTCCCTTTTTTCTGATAAGTGCTGCCACTTAAGGCTTGCACTTTCCATGAGTTACAAAATTTCCATTTGTCTAAGGAAGATTAGTCTCTAGCCAGTATCTCCATGGCTAAACCTGACTTGCAAAAATAAAATGAGTATTCTGTGGTCTCCCAAGGGACAAAGCTCATGTCTGAGGATGGAGCTTTTATTTCATAAATTCATTCAAGCATTCCCATTTCTCTGAGTCTTTTGATCTTCCAGAGTACTGCCACAGAAATACCACATTTCTAATAAACTCACATGTAGGTCTAGGTTATTGTCATATTTAGACTCTAGAAAAACAATCAAGCAAGAATTAGTCAGGACTGGGCATGAAAGATGTGGAAGCAAGAAATATCAAGGTATTCTTAACAAACTCTTACCCTTTGGAGTAAGAATCTATCCAATCTGTTTCAGTTTCCTGGGGATACTATAACAAAACTAGATGGAATAAAATGATACAAGTATGTTTTCTCATGATTCTAGAGACTGGAAGTCTGAGGTCATTGTATACCATCACGGCGGGCTATTTTTGCAGTTTCTAAGATATGATCCTTCCTTGCCTCTTCTTGAATTCTAGAGGTGAGTAGGAATCCTGCGATATGTGGTCTCATCACAATAAAATATAGATTTTTCTGGGTGATGTGATTTATTGTTATAATCTAATACTCAAAAAACTGAAGCAACAGGATTTTCACAAATTTTCACAAATTTGAAGTCAACCTGGGCTACATAATAAGCCCTTAGAGAGTCTGGGCTACAGTGTGAAACCTTAGATCAATCAATCAAATGTCTAGAAGGGGAGATGAGTTTAACCAATCAAATGTCTAGAAGGGGAGTTGAGTTTAATACTATAAGTTCACTATATTCATGTATGATGCACAAAGATAATAAAGAAAGTCTAGAAGCAACTTATTTATAAGTCTCTGTGTCTTCCTACAACTTAAGTCATTACACGTGGGAAGCAGTATAATCTCCCCTGACATCATCATAACTTATTTACATTTGCAAGGGCTATACTTCCAAATGCAGTCACTCAAACAAAAGTTTAAACTAATTTTCCAACACAAGGAGTTTCTCCAATTCCTTACATACCAACTGAATATCTTACAATTTAACTTAATTCTCTTATTAAATGCCCAGTGTTATCTCAAACCCCACATGTTAAAGTCTTGGTTTCACAAATCTGTCTCATTTCAATTACTAATTGCAAATCTTGAATCCCCCCTCCCATGGTTTGACAAATGGACTATAAATTGGGATATAAATCCTATAACACCTCTTGAATCTGATAATGTGTGAGATTAGTCTGGGAAATACTTGACCTGTTTACTGGCATGTTATAATATATATAACTCAATATCAACTCAAAGGAAAAGACATATAGGATAAGCTACTCTGGAAGGTGATAGAGAATTTCTTACAACAGCTTGAGACAGATGTGTAAACATAGAACCTCATGAATCCTGACTTTTGATGTTTTCATCAAAGTGTTACTATATAAACATTATTAATTATATTTTATTATACACACTATATATATGTGTATATATATATATATATATATACATATATATATACTCATTGACTGTTGGTGATCAACCTTCAGTCCGGCTCTATTTTCTTGAGAGAGTCAGGAGTGAAGCTGAAAGCAACAAACTCAGAGGCGGATATCAATCTGCAGATATCTGCTTTTATATGAAAAAAATACCTACACAATGACTTTCTGTACTTGTTTAAAATATGAACATTTTCCTTTTCTCTCAGTAAAAATTCAATAAATAAGATAATTTCCAGTTTTTCCTAAAGTAAGAGTTGTAAAACCAAGGTCAATGATCCAAATCTAACCACTAGCAATTTTAATGCAGTCTGTATATTAAGAATGGGGATCTTGTAGATGAATATTTATGATTAATTTGATAAAAATGAATGCTAATTTGAACCTTTGATCAATGAAATGTTATTCCCTCAAAGCAATCAGACCATGTTTATTAGAAGACTTACATAACAAAATAATTTGTATTCAATTATTATCAGTGTTGTTGTACTTTAATTTTATGAGTATTTTGTAAAGTTTTTCTTTTACTTACTATGTGGTTTACTGTATCATCCTCACATTGTTCTACTTGCCCAAAAAAAAAATCTGTCCACTACCTAGCAGTTAAAATTACACTTTTTTTTCTCAGCAGTTTCCCTAAAGAATACCCAAGAGAATCAGGGCCTGATGATTTCTACGATAGAGTACAGAAGTCACGAAAATTAGAACTCTCTGCACAGGTTATAATATCCTGTGTTTTGGTGGAAGGACAGTGAGAGTTAGGGGCAGAGCTGCTTGGCCCCAAAGCACAGCCACAGCTTTCCAGCAGATGTGGTCAATTTACTTCTTTCCTGACCAGATGGAGACTATAAAGTCGGAAACAAGACAGCCATCTTTGTACCAGCTCTTTACACTGTCAACACATAAACTTAAAAAAAAATAAAAGCAGGCACCTTGCTTTCTTTAGGGCAAAACACTTCCAACAGATTTTATTAGCCTAATTCACACTCGTATGCATGGATAACTCACAGAAACACATTGTTATGCTCAACCACCTGCACAGTAGCAAGTTGTGTTTAGATGAGAAGCAGGAGGAAAGACATGGTCAAAACTTTGCAAGATAAAAACAGGAATTTGAGGCCACATCTTACCATTTACCAGCTAAGTGGTTTAGTTACTTAGTCTGCTCAAGCCTTTGGTTATCTTTTCTATGAGATACAAACTATTTCTAAAACTAAGATCCTAAACATTTAATTATTAGTACATAAGTACTGATGAATAAGAAAAATTTTCACCATGCAGAAGTATGACTCTCCAAGTCAGACTTGCTCCCAAGTTTTGTTGGAATTAAATTACCAAATTAATTATCTGGAGCATAAATGCTTTGTAATTTCTGCTCTCATTCCAATTACATAACTAAGTATGCTCTTCCTGTAAATTGTTTCCTATTTTATCTATTCATATCCATTAAATTTCCTTTATGGTTTTGTATTCATAGATTCAAATCTTCTGCTTCTTTGTTTTTGGGGTCACCACACAATGAAGCTATGAACCCACAAGAAATAAATACCTGGAAAATAACCCTCAGGGTTGGCATGATTGAAAAGCATTACTATTTATTTTGCCAACAGCCAGATCCATGACTGGCAGTGAAACTACTGCCAGAAGCAAATTAGGATTTAGGGCCTTAAAAATTGAAAAGACAGCTATTGTAAGAAAGTATTGTGTGAATTTCACAGATTTTACTTAGCAGGGCCCACACAGGTAAAACCTTCAGGCAGACTGCTTATACCCTCGCCCCAATTCACATTTTGAAATAACTACTTTCAATATGGTAGGGTTAAGAGATGAGGCCTTTGGAAAGAAGGAATTTAAGTAAGAGGAGTAGAGTTGTCCAAAACAGGATTAGTAGCCTTCTAAAAGAGAACCCATAGCTCCTTTGTCAATTCTCCATCGTGTGTTTAATAGCAAGAAGCTGGCAATCTGCAACCCAGAAGAGGGTCTTCCCAGAGCTAACCATCTTGGTATCCTAATCTTGGACTTTCAAGCTCCAGGACTCTAAACAACACAACTGTGTTTCTAATAAACCAATAAACTACAATAGCATTTTGTTGTGGTTTCCCAGAATAATGAAAAAAGAATTGTTAATCATTTAAGATTAAGAGTCTCATCAAAGAAACCAGAGATTTAACTCCTTGGCTAGGTCTATTATGATGCATCAGCAAATGATTTATTGACTTCATATGATATGTTTCATATTCTATTCTAAAACCATTACACTGTTACTTTTAGTACCTCCTACAACAGCTCTGTCAGATAGTATGTTACATCATTCAATCCCTGTTTTTTATTTTGTTCCTTCTGAATAGTATTCCACTCTAACTATAGCAGCGGTGTACATTCCTTCCAGCTTCATGATATAGCAGGTAACTCTTGGTCATCCATGCCCTAGTCCAGTGTTGAACGCCTGATGATCCAGAACAGAATGCCGAAACAACCGGCTCAATGCACACACAATAAGAAAGTAATAAATGAAGGAAAATTATTCCCGAAGAAATGATTCACCCACTGCAATTCAACAGCTGATGGAGAGATGTTTCTCCAGTTTTTCTCCTGAAGGGGAGTCTTGAAATGCTTTTCAGGTGGTGCTTTACACAGTGCTGCAGACATAAGTAGCCAATAATAAGCAGTAAGGACAAACACTGATATATCTTTACCTTCACACAACCTTGTCCCCTGCTTTGCTCTTTTATCATTGCTCCTCCTCCCTGGAACATCTCCCTAAATATGTATTCCTACATCTCACAAGTTAGCTCATATGTCATGATCAGCTTTCTAAAAACTTAGCACTAATTCAGTTACTACCAATAACAACTCCAGAATGGGAACAGTCAAGATAGAAGTTTTTGAGCACTTATTGATATGGACATGAGTCATCTGATTCTGCAAGCAATTGTGTAAGAATTACCCTCAGAAAACAGTGGAATTGCAATTAAGTGAAGTCATATTGTTAAGCCCTTTCTTAGTTAATGGTGTTTTGTATAAAACATAGGTAAGGCAATGGTTGATGTGATGTCATCATATTAATACATCTTCCCAGTTAAAGAACAATCTCCTCTCTCTCTCTCTCTCTCTCTCTCTCTCTCTCTCTCTCTCTCTCTCTCTCTCTCTCTCTCTCTCTCTCTCTCTCTGTGTGTGTGTCTTAGATCTAAGTGATAGTGCACCTCCAACTTGTGATGATTACACATGTAATCCACCATTCTGGCTTTGGTGAATGACTTAAGAAAAGAAAATTAAATATCAGACTCCAATATTTATTGAAGTCATGTTACAAAAGCTCTAGATACCCTGTGGCACCTTGAAAATGACTGTCTTCTGTTGCTGGAAATCAGGTTGATCACTAACACTTGTAAGGAAGCAGAGCTTTAAAAAAACTAAAGCAAGCCACAAGCCTTGAAATATCTCTCATGTCAAAATCAAAGACCTAGTGGCAAGGAAAGACAACTTTGTTGTCTCAGAAAAAGATATTCGCTGGATAAATGAAAGACAATTTTTTATAATTTTTGTAATTTCAGATTAAATGAAAATATTTTGCACAATAAAAATTTATCCTTTTAAGTATAGAGTTTAATGAATTTTGACAAATTCATATGCTCATGCAAACTACTACCATGCTCATGATTCAAAATATTTTCATCACCCTCAAAAGTTCCCACATGACCCTTTGAAGTAAATCACTCTCTCCCACAGTGTCTGCCAACCACTGGTGTGTTTTCTAAACCTATAATTTTGCATTTCTCAAAATGTCACGCAAAAGGAATTACATGGTTAGAGGGATTCACTTTGCATCTATTATTTAGATCATAACTTTTCAAATTCATTCATCTTGCTGTACATGTCAATAATTTCACCATTGAAATTAGCAATAGCATTCCAGTTTGTTGTTGTTTTATATTCATCTTAGCCTGAAAATGTAGAACTATCAGATTTTTCTGGATCACCCATGCCAAGAGGAAAATGTGAGATACCTTACCTGCAAATCAAGCTTAATTAAGTAGACATCCATGTCAAGCAGGTCCATTTGCTACTAATACAGACTAGCACATTTGCTCACATATAAAAGAATTTAAGATATTAATTGTAAAATAATCCATGAACTAATCTTATAGACCTGTGAATATTTTAAGGGAATATCCTAAGGGAATATGAATATGCCAAGGGAACTTTGCACATGGGAAACTACTTGCATTGGTCCAATCTAATCATGTAAGTCCTTAAAAATAGAAGACAAGGCAAAGATAGATCAGAAGAGAAGTGACCACAGAAGGACTTGCTTCATTTTGCTGCCTGTGAAGAGACAGACCAAGACTGAAATTACTATGACAGTATTATTGTCACTGATGAGAAGCATGTCTTCCTCTGTCCCTTATAGTCATTTTCACCAACTCCTTTCTTCAAAACAGAAAACAGCTATGAACAATTTCTGATTTTTATTTTCCTTCATTTCCAAATCTGATAACAGCATTTTAATTTTCCATTTCGAGAGACACTCACCCCCATTGCCACACTTTTCATTTCCCTCCTGAGAAGTTGGGTGATTGACAGAATATTTCCCACATTCACCACCTAAATAGGAGTATATAGGAGAAAGGAAGGAAAGAAAGCTACTAGAGGAATTTTCTAGGAACAGAGAAAGTGGTGACCAGGTCAAGGGAAACACCAAATACTTTGATATGATGAATAAGTGAAAAAGGAAAAGTAAATTAACAGAAACAAAATAACAAAACGTTTCCATTAAATAAAACCAACACCAGATGAGATGAGTTTACATGTTTCCACAGGTTGCATAATGTGAACCTTACAATGCATTAAAATCTAATATGTACATTATGGTTTTGCAACAGCAAAACATCAGATGATTGATACCTAATTGATATTTGTTTTTCCAGGTACACTTCAAATAATGTTTTATATTAGTTACCATGAAATAAAAACATATAAGATTATTTAGAAGTAGAAAAAAGCAAACATTTTCAACTCTCAAAGAAATTAACTGATTACAAACAAAGGATAGGACTGAAAACTAAAATTAACCCTAGACTTCTTGGTCCCTACGCAACAAATGAGCACTCTGAATTAAACTAATGGAAGGCACTGTTTCTCAAAGAAATACTAAAATTCTCATGGGAAGAAATTATCATATTGTTACTCAAAATATAGCAAAATATATGAAGGGAGACTGATAAACATTTTTCACATAAACATATTCCTAGAATGCATAATTGAAATAGCAGAGCCTAATACACATATTTAGAAAAAATATGGTGTGGTAAGTGTGGTCTCTTTCCTAAGGGCTCTTCCAAACCCTTCACTCATAATTGCACATTGATTGTGTGTGTGCCTTCTTTCTGAAGGCCTGCTCTATGCTGTATGTGTTCTTTAAGCTTTGGTAGGCACCTCTATACAAATTGTATAAAAGCACTGCTAGATCTTCATCTCAGCATAGACCTTTAACCATGTATGGTATCATGTGATTCCTTCACTCCCTCCATTAGATTCAGCACTTGTTCAGGGAAGTCTCTATGCTTCATTCCCCTTTACATCCCAACTAGCTGGTATAGTAAATGTTTCAAGCATTTTTAAAATTCTCTAAATAAATGAAGTATTGAAGGAATTGAAACTTATCTATCCATATAGAATTTACTGCTTGTATATATTATTCTTCCTGCTCACAGCAAAATAAGAGTATAAAGAGTTCTCATGTACCTCTGGATTAGTTGCTGTTCATTCAGCTGTAACTGGTATCTGAGAAAAAAGATTTCAGATGGGGAGAGGTTGATTCTGGCTTCTGGATGAAGGGTACAATCCAGCATGGCAGAGAAGGCACGACATCTGTAGCATGAACTGGTCACATCACATCTGCCATAAAGATGCCAAGATACACAAATGATGGTACTAAGTTGACTTTCTCCTTTTCTCCGGTTTAATTCAGTCTGTAATCTAAGTCCATGGCTTACTCCTGGATACACTCAGGGTTAGTTTTTTCCTGTTTAACTTTCTCAGAAGATACACTCACAAACATTCATGGATATATGTTAGATAGATATCTTCAAATCATTACTTACATTACTTACTTGCAGTCCTTTGACACCTGGTTAAGTTCACAGACGTTCGTTCCTGATCATTTACAACTAAGGGGGTATGATCTCAACAGAAGGGGAGGGCATATAGTCCGGCAGATAAAAAGTAACCATTTTACAAATGGGTGATTGACTCCTCCCTCACTGAGGTTTCCTACTTTTATTACATCTACCCTTGGATGTGCTCTTATAATAAGACTCCAGTTTGACAGCTTTTTGTCTCTGGCCAGGGGGTGACATACAGTGCCCAGCAGGATGGAGTGAAGGGCATTGCAGAAGCAGCAAAACTGCAAAAGAAAATCAACAAACCACAATCCAGAACTTCAGAGACTCTATATCAACCACTTAGAACTAGGCCAGACTAATCTCTCCCCATCCTGAAGCTCAGGGACATTTGGGTAAGAGGGGATGGTAAGAGTGTAAGAGCAAAAGGATGGGAAGAGCAATGATTTGCAAGATTCTCCACACAAGTTAGGGCTGAAGCAATCATAATTGGACTTTGCATGCCCTGCGCAATGTCCAACACACTATTGTCCTCACAAAGACTAGCATCTACTAAAGGCACCAAGATCCTTGGAGGCAAGGGATTGGCAGCCACAGCAGTGTTCCTATGCTTAAGGGGAACACGGGAAAGGGTTCAGGGAAATGCCACTGGGTCCTTGTAGTCATCGGAGAGGAGGGCCCAGAGGAGAGTCAGGCATGCACATGAAAGGACTCTCTGGGAATTGGGGCGGGAGGCACTGGGGGATTGGGAAGGAGGGGTGAGGGGAGGGGGAGCAGGGGGTTCGGGGGGAGGAGGAGGAAGGGAGGGAACTGGTGTACCTTTTAAGTTTATATGAGCTGAAATAATAATAAAAATGTATTAAATAAAAAAGATATCTTCAAATCAAGTCAACAGTGAAGATCAACCACTGTAACCAACTACCTAAATCACCCCCATTATGATGTAATAAACCATAGCCATCATAAACATCTTCCCTTACATGTACAACATCCATTACTATGACATTTAAGATTAACCATCACAAACAGTTCTACATGTACAATCCCTATTCTATGCATTGAAGATTAAATGTCTTAAACCCCTATCCTCCTTGTACAACTCCCATTTACCATAACCATCATAGATACCTACCCATATACAACTTTCATTATCATAATACTGAAGAGTAGTCATTATAAATACCCACTGGAAATAAAAACTCCATCATCATGGCAATAAGAATTTACCATCATATTCCCCCCTCTCTTCGTGTACAGATCCCCACTTTAATGATAATGAAAACAACCATCATAACTCCTTACTTTACATACATGGTCCTCTATTATCAACATGTCATAGTGGCATATTGTTTATACTTGATGAAGTCATAATGACAAATCATCATTGTCTAAGTCCACAGTTTATCTTAAGCTTACAATTTGTGGCATCAATTTTATGGATTCATACAATGTGTACTAGAATATATGTACTTCTTTATCTTTTTTCATAGAGTTGGAATTATAAAGAATTCCAATATTTTATATTGCCTTCCTTCTCCAGTATTAAGCATTTTAAACTTCCTCCATGTGCTTTAATGATTTTATAGCTCATTTAGTTTTAGAGTTAAACAGTATTCCATTGTCTGCATATATCATAAGTTTATTTAGGCAAATGTTCATTTTTTCTGAATAGCATTCTAAGATTTATATCTAATATTTATACTAGTAACAGTTGAAAAATAGGTATTTGTAAAAGATTATCCATTTCTTGTTTTCCAGTGTTTTGGAGTGTTATTTTTTTTTCTATTTTCACTTGTATACAGGAAGTGTGTGTGTGCTATCTACATGGACACGTGTGTTGTGGGCAAGTGCATATGAAAGCTTAAAGTTGATATTGGAAATGTGACTCATCCTTGATTGTTTTTCCAAATTCTTTTGGCAGGGTCTTTAAACCTAGAGCTCTTGCTAGTCAACTTGCTCAGGGGATCCATATTGTCTACCCTTTGAATCCAGTACTACAGAACTACCCAATATTTAAGTAGACTTTGGTAATTCAAACTGTGGTCCTTTTATTTGTTCAGCAAGTTACACTGAGCCATCTCTAAAACCCATTTTATTTAAAAGTTAAATATCTTTTAACTTTTTATTGTAACAAAGTAGTGAGTAATAATAGAAGTATATAGTAGCTCAATATGTCACCCAAACCCAAAGTTTCACTAGTATAATTTACTGCAGATATAAGTGAATTGTTTCATTTTAATATTTATTTCTATATTTAGTACCTTACTTTTATGGCATAGAATCCCAACTTTCTATTTACAAGAGTGATAATTTCTTTTAAAATATTTAATCCTGGATGTGGAGATAGTTCACTGTAGTTTCTGGTAAAAGCCAAATGTAGAGATGCACACCTGTAACCCCAACATTGCAGAGATGGTCAGAGGCAAGTGCATCTCTAGGGATCACTGGGCATCTACTGGTAAAAATAATAACTGGGACAATTAAGCGTTGCACTTTTTCTTGGAATTAGCATCCCTTCATCTCTAAAATGGGAAATTTGAAGGTTTAATACTAGAATCTGCTTTAATACTAAGATCCATTAGGAGAACATGTAGCATCTGTCTTTCAGCATCTGGGATACTTCACTCAGTAAAATTTTTTTTAACTCCATCCATTTACCATTTCATTATTTCATTAATTTTGACAGCTGAATAGTGTTTCATTATATGTATCTATTTTCATTATCCATTCATCTACTGTTGCACATCTAGGCTGATTTCATTTTTTGTTATGTGAAGAGAATTGCATATTGTGAAGAGAACTTCCATACTGATATCCAAAGGGGTTGTATAAGTTTGGATTTTTACCAGCAATGAATGAGGGACCCATCTCCCTGCATCTTCTCCAGCATTTGATATTTGTTTGTGTTCTGGATTTTAACCATTCTGACAAGTGAGGTAATATCTATGGGTGGTTTAAATTTCCATTTCTCTAATGGCTAGGGAAGTGGAGCGTTTATTAATGTATTTGTTATACATTTAAATTTCATCCTGTGAGAAGTTTCTTTTAAGTTCTAAGGCCCATTTTTGAATTGTTTGTTTTGATATTTAAATTTTTAGTTTTTGCATACTCTGGATTAGACCTCTGTTGGATATGTGGTTGGAGAAGGTTTTCTCCTATTCCATGGGTTGCTATTTTTGCTCAATTAACAATATCTTTTGCTGAACAGAAGCTTTTTAATTTCACCAAATGCCACGTGTGGGTATTGATCTTATTTCCGGTGCATTTGGAGTCCTATTCAAAAAATAATGACATAGGCCAGTTAGTTCCAGTATACTCGCTATTTTCTCTTCCAGGAGTTTTATAGTCTTGGGTCTGTCTTTAAGGTCTTTGATAAATTTGGAGCTAATTTTTGCAGGATTAAAGATAAGGGCCATACATGTAGATATCCAATTTTCCTAGCACTATTTGTTGAATATGCTGTCTTTTTTTTCTAATATTTTTGGAACTGATGACTATAGGTCTATGAGCTTATATCTAGATCTTCGGTTATAATCCATTGATCTGTACCTCTGTTTTGGATCCAATACCAAGCTATTTTCCTTACTATGGCTTTATAGTATAAACTTTTAAAGGGAAAATTCTATAATACCCAGAAGCTACAAAGGAAAAAAGTGAGTGGGGGAAGTTCCCAAAGGAGTGGAGACAAAAGAACATAAGCAAATAGATTATTGCAGCCATTAATGGAAGAAAAATATTAAAGGGGAGAGAAGTAAAAGGATAGGACTTACTAAGAGGGGTAAGGGAGAAAAAAAGACAAGTATTTCAGTGGGTAAATAACCAACAGCCTCATCCAGCTATGAATGCTTCAAGCTACAATAACTCTGATAAGACAAATTCAGAGGAGTAACAGCAATTTGTGAGACCTATAGGTAAGCAGTTACTCTCTGAAAAAATTCTAAACCTTATTATAAAGGAACACATACCTTTTACTGTAAACCTATCTAAATAACAGTAGAAGGAAAGAAAACAGACAATAAACAGGAACAGAGAGATGCCTTAGTGTTATGTTGATAGTAAACCACCATCTAGACACTTATTTGCCCCTTAGATAAGAGAAGTTTTCAGTACTCAACCAAGATGCACCTTATTACAATGGAAGACTAGTGAGGCAGAAAACCAAAACTTGCCAAGCCAGAGTGCATAGTATTGGTGACCCTGGAATGCTCAGTCCTAATCAGATCATCAAAATCTTCCCGCCTCAAAGTTTAGAGAACCTTCTGGAAGAGGTAGTGGTGAGGCTGTAAGAGACTAAAAGTGGGGAGGTGTATTGTTGGCCAAGACACTCCAGCTACAACAGGGCTGCTGTAACCAGGAGCTCACTGCAGTGATCTACCATCAGAGCTACACAGTGGCGGACATATCAGCATGCCCACAATATGACATATAACAAGGATCTCATGAGAAATGACTGCACTTTTTTTTCAGAGCCATTTTATTAACCATTTTATTTATTTTTATTATTATTATTTCTGCTCATACAAACTTAACAGGTACACCGGTCCCCTCCTTCCCTCCACCTTCCCCAGACCCCCCTGCTCCCTCCTCCCCCTCCCCTTTCCATCCCCATCCCCCAGTGCTTCCACCCCCAATTCCCAGAGAATCCTTTAATGAGCATGCCAAACTCTCCTCTGGGTCCTCCTCTCCAATGAGGTGCAAGGACCCAGGGGCAAGAAATGACTGCACTTGGAGAGAGTCTCTTGGGCAGAGTGCTGGACAATGGAAGAGGAAACTCCTCACTGTAAGTTTGCCCACTGAAGAGCCACATATACTACCACAGAGACCTGGTTCCTTACTAACACGGGAACCCCAAAGGAAGCATTGTGCTCCAGCCATCAGAGGGACAGAACAGGGATGACATGACTGGACTGGTAAAGAGAGAGGACTGTGGGAGAGAGGGCTGAAGCAAAGACATAAACTCATTTTGTTTATAGATGAAAAATTGTCAATAAAAAATACTGAAAATAAAATAAAATGAAAAGGGGTTGACAACTGATCTATCCCTGGCCTCAGAAATCCCACTTTGGTTAGTACTCCCACTGAGATTCAGATCACTATTGCCTTGAAACACCAATCAGTGAAGTCAGGAAAGAAGCATCCATGGCAGCCCTAGTCAAAGCAATAGAACCTAGATAAAAAGAAACCACTCTTCGGGGCCGGAGAGGTGGCTTAGGGGTTAAGCCTTTACCTTGCAGGTGGAAGGTCCTGAGTTCTGATCCTCGACCCCACGTATAGACGCTGGGCAAGAGGGTGCGGCCTGCGTTTCTGGTCCTGGTAGGGCGGAGCCTGTGAATCCCGGGGCAGAGTAAACAAGGAGGAGGTGGAGGCGTCCGTGGTGGTTCCCGAATTCGTCCGTGGTTCTACACACACGCGCGCATACACGCACAATTGAATAAATAATAAAAAAAATTTAAGAAAAGAAACCACTTTTCTAGAATAATGTATAAAGGGCATTTTACTGACTATAAGAATAAAGTGACACAAGAAATACAAAAGGGTATTAGTGAATATTATTACAATAAAAGTATCTTTAGGGAAATAGTCTGAAGAAAAATGCATCTAGTATATGCTTTTCTGTAGTCTCTCTAAATTTGCAAGGTATTTTCAATTCTTTCCCAATAAAGCCCCAAAATTACATATTATAGTATGCAACAGCTTAAAATTTGCCACTAGAGCTTATCTAAGCTTTTATTTTAAAAATATGCATATAATATACACTACCTTTTAGGCATTTTCTCTGTTATGAAATCCATATCACTTTTTCAGTTTTAGAGAAGATTAACTCTTAGAATGCAAATGTCTTTGTAAGAGCAACAACAAGACTGCATGCAGAGTATTTGCTATACTCTCTACAGATTTATTTGGCAATAGAATGAATTGATAAGTATTAATATTAAGAAAACTTAGAACCCTTAGCTCCTAGAACAATGGTTTGTTTTGCTCAACCATATTGTTCTTCCATTTTGAAACACAGTTTTACAGAAATGTCAGCACAAAAAGGTAGTTTATGCCTTAAAGGTATTTGCTGATGACTTGTATTCTTTCTGTATAAAATGTATAACTTTGAAATGATTCTATAATTTCTGGTTTCTGCCCAAAATAAGTGCTTATGCCATGCCAGGACATTATTTTCCAATAGATTTCTGCTTTTTTTCTCAATAACTTGTATTTCTATTATATGTAATCCACAATTCCTTTAGCGGTTCAGAAACAGAATGTTCAAATTAAGCAACATGTATGTTGCAAAGACTTCTTTATGAATTGCTTAAAAGTATTCATGACTATCAGTACTTTTATCCTTTGATCTAAGACTTTTTATTCATTTAGATCCCCAAGGTTTCTTCCTACACAGAGACCCAAGTCTGTGGTGATGAATAATGAAGGGAGTTCTGCTTTTAATTCGAGATCTGAACTGCTGCAGAACTTTCAGTTCACGCAACAATCCCAGCAGCCAGTGAGATTCACCTCTCTGAGATAGAGGTGGTAAGAGGGAAAAGTTTAACACCAACATCTCCATCTCTGTTTACTTAGAGTATGCAGTTCCAGTTTCGCTGACCACTTAAGTGGATTAAATTCACAAGAATGGTGTGAACAATTCAATGGAAATGACTGATTCATTCTAAATTTGAGCAATTTTTGGTGCTCTTTAAATTATATTTTCATTTCTTGCTATGTACGAACTCTAAGTGTCTGTTGTACCCAATTCAATTGATTGTCAAAAATTGTTCAGATTTTAACGCAAAGTTCCTGTTACTTGAGCTGTTATAACAGGTATTAACTCTCCATTTCCCGTTGAAAGGACTGTGAAGGTGTAGTTAGACTTCAGTGACGTCCTGGAAGTTTAAAATTTCAAAGGTAATAGAATAGTCTGATTGCTTTTCATAATCCAAAGTACACTCAGTTACCAACTCTATTCCCACCATTTCTGAATGTGGAAAATCTAAAGAAGCCTAGATCTGAAAGATGTTGATTGAAAGGTCCAAAGAATGGAAGAAAAGAAAGGTAAATTGAGTCATCTGGTAAGAAGAGTTCTGTTCTCCTCAGCAGAATGCTTACTTAATCAATCACCAATTAGAAAGCCTTCCAGGATAATTGATGGATTTGTTTCTTTTTTGTGGGAAAGGCAGTGCATTGTTTTGCTTGGCTTGGTTTTGCAATAAAGTTGAATAAAACATTGTTATGGGTAATGACAAAATATTGCATTAAGACATAGTCTATACACTGTGCTATTATTTAAATAACTATGAGGGGGCCTAGTGTTTGAAGTTATTGAAGTTTTATTGTATGCCAGTGATCCACATCAAGGGTGGTCAATTTATATCAAGGCTTATTCTATGCCATATGGTCCAACATGAGGCTGTTTTCAATAGATGACTTTATACTTTCAGCCATGTGTGTCCAGCAGATTATGAGGGGGGAAGGGAGGAGGAAAGGCAGAAATGTGTTTGCCTTGTGAAGCTAAATTTTCATTGCACCATGGTGGCCTATTCTCAGAAAGATAAATTGTGTATGCGGTTTAATGTGTGTTTGTATGATGTGTTTTTATGTGTATAAAATAGAAGTAAATGAAGGGGATAATTTATTTTTAAAAATTTAAAATCCAAAACAGAACTTGTGAAATATTAAGAAAAACTGGAACATTACACCAAACAAATAAGCAAACAAAAAGATATAAGTCTTGATATGAATTTCTATTGACTCTAACTTTCTCTGAGTATTTCCCATTGGGCGTTTCTCACCACTTATCTCATTCATTCTATTTGAATCTACTCTCTTGTGAATTTATATATCCTACAATTTTTCCTTCCTTTGAGTTCCAAGATATTCAGTCCTTGTATTCCAAGTTTTCATATAATAATATTATTTATTATTTATATTCCTTATTGGACCTTTCAGACTAGGTCTGAGCTTTGTTAAGCATGTTTCTAGGGAACATAATTATAAATTTATTGATATATTGATTGGTTGATGATTGATTTCTAATCACTGGACTGAGAATGGAAAATCTGCCCATATCAACCACCTGGCTTAAAGTTTAATTTCCTGTCACTCAATACCAACATACTTATTTGTTAGCTCTCTCCTTCTGTAGGTCAGTTGGCTAAGAAGAGTGGGTTCTCTGCTCAGCCTCACAAAGACAGAATCAAGGCAAATAATAGGCTGTGCTTCATCTGGAACTCAATCCTCTTCCATGCACATTCCATGTTTGAGGGCAGGATTCAGTTCTTGTGACTGTATAGGTCTGAGATTTCTCACTTTCTTGCTGTCCTTAGTTTGAGATAATTTATTCTAGAAAAAGCCTTCTGTTGCTATTATCAAAAGAGAGCAATATACTTCTGCAAAGCCAATAAAAAGAATATTTCACTTCAAATATCTCATTTCAGATCTTTCTGACCTTTATAAAGGGCTCACCTAGTTGAGTCAGACCACACCAGAATAAACTCCTTTTTGCTTAAATATATGTCAACTGATCAGAGAGCCTTATCATAGAAACATTGTCTCACCGTGCTCTTGGATTCTGTCAGTCTTCAAGAAAGGGTGCTAGAATTGGTTCACCAGAGGCAAGAATCATTGCAATCTTAGAATTCAATGTAATACATACAGCATTCATTACCAGGGGTCCTAACAGAAGACGCTGTTCATAGTTCACTTTGGTTCTACTCATATAAGACACTGTGCATTCTCATAATCGTTACAAATCTCTGAGGTTAAGACATTAAATAGGTTTCTCAAACGGGTGAGAAAATTATGAAGGGAAGTTATACACCAAAGTCCTCCAATTCCATTTGAAGGAGCTGAATATAATTAGAAGGATAAAAAGGATTATAATCTATATAATAATGCACCAGAAAGATCCTGAATTTGAGGGTAAAAGGTAAGAAAGAATGTAAGCGTGAAAACCCAGATTAGAACCAAAATTGGTGGCAGCAAATTGGCTTAGTGGGAAGAGACACTTGTGTACCAATCTGAGGACTAAGTTAATCCCTAGAACCCACATAGTGGAAGGAGAGAACAATTTCTGAAAATTTTCCTTAGTCTTCCACCTGGGTACCTCTCTCTCAATAACAAACAAATATAATCTTGTTTTAGAATAAGGAGAAACAAAATAAGAGTCATAAATACCAGACTGTTATAAACAGTAGAACAACAAGCCCACCATGCAGGTCAGAACATACACAATAATATTGGCTATCACTTGGCATCTTTAATCAATGTTGAGAGCCAGAAGGCCAGAAAGATGACTGTTAAACATTCAACACCAGGTGAGACATCCAACCCTCTCCTCTTAAGAATGAGAAAATTAAAATTTAAAAAGAAGTGGGGACACTAAAATAGTAAGAAGGAATGAAGTGGTGAGTAAACACTACCAAGTCTTTTAGGTTCCTATCTCTAGAGATAATCAGAGAGAGAGAGAGAGAGAGAGAGAGAGAGAGAGAGAGAATTATACCTCATAATTCTCTTACATATTAAAGCAATTATAGTAATACTTTGCAACTTTTTAAAACTTGACAATATGCACATCTTGCCAATGAATACAATTTGGTATTGCTTTATTATTTTTGATAGGTACATGCTAAGATATATCAATTAATGAACCTATATGGTGTTAATGGAATTTTAAAGTATATAGATGTTAGTTATTCCATATTGCAATAAATGACCAATGGAAATTTTTTAAATAATCATAATAAAAAAGAGAAGTAGACAAGCTCCCATTGCTACTCCTCCTATTAGTCTACCAGGTAGAAAAAAGGGAAAAATAAGAGAAAGAAAAGGCAGGGATTTGGGACAAAGGGAGATATCTAAGTCAAAAGTATGATGACTTGCATTTGATCACCAGAGCCCACATTAAAAAAATGCCAGGCCTGATGACACATTATTGTAACCCAAGTACTAGGAAGGCAGAGGCAGAAGGACCTCCAGGTATCACTTACTAGTTAATCTAGCAAATCAACAAGTCTCAGGTGCCAGTAAGACACACCCTATGTCCAAAAGTAAGGGGTATGTATTCTCAGGAATGGTACCCAAGTTTCAAGTTTGTCTTCTGACCCACACAAATGCCTATGCACACATGGGAAAAAAGAGATAGACATACATCATCATTTTAATGTCCCAAATTACACACACACACACACACACACACACACACACATAGTGAGAAAGAGAGAGAATATTGTGGTAACATAGCTGACTCTACATTTGGAGAAATGATGAGGGTTAGAGAAATAAGTGTAAATGACATACAATTCACTTTTCAGGGAAATTTTCCCAATTTTCAAAAAGAATGGCTTCATCTGAGCAATGCCAAAAGTCTTTTTCAACAAGGGTAAACTCTCAGGTATAAAACAGACTGCCAGTAAAAGCTTAATAGCCAAAGGACTCAGAGAACTTGGCAACAAATCTTACTCTTAGTCTGGAGAAGTAAAGCTCTAATTAGTTTTCATCAAAGCCCTAAGCAGTGTCAGCTTACTTACCTCCTAATGAATCCCTGAAGTAATACCACTGAGCTTGATTCCCTTGCACAGCACTACAAGCAGATGGCTTTGTTTCTCATTCTAGTTTGCTCTGTTTTTTTTTTAATTCCTGTGATGAACTGTGCACCAAAGAGAAGGAGATTTACCAAGATACTTAGCTTGACCAGAGTCCACACTCATTAAAACTGCAAGATTTGACATGCTCACCACAATCTCTTGATGATAAACTAATCTGATTTTGTGTTGAAAAGGGTTGACATTCTTCCTACGCTCCTCTTCTTAATGAGTGCTAGCAGTTTGTGGCTGATAGAATTTTATTTTACTTCATCTGACTTATGGCCCAAAGATATGCCAAACAAGAAAAAATGAAAATGAAACCATGACCTGGGTGTTCTTGATGCACAGGTTATTATTTCCCTAGTTTTAAGACAATTTTGAGAGAGTGAGACAATGTTTGCATATTTTTTCATACTATTTATTAGATTTAGGCACCTGAGTTGTGTTACTTTATTACATGATGCCAGTATATTATGTGAATACTAATAACCTCATTAACCACCAAGTAACATCCCATTCCTGACTCCCACTGAGTTTAATAATGGGACAGATTTTACTCTAACTTCCATGTAAGACTTACATTTTTAAATTCACAAAAGGAAGATGGTAACTCAGTCTCAGCTCATGGGATGCCTCTCACACCTGATAGCTCTTTCTAGAGACTAAATTTTACCTACACAACAAAGAGAAATCTGCAACCAGATGTAAACTTAATTTTTTAACTTACTGCAAAGCATTATATAACAATCTGCTGCCTGGGTCCCACTATGCAAGCCCAATTGCCTAGATTGAGAATTTTATTTATTTTGCTTATATTTTTCTAGCTTTACTGAGGAAATTTTAACGTAATTGAATATGAATCCATATTTTGAATTAACTTATTATAGACAATTAGCAAATACATTATCTCACAAAATGGCTGTTTTAAGTTTTATGATGGCAATATTTGAGATTTGTTCTTAGCAAATCCCTAATGCAGTACTATTAATTATATACATGATACATTAGCTCTTAAAATATCCTCACATTGCATAACTTCACTATAACTGACATCTTCCCTTTTCCCCTATTTCCATGTGTTTGATGCTTCTGGACTTTGCATTTTATTCTCTTGATGAGGCCCTTACCATCCTTTTCTATTTAATTTCTATTGACAAATTATCATAGTGATATATGTTTTTAATATTTTTCTTATACTTTTTAGCCTAGGGTTAAAAGTTATATTAAGATATAACTTTTAATATTAAGTAATATTAAGATATCTATGTCTTGGCTGGAAAGATGGCTCAAAGGTTAAGGCTCAGTCTCACAAGCTGAAGGTCCTGAGTTCAGATACTAGTTTGCACATAAAAACATCAGGTGGAAACTGCAACTACCTGCACTTCCTGCTCTGGTAGGCAGAGTCTAGGAAATCCCAGAGAGAAGCAAGAAGGAGGTAGAAGAAATCCAGGATGATTCTGAAGTCACCCTTGATGTTCCATCAGAACACATAGTACCCTCTGATACACACACACACACACACACACACACATACACACACACATACACACATACACACACACACACATATACACACACACAGAACAAATAAATAAAATATTTTTTAAAAGATATCCCTCCACATTAGCTATCACGGAAATGCAAATCAAACCTCCCTGAGATATCAACTCACCCCTGTCAGGATGGCAAAAATCCACAATACAAACAGAACCAAATGCTGGAGAGGATATGGCAAGAAGGGAACTCTCCTACATTACTGGTGGGAATGCAAGCTTATACAACCACTCTGGCAAGCCATCTGGCGATTCTTAAAAAAGTTAAAGATTGAAATGCCATATGACCCTGCTATTCCACTTTTGGGAATAATCCCCCATACGGCAAAAATTCACCTCAATAGCACAAACACAACCATGTTTATAGCAGCACTGTTTACAATAACAAAGTCATGGAATCAATGCAAATGCCCAACAGTTGACGAGTGGATAAGGAAAATGTGGTACATTTATACAATGGAGTACTACTCAGCCATAAAAAATGATGAATTAATGAAATTTGCCGGGAAATGGATGGAATTAGAAAAGATTATATTGAGTGAAGTATCCCAGACACAGAAAATTAAGCGCTGTATGTACTCCTTAATAGGTGGATCCTAGTAACAAATCCACTTAGTGACACACTCAAAGATAAATCTCTGTAATACCTACAGTAATTGCAAAGATTATAAGCAGGGAGGGAAGGGGAAGGAGGGCCCTCGCCAGAAACAAAGAGAGAGGGGATCATGCTACAGCAGAGAAAATAGGCCACCATCAAGGACTGCAAGTAAGTAATGAGATGTCTGGTTAAGCTCACAGACTTTCCTTCCTAGTCACTTGCATCAGGTGGGGTATGATCTCACCAGAAAGGGAGGGCATAAAGTCTGGCAGATAAAGGGTAACCATCCTGCAAATGGGAGACTGACCCTCCCTCACCACAGTCTCCTACTCTTATTCAATCTATCTTTGAATCTACTCTTATAAAATAACAGACTCTATTTTAACAGCCTTTTATCTCTGGTCAGGAGGTGACATCCAATATCCATCAGGATGGAGCCAAGGGCAGTGCAGGAGCAGCAAAACTGAAAAAAAAAAAAAAAAACAACAAACCATGGTTCAGAGGGTCAGAGTCTCTACATTGACCATGTGGAATCAGGCCAGCCTAGTGTCTCCCCATCCTAAAGCTCAGAGAAATTTGCAGAAGAGGGGCACTAAGAATGTAAGAGCCTAAAGATGGGGAGAAATAATGATATGCAAGATACTCCATACAAGTTAGGGCCAAAGTAATCAAAATAGAACTTTGCATGACCTGCACAATGACAATCATTGAACCCCCCAAAGTCTAGTTTGGATCACAGGCATTAGGATCCTTGGAGGCAAGGGATTAACAGCCACAGTAGTGTTCCTATACTAAAGGGGAACACAAGAAAGAGCTCTAGGCAATGCTACTGAGCCCTTACACCTCATCAGAGAGGAGGACCCAGAGGGAAGTTTGACAGACACACTAAAGGATACTCCAGGACTGGGGGGGGGGGGGGGGCGCACTGGGAGAAAGGGAGAGAGGAGGAAAGGAAGGGGAAAGTGGGGAAGGGTGTGGAGGGTCCAGAGAGGGGAGGAGAGAGGAAGAGGAATGGGCTACTTATCAATTTTGTATGAGTGGAAAAAGTTCACTTATGTTTGGTTAACCTCTTGCAATCAATATTAGGCTTTATGTCTCCATGTTAGTGATTACTGGTATGTCATTAAAATTTTTTTTGGTAGTTCTTTTATTTTTCTAGTTTTACAAGCATATTGAGTACTTATTCCTGCCTCCCTCCATTCCTCTCCCATCCTTCTCCCTTCCTTTCCCTTCCTCAATCCATCCCACTCCCTCCCTCCTTCTTGTCTGCTTCTATGGAACCCTAGGGTTCACTTTGCTTTGTCTACTCTTTTTTCAAAATTTTTCTACTTTTACAAGCATAATGAGTACTTATCTATCATCTCCCCCTCCCATCCCTCCATCATTCTTGCCCTCCTTACTGTCTGCTTCTGTATATCCCAGGGTTGCCTCTGGCTTGTCTACTCTTTTGGGGCTTTAGGCCTCCGTGGCTTGTCAAGTTTCCTCTCTTCCAGCCATCTCACTGATAAAGGCATTTCCCTTCACTCATCCAGCTTTAGCCCCCAAAGATCCACTGCTTATTCTTATCATTCTTAAGTTCCTCAATATTCTATGGGCCATCTTTGTATGTCAGTCATAATGGAGGTCTGGTAAGCACAAGTCTCACTGTAGTGAGTTCCTAGGTGCAGCAATCTACATTGAGTGGGATGTCTTGTCCAAAGGTGAACTTTATCATCTTTAAGTTCTTACACTTTCACTGCCCCCTCTTCTACAATCTTCCCAAAGCCTTAGGATAGGGATATTGGGATTTTTTTATATAACTCTTTACTGTTTCCTACAATAAAGATACAATAGCAATGTCAGTAAGCTCCCTTGACTTTGATTCCTTGAGGTAGAGTTGGAGATTTACTGGACTGCATCTTGACCTTTCTTATTGTCAGTATAACTCAGGTATATGTTAAATAAAATGATAAAATAAAAAATATGCTTATTGAATGTTCGATGTGACAATTGTTTCATTTCATTCACGAGATATCAAATCATCTACAAAATCTCTTATGGCCCTGCTATATTATCCTTAGCTTTCATGATGCTTAATTTTTTCATTTCTTGACAATATTGACTTCACAATACATGGCACCTGTTGCTCATCTCTACAACCTTTTCCAGCTCCTCATCCATCCCTCCAATGGTAAGTTCAGTTCTTGCCCTGCCAAAATGGCCATTCCTGCAGATTTAGCTCTAGATAACTATTCTGAAAGCTGTTCATGTTTTAAAGTCCACTTTTTTATTAATGTTTTTAAATTCTTTGTTTCTAAATGTCATCTCTCCAACTAAAATGTCCAACATTTTTGCTTATTTAACTGTCATAATAAAAATCCTAACTTTATTATCCAAACTAATAAGTCAAGCTCTCAATTACAGATGTTGTAGCTTTCTCCTGTGCCATTTTTTATAAAATCTAAAGTCCTTCCATTTGTAGCTCTTCCATTCAAGTGGAAAACTTTTCCCAAGAGTCTCCATTTCTGTGTGAATGAGAAAAGAAAGGTTAGGGAAGATATTTCCCTCTTCATCTTGGCTCAAAGACTTGACACTGATACTTTCATGCATATTCTAAATGCATGACTACTAAATGGTTATGCTAGGTCATACTTAAAAGAACCTGAGAGATGTATTGAGTGAAAAACTGCTTCCTTATGTCAACTAACTACATGTGATTTTTTAAAAAGGAAGATGAATTTTTAGTGAACAATCATCTATACTTAAATTGTTTAAACAAAACTATTACCTGGCTTTTATTGTGCAAGATTGTCTTTATTTTATTGAAAGCAAAACTAATATGAGAATCCTATGGCTGATTAAACTTCAACAGTATTTCAGGTTATGACATGCTTCCCCTTAGGAGAGTGTTTGGAAAAAGTCAGGAATAGCATACACAGTGAATAGAATGGTTATAGAACACTAAAAGAAAGCTGAAATAGACAGGGAGAATATCCATGAATCCTTTTTAACAGAATAAAAGCTTGTCAAACATTTCAAGAGGCTGGCAAGATTAAATATTGTACACAAGGGTTATACAGTTAAACAAAATTACATCATCATGAAGATGTCATGTGCTTCTAGTCAGGTCCATGCCCTTTCCCTCTCACCTTTCGAAACACTAGTATGTTTTCCAATTTAATCATTTTATCATTAGAAAATCTTACACAAATTGAGTCATACAGTATATGACCTTTTGAGGTTGGTTCTTTCTGTGTAGTATAAATTCCTTGCGAATTATCTGAGTTATCCCATGTACCATAGCTCAAATTTTTGATACTAAATCATATTTCCTTGTATAGTTGTGCCTTGTTTTATTCATTTTGTAAGGAGCAGTTTGTTCCCAAATTGAGACTATTAGAAATGAACCTACTATGTACAATAATATATGATTTTCTAAAAGTAATAGCTTTTCATTTTTCTTGGACAAATGCCCAGGAGTCCAATTTCTGAGAATTGGAGCATGAACAGGTTTTCTTTTTAAAGAACCAGTTTACAGTTTCACTAGCAACATAAGAGAGGACCATTTTTTTCCCAGTGGGCATTATAATTCTGCATGTAATTTTTGTGGTCCTGGAGTTTGAATCCAGGGTGTCACACATGAGAAATAAGCATTCTGCCACTAAGCTACATTCCCAGCATTTTCCTTTTTTACATGTAGGCTCGTGGCAATACTTGCTCATGGTCTTACTTTTCTTTTCTCTGATGATCAAAGATGTTCAGCATCTTTCTGTGTGTTTATTTGCCATCTAAATTTCTTGTTTAATGATATGTTTCTTCATGCCTTTTACCCATTATTTTAAAATCAGATAGTTGTAGCTGTGGAGCTTTAAGAGCTCTTAGCGAGTCCAAGTAGGAACTCTGTAGCACATATAGTTGCATGAACTTCCTGGCAATCTGTAATTTCTGTTTTCTTTCTTTCCTCAGAACTGGAATTTTTATTATTTATGGAGACAACTTATAATTGTCTTTATTTTTGTGAACTGTGCTTTAGAGTTACATAAAATATAACTCTATAAATGGAGTCATAAATGTGGAGTCCTATAAATACTATGTATTATTTATGTGTTATCTTTCAGAAGTTTCAAAGCTTTACATTTTGTATCTTATTTTTGACACATTTTTAGTTAGTTTTTTTTGTCAGTATATATCAAAGTTCATTCCTCTACATGGGTAATTAGTTACTACACTGAAACTATCTGAGCCTGAAGATTTTTAAATTATGAATCAATATTTGTGTTTCAAAAAATTGCTTTGTTTCATCTTTTATCAAATTATGCACATACAGGGAGATATACTAAGTTTATGAGAACAGAAGGATCTGTATAAATATTTCCTTTGACTTTGACACCTTGTCTTTTTTTACTTTTACAGTTTTACTGTAGCTCTCCTTATTTTATTAATATTTTCAAAATTCAAGATGTTTTCTTTGATAGCTTTCCCTGCTGATCCACTGATTTCAATTTCTTCAGTTTTCTCACTCGGTATCTTTATGCTTTCCCTTCTCTAACTGCTTTGCATTTGTTTTATTATTTTTTTAAGTTTCTCAAAGTTGCTGGGGGAGCTTCTTGTAACAGTGGTGGTCAACAGTCTCCCCAGTGGGTTTCTAAGCATATCATCTTGGGGTAGAGATAGGAGAGCTCTTTCTCTACAGAGAGCCGCTCTGTAGCTGGCTTCCCCTTTCACTAGTGACATAGGGTAAGAAGAGATTGATGGTAGTGCAGAGCAGGAGCAGAATTCCTGCCCCTCTCCGAGTTCTCTTTTGTTGCTTCTTCAGGAAGGTACTAAAGAGTCTTTCTTCCAGAGCCAGAATTACAAGCCGACACCACAACCACCAGAAATGGTTTTTTATGTGGGATCTGGGTATGTGAAGTCTGGTCCTTTTGTAGGCATGGCAAAGGCTTTAACCACTGAGAAATCTCCCAATCTGAATTTTGTGCTACATACTGTGGCTGATGTTTATTATATCTTTTTGTTTCATCATAATTACCAAGATATGATAAATATTCTCCTCTCTAACACTTTTGAATGCTTGACTTTGTGGAAAGTCTATTTACTGCAAATTGTCCACTTTGCCTCATATTTGAGCTGAGCATGTCCCTCCACTAGATTTTTCATCTAGGAAAAAATCTGCAGATTCTTGAACATCTTATTAGGTTTAAGGTAATGTTCAGAGCAGATTTTTTCACTGTGCCTGCTAGCTCAACTTCTCCAACATAGGAAACAAAAAAGAAAAAGTAAAATCTCAGCTATGATGAAAATAGTAGAAGATCAGAAGATTGGGCACCAACACTCTGTGCCCACTGGAGAAAGAAATATTTCTGGGAATCTATGATCCCTTGAATTGTGTAATGTAGAAGCTTGAATACACTGAAAGAAAACCCTAAATACTAATATCCTTCAAAATTCTTTTCACTTTCCAAATTTAGCTTTTAGGAGGAGCTGCCAAACATATAATAACTATCTAAGTATTTCTTGAAATGTTTCTTATATGCAAATTTTGCTATGAAATAACAATGTTTTTGAAAGAAAAAACAAACTAAATCTCATGCATAACATTAAGAATCTATATGATAATTACTAACAAACCACACTGGTGTAGTTACTTTGCATCATTGCCATTAAATCCGTGATTAAATCCAGGATTTTTATCCCAGATTATGATTATATAACTACAGTTCCTTGTCCAGTTTGGCAAGAAAATCCATACGAACACCAAGGATTAAGGTAACTGGCCATACCATAACTATATATTCACAGGATTGTTGGGAGGTGTTCCACACCTTTCTGAGAGACTGTGAGGACTAATGCTGATGGGGAAGAAAAGGAGGATGCTTTCCTCAATGGTAAACCCATTGATTATGATATTCACTGCAGCATGAATCACATCAGGCTTAGGTTATCAGAGACAAATTAAATGAACTACAGTGGACTGCACAAATGAAAAAATTTGAAAAAAGGAGGGAGTCTGGAAGGGGAGATGAAGAGTTTTAAGGAGGAAAAGGGAAATGGGATTGTGGATTAAGGAATGAAAATATTATAAATTCACATATTTGTGAATGTAAAATTAAAAAATAAAAGAGAAAAAAGGAAAAATAGTCAGCAATGTCAGTAATATATGAAAGTTGCAAGCTGCAATAATAACCACATCAGTGCCGGGAGCCATAAAAAATGACCTTTTGCCTGAGTGACCCTCTTGGGCGCCTGCCTGTCTCTGTCTCTGTTTCCCCCATAGCTGAGCCCCTTTGTCAGAGAAGCAAGCGACAATCTGTGGTTTATCTTATCTGCCATAAATTTTAACCTCAGTCTCCTAGCAACGTTTCCTGACTGGCCAAATGGTTTTCCCGCCTAAACCCCTGCCCTGGGAAGCCCCTTCCCCCAAGAACTATATAAATCCTTCCCTGGTTCAATAAAGTTAGAGCTTGATCGGAACACTCGACTTGCTCTCGTTCTTTGGGTCTCCTGTCCTTCATTTGTCCTCCCCCCTCCTAGGTTACCTGGTTCTCAGAGTGTCCTGCAGGTAGGGGGGGAGAATTGGCGCCCAACGTGGGGCCTTGGGGGGGCTTCAGACAAACGCTGTTTGACCACTGACGGCTGTCAACCCAGAGGATTGATGCGTCTCCAGCAGTGGATGAGAGAAGATCCTGTCTGCGATTGCCACAGAGTCACCGGCCTGTGAGCCAGATCCAGTGTTAAGGTAAGATTCAAACAGCACAATCATGGGACAGGCATTAAATAAGCATGACTTATTTTTAAAGGGACCCAAGGAGTCCCTCAAGACACAAGGAACTAGGGTTAAGAAAAAAGACTTAAAGAGACAACGCTGCTCTGGGCATCCGCCAATGAGCCTCGCGGGACAGGGCAGAGCTGTGGGGGGAGGCTACCGGAAGCAGTGAGGTAGCTCATGCCGGTGCCGTACCAAAATATGGCGGCAGGCAATGAGGTTCCGTACAAAAATATGGCGGCACACAGTGGTGGCAGTGGCCATAGCGCACATGCGCAAAACAAAATGTTTGGGGGCGAAGCAGTCCACTCGTCCCAGCATGGAAAAAGTTTGTGGGCAGAGTTGCTGGCTTTGAATCCTGGGGAGAGGTCCCAGCCTGTGGAAAATGGCTGCTGGAAGAGAAAATGCCTCATGGTCCTCTACATAGAGGAGAAGGAGGATGGAAACGGTTAAAAAAAAAAAAACCCCGCTTCCCATGCACCTTCACAGAAACCTGTCCCAGCAGGCTAGTGCGAGGAGCTCAGGGGATGCTGACATACAAAGTTATTTTTAAAAGGTTCTGACTTGTTTGGCTATTTGAATTCCCTATGAATATGTGTATTAATGTTTCATAATAAAAAAGTGGCCACTTTAGGTTATTGCGTGCTTGTAATCACATTTTTGGTTTTGACTTTGTTCATTATTTGGCATGCCCAATTTAAATGCATGTGCACACTTAAAAATTACCATCAAAAGGCCTGAGTACATACTGATTAAAATATCTTTTTATGAAGCTTCACAGAGATAATGTGTTTTTACCTAGGAAAGTTTGTTTTCACATGTGTAATGTTAACATATTTAACAGCCAAAAAATAAAACTGGTTTCTGAGAAATTATGAGCTCCCTTCCTTGGGAAAAAATCTTGTTCCTAATTCCAAGTATACTCCTATGTTCTGTTATAGTCTTACAAATTTAATTCAAGTACAGTGATTTTTAAGACGGGGTCTACTGTTAATGCTTATATTAAAGAACTTTTCTTATAGGATATCTAATATTAAAACAAAAAAAATCAAAAAAGATAAAAAAGGTATAAAAAAAGGTATGGTACTTAAATGTATAAAAGGTTTTTAAATAAGATTTATAAGATAAAAAATCTCGCTTAAAAATTAAATGTGTACAGGAGTTTTGATTTGATTGATTAAAAAGATGTTAAAGTGTGCTATAAAGGTTTATGAAATGTTGGGTTTATAAACAGATTAAGAACTAGAGATGGTAAAAAAAAAGTTATACATTGTGCTTCTTTTGTGCTATAGAGGACATTGAGCCTCGGGGGTTAGAGATTAAGATTAAGCTTCACGTATTCAAATGTATTTCAATTGTCTATTTTGATTAAGCAGGAATTTGGTTACTCATAGAATCCCAACTTCTCAAGGGCAGCAGGAAGCTTATTCTGGGGTCATGAGTAAAAACTGGAGAGGTCTGAGAACCTCCTGAGCAGGGCTTGCTGGGGGGGAAAAAGGGAGGCCCCGCCCACCATCTACAACACTTTGCCCGCGGTACAAAAGAGGAAAACACGGAAAACACTGCGCCTCTGATTGTCGCTCAAAAGCTGATGCCCAGGGAAACCCATTACTGCCAAAAAACTTCTGGAAGGGCCAGCCCCTGGCTCCAGCTCAGACAACCTCAGAGCTATCAGGTTCATCCCTCAAACCAAAACATCCCAGCCAACAACATTTCCACTTTCCACAGAACAACGTCAAACAACACAGGATTGGACCTCAGTCCCTCCACAGACTCAATATTAACCCCTGATATGGGAGTTCAAGTCCTACCCACGGGCATATATGGCCCTTTACCCACGGGTACCTTTGGCCTTATTCTTGGGTCCACTAATTCCACCTTAAAAGGCCTCCATGTTTATCCAGGTGTTATAGATTCTAATTATACAGGTGAAATAAAATCCTTGCTTACTCTAACAATGGACCCCTTAAAATAATGGCTAAACAAAAAATTGCCCAATTAATCTTGCTTCCCCTTATCAATAAAGACTCCAAAAAATTTATTCCAAAACATCATAATGATCAAGGCCTTAACTCTCCTGATGTCTATTGGATACGACAAATAACTGATAATAAACTCCTTCTTAAATTAAAGTTAGATAACAAGCCTTTTGAGGGCCTCATAGATACAGGGGCTGATGCATCAGTTATCTCAGCCAAAAACTGGCCTCCTAACTGGCCCTTGACAACATCCCTTACCCACCTATAGGGCATAGGACAGACTTCTAATCCTCAACAAAGTTCCAAAATTCTTACTTGGTCAGATGAAAAGGGAAACAATGGCATTGTACAGCAATATGTGGTCCCTGGCCTCCCAGTCAACCTCTGGAGTCGTGATATTCTTGGACAGTTAAATGTCATCATGTGTAGCCCCAATGAAATAGTTACCCACCAAATGTTAAGACAAGGTTTCTTGCCCGGCCAAGGGCTAGGCAAAAATAATCAAGGAATAAAAACTGCCATCCAAATAGATCAAAAACTTGATCGCTCAGGAATAGGCAATCCAAATTTATAATTTCGGTCATTGACAAGCCTGTACCCCATGCAGATAAAATTCGTTGGAAGTCCAATAACCCTGTATGGGTTGATCAATGGCCTTTAACTTCTGAAAAACTTTCTGCCACCACAGCGTTAGTACAGGAACAGCTTGAGGTTAGCCATATTGAACCTACCACTTCTCCCTGGAATACTCCTATTTTTGTCATAAAAAAGAAGTCAGGAAAATGGAGACTTTTACAAGATCTTAGAGAAATAAATAAGACTATGTTTTCAATGGGTGCCTCCCCACACCTGTTGCCATCCCCTCAGGTTATTCTACGATCATTATTGACCTCAAAGATTGTTTCTTCATCATCCCATTACATCCCGCTGATAGAGAACGCTTTGCCTTTAGCCTCACTGTTACCAATTTCAAAGGTCCCATGCCACGTTTTCAGTGGAAGGTCCTTCCCCAAGGAATGACCAACAGTCCCACTCTTTGCCTGAGCAACTATCGATCCCCTTCGTAAAGCCTGGTCCTCAATATATATTGTCCATTATATGGATGATATACTCCTGGCAGGACCCAATCCCACCCAGCTTCTAGATTGCTCCCTTTAGCTTTCTCAGTCTCTTTCTGCCCTTGGACTCCAAATTGCCCCTGATAAGATTCAATTAAAAGATCCATATTTCTACCTGGGTTTTGAGCTTTGCCAAAACTTTATATTTTCTCAAAATGTTTAATTAAAAACTGACCAACTACATACATTAAATGACTTTCAAAAATTCCTGGGCAATGTTACTTGGTTACAAACATTTTTAAAACTCACTGCAGGAGAACTCAAACCCCTTTTTTAGATACTAAAAGGCAATCATAACCCTTCATCTCCTTGAACCCTAACATCTCAGGCATACAAGGCCTTGCAATTAATAAATAAAGCTATTCAAGAACAAACTATTTCCTTTATCCAATAGGATAAGCCCCTCAACTTCATTGTTTGTGCTACATCTCATTCTCCCACTGGAGTTTTCTGGCAATCTGGGCCACTTCTTTGGGTCCACCTCTCCGCATCACCTCCAAAAGTTCTTACCCCCATCTGCTCCTCGTTGCCAATCTTATAATCCTAGGACGATCTCAGAGTAGACAATTCTTTGGTAAAGATTCTGATAATATTATTGTTCCATACTCAAAGTACAGATCAATTGGTTGCTTCAGACGACTGAAGAATGGCCTCTTGTATGTCTGTCCTTTGTGGGCTCCGTTGATAATCATTACCCTGGCGACAAATTGCTTCAGTTTGCCCATATTCACCCTTTTGTTTTTCCAAAAATCACAGCTACCACCCCTCTCTCTAATGCTTCCTTGGTTTTTACTGATGGGTCTACTACAGGAATAGCTGTTGTTATTACTAATAATCAGTCCATGGCTATCCACACGCCGTACACCTCTGCTCAGCTTGTTGAACTTGCTGCAATCATAAGAGCTTTTGAACTCCTTCCTAATGTTGCCTTTAACCTATATACTGACAGTGCCTATATTGCCCATTCTGTTCCTTTATTAGAAACCATTCCATATATTAAATCCACCACCAATAAAGTTCCCTTATTTAGAGAACTTCAAAGGCTTATTACTGCCCAATCACAGTCCTTTTTTATATGACACCTCCACGCTCATCCCAACCTCCTCCGCCCTCTATTAGAAGGAAATGCTCGTGCAGATCTGGCCACCCCCCTGGTTTTCCCTGTCCTTACAGGCTCTCTAGAACAGGCAGCTATGGCTCATGCTTTACATCACCTCAATGCCCACACCCTTTGCCTCATGTTCAAAATCACTTGAGAACAGGCTAGACAGATTGTCAAACAGTGCCCGGCTTGTGTCTCTTTTCTGCCTACCCCCCACCTTGGAGTCAATCCCCAAGGACTGGTCCCCTATGAGGTTTGGCAGATGGATGTCACACACCTTCCAGAATTTGGAAAGGTTAAATATATCCACGTAACTATCGATACATATAGTGGGTTCATTTTCGCCTCCCTTCAAGCGGGAGAAGCTTCAAAAAATGTTTTTGGCCATGTTCTTCAATGTCTATCTGTCATGGGATCACCAAAGATTATTAAGACAGATAATGGACCCGGTTATATTGGTAAAAATTTTCAATTTTTTTGTTGACAGCTTCACATAAAACATATAACTGGTATTCCCTATAACCCTCAAGGCCAGGGTATTATAGAACGTGCTCATCAAACCTTTAAAAATACCATCCACAAACTCAAAAAGGGAGAACTTTCCTGTGTTAAAGACTCTCCAAAAAATATTGTCCATCATGCTCTCTTCGTCCTTAACTTCCTGATATTGGATAATAACCACAGGTCTGCTGCTGATCGTCTCTGGCACCCCGAGACACATAAAGGCTTTGCCACAGTATTGTGAAAAGATCCCCTTACTTCTAAATGGAATGGGCCTGATCCAGTCCTTATCTGGGGCCGTGGATCTGTCTGTGTCTATGATTCCCAAGAAGATGCACCCAGATGGCTTCCTGAATGACTAGTAAAACAATTCACTGCCTCTACAAGACCAAATACTTCTCCCCTCCCTAAGGACGATAACTCACCCTCTTCCAGGGGAATAACCCCCCTGAGAAACTTTCTCTCTGTGCTCTCTGTGTTACAGAAAAAGGATGAGAAGACTCCTTACAATTTGGCTCGCCCTCTGATGATGCCTTCTTCCAGAGGAGGAATGGATCCCGGAGCCATATCTGCCGCCAATCTCTTACAACAACTATATGGTGCTCCATGTGATTGCAATGAAGGTTTTTCTTCCACTAGTCATCCTGTAACCTCCCGGACTACCGATTGTGGAGATAAAATTCCCCAGGACACCCATTCAAGGTTCATGGGTTAACTGTCCATTCTCCAACCGCCCTCATGTCATGGCAATACACTCTCAAGCCAAAAATTGTTCCTTCCTCCAATGGCCTATCAGGCATCTGCCCTACAGGCTGTAACTTTGTCACTGAGATGCATGCCTCATGTTACAGTGTGGCCCAAAGATGTACCCATCAAGGCCAACAATATTTTACTGCTGTTCCCAACATTATAAGATCAGGTAAGGATACCGGAGATTGGAGTCTTACACCTTCTACCGGTTCCGTTAACTTTCAGCCTGTCAAAGATTCATGTCTAGCCACTCTTGGAAAACAGGCATGCTGGAGCGTCCAGGCTCCCATTCACGTCTCTGATGATGGACCAACACCATGTTGAACAAACTCTTCAAGAAATGATAAACTCCTTGATCCCTCGTATAGATTATCATCCTCTGCTTCTTCCCAAATCCAGGGGAATAGATCTAGATCCCTATACTTCTGATATTATCTCTGCAACCCATTCCGCTTTAAATGCCTCCAACCCTCAATTAGCCCAGGATTGCTGGTTGTGCTTGGCCTTAGGCAATAGTTGGCCTCTTGCAGTTCCCCTCTTAAATGAATCTATTCCTATAGCTAACCCTAACTGTACACTCTCTGTCCCCTTCAAGGTTCAACCAACTGGGTTCACAAACTCCACCTGCTTTTACAAACACTTCCTTAATTAATAATTCCTTTGATATTGATGTAGGTATAGCCTCCTTCACATCCTGCTCAGAAATAACTAATGTTTCCACAGCCCTCTGCGCTGGCCCAGGAAAAGTTTTTACTTGCGGGTCTGGGTTAGCCTATTCCTTCCTCCCTACAAATTGGACTGGACTCTGTGTCCTGGCTTCCCTTTTACCTGACATTGAGATTCTCCCAGGGGATGCACCTGTCCCTATTCCTTCCATAGACTACTTCATTCCCAGACATAGAAGAGCTGTTCAGTTTATTCCAATCCTTGTTGGCTTAGGGATCACTGGGGGCCTAGCCTCTAGTGCTACAGGCATGGGAGTTGCTATTCATTCCTATACTAGTCTCCCCAATGACTGGCAGATGATGTCCGGACAGTTTACAAGTTAGTTCAAGACATCCAAGACTCAAATAGACTCCCTGGCTTCAACACCTATTCAGGTTCATTATCATCGCCTCAAAATGGCTGAACAAGGCTATCTAGAGCTAATGGAGGATGGGTCCCCTACGGGAACAGCATAGGCCTCAGACCTATGCCCACAAGCATGGATGGACACCGATAAGGGGTGTGAGGCAAAGACACTGCAAGGAAGGACCCTACTGTCCACATCTGAGTTCCCTGAGAAACATGCCTGATTGCATAGAGGTTGGTGCCAAAAAGCTCCTCTCCTCCCCAAAAAGACACCTGAAAAACCTACCTGGGAGGATCAGGCCACTGTTTCCCCCCATCGGTTAAGGTTCAACATCCATAGAGGGTGCTTGTCCCTCCTCCTCAAGCTCCACTTCTCCCCTTAATAATACAGAAAGGGAGGAGATGCCAGGAGCCATAAAAAAATGACCTTTTGCCTGAGTGACCCTCTTGGGCGCCTGCCTGTCTCTGTCTCTGTTTCCCCATAGCTGAGCCCCTTTGTCAGAGAAGCAAGCGACCATCTGTAGTTTATCTTACCTGCCATAAATACCTCAGTCTCCTAGCAACGTTTCCTGACTGGCCAAATGGTTTTCCTGCCTAAACCCCTGCCCTGGGAATCCCCTTTCCCCCAAGAACTATATAAACCCTTCCTGGTTCAATAAAGTTAGAGCTTGATCAGAACACTTGACTTGCTCTCGTTCTTTGTGCCTCCTGTCCTTCATTTGTCCTCCCCCCTCCTAGGTTACCCGGTTCTCAGAGTGTCCCGCAGCCAGGGCACATCAGTGTAATAATGGCATGAAGGGCAAGGGGGCAACCTACCGCTTCTGATTGGACTTAGGATCCACTTTTCAGTAGGGATCACATTCCTGGTATGTAAACTAGAACAGGAACCTATGAAAGGGAAGGAAATAGATCACTGGGAAGAACAGCCTATGAACCTATAGGTAAGAAGACAGTATACCAAACTGCTCTGTAAATACCCATAGATTGGAAAAGCACTCAGCACTAAGCCAAGAAGTCTTTTTCTACAACAGAAATAAAGAATTTCAATACCCTAACAGGATGCGGCCTAGGTCAGTGGATGCACAGTCCACAGTGGCCACCAAAATGCAAAGTACCAGCGATCCTGCAATGTTTACCCAGAATCAGACCAACCTCATCTCTCCCCATCCTAAGGCTCAGGGAACCTTGCAGAAGAGGGGGTGGTAATATTGTAAGAGCCTAAAGATTAGAAGGTTCACAGTTGGACAAGACACTCCATTTAAGGCAGGATTCTATATCCAGGAACTCAATCCAATGAGACTTGTCCTTACCAGACCTGCATAAATATTGACATACCAACATGAACCCATAAACTAGAGAACAAGATTGGGATGGGATACAGTTCAAGGATTAAAGTATTTGTCTCACAAGCAAAAGAACCTGTTTGGCTATCTATATCCCACATAAAAATGCCACTTGGATATGGCAACAGCCTGCAATTCCAGCCCTTGAAGGTAGAGCCAGGGAACACTCAAAGTAAGGGAACAAGAGGGTAGAGCAATCCATGATTAATCCTGATGTCACCTTTGAGCTGCCATGGGCACAAATACTCAGGTGTCCTCTTTTACAAACTTCCACATACTTGTACACACACAGGCACACATGAACACACACGATGAATGTACATACACACATGCACAGAAATATATGTGAAAAAATAAGAAAAGCAGATCAAGATCTGTGTAGCAATATAAATCACACTCTCAATAAGCATCACTAATGTGGAAAATTATTTCCCAACTTAGACAAATAGTAGTGTATAGGTGAACTTTTTTTCTATTATGTGATCGATTGGCCAATCAACACAGAAATATTGATAAGCTCAATAAAGAACCTGTCTCAAAAAATAAGATGGCAAACAACTAAAAAAAAAATCCAACATTAATCTCTGATCTCCATACATGCAGATGCACAGATACAGACATACATGAACACATACTCTATCATATACCACACAAAAATTTGTTGTTTATGAAACCCTAATAGTCTCAAAAAATACAATTATTTTGTTGGTGGACATACTTCATAAAATATTTGGGAATATTTTAGAAAGAGAATCTTCCTTAATATGTTGTCAACTAGAAACTTTCCTATATTGAAATCATTATGGAAATTATCCTTAACAAAATATAAAATCACTCTTCAATATTTTTAACTTTTCTCCTGCCTCTTTGAGAAGATATGAAGTGCATTGACTTACTTCTATACAAGATAGAGAAAGACAATATAAAAAAATTGTTTTATGGCATGCTCAAATAACACTAAGATGGATTTTTCTCTTTTCTCACAGCACTTCACCCAAGAAATTTTAATGGCATATCATCACACTCTCTTTTGTTTGAGAATCCCAAGTCCAGTTTCTCCAATGGAAAGACATTATGATCTATAAAGACATTCCATTATTTCCATCTGAGCAGGAGAGGAAGAACTATCACTATAACCTAGTACTTAAAATACGTAGTATTGTGGCAGAACACAAAATTTTCATTGTTTTAGTTTCATTATACGTTAATGAAATAAAATACCAGAGTCAAGCAATTATGGAAAGGAGTCTCATGACTCTCGATTCCATATTACTATCTATTTTGGGGAGGTTACAGTGGCAATAGCTTGAAGGACATGATCACATCATAGGTAGAGCACGAGTGGAGAGCAATGAATGAATACATGTTTGCTTGTTTTTTCATCTGAAGATGGAAAAGTCCTGCAAAAACTGGCTGAAGAGTGGTCCCACTGATGATTAAGGGAGGTCTTTCCCTTAATCAATGAACTTAGCATAATCTTTCATAGATATGTCCAGGGCCACTTTCCTCAGGTGATTAAGTCAACAACAAAGACAAACCATCACACCTATTAATGTCATCATTATTGGCAAGCAAGTTCTTCCCAAACAGACTTCTAAATACCCAAATTCTTTTTTTACATACGGAAACTTTTAGAAAGCAACATAAATATAGATATTATGGAGGAAAGCACAAAATACCTAAATTACTGACCTAGAATATTCAAAAGCTAGTCCACTCTTGTCTGATCAAATCACTTGATTTCTCTGCAGTTCCTTGACTGTATCTACAATGGGGAGAGCTAAGTGAAGTGGTTGCAAAATCTAAGCACAAAGGTGAAGTCATGATTTGCTTGCTATTCCACTGGAAATGGAATCAAAATATTTGAAATCAAAGGAAACCCCAGATGGAAAACTTCTGTGTACTCTGAAGGTGATGCTGGGCTCCACATGTCAACAAAGACAGGAGAATATAATCCAGCTAACCACTACTGCTTTTTTTCTAAAAGAAGTCAGCATTCTGTAATCTTTCATTCCTTATTTCCTTTTCCTTGTTTCCTTTTTTCTTTCTTTTGCATCCTTCCTGAGCAGCCATAAATGCTATCTACTAAATAACTAGTGATGGTTCATGAAGTGGTTATAAAAGAAGCTTATGTAGGACATGTAGACTAAGACTAGTAAACATTTCCAAGTATATTGAAACATTCAAAACAGAATTCTTATTCAAGAATACAGAATTGGAAGAAATTCTCAACAAAACTCTCACAGGCTTGTAGATGTATAGTGATTGGGAGGCATTTTTTTTATTTCAAATCAAATAAAACTTTGGAATCTCTAAAAACTGACCTCTGTCAGAGTGTCTTTGTGATGGGGTAATCACTCCCTGGCAGAATGGTCCATTCCGCATCTCCAGCATCACATGATATGTGACAGCATCTCTCTTCTCCAGTGATAAAGAAAATTTCATTTAGCAGGCTTGGCAAGCTCCTTGAAGGACATTTTATAATATCTTCCAAAGTGGATATTTGGGAAGCTCACTTTATAGTCCTGAAAAATTAAACACACTCATTTGAAATGGTTAATATCTGGTGTTGGCAGAAAATGGTTTAAGCATAATGAGTATGCTAAGAGAGAATTTATTTCATGATTATTCAGCAATCCAGATTTAAATTTTATGGTTTGGAAAGAGCAAGAAGTTAGAATTAAATGTTTTTGTTCAATCAAACTGATTAAAAAGAAATGCATCAAATATGTAAATATAATGAGTCTCTCAACATGAGTTGAAATCGAATATATTTGTCCAATTTTTCTCTCCTCCAAAATTTTATTAAAATATAGTAAAAGATTTTTCAGGCATAAATCCACAATGATCAGTAGAAATAAGAGGAGAAAATGATGACAAAATAATACAACATGCAAAGCAGATAGATTAGTGGTACATGCCTAAGTGAATCCAAGAGAGTTAAATATTACAAGAATTTGGAGAACACATGATACAACTCAATTTTCTCTGAATTCTCTAAAAGCTGTAAATTGGTAACAGTTCTGGAAGTTGATGTATATTAAGGAAGGTTGACAGAAAATTAGTTCAAGGAACAAATATGCAGAATCTGTCCCAATTTGCACAAGATAGAAATGGCAAAAGTTTGGAGATTTGTTCTCAGGATGGATTGAGTTCTTTCTTTAGTTGAAGAACAAATGGGCACATCTGTGAGCAAAAATGTCCTTCTCTAAAAAGAAAAAAATTAATGAATTCATGTGAATGACATCAAACAAGTCTTAGAGTGATTAGAAATTTATAAAGTCATCAAATAGACTCATAATCTTGGAGCCCATCCAAAAATCCCTAGAGCTTGAAAGTTGGGACAGTGGAGCATTCTGTGGAGTAATAAACACAGATATGAAGAATCAGTCAAGATGATTACTACAGGTATAAGAAGGATAAAAGGGGACAAATTTAAGGTTTCTGAGAGACTGTTTGACATGCACAGTAAAGGATGCTCCAGGAATGGGAGGGGGAGGGGGCACTGGAAGAAAGAGAGGGAGGGGGGAAAGAAAGAGAAAAAGGGGCAGGGAGCAAGGGGACCCAGGGAGGGGTGGAGAGAGTGAGGGGAATGGGGTACCTATCAAGTTTGTATGAGTGGAAAAAATAAATTAAAAAAAATAGACCAAAAGGGACAATATGACAATTGAGTAGAAAGATTCTATCCGTAGAAACGGATAGAACACTTGGTGTTTAATGACTTCTGTTTTGCATCTCACTATATTTGACCAGGGACATGTGTATCACTATAGACTTGTAACTATCCAGTGGACTCTGCTAGGTTCACCAATGGAAAATATATATGTGTGGACAAAGCAGGATTTAAATGTCATATATATGTGTGTGTGTGTGTGTATGATATACATATGTATTTATATGTATCATATAAATGTACTTGATGTATATGTGTGTATGTGTATATATATGTATATGTAAATATATATATATAAATGGAAAAATCATCTTCTTTTATAGGTAGCTAGTTAATAATTAATAATTAATAAAGTCAAATTACTTGGAGCCATAAAACAAATACTGCATGTGATGTTAATTTTGATTAAATATTAAATATCTCAATCATGGTTGAGGCATTGCTTTGGGTGTCTGTATAGACATTTCCAGTGTATTAACTCAGGCAAAAAGATACATCCTGAATCTGGGTAGCATTATCCTGTGATCTAGGGTCTCAGACTAAATAAAAGAAAAAAGGAGGCAGTCAGATGAATGACAACATTAAACTCTATTTTCATGGTGTGACCATCTACCCTATATTCCTTTCCCAAACAAAATATACTGTATCCTAGTCACAGTAAGTCCTTCTGCTTAAATTGCATTGTCCAATATTGGTTTCATCAAAAAGAAAAATAAATAATGCAGAAAACTGGTTCTTAGACCTTTGTAACTGGTCTATTGGAAGAATGTAGAAAAGGTTATGATTTAGAAAAGTCCTAAAGTCAGTATAGTTTTAAGCAGTGCTAAACAGCCTGTTTGGTGAAAGCAATGAAGACAGTAAGGTCAGACTCAGGTTTTTCATGAAAGAGCAAAGACTGTATCAGTAATTGGACTATAAATTGTTCTTGCTAAATATTTATAAAGAATCTGTGTTCTGCTCACATCCTAAATATTTATTTGATGCTAAGCCTAAAGGTAAGGACTCAGATCCTTTGTGGAGGAAATTTTTAGGCAACATAGCATACAGGTTGTAACATCTTTGCTGCTAATTAATTTTACATTTACTACATCAAGCTCAAAGATATATGGTTAAATTTAAAATAAGGAGTAATTGGTGACAAAGCATATGGAAATTTTAAGGAGATTTTTGTGCAGTTAAAGAGAAACCAAGTACTTTGTAGTTATAGAAAATGTTCCTCTAGGACAAGACCCCAAAGTATCAAGTGCTCCAATGCAGACTCCTCATTTAAAAACATTCATTTGAAAAAAGTTTATGAACAAAGAGAGCCTCCAGGACATTCTGCAACAGTGGGCTTCACTAAGTAAGCCAGGCAGGTGCTCCAAATTCACCGCAGCTGAGCTGGAAGGGAGTGAGGCTACATGTCCAGCTGGCAGAAAAGCTTGTTGTCCTGTACATATTACTGGACTTTCAGGCATAAGCAATGCAAGAGGGAGGAAGTCATGGAGATGCTTGCCAAAGCTCAAGAAAGGATGCCAAGACAGGCAATGAATAGCAAAGTAGACTTCCCTGCAAGAAGCTCCCAAGTGAGGTATGCATGAAGCTAAGAAGGTTTCAATGGATAAAAGATGGCAGGACATGGCATGAGGAAAGCTGCAGACATAGAGTGGAGCAGCCCAACAGACAGGCACATGTGCTAGAAGTAAGAGTGACAGAAGGTGTAGAAACCCAAGCACAATAGCACTCTCATGATGCTATATTAATTCCTAGGTATTCTCCACGGAGCTGAAGAACTGGGTGTCTTTAAAGTGAGTCTTAATCCCACTTTGGTCCAGTCTTTCCTTGCTATGACCCCATTCATCCTTTTTATGGAATACAAAGGTTATTCTTTAGGGGGAAGGTGGGTTTCATTTTATAGGTGCTCTCGGTTACAGAATACCTGAGTTGCAGAAGAGATTTTGGACTTTGGACATCTGAACAATTAGAACTGCTAGGATTTTAGGGTCTCACACAGAAGGAAGGTTAGGAAGAAGAAAGTTTATACTGGGAAAAGTGGAATTGTGTTTGGTAATAAGTAGTAAAAATGTATGAATACATATGTAAAGACCTAAAAAAATACAAATAATAATTAAAAAACAAAAGCAAATAAAACAAACAAAATATAACAGATTAAGCAACAAAATTAGTGCAAACAAAAGTATTATGGAAGTATTAAAAACATCAGATGACATACTTGAGGTATTTTATGGTGCATAATAAATGTAAGTACAATGAATGCATACTCGCAATAAAAAATAGGGACACTTAGCAATAGATTCTTAGCAAAAGGTCTTTGATTATAAAATAAACATGGGAGTTTAGGGACCAAGAATGTAATATTACTGCTTAAAGCAATATGTTTAGGTGCCAAATCGATCAAGTGTGGACTTTCAATAGTTTTTTTTAATTGTCAGATTGACTGGGTTAACAATTACTTAATGCATTAGATTAAGTAATCTAATTAATTAAGTTAGATTCACCATGAAGGTCTTTCCAGAAAGCAAAGGAAAAAGGTCTGCCCTGCACATGGGCAATACCATCCCCTGGGCTAGGATCCCATATTGAAAGAAGTAAATGGAAAAAATCAGCTAAGAGCCAATATATCCTTTTGTCTCCTGTTCTCTTGAGATGTAAAGAGTCCCAGGAACAAGCACCTGCCTCCTTGGAGTTGCCTGCCACCATGTCTGCCCTGCTATGATGGGCCTGTATCTATTTATCTGTATCTGTATCTATTTAAATCATGACCTGAAATAAATTCTTTCTTCCCTAAGTCACTTTGTCTGGTATTTGGTGGCGCCAACAATAAACTAATTGCTTTATTACAACATCAGTAATTTGTGATAGATGTTGCCTGTTTAAAAAAAAAAGCAGACAAAATGCAAAGAGGGAAGACAGGAGATACTAGTCATCCCTAAAAGGCGCATGTGATTTTCCTTAACTATAAAGAAAATTGCTCCCTAAGGGGTGAAAATCTGCTTAGTATCCACCCTGGGTTCAAGCCACATCACTATATAAACCAGGCATGGTGAAACAAGCTTGTAATCCCAGTGCTTGCGATACAAAGGCAGGAGGATAGGGAGTTTGAGGTCATCCATGACTACATAGTAAGGCTGAAGAAGTTACCCTACATTACATAAGATTCTGAAAGAAAGAGAAAGAAAAAGAAAGAGAGAGAGAGAGAGAGAGAGAAGGAAGGAAGGAAGGAAGGAAGGAAGGAAGGAAGGAAGGAAGGAAGGAAGGAAGGAAGGAAGGAAGGAAGGAAGGAAGGAAAGAAAGAAAGAAAGAAAGAAAGAAAGAAAGAAAGAAAGAAAGAAAGAAAGAAAGAAAGAAAGAAAGAAAGAAAGAAAGAAAGGAGGGAAAAAGGGAAGGAGGGAGGGAGGATGGACTAAAAATATTCCCCAACAGGGTAATGTTTTATAAAATTTGGGAGCATACAAAAAATATGGACAAGTATAAAAAAATCTTTGGTCTTTCAGGTTACTGACTTCAAAATGTTTATAACCCAGGACTCAGTAAGACTGAATCATTAGTGTCTATTCACAATGTAAGTCCTTCTCACCAATCATTGACTTTGTACTCATCCATACAACTTATTTTGCCACAGGTCCTCTATGGATGAGCAACGCATAAGTATCACCCCATGGATCTTTACCTCCCAAGTACAATGAGGCCTCCACCACATTGCAACTGAGAGGGAGAGACAGAGAAAGACAAAAAGAAGGAAAAGCATATTGGTATTGTGTAAGAGCCTTTTCCTTTGCTTGATTCAGTTTGGTTTTTATAGTGCTAGGGATCAAACCTATGGTCTTTTTCTTATAAGTACTCTATCATTGAATGACAGTTCCAGCCCATGGTGACTGATCCAACTCCTGAAATATACAGTGATATAAATGATGGAGAGTCTTTTCACAACATTGTTATCATTATGTTTCTTGCCCTTAATTCAGAACAATAATATAAAATATAAAATGAGATTAATAGTTGCAGTCCCTGTCTCAAAACAGATACACACACTGGAGATTGACTACATATTTTATGTGACTTAGTTGTCTCAAAAGAAATTCTTACCAATTCCTTTATTCCCTGACTTAGAGACAGTTCCAAGTTCATACACCTGGAATGACAGACAAATAATAAATCACAACCAGGCTTATGAAGAAAATTCAACTGACTTTAGCTAAGTAAGCAACTGAAGAGTGATAAAGAGTATCCACAGAGCTTATTTACATTGTCTTCTAAGCACTGCTGCCTGCTCTCATCTGATTGCAGTTTTCAGGATTAGATGTCTGAGAGGAAGCTAAGCTCTTCCTGGAGGCATTTGTTCCTGTTTGAGGACAGATATTGATGGAGTCCCCGCTATTCCATTTTTCTGCTGAATCATCACAGATGTGAAGAAGTTGTGCAATCATATCTGTGTACAAATGTTTCACTCCGCTTCCGCTTAAACTAGCTCTCTGAGGCCTAATTTGAGCAAAGTCAGACACCCAACCACTGCCAAATATTCATACATGTGTCTCCACGGCATAATTGGACATGACCATCAGAGTCCAGCCATGGCTCTGATTGTCTTAGCTTCTTCCTATAGTGCTTATAGCTTCATAGATGATTCAGAATTTCTGAAAATGAATAGTTGGAAGATATTAAGTAAGGCCTGAATATTTATTGTAATTTGTGCCTCTCTAACTTTTATATTTCTTGTTTGCACAGATTGGAATATAGGCTATGCATGCGGACTCAAAGGTCTCCCATCAGCTAAAATACAACCTATCCCAATATTCTCCACCAGTGATCAAAATGATCATCATTCTATTGCATCATTTTAATTTTAAATGCATTGTAAGATAAGAATGCACCCACACAATTTGTATATGCAAAAACTTAAGGATAAAAAGCACAAATAAGAGCTTACTTTGTGTCCTTGTTTTTTCCTCCCCTGTTGTAGAAGTAAGCCTTTGACTAAAGTTAGGTATCCTCATTTTAAAGCAAAATTAAGAACAGAATCAGAAATATTAAAACACATGAGAAACATTAACTAATAGAACATTATTTTTAATGTTCAATGTACTTCTTAGAATAGAGTATAATTTTTCAGATGGCCCTTTACACCCCACCCCGCTCCGCCGGTCAGGATGCGCGCGCGCGTGATCCAGCCGGGTCTCACCCCGCGCCCTAGGTAAGTCAACACCCCGCACACCGCCCAACAGGACCCCAGGTCAGCCCACAGGGACCCGGCTCCGACTCCCACCATCCAGCCGGAGCCGTGCGGGGTGGGACGAGGAGGACCTCCCCCTGCGCCTGGGTCCCGCCCCAGCTGCCCTCGGGTGAAATAGCTCCACGCCCACACCCCCATCCTCCCTTTACACCCCACCCCGCTCCGCCAGTCGGGATGCACGCGCAGTCCAGCCGGGCCTCACCCCGCGCCCTAGGTAAGTCTCCGCCTGCGCCCGCCCACCAGGACCCCAGGCCAAAAAATTCAGTTTAGTGAAATTGAGAGATCTTAAGAGTTAAAATGACAATGCCAAAGTCAAAGTGCAAATCCATGAGAAGCAACACTCAAGTAAACAAATTTCCCACTGAAGAAATTAATCCAATAATATTAGACTCCAACCAGAACAAACCCGCGGAAAAAGGCCAAGAAAGCCTCACCCAGAATAAAGACTTTCAAAATATGATCATTACCATGTTCAATACTATGAAAGAGGAAATCCGGGAGGAACTACATAATCGAATCAATCTCTTTGAAGAGGAACACAACAGACAACTGGAGGAGTTGAGAAAAACAGTGCAAGAAACAAAAAGTGGCATAGAGCAGTTAAAACAAACTCAAGCAGAGTTTAAAACTGAGCTAAAAGACAAGTTATCTTCAACCCAGAACTCTACACAGAGCCTTATCAACAGAACTAACAAAGCAGAAAACAGAATTTCAGACCTTGAAGATAAAGTGGGAGTACTAACCAGCTCAATGGAAGAGGTTGTTAAAGCCAAAAAGATACTTGAGAGAAATATCCAAGGATATGGGACACCCTGAAAAAGCCTAACATGCGTATTCATGGAATACCAGAGCAAGAATCTCAAAATACCACCCCTGAGGAAATTTTTCAAACGATCATCAAGGAAAACTTTCCTCATCTAAAAAAAGAGAGGCCCATCCATATACAAGAGGCATTCCGCACCCCAAACAGATACGACCAAAATAGAAGCACGCCGCGGCAAATAATAGTTAAAACACTCCACATTCAAGATAAAGAACTGGTGCTGAGAGATTCAAGGGAGAAAAAACAAGTCACTTTTAAAGGCAAACCTATTAAAATAACAAATGACTTCTCAGTCGAAACAGTAAAAGCAAGAAGAGCTTGGAGAGACATACTTCAAGTATTGAATGAGCAAAAATGACAACCCAGGCTGATTTACCCTGCAAAACTATCAGTCATGATCGAGGGAGAAAGAAAAATTTTCCAGCACAAAGACAACTTTAAGGGATACATGTCCACCAAACCAGGCCTTCAAAAAATACTAGAAATGATACTCAAGCATGAAGAAAAAACAGGCATATCCAGGAGAACAGAAGGCAAATGTAACACCATTAAAAGTGAAGCAATATACTTATAAAAGCTACTAAACATAATAAATGTCTGGAATTAACAATAGTTTCTCCATTATAACAATAAATGTTAATGGAATTAATTCACCGATCAAGAGACACAGATTACAAACTTGGATTAAAAATCACAATCCATCAATCTGCTGCCTGCAGGAAACCCATCTCACCACAAAAGATAGGCACGCTCTAAAAATAAAAGGCTGCTCAACAATTCTACAAGCAAATGGAAGCAGAAAACAGGCAGGGGTAGCCATTATGCTATCAGACAAAGTGGACTTCAAACCAAAGAAAATTATAAGAGACACGGATGGATACTACATTTTAGTCACAGGTACAATTCGCCAGGAAGACTTTACAATACTGAACATATATGCACCCAATACGGGCCCCTCCACATTCATTAAGAAAACCCTACAGCGTCTAAAGCAAGAAATCAATCCCCAAACGATAATTCTTGGGGACTTCAACACCGCCCTCTCAACATGGAATAGATCAACAGGTCAAAAGCTTAACAGAGACACTTTGGAACTTAATCAAACCCTGAAAGAAAAGGACCTTACAGATCTCTATCGAACTTTTCACCCACGCACCAAAGAATATACATTTTTCTCAGCAGCACACGGAACTTTCTCCAAAATAGATCACATGTTGGGGCACAAAATGAATCTACACATATACAAGAAAGTTGAAATTCTAACCTGTGCCCTATCAGACCACCACGGGCTAAAGCTGGACATCCACAACACATCAAACAAGAGAAAATACACTAACTCCTGGAAACTTAACACTATGATGCTGAATGAGAACTGGATTCAGGAAGAAATTAAAAAGGAAATTCAAGATTTCCTGAAAGTGAATGATAGCGAAAATACAACTTAACAAAATCTCTGGGACACAATGAAAGCTGTTCTAAGAGGTAAGTTCATAGCTCTTAATGCCTACATCAAAAAAATGGAAACATCAGAAATAAACAACTTAACAATGCAGCTTAAAGCTTTAGAGAAACTAGAGTAATCTGATCCCAAAAGTAGTAGAAGAGAGGAGATTAGCAAAATAAGGGGAGAAATATCTGAAATCGAGATTAAGAAAACGATAGAAAAAATTAACCAGTCAAAAAGCTGGTTCTTTGAAAAAAATCAATAAGATTGATACACCCCTAGCTAAATTAACCAAAAGCAAGAGAGAGAAAACCCAAATTAACAAAATTAGAAATGAACATGGAGTTATCACTACTGATACCCAAGAAATCCAGAGAATTATAACATCATATTTCAAAAACTTCTTCTCGGTGAAGTTTGACAACACAAAAGAGATGGATGAATTTCTAAGTAAACACAACTTACCTAAATTGAATCAGGAAGTTGTGAATTATTTAAATAGTCCTATAACATATAAGGAAATTGAGGAAGTAATCTCGAATCTTCCCACCAAAAAATGTCCTGGACCAGATGGATTCAGCACAGAGTTCTACCACACATTTAAGGAGTTAATAACAACAATACTCCTTAAACTGTTCCATCAAATAGCAAAGGAAGGAACACTACCAAATTCCTTCTATGAAGCTAATATCGTTTTAATACCAAAACCTAATAAAGATTCACTTAAAAAAGAAAACTATAGGCCAGTCTCCCTGATGAACACAGATGCAAAGAGTCTCAACAAAGTCTTAGCAAATCGGATTCAAAAACATATCAAAAAGATCATTCATGGGGACCAAGTAGGCTTCATCCCCGGCACACAAGGTTGGTTCAACATACGCAAATCAATAAATGTAATTCATCATGTAAACCAGTCCAAAGTCCAAGACCACATGATACTCTCGATAGATGCAGAAAAAGCTTTTGACAAGATCCAACAGCCTTTTATGATCAAAACGCTAGAGACAGTAGGAATGGAAGGAACCTTTATCAATATAATAAAAGCTATATACAACAAGCCCACAGCAAGGATTATGCTCAATGGGGAACAATTGGAAGCATTCCCACTTCGATCAGAAACTAGACAAGGCTGTCCACTCTCACCACTTCTATTCAATATTGTACTTGAAGTCTTAGCTGAAGCCATAAGACACGAAAGGGACATAAGAGGGATTCAAATCGGCAAGGAAGAAGTCAAGCTATCCCTATTTGCAGATGACATGATCTTATACCTGAGTGATCCCAAAAACTCCACCAGGAAGCTCCTGGAACTAATTGAGAAGTTCAGCAGGGTGGCAGGATACAAAATAAATGTGCAAAAATCAGAGGCCTTCCTATATGCCCAGAATGAAAGAAGTGAAAAAGCCTTGAGAGAAACAATCCCATTTACTATAGCCCCTAAAAAAATGAAATACCTTGGTATAAACCTAACCAAGGAGGTAAAAAACTTTTACAATGAAAACTTTAAAACCCTAAAGAAAGAAATAGCAGAAGACACCAGAAGGTGGAAAGACCTCCCTTGTTCCTGGATTGGCAGAATCAACATCGTAAAAATGACCATCCTACCAAACGCAATATACAGATTCAATGCTATACCAATCAAAATCCCAAAGCAATTCTTCAAAGAAGTTGACCAAACAATCTCAAAGTTCATATGGAGGCACAAAAGACCCAGGATAGCAAAAATAATCCTGAGTAACAAAAACACAGCTGGAGGTATTGCCATACCAAACCTTAGTCTATACTACAAATCCATAGTTATAAAGACAGCCTGGTACTGGCTCCAAAATAGACACACAGATTAATGTATAAGGATTGAAGACCCAGATATAAGCCCACAAAGTTACAGCCATTTGGTCTTTGACAAAGGGGCCCAAAGAATCCAATGGAAAAAGAACAGCATCTTCAACAAATGGTGCTGGCAAAACTGGATCTCCACATGCAGAAGATTAAAGCTGGACCCGTACTTGTCACCATGTACAAGACTTAATTCCAAATGGATCAAGGACCTTGATTTAAGGCCAGAGACTTTAAAAACCATATTTGAAAGGATAGGGAACTCCCTCGAGCTGATTGGGCTAGGCCAACAGTTTCTAAACAGACATCCAATGGCACAGTCACTGCTACCAACTCTCAACAGTTGGGATCTTGTGAAATTAAAGAGCTTCTGTTCATATAAAGATATTATAACACGAGCTCAAAGGCAACCCACAGAATGGGAGAAATTCTTCACTAACTACACATCTGATAAAACTCTGCTGTCCAGAGTGCACAAAGAACTTAGAAAACTAAACACCAAGGAAACCAATGGCCCAATTAAAAAATGGGCCCTGGAACTTAAAAGAAACTTTACCAGGGATGAAATTAAAATGTCTAACAAATATCTGAAAAAATGCTCCACTTCCTTAGCCATCAGAGAAATGCAAATCAAAACTTCCCTGAGATATCATCTCACCCCGGTCAGGATGGCAAAAATCCACAATACAAACAACAACAAATGTTGGAGAGGATGTGGAGAGAGGGGAACTCTCCTACATTGCTGGTGGGAATGCAGGCTCATACAGCCAGTCTGGCGAGCCGTCTGGAGATTCTTAAAGAAATTAAAGATTGAAATGCCATATGACCCTGCTATTCCACTTTTGGGAATAACCCCCCATACAGCAGAGGTTCACCTCGATAGCACATGCACGACCATGTTCATAGCAGCACTGTTTACAATAGCAAAGTCATGGAATCAGTCCAAATGTCCAACAGTTGACGAGTGGATAAGGAAACTATGGTACATCTATACAATGGAGTACTACTCAGCCATCAAAAATGATGAATTACTGGAATTTGCCAGGAAATGGATGTCATTAGAAAGAATTATATTAAATGAAGTATCCCATCCCTAATAGGTGGCTCCTAGTACCAAACCCACCCAGCCCACCTAGAGACAGTAATTCCAAGGATTATGAACAGGAGGGATGGGGTAGGAGGGCCACACCAGTAACAAGGAGAGAAGGGACCATGTTACAGCAGGGAAAATAGGCCTCTACCAAGGACCCAAATAAGTAATGAGACATCTGATTAAGTTCACAGACTTTTGTTCCTGATCATTTACTACTGAGGGGGAGTGATCTCACCAGAAGAGGAGGGCATATAGTCTGGCAGATAAAAAGTAACCATTTTGCAAATGGGTGATAGACCCCTCCCTTACTATGGTTTCCCACTTTTATTACATCTACTTTTGAATGTGCTTTTATCACAAGACTCTAACAGCTTTTTGTCTCTGGCCAGGGGTAACATACAATGCCCACCAGGATGGAGTGAAGGGCATTGCAGGAGCAGCAAAACTGCAAAAGAAAATCAACAAATCACAATCCAGAACTTCAGAGACTCTATATCAACCACCTAGAACTAGGCCAGCTTAGTCTCTCCCCATCTTGAAGCTCAGGGAAATTTGCGGAAGAGGGGGCAGTAAGAGTGTAAGAGCAAAAGGATGGGAGGAGCAATGATATGTAAGATACTCTATACTAGTTAGGGCTGAAGCAATCATAATTGGACTTTGCATGCCCTGCGCATTGTCCAACACGCTGTTGACCTCACAAAGTCTAGCATCTGCTAAAGGCATCAAGATCCTTGAAGGCAAAGGATTGGCAGCCACAGCAGTGTTCCTATACCTAAGGGGAACACGGGAAATGGTTCAGGGAAAGGCCACTGGCTCCTTGTACGTCATCGGAGAGGAGGGCCCAGAGGAAAATCAGACATGCACAAGAAAGAACTCTCTGGGAATTGAGGTGGGAGGCACTGGGGGATGGGGAGGGAGAGGAGTGGGGAGGGGGAACAGGGGGATACAGGGGGAGGAGGAGGGAGGGAGGGAACTGGTGTACCTAATAAGTTTGTATGAGCTGAAATAAAAAAAAATATTTCAGATGGCATTTTTATAAAGTGTTTTTGTTATCACTAATCAATTTTATGAATTTTTTCCATGTTTATGTGTGTTTTGTATGTGGATGAGTGCACATGTCGGGGGGAGGCTTATGTACAAGAAAACAGTTGGATCTGTGTGCCTCTTATTTTCCTGTTCATATTTGCCTAGGACTTCCTCTTTCACTCTTTTGATCATATTAATAATCAAGCTTTGAGAATCATTATCTTGGTTGTTGATTTCTTGACTAATTTCCAAGGACCTATTCTGGTTGGAAAACATTGTGGGGGTCAGAATTTTTTGTAGTTTCTATTCTTGGTTTTTGTTGAATCTCATGGATTTATGATGTGACTTGGGCATTTTGTGTTTGGCCTCTAATATCTTTCTTAGGTGTGTGTTTTCAACTCTTTCGAGTCAAAAGGTGGGTTTACAGCCATGAGTTAATAATGATAAGTGTGATATGGCAGATTTTAAATCCTTAGATATGTGTGAGGGTAAATGGTTAAAACTGAAAGATGTGGGTATATGGGGGTATGCTTATAGAAATCTTACACTGTGGTGACTGTCAATTGAGTTTAAGGGGGAAAAATGGGCTTCTTGTCTTAGGGTTAGGTGTGAAGATTCTCTTCTGTTGGGTGGTAAACATTTTGAGGTCCACAGTTATACGGTGTCAGTCCACTGGTCCCTGACTTGTGATTACCTGGTGTGGGGGTCACGTCCCACAACATTGAGGACTGGGCTGGTTGCTCCACATGGTCCACATGCCAGTTACTGCTCCAACAGTATCTTTTTTTTCCACTCATACAAACTTAATAGGCACCCCGGTCCTCTCCCTCCCTCCACTCCTCCCTGGATCCTCTTGCTCCCTCCCCCTTTTCTCCTTCCTTTACCCCCCTTCCCTCTTTTTCTCCCAGTGCCCCCCCCAATCCCTGGAGCATCCTCTAGTGTGCATATCAAACTTCCCTCTGGGTCCTCCTCTCTGATGAGGTGTAAAGACTCGGGAGCATTGCCTAAAGCTCTTTCTTGTGTTCCCCTTTAGAATAGGAACACTATTGTGGCTGTTAATCCCTTGCCTCTAAGGATCCTAGTGCTTGTGATCCATGCTAGACTTTGGAGGGTCAATGATATGTCGGTCATTGCACAGGTCACGACATGTGTCTCTTAAGACTGTACAGATAGAAGAAAAATCTCTGTAAAAGTAGAAGAAATCAAATAGGCTAGCTTTGATTTCAAAGTTTCAGCTTTGAATCCACTACGCAACAATAAGCCTTGCTTTTATCTAGCAGGGGATGTTACAGAAAATGCCAAATTAAAAAATATATATGTTTGTTTGGGAAATATCAGTATCTATCATGTCTCCAGAAGAAACACAGGATTATTTGGATGTATGTGGTTTATAATGTAGCCCAGAAATGAACTGGAATGTTTGAAATGATTAAATAGTTAAAGCCAACTTCTTTAAGTAGAGTGCTACCAAGGTCTGAAGATAGATTCAACCACTGGCATTATCCTGCAGTGAGAACCTCTCTTTCTAGTATCAACTCATACACCCTATAGAGTATTTCTTTCAAAAGATAAGGGAAGCAATGTATTCTTGCTTATTAGTGAATCTAGATCATATTATGTACAAGGATGACCACATTGTTGATATATTTGTTAAAGTTGCTAAAAATATATCCTTTCCATATTCAAATAAAATCAGTTTGAATAGAAAAATTATATGCCATTTATTTTACTTAAGTTTTTCTAGACTCTAGTGATTAGTAAAGGTATGGAAAACAATAGACATTTAGTAACATCTACTGAGTGTTACTGAATTTCACAGAAGAATTAGTGAATCATTCTCCACAGCAATAATCTCCTGCTTTTGTTATTCTACAAATTTAATAATCTTGAGCCTCTCCTTATGTTCCAAGCAAAACTTCCCTGATGCCAAAAATGTCTTATTTATTTTTGTTAGTCAAATCACCTAAGTGAACTCCAATTGAAGAAGAATTTTACTCACACTGACAATGTCCTCTTTTTTTGTGCTCTTTTTAAAAAGTCTTTAATTTGGGGGTTCTTAGTAAACTGAGGAAATATAACCTCAAAATAGTTTGAAATTCTGTCCTTCCCAAATCAATCAGTGCATAAGTCTTTGATTTCTACAATTTCTAATATATATTAAACCACCCTTAAATTAAACTGAGAAACCAACGTTCAAAGCCAAAACTCTTTGGAGAAGTCATTTGAGTTTTACAAAGCATGCATTTATTTTTCATTTTAATATTAAGTGTAATGGGGGAAAATCATTGATTTCTAAAACATCCATGGTGAGAGGAGGTATTTATTTGTGTATCTCAATCTGAAAGGAATTATTATTCTTTAAGAAGCAATAAATCTGTCATGAATCTCATTTGTAATTCATCTGCTTGACATAATTTAAATGTAACAGAAGGGAACATTCAAACAAGATTATATAATAACCTTGGATAATAAAAGAGATATTGAAAGAACTACAGTCGATGCAGAAAATAATTGAGAACTAACAATAAAACAGCTGACCCTCCTTTTTTCCAATTCTGGAAATAAATACGACTTCCAAAACAATGAAATAATTCTTGCTTTCCTTACAACAAAACAAAATCTTGTATGCTCATGTTAATACAAAAGCAGCAATCTGGACAAATACAAACTTTTATATCCTTCAGATATCTATTGTTCAGATGCTACTATAGCGAATGGCCCTAGATGTAATGCAAATGAAAAAATGCACAGCCCATGAATCTAAAAATATTCTTGAATGTTAGCATTCCATTCTGTATAAGATTTTTTATCTTATGGCCATCTAATGAACATGGTGTGTACTAATGTTACACAAAAGAAATGAGAATAAGTTATGACTGACACCAAATAGGTCATTGCATTGCAATTCTTATTCTTAAATGAAATACTCATTATATTTTGTTTGTAATCACCAATAAATATTGCATTTAGGACAAGTTTTTCATTGAATTGTTTTACAGGAATAAAGCTTCCTTACCAGGAAATCTGATATCAATTCATCTCTTATTTATATCAAGTATCATATTTGCATCTTTTCCAATTTAGAATTTTAAAACTATGCCATTGAATAAAGATCATATTTAAAAATCATTGTGTTTCCTGAAAAAATTGTAAGTAGACAATTAGGCATTATTGCCAGCTGCAATAGTTATCTTGGATGCAGAAGCATGATATATGTAGAATCTATGTAGGTAAATATCCCTAATGCTCACTGCACTCTCAATTCTCAACAGAGAATTTGGTATTTGAGGTAGGGAAAACATGAACCATCACTTGTTTCCTTTATACTTACTATTTGGAAGCTAAATTTGGAGAAAAAAGATAAATATCATACACCAAAAGATATTGCTACAAGTGGGAAAAACAATCAAGGAATATGAATTGACCTACAAAAATTTCGGGACATTTCCTCTATATATAAATTTTGTCATGCTATTCAGACTTTGTTCCTATGGAAAAAATACCCAGCAGAAACAACTTAAAAGAAAAGTTCAATCTAGCTCATGGTTTCCCAGATTTCAGGAACTATCATATTTGGTTCTGCATGGGGAGGTGATCAATTATTCATTACCAGTGCATATGACAAAAAATTACTTAACTCATGGCAGGAAGGAAATGGGGGAGAGGAAGAGGCCAGGAAATGGACCCAAATGTCCTACTTCCTGCAAATAAACCTCACTTCCTAATTTTAACCCTTCTCAAAATGTCATATAGTCCATGACAGAATTTATCTTTTGATTAGTTTAAAGTCCTTGGGATCAATCACTCCCGTCAAGCTCATCACTTGGCAGTCAGATCCCTAGCACCTGAGTATGAAAGGAACACTTCACATACAAATCCTAATACATATTCCACTCCATTTGTTCTCAATCAGCAGCCACTGGACTAGGTGACCTCTCACAACTCATCAGTATCTATGATGGTCGACTGTTTCCAAGTATCATTTGTCTCTGATCACAGTAAACGCCCTTCATCAAAAACTTTCTTGTTCACTATTGCATCTTTAACCTAACCAGAAAGGCAATAAAATATTTTCAACCTTCAAGAGATCAAAATCAGAGGTCAAAATCACATTGTGACACCGGGAGATCACTTGTCATCTTCATCCTCAATTCATCTTGTGACCTCCTGCCTACTTAACAAACTAGCTTCTCTTCAGTGTTGCGTAGTGAAGGATATTGATTTAGAATACTGAATAATTCTGTTCTTCTGTTAAATTATGGAGAATTATCCATCATGTAAAGCTGAAGTTTTCAAGGACCCTGAATTTGATTCATATCTGCCCTGTCATTTAGAGATCAAGACCCATGAAAATACCTGAATATACTTCCCATCAGTCTTCCTGATGTTTGTCCTGCACAGTACAGTGTCACCTACTCCAAATGCAAGTGCCAGTATTATTTCATTCCCTTAATATCCATCATCACACTCACACTTTACAAATAACAATCTATGATTATTTATATAAGGTTAACTGGTGGCAAAATCATGGCTGAATCATTAGGCAAAGATCAATTTCACTATTTTATGAAGCAACTTATTCTCAAATCTTTCACTGGCCTAACAAATTGTAATGTTTTTGTTTGTGGGAAGGGAAGTGAAAGAGGAGGAAGGACTTAATTTGTGCTAAGATCCTTCTATGTAATTGAAATTGCTTGGCTTCAAATATATCATTTATCATCACAAGAAAGTTATTATTGTGGGGGTTGCTAGGCCCAGAAGCCTGCAGTCTAGATGATACATTAGCAACTGAACAGGCCATTGAGTGACTCCTCTCTTGGGCGGTTGAGTTTGCCTCTTGTCTGCAAGACAATGATAGGTTGAGCTCCCTCCTTGGAAGTTGAGAAGACTCCCAGGTCCTTTGGACCGCGCTTTCCTTTCTCTAAGAAACTGGCTGGGCTGTTCTCCCTCCCTCAGTTCTTTCCTGTCTATCAAAAGAGATGTCAATGCATGGACCATCGTCCATTCCCTTCTAGCAACAAGGTGACATGCATGTTTAGCATACCTGGCAATATGTCTGCCCCAAGGCAATTGGGTGTCACTCCTGTCTTCTTTTTGTTAACCAAAATGTATGCGTTTTACATAGTCCTGTAAAGAATTTGGCCCTGAGTGTAAGAGCAAAAGGATGGGAGGAGCAATGATTTGCAAGATACTCCACACAAGTTAGGGCCGAAGCAATCATAATTGGACATTGCATGCCCGGCGCAATGTCCAACACACTATTGACCTCACAAAGTCTAGCATCTGCTAAAGGCACCAACATCCTTGGAGGCAAGGGAATGACAGCCACAGTAGTGTTCCTATACTTAAGGGGAACACAGGAAAGGGTTCAGGGAAATGCCACTGGGTCCTTGTACGTCATCACGTCATCGGAGAGGAGGGCCCAGAGGAGAGTCAGGCATGCACAAGAAAGGACTCTGGGAATTGGGGGGGAGGCATGGGGGGATGGAGAGGGAGGGGTGATGGGAGAGGGTAAGGGGTTCGGGGGGGGAAGAAGAGGGAGGGAGGGAATTAGTGTACCTATTAAGTTTGTATGAACTGAAATAATAATAAAAAAGTATTATAAAAAAAAAAAGAATTTGGCCCTGCTTCTTGATTGTAAAAACCCTGTACTTTTACAATAAAGTTGGCTTGGATGATAAGGACATCCAAGACCCCCTCTGACCCAAGCCTGAAACTTTTAATTTCTACCACTCCCACTTCAGATTCCCATGTTTGTAGGTTCGGGTTCATGCTGGTTCGTGGGCCCGGACATATTATTATATTCAAAACATGCATTTAAAAATGCAGCAGGTACCCCCTCTGCCCTTCCTGCAGCCCGAGACAGGATGTTCACTCGCGGACCTCCTTCCCAGGTAAGTTCCAACAGCCTCCAGGTGCACCCACTCGTCCCAGCTCCCCCCAACAGCCAGCCTGAGCAACACCCAGGCTGCCTGGAGCTTGGACAGGCCACGCCCTAGATCCCAGGTGAAGAGCTTTGCCATTACCATCAACACCTCTGCCCCTTGAGTCAACCCAAGACCCTCACTCCCAGTGCAGGGAGGACACACTGCTTTTCAGAATTCAACAGAGTCCAAAGGAAACTCAAGCAAAGCTCTAGGGGACAAAGGCCATACATCTGAAGTCCTTAAAAATCATCTGATCACATGGGACAGACTCTTCACATCCAGCCACAAGATATGTAACCCCCCCTTTTTACCATCCTGCTCCTTTCAATTATTAATCACTGTAGATTAACTTTTCCATATAGCCAGCCCCAAAAATATACAACTTCAGGGATTATACCACTCACCCTCACATATCACCAAGGTACTAAATCGTAAAAGTGCACTACCATACCAATATTCACCCCATCAACTAAACCTGACTTAAATGATGTACTAACAGTCTAAAAGAATAATCTAGGAAATAACAATAACAACAGACAAACGTACCCAATTCCAAGGCAAACACTAGTAGTAACTGCCAGAGAATAGTAATACCAATTCAATCAGTTCAGTCAAAATCACACAGAAATTGAAAGGCCTTAAGACAAAACAATGCCCAAGTCAAAGCACGAATCAATGGGAAACAAAACCCAAGAAGACAAATCTCCCACCGAAAGAATTGATGGTAGATTCAAACCAGAACAAATTCACCCAAGCCCAAGATAACGACTTTCAAAGCGTGATCATTAACATGATCAATATTATGAAAGAGAAAATCCGGGAGGAGTTAAATAACTGCATCTACCACTTTGAACAGGACCACAACAGATACTTGGAGGAGTGGAGAAAAACAGTTCAAGAAAGAAAAATAGGCATAGAGCAGTTAAAACAGTCTCAGAAAGAGTTTAAAATTGAACTAAAAGACAAGTTATCTTCAACCCAAAACTAAACAGAGAGTCTTATCAGCAGAGCCAATGAAGCAGAAAATAGAATTTCAGATCCTGAAGACAAAGTGGGGAGTATTAATCAGCTCAATACAAGAGGTCGTTAAAGCCAAAAAGATACTTGAGAGGAATATTCAAGAGTTATGGGATACCCTGAAGAAGCCTAACATGTGCATTCATGGAATACCAGAGCAAGAATCCCATAATAACACACCTGAGGAAATTTTTGAAATTATCATAAATGAAAACCTCCCTCATCTAAAGAACGAGAGGCCCATCCAAATACAAGAGGCATTCCACACCCCAAACAGATATGACCAAAATAGAAACTAGCCACGGCAAATAATAGTCCAAATACTCCACATTCAAGACAAAGAAAAGGTGCTGAGAGCTTCAAGGGAAAAAAAAAAGTCACTTTTAAAGGTTAAACCTATTAAAATAACAAATGACTCCTCAATGGAAACAGTAAAAGCAAGAAGAGCTTGGAGAGATGTATTTCAAGTATTAAATGAGCGAAAATGTCAACCCAGGCTGATATACCCAGCAAAACTATCCGTCATGATTGAGGAAGAAAGCAAAGTTTTCCAGCACAAAGACAAGTTGAAGGCTTACATGTTTATCAAACCAGGCCTTCAAAAAATGCTAGAAATGATACTCAGGCTTGAAGGAAAAAAGAAGCTTTTCCAGGAGGACAGAAGGGAAGCATAATACCACCAAAATCTAAAAGCCAAATAATACACTGACAAAAGCCACTAAACACAAAAAATGTCCAGAATTAAAATAATTTCTCCATTATAACATTAATGTCAATGGAATTAACTGACCGATCAAGAGACACAGATGACAAACTTGGATTAAAAATCACAACCCATCCATCTGCTACCTGCAGGAAACTCATCTTACCACAAAAGATAGGCACATCCTAAAACTAAATGGCTGGTCCAAAATTCTGCAAGCTAATGGAACCAGGAAACAGGCAGGGGTAGCCATAATATAATCAGACAAAGTGGACTTCAAACCAAAAAAAAATCATAAGAGATACAGATGGATACTACATTTTAGTCACAGGCACAATTCACCAGGAAAACTTCACAATACTGAACATATATGCACCTAATACAGTCCCCTCCACATTCATTAAGTAAACCCTACAGCATCTAAAGCGAGAAATCAACCCTCAAACGATAATTCTTGGGGATTTCAACACCATCCTCTCAACATGGGATAGATCAACAGGTCAAAGGCTTAACAGAGACACTTTGGCACTTAATCGAACCCTTACTGAAAAGGACTTTACAGATCTCTATCAAACTTTTCATCCACACATCAAAGAATACACATTTTTCTCACCATCACATATTGGGCCACAAAACAAATCTCCACATACACAGGAAAGTTGAAATTCTAGCCTGTACCCTATCAGACCACCATGGTCTAAAGCTTGACATCTGCAACACAACAAACAACAGAAAATACACTAACTCCTGGAAACTAAACACTATGATGCTGAGTGAGAATTGGATTCAGGAAGAAATTACAAAGGAAATTCAAGATTTCCTGGAAGTGAATGATAATGAAAACACAACTTACCAAAATCGTTGGGACACAATGAAAGCTGTTCTAAGAGGTAAATTCATAGCTCTTAATGCCTACATAAAAAAAATGGAAATATCAGAAATAAATAAATTAACAATTCAGCATAAAGCTTTAGAGACACTAGACCAATCCGATCCCAAAAGCAGTAAAAGAGAGGAGATTAGCAAAATAAGGGGAGAAATATCTGAAATTGAGATTAGGAAAACAATACAAAGAAAAAAATGTCCAAAAGTTGATTGTTTGAAAAAATCAATAAGATTGATACACCCCTAGCTAAATTAACCAAAAGCAGGAGAGAGAAAATCCAAATTAACAAAATTAGAAAAGAAAATGGAGTTATCGCTACAGATACCCAAGAAATTCAGAGTATGATAACGTCATATTTCAAAAACCTATATTCCGTGAAGTTTGACAATACAAAAGAAATGGATGAATTCTTAGTAAGCACAACTTACCTAAATTGAATCAGGAAGTTCTGAATTATTTGAATAGTCCTATAACATATGAGGAAATTGATGAAGGAATCTCAAATCTTCCCACCAAAATTGCCCTGGACCAGACAGATTCAGCACAGAGTTCCACCAGACATGCAAGGAAAAATTAACACCAATACTCCTTAAATTGCTCCATCAAATAGCAAAGGAAAGAACACTACCAAATTCATTCTATGAAGCTAATATCATCTAAATCCCAAAAACTAATAAAGATACACTTAAAAAAAAAAACTATAGGCCAATCTCTTTGATGAACACAGATGCAAAGATTCTCAACAAAGTCTTAGCAAATCAGATTCAAAAACATATCAAAAAGATTATCCATGGGGATCAAGTAGGCTTTATCCAAGGCACACAAGGTTGGTTCAACATATGCAAATCAATAAACGTAATTCACCATATAAACCAGTAAAAATCCAAGACCACATGATACTTTCAATAAATGCAGAAAAAGCTTTTGAGAAGATCCAACGGCCCTGTATGATCAAAACCGTAGAGACAGTTGGAATGGAAGGAACCTTTATCAATATAATAAAAGCTGTATACAACAAGCCAACAGAAGAGTTTTACTCAATGGGGAAAAACTTCAAGCATTCCCGCTTCAATCAGGAACTAGACAAGGCTGTCCACTCTCACCACTTCTATTCAATATTGTACTTGAAGTCTTAGCTGAAGCCATAAGACAAGAAAGGGACATAAGAGGGATTCAAATTGGCAAGGAAGAAGTCGAGTTATCTCTATTTACAGATGACATGATCATATACCTGAGTGATCCCAAAAGCTCCATCAGGGAGCTCCTGGAAGTAATAGAGTAGTTCAGCAGGGTGGCAAGATACAAAATAAACATACAAAAATCAGTGGCCTTCTTATATGCCCAGAAAGAAAGAAGTGAAAAAGTCCTGAGAGAAGCAATCCCATTTACTATAGCCCTTAAAAAAATAAAATACCTTGGTATAAACCTAACCAAAGAAGTAAGTGACTTTTACAATGAAAACTTTAAAACTCTAAAGAAAAAAATTGCAGAAGACACCAGAAGGTGGAAAGGCCTCACATTCCTGGATTGGCAGAATCAATATCATAAAAATGGCCATCCTACCAAAGGCAATATACATATTCAATGCTATACCAATTAAAATCCCAAAGCAGGTCTTTAAAGAAATTGATCAAACATCTCAACATTCATATGGAGGCAGAAAAAAACCAAGGATAGCAAAAACAATCCTGAGTGACAAAAACGTTGATGGAGGTATCAACATACCCTTAATCCATACTACAAATCCATAGTCATAAAAACAGCCTGGTACTGGCTCCAAAATAGACACACATACCAATGGATAAGGGTTGAAAACCCAGATATAAGCTCATACAATTACAACCATTTGATCTTTGACAAAGGGTCCTAAAAACTCCAATGGAAAAAGAACAACATCTTCAAAAAATGGTGCTGGCAAAATTGGTTGTCCACATGCAGAAGATTAAAACTCAATCTGTATTTGTCATCATGTACAAGACTTAATTCTAAATGGATCAAAGACCTCAATGTAAGGCCAGAGACTATAAAAACCTAAGTTGAAAGAGTAGGGAACTACCTCGAGCTGATTGGACTAGGCCAACAGTTCCTAATAGCACAGTTGCTACAACCAACACTCAACAGATGGGATTTTGTGAAATTAAAGAGCTTCTGTTCAGATAAAGAGACTGTAACTTGAGCACAAAAGCAATCCACAGAATGGGAGAAAATCTTCACTAACCACATATCTGATAGAGCTCTATTATCCAGAGTGCACAAAGAACTTAGAAAACTAAACCCCAAGGAAACAAATGGCCCAATTAAAAAATGGGCCTTGGAACTTACAAGAAACTTCACCAGGGACGAAATTAAAATGTCTAACAAATATCTTAAAAAAATGCTTCACATCCTTAGCCATCAGGGAAATGCAAATCAAAATTTCCCTGAGATATCATCTCACACCGGTCAGGATGGCAAAAATCAACAATACGAACACCACCAAATGCTGGAGAGGATGTGGCAAGAAGGGAACTCTCCTACATTGCTAATGGGAATGCAGGCTTATACAACCACTCTGGCGAGCTGTCTGGAGATTCTTAAAAAAGTTAAAGAAATGCCATATGACCCTGCTATTCCACTTTTGGGAATAATCCCCCATACATCAAAAATTCACCTTGATAGGACAAGCATGACCATGTTCATAGCAGCACTGTTTATGATAGCAAAGTTGTGGAATCAACCCAAATGTCCAACTGTTGACAAGTGGATAAGGAAAATGTGGTACATTTACACAATGGAATACTACTCAGCCATCAAAAATAATGAATTAATGAAATTTTCTGGGCAATGAATGGAAGTAGAAAAAATTATATTGAGTGAAGTATCCCAGACACAGAAAATTAAGTGTCGTATGTACTCCCTAATAGGTGGATCCTAGTAACAAATCCACTTGGTGACACACTCTAAGATAAATCTCTGTAATACCTACAGTAATTGCAAAGATTATAAGCAGGGAGGGAAGGGGAAGGAGGGCCCTGCCAGAAACAAGGAGAGAGGGGATCATGCTACAGTGGAGAAAATAAGACTGCAAGTAAGTAATGAGATATCTGGTTAAGCTCACAGACTTTCCTTCCTGGTCACTTGCAACTGTTGGGGTGTGATCTCACCAGAAAGGGAGGGCATGCAATCTGGCAGATAAAGGGTAACCATCCTGCAAATGAGAGACTGACCTCCCCACTCACCGTGGTCTCCTACTCTTATTCCATCTACCTTTGAATCTACTCTTATAATAAGACTCTATTTTAACAGCCTTTTATCTCTGGCCAGGGAGTTACATCCAATACCCATCAGGATGGAGCTAAGGGTGGTTCAGGAGCAGCAAAACTGAAAACAAAAAAATCAACAAACCACAATTCAGAACTTCAGAGACTCTATATCAACCACCTGGAACCAAGCCAGCCTAATCTCTCCACATCCTAAAGCTTAGGGAAATTTGCAGAAGAGGGGCGGTAAGATTGTAAGAGCCTAAAGATGGGGAGGAGTTAAGACATGTAAGATACTCCACACAAATTTGAACTGAAGTAATCATAATACGACTTTGCATGACCTGTGTAATGACCAACATATCATTGACACCCCCCCCAAAGTCTAACATGGATTACAGGCACTAGAATCCTTGGAGCACACAACAGTGTTCCCATACTAAAAGGGATCACAAAAAAGTACTCTAGGCAATGCTACTGAGTCCTTATACATCATCAGAGAGTAGGACCCAGAGGGAAGTTTGACAGGCACACTAAAAGATGCTCTGGGGATAGGGGGACAATGGGAGAAAGGGAGGGGAAGGCAGAGAAAAAAGGGGGAGGGAGCAAGGTGATCCAGGGAAGGGTGGAGGGAGGGTGGGGAATGGGGTACCTATCAAGCTTGTATGAGTGGAAAAAGTAAATAAATATTTTTTTAAATGCAGCAGATAAATCTAACATATCAAATCCTTTATAAGCAGCATGGTAAATGATCCTACTAAAGTTCCAAGAGGAGGATTTGAAAAATATAGCATTCCAACACAACTGTCCAAAATGGAAACTCTGATTTCCTGATTCTCATGGTTGGACTTCTGAGCCAATATTTGTCCTACAGTGAGTATAGAAAGGTAAGTCTAGTTTCTTTTTAGTCAAAAGCCATGCAGATTGCTCATTCACCAGTCCTGTCTTCTAGTGTACACCCAGATGAATACAAGACACTCATCTGAATTTGCACCAGGATCTCTGACTCTTGCTTAACCAGGTGAAATGATGGTGACCACAAGGTTAAGAACTGGCAGCAGCTCTGTTATCATCCTTTCTCTTTCTACTTACTGGATCCTTTGTATATTCACTGTAGGACAAATATTGATTCAGAAACCACCATTTGCGACAAATAGAGAGTAGCTTATAATATGGTTATCAGTATAAAATTTTGCCTACTTTTGCTAGAATTCACCCAACTCTTCACTGTTCCAGGCAAAATTTTTAACAAGCTTCAAACTGAGAGTTTCACCTTTCCAATTACCTGAGTGTGGCAGTTTGTTAAAGATGTCAGCTTAATGATTGAGAACTAAGCCTTCACACACCTGTGAAGAATTATTCAGTTAAGGCAAACTTCTGAGCAAAGGTGTGGGATATTACCTCATAGATGTTGGAAAAACGCAGCCCGTAATGAATGGGACCATCTGAACAGGTGGATAAGATGGAGAGAGAACTGGTTGGCAAATCGACAAACTCATAAGCTAGAAGGTAGTCTCTGGTTATTGCCCTGATGTTAGTATAAACTCTCTGCCATCATGACCAGCTATAAACTAAAGCATGAATGTAAATGAATCACTTTGTTCCCCTTAATAGCCTTGAGACATGCATTTTTCAAAGCAAAAATTATGCAACAAAGACACTGAGACAGCATGCTTAAAGAGAAAGATTTTATTCTTGTTCAACTTTAGAGGTTTTGGTCTATGACTGTTTGCCGTATTGCTCAGAGTTTCTTTTGGCAGTCATGACTGAAGCCTGTCAAGTGCTACCCTTGTGGTACCTGGAAGCAAAAGAGAAAACATGGGGTCCCACAGCCCCATGTTAAGACGCCAGCATAATGCAGTTGGTCTTCATCAGTATGAGAAAGTCTGATTTATTTGATTTTCAAATTCAAAATTTCTGTTGGATTATAAGGAATGATCAGTATGTTATTTGCCATCAACATGATGTCACTAATTGGACCTTCTCCAAACATACAAGTCTTATACTGATATAGGGTCTTTTAAGAACATAGTAAGAAAAAAAAAAAAAAAGAACATAGTAAGAGTGGATTCCTTAGAACACAGTAGTGGTGAGTTTACCATGACATATCCGATTGACGCTTCCCCTCATGTTCCAGGTCAGGAAACATCATGTGTCTTCTACTGTGTGCTCTCCAGAGACCCGCCAGTCCTAGGAATAGGAGTAAAGATGGTATGGTTTTTCTCACAAAGGTGTCTCTCCTTGTCTGGTTCTTGCCTAAAGTATCCTAGCAACATTGCTGAATTTCATTATGAATTTTATCTCTACATTTCAAGTGCCTCAATCAAGATTGCTCCAGAGTCTTGGCAAGGAAGATTCTTTCCTCTTCCTCATTTGTAGCTAATTTTAGGGAAGGTGGTGGTTTTAGTTTTTATCTGATTTATATTTATTCTTTTAGAGTTTCATATATGAATACAGTGAATTGTGTCATTAGGACTCAATTCCATTCCTACTTCTTTTTCCACTACAACCCTTCTTCTCTACAGTTTTCCCACTACTGTCATGTCTTATTGCTTGTTTGGCCCACTGGGTTTCATTAGGAATGCCTTTGATAGCAAGTGCCTGAGAACTTGCTAGAGCATGAGTCATATATCAATGGAAATATCACTGAGGAAAGCAGATCCCTTCTCCCCCACTTCCAGCATCAATCCTCAATTAATCTCCCAGGGAAATGTGAGGTAGCTACTTTGACAAACACCTTTTTCTCAAAGAAATTCATACCCAACTGTTTACCTACATTCTACACCATCACTATCACCCTGTGTATAGAGGAATTTGCTAGAATTTAGCATCACATTGTCCTTTTCTCAGTTAAAACTCTAGGTGTTGTTTCATACATGCATGCATGCATGTAGAGGACTTAACTTATTCTCACCATTGAGAGGAAGAGACTGGATTGCTGCACAGGAGCCAGGATTGTTATAATCCTGTTTTAACATAAAATTCCAAGAAATAAGTACCTCAAAGCCCAACTCCTTCTCTATATAACAATGGGTTTGCCTCAAATATATAAAACATGGACAAATTTAGATTTTTTTATGAGGCCTGAAATGTATAAACCATAGAAGTCCTTTATAAGCAAAATTAATTCACAATTTTGAGTTCCAATTAAATATAAAACTGTGCTTACAATAAAAGGAATACACAAATTGCTAATTTGAGAAAATCTGACAAACGTGGAGACATCAACATTGAAAAAATTTTTTGTATTTATCTCTCTATATTTTCCTTGTTTTAGTAATATATTCTCATTTGTTTACTAAGCAAGAATGTCATAATATTGTTGTTTATACAGAAGAGAAACTTAATCTCTCCTTGCATGACTAATGAAAATTTGCATTGTTATAGTTAAGTATTTTAGCTTCCTGACTCACTATTAGAACATCATATAAGCCTCTGGTCTGTTGTTGAATTTGAGAAGTCCTCTACCCTTTATCTTTGCATATAAGCTAGAAGATTCAAAAGTGTCCTCTGTAGACAAGCTCCTGCTTACATATATTTACAACTTTCATACAACTTTCTTTCATTTCCATTGATTTTAAGGAAATTTCATATTTCTGAAACCATCGTCATCAACACTGTCACGAAGCAGTAGGACCTCTGGCATCTTCTAACATGACCTTTATACTGTCAGAAATAAATGTTCAAAAGCATTAATTGGATTTTCCAGAAAGTAAATTCTATAAAGAGGTGACTGGCAATAACTTAGCAACAACAGCAAACCACATCACTACTACCTGTGACGCCCAAGCTAAATACATCTTCCTTTTTTCAAGTTCTGTGAAATCATACAGATGATGACATTGCTAGAGATTTGGGAGAAACAGCTCAGTATAAGAACCTCTCTAACTAAAATAAAGTTTCAGCATGATTGAAGGAGATCCATTTCTGTCCAAAAACTTCCTGATTTCAGAAAGTTTGAAGAGATGAATAGCTGAAACTTACCTTTTATATACAGGAAGAGAAAAAGGGGAAACAGGAAAAGCAGTGAAGGAGGAGCAAATGCACAGACATGTGCTTCTACTGAGCTGAGATTATTCATTGAGCCAATCAGTGATCTCAGACACTTCTACCAACACACAAACAGCTGATTGAGGACCTTTTGTCCATGACAATAGTGAAAGGAAGAAGCTTACTACTGGAAGATGAAACTGACCTAACGCTAAATGTAATGTGGATAGAGTGCACTAGTAATTCACTATTATCAACCAAAGTGATAGCCTTCGATTCTGATGTAAGATTGCATTTAAAGCTAGTTACCTGTCTGGTAAAGAAAATGTCAGGAATAGTTATTGTGGTTTGATTAGAGAGAGAATTATTTCTTCTTTGAGGGGGATATTTATTAAATTTTTCATATAAAAATATTGAAAATTCTTTAATCCTTATGACCCTGAGTCACTTGTGTCTGGAGAAAATTTTATTAATGAGGAATGTTCATGAAGTAAACTCCCATTAATATTTACGATATGACTGGTACCGTACCATGCTAGACATGCAGATAGTTAGTGACTCTAGTGACTCTAACAGACATTCTCAACTCTTCTGAGTACAGTGATTGTGTTCCTCCCTATCTTTGAATATACTCTTATAACAAGACTCTAATTTAACAGGTTTTTATCTCTGGCCAGGGGGTGACATCCAATACCCATCAGGATGGAGCCAAGGGTATTGCAAGAGCAGCAAAACTAAAAAAAAAAAAAATCAACAAACCATAATTCAGAACATCAGAGACTCTATATCAACCACCAGGAACTAAGGCAGCCTAATCTCTCCCCATCCTGAAGCTCAGGGAAATTTGCAGAAGAAGGGGTGGTAAGATTGTAAGAGCACAAGGATGGGAGGAGTCATGATATGCAAGATACTCCACACAAGTTAGGGCCAAAGCAATCATAATAGGACTTTGCATGACCTGCGCTATGTCCAACACATTATTGACCCCACAAAGTCTAGCATGGACTAAAGGCACTAGGATCCTTGAAGGCTAGGGACAGTCACAGTAGTGTTCCTAAGCTTAAGGGGAACACAGGAAAGGGTTCTGGGAAGTGCCCCTGGGTCCTTGCACCTCATCGGAGAGGAGGACCCAGAGGAGAGTTTGGCATGCACATTAAAGAATGCTCTGGGGATTGGGGGGGAGCCACTGGGGGAGAGACACTGGGGAGGTGGAGGGAGGGAGGGGACTGGTGTACTGTTAAGTTTGTATGAGCGGAAATAGTAATAAAAAAAGAAATATAAAATTTTTAAAAATGCTTTATTTGCTTCTCCCTAATTAATAGCATACAAGTTTACAAGTTAGTATCTCAAAATTTTAAATAAAACTTTAAATGGACACAATACATGTGTTTTGATGGATTGCAAATTTTGATATATTAAAATACTCTGTTTACCTTTTAATATTTCCAATAAATCTAAGCAACATAGTGATAGGTACTAACTACTGCACATTTTTAAAATATTATAAGTGAATGCTTTGGAAGAAATTTATGTTGCAACATCATCTGCTTCATTGAATTTTCTCCAAGTGAATTATCAAAATTTGTGTAGGGACCTATCATTTAAAATATTTTTGAAATATCTTAACTGACAACTTTTTTATTTGTTCTTTCAGTTTTGTGTGAAAAGAAGAATGAATACTGACCTTATGTACAAAATGATGTGATGTCTTGCTATGAAGTTTTTCATTCTGTTTTTGAAAAATAGACAAGAAAGATTTACCAAGTCTCATGAAATGACTCCTTGTCTTTCACAAATCATCACTTTTCTTAAACCTGTATGCTCAGAAACACCTCTGAAACTTAAACTATTGATATTTTTAGTATGCATTTGGTGATACCAATTTGAGTCAAATACTTTTCAATGTATTGTCCCCAAAAATCTAAGAACTATAATTGAATTCGTTCATGGAAAATACTCACCTGGATGTATACTAGCCTGTGAGATCAGCCCCATCATCTGTCCACCTTATTGGTACCGGATGCGCTCTCTGCAATACTATGTGCCGCTGTGACCATCAGCTGTAGAAACTTGCTAATCCATGTCCTGTGAAAATCAGCGACCTTCTAGGTTATAGTTCTATGATAAAGAGAATGTTTTCTTACAATGGCTCAAGAAACTCTCATGCTAGCAATGAACATTTGGCAACAGCCAGATCCATAGCATAATCAGCAAAAAATTAAAGACAGGGTAATGGTGAGAAGGGGGGTACAGATAATGTTGAGCCCCAGAGAAGCAAGTGAAAGACTGGTATAATCAGGATCTGATAATGGACATTCTTTAGTCAAAACTTTCTGTCTTTTTTTTTTTTTTTTTGAGACAGAGTCCCATGAATCTCAAACTATCCTGAATCTTGCTATATAGCTCCAAAATAACCTTGAAATTCTGATCCTTCTATCTCCATCTCCCAAGTGCATTCCAGTTCATATAATGTTGTAAATTGAACCAGGGCCTCAAGCATGCTAGACAAGGGCTCTATGGACTGGGCTACCTAAGCATATGTAAATTAGGCCACTTCTGAAGGGAATCTCCAAGGCTATTGTAAGCTGAAATTGCCCTCCCAAATCCATCTGTAAGAGTATTCATCCCTATCACCAAACATTGCCTTGAAGTCGGTTTCCTTAAACTCATGTTAAGCACTTAGGGTGAGTCCTAACACATTCTCTCCAGTGTTCGGCTGTGAAAAGAAAATTTAGATACTAAAGGATATCAGGGATGTGAGCTCAGTGAGGAAAGGACTTGCCAGGAAAGCAAGAAAGGTCCCTCAAAGCAAGGAGAGGTCTGGGGAAAATATCCAACCTTGTGAATACCTTGATCTTGAAATGTTAGCCTCTGGAAGGCAAAGACAAGAAAAGAAACCACATGAGCTTCCCCTCGCCCTCCTACCACTTCCCATCATCCCCGCTCCCTGTTCAGAACTCTTCTTCCTTCAGAGTCTCAAAACCAAAAGCCAGGTGGAGTCACATCAGCTAACAAATGTGAATAAATACTTATCATACTCCACATGCACGGGAGAAGTGTGTGAAATAGAGTTTGGGGCTGAGTAGAACCATGACTAAATTTTACAAGTTTGACATCACAGTCTAGCAACAATGACTTCTCAGTTCTGTCAGCTGCCTGATTTTGCCCATAGTCATGAATTAAATGTTAACAATTTAAAATAAAAGCTCTCTCAGGGGAACAGTTTGTCTTAATACAAATTAAAAGCTTGCGGTTCTAGTACCTTTCATGGGAGAGCAGTTTGGCGAACTCTGTGGTGTAAAATGTTGCTAATGGCAAATTGCTTTTAATGTTGTTAATATTTTCGTCTACTCTGTCAAAACCCAAGTAAAGCCTCCACCAACCAAAACAATTAGGATTTTTTTCTTCTAAAAGCATTTTTGTAGAACCCACTGTTTTGAAGTTTGACTTGAATATACAACATTTGCTCTGGTATATTTTCTTTTATTTTCCCTGTAACACTTGCTGTGTTTGCTATCCTAATAGTGTACAGCCATTTATGTTTTTGATTGACTGTTAGAATTTAAACAAGTAAAGAATTCTTTTATTTCTTCTCTTGAAGCATTTTTTATTATGTCTGAATCAAAAACATGCATCCTGAGTACTTTAGGGATGAACTTCCAACTCTTAAAATCTTAAGACAGCCAAGTTGATATTCTATTTTGTAAATAATCACCCCTTCGATTGTTTTAATGATCCATTTGTGAGCCAGATGTGGTAATCACAGTCACTTACTGAGTAATCTGAAGCAGGAGGATTGCAAGTCTGACTTGAGTCTGAACAAGCTAGCAGGTCCCCTCTAAAATATAAAATAATTTTAAAGGTGTTTCAGGGAAGAACACTTGCCTAGCATGTGTGATAGACTTGGCTCATTTATTAGGCTTTATTATTTAAATTAAACATGCCTGTATTACTTTCATTACATGTGGCTGGAACAAATGCCTGACCCAAGCAACTTAGGGGAACCTTCCTATTCTTACTCTTTATTCTTCATATAGTGACTTCCATGATGTGCAAATTTTCCCACATCAATTAAAGCAATCAAGACAATCTCCTGCTTGCTTGTCCAGAGGTCTGTCTCCTAAGTTTCAAGTTGACAAATGACAGTTACCATTGCAATACAGTTTTGGCTCAAAATAAACATTTTTTTCCCAAGATTTTCTAACCTGAGTAGTTTTGGTAGTCATATTAAGTGACAATTTTTATATTTTTAAATAGTTTTGAAGTTCTTTAGAATTATTCCTGGATATGAAAGTCAACAGCCTTAAAATTATTATTGCATATATGAAGAAATTTGCTTTTTCAATAATAAATCTCCATTTTTATTTCTGTGGACTTTTACATTTCAACAAGCCAAGTACTGTTAATTTTTCACAAGTTGCATTTATGTAGCTTTATTATGTATTGCATACCACTAAGCATTAAATCCCCAAACATTTAGAATACTTAGATACTGATAATAAATCCAAATGTCAACATCGGTACCATGGCCAAATGCCATAAACATTCATCCTCCATGAAAGACCAGAAAGAATATTTCCAAAGGTATATCTAGGACTCATCATGTGAAGGGTAGTGATAATCTAATCATAGGATCCCACTGGTCAATGGGTACACAAGGTAGAGAAGTATCCAGATGCAAAGGTACTTCTGTGACTCTAGAAACCTTCAAGCCATCATCGCAGTGCCCAAGCTTGTAAACACGTATCAGTTTTCCCATTGCTTCATAAGTAACCATTCAGTCTTAATGACTCAATAACAGCATTCTTGCTGTTCTTACTTGTGGTCATTGACTACAGACTCTACTCATGTCACTTGGTCCACTGCACTCTAGAGTTGAGCACTCTTTAAAAGAAGACTACATGTGGCTTGAAGTGCCATATTGGCTGCCTTTACTACAACACTGGATACTTGTTAGCTGAAGTGACTAGACAGTCCTCCATGTAACCTCTCATTGTCCAGGCAACAGAGTTTCTTGTGGCAGTTGCAGAACAGAATTGGAAAAGGACAAAGGCAGATGGTGCAAAGCTTCCTAAAATGTAGACTTGAAAGACCTTTGTCTCTAACTTGCGGAGAATGGATTGAGACAGCAGAAGAGTTCCTGGGGTTTGTATATCTCCCAGCATCAGAAGAAGATCCCTAAAAGTTTCAAGGAGCATCCAGGAACAGAAATTGAACAGAGGTCTTGAAGACAAGAAGTTATGATGAACAAAAATCAAAAGTTGGAAGCCCCAAGCACTGTAAAATTTCCTAAAACCCAACGGGCTCTGAAGGCTTGGGAGTTGAAATATTGCTTTGTGCTAGGCTGCAGGCACTGAAATCCCAGGGTAATAAGCCTTTGACCTGATCACCAAGAACTGTAAGCCATTGCCTTTGAAGCCTGGAGTCATGCATTTAATATTGCAAGGCTAAGGACTATAAACTTCTGAGCTATAAGCCCAACTCTAACACTTGAACACACCTAGCTCACAATTGCTAAACCAAAGGAAACTGTTTTCTATGTGTAATTTCTACATGCATTACTGACCCAAGGTTGTTTTCACTCTTACTCTCAGATTATCTCCTCTTAATCTTTCTACATGTTTTTCTACATTGGAACATAAAATTTCACCCTCCTAAACTCCTTTGGCTCATAGTTGACACAATCCAAAAATGTGATAAAGGATCCCGTGGGTTACTCAGAAACTCTTATCTACCTTCTGGAGGGAAAATTTTTGCAAGTGTTTTAAAGATGTAAACCTTGTCTTTTCTTGTCTAGCACGGAGGTTGCTGATGAGAGAAATCTTCCCAGAGCAGAAGGATCTATCCGAGATTTATTTATTTTTCCATAATCCCTCTGTTTATGTGTTCTCAAATGACTAATGAGGCCAATCTGGAACTGGCAGATTGTGCCACAATTTAGACAGATGGTTTCAGTATATGTGCACAAAGAGAGTAATGTTGGAAATGTGCAAATAAAGACACATTTTGTACCATTCTGAGAGTTTTCTCAGAAAACAAAGAAAAAAAAAGGAGCATTGAAAAATCTCCATGTTGTCCGAACAGTGGAATCCTCTTATCTTACATAGCGCCAGAGAAACTAACAAGCATCATCGTATCCACATTAGATGGTTTCCTTAGCCAAAACACTTTGAGAAGTCTAAACATGAATCCAGTTGTTACTTCAGAATGCTTGTAGAAGCAGGACTGAGTGACCATTGCTGATGAAAACATATCCTCACTTCAAACCTGAGCTCTGTCTAGAACTGGATATACAAGTTTCTAGCTAAAATTTAAATATAAGCAGAGCTGATGGCTTTTCAAATCTTTGCCTAGGTAGCACATTTATGAACCTTCTGTTCTTACCCAGTCATCCAAACACAAGTGAAGGCTTCTCAGATGGGAGCCACTTAACATCTTGATACCTTTTCAATATTGCACACAGTCTGAACAATGGCAGTGCAATTAATTGTTCATTCATTCACTCACATGTATTATTTGAAAATATTCACTGAATATGTTTGTTGTGTGAGATAAGATAATCGTTGTGAAATTCAAGCATGAGAACACACATTTATCGTTTCCAAGAAATTTACAGGCTTAATAAATGTCAAATATTATAATGCAATGAAATAAATGCATAGCTTCTTAGACAATAAATACATTTTTCTGCTATCAGAGATTAGAAGGAAGGCATGCCCATTCATAGTAAGCTATCTAGAGACATATCACCAAGAAATATGTGCCATATAAATACCATTTGTGATAACATATTATGCATTTCAGCTGTGATGGTAGAACAAATAGGGCTACCTATGAATCTTGGATGTGGACACTAGGAGCATATTAATTACGTGTGTATCATGACCCTTAAAAGCTGGATAGACATGTGACCAGGAAAATCAGGGAAATGAGCTATGAGCTATGAATTGGATATTCACACACTGCTGCAGGGAAATCCCACACTGTCCCAGAATTCTAGATTATTAGTAATGCTGAGATCATAGTCAGCAGGACGATATGTGTAATGGCTAATTGTAATATTTGTCAATTTGATTGGTCTAGAAGATCTTCGGGAAACTGATGATAAAATGTTATTTCTGATTGTATATGTGACGATGTTACCAGAAAAGACTAGCTTTTGAGGGGGTTCACTGAGGGCACTGTGACTATCTACTCCATAGAGAGCTTGATTAGAGCAAAAAAGAAAAACAATAGGGAATGTACCCTTTGCTCAGAAGCAGCATTCCTTCCTCCTTCTTCCTTCCTCCTTCCTCCAAGATGTCAATGTCCCTGCTTCTCAGGACTCAGGAGTCAACCTGAAGCTAAACCTCTAGTTTTGCAAGGTCTCTACCTTGACAATAGATGTATCTTGTGGATTTTTAGTCATCATAATCATGATTAACTCTCAGAAAAAAATTTTTTCTATGCCAGAGATACAGTTCAGCAGAAAAATCACTTTGTGCACAAGCCGGACAACCTGAATTTTGTCACACCACCCAAGTAAAGGTGGATGGAGAGAAATGGCCCCAAAAAAATTGTTCTCTGAGCACCACAAGCTCACTGTGGGGTCAACTCACTACCCCACATACATCACACACATACACTAAAAGTAAATATTTATTTGATTGATTTTTTTCTCTGAAAATCCTGAAAAATATAGTATGCTTCCCAAGGAGGAAAATAGAGGAAAGTATTTTAGTTTCTACTAGATTTATAGTTTATGAACGCCATTCATTATAAAGACTTTCATTCATGCTAGTTAACCTTCTACCCTTCAACACACACACACACACACACACACACACACACACACACACACACACGTACACACACAAAGTACATGTCTGGGAACCTACATTTCGAGTAGCCAAAGGTTGTCATAGGCTTTTCCTCTGATTTCCTTGAAGGAGATATTGTAATATTCCATCAAAATTCGTTTTGGCATTTGTTTCATTTGCTTCCTACTAAGTTAACTATATGGGTAACCATGGCCAAAAGTTTCCTTCCAACCTATGTGTATCTCAATTTTATTATATCCATCTTGAGGATAAGTAGCAGATTTAATAATGAGGAATATAGAGCTAACTTGGACTTTGTAAATAAATGAGATATTCTCACCCCAATTTTCTGAACAATCACACATGATGGGGGAATCAATACCTCTATCAATACCTCACCTTAGTACAAGTCCTTCCACCAGAACTAAACTCTTGTCACTAATCTTGTAAGATTTGTCTAATTGAAGGGGGAAAAAAGAACATAATTCGATTCCACAGTTTTCTCAACCAATTCTGCTAAAAATAAACTCTATTATTATAGAGAGTGTCTTCCCAGATATTACAGATGAGGGATTTTTAATCAAGTATGTGGATGTTCCACCAAAACAGACCCAACTCTCCAACCTCCAAAATGTGGGTCTTCCCCATTAAGAGCAAATGGAACCCAATATATTTTACAAGCTTGGTAGCACAATGACTTAAACCTAAAATTACTGTTATCAAATTATGGATGCAAACCTAATAGCCTAAGACTCCAAATATCCTTATTAAGTAAGAAAGAAATTCATTTCTTTCTTGCTTAACAGTCCAAGAATGAAAGAGCAACTTCAGAAATTTTATTATTTTTATGTTAATTCTAAATTTATTAATTCTAAGAAGAAATAAATTTAGTGCTATATTAGTTTTTATCATATTTATTTATTTTTTCTACTCATACAAGTTTGATAGGTACCCCATTCTCCTCCCTCCCTACACCCCTCCCTGGATCCTTTGTTCCCTCCCCCATTTTCCCCTGTCTTCCCCCCCCCTTCCCTTTCTCCCATTGTTCCCCCCCCCATCCCTGGAGCATCTTTTAGTGTGCATGTCAAACTTCCCTCTGGGTCCTACTCTCTGATGAGGTATAAAGACTCAGTGGCATTGCCTAGAGTACTTTATAGTGTTCTCCTTTAGTATGGGAACACTATTGTGGCTGTTAACCCCTTGCCTCCAAGGATCCTAGTGCCTGTGATCCATGCTAGACTTTGGAGGGTCAATGATATGTTGGTCATTGCGCAGGTCATGCAAAGTCCTATTATGATTACTTCGGTTCGAACTTGTGTGGAGTATCTTGCAGGTCGTATAACTCCTCCCCATCATAGGCTCTTACAATGTTACCACCCCCTCTTCTGCAAATTTCCCTGAGCTTTAGGATAGAGAGAGATTAGGCTGTCCTGGTTCCAGGCGGTAGATATAGAGTCTCTGATGTTCTGAATTGTGGTTTGTTGATTTTTTTGTTTTCAGTTTTGCTACTCCTGCACCACCCTTAGCTCCATCCTGATGGATATTGGATGTCACCCCCTGGCCAGACATAAAAGGCAGTTAAAATAAAGTCTTATTATACAAGTAGATTCAAAGGTAGATGGAATAAGAGTAGGAGACCACAGTGAGTGGGGAGGTCAGTCTCCCATTTGCAAAACAGTTACCTTTTATCTGCCAGACTTTATGCCCGCCCTTTCTGGTGAGATCAAACCCCAACAATTGCAAGTGACCAGGAACGAAAGTCTGTGAGCTTAACCAGATATCTCATTACTTACTTGCAGTCCTTGATGGTGGCCTATTTTCTCCACTGTAGTGTGATCCCCTCTCTCGTTGTTTCTGGCAGGGCTCTCCTTCCCCTCCCCTCCCTGCTTATAATCTTTGTAATTACTGTAGGTAATGCAGAGATCCATCTTTGAGTGTGTCTCTAAGTGGATTTGGTACTAGGATCCACCTATTAGGGAGTATTAATTTTCTGTGTCTGGGATACCTCACTCAATATAATTTTTTCTAATTCCATCCATTTCCCAGCAAATTTCATTAATTCATCATTTTTGATGGCTGAGTAGTATTCTATTGTATAGATGTACCACATTTTCCTTATCCACTCGTCAACTGTTGGACATTTGGGTTGATTCCATGACTTTGCTATCATAAACAGTGCTGCTATGAACATGGTCGTGCTTGTGCTATCAAGGTGAATTTTTGCTGCGTGGGGGATTATTCCCAAAAGGGGAATAGCAAGGTCATATGGCATTTCTTTAACTTTTTAAGAATTGCCAGACAGCTCGTCAGAGTGGTTGTATAAGTCTGCATTCCCACTAGCAATGTAAGAGAGTTCCCTTCTCGCCACATCCTCTCCAGCATTTGGTGTTGTTTGTATTGTGGATTTTTGCCATCCTGACCAGGGTGAGATGATATCCCAGGGAAATTTTGATTTGCATTTCCCTGATGGCTAAGGATGTGGTGCATTTTTTAAGATATTTGTTAGACATTTCAATTCTATCCTTGGTAAAGTTTCTTTTAAGTTCCAAGGCCCATCTTTTAATTGGACCATTTGTTTCCTTGGAGTTTAATTTTCTAAGTTCTTTGTGCACTCTGGACAGTAGAGCTCTATCAGATATGTGGTTAGTGAAGATTTTCTCCCATTCTGTGGGTTGCCTTTGTGCTCTTGTTACAATCTCTTATCTCAACAGAAGCTCTTTAATTTCATAAGATCCCATCTGTTGAGTGTTGGTTGTAGCAACTGTGCTATTGGATTTCCAATTAGGAACTGTTGGCCTAGTCCAATCAGCTCGAGGGGATTCCCTACCTTTTCAACTATGGTTTTTATAGTCTTTGGCATTAAATTGAGGTCCTAGATCCATTTGGAATTAATTCTTGTATATGGTGACAAATACAACAAATACGAGTTTTAATCTTCTGCATGTGGACAACCAGTTTTGCCAACACCATTTGTTGAAGATGCTGTTCTTTTTCCATTGGATTTTTTGGGCCCCTTTGTCAAAGATCAAATGGCTGTAGTTGTGTGGGCTTATATCTGGGTCTTCAACCCTCATCCATTGATCTGTGTGTCTATTTTGGAGCCAGTACCAGGCTGTTTTTATAACTATGGATTTGTAGTATAGATTAAGGTTCGTATGGTGATACCTCCAGCAACGTTTTTGTTACTCAGGATTGTTTTTGCTATCCTGGGTCTTTTGTGCCTCCATATGAATTTTGAGATGTTTGGTCAATTTTTTTAAAGAATTGCTTTGGCTAGATGCCTCACATGCATCTACCCTTAAATACAATCAAATTGAATTAAAAGTAAACTTTTTTCAATGACATTAAAAACCATTTAACATAATATAATTGTTAGTGAAAAATGTTACATGTTCTAAGGTCATAACTAGAAATACCTACATGCACAACAACCTTTTTTCTGAGATTTATATTTATTTCTTGGTAAAATAAGAGAGGTTTTAATTTTAAACAAAAGTTCCATTTAATAAAACTCATTGCTGCTATGTGTCAGCAAGATTTATTACTTATATCTCTCTTTTTCTTCAAGACTATTTGCTTAAAATGATATGATAATTTTATAATTTATGATATAAAAAGATCAATACTTTTGGCATGAATAAAAATCTGTTCGCTATAGAACTGAAAAATAAAAAGAATTGCTTTGGGATTTTAATTGGTATAGCATTGAGTCTGTATATTGCCTTTGGTAGGATGGTCATTTTTATGATATTGATTCTGCCAATCCAGGAACATGGTAGGTCTTTTCACCTTCTGGTGTCTTCTGCAATTTCTTTCTTTAGGGTTTTATAGTTTTCATTGTAAAGGTCTCTTACTTCTTTGGTTAGGTTTATACCAAGGTATTTAATTTTTTTCGGGGCTAAAGTAAATGGGATTGTTTCTCTCAGGGATTTTCTTTCATTCATTTCACTTCTTTCATTCTGGGCATATAAGAAGGCCACTGATTTTTTATGTTTATTTTGTATCCTGCCACCCTGCTGAACTACTCTTTTAGTTCCAGGAGCTCCCTGATGGAGCTTTTGGGATCACTCAGGTATATGATCATGTCATCTGCAGATAAAGATAACTCGACTTCTTCCTTGCCAATTTGAATCCCTTTTATGTCCCTTTCTTGTCTTATGGCTTCAGCTAAGACTTCAAGTACAATATTGAATAGGAATGGTGAAAGTGGACAGCCTTGTCTAGTTCCTGATTGAAGCAGAAATGCTTGAAGTTTTTCCCCATTGAGTAAAACTGTTGCTGTTGGCTTGTTGTATACAGCTTTTATTATATTGATAAAGGTTCCTTCCATTCCAACTGTCTCAAGGGTTTTGATCATAAAGGGTTGTTGGATCTTGTCAAAAGCTTTTTCTGCATCTATCCAGAGTATCATGTGGTCTTGGATTTTGGACTGTTTTATATGATGAATTACATTTATTGATTTGCGTATGTTGAACCAACTTTGTGTGCCTGGGATAAAGCCTACTTGATCCCCATGGATAATCTTTTTGATATGTTTTTGAATCTGATTTGCTAAGACTTTGTTGAGAATCTTTGCATCTGTGTTCATCAAAGAGATTGGCGTATAGTTTTTTTTTAAGTGTATCTTTATTAGGGTTTGGGATTAAGACAATATTAGTTTCATAGAATTTGGTAGTGTTCTTTCCTTTGCTATTTGATGGAGCAATTTAAGGAGTATTGGTGTTAATTTTTCCTCGCATGTCTGGTAGAATTCTGTGCTGAATCTGTCTGGTCCAGGGCATTTTTGGTGGGAAGATTTGAGATTGCTTCATCCATTTCCTCATATGTTATAGGACTATTCAAATAATTCATAACTTCCTGATTCAATTTACGTAAGTTCTGCTTATTTAAGAATTCATCCATTTCTTTTTTGTTATCAAACTTCACAGAATATAGGTTTTTGAAATACGACATTATAATACTCTGAATTTCTTGGGTATCTGTAGTGATAACTCCATTTTCTTTTCTAATTTTGTTAATTTGGGTTTTCTCTCCTTCTTTTGGTTAATTTACCTAGAGGTGTATCGTATCAATCTTATTGATTTTTTCAAAAAACCAGCTTTTGACTGTTTTTTTCCATGTATTGTTTTCCTAATCTCAATTTCAGATATTTCTCCCCTTATTTTGCTAATCTCCTCTCTTCTACTGCTTTTGGGATCGGATTGCTCTAAAGCTTTAAGCTTTAAGCTGCGTTGTTAAGTTATTTATTTCTGATGTTTTCATTTTTTTGATGTAGGCATTAAGAGCTATGAATTTACCTCTTAGAACAGCTTTCATTGTGTCCCAACAATTTTGGTAAGTTGTGTTTTCATTATTATTCACTTCCAGGAAATCTCGAATTTCCTTTGTAATTTCTTCCTGAATCCAATTCTCACTCAGCATCACAGTGTTTAGTTTCCAGGAGTTGTGTATTTTCTGTTGTTTGTTGTGTTACAGATGTCAAGCTTTAGACCATGGTGATCTGATAGGGTACAGGCTAGAATTTCAACTTTCCTGTGTATGTGGAGATTCGCTTTGTGACCCAATATGTGATCTATTTTGGAGAAAGTTCCATGTGCTGCTGAGAAAAGTGTGTATTCTTTGGTGTTTGGATGAAAAGTTCGATAGAGATCTATAAGATCCATTTCAGTAAGGGTTTGATTAAGTGCCAAAGTGTCTCTGTTAAGTTTTTGACCTGTTGATCTATCGCATGTTTGGAGGGCGGTGTTGAAATCCCCAAGAATTATCGTTTGGGGGTTGATTTCTCACTTTAGATGCTGTAGGGTTTACTTAATGAATGTGGAGGGTCCTGTATTAGGTGCATATATGTTCAGTATTGTGAAGTCTTCCTGGTGAATTGTGCCTGTGACTAAATTTTAGTATCCATCTGTGTCTCTTATGATTTTTTTTTGGTTTGAAGTCCACTTTGTCTAATAGCATAATGGCTACCCCTGCCTGTTTCCTGGTTGCATTAGCTTGCAGAATTTTGGACTAGCCTTTTATTTTTAGGATGTGCCCATCTTTTTTGGTGAGATGAGGTCCTTGAAGGCAGCAGATTGATGGGTTGTGATCTTTAATCCAAGTTTATAATCTGTGTCTCTTGATCAGTTAGTTAATTCCATTGACGTTTAGTGTTATAATGGAGAAATTATTTTTAATTCCGGACTTTTTTTATGTTTAGTGGCTTTTGTAAGTGTATTATTTGGCTTTTAGGTTTTGGTGGTATTATACTTCCCTTCTGTCCTCCTGGATACGCTTCCTTTTTGCTTCAAGCCTGAGTATCATTTCTAGGATTTTTTTGAAGGCCTGGTTTGGTAGACATGTAAGTCTTCAAGTTGTCTTTGTGTTCAAAAACTTTTTCTTCCTCAATCATGACAGATAGTTTTGCCAGGTATGTCAGCCTGGGTGGACATTTTCGCTCATTTAATACTTGAAGCACATCTCTCCAAGCTCTTCTTGCCTTTACTGTTTCCATTGAGAAATCACTTGTTATTTTAATAGGTTTACCCTTAAAAGTGACTTGTTTTTTCCCCCTTGAAGCTCTCAGCACCTTTTCTTTGTCTTGAATGTGGAGTATTTTGACTATTATTTGCCGTGGCTAGTTTCTATTTTGGTCATATCTGTTTGGGGTACAGAATGCCTCTTGTATTTAGATGGATGGGCTTCTCATTCTTTAGATGAGGGAAGTTTTCATTTATGATAATTTCAAAAATTTCCTCAGGTGTGTTATTATGGGATTCTTGCACTGGTATTCCATGAATGTGCATGTTAGGCTTCCTCAGGATGTCCCATAACTCTTGAATATTCCTCTCAAGTATCTTTTTGGCTTTAACAACGTCTTGCATTGAGCTGGTTAATACTCCCACTTTGTCTTCAAGATCTGAAATTTTATTTTCTGCTTCATTGGTTCTGCTGATAAGACTGTTGAGTTCTGGGTTGAAGATAAGTTGTCTTTTGTTCAATTTTAAACTCTGCCTGAGACTATTTAAGTGCTCTATGCCTATTTTTGTTTCTTGAACTGTTTTTCTCAATTCCTCCAAGTGTCTGTTGTGTTCCTGTTCAAAGTGGCAGATGCAGTTATTCAACTCCTCCCGGATTTTCTCTTTCATAGTATTGATCATGTTAATGATCATGCTTTGAAAGTCGTTATCTTGGGCCTGGCTTTCTTGGCTATTTTCTGTGAATTTGTTCTGGTTAAAATCTATCATCATGGGGTTAATTCTTTCGGTGGGAGATTTGTCTTCTTGGGTTTTGTTTTCCATTGATTCGTGCTTTGACTTGCATTGTTGTTTTGTCTCTTAAGACTTTTCAGTTTCTGTGTGATTTGACTGAACTGATTGAGTTGGTTTTACTACTCTCCAGCAGTTACTACTAGTGTTTGCCTTGGAGTTGGGTAATTTGTCTGTTGTTATGTTATTTCCTAGATGATTCTTTTAGGCTGTTAGTACATCAATTTAGTCAGGTTTAGTAGACGGGGTAAATATTAGTATGGCAGTGCACTTTTATGATTTAGTACCTTGGTGATATGTGAGGGTGAGTGATATAATCCCTGAAGTTGTGTATGTTTTAGGGGTGGCTATATGGAAAAGTTAATCTACAGTGATTAATAATTGAAAGGAGCAGCATGGTAAAAAGGGGGGTTTACTTATCTTTGGCCCGGATGTGAAGAATGTCTCCCACGTGATTGGATGATTTTAGAGGACTTTAGATATATGGCCTTTGTCCCCTAGAGCTTTGCTTGAGTTTCCTTTGAACTCTGTTGAATTCTGAGGAGCAGTGTGTCTTCCCTTCACTGCCAGCCAGGGTCCCGAGAGGACCCGAGGGGCAAAGGTCCTGATGGCAATGGCAGAGCTCTTCACCTGGGATCTGGGGCGGCTTGGAGCAGCCTGGGTGTTGCTCAGGCTGGCTGTTGGGGGGATCTGGGAGGAGCAGGTGCACCTGGGGGCTGGTGGAACTTACTTGGGAAGGAGGTCCACGAGCGAGCGTCCTGTCTTTGGTGAAGAGAGGGGCAGAGGGGCTGATGGGATGGGGCGTGCTTTGCCTGAGACCTGGGACGTGACCCGCCCAAGCTCGGGGCAGCCTGAGTGTTGCTCAGGCTGGGTGTTGGGGGGAGCTGGGACAAGCACGTGCATCTGAGGGCTGGTGGAACTTACCTGGGAAGGAGATCCGCGAGGGAGCGTCCTGTCCTGGGCGGAGGGAAGGGCAGAGGGCAACTTCAGCAATTTTAATGTTTAACATTTAATGCTAGATCTAAAGGTGCTTGCTCCACCCCTGAATAATAAATAAGAAGAAAAGACATTGCAGATACCATCATTTTTAGGACAAAAGATCTTTTTGTTGTTTTTAGCTACCTGGCGAGAACTTTCTTGAATGCAGCAAGCTTCTAAAAGAGCTGAAAATCGTAGTTCTAGTTGGGAAGACAATGTATCTTGCTAAAACTTGACATTCTGTGTCAAAGAAAAAGTGCTTGGCTGTGATGGAAATTTCATGAATTCAATGCTAAGTGTCCATAAAGTCAGAAAAACATGGGCAGAGAAAGAAAGAAGAACTAAAGAACTTTCAGAGAAAGGAAATGTAAAATTCTGAGGACAGACATTCCTGAGCTGATTTCAAGTGTGATATCCGAAGTGTAATAGCCTTCTTATGATGAGCTCAACTAAGTCAACCAAGGAAGGTTCTTTATGTGAATTATGTGGAAACTCATCTACCCCTTGAATGTTTCAGACAGTTTTATTCTGTATTGTTTCATTTTATCCATTCATCACCAGTGAGCATTTTTCAGATGTGTTGTGCTAAACTTGATTGGAAAAACCCAGAAGGAAGAGTAAGAGACTAACATTATCTGAAATAACTTTACAAAAGCAGAACTTGAGGCAAATTTAAAGAAATGCAAAAATTGGGAACCTAGATTCTATGAGGGCTAATCTGAGGATCTAGCTCTTCTACTCAGACTCTGCAAGTCTGCAAAACCTGTACATGAGTGGATTAGAAAGACCAGCTCCCATAAGAAACCTCCTGTTATACAGTAGCTCTGTATCTCTGTTTCCTAATCTATAAAATGTGAATGGCACTTTACTATGATATTTGTACACCAGCAGAAACAGAATGGGCCATCATCCTTCAAAATCCATAGACGATTAGTTCCAGGACACTCACCTACCTCAAGAGCCACAGACCCTCAATTACTTTGTATAAAATTATGTGGCCTTTGTATATAACCTAAGTGCATCCACATCTGTTGTTCAAATCACCTATAGAATGTTTATACTTGCTAAAACTTTGTAAATATTTTCTGTATATATTGTTTAGAGAATCATAAGTAAAGCTCTGTACATGGATGTTTTTCCTAAAGATTCCCTTCCCCCCATGATTTATTGAATCTGTGGATGGGAAGCTTACAAAGATAAAGAGTTGACTGGATAAACATGCCAAGTAACTGTGCCTTACATGTGGTGATCATTAGTAAATGTTAGACACAAACACATATCTCGGGGATTTTGTAAGAGATGCAAGAGAGAAAAGCCTTTTTATTCATAATGCTACTCTTCGCTGCCTGTAATATTGTTCCTGAGGTATGAGAATCATTATTTAATGATTGACTGAATGAATGAATGAATGAATGGGTGGACACAATTTAGAAGTCCTTGAATGTAGCCAACCTACAGAACTTTTCAATAGATTTTTATCTTCCTTGGTCTGGAAATGAAAAATCTATCTTAGAAATGTGAGTCAAAGCATATAATTCCATCTGAAAAAAGAAAGTCAGAGCTGCTTGTTAGTTTAAGGCACAGTCATAACATCAGTTATGAAAAGGTAAATACACAGCAGTACAGAAGCTCCAAAGCACTGAGAACCTTTAACTTTATAAGGAAAATGGGGCCATCTACAGGACAAAATTCATTCCTTGAGTTAGTCATAGAACAGAAAGGATTTTGCCTTGATGTCTTATTAGTCTTGCTTTTAATCACATATTAATTTTCTCCTTCTTTCAAATACACAGTCCTTGTTACAAAATACAACTTGTTTTTTTTCTGAACAATTTAGTGTTTATTGAAAAAGGGTTCCAAATAAAAATGTAAGCTTTGAAACATAGAATTCTCACATAGAGGCACAGTCCATAAATTTTTGTATACTAAGTTGACAAATTAAAAAAAAAGTATCTTCAGTCATGTCTATCATTAGGAAAAACGAAATATGTATGTCAACTCAATGTGACAAATAGGCAGATGGCACTCCAGTAGAACTTATTCCATTGTATGACATTGTCTGAAAATAGCATTCTAACAAGTTCTTGTCCCATAACTGACACTTTTTCTTCTAATTTGCTTTTTAATTGGTTCTATTAAGTTAACTTATTCTGAGATACAGCCTTATGCCACTTACATATGTTTATATACAGCTGTTTTTAAGTCTACCAAGCACATTTTTTTTGGAATTTTTTCATTCCAGTAGGTACGTACTGTAAGTAAAGAACGCCTCTTCTTGTCATGTCTTCCAGCTGAACCATCCCTGCTCTCAGCTTCATGCTCCGCACATCCTTTTTGAAACTCTCTAATAGTTCACTTACATGCAGAGGATCTCCATGCTTTTAATAAATGTATTTACTCCTAAACCTTCATTCAAAACAAAGTATACAAGAAAAAGCTCTCAATAATCTACTTTGGGATCATAGGAACAGAACGAATCCTCATGCGGTGATGAACGAAAGATAGTTACATAAGAGTAAAAAAAAATTTAAAAATCTAACAAAAGAACATACATAAAAAAACTATCTCAACCACTTTTGTGCTTTCCAAAGTAGATGGGAAGGCACTGTGCCAGTGAGCTGGCAGTACAAAAGGAAAAGTCACTATGGATCCAGGGTGCAGATTTTACACACAGCTCTGAACATAGGTTTCATCTGAGTTGAATAAAAAAGAATCTGGCACTCTACAAACATGGGAACTAAGGCGATGAACCATTTCCACTGCGGCTTTACCAATCTCGGATTCATGCAGCTAATCATGTGGCACAATCATGTCCCTTACATTGAGCAGCTTTCCTCACGGTATTAACAGTAAGTCCCAAAGAGATGGTTCATCATTAGACATGTCTTCCTTGCACTTTGTCACCAGAGCTTCATTTCCAAGACGGCTATTAGTTTCCTCAACTCGTCAGCCATGGTGCCACCCTGATAACCTGCAATTCGTTCCAGCTTCTTGAGGTAGCTGTCACACAGGGCTTTCAACTCTTCCATTTTCTGCTCCTGGACACTCTGAGAATGAAGGAAAGCTCCTGAAATACACGAGCAAGCTTTTCCCCCTGCTTAGTGACTTGCTCAGCATCTTCAAAGGACTTCAGAATGAGTGTTTCAAGGAGATGAGAAAAATTCTGATATAGCTTCTGTCGTTGCTCACATTCGACCTTTAAGAAACGCTCAATCTTTTGTGTGATGTTTTGGAAAGAAGTATGGATGCTCGCTAAGGATCTTTCCACAGGGAGGTTCCTAGCGGGTTGCGCACATTCGTCAGACATACCCTGCCCTCCACGCCTGCCTTGCTGCCTACCGGTCTCAGAGACAGGAGTGTCAACACAGGCCTCAGGCTCCTCGCTGATTCCTTCCTGATGCTGGAAGCTATCCGATGGCAGTTGTACCTCCAGCCTGGGGCGCCTGGCAGCACGGCCCATGGTGGACGCCACAGCTGGATGCTTCCCGAGCCGAGTGGTCTCCTGGCCCTTCTTCATTTGCACGTCCACTGGAGCCTCTGCCTGAATTGTCAATCTTTCTCTCTCGAGGATCCGCCCGCGTGCTCTCAGGTGTGCTTCTCAAGTGTCAGGACGGCGGACGACCTCCGATTACTATTGCGGCTACTAGAACCCGCAGCCAGGTCAAGGAAAGAGGGCGGAGTCTTCCGTTAGACCGAAATTATTCAGTCTCCGTAGAGACTGTCAAAAATTGCCAGTGCCAACTATATTTCAAGTCGTCACGGCGGGGTATTGGGAAAAGTTTTCAATTAGCAATAATCGCGCCTCGGATAAACCTCTTTGGCTACGATACTGCCACTGCGCAAAGCTACAAAATACAATTTGAATAGGAACTGTGTGAGCTTTAGCTACCATTGTATCCCCATTACACAATACTTCAGTCTTTTCCTTCTGCCATCCAGCCTTTATAGTCAGTGTTCAAAGTAATCAGAGGAGTCCTCTCAAATGTGAGTTCAGTATCTTGCCATTCAATTAAAAAACATAATGAATCACACATAGATCCAAGAATTTGAGATAAAGTGATAACAAAGGCATTATTCTTGTCAGTAGAGAAAGCAGAAAATGTATGAAAAATATAGTATATTCATTAAAATAAAGACAAGAACAAAATGATGAGCTAAGAACTAATGCAAGAAAGTCCCTGAACAATAAGACAGGCCTAAAGCTGACCAGGTGGGCAAAAGATAGCTTCTTAAAAATAAGAAAGCTGGGGGCTGGAAAGGTGGCTCAGGGGTTAAGCCTCTGCCTTGCAGGCAGAAGGTCCTGAGTTCGGATCCTAGACCCCACGTATAGACGCCGGGCTGAAGCGGTGTTCCTACGTTTCTAGTCCTGGTAGGGCGGAGCCTGTGAATCCCCGGGCAGAGTAAACAAGGAGGAGGTGGAGGCGTCCATGGTGGTTCCCGAATTTGTCCGTGGTTCTACACACACACACACACACACACACACACACACACACACACACGCACAAATGAATAAATAATAAAAAATTAAAAAAATAAAGTCCATTAAAAATTAAGATATTACACACAAGTTAGGACTGCAACAGCCAAGATGCAGCAGCAATGTGATTGGACCTTGGCCTGACCTGCACAATGCTGACATATCAACACCCCCAAAGTCTAGCACAGATCACAGGGGAGAAGGTGCCAAGCAGTAGGATCCTTAGAGGCAAGGGGCTAAACAGTCATAATAGAGTTCCCATGCTAGTGGGGAGCCCAAGAAGGGGCCTCAAGCTATGCCACTGAGTCCTAAACCCTCACTAGTGTAGATGACTTAGAGAGAAATTCAGTGCCCACATAAACAGATACTCTGGAGGATGGGAGGGAGAAAGCAGGAAGCACCAAGAGAGGAGGAGGGAAGGAAAAGAGATGAGAGGGAAGGGAGGATGGGAAGGGGGGGAAGTGAAATGAGGGATAAGGGGAAGGGAGGAGAGAGGAAGAAGTAGAGAGGTACCTATTGAGCTTGTATAATTAGGCAAAAAAATGTAATAAAAAATATACATCTCTATGTTTCCCATAGAGGGAGCATCCTCTAACCCTTGGAAGGTCAGTGTCTCTCCTGTGAGAGGGAGAGAAAGATGCTCTGGTGTGAAATCTACTACAACAGAAACAGGATTGCCCACTCGTAATTAGCAGGGTTTTCACTGGTCCAGAATCCTGAAATGTCAAAGGACAGTGAAGGTTAGTGAGTGTACTGTCTCTACTTGATTATCACACACAAACAAACACACACACATATACACATGAACTTATGCGCGCATACACACACATACACACACACACACACAAAGTCAGAGAAGACAACCTGAAGTTAAGAAATGTTTCAGTTTCTCTTCTGTTACTGATATAAATATATGATCTTAAACAATTAAGAATCAAGGGGCTGGAGAGGTGGCTCAGGGGTTAAGCCTCTGCCTTGCAAGCAGAAGGTACTGAGCTCGGATCCCAGATCCCATGTATAAATGCGGGTCGGAAGCGGGGGCGGCCTGCGTTTCTGGTCCTGGTGGACGGAGCCTGTGAATCCCGGGGCGGAGGAAGTGGAGGCGTCCATGGTGGTTCCCGAAATCGTCCGTGGTTCTACACACACACACACACACACACACACACACACACGCATACATACGCACACACGCACAATTGAATAAATAAAAAAAATTAAAAATAAAAGAATCAAGGGATTTACTTCAACCCAAGATCTTTGGTTATACTTCATCAGCATGACAAGAGAATTCATACCAACACAGGAGCTGGAAGAACTGGTCACACTTCATACATACAAAGAGTTGAAAAGAAGGGCATTTTTTACCTTACCAGTGTGCCTGTATGCCAAAACACCTAACCAGCTCTCTCTCTCTTATCTGCCCAGAGAAAGGTTCAACTAAACATAGGCTGAGTCTTCCCACATCATTTAGACAATCTTCCTCAGGCTTATTCCGGTTTTGCCTTAATTAAATAGTTCTTCATAAATGGCACAGAGACTAGGGGAGCACTGTGTCTAACCAGCATGCTTCAAATGCACTATGCACTAAAGTACAGCTGTAATAATGGCTGAACAAATGAACTGTTGATCTGCTACTTTCCTTCATAAATATTCAGTTAAAATTAAGCATGAAAAGTGCCACTGGAGGACAGATTGTGTAACATATCATGCCCAATGCCAACCAGTTAACTGTTTTCGTCTTCAAGGATCTGACCTTTAAGCAGGCAATGGAGCAAAGATTTGGAAATGGCTAAATCAAGTTTTGGATTGGGTCTTTTTGTTAAGTTTTAGTCTAATTTTTTAGCTTCACCTATCACCACTTTCAGTCAGAGACATGCATCAGAAATCGAGACTTTGTAGATAATTATGCAAACAGAGCATCTTTATCCTTAGCACTTCTGGTCATCCACTCTAGAGCACAAGGCTTAGTGGATTTAGCAGGTGTTACATTCTTAAACATTATGGGGGAGCAGGAAAAAAAAACACTTGGGAAGACAGTACCAAAATTGCATGAGGTCCAGAATACTTGATCTCTGTGCTCATGGAGACTCACTCAATTTTGGGTAATAGAAATCTTTTCTAAAGGGCTGAAATAATTGTTGGCTCCTATGATTGGCACATCCTAAGGAGTTCATGACTTCAGAGACCACTATAATCCAGGAACTCAAGAAACTGTCATCAAAAGATTGCCTGCTAATTTGATCTTTGCTCTAGCACTCTGTGAAAATGAAAACAGCAAGGTTCACATATGGAATTAGAAAAGGTGACTTTCTGCAGCTCCTATTGTATGTGCTATTGGGACACAATACAGCTGACTGAAGGAATTTCTTTCTGATAATTCTACTTAAGGAATCTTTGAATATCCACTGGTGGTTGGCTTTGTTTCTATGACTTTGTCATCTCTGAACCAGTCACTGTGGCCATGATCATGTGAGTCCCTGAATGGTCGGAAGTGGGAACTCCTACTTAGGACTTCAATACAAAGTCAGGCTTACCTGTCTGCAAATGATGCATGAGAGAGAAGACAGGGTTGATACTATAAATAACAATGGAGATTTTCTTTACTGTTACAAAGGATTATGGATGAAAATAAGCATTAAAAGAAAAGAAGCTAAGAATGACAGAAACTAATGACATAGAGAAGCATGTCAACCTATGACTCATTCTTTTTTTCTCCCTTTTTTTCTTTTTTACCCAATGATACAAGCTCAATAGATAGCCTATCCTCTTCCTCCCTCCCCAGTCACCCTTTACACTCTCCCTCCCTTTTCCCTTTCCTTCCAGTGCCTCCCCCTTCTCCCCTTCCATCCCCTTTTGTGTGAATTCCAAACCTCCCTCTGAGTCCTCCACTCTAATGAGGTGTAAGGACTCAGTGGCATAGCCAGAATCCCTTCTTGGGCTCCCTGTTAGTATGGGAACTCTATTATGACTATTAATCCCTTGTCTCTAAGGATCCTACTGCCTGTGATCCATGCTAGACAATGTCAGTCATTGTGCATGTCATGCAAAGTCCAGTAATGGCTACGGCAGCCCTAACTTGCGTGGAGTATCTTGCATGGCATTGGTCCTCCCCATCTTTAAGCTCTTACATACTTGCTGCCCCCTCTTCCACTGAGCTTTAGAATGGGGAGTGATTTGTCTGGTCTGGTTCCAGGTGATTATTGTAGGGTCTCTGATGTTCTGAATTATGGTTTGTTGTTGTTTTCAGTTTTGCTTTTCCTGCACCACCCTTGGCTCTATCCTGGTTGGTATTGAAAGTCACCTCCTAACCCAAGATAAAAGGCTGTTTAAATGAAAATCTTTATATAAGAGGAGACTCAAAGGTAATGGAATAGGAGTAGGACACCACAGTGAGGGAGGGTCAGTGTCCCATTTGCAGGATGGTTACCATCTATCTGCCAGACCCTATACCCTTCCTGATTGGTGAGATCAAGCCTCTTTAGTCTCAGGTGACCAGGAAGGGAAGTGAGAGTGAGCTTCACCAGATGTCTCACTACTTACATGTAATACTTGACGGTGACCTATTTTTTCTACTGAAGCCTGATCTCCTCTCTCTTTTTTTCTGGGGGGGCTCCTTCCCCTTCCCTCCTGTTTATAATCTTTGCAATTACAGTAGGTATTACAGAGATTTACCTTTAAATAAATCACTAAGTGGGTTTGGAACTAGGATCCACCTAGTGGATAGAATTAGAAAAAATTCACTGAAGTGTTTTGGTGGTAGAACAGAAGTGAAAAGGGAGAAATCCTATCTTCCACACCATAGACACTCACTGAGCAGCATGCTATGGATAAAATTTAACCAATTTGTTATTGGATGCTTCACCATTTGAGCCAAGAAAGGGCATCATTCACTCATTTATTCATTTGTTCATTATTCATGACAGGCAATTGGATGAATCTGAATGAAAGAATGAAGAATGAAAATTGAATCTGAATGAAAGAATGAGTGAAGTACCAGGTTGGGGAGATAACTCAGTAAGAAAAGTGCTTGTGCAAACATTAGGACCTGAGCTGAATCCTCAGATCCACAGAGAAAAGCTCAGCATGGTGTATTACGGGTTTGTAATCCCAGCGCTGGGGAGCCAGAGACAGGCAAGACCCTGGGACGCATAAGACTCATGAGTCAGCAGCTAAGCCTACTCAGTGAGCACCAGGCTAGTGAATGATACTGTCTTCCAAGGTTGATAGCTGGCATAACACCCAAAATTGTCCTCTGGCCTATACATGTATGCACACACACACACACAGAAAAGAGTGAGATAACAAATATACACAGAACAACTTTGTATGTTACAAATCATTTATCATTTTACAACTGAGAAAAATAAGTTCAGAGGCCAAGTGGCTATGCAGTAGTTAATAATTTTAGTTAAGAACTCTATCTCATGTCACCATACATATAAATGGGTGATTGAGATGAGTATTACTATTGTGAATCACCTAGGTCCTTCATTCAAAATTATAATATTCTTCATATTAAACATAAACCTTCGGGAATGGAGAGATGGCTCAGATATTAAGATTTTGCCTCACAAGCAGAGGGACCTGAGTTCAGATCCTAGATCACAGGCAAAAATTCCGGGTCAAAATAGCAGTGACCTGCATTTCCAACTCTGCAAGGCAGAGTCTGAGAAATCCCAGAATGAAGCAAAAAGAGGCAGAGCAATCCAAAATAACTCCCAAAGTCACTCTTGGGCCTCCATAGGAACACATAGTGCCCCCTCTGATTCACACACAAAAAATTAATTAATTAATTAATTAATTAAAAATAAGCATTATAAAAGTACCTTAACTCTAGATGTCATGTTTTACTCTCAAAGAGTCCTTGGATGTTTAATTTCATGTGTTTGGGCCTCTACATCCATAGTGTATGGATATTAAATATTATAATGCTTATATAAAACCTTACATGACACTTAAGATTAAATATGTAGGGCTGGGAACATTACTCAGTAGTTAAATTTCCTTGAATTGCAAGCAAAAGGACTTGAGTTTGGATCCGCAGATCCCATGCAAAAATGTCAGGCACATATTGCAGACTGCCTGTAATTCTAGCCCTGGAATGTGGAGTCTGGAAATCCCCAAAACAGTCTGGCAAGCCACACTAGCCCAAATGTTGTACTTTGGCTTTAATTAGAGATCCAGGTTCACAGCAAGAAGGTGGAAGAGACATCCAGAATGATTGCTGATATCATCCTTGAACATGAGATAATAAATAAAAAATATTTCTCTTCCTTAAGTTCACACCCTCAAGTATCGTCATGTGCATTCACTACATATACACATGCCCTAGCCACATTCAAAACACATAAACACACATGTTGCATGACATTCCATACACATACATGAATGAAAATAAATATATAATTATAAAACTAATTAAAAGAGAGCATAATTTAAAGAAAAATTACAATAGAAATCACAGTCCATTCTTGAAAGCAAAGGAACAAAGAGAATCCTCACCTTGGCTTTTACCCAAATGCAATCCTGAACCATCCTTATGCTGATGTTACTATAATTATGCACTAGAAAAGGAAGAGGCACTTACTAAGTGCATAATGTGGGGAAACATGGCCCATGCTTCTTCAATGGATGCTGAAAGCACCTTAGAATTGGTTTTGTGCCATCCATATCATCTTAACTTCAGAAGTTTCAGAAGCTTTGTGAATCAGCATTGACCACTTGCCATAGACTGAGCTCGAAAATAAAGAAAATGAAGGGCTGGAGAAGTGGCTCAGGGGTTAAGCCTCTGCCTTGCAGCCTGTGTTTCTGGTCCTGGTAGGGCGGAGCCTGTAAATCCCTGGGCAAAGTAAACAAGGAGGAGGTGGAGGCGGTCCATGGTGGTTCCCGAATTCATCTGTAGTTCTACACACACGCGCACACACACACACATGCATACATGCACAATTGAATAAATAATAAATAAAAAATATTTCTCTTCCTTAAAAAAGAAAGAAAATAAAGAAAATGAAAAGTCAAATCATAGCTCTCAACTTATCCAGACTTCAAGACTTATTTTGTCTTGAAGCTAAGGGTTTTAGCAAATGTCTGTCACACCAAATAAAGACAGATATCCTTTGCCCATATTTGGACTTCTTCAGTGGGTTCATTCTTTCCTTGCTCTAATGTGGACTCCCTGATGATGAGTCATAACTCATCTAGCCTTGAAATTGCTCTTCCACTGTGATCTTAGATGTACCTATATTCCCATCCACGTAATCCTATTCATCTTTCTGTTTAATTACATTCAACCCTTCCTTTTATTTCTGTCTTCAATCAACAGCCTGAACCGCTTCTCATGAAGACCAGCTATACACATAGAAGGAAGGAGCATGACCATAAAGCCAGTTTCTGATTAGACTTACCATTAGTACAGTTAAGAACTTCTATTTCTCAAAGTGTATCACTAAGAAAATGAAGTAACTGCAAGAATATATTTGCAATAAGTACATCTGACAAGCAAATTGTGTTTGGATTATTTCTGTAAATCTCCTTTACATTGAAAAGAAAATTCAACCAAAATTTTAAGTAGGGTAAAATAGGTGACAGTTCTCAAAGGGGGACTTGAAAATGGCAGTAAGTGGAATAGATGTCAATGTCATGAAATGTTAGAGAGGTGTTAATTAAAATCACAGAAAGAAAACATTGCTCATCCAATAAAGTGACTAGAATTTTTGAAATAATACCTAAATGAGAGAAAGTAAAGAATATGTGAACTAGAATTTTCATTTCTATCTGGTCACAGTGTGAATCAATTACAGAATCTACTTGACATTGTCTGTTAAGTTTGAATATACATACCCTTTGACCTTGTAGCTCCTCTTCTGAGTAAATTTGCAGAGAAAATGCATATGTATACATACTTGTACACATGGCATACTCAGAATGTCTGAAGAGACATTGTGCTGACAGCAACAATGGAAAACAATCATAAGTTCAAAAACAGTGAGGAATAAAACTGTACAATAGAGCAATAGAGAAGGAAGGAGGATTCTGCTTTTTGTTCCTGACAAATGGGTACTACAAGAGTATATTTGTTCTGAGAGTTCATTAAAGTTGTAAACATAAGATTTCTTCTCTTTGTCAAATATACTCTGAGCATCTACGAGAAAAACAAAAGCACCCAAGTAAATCCTTATAACTCTAATTAAGATTCCTGAATTCTACACAAGGAATTCTGTGGCTTTAGAGCAAACTTCAAAATATGATTGGAACGTCATAAAGACTATTCCCACTCATCAAACCTCAAGACCACCACCACTGTCATTCATATATGTGTGTGTATACAAATATATATAAATATAATTTCTCTTGTAAATGTAGCATATATAATATATATGATTACACATTATATGCTATTATGTATAATAATGTGCATAAAGTCTTAAACATATACCTAGTATATATAGAAAATTATCTTTAGCTCAGCTTTCACTAAATATTGACTTTGGGAATCATCACTTACCAAAAGAGAAAGAAGTCAAGAGTTCCTAAAACAGTCATGATAGAAAATATGTATGAATTAATTCATATCCAGCAGGCAAGAGCTTAAAGATTTTATGTGAATTGTTCATTTAACCCTTGCATCAAACTATTCTAGCAAGTTGTCAAGAATATAGGAAACTAAAATTCAGAAGCTCAGTTGAGAAATGGGCATAGTTAAGATTTCAGTTCTATGACTATGCCCTTAAACACTAATCTGCCCTGTTCTCAATCACACACACACACACACACACACATACACACACACACACACATACACAAACACAATCACTACAGTTTGAGGAATTATTTTTAAGATGGTAGAGCATTGCTTATGTTTTCTGACAGTTTTCAGATGTCTACTCTAATTCTTAGAGGAACGATCTACTCAAAAATCTTGAAAAGATTGTTCATTGTTCATGGAGGGCTGGAAAGATGACTCAGGAGTTAAGCCTCTGCCTATCAACATTAGGTCCTGACTTTAGATCCCAAATCCCATGTAAAAACATCAGGCAGAAAAGGTAGCAGCCTGTGCTTCCACCCTGGAAGGTAGAGCCTGGGAAACTCCAGAACAAAGCAAAAAGATGGTAGGATAATGCAGGACGATTCCTGAAGTCACCCTTAGGCTTCCACAGGCCCACACAGTGCCCTCAGGTGCACACACACAAACACACAGACACACAGACACAGACACACACACACACACAAATAAATAAATAAATAAATAAATAAATAAATAAATGAATGAATAAATAAATAAATAAAAACCACATAGATATTAGATTAAACTGTCTATTTCCCTGTCCACTATATGAAATTGCTCATTACTTTTTGAAATTCCTTCTTAGGTGTGCTGGTCTAGATGATTAGGAATAATATCTAGACCTAGAGCCCATCATGAAATTCTAAATTTCTGACTTATTTCTTCAGGAAATGTCTCAGAAACTTGGTGCCAAACACTCCTAACTCTGTCTTTGGTCATTTTTGCCCAAATCTTCCTCTTCTTCAATCTACTCATCTTTTCATACTTTTTCTTCTTAGCATTCTCCACTGTACTCCCCAAATTGACACCCTTGAAGTCAATTCTGACTCTTCTCTCCCTTTCAGTGCACAGTCACTTTTCATGATAGGTTCTGAACTTTGCCCACTTCCTCAAATTCTTTCTACTTCTGATAACTTTGTGTATCTAGGTCTTTCAGCCCTTTAATTTTACATAACACCTTCTTTTCTGGCCCTCTGCTTTACCTATGGCCTAAAACTTCCTTTTCTGAGTGATTTCCAGCATAATTGTATATATGCAAATATTTTGTAAAAGGCATACCCAAAAATGTTCAGTCAAATTTTATGTAATAGTCCAAAATGAGAAACAAACTCAAATGGTAAAAAGAAAATTGTATTGGTCTAGTCATACAATGGACGTACAGTGTAAGAGCAAAAAGATGGGAGGAGCAATGATTTGCAAGATACTCCACACAAGTTAGGGCCGAAGCAATTATAATAGGACTTTGCATGCCCTGCACAATGTCCAACACACTATTGACCTCACAAAGTCTAGCATCTGCTAAAGGTACCAGGATCCTTGGAGGCAAGGGATTGGCAGCCACAGCAGTGTTCCTATACTTAAGGGGAACACGGGAAAGGATTCAAGGAAAGGGCCACTGGGTCCTTATAGTCATCGGAGAGGAGGGCCCAGAGGAGAATCAGGCATGCACAAGAAAGGACTCTCTGGGAATTGGGGTGGGAGGCACTGGGGGATGGGGAGGGAGGGGGGAGAGGAGGGGGAGCAGGAGGTTTCGGGGGGAGGAGGAGGGAGGGAGGGAACTGGTGTACCTATTAAGTTTGTATGAGCTGAAATAATAATAAAAATTATAAAAAAATAAGAAACTAAATCTTTGCAGGCACCTACTAAATACAAAGTGCAAATACAAAAGGTTTGGAGACATCTTGTCCACACTTTCTATAGAAAAAAAAAAAGAACACCAGACTAACCCTATCTCAAACTAGTTTCCCATGTAAGTCTAGTAAGCATATATCATCATGTTCCATGATTTTGCTACCCTGATATTATCACAATGTAATAACCCTTCTTTTCTGGCCCTCTGCTTCACCTATGGCCTAAAACTTTCTTTTCTGAAGTTGCTCTATTTGACCTTCATCTCAGCCCTACTCACCTGGCAATTCCTGCATGTCCCACCATTTTGCACCACAGAAGAAAGAATTTATCTTTCCACTCTGTGCAACCAACTGCAACCAGCTTCTAGTCTGAATTTTCACAGCATTTAATCCACTGAATTGCGATACCTACTTTCTAATCCTGTGAACTGGGATGAAAACAACATCATCGTTCATTTTTCCCAGCCTCTGCATCACAATTGACATATAGGGTTAGGGGACTTAGAAGAGTAATTAGAAAAGAAAGTATAAATGGACTAAATGATTAATGTTTTTGCAAATTCAAGCCAAAACATTGTATTTGATGAGATAAATTACCACCTACAAATGTGCAAAAAGTAATGAGATTCTAATTTGGAGAAATTCCATTGAGCTGACACTCTACAGCTTGGATATTATACATATATATTTCTCACCACCTAAGGGGCTATGAGGGTATAATTTTACCCCACAGAACATTTAGGTTCAATTTTCTGTCATACCTTTTCTTAATGCAAGATACTGTAAGTGTCAAGAGAAATAGGCAGCTAACTTATGACCTAGGTCTTTCTTAAATTTGATGCTAATGAAATTCTCTCCTCTGCATGCCCTTTCCTGAGGCCAGCAGGAAATAGCCTCACTATTCCTAAACCACAAGAAAACAAAATAGCTCAGAAGCAAGATTCAAAAGATTTCTCTGGATATGGGACAAACTACATGAAGTAAGAGAAAAGGCTTTTTTATCAGAAGATTTGAGCCAGTGGGCTCCACCCCTCACCAAAAAAAATACTATCCTTATTACAACTGGACAAATTAAAAGTCCATTCCTTGCAAAGAAGTTGCCTTAAAGGCAAGTCAACTAGTGCAAAGGTCTTGCTGACTAGGCCCAGGAGCTCCATACCAACAAGACACAAAAAAGTTTAACTTGGATGTGTGGTTTTGATATTGCCAACTACCAATTTTTTTAAATTGTCCTTGGTTTTCTTTCTTTCTGGCTTATATGAGAAAACTTGGGAGGCTATATTTTTTCCTTAAGAACATTGATTTACATGGTTTATATTTAGATCAGGGGAATGCAGTACTGTATAGAGTGCTCTTATCTGGACTGTGAACATTTGGAAAGCCAAGAATAATGCAAGCGAGACCTCTTGGGAACACAGAAACCACCAGTGCAATCGCTTCACTGAGACAGAAATAGGTGGAAACACAGATTTTGCTTATTTTGCCCCATCTCTCATAGACAAATAAATGATTGTGTTCAACAGTTCAAGTGTGTTATCTCCATGATAGCTTGGACTCAGTTGCGTCTTTTTCCCCTTTTTCTAATGACTTTCAATTTCTACAAACTAGTATGTTATTTTCTTATGTTTCTGGTCAGATAAATTCAAGAGAGAGACAGACTCAGAAATTTCTATGACATCCACCTCCCCACCACCTTGGTTTCCATAATACGTGCAGAAAGTCAATGGTTAGTCTATGGCTTGCCCACACTTTGGACTGTACCCTGATTTTATCTACTTGGATAAATGAGAATCAGCACTGACTTTTATGAAAGATAGTCCTTTGAAGGATGTGTTAAGTATGACAGGAGCTGGGTGAATTGACTTGCTCAAGACATAATCACAAGGCCCACTGGCTTACCTCATGTGCCATTCTTTACATTAAGATGGAAGAATCTGACAACTTCCTCATTCCTCTGAATGTAGCTTCAGTGTTCAGTAGCCTTGCGAATGACCCATTTAGCATGCAAATATAAGGCATCTTGTCAATGAATTCCCATATAGGTTGGCTCTTTGGACTAAATTGATATACTAAATTGTTACTGCTACCTAGGTTGTGCAGTAATAACCATGGTCTTTATCCTTAGTGACCCACGAAGAGTTACTTTTCTTCTTTTGTGTCCATTGTGGGTTACCCCTGTTCCATGTCTTCTGTACTTCAGGCCCAGTCTCACAAAACTACCTGTTTGTGATGATCACATTTACCTTATTGCTATAAATAAAATAAAAATATTTTATTAAGAATTTTTAATATAATTTGAGAGTAATAATGTGTCAAAGTTTACAAATAAAATACTGTTTTGTAGTCACAATAGTACTCCCATACTAAAGGGGAGCACAAGAAAGGGCTCTAGGCAATGCTACTGAGTCCTTACACCTCATTAAAGTGGAGAATGCAGAGGGAAGTTTGACATTCACACTAAAGGATGCTCCAGGGATTGGGGGTGGGGAAGAAGGGGACTCTGGGAGAAAGGGAGGGAGGAGGGTGAAAGGAAGGGGAAAAGTGGGGAGGGAGCAAGGGGGTCTGGGGAGGGGTGGAAGAAGGGTGGGAACCGGGGTACTTATTAAGTTTGTATGATTGGAAAAAAAAGAAGAAAAAAAAGAAAAAATTAAAATACTGTTTTGGTATGGGAGTTGTCAAAAAGCTGTGTTGAAGTGACTTAACTGTGGATATATTAACAATGGATATTGAGTATCTATTGAAATGGATTTGTTCAGCCATTTACATTAATGAACATATAAATGCAGCAGATTTCATTTCAGGTGCCTTCACATGAATGGATAAAAGTCAGTGTTATTGGATTGTTATTTTCCAAGTGCTATCTGTGCCGCTGATCTCCACACCCTTCCCCTCTCTTTTCCCAGTACAGTCATGTCCCTCTCCCTTTCATGTCCTTCTGCATGTATGAACCACATGGCTCCTTTTAGGCACCAATAAGAGATCAGGCCTTTGTGATAGTTTAGGTGGCCCTTCAACAGATAACCCCACAGGTGGGGAAAGCTCTCCTTATCTTGTCCAGAACCTGTCTGAGTGTGGATGTTTCTCCTGAGGTCTTCACTGGTGGGGGGGAGGGGGAATGTTGATATGCCAGCTATTGTGTAAATCTGGTGGAAGTAGAGTTCAATGCAATGAGCTCCCGGATACAGCAGCCCTATTCTGACTGGAGCATCTTGGTCAGCAGAATATCTTCCTACTTTTAGGTTCTTACAATCTTACTGTCTCTTTTTCCACATGGCACCCTTATCATAGGGATAGGGAGAAATTCCAATCACCTGATCAGGGCTGAGCATACTTGGGTCACCAATACTCTGCACTCTGGCCACTTAGGGTTTTATGCCTTGCTAATCACCACTGAAATAGGACACATCTTGGGTGAGTGCTGAGAGCTTTTTCTAATCTGTGCTCTTGTATCTCCATTTTCTTGGCATCTTCCTTCACCAGGAAACTCATAGAACTAATTAACAAGTTCACTAGAGAGGAAGACTACAAAATTAATGTCAAAAAAAAATTCCTATTCAAAAAGAATGAACAAAGCAAGAAAGGCCTGAGAGGAATAATTCCATTTACTATGACTGCAAAAAAAATGAAATACCTTGGAATAAATCTAACTTAGGAAGTGAGAGAACTATATAATGATAACTTTAAACCACTAAAAAATAAATTGCAGAAAACATTAAAAGTTCGAAGACCTCCCATGTTACTGGATCAATAGAATTAACATTGTACTATGAAGAAAAATACATACCATGCCATTTTGATTTCCACATAAGACTGGATCATTGGACCAGTGTAAGAGGCTCACTAATTTCAGATTTCTTTTACAGTAGTCATTGAGTTAATAGAGCTGATTTTTTTTCATCTAACAAGCCTTTACCATGAGAAGATATGATCCCCATTTGCTGTGAATTAAATGTTTGTGCCTCCCAAAGTTAATATGCTGAAATCATCAGCACTCACTTGATGTAAAGCTTGTGCCTTGGAAAAGTTTACAGGTTCACAGGAGCAAGAAATTCTTTATGGTGATGTCAGAGCACCCGAGAGCTGACCAACAGACAGCAAGGCCAGCATGGAGTGTGCAGCAAAAATATGCTTCAAAAACAGAGAAGAGAAGAGAAGAAGAGGGAAGGAAAAGAAGTGAGAGGGAGGAAGAATGGAAAGGGGGAGAGGGCAATGGGGGCTAATGGGGGAAGGGGGAAAGGGAGAAGGGGAGTACCTATTGAGCTTGTATAATTGGGCAAAAAATAATAAAAATAAATAAATAAAATAAAATAGTAAAAATGCAAAGAAAATAATAGAAAGAAGGGACGGTAGAGAGTCATTCCCTCCCTGTCTCCAGCAGAGAGATGAATAGGTCACAGTACTTGTGTCCGCACATCTGGATAAAGGGCCTCAGAGCAAAACCTACCCTGTCACACCTTGATTTTAAACATTTGGCATCCAAATCCACAAAAAAAAATTATGTTGTTTACCCCCTTCAACTGTGGTATTTTATTATGATGGGTGAGAAGTTTAGTATAGAATTTCTCTTCAATATTACTTAGGAATTATGTACCACCACTAATTCTCTAAAACATACACACACACATGCACAGACACACACACATACACACACACACACACACACACACACACACACACACGCGCGCGCGCAGTCACACACACACATGCACATATACAGGCACACATACACATGATTGAACACAGGCAATGTGCACACACACATTGCATACATAAGAATTTAGTCTACTTCATTTGTTTGTGACAAAGTTTTGGATGCAAGGCAACATTCTGCAACTCTGACACCTTGAAACTTAAGTGGGTATACACACTATTTCTTCCCTGTAGATGAATGAGAGGAGTTTTAGTGTGAAAATCTGTTCCATTTCTAATGAATGAAGTCCAGAAGGTGAAACTTGATTGAACAACCTATTCTGCCTTTCTCCTGCTCAATATTGTCTGACTTTTTCCTTTCTATTAACATCTTCTTCTCTGTGGCAAAGGAGAAAAGCAAAACAGATGTGTCTAGCTGGTCCTCCAAATCAGTTCGGGAGTCGGCCAACAATCAGGCAGGAGTTTAAATTCGCACTTTAAAAGTCTTGCAGTAAACATTACCACGCAGCATTCCTTCCTCTGGTTTCAAAGTGGTTTCAATGGTCCTCGTCAAGCTATTGGTGTTTTTTTCAAAGGGTTTCCCAGGAATTCAGTGAGCAGAAAGCATTGAACAATACTGAAGCATTTCAAAATTTGGGGTCTTCTAGGTGCAGAACTTCTACATATAGCACAGGAATTCTTGGCACATTGCCAGGGTGTCTGATGTCAATTCAAGAATTTTTGCTGCTCCAAATCGAGAGTTTGCTTGGCTGACTAATCAGCCACACTCAGCCATCAGCTTCTGCAGGTGGCAGGTTTAAACACTTAGTCACTGGAACACTAGAGAAAGACTTTCTCATTTATCTAAATCTGGTAGAATATATTAGTCCCCCAAATCTGGCCATTAAAAGGAGAACAGGATTGATTCAGACTAATGATGACTTATGAGGAATAAACGTCAGAGATTGCTCTGACTTGCATTTCCAATAGAACTGCTTTCTGTTATACTGCATGGGAATCTTGATAATTGTTAGATCCTTGGCTTGTTCCGCAGTTCCAACAAGAGATTTCTGTCTACATGTGCTCTTAACTGTCATCTGAGCTTCCCACTCAATGCAACTGATAATTACACATTCTGGAAGCTGAGTGTCGCAACCAATTAACTTGACAGACCCCACTGAATTGGGAAGGACAAGAATGTACAAACCCCTTCTGTGGTAGCTCAGCATAAATAGAGAAACAATTAAACGCAAGGACTACATTAAAATACCTCTAGTTTAAACCCAGATATAGAAGCAATTAGAAAGATTTTGATCTCTGGGACCAAAGGGACTAAAGTTCAAATGACACTCTGGCACTCACTGGTTGAATAGTTTTGCAGAAATTAGTTCTACTTTTGTTTTCATTTTCATTCTTCCTCATGTGATGTGTGTACTTGCATGCACCTTCACAAGTATGTATGTGCAAACATGCATGCGCGTGTCTTTGCATGTAAGCAGAAGTCCGAAATCGATGTTGCGAATCTTTTTCAAATATTCTTCACCTTATTTATTGAAGCATAGTCTCTCATTGAACCCAGCACTCACATATATGACTAGTCTTGCTAGTCAGCTTGCTCTGAGAAACCTATCTCCATGTTTACTATGCTCAGCTATAGTTATATGGGTTTCTGAGATGTTAATTCTGATCTTCGCTTTAACCACTGAATCATATCCCCAGCCACCCTGACTTTATTTTTTTAATTTTATTATTATTATTATTACTTATTTATTCAATTGTGTATGTATGCATGTGTGCGCATGTGTGTATGTATGTGTGTGTATGTATGTGTGTGTAGAACCACGGACGAATTCGGGAACCACCATGGACTGCCTCCACCTCCTTCTTGTTTACTCTGCCCCTGGAATCACAGGCTCCACCCTATCAGGACCAGAAATGCAGGCCGCCCCTGCTTCCACCTGGCATCTATACGTGGAGTCTAGGATCCAAACTCAGGACCTTCTGCCTGCAAGGTAGAGGCTTAACCTTTGAGCCACCTCTTCAGCCCCCCCGACTTTATTTTTAACTATGTGTATATTAGAAGAGGACACATAAATGCATCTGTGTGCTTACTTACAATGAATATTGGCATGCTCATCAGTATACTAGTATATCTCATCAGATCAAGTTAAGAAACTGGATTAGCCAGAAGCCTTGAAATACCCAGAATTATCTCCAAGAGGTTCTCTAACCCTTTTTTTATCTCCTCCTTTTTCCTTCAATTTCTTACACACACACACACACACACACACACACACACAATGTGTTCAGATTGTGTTGTATTGATTGTTGTGAATTTTAAAATCAGGTAAAAATTAGTTTTCTACATGCTGATCCAATATTGTGTCTGAAATTGGTCTACACTGATACATACACCTGTACATCACTGATTTCCACTATCCACAGTGTCTCACTGAATAAGTAGAAAATAATGCATAAAGGCATTCTCCTGGTGATGTAACTTTGAGAAGCTTTGTTTTGAGCTATGCTGAGGAAAGTATTTCTGTAAAATTCCCACCATCATCTTAAAAAAGGAGCAAACTACAGCTCAAGAGACAAATGCATCTAGCCATCTGATTTTATAAAGTTTTATTGTAAAGCAACCATATTCATCCATTTATGTGTATATGGTTGCCTTCTCATCACTGTAGCACAAAGTCCTATTGCTGTCCCGAATGGTCCTTCTATTGCCTCAAACTTTCACAGGAAATAGTCTGTTCAAAAGTCAGCATCCTATTATAATATCTTTAGATTGGAAGGACACTAAGCATTCAGCCTAGAATTCTTCTACAACAGAGGTCGAGGATCTCAACACACTGTCAGGATGCAGTGGACAGCAATGGGCACCAGAATGCAGAACACCAGTGCCTCAGCTAGGCTCACACAGAATCAGGACAACCTAATCTCTCTCCTAAGGCTTTGGGAACCTCGCAAAAGGGGAGTGGTGAGATTGTAAGAACCTAAAGATGGAAAGGTTCACTGTTGGGCAAGACATTCCACTCAAGGCAGGACTCCTGCATCCAGGAACTCACTACAGTGAGACTTGTCCTTACCAGACCTGCAAAATGACTGACATACCAACAAGCCCCATAGATTACCTAGAAACTCAAGAAAGATAAGCACACAGAGTGGAAACCTTGGAGACTAAAGCTGGGTGAGTGAAGGGAAATGCCCCTATCAGGGGAGTGACCTGAAGAGAGGCAAGTTGGTATACCACAGAGGCCTGAACCCCCACAAAAGTAGACGAGCTAGAGGGATCCATAGAAGCATACAGGCAGGTGGATGGGAAGGAGTGGGAGGGATTGATGAAGGGATGGGAGGGAGGGATCATGGAGGGAAGCAAGGATAAGTACTCAATATGCTTGTAAAATTAGAAAAAAAAGGTCAGTATCCTCCTTTTTGCTCTATTTAAAGTAGTCATTAGTTTATAGACCTTCATAGAAAATGGTTAAATTCTTATCAACCCTTTTGTAAAATTCTATCCTTTCCTTAGAGGATGCTAAGTTGAATTTTGGATGTTATTAAAGGCAAAGGGAAGATGCTATGCTCAGCTGGGTGGGATGTTCGGTCTTAGCTGACAGGAACAAAGGTGGGGAATACTGTCTGGGAATGGATGATATTCTTTTTACAGTTTTCGGCTCTGCTTGCTGCTGACATCTGTTTCCCCATGAAGCTGATCTTCCTAGCATAATCCTTGACCTTCACCCAGATCACCTCGGTCTAGAAAGACAGCAGACATGTGGGCTAGACTGGTCCCTGTGGCTACTGTAAGAAGAATGCCAAGAATCTGACATCTTGTTGGAAAGGAAACTGTCTGTTGCCTCCCATCTTTACAGCAGATTCCAATCCCATACCTCAGAGCTTTGCTGGGCAAGGCCAGAGATAACTTCATCTTGAAGCTTGCTATTTGCTTCTGGTTAAAAACACATAATTCTCCATTAAAGAGTAAGTGTGGTTTGTAAGCAATCTTGGAACTTCTTTTCATAGAGACAAGATGCTGGGAAATCATTTATATCTAAATACTGAGCTATGTTTCAACAGATTCCTGTTTCTAACCTTCTGTTCTGAGCAAGTCATTTGGCGACTCGTTTTCTGTTTCTTTGTTTACTCCAATAAGCCCTTTAAAACAAGCAAAAGTTTATAAAAAGGCTTAAAACTGGGATAGGTGAAGCCTGACTTGAATTAAACTCTATCCTAAGTACAGGTCCTGTAATCAGAGAACTAAAAACTCACTTTGGTCCTTGGGTGACATGGCCTAAGGTTAAGGACAGCCTTAGACTGGCTTCCCAGACAACCACTTAGAAAAAAGACAAAGGGAGATTTAATGAAACCAGAGCTCAGGAAGCAATAGTCCACACCGCAAGAAGGGACAAGATGGGTGAACTGCGAAATGAACAAAAATTGGCTGTCCCATGTTTCTGTGAGAGCTTTTTTAAAGTTGTCATGAAAATATTCTCCCAATCAGGATCTCATCATCAAAAATAGTACTCTTAGATTCTTGTTTATCATGTTGAACACAGTTTTACTTGGGACTGAGGAGATGGCTAAGTGAGTAAAACACTTGCCACACAAGCATGAGGACCAGAGTTCGAATCCCAAGCACCATTACAAATGCTGCATGGGTGTGTAGGCTTGCTGTGATGCCAGCACTCAGGAAGCAGATGTCAAGATTGGGCAAAGGTGTCAACTTGACAGTTGAGGGTTTGAGCTCTGGGCACTTTGTAGAGAATTAGTGGTTAAGCCCAGAGCAAACCTGCAAAAGATGGTCTAGCTGATGGGGAGGGTCCAACCCATAGTGGGTGGGACTAGGCCCTGGAAGAAAATACAGAGAGCTGATTAAGAAAGTTGGCATCCTTGAGTATACTTGGCCAGACATGCTGGTCTGGCAAGTAAGGATCATCCCTCTCTCAGCCATAATGTGGAGATAGTATGGCCAGTTCCCTTAGCCCTGGTGTTGATGTGAGCTCTCCTGTAAAGTTGGATGAGGAAATATAATGAGTCTATTGTAAGAGAATCAACCCCTTGTTCCCTTAAGCTATTTGGTGGTGATTTTATCAGCAACAGTGCAGGTGAACTGCTATAGCAAAGATAGTGGAATCCAATTAGCTGGACTAGTGAGCTTAATGTTCAACGCCCTGTCTCCAGGCTTCAATAGCAGGCTTCAATGTTCAATGGAGTGCCCTGTTTTGATGTATAAAGTGGCTTGCAATCAAGGAATATGCTTTGCATCAACCTCTGGTCTTCACACACATGTGTAGGCATACTCAAAAAAAAAAACCACACATTCCCCACATACCTACATACATACACATGCATGTCTACCACATATACATATAGACACAGTTTCTGAAAGAATATAAAATAACTATTTGCACTGCAAACTTCCAAAGAGTATCAGATTAAGTAAAATATTAACAGTAATATAATAAATTTTGAGGGATCCAAAGAATTTTAAAAGTCTGAGGTACCATTAATAGTGCTACACACACCTAGGAATCTTTGTTTTTTTTATTTTATAGTTTTAACTAATTTCCTTATAATAAAAAGTGGTCTCAAGAAAATATGCAATAGAAATATATTAAATTGTTGCAATGCATATATGCATGTTTAGGTTATTATCATTTACAGGGGAGAGAATAACTTCCCAGCAAATAGTAGCAGACGTCATAGCAGGAGACTGCAGAATACTAGGAGTAAATAGGAAGCCCTACAGACTCTGTGGTGTGTAATCAAGAAAATACATTCCATGTACAATGCTTTTTAGGCATATGGGAAATGTTAAAATAAGTGAACCCAACAAATAGTTGTAAATCATATTCCTTTTGCTCCCTCACAAATTCCAACACCACCAAATAGACACAAATCATCCATTTTATGTGTAGAAACAGCTGTTACCTGCTACTTGGCTGCTTCTGACCATGTAAACTGACCATGTTCATCCAGTGATTCCTGGCATAGAGAATTCAGCTCTCTTTGTTTCAACTCATTGCAAGTTTACTACATGTATGCTTCTCCCTTTCCCAGTAGAAAGAAAAGCCTATAGTACAAGGATTAAGTGGATCTCTAGCTTCTATCACAGTACCAGATATACAGTCAGTTCAAACAGGGAATGAGGATCACAATTTTTTTACGATGTATAGACTAAGCAGAGTGTGGTAATGAATGCTTAAAATCCCAGCACTCAGGGGGGCTGAGACAGAAACATCTTAAATTCAAAACTAGCCTGAGATTATAGGAAGATGTCTTCATAAAGAGAGAGACAGAGCAAGACAGAGAGAGAAAGACTGGTTTCCTCTTTGTACAATAACTCAAATTTCACAGGTAGGTTTGTTTTAACTTCCTTAGTTTTTTTTTCTGAAAAGAACACAGACTAAGACATCCTTTTATATGTTAGAACATGATTCCATCTCCGGTGAAGCTTTAGATTTCAGACAAATTTTAGTGAATCTTAAATGGGTTTCCATGAAGAGTTTAGCATTTATATGATGCCTCTCTGATGCAGTGCAGAATAACATAATTGAGAATGTGGCTCAATGGTAGGCGAGACCTAGGTTCAGTCCCCAGAGTTACACATACACACACATACACACACACACACACACACACACACACACACACACACACAGGCACACACACCACAAGTTTATTAGTTCACGTGTAAGAATCCATAGGGTGTCTCTAAAGTCAGAGTGCCTGGATTTTTTTTGTCAGTTCACATTAGTGTGATATTCCCACTCGAAACTCTGTGTAAAAGTAAAGTAAGGGACTAGAGAAATGCCTCAGGGATTAAATGGTTCACAAGCTAAAAGGACTGACTCAGATCTCAGATCCCATGTTTAAAAAAAAAAAGCAGAAACGGAGGCAGCCAACATTTTCTACCAAGAAACCCCAAAGCAAAGCAATAAAAAGGTAAAGTATTCCAGGAAGACTTCTGAAATCACCCTGGGGACTCCATCGATACACACAGTGTCCTCTTCTACACACCCACACCTACATGTGCAAAAAAAGGTAATAATTTGAGAAAATGGACAGTTCTGGGGACATAGAGGATACTAGAAACTGAGGGAACCCAAGAAAAAAATGTGCCAACAACTTGCTAAATACAAGACATCAGGCTGTTATGAGCAAAAGGCAGAATAGAGTACCAACCATAATATAGTATGATTCTAGTCTTATAGGGTCTCAATGAAAGGTGGGCTGACAATGAAGATAGATGCATCCCCTTATTTGTCTCCTAGAGATCTGGACTAGGATATATTGGAGAGAAAAGAGTTTTATACAGAAGCTGTGAAATTGACTGTCAAATGCCTCCTAACATTTTAATTACTCTCAGGTAATTATACAATGAGGTAGATATACAATAAAAGTAACAACTTGACATGCTGGAGGTTCTGTCACAAATATACCCTCATATTTGCCTCCTTAGTGATTCTAAATTCCATCAAGCTCCCAAGATTAACCATCAAAAACTTTGAGGAGCAACTTCAGCAGAACTGAATTGTCTCCTTCAGGATGCAACCAAAGATGTGAGACATCTTGTGGACAGACAATCAGTCCTGGATGACACCATCACTGGATTGTCTGGCTTTCCAGCAACCTTTGCTGTGGCTTAGTCAGGAACTGCACAAAAGGCTTCAACTCTGTATTCAAAGATTTCATGTATCTTCAGCATTTGGAACCCAATCTTTCTCCCAGAGAGTTTAGCAAAGATTGGCAACATTTCTTAAGACTAAAAAACTATAATTCTGTGCATGTATCACTTTGAAGTTTTAAGACTAAAATTGTGTTTACTGGATGTAGATTTGAAAATATTTATTTTCAAAGTAACCACAAACCAATTTCTTTTCCAGTGAAGTCTTATATCAAGTCAATTTCATCGTAGTCAATGCCTTTGAAGAAATACATGATATTAGGCATATGAACCAGGCTGTAGCTATGTTTAAGGTCCAGTGATCATCACCCTTTCCCTAGCTGTGTGAAATGTGTGCCTAATGTTTGAAGTTGGCATTTTCCAGTTTGTAAAATGGAGACGAGTGTAAACTGTTACGGTGCAGACAATGCATCAAACATCATTACTCAGCAATGATTGTATTGTGTCATGCATTCACCAGCTTGTGGAAGCTCACCAGGCATTCCACTTTGCTTACTTACTTTTAGAACTCTTTATGACGGTATCAAGCAGTAATTTCCTCTTTCTCATATCCTGAGCACACATAATCAATAGAGAACTGAGAGAAACTTGGTGCAGAATCTGCTTTCTCATCCTATCTCAAATGAGAACCTCATGTCTTCAAATGTATAATGTTTTGGTTTACTTTATGCTTCTTTCCTGTGTTTGATTACTGTGAGTATTCACTTTCATCTCCAGAAGTAAAAGGAAAGACAAAGCTTCATAGTGTACATGCAATAAACTCAGTTCTGGGACCAGATAGACATATACTATACCACTTTCTGTGTACACATAGGCATTTAGAAACTGAATTTCTCTACTCCTCAGTTTTCTTATCCCTAAAAATGCTATTTAGCTCTTCTCCGAAGAATAACCATGGTGACTAGACTTTAACTATTGAAGCAGATACTTCATTTTTAAATAAAAACATGGCAAAATCTGCCTGTAAAAGGGTGTCATCAATGTGAAAAGTTCCTCAAATTATTATATAATACAGAAGCCCCATTATTTACTCAAAAACTCAAAATGTATGTCCACATAGAAGTTTGTATATGAAAGTTTAAAGAGGGCACGTGTACTATACCAACAGTGATTGCTCACCAAATGTTTACCGCTAATGAGCAGATAAATACTGTCAAATGTTGCTCAGCAATGTAAAGAAACAGAGAGCTGTTAAGAAACCTTATTCCAAGAGAATGAAGCAAAGCACAAAAGACTATGTGTTATACAGGATGCTATCCTTATGGAGTAATAGAGAAGTTAAGTCTGTAGAAACCTAAAGTAGATTAGCAAAGGTAGGGGAGGAAAATATGGGGAACAAATTAGCAAGAGACTATTTAGCTCATCAGTAACTCTAAACATAGTTCACGACATGGATTTATACATTCTTTTAAAAATTAAAAACATTGAATTTAAGACTTAAAATCATGAATTTTATGATAAATTATATCTTGATAGCTCTGTTTACAAAGACCATATATATACACATATACATACATGTGTATATTTTATATATATAGGTGTGTGTGCAATTTATTCTCCTATACTTTCTTTTTTATTGTATTTATTTATTTTTTCCAATCATACAAGCTTAATAGATACCCCTGTCCCCTCCCTCCCACCACCCCTCTCCATACTTTCTTAAGTTCTTAGCTGGGATATTATACACATTCAAGAAGCAGCCATTGAGTAAATTGTAAGATCCTAAATTTTCTCTGAAATTTCCAGCCAAAGTTACCTCTTAATCAGAAATCAAGTTAGATCAAATAGCAAGAGAATCCTACAGAAGCTAAGAATGGAGATTTTCTTTTCCAGCAAACCAAATACTGGTGTGGGCACTGAATCTGTCATTTCCAGATTTCCAATCTAAAACAGCAGCCATTTCCCACCCAGATATCATGATCTTTAGTTACAAAGGTGAAGATAAGGGCTTTTTCATGGTCTCAAATGTGTTAACTTCAGGCACTGTTTGAATCAAATTTCCCTATGTATTCAAAAATTGAGAAAAGTAGCCTGATACATGTATTCATTTTAGCTAGCATTTAAAAATCTCCTACTCTATACCAAGATCCAACACTTAGATCTCATTAAATCATTGACATCTCCAAATAGAAGCATATTACTTCCTTCAAGAGAAGCCTGGTATGTTCATGAAGATTAAATAGGGATATTGACTCCATTTGCTTAATTATTGATATCTGATCAGCCATGCAAGTGAAGACCAAGCATTCTGGAGGAGGACCCAGTGGAGAGTTAGGCGTACACAATAAAGGACTCTCTGGGAATTGGGGGGGAGGCACTGGGGGAAGGGGAGAGGGAAGAGAGGGGAGGGAGGGAACTGGTAAAAAATTTTAAAATGTATAATTAAATTTTTAATAAAAAAAATAAAAAAAATAATTCTGGTTCAAGAGAATGCAGCCTGAGATTTCCAAACACACCATGGTGACGACTTTATTGTCTAGTGAAAAGTCACGTCTCGTTACAGTGGTCCTGCATCTTCTGTGCACACTAGAATGGTAGTGGTCCAAAGGATAATGTTGAAAGGAAGATAGTTGCCAAAGAATTTCATGATTTTCCAAAAGTAATTTTTGCTACTAGGGTTTTCAACACAATAGAGGAAGGCATGGCAAACATACTGAGCCAACACTCGGTCCCTGGACTTCCACTGCACTCCAAGTTTTTACCTTGACTCTCTCTCCTTTGGCATTCAACTGGCTTCAATTACCATGAGCCTTAGCCTCAGCAAACAACAAAGTCTTGAAAACTCAATTTTCCATTCTTCAAAGTGCATTACGAGAAAAAGTGAAACGCGGGGCAACAAAGAGCATTTAATCATTAGGATCTTGCCCCTTGCTGTGGTGAAACCACACAGCTTGGCCCTCTTCCAAGGCTAGAATTAATGAATGAGCAAGATTCTCCCAGAAAGCCTTTAACTACTGCCTGCTTAGCCCAGAGAGCCTGCCCCTTTATTGCTCTTGGCATGTCTGCCTCTGTTACTAATGGATTGCCTCCCCTTGGGGATCTGCATGCAGAGAAAGGTACAGTCTTATGAATTCATGTTTCCATTTCACTCCTTCTCTGTAGAAACAGACTTCAAGAGACGTCATTTTCCTGAAACAGACGGGTTCATGTTAAGACAGCAGGCAATTGTGTTTGTCCTTTACTGCCCCTAGCCTTTGGAGAATGTGGCACTGGTTTTTGGCATAGTTCTGGGCTATGGTGTTTCAGACACTAAATCTTCTCCAAATCTGAACCTCAAGAACTTTTGTGGCTCAGGATAAAGTAAGTGTTCTTCTACCCATCCACATCCATCTTGGGAAGGAGGACCGTTGTTCTGAACCCAACAAGGGTAATGCTGGGATAGAGAGGTCTAGGGGCTCTAGTTTGCTAGTGGAACACTATGCAGCTGTTTGGCTTTTTTCTAGAAGTGCCCTCCTGATTCCTCTCCTCTCTCAGGGTCCCTTAACACAAAACAGGACTCACACTGCACAGAGATTCATTGTGTTTGCCTCCCAATAGTATGTCCTTCTTGTGTGAATGGCATCCCAGTTTCTTTGAGGGGAATTCTTCCTTCTCTGACTAGGCACAGCCTTTTCTCTCTGTCACTGATCCATTTTGGTCACCTTTGGCCACAGGGCGAGCACATGACAAGATCCGGGACACAAATGTCCTTTCCTTGATCTTTTGATCTACAGCAGAATAATGGAAAAGTTGGGCACTGTCACATTTTGTTTCTTGCGTGAGGTAGTATTTAGGGAAAGATATTTCAGCAGTTCCTGCCATAAATAAACCATGTGCCCTGCCCCCACAGTGTCCAACCCACAGCTGTGCAGCCCCTCGTTCTTCCACCCCTCCCTTCTACTCCAAGAGCAGCTCCACATCCTTCCAATAAATTCCCTCTTTGCATAAGTTAACTAGAGTCAGTTTCTGTTATTTGAAACCAAGCAGCTGCATAATAAGTTCAGTTTTCCTCAGTTTAATAAGCCAATATGAGGATGTAACTAAGAATCTGATCCCTCAAGATGGGCTACACTTCCAGTCCTTCAAGGATGTTTTAATAAATGCATCTATGTGCCTTGGACTAGTTAAGTACTCTGTACTCTTTAAAAGTCTCTCTCTCTCTCTCTCTCTCTCTCTCTCTCTCTTTCCCCTCTCTCTCTCACATATGTATATATGGATGAATATTTCTATATGTCAGTTCATATGTTCATAGAGCAATAGAAACAGTCAATTAATATGAGCAAAAGAAAAAACACCCAACTTTATGGCATGAACAGTTGTTGTCTATAGATATGATTAATTGAAATACTGAGAAAAGTGAAACAACTTACATAAGACATGACAGAACTTTGTTTCTTAAAACTTGAGAGTTTATGACTCCTACACTATAATTTTCAAGTTTACAGAGAAAAGAACAAGATTAAATATTTCACAGTTACTAATGAGGTGTTTAGATGTCTTGTCTCAGTCTTCCTTAAAATCCTCTAAGACACCATTATGTCTGTTGTTCACTCTCAGATAACTGAGGCTATCTGGCAACCTTGTCCTCAGTGAGGATTCATGGAAGTAAATTAATACTTCTTGGGTAGTTTTGACATAGATCTTCACCCTTCACTTTGCCTCACATTGACTCACGATGAAGAGTGGGAAAACAAACTCATAAGGGGTTTAATGATAAATGTTTCTAACCATATGCCAATTTATTTCTTTGTAGATTAAACTGACTCTTTTAAAAGAGTACTTTCAAAATACAACACATAAGATGAACCATCCTAAGATATAATTGTTTTTTCATTAAACACAAGAATAAACACTTCAAATTTTTTTTAAACTTAGGCAATAGTAATTACCATCCAAATCATATATGCATATATAGACAAAATGTATCTAATAAAAAACACATTCTCTAATAAAAGAAATACAAAGCAAAGAAAGAAGAGGTTTCTTTTTCCCTTAATATAGCCATAAACATTTTTGTCAGTAGTGCAAATACAATCATAACATCAAATGCTATCAGGCACCCAGGGGCAACACTTGCCAGTGCAACTTCTCCAGTTCATGTAACTTCTCTAGAAAACAGTAACACATTAATGTCCACATGACTCACCTCAGAGAAGAAAAGCTTCAAGATGCATTACATTTTTCATAGTAATAATACATCGGTTACCTGGCCAGTAGGATCATTCCCATCATTTTTCATACATATATATATATATATATATATATATATATATATATATTTATGAAGGCTGCATAGAAAAAAGTGCATTGGCTTTTCCATGCACACTATTACATCCATAATGTGAAAGTAGAGGTGTAAAATACTGAGTGCATATGCATGATACATGTAAGTATGTGGACATAATGCTGTGTCACTCAGAGTCAAATGCACTGACTTTGTCAATATGTTAATGTGCTTGTGTGAGTAGGGGTTAATTGATATAAACAAAGAATTTATTATTCTCCTTCTCTGTCTAACCTCCCTTTCTCTCCCATACCCTCCACTCTAGGTATATCACATACTTTCTCCACTGAGTGAACCTCAGCCCTTTGCTTCTAAAACAGATTTTCCCCCATCTTGAGCTCAGCTCTCTATCGCTATAGAACCAAAAAGAAAAAGCAAACTTGCATTCTGTTGAGATAGATTGCTTATCTCTATTTTAACATAAAGAATTCTGTCTTGAAGAATAAATTGAACAATGCAGGACATGGAACAACTTTGAGGTCTTTCAGAATTGAGCTATATTTTGATTTTAAAATCACCAATGTTGAGAATGGTGATATAGTTAAATAGACCATATGAAATGGAATACATGAGGAGAGAGAAAGAAAGAGAGAGAGTGTGTGTGTGTTCAGTCCTACTCGGCTTCCAGCGCGCACAGCGAGCTGGAGATAAATGAAGAGGATTGCAGAGCAGAATCAGCACAGCACAGCCAGGTTTTACTTTGACAGTCCCTTTAGCCTGTCCAGTGCCCAGAAAATCATGTTTTGTAAACATTTATGAAGATGAATCACTCAGTTGAATGGAATGGAACAAAACTGAACTGAGCAGAACCAACCAGACTGCTGAATACCTTCCAAGTCAGGGGTCTTATCTCCTCCTTGAGGTAAAGTCATCCCTAGTGCACCGATATCTCTCACTTTGCACCTCTTGGTTCAACAGAATTTGGAAGACATAACATCCTGTGTTCCGGGCAATTCCAGTGTAGCCTGCCGTTTGCTGTTGGGGGGTGGCTTATGTGACCTGATGTTTTATCTTTAATTACCGTGTTTCCTTTCTCCCCAAGCTTGCAGGATCTAATTTAGACAAAGAAATGCTTTAATATCTAGTGATTCAAACCCAAAGAGATGGTTAATGATGTCAGTTTACATGCATGAATCAAGAGAAAAGTAAGTGTGGCATTTTTATTCTATTTTGTGTGGTTTGCTGGGGGGGTAATACACGTGTATAAAGGTGTACACACACACACAAACACACACACACGCGCACATCAAAGGTGGATGCCAGAATTCTGTTCTACCATTACCTTAAGACAGGGTCTGTCACCTTGAGACACTCAAAGATAAATCTATGTAATACCTACAGTAATTCCAAGGATTATGAACAGGAGGGATGGGGTTGGAGGGCCACACCAGACACAAGGAGAGAGGGGACCATGTTACAGCAGAGAAAATAGGCCTCCATCAAGGACTGCAAGTAAGTAATGAGACACCTGGTTAAGTTCTTAGACGTTCGTTCCTGATCATTTACAATTGAGAGGGTATGATCTCACCAGAAGGGGAGGGCATATAGTCTGGCACATAAAAGTAACCATTTTGCAAATGGGTGATTGACCCCTCCCTCACTATGGTTTCCTACTTTTATTACATCTACCCTTGAATGTGCTCTTATAACAAGACTCCAGTTTAACAGCTTTTTGTCTCTGGCCAGGGGGTGACATACAATGCCCATCAGGATGGAGTGAAGGGCATTGCAGGAGCAGCAAAACTGCAAAAGAAAATCAACAAACCACAATCCAGAACTTCAGAGACTCTATATCAACCACTTAGAACTAGGCCAGACTAATCTCTCCCCAACCTGAAGCTCAGGGAAATTTGCGGAAGAGGGGGCGGTAAGATTGTAAGAGCAAAAGGATGGGAGGAGCAATGATTTGCAAGATACTCCACAGAAGTTAGGGCTGAAGCAATCATAATTGGACTTTGCATGCCCTGCGCCATGTCCATCACACTATTGACCTCACAAAGTCTAGCATCTGCTAAAGGCACCAAGATCCTTGGAGACAAGGGATTGACAGCCACAGTAGTGTTCCTATGCTTAAGGGGAGCACAGGAAAGGGTTCAGGGAAATACAACTGGTTCCTTGTACGTCATCGGAGAGAAGGGCCCAGAGAAGAGTCTGGCATGCACATTAAAGGATTCTCTGGGGATTGGGGGGGAAGCACTGGGGGATGGAGAGGGAGGGGTGAGGGGAGGGGGAGCAGGGGGATCTGGGGAAGGAGACGGGAGGGAGGGAAGTGGTGTACCTATTAAGTTTGTATGCACAGAAATAATAATAAAAAAATGTTAAAATAAAAAAAGACAGGGTCTGTCACTGAACATGGACAGCCAGCAAGACCCAACCATCCCCCCACCCCATGCTGGAGATTCAAACTCAGGTCCTCATGATCAGTAAGCCCTCTGGCCCATGAAGCCATCACCAGTCCTTCAACTTTGACTTGGTATTTTTTTTACAAGTCTACCAGCAGTGCTTTTAAGTGTTTGGATGTTGGTACTAATTTGTGTTGATGATTCACCTGATGTAGTATGTCAGAGTACAGAATCACTAGAACAACAGCTAATGCTGGGACAGATGGCTTGGCAAAAGCAAGTCACAAATGCCTATTAGAAGGGCCATTAGGCCCTGGATTAGGAAGACTAAATCAAGCCAAAGCAGATGACTCTAAAATAAACTCTAAAAGCTGATTATTTTAGTTGGAAAAATTGCCCAATTTTAAATTTTAACACCAGCCTTATGACTGGATCATTCTCTGCTTAACCAGGTTTGTTATTTTAGCATAAGCTCAATCTTAAATACCATTTAAGTCTGAAAATTAGACTTGGAGATGTTGTGAGCAATGAACCAGGGTTCCACTGTGGTCCCAGCAAGGGGAATAAAGTTAAGTACATCTGGTATAGAGGAGGACTTCCTCTTGTTGGATTTTTGGCACAATGACAAAAATATCTGAAAATTTATTTTATTCGCTGTTAAAACATTCTGTGCAAAACAATAAATCTTCTTATAATATGACCATGGTGACTTTATATAGTCTAGAACACAAGTTTTCTTGGTATCATAGTTTTATGTTTCTCAGATATTAGAAGAAACAAACCTCTATAAGGAATGCATTGATATGCTCAATTTTATCACCTGTAGAAACAAACATTGAACACATTCCTTGAAATATAGCTCCATCTGCTCAGTCCAATTAGAAGAGATTTTAAATTTGGTTCTAATGGCACAGAGGAAAGTGCCATTTAAAAACAACAAGGAGAATCTTTAAAATACAATAGATTTTTGCATTATTTAAAACTTTTTCAACCATTATGAACTTTCTAAAAAGACTTGAAGGAGTTGCTGGAACCAAAACAACTGCAAGATGCAAGAACTGACCTGAAGGATAGTAAGGGAAGACATTGTTTGCCTAAAGAACCTTGGGAAGCATCCTGAAGCTCAGGGACATTTGCAGAAGAGGGGGCGGTAAGATTGTAAGAGCAAAAGGATGGGGGGAGCAATGATTTGAAGAGTCTCCACACTAGATAGGGCTGAAGCAATCATAATAGGACTTTGCATGCCCTGCGCCATGTCCGTCACACTATTGACCTCACAAAGTCTAACATCGGCTAAAGGTACCAAGATCCTTGGAGGCAAGGGATTGATGGCCACAGTAGTGTTCCTATGCTTAAGGGGAACACGAGAAAGGGTTCAGGGAAATGCCACTGGGTCCTTTTATGTCATCGGAAAGGAGGGCCCAGAGGAGAGTTAGGCATACACAATAAAGGACTCTCTGGGAATTGGGGGGGAGGCACTGGGAGATGGGGAGGGAGGGAGGGGGAGCAGGGGGTTGGGGGGAGGAGCGGGGGGGGGGGGAACTGGTCTACCTATTAAGTTTGTATGAGCGGAAATAATAATAAAAAATGTTAAAAAAAAAAGAACCTTGGGAAGCCTTCAGAAATCACCAGTGTACTGTAATTCTCCCCACATTTGAACATCTGACACGCAGAAACCCTGGTGTTCAGACTGAAGCCTCTCTCACCTTGTGGGACCCTTCCTCTCTTCCCCTCTTCACATCCTTGACGTAACCTACTGATGGACAAAGGCCACAGCAACATAACTTGAACCACCAGAGATCTGAAAATGAAGTGGGGAAAGAGCTCTGATTAGGATACAAGACTGAAGTTTTGTCTTAGACCAGATTAGCTTTCCCATTATGGGAATTATCTTTTTTGTTGTTGTTCTATGAGGAGATTTGACAGCATGGGATTTCCTCTTGAAAGTGATTTGGCAGCCTTGGGAAGCAGATCATGAAAAATAAAATCATCATTTCCTGTTTGTATTCAATTAACACAATCATGAAAAGTTTTGTATATAGCACTAAGCATTTATGATGCCAACATCCAATACTTGCTTTGCTTGCAGGACTTGAGCAGGCATGTGGGCTACCAATTGGTGTCTTCAACAAGAAAGGTTTCTTCTATTGGCAGCATCCCAATTTGGTTGTGAAACCCCACAGGCTCATGGGTTTCAACACTTGTCACCAGGTGCTGACAACATTTGGGAAGGTTGTAGAGCTTTAGGACTGGGGAGCTGGCTGTAGACATCAGACCATAGGAGTAGGGCTTTAGAATCACAAGTTGGTGGGTTTCAAGACTGACCCCCTTTGGTTTCCTGGTAGGGGCTAGATAATAATCCAACACACATGCCAGTTGCCAAGGTCTTAGACAAATCTTTCCCATCATGATGGATGGTGCCCTCAAACTATGAATCAAAATAAGACCTTTCAAATCAAGTTGCTTCTTTTCCAGGATATGGTCCCAGAGATTCAAAAAAGAACTAATAGTCTCAAGTGTGTTCTCATCTGCCCATTATGTGCCAAGTCACAAGCCTGATGATCTGGTACCATCAAACAGAGGGATGAGAGGTATTTCCCAAAAGGGGGCCATGCTAAAGAAAATGGAAGACTGAGCATCACTGTACCTGTTGGGACACTGCACTTCAGCCAGCTGGTACTATCTATGTGAAAGATCCATCAGTAATTTTCTTTGCAAGTCTAATTAATCCTCTATTTAAACGTTTTCTTTGAAATCAGGTTTTGTTTAGGGGGCCAAAGAACAGGGGACCAGCAATCAAAGTGGAAGAAGAGTAGCCCTTAGACTAGCTGGCCTCAGTTCAGTTCCTGATTCTAACAGAAACCTCTTTTACTTGGGGCAAATTCGCAACTCCAATCTCAAGACACCTCAAAGTCTTGCAAAACCAAGCAAACCTTGGGGAGAAAATAGTTTTTCAATAGCTCATGAGCAACCTTGAAGTAACTGCATGCTTCCAAGTCTCACAGCTCTTAAAAATCTTATAAAATTAGTTTGCCCGATGAGATGGAAAAGAATCAATGGCCACATGAGTGACCTCAGCAATAATTACAATTTCTCTCTTTAAGAGGAATATATATATAATTCTTCATTATCATTTGTTTCTTGAATTTATGAATAAAATCCAGTACATAAAACTTATCCGAATTTGTAAAAATAAAAAATAATAAAAAAGACCATGACAACTCATTATATAAAAAATTGCTCAGATTTAGGTACAAACAGAAAAGGAGAATTAGGAAAGAAATGGAAACATAAAGCAAGAGTCCCAAGAAAAAAGCAGAGATCAAGAAGAGCAAATTAAAAGACAAAGTCAAAAAAACACAAGGTTGCTATAGATATGGAGCTGATTGGATAACTGATTTTTGTAGACTGGGATCGCCATCTAATGGTCAATATGAGTACTGCAACTCAAGGTTTCAGATGGATTTTGTCATATCCTCAATCCCATACAGCAGAATCATCCTCTGGCGATTTTCCAGTGAAACAAATGAAATTCAACACAGTGACTAGTTCTGTATATGAGAAACTCCAGTTCCTCAGATTATCTTTAAAGAAACAATAACTCACAAAACATCTTCAAAACATTAAAAATAGTCATTTAAAAAATCGAAGGATTTTTGTAAACAGTTCTGATATGAAATTTTCTGTGGCTTATTTCTGTTTCATTTAGCTGACTTAATTCATTGTGCTTGCTGAACATGTGTAATATGTTTCAGACACCAGCCTGCATGCTGGGGCCCAGCAGCAAAACATGCACAGGTCTTTCTCTTCTGGGCTTTTTGTTCTAGTCAACTACAAATAATCAGTAAAATAACAATTAAATAAGAAGTTCTGAGTGATAGTGGGTACTGGGGTACTAAAGAAAGCAGTGTGGGAAACAGGAACTATAAGAAGGAGAGAAGGGGTGCTATTTCATGAGGGTGGGTAACAGGAACGTGAGCTGTGATGTAAGATGGGAAGAAAGAAGTCTCCACACTAGTTAGGGCTGAAGCAATCATAATAGGACTTTGCATGCCCTGCGCAATGTCCATCACACTATTGACCTCACAAAGTCTAACATCGGCTAAAGGCACCAAGATCCTTGGAGGCAAGGGATTGACAGCCACAGTAGTGTTCCTATGCTTAAGGGGAACACGAGAAAGGGTTCAGGGAAATGCCACTGGGTCCTTGTACGTCATCGGAAAGGAGGGCCCAGAGGAGAGTTAGGCATACACAATAAAGGACTCTCTAGGAATTGGGGGGGAGGCACTGGGAGATGGGGAGAGAGGGAGGGGGAGCAGGGGGTTCGGGGGGAGGAGGGGGGGAGGGAACTGGTCTACCTATTAAGTTTGTATGAGCGGAAATAATAGTAAAAAATGTTAAAAATAAATAAATAAATACATAAATAAATATTTTTAAATTAGCTTAAAAAAAGATGGGAAGAAAGAAGTAATATGACTGTTGAGAAGGGGCAGAAAAGAAAATGGATCACACATAGCTCACAGGGTCTAAAGCCAATTCACCTGAGCATTCTCATCAACCTCATCTCAGTGCACCTAGGTCCTACAACACATCAACCTTCTGCTTATGCTCCCTAAGCTCCGACTGCATATCTGCTGCATGAGAAAAGCAAAGTTTTTGCTAATGCTAGAGCACTGAAGTGTATGTAAAGGGGCCAGCCACATGCTGAACATGCAGTATTAGCCAACACTCATGAAAATTCCACAGTGCAAACCCACAGAGAGAAATTTGAAAACACCTGCTTGATCCTGATATTCTTACTGACTTTTCAATAATAATAGCTAATAATCATGCTATGGGTTTTCTGTACGCCTTAGAATAAATCCTAGCATTATGTCAAAGGGAAAGATTTCCATTTTATGAATGAAAATATTGTACAAAAAAACATTAAGTAGGTTGCTTATGTTCATTCAGCCTACTAGTTCTGAGCCAGGATTCAGAGCCAAACAGTTTGTCTGTAAAAAATAATCTTTGTTCTCTGAATATAACTAGCTCTCAACAAATGGTGTATACAAGACATGGGTTAAAGACAAAAATCCAAACTCAAACTTTTCATTCATAATGACTTGATTTAATCATGCTATGTTTCACACTTGACAATTATACAAAATACAAGCTAGTGTGATTCCAAATCAAGTAATCAGTGGAAAAATTTCAAGCTATCTAATCTGGTTGATTTTCAAAGCACTGATGACAACCAATGAGAGAACTGTGAATCCAAGTTAGTGGGTTGTAAGCAGATTCTGATAAAAAGTAATTTAGATCAAGAGTAATGAGCCGCATCTAGTCACATCAAGGAAGACAAGTACTTTTTACATAAATCTTTCAGTGTGATATATCTATGGAAATATTTGTACCTGTTCTGGATTAGTTTATAAAATATATTTGTATTATAAAAACATACAATGAGTTTCTTACATCTTAAAAGATACTTATGCAGGTTATAATCTCTGATCTTCTAAAGAAAATAAATATTGGCTGTCTTATGTTTTATTCTCCAATTATTTCTGTTGGAATCATGCATCCATATCACAAGGAGAGTCGTTGAAATGGAGTTTACAGTCCCTACTCATTCTTTGCTGTCTTGCTGTTCTTGTTGCCAGCAAAGCTGTAGTTTAAAAAAAAAAAAACTGCTTTTTTGATTAGTATAATTTTCCATTAGAAAAAAGCTATTGTATTGCTTTCTCTTTCATTGAGGAAACAATTTATTTTAGTATTAAACACAGTCTACTATGTTTTGCCACATGTGAAATTTGTGTCACATCACTAATACACACGTATGCACACACATTTGAAAAGAAAAGTAAAGAATTGGTAAGATGATCCATTGCTAAAGTCCTTGCCCTGTAAACATCAAGGCCTGTGTTGGATCCCCAATACTCACATAAAAAAAAAACCTGAATGTGGTGGTACATACCTGCAGTCCCAATGCTGAGTAGGAGTGGGGGATACAGAGACAGGCATAGATCCACCTGTCTTTAAGAGATAAATCAAGGTTTCAACCCCCACATACAGTTATAGGTCACGTGCTCAGTCATCCTCAGATTTTTTTTCAAAGTGTAAAAGGTCAGACATTCACATGGTTTATTTGTAAAACACTAACAATAATTGGAACATTATGGCCTGATTATTTGCTAAAATATTTCACTTAAGCAATTCAAGTAGTTCGAATTTAAGGGTGCAAAAAAAATCACATGACACCAATAAACTTTTATGACTGTTTTTGCACTTACATAATTTTCAAACACCTATTAAAAGAAAAAAAGCTTAGCTTACAACAGAAATTTAATCTTAACCCACACTTTTATGGACATGATATAGGGGAAAACATGTGTTGATAGCTTTAGAATTTTCCATATAAAATGTGATTCCACAGGGAAACATTATTAGCATTGTGCTACTTTCCATCATCTGCCTTCAGTGACAGACTTCACATGCTTGCCTCTCCTGCTGAATCCAGGCAGAGTCAGCATCCAGCTTAGCACTGTCCTCTGGGAGCTATGGTTAGAATCTCGAGTGTCCTACTCACGTGTTTGGACATTTGGTCCCCAGGTCATAGTGCTTCTTGATGAAGTTGTGCAACCTTTGGGACACAGCACCTAACAGTGGGTAAGATTCAGTAGTGGCAGGTCTTGACGACTAAAGTGGTCACAATGTGACAGCCACCCTCCCACTGTCACCCACACATGGCCACTTTCCTGGTGCCAAGCCTTCTCTGCCATGATAGACTATACCCGCTGGACTGTGAGCCCAAATAAAGCTCTCTATGCTTCATCTGCTTCTGCCAAGTATTTTGTCATGGTGATGAGAAAAGTAACAGTAATTACCACCTGAATAGACTTGGCATGAGACGAAACCTGTCTCTTTCCCACTATTGACCACCTTGATATCTGCAAACAATGCCCTGGGATTAAAACTCCATATTGTAGTTTGGCCCTGGTACTTGAAAGGGAAAGAAACCCCATTGTCATATAATGTGTTAGGCTTTAAGGTTTGAGGTCTTGACTAAGTCTGCTGAAGTACGTAGCCAAGTGGTACAGTCATCCTAAGCAAGGCGAATGCAACACACTGAAAGTACATAGTGATACCTGCATCATTGCATGTGAGATTGACTGAACATGCAGGAGGTCACACATTGCTGTATGTGAGATTGACTGACTGATCAGGCAGGTAGAGATGTTATGTCCTCAGGAAGAAAAAATAAGCCCAATGCAGATGTGCAGAAGAGAAGAATCAAAGGAAACAAGTGTTTTCCTCTGAGAAAGAAGGCAGAATTTCCTCTTCGGGCTCTTCAAAATGCTGTGTCCCCTCCCAGGAAAGCTTCAGGACAACAAAGCTTGAATCAACAAAAGTCATACCTGGTGACTTAGAAAGATTTGCTTTTGAACCTTGAAAGTTTGGGGACCTGGGTCACCAGCTGATGGTGCTTTTGTGGGGAGTGTTGGGAACACCTGGGATAGGCCCATCAGACTTCACTCAGAGCTGCCCACCTCGGTCAAGTGGTGGGCATATTACAGCTCCTGGTAGATGTGTGCTGAGTGAATAAATGGACAAATCAGCTTATCTCAGTCTGGTTAGAACAGACCATTTCAGTAATTAAAATCCAGCCATGATTATTGTGAATTGCTTCATCTGTAATATATTCAAATTTGAGACCAGAGTCTGAACAATCTATAATTTATGGCAATTTATGGCTGTGACCCATGTTCTGTGTGGTCTGCCGAAATCCTGAACTGGATCCTGAGCTTCCTGTTCTGTCCACCACGACAAGGTGTGTGGATTTGTAGGCTGCACAATCTTCAGCACAGAACACCATCTTTAGACTTCTTTCCCTTTAAGGCTAAACAAAAAGACTCTTTAAGCAATTTTTTGAAGCATTAAACACTTCTTTCCCCTGACCTTTCCCAACCTACCCATCCAGCACATCAGAAGCCTAGACTTCATGACTCTGCTATTGGAACATACTACATCCCTAGTTATCTGAATAGAAACACCATCTTAGAGATGCAGCTGAGATCGTCTTCATTTCTAGTCCCTTTGTTTTGTCACTCACTATATTTAACCACTGTGCATGCACAACTCTAACCATTACGCCTTTCTTTATCTCATGTATCTCTTTCTTCTTTTGCATATAACTGTTCTCAATGACAGGAATCACCACTCCATGAAAAGTACTCAAGCACTACAGCACTACAATGCACCAGGAAATAGAAGCCCCAATCATTCTTTGAGGCTTAAACAGGACTGTTGCTGTCTTAGCAATATTGAAAGGCTTTTATTACAGACAGAAAACCATGCTTGTTGGGGATAAGACAAAGGAATCACTGCGAAGGGACTGAAACTGTCCATGTGGGATTGTAAAGCTTGCTTGAAATAGATGAAACCAATCCTTTGCATTTGTGCACATGGCAATTTTAGTTGAGACACCAACAGAAAACATCAAGAAAAAGAAGAAAATGCCTATATGTATATTATGAGTCAGAAGCTGTGGTTACGGTCTTGGGAAATTCTGTCTCCAGATACAATTACGCATACATAACTGGTTTCCTTGACTATTGGAGATTAAAAGTTGAGAACATTCCTGGCTCAAGTTTTTTTTCTGGGAAGAAAACATGGTTTGAGAAACAAAAAGAAGATTGAGAAATAAATCATGTAAATCTGCAGTAGATATTCACTAATAGTGGTTCAACTCAAACCATGTGAGGATTGAAGCTTCAAGAAATGATTCTGAGAAAATTCTCAGAAAAATAGGTGATGGGAAAAAAAGGAAAAAGAAGAGCTGTCTGTCACAGTTTGTCTGCATGCTGCCAACAAATTTGCAACCAAGCAGCTTGAGAGAACCAGTGGTTTTATTTTGGCCTAGGATTTTTGGTTACTCTTCAGTTTGGCAGGAGAACACAAACCAACATTAGGAATTAGCCACACCACATCCACAGGACTGCTAAGAAGAACAAACTCCACTTCCAAAATAGCATGTCTGGAGATGTAAGGAGTTTCAACTTCCTTAACCAGCTCTCTCCATCTTATTCATTCACCCAAAGACTAGTCCCACTCACCATGAACTAGACCTTCACCAATAATTAGACAATATCCTGCTAATTCTTTACAACTGTGCCCAGAGAGCAGAATTATCAATTGTCCAGTTAACACCTGTTTCCAACTATGACACTATTCCAATAATAGCAACAACAATACCAACAAAAATGCAGGGACCAGCAAGAACCAGGATAGAGCAGAGAGAAATGAAACTATCAAGAAAAGCAAAGAAAGAAAGAGATAGAGAGAAAGAGAGAGAGAAAAAAGAGAGAGAGAAAGAGAGAGTGAGAAAGAGAGAGAGAGAGAGATTGATTTAATGACTAGAGTTGAGCTACCTTCCTGTTGCAGTTATTCTTCTTTTGCTGCTGTGAGACAATACTTACACAAGACTTTGGGGAGAAGGACTATTTATTTGGCTTATGGTTCCATGATGAAATACATTATGGCAGAAAACATAGCAAATGACATGGCTGAAGGCAGGAGCTAGATCAGGTTGTTCCAGCCATGGAGAAGGCAGATGAAGTCCCAGAAAGAGAATGAGAGAAGCAGGGCATGGCTACTAATCCTCAAGTCTCACCCTCTGTGATGTGCCATCCTACAGCAAGTTTCTACCATTTAAAGGTGCCACAGCCTTCCCAAACATATACCGTCTAAGGATTTAAATACACGAGCTTATAAGGGGCAATCACGTTGAAACCATGATATTCTGTCCTTGGGCACCTATAGGCTCTTGGCTATCTCATGGTACAAACCATATTCATCACAACTTTAAAAGTCCTCATAGACTGTAGCAGTACCAACACAGCTTAAAAATCCAAAGTCCAAAATATCTTGAGACTCAAGATAATCTCTTACTTATGACTTGTAAAATTTTTGAAAAACTACATAGAGTTAACATACAATGACACGAGTAAATATTCCCGTTCCAAATGGAAAGAATGAAGGAGCATATACAGAAAAGAAGGAACTATAGTAATACTGAAAATAAGCAAGGAAAACTCCAAATCCTATATCCAGGTCCAGCATATGAACTTCCTTTTGAAATAATCTCAATTACAAAGGTTTGTTTCTGCCCTTCTAATGTTGCTGAAAGCAACATACATCTTTCTCTTGGGTTGGCTCTTGCCATGATATGCAACTCTCTTTGGTAAATATCCCTAGATGGCTCTCACATCTCTAATACCTTCATATCTCAATGGCAATATAGGCTTTAACTTCTTATTACATAAAAGCCTTCCAAAGGGCTCCTCACAGAGACTTTGCCTCTGACATATATTGCCTGGTTTTAGAGGCTCTCTGAAACTTCAAAAGAGGAATCCACACTCCTCCTCAATTTTATATATTTCATGCTTCCAACACCAGTAGCACTTGGACATCCATGCCAGTTCTGCTATTATCTACAGACTGAGACTAGCCCACTTGGATCACAGCTGCTTAGTGTCACAATTATTCTGCATGGGATCAAGGCATTCTATTCTGACTTATGATTGATTATATTGTTACTCAGCTTGGCAGAAAAGCTCATGCCAACACCAGGAACCAAGGAAACTGACTACAGTATATCCAAAGGCCTGCTGACAGAAAGGCAAGCCTCACTTTATGACACTTTCCAAACATTATGTCAAAATATGCCAAACCACTTAACCTTCTCCCTCCAAACTTATCCACATGCCCAGTGGATGGCCCCGCCCACTGTGGTTTGAGTCTTCCCTAATAAATCTGGAAAGCTCCTGCAGCTTTGCTCAAGGGCTTGCCTCAACTACTAACTCTTCACAAATGTGCCCTTATATACATCTAGTTCTAGCACTCAGATTCTTTGTGCAGAAACTGGGGAGAATCCCCCCCTGGGAAGCTGATTCAAAAGAGCATAAAATTACCTTGGAACTAGGCAAGACTGTCCACTCTCATCACTTCTATTCAATATTATAATTGGAGTATTAGCCAAAGCCATAAGACAAGAGAGACAGTATTTGCATTTCATCTGAGAGGAGGACCCAGAGGAGAGTTTGGCATGCACATTAAAGGATGCTCCGGGGATTGGGGGTGGGGGTAACACTGGGGGATAAAGATGGAGGAGGGAGGGGAAGGGGGAGCAAGGGGTTCGGGGGGAGGTGGAGGGAGAGAGGGGACCAGTGTACCTGTTAAGTTTGTATGAGTGGAAATAAAAAAAGAGAGAGAGAGGGCAGATAAAAGGGATTCAGATCAGAAAGGAAGAATTTGAGGTATCTCTATTTGCAGACGACATGATCATATACCTGGGTGATCCTAAACACTCCACCAGGAAACTCCTCAAACTAATACATAAGTTGAGCAGATAGGCAGGTTACAAAATAAACGTGCAAAAATTAGTGGCCTTCTTATACGCCAAGGATGAAAATATTGAAAAAGTCTTAAGAGAAACAATCCTATTTACTATAACTCCTATAAAAAGAAATACCTTGGTATAAATCTAGCCAAAGGAGTGAGAGACCTTTATAATGAAAACTTTAAAACCCTAAAAAAAGAAATTACAGAAGACACCAGAAGATGGAAAGACTTCCCATGCTCCTGTATCAGCAGAATCAACATCATAAAAATGACCATCCTACCAGAAACAATATACAATATACCAATCAAAATTCCCAAGCAATTCTTTAAAGAAATTAACCAAACATAAGCTCACTCACTTTCCTTCCTTATCACTTGCAACTGAGAGGGTTTGATGTCACCAATCAGGGACGGCATAGAGTCTGGCAGATAGATGGTAACATCCTGCAAATGGGAGACTGATCCCCCATCATGGTCTCCTACTCTTATTCCATTTATCTTTGAATCTACTCTTATAGTAAGACTCTATTTTAGCAGGCTTTTATCTCTGGCTAGGAGGTGACATCCAGTACTAGTCAGGATGGAGCCAAGGGTGGTGCAGGAACAGCAAAACTGAAAATAATAATAAACCATAATTTAGAACATCAGAGACCCTACATTAATCAGCTGGAACCAGACTAGCCAAATTTATCCCCATCCTAAAGCGCAGGAAATTTGTGGAAGAGGGGAAGGTAAGATTGTAAGAGTCTAAAGATGGGAAAGAACAATGATAAGCAAGATACTCCCACATAAGTTAGGGCCAAAGTACCATAATAGGACTTTGCATGACCTGCACAATATCAATGACCCCCCAAAGTATAGCATGGATCATTAACAGTCACAATAGTGTTCCCATACTAAAGGGGAGCACAAGAAAGGGCTGTAGGCAATGCTATTGAGTCTGTACACCTCATTAGAGTGGAGGACACAGAGGGAAGTTTGACATTCACATAAAGGATGCTCCAGGGATGGGGGGGCAGAGAGAAGAAGGGGACACTTGGATAAAGGGAGGGAGGCGAGATGAAAGGAAGGATAAAAGGGAGAAGGGAGCAAGGGGGACAGGGAAGGGTGGAGGGAAGGAGGGGACTGTGGTAGCTATTAAGTTTGTATGAGTGGGACAAAGATAAATCTCTGTAATTCCTACAGTAATTGCAAGGAATATGAACAGGAGGGATGGGGTAGGAGGGCCACACCAGAAACAAGGAGAGAGGGGACCATGTTACAATCGAGAAAATAGGCCTCCATCAAGGACTGCAAGTAAGTAATGAGACATCTGGTAAGTTCACAGACTTTCATTCCTGATCATTTTTAACTGAGGGTGTATGATCTCACCAGAAGGGGAGGGCATATAGTCTGGCAGATAAAAAGTAACCATTTTGCAAATGGGTGATTGACCCCTCCCTCACTGTGGTTTCCCACTTTTATTACATCTACCTTTGAATGGGCTCTTATAACAAGACTTTAGTTTAACAGCTTTTTAATCTCTGGCCAGGGGGTGACATACAATACCCATCAGGATGGAGTGAAGGGCATTACAGGAGCAGCAAAACTGCAAAAGAAAATCAACAAACCACAATCCAGAACTTCAGAGACTCTATATCAACCACTTAGAACTAGGCCAGACTAATCTCTCCCCATCCTGAAGCTCAGGGAAATTTGCAGAAGAGGAGGCAGTAAGATTGTAAGAGCACAAGGATGGGAGGAGCAATGATATGCAAGATACTCCACACAAGTTAGGGCTGAAGCAATCATAACTGGACTTTGCATGCCCTGCGCAATGTCCAACACACTATTGACCCCACAAAGTCTAGCATTTGCTAAAGGCACCAAGATCTTTGGAGGCAAGGGACTGACAGCCACAGTAGTGTCCTTATGCTTAAGGAGAACACAAGATAGGATTCAGGGGAATACCACATGGTCTTTGTACCTCATCAAAGAGGAGAGCCCAGAGAAGATTAATTCCAAATGGATCAAGGACCTTAATATTAGGCCAGAGACTATAAAAACCCTAGTTGAAATGGTAAGGAACTCCCTCAAGCTGATTGGGCTAGACCAACAGTTTCTAAATAGAAATCCAATAGCACAGTCACTAGAACCAACACTCAACAAATGGGATCTTATGAAATTAAATAGCTTGATAAAGAGATTGTAAACCCAGCAAAAAGGCAACCCACAGAATGGGAGAAAACCTTCACTAGCCAATATCTGACAGAGCTCTATTATCCAGAATGCAGAAAGAACTTAAAAACTAAACGCCAATGAGATAAATGGCCCACTTAAAAATGGGCCTCAAGAACTCAAAAGAAACTTCTCCAGGGACAAAATCAAAATGTCTAACAAATATCTTTAAAAAATGCTTCTCATTCCTGGCCATCAGGAAAATGCAAATCAAAACTACCCTGAGATATCATCTTATCCCAGTCAGGATGGCAAAATACACAACACAACACCAAATGCTGGAGAGGATGTGGAGAGAAGGGAACACTTGTACATCGCTGGTGGGAATGCAGGCTCATACAACTACTCCGGCAATCAGTACAGAGATTTCTAAAAACGTTAAAGATTGAAATACAACCCTGCTATGCCACTTCTGGGATTAATCTCCCATAATGCAGAAATTCATTACAGTGACATGAACACAACCATGTTCATTGCCCTGCTTTTTACAATAAAAAAAAGTCAAGGAATCAACCCAAATGTCCAACAGTTGACGAGTGGATAAGGAAAATGTGGTACATTTATACAATGGAATACTACTCAGTCATCAAAAAAGATGAATTAATGCAATTTGCTGGGAAATGGATGGAATTAGAAAAACTTATATTGAGTGAAATATCCCAGACACAGAAAGTTAGACACCATATGTACTCCCTAATAGATGAATCCTAGTTTCAAACACACTTAATGATACATTCGAAGATAAATCTCTGTGATACCTACTGTAATTGCAAAGATTATAAACAAGAGACAAGGGGAAAGAGGACCCCCTAAAAAGGAGATAGGGGATCATGCTTAAGTAGAAAAAAATAAGTCACATTCAAGTATTGCATGTAAGTAGCAAGACATCTGGTGCAGCTCATGCTCACCTCCCTTCCTGGTCACTTGCAACTGAACAGGTTTGATCTCACCAATCAGGTAGGGTATAGGGACTGGCAGATAGATGGTAACCATCCGCAAGTGGGACACTGACCAACCCCCCTCACTGCTGTGCTACTCTTATTCTTCCATCTACCTTTGAGTCTCCTCTTATAGTAAGATCTTCATTTAAACAGTCTTTTATCTTTGGTTAGGAGGTGACCTTTGATATCAATCAGGATGCATCCAAGGGCAGTGCAGGAAAAACAAAACAAAAAACAATAACAAACCATAATTCAGAATACCAAAGACCCTAGTTATTCACCTGGAACCAGACCAGCCAAATCTCTCCCTATCCTAAAGTTCAGGGAACATTGCGGAAGAGGGCGCAACAAGATTGTAAGAGCCTAATGATGGGGAGAAACAATGATATGCAAGATACTCCACCAAGTTAGGGCTGCAACAGCCAGAATTGGACTTTGCCTGACCTGCACAATGGCTGACATGTTCATGGGACTCCCCCCTCCCCAAAGTCTAGCATGGGTCACAGGGGAGAAGGCTCCAGGCAGTAGAATCTTTAGAGGCAAGGGAGTTAACAGTCATAATAAAGTTCCCATACTAACCTGGAGCCCAAGAAGAGGCTCCAGGCTATGCCTCTGAGTCCTTATCCCTGACTAGGGTGGAGGACTCAAAGGGAAGTTAGACATTAACACTAAAGGATGCTCCAGGGAATGGGAGGGAGGAATGGGGAGGCACTCAGTTAGGGAGAGGGAGGGAGGGGGATGAAAGGAAGGAGGGGAAAGGGAAGAGTGGAAAGGGGGATGAATAGGGAGGGGAGGAGGGAGGGAGAGGATGAGGTTACCTATTGAGCTTATAGGATTAGGAAAAAAAAATAAAATGTGGGAAGAAAAAAAAAGAAAGTTTTTCAAAGAAAAAAAGAGCAATGTTTGGGATGTAATATTAGGAGCACCTATTTGAAACAAGATGCTTTCATTTTGCATGTGTGAACTGAAAATACTGATTAAGCATGTTCAAAGAAACAATTTGAAAAAATGTTTGAATAATGTATTCAAAAATATACACCAAGAATAAATAATCCTAGAGGCAGCCGTGGGTGTAACTTGATGGCAGAATATTTGCTGAGTGTGCAAAAGACTTGTATTTAATCTTCAACAAAACAAAATAACAAGAAAGAGAGAAAGGAAAGGAAGAGAAAGAAAGAGAAAAATAGTAGGGAGGGAGGGAAGAAGAGAAAGAGGGAAGGAGAGAGGGAGAAAGGGAGAGGGAGGGAGGGAAGGAGGGAGGAAAGGAAGGAGGAAGGGAGAGAAGGAGGGAGGGAGGGAGAGAGGGAGGGAGGGAAGGCACAGACTTTAGGGAAACTGATCTTAATATATAACACTTTACTTATTATTTATATTTGAGTTTATAGTCAGCCTTTTTAACTTAGGGGTTTTTCTTTTTCTCTCTCTCTCACTAAGCAAATTATCTCTACCACTTATTCCTTTTATTCTAGAAGAACCAAGATGGTGAGAAATCATTTTTATACATACCTAAGGAAATAATTAGAAAATGGAATATTTTCCCTATCCAAATTATACAATATATTCCAAAAGCAATCATCAAAGATCTGGATGCTATCTGCTCTTTTCAATTAACTGCCCCATTACTTCCTCCCACTGTCGTGATTGCTGGGAGTAGGTGGTTTCACACTAATTTAAAATTGTTCACAATATATTATGTCCGAGATGTCCATTCTCACTTGCACTCTATGGGGTAATTTCAGGGAGAACAATTTATATGATTAATGGAGTTGCTCTTTACAGTGTTGTTCAAGATCTCCACACAAGGCACTGGACACCATCTAAAGAAAAATCCTCTCTGCTCTGTTCCAGGGTCACCAGAACACAGCAGCGTTTGAGTTTCTTTTAGAAGAGATAAGGTTATTGTAAAAACTACACATTGGGGCTACTCCGAGATGACTCAGCAGATAAGCGGGTGTCCTGTAAGTGTGATGAACTGAGTTAAAATCCCTATCACCCCCATAAAAGACAAGCTAAAGTAAAGACTGGGAATCTCCAGAGCAAACTGGCTAGCAAGACTAGCAGAGTGACAAGCTCTGGGTTCAAGTAAGTGTCTGTGCCTTAATAATAAAAGTAAATAAAGACTCCAAACATAGGCACACATATGCAACCACAAAATATGCAAACACAAATACATAAATGATTAAAATATCCTATAGTGAGTTTGTTTTTGTTTTGTTTCACAATGCTTAGGATCAAACCCAGGGCCATATGTGTCTTACACAAACACTTCTCAACTGAGCTACACCCCCAATGCTAATAGTAATGGGTTTTGGTAAAGGGGTGTCAAGGTTTGAATGTGAATTGTCCTCCACAGGATCCTGGGTTGAATCCTTAGCTGTTGTTAAAGATTGGAAAGTTATGACACCTTTAGGATGTGGAGCTTTGTTGGAGGAAGACACACCACAGGGCTGGGCCTAGTGGCTGGTTAGCCCCACCCTTCTTCTGCTAGCCTCTTGCAGGCCACTTGCATGCCCTCTAGACCCACATGATGTCTGCAGTGACCTGAGCCTCATTCAGCTTCTACCTTTTGTTATGTTATGCCTTTTGCTATGGGATCCCCATCTTAATGGATTGTATCTCCCCTCTAGAGCCATAAGTCAAATAAATCTGTGTTTTTTTCCCTTTAAGTTGCTAGAGTCTAAGTATTGTCTCACAGCAGCACAAAGAGCAACTGAAACAAGAGAGATATGAGGAAGCCGTTGGATTCTATCCAATTAATGAAACCAAATGGGGAAAACTGATGTGATTCCCCAGTAAGATAAATGTGCTTTCATTAGCAAAAGCAGCTCTGTAGCCTACGAGCTGTGTGGTTGGGACCATATGTTTAACCAGCACAAGTATTAGTGTCTTCGCTAATTAAAATGAAATGGAAGTTGTTCCGAGACTTGCAGATTTGACACACAAAGTTCCTAGCACATGATAGATGCTCAGGAAATGGAAGTTTAGTACATGGTTCTGGCTAATTCACACAGGTTCCTCTGTTCCTGAGTCAAATGCACGTGACACAGTGTGATAGATAATTTTTATTTTATCACAGGTGTCATCTCAACTGTTAAGGGTTTGAGCTCTGGGAACATTTGTAGAGAAATAATGCTTGAGTTAAGCCCAGAGCAAACCTGCAAGAGATTGTCTAGCTGATGGGGAAGGCCCAGCCTATAGTGGGTGGGATTAGGCCCTGGAATAAATCACAGAGAATTAGTTGAAAGACTCGGAATCCTTCTGTTCACTTAGCCAGATATGCTGGTCTAGCAAGTAAGGATTGACCATCTCTCCGCCATTATGTGGTGATGGTGTAGCCAGTTCCCTCAGGCCCTGGTGTTGGTGCGTGCTCTCCTGTCAAGCCTGACTAAGAACTATACCAAAGAATCATAAGAGAGAATAAACCCTTGTTCCCTTAAGCTGTTTGATGGTCATTTATCAGCAACCATGCAGGCGAACTGCAATAATCACAGTTCTTAAAACTTCTCAGACCACGTTTGGTACATTAGACTTCTCCATATAGTCCTCCCTTTTAAGTCTGGTCTACCTGCAGGATTTGGCATTCCAGTCAACAGAAACCAACTCTATCCTGTATTACCATCTACCACCATTAGATGGCAGCAATGACAAAGGACTGTGCAGGTAAGTATGCCGAGTTTTGTTTTGTCTTTTTATCATTGTTTTTGTTTTAACAGAAGATCAACTTAAGAAAACAAGCAGTTTATGTGGCAGAAGGTGAATAAATATTCCTCCAGTAGGCTTTGTTTTTTATTTTCTTCTAGTTTCTCACCAGATAGCTTGCTCCCTCAACCTTTCTGTTTTCTGGAAGGATAGACCTTGTTAAGACTCCAATATCTCCTAGACAGGAGAATGCTAAACAATTGTTTTCTTCCAATTGTATAGCACAAGCCTTTTGATTGTTCAAATTATATTGGACATACAAAAACTACTGTGACAATACAGTGATTTGTGCAAGTTTGAAATCCGAATCAGATGGTTCTAAACCAACATGCGTTCAGTTGCTCAAAGTGTTTTGCCTAAAGTTGGCATTAGCATGAATTGTTTCACTAAACAGGACTTAAGGATGACTTCACAAAAAGGGAAGACGGTGGTATTCCATGGCTAAAATTCCAGTCATAAAACTTGAACTAGGAAAAAGGCTTCAAGAATTCTGGGTAAAAGAAAAGGGGAAAATAAAATTGGTCTAAAACAACTCAATTTGTAGCCATCCCTTTATTTCTGCTGAGTGGGGTAAAGTTCTCTCTGCAGATGACTAATCAAGAATTGTCCCTCTGAGAGAGAAAAGGAGATACCAATCAAGCTTCCATAGAAGAAGCTATACAACCTTTGACTCTTAGTGCTACTCAGACAAGGGAAGAAATCCAGATGGTCCGTGGAACAGAGAATACTCCCACAAGGATTTAATGGGCAAAAACTAGAATTACATTACTTGAATTGATGATTCCAACAACATTATCATCCTTAGTCCATGCAAGAGGAAAATATGTCTTGGGAAGACCAAATCACACTCCCAGAGCCCCACAGCTACTAGGTGCTAGAGGTCAGTAGGCTCTATGCTGAGATTTTTCTCTCACAGTCACTGCCAACTTGGAAAGAAGAAAGAGACTTGATTCCCCAGGCTGGAGACTATGACCCCTGCCACAATCCTCTGTCCCTGCACAGATCAGGGGCCTAGTCATGTTCTTCTCAGGGGACAGAGCAACAAGAGCTCAACATTGGAAACATACAGTTCCTATATTCCACCAAACTCTCCCCAAAATGTCAACTCCTACTCTCCACCTTGGACCACATGGGTTAAGCAATCTTTTCAGTGTTCACAATGCAGAAATCATTTCAGTCCCAAACATTGTCTTTTAGTATTTAAACTCTATCTGCTGTTTTTATTATTATTATTATTATAAGAATCATCCCAATCCTAATCCAAGTCTGGCTATATCTGTATTTAATGAATCTAAAGCTGATCCACACATGTGGCACCCCTTCTATTGGCCTAGAAAGAACTCCTGATTTATCGTTTGCTTTCAGATTTCTGCAACAAGATGAGAGAATAGATTCCCACATTTTACACACACCATTGTCAAATACGAGACCCACATTGCTAGAGTCTTATGAATGTGTTTTGGACACCAGCGCATGGAAAAATCATACATTCCTTCAAAGAGTCTTCTGTAGCGTATCCCTCTCCTTGTGACTGATCATCCCAGCTCCCCTGGATTGGAAGGTAAGTTTAAAGCGGTGCATAGGCTGGGGATATATAGCTCAATGTACAATGCTTGCCTTGCAAAGGATTGGCATTTGACCCCTAGCACTAAAATAAATAAACAAATAATACACAAGAAATGTGAGCTTTCAACTTCCAGATCCTATTTTTCCTTCAATGTATGGTTGGTTAGCCATAGAGACTGGACCCCGTTACTATATCTGTATTGTTTCCATCTAAGTAAGGAGGTTATGGGATACTAAATTCCAACAAGACTGTCTTCTTCAATATATTAATTTACATAAAGACACTGTATGCATTCACAGCACCATGATCTGAAATGGCAAGTATAAAAAATAAAATAACCATAACCGTCCCAGGATGTTTAGGTACTGTCTGATAGTAAATTTTTAGTTCACATTTTCTCTCTCTCTCTCTCTCTCTCTCTCTCTCTCTGTATCTCCTCCTCCTCTTCCTTTAAGGTCACCATTTTCTCCATTCTTTTCCTAGCCACCCATATTAGGCTCAAAATGGGCTCTTCTTTGCTCATAGACCTTTTCCCAGAAGAAATTTTGATTATGAAAATAGAATTTGGGTTAAAATGAAGAGGGAGGAAGTTGGCATAAAATTAGTTCATGCATTAGAAATAGGTAGCTGTTTTGCCTATTTTTATTTATAAACAAAAAATAGCAGAGAATGAACATCTCTGTCCTTAACAATGTTCAATAGCAAATCAATTTTGTTTCATCAGTCCCTTGGATATTTAAAAATCATCCCAGATATCATGTCTCTTCAACTATAATTGCCCCATCGTGTGTCTTTAGTTGGCAAGAGTCCACTTGGGAGATATGAGGCCATTGTCACACATCATAAAGCTACTAACTATTATATAAAATTTAATAAATAAGACAACATTCAAATTTACCTGCTTGTCTCAAATATGCATTTTTGTCATTGGTTTTGACAAGTTATGATCCAGTAATCACCATCTGATGTGGTCCCCATGTCTCTTGGGGTCTACAACAGTTCTCTTTGTCCTACATCTATGCAAGTTTTATGTCATCTCTATGTTGAAGATAAAATGAGTCATTTGACCTGTAGAATGCCTCAAATACAGGTCTTCTGATTGCTCCTTTGGCACTTAAATTAGTCTTCAATTACTATGCACAGTAAGTATTCACTTAGTAAAAAGCACTGATTCTAGGTGTGCAGAGAACATTCTTCATGGGAATTGGGTGTTCATTGTACGTCTTTGAACTCCTGAGATTCCTAACTTATGCTTATCAGTTTCATGCTTATCAGCATCAGGACTGATCAACGAGTTTGTATAAGGTCTGTTGGAATTCCCATTGTTAAGTTTCCAGTCAGCTTTCACTTGATGTTTTAAGTAGCCATTAATGATTGCTTTCTAGATCCATCATCCATGAGAATTAGCAAAATGGAGGCATTCCAATCTGTCATTCTTCCAAGATTTGCTTGCTAGAACTCATTATGAAGAATGTCTCCTCAGCAATAATTTGATGATTCAAAACCAAAAGAAAAAAGAACGAACAAGAGACAAAATGAAGGCTTGATTCTTTCCTTTAACTCTCCTGTTTCAGAATGGTATAGTCATGCCTAAGCATGCCAGTGACTTTTAGATTCTATATATTCAAAATGTTTTTAATGTGTTATAATTACTAGTTGCTATTATATTTACACTAAACTTCCAGTGGAATTCTAGCTTCGATGATTTTTGTTCTTATTTTTTTCCATTTTTTGATGCATGTAGGAATGTGTGCATGTGTGTATGAGAGTTTGTATGTATGTGAGCACACGTGTGCATGTATATGTGCGCGCATGAATGTACATATGTATGTGGAGACCCAAGATTGATACCAGGAATCATTACTCATATTTTTTTTTTTTTTGAGACAGCGTTGCTGAATAAATACAGAGCTCATCAGTGCAGCTGCTCTGGCTAACCAGCTTGTTGTGGTGGTTCCCAGACTGCACCTTTCAAAGCTGGAATCACGAATGGCTTCTGTGCCCACCTGGCATTTTGCACGCAATCTGAGAATCTGAACTCTAGCCCTTTTCCCTGCATGGTAAATGCTTTAAGTATTGAGGCCTCTCATCAGCCTCTGTATTCTTGCTTTTAAACATAACAACATGTCTCAGGCTCATCTCAAATATATCCTGGCAACTTCCAGAATCTGTCATTTCTCCAAGGAGTGTGATTCCTATGAGATAGAATGAAATGTAGATGTCATATTCAGAATGCTGAGAGTGATCCTTTTTTCTTGTGATGAACATACTTCTCGTCCTTTTCAGTAGGTATAACTAGGAAATGTGTGGTTTCTAGAAAAGTGAAAGTAAATATCCATCCCAACACTTCTGATTAAAAATTACATAATTTTAAGTTAAATTAATTTAATGTTATCTCCTACTAATTCTGAATATCCCATCTCTTAAAGTTACTAGCATGCTTAGTTGTTTGATTCTACTGTAAATTCAACACTACTCACAATCATAATTGAATTGTTACCACTAGTCATTAAACAGAACTCAAGTCCTTGTGCATTTTTGCTTCCTTAGGGCAAATCTTCCAAGGAATATATTATTCTATTTGGTTATTTGTTATTAAATGATATAAGATGAGGTTCCTTTTTATTTTATTTAAAATATTTAGAAATTGTTACTTCTTGATATGTTGTTTTTCTATTTGACTTAAATTTGCTTTTAATTGTCTAAGACATTTTCATGATTCTAATGTCAAACAAAAATGGGTAAATAGAGAAATCTGACTCTTTTTTGTACCCTACTTTCACGTCTCCATTCCATTGCAGATAATAATCATTTTTAAAATAAATGTTTGGGGGCTGGAGAGGTGGCTCAGGGGTTAAGCCTCTGCCTTGCAGGCGGAAGGTCCTGAGTTCGGATCCTAGACCCCACGTATAGACGCCAGGCGGAAGCAGGGGCGGCCTGCGTTTCTGGTCCTGGTAGGGCGGAGCCTGTGAATCCCGGGAAAGAGTAAACAAGGAGGAGGTGGAAGCATCCATGGTGGTTCCCGAATTCGTCCGTGGTTCTACACATACAGACACACACATACATACATACACGCACACACACTCACAACTGAATAAATAATAAAATTTAAAATAAAATAAAATAAAATAAAATCAATGTTTGACCTGCCCTGATAGTGAAATTATAATTAGAAAGGTATCTCTTGTCTGTTCTCCTTATCCAAAAACTAGCATATTATAAACAATGCCACATATTTTGTTTTCTTTACTTAATATCTCCTGCATATTTATCAGATTCAAATATGTATGGGGAGAGAGACAGAAAAAGTGAGAGAGGAGTGAGAGACAGAGAAGGAGAGGGAGGAAAACAGAGAAACAGAGAGAGGGAGGGAGAGAAAAAAGGATAGAGAAAGAGAGAGAGAGAGAGAACGCTTTCTATTTTCACCTTTGCATTCGATGGCTTGATGTGACTATTACAGCTTATTTAATTAGCCTCACATGATAGACATTAATGTTGTATCTAGTTTTTTGATAATTAGTGCTTTGCAATTGCCTTATTTGATCCCTTCTAAAGTCCTGCCCATTCAGCTTTTTTTTTTTTTTTTCTGTTTTACAAGAAGAGGAAGCTGCTTTTGCAAAGGTAGCTGGGGACCTGATTGAAGTCACGGAGTTAAGAAGGGAGAAGGTGGACAGGCAGGCTTGTACTCTGTCATTTCTGTTCACTGGACATGGCTATGTAATCCCCGCCATTTGCAAATGTCCGTTAGCAGCTTCAGAGATGGAGAAGGGGAGAAATGCAGAGCACAGGTGTAGTTTGCTAAGGAAATTTTATCCTTAAGTTCAAGGCTGGAATGTGAGGCCTCAGCCAGCCTGTGGGAAGGGTATCTGAGGGAACAGCTGGCCTGGCTGGCTCTGCTCCCAGTTGCAGGAATGCCAAGCATCCAAAAGCAGGTGGGTCTATTTTTGGAAGAAGGATTTGCTCATGGCTGGCTACAATCACAACACGTCCCCATCTACCACAGTGTGTGTTGAGCCCTGGCACGCCCATGATAAATCCACTAAAGAGCCCCTGTGAAAGGTCTAGAACAAGCCATTCTCCCGTCCTCTTATCACTAACCCCTTCCTTCCTGCTCCTTGTCCTGCCAACCAGTGAAAAGTTGCATATACCCAGCCCAACAATATAAGTCCATTTTTGATTAAGCAAAACATAAAAAGGAAAGAAAAATAATTTTGTCTTTTTAGAGAAAAAAAATCAAGCTGAAATTTGAAGGAAGCCCTAGGACTTTAGACTCATTAATTTTTCCTTTTTTCTTCACTCTATTTTCTAAAGATAAAAGGTCAGTCTGAAGGGACAGAAGTCACTATTGCTCTGTTATTTTAAAAGAGGCATGTCAGCAAGGTCCTAATCTCAGATCAATTTTAACCCAATATATTCTTACATGTTCCTCTTCAAAATAATTGTATTGGCATAAGGACCTAATATTCTCATCTTGCTGTAACATATGAGAATCATCAACTTTTTTTTAATTTCAAGGCATAAGTTGCATTTGCCAACTTTACCAAGGCAACACAGACAGCCACTAAGTTTCAGAAGGACTTTCTAAAAGCGTAGAAACAAAGGGCCTTTCTTTTTCTGTCTCACAACTGAAAATACTCCATTCCTGAGTGATCTTCTCAATAAAGGTTTTATTATGTGACTTCTAAGCTTCTAGACCAAACAGACTAAGCACATTAACCCAAAGATGTTCACAGTGTAGGTCTGGCAGCCAAATACTTCGACTTTGGGAAGATCTGATCTTGTCCCTGGGCTGCCTAACTTTCCCAAGCGACCAGTCCTCTGAGCTCAGCCGTACAGGCATGTTCAAGGATCAAAATGTCAGAACTCTGGTCTCTACATTGCCAAAACAAAAACTTTCACAAATGAGTCTAAGCCTGAGGTTTCACTGCTTTCCGTAATGTGACAGGACAAAGAAAATAATTCTGGTATAAGACATATGCACTCCCTGCTCTGTGGGAGCCACATAGAGAAACAGAAACAAAGAATGAGTTCTGGTCAATGTGACATCAGCTTCGCAGACTCAGCTAAGGGTCTGAAAGGTGTGTTTTTAAGATGGTCCGTTCACTCGATTGGTGAGTTGCATTGGCTATGGCCTAACTCACCTTGAAGTAGGAGCTGGGCCCTTGATTCCTACAAGTTGGCTTATTCACAGAATGGTAACCACATTGCAAGAGCAAATATCTAAAGAGAGCAACCCAGAGCATTTAGTACTTAGTTTTGCAAGTCACACAGTATCACTTCAACACTAGACTTCCTTCCAGTTTCCAGAAATGAAATCTCTTAGTTGGAGAGAGGCAAGACTGGGAAGGGAGAGTTCTTATATTTCTCATCATTCTACTAATGAGTTATAGATCAGGGAGCTCAGGCTGTTATAAAAACAGACTCATGTTTTAATGTGGTAAATTAAATGAAGGAGTTATCAGAATATGCAATGAATACATCTAACCCTATCATAAGGGATGAGCTCAAAGGAGATGTCACTAAAGAAACTACACTTGGCGCTTAGCTTAAGGAATAAGATGGAACTAGCCTGAAAAAGAATGAAGAGAAGAAGGTAGGAAGGGGAAATACAAGTGTCATTGCTACACAGATATGTGTCAACTTGATGGCTGAGGTTTCAAACTCTGACCACATTTGTAAAGAATCAGTGATTAGACTCTGAGCAAGTTTGCAGGAGATTGCCTAGTCCACAGTTGGTGGGACTAATGAATAAGATGAAGGAAGCTGGTTGAGGAAGTTGGCATCCTTTGGTACGGTTGACCAGATATGCCCACGTGTCAAGTAAGGATTGTCCCTTTCTCAGCAGTCCTGTGGATATACAGATATAATGTGGCCAGTTCATTAGACCCCTGGTGTTGGTTTGGCCTCTCCTGCCTAATGGTAAGTAGACAATCATAAGAGGCAAAGTCGAGATGAAAAGAGAATTAAGAAAAGAAAGCGATAAAAAGAAATAACACAAAAATCAGAAATATAAACATAAAATTAAAAATCATCAGCTCTCTGGTGATGCTGGAATATAAGGACAACTCCGAAGGATGACTATAGTAGGTTGAGGCCAGATTAATTGAATATATAGTATACATCTAAATTATACCTTATATTTGGCAGTTAATAAAGCAAAACTTTATTGCTCTCTTAGCTTTGATAAATTGTGAACTTGGGAATGACTTCTAGCTCAGAACCTCACATGATATTATTACCTGAGAAGGGAACTGTGGCACACAAGAATTAGAAATGAAACCCAGTCAAATGAGCAGAAATTCAGGCAGGCTCTGGAGAAAAGACTTTTTGAAGCAGAAGGAAACCAAGCTGATAGACCATGCTTTTCTCTAAGCAAATGGAGAAGCAGCCTTTCGTTGATCTGGTGCTGTGACATAATAGATAGTCATCATCTTGTATGAAGGGCTTGAGGGTACAACAGAAGCCAAAGGACTGTAGGTGATAAGTTACTGTGACTGCAGAAAGAATGCACGGCCAGCTAAGATGGAAAATGAGCAAAAGTGACCCCCAGATTCCTGAAGAGTAGCCAAGGCAACTGATGTCTTAACCCCTCTGGCTATGGGCAATCTCCAGCAGTGCCATTGGGATACTAATGATGCATTTCCCAACTATGGGACCTCCAAAGTCAGGGTGAGTTAAGTTCACTGAGACCAACTAAAGTGAGTTTTATTTACAATGTAGTCATTCAACTTCTCCTTTGCAAACTGACTTTCACGAAATGTCTGGGTTCCTATAGGGTTCTTCCTGCCTGCTGCATCCATTCTCCACAGTGTTAGTCAAGTAACATCATGAAACCATAACTGGCTTCTGATAGAATGGGTAACCCTACAGAGAAGGCAGTGATCTACCCATAAAGCTTTGTATGACCTATTCACAGAAATCACATGCCATTTCTCCTATTATATGATATTCATGGACTCCATGCCTAAGTTAAAGGAAATTAAACTTTTTTTCTTGAAGGAAAATATTCCAAAGAATATTCACATATTCTTTGTATTCTATACACATATTCTATACATTAAAACAAAACCCACAGTTCTTCATTGAGCAATCAAAAATGACTTAGATTCATCGTGGGTGAATCACCCTGGTGCTTGTTGAAGTGGATCAATAAGAGAAGAATACTGATAGCAGATAAATCAGAGAATCATGAAATAATCAATGGAGTAATTGAACCTGCCTAAGTCAGATTACATGGCAGTACATATACAAGAACTGGGTTGAAGAAACAGCAGGAAGAAGTATGATATGACAGGAAGAAAAACATCCAAAGTCACAAATGCATTTCCTCACAAAATCTTTGTGTGTGTGTGTGTGTGTGTGTGTGTGTGTGTGTGTGTACAGTAAAGCACTTGAGTGTGTGTCCCTATGAGGTTCAGAAGTAACATGAGGAATTGTTTTGCTGTGGGTTTCCCAGGCTCTACCATCCAGGGGCAGAAGTGTGGGCCACCACCATTTCCACCAGCCATTTTTATGTGGGACCTGGGAGCCAGTGCATGTCCTTTTGCTCGTGAACCAAGGCTTAAACCTTGAACCATCCCTCCAGCCCCAAAGTCTGCTTCACTTCAACAATCTTCAGGCTGTGTAACATGTTAAGGCATCAGGTAGTTTCATGCATGCTTTGTGAGGGTTTGGGGGCTGCTGAAACGAAATTTCCAAATTTGCAGGGGAAATTTGTTTTCGCATAGTTCTGAAGAACAGAATTCTACAACAGTGCTACAATTCCTATAAGGGCCTTAGAGGAGAATCTCTTCCTTGTATCTCCCAGCTTCTGATAAATGCCTGCTTCCTGGATTGCAGAGCCACAGTGCACTAACTTCTGCCTTCATCTGCTATTGTGTCTGTCCTCTGAATGTCATTTATGAATACCTTTGCATTTGGACTTAGGATCCATCCAGAGGGATATTCAATTAGATCTATCAAAACTTGTTTACAAATAAGACAACATTCATATATTCTTGATATTAGGGAATGAATATATCTTTTAGGGGTCTACTACTAAGGAAAGGTCATTAAAGGAGAGCAAAATAAAGATGCTGTTTACCCAATGTTCAGAAATCTAACAAAAAGATTGGCTCAGGACTTTGTCCAAGTAATGAACAAATCTTCCCTTTTCTAAAGATGGTTTTCCCATTATCTAAAAAAAAAAAAAAAAAAAAAAAAGGATCTGATTAGTTAAACCTCTGAATAAGTTGTGGGTTTTTTTTGTTTTTTTTTTTTTTTCTATAACCAGTATTGCCAGCTAGCTGTGGGTCATGGACTGAAAGGAAATGTATCCTACAAGTTGGGACTGGCTTGCATGCTTGAATATATGCCCTGTTTATGTGCTGCCTTCTGCCAATTTCAGCTCTATGCCAAGAGACTAACTTGAAAAGCCACTGTTGAAACAAGAGCTCGTGTTTATCTCCAACCAGCATAGCAACTTCTTTGCATCACCTGCTCTCGGGGAGAGTTAGCCACAAGACTAGCTGTGCTTCTCCTGCTATTCCTTCAAATTAAGATTGACTCATGAATTCTGTCTGTGACTTAATATAGTCAACCGAGCTTTCATGAAAGGGGGTCCTTCAGTGATGACTGACATATCTATGCTTATTCCCCTATGGAAAAGATTTCTTTCAATGTTATTAGAACATGCAAGAGTAGACAGTTAATACTGATCTTGATGGACATGTTAGGTTTACCCATGATCCACTCTCTCTTCATCCTTTTCTCTATGCTCTGTGGCTCAATTTTATGTGTCTCTTTCCAAATGGCTTCAAGATGGGTATGATCAAGAGAAGACCCTGCAGGAAGTTGGAGGGAAAGAAAGAGAAGAAAGCGAGTTCACCATTCATTTCCCTGTAGGTGAACCATATCCCTCCAGGAATGTCAATAACTTGCTTATGTCTCTTTTCACAGTCTTCCTGTCTCCAGGCAATACTGCTGTAATCCAAACTCTTATCACAATAGCTGTTAGCCCAGGGTATTGTACATCTATCAGAGATACTTTCTAACATTGATTATAACTCCTTTAATTTTCTCCATGTGAATGGATTCTTTGTTTCTTAAAGGGTACCCAGACTTTTAAACCCCTAGTTCTTTCCTAATCTTTGCTAGATGTTTCAGAATATCAGTGAAATGGTTTTGTAAAGAAGATATTCTCCATCCCATAATATAGATGAGGCAGTGAGACCTACAGAGGTAGCATGACTTGCCACAGTAGATGTGGCCAGCAAGCTAGGAATCAGGATTCAAGCCCAGATGTGCCTAAATTCTAAATTCAAATCTCTTGGGTTTCCACTTTACTTCTTCCCAACACCAAAAAAAAAAAAATGTCTTTAACAATGCCTAGGAAAACAAGGACTTTAAAGGCAGGCATGCGCGCGCACACACACACACACACGCACACACACATACAAACACACACACCCTCCAGAATACTTTTAATGCTTTATTCAATGTTTTTTTTATGCCATTCTGAGGCTTCAAATCTTCCTTAGAGAATTGGGGGGAATATGCCCAGAAGTCACACTAATCAAAATGCAGCTTATATCTCTGCTGCAGTCTCCTAAAGAAAACTGGGATCAAATGGGATCTATACTTACCATGTATAGATTAGCTTTTTAAAAGTTCCCCATCCCTTATGGTTCTCTCTGCATACTTATCACCTGAACTTATCAATTTTGGAAAATTTTATTCTGCTGCCTCCACCCGCTCAAGCCCCCTGCCTTCTTGTTTCCTTGACCTTTTCTTTATTTTCGCACTCTGCCTTTTCCAGTGAAAATTCCTCTTGTTTCTTCCATTGTTTCCCATGTCTTCTTTTGGACTCCTGCTCCCAATTAAATCACAACTGAAAGATTTCTAAGCAACGTGCTCATCTTCTAGAGCAGGCAGGAGCTTTCTTCATATTTGTGAAGGTTTGCTCAGTTCCTTCCACCACCTAACATAGATTTGCTTCATTTTTCAAGGAGAAAAATGTGTTGGCATTTCACATGAACTCTGTACTAAGGCTAGAATGTGTATTGCAAGTATCTGGAGCCAAAGCATATGAAAGAGAATTAGAGAATTCATACTGTTTTCATTCCTCCGACTTCTCAATAAGTTGGTACTGAATCATCTGCCTGAATTCAAATGTTTGGAGCTATTCATACATTTTTTTCTTGGAAAAACAGCCCTAGGGACCACATTTTTATATTGGAAATTATAGTTATTAACTAAGTATGTTTGAGGCATAAGTGACCCAATACTTTCTAGCCAATGATGACTGCATATACAAAAGTGTTTTCATAATTTTATATAGCTTAACGATGTCCTAATTGCTTTGCTTGGTGGAAATACTGTCTAAGATGTCTGCCTAATGATGAAATCACCTTGCCATGCAGTTACCAAAATGTACCTCATTGTGAAGACACATGGCTGTATTTCTTCCTTATCAATTTCTAACAAACTCACACATTTATCCAAACAGCAATCTGAAATTAATTGTCTAAAATGCTTCAGAGAAGAGTTCCACTCTACAACTTTCCTTAAACACCTTACTTATTGGAATTCTGTAAGAGGTAGAATTATTCAGTATTCAGAACAAATAATCACAGCTATTTGGTTGGAAGAAAATTTACTCCGAGCATTATAGCTAGAAAGACAAAAAAGTTAGGTTGATTCCCCTTGGGCTTGGCAAACAAGCCCCCTCAGAAGCTCTGTACAATGAATGACACTAATTCTTCCCAGTCCTGGCTGCAGCTCAATCAAAGGTTTTCTGGGCCCAAAGGGGCTTCAATCCACACTGAGAAGTTGGGTTATTCTATTCCTAGAGCCACAGAGGGTAGAGTGCAGACATTGTTCAATCCTTGCTACAAATACATCTTTATTTGGTTAATAACTTACCCTTGGTCACTGAAAGAGAAAAGTTGGAGGCCATCTGAAGAATACTTACATGATTAATTCCTGACTTCTACTCCACCCTTCTACATTTTGATATTTATGAGAGCAAGCAGCCTGCCTTTTGGTTTCTACCTCTCTAGAAGTCAACACAATATCTACCCCACACAGGGAGTTCAATGAAAGCATGTTGAATAAATAAGCAAGTGAAACAAAGCTTTTTTACGTCAAAGCTCACAACTGTTCTACTCCAGTTGACCTGTAGCTAGAAAACAAAACTCAAATGCCTGTTCTTTTCAAATTCTGCGATGTCTGCTCTCCAGGGAAGTGGCATCAGGATAGGATTTCTCTCTTTGCAAACCTAACCTCCTCTAGTCATATAAATTGTTATTCTTCTACAGTGCACAGTGATACCAGATTTGCAATGGAAACCACTGTTCCTTCTAACAGACAAACCCATTCCCTTTAACAATAATGTGATCTTTGAACTTCCATCCCCAACATGTAACTTGGGAGCAAATTGGAACCAAAGAGAAAGCTGAACAGAAAGTTAGATCAAGAGAAAGATCTCCATCAATGCCCCACACTTGGTGTAGGTTTGCCATCGCTACCTTCCCATGCAAAACTCAGTCAATGAACCCATTGTTCCCCTTACAGGACACTGAAAAAGTGGTTTTCTTGAATTTTTTTGTTATCGAATTGATGAATTGCTTTGGTATCTGGTCAGTATCTTCTATCTTGGGAAATGATCGTCCTCTACTGGGAAAACTACTCCACTTTGTGGTGGCACTTTACCACAGGCAGTATGCCGGCAGTGCTATTTGCAATTTGATAAACATGCCCCACAGGACTCCAAACTTCCCAAACACCAGTCTAATATGTAAACACAATCAAATCATGCTGCTAGCCAGGGGACAGCATTTCACGTGCTCATCCTTCTCTGTCTGTTTTTCAACCACCCTGTAAAATATATAAATAAATAAATCCCTCCTTCATTCTGCATAAGTGAGACATGCTTCAGTCTCACATGATGCCAGGGTAAATGCCAAGTATTTTCTGTCTGTTAGAAACAGATTTTTTTTTGATTGGGGAAAACCCCATCAAAACTATGTCATAAGAAACAGCAACACAAGCATGTTCAAGCATTCCTGAGCCCTTTGCTCTATATGGAGTGTTCCTTCAGAATGCAGCAAGACCAATAACCCTTTCAACACTTTCCCCCAAGCCTTTGGGTTACAGAACTCCTTGTCAGGAGGGACAAGAATTGTCATGCACACACACATGTTCTCCATGAGCAACTAAGTACTAAATAATCCTTACCAGCAATTGTACAGTTGATGGTATCACCATTTTCAGAGACTATGAAGCTGAAGCAGCAAAATTAAGCAAGTTGTTTCTCTCCAACACTGCACCTGGATGTCTGCATTGTCTGGGCTTGGATTCTTTTTGCTGATCCCAGTCCATCCCATCTTAGACATCCCATTTGAATTGTCTGCTCTATGGAGTGAACTGAAAGTTGTCTCTCTCACTTCTACTGGTCATAGGTTTACCTGAGGCTTCACTGAATGAGTGTAATCCATCTTCCAAGTGACAGGCTTTGAATATTTAAAGTTGGCCTTCCTTTTCCTAGTGAGTACTCCTAGATTTTTCATCACTCTTCCATGTAATATGGTTTTGCTTCTTGATTGTTCTGTATTTTCTGTGTTTCTTTAAAAATGTGACTCAGTAATAGCCATAAGATTTTAGTTATTATTTAGTCTCCCTGAGCATATCAGAGAAATTCATCACTCTTGACCCTTTGTACAACAAAATTCAAAGTACCATTCCCTACTCCCCACTAGCCCATGTGTGCATGGTGTGCATACATTGTGTGCATGTACACACGTGAGTAGGAGTGCATGTGGATATGCATGTGTGTGTATGTATAAAATGATACTGTGTGTCTTCTTTGATCTGTCATCACTGTATATATTAAGTCAGGGTCTTTCACTTAAATCTAGAGATCAACATTCTGGCTTTCTTCTTTTTCTCTGTATCAGAATACTAGTATTACAGGTGAGTCACATACCTACCTGGCATTTATGTGGGCACTGGGATGCTCAGCCCTAGTCTCATGCTCAGCAAATACTTTACTCACTGACCCTCCCTTCTCTCCCCAATTCTATTCTCAAGTCTATGCTTTGGGATCATTCAGCCCTGCTCTGTAAAGCCCAGCTTTCACGTCCGTTGTCACATCTTTAGCAGTGCATTCCGTCCAGTGCCCCATTCCTAGAAATGACACTGTGTGACCTGGACCATAGGTTTCTTCTGTCCCCAAAACCTCTTGACCTTAGGATCCCTCACCTCTTAGATGCTGAATTCCTAAGTGTTAGTTTCACACCCAGGCACTTCCCCTGAGAAGTGGGCCCAGCCAGCTCTTCTTACCAGTAAGGTTCTCACCCATTGCCCTTGCCAGTGTTGGACAGACTAACCAGCAAGGGGCACTTGAACTCAAGGGGCCATACTTGAACTGCTTGCCTCTGAAGGCTGGTGTGAATGACAGCAGGAACAAAATGTTCTTTAACAAACAGTTAAGGACAAACGCTTGAAGTTTTTGCTGTAGTACTTCTATGAGAAGGGCAGTGTCCAATCTTGGATGTATGAGACACACTGAACTGATTTTTTTCTTCTTTTTGCATATTCCTTTACCACTGGGGTTTTAAACGTGAGCAACTCAGGGGTCTTCTTCCACTTAGGACTAAATTCCCATTTGTGGGGATGTCAGGAGTTGCTAATTCATTGCTGAGGGAGCTATACATCATCAGGCCTTCATCCTGGTCCTCGGCCATTGGTCCATTCCGGTTTGGGATATGCCAGTTCTATTCATGACCATAGGCTTTCTCCTGGGCAATTTTCAAAGCACCTAAGAACTTTCTTTGCATTCATGACACACAGAACTGTCATATTCAGTAGACTGTCCCCCCCCCCTTCTCTCAAAGCCTCTCTCTGACAGCCAGGAATTGTGGAACTAAAGCAAAACCTCTTTGTTTCCCCTTTTGATGCACCAACTTTTTCTTGAACTGAAGGACACATTTCCTCTCCTCTGTTACCTAACAGGAGGAAACACTACTAGGAATGAAAATCATTTAAGCTGTTTATCTGGGAAAATGGTCTTCTGCAGCAACAAATGGGGGGATGATCACTCAGACTCAGTCACTGCCCCAAGCGAGACATGGGAGGAAGCCTTCTGCTTACACTAAAAAGTATGCCTCACACACTGTATTAGGCCTTCCTAGGTGACTTGACTACTAATGGTAACCTCGTTTCTTCTCCCTTTCCATCTATATTCTGTAATAAATACCATCTTTTTAACAGTCTCTGCACGTTACTTCTCTGTGGCCCAGGAGAAACTTACTGGCAGAGTTAAATAAACAACTTTATAGACTTTGATAATACTATCACACACACACACACACACACACACACACACACACACACACACACGGGGAGGGGGGAGAGAACACATGCATACAGATAGAGAGGGAGGAAAACAGAGACAGACAGACAGAATTCTGCCAAAATTAGTCACATGCTTCGCCAGCTACCTGCAGAAAGACCTGGTATATGAAAGATTAGCAGTACCAGCAGACTCTCTCAGAAATTCCACAATCAGATCCCAACAGCAATCTCTACCCAGAACCAGGCATTGAGCTCATTTTGTGCAGTAGGCATTATTCTTCCCAATATCTATATATTTTTTCTTAGACCTCTTAACAAACTTTTAGAGTAGGTGCTATTACCCATGGCCTTGAGAAAGTATTTCAGCTTTAGGTTTAATTTCTAGACCCACAATCTAGAGACATTATGCTTCTGTGGGTACCCTGAAGATCACTAACTCAATGGTAGCTTCATGTGTCTGTCTTTACCCAGTTAGAGCATAAAGTAAATTTTAAACCCAGCTATTTTAATATTAAGTAAAATGAATCACCCTCACCCTAGCCCTTATTTTGTCAAGAGTTCTTTCTTTTAGGTTCTAACTTCTCTGAGAGCCTTCCTGAAATAAATTCTTTCAAGAAAGAGGCTCTTATTGGTGCTATAAGCAATAGTTTCTGCCAAGTGGATGCAGTTATGTCTCCAGGTGAAAGCCATATGGCGTTAAACTCATTACCAAACCCATGTTCAGACACTTGGTCCTCAAACTACAAAATCCATGAGGCCACAGAGTCTAGGGACCCAACTCTATGCAGCTGCTGTGGTCAGCAAATACAGGAAGTGGAGGAGTCTCTGAATACAGGAGTAGTTATGCTACCCTGGAGAAGCATCATCCCCAACTCTGCCTCATGACTAGCTTCCTGATAATACAGATATTTTCACAGATACTGTAGATTACCTTAGGCTTTGTGTCTCACAGGGTCTTTGCAGGTTGATTTTCTTCAGTCCTGAGGAGGCCAGACATCATTATCTTATTTGGGCAGTAGGCAGATCACTGAGAAAGCTATGCAATACTCAGTTTTTCTGCCACAATTAACCATGAAATGTCACTTCTCTTCTAGATGGAGTGAGGGATAGAAAGAAGGACAGTAATTGATGTCTCTAGATGTAGAATTGTATAAATGGGAGATAATGTTTCTCCCGAAGACATTTCTCTACAACTCTTCAGCTTTCCAATAATGGAGGCTCGGTGGTGCTACTTAACCTCAGAGTACTTAATGTACTTGCAATAGTACAAAGAACTTCCAGTTCATTTTTGTTCCCACCACCATCCCTCACCCTCTCCCCACCTCCCAACCTGAATCACATGGAGACTTCATGAAAGCCAGCATTTCCCAGGCTCCATTTCTCTGCGTTTTCTTGATTCCTGATACACTTTCCAAGAGGCCTTGAAAGCATGCATGACTTCACTGAGCATTTCTTGTCCTCTATTTGTTTTCTCCCATCTCTTATGTCCGTCAAACATGTGTCTTAGTAAATGTCTTGCCTTGGCTGCCTTTTCAGCTTCTCACTTCTTAATCTCCATGTCCTGGCACACTGTCAACACTTGAGAAAGTAAGAATGGAGAAAGTGTTCAGAAGAAAGAAAGAAAGAAAGGAAGGAAGGAAAGAAGGAAGGAAGGAAGGAAGAAGGAAGGAAGGAAGGAAGAAAGAAAGAAAGAAAGAAAGAAAGAAAGAAAGAAAGAAAGAAAGAAAGAAAGAAAGAAAGAAAGAAAGAAAGAAAGGGAGAAGTTGGAGAAGTAAGGAAAGGAAGGAAAGAGAGACTGATAATGGAGGTATGGAGGTTTGACCCTTCCCTTCCCTGGAGACCAGAGGATCTGCAGTAATTAGACATGGTTCTATTGTGTCACACCATTCTGAACCCAGAGAAGCTAGACCAGTTTTCTGAACTTCTACTTGCCCTTTATAAAAGGAAGACCAGCTGTTATTCCAATGTTCTGGTTTCAGAGGTAACCAAATCAATGTCTCTGAAAGGTCTGGCACTTGTGATAAACACTTAATAAAGGCTACTACATTAAGGTGTGTCTGTCTTAAATCATTCACGTCTACTAACTGTTTAATTCTTTAAAGTCACCATTGGACTTCACCCCTGACTTTGAAACCATGAAATTAACTAAGGTGGATGGATTTAGGCCTACAAGAGATACTAACAGGGGAATCCACCTGGGATTTTTTCCACAAAGTCACATCAAATGTGTGGGCTGCTCCATCTGGCTCCAGTGGACCAGGCTCCTGCAAGCTGAAGACTGACTTGTTCAGAAGAGGAGATCTCTATCTGATATCTTGAAAATTATGAAAGGAGCCATAAAATCTGAAATAGATTCGGAAGCACTGCTGGATACACAGAACGAAACATTTGCCACAAACTGGATTCCAACAGTAATTGCCCTTCCATATCAAAAAATTGATAAGTTTAACTTCCTGCTCTGAAGTCCTGTATATACTTCTCTGCATCTGAATAGATTTTCCTTAGTCTCACTGATGCTACAAGTCTGAGACTCTTGAACTTAGAATTTGCCTGGAGCAAGGGGAAAAAGTACAGGGAGGATCCAATATCTGGTTTCTTTCATTGGTTTCCCTTATATGAAAATTGACTTGGGAGGGATTAAGAAGTCCTCGGGATTGTATGATCCCTCAAGACAGCCAAGAAATGTTGATATGTCTGTCATGGTGCAAGTCTGGTGAGGATAAGTCTCATTGCAGTAGGTTCCTGGATGTAGCAACCCTATCTTGAGTGGAAAGATCTGGTTGGCTGTAAACCTCCCCACCTTTAGGATCTTACAATCTTACAGCCTTCTCTTCTGCAAGATTTCCCTGAGCCTTAAGATGGGGAGAGATTTGGTTGGCCTGATTCTGGCTGAATGTTTCAGGGTTGTCAGTACCTTGTATTCTGGTTTCTGTTGTCTCTTTCACTGCCCATAGACTAGTAGCACTAGTACCATTATAGCCTAATGAGGAACTCAGAAGAAATAATTAAATGCAGGGGGAACCTTAGGGGTTAGGACTCGATAGATAAAGGAGAGTACTTCCACTAGTGGGTCTACCCAAGGAAGAGAGAGACCTGAGCCCATGTCCATATAGACAACTCAAAGGGAACTCTGTGGTCATACAAGCAGACAGATATGAAGGGAGTGGGAGAGGGATGAATTAGTGAAGGGAAAAAAGAGTGGGAAAAGGAGGAGGGAAAGAAGGAGAGGTGACGGACAACCACCATTAGTTTGTAATTAAGAAGACTAAATACCAATTAAAAATCTAAAAAAAAAAGATGGTCAAAGAGTATAACTCATAGCATTTCTGAAGAGGAAACAGTGTGCTTGCTCTTGCAAGGAAAAGATAGATTCAGCTTCAAGTCCTCACTCAATAGGAAGCACAACCCATGAGACACTTAGGAACAGGTTAACTTTATCAGATAAAAGAATGAAAGCAGACTTGAAGAAGTAACTGAATGAACATATGATTGACAAATTCAAGAGAGGACCTGAAATACTGTTGGGTAGGGTCTTTCCAAGTTGCTAATGATTAGATGTGTTCTGGCCTCAAGTTTAGACATTTAAGAACTTCACTTCATCCGAGGTGATAAGTGGTTAGGGTCTTAACCATATTAATTCTGTTCACAGCCCAGTGATGAGTAGGTTGCAGTGAGAATTTACTCATTTATTCTGAAAAATGTTTACTTTCTTAGTAATGTTTAGCCCAATTTCTAATCCTCAGTAGACATGCAACAATGTCTGTTGACTATGTAAAGTATTTAGTCAACTTAATAAATATTCAATAAATGCACATCATGAGCCAGATGCTGTATTTATCACAGGGGATTCAGGGCAGTGATGAGCAAACCTGACCTGCTGTGCCCTTATGCCAGCATCACTGATGGAAGGGCTGCTGTATGGGAAACTAAAGAAAGGGGAAGGGATGCTTGCTGCATATTGAATCAAAGAAAAGACAGTCCCATGGTCATATGGGATACTGAGCCAACCTCAGAAAGGTTGATGGGTGTCTTACTCTTTTCCTTGATAGTTTCCCACTTTAAGACCAAAGCAAATGGGGTCTAAGAGATGACATAGTGGATAAAGTGCTTGCTATACAAGCACAGGGATCTGAGTTTGATCCCCAGCAGCCATGCAAAAAACCTGACAAAACCCCAGGGCTGGAGGATCCCAGAGAACTACTGGCTAGCTAGCCTAGCTAAATTGGTGAGTTCCAGTTCAATGAGAGACAGACTTAACGTAGAGAGTGACAGAGGAAAACATTCTGTGGTAAGCTGTTTCCTAAACACACACACGCATTCATAATGCCACAAACACGAAAAGGACAGGCAAGTATTTACATCATGAGTAGAGTGTTTCATTCCTGTTTCATTCAGTTTCATGTACAGTGCTGCCTGTCATCTCTTTATTTAATTTTCTCCATTTCCCATATAATCTTGTCTGATACTTAGAAACATCTCCACATCTAGCAGTTTCTAAAATCCTATGTATACTCAAAGCCAGAGATACATTCACCAAAATACAGGATTTATAACAGCATTGTTAAAACATTTTCAATTATTTATTTATTTAATTAATTAAGAGAAAGTGGGGAACAGAGAGAAAAATTACATACATGTGTGAGGTGCACAGGGGCGGACACCTAAGGACAACTTTGGAAGTCAGGTCTCTCCTTCCACCACATGTGCTTCCAGAAATTAAACTCAGGTCACCAAGTTTGCAAACAGCTGCCTTATCGACTGACCTACCTCACCAATCCCTCCCCCTCCCTGTCACATGTTTTCTTTTTCTTTTTTTTTTTCTTTTTCTTTTACTTTTATTTTGAGACAAACCTCCCTAAATTGCCAAGACCAGTTTTGAACTCATTCTCATCTGTCTGGCCTGAAACTTATGATTCCCCCTGCTTCAGTCTTCCAAAGAGCTGAGTAGGATTACATGTACCCACTACCTTGCCCAACTACTGTGAAAGACTCAACTCATGATTACACTAGGGAAAAGGTTGGGCAAGAAGTTATTAAAACAAATCAGATGGGAGGACAACACAGAATAAGTTGTGATTCACCAGAAACTGACTTGGTAAACACAAGGTATCAACCTACATCTGTGTATGAATATCTGTATTTATAAATGTACTCACTGGTGCTAAAGCTTCTATAAGAAAAAATCAGTGGGGCAACTTGATGTATTCTAATGTGTTCTATTCAATGTTAGCAAACCTCAGGCAGGCACACTTGCTTCTGAGGACCGTGAGGTAGAAGCTGTTTAATATTCTTTCCTCACTCCCAGTGGATTGCTGGCAATTTCAATGGAGTCTAGGTCAATAGAAAAGCAGTGAAGTGGACAAAAATGGCCATCTATAATGCAGATTACCAGCAATCTGGCAATGCTTTCCCAGAATCAGGCCATCCTAATCTCTCCCATCCTAAGGCTTGAGGAATGACTGAAATATCAACATGCTTCCATAGACTATGGAGACTGCAAGAGAGATAATATCACATAGGAAAAACCATAGGGACTAGAGCTGGATAAATGCATGAAGCCAAATGCCCCTATCGGTGGAGTGTCCCAAGGAGGGTCAATTTGGTGTGCCACAGAGGCCTGAACCCCCACAAGAGTAAACAAACCAAATGGAATCCTGGAGTCCATAGAAGTGGCCAGGTAGGAGGGTGGGAGGGAGTGGAATAGATTGATGAGGTGAAGGGAGGGGAATGAGAGGGAGGAGAGGATGGAGGGAAACAGGGATTATAACTCAATAAGTTTGTAAAACTAAAACATAAATAAAACTCAAAGAAGCATCAGTTTAATTCCTATCTCATCTTCACACTGTGTCCTTCTGTGTGTTTGTCTCACTGCACAAATTCTTCCTTTTGAGAAGAACTTCATTAGTATCATTCGCCTTCAGAAGCATCTTTAATCTCAACAATCTCTCAGGCTACCACATTTCCGTGGAAAGTTGTACTTGAAGATACACAAGGTCAGGACATCAATACATCAATTCGACCTACAGGCCACATGTCATGCTTGGAATTCTGAGCAAATATTCAAGAACAGGCTTACTGTAATATCCTTTAAGGTGCTGGATGGCGAGATAAAAGAATTTTGCTGTTTTGCTTTCTGATTTTCATTACTATTTCAATTTTTTAACTCTGAACATTTCAAATTGGCTTTGACTGAAAAATAACAAACATGAATGCCCAAATCGTGCTTCCTTCATTGCACAGGAGAATCAGCACCAAAGCATGGAAGGCAAAATGAGCAGCTGCCCCAAACATTGCAAGTCTGAAACAAAGGCTTCAAGAGCAAACCTAGGTTCCGTCTCCAGTGAATCTGTTACTTTATCAAGGTGTAGAATGAACACTGTAAGCTCTCTGTGCCCAGACAAGTCTAATCCCTCTTAGGACGCAATGCCCAGCATGTTTTTGGCCAGCCACAGAGGCCAAAGTCAAATGCTTATGACCCATTTTTAAGTCATGAGAGTTTATTGGCTAATATCAAATGCCAGCATTTCTGTTCTTAAAAAGGGGATTAGTGTGGAATTCGCTGTGCTTGCTATGATCCCTTACAAGGGCTCCGAGCAGAGCCAAGCAAGGCTATCTGAGGCGGATTCATTCTTGCTGCATGTGCACTTGGCTCCTCAGTGATCCTGCGGTACCGGGCCTCTTGGGCCACAAGTGTGCATCCTTAGAGGATAGTCAAGACCATCAAGACGTGCCTTTCTCAGGGCATTGCAGGCCAACTTCATACAAAATGCATTTCAGCTGTCACTCAACTCAGTTCTCAATCCTGTAGAGAGAACAGGCAGCTAACGGGAACTTTTCATTTCAGTGTTACCACAAGACTGTGCTGAAAGAAGAGAAACTTTCATGTAAAAAAATAAAACAAACCTGTTGAATTCTCCAATCAGCAGTATTTCTTTTCTTTAGCAGTCTGCTGAATACCTGGCATTTGGGGCAACACCAGAGGGTAATACCTGGCTCCAACTGTTGACTCCAACATACTTAAAATTCATGCCCGCCCTGTGCTTACCAGTCAACCATTTTTAAATGTCATTCATTTAAGATGGGTACCAGAGCCCTGACATGAACAGTGACTAGTGTCTGACATTATCTCTTCTTATCTTCCAGCTCTTACATTCCTCAACTCCCTCTTCACCAAGGTTCCCCCAGTCTTAGGATAGAAGATTGTTCAGATGTCCTGATTAGGGCTGAGTGTCCACAGGCGCTTTTACTTTGCACTATGGCCACTTGCATCACAACCTTTTTCCAAGCAGAAGAGAAGTTAAAAGGACAAATGCTTTCAATCTCATGGAAACTTTCCCATCAGCCTTAGACTTGTCTATCATTGGTCTCGCCTGAGTCACATTGTCACCACTGGCCAGACTGTGACGGGAAGCACAAATACTTATCTGCCGAGCTCCTTTTCAAAAGCAGGAGAAAAAGTATTTATTTGAGCATCTGCATCTGGTGAGCCAAGTCTCAACCAAAGCAGGGATAGGTGGACACATCTGTTATTCAACAAGCTATTTATAAGTTCTTTTTATCTTCACATCAAGGTGAATAACTAGGCTTCTAAACTATGGCAATTCCTCAAATATAAAGAAAGGATTTGAGCTGAAGTCATTCAGTCTCTAAAACATTTAAGAACTCTGCAAGGTTTGGTATGAGAATCTACTTTTTTCTTCAAGCATCTTGGACCACAGTAAGATATAAAAGATTAAGACTTTGACAGGTCTTTGGGAGAAGTGCAATGCAACCCAGTGCATTTGTCATTTACAGAGCAGAAATATGTACTGTACTGGGACATAGAAGTAACAATCCAATGCACTTGGCAAGATACCTACTTAACTAACTTTAAGACACAGTGGGATTGACAATTTACTTGATGATTTAAAATAGAGGCTTGTACATCCTATCAAGTCACTGCAGATGCTTTCCAGTCAATGTAGGAGGCAAAAAATAAAAACCATCACCAGTGTGGCCAATGATAAAGGTTTTCAGGATGAAAGCACTATAACTGTCTCTACCTCTGGCAATAGTTAAGTTGATAAGCCAGTATGTCTTTCACAGTTATTTTCTTCTAAGCTGCACATAGAAAATTACATGAACCATTGCCTCAAAAGCAAGAATAAAAAAAGATTATGGTTATTATGGTAATCAAAGCTTAATCAGCAAGGCATTTATCAATTGGCTTCCAAAGAGCTTGGAAGATGAAAGCAGAAGGTCTTGACTGACTGCTAGTTACTCTAAACTGTGGGCAACATGGTTCACAAATAGAATGAAGAAAGAAACAGAAGATAGATAAATGAATAGTAAATAAATGTAAACCACTACTATAAGAGTCCACACATCCTTGCAGAAAGCTGGACTCTGCATTCCCCAGTGCATGGTATTTAGATGGATGGTTTACCCTCACAGTATGTTGCCTAATAGACAAGACCATACTTCTTGGAATATAGAAGTGTGTCATTTCAGAATAATTCTTACTTTATTCAGTTTTGGCTGAGTCATGGACAGAAGCATAGCACTCATGTCCTTGAAAATGGAAAATTGCTTGCACAAAAAGGTGTTCAGCTGTGCTACTGGGAGAGGGTGAAGAATGGGGTGGGGAGACAGCTCCTGAATTAAAGCCTTTGGCTTGCAAACAAAAAGACCAGAGTTCAGACCTCCAGGATCAACATAAAAATACCGGGCAGAAATGACGGTAGCTTATAATTCCAGCCCTGGAAGGCAGAGCCTGAGAAACCCCAGAGCAAAGCAATAAGAAGGTAGAACATTCTGTGATAGTTCAATGTCACTCTTGGGCCTCCACAGGCATACACACTCAAGTGTGCCCTCTTGTACACATGCTTGTACACATATTTACACATGCACATGCATTGAATGGGTTTTGGAAACTGGGTCACAGTAAATGACTCATTCACACATTCTCAGCCTGTATCTATTACCTTGAGAGCTAATAATCATTGTGATCCTGTTTGGGAGAGCTTAAGCACAGATCACGACAGACAGTGGTATGCTTTAAGAGTTAAAGCTATTTAAATCACAGATCAACTCCCTTAATAATGGCTACCTATGAATAAACCTGTCTCAGCTTCCTTCCCCCGGGAACTAGAGAAAAATGAGCCTTTATGATGGTGAGCGTCACAGAAATAATTCTTATCATGACTTTAAAAGCTCTTGAGGCTTTATCAGGCTGTAACCTTTTGTTAAATAATCAAATTAAAAGATTATTGAAACGTACATAGGGCTTACACCAGAATAAGAAAAAGCTATTAGTCACCTGCCAGGCTATCCAATTGTTTATTCAATATATTCTTTAAAAGTAACTTAATATATATAAGCTGAACTTTTAGTGGTATTAATGATCATGGAATATGAGCTGTGACCAATTTTCTACCATTTTTCTGAACTAAACATTTGAATCAGGCACCAAAATCTACTGACTTCTTGTTTCTCTATACCATCATCTCACCTAGTCATAAGCTTTCTATTTTTTTTGAAATTGTCTACATTATATGCTACTCTGTGTTCTCTGAGGACTTGCAGTGTTATTGGTATATAATGAGCAGTTAGTATAAAGCATAGCATATTCATGTTTTGCAGTACTCTAGTTATGTATGTGGATACACACATTCCCGTGTGCACAAGTGTATTCATCCACACGTGAATCATGTGAATGACGGAGTCATTTCTTTATGCAAGGGAAGATTTGTAATTAGCTGGGACAGTCATGAACATCAGAAGTATGTAAATAGCCAATCATAACTGACTAATATAAAGACAAGTAAGTGTGTAAAAGACTACCTGAAACCTTCTGGTATCTTCTTGAAAATCAACAATGATCAGAAGAAAAGAAAGTATTTTAGTTGGTGTGGGTTAAACTGTATGACAAAATACCATACACTGATGTCCTTAACAGTAAACACTGTTTTTCAGTTCAAAAACCTAGGAGTCCCTAGGAAGATATGGGTAGGAGCTCCATCTAGAGAAGGCTTGGCAGACAACTATCTTCTTGTATCTTTGCATAGTAAAGAGCATAGAGATATACAAGCTCTCCTGAGTCTTTTCTTGTAAGACAACTAAGCCCACTGTGAAGACTCTGGCATCATAACCTAATTAGCTACAGATTAAGATGGCATGTCCACACTCACCACTCTTATTCAATACAGTACCTGGAATTTTAGCCAGAGCATTGAGCCAAGAGAAAGAAATACAATGAATATAAGCAGGAAAGGAAGTTGCCAAAGTATTCTAATAGGCAGATGTCGTGATCCTATACATACAAGATTCCACAGGACTTATACATGATAGCCAAGTTCAGAAAGGTAGCACTATACAATATCAACATCAAAACCTGGCAGTTTTTTGTATGCCACCAATGACCTTGGTAAAAAAGAAATCAGGAAATAAATCTCATTCCAAAATATTCCCACAAGTAAAATACCTAGGGATAAACTTAAGGAGATGAAAGGGCTCTATGACACAAATTATAAAACAACAAAGAAACTGAATAAAATAGTAGACGATGGAACAACTTCTCATGCTCACAGATCAACAGAACAAACTTCATGGAAACTGCTATGTTACCAAAAATGATCTACACATTCAGGGAAATATCCATCAAAATTCAATAAACTCTTCACAGACATAGAAATTTATGACAAAATTCTGAAAAACACAAGGTCCCAAATAGCCAAAATAATTTTTACTAAAATGACTTATGCTGAAGATATCATGATACTGATTTCCAGAATATATTACAGAATCAAAGCAACAGAACCAGCATGTTATTGGCATAGAACCAGACAGGTAAATCAAGGGAATAGAATTTAGGACCCAGAAATAAAGCCATGCTAATTCCCGACAAAATGCACCAAAAAATGGAAGAAAACCAGCCACTTCAATGAGTAGTGCTAAATAAATAGGATATCACCATGCAGAAGACTGCAACGTGGTTCTGATATATCAGTCTACAAAACTAGATCACAGACCTCCTCAGCATAAGATGCTAAACTTGAGCCTATGTGAGAAAGACCTGGGGAAACCACTCCAAACAAAGGTTTGACAATGGCTTTCTATATAATGACAAAAGCTAATTCAATGAGAATGTTGGAGATGATGCCACAAGTTAAAAGGGCTGCACATAGACCAGGTGACCTGAGTCTAATACCTAGCCCTGCATGGAGGAAGGACAGAACTGACTTCCAAATTTGCCTTCTGACCTCTGCATTCATGCCGTGGATTGTACACACCCTGTTTTTTCTCACATTCTCTTCTTCTCTCTCAAATGAGTAAATGAGATTCATATTGTGAAAGTTGACACACAGAATTGTATCAAATGAAAACACTTCTGCATGGCAAAGGAAGCAGTTACGAGAGAAGGGATCGATTATAAAAGGAGAAAAAAGATCTTTGCCAGCTTTTTGTCCAGTGGGGGATTATTACCCAAAATATATAAAGACTAAAAAATTTAACCTCAAAAAACATGCCATCCAAGCAATAACTTAACTAAAACACATAATTTCAGGATACAAAGATGTTTGCCCAGGGAAATGCAGATTGAAAGTATACTGAGACTCCATTGCATCCCAGTCAGAGTGGCCACCATCAAAACCATCATGCTAGTGAGGGTATGTGAGCACAAAAGACTCTTATTCAATATGGGAAAGAATACAAATGGTCCATCCACTGTGGGAATCCCAATGGAGCTTCTTCAAAACTTAAGGAGAATTGTCAAATGATGTAGCTATTCTCTTCCTGGAGCTTAACTAAAGGATTCAGTCAATATCCAGCAAGCATATTAGCACACTAATGTCCATCCACAGCACATGTCACAATGGCTGGATTGTCAAATCATCCAAGGTGCCTGTCAAAGGAAGAGTGGATGAAAAAGTCCATAATACACCAGCACTTCAACCACCAGTACTGTAAAGAGAATCAAAGAAAGAAAGGACAAAAAAAGAAAGGAAGAGAAGGAGGAAGGGAAAGAAAGAAAGAAGAAGAAAGAGAGAGAGAAAGAGAGAGAAAGAAAGAGAGAAAGAAAGAAAGAAAGAAAGAAAGAAAGGAAGGAAGGAAGGAAGGAAGGAAGGAAGGAAGGAAGGAAGGAAGGAAGAAAGAAAAAGAAAGAAAGAAAGAAAGAAAGAAAGAAAGAAAGAAAGAAAGAAAGAAAGAAAGAAAGAAAGAAGTGAATATGAAGGAAGGAAAGAACACATGCATACAACTGCTTCCTGAAAAAATGATGTCATTTTTTCAGGAAAATGGAAGGAATTGGATAATCATGCTACATACAAGACAGACTCAGAGGACAACATCACACGTTTTCTCTCAGATGTAGAATCTAGATAGAAAAGACAGCAGTCGAGGATGAGAGACACTGCTATAAAATAAAAAGGAGAAGAAGAAAGTAGAAGGAATAAGGAGAAAGAATGAGGGGTGAATGAGATCGAAACAAGTTATATACATGAATAAAACCATCCGAACAGAAAATATTTCTTTATACAGTTAAAACATGCTTAAGAGAAAAGAAAAAGAAAAATTCCATCTGATCCCATCATTGATGTTGTGACCAGGATGCTAACATGTGAGTTTTAACTGAACACACTCAGTCCACACAAGCAGAAGTATTGTATCTTTGCTTCCATAGATACTGGGCCTTGGCATAACTTCCAGCTCACACCATGTAGTCACATAAATCAGTGAACCTGCTCCATTGTTTCACTGCTTACTTATTAGGTTTTTAATGCAGATTCACACAAGATGTGTAGGCATTCTCAATAAGTAATGATTCGTTGTTGTTTCACAGTAACACCCAATATTTCTTTAGTTGGGGAGGGAGAAACAGATTTTTCTCCAATGTAATGTATACTGAAATAGATTCACTTATTAGTTTAAATTCACATTTCAAAGCTTTGAACTAATTAGACAAAATCATTTTCTTCTTTCTGCAATCCCCCTCTCCCCCACCCCATGGTACTTAATGAAAAAAATAGACACCTTCTTGGGGACATCTTTACTTATGAAAAATTTAGATAAACAAATTCTGAACACAGTATTATCATACTCTATTCATCTATAGATGTAAACTAGGTTTCCAGCTATGCCTGGACATGTAGATCACAACAGCTCTCAGCAGACAATAGGTGGGTGCTAATGAGAAAGGCTTTTTCTCCTTTCCACATGAGAAAACTCTGTCTTTTGGCAGGAGCAAGACTAATTAAGCAATATATCCTTATGGTAGAAATATTAGACATCAGAAAATACTTCTTTTTTGCCTAAGGATAAACCTTCCCTATGCTTTAAGCTCTGGTTGTATCCTAATAGGCTGCTTTCTGTAAACATGTCTTTGGTCTAAGGAAGGTCACAGAAGGCGTGAGGTGGCTTTCTTGAATGACACAACAGGGTTTCAACAGAATTTAAGAGTTGTTCCATGACGTCCTCAGCAGATGCCAGATGAAAAAGAGGATGTCATTTTAAAGCAGTGTCTGTAGTGAATCTCGAATTCCCAGAAGAGTCACAAAGTTTTTACTGAAAAATGAATTGGGGACCAGCAAGATGGCCCAGGAAGTAAAAGCATTTGTCACCAACCTGATCACTGGAGTTCTACTCCTGGAGACATATGACAGAAGGAGAGAGCTGACTCAGAGGAGTTGTCCTGGGATATCCACATCTGTGTCATGGCAAAATCACACACTGTCTCAAACAGACATATACAAGTGTAACACACACACACACACACACACGCACACACACACACACAATGTTAAGAAAATTAATTGGGCCTCCCCCCCATGCGTGCAGTCCAGCCAGGACACACTGCACCATAGATAAGCACCCCCTGCTCACCCCCAAACCCCAGGCAACCCACTAGTCCCAGCTATTCCCACCAGCCAGCGGGAGAAGGCGCTGCTTCCGGCCGGGGAAGACCCCTGGGCCACACCCCAGCTCCTCAAGTTAATTGCTCCTGCTAAGAGCACCTCTCCCCTTTCCCCATCCACCAGGGTCACAGTCCAGCCAGGACACACGGCGCCCTAGGTAAGCACCCCCTGTTCACCCCCAAACCCAAAGTAACCCACTAGTTCCAGCTTCTCCCACCAGCCAGTCAGAGCAGGCACTGCTCCAGGCCAACTAATAAAGTTCAGTCAAAAACACCCAGAAATTGAAAGAAGGTCTTAAGAAATAAAATGACAATGCCCAAGTCAAAGTGCAAATCCATGAGAAACAAAACCCAAGAAAACAAATCTCCCACTGAAGGAATTAATCCCATAATGATAGACTCCAATCAGAACAAACCCATGGAAAATAGCCAAAAAACCCTGACCCAAGATAACGACTTTTAAAACATGATCATTACCATGATTAATACTATGAAAGAAGAAATCTGGGAGGAATTAAATAACCACATCAACCACTTTGAACAGGAACAAAACAGACACTTGGAGGAGTTGAGAAAAACAGTTCAAGAAGCAAAAACACTCATAGAGCAGTTAAAACAGACTCAAGCAGAGTTTAAAACTGAACTAAAAGACAAGTTATCTTCAACCCAGAACTCAATAGAGAGTCTCATCAGCAGAACTAAGGAAGCAGAAAATAGAATTTCAGACCTCGAAGACAAAGTAGGAGTATTAACTAGCTCAATGGAAAAGGTTGTTAAAGTCATAAAGATACTCGAGAGGAATATTCAAGAATTATGGGACACCCTGAAGAAGCCAAACATGCATATTCATGGAATACCAGAGCAAGAATCCAAAAATACCACGCCTGAGGAAATTTTTCAAACTATCATCAAGGAAAACTTTCCTTAACAAAAAAAGAGAGGCCCATCCATATACAAGAGGCATTCCGTACCCCAAACAGATATGACCAAAATAGAAACACGCCATGGCAAATAATAGTTAAAACATTCCACATTCAAGATAAAGAAATGGTGCTGAGAGCTTCAAGGGAAAAAAAATTGCTGATCCCTATCCAACTAATCTGGTAGAATATGTCTCAGTTTGAAAAAGGTGGATTCAAAGTAACATGTTTTGGGATAAGGACATGGCTTTATTTAAGAGAAATAAGAAAAAATATGGGAATTGTCAGGCCTTGGTGTTTCTTCCCAGTCCAGGCCTAAAGCCTGTCTCCTGAGGAAGGTCACAGTAACGCCCATGAACAGGGGCTGGACACTCTCTCCTAGATAATTCGGGTTTTGCCTCAGGCAGGAAGAATTCTGGGAATTAGGAGTGCCCCTTACCTAGGTTTTGCTTGGGATAATTCAAGTTTTGCCTCTGGCAGAAAGAATTCTTCTGGGAATTAGGAGTGCCCTTTCTTAGATTTTTTTGGAACTAGCTTCCTGTTCTCTGTTCTAGAGAAGAAGCCTGCTTTTTAAGTTTTAGTCAAATACTAAATAGAGATTTCATGTCTAGTCATTTACAATAAGTAGACTTGTTAGCCAGAATGTGTGCACTGATTTTAAGGAAATTAGAGAATAACTTCTAGAGTTTTAAAACATAGGTTGGGTGAGATTCCCACCTATGTACTAACTCAGAAATTCCAGAAGTATAAGACTATGCTATCAGTCCACTAGAAACTTAAAAGAAACTGTGATACCCTCTTACCCTGGCTGAAGGCCAAGGAAGAGACCATCATGCCAGAAAGTCTAGATGCCAAGACTGCCCCTGGAGATGGTATTTGCAATCCAAACTGGGAGAATCCATGTCAGAAGCAAAGGAGGCCATGTCTTTCCTACCCCAAACAGCACTCTTATGAGAAATCACAGAGATGGACCATCTGAGTGCACTCCCACCAATGATCGCCTCCACCCTGAAAAAGACACCCTCTGCATATGGAGCCTGACTGGACCCCAGGTTTGGAGTATGCATAGTTCACAGATGGGTCATCTAACTGATGGCAATACACTTCTGGAATTCCTCAAAGGAAGACATAAGCAACCTTACTATTAAAGGAATAGAAGGATGCTATTATAGAAGTTATTCTTTTAATAATTATATTGCTGAAGTGTTTTCTTCAGTGCATACCTCAGTGCTCCATCGACAGAACCAGCTGTAGCTTATGGGCTTGAGTATCCAAGTCAAGGCCCCCTTAGAGATGTAGTTTAAGTTTGGATAGTAGAGACTACATGAGCTGCATACATCTTTCCAAGTTAGAACCTGCTGCCATGCCTGGTGCCTATGTCGACCTGCCTGACTGAGAGTATCAACCTGGAGAGGACAACAGCAAAAGCTCATGCTGGGACTTATGGGGTGTTGGGGACTTCTATAGTTAATTGTAAAATATGTTTCTTGCTAAAATCAAAAGGAGATCATTCTGCCTCTGTGTATTTTAACAAAGCAGTTAAAATGTGGGCTCGGCCCCATAGCTATCCAGTGAAGCATTATAGATTAGATAAGTTTGGAAATACTGAGAGAATGTTTCTGTTAAGTGCCTTTGCCCTGAAGCAATGGGTTAGGTTCTTGTAAAAAGGGTCCACCCTGAAGGTGATTTTGCTGATTATCTATTGTGTATGCAACATTCTTTACCCCAAAATTTTCTGTATAAAAGTTGTCAAGAAAGTTTCAATAAACGGGTTCAGGATACACTCGGACGAGAGAGAGCCACATGTGTTCTGTTCTCCACCCGGTCCTGAGGAGCCCTGGTCTCGAGCCCTGGTGACTCTGGTCTGAGGCAAAAAATGTCACTTTTAAAGGTAAACCTATTAAAATAACAAATGACATCTCAATGGAAACAGTAAAAGCAAGAAGACCTTGGAGAGAAATACTTCAAGTATTGAATGAGCAAAAATGTCAACCCAGGCTGATAAACCCCACAAAACTATCAGTCATGCTCCAGGGAGAAATAAAAATTTCAGCACAAAGACAACTTGAAGGGATACATGTCCACCAAACCAGGCCTTCAAAAAATGCTAGAAATGATACTCAAGCTTGAAGAAAAAAACAAGCATATCCAGGAGGACAGAAGGGAAGTATAATACCACCAAAACCAAAAGCGAAACAATACATTTATGAAAGCCACTAAACATCATAAATGTCCAGAATTAAAAATAATTTCTAGGGGCTGGAGAGGTGGCTCAGGGGTTAAGCCTCTGACTTGCAGGCAGAAGGTCCTGAGTTCGGATCCTAGACCCACGTATAGACACCAGGCAGAAGCGGGGGCGGCCTGCGCTTCTGGTCCTGGTAGGGAGGGCGGAGCCTGTGAATCCCAGGGCAGAAGGAGGTGGAGGCGTCCATGGTGGTTTGCGAATTCGTCAGTGGTTCTACACACACACACACACACACACACACACACACACACACACACACGCATGCACCCCGAATTCGCCTGTGGTTCTACACACACACATGCACGCACGCACGCGCGCGGGCGCACACGTACAATTGAATAAATACAAAAAAAAAATAAAAATAAAAAAAAATAATTTCTCCGGGTTGGAGAGGTGGCTCAGGGGTTAAGCCTCCGCCTTGCAGGCAGAAGGTCCAGAGTTCGGATCCCAGATCCCACGCATAGACACCAGGCAGAAGCGGGGGCGGCCTGCGCTTCTGGTCCTGGTAGGGCAGAGCCTGTGAATCTCGGGGCTGAAGGAGGTGGAGGCGTCCATGGTGGTTCGCGAATTCGTCCGTGGTTCTACACACACACACACACACACACACACACACACACACGTGCGCGCGCGCGCGCGCGCGCGCGCACATAAATACGCACATGCACACAGTTGAATAAATAATAATAAAAAAATAATAATTTCTCCATTATAACATTAAATGTTAATGGAATTAACTCACCGATCAAGAGACACAGATAACAAATTTGGATTAAAAATCACAATCCAACAATCTGCTGCCTGCAGGAAACCCATCTCACCAAAAAAAATAGGCGTATCCTAAAAATAAAAGGCTAGTCCAAAATTCTGCAAGCTAATGGAACCAGGAAACAGGCAGGGGGTAGCCATTTGCTATCGGACAAAGCAGACTTCAAACCAAAAAAAATCATAAGAGGCATCTATGGTGGTTCCCAAATTCGTCCGTGGTTCTGCACACACACACATACATACACATATATACGTACATACACACGCGCACACATGCACACACACACACAATTGAATAAAAAAAACTATAGACTAATCTCTCTGATGAACACAGACGCAAAGATTCTCAACAAAGTCTTAGCAAATTGGATTCAAAAACATATCAAAAAGATCATTCACAGGGATCAAGTAGGCTTTATCCCAGGCATGCAAGGTTGGTTCAACATACACAAATCAATAAACATAATCCAATATATAAACCAATCTAAAATCCATGACCACATGATACTCTCGATAGATGCAGAAAAAGCTTTTGACAAGATCCAACAGCCTTTTATGATCAAAACCCTAGAGAAGGCTGGAATGGAAGGAACCTTTATAAATGTAATGAAAGCTGTCTACAACAAGCCCACAGCAAGGATTATACTCAATAGGGAAAAACTTCAAGCATTCCCACTTCGATCAGTAATGAGACAAGGCTATCTACTTTCACCACTTCTCTTCAATATTATACTTGAAGTCTTAGCTGAAGCCATAAGACAAGAAAGAGACATAAAAAGGATTCTAATCAGGAAGGAAGAAGTCAGGTTATCTCTATTTGCAAATGACATGATCTTACACCTGAGTGATCCCAAAAACTTCGCCAGGAAGCTCCTGGAACTAATATAGAAGTCAAAATAAACATACAAAAATCAGTGGCTTTCCTATATGCCCAGAATGAAAGAAGTGAAAAAGCCTTGAGAGAAACAATCCCATTTACTATAGCCCCTAAAAAAATGAAATACATTGATATAAACCTAACCAAGGAGGTAAAACACCTTTACAATGAAAACTTTAAAACCCTCAAGAAAGAAATTGAAGAAGACACCAGAAGGTGGAAAGACCACCCATGTTCCTGGATTGGCAGAATCAACATCTTAAAAATGACCATCCTACCAAAGGCAATATACAAATTCAATGCTATACCAATTAAAATCCCAAAGCAATTCTTTAAAGAAGTTGACCAAACAATCTCAACATTCATATGGAGACACAAAACACCCAGGATAGCAAAAACAATCCTGAGTAACAAAAACACTGCTGGAGGTATAACCATACCAAATCTTAGTCTATACTACAAATCCATAGTCGTTAAAAACAGCCTGGTATTGGCTCCAAAATAGACACACAGATCAATGGATAAGGTTGAAGACCCAGATATAAGCCCACAAAATTACAGCCATTTGATCTTTGACAAAGGGGCCCAAAAAATCCAATGGAAAAAGAACAGCATCTTCAACAAATGTACTTGTCACCATGTACAAGAATTAATTCCAAGGATCAAGGCCCTCGATATAAGGCCAGAGACTATAAAAACCATAGTTGAAAGGGTAGGGAACTTGCTTGAGCTGATTGGGCTAGGCCAACAGTTCCTAAATGGACAACCAACAGCACAATCACTACAACCAGAGCTTCTGTTCAGATAAAGAGATTGTAACTCGAGCAAAAAGAGAGAAAACCCACAGAATGGAAGAAAATTTTCACTAACCATATATCTGATAGATCTCTATTATCCACAAAGAACACTGAAAACTAAACACCAAGGAAAGAAACGGCCCAATTAAAAAATGGGCCTTGGAACTTAAACTTTACTATGGACAAAATTAAAATGTCTAATAAATATCTTTAAAAATGCTCCACATCCTTAGGCATCAGGGAAATTCAAATCAAAACTTCCCTGAGATATCATCTCACCCCAATCAGGATGGCAAAAATCCACAATACAAACACCACCAAATGCTAAAGAGGATGTGGGAGGGGGGAACTCTCCTACATTGCTGGTGGGAATGCAGGCTCATACAACCACTCTGGCGTGCCATCTGGTGATTCTTAAAGAAGTTAAAAGATCAAAATGCCATATGACCCTGCGATTCCACTTTTGGGAATAATCCCCTATACAGCAAAAATTCACCTCAATTGCACAAGCACGACCATGTTCATCGCAACACTGTTTACAATAGCAAAGTCATGGAATCAACCCAAATATCCAACAGTTGATGAGTGAATAAGGAAAATGTGGTACATCTATACAATGGAGTACTACTCAGCCATCAAAAATGATGAATAATGAAATTTTCCGGGAAATGGATGGAAATAGAAACAATTATATTGACTGAAATATCCCAGACACAGAAAATTATGCACTGTATGTACTCCCTAATTGGTGGATCCTAGTACTCAACCTTCTTAGAGACACTCAAAAATAAATCTCTGTAATACCTACAGTAATTACAAAGATTATAAACAGGAGGGATGGGGAAGGAGGGCCTCACCAGAAACAAGGAGAGAGGGGATCATGTTACAGCAGAGAAAATAGGCCTCCATCAACAACTGCAAGTAAGTAATGAGACATCTGGTTAAGTTCACAGACTTTCCTTCCTCATCATTTGCAACTGATGGAGTATGATCTCACCAGAAGGGGAGGGCGTATAGGCTGCCAGATAGAAAGTAACCATTTTGCAAATGAGAGACTAACTCTCCCTCACTGCAGTCTCCTACTTTTATTCCATCTACCTTGGAATATACTCTTATAACAAGACTCTAATTTAACAGGTTTTTATCTCTGGCCAGGGGGTGACATCCAATACCCATCAGGATGGAGTGAAGGGCAGGAGCAGCAAAACTGAAAAAAAAAAATCAACAAACCGTAATTCCGAACATCAGAGGCTCTATATCAACCACCTGGAACTAGGCCAGCCTAATCTCTCCTCATCCTGAAGCTCAGGGAAATTTACGGAAGAGGGGGCAGTAAGATTGTAAGAGCACAAGGATGGGAAGAGTAATGATATGCAAGATACTCCACACAAGTTAGGGCCAAAGCAATCATAATAGGACTTTCCATGACCTGCGCAATGACCAACACATTATTGACCCCTCAAAGTCCAGCATGGACTAAAGGCACTAGGATCCTTAGATGCTAGGGATTAACAGGCACAATAGTGTTCCTATACTTAAGGGGAACACAAGAAAGAGTTCTAGGAAATGCCACTGAATCCTTATATCTCATCAGAGAGGAGGACCCAGAGGAAAGTTTGACATACACATTAAAGGATGCTCCAAGGATGGGGGGGAGAGGCACTGGAAGATAGGGAGGGAAGGGGAGAAAGGAAGGGGAAAAGGGGGGAGGGAGAAAGGGGGTCCAGGAAGGGGTGGAGGAAGGTAGGGAGAGGACCAGTGTATCTATTAGGTTTGTATGAGCAGAAATAAATAAAAAAAAATCTAATTGATAGAAAAACTAATTGATAGTTATTGTGAATCTCTCAGCAGTCGAAGTTGATATGCAAGTATCTACAATGGAACTTAGAGCTCAGCTAGATCAATAGATCTATGCATGATGAATAGATGAATGCATAAAGAAAATATGGTACATATGCACATGGGGATTTTATTCAGCCATAAAGGAAAATAGAATTGTGACATATACAGGAAAATCAACAGAACTAGACAAGCATTATGTTACATAATATAAACCAGATCAGAAAGACACACACACTGTGCTTCCTCTCGTGGGTGGTACCTAGGCTTAAATTTGACTGTGTGAGTGGGTGTGGATATGAGTGTGTGTGTGTGTGTGTGTGTGTGTGTGTGTGTGTGTGTGTGTATGTGTGTACCTATATTTGCATGAGCATATACATGTATACATGCATGAGTGAGATGACACTACTTATTACTCTAAGAAGGAAGAAAAGATTATAAATGAGTGGAAAAGGAAAAGAGGGATAATGGAACACATGTGGCTTGGAAGGGAAAGAGGGGCTGTTGGGCGTGAGGATAGAGTCCAGCAAGAAGAGGTTGAGGAGGAAAGCACAGGAAGAAGATCATTGATGACAAAATATGTATAAAAATGCATAATGAAACCAGGTCTTCAAGAACTACACTCAAAGACTCTCCTGTCGTTATTCTCCAAAAACTTCCAATTTTCCAGTGGTTTTAACATGTGTCAACTTGTCTGTCATAATTTACATCCCCTCACATTCTTGTTTCTTGTTCTTTTCTGGATGGAATAGAACAAAGGAGGCTCTTGCATGAGAGAGGGAGTTGGACATGGCCCAGCTAACATTTTTGCCGATTACATGTGTATTGTCACTGACTTGCTGACTCACATGTTTGCGTGAGGCAGGCTTGACTCAAGACGGCTCTGCTTTCCCTTCAACCTTTCTACACTTTCATCCACTCTTGAGTCAGATGTGTATGTAGCTCCGTGTTCAGACACAGTCTGGCAAGTACAGACATGGATGCCAGTCTGTCTCTATGGACTCGGATACATAATTGTGGCTCCAGCCTGATCCTTGTTCATCTCTTCCTGTCTCCCCTCTGGACTGGAATATCCAGACAGGTTTACACTGCTTGACCAAAACACACAATACATATATACGGTCAAATCACTGTGACAAAGAAGCATTGCATGTATACCCACCCATACCCCAACATACACACGATACAAACAGAAAGAGAGAGAGAGAGAGAGAGAGAGAGAGAGAGAGAAACCAGCTGTTAGACTTCCCTGTTTCCAGATATTGCTATGATCATTTTAGGTAAAGTTATCTTTATATGAAAATCACAAATTAGTAACTACATGGAGAGTGTTGAATAAAGGAGAAAAGGCATTGATATTCCCTTCACTTTCAAATAAGAAGTTCAATGGCTAGCCTGACAAAATATTATGAATATCTAGACTAATGTGAATCTCTTTTATGAGGCTACCTTTGGTATTTATTCAGAAGCATTTTATTTAACTTAATTCACTCTTTTCCTTTACTTCAAAACAAGATCAATAAGATCACTTGTTTTAGAATAGTTGTTATTTGTGAGCCACAGAAACTACCTCCAGTGTAGCATTGCTCAACAAAATTGATATTTAGTGACAAATAATTCTCCATAGCGTGGGTTGACACTACAGAATGCTGAATGGGATTCTGGGTCTCTTCTCACCCAATGCCAGTCCTTCCTTCCAACAGTGGGGAAAACACTTTCAATCAAGATGAGGGGGCAAAATCCATCTCACTCGAGAATCAGGTTGTCAATGGATTGTAAAAGAATGTTAATTCACAGACTTATGTTAAGAATGAACCACTCAGATTCAGTTTATACCCACCCCTTTTTTAGTTGCAGAGAAAGGGGAAGAAATGATTGTATAATATCCCTCTTAGTCTCTTGAATGAAGGATTTACCACAAATAAAACAATATGCACTAGATATAGAAAGTTAGTAGATTTAAGGACAATCTGTAAAAATGAGTGAATGATAAGTTTCTAACAAGCAAGTATCTATGATGATGGACTATCTGTCCACTGTTTGCCTAATAGGATGCTGTGTACTTGTTAGTATTCATTGTCAAACTGATCCCCAGGAGCATGTCTCCAAGCCAATCTGAAAAGGATTCTGTAGATTAAGGTCGACCTCCAGGCTGGCTTGTGAGGGACTGCCTGGATTGCATAATTTATGTGGGAAGACTCAACTCATTGTTGATGGGACCATTCCCTAGATAGGTGATCCAGATCTGCATAAACACAAAAAGATCTAACTGAACTTTGGCAAACAAGCAAGCATGCACTGATTCAATCATTGCTTCCTGTGGATGGAATGTGACCAGTTTTCCCTGAATCATGCGGCTGTGATTCTACAGCCATGACAATCACTTGGAATTGTAAATTGGAATTAAACCCTTTCGCCAACAAGTTGCTTGGGTCTAGAATTTTGTGTGCAGCAATGAATAATGAAACTAAAACACACTGTGTTAGATCCAAAGAATTCAGAATTTCTGAAGTTGAAAAGAATATAAGTACTCTATTTAATAGTCAACACTTGACTTTCCCCTGAGGCCAAATCCCTTAGCACTATTCTGTGTCCAGGGAGAGCAAACTTCACATGTTGGCTATGGAAGAACTCTTAACTGCTATTGTAAGAGGTAGGTGTAGGACAGAGATAAACAAGAGAATCGTTCTGCTTCCTTGTTGGGAAAGTTATTTAGAAAAAGGAGTGAGTAAGCAAGGATGGACAGTGAGGTGATGAATGGCAGAAGCTCCACTCCATGCGGCACTGGTGCAGGAAGAGTGAGGGACACACGTAGCGCTCATTACTGCTAATGCGAGTTGAGTCCTTGGAGCTATACTTCCCTCTGTGGAGACATTGACATTGAAGGAGCCTTTGCCATAAATAACCCCTGTCATTCAAGGGAACATTCAGCCTACTGCTACCTAGGAAAGGACAAAAGAGTCAAAGATGTTTCCAGAAGCAGCTCATTGGCTGTAGAAGCATTCTTCTGAAAGAGGAACAGAGGCACAATAGTGAAGGAGAAGAGAAATAAAGAAGGGGCACTGGCTAGCAAGTGCCACAAAACATACATAGCCAGGTGTGGTAACTTGTACCAAGTGTGGGCTGAGTCAGGAGAATTATCATGAGTTCAAGGGCAGTCTAGAATACACAAGAGCAGGCCAGCCAGGGCTCCATGACAAGACCCTGTCTCAAGTGAAACAAGGCAAGACAAAAGAAACAACACAGCATAATACCCATTATTCCTGATGCCTTAACACAGAGTAAAAAATCAGTTGCTATTCCCCAAACCTGTGTCCTATTGTTTTTTTTTTAATTGGGGGGGGGAGATACAATCAACTAAAGAAATGAAGTTCAAAGAACAATACCGAGGATAATGTCTATCCTTGACAGAAATATTGAAATTATATTAGTGAAGGGTAGTTTTGGCCTATGCTATGTAAATGAATAAGTAAGTGAAGGAAGGATGATGATGAATAATGCTATATATATGACATAGAAATATATATAATGTATATATGTGCATGTATGTTTACACAGGAATATATACATATGTATTCTGAATACCGTGAGATGGAAAACAAACATTAGCAATGGAGCTAGAAGGAGAGTCCTGAAAGACAGTCCAAGTCCTGCTATTGTTATGATAGCAGCCTGACAAGTTATCAGAAACCCCTGGCCAAGCTCTCATGGTAAAACCTTAATCTGAAAAAAAAATAACAAAACATCTTAACCGTGGGACACAAAATGCCTTGATCAAGAGTCATGAGATCATGAAGCCTTGAGCAGTCTCAAAAAGGAGTAGATATGAGGCCACCAAAAATATACCTTGGTAGTCGTGCCTCCCGGTGGTCAGAATATTCTTTGTTCTTAGGCATCCTTGAAGCTGCAGAGATGTTGCTTCTGCTATATCCAAAGCTAAGGTTCCAGGGCGTTCATGAGTGTCTCTGGCCTCAGAAGAGCCTGGCTTCCTCATAACATCACTACATGGTGATTTCAACCTCTGCTTCACAGGGCTTTTCTAAGGGTTGTGGGTCTTGAAAAGGAGATCCATTCCACCATGGTTTAGGAGAGAAAAGGATTACCTTACGGCATGAATAATGCTTTCCTCAGACATAGTCATACGACTTGAGTAAAATCCACAACACAGAACCCAAGGTGCTGCTACCGCCTCCTGCTTTGATTCAGGACACTATACGCTCTCTTTGAGATGCTTCTTTCACTGGGCTCTATTTCTGCTTAATCTCTCTGTCTCTCCACCAAATGTTCTCCTTCTAAATGACAAGATCTAGAGCGACTCAGGCAGTCACTCGAGGACTCCTGCTCTTTGCATCAGTCTGACCCTCTGCATCCATTCCATCAGTACACAAGAGAGTGACTGCACGACCCAAGGTGAAAATCAGGGCTGGCCTCCTAGGTGGCTTTCATAACATATTCTCCTACCCCACTGGGAAACAGTCATTCCCAGGCCCATCTCCTATAGCAGATATCTCAGGGATATTATCCAAGCATACTCCCAGATGCAAAGAACAGTGTTGTCGATATGACTCGTCTCAAACTTTTCCAATTCAAAGAATTCTTTTCATTTCTACTTTGATGTCTTTGTTCCTATTGCCATCTCTTAATGGTTTGAAATGTCCCCATAGGCTTCAGTGTTGAATACATGGTTCATAGCTAATGGTGCTATATTGAAATATGGGGCTTAGCTGGAGGGGGAAGGTCACTGAAGGTAGACCTCTGAAGCCCTGGGTTCTATCACCAGTACCTCATGTAGTGATACATGTCTATAACCCTAGTACCCAGAAAGTAGAAGCAGGAGGATCTGAAGTAGTTCAAGATCAACCTCAGTTGTATAGTGATTTCAAGGCCAGTCTGGACTAAAGAGCATCTCAAAAAAAAAAAAAAAAAAAAAGGATTGATTTGAATATAATTTTTTTCTTTTCTCTTTAATTTCTGTATTGGAATTCTTTTGATTGTGACCATTGAGAAACAATTAAAACACACTAAGTTTTCATAAATTGTTTGTTGAATCATCCACAGATGGAATACTCAGAGATCCAACCAAGAACATCAGCATTAGCCAACCTATCAACTACTCTAGTCTTTCCAATTTTATTTCTCTTTCTAGTTTGACTTATTCATTGCTCATGCAAATTGACTACTTCTGATGTTGGAAATAATGTCCATTGGCAGTGCCCACCCTGGGAATTTACTTATTTTTATTTTATGTTTTATTTTATTTTTATGTGCAGGCTTGAGCCCAAATCATTGAGCATGCTAAGCAAGCTTACTTTTACTGAACTTCTCTTGTCTGGTAGCCTTTCTAATTTTCACCTGAGACCCAAAGAAAAGAGATTCTTTCCCTAGAGATGTAGTAGAAAAATCCTAGAGTTGACTTAAATTAGCCTAGCTTCAGTCATCAGCCTTTCCATAGGTGGGTTTGGAAGCAGGTAGAGAGAACAGATGCTATGAGCAGCACCATTGGATCCTCAGGGAGTAGAAATTAGAAATTAGGAAATGAGAAATAGAACATGCCAAGCTAAGGAAAATGTTAGTTATCACAACCCATTCTCTCTGTTAAGAAAAAGGTTATTAAACATAAATATAAATTGTATGTGTATTTTCATATACGACTAAAATTTGAATCACATTCAACCCCTTAGAAACTTGACATATTAATTATAGTTCTCCAACCTACCCAACTCAATATGCATATTCATGATTTTCCCTTCCTCTCTTTTGTATTAAAATTTAAGAACAGTAGCTAGAAAGTTTAAAATATGACCATCCTCCCCAATATTTCCTGTTATTCTTCCATATTCAATGAAAAAATATCAGATTTGAAGTTGTTTTGTTTATAACAAAGCATTCATCTTTAGGATTGCCTTCTACCACAAAAAAAAACTAAAGAATTAACCATCTAGTTTAGAGAAAAAAAAACTTTGTGAACACTGCCTAGTACAATGTTTTCATTTTTCAATTACAAAATTGAAGGCCACGAGAGAAAAGTACTCTGGCTAAAACTGCACTGTATTTCTTGAATGAATGCTATGTTAAGACTCTTTTTTTGTCAAGACAATATATTATTACTTTCAGTGAACACCACCGATTCTGTAGGTTTCTATGCGTAAGATTAAAAGAAAAGAAGATGAATGAAAATAAAAAATTTTCCACTGAAAAGGAACGTTTCAGATTTAATAATCTTGTAATTTTCTAAAAATCATTGTGTGAAAACTTAATAAATACACTTTTTCTGTCATATTTTCCAATGTGTGATTCCCAGAGAGCAACAGTGGTCCTCTCAGCACCAAGTTTCAAACTATGTGTAGGTGATTGCAAAAGCAGCTACTACCATGTGAAGCCAACATGATCAGGAGGGACATCCTTCCAACTTGACTTCAAAAGGTTTGCTTTTTTAAAAAATGTCTATCTCCTGCTTTCATTATGCAATTAAACTCAGCATGATTCCATATGAAAAAAATTCCCTAAAACTCATAAACAACTACAATAGAGGTCTAATCAACTCGCTTGATTTTAAATTGTTTCAAAATACTTTATGATGATTAAAAATCATCATAACTTTTCTCGTTTTAGGAGAAAGCAAGTTCTGCTTTCCTCAACACAAAATATCAAGAGTCTTTAAACTTTAATCAGAAATGCAAACTAAAATGAGATGTATCTTTTGCCTATGAGGCTGGTGAAGATCAAGAATGAAAGTACTCATGTTGACAAAAAAGCAGGGTAAAGGGCAACGTCATTCACTTCTAGGGTAAGCATAAAACACAGCATTCCTCTTTCAGCCCAGTTCAGCAAAGTAGATTAAATATCATTAAAACGATCCATGCCTTGTTCAGCAATCCCAGCTTTAACACTGTACTCTAAAGAAGAATCAAAGATATATAAAAGTGGCAAAATAATTACAGGCCTGTTACTGTACACCTGTCCAAATAGCAGTGGAAGGGGAAAAAACAGACACTAGACAGAAATGGATGTCTTAGTGTTAACTGTAATTACCTTATCTAAACACTTCTTATTATACCCTTAGATAAGAAAACTCTTAGCATTCAACCAAGAAGCACCCTATGGCAGTGGAAGACTAATGGCCAGAGTGCAGAGTATTGGCAGTCTCGGAATGCTCAGCCCTAATTAGGCCATCAAAACATCTTCCCATTCTAAGCCTCAGGGAATGTTGCAAGAGAAAGAGCAGTAAGACGGCAAGAGCCTAAAGGCCAGGAGGTGCACTGCTGGCCAAGACACTCCAGTCAGACAGGGCTGCTGCATCCAGGAGCTTACTGCAATGAGATCTGCAGCCACCAGATCAATACAATGCTTCACATATCACCATTCTTCCATGAACCAGCATGGATCTCAGGAGAAACAACTAAGTCAGAAAGAATACCTGAGGCAGGTTTTAGATAACAGAAAAGAGTCTCTCTACTTGTGAGTTTGCCCACTGAAGAGCCATTTATACTACCACAGACACCTGGTTCCCTCTTAGCATGGATATCTCAAAGGGGGCCCTGTGATCTACACATGCAGAGGGGCAGGAATATGGGAGAGACATAGCTGGATTGGTGATGGGAAGGAAGAATGGGAGAAAACAAGGGTAGGAGGGAATGGGGATGGGACAGGCAAAGACACAAACTCATTTTGTTAATATATGAGAAGTTCTCAATAAAAATATTAGGTGTAACACAACTATGCACGTGCAAAAAAAATCAGATTTGCCTACTTGGTACTTGATACAGTCTGGGTGGTCCAACAATGGCTGTGTTCACACTGTTGAGACCAACCCTGCTCACCAGTCTCAGTCTGGCGCTAACGGTCTAGAGGATTCCAGGACATCCTTTGCTCTTCAGGCCATATTGGCAGGTTGTAGAATCGGGGTTCTGATGTCAGCAAAGAATGGACGTGGGGGCAGTGGCCCCAGCAGCAGCATGGCACAGGAACGGTAGATGATCTTGCCAGCATGTCATGGTGAACAGGCGAAGAGCTTTGCTTGCTTTCTCAGACTTCTGTCAGAAGGCGCCACCCACGTTAAAGATGGGTTCTTCCACTTCAATTAAACCCATCACAACATCTGGAGAGATGCTTTAGGGGTTAAGCCTCTGCCTTGCAAGCATGAAGGACTGGACTTTGGATCCCAGATCCCACCGAAAAAAAATGTCAGTGACCTAAACAGAAAGGATATAGAGCAATCCAGAAGTCACCCTCCGTCCTCCATAAGCACACACAGTACTCTCTCTCCCTCTCTCTAAGAATACTATAAATAAAAAAGTATCAAGAAAAAAATATTAGGTGTAATATTACATGGAGAGAAAAGAGTTCTCATTAAATATTAAATGAGGTGTTGTTAAATTAATTGTTGATGGTACATATATGATTGAACATCTCAATATATATATATAATTATGGATTGGCCCAGAACTTCAGAGACTCTATATAAACCACCTAGAACTAGGCCAGACTAATCTCTCCCCATCCTGAAGCTCAGGGAAATTTGCGGAAGAGGGGGCAGTTAAGAGTGTAAGAGCAAAAGGATGGGAGGGGCAATGATTTGCAAGATACTCCACACAAGTTAGGGCCAAAGCAATCATAATTGGACTTTGCATGCCCTGCGCAATGTCCAACACACTATTGACCTCACAAAGTCTAGCATCTGCTAAAGGCACCAAGATCCTTGGAGGCAAGGGATTGGCAACCACAGTAGTGTTCCTATGCTTAAGAGGAACACAGGAAGGGGTTCAGGGAAATGCCACTGGGTCCTTGTACGTCATTGGAGAGGAGGGCCCAGAGGAGAGTCAGGGATGCACATTAAAGGACTCTCTGAGAATTGGGGCGGGAGGCACTAGGGGATGGGGAGGGAGGGGTGAGGGAAGTGAGAGCAGGGGGTTCGGGGGGAGGAGGAGGGAGGGAGGGAATCGGTGTACCTATTAAGTTTGTATGAGCGGAAATAATAATAAAAAATGTTAAAAAATAAATAATAATTATGGATTGGCAAGTAAGCTTTATTTTATTTAGTATCAGTATGCTGACATTCCAGTTGCCACTTTAATACATAGAAATATATAAAATAGTATAATGTAGTTCTTACGAATCTTTCATAAAATATGCATACCTATATATCACACATATGACATACAAATATTTTTAAAAATGCATATGTCAAAAATATTAGAAGTTAGCTCATCCTGGAGATAATACAGAATCTACTTCAAAATGTTTCTATCAAGGTCCAGTATGCATGTTTTGTGTGTGTTTGTAATATGTGTGTTTTATATATATGTGGTGTGTATGTATTGTATATGTGTATATAGTGTGGTTTGTATATTTATGTAGTGCATATTTTGTTTATGTGTGTGATATGTGTGTGTGTGTGGTGTGTATTATATGATATGTGGGGTTTATGTCATGGATAGTGTGTATTTGTATATGAAATCTTCTGTCATCCTGGAAATAGCAGATGTTCAAACAATGCTAGTCATCTTTTTTTCCTTTGCAATTTTGTGTTTTATATGTACCATGATTCGGTTTCAGTGTAAGGACAGAGAAATATCTTGGAAAGGTTGATAAATCATTGAGGGGGAAAAAGTAACAATCTTCTGGAACTCTGTAATGTCAAGCCGGTACCTTAGGTCGAGGTCAGCTTCCAAATGACAGCAAGATGAAAGGGCTTCTTTTCTAGTGAGTTATCTTCAGTCTACCTTTACTGAAGTACATTGACTAAAGATAACCACTTCTTAAGAAATTGTTTTCTAATTACCTTTAAAAAGCATGACTCAAACCTTGAAAAGGCTTAAGTTCATTACTTTAAAATCACCATGAGGAGGCACCCGCAATCACATGTCCAAGCCCAATGGATTCTTCATCCTGAAAGAGGCATGATTTTGGACTCCCCTTCCTGTTCCCTGTTGTGTTTCCATGGAAACGAATGTCAGGAAGGTGAACTACTCACCTTGGGGCTGTGAGGCTATAGGAACTGGGAAGAGAAAATCTGTCCTCTTTGAGAGCTGATTGGGTCTAACTATAGGCGTATATTTAGCCATAACAGAGGATCTGAAGAGCCAGAGGTAATGTGAGATTTTTAAGGACAGAGTGGCGAACACTTCATAGAAGGGTGACATAATTTTCAGTTCCTCCAAGTTGCTCCCTAGCAAACTGTCTCTCTCACCATCAGTAGTCTGATTTCCCTTTTATTCAAAGAAAGCGCAGATGGTATCTTTGCAGACTATTTGACACAAAGGACTAAAGACTTACTCTTACACCCCATCCTACATACTGATTTAATGGAAATAAAAGTTAAATCAAATGTAAGCCTGAAGCATTAGTTCTCTAGAAAATAAATTGAACCTCAAATTATACAATGACTTGAACTGCTGGTAAGCTTGTTGCAAACGTATATGTCAGAATGGAGGTCCATTCTCTTTTTAAGTCTTGTGCTAAAGTCCAAAAGAATTCTTCAACCATTATGGTGGAGTTTGGGTCTAAATATAGATATTTTTTATTCACCCACTAAATTTCAGGATGAGATCCTTTTCTAATTATGTTCAGAATATTATTACCTCATGTTTACTGATGAAAAGACATATAACTCTCATCATCAGCACACCCAATACCAATTTCTCAAAACAAGTTATCATCTACCAGTGACTATCAGTGATGATAAGTAAATGAAGTTTGTGAAACTCCAAAAATGAGGAAACAATCTTCAATAACCAGCTTGAACTGTAGGAAAAAAAAAAAAAGTAAGAAAGAAAAAGATTGTGCTAATTTACATTGTTATTCCCCAAATCTATAGGATAGAAATGTAATCCACAAATTCACATGTTGACAATTTTTAAGGTGGGTCCTTTGAGAGATAATTAAGATTGGATGAAATTATCAGGGTGGGCCCCATAGAGGCATTAGAGTATATTAGAAAAGGAATAGAGACCCAACTGTTCATGCTTGCTCTGTGTCGCCATGTTATGTCCTCTACAGTGTTATGAGGTCTTCACTCAACGCCTAGAAGATACTGGGACGGCGCTCCTGGACGTCCCACCTTCTAGATCCATGATCCAAATAACCTTCTTCAATTTAAAAATCACTCAGTCTCAGTTATTTTGTCTCGTTAACAAAAATATGGGCTGAAAGAGATTGATATGTCAACTTACAGCCTTACCGATAGAAAAAAAAATCATGTAGAAATCTTTTTTTGCCACTGTAGCCAAGACCTTCATCTTTTAAAGTCTCCTACTATTTGCTGTTTCTATGTTTTTATTCTCAGTCACTGAGAACTCACTGCAGAATGATAAAGGGCTAATATTTAGTGTCTGCTGACTATCTCTTGTTCTATTGCATAATTGGCATTGCTTTCCCCAAAAGGGACACTACTTCTTAACAGACAGAGAACAGACTCTTGCTCCTTCACAAAGTAGCAACACCCTACCTTTCCAGCTTCATCCTCAACTTTCTCTTTCATTTACTTTATATGGGACACCAGGTGATTTCTCACTGCCAAGCAAAATCTGACTGGCTGATCATATGAATTTCCTTTGATAAAACCTTTCTTTTAAAAGGACACAATCCTTGGTATATATGATTTGTCTGTGGAACCTCCAGCAGGTCTGCAGAACTAGAATGACTCATACCTTTCCGTATCCCCATAGGACCTGTAACAGGAGCCATCCCTTTGCAAATGTCCTTCAACTCCTTCTTTTCCCAAAGTCCAATTTCTAGAGACTAGACACACTCTAAGATTGGGATCTTGCTTGCTATATAATCTCTTTTTAGATTTATAAAAACAGAGAGCACCTGAGGACCTTCAGGCAACTTTAGAATATATAACGTCCCTTCTCCTACTAGTCCTATGGAATGCTTGATGAGGTTTAACTTGCAAAAAAAATTATATTTTGTCTAGATTAATACAGGAACTAATCCATGGGGGTCAAGATCAACTGTAGCATTCTGACCAAATAGCAAAAGCAAAAGACAAAGAGAAAGAACACGCACATCATGCCTAATGAAAACCCTGCCTAACACATAGTCCAGTCTTCCTGCCCATTGTCTGTGGGTATAGCTGATTAAGTAAGACATTTGGAGAGAGGGGAATAACTCCTCCACATTCTTTCAGCTGTAGAATCAATCTGATTTCCTTCTAATTTGAGAATTGACTTTTGAGTAACAAACAGACAGATTTAGATCTAGCAATGTTGTTGTCATTTGTCTTGAAATTGATCATATCCTACCTTATTTTGGAACCAATAATACCACTTACTCTACTGAATGTGCAATTTCCTTTTTATCACTGAATTGTTTAAGCTGAAACGTTTATCCTAATAAACTCTTGAATACTAACCATATCCACAACTAATGATGACTCAGCAAATTCTAATATTCCAGGAACAGGACAGGGTTGACAAAATTATTCTACATCCATGAAGCAGAATCCTGTGTGGTCATTAGTATGATGACATAGAAGAGACTTCTTTTTTTTTATTATTTCTGCTCATACAAACTTAGTAGGTACACCGGTCCCCTCCTTCCCTCTACCCCTCTCTGGATCCCTTTGCTCCCTCCCCCTTTTTCCCCTTCCTTTCTCCCCCTCCCTCCCTATAGTCAGTGCCTCCTCCCCCCATCCCTGGAGCATCCTTTAATGTGTATGTCAAACTTTCCTCTGGGTTCTCCTCTCTGATGAGGTGTAAGGATTCAGTGGCATTTCCTAGAACTCTTTCTTGTGTTCCCCTTAAGTATAGGGACACTATTGTGCCTGCTAATCCCTAGCATCTAAGGATCCTAGTGCCTTTAGTCCATCCTGGACTTTGAGGAGTCAATAATGTGTTGGTCATTGCGCAGGTCATGCAGAGTCCTATTATGATTGCTTTGGCCCTAACTTGTGTGGAGTATCTTGCATATCCTTACTCCTCTCATCCTTGTGCTCTTACAATCTTACTGCCCCCTCTTCCACAAATTTCCCTGACCTTCAGGATAGGGAGAGATTAGGCTGGCCTAGTTCCAGGTGGTTGATATAGAGTCTCTGATGTTCTGAATTACGGTTTGTTGATTTTATTTTTCAGTTTTGCTGCTCCTACAATGCCCTTGACTCCATCCTGATGGGTATTGGATATCACCCCCTTGCCAGAGACAAAAAAGCTATTAAATTAGAGTCTTATTATAAGAGTATATTCCAAGGTAGATGGAATAAAAGTAGGAGACCGCAGTGAGGGGGGGGTCAGTCTCCCATTTGCAAAATGGTTACTTTTTATCTGGCAGCCTATATGCCCTCCCCTTCTGGTGAGATCATATCCCATGAGTTGCAAATGATGAGGAAGGAAAGTCTGTGAACTTAACCAGATGTCTCATTACTTACTTGCAGTCCTTGATGGTGGCCTATTTTCTCTGCTATAACATGATTCCCTAGAAGAGACTTCTGAGCTAACACTCTTTCTTAATAGTTTCTGCAAACACCATCACCATGTTTTATTTACTCGATGGAGTAGGGAGAGAGAGAGAAAGAGAGAGAGAGAGAGAGAGAGAGAGAGAGAACCCATGGATAGAAGGCAACTTGTTTAGAAGTCAGTCATCTTCCTCCCACCACTGAACTTCCAAAAATGAAATTCAGTTCAGCAGGATTGCAAGCAGGCACCTTATTTACTGTGCTATCTTACTGCCCCACCTTGGTCACATTGAACTTCAAACATATGACCTATTTGTCAATTTCAGCGGATAATGTCCTCTCCTCATTCATAGAAAAAATTACACAATATTGGGATTTTTCAGCTTTTATTTCATATTCAAAATTTATCAAAAAGTAAGTTTAAATTACAAAAAAGAATAAGAGAGACAGTGGGGATTATTTCAAAGAAGTCATGGAGAAAGGAGAGAGATAAACCAAAACAGGGCATTTAAACTAGAAAAGCAATATACTACATTTATCAAGTGTTATAAAACTACACTAGTATATATACTTCCAAAAAACTATAAATATTTTCAATTAAAAAACATTTTATATATATTTATCTTTATGTTTATTTTTAGATAATTTATTTAAAGAATATAAGAGTTTCTTTTTAATAAGAAAAATAATGTTTGTATATATCATATATTTTATCTTCTGGAGATATAAGGTGATTCTGAAACATCACACTCTTAAATTCTTTTATACATTTTGGTGTTAATTTGTAACCCATAATCATTTTCCAGAATTTCAGGACACTCAAATTTTGATAATTTTTCTTTCATTTTTACTTCAAACATGCAAGAGCAAAAATGCAAAAGATATTCAAATATTAACATGCATTCAATCATAATGAGAGGAATAAAACATTACTAAAGACAATGACTGAAAAAAGTTATAAAACAAGGCAGACCTTTGTACCTGAGCAGGGTGAACTCAAAGTCAATAGCAGATAATAACCCCAAGAGCTGACTTTTGTAATCAAATAGAAAGAATAGATAGTCTGTCATAATTGCTTTTCTCTTTTAATCAAAGTACTCAAACAAAAATTCCCCCAAACACAGTAAAAGCTTGCCTCAATATGTGTTATGAAATTAACTCTTTTCATTATTTCCACCAAGAAAAGTCTTAGGCTGATGAAAGCATATCTGAAAATTATAAGTGCAAATGAGCTTTCTTGATTACAGAAATAATTTAAGAAAAAACCGTGGGATACACCCTAAACTAAATGAAGGTCAAAAGAGAATAAGATTGCAAAAATCAAGCTTTTGAAATAAGAACTATTGTAATACTCATAACCATATACCAGGTACTACATCGAAATCATTTCTCATGCTATCACACTTAATCCTCATAAACTCCCTTTCTATGTACTGTAGAGAAAACAGAGACAAAGAGATTAAATGACATGCTAATTTGTTCAGATCCTTGAATATTCTCTTAATTTGCATGGCATAGGGGTTTAAGGAAGCTGAACCAAATTTAAGATTTCTTTTGCAAAAGAAATCTAAATCTCAGTATAAAGACTCAATTTTCAAGTGGCATTTAGGAAGCACCCACCTGAAATTAGGATTAGATAACCTTTGAGGTAAAGGTATAGGTAATAATTCTAGCATGTCTTAACAATGTCTTCACTCTTAAAAAGAAGTAAGAATGCACCCGCCTTGATATTTGAGCATACTAATGGTATCAAAAGAGAGGTGCATTCAAAAATTAAAGGTAAGAGACTCTTTACAAATGCATCATCAGGATAAATCAAAAAAATACGACAAGAACTACAGACCTACTCACATCTCCTACTGACATCGTTCTAGTGGATGCATGCATAGGAGCAGCATGTTTGGGCAAACACTAGACTTGAGAGAACATAAGCAATATGTTGGCCATACCTCCAATTTTTCCATGATGGCATTTCGAAAGTGAGAGCCATTATCAGAAAGGGAAAAAATTAAGACACATTCCACAAACAATATCAAATTTACAGAGGAAAGACCAGAGGGTATTCACCTAGATTTCAGGAGGGTAGGAATTAGTAAGAATTTTTCCATGAAAACACGGAATCTGAAGAAGACTGGGGGAGTGGAATGTAGGTATGGGGGGGATAACAGAAATGAATATAAGCCAAATATAATGAGGTATATGCACTGCCTAGAAGAATGTTATGATGAAAAACATCATCATTTAGTGTAAAAAGTTAGAAAAGAATAAGATTCATGAGATGGAGAGATGTCTCAGCAGGTAAAGCATTTTTCACAAAAGCCTGGGAACCTAAATTTGGATCCCTACAATCCACCTAAAACTATGCACAGTGGCACAAGCATTTGTAATCTCGGCATGCCTGTGGGAAATGGAAGGCAGAGACAGAATAATTTCCAGAAACTCGCAGAACAGCTAATCTGACTTATCACAGTTGAAAGAGACCCTACCTCAAACAAGGTAGAAAGTTAAAGACCAACACCCAAAGGTTGTCCTCTGGCCTCTAAATAGACACCGTGGTATATACATTCCTGCACCCCCACAGAGGAGCACAACATGTACACATACACACATACCAAACATACATAATAATAATGATGATAAAATACAGAAGCTATAATTAACTCCAAAGGGGTTGCTGGAAGAGTGACATACAAGTATGTTGGGGTACATAGAGTCAGCAAAAATATCCCAGATCTTTGATCATCTGGAAGTGTTAAAGGAGCAGCATAAAGCCCAGGAGTTACTACACTGAGGCCTAAGACTCAGTAAGATTATCGTATAGTTTCTTATTTGACAGATAGCAAACGGAAACCCAGAGGAACAACACTAAAGTAAATCTAAAGATATGTTCATGAGATTATAATTATATAATTATCTGGGAGGACAGGAACTGTCATTGCTTTCTGCCATCATCTTTCCATTGTTTAGGGAGGAACGTATTACAGATCAGGAACTTGATCAGTAGGCCTACCACTCTTGCCTGTCTTTATTCATATCTACTACAAAGCACAGTACTAATAACAACACTAACAAATACATAAAGAAATAGGTATATCTAATAAATTGATGCTAAAAATCTGATAAAGCAATGAAAATGCAATGAACTCAAAAGAAAGCTAGAAGAAAGGGAAAAAGTCTCAAGAAAATGAGAAGAATAAGAAACTAAATAGTGCCCTTTGTTCCTCCTGCCCGCCTGCCCACCCGAGATGGGACTCGCTCCAGGTCAGTCGGCCCTTCATCCCAGGTGAGTTACCCAGCTCCCAGGTCTCCCCCTGTCCCAGCTCCTCCCACCAGCCAGACCGGGCAACACCCAGGTTGCCTCCGGTTTGCATGGCCCAGGTCCCAGGTCCCAGCCCTTTTGTTCTGCCGGCCTTTCTGCGCGCTCGACCAGGATGGGGCTCTCTCGGGGGTCCTCCATCCCAGCTGATTTTACCCAGCCCCAAGTCACCCCTTGACCCAGCTCCTCCCACCAACCAACCCGGGCAACACCCAGGCTGCCTCCAGTTCGCCCCAGCCCCTTTTTCTTCCTTCCTGCCTGCCCTCCCCCCGACCAGAACAGGACTTGCTCTGGGTCCTCCAGCCCTGGAACCTGGGGGGCCACTAAGCCAAGTCCCAGGTCCCAGGTGAAGAGTTCTGCTGTCACCATCAGCCCCTCTGCCCCTCCGAACCACCGGGGACCTTCTGCTCGTGATCCATGGAGGACACACTGCTACTCAGAATTCAACAGAATCCAAAGAAAACCCAAGCAAAGCTCTAAGGGACAAAGGTCATACATCTGAAGTCATCCTATCACACGGGAGAGATTTTTTTTTTAACCATTCTGCTCCTTTTTAGTATTAATCACTGTAGATTAACTTTTCCCTTCACATATCACCAAGATACTAAGTCCTAAAAGTGCACTGCCATACTAATATTCACCAATTGTCTACTTAACCTGACTTAACTGATGTACTAACAGCTTAATAACCTCATCTAGGAAATAATACTAACAGACAAACGAACCCGAGAGTAGTAATACCAACTAAATCAGTTCAGTCAAAAACACACAGAAACTGAAATATCTTAAGAGACAAAACGACAATGCCCAAGTCAAAGTGCCGATCCATGAGAAATAAAACCTACGAAAACAAATCTCCCACCGAAAAAATTAACCCCATAATGATGGATTCCGACCAGAACAAATTAACAAATAATAACCAAGAAAGCCAGACCCAAAATAATGACTTTCAAAGTATGATCATTACCATGATTAATACTATGAAAAAAGAAATCCGGAAGGAGATTAAACAACCGCATCAACCACTTTGAACAGGAACACAACAGACACTTCAAGGAGCTGAGAAAAACAGTTCAAGAAACAAAAACAGGCATAGAGCAGTGAAAACAGCCTCAAGCAGAGTTTAAAATTGAACTAAAAGATAAGTTATCTTCAACCCAAAACTCAACAGAGAGTCATATCAGCAGAACTAACAAAGCAGAAAATAGAATTTCAGATCTTTAAAACAAAGTGGGAGAATTAACCAACTCAATGGAAGAGGTTCTTAAAGCCAAAAAGATACTTGAGAGGAATATTCAAGAGATATGGGACACCCTAAGAAGCCTAACATGCACATTCATGGAATACCTATTAAATAACCTATTAAATAACCTATTAAATAACCTATTAAACCTATTAAATAACAAATGACTTCTCAATGGAAACAGTAAAAGCAAGAAGAGCTTGGAGAGATGTACTTCAAGTATTAAATCAGCAAAAATGTCAACTCGGATATACCCAGCAAAAATATCTGTCATGATCAAGAGAGAAAGAAAAGTTTTCCAGCACAAAGACAACTTGAAGGCTTACATGTCTACCAAACCAGGCCTTCAAAAAATGCTAGATATGATACTCAAGGTTGAAGGAAAAAACATGTGTATTCAGGAGGATAGAAGGGAAGTATAATACCACCAAAACCTAAATGTCAAACGATACACTGATAAAAGCCACTAAACATAAAAAATGTCCAGAATTAAAAGTAATTTCTCCATTATAACATTACATGTCAATGGTATTCACTAAACGATCAAGAGACACAGATTACAAACTTGAGTTAAAAAACACAACCCATCAATCGGCTGCCTGCAGGAAACTCATCTCACCACAAAAGATAGGCACATCTAAAAATAAAAGGCTGGTCAAAAATTTTGCAAGCTAATGAAACCAGGAAACAGGCAGGGGTAGCCATTATGCTTTTGGACAAAGTGGACCTCAAACCAAAGAAAAATCAAAAGAGACACAGATGAATACTACATTTTAGTCACAGGTACAATTCTCCAGAAAGACTTCACAATACTGAACATATATGCACCTAATATGGGCCCCTCCACATTCATTAAGTAAACCCTACAGCGTCAAAAGTGAGAAATCAACCCCCAAACAATAATTCTTGGAGATTTTCAACACTGCCCTCTCAACATGGGATAGACCAACAGGCTTAACAGAGACACTTTGGAACTCAACCAAACTCTTAAAGAAATGTACCTTACAGATCTCTATCGAACTTTTCATCCACACACCAAACAATACATATTTTTTTCAGCAGCACATGGAACTTTCTCCAAAGTAGATCACATATTGGGCCACAAAACGAATCTCACATATACAGGAAAGTTGAAATTCTAGCCTGTACCTTATCAGACAACCACGGCCTAAAGTTTGACATCCACAACACAATGAGCAACAGAAAATACACTAAATCCTGGAAACTAAACACTATGATGCTGAATGAGAATTGGATTCAGGAAGAAATTACAAAGGAAATTCAAGATTTCCTGAAAGTGAATGATAATGAAAATACAACTTATCAAAATCTTTGGGACACAATGAAAGCTGTCCTAAGAGATAAGTTCATACCTCTTAATGCCTACATCAAAAAAATGGAAACATCAGAAATAAATAACAATGCAGCTTAAAGCTTTAGAGACACTAAAGCTATCTGATTCCAAAAGCAGTAGAAGAGAGGAGAATAGCAAAATAAGGAGAGAAATATCTGAAACTGAGATTAGGAAAACGATACAAAGAATCAACCAGGCAAAAAGCTGGTTCTTTGAAAAAATCAATAAGATTGATACACCCCTAGCTAAATTAACCAAAAGCAAGAGAGAAAAAATACAAATTAACAAAATTAGAAATGAAAATGGAGTTATCACTATGGATACCCAAGAAATTCAGAGTATTATAATGTCATATTTCAAAAAGTTATACTCTGTGAAATTTGACAATACAAAAGAAATGGATGAAATCATAAGTAAGCACAACTTACCAAAATTGAATCAGAAAGTTGTGAATTATTTAAATAGTCCTATAATATATGAGGAAATCAATGAAGTAACCTCGAATCTTCCCACCAAGAAGTGTCGTGGGCCAGATGGATTCAGCAAAGAGTTCTACCAGATACTTAAGGAGCTAATAACACCAATACTCTTTAAACTGTTCCATCAAATAGCAAAGGAAGGAAGACTGCCAGATTCTTTCTATGAAGCTAATATCGTCTTAATCCCAAAACCTAATAAAGATACACTTAAAAAAGAAAACTATAGGCCAATCTCTCTGATGAACACAGATGCAAAGATTCTCAACAAAGTCTTAGCAAATTGGATTCAAAAACATATCAAAAAGATCATTTACAGGGATCAAGTAGGCTTTATCCCAGGCACACAAGGTTGGTTCAACATACGCAAATCAATAAAAATAATCCACCATATAAACCAATCTAAAATCTAAGACCACATGATACTCTCGATAGATGCAGAAAAAGATTTTGACAAGATCCAACAGCCTTTTATGATCAAAACCCTAGAGACAGTTGGAATGGAAGGAACCTTTTTCAATATAATAAAAACTGTCTACAACAAGCTCACAGCAAGGATTATACTCAATGGGAAAAAACTTGAAGCACTCCCGCTTCAATCAGGAACTAGACAAGCTGTCCACTTTCACCACTCCTATTCAATATTGTACTTGAAGTCTTAGCTGAAGCCATAAGATAAGAAAGGGACATAAAAGGGATTCAAATCGGCAAGGAAGAAGTCAAGTTATCTCTATTTGCTGATGACATGATTTTATACCTGAGCGATCCCAAGAACGCCACCAGGAAACTCCTGGAACTAATAAAGAAGTTCAGCAGGGTAGCAGGATACAAAATAAACATACAAAAATCAGTGGCCTTCCTATATGCTCAGAATGAAAGAAGTGAAAAAGCCCTAAGAAAAACAATCCCATTTACTATAGCCACTAAAAAAATGAAATACCTTGGTATAAACCTAACTAAGGAAGTAAGTAAAGTTTACAATGAAAACTTTAAAACCCTAAAGAAAGAAATTTCAGAAGACACTAGAAGGTGGAAAGGACCTACCATGTTCCTGGATTGACAGAATCAATATCATAAAAATGACCATCCTACCAAAGGCAATATACACATTCAACGCTATACAATTAAAATCCCAAAGCAATTCTTTAAAGAAGTTGACCAAACAATCTCAACATTCATATGGAGGCACAAAAGACCCAGGATAGCAAAAACAATCCTGAGTAACAAAAACACGGCTAGAGGTATCACTATACCAAACCTTAGTCTATACCACAAATCCATAGTTATAAAAACAGCCTGGTACTTGCTCCAAAATAGACACACAGATTAATGGATAAGGTTGAAGACCCAGATATAAGCCCACAAAATTACAGCCATTTGATCTTTGACAAAGGGGCCCAAAAAATCCAATGGAAAAAGAACAGCATCTTCAACAAATGGTGCTGGCAAAACTGGATCTCCACATGCAAAAGATTAAAACTGGACCCGTACTTGTCACCATGTACAAGACTTAATTCCAAATAGATCGAGGACCTCAATATAAGGCCAGAGACTATAAAAACCTTAGTTGAAAGGGTAGGGAACTTCCTGGAGCTGATTGGACTGGGCCAACAGTTCCTAAACGGACATCCAATAATACAGTTAATACAACCAACACTGAACAGATGGGATCTTATGAAATTACAGAGCTTCTGTTCAGATAAAGAGATTGAAACTCGAGCAAAAAGGCAACCCACAGAATGGGAGAAAATCTTCACTAACCATATATCTGATAGAGCTTTATTATCCAGAGTGCAAAGAACTTAGAAAACTAAACACCAAGGATACAAATGGCCCAATTAATAAATGGTCTTTGGAACTTAAAAGAAACTTTACCAAAGACGAAATTGAAATGTCTAACAAATATCTTTTTTTTTTTTTTTTTTTTTTATTAAAAATTTAATTATACATTTTAAAAATTTTTTACCAGTTCCCTCCCTCCCCCCTCTTCCCCCTCCCCTTCCCCCAGTGCCTCCCCCCCAATTCCCAGAGAGTCCTTTATTGTGTGTGCCTAACTCTCCACTGTGTCCTCCTCTCCGATGACATATAAGGACCCAGTGGCATTTCCATAAGCCCTTTCTCTTGTTCCCCTTAAGCATAAGATCACTACTATGGCTGTCAATCCCTTGCCTCCAGGGGTCTCGGTGCCCTTATCAGATGCTAGACTTTATGAGGGCAACAGTGTGCTGGACATTGCGCAGGGCATGCAAAGTTCCATTATGATTGCTTTGGCCCCAACTATTGTTGAGAATCTTGCAAATCGTTGCTCCTCCCATCCTTTTGCTCTTACAATCTTACCGCCCCCTCTTCCGCAAATGTCCCTGAGCTCCAGGATGGGGAGAGATTAGGCTGTCCTAGTTCTATGTGATTGATATAGAGTCTCTGAAGTTCTGGATTGTGGTTTGTTGATTTTCTTTTGCAGTTTTGCTGCTCCTGCAATTCCCTTCACTCCATTCTGCTGGGCACTGTATGTCACCCCCTGGCCAGAGACAAAAAGCTGTTAAACTGGAGACTTGTTGTAATAGCACATTCAAGGGTAGATGTAATAAGAGTAGGAAACCTCACTGAGAGAGGGGTCCATCACCCATTTGCAAAATGATTACTTTTTATCTGCTAGACTATATGCCCTCCCCTTCTGGTGAGATCAGGAAAGAACGTCTGTGAACTTAACCAGGTTTCTCATTACTTACTTGCAGACCTTCATGGAGGCCTATTTTCTCTGCTGTAACATGGTCTCCTCTCTCTTTGTTTCTGGTGTGGCCCTCCTAACCCATCTCTCTTGTTCATAATCCTTGCAATTACTGTGTTACATAGGTTTACTTTGAGTGTCCCAATGTGGGCTGGGTGAGTTTGGTACTAGGAGCCACCTATTAGGGAGTACATACGGCGCTTAATTTTCTGGGTTTGGGATACTTCACTTAATATAATTCTTTCTAATGACATCCATTTCCCAGCAAATTCCAGTAATTCATCATTTTTGATGGCTGAGTAGTACTCCATTGTATAGATGTACCACAGTTTCCTTATCCACTCGTCAACTGTTGGACATTTAGGTTGATTCCATGACTTTGCTATTGTAAACAGTGCTGCTATGAACATGGTCGAGCTTGTGCTATCGAGGCGAACCTTTGCTGCTTGGGGGGTTATTCCCAAAAGTGGGATAGCAGGGTCATATGGCATTTCAATCTTTAATTTCTTTAAGAATCTCCAGACGGCTCGCCAGAGTGGCTGTATGAGCCTGCATTCCCACCAACAATGTAGGAGAGTTCCCCTCTCTCCACATCCTCTCCAGCATTTGTCGTTGTTTGTATTGTGGATTTTTGCCATCCTGACCGGGGTGAGATGATATCTCAGGGAAGTTTTGATTTGCATTTCCCTGATGGCGAAGGAAGTGGAGCATTTTTTAAGATAATTGTTAGACATTTTAATTTCATCCCTGGTAAAGTTTCTTTGAAGTTCCAGGGCCCATTTTTTAATTGGGCCAGTGTTTTCCTTGGAGTTTAATTTTCTAAGTTCTTTGTGCACTCTGGACAGTAGAGCTCTGTCAGATATGTGGTTAGTGAAGATTTTCTCCCATTCTGTGGGTTGCCTTTGAGCTCGTGTTACAATCTCTTTATCTGAACAGAAGCTCTTTAATTTCACAAGATCCCAACTGTTGAGAGTTGGTAGCAGTGACTGTGCCATTGGATGTCTGTTTAGGAACTGTTGGCCTAGCCCAACCAGCTCAAGGGAGTTCCCTATCCTTTCAACTATGGTTTTTAAAGTCTCTGGCCTGATATCAAGGTCCTTGATCCATTTGGAATTAAGTCTTGTACATGGTGACAAGTACGGGTCCAGCATGTGGAGATCCAGTTTTGCCAGCACCATTTGTTGAAGATGCTGTTCTTTTTCCATTGGATTCTTTGGGCCCCTTTGTCAAAGACCAAATGGCTGTAACTTTGTGGGCTTATATCTGGGTCTTCAATCCTTATCCATTGATCTGTGTGTCTATTTTGGAGCCAGTACCAGGCTGTCTTTATAACTATGGATTTGTAGTATAGACTTAGGTTTGGTATGGTAATACCTCCAGCTGTGTTTTTGTTACTCAGGATTGTTTTTGCTATCCTGGGTCTTTTGTGCCTCCAAATGAACTTTGAGATTGTTTGGTCAACTTCTTTGAAGAATTGCTTTGGGATTTTGATTGGTATAGCATTGAATCTGTATATTGCCTTTGGTAGGATGGTCATTTTTACAATGTTGATTCTGCCAATCCAGGAACAAGGGAGGTCTTTCCACCTTCTGGTGTCTTCTGCAATTTCTTTCTTTAGGGTTTTAAAGTTTTCATTGTAAAGGTCTTTTACCTTCTTAGTTAGGTTTATACCAAGGTATTTCATTTTTTAGGGGTTATAGTAAATGGCATGGTTTCTCTCAAGGCTTTTTCACTTCTTTCATTCTGGGCATATAGGAAGGCCTCTGATTTTTGCACATTTATTTTGTAACCCGCCACCCTGCTGAACTTCTCAATTAGTTCCAGGAGCTTCCTGGTGGAGTTTTTGGGATCACTCAGGTATAAGATCATGTCATCTGCAAATAGAGATAGCTTGAATTCTTCCTTGCCAATTTGAATCCCTCTTATGTCCCTTTCTTGTCTTATGGCTTCGGCTAAGACTTCAAGTACAATATTGAATAGAAGTGGTGAGAGTGGACAGCCTTGTCTTGTTCCTGATCGAAGTGGGAATGCTTCCAATTGTTCCCCATTGAGCATAATCCTTGCTGTGGGCTTGTTGTATACAGCTTTTATTATATTGATAAAGGTTCCTTCCATTCCTACTGTCTCTAGCGTTTTGATCATAAAAGGCTGTTGGATCTTGTCAAAAGCTTTTTCTGCATCTATCGAGAGTATCATGTGGTCTTGGACTTTGGACTGGTTTACATGATGAATTACATTTATTGATTTGCGTATGTTGAACCAACCTTGTGTGCCGGGGATGAAGCCTACTTGGTCCCCATGAATGATCTTTTTAATATGTTTTTGAATCCGATTTGCTAAGACTTTGTTGAGAATCTTTGCGTCTGTGTTCATCAGGGAGATCGGCCTATAGTTTTCTTTTTTAAGTGAATCTTTATTAGGTTTTGGGATTAAAACGATATTAGCTTCATAGAAGGAATTTGGTAGTGTTCCTTCCTTTGCTATTTGATGGAACAGTTTAAGGAGTATTGGTGTTATTAACTCCTTAAATGTCTTGTAGAACTCTGTGCTGAATCCATCTGGTCCAGGACATTTTTTGGTGGGAAGATTCGAGATTACTTCCTCAATTTCCTTATATGTTATAGGACTATTTAAATAATTCACAACTTCCTGATTCAATTTAGGTAAGTTGTGTTTACTTAGAAATTCATCCATCTCTTTTGTGTTGTCAAACTTCACAGAGTATAAGTTTTTGAAATATGATGTTATAATTCTCTGGATTTCTTGGGTATCCGTAGTGATAACTCCATGTTCATTTCTAATTTTGTTAATTTGGGTTTTCTCTCTCTTGCTTTTGGTTAGTTTAGCTAGGGGTGTATCAATCTTGTTGATTTTTTCAAAGAACCAGCTTTTTGATTGGTTGATTTTTTCTATCGTTTTCTTAGTCTCGATTTCAGATATTTCTCCCCTTATTTTGCTAATCTCTTCTCTTCTACTGCTTTTAGGATCAGATTGCTCTAGTTTCTCTAAAGCTTTAAGCTGCATTGTTGTTTATTTCTGATGTTTCCATTTTTTTGACGTGGGCATTAAGAGCTATGAACTTACCTCTTAGAACAGCTTTCATTGTGTCCCAGAGATTTTGGTAAGTTGTATTTTCGTTATCATTCACTTTCAGGAAATCTTGAATTTCCTTTTTAATTTCTTCCTGAATCCAGTTCTCATTCAGCATCATAGTGTTAAGTTTCCAGGAGTTAGTGCATTTTCTCTTGTTTGATGTGTTGTGGATGTCCAGCTTTAGGCCGTGGTGGTCTGATAGGGCACAGGTTAGAATTTCAACTTTCTTGTATATGTGTAGATTCATTTTGTGGCCCAATATGTGATCTATTTTGGAGAAAGTTCCATGTGCTGCTGAGAAAAATGTGTATTCTTTGGTGCGTGGGTGAAAAGTTCGATAGAGATCTGTGAGGTCCATTTCTTTCAGGGTTTGATTAAGTTCCAAAGTGTCTCTGTTAAGCTTTTGACCTGTTGATCTATCCCATGTAGAGAGGGCGGTGTTGAAGTCCCCAAGAATTATCGTTTGGGGGTTGATTTCTTGCTTTAGACGCTGTAGGGTTTTCTTAATGAATGTGGGGGGGCCCGTATTGGGTGCATATATGTTCAGTATTGTGAAATCTTCCTGGTGAATTGTACCTCTGACTAAAATGTAGTATCCATCCGTGTCTCTTATAATTTTTTTTGGTTTGAAATCCACTTTGTCTGATAGCATAATGGCTACCCCTGCCTGTTTTCTGCTTCCATTTGCTTGTAGAATTGTTGACCAGCCTTTATTTTTAGAGCGTGCCTATCTTTTGTGGTGAGATGGGTTTCCTGCAGGCAACAGATTGATGGATTGTGATTTTTAATCCAAGTTTGTAATCTGTGTCTCTTGATCGGTGAATTAAGTCCATTAACATTTAGTGTTATAATGGAGAAACTATTGTTAATTCCAGACATTTATTATGTTTAGTAGCTTTTATAAGTATATTGCTTCGCTTTTAATGGTGTTATATTTGCCTTCTGTTCTCCTGGATATGCCTGTTTTTTTCTTCACGCTTGAGTATCATTTCTAGCAGTTTTTGAAGGCCTGGTTTGGTGGCCATGTATCCCTTAAAGTTGTCTTTGTGCTGGAAAATTTTTCTTTCTCCCTCGATCATGACTGATAGTTTTGCAGGGTAAATCAGCCTGGGTTGACATTTTTGCTCATTCAATACTTGAAGTATGTCTCTCCAAGCTCTTCTTGCTTTTACTGTTTCGACTGAGAAGTCATTTGTTATTTTAATAGGTTTGCCTTTAAAAGTGACTTGTTTTTTCTCCCTTGAAGCTCTCAGCACCAGTTCTTTATCTTGAATGTGGAGTGTTTTAACTATTATTTGCCGCGGTGTGCTTCTATTTTGGTCGTATCTGTTTGGGGTGCGGAATGCCTCTTGTATATGAATGGGCCTCTCTTTTTTTAGATGAGGAAAGTTTTCCTTGATGATCGTTTGAAAAATTTCCTCAGGGGTGGTATTTTGAGATTCTTGCTCCGGTATTCCATGAATACGCATGTTAGGCTTCTTCAGGGTGTCCCATATCTCTTGGATATTTCTCTCAAGTATCTTTTTGGCTTTAACAACCTCTTCCATTGAGCTGGTTAGTACTCCCACTTTATCTTCAAGGTCTGAAATTCTGTTTTCTGCTTCATTAGTTCTGTTGATAAGACTCTCTGTGGCGTTCTGGGTTGAAGATAACTTGTCTTTTAGCTCAGTTTTAACTCTGCTTGAGTTTGTTTTAACTGTTCTATGCCACTTTTTGTTTCTTGCACTGTTTTTCTCAACTCCTCCAGATGTCTGTTGTGTTGCTCTTCAAAGCGATTGATTCGATTATGTAATTTCTCCCGGATTTCCTCTTTCATAGTATTGAACATGGTAATGATCATATTTTGAAAGTCTTTATCCTGGGTGGGGCTTTCTTGGCCTTTTTCCGCGGGTTTGTTCTTGTTGGAGTCTAACATTATGGGATTAATTTCTTCAGTGGGAAATTTGTTTACTTGAGTGTTGCTTCTCATGGATTTGCACTTTGACTTTGGCATTGTCATTTTAACTCTTAAGATCTCTCAATTTCACTAAACTGAATTATTTGGCCTGGGGTACTGGTGGGCAGGGCCTGAACGGGGACTTACCTAGGGCGCGGGGTGAGGCCCGGGTGGACCGCGCGTGTCCTGACCGGCGGAGCGGGGTGGGGCGAAAAGGGAGGATGGGCGCGTCGGCGTGGAGCTATTTGACCCGAGGGCAGCTGGGGCGGGGCCCGGGCGCAGGGGGAGGTGCTCCTCGTCCCTCGGCCCCCCGCGCGGCTCCGGCTGGATGGTGGGAGTCGGAGCCGGGTCCCCGTGGGCTGACCTGGGGGTCCTAGAGCGCGCGTTGAGGCCCGGCTGGATCTCGCGCAGGCGTCCCGACCGGGGGAGCGGGGGCGGGGCGAAGAAGGGAAGGATGGGCGCGTCGGCGTGGAGCTATTTGACCCGAGGGCAGCTGGGGCGGGGCCCGGGCGCAGGGGGAGGTGCTCCTCGTCCCTCGGCCCCCCGCGCGGCTCCGGCTGGATGGTGGGAGTCGGAGCCGGGTCCCCGTGGGCTGACCTGGGGGTCCTAGAGCGCGCGTTGAGGCCCGTCTGGATCTCGCGCAGGCGTCCCGACCGGCGGAGCGGGGGCGGGGCGAAGAAGGGAAGCTGAAATGTCTAACAAATATCTTAAAAAATGCTCCACATCCTTAGCCATCAGGGAAATGCAAATCAAAACCTCCCTGAGATATTATCTCACTCCGGTCAGGATGGCAAAAATCCACAATACAAACAACACCAAATGCTAAAGAGGATGTGGAGAGAGGGGAACTCTCCTACATTGCTGGTGGGAATGCAGGCTCATGCAACCACTCTGACGAGCCATCTGGTGATTCTTAAAGAAGTTAAAGATTGAAATGCCATATGACCCTGCTATTCCACTTTTGGGAATAACCCCCCATACAGCAAAAATTCACCTCAATAGCACAAGCACGACCATGTTCATAGCAGCACTGTTTACAATAGCAAAGTCATGGAATCAACCCAAATGCTCAACAGTTGACGAGTGGATAAGGAAAATGTGGTACATTCATACAATGGAATACTACTCAGCCATCAAAAATGATGAATTAATGAAATTTTCCAGAAAATGGATGGAATAAGAAACAATTATTTTGAGTGAAGTATCCCAGACACAGAAAATTAAGAGTCGTATGTACTCCCTAATAGGTGGATCCTAGTACCAAACCCACTTAGAGACACATTCAAAGATAAATTTCTGTAATACCTACAGTAATTGCAAAGATTATAAACAGGAGAGAAGGGGAAGGAGGGCCTCGCCAGAAACAAGGAGAGAGGGGATCATGCTACAGCAGAGATAATAGGCCACCATCAAGGACTGCAAGTAAGTAATGAGACATCTGGTTAAGCTCACAGACTGTCCTTCCTGATCACTTGCAACTGATGGGGTATGATCTTACTAGAAAGGGAGGGCATACAGTCTGGCAGATAGAAGGTAACCATTTTGCAATGGGAGACTGACCCACCCCTCACCGCAGTCTCCTACTCTTATTCCATCTACCTTTGAATCTAATAAGACTATTTTATCAGCTTTTTATCTCTGCCCAGGGGTGACATCCAGTACCCATCAGGATGGAGCCAAGGGCATTGCAGGAGCAGCAAACCTGAAAAAAAAATCAACAAACCGTAATTCATAACATCAGAGGCTCTATATCAACCACCTGGAACTAAGCCAGCCTAATCTCTCCCCATCCTGAAGCTCAGGGAAATTTGCGGAAGAGGGGGCGGTAACATTGTAAGAGCACAAGGATGGGAGGAATCATGACATGCAAGATACTCCACACAAGTTAGGGGTGAAACAATTATAATAGGACTCTGCATGATCTGTGCAATGACCAACATATCACTGACCCCTCAAAATCTAGCATGGACTAAAGGCACTTGGATCCTTAGAAGCAAGGGATTAACAGTCACAATAGTGTTCCTATACTTACAGAGAACACAAGAAAGAGTTCTAGGAAATGCCACTGAATCCTTACACCTCATCAGATCGGAGGAGCCAGAGGAAAGTTTGATATACACATTAAAGGATGCTTCAGAGATGGGGGAGGGGGCACTGGGTGAAAGGAAGAGAGGGGTAAAAGGAAGGGGAAAAGGGGGGAGGGAGCAGGGAGATCCAGGGAGGGGTGGAGGGAGGGAAGGGACAGGGGTACCTATTACTTTTGTATGAGCGGAAAAATCAATTAATTAAAAAAAGAAACTAAATAGTATTGTTGTGATTTTGAATCTAATAATATAAATATAATACAAATATTTATTTTTGATAATATAAATATTTCTCTTCTGAGATAAAAAAGAACATATTTTCATATTGTGTAGTGAGAAAAAACATAATCTACTTCTTAACATAAAGAAATATATAAGATCAGAGCTAGAGAGATGGCTCAGACATTAAAATCATTGCTTCAAAAACAAAGGTGGTACATGAGTTTAGATCCCAGATCCTATGTAAAAATATTAGGCAGGAATGTTACAACTTGAACTTCCAGTCCTTCCAGGCAGAGGCTGGGAAACTTCAGAGCAATGTAATAAGAATGTAGAGTCATCTGGGGTTATTCCTGAAGTTACTCTTGGGCCTCCACTGGCATGCATACCCCAATGCTTTCTTCTACACACAACCACACTCACATTTCCACACATCCACACCTATACATGTCAAAAAAAAAAAGAAATAAGATTTAAAAAGTGCAAGAATAGGAAAAATTAAGTCATATAACTACTAACTAAGAAAGCTGGATGGCTATAACCATATTCCTAAACAAGAAATATTTTCAAGATTGTAAATGAACATTATTGACAAAGAGCTAATTCATTACAATGGCATAACAATTCTAAGTATAATTATCACTAAGAACATAAATTTGATACGTGTTCATAGTACGTATGCAGTGTTTTATCAAAGGAACGACTAACACAATTATAGCTGGAAATTTGAACATCTCTCTCTCAATGTTTGGTAGAAAGAATGCAATGACTATCTAGGGGATGTGGGAGAGCTGAAAAGTGTACTAGTGTTAAGAAGATTTTATTCAACACTACATCCATCAAAATATAGTATGTATCATGTGTAAGATGTGCATGGAATAGTGACCAATGGAAATGAAATCTCACTAGATTTTAAAATTAAGTCTATGATAGTAAATTAAACTAGAAGTTAATAGTAGAAAAATGTATGTGAAATTCCCTGACGTTTGGATGGATACAGTAAGACAATGCTAAAACAAATTATATATCTTTAAATTCATACGTGATTAGAGACAAATTAAAATTAAAGAACAAATGGTCTCATATCAATGATTTAATCTTGTAAGTTACAAAACTGGAAAAAGAATAAAAATCCTAAATTAAGCAGAGAATATCGCTGAACCAAAAACAGTCTAATAGAATCAATAAAATGATTAGCCTTCAGTAAGGTGTCTGAGAAGAGAGGGAAAATAGAAAATTTCCAATTTATCAGTAATAAAAATGAAATCAATAAAACATACAAATATTAAGGAGTAGTAAGTGGGTCTCATTAACATCTTTATATTAATAACAACTTAGGTAAAATACATAAATTCTTTAGAATACATATTCTCCAAAAATGAAGTAGATATCTCAAGTCTAGGAAACTTCTCATGCAGAAATGATCAGCCTCCAAAGAGCTTCATAGAAAACTCTATCGTCAGTTTAAGGACAAAATATATCATTTGAACACAAACTCTTTCCAAAGAAAAGGAACATTTCCCACCAGTTCTTTGAAAGAAGGATTATTCTGACACTGGAAAATATGTTTGTTACAAGAAATGGGATCCAATAGATTTTAAGAACAGTGCAACAAATATTCCTGAAAGTTCTCAGCAAACAGAATTTATCAATGCAAGAAAAAGTTTGTACATCTTGATAAAATTTTGGCATGCAAAGTTGATTGAACATTCACAGTCACAAATATAAGTCATCTTACATGAGTCTGAACAAAGAAAATCACCATCTCAGACTATTCAGGGAAGGCATTTCACAAGATAAATATTCATCAAAAATAATAAATAAATAAAAACACACACTTAATAAAGTAAGTTTTCAAAGAAAAACATGTACAACTAAATCGTCTTTCTGGGTAGGGACTGAAGGTTTATCCTTAAGATTAGAACAAGGCCTAAGGCATTATCACTGCACCTACTTAACATTTATTTGTAGTTCTAACCCAAGCAAAATACAAAACAAAATTTATAAAGAAGCAAAATTTTCTTGATTTGCCTATAATCACCTATTTCGTAGAGTGGTTGAAAAGAAAATATTAAAACTAATGAGCAGGTTTGCATCCATGTGTGGATAACAAGATCAATGATGAAAATCAATGGTAGTTATCTGATAGAGCTCTATTATCCAGAGTGCACAAAGAACTTAGAAAACTAAACACCAAGTATACAAATGGCCCAATTAAAAAATGGAACTTGGAACTTAAAAGAAACTTTACCAGGGATGAAATTGAAAAGTCTAACAGATATCTTAAAAAAATGCTCCGCATCCTTAGCCATCAGGGAAATGCAAATCAAAACCTCCCTGAGATATCATCTCACCCCAGTCAAGATGGCAAAAATCTACAATACAAACAACACCAAATGCTAAAGAGGATGTGAGAAGGGAACTCTCCTACATTGCTAGTGGGAATGCAGGCTTATACAACCACTCTGGCAAGCCATCTGCCGATTCTTAAAGAAGTTAAAGATTGAAATACCATATGACCCTGCTATTCCACTTTTGGGAATAATCCCCATACACAAAAATTCACCTCAATAGCACAAGCACAACCATGTCCATAGCAGCACTGTTTACAATAGCAAAGTCATGGAATCAACCCAAATGCTCAACAGTTGACGAGTGGATGAGGAAAATGTGGTACATTTATACAATGGAATACTACTCAGCCATCAAAAATGATGAATTAATGAAATTTTCCGGAAAATGGATGGAATTAGAAACAATAATTTTGAGTGAAGTATCCCAGACACAGAAAATTAAGAGCCATATGTACTCCCTCATAGATGGATCCTAGTACCAAACCCATTTAGAGACACACTCAACGACAAATTTCTGCAATACCTACAGTAATTGCAAAGATTATAAGCAGGGAGGGAAGGGGAAGGAGGGCCCCACCAGAAACAAGGAGAAAGGGGATCATGCTACAGCAGAGAAAATAGCCCACCATCGAGGACAGCAAGTAAGTAATGAGACATCTTGTTAAGTGGCATCCTGGTCACTTGCATCTGATGGGGTATGATCTCACCAGAAAGAGAAGGCATAAAATGTCTGGCAGATAGAAGGTAACCATCGTGCAAATAGGAGACTGACTCCCCCCCTCACCACATGCTCCTACTCTTATTCCATCTACCTTTGAATCTACTCTTATAATACGACTCTATTTTAACAGCCTTTTATCTCTGGCCAGGGGGTGACATCCAATACCCATCAGGATGGAGCCAAGGGTGGTGCAGGAGCAGCAAAACTGAAAAAAAAAATCAACAAACCATAATTCAGAACATCAGAGACTCTACATCAACCATCTGGAACCAGGTCAGCCTAATATCTCCCCTTGCTGAAGCTCAGGGAAATTTGGGGAAGAGGGGGCAGTAAGATTGTAAGAGCTTAAAGATAGGGAGGAGCAACGATATGCAAGATACTCCATACAAGTTAGGGCCGAAGTAATCATAACAGGACTTTGCATGACCTGCACAATGACCAATATATCATTGAACCCACAAAGTGTAGCTGGATCACAGGCACTAGGATTCTTAGAGGCAAGGGATTAACAGCCACAATAGTGTTCCTATACTAAAGGGGAATACAAAAAAGAGCTCTAGGCAATGCTACTTAGTCCTTACACCTCATCAGAGAGGAGGACCCAGAGGGAATTTTGAGATGCACAGTAAAGGATGCTCCAGGAATTGGGGAGAGGGGGCACTGAAAGAAAGGGAGGGAGAGAGAGAAAGGAAGGGGAAAAGGGGGCAGGGAGCAAGGGGTTTCAGGGAGGGGTGGAGGGAGGAAGGGGAATGGGGTACTTATCTACTTTGTATGAGCGCAAGAAATAAAAAAAGAAAGAAAATCAGTGGTGGTACTATTTCCTACATAAATTGAGCTTTTTAAATAGGCCATTTACAAAAGTATAAAATACAAGATGCTTAAGAAAAATATTTGAGATGTGTAAACTAAAAATGACTAAAGTGCCAAGAAAAGTTTTAAAAGTTCTAAATATAGGGAGAAAGATCCCATGAATTGATGAGTAAATATTGCTATGCTGGCTCCAAAACGCCACAGAAATATTTGCAAACACTGCCGTGTGTGATAGTTAATCTTGGGTGACAACATGACCACACCTGGCATTAACTAAGATCAGTTCTAGACTACCTGAAGAGATTATCCAGATCAATACATTTACAACACAGAGACCAGCCCTAGATCCAATTGGAACCTCCCAGTAGCAGACCAGGTAAAAGGAACCATACAACTGAAGACTTGGAAGAGAGATTCTCCACTTCTTCCACTCTCCAGGAATCCTCCATCCTTCAGCCGTCACTCACAGGCCAACTGGATTGAGCAGCTCTAAGCCTCCAGGATATTTGCAGTGACTTGGCCTGCCTCAGCTTCAGTCACTAGCCATGTGACCTTCTCCATGAAAGACTGTTTCTCCCATCTGGAACGGTAAGCTGAATAAATCTCACTTTCTCCCTTAAGTTGCTTGACTTTGAATGCTTTTTCACAACAACATGTAAGAATAACTATTACAGTCATGTTTATTTGAAAATGTTTCTCCCATCTGGAACGGTAAGCTGAATAAATCTCACTTTCTCCCTTAAGTTGCTTGACTTTGAATGCTTTTTCACAACAACATGTAAGAATAACTATTACAGTCATGTTTATTTGAAAATGTATGTGAGCAACATCTTCCATTTATGCTCAATTCAAGCAGCTCTAAGTAAATCTATTGAGCAACAAAATAACACGCATGTGAGTGGAAAGGAATTGGGGGGAAGAGGTTCAGTGAGCGGGTGAGGAATAAGAAAAGGATAATTGGGGCAGAATGAGGTGAAATTATACTATATATGTATGAAATTAGGAAAAATAAGAGAATACTATATTAAAAAGAAAAGGAAAAGACCACCATGGATGATACAAAGCCCTCAGAATTTTTTATATCTTACTAAATATTTGCATCCACGACACACAGACAATTCTATATTTTTTTAGAAACAAGGTCTCATGAAGCTCAGGTTGGCCTCATTTCTTCATCAGCAAAATGGAAGTAGAAAAAATTACCTGTCTCCCAAAGCTGCTGTTACAATTAAATAAATGGAGATAAAGAAAACATTAAGAATTGTCTGACATTTAACAAGGACTGTAAAAATATTTGTTACATGTAACAACAAAAAATAACTTTGAAGGTGAAAAAAATGTGAGATTGCAGAGATGGTAGCAAGCCAAGAATGGGGAAGAGACATGATACACTACAGGTGCATTGTCTGAAGAAATCAATTTAAAAAGAAAACATGGCTTTTATCTTCATAGTGGCTCAGAAACACAAAACAACACCAGAGATAAAATAGCCTGAGGCCATCTGCCCATGCCTATCCACATTAGACAACTTTAAATTAAGGCAAAGCTAAATAGTTCCCCAGGTCCCCCAAAATTATAGAGGACAAAGGCAACAGAAATTCATATCTAGATCCATAAAATCTACACTGATTCAACTTCTTGTAAAAACTCTTCTTGCTTCTAAAGCACACATCGTGGAATTCCTACCTGTGGTATTCTTCTTGGAAATACTCTTTACTTGGAGAAGTAAATAGGAGTACCCATGATGTATGGCTCTATTTCATGTGGGAATGCACAATATCCTTATTGTTTTAGATCTTACATTTTGATGTGGTAAGACAGAGTTTCCCAACAGAGTAGCCATCAGTCATGTGCATCTGTTAAATACTTAAAATGGAGCTGACATGTGATGAAAATATAGTTTACATATGGATTTCCATTACTACTGAAAAATCTTAAGCTAGTTTTTAAAATTATTATGTGTGTATTATATTTGGATAAGAGTTTACAAATATGTGTAAAATAGTATATTCAGCATTTTAGTATTCTTCATTCTTTTTTGATAGTTTTAACTTTCCTTATAAAATATTTTTATATGCAGGTCTTCTAGCAATGAATTCCTTTAGAATGTTCTCTTCTGAAAAAAATCTAGTTCACTTTATTTTAAACTACTCTCACTAGATATAGAATTTGAATTCAATAGATTTTTAATCCTTTCAGTTTATGGACTATAATATTCTATTGTCTTCTGCCTTGATGTCTTTGTTCAGATATCTTCAGACTCTTATTCTTTAGTAAGCAATGTGGTTTTTTTTCTGGTTGTTTTTATGTTTTCGTTTTACATTTGCTTTATATTTGTTCATTTTGTGGGTTTGTGTGTGTGTGTGTGTGTGTATTTGTGCACGTGTGCATGTGCACATGCATGCTACCTTGTAAGTAAGGAGGTCACAGGACAACTTGCAGGAAATGGTTCTCTCCCTCATTGGGTTTCAGAGATCAAATTCAGGTTGTCAGGCTTGGCTTGGAGGCACGTTTACCTGCTGAGACCTCTCTTTGGCCTATGTTTTTTGCTGTCACTGTTTCTTTGTCTTTATTCTTTTGCTGTTTTTTTAGATTTGTTCTTTATCACCCATATATGGGATGACTAGGTCAGAACAGAAAATTGTAAGTGTTTCTTTGTGTAAGAGTTTCTTTGTGTTCATGCTGATTGGGGTTCTGGATTGGTAGATTTAGAGTTTTCATTAAATTGGCAAAAACTTTCTGTCCATATTTCCCCAAAGGACTGTGCTTCCCTTTCTTTTGTCACTTACTCAAATTGCAAAGAATCGCCACTTTGCATTGTACCAGAGAACTGACGCTCTGTGTTTGTTATTCAATGTTTTCTCTTTGCTTCAGTGGCATGTCTTCTCTTGAAATTTTCAGATTCGTTTTCCCATCTTTTTTATGTTCCATTTTTAATTCCTTCACTCTTCTTATTACACGTTGCTTACTTTTAAAATTAGAGGTGTTTATGATCTCTGTTTCAAAGCCCTTAATCATTAATTCCTTGCTTTTGCCATTTGGAATCTGATACAAGTGACTAATGGATTCCTCATACTTGAATTTTACTATTTCTCCACTGACTGTTTTTTTTATTAGATTTGAAAATTATGTTAAGCATTATCATATATATTTATCATACATATGATATCATATATATAATCATATATATATAATTTCGTGCTTGTTGTGAGAAGCATTGCAGTTATTTGTTGACATTGGAATGCTTGAGCATTTAAAAGTTATTTTTACTTGCAAGTTTCTCAAATAGAGGCTAAAAGCCTTGAGAAGACACTAAGGCCTTGAGAATTTTCGCTCACCATTTTATGTTTTTGCATCTAAAATACCTTTTCAAAAAAAGTACATAAATATATTATAATATAAAATATGTTCTCATTATATAACATATATTCTTATTATCTACCGTGAATATACATATTTTATTATATATAGATAGGTATCATTTATAGTTCTTCTATATACAACTGTAATTCTTTTCAACTTTTTAAAATTTGATAATATGTACAGTGTAGCTCTTCAATGAATTCCTATGATGCTACTTTACTATTTTTTTTTAAGGAGACATCCTATACTATGTATCAAAGTTATTTAACCTTTATTGCATGGATAAAAATTTTTAAATGGAAATAAAAAATAAAAAATCACACAAAAATTATTTTTACAAGCATTTTTAAGGCAGCTGACACATCCTTGACTCCTGATCTAGTTTGTTCTTCTTATGAAGCATGACTTTCCAGTGTCTCCACTAAACACCTCAGAGCTTCAAGAAGAACTCTTCACTGTGGCTGCCAGAACTCAAGTGTCTCGCTGCCCTGTGTGTATCCTGTGAAAACTCTTCAGGTTATAGTTCCTTGATTCCTGTTGGCCCAGCCTCAAGAGGCCTCGTCCTACAAATGTGAGATTTCATCTTCAGTACCAGCTAGGGCCCTCATGTGGATTTTCAGAGTTCTCTCGGCGGACAGATGCCTACTTTCAGCACTGTGCTGCTTAGATTACAAACATCCCCCTCCTCATTTCCAGCCTCCCTCCTGTTGTGCTCTTCATCAGCTTCCCACACTTCCTGAAAAGTGCCTCCAGATGAACGTGCTGTTCACAGTGTTGTTTCCCTGCAGTCTGCGGTCCAGAAACTCCTGCCTCATGCATCTTATCTAATTTTCTTTTTTTTATTTATTTTTCCCCAATCATACAAGCTCAATAGGAACCCTGTCTCCTCCCTCCACCCTTCCTCAGTCCCCCTTGTACCCTCCCCCTTTTCCCCTTTCTTTCACCCCCTCCCTCCCCTTCTCCCAGTGCCTCTCCCTACTCCCCCCTCCAATTCCCTGGAGCATCCTTTTGTGTGAATGCCAAACTTCCCTCTGAGTCCTCCACTCTAGTGAGGTATAAGGACTCAGTGGCATAGCCCAGTGCCCTTTCTTGGGCTCTGTTAGTACAGGAACTCTATTATGACTGTTAGTCCCTTGCCTAAAAGGATCCTAGTGCCTGTTATCCATGCTAGATTTTAGGAGGTCGTTGACATGTCAGTCATTGCACAGGTCATGTAGTCTGATTATGGCTACTGAAACCCCAACTTGTGTGGAGTATCTTGCATATCGTTGGCCCTCCCCATCTTTAGGCTCTTACAATCTTGCTGGCCCCTCTTCCATAAGTTTTTCTGAGTTTTAGAATGGGGAGAGATTTGGTTCATCTAATTTTCTAACAGTTTTCTGAAGGGGTGAATCCTATCATAGTTTATCCCATCAAGTCAGAAGCAAAAGCAAGCTTGGGTAAAGTCAGAAACTAATAAAAGCATTATATTTTCATTTTAAAAACAAACGGATCCTAATGATATATAATAAAGAAACATTGAGTGTAGAACATTGATTGTTTTTGTTATGGCAGAATTTATTATTTAAATTATTGGGAAGAGTAACTTGGGTGTTAATCATTTCAAAATACTTCTTGTGATTTTGTTATGCTGACAAGTATAAGAATCACTGGCTTGGTATGATCAAGTTCCTAGTGATAGGCATTTTATTATGGGGTCCATGCTGTATACTTGAGGTACATAGGTGTGCACACAAAACACATTTATACACAGAGACATCTCACCAAGGTCAGTTCTCAAGCATGATTTCCAGAGACACGTTCTTGTTTAGCATATTTTCCAACTTAAGCTGTGCTTAATTAATTCTAAGAAAAGAAAAGAATGTCATTCAAGGAGTTGAAAGCTTTTTAGAACAGCTGTTTGGCTGTTGGTAAGTGGATAAAGGACCACATTTCATGGATTAGCCACTTTATTGTCTGCACGAATGTGAGTCATGGTGATTACCACTGAATCCCTCCAGACAAGGCACATGTTTGACATGCCAGGGTTAAGAAGAGAGCTCACATCTGTTTTTCCACTACCTGTGGTTGTTGAATAAAATCTTTTCAGAACAAAGCCATATTTAAGCTGTGATTAGCTGCTAGCCAAACTCTATTAAATCAAGGATCAAAGTATAAGTATTATATCCTAAACTAGATTTTTTCTTTGTATTTATACTTAAAGTTAATGAAACTATAAAATAAATAGGCACTGAGTGAAAAATCATGGTATTGATACATGTAGTCTCATTAATAACCCCAAGGATTCTCTGGAGGGTAAGGTTAGCATCACTTTAGTAGAGATACAAGGTATTATACTTTGTATCTAGAATGTTCCCCCAGAGGATCTTGTGCTTCAAGTTTAATCCTCAGCTGGTGATGGCACTATTTTTAGAAGGTATTGAACTTGAGGAGGTGGAGCCTAGCTGCAGAAAGAAGGTATAGCAATGACTTTTCTAGTTGCTGTGACAACTTATCTAATAAAAGCAAACAGAGAGTTTATTTTGACTCATAGTTTGAAGGCGCAGTCCATCATGTCAGAAAAGGCAGGTGATTCTGTGCCTCTAGTGGTAGCAGGAGTATGAGGCATCTGGTCACAGTCAGAAAGCAGAGGGCCACAAATGCTGGTAGGAGGCTTGTTTTCTCCTCTTCCTTTTTGATTCACCCCAGGACACCATGAGATGCTACCCCTACATTTACCGGAGTTAAATCTCTCTGGAAACATTTTGCAGGCACATGTTTCTCCTAGGTGAATGTCAAGCTGGTCAAGCTGATGATGAATATCAGCTCTCACACGCACATCATTGGCGGTGTTTTGAAAGTCAGGTCTTTCCCTTTCTGTCACTCCCTGCTTCCTGATTGTTGTGACATCAGACTCTGCTCTTCTGTCTCCAGGCCACCACCTCCGTGCGCTGCCTCACCACAGCCCACAAACCATGGGACAAGTCATCCAGAGACTAAAACCTCTTAAACCACTAGCCAAAATAAATCTGTAATTTTTAAGCTGATTGTCACAACTGTATTTCAAAGTGCAAAATGTCTAACACTCATAGGCTCTTAACTCTTCTGATTTTGGCAGTAAAAGTGGAGGAGAATAATAAAAGTGAATTATATTGGTTCTTGATGAAGCAAATGTGGAATTCTGAAGCCACCCTAATATCCTATTTGTTTTTCATGGAAAATCCCAGAGGCGTCTAAACACTAACTGCTACATTTCTATTAAGTATAATGTGGAAACTGTCCACAGATAAGGTTATCGAGATAAGAATGTCCTGTATGGCATTGCAGGAGCAGCAAAACCGAAAAAAAATCAACAAACCATAATTCAGAACATCAGAGACTCTGTATCAACCACCTGGAACTGGGCCAGCCTAATCTCTCCCCATCCTGAAGCTCAGGGAAATTTGCGGAAGAGGGGACGGTAAGATTGTAAGAGCACAAGGATGGGAGGAGTAATGATATGCAAGATACTCCACACAAGTTAGGGCCGAAGCAATCATAATAGGATTTTGCATGACCTGTGCTATGTCCAACACATTATTGACCCCACAAAGTCTAGCATGGACTAAAGGCACTAGGATCCTTGAAGGCTAAGGACTGACAGTCACAGTAGTGTTCCTAAGCTTAAGGGGAACACAGGAAAGGGTTCTGGGAAATGCCCCTGGGTCCTTGCACCTCATTGGAGAGGAGGACCCAGAGGAGAGTTTGGCATGCACATTAAAGGATGCTCCGGGGATTGGGGGGGAGAGGCACTGGAGAATGGGGAGGGAAAAGGGAGGGGGGAGCATGGGGGTCAGGGGGAGATGGAGGAAGGGAGGGGATCGGTGTACCTGTTAAGTTTGTATGAGTGGAAATAATAATAATAATATAAAAAGAATGTCCTGTATCTTAAAATTAGAATCTTGTCCAAGGTGGACAATTGGTATTTAGAAAATGCGATTTTTTTCTTTCTTCATCTCTATTCTGTTTTGTGTTGCTCTAACTTGAGATTAGACCATTTGTAAAGAAGCGAGAGGTACTATGCTTCACTGCTCCAGAATTAGGTTCAAGAGCAGGCGGTGCAACCGAGGAGAGACCCTTTGCTGCTTCAGTTTTCAGGTGCAGGAAGTCAAAGCGGGAATTGCATGCATGCACACCAGAGAAGCCAAGCACGAGTGGTGGGTTTCTCTTTACCACGATCACTCACACAGCGGTTAATCTAATCCCAGGAGAACTTACTCCCAGGAGAAACGACATGGCCTTAACAACTTAATAATTTATTTTAAAAGGATTTTATTAGCCAATATTACTATTATACAGAATGAATTTCATGGTGCTATTTCAATACAAGGAACTTTCACAATGCTTTGTCGAGGATTGGGGGAACATGGGCCACCCGAGGATGTAGAGGTTGGAGCAGTTACTAGAAATTTGCTCTTTGGGAAAGGCAGGTAGAGAAAGGAGTATTCTGACCTTTCATCTTCAACTTGCAGACCAGTACCGCATGCACGCACGCACGCGCGCGCGCGCTGACCAATCCAAACAAGCAACCAGAGAGCAGAATGAAGACTAGAAAAAACAGGGCACAGGAGAGAGAAGGTGCGGCACACCTACAGACAACAGTTTACTGTCAGCACTTAATGGGATGCCAATTCTACTGGGCATATCTGTGGCAGTGCATTTCCTTCCCCTTTCCAGGTTTTTACCCTTGTTTCCTCTTAGACTTAGATGTTATCATTCTCCACGTCATCCCAACCTCCAGAATCCCCCAGAGACTTGGCTTCCCAGAGACTTGGCTGCAGCCCTAACCTCCCACCTTTTCTACTTGAAGATGGTCTTCCACAGGGAATTGTGAAATCCCTTCCCTCACTAGAGGCTAGCTCTGTGGGGACACTGGTCTTTTCTCTGAACTAAATTACCCACATATAATTACGGAAAAATAAACTCGGACAAAATAAGTGAAAACACACTTATGCCTGTTACTCTGTGGACACAGGGTGTGGGCCCCATTTTTCACTCATTTAGACATCTGGTTTTCAGATCAAGAAGATTAGCATCAGCAAAGAATCCAGAAAGAGAAAAGAAGGAAGAAAGGGAAAGAGAAAGGGAAAGCAGGGGTCCACAAGCAACTAGCATGAGGGTTGAAATCCAGAGGGGAGGAGAGAAGAAAACAGAAGTCAGGCATAATGGGATAAACCTGCTACAGTAGGCAGGTGTGCTAGAGTATGCTTGCCATGGAAAATCTTGGTCAACCTGAGATATACAATGAGAGAGAGAGGGAGGAGAACGAGAGAGAGAGAGAGAGAGAGAGAGAGAGAGAGAAGGAGGACGAGGAGGAGGAGAAGGGAGGGAGGGAGGAACACAGAGGGGAGGAACACAGAGGAGAGGGGAGGGGAGGGGAGGGAGAGGAAGGGAGAGAAAGGGAGAGGAGGGGAGAGAAGGGAAGGGAAGGGGAGGGGAGGGGAGGGGAGAGGATATAAAGTAGCTCCAATAAGACAGTCCAAGAAAATTTATGATCTCTCATCCAAACAAAGGTAACATTGTGCTTAGAGATATCTGGTTAAGATATATAGAAATGACATATGAAAAAGATAATATAAACCAAGACTATTTAAACATGCAGAGGAAAACTTCAATTTCTTGGAAATTCACTTCTATATATGCCTCATTCTTGTAAGAGAAGATAGCCAAAGAGTTAATATACTGCCTTGCATTGGTCACTGATGGTTCTTGCATCCAGTCTTGTCTTCTATATTCACTGAATGCTGGGATCAAAGATTCAAGTTTATCAGGTCTCTTCCTAGACTATTCACAGAGATAAAAGTTACAGAGACTTTTAACTGGAAATTAAAAGATTAATTGAAGATTAAAAACTGGTTTCACACCATGACTTCAGTTACATGCAGAAGTCACTACCACCATTCATAGCTCAAATGTATGAATTAGAAATTGTCAGAAATGTTGTTGTAGGAATTCTTTCAAAATAAAAAAGCATGGAGCAAAGGAGGAAAAATGAAAAACTGTGCATTAGAGAAAAGGTCCTGAGATGGGCGGGGGGTAGATTTTTAAAAGCAGAAGACACTGTATGTGGATTAGTGATGCCTTTACTGAGCCACATGCTGTTCCCTCTGTGGGCAAGCAGAAAGCTCTTGCCCGGGTTACCCTAACAGGATGGTTTGTGCTCTGCAGACAGAATCCTTCCAAATTCCCATTACTCTGATGTCAAGTTTACAGGGGAACAAAACATTCTAGTGGTATGAAATGGAATAATTGGATCTGATGTGACCAATAAACATCTTGGAGTCAAAAAGTCAAGGCATCAAAAGTGAGGCAGACTCAAGGTTGCTTCAGTATTCCTTCAGCATTTCACTCTTTAGTTTATTCACTAGTTCATTATTTCAACAAACCTGTGCTGAGCGTGATTATATTCTAAGTAGTCCAAGTCTTGTACGGATCTCTAATTACTTTCAGAGAATGATGATTTTTATCATTAAAAGCATGAGTCATACACAATATAGAGTCTAAAAGAGAATGTTATAAAATTATGTTATAAAAAACATTATCAGGGTGCCTTCAAGGATCAGAGAATATCTAGGCATTAAAGAAAAGAATTTTAATTACAATTTCTAGGTTAGATGAAAAACTAGCAATGTAGTTTCTGCAGTTAAAATTTCTACTTCAGAAATTATAACTTCTCTTTTGAACCAAATCACTACATTAAAAAGTAACCTGATGGAATCAGCATCCCATTCTAGATAGTAGGCTAACCAGCACAGACTGTTTCCCAATTATTATACCACCCTTGTATGGTCATTCAATGGTGTATATGACTGCCATGGTATTCAGGCATGGTGGCATTTGCCTGTCTGCATGGGAGCCAGGCATGCTAGTATATGTCTGTCGTCTTGGGGACAATGAAAAACATGTCATCCTCTGTTCTTTATTTCTAATATACAATAATTTTAAGAAAAATAAGCTGATTCCATAGGCTTTCTGGTACAAGTAATAGTCCCCAATTCCAGGTAAGGAAAGAATCAACAACAACAACAAAAAAAAAACTAAGCCTTTTGAATGGAATACTAATGGAACTTACAAGTTACAATCCATTTCATTCATATCCAGCTCATCAAAGTAATGTTGCTAAACAAAATTTTTAAAAAAAGATAGAAAAAAAGGCTAAAACATTGAAATCCTACAATACAAGGGGGGTGGTCATCAAAAAATGTGTAAATGTCTGTTTTTAACCTTTAAGCTCTTTCTTTGAGAAATACATAGCCTCTCAGGAAATCAATAGATTTTTTTTCATTCATGGGTTAATATAGCATTCGTCACTGAGCATTTTCTGTAAAGCCAGCAACTCTTAGGTTAATATAGCAATCCTCAATGAGCACTTTCTGTAGAGCCAGCAAGCTTTCCAGCCCTAGAACTGAAAGATGAGGAGTCGCTCCCTTCACGCAGCACACTTTCTGCAAGGCTTCCAGGCCGTCATTTTAGCCAGACATCATTGCAAGCATTTCCTCTGTAAAGATGTGCTTGAATGCGTGCTAATTTGAGATTCTTTTCTGTTTCTGATTAAAACATGATCCTCTTTCTGCCACCCCAGACCGCTGATGTCTGCCCTTCTTTTTGACACGGGCTATCGCCATTTCTTGCTCCTAGTCTTCCTGGCCCAACGCCATTTCATCTCCTCAATTAAGAGCTACAAGTTTTCCCTTGTAAGCCAGACAGATACTTTTGCATGCTTTATTCAAAGGTTTCAGATGCTTAAATGACTAGCAGCTGCTCTTGGGAAACCTGAGCCAGGAGCCATTTCAAGCAGGATAAAGAAAGTCTTGATGCCTTTCTCCATGGGTGAGGCCTGGATGGGACAGAGGCCTAGCATGAACTTGACTTTCATTTAGGACATATGATCCAGGAAGCTGTTTCTTACTGCAAAATGTCACTGGTCCCCACAAGGTAAGCATAACAAAGTCAGATTTTCTTTCTTTTCTTTCTTTCTTTTCTTTCTTTCTTTCTTCTTTCTTTCTTTCTTTCTTTCTTTCTTTCTTTCTTTCTTTCTTTCTTTCTTTCTTTCCTTCTTTCTTTCTTTTTCTTTCTTCTTCCTTCTTTCCTTCCTTCCTTCCTTCCTTCCTTCCTTCCTTCCTTCCTTCCTTCCTTCCTTCCTTCCTTCCTTTCTTCCTTTCCTATGAATCTTGAATCCTGTTTCTGCCAAAGCATTACCACTTCCCAACCCCCTACCACACACACACACACACACACACACACACACACACACACACACCTACATACCTTCATCTCCTCAGCTGTCACTGGCCCAATGGTTCAGGTATAGAAGGCCCTCTAGGCATTGAGCAAATGTGCAAAATAGGAAGAGTGCACTCTTTTAAGACTTGGCTCAACCTTTTCCTTACTTGCTTTCAAAATATGGCAAAACTCATTTCTTACCTGTGGGAGGGAGATATATGTGGTTGAGCACTGGTTCAACAGCAAGCAGAGGACTCCTTTATCTTCTACAGATAGCTCTACCCTTCTGCCTTTAGCCAGGATTTCTCTGCAGCCATAGTTATCACATTAGGGTCAGAGCCAAGGTTCTGGCAGCCCTAACAAGCTAGGCTCCGCACCAGTACTCAATAGGCCAATTATAAAGACATGAGAGTGGAAAAATAGAAAGATTTATTTATATGTGTATGAGAGAGAGAGAGAGAGAGAGAGAGAGAGAGAGAGACTATTTTCAGCCTTCCAATATGAGGTTTATTTTAAAAGAAAAGCGAGTCATGCAGAACAGTCAGTACTGGTCAAGGTGTGGCCTTGCCCATCATTGTTGCCTAGAGCACAGGCTCTGCTTCAAGATCATTGGATGAGTTGTCAGAACTCCATGATATTTGATAGGAGACACATTCTTCCTCTTCCACCCAGCAGCAGACTTCAGGCTTCAGATTCCTGGGGAAATTCCAATTCCTTGGGGACTGTTGTTTCAATTGTCTGTTAGCAAAAAAACCGGGGCACAAATGAACCTTTTAGAATATCTTCATTCTTGCCAGGACAGTTGTTCAATGATATTCAAATCATTGAAATCTAGGACTAGAACAAGAGAAGAGGGATGGGAATCCTTGATTTTCCTCAAACTATCATCCTGAAGCTTAAGAAGATTTCAGTACCAAACATGGTATCATTTGCTTGCTTGTTGTCTGGTTTTGGACCATAAGTGAAATCTTTGTAAGAAAATTTTAGACCCTCCCCCCCCCCCGCCTTCATCTTGATCTGTATTTTGGGATCTGACATGAAATTAATTGGTTAGGAACCAGCAAACACTTTTTTGCTCTAAGTATTGTCAATTGCCCATGTCTGGGACAAAGGGATTGTTATGAGTGAACCATGAAGTTGAACTGGAATCCAGTCCATTTTTCCTGGTCACCTCCTTGGGGATCAAAAATCAGAGACTAACATAATTTTTGTGGAAAAGGGAACTTTTCCTTCCTCTAGGACAACAAACCAACCCTATCCATCATTCCTAAACCAAATGCCAGGAGACAAACTGAAGCCCTTATATCATATGTCAATATATTTTAGAAGTATAAATCAAGCTAACGAACTTAAAATAGGCTCTACCTCCTACAAAAAAATATGCTTTCATTATTTTGAAGATATGTTTAGAATTGATTTAAAAATATTTGAAAAAATATTGTTAATGCTACATGTTTTAAAGGACTGGAAGTCAGCCTGATGCTAAAGAAATTGGACTTAACTCAATTTGTAATACGAACTTGGTAAGTTGCCAATGTTAGAATGAGTACTAAAGTAATGATGAGACTCATAACTTATACATTTCTCTTACAAAATATTTTCTTGTCTTTATTTCAGTGTGTCACTGATTATATGGTTAAAGCTTTTCATATAATTTGTGTTCTGCTGACAAAAAGCCAAATTAGGCAAACTTTTCTTGAATTATTGTGCTTCTCAGTATTTTTTTTATTTTAATTAATTCTGATCTGAAATATCTTCACTCTTCTTGTGAGGCAGAAGCTAGTACAATTGTCAAAGTATACTTTAAAAAATAATTAGGCCCAAAAATTCAGCACTATTTTATAGATCATGCATTTTCCTATGGCCACATATAATAAAACAATCATAGAAAATGTCATAAATAATCAGTTTTATCACATAAGGTACCATATAATTATATCATTTCTAGACAAATTATTTAAATTAATATTTTTTAAGATCGGTGTTTCCTTCTTTTTTCTATTGAATCTTGTTTAAATTTAACTTAGTGTCTTTAAGAGCATTTGCTCAGTTCCCCCAGAGTATAGAGGGGTTTTGTCATCAGACATGATGTTTTTTATCCAAATTTCCCTCCTTCAACCAAGTTCAGAAAGCGGCATGTGCAATCAAGGAATTGATCCTATTGTCATTGCTATGGTACAGGTCAAAATAATCTTCTAATGAAAGTCTCATAATATGGACACTAAAGGCATTCAAAATGTTTCTATATTATAGCCAGCTCTTCTGCAGTCCTCTAAGGTTTAAACAGAAAATGAAAAGTATGAATAAATGGTCAGCCCTGGTGAAAGTGTGGTCTTGCCTGGCATCTGCCATGTTTGTACTATTATTGGCCTTTCTTTAATTGCCTCCATCGTTTGCCTTTCATTTTTTGAAAAATCTTTAATTATGTTAATTTTTATGTAAAATACATGCCAGCTATGCTGGTACATACCTATAATCTCGGAACTTGGACAGATGAGGCAGAAGGATCAGGAGGCCTATGTCAGCTACAAAGAAATTCTCTATCTAAAAAAAGAGTGTTTTCTTATTCTTGTTATTCGTAGCTCTACTTTCAGTGCCAATCTAATGGCAGATGTAAAAACTCAGCATCACATTTCGCACATATTTCTTGTGTTACATATAGAGATACTCATGTGCATTAGAGCGAAAACTGCTGCAGGCAGTCCTCCAACTTCTAGTAGTTCCCAAACATGATGGTCACAGTCCAGTTGCCTTCTTTCTCTGGATGTGCCTTTGTCTGAATCGTCACCTTTTTGATAACGACTTGCCCTATCTCAATAGACCCTGTCTATTAAATATCCTTTTATATCCGCATCTCCTGATGACCCTGCTTCCAAACGATTCTGCCAAATATTTTCCAGGTAGAAGGTATATCATTTCCATTTTTGGATATGAAACAAGTGGAGTAAAGGGGACATAGTTGGCATCCCCCAAACCACTCAATTGTTTCCAGTGCTACTTTGAGTAGTCCTATTTTGAAGCCAGTGATTTTATTCCAGCACTTTTTCAGATGTGATTTATTGTTCTGAAGATGTTTTGCTGCTGTCAATCTCATTTCCATGCAGAATGTTAAAAGTCACTCAGTCTTGCCTGCTTCCTGTGCCCACACAGAATCTTGAAGCTTGTCCTTGTGTTTGGTCTGAAGAACTCACTAAGCTCTTCAAAGAGACTAACAAAGAGTTCTCAGCTTACTGAGAAGCAAATAACATGATGGGGTACCCTGAACAAAGACTGAGATTCCTCTGTGTGACCTGCCTGACAGAATGACTATACTTGCCCCAGAGATAAGCCAGAGAGATGTGGAAAGACTGAAGCTCAGAAGTTTGGCGGAACTTAACTAATGACCCATCATGGCCACATACATATCTTAATGATGTGAATTTTGTAATAGGAGCCATTAAGCTGTATATAAAACATAAATTGTAAAGTGCTATACAAACGCTAGTGTTGTGTATAATAATGACAAAGAGCAAGTAAATTCTATCACTACTATTCTGGCTGTAACATCATCTCTAGCTTTCTGTTTGAAGCACTCCCCTATGCTCCTCAACATCCTGACCTTAAAAGACGGATTGTCCACACATGGATGGGTCAGACAAAGTCAAAGTAATTCTGATGATCTCATGGGTATCTCTCTACTAAATCACCAAGGTGTGTGGAGATCCTTCCATAGACTAGAGAGTCTGGGAACAGAGCTTCCCCATGGTGCTTTTTGGCACAAGTTCCAGATGATCCTTGCTTAAAGCCTGATATTGCAACCCTACCTTACCTACTCCAACCTTTCATTTAGTCTCTCCTCTATACCACGGGATCCTGATGTAATCCAAAGTAGTAAAAACTGCAGAACGGTCTGATTCAGTTATGTTGGAATCCACAACTTTCTAGTTCTAGACTTCTGAGCTCCAAAAGTGCAGGACAATAAGTTTCTCTGGTTTCAAGTTCGTGACAATGTGTTAACATCAGATCTAGGAAACTAACACAATATCTGTCAATCCAAGTTTCTCTCTACTAAATTTGGGGCATTAGTAGGAATAAGAAGATGGGTCAGCCAGGCCAGCCTAATCTCTCCCCATCCAAAAGCTCAGGGAAACTTGCGGAAGAGGGGGCAGTAAGATTGTAAGAGCCTAAAGATAGGGAGGAGCAATGATATGCAAGATACTCTATACAAGTTAGGGCAGAAGTAATCATAATAAGACTTTTCATGACCTGCGCAATGACTGACATATCATTGACCCCCCAAAGTCTAGCATGGATCACAGGCACTAGGATCTTTAGAGGCAAGTGATTAACAGCCACAATAGTGTTCCTATACTAAAGGGGAACACAAAAAAGAGCTCTAGGCAATGCTACTGAGTCCTTACACCTCATCAGAGAGAAGGACCCAGAGGGAAGTTTGACATGCACACTAAAGGATGCTCCAGGGATGGGGAGGAGGGGCATTGGGAGAAAGGGAGGAAGGGGGGAAAGGAAGGGGAAAAGAGGGGAAGGAGCAAGGGGATCCAGGGAGGGGTGGGAGAGAGGGAGGGGACCAGGGTACCTATTAAGTTTGTATGAGTGGGAAAAATAAAAAAAAAGATGGTTCAGTAGCTTCTAGAATCAGTGAGAAAGTTTAGAATTATTCTAATGTGTCTCTGATTCCAAAAATTCTGATCTAACAGTCTACCATGAAGCCTGAGTACCGATGATGTGATAGTTAATCTTGAGTGTCAGCTTGACACATCTGGCATTAACTAAGATCAGCGAGACCACCTGAAGAGATTATCCTAATCAACACATTTACAATACGAAGACCAGCCCTAGGTCCCATCTGAACCTCCTCAGATCTCATTGGAACCACCCAGTAGTGAACCAGATAAAAAGAACCACAGAACAGAAGAGGAAGAAGAAAGACTCTCCAGGAATCCTTCAGCCATCACCGGCTAACCTCTTGGATGGGTATGACATAGCCCGTCTCCAGCTTGGACACCCAGCCATGCAACTTCCACCATGAAAGACTATATCTCCCCTCTGGAACGGTTAAGTCGAATAAATCTCCCTTAAGTTGTTTGACTTTGGGTGCTTTCTCACAGCAATAATTAAGAGTAACTTTTACACATGACTTCTAAAACTTTTTAAGTGGTTCCAAGAGAAAGCTGGGCTTTGGAGCCAAAGGACTAGTTTACAAAAATAGTTAACAGAGGCTTTTCCAAAGTCTAATACAAGGAGCTGTTTGAATGTGGGAGAAGAAAAAATTATCTTCCCAGGACAAAATAATGAAAGTCTGAGTGGGTCTGTACACCACCCTGAGTGTATCCATCTTGTCTGAAAAACTCAGTGGTCTAAGAGAATTAGAGCTGTAAAGTGAACACTAGCGTAGCCTCTGGTGTCTTAAAGTCTTACTCTCCTAGAGAAGATGATATGATCGCCCCTGAGGGGAGGAGACACTTCAGAAGCATGTGATTATCAGAAAGATGACCTCCAATGGCAGGACAGTTTACTTCTGGGCTCTGCAAGAATAAAAAATCCTAAGACCAGTAGAATTCATTCACATATTCATGAGCTGTTTAATGGAGTGCTTTCTCACCAGTCACATCCAGCCACTCAGCAAACACACATGAGTTCCGGGCTGCTTATCAGCCATCTAGCAAGGAACTTAAAATCTAGCATAAACAAAATCCAGAATTATCCGGTTCTTCAAAGAGTGCTGACAAAGAAGGTTCTGTGGAACTAGATCAAATATGTGTTCCAGGGAATGGGCAAAAAGGGTGTGTATGTGTGTGTGTTTCAACAGGGAAAGACTCGCTGGAGGAAAGTTTGAGCAAGCCTCAAGCAGGAAAGGCAAGAGCCATAAAGGTGGCTGAGCGAGCTTCCAAACAAAGAGAACAGGCAGCAGCCACTTGGTGGCGTCTCTGGTGAGTGGATCCGGGTCATCACCCCTCCTAGCGCTCCATCATTTGATTAAAGAATCAATGCCCTATTTTAGATGTTTTTGGACCACAGACTTTATCTATTTTAGCAGTGAAGAGAGCAAAGGGAACCCTTTCAAGCAAATACCCCAAGTAAAAACTAAGCCACTATAGGCTTTGCAATCCAAAGGGCACATTCCTCAGCAAGAAGCTTCTGGAGGAACAGGGACCAGAGCAGCAGAAGCCACCAAGCTCCATGCTGCTTTTCAGAACTGCCCTGCAATTTCCCTTTTATCTTCTTTTTTTTTTGAACCATTCTCCCTTCCAATTAGGGACCACAGCTGCTAAGAATGAAATGGTGTCTGTTTAGCTGGCTGGAGGCACAATGGCCCACTCACACCATCAATGAGAGTCATTGTTCAGAAAATATCTCCATTGAGATTTGTAAATGCTAATGGAATTAATTTCCCTTGTAATGTTGATTGTCACCCAGTTTCTTAAAAAAAAATATGAAGGAGGGTTTTTGGGGTGGATTTTTTTTTCATTGTAAGAGACCAAAAACTTTTGTCATGAAAATTCAGATTCTGGATTTTAAAACTACCAGGAACTTGTGCTATGATTTGTTTCATCAATTTATTGGTGGGGAAGAATATCACTCAGGAAAGAATGCCTTTCTGTTCAGGCAACAGTGTGACTTTAATGTCAAAAATAAAATCTAGCCTGCTCTATCCATACCCATCATTGTTTCCAGTATAGTAGACTGTGCCAGCAGAAATACTTCTTTTTAAAAATATATTTTATGATCTAGAGTGATGGCTCAGGGATTAAAACTCTGCCTCCCAAGCAGAAGGAATGAGTTCAAATCCCCCAATCCCAGATAAAATCTCCAGGGGGCTTGGCCAGCACTCCAGTCCTGGTGGGCAGAGGCTGAGAAATCCCAGAGCAAAACCAAAAGGAGATTAAAGCAATCCAGGATGACTCTGAAAGTCACCCTTGGTCCTCCACAGGGACACACAGTGCCCTCTCTCTCTCTCTCTCTCACACACACACACACACATACACACACACATACACACACACACACACACAGAGACAAAGTGTGTTCACATGCATGCCATAGTGTGCATGGGTAGAATTTAGAGGACAGCTCTCAGAAGTCAGACCTTTCCCCCCACTATGTGCACTTTTGGGGACTGAACTCCGGTCAGCAGGGCTTGTAAACATATGCCTTACCATCTGAGCTATCTTGCCAGCCCCAGATGAAATTTTTCTGTTCATGAGCTTCTTAATTCTCTAACAGTTTTTCTTTTTCTGTAAGTGCCAAATGAACATCATCCCTGAACTATTTTTGCATAAGTACTTAAAAAGAAATAGAAATATTTCTCACCAATTTCCTGTGGTAAAGTCAACATTTTCATATCCACTCCAGGAAAGGAGATCTTAAGAGCCCGGAGTGACCAGAGAAATTTCCAGAAAGAAGCACGGTTCTGGGAGCAGTGTGTTTTCTGACTTGTATAGCCTTCATATCTCAAGATCCAAGGCTTCATGGTTCATCCCTGTGGACTCTCTGTTCAAACATGTGTGCCAGTCAGCTATGATTTCCAACTAGTTGAGGATACTGCAGCCATCTGGATGCAATACTGAGAATATAGTTAAGCTCTAATACTCCAGCAAATAAGTGAAGTCTATGAATGACTTGATGTGTGTGCCCTGTGTGCTGCAGCCATGATTCTACTGCAGTCTCCAGTGAATGTGATCCTGGTTTGGATATGTAGCTTACAATGAATAACTAGCAAGAAGAAATTTAAAGAATCTTTGCGCCCCATAACTTCATTCATTTATCCAATAGTAATATTAGTGCAGCTGAAAGCCAAGTCCTGCAAGAGGTAACAAGGGATGGAGTACAGCTAAGACAGGTTTCCTGCTCTACTGGGGTCTGCTTAGGGATTCTAGAAAATTCATTTCGTACCTCTGTACCTGCTTTCCCATGCATAGAGTTTTCATATTTGTCTTGAGAATTTTCACTTAAAAATGTTAATGTATTAATCCGTGAATGTTTCAAATCCAAGAATTTTAAACACACTCCTTTTATGGGCTATTGGTCAATAACAATAATACGTCAGGTATTGTAAGAGTTTCTTAGTCAACTCAGACTGTCATAACAAAGTTCCACGACTGGATATCTTTAAAAACAGACAGTTCATTCCCATGGTTGAATGCAGACTATTGGATGGAGAGGAAAAAGAAATTCAACATTAAGATAAAAGTCCATTTGATCGCTGGTCAAGATCTTTTTCCCATTAAAGAGGCCCAAACTCTCACAAGGTCAAAGGGAAAAGAAGTACTCCAATAACTCTTCCTGCTGTGATGCCACCAATCTTATCATGGTGCTGCACATGTATGACCTCATCTAAATCTTATGGATCTCAAGGTCCCAGTTTTCAAATACCACCACATTGGAGAGTGCGTGGTAGTACAAACAAGAAGCAGGTTTATAGAAAGGAGTGCCACAAAATTGCTCATGGTCGTGGAGAGCCATAATAGAGCCTTGAAGAGGGTGGGAGAGGAGAAATAGGATGAAGAGGAGGAGGAGAGGAGAGAGAGCCTTTCAATTCTTCCAAAAGGAGCTTCATTAGGATATGACCATTATGTCTTCTAAGCTGCATTTCCTAATGAGAAAGAGTCTTCAGTTCCCAAGGATAAAGAAGCTCCCTGCCTCTTACAGGTTTTCAAAGGGAGGACAAACTCCATCCACATGACCTAGGCTGGCCTGGCCTACGTGTCAGAAGTCAAGACAGCACTAATCAAGGCTAGTTATAACCAAAATTTCAAGGTTTTCTTGGAACTGTGAGCTGAAGGGAAAGGACTCTGTCAGGACTGGAAGATCACAACTCACAGTCTAGCTCACTCTCTGTCCAAAGACAGTCTACCAGGGGGTATGACCTGATTTCTGGTTGAGAGAGAAAGACAACTAGAGGGATTATGATATAGCAGAGATCAGGACTCCAACATATGAATCTAGGGGTAGGGGTGCAATGTAGGTAGTCCTTAGCAAATCAATTCCTCATTCTACCATCATTCCAAATGTGCAAGATTGCTTCCTCAAAATCAGCAATAACCAGGAGGCACCGCAAGGTGAATGACTCACCTCAGTGTCCAAGGCTGGGATGAGAGGATCTGAAATTCTAGATATATCTGCTGATTTTGAAGGCTTGTGTTCTAAGACCCCACGTGTGTGACTTTTAACTGAGAAGGAAGAGAGAGGATTTTGAACTGTTGGTGTAGATGAATCACACTGGCTTGCAAAACTTCATACATCTGCCATGATGTGAATCTTCTGTAGTAGACAATAGAAATTGTCTCTGAAGGCCAAACACTTTATCTCTTGACACAAATTCCAGAACGATCAAGGGCAATAATTGAAATCATATCGCCAGGTCAGTCAGTCCACAAATTTGACAGCTGAGTCAAGAGATGTATGGGCTCCCCTGTCAATGATATATATTTTTTTTAATCTCAGGCCAAGCAATTTCAGAATGATAAGCTTGGATACATAAAGCTTACCTGAGGTTAGTACAAAGAATGGAATTGCAGGAACTCATCCTTTTTACAGATTTAAATACATTTTTAAAATATTGTCAGGAAAACAAAGAAATCTTTTTTTTTTAAATTTTTTTTATTATTATTATTTATTCAACTGTGTGTATGTGCACGCGCGTGTCTGTGTGTGTGTGTATGTGTGTGTAGAACCACGGACGAATTCGTGAACCACCATGGACGCCTCCACCTCCTTCTGCCCCGGGATTCCGCCCTACCAGGACCAGAAGCGCAGGCCGCCCCCGCTTCCGTCTGGCGTCTATACGTGGGATCTGGGATCCGAACTCGGGACCTTCCGCCAGCAAGGCGGAGGCTTAACCCCTGAGCCACCTCTCCAGCCCCAGAAATCTTGAAAAATCTAACAAAAAAGATTCTAATTTAGTAGTTTCCCTTTTTTAAGTGTGTGTGTGTGTGTGTGTGTGTGTGTGTGTGTGTGTGTGTGTATCAGAGGGCACTGAATATGCTTATGGAGACCCAAGGGTGACTTCAGGAATCATCTTGGATTGCTCTACCTCCTTTTTGTTTCATTCCGGGATTTCCCAGGCCCCACATTTCAGAATGGAAGTACAGGTTACTGCCATTTCCATCTGGTGTTTTTTATGTGGGACCTGGGAATCCAAATTCAGGTCCTTCTGCTTGTGAGACAGAGGCTTAATCTGACCCATCTCTCTGGCCCCAAACAACTTCTTTATATCATCTATTCAGGTGGGAATCCCAGGAGCTCAGATTTCCTGTGTTCATTCTCGTTGTTCCTTGAAAGTGATATCGGAGGCCCCAAACGCAAACACAGACTGAAATCAACCTCACTGGTAGCTTTGACTTAAGACATTTGGTTCCATCCTTGCCTGAGGAATTTGGGAACACCTTCCCTCCATGGCTACCTTGAAGTGTTGGCTTGAATATATATGTCTTAGGTAAAACAGGTATGCTCTGTGAACCATCGATCCTCTCAGGCATGATTGTATAGGAACTGGCTTCCAAAAGATCCTGAAAGAAGACCATCCAGTTAATACCATGACCATCAAAAAAAAAAAAGAAAAAATGTAGCAAAGGCTGAAACCACAACTACAGAGAGATCAGTAGTTGAACTTCATTCCAATATTATTCTTTCCCAAATCTAAAACTGGTTCATATTTAATGCATAAACTAATTTATGTGGAATGTTATTCATTCTCATTTTTTAAAGATTTCACTTTTGTTTTGTTTTCTGTTGCCCATCTACCACACAGGAGGGAGCATGACCCACGGGGCACAAACCCTCATTGACCCACGCGTAGGCGGCATGTGTGTTGTGTGTTTACCTTGCCGCACTGCCCACAGTTAGATGTCAACATTCTTCAGTCCTGGCCTGGAAAATGCCTGCTCTGTCTTCCTTCACATCTTGTCTCTTTCTCTTGAGCTTTAACCAGTGAAGTGGGAGCAATGACATCTTTCTGGTTACCAAATACAAGGGTGGAAGGATTTATTTTGGCTCACAGCTTCATGGGATTCAGGCTGTGGCTACTGGAGCCTAGAAACCTGGGCAGAAGGGCCTAGCAGTGGCAGTCTGTGGTAGGGAGACACTTCACGAATGGGGGTAAGGGTGCTTGGATAGTTCTCCTTTTCCCCCTTATTCCACTGGGTAATGCTGTCTACATTCAGGGTAGATCTTGCCCCAAATCTTCTCTGGAAGCACCTTCCTAGACATCTCCAGCAGTGTACTTTATCTACCTCCTTGATGCTTCTAAATCCAATCACGTTGATAACATAAGTTAACCATCATTCCCCATAAAGACGTGCACATAATGTCAAAGACAGTTATATACAGTGCTGTGTTGTGTTCTTGTCTGACTTTGAATTTATGACCTGCTTTTCCTTCCTTTCTTTTTCTTATTTCTCTTGCCTCTTCTTCCCTCCAATAAGTAGTCAGTGACTACTGAATTCTTTGAAGGAAGGCAGGCTGACATTCAATTGTCATTGACTAGCAAAGCTGTGACCATGTTCCTGTTCCAACAGCCCTAAAGTAATAATCTCTGAAATGTCTTTCAGAACCGGATACTACCTTACTTAGTTAACAGAGATCTTAGCTGATAAAAATCACATATGCCCTTTAAGGGTAGTCTTAGTTGGCACCATAACTGTGTCTGTCCTTGATCACAATAAGCATTCTTTTGTCTTTAAGTACCAGATAGTAATGATATCAGGAAGTCAAGTTTCAGGCAGTGAAAACTTCAGCCGAGTCCCATAATGTCAGATCATACAGCCTTGCCGCCTCTCCTAGAAGTCAGGTAGTGGCTCCTGCAGCTTCTTTTCCCTCCCTTTGGCTTTGCTCTACCTCCCACTTGCAGCTGTAAGGGGTCTAGGCAGATTAAACTGCAGCCAGTCTTTATCAGCACTTTCCTGTCATCTGTCACATCCGGCCAGGCCAAACTGTGTCATGCATCATAGAACTTCCAGCACAGTCTGGGAAAGTTAGGGAAGTCAGAAGGCTCCTTTGTTCCAGAGGTTCTGTAAATTCTGAAACACTGAAGAAACTTCAACAAGGCGTCAGATCCAATCCTAGCCATGTTATCCATAGTGGTCATCTCTCCTATTTGCTCCCACTTCAAAGCTCTCATTTGCGTTCTAAAACTCTCCCATCTTCAGGTCTGCCCACAAACTCCATGGTCATAAGGCCATGTTCTAATAAGCTTGTAAGTCATAATGTCAGCTTGTGTTAGCTTCCTTCATCAATGAAGGCCCACATTTGTACCTAACACATATAGGAGATGTCAGGATAGACATAGAGCTAAGCATAGTGGCACAGACCTGGAGTCTTGGAGAAATAGAATTAGCAGGTTCATTTAAAGCTGGCTTGGTCTAATAAAGAGTTAGACGTCAGCCAAGGTTACAAAATAGGGCCTTGTCTTGAAAACAGCAAAAATAAAAAGGAAAAAAAAAAAGGAGAAAGACTTCACTTTTTTGACTCTGGCAAACTCATCATTCTTGCAATACAATAGCTGCCTTTTTTTTTTTTTTCAAAAATGCAGATTTCTCCTAACTCTGGTCCTTGAACATATGACCCCAGTCAAGCTTCTGGCCTCTCCATCCCTCATGAAGGAAATGAAGACACATACCCCTTGATTCAGTATAAGGTCTGAATAGCACTTGTATCTGAAGGCACCCAGCACTTTTATGAGTGATATTATTAGCCTGTGCTGAGGAAATGGAGATGGAGAGAGAAAGGCCCAAGAGAAAGGTGAAGTCAAACATGGAAAACTTCAGACACAGATTCAGAAGTCAGTTACAGGAGCTGGAAAGATGGCTCAGGAGTTAAGACTGTCTCTCAAGCAGAAGGATCCAAGTTTTAATCCTATTCCACATAAAAACACCAAGTGGAAATGGCAGTGACCTGCACTTCCTGTACTGGAAGGCAGAGCCTGGGAAAACCCAGAGCAAAGCCAAAAGAAGGTAAAACAATCCAGGATGATTTCTAAAGCACCCTTGGGCTTCCACATGTCTACTTAGTGAGCTATTAGCCTAGTGAAACATACTGTCTTCCAAAATAAGGAAGATAGCTGGCATGACACCCAAGATTGTCCTCTGGCCTACACACACACACGCACGCACAAAAGAAAAAAATGGAAGTGAGTTTCAGGTTTCTATACCAGGTCTTTCTAGAATGTAGGAACACTAATCATTCATAGGACATGTGGAAAGAAAAACAACATTTGCCAGATGCTAGCAAGGGTTATCTAAAGGGTATCTATTTTTATTCTATGAAAAAAGGAAAAAGAAATGAAGAAAAAAGAGGACTGGTCAATTGAAGCTCAAACATAATCTAAGGGTTTCTACATTTGTAAATAGGGATATGTGTACGTGAATATCCATGTGGACTGAGAGAAGATGTGTTGTAATTGAGGAAACATTTCTGCAAAAAAAACCAAACATTTCTGGTTTTTTTGTAGAAAAACAAGAATAATAGACTGTGAGAAAAACTCTCACAATCAATTTCACAGAATGCTCTGTGGAGCAGTTTTCTCAGATGCATCTGAAGAATTTCCTGGAAAAATATAGTTAAACTTCTTATGTTCACTTAACAGATTATAATTTATCAGTACTTCAAGGGCATTTTGGTCTAATGATTCTGAATTTGTTTGTGGCTTGTTTATTGCTTTAGTATTAAACAGTGTCAACCTACTTTAGTCCAGAATTCAAAATCCTTCTGCTTCTGTCTTTGAAGAGCTGGCTTTCAGATTAGGCTACCACACCCAGTTTGTGCTTTGTGTACCTAATTTATTATGGTCCTCAGTTAAAGTAACTCATGGAAAACAACAACCAACCATAATTGAGAACATCAGAGACCCTACATTAATCGCCTGGAACCAGAGCAGCCAAATCTCTTCCCATCCTAAAGCTCAAGGAAATTTGCGGAAGAGGGGATAGAAAGATTGTAAGAGCCTAAAGATGGGGAGGAGTAACGATACGTAAGATAGTCCACATAAGTTAGGGCCACAGTAGCCATAATCGGACTTTCATGACCTGCACAATGACTGACATGTCAATGATCCCCCAAAGTCTAGCATGGATCACAGGAAGTAGGATCCTTAAAGGCAAGGGATTAGCAGCCATAATAGTGTTCCTATACTAAAGAGGAGCCCAAGAAAGGGCTCTGGGCAACGCCAACACCTCATTAGAGTGGAGGACCCAGAGGGAAGTTTGACATTCACACAAAAGGATGCTCCAGGGAATGGGGGGGGGAAGGCACTGGGAGAAAGGGAGGGAGGGGAGTGAAAGGAATGGGAACAGGGGGGAGTGTGCAAGGGGGACTGGGGAGGGGTGGAAGGAGGGAGGGGACGGGATACCTATTAAGTTTGTATGATTGGGAAAAAATAAATAAACATAATAAGAAAAAAAAGTAACTCATGGAACACATGCATAACTTCTTGACCACTCACAGATTTCCCCCATGCTTTTCCTTCTTATTGTATCTCCCTGCTCTCTAGTTGGCTGTAGACTGGTCTGAGGGAAGGGCTACCTTTCTGGAACCTGGCCAGGTTCAGTGTTTTCTTATCTTTCCATAGGATCTACAGAGGGAACATGTCAGGAACACAGCAAGTATGAGGTCAACTGCTGTTTCTGGAATGTGCATTGTGCTTGGAAATTCTGGGGAGGGGAAGAGCAAGCTGAGTATGAAGGGAAATCAAATTTACATTAAAATTTCAGCTTCGGCCCTGCCACCTAGCAAGATAAAATGGAAGGAATTGCCTTCTTCCTCATTGTGTTTGGACACATTAGTCTTTGGTTTCCAAGATTACAGAAGTAGGTGAAAAATAAGCATTTAATAACCTCTGGAGCATTTACTAATGTAGGGGACATGGGGGCTCTGTTGCTGCTATTGTGTGCATCTCAACACTTCTTTCTTTGAGAGACTCCCATCTTCTCCCATCTCTTGAATAGTATGGTGCAAAACCCCTGAGCTCTACACTCCCTGGTCTTGGGAAATTCAAATTCAAAGAGTTCCATTCTTAGCCTGAAAGGATCAGTTGAGGAGTGGACCATGATGTCAGTAGTCAGGAAGGGCTGACCTTCAGGACCTTTGCTGAGGTCAGGGAAAGAGGCCCTTTGTTCTCTGTGGTGACGATAGTAAGTTCTGAGGGTAAGGGACACTCAGAAATTTTAGTGACTGTGTAAACCATCACATTATTTGTGGCTTCCTGTGAATGAGTCTAAAATTGGGAAAGGCAGAGCCAATGTATAGAGAGAGAGAAAAAAAATAAGGTAATTTTTTGATGCCTACATTTGCACTACCGGGATCTAGTTTTCCTGAAGTTAGAAAAGCTCCTAAGTCACTTAATCCTTAAGAAATTTGGTTTGGAATCATAGGTAAGTGGGTTTTGATTAGCATATTTTAGAATTCCAAATCTCCATACAGTATTTATCATTTTACCACTTTTTTGAAGATGGTTTCAAAGAGAAAACTGTTTGTCCTTTTTAAAAATTCAATATACAATAAAATTCTTTACTTGGAAAGATAACTTTACTGTCATATTTCCAATTTAAAAAATGTATTGACATGTAGATATTCATTACACATTTATTCCACAGTTTGTGTCTGTATTTATTCATGTGTCCATATACATGTGTGTTCATGCCACAAGTTACTCTTGAGTATTATTTTTCAGGAACTGTCCATCTTGTTTCGTGTGTGTGTGTGTGTGTGTGTGTGTGTGTGTGTGTGTGTGTGTGTTTGTGTCAGAGGGCACCATTGGTACTCTGGTGACTATGGGAATCATCTTGGATTGCTTCTACCTCCTTTTTGTTTTGCTCTGGGATTTTTTCACACTCTGCCCACCAGGGCCGGGAGTGCAGGCAAAGTTGTTTCCTCCTGGAGTTTCTACCAGGGATCTGGGACCTGAACTCAGGTCCTTCTGCTTGGGAGGCAGAGTTTTAAGCCCTGAACCATCTCTCCAGTCCCATTTTGTCTGTCAGTGACTGAATACTCACTAATCCAGTTAGGCTGTCTGATGACCCAAGCCCAGGGAGCTGCCATCTCATCTTCTTTAGCACTGAGCTTACAAAGTTACATCTCCACACTTGACTTTTTTTATTTTTTGCATAGGTTCTGAGGAATGAAACCCATGTTTTCTTGTTTATATGACAAGCTCTCTACTGACTAAACCAGTTGCCTAGCTCTTCCACAAGCTTCCTAGATGATTACTACATGCTAGACTTTACTATGGGACTACCTTGGGACATAGGAAAAATAACAACCAAAACACTCATAGGAGATAGTCTGACAGTTTAAAGGGGAGAGAAGGAAAAAAAGGCATGAAGGAAAAAATAAGCAAAAATGAGTGAATATGTAAGATTTCTAATGGTGATAAACTGTGATTTACTCATCTTAAATAAATGTATTCTATGGTTTCTAGGTACTAATTTTATGTTTAAAATTACTTCTATTTTGGTTTCTGCTGATTCTCATGGTGATCTTTTCTCAATTGTTTTATAATTTTTCGTGAGTTTTTCTTCACAAAGGGTACGTCTACATAAATCTCAAGTCCTAGTTGAGAATGCATTCTTCAGAAGAAAAACCTAGTATTTTTTTTCTAATGGAACTCTTTTTATGTTAATTTGTCACTACAGAATTTTCAAGTGCCTAGAGAGAGAGGTATAATCATTTAACTCATGAGACGTGTGGATGTTGACATGTGAACTATCAGAAGGGACTTTGTTCCCTCTGGAAACCAAACCACTGGCCACCTCCCTCAGCAACTAGGGTACACCATTGTTAATTGTGAATTAACTAACAAACGACATACCTAGGTGTGTTGTGTCGAGTTGGGACTCAGAGGGCAATGGGCTCCCATGGGTCAAATCTGGAAACTAAAGCTCAGGGAACCTTGCAGAAGAGGGGGCGGCAAGATTGTAAACTTAAAGATGGGGAGGACCAATGATATACAAGATACTCCACACAAGTTAAGGCTGCAGCAGCCAGGACTGAACTTTGCCTGACCTGTATAGTGGCTGACATGTCAACAACCCCCAAAGTCTAGCATGGATCACAGGGGAGAAGGCTTGGGGAAGTAGGATCCTTAGAGAAAAGGGGTTAAACAGTCATAATAGAGTTCTCATGCTAACAGGGAGCCCAAGAAGGGGCCCCAGGCTATGCCATTGAATCCTGAATGCAATAGGGGATGACTGACAGGGGAGGGGGAGAAGGAAGGGAGGAGGGAGAAGACAGGGGTACCTATTGAGCTTTTATGGCTAGGGAAAAAAAAGGTAGGAGAAAAAAAAAAAAAAGAAGGTAGAAGAACAATAGAGGATGATTCCAGGCCTTACCTCCGGGCCTCCATATATGCATGCACTTATACACACTTACACATGAAACTAGAAAAAATTGTTTAACAAATAATTTTAAGTATATTTTCCATAGTTAGCTACACATTGTCCTCTTTCTGATGCTGATAAATACTATAGGGCTGGATTCCAAGCAATGTTACAACCGGCAAAGAAGAAATACAATTTTCCAATTGATCCCACTTTGTTTCCCAGAGAACTTCTGTTGAAGCTAAAAGTATAAGAGCAGAGAGTACATTTTTATTGGAGCCTTCTGAGTCATGTTAATTAGTCAATGTATTCAAAGTGGTTTCTGAGATGAAATCATTATTCACTAGCAAACCCAAGCTTTTTGTTATCATAAATGACAGCTCTTTTTAAAGATGCTAATTGGCCCACCTGCTACCAAAGAACAATTGCACCTTTGCATTAGTGACTCGACACAACACACCTAGGTATGTCATTTGTTAATTCACAATGAAAACTGCACAGGCAACAACGATGTACTTTCACAGTGACATTGGTGAAGAAAGTTCAATGGCAATCCAAGGAGCATGCTTTGCAAATGTTAAGCGCCTTCTGAGAATAGGCGCTTCTGAGAATTTTTTGTGTGGGAGCCACAGGTTAAAAACCCATTGTTTTCATAGCATTGTTTCTGCATATGAGAAATATTTTCATATTTATTAATAAAGAAGACCTGCTTAAACACCCTTCTCAACACCTGCGCCATGAAGATTGGTGCTTCTGTATGGTTTCTTTGGAGGGAAAAATGATCTACTTAACATTTAAATAAAGACTGACTTCTCAAAACATAATTTAGAAAGACTATCAAGAGCAACCTCAAAAGAACCTGAAACATATTCAACGATCAACAGTAATGAGAACATGTTGCCAAGATCCTTTTCTGCCATGAAAAAAAAAGAACATTAGAGTCTCTGTCATGCTATCCAAATATTATTTAGTTTATTTTTCTAAACTATATTTTTATATATGCAATATTACACTGGTATCAGACATTCGAGATGACATTTGAAATGCCTTAATATTTTTCAATGTGAACTAAAATGAATTTTTAGATACCATCCTACAAAATCAAAGCTATTTGGTAAGCACCACTAATAACCTTCTCATATGACAATACTGAGATGCAAAAACCTAGCAGAGAGTCAAGTACAGGACAGCACTTATAAACCTTAAATCTAAAAATAAACTTTTTCATGACATTTGTTTGAAAAGAGTTGTTCCAAAAGAATATTCTAGAAATAAATTTAATCCACGTGCCTCTTTTTCAAAAAAACGAGTTGCCTATATAGCCTTTGTTCTATAAAAAAAAAAAATAGCCTGTATAAGAGCTATTGACTAGTAGCAGACATTTGCAGACACTAGGCTGCCTCTTTCTTAGACCACAGTGTCCTTGAATGGGCTGAAGTACTCATTTATTAAGATGTCACCCCAAGGTCAGAAGGGCTAAGGGAGTACTGAAAAATGTCTACATGCAGGGTAGCAGCCAGACTCTATTCTGGGAGAGTCTATCCATCTCATTTGTAAAACAAGTCCAACTGATGCTCTTACAATGCTGAGAATCTGGCTTCTGGATAAAAGTCATATTTCTTAATCTTAGCTATTAGCCAGGTTGGTTTAGGGGTGTGTGTGTGTGTGTGTGTGTGTGTGTGTGTGTGTGTGTGTGTACGCGCACACGTGCATCTGAGTTTATGCGCTTATGGAGACAAAAGGGTGACACTGAGATTCATCCCAGATTGTTGTACCTCCTTCCTGCTTTGCTTCAGGGCTTGTAGGCTTCACCTTTCAGGGCCTGAATTGTAGGCCACCACCATATCTGCCTGGCATTTTTTTTTTTCTGTGGGATCTGGGCATATAACTTCAGGTCCTTTTACTTTCAAAGCAAAAGCTTTAAGTCCTGAGCCATCTCCTGAACCCACTTTAGGACTGCCATTCATCGCCTGTCCTCTACATCTATATAAGGAATTTAAAATAACTTGGCAATAAACTCTTTGACATTAAGGAAGTTCATTAGTTTAAAAAGATTATTGGTATGTCTGTGGTTTAAGACTCAGTCACTTTTATGCTTTTATATATCTTACTAATGATGGGCAAATAAAAGATGAGCAGGAGGTGCCCATATCCTAATTGTCCCAAGCAAACCTCCATATCTGGAGTCACAGAGGGCTTCCCAAGCACCATGACCCAGCATCTTCTCAGTCCTTGCTAGGAGAAAGGAAAGAGAGTCACTGGTCTCAAGTAGGAAGATCAAAGGGGTCCAGAGACAGTGTTTCCTTCCCCCTCCCTCCTTCCCTCCCTCCCTCCTTCCTTCCCTCCTTCCCTCCTTCCCTCCTTCCTTCCTTCCCTCCTTCCTTCCCTCCTTCCTTCCTTCCTTCCCTCCTTCCCTCTTTCCTTCCCTCCTTCCTTCCTTCCCTCCTTCCTTCCTCCCCTCCTTCCTTCCTCCCCTCCTTCCTTCCTTCCTTCTTTTCTTCTTTCACTCCTTCATTTCTTTCAGCATATGTTTTTCTTTGACACAGGGTCTCAAGTACTCAAGGCTGGTTTTAAACTCCTGATCCTTCTTTCTCAACTTCTCAAGTGTTGGGATAACAAAGTTTCAACACCACACCCAGATAGCAGATATTTTTGGTAAGACTGAAAGATGAGTAGAATTCACATAGATAAGGAGAACTAGTGAGTGAACTCTTGAGTGTGTGTGCCTGTGGAGGCTCAAGGGTGACATCTGGAATCATCCTGAGATTGTTCTACCTCCTCTTGCTTTGCTCTGGGGTTTCTCCACCTTCCAGAGTCAAAAGTACAGGCTGCCACCATTTTCTCCTCGCATTTTTATGTGAGATCTAGGATCCAAACTCTGGTCCTTTTTCTTTCGAGCAGAGACATTAACCCCTGAGCCATCTCCCTAGCCTTCTTAAGTTTTTCTTAAATTTTTGTTACGAGTTCATGCAGTACTTAGTGCAAACCTTGTAAAAACTGGAGGACAGATTCTGCTGTCCAAGCACTGGGAACCTCTCTGCACAGTGTCCCAAATCCTGCTGCAACTTGTTTTCAAACTTCTTCCAGTTCAGTCCCAGTTTACTCTTCGTTTCTGACCTTTGATTACATGACTCTATTGGAATCCCTTCCTGCCCTTTGAATGGAAGTCAATATTTGGCTGTGCTGGCCTTGATGCTTCCTGCAGATGGAGGTTTTGGGTTTGTCTCCCCTCCTCTGGCCTTGAATCACACCACGTTTTTGTCCTGTAAACCTTCCAAGATAATTCTTAATTTTAGCTCCATAAACATAAATGGTTAGATTAAGAGACTTTGCTCATCTGAGTCTGACCCCTTCAACCACTAGCTTATTCCAAAAAACAACAACCAAAAAGTTCCCAAGCCCACTTGATTCCAGTGATGACTATCATACTCCTCTCATAACAAGGGGCAGTTTCTGCCCAGAAGTCTCTGGTGGTTAGATGCTCCTGAAATTTTTGGAGAAGCCAAAAGATAAATTGATTACTTATTAAATGATTGGGATACTAATAAAAAGATTTACGTGAGGTGAGCTGGAATACACAAAATATCAATTCACTTGAATCATTTAATTCATTTTCATTTCTCAGTCTTATCCTAATAGTCTTACAGACTGTTTGGTCTTCAGCATACAAAGGGAAAGGTACTCACAAGACAGCCGATGATATATGCCGATTCTATTCATATTACATTGGCCAAAACATGTCAAGTAGATGAACCAAAAGTCAACAGGATGGCCATGTACACAACATTATAGGAAAAAAGAAGTAAAATATTTCATAATTATAGAGCTCACCATAGAATTCTGCTTATTTTCCTGGGAAGCTTCATCAGTCCTCAGTATCTTCATCTTCCTTTCTATCCCCCCATTTCCCTCCCATAAATATAAAAAAAATTTAAGTCCTCTTCATTGAAACAAACAAGCCTCCAAAGAAAACTTCCCTCCGTCCCCTAATCATTCCACGTTTCCTAAGGATTGCTGAGTTACCACTGTATGCCATCTATTCCCTCCTCAACAGGCTACATTATAGTTTTACTACTGTGCCCATGAAACCCTGATGTAGTTGTTGCCAAGGTTACCATTCCTCTTCTAGCTGCTAAGTGCAATGAGTACTTTTTGAATCTTTATCATCTTTGACCTCTATGTCAAGACAAAGCTCTGTGGACCACTGTGGAGACTGTCATTCTCTTAGTAACTCTAACATGTGTTCTTTCTGGTTTGCTTCCTTTTCTCATAGCTGCTAACTCTTAAGTATCTTTTGAAAGCATGCTATGGCTTTGGAGAGGGCCAATAAATCCTTTCTCTTGCATTATTAGTTCAGGACTAACTCAGAGATAGGATGGATGTTATATAGAGGGCTATAAAAATAAAGGTAAGCCGTATTTATTGATGAAGGCGTATTGGGGATGTGATTTACATAGGAACCAAAACTGAGCTTTCTGAAACCCAGCATAAAGAGTTGCCTGTTACCAAGTCATGGGTGGTGATGAACTCGTATGAAGTCCATCTCTGATTTGGAGTGAAGTCTTCTTGCTGCTTCGCTGCCTTTCAAAGAGGCCTGGGGAGGGAGGCAGACACAAAGGAAGACAATGAGACATCAGGCTCGCTACTTTAACAGGAAGCTCTCATCATAGACATCTGAGCCAAGAGCAAAGAGGTGCTCCCCTCCCTACACTCTGCACCTCTTAAAAGGACCCATTTCCCCCACTGATGCTCCCCAAGTGCATTCATCGATTATGGCTGCTATCACACACAGAAAATTTGTTTCTTCACAAGTGTGGAGTCTGGAAGCCTAAGATCGGGTCTGAAAGCTGAGCCTCCTGGCAAACACCTGTCACCATAGAACTTGGTGTATCTGAGGCAGGAGGATCACAAGTTGAAGACCTGCACAGAATTGCAGAATGAACTCCAGGCCATGCTGGGAAAAGTTACCTTATAGCCTTGAGAATGCCCAAAGGTGGGCAAGCAAGGAAAAATGTCAGACAGTTGAAGGTAGAGAGACAGAAGATGAAAAGTCATCCCCTGTAGGGAATTTTAGAAAATATGAAAGAAATCTGGGAAAAGGACAGCCTGAAGAACTACAGAAATGAGGAGCATGTCTTGATCAGGAACATGGATTTGAATGGGATTGTTTCACCCACGCTTGGAATGAGACCTGAAGGGATCAAACGGAAAGGTAAATAAACCTGTGCCTTCCGTCTCCCTTCCTCTGGCACCACCCCTCAGAGTTGATCTCCAGCACAAGCAACTGGAACGCTCACTACTCTGTGTCCAGTGACGTCCTATTAGCAATCTCTTTGGCCACAAATGCCCTTCCCTGTCTTGCCCTGAGATTATTGCTCCTGATTTCCCTTCAGTACTCTATTCGGGCATCACCTGACATCAGCATATTTTCCTAGTCTCCCTAAACTTACTGCTTACTTCTGCTGTCCCCTCCATTCCTTTTCTTCTTTGCCATCCTTCACTGATTCTTTCTATAAAGGGAGTCCACGGGAAACTCTCTCCATGTAAAAGGACTGAGCTGCTCTCTTAACTTCACATGTTCTAGTCAGAGCCTAACACCTAGATAGCAATAGTTTCCCATAAAGAGTTGCTGATGAAAATGGAAGAGGTTTGGACACAAGAATTTGATATACTCTTTTTGTTTGTTAATATATCATGAAAAAATTTTTAAGTTGACTTAAAAAGCAAAAGAAACCTCAAAAAATATGCATACACTCTTGGCATATGGTAGGGTTATGTATCATTAAAACCACTGTAAAGCATGAAAATACTGTAAATAAAAATGTATTTGTTATAACTTTCATGCCACTGATCCTATTTGTCATCACAATATATTATAAAAGACCAAATGTTTGTTTTTATAATTGCTTAACTGGGAACTGCACTTAAATTTCCCATCATAGACCAGGAGTATCAAATAGTACCTTTAGCCAAGAAAAACTTCAAAGCCCAAAGCCAAAGTGCAGTGCCTGATGAACACATATTGCTTTTACATTATTCCGAATTCAGAAAAATCATAAATGAAACCACCATTAGGTCAAGAACTGCTTGTTTGCGTGTGTGTAAAAAGGACATGAATAGGGTTTTTTTGTATGTTTGTGATCATGTATACTCATTAATATAAACAAAACTCTGGCATTTGAAAAGATAAATTGTAAACACATACACAAAACACATATTTGCACCCACTCACATATATAAAAATAAAAGTATATTAAAATAGAGTATTATTGGAGCACAGCTTTGTCCACCAGATAGCACATGGTCTATGACAGAAGCTAGGTAGGTATAACTGAGACCACGTGGATCCTGAAGCCCAAAACAGTTATATGACCTTTGATAGAAATGTTCACTGAGTCCTCATTTAAATCACCAAAACAGAAACAAGAAAGAAAGAATGGAAGGAAGGAAGGAAGAAGGAAGGAAGGAAGGAAGGAAGGAAGGAAGGAAGGAAGGAAGGAAGGAAGGAAGGAAGGAAGGAAGGAAGGAAGGAAGGAAGTTTTTTTTAAAAGTTCCATTTTCTCAGCCCTGATACTGTGATTGTGTGTCTATATGTCTGATGTCTACTGTGAATCATGTGTCTCTTGAAAGAAGTAACTGTAGCACTGATATTTCCACTTCCAATGTCAATTATCGAATATGGCATAGAAGCCTTAGGTTTTATGGCATCTCATAGCTACTTTGGAGAATTCTATATCCTAATGTTGAACTTCAAAACTGGATTCACTAAAACCAATGGCCAGGGCTGGCTTCCCCTTGCTAGGTACAGTTTGCCCACAATGAATGTAGTCCATCTAACACAGATAGGCTGCATACAAGCAATGACTTACACTCTAACCTGTATGCAAACCTGTATACAAAGAAAGTAGTGGACCACTTCTAACCAGCCCCTTTGCAATTATATTAGGTCCTTATTCTCAGTTCTGGCTTGTGGTTTCTCCCTGGGCTCTATAATAGCTGGGACCTTGTTGCTTTGTTTTGCTTCGATTAAAATGTAAGTTTCTGTTTGACCTATCAACATTTTACCATGAAAGGAGAAAGATCTCAAGAGGCCCCTCAACTCCCTAAGAGACTGCTAAGATAGAGATGAAACAGTAATGCTGGATAGAAGTGAAGGAAGATGCTTTCCTCGACCACTGATATATGATCCATGCTCAGCCAGTGTTCAGGCGCGTGCCATCAGGAACCAGGCTTTGTTCTGCACAAACAAATATCTGGACTCTGCTCCTCCCAGTGTCAAGGCCATGCTCTGAATCACCAGAGTACAAGGCTCCTACTGCATAGAGAATGGGGCTGAGGCGGTTCTGTGCCGACTTTGACATGGCTAGGATGAATATGAAACTCAGTGGGCCCCACATTCAAAAAACCATGAGAATAGGAGGGCGGCGGGTAGAGAAGAAGAGATGTAATGGAAAAAGGAGGATGGATGGGATTATGGATTAAAGTATAAAAATATCGTAAATTCACTATATTAGTGTATGAAATTCTAGAAGGATTTAAAAATGAAGAAAGGGGGAGAAGATCGTAATAGAGTCATAGAGTAGGAAGAAAGTTAAACATATTTGGAAATATTCTCCTTGAATATAGTCTCCTTTTCCAAGGAAGAAGAGAATTAAATATATTTTGCACACATTCTCCTCTTCCTTTAGAGAGTATCTACCATTGAAATTATTAATAATCTGTAATTATAAATGGGCCATAAAAAGTCTAACAAGAAAAGAACAAGTTGCTGGGTTTTCCTTGATGTTTTCCATAGTGGACAGTAATTTCTAAACTTCCCAGACTACAACTTCACTGGAAAGTAAGAATGTTACCAGAGCTTATGGGGAGCTGATTAGAACCCAGTCCAGTCTGTCTGCTCTGCCAAAACCTAGACTACTTGATAGGAGTTTATTTTTTTTCCTTTTTTCTTTCAGTCCTAAAGTTAGACTTGTTTTCATTCTATTTTCCACCTTGCCCCTCTCTGGCACCTCTCAGAATTAAGATGCTTCTTTCTATGTCCTGGTGGGGAAACTGACAACGAACAAAAGGATGACCTCTGAAACTGACACTTCAGGTGTCACTGTATGGAGGTGCTAGTGAGCGCGGGAACATTCTTTTATTCTTCCAAAGATGAGATGATAAAGGGTTTTTAATAAACTGTACTGTAGAATACCACTTGTAGACAAGGCACTAATAAAATCGTCATTCCTGTCTGACCTTTGCCAAAGTGGTGAAGAGATAAGTCATTTTTGGGACACCTGCCTCCTTCCTGGGGTCTTCTGTGCCTACTGAGCATCTCTCTATGTGCCCACCCTGGCAGCCTTAGGCACCCACAGTCCTCAAAACACCTTTTGTCAGCTACTTAGATCAAAGGCACGAGTAGACAAACCTTCAGGATATCAAGTCTATAAAATGACAAATCTTTCTTTCTCAACCCCCAGAAATGTATAAGGTTTCTGGAGAACTGCTAATTGCCTTACTAAAAAACCCATCCCCCCCTTTTCCTTAGCAATAGAACATTAAATCGTTGCACAGACCGTCTGAAGACTAATTTTTCTAGTGTCCAATTTTGTAAACAAATGACTGTGTTCTGAATAGTAACATATAAAGGGCAAAGGAATGCCCACTGAGCAGCTTTTTTAAACTTTATTTTTTACTTAGTTATACAAGCTCAATAGGTACCCCCTCCTTTACCCTTCTCCTTCCTTCCCCCCTGTTATTCCCCCATCCTACCTCCCCCACTTTCCTCTCTCTCACATCCCTCTTCCTCCCTCCTCCTCTCTTGGCGTTTCCTGTCTGCTCTCTCCCATCCTCCAGAACATCTGTTTATATAGGCATTGAATTTCCCTGAATCTTCCACATTAGTAAGGGTTCAAGACACAGTGACAGAGCTTGGGGATCCTTCTTTTGTTCTTTTGTTTGTTGTGAGTCATGGTCTCATGCAGCACAGTCTAGCCTCACAATCCAGCTAAGGAGAGCTTTGTATTCCAACCCTCTACCTCCAAGATTTAGAATTATAGATCTATACCATACCACCACCCAACAGCTTGAGAGAAGCATGCTTTGGCTGGGAAGATGACTCAGGGGTTAAAGACTTTCCCTCACAAGCAAAAGGAGCTGAGGTCAGATCCTCAGTTCCTACATTTAAAAAAAAATGCTTGGTGGATACGATAGAGTCCTGCAATTCTGGTCCTGGAAGAAGCGGTCTGGAAAACCCTAGAGCATAACTGTAAGGAGGTAGAGCAATCCGGAATGGTTCCCGCTGTCACCCTTGGACCTCTACAGGCACGCACATTAAAATGTCCTCTTGTATGTATGCCTGTACACACATGTACACTCACCCATATACAAAACACATATATACACAAAACACACAAAATAATATTTTTTTTAAAAAAGAAACATGCTTAGTTAGGTACCTGATATCCATTTATTTGAGACCCTGTTTGTGCCATGGTCTTTTCGAAATAAAAATGTTATGACTTTTTTCTTTCTTAAGTAATGATTTCATTGGGCTCCTGTTACGTAGCTCCCCATTAACTCTTAAATGATACTTGTTACATTAGTCAGATTCATTTAGGGAGAGATATTGTCTGTCTTCCTTATGAGGAAGGTCAGTTTACCTGTGATTGGTAAATGTGCACAGAAAAGCAACCAAGGCCTCCATAGCAATTACTGGCTCTTGCTTGTCAGTTTCAGATCAGTTCTCAACTCAGCTCTGACCTTGCAATTCCCTTTACCTGGAGGGATGAGGTGGGACAAAGGTCAGGAGTGAGAACCACAGGTTTCCTCCCCCACACCTGCCACAGTCACTTGTATGTCTTGGAGTGAGTTAACCTCTATGTATCAGCTTCTTATCTCTAAATTGATATCATAATAATAACAGCCTCACTGGATTATTTTAAGCATTTAACAAGCTAATTAATGTACATAAAACATGCTTAACACAGTGTTTAGATCAATAAAAGGTCATCCAGGTGTGTACTATTGTTATTAAGATTATCACTAGTACCTTTGATACTTTGGATTTGATAGCACATTCTCACATTGGGATATTTTTGGCTATTTAACTTACCTTAGTGATATTTTTAACATTATTTTAGGAGCAAGGGAGACAGCTCATTTGATAAAGTACTCACCTTGCAAGCATGAGAATCTGAGTTTAAACACTGGCTGTCCCAGAAAAAAGTCAAACATGGTGGTTCATGTTCTAATCCCTCACTTGTTAGGGGGTTACTGGCCAACTAATCAGAGGAATAAAATCTGAGGTTGTCCTCTAAGCTCTGCATGCATGTCTACACATGTGCACAGAAACTCACGTCTGTGTATTTACACTCAGGTACATGCATACATGTGTACATTTTTCTTTCTTCATTCTCATGCACATGTGGAGGGATATGTATATGTGCATTTGTGTCGGTATGAGCACATGCGAGCATGAGGGTTTGCATGCACATATATACATTGCATGTGGAGGCCTGAAGTTGCTATCAGGTATCATCCTCAGTAGCTCTTCCATCTTAGTCTTTTGAGACAGGGTCTCTAATCAAACTCAGAGATTGCTCAGAGAGATAGTCTCAATAGCCAACTTTCTTTGGATATTCCCAGTCTTCACCTTCAAAGACTGGAATTACAAGCAAGTCATTACACTCATCAGCATTTTATGTGAGGTCTCTGGACCTAGACTCTGGTCCTTTTGCATGAGCAAGAAAACATTGAGCTGCCTCCCAAACCCCAAATATTATTAAAATGATAATGGAAATAAAAATTTTGTTAAAGTTTTTCAAGTTGTAAGTCAATGAAAACTCAAAATCTCCTGTACATGAGCACAATTAACTATATGGCATCCATATATGGACAAACATGTAGAGGCATGTGAATGGAGACACACATGTATATGAATATCTACATCTATCTGTTCGTGCACAGTAAAGCTTAAGCTATATCTACTATCCAACTACTTGCTTTTAGCCAAATATTAATATTTTGCTGGAATAGCTGAAAGGATACAAAAGCAAATTATGATCATGTGAAGGGTTTTGAGTTTTCTTTTGGTTAGCTAATATTAAAATGTCACAAAATATTCCTTATGCATAGACTTATAAATTGTTTCCAGGTATTTGATATTGATAAAAAAAATCCCCTGAATTTTGTTCTTTAGTGTTTTTGTGCATTTGGATGAGTAATCTGTCAAAAAAAATTCTCCAAATAGAATAATTGGGTCAAAGTGCATGTGTGTCATCAATGTTGCTGAAAACCTCTCCAAAAACCTTGTTTGTATGGGTGGTCCACTGATGCAAATGAGAGTTCTTTCCCCCAGATTATCTTTAAGTGTTGTTCAATTTCCTTAAGAGATAAAAAATTAGGTGTTAGTTTTTTTAATTTTTAGTAGAAATGACACTGAAATCCTTTTGGAAATTTATCATCCCTTTTGTTAGTAAAATGCCTTTCTCTTAAAAAACAAAACAAAACAGGGAGGGGGCATGCTTAAATTTCACCATTTTCTTGAGGATTCTAGGTTGCTATGCCCCAAGCTGTTTCATGTAGGGTCTCTTGGTACAATTCATTTCCCTTCAGACAGCTGACATCACCCATTCTGCTGACATCTCATCTTAGTGTCCCAGATAGAAATGTCCTGTTCTAAGGAGGTGTAGGCTTGGATCAGATAGATTTGAATACACACATACAGGATGCTTAAGTGACAGAATGGAAAGACATTGTCTTGCTTTTCCCAGTCTTATGTGTCTCCTTATCAAGGCAGAGACATTAGTGGTACGACTCTCAGCTGACATAGGACCTGTCGGACCACTCTCCGACAGCACAATGCACCCTAGGGTAATCTCCATGTGCACTATGCATTGCTCACAAAGCTAACTCTGACTGATCCTTTGCCCAGAGCTCCTGACATCTTCTCCTAGCTGATACTGCAGTTCTGGCACAAAGATATAACGGAGAGCATGGAATCCTGTCATAGTTCAACTCCAGTGTGTGTCCTAGTGATGTCAGTCTTTAAGCTTAAATTCTCTGAACTTCTATTTCTGCATGTAGAGAATTGAGGAAGGATGCATCCTTTATACTTGTCAGAGTATCATGATGTCAGGCTGAGATCTATTTTGAAATTTCTATGAACTATCAAATGATGAATTGAAAGTATTATTCCATTGCTATTGTAGTATTGTAGTAACAATAGTCTTACAAACAAATAGCAGCAGTGGTACTGGTATTAACAATTTCTCTATTCATTAACAATAGCTTTCAAATGAACAATCTTCATGGTGAGTCTCCTTAGGAGTACATTTCTTGGGGAAAAAATATCTTTCTGCCACTGTTTGCAACATTGCTAATTGAATCCAGGGCCTTAATCTTAGCAAGCACTTTACCACTGAGCTACATCCCCAGCCCTATCTATCTATCTATCTATCTATCTATCTATCTATCTATCTATCTATCATCTATCTATCTATCTATCTATCTATCTATCTATCTATCTATCTATCTATAAATAGAATTTCATTAAGTTTCCCAAGCTGATCTTGAATTTGTTTTGCAGACTAGGCAAGTTGTTGAATTTGTGACCCTTCTCTTTCAGCTTTCTGAGTACTACCTGAGTTATTATACCACCCAGAAGACTGCATCTTCTGTATCTATATATTGCCGAGGATCCAGTCCAATTTCTTTTCCTGAGCAAATGCTCAAGGTTTAGTGAATGACAAAAGAAATACATGCATGTAAACATGAACATATAAATTGTATTTCTTGCATGCTCTCTCTTTCTCTCTCTTTCTCCCCCTCCCATTTCTAAGATTGATTTAGACCCCATCTTTGGAGCAGAAGGGAACATAGATCTCCACATCTTTTTGTAAAGAGTAGCAAAACATCCATGGGCAGCCTCAAAGCTAACTTTGACCACATATGACAGATCAGGTGAGCTCTAGCTGAAAACAGCTATGATGGCAACAAGATTCTTGTTCTCGTGTGAACTTCAGGATTGTATCACCTGGGCTTAAATTCCAGCCTGCTTACTCAGATGTGCTCCTTTATTCATTCCTTTTGCCTCCATTTTCCAGCATAAAAAAATAGAGCTGTGGAAATGGCTCCGTAGGTCTAGCAATTGCTGTGCAAGCATGAGGACCTGAGGTCAGATCTCCAGCACCCATGTAAAAAAGCCAGACACAGCGATGCCTGCCTATAATTCCAGCACTGCAGAGGAAGAGACAGGAGGAAACCTGGGGCTGCTGGCCAACCAGGCTAACCCAACTGGTGAGTTGCAGGTTTCATATGAGACACTGTCAGAAAAGATGAGGTAGAATGCAATTGAGGAAGACACCTGATGTAGCCCTCCAGACTGTAGATCACACATCTGCACCCACATGATTCACGCCTGTGCACGCAGAAGCATGATAAATAGAATAATACAAATATGAAGCTAACCATCCTTCTTCCCTCATGAGCACAAGAATGAAGGAACTTAATGTACTTATAACATAATAAGCACCTCCATGAATACTGCAAGATGGGCTTCTGATTGTTTTTCTTCTTTCAAAAGAAATAAGAATACCAGTTCTTAGGTAAAATTTCCCAATTTTTCAAACTACAACCATTAAGTTAAAAAAAAAAATCCGTGGGCCATGATTTGATTGGTGGCACAATTTGAGTTGCTTTTTCAAGAAAGGGCATGTGAAGCTTTGTGTCGTGAAGCGAGTGTGTGAAACACCTCCAACAGGTGGGAAGCCCCTTCCTTCTTTTTCCTCAGATGTTGTAAAATCATGATTTTTCCTCATTCATCCCAGGATGGGCCTGAGCTCAGGAATCGAAGACTCTTGGTTAAGGCAGCAAATCCCCCATCAGGACAGTAGCCTGGTTTTAAATGTGCTGCTGATATATGTGCTGCTGATCTGCTGGCCAGGCAGATCACATGATCTCTGAGAGTAGCTTTGAACACAGAGCTCACCAATCAGTGTTCCTCGCTCATACATTTCCCTCCCAGCCCTGCCTACCTTACCACCAGCCAGTCCACCCCAAACCAATCCATCGTCTCTTTCAAGTTGTAACTCAACAACCCACTTCTCTGGTCCTGTCCTTATGTGGACTCTTCACTTCCCTATTACCTGGGTGCCTGAGTGCTCAGTCCCCTCACCCCTGTGTGTATTATGTGAGTCAGAAGTACAGAAAAACTTTTTAGGTTCTTTGAGATCTGACAGAAGTCTGGTTGAGTCCCAGCTCTGTTGTTAGCCAGCTTTGACCTTGGGCAAGTTATTCAATAATTCCCTCCACTGTTGAGTAAATAATCACATTGCCTTGGAGAGTCATTGCAAGGACTAAATCAGATAAATAAGGTACTTAGTTCTGTATTCGACACATGCTATGAGACCTATTATTCTTAGTTTTACCTCTATTTTCTGGTAGTTTTACATAATTCTTACAAAATACAAATTACACATCCCTGAAGAACAGAAACTGAGTTCTACACTTTTTCATAGAAGTGGACTGCTTACAGATTAGTGTTGGAATGTTTGGATAATACTGAGGTCAAAGATAAGAAGAATGTCTGAATCAGATTTAAAAGTCGAATTGGCAGTATTGTAGAAAGCAGTGACTCGTCAGAAGCTCAAGTTTGTCTCAGAAAATCTGAATTATTGTAACCACAACAAAGTCCCACAGCCTTGCTAAGCTTCTTCTTGTCAACATCTGACCCACCTTTCTAGCATGTTTTGAGGATCAGTGTCCAGGGCATATCACATTACTGTTTGGAATGGAAACATCTTCAAACAGTAACACAGCATAAAAGTGAAGGACCAAAGCAAAGGTAGATAATTTTAGCAGCTAGGAAAGAAGAAAACCGGAAGCTATCTTTCCTGGGAATTGACCCGGCTAAAGCATGTTAGGGGTCTTGAAATAAGCACAATTTCATCCACTTGAAGATGACCAAGAGACAAATGAGGGTCAGACTGCACTTCTCAGGGTTGCTGGGAACAAGATCTGCTGGTTCCCTAAACCCTACACCTGATCTCCCTGGGGCTAGGAAAATTCCTAGAACAGTATAGGCATTTATGAGCTGCAACTGTAAGCTTTGACTTCATTTCCAGGGAAATCCAACCTCAAATAGCTTCATCTCCATGTAAGTCCTGTTTTTGAAGCCCTGTGGTAATGCCTTTGGTTTATTTTCATTTGCTTTTTTCTGTTAGTCTTTGAACTATTAACAACTGGGAGTTTAGAAAGAGAGGAAGAATTTTCTTCACCTGACAGCTTTATTTATGTTACTTTTTGAAAGAACCTCATAAAACTAGGGCTAGTCTGTCTAGTCATCTTAGTTTTGTCAAGTACCTGGGCACTGGTGTGGAATGAAGAACTACATCACAGAGTGGAGCAGAAGGCATCCTTTAAGGACAAAGTGAGGAGGGACTTCAACCTATCAGAACGTGAGCTTAGATCACTGAGTTGAGTATGTACTTATATTATGTGTTTGATGCCCATGTAGAAGTCAAGATGGCAACTCAGACTTAAACTTACAGATACAAATTCATGATCTAAGAATCAGACACAGCATGCAAGAGTCTTTTTAATTTACATGTCCTTGGTTCTACATGTAAGGTAAATAAATGATGATATTTAAAAGTATATTTCCTAACAACACAAAAAAACAAAGAACTCGCACCTTCTTCATCTGTGAAACTGACAGAGCCCGTGGTATTTCTACATGTATGTTTCCATTTGTTACTCTGGGAAAATTGTGTTTGTTCACTGCAGAAACCACTCCTGAAGAGCACACACGGGTCCTTATCAAAATAAGAGAATAAATCCTGTTAAAAGCAAAAAAAAGTGCATTTCCTTATGACGTGAGTCAAATCCTCAGATCTGTCTCCTGTGCGTCCCTGACTGGCAACTCTCCAAGCAGAAGCTGATGAGTGCTCCTGTCTGCACCATGCTCGTCCTCCCCAGACGAGTGCATCTCTCACTCTTTCTGGCTATTACCCAACACAGCCACAGCTCATGGTGCTTGCATTTCTTTGTCTTATAAATAGAGAGATTACCTGCTCTGGCTGCATCTTACCAAAATTGAATACAGTGCTAGAAGGCAGATTGCTTCAGAAATGAAGAATCAACAGTCTAATATAATCACATGTCATTTATATATACAGTAACAAAATATGTATAATCCATACATAGAAAATAAATCTAACTGTCAAATTATCATCAGCAGCATCCATCGCAAGCTTCCCCAAGAAAAATTACAGTCACCTCGGCCATGAAAGAATTTCAAAACTTCACTTATTATGAAGGAATGTCATGACAATCTAAGATGATCCTATTGGACAAACAGTTACAAAACTAATTTTTCAGTTCCCTGATTTTCTGGAACAAAGAAGAACAGTAAAGTAGTTTTGCATTCTTATTAAAAATTTGACCATGATCTAAACTTGCTTTTACTCAAGTGAATTGAGGTTGGTGATATAAAGAGAAATAGTCATGATTTTTAATCTTTGGTGGGCTTACAAGACAGAGTTTAAGATGGCAATGTTAGGGCGACCAAAATGCCCTCTTTTTGGTAGAAAAGTTGATCCTTTTCAGGGCTTCTCTTTAGAGTAATTTTAAAGCCCCCTCTCAGGCTATCTGCTATATAAATTTGAGTTACAGTAAACTGAAACTGCCCTGTTGTATTAGTCAGGGTTCTCTAGAGTCACAGAATCAATAGAATGAATACATAAAAAGGGAATTTATTGAGTTGGCTTAAGATACAGCCAAGATAGTCCAATGATGGCTGTTCAGTCTAGTAGTCCAGTGGGTGTCAGCTGAAGGCTGGAGGATTCCTGTAGAGTCTTTGGTCACTTTGAAGATTTGGAGGGTTGGAGAGCTGGAGGGTTGAAGAAAGGAAGAAACCAGATGGCAGGAGGGAAGAGCACTTTCTAGCACAGCTTCAGAGAGTCTCTCCTCTTCCCAGTCTCCTGTTCTATGGTTCCTTTATCGGCTCCACTACTGGGCGGTTCCAATGAGATCTAGAGAGGTTCTGATGGGATCTAGGGCTGATCTCTGTATTATCCACATAATCTCTTCGGGTGGTTTCAGCTGATCTTGCCAGGCATGGTGTCAGCTGATCTTAGTTAATGCCAGGTGTGTCAGGATTAACTATCACACCTGTGGTAGAGTGGCCCAGTCAAAAGGGAAGAGAGAATGACACAAACTACAAAATTGATTCCAGATTTCAACCCTTCCAGTCACAACATGACTGTTTTATAAATAAAATAAAAAACGATCCATGGAAAGAAAGCCAAGAGCTTTAGAGCTGAGGGCTCTTGTCCATGGACAGCCTTGATGAAGCCCTGGTGTAGGAGAGATGGCTGCCCGGCATAGCTTCATGAGAAAGGGTCTTCACTTCTCTCCAGTTTCCAAGAGATTAGAAGGGTCCTAGTATTATATTATGGCCAAAGTGACAGAGTCACAAAGGAGAGAGACCCTTCAACTGCAAAGAGCAAAGGGGATGGGCAAATTACATCTGGTATGACCTAGTCTATGTATTAGAAGTCAGGAAGGCAGTAATAGAGCCAGCAAATAATAGAGCCAGCAAGAGAGCTCAGTGAGTAAAAGCACCTTTGAGCAAAACTGGAGCCCTGAGTCTAGAGTTTCCTGGCATAAGGAGAGAATTAACTTTTGAAAAGAACAATTGTCCTTTGACCTCCACCATACTCCACTGCATACTCCACTGCATACGTTGTACCTGCTCTCTGTCTGTCTGTCTTCTCTCTCCCCCGATTCTCTCTCTTTATCCCTTTCTCTCTCTTTCTCAAATATACAAATAAAATATGTTTTTCTAAATGACAAGCTATAATTCAAAGTCGTTTTGGATCTGGGCACTAGCATGCAGCTTCAAGGGGAAGGGAGACTGCAGACTACAGCATACTTTATGAGCTCTCTTTCCCACAGAGAGCTGCAGGGATGTGGTAGCCTAATTTCTTGGGGGGTAGTCTGATTTCTTGAAGAGAGGTAGAGGAGAGAGGAAAAGGCTGTGATATAACAATGTCTAATGGGCTTGTGTTTCCATGTTCCAAAGTCCCCCTTTGGGAGATGTACATGAGACTTGTCTGGCAGAGTGGATTCAAAGTTTGCCCAAGAGAGCGTGGTAGCTGGCTCTAGATGGGAACTCTCAGATTTAGGATGTGATATATTCTGTGTTTGTTTCCTTTTTAAAGGTAAATAAATATCTGATTTTTACTTTTCCCCCCAACTTTTCTGTGTGTTCTTGCTCTTACATTCTTTCCACCCCTTCTTCCATAAGGACCCCTGAACCTTTTTGGATGACATAAGCCATGCAGAGTATTGAATCTCAGCCTTCACTTATTCTCAGTATCTGTTGTAGCTATGGTTCTCTGCATTCCCCTCTAGTGGAATGAGAAATTCTTTTCTTGGGGCTGAGGATAGACATTGTACTCTTTCCATTCGCTCTTCTGCAATGTTCATGATTCTTCAAGGGAGAGGGCTAGATGTATATCCTCCAGGGACTGAACACTTGCTATTTGATAGACAAGATTCCTTACTCTGATTTCCAAGTTTTTATACTTTTCCTCTTGCTCCAGGGCTGCAGGTATATCTTAGTGGCAATAAACTTGCCAGAATATATAAATCCAAAATTCAATAAAAAATTTTCCGAAAAAAACTTATGAAATTTTAATATATTAAATAATAGTTTATCTTGCAAGTGGCTGGATTTAAAGGATTTCATGCTTTATTGACTTTTTAGTCTTTTCTATGTTGACTCAACTCTGCCTACCAATGATTCATGGATGCATCTCCCTACCTACAATAGCAGCAGGGAGGTAGTCCTCAGTAACTTGTAAATGAATATGTGGTTGTATGTGATGGAGATCCAACAAAACTTTATTTAGGTAAACAGACATTGATTGGTCCAGGAGCTATTTTTTTAAGAATTTAAAAAAATATTTGTTTGTTATTATTATTAGTGTGGTGTGTGTGTGTGTGTGTGGTGCGTGCGTGCACTTGTGTGTGTTTCTATGTATCAGAGGGCACTGTGTGTCTCTGAAGAGAACCAAGAGTGACTTGGGGAATCATGCTGACTGGATTGCTTCTACCCTCCTTCTGGTCTGGGATTTCCAAGGCCCTTCTGTTTCAGCCTTCCATTTTTGTGGTTCCTGAGATCCAAATTCAAGACCTTCTGCTTAGGAGGCAGAGTCTTAAAAAACCCTGGGCCATCTCTCCAGCCCCAGTTTACAAATTCTTATACTTGACTATGAATCTTCAGCATTATTCTGTGTGCTTCTTTCTATCCTAAAGTGTTGTTAAATTTTTATTTTGTTTTAGGAAGCAGAGACTCAAAACAGTCAGGAAATCAACATGTGTGCATATGTATATGTGTGTATACATACATATATATTATTTTGTTTTAGGAAGCAGAAATCAAAAAAAGAAATAGAAAATCAATGTGTGTATGTACATATATATGTGTGTATGTATATATAGATAGATAGATAGATAGATTTATTTTAATTTTAAACTGGTAAGATTAGCTATCATTTACTGATCATTTATTTTGTGGGTAGGGTAGATTTGTGTCAAGTGTTTATATGCACATTTTTTTCTTTACAACAATCCAATAAGATAAAAAGTAATTTGTAAATTCATATTTTATAGTAAATAAATGAATCATAAAAATTAAATTTCAATTCTGTTGTCACAGATCCAGTAAATTTGGGGGGTGGGATTTAAATCTTAAAAAGTGAGCTGTCGATTTATACCTTATTCATTTTTTTAAGAAACATTACGCTAGTAAAACTATCTCTCAATGCCCATGCCATAACCAAGAGGCACAGGATCAGCTCCTGCTCTCCCCTATTCCACTAAACACCCACAATTATCCAGTAATGTGGCTTAGCTTTCTAATAAATTGCATTGTTCTTGAATTTAGCTGACCTACAACTACCGATTCCTGAGAGAAGGATGTTTTAGCCCATGAATGTGTGTCTTCCAGAAGCCTTGGCCTCAGATTTCCACTGAGTATCTTCTCAACCTTTGTTAAGATGCTACCTTCATTTACGTGATACACACACACACACACACACACACACACACACACATACACACACACACACATGCATATGTATATATAGATTTACTTTAATTTTAAAATGGTAAGACTATCAGCATCCTATTGAGAGTATGTACATTTCTGTAACCTTTAGAAGAACAGAATCATCAGAACCTTCTGACTAAGGCTTAAGTTTTTATATTATTATTCCCAACTATATTTTTAAAAATATATTACATCTTCAAAAACCTCCAGGATACAAGGAATACCTATGCACTTTTCACAGAATCTCTTATTGCTGGTTTTGACATACTAGCTAGATGACTCTCTTATTCACTCTTTTTTCCTGTCTCTGAGTTTGGAAATCAAATCCTAGTTAGCCACATTTATTTGATAGTTACTCACTTCCTCTATCCAAAAGGCAGTGGTGGAAATCATATTATGCTTAAAACACCAGCACATCTCTTTTAAGAACAAAGACATTTAAGGAACTTGATATTTCTGAAATGACACCAGAACACAGCCTACGATTAATCTCTTCACTCGTCACAAGTGAAGGAAAAATCTTTGCAGTTTTTTTCTTTCCAATCTGATTCAAGATTTTAGATTTTACTTGGTTTTCGTGTCTCTAGTATTTATTTAGAATAATCCTATCCTCATTTTTTCCTCTCCATGACAACATACTGAAAAAAACTCCAGTGCTCCTTGTTCTACAGGAGCTCCATGTCTCACCACCTGAGTTTGCCTCTCCATCCATATTAAGATGACAGATTAGATCAAGCCTTTATGTGGCATTCTGTATACATTTTTTAAAATATTCTTATTTATTTGGGAAAAAGAAGAAGAGGCGAGGAGAAGGGAGGGGAGGACAGGGGAATTATCAGTTTTCGTTATTTCTAGGACAATCATCTTTCCTATCACACAAAGTAGTTTTCCTTATCACTTCATCAGGCAAGTATGATTTTCAGATGTTGGTCTATACTTGGTATTTAGTCCAGTGTAGCCACACATAAATGCTGCATTTTGTGATACATCAAATTTCTTGAGCTTTTATTTGATAACTGGTACAGCTCTTCTGCCTCTTCAGGTAAATGTGTCAGTTTAGTTACTTCCCTATAGCTTAATGTTGTGCAAGCCAGAAAACTTCCTGTTTGCTTTCTCTGGTACCTGAACCAGAACACAATGCAAAGAGCCACCGCACATTCTTACTACCATGTTTTGCCACCATGGTGAACTCTATCCCTTGAACTTTAAGCCAGAGAAATTCTTTCTTCTTAAAGTTGCTTTTTATCAGATATTTGGTCACGACAACAAGAAAAGTAATGAATGTACTTCCTTTCATCTATGAGGGATGTGATCAAAATCCACCTTGGATGTGGAACCATATAAATACTATGTTTTTATCATACACATATTATACACCTTATCAGTCAGGCACATGAAAAAGTTAACAGCCATACCTCATAATAAAAAAGGATGATAATAAAAACAAGTTGTAATGAATGTTAAGTATATATGACTACTGTCTCTTTCAAATGCTATGGGTGGATAACAGAGAAGATACATTGCACGAAGAGATGATTTATGTTCCATATGAGAGATAACCAGCACAAGATTTCATTGAACTACTCAGAACTTATAAATTGTGTATTTCTAGAGTTTTCCAGCAATATTTTCAGACTGCACTTAAATGTAGATTAAAAAGTCACAGAAATCAACATTATGGATCATGTGTGAGTACTACATAAGGAAAACACAGAAATCCACCTGAGATAAGAAATAATTTGCTCCTGACCACAGTGATGGACTAAGAGCTCAGGTCAGTGTTAACAGGGAGATCTGGGAGGAAACAGGAAGCACTGGAACAGGAAGGAGCAGTTTGGTTGAGCTATAAACAGAACTAGGTTGTCAGGCTATGAGGTGGAGTAAGAAAGGAAGTTTGTTGTTTGCCATGTATTATCAAACACAGGAATATCTCCATGAAGGAAGTGGATTGGATAGCCCATCAGTGGCAAAGGTTGTGATGTAATAACCAACTCCTTTTAGAATCCGAAGAGTAGTTAAGCAAAGTCCTAAAATAGCTAATTCAATTTCATTATTTCAAAGATGTATATCAGTGAAACACTGATTTCTTGTTTCTCTTCACCTTTTCATAAGTGATGTGCCTACTTTGATCATGTTCCTGAAGATTCTATTATTTGCTAAAAAATATGATGCCTTCCAGGATTTTAATAATAGTAATATGTTCAGTGATTCTTTATGTATTATGCCATAATTTACAAAAGCAATAAAAGTTCAACCACTTAGAAGAGAGCGACTTAAATTTTTGTCATACAGATTAAAATGCTAGTATAAAGTTTCATTCAATATCAGGTTGTTACAGACTGAAATTAAAAACAACACAGTAAGAGAAGACAGAACAGAATAATTGGGTATTTTATAATTGTGCATTGAGCTAGTCTGAAAAGTTCTCTGAACATAATGAGTAATCAAATAACTCTCACTTGACTGACTGGTTGGCTGAGGGTCTGGGTGGTGTACTATCTAGTTTACCAAGGACATGTCCAGGTATATGCAGATATAAGCAATGAAGGGTGTCTCTTAATACTTTTTAAAATAATGATAGACCTGCTAGGCAACTGGAGCACACCAGAGGAGAAAGAAGCTACCCAACTTTCGGTTCATGAGCCCTCCCCTACTGCTGCAGTCTCCCTACTTTCTCTTGGAAGCATGAATCACTCACCCGGCAGTGGGACTTGGAATCTGGACACTGGCTGCTTTCACACTCATTCACTCTCAGTGTTACAACAACCTGCCCTTTTCATGTACTGCATGTGGATGCCTCCCTGTCCACATCATCTCTGCATCCCTGCATCCAGCTCTTCCCAAGAGCAGGTGTTTTGTGTGTAATCGATATGCATTGATACAGACAGATTCATTTGAGAGGGTTAGTGTTTTGAGAACCCGCCTGCTCTTCTTTATGCTATTCTCAATGTGCCCTGAGAAAACAAAGAACTCTCTTCCTTCTCACAATTCACTTCTCTGTTCTATGTCTTGAAAAAAAAAATCTTCCCAAACCCAAAGATGTTCCATATCATTCTTTAGGAAACTATTAAAGGTATTGTATAGTGATTGCATTTTTCAAATCTGAATATCTAGGCACTTATCCTAATGACTATTTACTTAGTAGAAACAGGATAGAATATTCGAAATCAGGACAGGTCCTCAAAATCCCGATCACATGATTGTTCATGTTCAGAAAAGATAAGAGGTACGTCTCTGTTGCAGTCCTCCCAGCCCTGCCTTGGAATCTAGTCCATCCACTCACTCTGGCCTCTCCTGCCTCACTTCTTCCCTTGAGCAGTCCCAGGCAGTCTGACCTCCTTTTATTCTCTTGAACCAGACAAGCTTGTCTGCAGCTGTGGTGTTGCACAGTGGATCTTGCTTCCTTATGGAACATTCTGGAACCCTTGTCTTTGCAATGCTTTGCTCTTGTACACTTCTTGGCTCCATATCTATGCCACCTTCTTGTGCTCCTATCCTCAGAATCTCTTTCCCTTGTAACTCTTAATTCTATTAGTTTGCTTATTTTTTTGGTTGTTGTTGCTTCTGGTGTTCACTTCTACATGAAATCTGTGCTAAGAGACTGTTTCTACTGCCCTGCCATATGCTATAGTGAAAACTTCTTAGAGCAGGACTTTGCCAGTTGATCTGTACCCACTTCACAGTGCCTACAACAGGGCCTGGGCTGTCAGTGGTGAGATGAATAGTTTGTGGACCAAAAGATGTTGCAACAGAGGACTGTGTGATTTATTCTTGTCATGCTAAGTCCATTCATGTATCTAGATAAATTCACATCTTTTAGGAAACAGGAACAGAAAAATCCCACTTTGGGCAAGTGGAAAGTGGAAGTCAAAGTTTAGGTAAAAGTCTGAAACATAACAAAGGAAAGAGCAAGATCCAATATCATGGACCAAAATCTCAGACACTATGAATCAAAATAAAGCTTTTCATCTCTCTTTTATAGCAGTCTGCACAAATGTTGCTGATAAATTCATGACAAAATGGTTTATGGGAACAAGGGATTTTATTCTGGCTTATGATTGTACAGTTGAAGTTCTCTGTCCAGTTTGGCAGGAGAACTTATAACCAGATGCTGAGGGAACTAGCCAGGGAAAAGTCCCACTCGCTGTGGACTGTACCTTCCCCATCAATTAGACAATTGTTCAGGACTTGGCTCAACTATAAATTGTTCACAGATATGTCCAAAGTTTGGCCTACAATTGTCAAGTTCACACCTGTTCACATCTTTCTAAGTTGATTATGCAGGGAATTGCTACAGTGACAGAAAGCTGACTAACACAGAGTCTGTAATGGAGAGAACTTTTTGTCCTCATTGTGAATATTCTGTATCCCCAATGAACCATTCCTACCAAGAACTATGGAATGAGGTGAATAAAATTTATCTTTGAAAGTCACCTTTGATGAGGACAGGTCAGAAAAGCAGCATTGTCTGAGGGATAAAACAGAACTGCCCAGCTAGCAAGACCAACACAACCATCCTTTGACAATATTAGCATATCTGTGGAAAAAAATGTATCTGTCCTAAGCTGGGGAGATGGATTACGGGTTAAAGCCTTTGCAAGCAAAAGAACCCGAGTTCAGATCCCCAGATCCCATGTAAAAATGTTAGATGGATAAGGAAGTGGCCTGCAACTCTTGCTCTGGAAGGCAGAGCCTGGGAAACTAAAAAGCAAAGTGATAAGGAAGCAGAACAATCCAGAGTGATTTCTGGCATCACCCTTGAACCTCCACAGGGACACGCACTCAACATATGCAACAGCAGCAGCAAAGCAATATATCACTTAGAGAAGGTACAGTGCTCCTGGCCCTTGGAAAGAAGGAAAGGCCAGAGAAATGATGATTCTGTCCCCCAGAGTGGAAAGGATCCTCACCACAGTATTGATCCCCCAGAGGAAGGCCAGACCTCTAGGAACCAGCTGGGGTTAACAGGCTCTGTTTTCAACCAACTGCAGAAAAAGGGCTGAGCTTCCAGCGCTAGGCTCCATTTACTAGTTGCATGGCCAAAGTGTGTTAAGAATTAAGCCTAGACCTCCACTTCTTCACCTGTGAAATGGAAGTGATAATAGTAATTAATACATCTTCCTCCACCCCCAGGTCCAGCCCAGAAGATAAGGTTAAGGTGTGCACGTGCTAAGAAGAAGGCTGTAATTATAAACCCACTAGCAAAGTCATCTCTGGCTCATATGCATGCCTCAGGCCAAATGCTGCTTAATATTGTCTTCTTTCATTTGATGCAATTTCAACACGCAACCTATTTCTTCCTAGTCAGAGTGTTCACAGAGGAAAAAAAAAATGTCCTCATCCCAGAGATTCACAGAAAGGCTGGTCCCACAGCCTGCCATCTCTTAGGGTGAATCGATCAATTGCTTGTGGGTGTGGCTGGCCCTTCTGTATTACTTGGCCACAGACTGCAAGGTGCTGATATGTTGATGAGAAAGGATTTCTGGTTTGCTGGTAGGTTGGTTTTGATTTCTCAGCTCACATTGGCATTCTGGTACCTGTCTCAACCTTAGCGTTTTTTGCGACTTGAATGCAAACACTTGCTGATGTGCAGATCTCAGCCTCCAAAGCAAGGCCAGACTTAGTTTTTCTTCCCAGCAAGGCTATTAACTGTTTTAGCTTCCTGTATGTCCCTGTGCAATAGGAACAGACTTCTCTTCCTGTCATCACACCTTTGCAGGGAAGAATAAAGAACTTTGTAGAACCTGAACAGGTTAAAATGATAGGACCGAGGGGACTGAAAACAGACTGGGCAACCCAGTGAGCTGCAAATGCCTCTCCTGTCTCAGAAACATCTGCGAATGTTTCTATTTCATTCTGTGACCCTGCCTGGGATGCCAGGCTTCTGGGGTACACAGGAGTTTTTAAACATCTTTGATTAAAATGCAGATCTTCGAGACCAGCTGTTTGGTGTTGATGGCTGTCCCTGGGAGTGTAAACAGGAGTCGCAGGTGATTTCCTTCCTTCTGGCGTCTGAGGGTGGGGGTTAATGCTCACCTTTTGAATTAGCAGACTTGCGATTTTCTTTTGTTTCTTTGGGTGTGTGTGTGGGGAGGAAGTAGATGAGAACACACCTCGAGTGATCCTTAGGACTTGCTTAGAGTAAGGGGATACCTTAAGAAATTCAAGGCCAAGAAACCTCTAGTGTCTAGCTACAACTGGCTTAAGCTATAATGGCATCTCCCATAAGCCTAGCGAGATAACCAAGACTTAGAACACAGTGACCTTAGAGTGATGCAGCTGGAGAGTCAGAAAAGCAACTTGTTAAGGAACCTAAGACAGGTTACCAGTTTTAAGCTTTTTTAAACAGGGTGCTTCTTGCAAGGCATCTGGGAGAGAAAACCCCAGGAGGGCACATTAGGGTGGCACTGGAGTAGAAGGGCACAGGACAAAGCCCCGAGCGTATATTCAGTCCTGAGGCCTCTGGTAGCAGTGCCCTGTTGAAAACCAAGGACAGCTGAGAAAGCCGTCCATTCTTCTAGAGGAAGACACCTGGCATTTCAGAAAGTTTAGATGTTTGGGGGGACTGCTTTCCTCTCTCGTTTCTGGGCCAGCTCGGGACTTCTGACTGTAGCTACCCGTCTTCCTCCCCTGGACTCTGGGGGAAAAGAGAAACAGGCAAGAACTCGGTAGAAGCAGGGGAAACCTTGGTTTGAGGAAGATCCGGATCCGCACACAACTCGGATTAGGACCCACGGAGAGACAAGTATAGGGCAGCAAGTCCTAAAAGGAAACGAGAGGGGCGCCGAGGCCAGACGCACGTGTGGCAAACATATGGTGTGGCTGCCCACGGAGAAGGGAGTGTTGAGAAGAAAAAGGGTTGCAGCGGGCTGGAGGGGCGCGGAGCCCGGGAGACTTCAGGGGAGCAGGGGCTAGTGCGATCAGGGACCCTGAGACACGGGGTCCCGGCCAGCGCTGCGCGAGCGACGCTGCGGCGGCGGCGGAACAGGTGAGCGGCGGTGGGGCTTGGGTCCCGCCCTGGCCGCCGAGCGCTCCTCCTCCCGCGGATTCTCCCCGGCGCTCGGCTGCTCCGTGGCTCCCCTCGGCGTGGGGTTTTGCAACTGGCAGCTGGCTGGCCTTCCCGCCCCCCCACGTCCCCCTCCCTGGTCTCGATCTCTCCTTCTTCTTTTAGGTTGCTCCACCCCGCCCAGGATCAGGCCAGGGGGAACCCGCACCGCCGCGCCTGCCAACTCGAGCCCGGCGCGTCCGCGAACTCCGGAGCGCCGCGTCCCGCCTGCTCGCTGCGGGGCGCGCTCCTCCCGCACCCCGGCGCCCCGCGTCCTCCCGCCCGCCACCCCGACTCCACTTTTCCCCCGCTTTTACAAATCACATGGCATTTTAAGAATGCCGGAAAGATGGCGGTAGCGGCGGCGGCGGCGGTGGCGGTGGCCGCGCCGGCTGGCGGGGGTGGCGGCCGGGCGCAGCGGAGCGGGCTGCTGGAAGTTTTGGTGCGGGATCGTTGGCATAAAGTTCTGGTGAACTTGAGCGAGGACGCCCTGGTTCTGAGCTGCGAAGAGGGCGCTGCGGCGTACAACGGCATCGGGACTGCTACCAATGGTTCGTTCTGCAGGGGTTCCGGGGCAGGACACCCCGGCGCGGGTGGCGGCGCTCAACCCTCGGACTCGCCGGCTGGGGTCCGCACCGCCTTCACCGACCTGCCTGAGCAGGTGCCCGAATCCATCTCCAACCAGAAGCGCGGCGTGAAGGTGCTGAAGCAGGAGCTGGGCGGGCTGGGCATCAGCATCAAAGGGGGCAAGGAGAACAAGATGCCCATCCTCATCAGCAAGATCTTCAAGGGGCTGGCGGCCGATCAGACCCAAGCCCTGTATGTGGGCGACGCCATCCTGTCGGTGAACGGAGCGGACCTGCGGGACGCCACCCACGACGAGGCGGTGCAGGCGCTGAAGCGAGCCGGGAAGGAGGTGTTGCTGGAAGGTAAGGGGTTAAGGCCGCGCGGCTCCCACTAATCCTCGGCCGGGGCTGCGCTGTGCGCGTGTTTTGTGCGAGGCAACGGGGTGTTGGAGCTCTGACAACTTTTGCCCACCTGGGGGCAACTTGGCCCTACCCTGGAGCGGTTTTTACAGGATTTGACCCAGGGTGGGTGTCCTGAAAGGCCAGCCCAGCTGGGCTTTCTTGGCTAGATCGGATGTTTTCCTTAAAGAATGTTGTTCCTTTCTGTCTGCGGATCATCCGAGTGCGGTGCAGATGGGATTTGCAGCCCTCCGCTGACTTAGTGCAACTCTGACACTTTGCTGCTGTGGCAAAATGTTCCCGTGTGAGGTAGCAGTGTTTGAATGTTGAATCCCGCCATCCTTCCCGGCTCCCTTCCTGCAGTCTGCACAGGCGGTGTGGCTGGGTCAGGGGGACAGCGCCAAGGCTGGGAAGGACGCTATCTTTTAGGTACAAGTTCACTTCCCAAGCCGGTTGGTCTGGATTCCAGGTTCCCCTGGTGGAGAGCTGGCCAAAGTGGTTGCTCTGCCTGCCTTCTTCAAAGTGGAGTGGAACCCCACTCTTCAGTTTGTAAACAGTCTCTGCTGCCGGCGGCAAATGTGAGGAGCTATCCCTCGGGATCTAGTGTGCCAACCCCGTTATTTCTGAAAGTGACTAGAAAAGGAAACACATTCTGTACCTGTTTCCGGACATGTGGTGACTTGAGGGAGGGAATGTGGTCCGCAGCAGGTAGTAACTTCCAGGGTAGTCTTGTTTCCCCTGTGGCCACATGCTTCTCACTTGCTACTCTTCCCCAAGCACTTTGTTGTGTGGTGATTGACCAAGACCCAAGCTATTCCCTGTTCCTTTAACTGTGGTGCTGGTGTGTGACTGAGAAAGTTCCAAGTTGGGAAACCCACTCTCCTGACAGGAACCCATATTAATATGATCATCGGCCTCCTGATCAGTAAGGCAAAGAGCTCTTTAGTTTTTCTTTGTTTGTCTAGAAGATTTGGGATGTCTTCATTTTTAATTGCCACCTCTGGATCCAAAGAGTGGAAGGCTCTTTGATTTGATGGTTAACATAAAAAAATAGAAAAAATGTTTCCATGGTCAAGTATACATTGATATCAGTAACAGACCAAGATGATAACTGGGCAAGTGACTTCTGAGTGAATGCCCAGCTTGTAATACTTATTGACAATATCCAGGAAGGGTGACAAGATAAGCAGTTTTTGCTTTGCTTTTTTTTCTGTTTTATTTCATATATCATCCCTTGCTATGTTGCTTCTTTCCTTCCTCTCTCTGGTTTCGATTTAATGCGTAATGACTCAACAAAGTAGAAAGTGCTCTCACCCAAAAAGGGGAAGAAAAGGTAGGACTTCCTGTAATTGAAAAGAAACTCAGAAAAAGAAAAAAAAAATCAAGCAGTTCTGTGGCTTCTTAATGAGCAACTGAAAGTTGAGTTTGGTCAAAGCCTCTCACTTGACTTTGTTAGCACACTGCGTCAAGTGTAACAGGTGGGGTTCCCAAAGAAGACATGGGGCTTCCTGGCCCCAGTGATAGTCTAGACCCCACGCCAAGTTTCCAAAACATGGCAGCTAAAAGAAAAACAAGATAGAGAAGGCACAGTTCAAAACACAGTATCTCCTCATTACCATCCCTCCCATCCTTCCACTTGTCCAGTTGGAGGTGGTAGTTAAGTGATGGACTTGTACCACAGAAGCATTCTACTACCGAGCTACGTGGAAACCTACAAACATAGAATCTTTTATTGTGAAGTCCAGCGTTGGGGGTCCTCGGTGCAGAGGTAGTGGTCATGTACCATCAGTTCCAACAGCACAGCCTTCCTTTAGTAGCAGAGCTGCTCCAGAGAAGTATTAACGGAACCACCTCCTATGCTGTTCCACACCTGTTCTCATGTTCTGCAAGACAATGTTGAGTCCCGAATTCTGCGACATGCTCTCTGTTGGGACTTCAGGACTGCTAAGTGAGCTGCTATAAAGACGTTTGTGCTTAGATTGCTCTGTATGCATTTTGATGGAAAGGATGGACAAACATCCCAACCACCTCCAACTTACCCTCCTCTTCCGGATATGTGCCCTCTAGTGGAGAGTCACTCCCATGTCAGAGGAACAGTTGCCAAATGGCCCCCTGAGCATCCTTTCAAAGTCCACTGCAGTCCTAGATCCCACCACAGAATCCCCAGAAGCTCCCTGTAGTTCGGTGTGTTCACTTGCAGAATGCTGAAGATGCTTATTTTTCCAGGGCAACCCTGAGAAAAAGTACTCTGAGAATATAAGACATGCAGCAAAATGCCTGCTGTGTGTATTTTTACAATGTAAATGAAAGTTAAAGGACCCCTTTTAAAGGGGGGAATCTTTTATCTTTACTGGAGTTAAGGAAGGAATTATTTATTTTGTCCTATGCATTCTTTTTTGCATTAAAACAATAATGTAGGAAGGCCATTCCTCTAAGGAGGTAACCAGAATCTGGAGAAAGGGAATTGCAAGCGCTAACATTGCTTGAGCACTAGGTATGCATGTACCAAGCTCTGCTTGCATTTGAAGCAACATGAGCTTGGCTGAGACACATCCAGATCCACCTGACTTGCAGGCTGCTGCACTCAATCTCTTGACAAGACTGTTGCCCTGAACATTTCCCTGGAGTTGTTCCCTGGAACCTCTCAAAGCTCCCGGGCTGCTGGCATCTTCCTAATTTCTTGACTATGGTTCATGGTTAGGACAACCCTGAGCAGGAAACAGCAATTGTGTGGTGTATCCAAAAGGGAGGGACAGGAAGGAGGAGGACAGAATCTCATAGTTCTAAGGCACTAGGCATCTGACTGATACAAGAAAGCTGTTGTACAGAGCAGAGCTCTACAATGAGACGAAACTGAACACATGGTCGAAAAGAAGAAGGAACTGTAAATCAAACTTAAACAGTAAATAAATGTGCCCCATAAGCCAGTGTTTTAAGCAAGGCCTCATTAGAATGCAGATCAGCAAGTCTCACAGCAAGAACTCATTTCTTATTTTAAGGTCAGGACCCCATATTCAACTACATAGCAATCAAGCCCTGTAACTCCAACTTCATTCACATATCCTACAATGTCACCAGAGTGTGGCAGAGTTGGGCAGGGGCCACCTGTACAAACGTCCTTGGCTGCTCTGGATAACAGGAGAGGTGGTTTGTATTTTTTTCTGGTTTTGTTTTCTTCTTAGTTATTAGTAATAGTGAAGTTAATAAACATCTTTGTAGCTGAAGCAATGATAAAAATAGTTCGATGATAGCTTTTTCAACACAGTGAAGTTTAGTTCTGAAAGATCTCGTGTTGAAGTGTGGAGGTAGATACAGACAGAAATATTCTCATTCTGCAAGGTATCCTATGAATGTGGACTTGGAAAGCTGGGCGCTCAGAGACAGTTCTTGACAAGAACCACATCCACAGGTCCTTCCCTCAGCTCTGCTTCTGGCTCAGATGCTGGGAAAACCACACTCATAAGCTCCTTTCTCTGGCGATAAGAGTGGAGATGGCAGGGCAAGAAAATGAAGCCAACAAGTGGGCAACGATCTCTGGCAGGATTGGAAAAGAATTGAACCTGGAAGAATTTTATTTCACGGAGGATGTGCTGAGCTCTTTTTACCTTTTCCCTTTTTACCAGGCACTGTATTTCTTTGGAACCCATTTTTTTTCCATTTGAAAACAAGGGAACCCTATTAAATCATCTCCAAATCTTATTCTCTTAAAGTCTGTGAATTCCAACCCAACATATCATTTAACAACAAATTTGTTAATACTCATTTATTATTAAAATGAATTTTATAAATAATATATGCTCTCTCTGCTTTATATTTAAAAACCATGTCCTAAGAGTGATATTGAAAATGACTTTTTTATTACACATTTTATTTTTGCCTAATCATACAAGCTCAATAGGTACCTCCCTCCTCTCCCACTCTCCTCCCCTCCTCCATTTTCCCCCATTGTACTCTTCCCTCTTACTCCCTTTCATCCCTTCCCTCCTTCTCCCTCTCCTGGTGCCTACCACTTTTTCTCTCAGAGCATCCATTTATGTGGATGCTGAACCTCTCTGTGAGTCCCCTAGCTTAGTGAGGGTTCAGGACTCAGTGGCATAACTTGTGGCCCCTTCTTGAGCTTCCTGCTAGCATGGGAACTCTATTATGACTGTTTAATCCCTTGCCTCTAAGGATCCTACTGCCTGAAATCTTATCCCCTGTGATACATGCTAGGCTTTTGGGTGGGAGGGTCATTGACATGTCAGTTGAAAATGACATTTTTTTTAAAAAAGTTTTTTTTTCAACAGATGAATCCTACACTAGACTCCACTAGAGACAATTGAGAAGGAGTTACAAACTAACACCTTGAGAACAAGGTCCATTCAAAACGCTTGGTTTTGAATGAGCAGATCTATTAAGTATATAGCAAGCAAAAGGAAAAGAATCAGCAGCAAGTAGCAGATAGATTGCAGAATATTTATCAGATCCAGCATTGACCGCCTCCAACTGGAACTATTGGAGAGAGCAAGAAAAGGTGAAAGTAGAGCAAACAATAGACAGCAAGTCAGGTGTCTCAGCATCCAGAAATCATCTCTGGGGTTCCTGATGGAGAGAATCCCAAGGGAAGGATCCTCTCCTTCCTGTCCCTGTGTGAAAATCCAGCTTCTTGTTTCTATTGCAGGCATCTTTATAGTATAGGATAAATAGCAGTTGGAGATGGTGTGCCTTTTAGCTCTTATCCAGCCCCATAGTGTTTTTACTCTTGGATTGTTTTGCTGTTTTCTCCCTCTCTCTCTCTCTCTCTCTCTCTCTCTCTCTCTCTCTCTCTCTCTCTCTCTCTCTCACACACACACACACACACACACACAGAGTTAGGGACACTTTGAGACAAATATGCTTGATCTGGTGGTAAGGCAACTCTAAGAACCAGTTACTCGGTGAGCTCAATCAGTAATATAATGTATATCACACATCTGTATTTAAAATCACCATCTGGGCTGGAGAGATGGCTCAAGGGTTAAACCTTTGACTTGCAAGCAAAAGAACCCAAGTTTGGATTCCAGATCCCACATAAAAATGCCTAGCAGATATGGCAGTGCCCCGTAATACTAGCCCTGGTAGGTGGAGCCTGGAAAACCCAGAACAAAGTAATAAGGAGGTAGAGCAATCCAAAATGATTTTTTATAGGCACACACACATACACACACATACACACACACACACACACACACACACACACACACACACACACACAGAGTAAGGTCACCATTTGTGCTCAGCTGAAAATGGGAAGGCATATGTGGTATAGTCTCCCAGTAAAAGACTGCCCCAAACATCCAGGAAGTTTGCTGTCACCACTAAATGCCAGTAGTGCGAGGCCTCTTGCCACCTACTTAATCAGAGAAAAGTCTCCATACAGTTTGACTCCCATTGGGATGGGCTGTTTACCATCCTCTTCCTGAGGAATGGTCTTGTTTAATGATGCCAATTTCATCTTGCTCCTTTACAGTGTTTAACTTTTCTGAAATCCATACAGCACTTGCTAGCCTGTATATGATGTGCCAGCCACACACCCTTCTGAGCACAGATTAGCTCAGATCCTCACGGTAACACACTAAAATTAATATCTCTGTTGTACAGTCACGTGTCTTGCCAAAGACAGTGAATAAGTGCTGATGCAGACTCGAGAACAAGCCTTGCATCCTTTGATCCCCATGAGCAGCCTTGGGGGGGATAAGCTACTGAGGATGCTTATCCCCAGATTGTTGATTAAGAAAGTGAGATTCCAGGAGTTACAGTGACTTACCTAATTAGATCTTCCTTAATTACTCAAGTAAATAAAACAGTATTATCTTACTGTTTTTCCCCTTATGTTGGATGTAAGTCTAGGCATGACTGGAGGCCCTTGAGGAGAATTGTTCCCTTTGCCTTTCTATCTTACAGAGACAACCTATTAGCTTTAGCTCACACAGTCTCTTCTAAGCCATCATTGGTTGTCTTATCACATCAAATCATCAAAATTCTCCCCTCCCTCTCCTTTTTTCCTTCATCTTTCCTTTCAGGACATTCATGATTACTTGGCCACACCCAAATGATCCAAGATGACCTCCTGATTTTAGCATCTTTGATTCACCTAGTTGCTCTTTGCCATGTCAGCTAATTGGCCTTCAGGTTCAACCTGGAGCATAGGATGGGAGCAATTTTTGGGAATTCTGCCTATGTGGATAATTTGTTCAATTTGCAACATGAGAGAGTGCCCACGTGACTCTTCTAGATTGTTTATAAATTGTCCTTTTCTCCATCATTGTAACAGAAATTCACATTCATTTACATATTTTCTCAACTAACAGTTGGGTTATTATTATCATATTTCTTATGTCACATATAACTAGGGCTTTGCCCTTTGATAAACTTCATTTTAGTGACAGATATGAATGAGATGGTGCAGATGCCTACAGGAGAGAGGAAAAGTGAATGCCTCTGGGCTCCTAGAAGATACTATGATAGCTTGTGACAAAGGTACCTAGATTATCCTTGGGGGTACTTCAAAGCATACCCCCCCAAAAAGAGCTTGGAGATTTAGAATAAGTAAGAGAACAGAATGTGATTTTCACACCCTACAATAGAGAGGAATGAAGAAATGCTGAGCAATCAAGTGAAGACCACGACTGTAGGAGTTACACTTCACTCTGAAGGTGAGGGCTATGCTCACTTTTGTGTCTCAAGAAGATAGAAACCTAGAAACATACTTCTAGCATGAAGTCGTCAAAGTTTCCGAGAAGTGACCCAGCTCCCTTTGTCCATCCATCAGCCCTCCAACCCTAAATATACTGAAGAATACCTTCCAAGCAGTATCCAGGCTTGCAAACTGATTTGGCTCGTACCTTGATTTTATGATCTAGCCTACCCTTGGTCTACAGTTGGACTGATGAAATGGAATTGGAAATGCCCAAGTGTAGATGGCTTGCCTAGGTGATCTTATAAATGAAGGATTCTAATCAGAGTGGCTCCCGGCTCCTCAGGCTCATCTTGCTGTGTGCTACTGTGAGGAATTCTGAATGAGGTAGTGTGCAGTGCTCAGAAGTCTGGGAGGCCTGAGGCAGTATGTAGTGCACAAGGTGCCTGGGAGGAGTGACGCCATGTACAGAGGGCAGTAAGAGCCTGAGAAGAATGAGACAGGAACTCTGATGACAAGAAGCCTACTGTACTTGAGGAAGGAAGGCATTGGGATTTAACTGTGACATGCCTGAAATTAGTAAGAATAAACTGGCATGAACAGTGACAAAAATGAGTACGGTATCAATATATAGTACCTAAGACACATCGGGCTATTAAAATATGCCAGAAAGAAAATGAGGGAAGAGAAGATGGATAGCAAGAAGGAGGGAGAGAATAGAAGAAAGAAGAAAAGAGGGGGAAATGGAAGGGAGAGAAAGGGGAAAAGAAGGGAAAGAAAAAAGAAAGAAGAGAAAGAAAGACTTGGAAACCAGTTATCCTTCTTTGTGACTCTCTTCTCTTACCACTCATCCTGCCGTACTGTGGTGAGCAACTTGCATCTGGTCACGAGAACCATGCCTTACTCTGTAGAGAAGAAATAGGACATTTCTTTAAAGACCCGAGAAGCACTTACTTAACACAGACCAGTCTTGAAAGTCCGTTGAAGAGAGTGGAGTCAGACATGATCTTAAAAGTTATAGGAAAATGTAATTGCCCTTTTAATGTTATATTTATAAACCACTTTTCTGCCCCCGCCCCCTATGGCTCAGGGGCCCACAAGTCTGAATATGTAAGAATGCTCTTTACCTGAGGAGATGAAAACTGTCTGCTTGGATATTTTAATTGCTTCTTTTTTAAGCTTGCATATCAGCACGAGGATTCAGAGCATAATCCTTCAGTGAGGCTGGTGGGAACAGCCCTTCGATTCCTTATTTCCACGGTGGTGGGTAATGTGCTTCATGTTCAGTGGTGCGTTTTAGCCGCCACCCCATGGAGTATGTATTAAAAATAACTCACTGCACACAGTCCTGTATTTGTGGAAAGGCGTCTAGCCGAAGCTACCAGTGGTTTGCCTAGTGAAGGAAAATTACTCTGCAACAGCCACTGGTCCACTAAGCATTCTATTTTAAATGATGCATTTCAAAGCACTTAATGTTAAAGAAAAGCCAGAAGATTCCCCTACATTTATACCCTCTGTTTTATATACCAAACCTCATTACCCACTTCACTGGCGTTGATCTGTAATAGTGCTTGCCTTTAGCTCTGGCCTGCAGACTTAAGCAGAAATATCTATCACCCACCATGAAATCCAAGCCCTAACAGACCCGTGCAAATGAGCCTCACTCTCAAAATGGACTAGACCAGAAGGAGAAAGTTCAGGATTCAGAGTGATCATGATGGAACATGAAGTGAGTATTCATGCTTAAGCTCAGATTTTTTATTTGAATGGTTGTTCATCTTGGGGTTCAAGGCCTAAGTACCTAAGACACATCGGGCTACTAATGTCTTACGTGTTGGGAAGCATGGGAAGATTTGTTTAAAGCATGACTGGCTGCCGATTACTGCGATTATTATTTTTTTAACAAATCCAGTTAAAATTTTAGTCATTGTCCAACTGCCATGGTTTCTTTCTTCTGTTACTCCAGTTCACTGCAGTGTGTGGGTGTGTGGACTGAGACACAGAGAGTAGGTGAGAGGTTTGCTCTGTCTGGGCTTCCATTTGCATTCCACCTCTTTGTAGTTGTAGTCTCCAAGACAAGATATTTAGCTACAAGTTTCTATGTGTCTATCAGACTGATTTCTTCTTCTTGGTTTTATCCTGAGTAAAGGTGATTGTGTATGAACAAGAGCTGTTTGCCTGGAGCTTATGAAAGACTCACAATTGCTAACCCTGTGTCAATCACTGGCCTCACTAAGTACTGTTTTTAAATAGAGGCTTCAGTCATCTACATTTAAGGGTTTTATTATATACTTAATAAAGTCTCTTGAAGATGAAAGGAACAGTCTGGAGTTCGCCATTTTAGTGACTTGATGTTCTAACAGACACTCAAGGAGAGTTTCTTGGCCTGGAAGGAGCACCCTCATCATCCTACACTGGCAGGTTTCATTGATGGTTGGTTAGAGACATCACATTCTCCATCAAATAGACCACAGACAGCTGTGGTTTGGGGTGGGCAAATCTGTGCAAAAATGCTGATTATGCAAAACATACAGGAAAGAATTTTGTAAAAAGAAAGCCAACAAGCAGAAATTCAATCCTACACAGCAACATTCAAACTTTATAAAAAGTATAGAAATAGCAAGATTTTATTAGCAAAAAGAAGCCAAATGCTTTTCTCAAGAAAACTTTAAATTTATATGGCTATTTTTAATGCAAATTACATTCATGTATTTACATTTCTGGCATTAAACCGACATTATTATTCTTCTGGGGTTTTTTTTGCATTTAAATTCTTTTATATAGTATAAAATTCCAGCGGTCACCCAATGGTCCCACTATGCTGGTATTCCTGTGAGAAAGAAAAAAATCATTCTAGACTGTTCTACCATGTCATTGCTTTGCTTTGGGGTTTTTCAGGCTGTACCTTTTAGGACCAGAATCACAGGCCAGTGTTATATTCCCTTGGCATTTTTATATGAAATATCTGGATTCAAACTCAGGTTCCTTTGTTTGTGAGGGGGAAAGCTTTAAGCCCTGAGACAACTCCATAGCCCCAAAGAATCATTTTTTAATAAATTTTTTATTATTTATTCAATTGTGCATGTATGCATGTGTGTGTATAGAACGACGGACGAATTCGGGAACCATCATGGACCACCTCCACCTCCTCCTTGTTTACTCTGCCCTGGGATTCACAGGCTCCGCCATACCAGGACCAGAAACGCAGGCCACCCCCGCTTCCGCCCTGGCGTCTATATGTGGGGTCTAGGATCTGAACTCAAGACCTTCCAACTGCAAGGCAGAGGCTTAACCCCTGAGCCACCTCTCCACCCCCCAAGAATCATTTTTTAAAATAGATTTTTTTATAGTTTGTTATCAGTAAATGTTTGACTTGTATAATATATGCATGTGTGTGTGTGTGTGTGTGTGTGTGTGTGTGTGTGTGTGTGTGTGTGTGTGTATTTCTCAGGGTCATATAAAAATTTCTCAGGAAAAAAGGAATTGCGAGTGAGTAAAAGTTTAGGAAGCCCTGCCAATAGGGTGAATAGAGTCCCCAGTGAACTCACAAGGCTGCCAAGGAATCTTTTAGGATTTTCAAGGAAAGCATAGTAACATCTGCTGGATGCCAGCCAAGCTACTAATTTGCCTTTCCAGCACTGACATATCATATGTGATGGGATATCTTTGCAAAGCTAGGTTTTCTGTAGTAAATGTGAATAAAATTTTAAAAATCATCTGAACAGAAAGAGAGGGTGGTGCTTTCCAGTATTCCAAGGTAGGAATGTGGTGTCCATTTCTTTTTTTAAGACATAGGAATTTACTTTACTATTTGGCTTGGGCTCTACTACTTAATGAACAGCATTGCTAATTGGCAGTTATAAAGGCCTTATGAACAAAAGCTCTCAGAAATTAAGAGCACTAGTGAACAAAAAAAAATTCACTTGTTTGCAGCATTTTTTTTAGGTAATTTCTTGACAATTTAATTTCTTTGTTCTCTGCATCAATTGGATGTTGGACCTTCTGTATTGGCCTACTAAAAAACCAATTTTTGTTTTTTCTCTAGTTGTCTTTCTTTTTAATATTTTACTTTTTTATTCTCCTGGATTGTTACTATTTTGTATCTACAAGACTTACATTGATATTTTTTCATTTCCTCTGAATTCCCAAACTATTTTCCTGTTCACTGATTTTTTTTTAAATATAGCATCCTCTTGTTTTGTGGATATAATATCTTTGTTTGTGTCTCTAAACACATTAATAATTGTTTCTTGAGATTTGCTGTGGTTGTTTGACCCAATACTGACTTGGGTATCTCCAAGTTCTTTTCTTTCTTCTTCAGTCTCGAGTGTCTTATGCCTGATGGTTTTTACGTTTGAGATCTGTTCCATCTTGTGGATCCCAAGAGTCAGAATCCAAGATGAGAATTTAAATGTAAGGAATTTCTACTAGATACACTTCCAGGAAGCAGTGGGAACGAGTCAACAAAGGCTCCACTGTGAACCAGTGAATCTGAAACTCAGCGTATCCTGATGGGGGCTGAGGAAGATGGGAAAACCCTTCAGCTCTCCAGCCATCTTTGTGTTAAGGGATGTTTCTGGCACATTATTAAGTCTCTGGCACTTCTAGCCTACATCTCTGTGAGGGTCATGTGTACTCCCAACAGAAGGGGCTGTCAGGCACAGCACCACAGAATTTCCCAAACAGCAACATGTGGACCTGAATACACAGGAGAAAATGCACAGCCCTGGGCTTCTTCAATACTCCCGCTTCCTAATCTAATAGTACTTGGAAGAAATTGTAGTGAAGGATGTATTGTGCAAACCTTAAGCATATTTTCATCTATTATCTTCAGTAAAAGTCTGGTTCAGACCGTGATTGATTATCTCATCACCGGGAAGCCTTACAAAGCAGGATTTGGAGTCACCTGTACCAGCCTTTTAATTTCTCAGAATATGTGGCCGGCAGGGAAATGGTTTAGATGCAGTTGACAGTTGGTTGCACTGTTCTGTGAGTAGATGATAAAGAAGTTGGATGAATAGAGCTGAGAGTACCACCTACATCATGACTTCTCAACTTCAGCACTAGTGATACTGTTCAATCTCCAAGTACCATCGTCCCTCACCATTTCCAATAAACAATAATGTATCCAAGGATTGACAAGGTCCCCTTGAGGGCAAAGGAGCCCCTCTTCTGAAGCACTGGGGTACAGGCTCTAGTACAGCTTTCCAAAATCATCCAAACTTTGAAGATCCTGGGGAAGCTTTAAAAAAATCGCTTTAGCTGTGTCCTTTTCCAAAGAGATCCAAGAAGTAACTATTCTTCAGTTCATTCTACTCGCTGGGAGTTTTAAAAGCTCTCAGAAGCTGTGGAGATGACTCAGTAGATAAATTACTTATCACACTAGCATGATGATCCACATAAAAATGCCAAGACCAGCAATGCCCACATCTAATCCTGGCACTGGAGAGGGGGCAACAAGAAAATCTCTGGAGTTCATTGGTCAGCTAGTCTTGCCAAGTTCTATGAGAGACCCTGTCTGAAAAAAATAATACAGAGCATGATTGAGGAGGACTTCTAGCATTGACCTCAAGTCTCCACATACCTACACACATATAAACACATAAGCATGTATGGGTGCACATGTATCTGCACATAAAATTACCTAAACACATATATAACACACATGCTCACATTCACATTTGCATGTGTGCATGCATTCCCCATGTGATTCCAGTGTATATGTGCATGTGTTCAGAACTGAGAAACACTGAGCCATGAACTACAAATAGTAAAGTAGGAGTGTGAGACAATCAGGAATGTGGAACTGTACTGAATGTGACTGGCAGGTCTGTTCTAAGGTGGATAAGTTCAAGCTACTTGTCGCCATATGAAAGAGTTTGCCTTTTTCTTTCACTTAGACTTTCTGGCTCCTGGGATGAATTTTGTTTTATTTGTGTTTTGGAGCCCACGTAAGATATTAACAGCATAGTTCTCTTATCTGGTACTATTTCTGTCATGGCCACAAGGGAACCATGGAGTCACAGAAAGATGGCCAAAAGTTAAACATGGAGCAGAGTGAATAAGATAGCTTTGTGTCCTTGTGCAGCTATCCAGGCCTTGATTTTCTCCTCAGTTGCATGGTAATTGCAATATTATTTCCGTTACAGGACAGGTACAAGAATTAAAAGCATCAGTGGAGAGGCTGGAGGGATGACTCAAGGGTTAAGCCTCTTTCTGCAAGCAGAGTTTGGATCCCAGATCCTATGTAAAAACACCGGCAGAAATGGTGATGGCCTGCACTTCTGGTTCTGGAAGACAGAGCCTAGGAAATCCCTGAGCAAAGCAAAATGGAGATAGAAGAAATTCAGAACGATTCCTGAAATCATCCACAAGCACCACAGTGTCCTTTGATATACCCAGACACACACCTACACACACACACACACACACACACACACACACACACACACACACACTACATTAAAGAAAAAGTCAAAGCACCTTTGGAGAGTGCAGTTCTGTTTCTGACATGTAAGTTTCCATAGTGAGGAAGATGACCACCCCCTCTCCAGCCATTTTTTTTTCTAATAAGGGGTGCTTCTGGGACATTGTTGAGTTTCTGGTACTTTTAGTTGGCATCTCTATACGAGTGAAGTCTGTCAGAAAGATCTCTCAGCCCCAGCCCTGCACATATTCTCAACCAGAAGCCTCCTACATGTGGAGGAATGCAGAGGAGGCAGTATGCCAACCTTGGCCTTCATCACACTCATGCCTCCTGAGTTGGAGGTGTTGGGAGGAAAATGTGATGAAGGATGCATTGTGCACAACACATACCCATAGAAAGTCTGTTGTAAGAAATCACAATGGTCTACCTGTCTCCTTCCTCTCAACTGTCCACTCTGTAGAAAAGGTTTTATGCATCTTAGCACTTCAGTGATCTCATCAGAATGGACTCACTGGTTATTGTCTGTTAATCACTACTGGTAGGTTTGGATTTGGCACAAGTTACAAACAAGTGGAATTGGTTAGTGAAATTTACTAACTATAAAATAATGTATTTAGGTCTGGCCAGGCAGCCAAGTGAGTAAAGCTATCAGCACACAAATCTGGTGATCTGAGTTCAATCCCTGGGTCCACATGGTTGAAGGAGAAAGCTGACTTCCAAGAGTTGTCTTCTGAACCCCATATGCACACCATGCCAAGCACACAATATCAGCCAAGAATCTTATGAGACCACATATTGTTGTATCAATCCCTCATTAAAAGAGAGCCTGAATTAACAAAGTCAGATGAGCTATCCCAATCCTTCCTTCTACACTAGAGAATTCTAATGTTAATGTATATTTCCTGGTTTTTAAAATAAATATATTAAGTGCCTTAAAAATTTATAAGGGTACATTTTATTCTAAATTAGAGCTGTGCTCCAGAATCATTGTGGTCCATTTTCCAGGAAATGCTCCCACCACAAATATATCTTCATCTCAAGTATAAAATGACAGAAGATCACATTCTTTGCAAGACACACATCACTTTCTATTCATCAGGGAAAGGGGTAATATAAAACTTCATATAGCTGTTCCAAGCACTCAGTTAAGTTGTGAAGCCTTTAAAAATGTTCACAAAACCTAGAAGATCTATGGAGAGAAGAAACTGTTCAAAGATGAACTCTCAGGGAATGATATAGGCAGTTTTACCTTAAGCTAATTTCTGTTTTCTTTTTTGTAGATGCATACCTCTTTATAATTAACTGAGTATAATACAAGGTATACGTACACACAGTGTACTTTGAAAAAAGTAAGTTTCTTCTTTTTCTTTGGCTAGAGTTGTTCAGACAGAAAGTATGTAGAAAATGCACCAAATGCAGTTATAGCTTTGCCAAATATTGTTATCAAGAGTAGGTGCTGTACATACACACAGGGAACAGCCGTGAGAGTCCCAACAGTGAGCTGTGCTCTCTTACGGTGTCAGGACCAAAAGCTGATGCAGAATAGTCCATTCTGACCTGCCCCCACCAGTTTTACATGGTGGGGAAACAGCATCTCTCACCTTAAGCAATTTTAATGGAAATCCCCTTCCCATGCTGTCCCTTGGGGTTGGAAAATCTAGACTCTTAGGGGCAGGCCTTAGGCACCTCCCACTTTCTGTGCATTTTCTCAGATTCCATATTCATGATTGGTTTATACATCATTGCCTCTCTTGCCTCTTCTTTCTACTTGTGCATACTCTTCTCTTAGTAGACATTAATTGTACTCCTCGTATGATAAAATCCTAACTCCAAGTATCTGACAGTGTGACCTTATTGAAAACAGTTATTGTAGATATAATATGTCAAGGTGAGGTCATATTGATGAAACAAGACCTCATCTTATGTGACTGTCATCATATGGTGAAATGTAAACAGTGTCACACAACAGGGAGAGGCTATGACCTTGAAGTCAGATATCAGGGCAATGTGTCTGCAATCTAAGCATGCCAAAGATCATCACATATGCCAGAAACCAACAGAAGGGCATGGAAGAGCTTGTCCCTCCTACTGAGAAAGGACCACTCTAGCTGGTGCCTTGAGCTTGGCCTCCTGCCTTCCCAACTGTGAGACAATAGATGTTGTGGACAAAGAGCCCAGTTTGTGTTCCTTTGCTTTAACAAGCAAAGGAAACTCAGCACTCCTAAAGGAGATTATGCAGTTAATTTCACTAGAAGTTGATATGGAGTAGATAGTGATCTACCTCTATTGTGGTAGTTGTGTGTCAGATGTCTATGATGCTACTTGTCTTTTCTAAGTATCCAGATAAATTCTTTATCACCTCTAGTTAAATTCTATAGTCACCTCAGAGAGAGATGAACAATAGCGGAAGTTGTTTCAGTTGCTTGATGTTTGAGAAATAGGTGGTGGCTGATAGCTGATACATGTGTGTTCCATGTAGGCCACGCTGGATCCACCAACCCATCCACTTTCAGGATGAGTCAACCCCCCAAATCCATTCAGTTCAACTTACTTATATAATTCCCCAAATTTCCACAAGTAAGATTAATGAATAGAATACAATTGTTTCCTATCTTAAGTACAACCATGTCCCAAATATCATGTGACACATAAACTTTCCCCAAAAAAGTTTGTTGTTCATCTCAAAGTCAGATTGAATTGCATTTTTTTATTTACTCAGTTCAGCAGCCCTGTTTACGTGCCATTCAAAACTGCTGCCTCACAATCAAGTTCATGTAGCAGCAAATGAGGAATCACTAGTGACATAATAATCAGGAAGTGGTTGGTTTTGTTAGGAAGCCAGAATAAGTGCTAAAAATAACATTAATTCACTGTATTCATGCAAGAAGCTCTAAAAATTTACAAAAGAAGCTTCTCAGAAGTCATAGCTGTGGTCCTTCTGGAAGAAGATGGAAAAACATCAAGTCAGAGTACAGAGCCTAGAGTCCTGACTCCTTATCTTGAAGGGATCAGCGTTGGAAGGAGCAACACACAATAAGAGTAGATGCTAAGAAGCATGGTGACAGCCCTAACTAGATTACTAATAAAACACTGTTACCTGCATAGCCTAGCATATTTATCAACTGAAAATTTATGCATTGGCATATGATGTAGTTTTAAAACTAACAAGATTATCATTTCTAATGTGCCTCTTTATGACTTGGTGCTGATTCCTTTCTAGCAGATATTAGCATATGCTTTCATCTACCACAGTGTGTATATATACACAGTATGTATATATGTATATATCACTTAAATAAACATTTTATATATATATGTATATTTCAACAGCTTCTTGTCAGCATCTCCTAATTCACAAGTATATCCCCAATATCTACTTGGAGCTTAATGTACACTCAATAAATATTTGATGAGCACATGAATGAATGGATCACCTTCCTTAAGTAGAAGGTGCTAGAATTAGCCAATCAGAAAGTAGAGATTACTCTCTGGACTTTTTTCTTTTTATTTATTCAATTGTACGTGTGTGCATGTGTATGTGCGCGCGCGCACGCGTGTGTGTGTCTGTGTGTGTGTAGAACCACGGACGAATTCGGGAATCACCATGGACCGCCTCCACCTCCTTCTTCTTTACTCTGCCCGGGGATTCACAGGCTCCGCCCTATCAGGACCAGAAGCGCAGGCCGCCCGCTTCCGCCCAGCGTCTATACATAGGATCTGGGATGCGAACTCAGGACCTTCCGCCTACAAGGCAGAGGCTTAACCCCTGAGCCACCTCTCCAGCCCCCTCTCTGGATTTTTCTATCCTCTGAATTTTCTAAGTAAAGGACAGAGGAAAGCCTGTGGTTATAGACTAATTTGGGCTGATGAGACTGGGGCTCATGGAAAGGGAGGTTCAGAGAGAATAGTTATTTTTCAAAGCATGGTTTCTGTCATATGTCAGAACATCATGTGGTCTAAAGGATTCTTGATATATTGACAGTTTTCTGGTGACAGGTTATGAAGTTTACTTCTGAATACCCAATTCAGTTACTCATTCTTCATTCCTCCAGTTTGATTCACGAAGAAACCCTGTGGGGGGAAGAAGCTTCATTTCCTGGACACCACCCTGTTGCTACCATAACTAAGCAAATCAGAGAATTTCTATTTTTTTTCCTTCATATAACAAAGATCATGTTTGACCTATATTAAAAATAAACTTAGGAATATGTTTATCACTGAGAAAGACATTGTAATCTAGTCATGCTTGTTTTAAAAAGTTGTTTTATATGGCTCAAAACCAAAGATTCAAAGATTGAAAAACAATACTTTTAGGTAATAACATTAAAATCCAGATTAATTCTTTTGGTTCTTAATGTGTCCCAGAATCTTGTAAATACATTTTTTTGATCTCCTAAGAGAAACCTATATTTAGCCAGTTAAAACAATATAGGATTTGAATTTAAATAGGTTGGGTTTAAGTTGCAATTCTTGAACCCCAAATGCCCAAATCTTTATAATCCCAGTTCCTACAAACCCAGGACCCACCCTGGAAGGGAAAGTTTTTTTTAACTGAAGTTCAATTAGTAGACTGCATCCTGCCAGATGACATTTCAGGACAGCGATTCTTCACAGGCAACTGGTGTATACCTCCCAGACCTCCACTTGTCTTATCTTTTGAACAGCATGATTAGAAGTGGTTACTCCAATTGCTGGAAAAACCCACCAGGAGGTTATCATATTTAATGTTTCAGAAAGCTTGCATTGGAAGGCGATAACAGTATTTCTTAATCGTTGTGCCACTGGGCAAGCACAGGTGTGCTCTGTATCATTCAATCACTCTGTCCTCAGGACACGTTGTTCTTTGAAAGTATTTGGCTCTCTTTCCATCTTCTTTTTTTTCTGCCCACTTCCCTCTTATGCCAAAGAAGGTGATTTTCCCAAGCATACTCTTTATAACCAACAGTCTTCTTCCAGTTATCCTGGCTTTCAGAAAGTTTCTTTTGTTTAACACAATTTGCATCTCTAAACTCATAATGCATGTTCTTCTGCATTTATTTTTTTAAAATATTTATGTATTTGAGAGACCAAAGACAAAGAGACAGAATGAGAAAGAGAGAGAGAATATGGTATATGGGTGGAAGTTAGAGTTATTTCTTTCCTTTCACCTTCCAAGAATTGAACTCAGGTCACCAGATTTGTAAGCAGACACCTTAGCTTTCTGGACTTTTCTCACCAGCCCCTGAATGCAAGCTTAATGGGTATGTTCTCATCTGTATTACTGAATAAGCATAACCCATAGGGGAAGAGAGTGGGAGACAGATGACAGATAAATGATAGATAGATTGAGTAGGAGGTAGATGATAGATGGATGGATGGATAGATAGATAATAGATAGATGGATAGAGAAAAGTGGGAGGTAGATGATAGATAGATAGATACATAGATAGATAGATAGATAGATAGATAGATAGACAGACAGACAGACAGACAGACAGACAGACAGAGGCAGAAACACAGTGACAAAGCCTCAGTTACAAATCTACTTGAAGAAACCAACTTGCAGTGGTCATTGTTCTCTTCTCTCTTCTTAGAGATTGTCTGGAAGAAAGTGGTGTAAAACAGTTAGCTTAGCCTGGTAACAAAAACGCAGAGCAGAATAGTATTTCAGTCCATGCTGCTCATAATCAAAGTACGAGCCTTGCCAGCGATGGAATGGCAGAGGTCTCCTAAATGTGAATAAGTTACAAAGCTCGCCGGGAAGTCAGCTCCTTTTTCATTTTAGCTTCGACATAAAGCAAAACTTTAGCATAAAGCATAAAGCATAAAGCAAAAAGCATAAAGTTTGTCATCAGAAGCGGAGACCATTTTAACCTCAACCTACTTATCCATGTTCTCATGTGGACATTTTGCTTCAGCTAAATTATTCTACTTCTAAGAACACCAAACAGTGTAGAGTTTATTTAGCACAGTACATGGCTAGAGCCAGAAATTAGTTATATTTGGAGTGAGATGAATGAACACCACGGTATGGATTCTTCTCCTGTGATATTTTAGCACCACTGTCCGTAGCATTCTATACAAAAAATATTCCAATTCCAAATTCTGGAGAGAGGGGAGGTCGGACTAGAGCCAGGGTTTCTCCTTTGTCCACACAGCTGTGTTCTGGAAACCAGGCCTGACAACCACAGGCTCCTTCAAACACCTTTCCCGGCATTCCTCTCGTTGAAACAACTCATAGACCAGAGTTCACTGAGAGATTGCAGGGAAGCAAATGTCTGGGAGAGGCATGCGGGAGCAAAGTGTTGGCCAATTGTTTTCCTTTGCCCTTGAAATTGCACAAGATCGTGGAGATTGACGAAGCGGTAGTCAGAATTGAAGCCAGTTTCAAAGGTTATGAAATAAGATTTCAGGGGAAGTCCAGACAAGCAGGAAACAGGGAACATCTTTTAAAAAAAATTCAGTTTCCATTAAAAAACAAGATGGTTTTATTATATGTTTTAGTTATGTGTATCGACATTACTTTTCTCATGATCTCATGATAGTTAAGCATGCCCTTAATAATCCCATGTGTGAACATTGCTTCCATTTTAAATAACACAGCCCCATTTCCTAGAGGCAGGGATCAGGGAAAGCAACCCACTTTGAAAAGGCGATTTCCCCATAATTGAATTTCTCCATTGAAAGCAACTGAGTGAGTGAAGCAAGCTGTTGACAATAGATAAATGAAGACTGAGAAGTACACATACCTGGGAAACGATCGGTTTTTATGTAACTCATGCAATTTACTCTGTGAAAAATATTCGCTGTACTCTGTTAATATGATTTGCCTCAAAATTACCCCAGAATAGCTCAGCTATATTGGATAAACATGTTTGCAGAAGGTTTTCAGACTATTGCACTGTTTCCTATTATAGAGTTATTAATTGAATAAACCTGATGAGAAAATTTTCCGGGCTGGAGAGATGGTTCAGGGTTAAGCCTCTGCCTGAAGAGCAGAAGGACTTGAGTTCAGATCTCAGATCTCACATAAAACTCAGAATAACTGTGGTCCAAACTTCCCATTCAGGAAGGCAGAGCCTGGAAAACCCCAGAGTAAAGGAAAAGGGAGATAAACTAATCCAGGATGATTCCCCACGTCACCTTTGGACCTCCACAGGCACACACAGTACACAAAGAAAAAAAAGAAAAGTTTCCCTTTTAAACTTTTCATTAGGAGAAATGTCCTTGTCACCAAGACATATTAGGTGAAGAATGGACTTCAAATCATAGGGGAGGTTGTTAGTCCTGGTTTTCTTTTTTTTTTTTTTTTCTCCTTTGTTTCTTGTTGTTGTTTTTTTTCTTTTGTGTGTGTGTGTGTGTGTGTGTGTGTGTGTGTGTATCTGGGTGTACTTGAATAAAAAAGTAAATTGGATTTTAAATATGCCAACTTAGCTGTACAGTTAAAATGGAGACCCCTTAAAAGGTTTGCTTAAGAATTAAACTTTTATTCAGTAGTGTGTCCATTAGATTTTTACATTATTGGATGAGGACTCTGGTAGAGAGCATTTGTTCTTTTCATAACATAATAGTATAAACATAAGTGTATCACAGTATTAATAGAAATATATGTGTAGATACAGACATACTTATTCTTTTTGTTACACATGTAATTTTTTTCATTTATTGAAGTCAAAACAAATTTGCAAAATAATTAGATGAATGTGCTTTGCTAGTTTTGCATAAGAATATAAATGTTTACTGAATGTGATACTGTGGGATACATGTGCATCTTCAACACTTTCCAGAGTTAATTGATCAGAGTCGAAAATGCTACTTCACAGAAATAAGTAGGACAAAATGACCAAAGGTGTTTAGGGACGTAAATTCTCTCCTAATCCTAAACTAAAGTTCATTGATTTCCCTAATTATGTAGGCAGCTTCCTCACTTGAGTAACAGTTTCCTTTGCTGTTCAGGAACATTTTAATTTTGCTGGTACGATTTGACTGTAGTCCCTAGTGAGTCAGACATATTTATTCTTAATTTAAATTATTACTCCTTCCTTTGATCCTAAAAGATCCTTGTACCAATATTCATTTAGAAAAGGTAGTCATGTTTTGTCTGATTCATTTAATTTGTTAGAGAATCTAAACTATAAAATTAATGTCTAACAAATCTTATTTTCTAATTAATTTTAACTTTCAATGGGCTGCAGTCCCATAAGGAAAAAATGTTTCCAATAAACACTGTAAGTCTTTGTAGAGAAGGTTTTGGTAATTTCATTATCTCTAGGTATTACAGATTAAATTGTCCCTAAATTAATAAATTGAAACTCTGATCATTAGTTCCTCAAAAGTCAAACTTAAATGTTATAGATGTTATTAGTTAAGTTAAATATCATTCTAAGATGGACAAAGTCCCTAATCCAATATTACTAGTTTCTTTATATAAAGAAAGGAAACTGTGAAAAGAGAAGATGGCCAGTGTCAAGCAAGCCAAGGACAGAAACCAGAGTTATGTCCCTTAGTCACAGTCATCCTGTGGGGACTAATCCCTTGGACCCCTTCCTATTGCACTTCTGGTTTCCCAGAAATCTAAATTTGTGTTGTTTGAACCAACCAATTCATGATGTCTTGCTACATAAAACAGCCCAGCAGACTCACCTGGCCATGCAGTGACATAGCTACACAGTATGCTAGACCCTACACCCACCACAGCCCTAAGGCAGACTTGCATGGGAAACTAGGAGTCTGTCTCCAGCTCCAGGGAGACTTCCCTTGCTCTTCTTTTATGTGTAAAGATCTAAGGAGGCTGAATTTCAACATTGCAATTCTCCAGGAATTGACTGAAACTGTCTGAAAAGGAATGTATCCATTCTCTGTTCTGTGGAATGCAGAGAAGCAGGTATGGATACAGGAGCAAAATGCAGAGCTTGGAAGGAAGCTCCATCCTCACTTTAGTTCTTTGATCCATGGTGTTGGCAAGTCACCGGTCTTGTTGGCCTCTGGCTCTTTTTATTTGGAAACTAAGAGATAGAATGTTTATAATTCTCCGAGTCTATAGTCATAACCCTGCAATACATATGACCAAGCCAGCATCCATGAGATACAAAATAAGCACATGCGTGAAATAGCAGGTCGCAACTTGCTTGGTTTTCTTGACCACTTTCATGTTGTCTATGTAAAGATGCACTTAGTTTAAAACAAAAGTTGCCAAAAGCAGCGTATCTTATCCTGGGAAAGCCTCCAGCCTTAGATGTCACCCCTCCCTTCTTGGTCCCCAGTTCAGGTCCCAGAGGAAACTACTTGAAAGACTCCTTATTTAGCTCTTTTGGTGGTTACTCGCTTCAATAATGTGCTTACACTCTGCTTCCTAGATCAACCCTAGACATTATCTCTTCACTCTCCTCCACTTACTACTTTCAAAGGAAAGAAACACTGATTCAGCAGACACTGCTGATAGCAGCAGGTCAGCAGGCCACACTCACTTTGGATCTAATTTGAGGGAAGAGCTTTGACTTCAAAAAGAAGCCTGACATTAGATAACTCCATTGGGACACATCACAGGGCAGGTAGAAGTTTGCTTTAATTACTCAAGCTCAAACATTGTTATATGCACTGTATATTTTTTTGTCTGTCCGATATTTATTTTAATGGAAGTAAAACAAAATTTGAACTCAAAACATGGTATGGCCCTTCTATAAAAATGAAAATTATCTCTCTAATAGCATATCACTTTAAAAGGCCATAGACTAAAAGATGCCATACAGAAAAGATGATTTAATCTTTAATCTTCGCCACTGACCAAACTGCTATGAACAGGTCAAGTGACATGAAAACATGAGTTTGATTTGGTCTTGCAACTTTCCTCTTCCAGAAATTTCTAATTGGTTACAAGAGTTAGACGGATGAGAGAAAAGAGGAGAAACCATCTTTGTTTCTTGGAAATGGCACTCAGGCAATTATGATTATTCTAGAAAAATAGGTACTTGCTACCATTTTGACCTCCTTACCATCATGGCATGAAGAGGACTTGGTAATGTATTGTGTAAGTTTACATATTGTCCATTTCAGCTTCCTTTGAACATCTCTCAACCTGACACATACCTGCTTATATTTTCTGTCTCTTCATCATGAAGGAAAGCCCACCAAAGTAGAGACGGCATGCCCTGATGTTAGTGGAGTCTCTTATTTGATTATCTTTATGGAGTAGCAGTTGAGAAGTAATAAAGACCTAGATTAAGAAGAACATATTAAGAGAGGTATTAGCATGTATGACAAGCAGATGGAGTGATGTGGTCAAAATACATGTACAAGACACTGTGTTCTCAGCAAGGTTTGCTGTTCAGCAGCCACTTTCTGAAAGTTGCTTCTTGTCTCGTTGGATTTCTGAGGGCACTCTTATCTAGTTCCCTTGCCCACATGCCATTACCCAAGTGCTTCTGGCTGATCGTTGATAAGGCTTAGTCAGAAATTGTATCTTTTCTTATATTGTTTAACTTCTCTTTATTTGAAGAATTGTGAATCTTCCTTTAGCCTTTCCTATGTCTTAACCTTCCTGTGCACCACCAAGACCTTCCTGCATGGACAATCCAACATTTCTCCAAAGAGCAGAGATTTCTCCAAGCCAAAATCTCCATCTTCTCTCCTGACAAACTTCTCTCCTCCACTGCCCCTCAACTGGGTAGACTCACATTTCTCTACCACCACCCCCCAAAGCCAGTGAGCTGTCTTCTGGGTCTGTCCCTGGCCATCTCTCAGAACTTTTCTCTTACCCGAGTTATCAAATATGTAGGCTTCTCTCCATCCCTGCCCACAGCCTGCCCAGGTCTGCTCTGCACATTTCTAGACTGAAGCAGCATCTACAGAATTGACTTTTCATTGTCATCATCATTATCCATCATCTGCTGCTGCTGCTGCTTCCTTTTCTTCTTCTTCCCCACCACTCTCTATCTCTCTTCCTGTGTGTATATGTATATGTGTGCACTGACACATAAGTGCCTGTGGAGGTCAGAGCTTTTGCCTCACGTGTCATACCTCATGAACTGAGTTTTTTGAGACAGTCTTGTGCTGGTTCTTAGAGTTTTCTACTTAGTCTATGTACCTCTGTTTCTTTTCCATTGTGGTGAGACACCACTCAAAGCCAAGCAACTTAGGGGAGAAAGGAAGATTTATTTAGCCATAGTTCCAGAGGGGAGATATAGTCCTTTTTTGGCAGAAAAGGTATGGTGGGCTAGCAGAATCTGGAGGCAGCCTAAGTCACTTCAGACATCTCAGAAACTGAGAGCTGTTAAGACTGCCAACTGCAAAGAGCTGACCTCTCCCATAGGTAGGGTGGGACTAGTCCACCTCAAGGCCCACCCTTTCTGATTTCCTTCCTCCAGCAAGACTCCACTTCTCAAAGGTGCCTTGACTTTCCCAAACATATAAGTCTGTGGGGGACACATTTCAGACCATGCCAGTGCAGATGGCCGGCCAGCAAGCCTAAGGGATCCATCTATTTCCACCTCCAGAGCTAGAGTACAACCATGTGCCACCATGCGTGATTTTTACATGGATGTTATAGGCCTCACGCTTATACAGCAAGCACTTTACCAGCTGTTCTGTCTCTCCAGCTTACTCAGATTCATTAATCCTCATTTAAAATATTTATATTTGGCAGGAACTGGTTTACTAAATAGTAGTCTTTATTGTTTCATTTGTCCTCTTCAAAATCCTTGATGAAATCCTAGTGACAATACAACCCCAAATCCATATCTTGACAGTCACTGCTGTTTCAACGGCTCCAGTGGGCTTTCCTTAGTGTCATATATCCAGGGCCACATGTGGAGTCTGCCATGCACACAGGCCTGATGAATAAATGAATCATGAATAAATGAATGAATGGATGAATGAACCAATATTGGGCCTGCCAGGCATGCACATATCTCCTGCTGCCAGGAAAGCCATTTCCTTCCTTCTTAATGGATAAAATCCTATTCATAGAGCATTTTTGTTGAGAGTTTCATGACTCTCTTAGTCTCAATCAGTTTCTTCTCAATTTGTGATTCTGGAGGTTTTGATTCCTACTGCAGTTGTAGCTGTCCATACGTGTCCTGGTTATGGATATGTGGAGTATTCTGAAAGACAGAGACCTTTGACAGCAAGAAAGGCCGAATTCTTCATGTGAAATCCAGTGTGTGTGCACACGCACATATACAAACACAGACATATACAATGACACAGACACACACAATGACACACACACACACACACACACACACACACACGCACATGTCCATGTTTCAGCTGCCACCGCTCTTAGCTTCACCCTGACTGAGCTTCATCCCAGTCTCTGAGATGTCTGAAGTGACATAGGCTGCTTCTAGCTTCCAGCCCACCATGCCTGTTCTGTCAAGAAAGGACTTATCTCCCCTCTGGTACTGTGAGCCCTTGAGTCACAAGGACTTCCCCTCCTCTGTTCATCCATCCCAAACACTGTTCTTTATCAGTCCTGCTCAATGAACTTTTTTATGCTGAAAATGACATAAAACACTAAAGCATAGACACAATCAGTGGTTAGAACTCTATTCAGAGGTCTTTGTCTTCAAGAGGTGGCACATGCCTGTCACACCAGCACCTGGAAGGCTGACACAGGAGACCTCAAGTTTGTGGCCAGCTTAGACTACATAGAAATACCATATCTCCCCTGAGATATCATCTTACCCCTGTCAGGATAGCAAAAATCCACAATACAAACAACACTGAATGCTGGAGAGGATGTGGAGAGAAGGGAACTCTCATACATCGTTGGTGGGAATGAAGGCTTATGTAACCACTCTGGAGATCAGTATGGCAATTTCTAAAAAAGTTAAGGATTGAAATGCCATATGACCCTGCTATACCACTACTGGGAATAATCCCCCATAATGCAGAAATTCACTACAGTGAATGTTCATTACAGCACTATTTACAATAACAAGTCATGGAATCCACCCAAATGCCCAACAGTTGATGAATGGATAAGGAAAAGGTGGTACATTTATACGGTGGAATACTACTCGCCATCAAAAATGATGAAATAATGAAATTTTCCTGGAAATGGATGGAATTAGAAAAAATCATGTTGAATGAAATATCTCAGACACAAAGTTAGTTAGACGCCGTATGTACTCCCTAATAAGTGGATCCAAGTTCCAAACTCACTTAATGACATATTCAAAGATAAATCTTTATAATACCCACTGTAATCACAAAGGTTTATAAACAGAGGAAGGGGAACAAGGACCTCAAAAGAAAGGCGATAGCTTCAATAGAGAAAATAGACCATGGCCAAATGTTGCATGTAAGTAGTGAGACATCTGGTATAGTTCACTCTCACTTCCCTTCCTGGTCACTTGCAACTGAACAGGTTTGATAACCCCCAACAGGGAGGATATAGGGACTGGCAGATAGATGGTAACCATCCCTCAAATGGGACACTAACACCCCCCCCACACTGCTGTTGTACTCCTATTCTTCCATCTATCTTTGAGTCTCCTCTTATATTAAGATCTTCATTTAAACAGTCTTTTATCTTTGGTTAGGAGGTGAACTTCGATATCAATCAGGCAGTACAGGAATAGCAAAACTGAAAACAACAAACCATAATTCAAAACACCAAAGACCCTACATTAATCACCTGGAACCAGGCCAGCCAAATCTTTCCCCATCCTAAAGCTCAGGGAACCCTGTGGAAGAGGAGGCGGTAAGATTGTAAGAGCCTAAAAATAGGGAGGACCAATGATATGCAAGATATTCCACACAAGTTAGGGCTGAGGAGCCAGGATTGGATTTTGCCTGACCTGCACAGTGCTTGACATGTCAATGACCCCCCAGAGTCTAGCAGGGATCACAGGAGAGAAGCCTTCAGGCAATAGGCCCTTAGAGCAGAGGGATTAAGCAGTCATAATAGAGTTTTATGCTAACAGGGAGCCCAAGAAGTGGCCCCGGGCTATGCCACTGAGTCCTAAACCCTCACTAGGGTAGAGGACACAGAGGGAGGTTCCATGGCCACATAAACAGATGCTCCAGAGGATGGAAGAGAGGAAGGGGGAAGCACTGAGAAAGGGGGAAGAAGGGAGAAGGTGAAAGGAAGGGGAGAAAGGGGGAGAGTGGAATGGGCCACGATGGGGAGGGGGGGAGAAGGGAGAGGGAGAGGACAGGAGTACCTATTGAGCTTGTATGATTAGGAGAAAAATAAAATGTGGGAGAAAAAAAGAAATACTCTATCTGAATAGCAATAATGATATTGGAAATAATCATAATAGTAACACCAGTTTCCTTATTTTTCCATAAACTCTGACTGATAAGAGTTCAAGCACCCTAGGTTGCAAATTAGAATATTATTTTGTGGGTAGGAGAACTTATTTCAGTGAGTCTTTGACTGCCTGCCATTTTGTTCATACACTGGAGGTAAATATGCATCAGGAAGAAGTGGAAACAGGACCGAGTTAGGTCTGAGCCTGATGTGAACCTAATAACTCTATTTGCCCTGAAAACTGCAGTCTAGTCTCAGAACCTACCTGGATTGTATCAAATAAATGTAATTATTCCAATTTAATTAGATCATGTTCATGTGCATGGGAAGTCTGAATGTGTCTAAATTAACGAATGGGACAATCACAGAACTGGGCTTTGCAAAAGCAACTAAGTGCATTTTAGACTTTAGAGAGAGCTAGCTCAGAGAAACATCAGACTACCCAAAGCATTTCTGCCTCTGCTCATTGGAACCGCTTATTATTCCAGTTACTTCCAGTCACCCCTTGAGGGATTGTCTTGCTCTCAGCTTGTCCTAACCCTGTCCCTGCCAACAGTGGCTGGACAGCATAGGTGTGTTAACAGGCATCCTATTACCCGAGAGCAGGCATCTGGTTTCCTGTAGTAGAAACAGACAGTTCTCCTGGGAGTTATCCTTCTGTTCAAAGCTCTAGACACTTTGGGAGGAAAAATGTAGTCCTAATAATGTTTGCCAGTCACCTGTGGCTTGCAAAGCAGTTAATGCTTATTAACTCATCAATCCCCTTCATGCACCCTGTGAGGCAGGTAGATTTCAAGTTGTGTTTTCTTCCCTTCAAAGGCATGCATGGGCAAGATGGGACACATCCACGACAAAACCAGAATAATGACCCACCACATAAAGGTATTAGAAGCCAATATTTAACGGGCCATATTTTTTTTTCTTTTGCATTTCCTTTTTTGTTTTAACTCCAAGGGGAGACTTACGCTTTCAATGTTCTCACTGGGTAAATGTAGTAAGAGACCCAGGTTGGGAAATAAATCCTTGAGGGCAATCACAATTTTTCGGTTGATAGGGGGGAATGGATACTTTAACCATCAATACTGTGATACGCACTCTTAGTAGTCCTACCTATTAGTCTTTGAACGTTTCTTTTTATCTATGAGGTAAATGGATATAGCCAACTACTTAATTCCAAATCTTTTCAAAATATATATGAAACATACAGCAGCAGATAAAATCATGACACACAGTCTTTCACAAGACCTGGGCTCTGACCTCAGAGAAGTCCTCCCTTTCCTTATTCGACATCAGAAAGATAGAAACATATCCTGATGGTGGATGTTAATGACTGAAACTGGGATGTTTCTCCTGCTTCTCATCAAGACTCTGTTTCTGTCTCTTAGATCTGCTGGTGAAGGGTTCTGGGATCAGCTAGCCAGCAGGTCTGATGTTAATCTGCATGCTTCTCAGAGAACATATTGCTGTCTTATTATTTTCCTAATGAAGTATGCAGAGCCCAAGGACATGTACGCTGTTCAGTCATCTGTGTCAACATTTGTTCATTTAGGAAGTACTTTCTCATTACCCAACATGTGTCAATGATATGCTAAGCTCCCAAAGTACTAAATGACCAGGCTTACTTACAAGGGGGTGATACCAAGCTCCCGAGGTACTGGAATAAGCAGGCTTACTTACAAGGGGGATCCCTGGGTCATTTAACATGATGCCTCAATTCATTCACACTGTGGGCATTATTCCTGAATGGGGTTTTATTTTGGTTATAAATAAGGATAACTTGTGAAATACAAACACTTAAGGATTTATGAAACTGTATAATCCTGGCTCCGCACTCTGGATTCCAGCATGATGTGTGTTTCGACAATAGAAGTGCCCTGAGCCTTTTTACGTACCTCTGAGACTTGGAAGAAATTCCTCACACATCCTCCCTGGGGCTCATCACCCTACAGGAATTGAGACATCCTTCTATCCAAGAAATAGAAGAGGTGGTATGCCAGGACGAGAAAACATCTCCTGGAAGCAGATGTGGTATACAAAGGTTAAAGACACCTCCAAGGCCCGCAGGCACTTCTAGTGTTGTATGTTAGTTAAGAGAATAAGTCTAAAAAAGTGAGGACATCTAAAGTCCCACAAACAATTGATGACATAGTAAGATTAAAACGGAGGTGCCCTGCTCCTTTCTTCCTCACAGCTTGGGACCCTCAACACAAGAATGGCTAGGACAGTGTTTACCTTGCTGTGGTCTCTTGCATTGCTCGTGGGGCAGGATGATTTCAGTCCCTTTCTCTCCCCTACTACCTTCCTTCTTAATCATTTTATCTGTCTGTTTGCTCTATCTATCTATGTCTATATTGCCTTTCCCCCGCTTCCCCACTTCTCCCATGGTTTTGGCCTGAACACCAATGTCTTTTTGTTACATTCTCCCCTTTATTCCTGTTAACAATAGAGGTTGGCCCACATCAAAAGCAGAAAGGTTGTTTTTAATCTGAACAGTATTTGCATTGTGAGCTTTGATCTTGACTTTACATGCCCAGGGTCAGAGCAGGAATTCACTAGCACAGTGAACTTGAAGCCAGAGCTGGGGGCCTCTTCAGTTGTTGCAGGAGGGTCACTTGGATTAAGAACCTATACCCAGTCCTGTTTTCTATAAATCTCAACTGCTTGAGGAAGAAGGGCAGGGAAAACATACAGGTGTGCACACACACACACACACACACACACACACACACACACACACACATTATACATGTACACATACTATACATACACACATATCACACATAATACATATTCACATATCATACACACATACACACACACATAAATACCAAGTGACTCTTTTCTCGAAGACAAAACAGGACAGAGCGACCATTTCCCTATTATCTGCTGGTCTTGCTTATATTAGTTCTCTGGGTTTTAGACAGGTGCAATATGAGAAAAATTTAGCTCCATATTTTTTTCTGAATTCCAGAATGATCTTTGAGCTGCCACATAGAGAGTCTCCTTTACTTCTGAAGCCTTTTCAAAGCCCAGCATGCCAAGGCTGAGCTTACTATATCGTCTCAGAAAATTGCTCTTGCTCGTCAGTTTCTGTAATCTGCCAGCAGGCTCCCAAGCTAGGAACCTTGGATGCATCCTACACTCCTTTCTCTTGTTCACTGCGTTCTGTCAATCCTGCCACCTCAAGGAATCCAATTACTGCCTCCCCTCCGCTCCATATGCCATGCAACCACCAGGGAGAGATCTGTCTAAATGCAAATCAGATGGAGTCATTCTCCATCTTAAACAGCTTCCAGCATCCATTGGACTCACACCCATACCTTTCAAGGGGGAAAAGCTTGGTGGTCCTTCAGGACTGCTGCGGTCCTGTGGTGATGCACACAGCAGCTCACCAGTCCTCAACGTGTGTCAGTGTCTTTGTCTCTTTGTTGCAGTTGGTCTCAAACCTGGAAACTTCTTCCCTTTTCTTTGATGGCCAATTGCATTTTCGATTCTGTTCACCTCTCTCCACATTGAGTAAATCTCTGTGGTCTCCCAGGGAATTGTTGGCTTTGTCCTTTTCCTTGCCTGTGATTAACTGGAAGGATCATGGGCCTCAGAGTTAAACAAACAGATATAAAGAACCCGACCTACTCTGAGATGCATTGCACAATGTCAACTTCAGAGTGACTTAAAGAAGGAGCAATTTCCTGGTAAATATTAGTTCTCTTCTATCTAAAATCATATGTAGCAAACTACAGAATGGTGACAGGAATATGGTCCCAGATCTCAAGGATGGCACTTTAAGGCCCAGCCCCACCCCATACTTGTTGAATGGACCTTGAGTATTACATCTACTCGAGAGAAATATTCTCCTAGCCATGTCTCCATCTCTATTGCAACATACCTACTCATAGGGTGCTTGGGATATTAAAAATTGTAACAGGGGCCATGGAGATACCTCAAGGCAAAGCATTCTCCATTCCAGGAGGAACCACAGTTCACAGAACCCACATGAACGCCAACAGGGTGTGGTGACCTGGCTGTAATTCCATCCTCCAATGTCTGAGATGGACCATCACCAGAACAAGCTAACTATCCAGACCAACCCTATCAGTTAAGAAGAAGACACAGACTTGCTTCAACAGTGTTTGAACGGATCAGACCCGGGGACTTTCTCTCCCCCCCCCCACCTTGCATTTCAGTCTCTGCAGCCACGCAAACCTTCGGGACCATCTACTTCACCGCCTTGGACTCCCAGTGTTTTTGTGGTTTGCTCCATCCTGCCAAGTCATGACCTCTCAGATTGGTCAGAATTATTCCACTGAGGTGGAGGGTGGCGTCAACTGCCTGGTCAACTTTCATCTGAGGGTCTCCTATACCTACCTCTCTTTGGGCTACTATTTCGATCGTGCTGATGTGGCTCTGGAGGGCGTGGGCCACTTCTTCCGCGAGTTGTCCAAGGAGAAGCGCCAAGACGCCCAACGTCTGCTCAAACTGCAGAACCAACGGGGCGGCCACGCTGTCTTCCAGGACGTACAGAAGCCATCTCAGGATGAGTGGGGTAAAACCCAGGATGCTATGGAAGCTGCTTTGGCCCTGGAGAAGAGTCTAAACCAGGCCCTGTTGGATCTTCATGTTCTGGGTTGTTCTCACACAGACCCCCATCTCTGTGACTTCCTGGAGAATCACTTCCTAGATAAAGAGGTGAAGCTCATTAAGAAGATGGGTGACCACTTGACCAACATCCGCAGGCTGGCTGCCCCCCTGCCTGCCTTGCAGGCCACTGGATCTTTCCTGGGCGAGTACCTTTTTGAGCAGCTCACCCTCAAGCATTAAGGAGGCCTGGCCATCCGACCTCTAGGGGCTCCTCGCTGCCCTCCATGGGATCTGCTTTACCAGCCTGCCTCGGGACCTCTGCCTAACCCTCTTCAGCCATTATGCAGCTTTGTAACCGCCTTGGAGCCCCTCCTAAAACTTTTGGACCAAATGAAAATAAAACTTTCTGAAACAGCAAAAAAAAAAGAAGACACAGAGCAACTGAATAACTTCTGATGTCATCCTGAGATTCCCACACATGCACACTTATCATATGCCCATATTCAAGCTAATATTCATATACATGTGCATATACCACACATAGGTATAATACAGAAAAGATAAAAGTCAGTGAGTGTTGGCATGGTGGTTCCAACAGTGCAGGCAGGGAAAAATCACTTTCCTCTTTTACTTGTTCTATTCCTGTATGAACTCAAGAGTGCCTAAAGAAACTAGCAAGTACATTTAAACTTATATCCTCAGTTCTACCAAGAGACACTGTATAAGTATCCAGAAGTTGTATTTCTTCAAATGTTTAAAGCCTGAAGAGTCCACTAAATGATTCTTTCTGGTTTATGGCTAACTGCACAGGCTGAGCTGCTTTCACGACACTCCCCCATCTCAGATATGGAGTTGGTTACCTTTCCTGCTGCCATTCCTTCCCAACCATGATGGATTCCATCACTCTGGAACTCTAAGCCCAAACAGACTCAACCTTAAGTTGCCTGCATCAGAGGGTTTATCCTAGCAACAGAAGAGTAACTCAAATGGTGATCCAGAGCAGGAAGAAAGGGAATTCTCACTGAAGAAGGAACAGACAACACTTCCTCAAGGCTGGAGAGGACCTTGAAGAGAAAGAGGAGAGAGGATGTGAATGGACAAAAAGAAAGCTTTAGTCTAAGCAGCCTAAATAGTTAACACCAGTCCTTTCAAACCCCACACTGAGAATATGTTGTTGATGGTACCAGAACCACTCAGGAACTGGGAGAAGAAGGCAGGTCCTGTCATTTGCACAATTACAATCCCATCAAGGACACATGTGAAATGCTAATCATGATGCTTTAAAAAGCATCAAAACAGCAAGAGCTGAGAGCTAAGGGAGACCTTAAGGGACATGGATGGTCTAGCAACATCTTTGAGAAGCCAAGTCTGCACTGGTTGTTGGTGAGATTGATGTGGCTATGAGGGAGAGTCCAGAGGGCTCTGACAGAACAAATGCAGGACAGAGATAAGACATGTTACAATGTTGTTAGCCAGCAGAACTGAGAGCGTAAGACTTTGGAAGATTTCAATTTGTAAAGTCACACATATTATTACAAATGATACTCTGAGAAATTAATGTAAACTGAAGCTGTATGTGTTAAATTTAAAAAAAAAACAGCATGGATTTTTTTTTTAATTTAGAAACATTTTTTTAAGTCAGGGCCTTGAGTTGAAAATAATTCTTACATAGGAAGACTTCAGAAACCTAAAAGATCGACGCTTTCTATTCAAATAATTGACAACTAGAGAGAAATGTCTACAGATTGTACTTCTTATATCTACCTGCTCTTAAACTCTTAACTGCATTTGTTTCAGGAACAAAGAAATACAAACCCTTGTGAGAAAATAATTTGCAACATAAGGAATGTAAAATACACATCTTCCTGTGACTCTGTTCTTCTCTTTATTTTGCACAAAACCAGGAAATTTCCTGAATAATTGATTTTTCAGTCTTCAGATGATAGAAATAGCAGAAACTAAGAATGAACTTTCCCCTCCCAATTCCTTGAATTCCATATCTCATTTCTAGATTTCAAGATTCTAATTAATGACTAGGTTCTATTCCTTCATCTTTCCCCCAAACTTCATTCACTTCTCTCTAAGGCATAGCAGTTTCCCTTCTAGAAATACCAAGATCTTGGTTTTATTCTAGACAACAATCCAGTGTAGTTGTGTTTAAGTCCTTTTGCCTCCTGTACTGTAACTTCTCTCATGGTTCACTGAGCAACTGAGTGAGATGAAAATGTAACCCTGGACAGGTGTGTGATCTCAGTGGACCTTCCACTAGGATTTCAAGATCATCACTCTATACCTCCACCAGTCTTTCCCACTTACCAGCTGGCTAACTAAAAGATAGGTAAATCCTGAGCTGAATCAATAGCTAATTTAATAATGAACTTGTAGCCTGGCGCACTGGTAATATTTCTTCAAGACCCATTAACAAAAACAAATGTAGATAAAGATTAACAGCAGAAATAGAATGCATAAAAAAGGATTGTCTATTTAAATTAGAGGATAATAGACAGTGATAGATATATGATAAATGATGAAGTAGATTAGATAGGTAATATATAGATATATGATAAATGGAGAAACAGATAATAGCTAGATCATGGATAGATACAGATAGATGAATGAAAGCTAGTAGAGAAATAAATGATATATGATGATAGAGATGATAAATAAATGATAGAAAGATGATTGGAAGATAATAGATAAATGATAAATAATTATATATAATAGACAAAAAATTCAGAATTAAAGGTCTAAATCTTAAGAAATGCATTTGCATATGATTTAAATTCTCCTTTTAAATATTGAAGACATATTGTCAGCCTTTCAGTTAAGCACTTGAAATAGTCTGGAAAATACTTGGTGTATCTCAGGTGGTGAAGACAAGGGTGATCATGACCTATAGAGAAGGAGTGGACAGCAGAAAAAACAACGGTTGCTTTTCTTGACTTTCCCAATCTCTCTACCAAGACCAGCATGCTTGCTGGGAAGAGCAGCTACACAGCAGTGTCAGAAAAGGCGTCCCCAGACTCATCACTGTAATGGTGGATGTTGATTAGCCACAGATGTCAACTGATAGAATGAGATGCATTTCCTGGTAGTAAAGACTAATTTTTCCATATCCCTTATTATCATACTGCACCGTCTGTGTGTGGTTGTTTCTTTGTTGTCTTTGCCCACAGTCAGATTGTGCTCCCACATAGTTATTATTAGAATGTGGAGAAGGAACAAAGCTAACATTCTGTGCAGTTAAGGCTCATCACTGTGTTTACATATGTACTACTCAGAACTGGGCCCGCTCTGAGTGTGAGTACTGAGCATTGCATAGCACTCCATGCTGCCTTTAAAATGCCTTCAATGAAGCCCTGCCTGTGGTTGCAGATGGCTGTATGTCAACCCTACCTGGTCTTAGGATGCCCATTCAGTAGATCTTCAGCTGTCCCAGGAAGGTATGCTGTATGGAAGACTGTGATGATAATATGTTCACATGGGTCAGGGTCTATTCCTGGGTTTGCTGTTATTTCCTCTGATAATGTTCACAGATAGGAACAAGTGACTTTCTGGAAATGCATTCAGAATATCAAAGCAAATGTCCTTGGGCAAATCAGCAAACCAATTGAGCAAAGTCGCAGGTAACTAACATGTGCCTAGAAAGGCTGTTACTCTGCACGATTGGCTGGTGGCTTTCTCCTCAGAGTGATCCCTGAAGGATATTGGGTGAAAGTGGAAAAGGGGTCATGTTTCTTTCCTGCCATCAGAATTACCACCTGCAATTCATCAAGGACGAAGAGTGGAGAGCCTTAGAAAAACAGAAAGGTACAATGGTAGCAATTTTATAAAAGCATAATTGATGTTTCCTAGTGTTAGGACAAAAGAAGACATAGGTCCATTATTAATCAGAATCTTCATTAGAACAGAGCAATAGAGTACATTGCTCAGTTGGAAGATAGGAGCTCATTCAGACAGGAATAACAGTTTAAAGTAAGAAAAGATAACCATCAGGGCCATAGGTGATATCATAGCAGATGTGAGGGATCTCTGTGGGGGTGTGGGGGGATAGGGAGATGGGGGCTGTGCAGGCCATGGGGCAAAAGGAGATCTAACCTTTATAGCCTTTCAAGTGTGGTAGAAAGTTTTGCATGATGTGAAGCAGATGCCTAGGGTCAGGGTAGGTTGGAAAAGGAGACTCCAAACTTAGAAGGGAGCTGGAGCTCCCAGAAGCCACCACAACATGGAGGTGGTTTCTGGGAGTCCAAACTGGGGAGGCTATGATCTAGCATTCAGTAGGAGATTGCAATGAGGTGTGTGTGTGTGTGTGTGTGTGCGTGTGCATGCATGCGTGCGCTTGCAAATACTTTGCCTGTCTTACTACATAACTACCCTCAGAGGAATTCTTATCCTCCCTTTGCAGATGAGCATCCTAGAGTACAGAAAAGCCAAAGGAGTTACCCAAGATCACACAGCATCAGACATCATTTCAAGTTTTATGTAATTGTTCTACTTAAACCAGTGTTTTGGCTTTGTTTTGGTGTTGGTATTTGTTAAGCCAGGGAATTCACCACATAGAAATAGTCTTTGTGTTACTGACTTAAGTATATATGATATACATGTGGATACCGTAGATACACTGTGCGCAATTTATAAAGTACTTTAGGATGGGAAAGAATTTTACAAATAGTTTTGGAAACAGTGGAGGGATCCCCAGAGAATTGTCATTCAGCTGTACTTGAACTTTGAGGTCAGGTGAATAAAAATACTAAGTGCCAGCACAAGAGCCTATGCTAATAATTGTTGTTGCTATGGAAACAATTGAGTACACAGAGGTCAAAAGAAATGAAAAAGATGCTCAGAAGAAAATGGTTAAAAAGAGAAGCATCACCATGCAAGGTGGTGGCTAGTCTTGAGAACCTAAGCAAGGTTGCAAGGCCTGGCTGTTGGGTGAGAAGAATGGGACAAGAGAAAGCTGGCATGCAGCTCTTTGCCATTTATAAACCAAGGTCAGGGCCAGAGAGAAAATGCACCACCTGGCACGTGGTACTTTTCATTTGCCTTCTTATCACATACAATAACACGAAGTCAAATATGTATTGTCTACTGATTTGTTTTTATTGGAACAATAAGATTTTTGTGTTTGTAAATAGTTTTAGGATAAGGCGCCTGCCCCTCATGGCAGTCCATGTTTGGAGTCCAGGAGTTTGTTTCTACCTACTTGCCTCTCATGGATTCAGGCTTGGAGTCCATGCGTTCTCCTGGGCCCTGCCTCATGGCACTAATGCCACCAGTCTGTTTCTAGCTGCCTGCCTCTCATGGAGTTCATGAGTTCACCAGGCACCTGCTCCTCATGGCACTCTATATCTAGAGTTTATGAGTTCCATTCTTTCTCTCCTCTAATAAATAAATCTACCTTAATCCTCTAAAGAAAGTTTTAAGATAACAATTTTGATCATTAAAGATAAGTTGATAGGCAGTCATATGAGTAAAATCAGAATACCATCTTTTAAAACATTTATTTACTTGTGTGGGGGGGGACACACATGTCTTCACATTCCATGTAATTTGTGAAAGTTGGAGGAATGACTTGTAGGAGCAGATTCTCTCCTTATGTCATGTGAATTCCAATGATCAAATATGGAAATATGTATCATCTAACAAACACCTTGACCAGTGACTTTCTCTGCTGTTGTAAGATACCAGTCAAACTCAAACAACTTGAGGTCCAGAGGGAGATTTATTCAGCTTACAGTTTCAGAGGGGAGATACAATCAGCATAGCTGGCTGGCAAAAATTAGAGATGTTCTAAATTATGTCCTTCATGGTGGCTGAGAGCTGCTACAAATTCAAAAGTAGACTCACTCACTCAAGCAGGGCTGGGCCAACTGCAAGCTACCCCCCCACCACCACATACACACCATGACTGCCTTCCTCCAGCAAGTTCCCACCTCCTAAAGGTGCCATGGTCTTTCCAAATACTGTAACAGCTAAAGATTCAAACACATGAGCTTGTGGGGAGCACCTCACATTTTAAACCATAACACGCCTCTACCCTCATGCACCCATTTGCCAGCCAGGATGCTGTCTTCTAAGCAGGTATAGAATATAAGCAGAGTCAACACAAACAAAGGAAAAAATACGGAGTTCAAACAACAGGAACATAAACACAAACTGCCGTGAGCCCAATAGTGAATAGCGTGGCCAACATAACCATCATTCTGAATTCCTCTGGTCCCACAAAGCATTTTAAAACAGATTAAAAAGCACTACACAATGATTAAAATTCATTACCGAGTGAATAAAAATCCTCTAGTCAATTATCACACCCTGTTGTATTTTAGTGGCTAGTAGGTACTTTCTGGAATTACCTCCAATATAGGACTTTGTAACTTATTCACTTTGGCAGTCCCTGTGTGTAATTGGTATAGCTTGATGCTCAGAGCTGTGTCAAAGGCATTAGCACATTTAAAAAAAGAGGAGTGGGGGATAACAAAGTGAAGAATCAGTACTTAATACACACAAGAGTGAATGATGTCATGCTGATAAATGGTGAACATATAATAGATTTGAAGCTTTGTGTGTCAAAGGTCATAAATGTGAAATATATGATATCAATGACATTGAAAACATGATCAGTTAATTGGTGGCAAGGGGTAGGCTTTGTCATTGGTTGTCTTTGGATTTGACTATAGCATGGCTATATCATCTATTAGCTTGAGTCAATTATTTTGCCTGTTTGAATGGTCTTTCCAACATCACAGAAAGTGATTATTATTATGATTGAATTAAATGAAAGCATGTGGGAGATAAATGAAGGAGACAGATATCCCATTCTCAGTGGTTAACACAACACTTGGTTAATAAATATCCCAAGAAAGAACACTGAAAATTTTCTTGGCCCCCAGTACCAAGATCATGTCTCATTAAAACAGAAATTTAGGTTGCCTTCTGAATATTGAACAATTCCAGAAAAGAGTATGGATCCTGCTTGCTTATTAACAGAGACCCAACTAAGATAGCCTCGCACTAATCAAGGGATTATTTTTTCCATAAAATCTAGACATATTGATTAGGGGGTTCCATGAAGTGATGAAGGATATGTTTCCCTCTGTCCTTTATTTCCACCAGCACATTCTACCCATGTTAAAAGTCATAAAATAGATGTTGAAGCTGTAGTTGTTATACCGACAATCTAATCCGTCAACACTCTCCTGGATTCTTTATAGATAAGTTCAACTTCTCTCTCTTTCCATCCACCATTCCCTATAACAAAGAGAGGAAAATAGATTAGTTTTTAAAATTCACTCTAATTTTTTATTCCTTTTCATTTTCATGCATAAATACAATGAATGTACATGTTTTCATCCCTATTACCTAAATAAAAAGAGGTCCTGAAACTAATGAAGAGATAGCTAATAAGATTACAAAGTCAGTGAATTATTTGCCAAAATAATCAGTGGTTTCCTTAGATGTAAATTCATATATTCTCCAGGAAACACTATACTTAGTTCACATCCAAGTAAGTTTGCTCCACAGGGTCAGGCTCTGGGTACAGAGGTGGCATCTAGAGATCAGAGAAATGAACGGTATTAATGGTGTTTAGTAATTCATGTGGATACAATATAAATTGAAATATCACTAGGGATCAAAGAAATACAAGTGAAAGTATTTTTTCTCTAACTTTGCCTCCTTGTTATTTAACCCCTCTCATAGAAACAACCATCATTTCTAGCCATAATTCTGGATACATGATAGACATATGCCTATTTTTTCACATAGGAGTACATACTTCATTTCATTTATTCATTCATTTTCACTGATATGCAGTTATCTAGCCTAGGATTGTCTGAAATTTACTGTATACCACAGCTGGCCTTAAACTCATGATCTTTCTACTTCAGTCTCCCTATTGCTGGATTTATAAGTATGCACACCATACCTAACTTCTAGTTTATTTTAAAGTAAATGAGGTCATATAAGACACGCTTGTTTTGTATTCATTATCTTACTGAACCATATTTCTTGGATGTCTTTGTAGTTCATACCTAAGAGGCTGCGTTATTGTGTTTAACATCCTCCTAACCTATTACTACATGGATGTATCATTTTAATTCCCTTGATGAGTTTGTGTGTGTATTGTAATTTAATCAACTATACTTTTTTGGGTGGACAGAATAATGGTAGAATCCATTATTTTGGTGGTGTAACCAGGATGTGAAGAGAATTTCTGAAGATACGTCATTTTGTGTCTATGCTGAAAAATCTTCCAAGTGTTAGAATTTCTTCTCCATTCGAGGGTACATGTTACTAGGATTCGAGAACACTGCCAGAGTTACATTCTCCATAGCTATTGTGCTAGGAAGTGCTTCAATAACAATGTGATAGGGATGAGTTTCTCATTCTTTCTTAATTACCGTAATGAAAGTTTTTATCTTTTTCACCTAACACTTGAGAAAGATGGTGCCTGTTCAGTTTTATTTACATTTCACTTATTTTGAGAGAGGCTGGAGATATTTAAGGGCCTTTTAGTTTTTCCTTTTTCAGACCAGGTTTCAAGGATTTCATCTGGTTCCAACTAACTGTAGCTAAAGATGACCATGAGCTTCTGAGCTTCTTGCTTCTACCTCCAGAGTGCTGGGATTATACCACACCCAGTTTGATGAGTGCTTTGATGAGGATTGCCTGTAAGGCTTTCTGTGTGCTACACAAGCACTCTAACAACTGAGGTACATTCCCAATCTAATTTCTTCATAAGCTTTGCTCATTTTTTTCTTGGGTTAACTCTTTATACTTTTAAAGGAAATTAGCTTTTCATTAGCTAAAGCTACACTTGATGTTTGTCTTTTCATGTTGTTTCTGGTCCTTCTTCCATAAGAAAGTATTTTTTAATTTTACATATTCATATTTATTAATGTTTTAAAAACAGCACTGAGATTTTATAACTTACGTAGCAAGATCAAGTCACCTTCAGAGTATCTAAACAAACCATCAATTCCCTAATATGTTATGGTCTTACAGTTTGTTCACATCATGAGCCATCTACAAACTGTTTTTCTGCATTTTCTAGTTGCAGTTGAATTTTTTTCAATGACCTACAAAATATACTAAAAATAAATTGTACTCTTTCTTCTATGCCTTTGGTGTCTAAACAGATATCCAGGCAACTAGGCAACTCATTCAGTTATTAACCAGCTGGTTTGTCAAAAAAAAAAAAAAAAAAAAAAAAAAAAAAGTCAGTTCTCTGGTGGGCGGAGCCTGGGAAATCCCACAAAGCAAAGCAAAAAGGAGGGAAAAGCAATCCAGGGTGATTTCCCAAAGTCATCCTTTGTCCTACACACACACACACACACACACACACACACACACACACACACACAAAATTAAAATAAGTAAAGTTATTTTTTCTTTAAAGACCAGGACAGAGACCAGCAAGGTTGCCATACCAAGGCAGCCCCTGGAAGAGCAGGTAAGAGCCCTACAATGAGACCAACCCCTTACTGCCACGTTCTCCTGGCTTAGTAGACTAATCCTTTATTTCTGGAGGCTCTAGGAAGCATGTGTTCTTATTTCCTTGACCTCCTTCTACACTTGACAGTGGCCATCACTGGCTTGCAGCTCTTGGGAACCAAGCACCAGTAGTAATCAGCTATATCAGACTTTCAATGTCTAAGTACCAGAATCTTGGGAATCATCTGAGCAAAAGAGAGAAGTCGCTGAGATAATTCAGCATGATGGCGAGAGATGGAACTCAAGGGTAGAGTCTGATTCTGCCTCACCTCTATGTCTAGCTGTGTACTTCTGAACCCAAGTTTTCTCATCTTTAAAAGGGGACTGTTAAAACTGCTCATTAGGTGGTGATGATGTTAGGTATTTGTCAAAGTTTGAATGCTTATGTAATGTTTACAAAAGGAATATTCAAACAATGTTAGCAGTGTTTATTGTTATCCTGCCTAGATAAAATTCCATTGCCTAATGATTTTTCCTATCAGGCACGAATGCCAACTGTGTACTGAGCACCACACAGAAAAGAATACCAAGAAGTCTGCTCCTGTAGAACTTCATTGTAGGTTCTGGCGACATATGGGGAGAAAATAAAAATAAACTCACTCTTAGGTCAATAAGACCGAAAGTGATCTATACTGTAATCTGAACCAGTAAATAAATAAGACGGGTGGAAAGTAGCTCCGACCAGCTAAGGGCCTATGCGTGAATTGCAGTCACAGTGGAAAGTCAAGAAGAACCTTGGTCAGTTCTTCTGCCCACCAATTCCCTTCTTTCATGCAGGTAAGACAAAGCAACAGCTCAGGGACAGGCCCTCCATGTCATGAGGGCTTTTTAAAAAAAAAAATTATATTTATTTATTTTTCCCCAAATAAAGCTCAATAGGTACCCTGGTCTCCTCCTTCCCTCCACCCTTCCCCAGCCCCCCTTCTCCCCTTTTTCCTTGCACCTTTTTCCCCTTTTCTCCTTCCTTTCACCCCCTTCCCTCCTCTTCTCCCAGTGCCTCCCCTTTCCCTCTCCTATTCCCCGGAGCATCCTTTAGTGTGAATGTCAAATTTCCCTCTGAGTCCTCCACTCTAAGTGAGGTGTAAGGGCTCAATGGCATTGCCCAGAGCCTTTTCTTGGGCTCCCCTTTAGTATGGGAACACTAGGGAACAGATGAAGCAGGTTCTCTGGCTTCTCAGCCCAGGCAGCATTTTGTCTGATCTGCTGAGCTACCAGCCAAGTGAACCACAACCTGCTGGATCTACACTTGGTTGAGAGCAGCAGAGCTGTTATCAGTGAGTGGAGCTGTCACACAAGCAGGGCGGTTGTAGAAATGCTTCTGAGGGCTGGAGAGGTGGCTCAGGGGTTAAACCTCCGCCTTGCAGGTGGAAGGTCCTGAGTTCGGATTCCAGATCCCACGTATAGACGCCAGGCGGAAGCGGGGGCGGCCTGCGCTTCTGGTCCTGGTGGGGCGGAGCCTGTGAATCCTGGGGCAGAAGGACGTGGAGGCGTCCATGGTGGTTCACGAATTCGTCCGTGCTTCTACACATACACAGACACACACACACACACGCGCGCGCACATACACACGCACATGCGCACAGTTGAATAAATAATATAATAATAATAAAAAGAAATGCTTCTGAGTCTCCGCTCCCAGGCCAGTGAGGGATCTCTCCTGTGCCTCTTGGAGTCTGCTCTTATCAACCTGCAAAATTGGACTGCAACACAGCAGTCCAATTCCATCCTTTGTTAGGTCCTGGTGACTTCTACACGTGGGAGTTCTCCCACGGATGGGGGAGGGAACATCGGAAAAGTGGAAATAGGTTGTTTGTTCTTGGAAATATCTCAGAGGCATTTTGGGTAAAGAATCAAGTTGACTCTTTCCCAGTGGTTTTATTTTTATTAAGAAACAGCAGTCCATGAACTCAAAAGTACATGGATCGCTGGAAGCCAGCCTTGGTGAGATTGTAATCTGTGTTACTATTTTGATAAAAAAGAAATATTTTTTATTGGAGGCTTCCGGTTGCTCCATCAAGGCTCCTGTACCTGTTCAAATTTGTCATCATCGTGACTTAGAGCCACAGGGAAAAAGGCTTAAAAAAGTCAGAGTGACTCAGGTTTGGCACCATGTGGATATGGAAGGGTCTAGAAGAGATTTCGCCTATCACAAATACTGATGTTTGACTGTTAAAAGGTGTTCCAGGTAATGCAGTCAGTAAATTTTTTGCTATACAAACTTGAGGACCTGAATTGAGTCCCCAGAGACCACACACTAAAAGTCAGGTGTGGTGGCTTATACTTGTAATACTAGCACTGGGAGTGGGGGTCCGTTGGGGCAGATAGTTTCCTGGGGCTCACTGACCATCCAGCCTCCTTTGCTTGGCAAGTTCCAGCCTGTCTTAGCTCAACATTTCTATTGTTATATTTAATATGCAACCAAATAATTTAAGGGAAAAGGGGGTTTATTCATGGCCACCTGTGGCACTATCAATTCAGGGAGGCCCTACTCTGGGCTCCCGGCTATGGACAAGCCTGGACACGTACAGACATGCCTTGGACATGTCCCAGTAGAGAACCATGCAGGTGGAGGGATGAACAACCAATGGGAAACGGCCGTCTAACCTTCCCCTGCAATGGACACCTAATAAACAGGTAAATGATTGGTGGCTGTCCCCCGGAGCGGAGGGATGGCAACATCTGATTGGACCCTGCCTCTACATAAGCTCAAACACTTTCTTAAATAAATTGAATCTGCAGCAAACTCATCCAGTGCTTACTTCTCATCTGATTCCCGGGGTCTGGGTGGTTACCCCACGTCAGCTTGCTCCCTCGCCTCAAGCCCGGAGGCTCCGCAGTTCCCCCCTCCTTTCCCAGGCTGGCCTGGCGGGATTCGGCAACAGCCGATGGCAGAAGCCAAGGGAAAGGGTCACATCACACGTCCACAGCAAGAGCACAGGGGCAATGGCCAGTGCATACCTTCTAGCTTGCCAACTTGCCAGCTTTTTCCCTTTTATCTGTCTGCCTGGAGAATGATCCTAACCAATATATCTGGCTCTTTCCACATCAGTCATGCAATTGCACAATCCTTGCAGGCTTGTCTTAACATAATTCTTTATAAGTATGCCCAAAGGCTCTGTTCTCAAATGTCAAGTTGATATCTGAAACTAACTGACACATGGGCCAATGACAAACCCTGTCGCAATAAGCAAGATGGACAGCACCTGAGGAATGACACCCCAAGTTTCCCCTGGACACTTGTGTCACAAGAAAGTGTTCAAATTTGTGTGCGTGTGTGTTGCCATAAACGATTAAAAGAGTTGCAGTTGGATATGTCTCCCAGACCCCATTTGCTTTCACTGTCCAAGGCGTAGATCCATCATCTTATACAAGCCAGTCTCCTGTTTGCTGTTCTAGCTCTGTTACTGCTAGGGTGTCACTGGGACAATGGCAATGGTGCCAGAACCAACTCCCCCCCCAAAGTTGAATGCAGGAATTAGTCAGCTACCTTCCTCTGATCTCCCTTGTGTTCATTCTCTGCCTGTGGGTTAGGCTGCATTTGTAGCTTGCCAACACTGTAGGTGTCGAGGGCTGACTTTCCCCTTGTATTTTTGTTTAGTCTTCCCTGTTGTCTTGGGTTTCCTCTCAGATTCTTTTATACATAGACCTGAGGTCTGCAACTCATTTCCGCTGAAATCTGCTGTTAACTGGAATCTTGCTGCTGTGTTACTACAGTGGCGGAGGAAGGGCTGAGAAAAAGCACCCAACAATGTGATGAGTGCATCACAGTTTGAGGTACATCTTTATCAGTACAAACTTGGGAGACGTTGGGTTTCTTTCCTTCCATATATTCATTGCTCATTCTTTTCTCTGATCCACTCTTGTGGATATTCTTTATGGTTTAAGGGAATCACATTCCTGTTGGTTGCAAATGTTTTCTATGTCAGTTGCTTGTCTTATGGCTGGGACAAAATATGTGACAGAAGCAGCTGAAGAAAGAAAGGGTTTATTCTAGTTCACAGTCGGGGATGGGGTTCGTGTTGGCAGCGATGTGATTACAGCACATCCTCAGTCAATAAACAGGGAGGGGTAAATGCTGGCGCTCAGCTTCCCTGCTCCTTTTCATTCAGTCGAAGACCCCCACCCGTGGGACAGTGCTGCCCACCTTTAGCATGAGCCTTTCCACTCTCGAAGCGCTCTCAGAGACATGCCCAGAAGTTGTTTCCATAGTGATTTTAAATCCCATCAAATTGACAATCAAGATGAACCATCACGTTTGCCACTTTGACTTGCTCATATTTTTATGCAGAAAATTTAAATGTTAACACATTTGACTTACAAAAGTCTTTCTAGGTATTTTACATTTGTTTCATTCCTTACAGGAGACCAAGACCAGAAGCGCAGAGAGGCTGAACGGGGCGTTTCCCTCACAGCTTCATAAAACCTCCAGCAGGTCAAATAGTGAAAAAGAAAAGGTTTCCCTCGTGATCAAGCCATGTCAGCAACAGCAGTGTTTGGGGGCATTTAAAAATGGTGATTTTTTCCTTTTTTGCCACTGCTGGCAGCTTGGAGATCTCATTTTCTGATTGTTACAGCAGGAATCATGTCAAACTCAGCCAGAGGTCACCCACATCTGAGGTCACTGGAGGATGCTTCTCCAGGAGAGTATATGGATTGCAGAAGGGTCTGAGATTTGGGCCTTTTTTCTGCCCTCTCTCCAGTTCTGACAGTGTGATTTGTTCTGTGAACTCTTTTCTCTGATCAACTTAGGAAGAGTTGTGCTTTTTTTTTTTCAGTCCTTCCATCTCTGTCTTGTGAGGTATGAGTGATCATGTCTAAGCTCTAGTGGGAAACCAGAAACCAAAGTCTACCATCTGTTTTGTATGCTTGTAGGCAAATAATATTTTTCTGGCTCATTTAATCATTAAAATAAATAATAGTTTCCATGACAGGTAAAATTATATCAAATTCAAGTTTCAGTATCATAGAATTTTATTAAAGTATTTCAAGTCTCATTCACTCACTTGTGGAGTTTACATAAAAGCGAATATTTGTAAAGCCAGCAAAGGGGCCAGCAAGATGGCTTAGTAGGTAAGGTGTCTGCATGAAAACTTAACAACCCGAGTTTAATCGCTGGAGCCCACATAATAGGAGTGAACCAACTCCTGAATGCTGTCCTCTGATCTCCACACACATTCTGTGGCAAGAGAATTCTTTCTCTCCCTCTCTCTGTCAACAAAAAGACTCATTAAGCTGAGAAAATTGATGAATTCCTTCTCCCTGGGGTTATATAATCAATGAACATTTTTTTAAATGCCAGTGAAGTTTAAAACATTCACCACCTGGCCCTATACAGGAAGTTTGCTGACCATTGTTCAATACACTTCAGACAGGCACTTCAGACACAGAGCTGGTTGAATTTGAAGTTGTTGACGCTGTGCTGCAGCTCGAGGTTATAGAGAAGATCTTATTGTTAGAAATATGTGAAGATGTAGCTGGTCTTCAGGTATTTTCCAGGATTGGGAGACATGTTGAAAGGGTTACAAATAAGCATTCACTGGAGTGGCTTGGAATGAAAAACCATGAAGTGAGTCTCAGGCTAGAGTCTTAGTGATTCAGCCTATTTGTAGAACCGCAGGAACTCGGGATGGGCCAAGTGTCAGATCTCAGGAGTGCCGTGGGGCAGAGGCCGGCAGAGTGCTATGCCTTTTAAGTTCCAACAGTTGTGGGCACCCAGAAACACTGTGATTGCCTCCGTGTTCTCATGCCACTTCCAAATATGTAAGAGGTCCATGTTGTGACATTCAATTCTTTCATCAACAAAGAAATACCATAGTTTGGGGAAGGAGAGAGTCTGCTTATCTTCACAGTATTCAAAGCTACCCATCCATATAATCCAAAAAAGAAAGAAATTTTCAGACAACAGTCCAGAGAAGCAAGGGAAAAAAAGCCATAAATTAGCCCTAAGGTGAGAGATTAATAGAACAAAAGAGATAGTAACTAAAAGTCAGTGCGTACAGGGAGAGTCCACCTAGTCTTAGGTGTTGCTAGAGAGTGGTCCAGGAGTTACTAGGGAAGTGAGGTGGCGAAGGAGGAAGTATGAAGTATGGTAATAAGGAAGAAAAAAAAACCCAAAAATCCATTGTAATTACAGATAACATAAAATTTTCAAAAACATTTTAAGAAGGCTTTCCTGAGTTAAGCATAACTTGGAAGTTGAGCACTTGCCTCTCGTGTGTGAAGGTCTAGGTCAATCTTTTTACTGTAACAACCAAAAAAATCAAATGACTTTCTTGCACACACAACATCTTTAGAAAACTGAGGTACTCATTTCTGTGCCCCTTTGGGGGCCATGGGGTTACATTGAGTGATAACCTTATTCACAATAGAGCAGTAATTTTGAGTCTTTTGTGCAATGTCCCTGACAAAATTGCAACTTTGATTGTATACTAACTACATAGTGAGTTGGCCGGGGGAAAAAAAAGGTGTGTTCTCTTGCCACCTTCTAATAATCTTAGAGTGAAATCACCCAGCAGGTTTTCTAAAGGAACCATCTACACTTCAAGTTGCATGTTAATGGAGATGGAGAAATAAAGACAATGGCCCAAATAAAAGAGCTGTTCTCTCTCTTGCAGCTTTCCTAGAATTTACACTCTATGGGGACTCCCAGATCAATGCGATGATCATATGAATATATCTGGTCTTCTTGTCATCATCCAGGTTATTCCTGTGGGAAACTGTCTCCACCACAGCCCCTGTTCATCTGGATTGACTAATGATGTTACCATGGAGATAAGGATCATCAGACTGGGATCTTGTGGTTGCAGGGGCTATAACTCAGCTGAAGTTTAAGTCAAAAAAGAAAAAAAAAAAGAAAAATCAATGATTACTTATTCTTTACCTAAATTTGGGAAGGAAAAACTTCAAGGATGAGTGGAGGCAAATCAATCTTTTCACCTCTTTCCTTCTGTCATTTCCTCTTTTCCTCTTCCCTTCTCTGATTTTCTGTGTCTCTCTAACATTCTTTCAGACTGGCTGCTCCATCAACTAGATAAACAAGCAAACAAATACACAGTCCCTGGGCATTGCTCCTGTTCACATGTTCCCCCACGTGGAGGATGTGAATGAGAACGAGCTTAGCGTGGGTTCTCGCTAGACTCTGGACGTCAGATTAGTTTCATGTTCAGTGACGCAGTTACAGTCACCTTGGCCAGAAAGGAAGGACAACTGCACTGGAATGTTGTGGTAGAAACAAAAGAATAATTTCAGGAGAATATTAGGCAAGGAAAGTAGAGATAATGTCAGGCAAACCTTGGGTGATTAGAATTGTTTCCGCCAGTTAAAGTGAAATGCAAATGGTACTTAACTGCTTTCTCCTGGAACTCAGATGATCTGTTCTCTTGTCTTTGGGACCTTTTGGGTATTTAAATATAGCTGATCTGGTTTATTTGCATAACCACCTGGCCTGGGTTTCAGGTACCTTTCACTCTGACTTTTAGTTTTGATAGGGCACTTGTGGACTTCTCCCTGGACCTGCCTGTTCTCCCCCTACCAGCCCATCTTAACCTCCTCCAGACCAGGGAGTTCTCACTACCCCTCTCCAACTGTCAAGTAGGAATCCAGTCCATTCACTGGAAAACAGGTTTGGGAACCTGAGAGATCTGTTTTGATGCCTCATCTCTTCCTTCACGGGGTCAGAGTATGACCTTGGACAACTGACTCAGCCTTTGCCCTGTGATTGTAGGATTAGAATGAGTTGCCCACAGTGCCTAGTGGAAGGTCTATGCACCTTGAATATGTAGTGAAAACTAACTGTGGCTTCTGCTGCAACTATTTTACCTTCATGGCACCTCAGAGGATAGGAACATGTGCTTAGAGATTTGACACGCCACCCTGTGCCTAGGGAGGAAGACGGCCAGGCTCCTCTTTGCTGAGCATGGCAGTCTGAAGAGACAGCTTGATCACTAGACAACAGATGAGCCTTGGTGCTTTTGGTTTCCTTTCCTTTGCAGGCCTTAGATTTCAGTCCTATCACCTAGGCCTCTGTGAATGTAGCAGTTGCTTTTTGCTAGTTTTATGCTTCAGATTCAATTGTCTTGAGGGAAATAAAAGTCCCATTATTCCAAGCCAGGGAATTGGGCAGAATGTGAATTTCATCCAGATCAGCTATTAAAGGCCCTGAAGGTGGAAATGATCCTGCTCTGGGCTTTCCTGGGAGGACCAGATCAACTCACCCAGTCTCCTGTGGATAGTGCTCATGTTATTTCTCAGGCTAATATGGTACTCTGCACACATTAGCTGTAGTCTATTTTTCCTGCATTAACTCATCTACCTCTGTTTTACTCATAATCAGGTCAATTCATGATTCCCAGAGCCCGTGTGTGAACAGACACCCATGCACATCTCACCTCACCAAGGTCCTCTGTATGCCTACTTTGAAATCAGACTTCTTTGGGAGTTCTTGTGTCCCGGAGTTAAAAATTGAAACCAGAAAAATGTGGAGCAGTTAAAGAGAGGAGCAAGAAGGAGCCTTAAGGTGGGAGACCATTAGAACACAGAAGGTAGCTTAAAGTCAGAGAGAAGGGGAAGAAAGCTTTCATAGGCAGGAGGCAAGAGGAGAGACCCACCATGCAGCTGCATGACCAGAGAGTGGGGCAAGAGAGAATGGGTGGAACCACAGTCTTTTACAGTCTGTTCTTGCTAAGAAGTAGCCAAAGAGTTACTAGGAAGTGAGGTCATAAAGACTGGAGGTGTGGTGGGTGTGATTACCACAGGAGGAAACACTATAACTACTAACTATACTAGCTATCCAATGGGAATTTCCTGTTACCTTTGTCATCTTAGACAGCCCACTCATTCACATCTGTCTTTTCACCAGGCCTAAATGAAGGGATTGCTGTTTTCAGCATTGTCGCAAATGAGATCATACTAGGTTAAGAAAAGGATAACAAATGCACAAATAGTCATGGTAATGAAATTTCAGGGTAAACAGCAAAGAGCTGTGAGTCCCAAAAGAGTAGGTTTAGCTACCTATCCTGATGCACCAATTACAGTATCATGGTGAAAATCAGGAAAGATTTCATCCATTGGATGCATTGGGAAGATAAGAAATTCAGTCACACATTACCTCCCCCCTACCCCCAAACACACACACCCTGAAAGTCCATCTTCAGGACACTTAGTTGTGCTTTAGGTTTAAGTTTAGTAGAGGATAACTTGGGGCAGATGGTAAGCGGTGTGCATAATTTAGCAGTCTTGGTCCAAGTATGGTCTGACTGATCCCATCTCAGACCTGGTTCTGCAGAGTGTGGAAACTTCATATTTGAAGGGAGCAATGTGGTTCCAATAGATTAACTGCTCCTGCTTGGCTGGGGATGTCATCATGGGAGTATGTCTGCTAGGCTCTACTGTTCTAGAATCTGAGATAGCTACAGATTTACTGGAACCATTTGGGTAAAACCAGTGCAACTAGAAATGCACTATAGCATTGTAAAAACTGACCGTAAAAGGTCTCAGCTGTTTTTGTCTTTGCCCCTTAGGTCTTGAAGAAGACCTAAGGTCTATCACAAATTTGGGGTCAGACACTCCTGGAGTGATTCACATGTCTGCATGCAGAATTAAGCAAATGATTGAACTAACGAAAAGGAGATGTAACAAATGATATCTTACTTATAGCTTTCCTGTGAACCCAGGGGAAAGGGAAAGGGTTAAAGTTTTATCTGTGTGTGTGTGTGTGTGTGTGTGTGTGTGTGTGTGTGTGTGTGTGTGTAGGTAGGTATCTTTGCTAAAATCCAAGTCTAAGTATCTGTTATAAGCACTGTATTAAAAACATCAGAAACTAGAAAATTCTGTTGGGAGTCAATGGTAGAACCTTCCTTTGTTAGACATGTGCACTGTGTTCCGTAGAAGCTTCATAGTTAGAAGTAGGAGAGAGAAGGTCATTTTATCCAGAGTCCTATTAACATAGGTGACTCTGTCCCAGCTTCTCCGAAAGATAACGGCCCATAGAGATTCCTCAACACTGCTCTTAAGAACTCACCTTATTTTCAACCACTTGCTAGCTTTGAGGTGTTTTGGGTTACTTACCACTGCAGAGAACTAGCATTCTTATCTGTAATGTGGGGGGGGGGGGGCTAAAGCAGAACTCCTTCACAAGGTCATTATAAAAAGACAGTCACTCCAGAACCTGCAACATGACAACTGCTCCATGTGCTCCTCTGGTTCTTTCTTAGCACCTCGGGTTATCATGCACTGTGAAGGAGACAGCGCAGCTGCTGTGAGTTCTGACGTCACCCCCACTGCCATGTGCTATGATTTTGTATCATTTTTATCTAGTGAGAGAAGACTCTTAACACAGAAAGTTCATGGTCTTCTGAGTAAGCAGGTTTCTTTTTCAGATCATCTGTTCACTTAAGATGCCTTTTTCCTACTGAAGCCAAGTGTACTTTTCTTAAACTGCACTCCAAATCCCACGTTTTGCTTTTGGACCTTTAACTTTCAGAGCCCAGGGTTTAGAATGTAGTAACATTTACACTCTGTGCCCTTGGCATCCTGGCTTATGCATATTCTTCTCCTCAGAATTCTCCAAGTCATGCCTATTGAAACCACCTCCCACCTAGTAAGTAACTTCGGATGTCACATGTAAGGAAGCCACCCTCAGAACATAAGTGCTCTGCAGCAGGCATAGTCTTACCTTTTTTATGAGTATCCACTTGGATTAATGAATCAGTCTCTCTCTCTCTCTCTCTCTCTCTCTCTCTCTCTCTCTCTCTCTCTCTCTCTCTCTCTCTCTCTCTTTCTCTCTTTCTCTTTTCTTGCATAACCACACACCCCACAAAACAGGATAAACTTTTGTCCACATAACATGATAACATGATTGAATGTTCTCCAGGCCACAAATTGTTGCCGCAAGACTGGGTGAAATAGGAACCAGCTTTGTTGCCTCAGATCTGAACATCATTTGTGTTTTGCTAGAGCATCTTTTATTAGGCCAACTTCTTCTTTATGCAAATCAAAATTGTGTCTTTTTTTAATGTTTCTGCTGATTCATAATCTCACTTAACATATTTTCCCCTTCATTTACAACTCTGAAGTCCATTATGTATTAAATGATGCAAGGTTGTGGCCTAATGTTTGAGAAGGAAAGGAGTGGTTGAATTCTCCTACTCATGTACCTTCCTGTGTCCTTTACTTGTGATGCTGCCTTTGCCCCAGCCAGAGATGATGTAGCGAATAACAGGCTTCCAATTCCTCTTACTTCCATCATTCTCATGGGAATCATAGCTAGCAGCATTTATTAAGCATTTCCTTCATCTTCATGTGCAGTTCTAGACTACATCTCCCAATCACTTTGTAAATCTGAAACAGTCATTTTTCCTACATTATAGATCAGGAGACTGAGATGCAGAGAGATCAGGAACCTGCATTGAAAGCTCAGGTTCTTGACCGGCAGCTGTACAGATAGATCCTCAGGGACCTGTGTGGCAATGAGATGAAGGTTCAGACTTTTTTTTTCCAGATGTTCCAGCCTTAGCCGTTTATTCACTTACAGTTTCAAATGAAGTACATTATTGCTATGCAGATTGACAACAGAATATTATGGGAGAAATTCCTTTGGTTATGCTATTAATTTACATGTTTCAGTTTCAGGTACTACTGCTTCAAGTAATGATGATCCCAAATTTGGGGTACTGGGATAAGGTAGTATAGATGGTCTCTTTGGCAAGAGTAATCCTTGGGTTCCCTTGGTACAACACATTTTCCTACATGTTTTCATATTTCAGTTTGATTTCTAAAAGTTATCATCAATTAAAATTGATTTTTAGGTGCATCACTATTGCATAGTCTGAACTTGGTGTGTCGAACTAGGGTCAAAGGTGTTGAATGGTGACTTCATTTCTTTGTTGAATTCCTTCTAATAGAACAACTAACTAGCTTCCCAGGAAATCAATATGATGTTGTTCTGATTTCTCCCAACACTCCCTCAATCCATCCTGACACTTATCTGGCTTCTGCTGTTACTTTCTGTCTTGTCACAGTTGCTGGGGGACACAGCTGGTTTCAGGGACAACTTACTTCTCATGGATATGCTGAGGTCCTCTTCCTGATTTCAAGGACAAAGTTGTGTCACAAGATGTGGACATTGGGTTATGATTTGGAGCTATGGTGATGTCACTGAGAAACCAGTCTTGAGGGTTGAACTCCAAGTGGACTTTCCAGAAAAGGCGTGGAATTTAAACTGGAGATGGATTTGGTAGGGGGAGGAAGGCAGGATTACAGGTTGGGGGATGGGAATAGGTGCAAGCCTAGGACAGTACAAACAAAACGTTTGTAAAGTTGGTTAATTCTACCCTACCATGTGGCCCGCTGTCCTGAACATGTGGTACAGGAAGGAACATAGTCCTAGCATGTGGGTGTCTGCTCTGCTATACTTGCTGTTTTTCTTTCTGTGTATCTGAGGTAGATTTCAGGCAGGAAGTTCCTCTAACATCAATAGGAACTTTCTGTTCTTACACTATCCTTGACTGTTCAAATGTGGTGTGAGTGTGTAGCCTATGAAGCAACAGATATGATCAAATGTAGCAACTCTCAATAACATTTTTTGAATGGATCACATATTATTTTATTTTGTTTCTATAGTAATAAGCAAGTCTATGAAGATGACCATGGTATTTTCAGTTTACAAAAGAGGAAATAAATAATGTCTGTCTAGAACACATATGGAGCAATATGTATAAATATATACATTACACACACTTTTACTCATGCATACATATGTACAAAGATACATTTATACATACATATATCAATATGACATAATATTACATATGTACATGATATACTTATATGTACATGCATGCATGTGTACATCCACCCAGTTGTACATGCGTATATATGATATTGCATATGTAGACACATGCATACATGCATATAATTGCATATACACATGGATGACCTAGCCTATAACCTAGCCAAGGTGCCTGACCCAAAATTGAATTGGATTTTTCATTACCATTAGATCTAAGAACCATTTAAAACCTGTCCTTCCTTTCAGCTTAGCTTCTGCTAATTATCTGTTCCAAATTGATGTACTTCTTTCTCATGGTGTATGTCATTTTTAATGAGACAAATCAGTACATGAGGGAGGTCGATGGGAAAGGGAAAGAAAGAACACCATACTGGTGGTGGGTAGTGATACCCAGACTGTCTACAACATTTTACATGGCATGTTGAGCTGTGTGCTGCCCTGCGCCCTGTAGCTAACTACTTTTATTAGCTAGAACAAGGTGAAGGAGTAAGAATAACATGGTAGAGCCAGCCCATCATGAAGTCTTACATTTAGTGGTCATCCTTAGAGCTCTGTCATTGTACTCCACCCTTATGTGAGTTTTCTCTCTTAATCCTCATACTGTTAATGTCTCCATTTTATAGAAAAAGAAATGGAAGCTTTCAAGATTCCATCTATATACTATATGTGGTATAACTAGCAACTGATGGAGCTGCTGGTTGTCGAAAGCTTAGGCCAGTGGCAGGACTAGACATTTTGCTCATAAGATGTGTCTTCAGAACTTTAAGCTAACAGGACATCTGAATGTGCTGCAATCACAAGAGTGGATATAGACACATGGAAGAAGTGGCTTCTGAAACTTCACAAAACCCTATTGTCTGAAATGACTCCTCTTCCCAGTTGTCATGTCCAATATTCATTCAATTGTGGCTAAGAACCTTGCATGATTCTTCCAGATGTCTTCTTAATGTGAGCGGCATATTCATTGCCTAGACCAGAGCTTCAGATTTCATTCTTTCATCATCATCATCATCATCATCATCTTTTGATATAACTGGTCTTCCTTGATTGGCCTTTTGCTGACACCTAGAACTCCCCCCCCTCCTGTGTTATTTCATCCCATCAAAGCTTTCCAGTCTATGACTGTCCTAGCCACCTTGCCATCTAAAGCAAAGAGTGGGAAAACACAGATGGGTTATTAGACGGAATCCTTTAGCCATAGATAAATGAGATTCTTCTCTTGCTTGAAAAACTACTGTCGTATTTAAGTAGCACGCTGAGTCTGGATTCTCAGTATCTGAGTTGTATGTTAGAGTGAGGGATGGCTACAGACAGAAGGGTCATTTAAATTCACTGGGTGCTCTTCCCCACACTTAAATCAGCATTCTCTTTGCTCATGCATAAACCTGGTTCTGCTTGGAAAATGGAAGCCAGCCTTTCATTTTCCGCCTGACGCTTCGTGACAAATGAAATGTCTCTTTCTCTTCCCTTCCTTATCTCTTGGCATCCATCCCTGTACAAATGAACATCCGTGACCCTTACTGAGTCAGTGCCAGTTAAACGAGGCCAGATACACCCCAGCGTGTTCAAATTATTTCATAATCAATTCTCTTTTCTATGGCATCTTTCTTCAGAGTCAGGAGCATTTACACACTGTATTGACAACATTATTACGAGTTGGAGCACAGTGACCTGCATCTAAGGACAGTGATTTAGGAGAAAGTGAACATAACATGAAAAGACAAATTTGATTTTGATGAATGACTGATGAGCATCCTGCGTATTATCTAAGTCAGACAATATTGTGAGACACCAACTCAACAAATACATCACTAATGAAGGAATTTCAGGCAAACCAGGTGGTGCTGGGCTAAGAGGAGCCCACTATGTTATTTCACAGCGTGGGCAGCTAATAAATTTCTATTGAGCGATTAGCTATACAAATGTATGGGTTTTGTATATTTTGTGTGTGGGAATGGGGTATTTATTTGGCTCACAGTCCCAAAAGGAAGATAAACTCCATTATGGTAGGGATCTCACAGCACCAAAGCAGGGTTTAGAGACACAAGATAGAGTCAAGTCATAGTTATTATCATGCCAGGCAGAAGAAGCAAGAGGCAACCTGTAAGTAGGTCTGGGCTACCAAACCTCAAGGCTCACGGTCTGTGTCTTGCCTTCCTCCCATACATTAACAACAGCTAAGGATTTAAACACCTGAGCCTGTGGGGCACATCTCACATTAAAGCCATGAAACTGGGCTCTGTCTTGGGGGATACAGAGCTTACATTGCTCATATAGAGCAGCACAGGAATGAGCAGATATGCAGCTTCCGTGAGGATACATGGGACAAACACACACAGTAAAGATGATTAGGTGATACCGTGGACCAATGAGAAAGTATAAATGCAGCCTATACCACAGAGGTTACATCCTGGAATATTCAAGTGGCCAGTTCAGAGGGTTTTTTTTTTTAAATAAATGACCCTGTGAGCCAGTATTTTGAAAGATTATTTGTATAAGCACAAACTTGCATGCTTGTTCACACGCAGTTCCCTTAGATTTTGATATTCTTTTAGAATCCCATTGTTCACATTGGAACACTCAGCTAAGGCTGCAGAGCCGTTCAGAAAAGGGCCTCGAGTGTACTGCTAGCCACAGCCTCCACCATGCATGCAAGATGTTCACTTGCACACGCGCCCTTTTGCACCCGCCCCCCCTGACACTGTGCAGTTGGGTTGAAGATGCTGTAGAACGCGGTGAGGAGCGATGGAGGGAGGTGTTGTTGGTTCTATTTTGAGAGGTGTCAGAGAGGAAGTGACTCTCGGGGTGCTGTTCAAAGCTGAAATGTTAATTAGAGCGAAAGTGGTGGCCAGGCATGCCATGACAAGGGCTGGGAAAGGAAAGATAAACAAATACATGAGCTGTGAGAGAGCTGCGAGGGCTTTGCTTGAAGGCTAACTGTAGGGAAAGGATGGGAGTGACTGGCAAAGGCCAGGTCTTGGTGCGCCTGCTGAGCAAGTGAAGAAATGAGTGCACATTTGCAGCCTCTTCCCTTTTCCAGCTCTTGCTGTCTCAAAGGCACCAATCTGGTGAATTAAACCTTTAAAGGTAAGTAGAAAAAAAAATCACTTAGTGGGGCCAGAATCCTGATCCATAGCTGACCTTTCTGTCTGTATGAAGCTTGCCTGGTAGAAGACAGAGCCCGATTTCATGGCTTGAATGTGAGACGTTCCCCACAGGCTTTTAAGCTTTCCTGTCTCCCTGCCCCCAGCCTTAACGGACTCCATACCTCCATTTCATCCAGGCCCTCTTCACAGTTCCTTCACAGTGCATCTCTGTACTTGTGCCAACCTGCCCTGATCCTCATTTTCCTATGACAAGCTTGTGCCTACTCTTTAGCTCTTAGTTTCATGGTCACACACTCAAAGTCCCTGAACTTGACTTAGCCTATTGCTTATTTCTTCTTAGATAAGGTCAGTTCTTCTTACATATGTTCCCACAACTTCATAAGCTTTTCCTACATAATAGCTTAATCACTGCCATGAACTGCCAATCACTCAGCGTCATTCTGTGAGCTCCACCATAGCAGTTGTGGCTTGCGTCTGTCTTGACTCCACACTATTCCTCCCACCCCCACCCAGTAAGGTGCACATTGTACTTGGTATGGTGTGATCCCAGCACTCAGGGGACAGAGGCAAGAAGATTGCTACCAGTTCAAAGGAAACCAGGGTTCTACAGCAAGACCCATCTCAAAAACCACAAAGAAAGTCAGCACACTGTAACATTTGTTACTATGGAACAATGTCTACAAAAGTAATTCACTTACAAAAACAATGCTTTCCTTATTACTGATATAGAGTAACAATTCTGCATGTTATTACTGAGAAGTAATAAAGTGGTCGTGAGCAAAGGGACCTTATTTGTTCATTCATTTCAGGAATATGCATTGGAGGCTTCCAGAATATTTAAGACTGCTTCTAGGAGTTAATACCTCTTTACAAGGAGTATACACTGATGAAATCAAATTATGGAGGGCAGAAAAATGATCAGGAAGAAAGGAAAGAAAAAAGGAAGAAGGGAGAAAAGGAGGGAGGGAGGGAAAAAAGGGAAAGAAGGCTGGTAATTAGCTATGGAAGTAGAACAATTTATGTGTGTTGATGTGTCGTTATGTTTGATATGGATGGCTGGCCTTGCAAGCTCAACTAAGATTTCTGAACTTATTACTAATTAAAATTATGCCATTTGAGGGCTGGAGAGATGACTCAGGGGTTAAGACTTTGCCTCCCAAGCAGAACGTCCTGAATTCGGATCCCAGGTCCCAGGTCCCATGTAAAAATGCCAGGTGGAAAGGGCAGCAGCTGCACTTCTGGTCCTGTTGGGTGGAGCCTAGGAAATCGAGAGCAAAGCAAAAAAAAAAAAAAAAAAAAAAAAAAAGGGATAGAAGCAATCCAGAATGATTCCCAAAGTCACCCTCCACTGGAACAAATAGTGACTTCTGATACACACACACACACACACACACACATTAAAAATGAAATAAAAATAAAAAAGTATTCCATTTGATTTAAAAACTTAAAGTGGATATTTTCTTTATAACCTCTGGTTTTAGAGATTTCCAAAGTATAAACTTGGACACTTATAAACTTAGAACCATGTGATGCTTGGACTCAAACACTTGGACAGTATATTCATTCCCGCAAAAAAAATAACAGAATCTGTACTCATGAAGCATTGGTCAGAGCACAGTGCATGTCTGCTTTGAACGTGATTTGTCCCCCACAGGCTCATGTGTTGATTCCTTTGTCAATATTCAGGAAAGTCATGAAACCTTTAGGAGGTGAAAACTTGCTGATCACAGGGGACGGGCCTTGAGATTGGTAAGCCCCTCCCTGCTTCCTCAAGGTATCTGTCCTTCCAGCCTGCAGTTAGCTCTTGCAGACAGCTTTCTCTATGCCTTCATGATGTCTTCTGTGACTTAAACAGTGTCTGCCAATCAGCCATGTCCTTTCCTCTATAATGGACTGTATCTCTTCTCTGAAATCATAAGTTGAATAAATCAACATTTCTCCCTTTAAGTTGTGGTCGAGTATTGTCTCACAGCAACAGAGAAGAGTAACCACGGCAGTGCACATGTAATAGCAATTCCAAGGCTGCAACAGACCCATCTAGCAACGCTTGAGCCACACCCAGACTACTGTACAGCTGTGACGCCCAGACAGACATCTGTCTCTTGTTTCCCTGTGTGTTTCAGTTTCCTTCTTTGCAAATCTTCATCAACGTTTGCTCACAAGACGTTCATAACAACCAAAGATTCAACAGGCAACCACAAGACTGAGCTTCTTCCTAGTACACAGGCAACCACAGGACATGAACAGCAAAGCAAAGCAAAATGCAGTAGGTAGGTAGGTACACAGAAGAACTGTATTAGTGCATGTTGGGTGTATTGATTCAGTGCCCAGACATGGAAAGATCAATAAGTTTAAGTAGATTTCTTCAAAATGAGCTGACTTCTCAGTAAACAGTGTGGTCAACTGCTAGAGAAAGGGAAGAGACTTAGCCTTGGCCACAGCTGGAATGATTTTCCTTCCTGTTTGCCATCTCTAGCAGCCAGTGGATGGTTCAGGTTAATTTTTATAAATTAGGAAAAGCAGATTGTTGAAAGAACTAGCTAGAAATAGGCTACAGTCCAAACTTCTTAACTAATCCCTTGAAGATTACCTCCTATTTTTCAATATTTTATTTTGTGTGTGTGTGTGTGTGTGTGTGTGTGTGTGTGTGTGTGTGTGAGAGAGAGAGAGAGAGAGAGAGAGAGAGAGAAAGAGAATACTTATGCCACAGACATGTGAATGCCTTTCAGAAGTCAGTTCTTTCCTTCCACCATGAGGGCTCCAGGGATTAAACTCAGGCCACCAGTTTTGCCAACAGGTACCTTTACCTGCCCAGTCATTTTTCTGGCCCCTTTAAGGATTTTTAGATCTGTCTTTGATTTAATGTTTGGAAAGCCAGGCAAACTAAAAGACTCTTGGTATAATCCATGTAAGACATAATAGCTTTCATTTATATCATGCTGTTTCTATTTTCATTCGGTTGTGTATTTCTATTACTAGCAGGGTCTATTGTGTCCAGATTACAGTGGTACATTATTACTAGCAAAAACAAAAGTCACAATAACTTTGGTAATATCCTCTCATTCTTACAGGAGATGTAGGTTCTACAGGTGCGGGTCACTTCAAGTTCCACCACTGTCAGGTTGCACATTGGGATCATCTATCTGGCTCTAATGCCTGGGCAGTCAGTACCCTGCCCTACGCAGTGAAGAAAGAACATGTCCCTAGTGCCACTCTAGCTGCTTGCTGTGCTCCCAGAAGAATGTGCTATGTTTTTTATTTCGCTTTGGAATTCTCTGTCTTGAAATGCACAGTCAATTCCACCAGCAACTACCTCCCCCCTGAAAAAAAGTGTGCCTGTGTAGTGAAAGAACCTGCCAGCCTGAGTCTGACTTTCCCAAGCAGCTAATCCCATTCCCAGCTCCTTCCCTCATTCTTCCCTATTCTCACGTGGACCAGCTGCTTGAGAAAACAGAGCCTTTGTATTACATTTCCAGACCTCCCTTTCCAGACCACGGAAGGATGAGGACCACATTTTTTTGTATTCCATCATTTCTATTTATGTGGATAGATGTATTTTTAGAGCAGGCTTAAAAGGAAGAGAGAGAGAAATAAAAAAGCTCACCCCAAACTACTTCCTGATTAATACAGAGGATGTCGGAGTCTTCGCCACTAGCAGGTTGGAAAGGATGTTGCCTGTTGCTACAACAGAGCTTGTTTGACTGGTTGGCTGAAATTTATCCAAGAGGCTGTCTGGCTGCATGGGGGAAAGGGGAGGGAAAGTTTAGAGTTACTTAAAACCCACGGTTACTTCTTTAATAGACACCATACAGCTAAAACTCGAACAAACAAGTCTATTCAAGAGCTCATCAAACACAAAATGGTTAGGGATAGGATTTCCCAAAGGGAGCAAACAGAGGAAGAAAGAAAAACAATGTCTATCTCCTCTCCACTCAGAGACAGCAATGTTTGAAAATGAGTTATATAGTGGATTATATATATGCGTGCCTGAGAATGTCAAAAAAGGACCTGTGTCCAGTTTTTTACTTAAAAATACACCCTAGGTCATCTTCTCTGAGGAACATGGAATGTTTCAGAGTATACCTCAAACCAGCCCACAATTGTTGGCTGTGTGTATTGCTTTCTCTTTACCTGTTACAAACTGTCCATAATATGACATCCTTGTAACTAAATTTGTATTCATTACTTTTGATTCCCTTAGATGAATGAATAAAGATGGTTTTAAAGGACTTTTAAAGCTCTGCACATATACAAGATATTTAAACCACTCTCCAGAAAAGTGGCTTCAATCTGCAGTCTAAATATAGAAAACACCATTTGTTCAATCTTTACAAATATTGAATGTGTATCACCTTCAGTATTTTTTTAAAAGTACGTATTTTAAAAGCTAGCCATATAAATCATCTTCCTATCATCATAATTGATACCATTAATCTTAAGGAAGATTTTTAAAAAACTACCTGCTTGGTCTTTTAGAATTGTGAAAGAAGCAGCAAAGTTTTCCTGCAGAGTCAGATAGTAAATATTTTGAAATTTGTGGATTCTAAGGTCTGTGTCACGATGAGTGGGCTTTGTCACAGCATGAAACAGCTGTAGCTGATGGGCATGTTCGTGCTACAGTAAAAATTTATGTAAACCCAGAGGGATTGCTGTGGTCCTCCAGCCCCTGTGATAGGTCTTTGTAATGTTTACAGATAATACTGAGAAAAATGCAGAACCCGATTGAGTACCTCTTGGGAGAAAAAGCAGTTCTTCCAGGAAGTGAAAATTTGAAAGAGATAGAAGATGATTTAAAGGTGAGAACTGTCTGTTGTGGCAGCTCTTGGGGTGTGGCGAGAAAACGTGCCAAAGAGAAACCCTGGGTGGGTAGCTGAAGAAATCTGGCTAAAGAATTGCATCATGTCTAAAATTAATTTGAGCTTGCTTCCTGTCGTGATCCCAACAGGAGATTTCCTGAATGTCTCCCAAGGCCTCAGTCAAAGTTTGCTGAGCAAAACTTAACATAGTAGTGTGCTTTAGAGAGATGAAGGAGAAGGGCACATTTCCAGGAGGGGAGGAGGTAGAAAGGAGAGCCAGGTCCCTGGCTGGAGCTGCAGTGCAGTTGGTAGAGTACTTGCCTAGCATACATGAAGCCCTGGGTTTGACTCTAGAACTGTAACCCTAGGACATGGTGGTGCATGGCTGTAACCCCGGCACTGGAAAGATTAAAACAGGAGGGTCAAAAATTCAAGCTCATATTCAGCTGCACAGAAAGTTCTAGGTTACTCTGGGCTACATGAGGCTAAAACCCATCCACAGAAAGAAATGAGTGGAGAGAGAGACCTGAAACAAATTTTCACAGGAGAATGTAACTCTGAGGTCTTTCTTCAGAAGTCTCAGCAGAATGCTGGGTTTTGCCCTATCTTGGGGTTGTACCAGGCTAGTAGTCTTGATAGGATATAGATGATCTAAGTGGGTTGTGACAGAGATATGGGTTGGTTTGAGGGAACTGATCAAAGTGGTTGTGAGGGGCTGGGAGATGTCTCAGGGGTTGAAGACTTTGCCTCATAAGCAAAAAGACCTGAGTTTAGATCCCCGGATATCATGTAAAACTGTGTGCGGAAATGGTGGCAGCCTGGAATTCCGGCTTTGGGAGGCGAAGCCTAAGAAACTCCAAAGCAAAGCGGTAAAGAGGTAGAGTAATCCAGGATGATTCCCGATATCACCATTGGGTCTCCATAGGCACACACATTCAAGTGCCCTCTTGCACACCTGCACACACACACGTACACACACACACACACACACACACACACACACACACACACAAAGATGGTTAGTGATATGGGTGATGAGCCTGGTGATGGTAGAGAGCCATGGGTACCCCTAGGTACAGGAAACATATATGGAAAGAGGAAGCTATTTCATCAAGAGACAGTGAGAGCAGAAACAATGAAAGACCCTCTTTTTGCTGGTGCTTACAGTTCTGTGCAGGGTGGAGATGGTACCTAGGGTATCTAGGCAGGTGGGACTGTGAAAAACCATTGCTGTGAGCATTCTATTTACAGCTGTTGTCTCCTGCCCGTGGACTCAATGCCTGAACCAAATGGTTCAGGTGAGGATGGTCCATCTGCTGCAACATCAAGAAGTACACAGCGACTTTAGAAATGTGGCGTCCTAGTGGACACTAGCCAGCCATTTTATTTGGGTCATCCCAGAAAAGGTATTTTCAGCAAACTGGATAGTTTGAGATATTGTGCTTCAAAGTTCTGCCCAATTACTTCATAAGAATGGTATGGTGCTATTTAAGCATGGCAGCAAATGCTAGGTGCACTGGCTGTATAGACATGTGACTTGCTTGCTTTTGTTTGAAACATAGGAGTCTCTAGTCACTAAATCAATCCACATGAGCACCTATGCACAGTTTCTGTTTCCTTGGAAAAATTACCAAATATTAAAATGCAAAATTTTTATCTTCTTATTTCTCTGCATTCATAGCAATATGCAACATACTCTGGTGAAGACGAGTTGAATTTAGGCCACATCTAATATCCTAGGAGTAACTGTGATGTTTCTGTTTATGACTGTTTTCTGAGGGAGAGGGGGAGGTCTGGCTTCTACAGATGAGTCAGCATCCGGGATTCAAGAGGGGCCAAGTCAAATGATGGCTCACACCTGTCTTCTTGGACAGCTCAGGGGTCTTCGCTTACTGTGATCTCCACTGCTGAAATGAACCTCTTGCTTTTTAAAGGACATGAAACACACATACTCTGAAATTGAAGTTTTAGTGTAAGAGACCTATTTGCACTTTCTTCAAAACTTAAGCAGATTTTCTTCCAATCAAAATCAGAAAAAAAAATGCAAGCAAATAAATGAATTTTCCCATTCCTTTAGCTTTTTGTTTGAGGAAGTCTTTGGTCAAAAAAAAAAAAAAAAAGAAAAACATTTTTCTAAGACATGACATTTTTAAAAAGTCAGTTGCAATGGGTGATTGACCCCTCCCATTGCCAAATGCCATATGACCCTGCGATTCCACTTTTGGGTATAAGTATTACATCTACCCTTGAATGTGCTCTTATAATAAGACTCCAGTTTAACACCTTTCTGTCTCTGGCCAGGGGGTGACATACAGTGCCCATCACAATGGAGCGAAGGGCATTGCAGGAGCAACAAAACTGCAAAAGAAAATCAACAAACCACTATCTAGAACTTCAGAGACTCTATATCAACCACCTAGAACTAGGCCAGACTAATCTCTCCCCATCCTGAAGCTCAGGGACATTTGCGGAAGAGGGGGCGGTAAGAATGTAAGAGCAAAAGGATGGGAGGAGCAATGATTTGCAAGATACTCCACACAAGTTAGGGCCGAAGCAATCATAATAGGACATTGCATGCCCAGCGCAATGTCCAACACACTATTGACCTCACAAAGTCTAGCATCTGCCAAAGGCACCAAGATCCTTGGAGGCAAGGGATTGACAGCCACAGTAGTGTTCCTATGCTTAAGGGGAACACAGGAAAGGGTTCAGGGAAATGCCACTGGGTCCTTGTACGTCATCGGAGAGGAGGGCCCAGAGGAGAGTCAGGCATGCACAAGAAAGGACTCTGGGAATTGGGGCGGGAGGCACGGGGGGTGGGGTGGGTGGGGAGGAAGGGGTGAGGGGAGGGGGAGCAGGGGGTTCGGGGGAGGAGGGGGTTCGGGGGAGGAGGAGGGAGGGAGGGAACTGGTATACCTATTAAGTTTGTATGAGCTGAAATAATAATAAAAATGTATTAATAAAAAAAAGGACAAAAAAAGTCAGTTGCAAAGGTATAAGTTTCTAATCTTGACATTAAAGAGGCTGGAACAGGAGGATGCTGGACCTTGCTTGGTGAGCCAGTCTAACTAAGGTTCAGTGAAAGAATCTGTCTCAACAAAGTAATGTAGGGACTGCCTTAGGGGTTAAGACTCTGCTTCACAAGCAGAAAATCCTGAGTTCAGATCCCAAGTCCCACAGAAAGGTGCCAGGTGGAAATGGTGGAACCTGCACTTCTAGCCCTATTGGGTGGAGCCTGGAAAATCCCAGAGCAAAGCAAAAAGGAGGTAGAAGCATCTAGGATGATTCGCAAAGTCACCCTTGGTCCTCCACAGGGACACACAGTGCCCTCTGATACACACACACAATGTTTGTGTATTTATACACATGCACATGTGCACACACATCAGGACATGCACATGGTTTAATGCACATGGATAAGACTTTTTTTTAAGTAGGTCCTGTCATGCAAGAACAATACTGTCTGCATTAGTCAGTTATTCTGCCTAGGAACAGCTCTAGGCAGTTTGACTACTACTCACAAATACCCAGTCCTCTCAAAGCATCTCTGTCCTCAGATGAGCGTCTGTTTATTTCATGTTTTATTCTGTAAGGAGGTCTTACCTTGTCATAGATATGCAATTACTACTTCTGTTGTTATTGCCACAAATCAAACTCCATTAGGCCTTTGACTTCCTTCACTGACACACAATCCCTTAAACAAAAGCCTTCACAATGGCCCTCCCTTGTTCATCCATGAATACAGCTGATTATACCTGCCTGCAATACTGGTATCAGTTGACAAAAACGAGGCTGACTGGTATCAGGTATGCCAATCAAGAAACCAAGGAAAATTGTTTCTGTAATTGTCTCAGTGTTCTGTGTAATTACGGGACACCAAGTGATGATACAACCAACCAACTAGTGTGTAAGATGTGTGTGTCCTTATGAGGTTTCATCGGATTGCCCTCGCACACTTCTTCCCTACTAATTAGAGGCTTCTTGGGAGAACAACTGAGCAGAAATTCTCAGAAAGAACTCTTGCTTCTCTGGCCCACTCATCACCTTATACCCCAGGAATGCCGGAGGAAAGTGCTAACGCCCCACCTTCTTTGTTATTCATAAGAGAGAAATGATCCTACTGGTTCACTGGGGTTATCTTAATGGGTTGACCTGAATCCCAGCAAACAGGTAGAAGTGTTACAGGCTTCGTTTATCCCACAAAGGCAGCTAGGGTCGTGATAGTTACTTGAAGAAGTATGGCTCTGGTACCAAGATATTCACTGATGCAGTTTTCTTTTAGGAGTTCTGATGTTCTCATGTCTGGGATGTGCATAAGAACTTAGAGATGCTAAATCTTAAATACTCTGAGAAAATGCAGAAGGGCTGCAATCAGGCATTTCAAGATTTTTACCTCATATTTTAGGATCAAATGCCAGTTGCCACCACATACATCAGATGAGTCTTTACCCTTGCTCATGACCAAAGTGCTTAAGGAAGCGAGAGACTTTATTCTCTCTTACTATAGTCCAGTTACAGTTCATTGTCCAACTTGGCAGGAGAGCCCACACCCACACCAGGGACTGAGGGAACTGGCCACACCATATCTGCATAACGACTGAGAGAGAAACAATCCTCACATGCCAGAACAGCATGTCTGGCCAACTATACAGAAGGATGCCAACTTTCTCAACCAGTTTCCTCCATCTTATGTACCTGCTCAGGGACTAGACCCACTCACCATGGGCTGGGCCTCCCCCATCAGCTAGACAATCTCCTGCAAGGTCATTCTGGGCTTAACTACACATTCTCTACAAATGTGCCCAGAGATCTAACTATGACAAGAACAAACACACCCTGAAAAGCATTCCAGTCACTTCGTTTTGAATCACGTTAGTGTGCACACGCAACCATGTGTGTACATTTGTGTTTAAGGTATATAGTAGGTATAAAGTCAATGATAAGGAACAAATACAGTACACTGCTTACTAGACTGAGCTTCCTCCCAGCTAGGGTGTGGTAAAGACACAGCTCTGTGACTTCCGCCCTGTGTCTCTGCAGCTGCAAAGGCAGACTCAGCATCCTCTATCTGCAGCCACCTCTGCCCAGACACACTGCTTGCATTTGCTCTCAGGAAGCAACAACTTCTTTGCTAACTTCCTCAAGGGCCTGGGGAGAACTTCCTGTAGTCTACTCTGCCTTTTCTTAAGTGGTTTTCATTGTCTTTTGTCTTCCACACACTTGGAAATCTCTATGCATCCCCTCTTCCCAGTCACTGAAAAAAAAAATGAATTGAGATTTATATTTGGCCAATCCCCAGGACCACTGTGGGCTGTCTGTCTCTCCTTCCTCCAACCCCCCCCCCAAACCAGAGTTGTTCTTTTCCTCCACCCTCCTCCTGCAAGACCCACATCTGATCCTCGATTGGGTTTCAGAAATCTATGTCATGCTCACTGCCTTCTCTGATTGTAGTGCATTGTGCTTTACCTTACAAAAGAATGCCTTTCTGTCTGTTAATTTCTGTAAAGAAAAAGGAAATTTCTTCATGTAAGAGGCAAATCCGTTATTCCCGATTATGCGGATACGTTTCTAGTTACAGAAAGGTACAGATGAATTTGATGCCACTCGCGGGGTTTGAAGTGATTGACAAGCATCTAGCAGCTTCTACCCTCAACTGAGCACAGGCATCACACAGAGGGGTTAGGGAAGCTCTAGAGCTGTCTATAAAACCATCCTCGCACTAGAGGATGAATCAGTTTCATTGTGTGCATTCAGTTGATGACTTCCTCTAGATTCTAGGACAAGTGACCTCGTCTCTCCCCTTGGTGACTTACCCCTTTTTCTATAATCCTGGATTGATTAGGCTTTCCCTGAAAGCTCATGAAATTCTGGTTGTGTTGCTTTTTGGGCCAGCGGAACAGAATGCTTAGAGGTGTTTCAGCAAGGGACAGCTTTCTACTTCAGCATGCTGGCTCTTAAGCCACTGCCTATTGGTGAGTGGCAGAAGTGACCAGAATAAGGTACTGTCGCTTCTCTTTGTCTTCAGTCTTATGTGTAAGTGGCACATCACTTCCTCCCTGTCCAAATCTCCTCATGCTGCTTGAAGGAGCTCAATCGCCAGCCTGTAGAAAAGCAGATTATAGAAAGGAAGCAGGCAGCTGCCCTCCTGCTGAATTTCGTTTGGGGCCATTGGTTGATTTCCTCTGGGGATAGGTTGGTGGCTCTAGGTATATGGAGCTGTGTGTGACTGTTTCATTTCTAGGCTTTCTGGCTCCAGCTCTCCCATTGACTTTACAACTGGAAGAAGTTACATGGCATTTAAGACCCTCTGCTTCCTTACCAATAAAAGAGGAATAATCACAATTCTTCTCCATCTGGGCAAAAGGGGAAAATTCCCAGTAGAATCAGGAAGCACTCTGCAAGCCCAAGTACTTTGTAAATATTTAATAGTGCATAGTTGAGGTAAATGTCAGGAGAGTGCGAAGCCCAACATTAATCTTCCTTGTTATGACAGCTCTTTAGATATATTTAATTCCCCATTCCAAACACAGGGGACCCTGTGCTTTTCTAACCTGTTCTCCTGTTCTTATTTTTCTTCTTCTACTATTTGCAAATATTTCCCATCCAGCTTCAAATAAAAGATCATACTCATTCCTCTACCAATGGTGTTTTTACTTCATTAGAATCCCCAGAGTTCCACTAAATTATCAGCCATGTGTGCATGTGTTCCTAGATGCTTGTAAAGGAAGACTTAAGTTTCTCGGGAAATCTCTTTTCTAGACAATAGAACACCTTCATGTGTGAGCTGGACACTGTGCCTTCATTTCTTAACCACCCCCACCTTGTTGAAAAATCTTCAATTTTTGTTAAGACGACTTGTGTCCACAGGTGGCTCAAGCAATCTTCTTTCAACTTCATAATTCTGTGGGTACATGGAACAAATCAGATTCTGCATCTGCCACAGTGAGCAAGATTTGCCGATGGACGGGAAGGACATGGATAAATCGAGTTCAAAAATATAGCATTGAAAAGCAAAGAAGGGCTGGAGAGATGACTAAGGGATTAAGACTCTGCCTCGAAAGCAGAAGGTCCTGAGTTCGGATCTCAGGTCCCACGTAAAAGCACCAGGTCAGAAATGGCGATGGCCTTATTTCCAGCCCTGGTGTGTGGAGCCTGGGAAATCCCAGAGCAAATCAAGGAGGTAGAAGCAATCCAGGATGATTCCCAAAGTCAACCTTTGTCCTCCACAGGGACATACAGTACACACACACACACACACACACACACACACACACACACACACACACACAAACAAGTGAAAAATAAATGGATTACTTGTATCTCCTTTTTGCTTTGTTCTGGGATTTCCCAAGCTCCGTTCATAAGGATTGGAAGTGCAGGCTGCCTCAGTTTCTGCCTGGCCTTTTTTACGTGGGACCTGGGATCTAAACTCAAGACCTTCTGCTTGTAAGGCAGAGTCTTAACCCTTTAGTCATCTCTCCAGTCCTAATTTGTGAAGTACACCATGGTATTTTGAGGAAGATGAAGATAATAATACCTGCCCACCTCACAAGGTTGAGAGTCTTAAATACTTCTCTTGACTGACACTATCTTGAAACCTCTATGAAAGGTTTCTCACAGTACTCTAGCCTACAGAGTATTTATTTCTAAGACCCACATTCTGAGGATTAAGAAATGAAGCTAGAGGTCAGAGGGCTTGTGCTCTGTTCCAAGTTGCAGGACAAACCAGGGGTGGAGCCATCCCTCAAGACATTCATTCCACCGTGCTGACCTGTCTGTGCACAATGAGACCTCTTACTATTTAACCTTAAGGCTGGAGTGATGGCTCAGGAGTTAAGACTCTGCTTTAAAAGCAGAAAGACCTGAGTTCAGATCCCAGATCCCACATAAAAAAAAAAAATTCTGGCTATGGAAAGGTAGAGCCTGGGAAACCCCAGAGCAAAGCAGAAAGAAGGTAGAGTAATGAAGGATGATTCTAAAAGTCACTCTTGAGTCTCCACAGGCACACACAATGCCCCCCCCCCAAATTAATGTTCAATTCCATGTCTCTAATTACTGAGGAAGATCTTTAAGATCTTAAAAGGCTGAGGGGTTAAGAAACAGGTTAAGAGAGTGAATACCTCTCTCAGGTGTGACATAAGCACCATGGTCAATGACACGTTCCAGTGCAGTTGGTGCAGCTATGCAATCCACAGGGCTCAGGGGGAATCAAGGGCATCTACTTTTGCTTCAGCTTCCAGCTTCTAAGGCACCCCAGTTTCAGTCTTAACATATTGGCTATCCTAGGGGTCGTATGTGAGCCCAAAGCCTTCTGTAGTAACACCCAAGTTGAAGGTATCTGTGGGTACTGTTTATTATACCTTGGCTTCATTATCTCCCAACAGAACCTCATAGAAATGTGATTTATATCAGTGGAAGGACTGTCTCAAGAAAAACCAGTTCCTGATAGGATTCAGAGATGAGCAGACACGTTCTCTGACTCTCAGCTTTTCATTATATATCCCTGATATGCTTTTTCTCTGATGTCTGCCTGTTGCAAAGCCTGTGGTTATCTGGGGTCTCTTCAGAATTCTGTCAACTTTTGTCCTGGGCCTTGAAATTTCCAACTCTTCAAGACTTCCCTGTCAGGAGAATGCTTTCAACAAAGCTATGGGGAAGTACCTTTAGAACTGCTTGAATTGACCTCCTGTCTTCTGCCATGCCTCCCTCCTCCATAAAGAATCCCAAGAATCTCCTATGTGGTGGTCTACTAGGGCCGTTGTAACAAAAACCACTCAGACTCTCATAGATTTTAGAAATCTCTTTTAGTTCTGAAGCCTGGAAACTTAAGGTCAGTATACTGAAACTTTTGCTTCATCCCGAGGCCTCTTTCCTAAGTTTGCCTGGTCTGTTATCTGTGTCTTCTCAGTGGACACACATCTTTAATGTCTTTATCTGTGTGAGTCCTGGTGTCCTCTGGTTATAAGGTCACTAGCCACTACTATTGGATAAAGGTTGACCCTAATGTCCTCATTTCAGTGTGCCCACCTCTTGGACCCTGTCTTTTAAATAGTCATATTCTGAGGCATTGAGGCATGAGTACTTCAACATCTCTAATTTTATGGGAGATAATTCTATTCCGAACACCACAACAGACATCAGATTTCCAGGACTAACCAAAGTGTTCTGTCCCTGTGGTCCCCGTCGATTCCACTTTCTTGGCTCCTCAAAGTGCCTTCAGATGCTCTCTGACTCCTGCAAAGCTTGGCTAACTTCCCAGCTGACCCTGGACTCGGTGGCACCTGTGTGGCTTTGAAGATATGTCACCACAATGGCTACTGTTGCTGAATGGAGCCTCATCCTTCTTCCACCAGAGTATCAACTCCTTTCTCAAGGTGGACAGACTGTGCCCTATCATATTTTAGGACCCTAACTATCCTGATGGCTTCTCCTGGCTGACACCATTTTATGAACTCTCCTTTTTAGAACCCCACAAGTTCTTTACTGAGTTGGATTGAGGAGCACTTGGGATGTGTTCAGCTTCAAAGCTACTTTCTCAGCCACAGTCTGGCATCTGGAAGTGGTCAGAAATCACTCTAGGGAGTTTTTTATGCTGTAAAATTTCCCAAACAATTAGAACGTGGTCATCGCACCTGGTGGTGTGCTGGTCATGTGGCCTGGTGGGTCCAATCATGCTCTCTTGTGGAAAGCTCCTCCCACCTACAGCACAGCCTGCAGAGGGGTCCTCATATTGCAGGGGCAGTCTAGTTAGAACCCTAGAATTTACATTTGCGCCTTAATAATCAGAAGGATGGCTTCCCACAGGTCTTCCCTGCTTCTTCTACTGAGTGCTGATCCTGACAGTAACTAACTCCTTAGCGTTGCTGTCACCGACATTAGTAAGTGGAATAAGTGCAGGTGGATACAGGTTAGGTACACAGTCCAGCACTCAGTACCTGACAGCTTTCTGGAACATTAGACAAAGAAAATGTGGAGGCAGACTTTAACTTAGGTTATGCATTTCCTTCTTTCATATTCCTCTGCTATTCACACGCAACAAAGTATTTATTGAATATCTATTATTTTCTCAGCACCATGTTAAGTTCTTTACAGTTATCAGTCTTATTTTTAATCCTTCACAAGGTTGTGACTTTTATTTTCAGAGCTTTGTAATATTGGGGGGGGAACTATAATGTCAAATGAGACTGATATTGTTACTTGCTGCCAGAGCTTATAGTACAGTGGAAAACTCAGATGCTAAACTAGTAATTACAATGAAGTAATTACACCAGCCAACTTCTCTAGGCAGAACCTGCTTCTCTATAGTGATTTATCCTGGAGCTTAAGCAGAGTCTGCTTGAGTATTGCTAAGTGCTGCATGTCATGACCTTACATTACTAACTTCTTTCAGTTCTTAGAGGTCTTACCAGTGACCTTCTTGAATGCTTGAAGATGGGAGAGAACAGAAAGGCTGTGGTTATTTGTAATTGTTAGGTTAGAACTAATTATTTGTAATCAGCTAGAAAGCACGCCCCATGTCATCTTTCAGAGCTGACCAAATTGTTTGGAAATGCCAGGCAGCATCCTGAGGAAGGTAACTGCAGAAAGGGAAACATGTCCAGGTTGCCTGGATAGAAGTTAAGGAAAAAGCTGTTGCTTGGAGATCCAGAATCTCAGGGCCTGAACTCTGCAAGTCTATGACGTAGTGTGCTGAAACAATGCTGTGTTTATTGTACGTGTGCATGTGGAATCCACTGCCCACCAAGAATCCTCAGGATGAAACCTTGGCCAAGTTTCTCATTCTGATTAGACATTCTAATTCATGCAAAGTGATTCCCTTGTGTATGATGACTCACTCTGGGATGAGGAAAATGGCAGGCTACATAATGATTTTGAAGCAATTAGCCTTGTTTATTTAGCCATTTTGCGCATTTCTCAGAGAGGCCATTTGTCTACCTTATACTGTGCATCCATGTAGCTTTCCTCCTAGATTAGGGTGTGTTAGATAAAATTCTCTCCTCTGCCATCCTCATGATGATCGTCACGAAGCATGGCATCGTGGAATCTGATGTCTATAGTTCTAAACAGCAACTTCTCACAACAAATGTATTGTAACCCAAAATTGCAACTCCTTGACATGCAGACAGACAGTTGAGATGCGTGTCACGTCACCTGCCATGCCCCATCTCTAAGGTATCCTGCAAGTGTCTCTGAGAGTTGCGTTATGGATCACTTAATCCTAGACTCTGCCTTGGTTCACAGCAGACGATCGGTGTGGAGCTGAGTGCATGGCATGGAAGCTGAAGGATCAGAGGCAAACATTTCACCTCAAGAACCCTGAACCCACTTCCTCAGAGGGAGGAAAATTGTTCAAGACTGAGTTGTGCTAGAGGCAGCTGACTTTGTATGGAACATCTTTGTTTCTTTATGTGTGTGCGTGTGCATGTGCGTGTGTATGCCAGAGTGTACTTGAGTGTGTGTGCCTATGGAGGCCCAAGGGTGATATCATCAATCAACCCGAATTGCTCTACTTCCTTATTGCTTTGCTCTGGGATTTCCCAGACTCCACCTTCCAGGGCCACCTCCATATCCACCCAATATTTTTACATAGGATCTGGGGATGTGAACTTAAGTCCTTTTATCTTGAGGCAAAGACTTTAACCCCTGAGCCATCTCTCCATTCATATTCATCCCTCTTTTTTTTTAAACAAAACTGCAGTGCTTACTGTCTATTTCTTGATGGCTCAAGATTGCAGAAGAGAGTGGAGGTAACTTACAAGTCATAGCAAGACACTGAAAAACCAAAGGAGAATTGAGAAAAGCCGCTGTTTTCCCCACCAGTCCCACCAGCACTTAGAAGAAAAGAACACAGCCGCGGCGCCCTATTAAAAGTGTCAGAAATAAAACTCTCTACAAAGGTTCTGAGCTTTCCAACTTTTAATTTCCAGATCCTTGTGGAGCGATAAGCATGTTAAACGGAGCCAAATGGTTTCCAAGAGCTGTGGGAAGAAATTCCAGTTTTGAAACATGGCTCGCTGCTGCTGAAACAGCCTCCCATTTCCATGAAATAAAATTGTCATACAGTCCCCGTCATCGAACTTACACAGCACTTGGGAAAGCTTAGTGCTCTCAGTTGAAGTTCGTTTTAGAGGGAGTTAAAAAATTCAACAAGTCATAACCATAACGCAGAATTAAGACTACAGTATCCAGTAGCAGTCGAGGTGCTGGTGGTGCCCGGGAAAACTGCGCCCAGAGCGTCTGCAAGCCTGGCCTCTACTGCTGGGGCCTGGTACTTGCTTTTGGGATGACTTGAGTCCAGGCTGCTCGCTATGGACCCTGCTTCCTGCCCTGGTTTCTCACCAGGGTCCTTGATTTGCATAATTACTCTGGGCCTTCCTGTGGCCTAACTTTCTGTAGCTCTTGGCAGGGAAAGGAAACTAACCTTTCCTGATGAAATATTAAGCAGCCAGGCAAGCTTAGACATTGGAGAACACTTCGGTTCTAAACCGGGCCTATCAGTCTGTTGATCCTACATTAATGATCCACCACTGACCATGTTCCACTGACCCTGGGTCTGAGAATATTAAGGAACAGAGGCTGCATTTCAGGGAAGATATATGATTCCTGTACCCAGTGGTCAGTGTGGGTTTTTTCTTAACTTGTAAAAGGAAAAACAAATGTTCTTCCCCCCACCCCCATTGAGGGAAACAACAAAGGTAGGGTATCACTTAACTTTGTGTTGTAGTTGCTTTCCTTTCTGCTGCTGTGAGACAATATTCATACACGAGTAAGGGGAGAAAGGAAGATTTGTCTGGCTTCTGGTTCCAGAAGAAAGTATAGTCCATTACGGCAGAACAGTTATGGCTGACGGCAGAAGCTACACGGGGCGCAAGTCAAAACAGTCATCATGGAGGCAGAGATCAAGTGACAAACTACAAAAAGTCACCTCCCTGTGACTTGCTTTCCTTCATCAAGGCTCCACCTTGCTGAAAAGGCACCACTGCCTTCCCAAACGTTAACTTCCACTAAGGATTCAAACACGTGAACCTGTGTGGAGAGAACTCACATTGAAACCATGACACTTGGACTTATGAAACTGTAATGTACCCAATGGTTGAAATACCCATGCTTTTTCTTCTTAGTTTAGCTATTATTTAAAACTATTTATTTAGTTTTTTTAAACTACTATTTAAATAGTTTTTTTAAACTATTTATTTAAATAATTACAGAGGTAGTATTTAAAACTGCCTCTGGCAGGTACTGCACTAACCTCTCTGTCTCTCATTCCTTCTTATTTAGAATCCTTAACTCACCATGGCATATAGGTGTTACTATTCCCATTTCATAAAGGATGGAATTGAAGTGTAATTAAATGTTAGGTTGCTTGTTTCACATCACCTGACTCACGGCAAAACTGAGATCCCAGTGTTCTGACCACAGCATGCACATATATTGAAGAGAAGTCAGTGGAGCCAATTTTTCCATTTATTAAATGGTATGCTACAGAACTAAGCTCATTTTGGCGTCCTTCATTCAAGTCTCGAACTTGAATGATTAAAATTCATTTGAGCAGTTCTCAACTATGGCGAGTACTCGTGTTGTTGACCAGATACTTGGATCCATCTACATGGAGTTATTTATGAAGCATCATTGTGGAGCTGGTGGTAAACTTGACAGTGCATTTGTTAGGCAAGAAGATTGCTTTTGCACGTTGGCCTGATGTCACAGTCGCACAAGCACAACATCCAGCGTGTTCTCAAGAGCATGCGAGTGGAAAGATTGGATGAAACAAAATAAATTTCACTTTAGACATGTTTTCCAGTAGTTCTTCTGGAAGGTTGGTGACACATTGGGTGTGGTCATTAGTCTTGCTCCTATAGCCGACTCTGCAAGCAATAGGAACTTCATGTTGTTCTCTTTGATAAACAGACTTGACCGATACACTTTAAAAATCAATTTGAAGTAGCTAATGCATGCATAGGGTTCATAATTCAGATACCCCAAATCTCAACCCTAGGTCACACTCTCAGTCACATCAGGTAGGTAAGATAGGAAGAGAGAGTACAGTATTTTGGCAGACTGGCAAGTGAATAAATATGTCCTTCTCTCAGCTTGTTCGGTGGAAAGGGTGTGACCCATTCCCTTGGCTCCTGATACTGATATGAACTCTCCTACCATGCTGATGAATTGTGACTAAGAATAATAAGCTGGACGAAATCCCTTATTCCTTTAAGTTGTTTTGGGTCCTGAATTAATTAAGCAACAGGAAGATGAGACCCATACAAGCAGCAGTCAGGGAGCTGAAGGTTGTCATAGCAAACTACCCAGGCCAGTGTTGAAGCGCTTGGTAGATTTTGTTCAACAGTGGTAAAAGTTTCCCATATCTTGTGACTCTCTGCTCGAGTCATTTGGGTGTTCGTCAACATGAGTCTTATAATATTTGGAACACTGTGCAAAAACATCTAAAAATCACTTTCCCTCTTTGAAAGCAGGGGCCGGCATTTGCTGAGTATTATTGGTTGCCAGGCTCCGGAGAAAGCACTTTGTATACGTGGTCACAATTTACCACTCGCATCAATTCTGCAAGGCAGTTGCTGTGATTACCATTATTTTAAGACTGGAAATTGGGCAGAAATGCCCAATGACTTGCTCCCAGTCACCCCTCAGATCAAGAGCCCTAATCTGCCTAGCATTAACTTGATGTCCCTTCACAGCTCCTTACCTGCCTTTCACACGGCTCATATATTTGCACTCTCCACTGACACACATTTGGAAACCATGGACAGAACATCAGCCTGGTGCCGTCACTTACCCCAAAAGCTTCCAGTGGCCTTTTGCAGGATTTTAATTTTTTTGTAGTTACAGATAACAAGAGGGGGCAGACTTCGACCCCACAAGCCCCATATGATTTCTTATATGTTGTTAGCCATCAGGTGAGAGTTTTTAAGAGGTGTGATTTCTACCCACTTCTACTCCTGTCTTCCTACCCAGTCTTTTCTAGAAAAGTCCTCAGTGCCTTTTGATCTCAGGATCTCAGCAGGCTCCCCACCATTCCTGCAGGGCAATGTGAAATAAACAGAGAAAAGCATTGACTGGGAATTCTGGCAAGCATTATTTAAGCTGAAGGGGAGCTCTACAGATTGACTATTAGACCATTAGTGCTGGCAATGCCAGGCCCCGAGTCTGTCAGCCTTCCAGTTTCAGATTTTTATGACTGTTGAATCACCACCCGTATTCCACAGTGCCAGAATGTGTCTCTTCAAACCCAACTGGAAGTTCGCTACCGATTACCACCAGCTCCATGCGCTCCTACACCATGCATCTTTAATAGCCTTTTTCCCACAACAACGGCAGAAATCGTCCAGATAATGGCTGTAATTTTCCCTGAAACTCATGTTTTTACTATTCCGTGCAATGAAGAAACACTGATGGAATTGCTTTCTCTTGCTGAAGAGTGTTTTTCTTGTAACAGTTATTGAAACAAGGTCTATTTCAAAATGCCTATTCCTTAATCTTACTTGTTCCTTAACACTTATTCATAAGTTTATTTATCTCTATGAGTATGTGGGGATTAGATATTTGATACTGATGCTGAAAGGCAAGTTTAATCCACCAAGTGTGATTTTTATCAAGAGCTTTTTGTCAGAAATAGGTAATTTTTGTCTTTTTTTTTTAATACAGCACACAGATTCCTCAACTTAGAAAAACTGACACTCCCTGATCGACAGAGCCCCTGATCATGTCTAGAAAACTAGAGTAGAGATGAATTGAGTGCTAAAATAATATTCGTGTTTTTAGATGGCAGTTAATGATTTCTTAGAAATGTGCTAAAAATAGTCCTTTTGAGACCGGATGAACACAGAGTCTACGAGGGAGTATGTGATCATGTTTGCTTTAGAGTGCCAGTGAACAGGGAAATCTGTGGTTCTTGTTAAATGCATAGTTGAAGCAGAAACCCTCATTGAGTTGGGAGGGGAGTAAGGTAGTAGTTTCAATAGAGGGAACACAGACTTGCAGGAGTCCTTCTCTCATTATTATTAATTATCAGATGGAGTGGATTAAAGTTGAACAGGTCAACAGGGATAACATTTGGTACCATTACTGTCCACAATGAATAGTGATTTAATGATACTGAAGAGTTTTTTACATGGTAATTCTGAAGAAAGATAATGTTCATGATTCTGGGGTGAAGAAGTGGCTGCCTCGGGACAAGGAGGTAATGTATCATGATTCTGCTCAGCCCTGCGATACCAGGAGGAGTATTTTCATCTAGAATTTTCCACAGGCATGTTCTTTCTCCATTGTGGTCGTTGTGCCCACTGATGGACTTCCATCAGTGCACTTCTGGTTTGGGGTCGTCATAAGCAGAGCCCATGTGAGGGAGGACCAAGGCGCAGAGCATATATGTGAGCTCAAGAACTGGAGTGAGAGACAGAGAGTGTGTGGAGACTCAGTATTCAGCTGGCTACTCCCTTGCATAGCTAGGGCTCAGTCTCACTGGGACCCTTAGAGCAACAGTTCACAAGGATGTCGAATAGCTACACCCCCCCCCCAATAGGTTTGACAGCTGGAGTGTAGCCTCATCCAGCCTCCACTGTAGCTCTCGCAGCCTCCCATGGACTCCTCCATGCCTGGTTGAGTGAGTGCAGCTGAGAGAAATGGGAAGAGGGTGTGGGAATGTTCAGTGTCTGCAAGAACTGTCCACCCCTAATGCAGCTGAAGTCAGATGAGGTTCCAGTTACAAGCTGCAGAAGTGCTGTGCATGGAAACTCACTAGCAGCTGCCACATGCTCCGAGTCCCTCGTTGTCCTTCCTGAGGTGTCCTAGCCTGATCACAATGGCTCACTCACTCCATTCTGTGTTCCCCACCCCCAGGTCTTAGTGTTTCCCCCTTACACTGACTTTCTGTTCACCCTCACCTCCATTTCCAGCCACTTTCCTAACCGAGCTGTGGAATTCTGCCGAACCTGGTTCTTTCTGTCTCTAGTGAATACTGTCGTTCTATGTTGGCCTTATCTGCAACTGCTTTCCCTTCCAACAACAGGAAATAGTTTCCCAAGCTCCAACCGTCTCACGTAGGTTTAGAGATGGCCGAGGTGACTTGAGGCTACCTCTTTAAAATTGGGCACTTCCCTTCCATCTCATTTACTCCATCTACTCCAGGTCCCCTAGAAGGAAACCTCACCTAAAAATAGCTCTCTGAGTTTGAGAGCTGGAATGTGGTGTGGGCTGAGGAGCTCAGCTATGTGCCAATGTGGAGTGAGCTGCAGGAGATTCATGCCCCTGCCTAGCAGGTGACACAGGGTGACGGGACCCTATGTTCTGTCTCAGAAGAGGTATGGGTGGGAACTCATGAGCGCAGGTCAGCCGCAGGCCACAGCTGTTGCTCTTCTCAAAGCCTGAGCCATGTCAAGAGATGCAAAAGCACTGATGTGACCATATTGCCCATACGCTGAAACTGGGGCTGAGTTTAGAGTCACAGATGCAACACATCTCTAAAATGCTCCTGTGGATTTCCTTTCTCGTTTTAGATATTGGGAAAACAAGAAGTTATCTCTTTCTTTCATGGTGAATGAATAGAAATTTCCATTTCAGATTCTTCAGCTCTACTAAGCATTTCTCTTTTGAATGTGTTTACCCTTCTATAATAGGGAAAGATGAGTTGAAACGTGAATTTATCTGTTTACAGCTCTGTGCCCTTTCTCACTGGAGAGGAACATGATAGAGCAGGGGGCATTTCTAATACTAGGTATCACAAGGTATCACTATGTATTAAGCACGGCACTCTATTTTTTGTCAGATTTCTATCACATGACAAAAGATTTGAGCTAATCAACTTATAAACAGAGAAGGTTTATTTTGACTCACAGTTTTAGAAGTTAAGTCCATGATCATTGCTTTGGGCCTGTGGTAAGATAGTACCTCATGGTGGGAGCGGGTGGTAGAGGAAAACCATTCAACCCATGACCAGGACTCAAAGAGAGCAAAGAGTGAGTTTAGGGCCATGATTCCCCCCAAGGGTCCTCTTCCCAATGTCCTGACCACCTTGAGCTAGTCCCCATCTCTCTAAGGATCTGCCACCTCCCAATATCAGCACCCTGAGGACTAAGCCTTTAACAAACCAGCCTTGAGGGATCCAACTTGTAGCAAGCTGTAATCACAATCATTCATTTATTTTGTGACTATTATACTCAATAAATAGTATGATCTTTCACCCTCCAATAGGTTTTTGAAGGCAAGGAACTTTTGAATTGAAAGTCAGGTATGTACAGTGACTTGTACAGAATTAGACTTTGGCCCCAGGGGTCTGTATTGTGAAGCAGTGCATATTACTGCCAATTGCATGGCTGCTTCACTAATCACACATACATATCTCTTTGCAAGTAACTGAGAGGAAACAGACAAACAGACATATGGACATAGCAAGTCTAAGAGTTACTCATGGGTTCATTTACTTTCTGCATTTGGAAACAATGCCACCTTTCTGTGCTGAGGAAATATCACTTTTTTCCTTTCTGAAAGCACTTTTAATTCCACACTACATATGTTTAGCCCTCCATATTCATGCATTGTAATGCATTCATTCAGCGGACTATAGATTGAAAATATTTCTGAAAACACATTTCCAAGAGTTGGGTGTTTGACTCAGTCACTAAAATGTTTTCCATGCAAGCATGAAGACTTGAGTTGTGGCTCCAAAGTTTCTGTAAAAGCCATGTGTGGAAACACATATGTACACACATATGTATGCATGCACACACATGTGAACACACATACTTCTATTCTGAATATGCACAGATTATTTTCTTGCTATTCTGTGAACAACATGTAATACAAAGATGACTAAGTACTATGATATAGGACATTCATAGATTATCTGCAAATGCACCAAATTCTAGAAGGGATATGAATATTTAAGATACAGATCCTAGAACACATCCCCATAGAAACCAAAGGATGAATGCATAATACACCTAAAATAACATGTCATATACAATTCATATGAACTTGTTTTTAGCAACAATTTAATATCGTGAATATTCTTTCATTCCAGAATATTTTCCTGATATAATTGGAACAATTGTTATAATAAAATTACTATCTTGGAAAGGAATTTTGAAGTCACTAACCAATTTTTTGAGTAATTTCCAAGTTCATTTTATCATGATATTCTTTATGAAGAATCTATATTTAGCACCAACAAATAGTGTATACAAAAATACATGAAAGATATATATTTACATGAGCTTATTTTACAAGTTCAATTCTGTCGCATAAATTAAAAAGGGTTAAAAAGACAGCCGGGTAGAATAATATGACTATTTTAAATAGAGAGCAGGTTTTATTGGAAGTTAGAAGTGACGGTTGAAGTTTTATGTGAGTTTCGGTGTCTTGTTTGGATTACCCAGGAGTGGGAAGACCACGGTCTACACTGGGAAGTATTTCAAGTGGTCATTATTACTACATTACTACATGCCACTGCAATTATATAAATGTGGGTTGTAAGATAAGTTTAATTTCAAAGTCAGTAAAAAAAAAAGTGAATTAACTTGAGAGTTAATTCCCAGACTTTGATTCTCCAATGTGGGAAGTTTTATTGAAGAACCATTTAAGTGTATGGGTAACACCTTTTATTGCCATCTTGGAAAATGCTGTTTTTATTTCAATACACGTTACTGTTCCAGAACTCCTAACCCTAGCAATTTAGAGGAAGAAGAGGCTTCATCCATGATTCCAAGTTACAATCCATCATGGCTCGGGGGTTGCCATAGCCGGAGCTGAGGCAGCTGGCTACATCACATCCTCAATCAGTAGTAGAAAGGAACAACCCATTCATGCTTGCTTGCCCATTCTTCTACTCTTTATACAGTCTCAGACCACCTGCCTAAGGAATGGGATGCATCTTCTGACATCAATTAACACAATCAACATGGTCCCTCTTAGCTAATACCAGAGGCCTGCCTTCTAGGTACCAGATAACAATTAATACTAATGATCATATAGGAAATTTTAATTAAAATGTAATCGTCACCAAGAATTTGTATAATCCTTTCAAGCATACTCTGGAATTCTAGGGTTCCATGACTTTCTAGTGTTTTCTGGAATCTACTAGGAAGCCAGCTGCTGAGTTTGTCTGTAATGTCTAACACATTTCTAAGAAATGGGAGGTTACCTAAGACTGTCTCAAAAATACACCTAAGTACTTAAATCCCCTAATTATGGTCAGAAAATTCTTCCACATGCCTGAAATAAGTCACTTAAGCTGTTGCCTAAGCCCAGCATGGTCTGGAAGAAGCTTTTGAAAATACTTGATGACTGATAGATTGAGGCTCTCTGGAGGGGAACACCTCATTCTCCCAGAGTAAACATGTTATAGTCTCTCGTCCACTTCTGACTTGGCATTGCGATTACCGTGATCAGGCACCAGCATTTCCCAATGTCTTGCACAAGTCACCGCTGCATAGAAGACATTAGGCACAAGAAGTTTTTTTGAGTTTAAATTTATGACAGATGCTGGTCAATGCCCTTCACAAAACTTACTTGGGTGTCTAATACTTCTTGTCACAAGTAACATTATCATGGACTTCATTGTGATGAGTAAGTCAGGAAGGGAAAACCAACTATTTGATCCATGAAGGGACTGAGTACGGAGTAGGAGGAGGAAAACTCGGAGTCAGTGCCAGGAAGGTCTGCTACATGCAGCGTGGGGCTCACGTTCATAGGGGAATTTGTCCCACAGTTGTAACACAGCTGGGACTGTCTAAACAGATCATAGGGGGATGGAGCAGTGTAATGTAGACTGTGACCTCCTTCCTGTGTTGCTTTGACTCGATTTACATGCTTACAGCAACACTGATCTTCAAAGTTTCAGCAGTACTCCGGACCCCTAAGAGAAGAGAAAGTTCTTTTCTTACTCTGGCAGCAAGCAGAACTTTTTCATTAAAGTGCGAAAGCAGTGCGATGCTCTTTTAGAGTAGGAAGGTGAGAGCAACCACCTGTGTTTCTGTGTTTCTCTCCGACTGAGAGAGAGAAAAAAAGAGTTGGACACATAACCACAGTGTGATGGAGCCCAGGTGAAATCTGGGTGAATAAGCCTGGAAAGTTAGCTTGGCTCCGCTTCCCAAGTAAACCAACCGTCCCTACTCTACTTCTTGTCTTGAATTCTGCTTATGGGGGAAGTCAAAGAAGAAAAGCAAGTTGGAGAGTGTGACCCTGCCCCTCCTCAGCACATCTTTCAGGGAGAATGAAGCACCGTGAGGAGAGCAGCGGAGCAGCAGCTGGGGCAGCCTCTCAGGGAAGGCCGTGGAGACCCTGGAATGGTGTGGGCATCTAAAGAACCCAAGCTGTGCGCACAGGGATGGGGGCGGGACTCTTGTCAGAGTGGACTGGAACCTGGCTGTGGCAAACTTTCATACAGAGCCACAAGTTACTTCTTCACTCATCCCTTCCCCTGCTAGACTGGCCAATCTCTCATCAGCTCTGCTTCTGTGACCCTGAAGGAATTGGTATTTGAAGCAGATCCTCATCTTTTCTTTCGGTTACACTTTCCTAGCAGCAGTTGCTCTGAAATCTCAAGGCCAAGGCAAATGAGAATGCCTCTCTCCCTCCCTTCCTCCTTCCTTCCATTCCTCCCTCCCTTCTGCCTTTCTTCCTTCCTTTCTTCCCTCTCTCCCTCCCTTCCTCCTTCCCTCCCTTCCACCCTCCCTTCCTTCTTTCCCTCTCTCCCTCCCTTTCTCCCTCCCTCCTTTCCTCCTTCTTTCCTCTCTCGCTCGTTCTCTCCTTTCCTCCCTTTCTTTCTTCCTTTCCCTCCTCCCTCCTTCCTTCCCTTTCTCCCTCCTTCCTTCCCTCCTTCCTCCTTCCTTCCCTCCTCCCTCCCCTTCCCTCTTTCCTCCCTTCTTCCCTTTCCTTCCCTCCATCTTTCCTTCCCTCCCCCTTTCTTTCCTTTCCTCCTTCTTTTCTTCTTTCCTGTTCTCTTTTCTTCCTCCCTTCATTGTATAGAAGTGACTTTCTTCTCCTTTATGCAAGAAACCTTTAGCATTCTCAGGGAACTGCAAAGGTAAATGAGTTTGGTTTCTTTCTGATAGTTTAATCTCCTCTTTACATTGCTATTGCTTCCAGTAGCAGCAATGATCCTCCTCCCGAGTTTTCTGACACCCTCACTGCCCACCGACCAAATCTGATGAATGAATAAGTGTGTCTTCTACTCCAGCAGGCAAAAGTGTGGCCAGTACTCATCAGCTCCTAACAGTCTCAGAGCCCAGGACATCAGAACAAATGAAGGTCAGACATTTGTGGAAATAGAGCATGTTCCCCAGCTCACTGTCGCTGGTGCTGCAGATCCCCTGCAGGTGGTCCCGCGAAGGAGCGAGGAACGAATGGACAGCGCCTATGCATCTTCATGTCGGTGTCAGCACTGTGCAAAGCCTCTCTCCACCCACCTTCCTTCCACTCTGCACATCGTTCTCGGCCATCGGACATTGTGCCAGACAGGCCAGTCTGACAACATGAGTCAGCGGTGTCTGGACAGCGTCTATCCACTCATGATGCAAGTCTGGAAACTTCCCTGTGATGCAGATAGGCAACATCAGTGCTCTGGAGCCTGAGTCTTATTTTCCAGCTGAGAGTCTCTGTTAGTAAAACCAAAATCATGAGGTGTATTTAGAGCAAAGTGGAAACAAAGACGCAACTGATGGGGATACGTTTCTGTGCATTCGCTGGGCCTTTGGCATCTTCCCAGCATGGCTCCTGCCAAGGAGCTATGAGTTGTAGCTCTGACTTGCACCATAGAACAGTCTTAATAGAGGGCAGCCCATCCAACTGGGGTTCGGTGGGCTGCATCCCATGCTCTGTGACAACAGGTGATATTTCATATCATCTAGGCAGAACTGAAAGGAACATTAAGCTGCATTTCCATTATCAGTGAGGTCTTTTGTGGCCTGAGGATCAGAATCCCAGCATTCTAATTGGACTGCCTAATGTCATTCTGGGCAGCCTCCCGCAGGCCTGTGATGAGCTTGCACAGCAGCAGGGATGTGTAAGAATGGCTGGACAGCAAAGTCTAGGAAAAGACCCAGGCGCAGGGTAAAGGGTCCTGCACAGCGGGGTCACTTCTGGAGAAACTAGAATCTCCTCCCCCCCTTCTCCATTTTCTGTCTGTGTTTGGAAAAAGTATACCCCAAAACTCCATGTGTTCAGGTGTGGTCCCTAGAGTTGTCTCCTATTGGGAGTTCGGGGGGTCATTTAAGAGTCCTCTGAATGTGCATGCCAAAGGAGAAGGTGAAATCTCATCCTCTTCCTCTTTACTTCCGGCCAGGAAATAGTGCTCAACCTTGCTCTGCCACACCCTCCAACCTGCTTCACCAAAAGCCCCAAACAGCAACACTATTCATTCATCATACATTGGAGACTGTGAGCCAAAATGAGCTTTTTTATTTGTATATGCTAATTGCATCAGGCATTTTGTTGAAGCAATGGAAAGTTGACTAACAGATGGAGTATTAAAATCCACGAAAACTGCTGGGAGGCAATCAGTCATTAGTATTTAGAGGAGCCCAGTCTCTGGACTTCCTGGCCTTTGCCCTTTTGTGAATTATTCAGCAGTCCACAGACTGCTTAATAGACAGAGACATGTTTCCCATGTAAAAGCATATCTTTGAACTTGAGGTTGAGGTTAAGGCCATTTCCACTGTGTGTTGGAGTCATGCTTGGTTTTTCGGAGAGGCACAACTAGCTACCAGATGATTTCTGGCTTCCGCAGACCTGTGATAAGAGGGAACTTATGCTGAGAACTTAAAATCCTTTTTCTGTTTACAAGTTCTTATTATCCATCAAACCACAAAATATTGACTATTTGACGCAGAGCCCCGCATCTTAACCTGCAGCGTACTCTCCCAGTGTGGGAAGGTATGCATCTGCAAGATCAGTTGTGGAAATGGACAATAAACTGTGAATGTTGATCTTTGGAAGGACAGATTAATTCCCTAGAATGTCAACCAAGTAGCCAGTTGTGCTTTTATGTGAACATACAAAGAAAATAACATTTTATTATAGAAATGCTTTAAGTGGGGAGAGAAATTTCAGTTCATTAATGTGCAGGAAACATTTTGAAGTGTATGTCAGAAGAAAGTGGCTACCAATCAGGATAATAACAGGTTGTGCACAGCCACTATGCGTCGCTTCAGGCAGGCAGTCTGCAGCAGATGCGCTGAAGGTAGAGAATTTATTCCTCAATTCCTTCATTTATTTATTTGTGCATTCATCAAATATTTACTGCGTATCCACTATGAGCCCAGCCCTAGAGCATAGCAGGGAAGAAAGGCCTGAATCTCTCCCCTGCAGGAGGAGCTCAGAGCATAGTGGGAACTATGGTGATATAAACTGTCCATTATGACTCACTGAGCAGGGATGTCTGGAATGCTACTGTGACCACATGAACATAGATGGAATTACAAGGGATTTCCCAAAGCAAGCACCCAGTAGGTGCTGCTTTCCAACCCTCTCCAGATCCCTAGCTCAGGGAGGAGTTAGAGGATTTTCTTTTTTTATTAACCCAGACTCTGCTTACTTTCTGAAGACATTTCCTTCATCGCTATGCAAGAAGGACAGTATTACAAATAAAGGGACTGTGTGATCAATGTGAGTCCAGGACAGGGAAGGAGAACAGCTAGTGTACCCCTCTCACCTGTCACCAAGGCTTCTGACAGTTTAATAACATGATCTGCATGAAGGAAGTCTATTCCAGTTCTTGACATCACATGAAATCTTGCATCAAAGTTTCTTAACAACCTTCTTTATCAGCATATGTACACATTGTCCTTTGTTTATTGCTCCATTGAAAGAGACACCTTTATTTGTGCGTGCATAGGTGTGTGGCGTGTGTGTGTGTGTGTGTGTGTGTGTGTGTGTGTGTGTGTGCATGCGCATATGTGTTAGAGGGTGGATACATGCACAAGTGCATATGGAGACCAGAGGACAACCTCAGGTGTTCCTCCGGAGGCATTCACCTAGAGTTTCTGTTTATTTCTTTGTTCCTTTCTGTGTTTTGTTTTGGTGTTTAGGGTTATGCTGTCGTTTGGTTGGTTGGTTGGTTATTGCAGTTGGTTGCTTGGTTGATTTCTGAGACAGAGTCTATCAACTTGGAGTTTGTCAATTAGACTAGACTGGCTGGCTAAGAAAGTCCTGAGGATTCACCTGTCTCGACCTCCACAGTGCTGGGATTCCAAGCACGCGCTGGTTTAAGCCTGTCCCTTCACTATGAAAGCCAAGTCTTGCGGAGGGGGGTGTCTCTTGTTTGTCTATTCGTTTCTCTTTTTTAGCTGCCTTTTCCCTGTCATGCACATCTTCTGTGAGAAAAATCGAATTTGATTTGCTAGGCTTGGCTGTGTAACAACAGCTTCACTATATATGTATGTATATATAAAACTAAGAACCTAGAGATTTAAGCCTTGGATAAAAATCAAATGCAAACCCCACTTAAATACATGCAATTGATCCTTCCTTAACAGTTACGATAATGAACCGAATTCCCTTTTACTCCCACAAGGATTCTGTGAATTTAATGAGACCAAGTACATACTCTGACTTCTCTGCATTTACACGAAATTTGTTTTGTAGGACTGAAGGCATTCAGCTGGAGACTATATGACCTTGAATGAAACTCATTAAATGAACTAGAGTAGTACTTGCAGAGGAAAATGAAGGGAAGAAAATCGAGAGAAAAAAAAGTTAAGAGTTGAAAAATGTTGTATAACTTCTACCATTGGGTATTGAATGAAAACTCAACTGTGGTGGGCATGATGGTTTATGATTTGGAAACATGAAATTCCTCCAATTTTCACATTTAGATGGATGACCCATGTTTTTGCAGAAATCCAGGTCCACTGGCAGATCAAGAGTTTTAGCATTTCAGATCTCTTCAGCCCTCAGCAAATACCGTGGCTTGCACTGAATATAAGCTCAGATGTCATTTCTTCAGGAAATAGGAGAAAAACTTAGACCTAAGCTCACAGTACCTTTGAGATCTATACCTTGCTCTAAATGTGCTGTGAAAGGTTCCACAATGGTATTTTAATAAACTTTGTGCTTATTGAGTTTCCTTGAAGGACATCATTCTTGCCTGAGTTGCCATCCAGACAAGAAATTGTTCCCAGGTTGGCAAGATAGCTCAGCAGGTAAAGGTGCCCACTTGGAAATTTGGTCACCCAGTTTCAATCCCTGAAAGTCCACATGGTGCAAAGAGAGAACTGACTTCCAAAAGTTGTCCTCTGACCTCTACCAAATAAGTAAATAAATAATTATATTTTAAAAGAAAAATCATCTGGATCTGCAGAGAAGGCTCAGGGGTTAAAACTCTGTCTCGAAAGCAGAAAGTCCTGAATTTGGATCCCAGGTCCTACATAAAAATGCCAGGTGGAAATGTCTGTGGCCTCACTTTCAGAGCATTGGAAATCTCAAAGTGAAGCAAGAAAGTAGAAGCAATCCAGGATGATTCTTGAAGTCACCCTTGGTCCTCTACAGGGACACATACATAGTGCCCTCTCACACACACACACACACACACACACACACACACACACACACACACACACACCTAAGATGGTTTTATGCAAAACCTAGAAATAAGGGAGTCATGAAGGATACAGGAAACTAGAACACCTATATATTACTCATAAAAATGTATAATAGTACAATAACTATAGAAAATAGTCCAGTAGGGGGCTGGAGAGGTGGCTCAGAGGTTAAGCCTCTTCCTTGCAGGCGGAAGATCCTGAGTTCGGATCCTAGACCCCACGTATAGACGCCGGGAGGAAGTAGGGGTGGCCTACATTTCTGGTCCTGGTAGGGCGGAGCCTGTGAATCCCGGGGCAGAGTAAAACAAGGAGGAGGTGGAGGAGGTCCATGGTGGTTCCCAAATTCGCCCGTGATTCTACACATACACACACACATACATACACACACACGCGCACACACACATACATGCACGATTGAATAAATAATAATAAAAAAATTTTAAAAAGAAAATAGTCCAGTAGTTCCTCAAAAAATTAACGTTATCATATGATCCAATAAATCCACTTGCTTAAAAAAAGAGAAACCTCAAATGTTATTTCCCCTCACAGAGGCTTTAGGTCTGAAATTTAAGCTATACTTCATCCTTTATTAGTAATATGTGGGAATGATATTGGGGAGCAGAGGCTAGATCTGAGGACCAGGCTTTGACTGAAAATGTCTTTGCCTGGAAGGAAGGTTTCTGAAACGACCTTTGATGATTCTTTTCCCCACTGAGCTATTTACTGTGGCTTATCACCCTGTAGGTGATGCAGGATTAGAATCCTACTTAAGAGAGTCCTACTACTTGGCCACACTGAGCTGCACAGCTGGCTTTAATGGGTAGCATGAGTCTTGGTTCCTGCAGATGCTTCAAGGAATATGAGATGCTGCTCACATCGCTCTGTGACATGGCTTTGGTAGGGATCTGACTCTGTGGTGGCCAAAAAGAAATGTTTTGTAAGCTTAGAAGGGACTCAGTGTCTTTATTGAGTGAAAGAGATGAGTTTGAGGCTAAGTTTAACAAGCCAACAAAGAGAAGTTAGATATTTATGACTGTGATGTGGACTGACCTTCCACAAAGGAACTTCTTGCTCCAAACATATTTCCGTCTGTGACTGACTTTCACATTCTGCCTTCTATCTCTAGCATTGTCTTGCTTCACCATTGACTCTTTTGAATCTTGGCAATCAGCTTGATAAAGTCCTCTAAAGATAATAATGTAAATTTTTTCTTTTAATCCTTCTGCCAAATTTTCATTATTGCAAATTTTATCATTATCATCATAGATAGATCTTGAAAGTAGTATATTGATTGAAAGAACTTAGACAAAAGTATAGATTGAAATAATTCCATTTCTAGAAGATTCTAGAATAAGTAAATCAAATCAGAAAGCAGGTCAGTGACTACTAAGGAAGGGGAAGTGGTGAAAAAGTAGCACCAAGAACATGTCTTTTGGTTTGACAGGCTAACATTTTTGCTAATACAAATGTGCCATACTTCAGCGATTCTGGTCTGCTGTGACCATACCAGTGTGACAGGTGAATTATCCAAACTGAACAAAAGGTGCACTTAAAATCCGAACATTTCACTCATCACGCTGAGTTTAAAAAATGTATTTGGGATGGATATATGGCTCACGGGTTAAATCTCTGCCTCACAAGCAGAAGGTCCTGAGTTCAGATCCCAGGTCCCATGTAAAAAATGCCAGGTGCAAATGACAGCTGCCTGCATTTTTGGCTCTGGTGGACAGAGCCTGAGAAATCCCAGAGCAAAGCAAGGAGGTAAAAGCAATCTAGGATGATTCCCTAAGTCACAGGGACACACAGTGACCTCTGACACATACATGCACGAGCACACGTGCACATACACACACACACACACACACAGCGAAATAAATGAATAAAATATAAAAAAGTGTTGTATCTGTAGAGATGTATGTGAGTGAAGACCTCTTAGTCTCAAGAGGATCAAGTCATGCATCCTCCTGTAAGTAAGACAGAATACCCCACTTACCCCAACTCTTGAGCCCAGAATTTCCCTCTCTAACCTAACATAATTTTCACAAATGGCAATGTTTATATTATTCCACGGGGCAAGAAGTACACTTACAGATGTTGTCATTGCTGAAGCCCACATGGATTTCTGAAACTTCATGAGGAGTGCTAGAGAAAGGGGAGAGGAGGGAGCAACCAGTTTGACATCCATAATATGTGGACAATGAATGGCTAATGCCTATTCCACTACTTACTGTGAGTAGTAATAAGTAAGGCAGGTAACTCAACCTGCGATTCAGCCTTTTCTGCAAAATAAATTATAGCGAGGCATAGATGTGTTCAGTCATGATATGTGGAAAGACCTGTGAACTATTCCTGGAAGTCAACTCTTACTATTTTTGACCATTTTGTTTGAAGGGAGAATAAATGCTTGTGGTGTAGCATTCTTTTTGTACCACTGCAGTCTGGTGAGATGAAATCTTTTGGCTACTGTCTTTTTCTAAGTGGCTACATAGTTATTTTTCATCATGTTGAAGAAATTTGTGTAAGTTAGGTGTGGTGGTGCATACCTAAAATCCCATCATGTGTGAGGCAAGAGACAGGAGGCATAACAAGTTTGAAACCAGTCTGAACTACAAAGACATTTATCTGTCCCTGAGCTTTTGCTTGGTAACATGAATTGTTGGGAACTTCAGGACTGTGCACACCTCATTCACTGTGTGAAGAATGTCATGAATTTCTTAGTTATGGTAGAAAATTCATTCCAAGTGTAATTTGCTCATAAAGCTCCAATTCCATGAACTATGCATATGATTCACTGAAGTATGTCTTAATTTTTGGAAAGGAGTTGATCTAGGAGGAATTATTTCTTGGAAGTAATTACCATATTATGTTGTATAATGTACGTTCTTAGACCAGAGATTCTATTTTAAAAGTATTTGGACATTACCCACAAATGAAAAATTAAGAAAGGAGAGCAGGAACTGGGAGATGGTTCACTGGGTAAAATACTTGCTGTATAAACGGGGAAATCTAAGTTTGATCCCCAGCACCCTCATAGGAGCCAGGCATGGCAACCTGATACTATAATCCCAGCACAAAGGAGGTAGAGACAGAAAGATCCTCAAGGCTCTCAGCCAAGCCGGTCTAGCCAATCAGTGATCTCCAGATTCAATGGGCTCCAGAGATAAGATGGAAAGAGATAGGATAAGATGTCTGACATTTAGCCTCCATGTAAGCATGCACACACTTGGACACATACATATGCCAATGCTCTAGCATGCACATACATGCATGCACCCACACATACATACACAAACATAGACACCAGGTACATATGCACATAACACATACACATACACAAGGAATGGGAAAGGAGTCTTTTTTCAATATATGAAAAACAGAATCAATTGCTTTTTTCTGCTTTTTATTATTATCTTTGTGTGTGTGTGAGTGTGTGTGTGCGTGTGTGTGTGTGTGTGTGTGTGTATCAGAGAAAACGTGTGCCTGTGGATATCCAAAGGTAACTTTGCATATCATCCTGGATTGCTTCTACCTCTCTTTTGCTTTGCCCTTGGATTTCCCAGGCTCTGCCTTCCAGAGCTAGATACGTAGACCACTGCTATTTCCACCTGGCATTTTTATGTGGAATCTCAGATCTAATCTCAGCTCCTTCTGCTCATGAGACACAGGCTTAACTCCTGAACCATCTCTCAAGCCCAGAATCGTTTGCTTTGATGATAAAAGTTTGGTTTTCAGGTTCTGCCTCTATTACTATAAATATTTGATTTTAGATCAGAGCTCCCTTAGATTAACTTCAGAGGCCACAAAACCTGCAGGACTTGTAGACTTTTCCAGTAGGATAATGCTTGTAAATAAATGTCACATGGGTGAAGAGTTTGGACTCTGATAATAATTGAAACACGTGTATTTTCCAGGTAGAAATACTTGAACTCTAATGCAAAATGCTTGTCAATAACTATTGCTTGTTTGACAGGTTCACATGGGTAGAGTTCTGAAAGCCAGGACAGTGGATTAAGGGAAAATGACCCTTAAACTTTGGTACTAAGTGAGGCACAAAACCTCTAGATACTTGACTATCCTTTTAAAAATTATGTAATATTTCATGGTATCGTGTATATATAAAGACAATTTAAGTTGTCTTTGAGTCTGTTGAAAATGTTGAATTTTACCCCTGGAATCAGTTAACCAAATCATCTGGTAACATTTGTTGTAAACATCAATATGTATGGATCACAAAACTGATTTCAGATGTTTCTTCAGGCTACCTGCCCTGGGCTAGTTAAAACTCCAGTTTTGCGCTCTGTTAATGAATTCTTGGCCTTCAGAATTCTACCACAAACAATGGAGCATTCCTTGCATAAGCCACGATTTTCGCTTTGGATTCTTGTTTAAGTGCAAGCTGACATGCTCTGAAATGTTTTGGGGTTGGTTCAGGATTCAAATCCATATTTAGGTAAAGTTGCCTTTCCAAACATTTGTGAATGGATGCTGGATGCACTACCATCTCATTTGATATTCACAGCAACCATGTGAGATGCATGTTATTTTGCTTATGCTGATGCTCAGGCTAAGGGAGGCCAGAAAAACTGTCATGGAGCCATCTGTGGCCAACCAGTCTCGCCCAAAGTCTGTACTGTTTCTGTTAGACTCTCCTCGTTCTGGAATGACCCAGAAGCTTCCTGTTGTTGAGTCTGAGCTTTCCCTTCCCACAACCTCCTCCCTCTGCTTCCCTCCTCCCAGATTAGATCAGAGACCATACACAGTGTTTAGAAAAGGAGGAAGGTTTTAAGTCATCATCAGTTCAACAGCTGTTTCCCTTTCCAGCTTTGATCTTATCTCTCACTCCTCTGAATGGCTCTGAGCTGGGCTGGGGGATGGTATAGGTATGAATCACTTGGAAGGTAAGAAAATATCAATAACATTACAATGCTTCGAATGACCCTAGAGTGTTTCTCACTTGCCTTCTCTTTTTGCGTCCTTATTCTCTGTCTGCCTGGGGGGTTTACCTTGGCTGCCAAGAGAAAGGGAGACTGCCGTTGTTGGCATCTACTTCCCATGCACCGGACACTTTGCAGGTATTCTCTGGCTCAATGCACCCAACAACCCTACAACATGAATATGATTTCCTTCCCTTTCAGTAGATTAGATGTCAGGCTTAGAGAGCTGGGGCAACATGCCCAAGCACTTGTAGCTCTTGAGGAGAGAAGCTAAGTCAGATCTAAAACCAATAGGCAGATTCATATGGCAAATCAGGAAGAAGGGCTTAGGAATACAATGAGGCTTGTGTAGAGCCCTTGGTGTCTGCCACTGTGGATTCCTAGGCAAGTAGATAATTATCCCATGAGATATTATGATAATTAACAGGCAGCATCCATGTAAAATACTGGACATTTACTTTATTGTGTTGGTTTTGCCTCCTCCCTATCCTTGCTTTCTTTCTTTTCTTCCCTCCTTTCTTCTTCCCCCTTCCTTCCTTCTCTCTCATTGATTTTTTTTCATACATGCATTTACTCAGTCTTTCTGACCTTTCTGTACTGATCCTATGAGTATTTCCTCTTTTCTTGGTCAGTGACTGAGCACAGTACAACATGGGACATTAACAGTCTCCCTGCTTTAGTCCTAGACGGCTTTAAGACTTTTTCCTTTTTAAGAATATTTGCTGTTTTCTTTGCAGTAAACTGTCTCAATCAAATTAACACAGTTACCTGTGCTGCATACATTGTTGAACTAGGTTTGCTGAGATTCTGTTCAGAATTAAAACATATTTATTAGTGGAGTGAGCTGGTGATTTTCCATACTAAAATTTTTATACTTAGTTTTTTAATATAAAATACATTTTACCTTTATAAAGAAATTGAGAAAATTCTTTTAAAAGTTTAAGATTTTAATGTGATACTTAAAAATTGGGTAAAATTTACTAATAAAAATATTTCTGGTGTTTTCTTTGTGAGAAGAATTTTAGCCAACATCTCTATTTCTTTAAAAATTGTGGGATTATCAGGTGCAAGTTTGTAGACCCAACAGTTGGGTGGCAGAGGCAGGAGGATAAACTTCAAGGCCAACCTGAGTTGTAGCAAGGTGAAGTACAGCCTTGGCTTCATACCCAGACTCCAACTCAAAAGGAAGTATTATAAAATTACCTTTGCTATATGTTTCTACTTAAGTCAGTTTTGATAAGTTTATTTTTTTCTAGGAATATGTGCACCCAACCAACATCTTCTGTTATCATAGATGCTGTCAGAAGTGTTCTTTTATTTTTAAAGATATTTATTCTTCTCATCTCCATTGCATTTGGTGGTTTGCCTTTTATGTATAATATTGATTTTCTTTATATTTTCATTTCATCAATTATCAGAGATTTATCTAATTTTCAGTCTCTCTTCTATCATCTTTAGAGTATTTAGAGATTTTTTCCCTTATGACAGATGTGTAATATTTTGATAGTTCATAGCCTAATATAGTCAGGACAAGTTGTATTTATTAATTTTATGCCATGTCATTATCCATAGCTTTTATACCCCAGCACCTACGGTAATTCATTACTTGTTAACCACAATAACTTATCCCATGTTCCCATGTTATGTAAACTCATTGTGATGTTAGATGGTCATGGTAAAAAGGACCTTCTGAATTTAAATTTGGATGAATTTTCTCCCTGTTGCAATCGTAAAGCCCTTGGAAAAACAGAACTTGCCTGCCCAATTGCAACTTTTCAATATCTAGTCAATGCAAATCACAACATAAGGGATTATATGAAATGAATAAATGCATTTTCTCCCTGACATACAGCACTTACACTATTAGAGTCATATTTAAATTTGAGTTCCAAGAATATTCCTAGGAATTATTTCCAGGGCTGTGTGTGTGTGTGTGTGTGTGTGTGTGTGTGTGTGTGTACATATAAATGCATATGCTTTATATTTTATTTATTTCTTTGAGTTAGAAAGAGTAAGGAGAGAGAGGACAGATGAGCACATGACATGATGTACACGTGCCCATAGTATACATATGGCAGTCATAGGACAACATCTTCAGAAATTGGATCTCTCCTTCCACCAGGTGGGCTCTAGGAATCGAGGTCACCAGGTTTGCACACAGCAACTTTACATGCTGAACAACTCATCAATTTGTGAACGCGTGCATATATATATATAATTAATATATATAACTCACATGTATAATATATACACTATTTTTAAAATTATTCCATCCTTATAATAATCCTGTGAGATAATACATTATATATTATATAATACATATATAATATACAATATAGTATAATACATATATAATATACAATATAGTTCAATATATTATACATGTGCAATATACAATACATATATACACTATTTTTTAAATTATTCCATCCTTATAATAATCCCGTGAGATAATACAAGCACTCTTACGATTAAGTAAGGACATTGAAGAACAGGAGCTGATAAACCTCACTCAAAAATACACTACCCGTAAAGCGAAACAGTTGGAGTTCAAGCCCATATCTCTGATCCTGAGAATCATACATTGAACTATTTCATTATATTAGCTGCCTAAGGATCACATTGTTTTCCTCATTTTGTACATGAAGACTCAAAGACTCGACTTAACAAGCTCCCCGGCTAATGTGTATCTGATAAGTATATGATAATGAGGCAAGAGAGAGCCTGATTCTATGTGGTGATGCACTGAGCTGACCTGCTCAATTGGACTCTCTGGATTAGATATTCTGATTAACCACATTCCACGAGAATTCAGAATGACACATGATGGCTTAAAGGACTTGAGAAACAATCAGTTCTTCCACAAAGTAGAATTCTTTGCTGCATAAGCAGGAGATATCACAACCAGTTACTGCCTAAATGTCACTAGCAACAGGAATGTCACCCCTTACAGGTTGTCCTTTATTGAACCCAACTCTGATTCCTATAATTTGTGGTCACTGATCACAAGTCTACTTTATAGAAATGCCCATGTGAGTGTAGCCCTGATGCCAGTTCTCTCTGTTGTAGGTGAAAAAACTCCTCATAGTATAAAGAGTGATCTTTGCTATGCCAAGGTCCTTGTAAGCATTCTCTGGTATCATTTCATTTAAATTCATCACCACCTTGTGAGATGGGTGTAACTGTCATGTGGGAAGCCTAAGTGATCTTTTAAGGGTTACAGAAGAACTGGGTCAGAAATAGCACCAGATGCCTGCATTCGGGATCTTCACCACAATGCCTTACACTTTTTATTTAGCGCAGGGTAGGCTTGTTTCTTGACCTTTTGACAACCTGGTCATCCTTTACACTCAGTGCAACCTGTCTAAGGTTAGGGCTTCATGGATGGGCTAACCAAAGTCACACTTGTTCAGCCTCCTTAGCCTGGCTTGTGTTTTGCTTCATGTAAAGCTACATATTTCTGTGTGTGTGTGTGTGTGTGTACGAGAAGGCACTGTGTGTGCCTGAGAGGGTTCCAGTATGACTTCAGGAATCATTCTGGATTCCTTCTTCCTCCTTCATGCTTCGGTCTGGGATTTCCCAGGTTCTGTCTTCCAAATACATAAGTGCGGGCCTCTGCCATTTCTATCTGGTGACTTTTACATGAGATCCAGGATCAGAACTGAGGTCCTTCTGCTTGTGAGGCAAAGTCTTAACTCCTGAAGTGTCTCTTCAACCTGAAATCACATATTTCTACTCACTTCTAAAATGATGGAGATAGAAGGGTAAAACATCTTTTTACCACGTGATTCTTTTAAGCACAATTGCTAAACATGCTTGTGTCTGAGCACACCAAGTTTTTATGTGGAGGCAGCATGCAGAATACCAGGAAAGAACACCTGAGTGCTTCCTGCAGTGGCTACATCACAGAAGCATGCGGATGCTCCTAGGCAAGACTGCCCAAAGAGCAGCAATCTCAGCGAGGCTTATCTGCAAACGTGTCTGGTGTCTGTAGAGTTAGACTAGAATCCAGAACACACTCTAGGAGAGTTGTATGCTGGTGATGAAACAGATGAGGTCAATATGTTCCTTAGGGGGGCGACTGCATGCACACATGTGTATGCAAGTTCCCATGGGCTGATGTTCTGTGTATATATGTCCATGGTTATAAATGTACATAGGTGTGAGTATGTGCTTGAAACCAGATTTCTTGATGTTCTTGTGTTCCAGAGTCGAAGATTTTTTTTTATTTCAGCTCATACAAACTTATTAGGTGCACCAGTTCCCTCCCTCCCTCCTCCTCCCCCCGTACCCCCTGCTCCCCCTCCCTACCCCTCTCCCTCCCCATCCCCCAGTGCCTCCCGCCCCAATTCCCAGAGAGTCCTTTCTTGTGCATGTCTGATTTTCCTCTGGGCCCTCCTCAGAGTCGAAGATTGAAGCTAGACCATGTAGAGAATTTTAAACAGGATTTTTGCTGAAAAGGAGAGAAAGGGGAAGAAACTCTCAGGATGCTCAGTTTGACAGGGGCAAGGAGGAAGCCGTAGTTTAACTTTAAGGTGGCGAGTATTATTAGAGCAGAAGAGATAACTTAAGGTCAGAGAGACCAGGGAGAGAGTCCCCCAATCACATGGCTAGAGGAGTGGGCCATAGTGACCATGACTGTAAGTGGATCTACCATCTTTTAGTCTTAGGTATTGCTCAGGAATGGCATGGCCCAGAGTGGTGGGGTGGAAGCCAGAGGTCAACCTCAGATGTTATTCCTCAGGAACTGTCTACCTTATTATTATGACATGGTCTGTCATTGAGACCTGTGGTCCCATGATTCCACAAGGCTGACTAGGCAGCCACCCCCAGGCATCTTCTTTTCTCAACCTCCCCAGTACTGGGATTCTAAACTCACATCCCATGCTTGGCTTTTGTGCAGGTGTCAGAGATCAGACACAGGTCCCTGTGCTTGTATGGCATGTACTTGTCTGTACCTCCCCAGCCCCCAGCGTTCTATTGTCTGTGTGACTTTGGAGGAGGTGACTTCTCATGGCATCCTACAGGGTCCTGGGATGACTCGGCCGTGGAAGGTGCCTGCGCACAAACTGGACCACAAGGAACCATGTTTGAAGGGCAGGGACCTTACTTCCTCCCTTGACAGGTGAGGGAAATGAGATGAGGGAGGTGAAGTGACTTGCCCAGGGCTAGAGAGCTAGTCAGTGCCAGAACCCAAACTGTAATCCTGTCCCTGGTTCCCAAGGCCAATTCTCTTTCCACTCTCCCATCAGCCTTCTGAGAGATTAGCTGTGGCCTCTGAGAAAGCCGATTGCCTCGTTCATCATTTCTTGGTCTTTCTGGCAGCATGAATGACTCCCCCCCATCATTCCTAAGGTGATCTAGGAAAATATCTTTAAGGTAATGTCTGACATGGCGTTCATCAGCCCAGTCCACCGTCCAGAGCCTCCGTTCACCTTAAGTGTTTCAGTGAAGGTCTGAATGTTCAAATTTCTTGCCACTGGCTGATCTCCTTTGCCCTCAATCACAGTTAGAAAGTTCACATTGCGTGAGCCCGTCCCCTCGAGTCATGAAATATCTCTTTTCCTCTCAATAACCTGAATCTCGGGTGTTATTGTTGACGCTGTGTTACTTTACGAGAAGAAAAGCTTGAGCATGTCAAATAGATTTTCTAATTCCTCAGAAACCAGCCGGGTAGGAGGGCTGATTAGATTCGCCTAAAGCATTTCCTCATTTGTAGCCCTTGTGTGCCTTTCCTTTCAAATGTCATCTGGCTGTGCAGACAAAGATCTCATTGTGGCAGCTTGGGGACTCAGCAGACTTGGGCTCTCCAGAATGTTCTTTCGAGAGCCTCCCAACTGCCTGTCCTTTGGATGAAAAACCACAAACATATTGAAAGTGACTTGGACTTGGTAGATTACTGGCTTGAGGACTTCTTACAGCTCTCCTCCCTCTTATTTCTTTTCTTTCTATCTTTTTATTTTTTTCAACTGAAGATTTGAATTTTAATTGCTCAACCATGGTTTTTAATTCATGATGCCCAGAAAGGCCTTGGTTTATTAATTAGTTCTGATTATTAGGTGCCCTGAACTGGGCCTGGCCGTTTCTTGATTGGTTTCAACAGCTCTAGGCCTGCAATTACTGTCTGTGAGTACATGGAAGTGTAATTACGCAGACACACGCACTGCTCAGTTCTGCCAGGTTAAACCCTCTATTATGAAAACATATTATGGTGTCTTAAAAGGCGTTTATTGAAATGCCATAGTTTAATAGTTCAGGCTTACAAAATCAAACTCTCTTATATTACAGGGAACAACAGCCTGTTAATTGGATATTTTCTCCCAGCTCATGAGAATGTTGTCTTACACACACACATGAATGCACTTTCACCCCCCCCACACACCAATTTTTAAAATACTGAAGAAACAGCACTACTTATGTCTATAAGTAAGGATTCAAGTCTTTCCGCTAGATTCACCAAGTGCTTCTGCCATCTCTGAGCTTAAGTATGTCAGCTTAAGTATGTAGCATTATTTTTGATAGAATAGAGATGGTTACAATGTCTATAGCATGCATTGTGGTAGAGCTCCAAAAACTCTTAGAAAGCATAGTCTTTGAGTTCTTTAATATGTTTATTTATATGTTATAAATCTGAAAGAAATCAGGCAAATGCATCTCCATGTTAAGAGCTGAAAGCTTTGCTCTAATGTTCACGCTCTTCCATGGAAATAGCCTTCCCTCCCCACCATTTTTCAAACTAGGTGGTCATAGAGTTATTCAGAATAAAGAACAAATTTCTTTTCCATCTAGGTGTGGTCATCTAGTCACATCTAGATATGAATAAGTTCTGTCCAATGGGTTATAAACCAAAATAATGCATCAGGGTTTGGGAAGTAGCCTTGAAAGCTGAAGGATGGTATGTCCTTCACTTCTTCATGTACCTTGATGGGACTTTAGAAGCAATGGGTGGACCTCAGGCAGCCATCTCGATCATGCAGTGGTAGACGGTAGAAGCTTAATCCTGACAAATTCAGGAGACAGAGCTACCCTAGAAGCTTTTTCATTCCTGGCTGAATGAATAACCAACTTCTGTATTCAATTCACTCATTGGGATAACAGCTGCAGACAAATCTAAACTAAGATAACACTTTTCTTTCCCTGTCTTAGAGAATATTTACTATTCTAACTACAATGTGTTTCTTTATACTCTTTTTCCTTATAGAGTCAGAAATTCACCTCCTCCAAAAACACCTATTACTCAGTGAGTGAAGGTCTTCAATTCTGGCCTCAAACAGGGTTTGGAGCAGATTCAAGGGCTTGACCACAAAATCATGCTTAGAACTGATGTTTGAGGCTTATAGAAAATACAAGGAGTCTATCAGCAAGAAGGGACATTTTGATAATTTCGCTCTTGATGAAAAATCATAGTCAGTGAAGAGATTCAATGTCACTTTTATTTTTCTTTGAGAACAATTCCACTGGTTTCTGTGCCTTTGGAAAAGAAGCAGGATGCAAGGACTGGGAACATTGTTCAGTGTTCAAACTGAACCTGTGTACTGAACCATGTACACAAACCTCTGTTAGAACCCCCAACCTGGAGACAGAAATAAAACAAAGTTTTCTTTTTGAAAAAGCTGATTCCTAGGTTGGAAAGATGGCTCAGAAGGCAAAATGCTTGCCCCACAAGTGTGATCACCCTTATAAATGCTGTGCAGGCAGGGAATCCAGCATTCAGGAGCTGGAGACAAGGGATCTCAGGAGTAAGCTGGCTCATCAAACTAGCTGAATCCCTAAGCTCCAGGTTCATAGAAAGACCCTGCTTCAGTATGTGAGGCAGGCAGTAATCAAGAAAGACACCCTTCATTAACCACTGGTCTCCACATGAGCACACACATGCACACACATACACACACACAGATGCACACTCACCCCCATATATGCATACACATACACAGATGCACACGCACCCACACACATGCATATAAATACACACACAGATGCACATGCACCCACACACATGCACACACATACACAACACAGATGCACACGCACCCACACACATGCATACACATACATACAAAGATGCACACGCACCCACACACATGCATACATATACACACACATGCACACACACATGCATACACATACCCACAGATGCACATGCACCCACACACATGCATACACATACACACACATGCATATACATACACCCACACACATGCATACACATACACCCACACAAATGCACATGCATACACAGATGCACACGCACTCACACATATGCATACACATACACACACAGATGCACACGCACCCACACACATGCATACACATCCACACACAGATGCACACACATCCACACACATGCATACACATACACACACACACACATGCATATACATATACCCACACACATACATACACATACACACAGATGCACACACATACACACACAGATGCACACGCACCCACCCATGTACACACAGATGCAAACGCACCCACCCATGTACACACAGATGCACACACACCCACACACATGCATACACATACACACACAGATACACACACCCCTCACACATGCATACACAGATGCACACACATGCATACACATACACGCACAGATGCACACACACACACATGCATACACATACCAAAAAAGAAAAATCAAGACTTTTTGTTTCTTTAAACAGAAAATCTGTTTTCTGTCACAAATCACAGAGGAATTTTAAAGATAACTTTACTCATAACACTGGTTAATTTTTTTTTAAAGAAAACAAAGATAATAGGTACAGATCTCAGAAGAGCATAAGCTTTATGGGAAATGTACACTGGTAACCAGCTCAACATATAAATTAGGCATTATTTTTTCTGTTTGTCTTGATGTTGATGTTCATAGGTATTATTCAGTCATATTTCTGGGCCTTGAGGGTTAGTGTGATTGTGTCAGAAAATTGTTAGTAATGTAGGTTCTATCACATTCTCTTAGGTGTCTCCAGTTAAAGATTCGTGTGAGGCAATCTCACTTTTTCTTTCATATCTCCTAATCTTTATCCACATTGGCCAACCTTCTAAAAGTTTATTCTACATTCCGTGTAATTTCCTTAATTTATAATTCACTAATTCCTTGTTTTGACATGTCTGTCTACTGAAGTTGTATGTTGGGGACCTACTATTGTTACTATTGTAAATCTTATTTATTTTTAACAAGTCAGGTCTTTAAATAATCTCTGGAGGGCTGGGAGATGACTAAGGGATTAAAGCCTTTGCCTCACAAAGTGAAAGGACCTGAGTTTGGGTCTCCAGATCCCACGTAAAAATGTGGGGTGGAAATGGCAGCAACTTATACTTCTGGCCCTGGAAAGTGGAGCTTGGGAAACCTCAGAATAAAGCAAGAAGGTGGACGGGCATTGCAGAATGATCGAAGTCACCTCAGGTCTCCACGGGCACACACACTTTCACACAAAGCATAAACGTGTGTGTGTGTGCGTGTGTATGTGTGTGTGTAAAACCTTTGGAAATCTTTTTTCAAAACTAGCATTTGCTTGTTTTAAACATCATCTGTGTAGCTGTGAAGTGAGCATGACTATCCTGCCATCGACTACTTGCACTGACTCTTGATCATGGAACTTCATTTCCTAATGTTCAGCATTTTCTCAATTTCATACCAGCCCGCTGCCTTTGCACTGATTCCTCAAAGCCCAGCATGAAATTTTCTTATTTCAGAAAGAGTTTAGTTTGGGATTCCCTCAAACCAAGTTTAAAATTCAATCAAGCATCCATGTCCCCAAGTAGCACAATACACGGCATTTCTGAAAAGAATAGCAGTGTTTTATACCTGCACTGATTGCACACCTTCTTTTCCTCCTTTTCTAAAAGTCTTAAGCATCCTTTACTCAGGGTCTACTTCTCATCACTCAGAGGAAGCACAATCCTTTGTACATAAAATAAACTGATAGATTTTGGTCAATGAACCTATTTTGGTCAATGAATCACACCTATTTTGCTAGCATGTCCTCTCATACTATGTTTATGCATATGTTTTAAATAAAATATTTGGCATGGGTAAATAAAATATTAGGCATGCTACTAAAAGTTAGTGTGCTGGTTAATATTAATTGTCAACGTGACCCGTAGGTACCTGTGAGAGGGATCATCTTCATTGCATTAATTGATGTGGAATGGTGAACTAGCTTCTTGTGATTGGGATCATTCCCTAGGCAGGCAGTCTAGGACTGTATGAAATACATAGGGGACTCAGAGGTTAAACTTTTGCTTCACAAGCAAAAGGACTCGATCCCCATATCCCACATAAAAAGTGCCAGGCAGATATAGCAGCGGTCTAGAATTCTGGCCCTGAATGGCAGAAGCTAGGAAGCCCCACAGCAAAGCAATAAGGAGGTAGAGGAATCCAGAATGATTCCCACTGTCACCCCTGGGCCTCCATAGATACATATACTCAAAGTGTGCCCTTACACACACACACACACACACACACACGCACGCGCGCGCGCACACACACACACACACACACACACACACAGAGGCAAGCATGCATGGAAACCCGAATTCACTGCTCTGTGCTCTTGCCATTATGTGGTATGACCATCTGCTTCAGGCTCCGGCCATTGTGACTTCCCTGCCTCGATGGACTGTAACCTGCAATTGTGAATCTGTTAAACCCTTGGTCTCCTAAGATGCTTAGATGTGACTAAAACAGCAAGTGAACAGTAAATGTCTATTTCTTTCATTGCTTTGACTTTTATTTCCATTTGCTAGAATAAATAAGCAAAATGCTACCAGTTTCTTATTGCACATAAATCTAGAAATTATTGTAGGTACACAAGCATATGCATTTATGATTTTGTGCACAAGCACATTATGGTATGTAGACTACTGTCTACTTTGTATTTCCACTAATGATAGATCCTACTGTTCTTTCCACATCAACACATGTATATCAATCCAACTTTAATGGCTACAGAGATGTTTTACAATGTGTTTCACCTGACCTTTTCTAGTTCTCATCCTTGAGAAATAATGTATTTGTTACTGCAGATTTTTGCCTTGAGAATATGTACACGTTCACATCTATTTCTTTGCACACATGTTCTTAGCACTATTAAACTGAAAGCTTCACTCTTGCTTCTTCATGTGACATCACAGGCATTGAAGGGACTACCAGGTTCCACACATGAGCATTAACTAATATTCCTCTCGGCCTAACTCACACTTGCACATTCTCTGCCTATTTGTTTGCAGTCTTTTTTTCCTGAATATGACATATAATCAGGAAAGCGAGACATTGCCACAATTGAAAAAGCAGCAAGCAATTCCCTACTGTGGGGCATTGTAACAGTAAGTTCTAAGATTGGCATTGGCATACAATTTAAATAATAGGATAATTATGTTGAAAGGAACAGAAAATTTGAATCTTATTCAGAACTTAAGAGGCTCAGTATAGAGAGCTTATCTGAAGCACTTTTTTTTTCCTGAAACAGACTTTTAAGAAATTCAGTCTCGATGTTCTTTTTTTCTCTCTTCAAGAGGTAAACATGTTTCTCCTTGTCTCTTTGTTTGCAGTAAAATACATGAGAGAAGCTACACCGTATGTGAAGAAAGGATCCCCCGTATCCGAGATTGGGTGGGAAACACCTCCACCCGAATCCCCTCGGTTGGGGGGTGGCTCTGCAGAACCTCTGTCATCGCAGCCCTTCTCCTTCCACCGAGACCGCAAAAGCATCCCCCTCAAGATGTGCTTTGTTACTCGGAGCCTGACCTTGGCGGACCCTGAAAACAGGTAACCAGAGCCAAACTTGCTCCTTGCTCAGCTACTTGGTGGGCTCCGTGGTCGCTGAGCTTCAGAGAGACATTGCCTGGTTGTGCATTGTCAAGAATCACAGGAGGAGCCATCCTGAGAGAGAGGTGGGGGGACATAAGAGTGTGCAGGTCAATTTCCCTACTCTGCTTCCACCCCCTCACTCTGAGGCAGCACATGCACATAGAACTAACTGCTTGTGGAAAAGGTAGGAGAATTGGAACCAACATTCCCAGCATCTTTCCTGACTCTACAGGTGCTGGGCTATGTGGCTTTGGGCACATTTCTCAAACTGCCATATCTGAGTCTTTCATCTGTAAGAACAGATGGCGGGTGGTTAGCGTTGAATGAGATGTGTCTAAAGCTTAGCAGTGGGGACCACCCCAACAATGGTAGCTATGGCGTCATATCTATGTTAGGTAGTCCAAGTTAGGCAGGTCTTCCTGCTTGGGCTTCTGTGTCCATGGGTCAGAGGACATGAACCCTAAAGCTCTTTTCTCCTCTAAGTCTCTGTGCCCAGCATAGGGGCACAAGTGGCTTCCATCCGAGGCTGGAGTGCAGTTCCCAAAGTCCATACATGACTTTGTGTGCCCCAGAATGGACAACCCACCCAATATGTGGTATTTGGGAGGCCAACCAATAAGTGTTTGGAATTCCCTTTTACCCCCAAATCCTAACTCTCCTGATGCCAAAATATACATATTGGAGGAAGAAAATAGCTGCACAGAGAAGAGGAGGACAGGGAGAGAGAAAGAAGGAAAGAAGGAGAGAGGGAGCGCAGGAAGCCAGCCAGCAAATGGGAACTCTTGGTGACCTTTGCATCCACATTAAAGTGCTAAAAATAGGAGCAGCCGTACTAGTCTTTATTTACAATATGTGTGGGACAGCTGCAACTTCCCCAAATGGCAAGTCTTTGGCTGAGCTCATAGTTGCTGATGGGCAAAAGCCAATGGGATTGGGACAGCGAGAAAACCGACTCCTGGCTTCTAGTTCAGCGTGCTTGTGCTTTTCTGCTCCTACCCCAGCGAGTCCACACTCAAGAAGCTGCCAGGGCTCTTCTGGCTCCCACCACCCTAGCATCTCACTGCCCTGCGCCCCCATCCCGCAGGCAGCAGCAACAGACGAATCAGAGCAGGCGGATGAGAGACAATCCTTCCGTGATAAACACACCCTGTGTTATTTTCCTACCATCTCTGTTTCTGCTGGTTTGCTGGTTGCTGTGAATTTTCTCATCCCCTGGGCCTTAGCCACTAATCAAATAAGTCTTTTCTCCCAAGAATCTGATGTCAAGGTTACCAGTGTAATACATTCCCAGTCTGCGGAGCGCTTGTCTTTACTAGACTTTATGCTAATTCATTTAGTCTGGAGACTGCGAAGAGGTAGCTTGCAAGTGCACTCAGCCTGTATGTAGCTAGTGCTTTAAATAAATTTAAGCTAGTTGTCATAGTGAATAATCAGGAAATTTGATATTTAAAGACTTTTGCCCTTCTAGAAGAAATAGTGGATAGTGTTGGGTACACATATTGCTACAGGCAGTTTTGATTCACAGGAGTTCAGTAGAGGTTTCTTATTCTTATTTGAATTCTCTCACTTATTTCTGTTACCCACATGGCATTCAAATAATCTCTTGTCTTGTCTTTCCTATTACCTGCCCAATGTTTGATTTCATAACTCAGTTTAGTCCTCTTAACAGTGTTTGAGATTTTATCATTATTACTATTCTGTGGATAAAATGTTGAGGCTATGAGTGCTTTATAAACTGCAGCCAGGATCATGCAGTTTCTATGGCTAGACCTGGAGCCAACCCTATAAATCACTACCCTCCCTTCTAGTACCCTATATTCTTCAGCATACAAAGACCGGAAAGAGATTAATATTTTGGGGAGAAAGTTTCTTCCACTAGAAGACTTATATGCTTATAAGTCAATTATAAATACTATATTTTTCAACATTTTGAAATAATTTTTAAATTTATTTTTTCCTACTATTACAAGCATATTGAATACGTATCCCTGCCTCCCTCCTTCCCCTCTTCGTCCCTTTCTCTCCCCTTCTTCATCAATCAATCCATCCCATTCCCTCCCATCCTCCTCTCTGCTTCTATGATTCCCAGGGTTCCCTCTGGATCATCTGCTCTAGTGAGGGTCCAGGCCTCTGTGGTAGACCAAGTAGCCCTTCCTTGTTTTAGACCCACTGATAAGGGCACTCCCCTTTACCTGTCTAGCCGTAGCCCCTAAGGTTCCTACTGCATGTAATTATTTCTCCTGAGAGCCTCACTAGTCTGAAAGGTGCTGGGCCTTAATAAAATTGACTATTTCATCACATAGAGAGGAAACTGGTTTTCAAAACTTTATGTCACTGCTGTGTAAACCAATGATACAGAGGTTCAAGTGCGGGAGATGAGTTTGCTCTACTGTGGTGTGCTAACCAATAGGCCATATTACAAGTGAGGGTCCACCGAAGCCAGCAGGTTTAGGAGGAATCCTCAGGTCCAGATGGGATCCAAACCGCTGCTAATGAGATCAGGGGCCTAAGTGAAACCTGCCTCTGGTTGAGGAAAAGAATACGGAAATACATCTTTTTTTATTATTATTATTATTTATTCAACTGTGTGCATATGCGTGTGTATGTGCATGCATGCGTGTGTCTGTGTGTGTGTGTGTGTCTGTGTGTGTAGAACCACGGACGAATTCGCAAACCACCATGGACGCCTCCACCTCCTTCTGCCCCGGGATTCACAGGCTCCGCCCTACCGGGACCAGAAGCGCAGGCTGCCCCCGCTTCCGCCTGGCATCTATACATGGGATCTGGGATCCGAACTCAGGACCTTCCGCCTACAAGGCGGAGGCTTAACCCCTGAGCCACCTCTCCAGCCCCGGAAATACATCTTATGGAATGGAATTCCTGTCACATGCAGGGAAGACTCCAGTACAGCACTCAGAAATATAATATTGGACCACACCCAGCACACTGGGGGCAGAGTCATTGTTAAAGCAAAGGGGGTTAGAAGGTGAATGCTACAGGGCCAGGCAGACACATGGGAATCAAATGCAAAGCAACAATAAGGAAAGCATTGATTTTTGACCTTAATGTATGGCAAGGTAAAATATAGCCTGAAAAGCAAAAATAAGGCAGAACTAAAAGCTGATTTATACTGATGGCCAAATTCACAAGGAACATTCAGTGGGAATAAACACACACCAAATAATAACTCGGCAGTAACTCTGATAGCACAAACCACAGAACCTATAAGAAGAAATAGAAACATCCGAAATACATTTTCAGGCCCGTCACTCTCCGTCCAAGAGAAGTCATGGGAGGACAGCAGATAAGTAAGGCTATAGAAATAACATGATTAATAAGGTACATCTGACTGTATCACAGAACATGTACCTTAATAATAGAGATTACAGATTCCTTTGAAATCCACAAAAAAACATGCACAAAGTTGACCAGAGATGATATCTCTAGGGCAATGTAATAAGACCTATAAGGTAGGAATAATGCAAACAATATCTTCTTGCTGCCTCCATTGAAAAAATTTGAGTGAGGAGAGACAAAGAAAAATGAGTGAGTTAAGAGAAAGAGAAGGAGGGAAGGAGACAGGGAGGGAGAGAAGAAGGGAGAGAAGATACATATATGCATATTATGGAACACGGACTTCAGAGAACAACTTAGTTCTATCTTTTATCACGTGGGCTTCTAAGGGTTGAACTCAGGTCTCCAGATTTGCCATCAGGCAGTCACCATACCTGCTGAACTATGTCACTGGCCCCACAAACATTATCTCCTGATGTTGTTGGACTAAGCCTTGAAATTCAGTAAGAAAACTAAACCTAAACATGCTTTTCTTCTTGTTTTTCAAGAGTCTTCATAAGTAATGCTGACATAAAACGGAACTTCTAGCATCTATGTAAAAAGTAATGGAAGCTGTGTATTTGATAAATATGAAAGAGAAAAAAGAAGAGCATCACTCACGTGATGGGCCACAGTCATGGTGGAATCTTTGCTCTGCCAGGTCTACCTGATGATAAGCAAGGATCTTGTCTAATATAGGTTGGCTTTCCTAGGCTCTCTAACCTCTGCTACAGAGTCAACGAATCTGGCCGAGAGCGAAGAGCAAAGCTGGTCAGTAGGTCTGGGGTTCCAAGCCAGACTTAGCTAATACCAGACCCAGTGTCTGAACCGTTAGCCCCTCGCCTCCCGCTTCCATATCCAGTAGAACAGTGAACCTAATTGTCAGCCAAGGTGCCTGGTGCCACAACCTAAGGACATAATCCCCACAGTCACTTACCACGTGCATTAAAAACTTCTGGGGCTGGAGAGGTGGCTCAGGGGTTAAGCCTCTGCCTTGCAGGCGGAAGGTCCTGAGTTCGGATCCTAGACCCCACGTATAGACGCAGGGCGGAAGTGGGGGCAGCCTGCGTTTCTGGTCCTGGTAGGGCGGAGCCTGTGAATCTTGGGGCAGAGTAAACAAGGAGGTTCCCGAATTCGTCCGTGGTTCTACACATACATACATAACACACACACACACACACACACACACACACACACACACACACACACGCACGCACACACAATTGAATAAATAGGAAAAAAAGAACTTCAAATATTCAACTTCTCCAATAGAAACAGTTATAGAGCAACAGGCAGGATCCCCGCTCTTTTTACAAAGCAGGTTACTCGCCAGTCACCCAATCCACAGAAGGTCAAGTGCTAGTGGCCGTCAGTGTGCCCTTTGCTTTTATTCTCAGCTCTGGACCTTCTCAGCAGCTGCCCTCATTCTGGCCACATACTTAGTCCATCATGTATCTGGATCTATTTCCTTTCCTTTGTCTCATCTCTGCTTCTGACCCTACTGGCCAACGGATTGAGAAATACTCCATATTTAACTTAGTCAGTCAAGAAGGCTTCCTCTTACTCTATGTTCATTAATATTGCATAAAAGCCCCATTAACCTTTGGGTTCCCATAATTACTAAGCACTTTCACCACGCCCCACATATGCCTTGTCCTTTAGGCTCCAGCCATCCTTAAGCAATTTGTATAATTCCGAAAGTCGCCTTCCTGGAAATTTTCTTCTAGACCTTACTTACCCCCAGCACAGGCAATTTCTGGGATCTCAGTGCCTGGCTATATACTTGTGCAGCCCTGTGTGTTATTGTTCTCTTCACAGGAACTTGTAATTTAGTGGGGAGAAAAGGCTCAGTGGTTAAAGCCTTACCCAGAGCAAAAAGATCTAATCCAATCCTCACATCCCACATAAAGATGCTGGTGGAGGACCAGACCAGCCTAATCTCTCCCCATCGCAAAGTTCAGGGAAATTTGAGGAAGAGAGGGGCAGTAAGATTGTAAGAGCCTAAAGATGGGGAGGAGCAACAATATGCAAGATACTCCACACAAGTTAGGGCCGAAGTAACCATAATAGGACTTCGCATGACCTGTGCAATGACCAACATATCATTGACTTCCCCCAAAGGTTAGCATGGATCACAGGCACTAGGATCCTTAGAGGCAAGGGATTAACAGCCACAGTAGTGTTCTATACTAAAGGGGAACACAAAAAAGAGCTCTAGGCAAAGCTACTGAGTCCTTACACCTCATCAGAAGAGGAGGACTCAGAGGAAAGTTTAATATGCACACTAAAGGATGCTTCAGGAATGGGAGGGGGCAGGGGGCACTGGGAAAAAGGGAGGGAGGGGGAAAAGGAAAGGGAAAAGGGGGGAGGGAACAAGGGGATCCAGGGAGGGAGGGAGGGGAATGGAGTACTTATCAAGTTTATAGGAGTGGGAAAAAATACATTAAAAAAAAGATGCTGGTGGGCATAACAACCCATCTATAATTCTAGTCCTGCAGGGCAGAGCCTGGAAGCACCCTAATAAGCTAGCTTGTTAGACTACCCCTAGTGGTGTGCTCTGGGCTTAAATAGAGACCCAGATTCAATAATAAGTTGTTGCAAAAGTATTGGAGGATGAGTCCCAATATCACTCTTGAGTCTCCATGGGCACACACACTCACATGCATGTACATACACATGTACACACATTCATATGCAACACACACATATACAACATACTCCCATATACACATACATGAAAAAGAAAGGAAAAAACTTTTAGGTTTCTTTCTCCTTATATACCAAACCAGTATCTTAAGCCATGTGTTTCTTGAACTATGTGACAGTCCTAATTTTCATTTCACTGTTTCACATTTCAGGAACTTTGGTCTAAAGTAGGCTTCAAAAATTTTTTTTCATTAATAAATATTAAACAGTATGTGTATCTATTTTTAGTATTCTTATTTCTTCAAAAGTTGGGTCTTTTGTTAAAGAAATCTCCCACCAAATAGCCTTAACAATGAAAGAACAAATTAAAGCACACTTTTTTCCTAGTAAGTATAGAAAATTTGAAGAAAGAAAGTAGGACAGTCCATTAACCAAGGCTGACAGTGAATTCTGAGTACTGCAGGAACCTGCTGCTGCATGAGGCATCAATCACAACAAATGACATACTCCACAGCAGTGTCCACTGTTGATTTCATAGTGAAAGTATGGAGAGAAATATACAACCTCTCCTGGAAAACAGCATGCACTTCTATTTATGGTGCACAGGTGAGAAACTCATAGAAAGTGCTGTCTGAAGCTTTGCTGAGTATACTGATTCAGAGAGGTGTGATCTGAAGAGTCCTGTGGGACACCAGATTATGTTTCCACAAAGGGTCACCACCATCCAGCCACTGAGCTCAGCCACGGAAGGTCCACAATTTAATTTAGCAGCAGAGTGGATCCATCTCAAAAACTTGACTCATATCAATACCTCCCAGCCAGAATCCACTTACAGTGATCAGTGCAGTTGCTAAGCAGACACAGAGGAGCTGGATGTCATCTCCTTATGGGCGGACTCCCTTGGAAGACAAATGCCAATGTCAGCAGAACACTAGAACACACAGTAACTCCAACCACATGGACTTCCAAGAAAACCAAAGCCGTTCATTTTCTCTATGTGGGCAGCTACAAGGGACATTTGACTGTCACCATATTTATGGGTGGAATCAATACAGGAGGGGCTAATGGATCTGAAGTATTTCAAATCAGAAAGCTGGAGCTTAGCCTTTCAGGATGGGGAGATCCCTTGCCAAGGCAGCCATTATTGCCAAGATTCCACTCCTCTGTGCTGTATATAAATAACCTGTGGCTTCCCCGCAGGGTTCCCCTGTCCTTTCATGGCTAATTAACCTTCCTCCTTGCACACTGTTCTTTCTTCTGAGGAAGGCCAGAACAGTGAAGTTAGTTTTCTGCTTATCATGTGTACTAACTCCTAAAATTACTCTCCTATCACCTTATTTGTTTAAGACTTTAGAAGATCCAAAATACTTTAGTTACACATTTATATACAAATAATCTTTTGGTGACTATCCATAGAAGAATAAACATTTCACTAATTTAAATTTATTTCCTCCTTGCTCCATATCTTATCAAGAACACTCGAGTGTACTCATTAAATTTTGAATACTATTGAGTTTCCCCAAGTAAGTGCATCCAGAATAAAGATTCAAGATATACTTACATCTATCTTTTCTTCTCAGTAGGTCTGTGAGGCTTTGCTACTTAAGAGTCTCACCAGATATGTATTTGTTTTATTTGTACTTAGACAAATAATTAATGATGGCCCAGAGATCATTATTGTCACGATATTTTGGAAATGGGAAGGAAGATATAAAATCATTGTGTAACAGGACTATATAGCAAGTAGCCTGAAACAGAAATACAGATGAGTTACATGCTGATATAATGTAATAAAACTCTGTGGAAGAAAGGGGTAGACAGGGACAACGGAGAGATAATAGATGTTGAGCATAGGAATAGGCGGTATGTATTATTTATGCAAATGAAATTGTCAAAGGATAAATTTAATGGGTTAAAAATACTTCATGTAAACTTGGAAAATATGGATTTAAATCCCAAAGCTACCACATACCCTTTTTTCAGTGTTACCTGTTTTCTTGTATGTATTATGTGTTCAAATGTTTGTATCTCCACAAGATATGTTGAAACCTAATCTTCTGTCCAGTTATATTACAAGGTGGTGCCTCTGGAAAGTGACTAGGTTTCAGGCTAGTCCTCATGAACAGAACTTGTGGCCTTGTAAAAATGGACTTTGAGGAGCCTGTTTACTTCTTTATCACAGTTCTGTCCATGTTCATTTGGGATTGGAATAGGATCTGTTATCACCTTCTTCCTTCCTACTTCTCCCTTCTAGAATAAGAATGTTTATTCCATGCCTGTCCTGCCATTGTGTTTTGGAAACATGTGTCTTACTTGATTTCACTGTCTCACAACTGAAGGGGAATTTTCCTTAGGATGAAACACATCTTTTAAGTATCACTCATGTTGGTATGAGATTGCTAGGTATGATTTTTTGTACTTTATATTTTTGATTTGATATTGGAAAAAGTCAAGATTTGTGAGACTATGGAGATGTGTTAAATGCTTTTTGCATGTGAGAAGGACATGAATTCTGAGGTGTCAGGGCACAGCTCTATAGCTTAAATGTCTGTCTCCCTCAAATTCACATGTTGAAAATGAATATTTCTCATATAGTAGTATTGAAATGGTGGAGCTGTTTGTGAAATGTTAAATGGGGTTAGTGTCTATATAAAAGAGGATCTGAGAAAGCTTATTTGCCTCTTCTGAAACATAAGGAAACACTATCTAAGAGGCACAGACACAAGCTACACACCATATCCGTTGGAGCTTTGGTCTTAAATTGTCCAGCTCCAGAACTGCAAGTGATAAACTTCCATTGTTTGTAAGTTACAAGCCTCAGGTATTTCATTACAGCTGTTCATCAGGCTGAGATGATACCCTATAAAATATACCACATGATCCCAAGCATGTATGGTACTGTGAGAATTTAGTAACTTGGTGTAGACATCTTTGAATTCTTGTGAGGAGAAAGGTGTATTGTAGATTTCATTGCTGAGTGAAAGGAAGCAGAAGAAGGGGTTTGTTAAGGTTACTGCTGTTGTTCTGGCTTTGATTTCGTCTCTTTCTTTAGGGAGAGTACAGCCAAGAGAGTTTTCCAGATCACATTCCTGAACTGTGGGGTGGAGATTATTTCCCAAGACATTTATTCACAGAGGTTTCTAAAGCTCCTGAGACTTCTGGCTTCTTATAATTCATGGTTTCATAAGAACTTAAGTATATTTTATGTGTCAAATGCCAAACCATCAGCCAGGCATGGTGATACAGGCCTATAATCCCAGCTACTTGGAAGGCTGAGGTAGGAGGTTAACATGCTCAAAATATGCCTGTGCTCTAAAGTTTAAGGAAATCTGGATTTTTATCTCAAAATACAAAGTAAAACAAGACAAAAAAGGGAGAGTTGGGATACCTATCTCTGAATGGTATATTGCTCCCCAGAATGTATGGACTCTCAGTTATAGTTCAATCCTCACTACACAAAAATAAAATGAAATTCCAGGTCTTCAACTTACCTACTTCCTTTTCACTACTCCCATCCATTGTCACACCCCACTTTCCAAGAAATGCCATATCTCCTTAAATACTCAGCACTTGGTTTACAATGACTCATCTCCTTTTGTGACACGTGTCACATTTCATTGTGAGATCAGCATTGCATTAAACACACACACAGGCAAACCTTCCTTAACACATTTCAGCCAACGAGTCCAAGTCTTAGCAGAAGAAAGGCTTCTGTACCTGTAGAAGATCATTTTTCAGGAACTGGAATCACCCTGGAGCATGCTGGTGAAACTACTCATAATTATATATGTATATCATGAATAAGAATTTGTGTTCTGGCTTTCTTCAACTACTATTTAAAAGATAAGCTAAACCTTCACCATCACATTTAAAACTACAAACTAGATAGGTATGGAAATGCATACCTCAAGTTCCAGCAGTGACTGAGAAACTGGGAAGAAAAAGTCAGAAGAAGGAAAGAACTCTTTGAACTCAGGATTGGAGACCAGTGTGAGCAACACAGCAAGAACTTTATCTCAAGATTATTAGTATTACAAATGACTTGAAATTATGTAGTGCAGTTCATGCTATGTCCAAAAGCACCATATCAGTCATACATTTTCATCTCTCTATCTATCATTTATCGGTAACTTGTATTAGTCAGGGTTCTCTGCAGAACAGAATTTCTAGAATGTAATATGTATAAATAAGTTCATTAAATTAACTCACAATAAAAATAGTGTCCTTCAAAGTAGCTGCCCGTAGCTGCTTTGTTCTTGACAGGAGTGTCTCACAAAGCCAAAAGTTCCTGAGAAGGTCTCAAGTATCTACTTTGCTGGAGGGAACAGCAGCAAGATGGAAAGAATGGGTCACTGTCAAGGATGGAGGCAGTAGTGGCAGCAACAACAAGGCAACAATGCTCTAAAACCTCAACAGATGCTCGTAGAGTGAACTCAACAAATCAGCACAAGACAGAGAAGAGCAAGTCCTCCTCCTTGCACTTCCTATTATCTGGTCCACCACTGGAAAGTACCACCCACTATGGGCTGGGTTCTCCATAGCAATCAATCAAGTACCTGCAGACTTGTTCAGGGGCCTGCTCCAACCATCAACTCTCCATAGCTGTGTCCCAAATAGTCTGCAACTGTCAAGTTGACACTAAAATGCAACCATAATACTATATATAAATCTATATATTTTCTATAATTTTTCAGTCTTTTATCTATCATATATCTGTGGTTCTATTGTCTATTATATATACATATATAAAACCTAATCTTTCAATTATAACTATATGCCTATCATCTATGTATAAACCATTTATTTATTTACCTATTGCTACTGCTGCCTATTGTAGAAAAATCCAAGTGAAATATTTTATTAGAGAAAGTAAATATGCATAAAAGTAGAGCTGATCTTTCTGGTTAAGGCACTTGATCACATGATAAAGATCAAATGATACTTTGAGAAATACAGGAAGGAGATCATGTCACAAAGATTCAACAGTTTCGAAAATGACTAGGAAGGGGAAGTTCAGGAAGGTTAGGTAGCATTAGTCAGAAACTCGAAATAGGAAACCAATCCTACAGAGCTGTATTTTTTTTCAATATACATAGAGAGTGAAACAAAGCAAGAAGGTCTTTCCTGGAACATTGATAATAGAACTCACAAAATAGGCGACACACTTCCTTTTTAAAACTATTGTAGATAAAAATGTCAATGTTATCCAAAGTTGTATTTTACTTACTTAGGCAAAACCTGGGAAGATAGCTTAGGAAGATAGCATGCAGCATTAAGACCTAAGTTTGGATTTCTGGTACCCACTTAAAAAGCTGGGCCTAACAGCACACTTTCTGAAGCCCCGTTGAGTACAGGGTGGTGGGCTCTGTTGACCTGTTGGTCTAGCTGAATTAGTGAACTCCAGGTTCAGCCATATGTTCATCTTCCCATTCCCTGCCCACACCCAGATAAAAATAATGGATAGTACTTAAAAAAATGGGGCTGGGCAAGTGGCCCAGAGGTTAAAGCTTTTGCCTTACAAGCAAAAGGACCTAAGTTCAGATCCCCAGGTCCCATGTAAAAATGCCAGGCTTATACTTCTGACCCTGGAAGATGGAGCACTGGAAACCCTAGAGCAAAACCCTAGAGTGAAACAAAGCAAGAAGGTCTTTCCTGGAACATTGATAATAGAACTCACAAAATAGGCGACACACTTCCTTTTTAAAACTATTGTAGATAAAAATGTCAATGTTATCCAAAGTTGTATTTTACTTACTTAGGCAAAACCTGGGAAGATAGCTTAGGAAGATAGCATGCAGCATTAAGACCTAAGTTTGGATTTCTGGTACCCACTTAAAAAGCTGGGCCTAACAGCACACTTTCTGAAGCCCCGTTGAGGGAAATCCAGGATGCTTTCCGAAATCACCCTTAAGCCTCCACAGGTACACACAATTGAGTGCCCTCTGACACACACATGAAAAAAATAAAAATAGAAATAAACAAATAGAGAAATTGTTTAAACCTGACACTTGCAGAATCACAGAAAGCTCCTTCTTACAAGAATAAGGTGGGAAATGGCTAAGGAAAACACACAAAATCAACTTCTGTTCACACACTTATCCATGCACCTGCACACACGCTCATGAACACCTACACACTACTACCACTAATGGTGCATTTTAAAATCAATTGGAATTAGTAGATTTATTTTCAATTAGTAGTTGTTCATCATTTATTTTATAGTTTATCTGTATACAAATCTAAAGAGTCACATCTGAAATCTGAGAAACTTATTCACATTATTAAATTGGTAATGCCCACCTCTCTGTGATGACAATTATCTTTCTCTTCATGTCCTGGTGAATATTGGGTTTCCTGGTTTGGTTTTTTTGGGTCTTTTATATTGTTCTCTTACATTATTTTCACTTTCTTCTTTTGACATTCATGACTAGATCTTGTTTTCAGTACAGCTCTTGGAATATAGTACTTCCTTTTGTCTGGCTGTTCCCTTTTCGCAAACTTTAGTTCTTGCCTCATGGATGTTGCATTTTTCTGTTCATTGCTAGAGGCTCAATTCATGGGTGCTTATGTGCACTCTCTGTTTCTCTATCTGGGTGTTTCTGCCTCAGACTGGCTGGCTTGCGGACATCTTCATCTTCTCTGGTGGAGGTGCCCTTAAATATCTGTGGCTCCTCTGTCACCCATCCATCCATTCTATAGCTGGAAACCAAGAATCTCACCCAATCCCATGTGAGCAGGTGGAGTTCTCAGTGGCTGAGGGTTCATGTAGAGTTATTGCTGGGCTAGCTTCTGTATGAAGAGTCCTCCCCCTTTCGAGTCTGCAAGTGTCAGGATTTAAATAATTTCTCTGAGTCTATTTGCTTACTTAAAAAAATGCTGCTAGCATTCTGAAAGCCCTAACTAACATGGAGCCTAACAAGCAGAGTCCTTCTGTTCTCACTCAACTCTCTATCTAAATCCTTCAGGTGATCCAGACACCAGGGGGCCATCTTGGCTGTGCCATTTCAGTTGTAATATTCTCTATGTCTTCTCCTATTCTGCAGAGAGGGTCACCTAGCCACATTGCCTCCCTTCTTTCCAATCCAGACTGACGTCTGCCTCTCTTATATTCTCTCCTGGGTTTGGACCTGCTGTACTGGGCTCTTAGAAGACAGAGAAGATTTACATGAATGGCTAAGCACAGTGCATTTTGTTCAATAAGAATCCTTGCATAATCTGCATCTTTGTACACAATAAGTGCACAAAAGGTTCATCTTAATGAGCTTCAGAAACATTATTATAGCCTTGTTATTTTTAAGAAACTTATTTCCTTCATAAATAAACTTTTGCATACATACTAATTATCATACATTTTTAATCAGTGGGGTATGAATTAGGAAGGTTTCTGTAGCAACAGAGAACTGGTTAGAAACTATCTCTGGTTTGCCTTGAGAAAGAGTTGAAAGGTTCACCAAGCAAGATCCCATGATTTTATGCCCATGTGAGTTTGTTTTAACTTCTTATTGGAATGTAAGCCCCATTCCAGAAAAATTTCAGTTTCCCCTCTTCTGAAAGCTCTTGGGGAGGTTGAACTTGACCATCCAGGTACTGAAAGATTTTTGCTAATGTTAACTCTCAAAATATAGGTCTTGTTCCTTTGCTCTTGATACATTAATTGAACTCCATTTGGTTTGCAAATAGCTGCCCTAGGGTTTTCCAGCTGAGATAATGATGCCTCTGAAAATAACCCTAATTCGCTCATGTGGGCTTTCTCTGTTCAAGTAGGAATCACCTGCACTGGCAAGGCATGGTGGGAACGAAGTTGCACATTCACAGACATCCTCTACTCTCTTCTTTCCATCCCTGTGTGGAAATTCATTTTCCATGGAGGAGAAAAGGGTTGGGGCACAAGTCACTGCAGATACACTTAAAATGACACCTTGAAAATGCAAGGATGTGTCACCAAAGTAATGCCAGACCAGCAGTTTTGACATTACTGACTATTAAAGTTGATCGTGTTGGGATTTTTGTTGTTCTTTGTTTTCATAATAGTATTTTTGTTTCGTTATTTGATTGACTGACTGACTGATTGATTGATTGATTGATTGATTGATTGATTGATTGATTGATTGATTTTGGCTTTGGTGACAGGGTGTCATTATGTAGCCCAGGCTGGTCTGAACTTAACATTTTTCTCTCTTAGTTTCCTGAGTGTTAGGATGACATGCAGGTATCTCCATACATGACTTTTTCTTAAATTTCATTGGTTGGGCAGACTGGATGATCTGTGCTAAATGTCGTGGTTTTCTTTTCTATTTACCACAATTTTAAAGTTAGCATTAGAAGTCATTAATTAAGTTTTTAAAATATGGGTTGATTCTGTGTCAGTCCTGGTTCTGGTCACAGGTATCATCCTTGAAAGATTCACCATACTGACTCTAATGTGGGCATTTTCTGTAGGAAAGGTGAGATGTGTTCATTGAACCAACAGGCACCCAGGGCTTAGCAGCAACCAGAAGCTGTTATCACCTCTTGACCTGATAAGGGAACTAGTAATGGTGATGTTGAAGGCAATAGTCCTGGGAGTAGAGCTGATGCTGGGAATAAACCAGTACCTAAACATCTTCTGTCCTCAAATCCCTTCTTGATGCTTCTAATTAACTGCACACAAATGGAAACCAGGGATTAGGAGTTTATGTGACACCATTGGTTCATAGAATTCAGTATCTTATAGAGGGAAAAAGCAGCTATTTTCCTCCAATAATATGCCCACTAGAAATATTGTCCTTGCTCCAGCAAACGCCAAAAAACATGCTATTCACAGGAACCCAGGTGGACTTAGTAAGTCACTCATAGTACATGAGAGGAGGAGGGAAAATGGTAGGAGGAAGTATGGCAGTGGGAAAAAAGTAGGGGATTGGCTTTGGGTAATAAAGGATGAAAGTGACATGAGTTCATTGTATTCACATGCAAAACTCTAAAAGGATATAAATTTTGAAAATCCAGATGGCAAAAAGAAAAAAAAAAAAAAAGAAGAATGTGGAATCTTAGAGCACAGAGCAAGACAAAGATCAGAAAAAGAATCTAGAAGCAAAGGTAAGTTAAAGAGTTTTCTAGCTGTCTGAAATATAGGTTTGATGTATATAATTCCAGTAACTAGTAAATCTGAACACTTCATATGCTGACTTTGTTGGATTGAGCCATTTTGGACAGCCCCAAGCCAGGATGTGTAGACTCCTGCTTATTAAAGGCTGGTCCCACCCTACTTAGAGTTCTAAGACACTGGACTTTTGAAACTAAGTACAGCGGTGTCCATCTGACATTCCAGCACTTTGGAGAAGACTGAAGATGAGTCGGTGATCAAGACCAGCCTCGAACTATAAGTGAATTCAAGGCCAGTCTGGACTGACTGAGACCCTGTCTCAAAGCAAGATCCTCCTTTTAGCCATTGTGATGTAAGTTTGATTGACATGCTCAGCGAGTGAAACAATTTCCATCAGAGACGCTGCGGGAAGGGACTCCCACTGGGAGTGGTAGGGCTGCACATAGCTCTGGAGAGGACTTCTACTGGTGAAGGTAGAAGAGACTTCCAGGAAACTTCTTCAACTATGGCACAGCTGTGGGCTGTAGAAGTTACAACCCAAACGGATCCTGATTTGACCGTGCGATACCCATAGGAAGGCAACAGCTAGTCAGAGGAATGGGAGAAGAAGCAAGCATGTTGGAGGAGTAATGATTCCTCCATGGGAACCAAAACTCTGGGCTACGAAATGCAAATATTAATTTGCTCTCTCATCTAAAATGCCAAAGTGGGGCTGGAGAGGTGGCTCAGGGGTTAAGCCTCTGCCTTGCAGGCGGAAGGTCCTGAGTTCGGATCCCAGATCCCACGTATAGATGCCAGGCGGAAGCGGGGGCGGCCTGCGTTTCTGGTCCTGGTAGGGCGGAGTCTGTGAATCTCCGGGCAGAGTAAACAAGGAGGAGGTGGAGGCGGTCCATGGTGGTTCCCGAATTCGTCCGTGGTTCTACACACACAGACACACATACGCGCACACGTACATACGCACACACACACAGTTGAATAAATAAAAAAAAATTTTAAATGCCAAAGTGTTCACCCCGTTTATATACACTTTCACTTGCAGTATGTTGTGATTTCATTTTTTCTTTCATCTAGAGCAAAACTGTCTCTCTGTCTCCATTATAAAACACACAGGAAATGCCAAGTGATACAATTTGCTTTCTTACAGTGTTCAACATTTGGACACTCAGAAAATATTTCCTCCTGCTATCTGGAAACAAAACACTAGCCTCAGATGTAAGAAGAAGCAAAGCTATTTTCTCAAGTGCTGGGACAGCTTTTTACACATGCATCGTGTAATCACGAAAAGATGATTAACTGTGGGCCTAGCCAACCTGGGTTTAATCTCAGGCTCTTCTATTTACCATGTAATATTTAGAATTAATTTCTTGTAACCTTTTTTAGAATATGTATTAAGGGGTGAAAGAGGGTCTTTGTGTATGAACTGCTGCTAGAATTATATAAACTGACATTTGCCTGTCACCCTGGACCCAGTAATCACTTTGGAAATGTCAGGTCCTCCTGTTTTCCTTTTCCTTGGAAAAGTATCCAGCCCCATTCAGAGCATCAAAAAAAAGATCCCTCCGGTGTCACGAACCTTTGTTAAGACTGCTTTAGATATTGTTAAGTGCTTGGGTAGCCTGGATACAATATCGAGTTGGCAATTATAGCACTGCTGTTCCGATAGATGAAAACCATACTGCGATGCCATAAATTCCATCTGATCCTATATCTATATAGCTGACAGCTTGAAGAAGTGGGTCAGTTTGCAAATAGCATCTTTAGATTAATTGATCCAGGAAACACAGGTAGACTTTAAAACACTACAAAGGTGCAGAATCCCACCAGGGTCCACATACGGTATTATAGAAATAGTCCAATGAGTTCGGATGATGCAGTTCTGTGTCCTGCTGCTAGAGATGAAGGAGAGAAAGAGATGGCAGAGGGCCTGAGCCAGCGCTGAAAATGTGAACTCAAATATTCCTGCTGATACCAGAGGCATCCCAGGACCCTGTCAGCCTTCAGGATTCCCACAGCTGTAGTTATTATATCTGGATAGAAGTTACAATCCTGCTGTTCACGTACAACCAGCAACACAGAACAGGCCTTTAGTTACTGCTGCCTTCTGCACATTGGGATGCTCTCAGCCCACCTTTCTGTCTCTATCCTTCATAGGGTTCCAAACACACTATTTCGACTCAGACATTTATAACTTCCTATGTCTACAGAAAAGAAAAGAATTAACTGATATTGATCAGCATTAAAGTAAATGAAGTAATGAAGCCACATGAAAAACCAGTGTTCATAGTAGCCAAGAATTACTGCTGTTTAGATGTCAATAACGTGTGTGTTGTAGAAAGAAGGGCATGTGGTGTTGAAAACCTAAGGATGTGGGTTTGAGTCCTGGCTCTCTGTGACTGTGGATACTTTTTTTTACCTCTCTAAGACCCAAAGGATGGGTGTAGGAGAGAGACACTGGCAGAATTTTCAGAAACACTGCATGGTTAAGTGCCTCTCGGTCTGTGAGTGAGCAAGATTGCTCTGATTGGGGAATATGCAAAAGAAACGGTGTATCTTTCAGGAATGTGAATTCTATTCTGACTTTTGAGAGAGCAGAATTTATTATTAAGTTGACTTACATGGGCTTTAAAGCTAAGACACAAAACTGCAAACAAATTTATGCTTGGAGTTACTGTAGGTCAAACAGCATCCCCAGAGGTATAAATTCACCCACTTCAACAATTAGAAGTTCTCAGATAGCATTTCATTTGAACTTACATATTGAATAGCACTCAACAAATAGTTCCAGTTGGTTTACAGTGAAGGAAAGTTTATATACCCTAAGCAGAAAGGCTTAGGAAAAAGACCTTGGCCTGGGTTTCTGTGAGTGACTTTCAGACTACGTAGCAGACTACGTCACTGCAGACATCTTGGAGGCTGAGAGCTGCCAGACTGCTTGCTGCAAAGGCAGACTTCTCCTGGAGGTAGGGTGGGACTAATCCACCTCAAGACCTACCCCTTGTGACTGCCTTTCTCCAGCAAGGTTCTATCACTCAAGGTGCCATGACCTTGCCTAACATATGAGACTGTGGGGGACACATTTCAAACCATGACATATGGTATAATCAGGAAGATAGAAAATCAGCATTTGAATTGCTGAGTAGTTATGCTGGCTCTTGTCACTAATTCTGGTTAATGAGATATCAATGGTTAATGAGATATCAATGGTTAATGAGATATCAATGGGGGTGATGTGTGTCTTTCTGGGCTGACACTGTGATAGGTAGTTATGTTATTTGTAATATAGTGTCAAGATGGCAGAACTTCCTTCAGCACCCTAATGATGCAGATTCCCACCCCAGCTACTTCTGACCATTTCTGGGCATATGAATGCTATTTTATAGACATTGGTGACGGTAGGTGACTGAAATTTGAGGATAACATATAAACAACATGATTGTACCGTTATGATCATCCTGTCATCATGTTCATGTGCTAAGAGTTCAGTCAAGCAAATTGATATTTATTGAAAGATACCAATAATTCTCACAAAGCTAAGAATCTTCAATAAATATTGTTTTTCTCTCTTTCCCTCACCTTATATGGTTTTTAATATAGCCTCAAACTGCTTGCTGCATTGCTTCCATTTCATTTAGAATCATCCAAGTGAACAAACATGGCCCAAAGGTGCTGACCAGAGACCACTGAGCCTTTTCACTCTTAGAACAGAGGAAAAACACCTTTTTGTTACTGCCATCATAGTAATTGCTTTGGAAGCTGTTACCATTTGCAGCTGATCCTCATTCCCTTTGTATCCAAAGAGTATGTTTATTTAAAAGGACACTTTGCTTCCATCATAGCAGACCCAAATGTGGCTACAGTACTCACCAAGTTCTGCCATGAGTAGCATGTTGGAAATTCATCTGCATGTTTGTAACTTTTCTTTTGCCTTCCTAACCTACCTTTTTTTGCATTTGAAGATAAGGCCATCAATTTTGTTATTTGCTTTTTAAGCTAGCACACAAATTCATAGCTTCATTGTGCATTTTCACGCATGCATATCATTATACTTTGCTCATGCCCTTATCACATTATCCTTACCCTATCGTGGATTACCTTTCTCTCTTGAAGTCATTCTCACTTATGCTTTCATGTCATAAAAATTCCATTAAAGGCCACTGATTTTTATTGCAGACAGTGTCTTTCAAATCCATTGATCTCTTATTGCCTTGCACCAGCTCTCCCCATACTTTTATCTACATTGGCTCCTGATACAATCATTCATATTTTTCTTTGTTTTTGTTTTAAATTTTTTCATTGCAGTATTGATATGAAAATGAAGTGCGATAAGGGATTTGAAAGACCTTCATAAATTATTTGGATGTAAAGAAAAAATATAACTCATTTCAGATATGCTTGCATCACTGCCCTAACTCCAGGGTCTATAAGAAGCCCACAGACTGATACTATCTTCCAGACACAGCATGGCCACCATGTTCATGAACTTGCTGCAGCAATCGTTGACTACACAAAATCTGCAAAGCCCCGGGCCTGCCAACAGTCCACCATATGTAGGGCAAGAGCTTATGAGGACCTTTAGGAACTACTGTCAATTAATAGTTTCTGGAGTAGAAGGGGACATTTTATTCAGTGGTGTAGCCACTGGTAAGTTGCCCATGCTTCAGTAAATAAATTCCCTATGGGGCTCATGCAAGCAACTCTAATTAAACTAAGTGGGTTGGGGAAAAAAACTGACATTAGTTGGAAAGAAGAAGGGGTTCAGGTGAGTGTGACAAGAGAGTAGAATGAGTCATATAATGAAAAGACACCTCTGGTATTCTGTAAATATGTGGTTTACATTATTCCAACAGGAGTCATCCTTACACCACCTCTTTGTAACTGTCACATGCAGTGGAGTTTACTTGTGATGTTATTAGATTGATGTCCAAGTCTCTCATGAGCTCCACGAACAGCAACTTCCCCTCTCCTTGTTGCACCATGCCTTTGGCATGAAGCCTAGGACCTGACTCAGAGTTGGCCCTGATAGAGCAAATGGATATGAAGACAAAGGAAAGAGAACACCAAGAAAGCCCAGCAGACCACAGTGACAGTGAGCTTCTCATCCCTTGCTCAGCATTCCACTGCTCTGCATGCTGCCATGGGCTGGGCCAAGCAGATGTTGAGCATTTCATCAGCTGTGGCCTTTGACAGGGCTTTGGAGGCTCTCCAAGACGGGCTTGGTCCCCAGATGGAAATTTTTCTTTACCACAGTTGCCTCAGTTAACATATTATTTGCAAAAGCCATGAAGTGCCTTGTGAGGAAGAATTATCTTTCAGCTGTGACCACAGAATGCCATTTTCCACGGGAACTGGAGCTATAGCCTTACTAGACTCTTTGTGACAGTTGGATAGCTTTAGGGTTGTCATTTTCATATGTGTGGCACTTTAAGCTTCATTTGCAGTTCTGCAACTTATCCCAAAGAGCCAAGAGGAGCTGATGGGGAGGAGAGGTTGGAATGGGGTTGGTCTCTGGAGGAATAGTGCTTCTCCCCTTTGAGAAGGAGTGCTGGAGCTACCTGTTGTGATAAAGCTGGAAGGCCCTGTCTGCAGTAACTTATAGGAGTGTAACAGTCAGCTCTGTCACCCATCTATCCCTGTCCTCCCTCTCTGTGTTGCTCTCGATTGCCTGTAAATGGTTTAAACTCAGGAAACCAAGATGCATTCTGCAAAGAAATATCATTCAGCTTTCTGTCATTGCAACAAAATACCTGCAGTAATCAACTTTAAAAAGAAAGAAATTTATTTTGGCTCATGGTTTCAGAGGTTTCAATCCATTGTTGGTTGATCCCATTCCTGTGGGGCTGTAGGGAGGAAGAAGACTATGGGAGAAGCACATGGCAGAGGAAAGTTGCTCCCTCATGATAACCAGGGAGTGAAAAGAGACAGGAATGGCATGGTGTCCCAAGATCCCAAGCACAGATTCTGCAAACTGATTCCTCCACTAGATCCCAGCTCATATAAGATTCCACCAACTCACAGTCATGCCATAGGTGCTAAGATTTAAATACTTAAACTTTTGACAGAAGCTTAAGATTGGAAGCAGATTGGGCCACTTGACAAATTCTGTGGTGTGAAATTCAGAGGTAGAGTTGGGTATGTTAGTGTGATTGCAGCAGAAACAGCCAAGGGTTTGGTGGAGAGTGATATGGTACATAGTTGAGTGATGAGTTCTGCTTGCTGTGTTGGAAGATCTGCTTGGTGGTGTGATCCTCATAGATTTGGTTGGGTTTTTGGATGAAGTGGAATCAAACAAAAGAAACAAAAAAACCCACAGAATTTATTTCTGTCTTTGTATTTTTGTATTTTATAAGCAACTCTGTAATGTTACATGTCTACTTATAGTTTAGGAATTTTATTTTCTACACAACGTTTTGTAAAGTGACCTCCTATTTTAAATCTTTTGAAGATAAAGTTTTGATATTAAAAAGAAAAGATGGGAAGCAGAACCAAAGGCAGTTCTGTCAGGTTCCAAGCATGCAAAGACACGAGTGTAGGCGTTTAAGTAGGGAATTTATTGCACTGATAACAGAAGAGCTGAAAAGCCAGAAAGAAATGATGGGCTCACCCAGAGTTTAGCAAAGAGGGGTCTTCTATACCTCTCTTAGGCTACAGGGACAAAGTAGGAGACTAAAAAATACCCAAGGTCTAAGGTCACCCCACAAATGGCTGGAATCATGATGGGCCTGTCTAACAACTCGAGTCATGGAGAAGATGTGGATACTGTTGGCGATGCCACATTAGGTGGTTCAGTGGCATCCTATTGCTCTAGCTCTATGATATTGATACCAGAAGTAGTCATCCTCCCTGCGATACTGAGCAAAGTTGGGATAGGGTACAAGGAATGCGCTTGAAAGCAGTCATCCCCAGGCTAAGCCCGAGAGCATGACTGGCTCGTCTCTGTATCTCCAGGGCTCACCATAGGACCGGAGCTCAGTTAATATTGCATCGAGTAGAATGAATGATTCACATTCTTCTGTGGTGACAATCCTTATCTTCACAAATGGAGTAGTACTCTGAACTCTGCTGTCTCCCAGGAGTTCATGCCATTCTGCAGAATGTCTCCTATCATTGTAATAAATTTTTCAGCTGGTATCTTAACTCGCCCTGGTGTTTAAAATGATTTTTTCTGAATGAGACCTCAAGAGTTAATGGCTTCAGCATGATTTGCTAATTTCTTTGTTGATGTACAAGAAACGAATGTCTTGAGCCCCACTAACTTAGATCCTACCTTAGCATAACACTTTAAAATATCTAATAATTTATGTAGTGATTTATTCATCTGTTTTTCAGCAAGCAATTGTGTTAGTTACTTTCCTTAGCACTGTCACCAAATTTGTGAAAGAAGTCCTCTAGGAGAATGGTTTTAGTGTAGATCTTGGTTTTGGGGTGCAGTTCATCATAGAGGAAGATGTGGCAGAGCTGGTTGGGGGTAGTGTATAGTGGAGAAGCCATGTGTGGTGACACACCAGAAAGCAGAGAGCAGCTAGAGCCAAGGGTGGGTATACCCTTCAAAGTCCCAGCCTTAGAACCCCAGTTCCAGGCACCAGGCTCTACCTCCTGAAAGTTCCACAGACTTCAAATAGTGCCACAAGACAGGAACTAAGTTCTGAGCACATGAGTTTGTGAGGAACAACCCATGACAGGAATACATGCTCATGGTTTAATATGTAAATAAGTAAACCTTCAATGAGAGTGTCCTTTGAAATATCTGGATCAGTTCCCCAGAAACGATCACTGCTACACTATTATTGTTTTATATTTAAATGTCAATTCAAGCCAAAAATTATTTCCCGGAAATTTTCAGGTGGCAGGAGTGTTTAATTCCTGGGGTTTCTGCAGCAATCATCACAAAGTGCGAGTCTTTGAATAGTAAAGTAGATTTTCTGACAGTTCTCAGGCCAGAAGTTCACATCAAAGCATTAACAGAACAGTGATTTCTCCCAAGTCTAGAACAGAAGCTTTCTGTGCCTTCCCCAGCCTCTCAGGGCTCCTTGCAAGTAGCCCCAATCTTTGCTTCTGGCTTACTGTCTTTCTCCTTATGGCATGCCCTCCCTTCCTTCCTTCCTCCCTCCCTCCCTCCCTCCTTCCCTCCCTTCCTTTCTTTTTTGACACAATGCCTCACTAGCTTCAGAAGTAATCCACTCCTTGAGCACTGAGATTGCAAGCAAGCATCATGGCACTTGGCTGGTGTAAGTCTCCGTGTGCCCTCTTATTTTTTGTGTGGACACCAGTCATTGATTCGGAGCCCACTGAATCCAGTACTGTCTCACCTCCTAGTCTACAAGCCTCTTGCAGACCTCTTCCCAAACCCCAAGCATCCATCAGTGGGCACTGAGCCACACCTGATGCTGGGCATGTTTCCTCTTCAACATGGAAACATTACTGTTGCTATTTCAAGAAATCCTACCATGTTTTCGGAACTCGCCGAGCTAAGACCAACACTGTAAGCGACAGTTTTGAGTTTATTTAAATCCAAGCTTTTTTCTTGCTGAGCATAGAACCACCACATCACACTTTCTATCTCCAAACACTTTCCTGAACTACCCTTAACCCCACTGCATGGATGAGGAAAAGAAAGCCCATATCCTTCTCCAAGGTATTAGAGATATTAGAGAGTATCTGGTATTCTACATTTTAATAAGCCTCTGATGATGCAGAGTCTAGTATAAGATCCAAAAGGATGACACCTGTCCATTGCCCAGCCTTCCTGATATTGAAAACAGAGATCTATTTTCAGGTCTCTGTGGACTCCTACCTAGTGCTTAGCTGACTATCATGCATAGCATTCCATCATCACTGCTTGAGTCTCTCTGAATTGTTTTCTTGGCATTTAGCTTGATAGGTCCATGCTTAATTAAGCTGTATTTATTGAATAGTATGTGTTCAATGTCTGCCAGTGGAATCGGTGGGTTCATGAGCAAAGGGAAGATAGACCCCTACCTCCTACAGAGAGATATCTTCATAGGAGCTGAAGAGAATCTTAGGGAACATTTTTAGACTGGGATAAAATGAGGTCCAACAGCGAAGGGTTCTCGGTTGCCAACAGAGACTTGGTTGCAACATGGGGCAATGAATGGCATCTGGGGTTCTCCAGCTCCTTAGTTCTCAGAAAGGCTGCATGGAAACGAGCAGTAGCACCCTTCCTGGAAGTTGATCAGCAATGCCAAGTCTCGGGGCCTCAGAATCAGAGCTTGCCTTCTGATGGCTTCACCCCGTGGCAGTTTGGCAGGGATTTTCATTATGTCTAGATCGACAGGGCTTTCACCAAACTAATCTCTCATCTTTTGGTTGGATATCCTTTTTTATTTTCTGGAGACGAAATCCAATTTCCCAGTGAATCCACGTGTGAGAAAGAAATTCACTAAGGAGGGACTGGCAGTGGGGAAATTAATTAAATTCCCTCAGTGCCTTGAAAATCAAGTATCAAAAACAATGACAACCAGAAAAAAAAAATCAAATGGATGATGAGAAAAAACTCCTTTGGTGCAGATAGGAGAACTGATTTCCCTCTTGGAATGTCACCCACTGTAGCCCAGAGCTAGGCAAAGTGTTGGCTCTTCATGAAAAGTCAACAACTGCTTCAAACTTTTCGTGGAATGCTCATCGCGAAGCTGGAACCACTGTGGAGAATCTGCCCAGTGACATCATCAGTCTTGGACCTCATCCCACCTGCTACGTTCCCTCAGGTCCCATGGCAAAGCCATTGGAAAGTTGGTTTTTCTCCTGCCTGAAGTTTCTAGTATGGCTATGGGGGTAGAAATAGCCACGCACAGAAATCGACACCTCACTGGCACAAAATACATCCCCCTGGAGCTTCAACTTCTGCCTCCCAAGTCTTTTAGTGAGGCTATTTACAATTACTAAAATCACACAGATTGAGTTTCTTGTTTCCTTCAGCTGTCCTTGATGCAGTATGTTGGCAGACAGCAGAAGTAGTCAGGGAATATTAAAAGCATGGATAATATGCAAGCTCTTTAATTGGTCCTGCTTAATTATCTGTATCTGTAAACTGATGCCAGGAACCAGAGACTCTTTGGGACCGATTTATCTTTATAGATACAGTGTCAGGTAGACAGCAGCTCCTCAGTACACATCCTTGAACTGACCTAAAGTGAATGGAATCGAAGTGGGTAACAAATACCATTATGCCTTCTTCATAGAGCAGCCGGGCTAGAAGGACTCTGTCTTAAAGACTAGTCTCCAAAGATGAGATAAAAAGCTTCTACTTTGACCAAGACGGGTGAGGTAACAGATTTCCTACTTGAAACAACAAAAAAATAGGTAAATTATGTGATCAGCAATTCTCAAACCTTGGTCTTTAAGAAAGATCTTTAAGAAAGATGTCTGAGAGAAGAGCAGCAAGAAGGTGTCTCCTAAAACTGCCCTAGCTTACTACCTTGAGTGAGTTTATAGCATGTAGTCCAGGGAGCTTGTTGGGTTGTAAAGACATTGCTCTGAAGATAGAAAGACCAACATAGCTAGTGTTCCTCACAAGGCTCAAACCAGAGAAGAGACAGCACAACACAGAGGATTTGGGTGGTATCAAGGGTGTTGCAGTTTGCCTGCATGGTTGCTGATAAATGACCATCACATGGCTTAAGGGAACAAGGGATTTATTCTCTCTTATGATTTTCTGGTTACAGTTCTCAGTCCAGCTTGATGGGGGAGCATGCGCCAACACCAGGGCTGAGGGAACTGGCTACACTATCACCACATAACAGCTGAGAGATGAACAATCCTTAGTTGCCAGACCAGCGTTTCTGGCCAAGTATACAGAAGAAGGATGCTGACTCTCTCAACTAGCTCTCCATGATTTATTCCAGGGCCTAGTCCCACCCACCATAGGCTGGACCTTCCCCATCAGCTAGACAATCTCTTGCAGGTTTGCTCTGGGCTTAATTCAACCATCGACTCTCTACAAATGTGCCCAGAGCTCAAACCCTCAACAGTCAAGTTGACACCTGTGCCTAACTATAACAAAGGGTGTCTTGTGGAGCATGCGTGTGAGAAGTTGAGGAGACCATCACCTTAAAGGATGAGAGGCAAGTGAGGGGCATCCTCCCAAACATTTGATTCACACTCACTGGGTAAAGGGCACAGAAGACTCCCCTCAGCAGAGACCATTTTATCCCAGGGTGTTTCACATTAGTCTTATCAAACATGACTTAAAAGCACATCCTGAAAAAAATGAAAACGCCCCCCCCCCCGAGTGTCTGTATCCCTAAAAAAAGAACACAGAAATAGTTTTAGGAACATAAAAATAATCTAGTGCTCAATATTTTCAAGTTCACAAAGATTGGCATGCAAAAAAGTAAGAAAGCAAGACTCACAGTATAAGAGGAGAGCTAGTCAATTAAAACTGGCCCAGAATTGGCAAGGCGTTACTACTATCTAACATGGATATTAAAGCAATGAATGTGACTGTATTCTCTTATTCAAAATGAATGTGATTGTTTTCTCTTGTTTAAAAGAAGTCATGTAAAAACATGAATTTATCCCCCAAAATCAAAAGCAGCTTTCTTAACATGGAAGCTACAATGTGTGAATGAAAAACAGAAAAAGGTTAATAGCAGAGGAGATTAGCAGTTGTGAAGCATAAAAGAATAATTTTCAAATATGTGAGCAGAGAAGCCAGGAGGTAATGAGATATATGCCAGTTATCCCAGCACTTGGAAGGCTAAGGCAAGATGATCATGCATTTGAAGCCAGCTTGGCCTAGATAGCACGATCTATGAATAAAAAAAGGCTTACTTTTGTAGTTTTTGAATTTGTGGCTGAGCTGCAACTTCAAGCAGTCAATACAGTTGAAGTCCCCATAAAGGGGCCAAAGTACAGAAAAATATGTGAAAAAATAACGGCCCAAACTGTCCAGTTTTCATAAATGCTATAAATTCACAGATCAGCAGAAGCTGAATAATCCTTACATCCAAGAGACAGTAAAACACAGAGGCCTGAACCCCTATCGAGTAGATGGGCCAAGGGTAACCCTGGGATCCACAGAAGCAGACAGGCAGGAGGATGAGATTGATGGAGGGATGGAAGAGAGATAATGAAGAGAAACAGAGATAAGTATTTGATATGCTTGTAAAAGTACAAAAATTAAAAAAAGAGTAGATAGGTCCAGAGGGAGCCCTGGGGTCCATGAAGGCTGATGGGTGGGAGGGTGGGAGAGAATGGGATGGATTGAAGAAGAGGGGGGGGGGAGAGGGATGGGTAAGAGAGGGGATGGAAAGAAACAGGAATGAGTACTCAATATGCTTGTAAAACTAGAAAAATAAAATAACTTAAATTTAAAAAAAGAAATAGTCAAACAAATAACACCAGACCACCTTGGAGTCACACTTCCTACCAGTCATAAAAAGGAAATCTTAAAAAGCCACCAAGGGAAGGAAAAAGAACACAATGCAGAACAGAGAGGGCAGCTGATTTGTCATTAGAAACAATGTGATTGAGAAGCTGTTTGATTGCATCTTTCGAACATGCAAAAGAAACCTAGTCCAGTTAGGAGTCAAACGTACTCCCTCAAAACTCTTCCAAAGTTTAAAGTAAAAAGAAAAACCTTAGAAGATGCTCAAAGAATTTTTCACGGATTTAAACCACAAAAGATGCTAACGGAAACCTTCATGCAGACAGGAGGACAGGTGTTAGTAGAGACAGGGGTACTCACAAAGGAAGGACTGTGTCACTTGGATTGCTCTTTCCTCTTTGGTTTGAATCAGAGGGTCTTTTAGACTACATAGTTCAAAGAAACAGAATATAGAGAAAAAAATAGATTGGTGGAACCTAATTGGTGATAATGGGTCTAGAGGTATGGATTCATTTTCTTCATGAAATTATGGATTATTAAACAGGAAAAGAGTTGAGAATATTTACATTTATTTTGAGACAGAAAACAATAGCATCAAAAATGTTGTGGGAATCTTGGGAATAGGCAAGTGAGACTATGTGTGTTCTAAGAAGTTAAGAGTCCTTAAAGAAAGAGAAAGGTCTTAAATTGTAGCACATGTTTATTAAAAGAGACAAAAGAAAGTGTGGTCCTGTGAGCAGGAGCTCAAGAGCAAATGGTTTACAAGTACATATTGGAAGTTTTCTGTTTCAGCTTGTTTCTTGCTAAGAGACGAAGAAAGAGGAGGACAAATGGCTTCAGATGGTAGAAAAGGCAGACCTTTCTTGTCTCTTTGACACACCATCCCCTAGATCAACTTCCTTGGAGGTAGGAATCCTTCCCAGGCAATTAACCAGCTAGTTAACTTCAGGGTGTAGACCAAGATTCCAGTGTTACCATGAAAACAGGAGGTGGGTCTAGTCCAATCCCTAACACTGGGAATCTAACATATATTTAGACATAGATGAATAACTGGCTTTCAACAGATGTACAAAGGCCATCCACTTCCCCTGCACTTCCAAAATCTCCTCTACCGAGACAGGAGAGCCTGATTTTTTCTTTTTTTTTGGGGGGGGGGGGCATATCAGAGGATACTTGAGTGCACTTGCCTGTAGAATCGAAGGGTGACTTCAGGAACCAATCATCTTGGATTGTTCTATTTCCTTTGCTTTGCTCTGGGATTTCCCTGTGTCCTTCCAGGTCCAAAATTTTGCCTGGCATTTTCATATAGGATCTGGGATCCGAACTAAGATCCTTTTGCTTGCACAGAAGAAGCTTTAACCCTTACGCCATCTCTACAACTGTGGGAAGCCTTTTCAACAGACAGTGCTGCAAGAACTAGGTATTTAAATACAAAAAAATGAACTTGAATCTGTATGTTTTTCACCATAGCAAAAAATTGGACCAAACTAAATTAAATATCTAAAATAATAAGAACTCTAAGAGAAAACACAGAAAAATTTTGTGAATTTGAGTTAGGCAAAGGTTCTAAATAGATACCAAAAACATAATACCTAGAATAAAATAAAATTTCATTGAAATAAAAACACCAGCACTTTTGTTCTTAAGAATTAAAACATAATGAAGAGAAGGGAGGAGAAGGGAGCGAGAGGGAGGAAGGGGGAGGGAGGGAAGAAGGAATAAAGTACTCAATATGCTTGCAAAAGTAGAAAAATAAAATAAAATTTAAAAATAATTAAAAGAGACTGGGAAAATAATATCTTCAGTACAGTATCTAAATGACTTGTAGTCAGAATATATAATACACATCATGTACATGTGTGTGCATGTGCATCAATATTTGAACCATATATATTTGAAAATTTATGCAAACACTTGTTCATAGAATCTAGATGTGAAGCATCAAGTTCTACATCATTAGTCACATGCAAATTAGACCACAATGACAAGTCACTTATATATACGTTAATCAAGCTAACAAGATTATTATGACACATTTGTGGAAGAACTCAAACCATCCTATACATTTGTCTGAGGATGAAAAATGAAGCAATCTCTTGATACGTTTGACAATTTCTTAAACTATGAAAAAGCACACCTAGTTGTTTACCCCAGAGACATGAAAGTGAGTGTCCAAACAAATGCAGAGCAGTACTAATCAAAATCTTGGAACAACTCATGCATTCCTTCAAAGGTGAGTAGAGAAGCTATATTGTACTACATAGATTAGACTAGTGTTCAGTGACAAAAAGTAATGAAATACCTGTTCATGCTGTCATGTGAAAAAAATCTTAAGAGAATTAGCTGGACAAAAGCAGACAACAGGAATGTATATAATGTGATTCCCTTTGTTAATTTACAGACTATGCAGGCATCTATAAAGAGAGAAATGGAGAAGAAATGTCATAGAGATCTGAGATGGCATATAGATATGTCCCATATATTTACAATATCAACAGTTGGGGCTGAGGAGATAGCTTAATGGGTCAAGGGCTTGCTGTGCAAGTATGAATGAGGACCTGAGTTTGATCCCCAGCATTCAAGTAAAGGCCAAGATTGTAACTCAAGCACTGGCAACAAAGGGGTGGAGGGCAGAAAGATCCACTCACTATCCAGCCAGTCTAGCCAGTCAGTTAGCTCCAGATTTAGTGAGAGACCCTGTCTCAAATGATAAGAAGAATGATGCAGGAAGACACACAATGTCTCCACAGGTGTGCATATGGTCGCGTGCACTTGCATGCATACCCTCCCCACACACACAAAATAAAATTTATGTGTTTCAGTTTTACCTTAATAAAACAGTTTAAAGATAAACGTGCTAGAGAAATGCATTTCCAGATGAATGGTTCTTCCCAATCACTTTTCTCTTCCCCGAAGTTCTGTTCCTGGCCATAGTGTCCTCACAATTTTTTAAAATAAATTTATTAAATTTATATTTTTATATACATACTCTGTGCCTCCCTTTTTCCCTCCTCCCTTCCTACTTTCCTTTCCTCCCACTCTCATCCCATCCCAGCCTCCCTCTACTCCCTATATGGGCTCAGTCTGCTCCTTCCTCTTCTCTTGTTCCTTGGTTCTATGGATCTTGGGGTTCCTTCAGTATCATCTGTTCTCATGGAAGTTCAGGCGTCTGTGGCACACCAATAGGCCCTTCCTTGGGCAGCCCACTGATATGTGTACTCCCCTACTTCTGTCGGACTTCTTGTCCTTAAGGATCCTACTGCCCTAAACTATTTTTTCCTGAGATCTGCACCAATCCGTGTGGACATGTTGACATGTCCACCACTGTGCAGGTCTGATGAGTTCAAGTCTCATTGTAATGAGTTCCTGGCTGTGGCTGTTCTATCTTGAGTGGAGTGACCTTGGAAACTCTTCATCTTTAGATTCTTACTATCCCCTCTTCCACAAAGTTCCCTGAGCATCCAGATGGGGAGATATTTGGCTGGTTTGATTCCAGGTGCACATTGTGGAGTTGCCAGTATTTTGGATTCAGGTTGTTTGTTGTCCATTTTTCTATTCTTGCATTTGCACAAGGCTGAATCCTATCTGGGTGTTGACATCCTCTCCTATGCAACAATATGGGAACTTAAAGAGAGACCTTTATATAAGAGAAGGCTTGAAGGAGAGGGAGGATCAGAAGTAGAGCACAGTAGTGGGTGGGGTCAACTCCAGGACATCATCCAGCTGTCTACTAACCACACATCCAGTGCTTCAAACCACTCCAAGAACCAGTGATCAGGAGGGAGACTGACTGTAGATTGGATCAGGATCTTGCTAATTAAGGGTCCTTCTTGACAGTGACCTTATTTCTCTGTTGAACTTTGGTCCTTTGTCTCCATTCTCTTTGGTCTTCTTTCCTGTACCTTCCTGCTTCGAATCCTTTGGTGTCCTCACAATCTGAAAGTCCTTTCTTATCCTACATCTGTCAAAATCATCTTATTCCTTAAGTTCTCTCTCAAATGCCTAAGTTCCCAGGTCCTGACACTAGCCATGCACCTCCTTTCTGATCCCTGTGTCTTTTTCTTAAAACAGCACACCTATTCTATCATGCACTATGAATAGTTTGGCACCATCTGCCTCAGCAGTCCTCAAGGGACTTGGACCACACCCTTTCTTATCTGTGTATCTCCTACCTAGCATCTAGGTCTCCTGTCCATGAATGGCTGTTTTCCGTATTTTGAGACACCATTTCCTATTTCATAATAGAATGTTCCTGCCTTTATTTGGACAGAGGCCCCTCTCACTAGCATTGTTGCTGTTGCCCCTTAACTATGCTGGTCTGTTTATCCCCAATGTACCTCTAGTTGTTCTTTCCTGGCGTTACCTCATGCAGCCCAAGAATTTATAAAATTCTCTCGGGGTGAGGGGTCCTTTAAACTTTCTGTCCCTCTATTCCTTGTCTGCTTTTCCCCATATTTCCAAGAATTCCTCTTGGGCTCCACTACGTGCAGAGAAGTTTCACACGCCTGTCTGTTACTCAGGCTGCCACCTTCTCTTGGGATGCATCTCCTTCGGTTTCTAGTCCTTCCTTTTGGTTTAGCCCATGTCCTCCTCATCCTTCTAAAGGGAGCCATGGGGTCACCAGCTGTGCCAGTCACTGCCCTGGTGGTGAGGCAGCCCACTTCTACCTGTAGGTAAGAACTACGATACAGAGACGTGGAGTTCTTGGCTTGACGATGCTGAGCACGAAGCACAAGCACCAAGGCACAGTGGCTCCTTATGGATGTTACCGCCGTGCCACAGGAGGTCATTGTCTGCTTTGCCTGCCAAGCTCTCAACCCCCTCCAGAACTTTTGGACAATAAGCCTCTTGAGCATATTGAAGTCATGCCTTACTATTTGGTTCAGAATCCCAGAATCCCTAGCGCCTAAGCAGGCTGCTGAGCAGAGAAGAGACTTTGGGTAAATATATTGTAATGAATAATTCGTTTGTGATGAGGGTTATCTATATTTGCCTTATTTCCATATCTGTATTTCCTCCTAGGAAGAAGGTATATTTAAGATTTGCCTGAAAACAGTCCACACTAACATGAGCAACCTGCTTCACATTGCCTGAGGCATGAGTCTGGGTACAAAGTGTTCTCACGTGACTCACGCGTGTCTGGAGGGAGCTAATGCCTACTACATTGGGAGCATGCGCAGAAGCCACAGACCTTTTTCCCTCCTCCCCTTGTCCCTCATGTCAAGAATTAGAAAGCTTTGAGTTAATTTCTTTCATTTCTAGCAATTCATGTGCCTTACGACTTTCACACGTTTTTTTTAAAAAGCTAATACACTCAAAACAAAATAAAACAAACCTAACCCCACCGCTCTGCTACTTCCCACAGGGACCGACTTTCTTCCCAACTTTTCTGGCACCTTGGCATTTGCTGGAAGAATGAAATAGATTGAATTTCATGTACTGTGACCTTTGAACGCTTAGGATGAACATTTGCATTATTCTGATTTTCACCTTCTTGTTCAACTAGTCCATAATGCATGACAATTTAAAACTTGTCTAGATAGTTCAGATATAGATTTTTTTTAAAAAAAATAGCATTTTTTATGGATAGCTGATTGATTTGTTTGTGCTTGTTTAAATCATTCAGGTAACGAAAATGATTATTGTTATCTACAAAAGAAGTCAAAATGTCTTTGAACAAAGGCTTCTGCAGGGGAAATAATTATGATGCTGTCGTTGTCATAAGGATGTTGACAGTGAAATATCTACAAAGAGAGTGTTTCAAATACAGAAAGAACTACTGGACCCAAACTGAAAACCACCTCTTTTGAAATCTTAAGGTTAAATCTACCTTCAGAACTTTGTGATTTTTTCCAACCTTCCTCCCTCCTCCAAACTTGTATGAACTTGGTTGTGATGAAATCTGAAGTTCTAGGTTCCCTAGCAGTAACGTTGTGGGAATTCTTTGCTCCAGAATCTATGAAACGGGTGGCAGGGTTACAGGATGTTCCGGATTGTTGATTCTGATTTTGATTTTCCCTTTGTTCATGTATGTGATTAAGATTGCTTTAGTTTCTGCTTTTTCTTATCTTCTTTTTCCCTGTGAGAATTCAAATGGCCTGTGTTCTTTCCTGCTTCTACAAGTATGACCTTTTCACCTCCTTCCTGGTCTTTCTATCTCCTCTTTGACATGCTTCCCTGGGTAGAGGCTCCAAGTCATCCTTCCCGAAGGATTCACGAGTAGTGATGCTTCAATAGTGGTGCCTTCTACAAGGTGTTACATGGCTTTCAGTTGTGTGATAAAATACAGGAAAAAATTAACATAAAAGGAGGAAAACTTTAGTTTACTGTTAGTATAAAAGATTCCCTGTTTCAGATGCACCAGAGGATGGGAGGGAGAAATCAAGAAGCACCAAGAGAGAAGGAGGGAAGAAAAAGGGGTAAGAGGGAGAAGGGAGAATAGGAAAGAGGGGAGAGTATAATAGGGACAACAGGGGTGAAGGGAGGGGCAAGGGAGAAGAAGGGGGTTACCTATTGAGTTTGCATAACTAGGCCAACAAAAAGGCAACTAAAAAAGATTCTCTGTTCTTAAATTACTCTAAATCTAAATTACTCTCTCATGTTGGAAATTTTTCACATTATTTGGAAACTTAAACAAATATTTCCTCATCCAAACGATGGCAGTCATCCCTATGATTAGAGAAACAATATGTTTCTTTAATTTAGGGCTTTGTCTACACATATCCAGTGTTTACATTTAGTAGACACTAGGTCATAGATAAATTATTGATAGGGAAATGAATGAAAAGACACTTGCTTCATGACTTTGTGGGTGGACTAGATAGATCAATCTTATTACCTTATACAAAATTCCTCCACAAATGAGTACAGATCTTCGTTGATATTGTCATTTTTTAGAAATCTATTCATGTCATCTCTTTGTCCTGCTTCCCACATTTGCCAGACCATTTTCATAGCTACTCTAAGAAAGGCTCAAAGGATCATCATTAGTTATTTTAGCCCAAGAAAGTCTGTCTGACAAACTGGTTGATAAACAACATAATGATTGGTAATGGGTTTGGAGTTGACCACTTAGCACTCACTTATGGAATACTCCATCTGTTGGGCAAAGAGGTGATTATGATAATTTTGAGTGCATATGCTCTCCATATATTAGCATCTCGTGGGTGAAATATATAGATAACTATATATGCATGCTCTTCTTCCTGTCTCCTGCCATGTCGTCATGTTGCGATGGCTCTCTCTCTCTTCTGACTTTAGCTCTCTCCTCCGCTCAAATGCTCTCCCACCTTAAAGCTGTGGCTTCTTCCTTGTCCCTCTCAGACCAAACATCCAAGAGTTTCTTCCCTTTTCTCTCATTTTCAATAGAATCCATGCTTTAGTCTAAAAAAAAAAACTTTATATAGAAAGAGAACCCTTGAAAAAGATGATTGGATGACTAAAAGTCAGTAGTCTTTCTGAGGGGTGGGAAAACCAGAAGCAAAAGTGTGTATTTCTGGAGAGTTCTGTGCTGAGATATTTTCTGGAATAGTAAATAGACATCACCAATGTTTCTGGTCCCTACTTCCATACCCAGGGCTATCATCAATAAATGATTAGAATACTTCCCAGCTGAGCTCAGAATAAGTCCTCATCTGTCCCTTTTCCACCTTTATGCCCAGATCAAGTGAGCCTGAGCACTCAGCCTCTTTTTCACATTGTTTCAGACAGCTACCTCCATTCCCTCAAGCTTGTCTGGAATAATAAAACTGACACTCTACCTCAAAAAGTGATAGTCCCAGTGCCACCGAGAAAATTTGATAACTTACATAGCTTACAGTCTGACTGGTGCTCTGAAAGGAAACACTACCAAGACAACGATGATAAGATTTGGAGATCTGGTGTCAGTAACATGAAAGGAGGCAACTGGGAAGATTGGGTGATCCAGCCTGGATTATTGAGAAGACCGTGATGCTGCTGAAGTAAAATCACAATGCGAAATTTCTTGACAAAGGAGACGTGTAGCCAACACAGGCTTCCCTTAAAATCTGGATCACTTTCAACTTTTCATCTTAATGGCATTATCTGTCATTCAGTTCCTGAGCCATCCTCTGTGCTCGATCTATCATAAAATCCTGAGCTTTATTGTCTGTACCTGATTCAGTCTGTGTGCCTTTGCCTTTTCCTTTCTATGCATATGACATATGCACTAAGAAAGTATCCCTGTTTTTCCTGAAGATTGCTGAGCATTCTACATTTTCAGTTGCTAGATTCATCTATCTTAGCATAATATATAGCTAATTCAACAGGAGTAAAAATGACCTACACACACACACAACACACACACAGAATATAAAATGGGTCTTCATACTCCAAAGTCTATACTCGGGATGGACCTAGGAAACACCAAAATTCTAGAGACAAATGTATACACGTTTGACTTTCATAGCACCTTCTATAATAGGAGTTTTTTTTAATCAAGCAAGATCAAGCCACTGAATATTTTGTATAGCAGAGATGAAATGTGTAGTGGAAAAACACTCTGTTTTCTCTACTGCTGACATTAGCTGACCCATCATCTAAAACTTTGATAAGGAGAAGGTTTCCCTAGGAAAGGTCAACATGCTGAAATTCTTCACATATTTCATCAATAATGCTACTGAAAAACTGAAACCTAGCCTATGTGAGAGATGCTGTCAGGACCCTTCAGAGCTTAGCAGAATACTCTATCATGCACGACCTGTTTTTCAAATAGGATTTTGTGAAAAACAACACAAAATCTGGCTTCTTTTTTTCCATTAACTGCGCACACTTGACATATTCTTTAGATGATCTCGTTAGCTTTCATCATAGCATCCTGCTTCCTAAATCTACATTCTTAGCTGAGGATTATAGAGTAAGGCGATAGGATAAAGTCTGGTTAAGAGCACTGAGGTTCTGGTATATTTCCCAAGGATTTCAGGGAATAGGGCATAGAAACTCAATAGCCAATCCCAGGTGAAGACTGCTAGAGAAAATACCACTGTTGCCACCACATTGAATGGCCGTGTTACAGCTCACACGACTGCCTCAGCCTGAACCAAGGGCATGTGACACTGGCCACACTTCCACCAAGAGCCGATGCCTCTCCAAAATACCTGCTGAGAGATGGATCCCACGTCTGCCTCCATCCCCTTGTTACTGTCTCTGGAATGTTAACTTGTGTGAATGGCTGTGCTCCCAAGTAGCAAGAAAGAATAAAACTTGAATACTCACATATGCCTTGAGAGAGCTCTACTTCTAACCTGTAAGCCTTTCCAAATGCATGGAAAAGGTGCCCCCAAAATACTGAGCAGCTAACAACCTGAAAAATGGATCCTGTTTTTTTTTCTTTTGAATCAGTTCATCACATTTTAAAAAACTCCCACTAAATGGAGATTATATTAAGCAACTTCATGATTTTAATAAAATGTCTGATGTAATTAACTTATGAAGAGAATAAAGGTTTATTTAACTCACAAGTTGGAAGTTCATAGCTATGATCTGGAAGCCATATTCCCTTGGGCTTCTGGCAAGTGCATCACCTCGTGGTGGAAACATGTGTAAGAGAAGCATGAGTCAGGAAGCAGAGGAGGACTGAGAAACTGGGGTCCCACAGCTTCTTTCAGGAGCACACAGTGCTTATAATAGAAACTTATAATAATGTTCTCTCTTCTCTCACACATACTCTCTCTCATTCTCTCTGTCTCATTTTTTACTCTGTAGGGATGTGTGTGTGTGTGTGTATGTGTGTGTGTACGCGCACACGCGAGTGCGCTTGCCAATTAGTGTAATTTGGAAGTGTCTTCCAAAACTATGCATGAAGAGTTATTTATGGGAATATAGGGAACTTACTAGTGGCTACACCACTGAAGAAAACATGTCTTCCTTCCACAGCAATCGTAACCTTCTATAAATCCTGAAGAAGAGGCAGGGCCTTGTAAACCTCTTCTTTGATGGAATATTGATGGACAGAGTCTTAGGTAGGAAATCATAGATGACTCATAGAGTTCAAGAATGCAGTGGACATAGACATGCATACCCCAAAGATAGTGTTCCACTGTACCCCACCACTTCCTCTAGCTCTTGCATTCTTTTTGCCCCTCTTTTTTGTGGTTCCCTGAGCCTTGAAGGAGGTGATATGGATGTTCCACTTAGAGCTGAACATCCAACAGTCACTCATTCTCTGTTACGAGTCTCTGCAGTAATCACAGCCCACAGCAAAAAGAAGCTTCTCTGACCAAAGCTGACAGCAGCACCAATCTGTGGGCATAGACATAAATATTCAGAAGGCAATTTCACAGGCAGGCAATTTGACAGGTACATGATGTCCATTCAAAGCCCCTTCACTTAAAAATCCACAGCAGCTGACAATATTACAAAAACCAAACCTTAACACATGGGCCATTACAGACACTACTATGTTTAAACCACGGAGAGTATAATGATATGAAATAGGCATTTGAGGCAATGGACTTGGTTCCAAATTGACTTTTCTATTACTGATTGGAAGATAGTGGACAAGTCAGCCCCTCCAGGGGACACTTCCTACCTATGAACTAGCTAGATGTGTTGAAGGTTTCCATGATTAAGTCTTCTGAATAGAATCCTGTTAGAAGGTTTACCTGTTAAGGCTAGGATCCTGATAGCAAATGTCGAGGAAGTAAAAGATATTCATTTAAGTAAACCACCTAATTCTCCAATATCTTGTTCATCATTTAGGCTAATAATGACTCCTTCCTCCTATGGTGAGTGGGGGGACAAAATAGGAAAAGTAAAAACTGCCCAAGAAAGGGCCCCAAATTATGCACTGAGTCCTGAACCCTCACTAGTATAGACGACTCAGAGGGAAGTTCAGCGCCCATAGAAACAGATGCTCTGGAGGATGGGAGGGAGAAAGCAGGAAGCACCAAGAGAGGAGGAGGGAAGGAAAAGGGGTGAGGGGAAGAGCAGAATGGGGGACAACAAGGGGAAAGGAAGGAGAGAAGGAGAAGAAGGGAGGTGCCTACTGAGCTTCTATAACTAGGCAAAAAAATGTAATTAAAAAAGAAAAAAAAAACACTTCTTGGAAAAGTTTACACCCCTGTGGGATGACCATCCCCATGGGACACACACATTTTCATTATACTTGTCATTACTATCAAATTTGCTCTCTCTCTCTCAAGTTTCTTTAGTCACAACCCATATTTAAGATTTTACAAAGAATGTATTTTTTTCTGTAGTGCTATCTTTTTACTTATGAATTATTTTTTCTTGTGAATCATTTCACTAATGGGGTGGCTAAAGGTTTTCAAACACATTTTTCTAATGGAGTACTTTCTTTTTGGATAATTTTTTTTTTCCGATCGTATTGCAAGACTTTTTTAGGGAGGATGTAGAAAAGTAGAAAAATAAAAGGTATAAATCAAAATCTGCCCAAATCCCAGTACCCAGAGATAGTAATCATTGTGCACTGTATGTATTTGTCTTCTCAGAAGTACCTCTTGTCAGCCACAGGAGACTCAAGAGGTGGAAACAGCCAACACAGCCATGTGGTTTGCATCCCTTGGTTCGCGGCTGCTGTGAGCCGGTGCTGGCGATTTCATCCTTGACTCCTCCATACAGAAAGAGAGGCGTTACCTGAAATCTAGGCTGCCAAGTTTCAAGTTTTGTTCTTCTTATTCATTTTGTGGTTAAGAGGCCTCAAGCTGTATAGATAGATGTGCCTTGTGTCTCTAAGCAGAAGTAGAGAATGCTGGGTAATATTGCTTGGCTCCCTGGAAGCTTTGAGAGAGCAAATAGGGAAGAAGAATTATCCTTTTATTGTGAAGTTTGCCAAGTGATCTCTGAGAAGCTGTGATATCATGCCTAAGCTGTGCCAAACTCGATAGAAGCTGCGCATCTTGGCAGACATCTACAGTGTGCATATAATCCTCAGGGTTGGTAGGGGCCTTCATCAGAAATAGTTCCATAGGCAGTATTTACATAACGGTGGTGGAGTATGTGAATAAACACAGCTGTGGCATTGCCCTAAATATTTCTATTCAGAGGGGAATTAAAAGAGAACTTTATCGCTGAACTACAGATAAACACAATTCATCAAGCAGTGGTCAGTTCAACTGGGGAACAGAATAGGAGTTATAAAAGACCAGCCTGCCCAAAATAGCTCCAATCAGCCTCCCTCACTTTATTGCTCCAGTGCTCCCTCCTCCCTCTTCTTCCCCACTTCCAGAAATGTAGGGCTCATGGCTAGCGAGGGAGTTGTCTAGATTTTCTGTACCCTGAGAAAGAGCTACAGGGTCCACTTCTTGGCTGAGTGAAGGCCTGAATGGGCCCGCATGTTCTCAGATGTGTCTGTGGTTATGTTAGAAAGATGTCCTTGTTTCTTTCTTTGTGATAGGATTGGATGCTGGTGGGAGGTGAGGGGGGAGGCTAATCCAGTTGACACAGCCCGAGTTCTGGTGACCTATGTCCTGGGAGTTTCCTTAAGTGTCCATGGATTTTAAACATTTGAGCAGTCCTGTTCAAGTAATGCATGAGAAGATAATTATGACTTGTCATAATTAAGTACTACTAGGTAACTTAAATAAAAGACATTCATCCCCCAACACACACACACACACACACACACACACACACACACACACACACACACTTCAGTTTTGTAGTCCAGAAGTCTGAAATCAAGACATCGATACAGTGTTTTCCTCCATGGTGGGAAGGAGAATATATGACATGCCCAGGGGTTCTGGTAGATGTCTGGAGACTTGCCTTATGGCTAAACACTCCCAACGGCTGTATCTAATTCCTTCTTTGCAGCATGTCTCTCCATCTTTTAAAATGTCTTTTAAAATGACAGTGTTATTAGGTGTGGTACTTACTGGTGAGCAGATTAGTGAGTTAAAACAAAACCTTATTCCTTACCTGAAACACATCTACTAAGGTTCCATGTCCAAACGAGTCATTTTCTGGGAGTCCATGTGGCCTGGATTTTGAGGAGACGCTGCCTTACTCACTGGACTGCCTATAGCTTTTTGGAGTTGCTTCTGCAGCTTCGACATATACAGATACTTTAAGAGCCAGTCCTAGAATCAAAAGTTATCATTCTAAAGTCACTGCTTGCTTTCTTTCCCCCTTTTCCATTTTGTAACCCACACATTTGCTGTGATTTTCTATTTTAACCTGCATGTGTGTGCCTTCCAAACAGTGTGAGTGAAGAGAAGGTTAGCATATGTGTCCCTTTATCTAAAAAATACCCCACATTATATTCACCAACATAGTTCTTGTTCCAAGCTACTAAGTGAAGATTCTGAAGTGCTCAAAGCATAAATGGCAACTGTTTACATCAGGATATATAGTCACAAAGCACTTTCAAATGATTTCTTTCTATGCCTTAAAAACCCTCGGGAGCCCTTTTAGCTGCAGTATTATCATCTTCACTTTCAAAATAATCACCTCCATCACTACTGTGTAGAGGATGAGGGAATTTGAGGCTCACAGACATTAACTGAGTTGTTTGTGGATTCAGGTCTTAGTTACGATTTCCTCTTTTGACTGTATGTCTAACCACAGTCCCCTGAGTGATAAGATACCCATGAACAGATCTGTGGCTATGTCAACCCAGTTAAGCTACACCACCCTTCAATTTCAGATTCACAATACCGTGCAAAGTTTTTGGAATTTAAGCCACTTGGTTTGGGGAACACTTGTTACACAGCAGTAGATAATCAACATACTCTCTAAACATTCTCTCTTCTTTAGCCCTGTGTTGACAAATGCCTATAACACCTTAGCTCTTTAGAGTGCTTAAACCTGGGATTAGGGAAACTGTCCTGTCTCTAATTTCCATCATTTGTGACACAGGTTTCAAGCACTAAAAGACCTTGCTTGATAAACCGGGGTGGACATCAAGCATCTATATTTAGCTAAATAGTTTTTATGAAGAAATCTACTCAAGGGTCTCTAAGGCAGAAGTCAGGTGGAGAACTTCTTCTGTTTTCTGCCACTATATAAGAGCCTCAGGCCTCTCTGTTCTGGGTCTTCTGTTTCTTCACTTTAAGAACTGAGTGGAGTTCAGTGCAGCTTCGACAGTCTCCTCCCCCCCACACTGGAAAGTCTGGACAAGCTGAGTCTCTGTTCTTAGGAACCTAGAGAGCAACTCTTTTAAAATGGGAATTTCATCTTTGTTACCTGTCCAGTGGTTGCTAAAACCCGCCCTTACCAAATAAGGAAGACTGAGAAGGGAACTAATCATACATGTTTCTAGGCCATGGTAGAGAGGCCCTAATACATGAACTTTAGTCCAAAATAATCCAGGAGCTCCTCTTCCCTCTTCTCCCCCCATCACATACACTTCCAGTAACAATAAGTGAGGTTTACAGGTCATGAAGCACTTCCAAAGAACCAGGTGTGGTGGCCCAAGCCTGTCATTCCAGTCATTTGGGAGGCTGAGTCAGAAGGATCACACATTCAAGATCTCCCAGGACTGCAGAGTTCAAGGCCTGCCTGACCTACAGAGTCATTTATAAGCTAGCCTGCGCAGCTTATAGAGATTCTGTCTTTAAAAAATGCAGAGGGTTGAGACCATAACTGGGTGGTAGAATCCTTGCTTGCCATGCACAGAACCCTCTCTTCCTACCCAAAGCACTGTGTGTGTGTGTGTGTGTGTGTGTGTGTGTAGGGAGGAGGGGGAGAGAGAGAGAGAGATATCCTAAGTCATCTGTGGCAACAGAAAGTCTAAAAGGTATTTGGGTGAAAATAACTGGAATAGACGTCAAAGGGAACCTCTGAGATGTTTTCAATTTTTTTTTTTTTTGCTTTTTGAGCCAATTAATGATTATATGCACGTATTCAATTTGCAAGAATACATATTTGAAGCCTGGGCAAGGCAGTATGTTCTAATTCCAGGACTTTGAAGACCAAGACAGTCTGCAACATCGTTCAGTCTTTGCATCTACAATTTATGTACTTTTCTGAGTATTAAATTTTTAAAACTTACATGCTGGCAAACCTTTCCTTTCTATTTGCTGACATTAGTGTGTGTGTGTGTGTGTGTGTGTGTGTGTGCGTGTGTGTGCGTGTATGAGAGGGAGAGAGAGAGTGAGAGAGAGAGAAAAGAGATAGAGGGAGATAGATACCTAGGTAGTGGTGCTTTACAAATTATCATTTGTTTTCAAGCAAATAGGCCTTCAATGAAAATATCATAAATGAGATACTTGCATATTTTAAATCCCAAGAACAATGGATATTGGTAGAATAACTTGAAAAGCAAGTTGAACTCTCCTTGGTATTTTTCTAGAATCCTTGTGTATATTCTGTTTTATTGAAGAGTAAGAAATTGGGTAGGAAAGGAAAATCCACCCTAGATGTACTACCTCTTTCTTTGAAAAGTCCCCAAGAGCATGACATTTTTTTCTTTTGGCTGAGGACAAATGACACATCCAGATTCCCCCATCTCATTACATAAAACCTTCAGATTGCTGCTGAGGAGACTTATTTGCAAATTTCCTACGAAGAATGTTAATTATTGCTAAAACTTCTCTAGAGACATTCCACCTTCCAAATCATTCCTTTTCTACAGGTTAGGTTTATGAGTTAAAAGATTTGCTCTCAAAGGTCGGTTTCAAATGTTAATGGGGGCAGGTTGCCTTGGGATGTCTAACTTTCAGGTGATCTACAAAGTTTTTATTTTGCAACTCAGGGACTGAGTAGGACAATATTGGGTACGTTCTGGATGATGAATACCACTCTTCAGACAGCGACAAAAGAGGACGCTGCCTAATCACAGCCGAAACTTTGTAATCCTGTTTCTAAATTCTTCAGCTAAACTGGATTCAAATCTAAGCACCATCAACTGCATGGCCCTGAGTAATGATTTCTGTCTTGCCTCTTCCAAACTTTCATTTTTCAATTAAGTAAAATAGGGTTAATAATATAAATCACAGGAGTACTGGGAAAGTTATTACCATATAAAAGGATTTCAGACTTGCCTAGAGCATAATAAATTCTCAGTAGACAGTAGTATAATTTACTAAGGGGCAAAAAGAAATTGATAAATGGATAACTTTATTCAGTTTTAAGTTTTCTAATCCTTGTGTCTTCGTAAAACCAACATGAATGAATTCACAAAATCTAGGTATATGGATTCATGAATGAATACACATAAATAAAATCTTTTCCTTGTAATGAAAAGATCCCTCTAAAAAATTATAGAAATGGGAAACAAGAGGAGATTAATGGTGTTGAGAAGAGGATACCATGACTCTAAGAGTAGGGAGATATAAAGCAGTTGGAGGGAGAGTTTTGCACTAATAGAGGTCTGCTTTGTGACTGTAGTGGTCTTTATACAAGTCTACACATGATGAAGTTGCATGAAAAAGCACACTCAAATAGTAGTCATGCCAATCTCCTAGTTTTGATATTAGACTAAGATGTGTGAAATCTTAGGGGCAACTGGGTGATGTAGCAGACCACTCAGCATTATTTGTGCAATTCCATGCTAACCTATAATTGCTTCACAATAACAAGTTAAAAGCATAAAGTACTTATCTAAAGCTCCCCTCTGTTTTAGTGTTTTTTCTGTTGCTGTGCTAAAATACCCAGAAAAAAGCAAATTAATGGAGAAAGGGTTCACTCTGGTTCTTGGTCTGAGATTACAGTCCATAAATGTAGGGAAATTCATTGGGACAGGAACTTGAAGTAGCTTGTCATATTACATCCACCATTAAAAAAAAGGCAGAGGTGAATGAATAAATGCAGGCTGGCTCTCAGTTGCTTTCTTCCTTTTATTCAGCCCAGGACCCTGGATCAAAGAATGGTGCGTCCCCAGCAGGTGGGTCTTCCCACCTCAGTTAACCTGATATCTGAAAGCTCCTCTTCTAGGTGGTTCAAGCTGATGGCCGTGACTAACCTTCAGGCTCTGGTGAACACAGTTATCATGAACTGGTCTCCCATTCTGTTTCTCCAGTGATCCAGCTCGATTTCTCCTCTAACCTTTGGTGTTTGATTTTTAAATATAAAACTTTGGGTGCATGTCTTGCCACAGTGTTATCTCTTCCTAGGATAATCCACTCCTTCAGGAGTCCTGTGGTTCAGTGGCACTAAGATATTCCAAAAACAAGGCTTTTAGATAGTACAAAGGTTGAAAAAACAGTCATGGTGGAGCACACCTGAAATCTCAGTCATCGGGAGGTGGAGAAAGAAGGATCGGGGGTTCAGTGTCATCCTTGGCTACATAGAGAGGCTGAGAGTAACCTGGGCTACATGAGACCTTGTCTCAAAAATAAAATAGAATACCAAGTTTGGTCACTTTCCAAACTTTAAAAATTTCAAATTGATTAGTACTGAACAATGTGGCTGGGGTTACTGGCCGTAATGCAGAGTGCCAGATATTCAGCAGGGCTCACCCGATATCGGACCAACCCCATCTCCTCATCCTAAGGCTTTTGGGAACTTCGCAGAAGAGGGAGCAGTGAAATTGTAAGAACCTAAAGATAGGAAGGTTCACCTTTGGACAAGACATTCCACTCAAGGCAGGACTGCTGCATCTAGGAACTCACTGCAGTGAGACTTGTCCTTACTAGACCTGCATAATGGCTGACATACCAACATGCCCCCATAGAATATTGAGGAACTCAAGAAAGATAAGAACGTACAGTAAAAATCTTGGGGACTGAAGCTGGATGAATGAAGGGAAATGCCCTTAACAGTGGGGTGGCCAGAGGAAAGGCCACCTGATATGCCACAGAGGCCTGAACCCTCACAAGAATATATAGGGCAGGAGCAACACTGGAATCCATAGAAGCAAACAGGCAGGAGGGGATGGGAGGGAGAGACATTGGAAGGGAGCAAGGATAAGTACTCAATATGCACATAAAGGTAGAAAAATTAAAAAAAAAAAAAGAGTAGACAGGCCAGAGGGAGCCCTGGGGTCCATGAAGGCTGATGGGCGGGAGGGTGAGAGGGAGTTGGGATGGATTGAAGAATGGAGGGGAAGAGGGATGGATGGAAAGTGGGAATGAGTACTCAATATGCTTGTAAAACTAGAAAATAAAGTAGCTTTAATGAAAAAGTGAAATGTCAAAAAAAAGAACTACTATCACTAAAAAGGAAAAAAACAAATACAATAAAAACGAGAATGTGCTGGTTATTTTGTCCTAGCTATTTTGTACTAGCTGTATCAATAATGTGAGTATACTACTAAAATATTTTGAGGATTGAATTAATATCAGCTCAAAGTTTGGGAGTCTTGACACCATACTACTGATAAACCAATCTGCTACATAACACAAAACCAGGATATTCTTAATTCAAGAGATTCTTTGGTTACAGTTAATTGCCCTATGTTGTATTGTGCACCAACTCTATGGAGAACCAGGGCAATTGTGAATATTTGTGAATAAATGAATAATAGAACCATTAAGTGATAGAAATTGGCAAAATCTAAAAAGAAGCATTTAGTTTGCCTTAGAAAGGCAGTTCTTGGTGAATCAGGAGCCTCCAAAAAAACCCCTCTAACACTTTTCTCCTTCCTTCCCTAGGCAGCTGGAAATCCACTCCCCAGATGCTAAGCACACAGTGATTCTAAGGAGCAAGGACTCAGCCACCGCCCAGGCCTGGTTCAGTGCCATCCATTCCAATGTTAGCGACCTGCTGGTTAGAGTGATCGCTGAGGTCAGAGAACAGCTGGGGAAGACTGGTATAGCTGGGAGTCGTGAGATCAGGCATCTTGGTTGGCTTGCTGAGAAGGTAAGGAAAATATCACCTAAGCCATTTTCTTCCCCCAGTACTTGCGACCACTGAAGCTATTCCATGGACTGGCTCTGTCCTTCACAGTCCATTTGGCTTTCTTGTCCATTCCCACAGACTGACTGCCTATGCATTATGTAGAGAATTTGTCTTAATCAATATTGATTCCCTAACATGCACTCAGATATGTGGCAAATTACATGTGGTCGCAAATTGTTGTATGGATGAATGAGCAAGTTAATGAATAGTTTGATTTCCATGGTGAACACGTGAAAGGCTGGGAAAGTGGCTGAAGTTCATGATAGAGCTGTGGCAAGGAAGAAAGTGGAAATTAATGCGTAAAGGGCGTTTATGTGAACTATAACGAACCTGCTCATTAATTAAATATATCCCTTAGAGATTAATGAATCATATATTTAAAAATGATTGGAGCATATATTCACAAATGAGAAAGAGTTTTGTGTATGTGTGTGTGTGTGTGTGTATGCATGTCATATTTTGTGTATGCAAGTCAGATCATAGCCTGAAAGAATCGGCTCTTTTCCTCACACTTTGTGATTACAGGAATCGAACTCAGATGGTCAGACTTGGTGGAAAGTGCTTTTACCCACTGAGACACTTCACCAGGCTGCCACCAGGTTTTCCTTGTTAGTAAGCACCTACTTTGTGTGAGACCCTGTGCTAGGCAGGAGTGACGAAGGTTATGCTTAAAATAAAGACGTGGTCTGTGTCTTAGAGAGAATAGTGGCTTTGGAAAATACTTTATTTGACGTTAAACATAATCAGTCTGACTTCTTTTCCCAAGATGGTTATGGTGGGGATGGTAAAACCTATTCTGTGAAGGGAGCTGCCCCTTCACCTTGCCATTCCTCACACCTGATTGCTGTACCTTAGGACTGACCTTGAGTGCTCAGAACACTGGACTTTTGAGGCAGCTTGACCTCCTAGTGACTCCCACATCCTAATAGGCAGAACATGCAAGCAGTGATTGTCGCAATAACAGCTTCCTGCCAATGAACTCTGTCATCCGAGAAGGCCTGGTCAAATGGCACTTGGAAATCGTACCTGAACTCAGCATCCGGCTGCTTTCCATCATTGTTCTTTGTTTGCACCAGTCCAGGCATGGGTCTGGGCCACAGAGTTCAAGACACAATGGGTTGTTTGGTTTGGTGTTCTTCCCTCTTTCATAGATTCCAGGGAATTAGAGGGACAGTACAGGTGTTGAGAGCATGAACATCCTGGTAATTGCAAACCACAGGAAGCTTTGCAGGAGCCTGTGGTGGGAGTGAAGAGAGAGGAGAGAGAGAGCGTAACGCAGCAAGAAAGTCAAGGAATCTTTGTAGTAGTGGAAAAGTTCTTCATAAGGCTTCTATGGTCTGATGTGTGTGTGTGTGTGTGTGTGTGTGTGTGTGTGCGCGCGCCCGTGCGCACATGAGAGCACTTGAGTGCATGTATATCAGAAATCATACTGTATTACTCTACCTTATTGCTTTGCTCTGGGCTTCCCAGATTCTGCTTTCCGGAGCTGGAACTGCAGACCACCACCATATCCATCTAGTATTTTCATGTGGCATCTGTAAATCTGAACACAGGTCCTTTTGTTTTTGAGGTGAATGGTTTAACCCCTGAGCTGTCTTCCCAACCCTTGCTAGTCTTTCTTTAGCCTGATAAATCTGGATGATTGACATAGGTTTAAAAGTCACAATTGCCAAAATGCTTTATCATCAACTTTCTTGAAATACATGTGCTTCTCTTAGGGGAAGCCTTGTGAGTGACAGAAAGCTCGATTCAGCTTGAGCACAAAGGGTTTGTATAGCTATTAACAGATAGCTACAGATTCCCCAGTAAGCTTCAGGCAGAGTTAGGATCTTGATTATATAATGATATCAGTCACAACTCTTCTGCTCTTCTCTCCCCTATCTGCTTCATTAGTTCTTCTGAAAAAATGTCCCCTCTAGTTGACCTGATAGTTTCAGGTTTGTTTCTCCTTACACTTAGCCATATCAGTAAATATAAGCCACTTTGACCCATTCCCCTTAACACAAGCCTTGAAGTGAAGTCTGATTGTATCGCCTTGGATCATATTTGGAGCCCAGTTGTACTGAGATCAGGTTGACCCACGTCATGTATACTGAGTGATAGAAATAGAAAGGGAATATTTCAGGGTGTTTCTTTGAGATCGTTGTGGGGATCTTGCTATATAGACCAGGCTATATAGCTCTGGAACTTGAGATTCTCCTGTCTCAACTCCCCCAAGAGCTGGGATAACTGACATGTATGTGTCACCACAGGGTAACCTTGAAATAGAAAAATAAGAGGTTGTACAAGAAAGAAGAGTTCATGGATATAGGAGAGGCAGAAGCAGCAGGTATTGTTTCTAGGACAAAAGATGAAGCTGATTGGGAAAACAATCTCATTTAAAATCTATGAGTCATCCTATGAAATGTACCATATCATCAGGGTCCTGGGAGAGAGGTATGGGAAGCTCAAAAGTAATAAATAAAAGTGATTTAATGCAACTAGGCTAGTGCAGGAAACATGTAGAAAAGCACTTTTGGACCCACAGGGAGATTCAGTATCATTCATTCATCTGGAAGGGTTAGGCCGAGGAGTAGAACTGAAACCAGCAAGCTTCATACATAGCTCTAGAAAGGGCTGCCCACTCCTACCCATGGCTCCTACACAAGCTGCTGATGGTATTGGTGTTTCCAGTGGTTGAAGTTGGCAGGAAGCCAGGGAAAGGGAGTACTTCTTATACACTCTATGGTGGTAAGTGAGTCTTCCAAGACACAGAGGAGGATGTGCAAAAGGTACCAGAAGGATCTGTATGGAAGCGAGGTCTGGGCAGCACATGCTTCCCCACACCTTCTAAGTACCGATATGATTTCCATTCTTGCTCTCATCTCATCAAATAAATTATATTTAAAGATATTATTAAGATAATTGAAATATATGGTTCTCTCATTCTTAGACTCTAGTTCTAGGGGCTCCATCTTTTTGACTTACAAGCTGAATTATGTCCCTGGTTTATCCCAAATTATTAGCAGACCATTATTAAATGTTCCTATGGGGAAGTAATAGAAGCATATAAAAAACTCTTTCTGTTTGGGGACTGTCACTATTCTTGTCATATAATTTCAAATAATCATTGCAGATGTCTCCTTGAGTCTATGCTTCCATGTATTTATAAGGGCAATGATGACTTACCATGGACATTTGTTACAAACAAGAATGTCCTTCATTGCTTTTATCTACAAATTCCTCAAAAAGTCCATAGATCAAGTCCAAGGGAACAGATCCAAACCAGGCTTTTTATTTGGATGGATATTTAATACCTTATTCTAATGGAGAAACATTGAATTATTTTTAGTCAAATGTTACAATGAATGGCAAATCCTTAATACTGTGCCTTTCTTTTATTATCCCAAATATCAGCAAATTTTCTTGGTATTTGGAAAGATATAAAATGTGATCCTATATATATCCAGCTGCAATTTACCTTAAATTGATGTCCTTTGTCTTTGTCCATATTGTTAAGCAGCTTGTGACAAGATTGCAAAGAATAGATCAAGGCTTTAGCAGTGGGGTTTTTATGAACTAACATAATCTGAAGCACCACCAAATTCCTTTTGAAATTTCTGCGCATTGCAAACCCGAAGACCTACTTCCTTGATGCTACACAGGAGAAAGACTAAACGTTAGCATTTAGTTTCTCTCTGCGAGACAATTTGGGGAGTCTAGAGATGGCCCTTGAGAAATGGCAAAGGTCTCCAGTAACTTGGAGATAGATCAATGCACCTCAGATCAAAGAAGATGGAGCGTGCATTAGTACAGCTTAGGGAGAGAAGAGGCCAGGCCAGAAACTGGTCTTCTGGGGAAGGCACCTCGACGGCATTCAGTTAATGCAGGATGGTGAAAGTGACACAGAATGATTTTAGATCTGATTTCAGGGGCACTAGGGAGCCTCCATATGCAAAAGAAAGAGAAAGGAACGTAGAGGCGAACTCCAGTAAATAGGGTCGCAGAAAACAGAAGTGTTTTATGTACAGTCACGCAAGGTTAGACACTAATCGTTACACAGTACGATGGCACTGAGGTGTCATTACTTCTTTTATTCTTGTCTTCGAAAGAATCCCCTGCCACGCAGCACTGCAGCCTCATTTCTTCTCTGCTTAAGCCCTGTAGTCCTTGTCTGGACTCTGCGTGATCAAGGTTCCTGCAGATGTGGAGTAGGCTACCTGCCTTGTTTCAGTGGGCCCTGTGAACCCCACTAGCTTTATCTCTGTACTGCTTTGCTCTGTGAACACTCAGTCACTTACTGTACTCATAGAGCTTTTCCCATGGCCATATGAACCTTGAACCTTTTTTGGGAGGGTACATGTGTAAGCGTGTATACATGTGTGTGGACATAGATACAAGAGGGCACATAGATACAAGAGGGCTGTGGAGGCTCAAGGGTGACTTCAGAGTCATCCTGGATTGCTCTTGCTCTCACTTTTCTGCTGTTCCTCTGGGGTTTTCCAGGCTCTGACTTCTGCAGTCAGAATTACAGGCTGCCTCTATATCTGCTCAGCATTTTCACATAGGATCTGGGGATTGAAACTTAACTTGCAAGGCAAAGGCTTTACCCACCAAGCCATCTATCTCCCTAACCCCATAAGTCTTCATAAGTCCCAGTCTGGCCCTAAAGAACTTATAAATACTAATTCCTTCTCCAAATTATAAAATGCATCATGCCTGAACCATATTTCTTTCAACTTTTAGAAAATATTTTTTTTCAGTCATCTGTGCATGGAAGTTTTTTCTAGAGTCCAATTTCACATGAGAAAAACAAACCACATTTTTATTCTCTGGAAAACAATAGTAAGTGACTTGGCACAACTGTGGACGTCTGCTATGAGCTCTCATGCCAGACATCATCTTTGCTTCACCTTGGTATCTGCACTTGACAATGATCCCTCGTTAGATTAAAAATGCAAAAACACAGCATGGTGAAACCAGAGAAAGACCCAGTGGGGAGCACTGAGAAGTGAGTTCTGCTCTCAGCTTTACTCCAGCCCTTTACGGATCTTTTCAGTTTGTGTGGCTGGTTCTCCCCCATCATGTTGCTGGAGCAGGGGATGTAATTTGTAATTTTCATGGACTTATTCTGTCTCAGACAATGTGTTTTAATAATCCTGGTACTGTGAGGTAAGCCCTGAGAGTCAGAGTAATGTTTTTAAAATCATTCCTCTGGAATGAACGCCTTTTTCTAACATCAAGTGCCAACACTTTCTGTTAAACTGAACTACTCAAGGGGCTGGAAATACATTTGTCCACAGGAGGAAGGCTCAGGCCGTTGTCTATGCTCAGCAGTGTTGCACATCTAGAACAGTTCCTGAGACATGTCAACAGAAGGTGTTTAATACTGAAAAGCACAACTTGCCAAAATGCCGAAAGTGTCTGTCGATTGCTTTTCCCTAAACAGGACATGTAAGCCTCAACCACCCCCACCTCAGGGCACAACGAGTATTCCAAGATTGTAAGAACCTGAAGTGGAAAGGTGATTGGGCCAGGGATTATCTTCTGGACATGACATAGTCGTGATATACAAGATTTCATGGCAGATATATATGCTTACACAAGAATTACACAGGATCTGTCTTACCAACATCACACCATAGCATCAGAAAGATCTCAAGAAGCTTCACATCTCTCTGAGAGATGGATAAGGACTAACGCTGATGGGGAAGTAAGGGAGATGCTTTCCTCAATAGTCTACCACTGATCTAGGATGCTTGCTGGAGCATGAATCATGTCAAGCATATGTCATCAGAGAGACTAGAGGATCACACAAGCAAAAGGATTTGAAAGTAGGAGAGAGTCTGACAGAGTGGATGAAGGGTTGTAAGGGGGAAAAGAAGGATAAATGGGATTTGAGACTAAGGATTAAAAATATTATAAATTCACTATATTCACATATGCAGCATTAAATAAAAAAGGAAAAAAGATAACTCAGATCCCTTATTTGCAATTGTAAAAATAAGGGAATAACCATGTTTAACTAAAATCTCATAGTTCTTCTCATCCCCATAGCCTTACCTGCCTTCATTGATTTATGGCACTAAAAGAAGAAAATCAAGGAAGGATTCTTCTTCTTGATAATGTCAATAAATTAGGCTTCGCCAGTTACACTATTCCTTTAATTTGCCATCCAATAGTTTGCTTCTTCCTTCTCTTTCTTCCAAATTTTATACTACAGAATGTAAATAGCAGTCTACAGAGACTGAAATCATCTTAACAGAACAAGGACGATACTCCTTGCATTTTGCAAGCATTGAATTGCTAGATAAACATTAATAGAGGCACTGATACTTTTATATCTGTATACAAGAATTCATAACACACTTTTGTTACCCAGAAATTTCTGTCACCATAGTACATTAAACATGAACAACTTCATAAAGTACTCTCCTGGTAGTGACTCAGTTCTCATTGTATAGAGAGCAAACATGCATCCTGAGCAGTGATCAATCATATCCCTTCTTTCAAAGTCTGTAATTGGTTATCTCACATACATTAGTCAATCTACACACATATAGCAAAGCATTTATTATACCTTATAAGAAGGGATAATAGAAATAGGAATTTGTCTCATAAGTTTGACCATATAGTAAAGGGGTGAAATGTGAATCTGTGGGGGCTAAGGAGGTGGCTCCATGATTAAAGTGCTCATTCCACAGCATGAGGTCTCAGCTGATATTCCCCGAACTCACATAATAAGCCTAGTGCTGTAGCACACACGGGCATGCACTTCTGAACATATATGTTCACACACAGAAAAAAAATACAGATACACAACATCCACACACATGCACACATACATGCACATCTGCACAAACACACACACACATACACACACAGAAGTTATAGTGCAAAAAGACAGAGAGAAAGCTATTAAGAACAGTGATAATAGCAGAAATGAAATTTGAAACAAGTATTAATGGAATTATAGAACAGCTGCCCGTGAGCATGCTGGCACTGGTACCAGTCAGAGACTCTCAGTGTGCACCAGAAAAATGTGGAAGTAAACGGAACCAGAGATCAAGAGAGGAGCTGGGTCAGAAGATAAGAAAGTGCCCCAGGATGAAAACATTACAGGGAATGGATGCCACCTCATGCAAGGTCTAAAGGACTGGACTGTGGTGCATGGCTGTCATCCCAACACAGGAAGAGCATCAGGTAAATGTGTGTTTGGAGAAATGTATGCAGAATGTACAAAGAAGAAGATATTCTGACTGGTCTACTTAGAAAGGGTGTAAACGTATTCCAAAGCCTGAAAATCATGCCTGTTCTAGCTCATGAGTGACATCAGGCAATGAAGGCAGCAAACTGGAGATACAGCTGTTTTGTTTTGTTTTGTTTGTAAAGAAAGACATTGCCTTAATTTCCAGTCTTTCTCATATTTACATGATAAATTGATAAAGAAACATCATTAGGAATACACTAATATTTTCATTTCTCTGTGCATTTACAAACAATAAAAAGAGAATTCATACTAGACTGATGTAATTTTTCTTAGGATCATGGATTGTCCTACCTGAACATTGAAAGTACTTAGTGTAGTTTTGAATTCCACAGTCAAGTTTATGTCCTAGTCCTGATGTTCAAAGTAGGACTGTCTCTCCCTTAATCTCATCATCTCCCACTCACATTCTCTTCTTCTCTCTTTCTCTTTTCTCTCTACTCTTGCTCTTTCCGCTTATTCATTCCTTCATTCTTTTATCCATCACTACTTATTTTCTGTGTTAACACATGGCCTTCTGTATGTACATGCATAGGTAGATATTTTCCTTGACTTTCTCGCACAATTACTTTCAGCTTTGGCAGTCACGATTTATCCACCCTCCACATACACACCAATTCCAAGTAGATATAACCAACCATTCAGCCATTTCATCCTCTGGCTGCATTGCTTGTCTATATTAAAAGAATCTCCCGTGTAAATGTAAAGCAGCCCAGGCCTGAGTCAAACAAGCTTCTGGTAATCAAGATCTCGGCGGTGTAATTAATGGAAGGATATTTCTGGAGTCTCTAAATAAATCAGCCCAACCATCTGCCTAGAAATCACCCACTTTGGAATTTCCCACCACTTCTTCCAAGGAGAAAATAGTTTCTGACCTGAGGGGAACTCCCATCTGATAAGAGATAGAAATAGAAATACTGTTCAGGCTAAGACTGCCTTGTATCATCCTTAAACCAAGAGGGTGGGCTATGCCAGAAACAGAGACTGTTAATGCAATTAAGTGCTAACAGGCATGTTGTGCTGTTTTAAAAAGCAGCCTTCAGGGTCCTGAACCTTGGGATGGAACAAGACTGAGGAAAACCCAGCAGCAGCTGTGTATCTTCCTTCTTTGCATTTTAAGCTAAATGGACCAGTATGGATTTAAGTCACATTGTCCCATTTTCCGCCCTCTCAAATAAAACATCAGCGATTTTAAATGGGGTGCACAGGGACCAGCAAGGTAGCTCAGTGGTTAAGTCACCTGCTCTTAACCTCACACCCCAAGCTGGACACCCAGAAGATGATAGAAGAGAGAACTGACTTCTGATCGTTAGTTCTGACCCATATGCCGCAGCATGCACGTGCCTGTCTTTTCTTTCTCTCTTCTCTCTCTTTTTCTCTCTCTCATCAAATAAAAATAAATAAATAGCATGGGTAAGTAGAAGGGGCATCCATAATAATAACATAAAAATACATTTTTTCTTCATGATTTACAATTACTTTATACTACAACGGTAGACCTACCTCAAGGCGGAAGACAGCTCCCTGGGCCTGGCCCATACAGCTTTAAAACTCTTCCGCTAAGCTTACTTTATTGCATCGCGCATAACAGATCGTCGTTCCTTTATAAAATAGATAATCCTCCAGAAAAGTTGCCGGACTTAAGAAAATATGATTGTCTGAATGATTTTCCATCACTTGATTTTTCTGAGTACCTCTTGTTCATCCTGTTGGTGTGGGAAGGCGTCTCCATACTTCATGAGACAGCTTAATAGAAACAAGGCCCTGCACTGAATGAGGGAGATAGCACTGGTTAATCACATATCCTGAAGGAGGATGCAGGCCACATGGGAGTGACTTTAGTGAGCTGAGTGAAACCTCAGACACTGCCAGGCTTTGTCAGAGCAAGAGGGAGAGGCACCCCGAATTTCCATGGGGAATTCCACTGGACTGTCAGGCAGGCAAAATCCACTTCAAGATCAGATGAAAATCTTCAACCTGCTCCAGCCGATATGAGAGCATCGAGGTGAGAAACTTTCCCCATTGAACACAGGATGTATCAAGAGAAAGGCAAGCATGCCAGCAAATCTGCAGGACCACATGAGATATCAAGAAAACACATTGAATGCAATCTTATGATGGCCAGTGGGCTGGGCATTCACAGGTACATAGTCACAGAATTCTTTCGTCGTGAATCTGAGTTGGAGATGGTCAAGGAGAGATTTGCTGAGGGAAACTCTCAGGAGTAAATGATGAAGTCAGTCCAGCAAGAAAGATGGGAAGAAGCTATGTAAGGATGCAGTACATAGCTGCAATCTAACTCAGCCTGATCCTCAAGTCTGGACACCACACATGTCCCCTGAGTCCTTCCATCTTAAGCCAGGAAACTGACTACCCACTTAAGCCCGTCATTGGCTGTGGGCTCCCTGGAGATAGGAAAAAGAAAGGGTGAGTGGTGAGTCCTTTACGTGGCGGGGGGAGAAGCTCGTGTCCATTCTGATGATAAACCTAAGATGTCTCCTATACCATGGAGATGCTTCCATGAGGAAGGAAATTCCAGCAGATGTCCTGAGGTCTTTAGGGAGCAGACCGATGAAGATACTGGCTGTTTCTGAGACAAACTGAAGCTCATAGGTGACACCTCAATTTACAACTGAATTCACATTTCAGCAGCTTGCTCTTCCTCCTCACATCATGGACTATTTGTCATGCTTTGGATGGGGGAGTTGAAACAGGATCTTCCAATGTAGCTGAGAGAGACTTTGAATCTCCTCCTCCTCCTCCTTCTTCTCCTCCTCCTCTTCCTCTTCTTCTTCTTCTTCTTCTTATTCTTATTCTCTGTCTCCTTCTTCTCCTCCTCCTCCTTCATCTCCTCTTCCTCCTTCATTTCTTCCTCCTCCTCCTTTTTCTTCTTCGCTTCCTCTTCTTCCTTCTCCTCCTCCTCATTCTTTGCCCTCTCCTCCTCCTTCATTACTCTCTCCCTCCATCTTTCTCTCCCTTCTCCTCCTCCTCCTTCTCCTCCTTCTCCTCCTTATTCATCTCTTCCTCTTCTTCCTCATCTTCCTTCTTCTTTCTCTTCTTCCTCCTCCTCATTCTTCAATCTCTTCTCCTCCTTCTCTACCCTTCCCCTCTGTCTCTCCCTCCTCCTCCTTCTCTTCCTTCTGACTTTGCAATCTTGATTCTCCTGCCTCTCCAGTGATTCCCCAGAGCTGGGAGTATAGCTGGGCCATCCAAATAATAATTATCATGTCATGCCTCAGCTTTTCCAAACATCTTTTTCAGAGTCCCTTGCATCCTTTTCTCTTTGGGCTTTTTCCTACTTCTAAATGGGACTGGGCTGCAAATATGGTCCATGAAATAAACACAAATGAAGACATCTCATTTTCCATCTTAAAGCTCCCTCGGGTTGGTATTTTCATATTTTATAAGGTAACTCTAAATTTGAATCAAGTATATTTGACTTTCTGTCTCTGTCTCTCTGTCCCTCTGTCTCTGTCTCTGTGTCTGTCTCTCTCTCTCTCTCTGTCTCTCTCTCTCTCTGTCTCTCTCTCCCTTAGAAATTTTAACATATGTAGACTTCTAGAATTAGCCCTGAATCAAGGTGCTGGTGAAGAACTCATGAAGTCTTAAAAGTGAAATCACCTGTCAGAATCAGAATTACCTCACTTATTTCTGTTATCACAACTTCAGAGAGCCTTCAAATGCTCTGGACTTTGTTTTATGTGGCAGGCTGAAACCTTGCAGAGTGAAGAGGCTACGTCTTTTCTGGGGCCCATAGCCCCAGTGCCTGGATAGTATCTGTGACATCGTCACCCTGTTTTTATCAAAGGAATATGGTAGTGCAGCAGTAGTGTTAGCTCCTATGTCTGTAAAAAGGAGAGCTTAATATCTACCTCAAGAGAAAATGTACCGGCTGACCTAGAATAGTTATGCAGTGTTTGCCACAGGCTTCAGCACAGCCTCTGCTGCAGCTGATGTCACAGATGAAGCACTAGCTCACCAGCTGCACATCTTACTAGAAAAGTAGCACATGCTCCTAGTAAAACCTTCCAAGAGGAGTTTGAATAGAGACCCTTACAAGTCCCCCAATGTGTGCATGTGAATGAATACCTATATATACTTTCCTCCAATGAGTACGGGGAAAAGGATTTGCATTGGTCTTTTGACTGATGTGTTGACTTATTATGGCTGCCAATTCAGTATTTGCATATTCCATTTCTCCCTAGCCATTCCGGTTAGGGGACATTTTGGGAACAGAAATTGGTGTGTGTGTGTGTGTGTGTGTGTGTGTGTAACATGTGCCTTTAATAACTTCCTACAGGAGTGCACTGCACAGCCCTGCTGAGGCCTGCAGGGGGTTCAGCAAGGCTTCCTGCAGAGCTGATGTCAGCCCACACTTCCAGAACAGGCTTTTAGAAGAATTACAAATCCCTGCATATCATACTGCATTCCCAGACACACCCAATAAAATTGTGTTAAGGTAATGAAGGTCAAAGACATACTGTAAGTGGTAAAACAAAGACTCAACTTAATGAGGAATCAAAATGTATTTCCAAAAACAGAACAGCCAAAATACGGGCAGAAAACTATGTGACATGGGACTTCCCAGGGAAGTTTGAAGGGCAAAATCAAGCTCTGGGTATTACCAGGAGGAGCTGGTGTCCAAGAAACAGAAAATGTTTGAAAGGTTTGTGTGACTCATATACAACTCAAAGCTTAGGTTTATAGATGTCCCTTAATGAAGAGTCTTTTACTGGATGCCTGGCCGAAGAGCTCAGAGGTCAAAGCTATGTAACTAAGTCCTTATTTCCCATTAAATTGAGTGTAAAATTCATATGGATATGGTTATGGTTGTAACCAAAATCCTGCCAGCAATTTACTGCAACTGTGAGCTATATATAAAACACCTTTCCAATGTTTCTAGAAACCTTTAAGTTAGGCAATTATGACTAAATGCATGGATTAAAATAAATTTTGAATAATTCTTATCTCTCCCTGCCCTCTCCCATTGTTTAGAATGTGAAAGAGGAAATATTCTTGGGAGCACAGAATTCTTGATGATGTTTGTAGAATTTTCTTTGTCTCCTCCTATATGTTCGTTCAACTGAACTTTGATGTCTTTGTCTCCTCTTTAATCCTGAGTCATTGCTCCAGCCCCTAGAAAGTTTTTCCTTATCTGATCTTTCTTCAAGAGTCCAATACTTTAAGGTCAAAATGAGGCTACCACAAGAATTTTTTATTGTAGCTATTGACTCATGTCTCATTTCTTAGCAGATGGGCATGTTTTTTCTTGAAAACAATACTACGATTTTGAAAAACTTAAAAAAAAAAGTGTGACTAGTTGTTTACTTACTCATTGGCCAAATATTATTCAGAACCTTTCATTCTTCATTAAATAACAATTTAGGGAATTGGGGACATGGCTCTGTTGATAAAGCACAGCCTGCACCAACATGAAGACCAGAGATGGAATCTCCAGATCATACAGAAAAAGCCACATGTGCTAGTGCACTGCTATAAAACAATACTCCAGGGAAATAAGAGGTAGAAACAAAATTCCCACCCAAATCCAGATGCCTGACTTTACACAGCACATTGGCAAACAGTAAGAGACACTAGAAACAAGGGGAGCGGTTAAGATGTAAAAAGAATGCATAATTAAGGGAGAAGTGTACAGAGTGGATGGTATGAATGGAAGGAAGGAGAAAACAGGTTTTAGATAATTTTTTATAATAGGCAAAGAATTAAAAATGAAGTAATTCTCAAGGAGTTCAAGAACAAAAGAAGAGCACAAACAGAGCTAAGCATTTCAAATACAGAATAGTGTGTGTTAACACATGTCTGCATTAAGTCTGTGAGAACAAAGAAAGAAAACAGCTCACTTGGTAGAGGAGGGTAAGATCGCGATCTGAATCTTAAAGATCAGGTGGAGAAAGATGTTCTAGGTGGCAGGAATAGCTGTGTAGCGGTTGAAAGCACAAACACATGTGGCCTCATTTAAGGATAAACATTAATCTTGCATGGCTGAAGCACTAAATATATAGATGCAGGTGTTACTGACTTTCTCAGCAACCACCACCCCACCCGGGCAATTGTACCTTCATTCCTTGGCTGTTGGCTTGCATTTTTAGAGTTTTTTGGATGTCTTCGCAGACAATTCATAGCAGAATCTCCTAGCCATCCTCTTTGGCCCAAATCTCTCTCTCTCTTTCACACACATACACATACACACCTTCTTCCCTCCCCCCACCACAACAGCCCACTCCTCTTTACATAGTAACTCTTACCTCACAAATCTAGGGCTATCCAGGAGACATGTGAACAGCAAGTGATTTTGGGTATGCTGCTATGCCAACCAAGGAGGAGTAACAAGACACCTCACCGGGATTGTAAGGAAGCTAAATGCCACAAGTTCAGCACAAGTTTAGGATACTGGTCACTCAAAAATTGTGCTGCTAATTCAGTCTTCATCAATATATAAATCAATCTATAAGTTCAAGAGTATTTCTTTTAAAAAGCAACAGAAGGGCTGGAGAGATGGCTTGGGGATTAAGACTCTGTCTCACAAGTAGAAGGTCGGATCCTTCTGAGTTCAGATCCCAGGTCCCAAGTAAAAGCACCAGGCAGAAATGGTGGCCTGCACTTCCGGCCCTGGTGCCTGGAAAACCTCAGAGCAAACCAAAAAGGATATAGAAGCAATCCAGGATGATTCCCGAAGTCACCCTTGCCCCCCCCCCTCTCTCTCACACACACACACACACACAAAATAAATAAATAAAATATTTTTTAAAGTAACAGTAGTGTGTTGCTTTTTATGAAACACAGTCCAGGGCTCCACAGATGGTACCAGAAATAGATTGGAAGTGAACCTTCCAATCTCTCATTCCACAAAAATGTTCCACCTTGATGTCTCAATTCTTAGGACTACAGAAATCATAACAACAGGAGCAAACATTTGCTCGATGCTCTCTAGGGTGACTTCATCTGCATCAGTTCCTTTCAATTTGTACGAGCTCAGCAATTCTATGCCCTGTCTCTACAAAGCAGTGTTCCCTGAATGGGGTGTGTGCCAGTTGAGGGCAGTGGGCAGCCCGACTCTATAGGGCACCTGTTCCCTTTCAGGAAGAGCACAGGCTTTGCCACGCTGGGTGTGCCACCTGCCTGGCACCATGCAAAACACTTATTGGGATTCTGTCCTCCACAAATGTATGAACCCTGAGAGTGAGAACTGCTCTTTGAATAATACTGACAAAGAACCTCATTAGCCTACCTTTTATTTTAAGAGTTTATACAAACATGATTAGTATGCATACTGCATTTTATACACAGAGCTTTGTTTGTTCACTTCTCATTCATGTCAGGATTAATTGTAAACAAAAGCTAATCTTTATATATATATATATTCTAAATTTTATTTATTCTAAAGTTTATTCTAAACACAATATTGATTTAGAGAATCATCTCTAAAATCACCATCTGAAAGTTTTGCATCTCATCATTCCACTCTTAGGGAAAGGAGAAGGTGCTAATCCTGACCTGAATGCACTATTAAAGAAGTACTTCAAATCTTTATCTACCTGGGAATGTATGGAAGCCTCTCTTCCCTGACATTTCCATTCTTGCTAGGGTTTGCTGTCTTCAAAACAGAAGCGGGAAGTGTTTGTGTGCCAAATGATGGATCGAGGGCTCCGAGCTGGAAAGAGCAGTCTTTAAGAACCATTGTTTATTACTCCAGTTGCTGAAGAAAAGAGAAAAAATTGAAGGAAGGGGAGAGGAGAGGAGGAGAGAAGAGGAGGGGATGAGAAGAGAAGAAAAAAGAAGGGAAAGACAAGGGAGGGAAGGGAAAAAGAGGGGAGAGATGTGGTAAAAAAGAGAAAGTACTCACTCATTGTGCCTCCTTTTTGGATCTATTATTCAGATGATAAAAATAACACTTGGAGCTAACCCAACTTGTTTTAGACTATCAGTCTGATACTGTGGCTGCTTACGCAGACATCTAATGAAATGATATTTCATTCCTGGACATAGATAATGCCATGAGGATTTTCAACTTTCTCCTTTTGTCATATTTTGATGATAAACCCAGTCTGGTCAGTCATGTGATCAGATAGGCACAAATGGATAGCTGTGAAGCTCTTGGGGGTCTTGCAAAGGGACCTTTTTTCTCCTTGAGCTTTAAAGAAAACCCCCTCCCCATAATGACTCTCTCTCCTAGTGATTGCTTAGGGCAGGATGAGCATCTCATGTACTGACCAGCAGAAGCCTAGCTGCTGCCCTGTGCATGCTGTGAACCCTGGGCTGAGACACTGAGCCCAGCTCACACATATTGTTGAAGCCATCATGTCGATTCTCAGCCCTGATACTAATGTGCACCTAATGAGTTGCATGGCATGCATATTAACCTAGTGCTAATGCCAAGAGTAGGGTGAGATGGAACTGGGGGTAGTTAGGCTATAAGTACACAAGCATCTTAATAGATGTGAGCAATTAGAGGAGCCCTGTTGCAGAAGTACTGTTCCCTGGCTTATGGGAAGTAATAAGCAATCAAGGGGTGGAAAGAAAATCATGCTGGCATATATCTCTTCTTAAATCAAAACTATCCCTCCACATCAGAGAGGTGCTTTATGAACTGTGAAATAGGGAGGAAAGTTGAAATGTTGAAAGAGTCAGGTAATAGCTTTTATTACCAAAAGGAAACTGACAGCCAGCCCTGCTGTTGAGTCACAGTAGATTTAAGACCTCTGGGCATGGCCATGTGGCACTGACCACAAGGGCACCAGTGACATTTCAAGGCACTGCTGTGCTATCTAATTTTTCAAAGGATTGCCAGCCAAAGCACTGTATGTACTCTGGCCTTTGCAACAATTTTCCAGAGGGCAGTAGTATACAAAATTCCTGCCAGCATATTCTAGAATTGCAGTCTTCCAGAAGGAACCATACCTAACTTGTTAGCGCTCCTCTAGGTTCCTCATTCAGGACAGATTGGTGAGTGTGGTTAAGGAATCAGGGTGATCATACTGCTGGTTTGATCCCCAGCACCATGTGAATAGGTGTGGTAACACATGCCTGTGCAACCAGTAGTTGGGAGGTAAAGGCAGGAGTATCTGAAGATCAAGTATATTTTCAGTCACAGAGTAAGTTGGAGGTCAGCTTAGGATATATGAAACTTTCTGTCTAAAAAAAAACCAAAATAGAAACAAAAGAAAAAAGAAAAAGGGCTGGAGGGCTGGAGAGATGACTCAGGTATTAAGTCTCTGTCTCCCAAAAGGAAGGACCTGAGCTTAGATATCCGATTCCATGTAAAAACTCCTAGTAGAAATGGTGCAGCCTGCATTTCTGTCCTGGAAGTACAGCCTGGGAAACCCCAGAGCAAAGCAATAAGGAAGTAGAACAATCTAAGATGGTTCTCGTAATCACCCTTGGGCCATTGTAGGCACACACAGTGACCTTTGGTACACAGACACACAGACACACACAAACACACACATACAAACAGAAAGAAAGAAGAGAAGGAAGGAAGGAAGGAAGGAAGGAAGGAAGGAAGGAAGGAAGGAAGGAAGGAAGGAAGGAAGGAAGGAAGGAAGGAAGGAAGGAAGGAAGGAAGGAAGAGAGAAGAAAGATTATAAGTTATAAGTTTGGCCATTCTATCAGTAGCTATTGACTAGATAAGCTTGGTCCAACCACTAAGGTTGAGACAACCAGGGCCCACACTGATTCACGCTACATCACATGGTGCCCTTAAGCACTTGTGTTATTAGGGAATGAAGGTAATCTGCCTGCTACTATAGCTAAATAATGGGCACCAAGCTCAAACGATGCAATTCTCAGTCTTGCTCTATTCTTTCAAGCTGAGCAGTTTCTTGAACAAGCTACAGACAGTATCTTCAAGCTCCTGCACCTCCCCCCACACACACATAAACGTGTCGTAAGAACACATGTGAAACACTGGGTAGACCTCGAAGCCCCGCATCAGCTATTAGTATTAATTTATTTTCCAAAGTGCTGTTTTCCAAACTGCTGCTGCAGTTTAATAGGTGTCAGAAAAGGAATGGGTTGTGGGATCAAGAAACTTTGGAACTAATGCTATTTTTCACCTTTGGGAAACATTAAGGTTCAAGGCATCCTGATAGCCAAAACCCATTTGTATCTGTTTAGCATAATGGTGCCTGAGTGGATCACCATCTCCACTGTAAGCGCCTGTCTTTACCAGGACAGAGACAGCAGTGTAGACAGTAAGTGGCATACAGTCTCTTACTATAAATGTCACTAGATGTTGCATCTACTCGTGCACCATCACTGACTAAGCACCCCTACACTGCTGGAGCACGCTGTTAACAATTGGGTAGTGGTTATAGTGCTTTTGAGGAGGGTTTTAGGAGACTCCAAGGATTGCCTGGGGAGGGGATGCACCAGTCAGAAATGCAAACATTGGGCTCCGCCTCAAACCTGAATCAGGACCAAGGGCTGGGTGAAATCGGCCCTTTCTCTCAGCTCTCAGGCATCTGTGAAGCCCAGTGAAGCATACCATGATGAAGAAAAGCCCTAACAATAGAGTCATCCCGCAGGTACTTTCATATGTGTGACCTCTGGCTTTGTTATCCATGAAAGGGTAGGAGAACTACTTTGTAAAGATTTTATAAAGATGAAACAACGCATGCAGCCATGTACTTAGCAGTGGGCTTCGGAGAGTAAGATCTCACAATAAGTGCCACTGCTTTTGCTGTTGTGAGGACCACTGGGTGGTAGAATCATTAATTGCCCATGATCACTTCCCTCCAAAGCACACTGTCTAGGGCTGGAGGTAGATGTCAATTATGGGTGCCACGTTGTGCAGCGTGGGGGAGATACACAGGAGGGTCTAGCAGCTTCATGATTCACTCTGCTTGGAGGAATGCTTGGAAGGCTCCGAAGAAAAGACAATCAATCACCTTAATCTTCAGATGCACGTCTTTGTGGTAAGATTGTCTTCAGAGCTTTGACACACATGGGAAAAGAAAAGCCCCAAGGAACTTCCAGGAAATCAGCTCTGTATCTGGCACCACCTTCTTGGCAGCTTGTGAAACTTACCTTCCCTACCTATCACTTCAGGTCTCAAGGGTAATTATTCTTTGACTTAATTTTCTTTGCAGATTGTTATAGGAAATATGCAGGAGAAACTTGGCAAACAACCTTAAATAATTTAAAGTGTCAGTTCCAGTTTCTTCATTAACTGATATTTTTCTAAACATCCTTATGCTATTTGCTTTCCTTTTGCCTCTTACTCTTTATTCTTTTCTCTCTTAGTCTTAGTTGAAAGTATAACTAGTCAACACATAACCAAAAGTGACCATAAGGGAAAGCTTTATTGTGAAGGGTTGTGCTGATGATTCCAAGCTTAGTGTGGATGGCATGGATGACAGCCAGGACTCATTTAATAAGCACTCTGTTCAGCGCGCGCGTGCGCACACACACACACACACACACACACACACACACACACACAAATCAACAATTTCAAATTAAGTGCCTGCTAGAAGTCAGCTCAGTCAGAACTTGAGTGTTCTACAAATGCAATACTTGGCTCTTATCTTCAAGTACTTAGCAGCTGATTAATAGAGGAAACAATAAGTTGAGATGTTTCCAAATCCAATAGTGGTTAATGGAGAAAATGGGCACGCAGAATAAAAAAATGGAATCCTGTGAGATGGCTTCATAGTGTAAATCCTCACGTGAGTAATTAGAGAAATACAAAACCAAAGAGCTAGGGACGTTCATGCAGCGTCACGAGGGTCCCAAAAGAGGACATCTGGATGAGAAGATGAACGCTGCGCCTACCACACCTGCAGTGCTCTTAACTATGGTCCATTTGGCGTGGATCAGGCCTCTGCTGTGGCTCACCCTCAGTCCTGTATCCTAACAAATCTGGGACACGTCAGGCCCCCATCAGAGGGCAGCAGGCACCTCTCACTCTCAGTTGAGGGTCTGAGGGTTTTCCTGCTTCTTTTCATCTCGTTCTCGTTCAACACTGAACTTATTGCAGTATCTTGTCTTTGTTTTCATTCCTTTGTGCTTATTTGGGATGACATCTTATCATACATACAGTGTCACAAACAACCAGTCATAGGATCATAATTGCCATCTTAGTAATTTATTAGCACGTGGTTAACACTTCACACATCACACATTCAAGTCCAATCCTAACTAGGCTCACTTTGAGACATCACTCAGTTCTGGTCCACATTCCTCTCCATGGATGTTCTTGTGGTGGAGTGGCGTTGGGGAGGGAGGGTCATCCGGGACACTCAGGAACCTGGAAGCAGGCACACAGCTTCTCACCAGCTGCATGTTCCCACACAGGGAGGAGCAGCATTACAATCCCCTGGGAAGCATGTGGCGAGGAAGTAGCCTCATCCTTGAGTTGATTCACTCTTCTGCAGGCGGGGTTGCCATATGTCCTACATAACCACCTTAGGGCTGCCTCATTTCCAGGGGGACAGCCTAGGATCCCCAGCATCCACCTTAGGGTTACCTCATTTGTATGTGAGCAACCTTGGATCCCTATCTATCTAAACACAGGCTGACTTGCTAGCCAGAGAAAAGTACAGTTTGGGAAACTACATGAACATTCTTATTTTTTGCTTATTGATCATATTGGGAAGATTTTAAACATATTTGATCCGCAGGCCAAGTTTACTCCATTTTGTTTCATACCACATTTATTTTTATGCTCCCATCATGCAGTTTTTATTCCTTCCATAGTTCCCTATCAACTTTCCAACCTTACATGTGACTTAAAATGTGAACGAAATCTACTCTGGCCCATCCCCCAGCAGAGCAGGAAGAGTGTAGGAAGTTCTCACTGAACACATCTGAAATGTGATTTCGTTCAGTGTTCAGTTTGCCGTCACATTGTTTATTCTCCAGATTAGCCAACACCATCTTGTTTATCCTTCCATGTGGCAGACACTTGCAGACGAGTTGCTTTCTCTACTCAATGCTCAGTACTATATTCTGCTTCTTCCTGGGATTTCAGTCTCTTGTGTCATGAGATATAACTTCCTCTTGTGCTTATTGTCATTTTTGCTAGTGTGAATGCCTTATCTGTATCTTTGTTTTAAACTTACCATGGATTCATTGCATAAAACAATTAGTTTGAATATGACATTTTCAACTAGATACATATCAAGTTTTGGTCATATTAAACACCCCCTATCATCCTCCTATCCCACCCTACCCCTCCTTTCCTATTCCTAAAGAGCCCCCTTTCTACTGTCACGTTGTAGTTTTCAAATATGAGTTGTCTTGTTCTCCTTCCTTCATCCCCCCAAAGGCATGTATGTTTGAATCCTTAGCTGCTGTTAATGTTTGGCAAGGTCGTGGCACCTTTGAGCGGTGGAGCTTTGCTGAAGGAGCATAAATCACAGGGGAGGGGGGCGTTAGGTTTAGCAGACTGGCCCTATTTCCTCTGTTTGTTCTTGTCCACTATGCCTATGATAGCTGCCATGACTGGAATTGCCTCTTACTTCTGCCTCCATCCATGCTTTCTGTTCTGTGATTCCTGCCTTAAGGACTGTATCCCCTCTGAAACAAGCAAATACTCCCTTTCTCCTTTAAGCTGGGTTCTATAAGAATTGTCTCACAACAAAAGTTACTCCAACACATGTCATATTTTCTTTTGATAAAGATTTCATGTGTGACATGGAAAACATACAGAATTTATCTATCTGAGTCTGACTTAATTCACTTCTGTGGTTTTTTTTAAATATTCTATAAGGATTTCTAGTAAGTCTCTGTCCTTCTCTTAAATTAACATATGGTGTCCAAGGCAGCTAAGGTTACTGTTGCAAAGTGCCAAAGACTGAGAAGCTTACATAATGGACATTTATTTTCTTGAATTTCTGGATTCAGAAGTCTAAGATCAAAGTTTCAGCAGAAAGCAGCCTCTTCAGAGGCCTCGTTCCTTGCCATGTGCATAACTGAATTCTCCCTGTGTACCCAGACAGGCTCCCTGTGTCCCATCTCTTGTTACAGGGACAGCATATTGGACTAAAGCTCAGTTCTCTGACCTTATTTCAACTTTGCTAATTCTTGAAAGAGCTCATCACACCTCTACCCCTGAATATTACAGCTTCAACAGATGAATTAGATACAAATTTGTGGAAGGACAAAATTCAGCCTTCTAATAGGATGTGTCTGTTCATGTGTTCTGGTGGTAGATTTTTATCTCATGTGGTTTGGAAGTTTGGACTGTGGCTCATTTCCATTTGGTGTTTAATGTGGGGATTGTGTGGGCTTGGCCCAAGGTGTAGCCCTACAGAGAAGCTTTAGCCCAAATCATCCACCAGGCAAAAGCTGGGATGCCAGTGACTTAGGCCTGTGCCAGTCATCCAGTTTGACACTTCCTGGACCTTGTAGGCAGTATAAAGGTTAACCCCAAAGCAAGTTATCAGAGGAGAATTCTAATTTTAATCCAAATCATAGGATATTGGGAGGATAAGCTAGCCTACTTTCATTAGCTATGTAACCTCAAGGGTCCAGATTATGCCAATTAGAGCCTTCAATTTTGTATGCATGGCCACTCATGATACTATGCATCTCTTAGTTATTCCCAAGAGGCGTTAAATCTGTTTTTTGTTATTGTATTGGTCGCTCTTTCTGCTGCTGATGTTGAGATATCATTGAGATTGAAGGAACTTAAAGGAGAAAGGGAGATTTATTCGGTTTACAGTTCCAAGGGGAGATACAGTCCATTATGGCGGACAAGGCATAATTGACTGGTAGAAGCTGGAGGCGACCTAAATCACGTCCATCATGAAAGCTCAAAGCTGCAAAAACCACCAGAGCTAACTTCTCCTGGAAGCAGGAGGCGGTTAATCAGCCTCAAGGCCCAGCCCCATCACATGCCTTCCTCCAACAAGGCTCCACCTCCTAAAGGTTCTATGATCTTCCCAAACAACTAAAGATTCAAACACATGAACCTGTAAGGGGCAACTCACATTTCAAACCATGACAGTTATAAATACCAATAATCTCTCCTTCATTCTGCCTATACTTTTCTACCCCAGATTGGCTATAACATCAGCTATTACTTTGAATATATTCCCTCTGGTTTTCTTGTGACTTTCAGTGACTTTCAGAAAAACAGCTAGAATTTATACAGCATTTTTATCCATATGCTTTTATTGGAGCAAAATGCTAAATGGCAGATTCATTAGGATTAATTTAGAAATGAGTCATATGACTATTGGCTTCCAAGAACTGGGTATTTCTTTAGACTTCCTCAACTATGATCCTCCACTGTACATTTAAACTTTTTTTCCTATGGATTGATAGGTACTAGATTGTATTTATTTTTAAGTATTATACTTGAAAACTTTCACATTTTAACACTTAATGACTCTATATATGAAGGCTTTGATTTCTATATATTAATTTTGTGCCCAGTCAGCTTGCATTCTTTTGTTGTTTATGACAGTGTTCCAATGCTTTCCTGAACTTTCCAGGCATAAAATCATATAAACCCATAATTATGATTATTTTACTACCAGGGGTTCTTTTGTTATTTTTTTACAGCATTCCAATTGCTTCTGTCAAGTTTTCAAGTATACAATCATGTCTGCCCCAAATTATGATCATCTTATTCTTTTCTTCAATTTTTTACAGCCCTATCTTATTTATCTTGCTCAATTGGTATTATTCCTTTCCTATCATTATATAATATTAAAGATAGAGAGTATTCTTGCATTTTCCCTAACTTAACATGAAATACTTCCCATGGCTTCTGTCATGGTTTGAATGTGAGTTGTGCCTCCACATGTTCATGTATTTGAATCCTTGTTTGGGTTGATGTTGGGAAGGTAGTAGCACCTTTAGGAAGTAGAGCCTTGCTGGAGAAGGCTTGACCCTACCCAACTGGCATATTGAAGGAAGATATAGTCATGGAAATCTTTAGAATTTAGAAGCTCTTTCCTCATGCTATCTAGTTGCAGTCACACTATCACCTTGCATAATGTGACACAGCCAATACCCAATTTATGCACTTATCCTTTAAAGACATATATTGAGCATTTTACCTTGGCGAATGTTTTATTTACTTGGGTCGCCAGATACTGTGAGAATGCCAGTCATTGAGGGTCACAGGTTAAGGTTGTGCAGTTCACACACTCCACAGTTACCACATGGAGCAGCGAGTAAGAATGAAATCCAACTGAGATTCTGCTTGCCTATCCTTGCGCCTGGAAAAGCACCAGCTGACCTCACGGAACAGGCTTGCTTCCCTGAACCCAAAGGCAGGGGATGTGAACTGGATGTCCCACCTGCAGAACTGCAGCTTCCCAGACAGGGGACACCTTTTGATAATTCACTCACCTACAGTATGATTCCAAACACAGCTCATGGGATTTACAGTGTACTCTCACCTTAGCATAACTGAGATTTTGCCTCACTTGGACTTTGTTTTGATATTTTCTTTTTGTGAGATAGTTATTCCAAAAGGTTCCCATTTAATCACACTATGTTTGTCCTCTTTATCACAGTCAACAACAAACATATCAGAAGTATCTATCAAGCAGGGGTTCCTAATAATTACTAGATGTAATAAGTGCCAAGTATACAACATAAACTGTAGTCAAGAGCATGTCACACAGTGAATAGTATAAGCCTTATAAAGAAACGAAGTGGACCAGGTAAAGGATACTAGGAAACCACACTTTCCTAACTATTAGTTGTGTAGATTCCTCGTGGGAGTTTGTCTTTATGCAAGAGGAAGATGTGGAAATTCCCTTCAGATGGCCTGTGTGCTCATCCACAGCCAGGATAAAGATAACCCTCTTGTTCCTCCAGCCTTCAGAGAAAGGAAATGCTTGGTCACTACACAGCGAACACAGAAGGAATTTTATATGCCACCTGCTCTACACTCCACATGTAAGAATTAATGTAGGTGTGAGAATATGCTGTGGATTACATATCTGTGACCACAAAGGACATGAAAACACAGGGTAGGCAGCCACATGGGAATCTAAGATGCTTCCCTTTGTGAGATGACTGATGACGTGTGTACTGTATGTATCCAAAGTCCATAATGTCTAGGGCATGAATACCAAGGCACATCTTCTGGGGAACAATTACCTGATTTTAGATGTGCACTTATATCTTTCTCCAGAAATTATTTCTGAACTAGGTTCAGTCTTTACACCTGATGTTTCCTTTGGCTTTGGGGTGTGTTGGGAAGGTAGCAGTTACAAGAGGTTCCTGTAGCCCAAGGTCACTACATAGTTAAGGCTGGCTTCAAATATCTGATTCTCCTGACTCCACATCCCAAGTGCTGGATTACAGACATGCTCCACCATACCCTACTCTGATGCTTCCATTCTTTTTGAATAATTAGATACATGTATTTAAGACCCAAAAGTCATAGGTTTTCCATCCCATGGGCTATCCAGTGGCCATATGACCAATGAGAACAGAGAGTTGACTTGGAAGTCTATAAAAGTGGGTCACATCTAAGTGCCATTTGAGGAGATACTAAGAAAAAGAATATGATCATTGTTTCCTAAGAGATCAGTGAGGTGCTCACTGAAACAAGTTTGGTCCTGAACTTTTTGAGATGATTTGTGAATGACACATGAATCCTGCAAGGTCTGTAGGTGACATGGGACCTAGCAGATGCCCCTGTTTATATCAAGGGCACTTCAGCACAGAGACTTTCCATCATACCCTGCAGAACAGGGGCTCTCAAGCCTTCACATGCATCAAGTCACTGGGAGGTCGTCACTCTAAGAACCACTGTGGATCTGGGGGCATGTGGAGCAAGAATTGTATTTTGCACAAGATCCATTGACAAATTTGATGGTGCTTGCCCCAAAACACTTTGAGAAGCTGCTTTCAAACAATGCTTTCTTAGACAAACACATGATGATGGGAAATGATGACCAAAAGCTCCAGGATTTCTTTCAGGAATAATAAAAATACTCTGAAGTTAATGATGATAGCCCCTGTGGTTCTATAGCTATAAATTAGAAACAGTGACTTGTATACTTTATATCAAATATTATATTATATTATACTATACTATACTATACTATACTATATTATATAATACATTTATTTGTTTATTTAGTGTGTGTGTGTGTATCAGAAGAGCACTGTATCCCTGTGGAGGACCAACAGTTACTGCGGGAATCATCATGGATTGCTTCTCTCCTTCTTGCTTTGCTTTGAGATTTCCCAGACTCTGCCCACCAGGGCTGGAAGAGCAGGCAACAGCTGTTTCAACCTAGCATTTTTACATGGGACCTGGGATCCAAACTCAGGACCTTCTGCTTTCGAGACAGAGTCTTAAATCCCTGAACCATCTCTCCAGCCCACTTGTATACTTCATATGTGAGAGCCTTGAACATAAGTTGTAAGAAAATGACATAGGCATTTCAAAATTCCATAACTTCATAGTAAGTGCTAGAATTGGTAAACATAAACAGCATTTTCTTTTCATTGAAGATGTCAGAAGACTATGTCTTACATAGTCCATTAGTCAGGAAATGAAAACAGAAGGACAAAGAGGGAGGAGAGAGATTTATATTAAGGAACTTGCTTATGTGGTGACATAGACTGAAAACCCTTGTGTCCAAAGACAGTGTAGAGGCAGAGCTCCTTCCTGTCTGGGCCACCTTGAATCTACAGGAAGAGGCCTATTCATAGTATAGAGAATAATTGTCGCTCAAAGTCTACTGACTTGAAAGTTAACCACATCTAAAATATACAGTTACCACAGTACTTAGACTGACACTTGCCCAAACAGTGGGTTTCCACAATCTAGCCATGGTGAAACATAACAATTATGCATCACATGTCACAAAGACATCACACTGTGACAGTGTCTCCATTCATGCTCACATATGCACACACATACACATCTATGCATAAATTGGCCTATGATTTCAAATGTCTTCATTTTTGTAAGTCGGTTAAAAAATATGTGAAACAAAACAAAAAACAGAGAAACCTTGGTTTGATAGTTTTAGTGATGGTATACTCAATGGGATTCAGTGCAGTCTCTTTTTCCCTCCTACTGCCTTTAATTTAAAGACCTAGTGAAAGTAGTGTCACAGCAGGAGCTTTTCCTGGCTCTCACCTTTATTGTTCTAGACAGTCATATGCCTGTGACTATCTGAGGGCTTGTAACATCTAATCTGGAAGATCAAGCCAAATGGAACATGTGTGGACTGGCAGGGACATCCCACAGACAGCTCAGGATGATTACCTGGGCCTCCCTATTTCATTAACGCGAGACCAATCTGTAAATTTTGAGAAGGCTGTTTAGAAAACTCGTAACTAGCTCCTATGCTTAAGGGGAACAAGAGAAAGGGCTTATGGAAATGCCACTGGGTCCTTGTACGTCATCAGAGAGGAGGCCCAGAGGAGAGTCAGGCATGCACAAGAAAGGACTCTGGGAATTGGGGCGGGAGGCACGGGGGGATGGGGCGGGAGGAGTGAGGGGAGGGAGAGCAAGGGGTTCGGGGGGAGGAGGAGGGAGGGAGGGAACTGGTGTACCTATTAAGTTTGTATGAGCTGAAATAATAAAAAATGTATTAAAAAAAGATGCAAACTTTAAACACACACACAAAAAAAGAAAACTTGTAACTAGTTTCACAAATAGCTTAGATACCTGACTACTCCTCCCCGCATGCAGGATAATCAATGGCAGTTAAACACAGACTAAGATATAGAAATGGATAAAGTTGTCATGAGGACATACACCTTTGTACTTTTGTTTTGCAAAGGACTTAACAGGCAAGATCTTTGTGCATGTGTGCGTGTGTGCGTGTGTGTATTTGTCTGGTATGTGTATATGTGTATCAGAGGGAACTGTGTGCCTACAGAGGCCCAAGAGTAACTCTGGGAATCATCCTAGATTGAGGTACCTCCTCTTTGCTTTGCTCTGAGGTTTTCCAGGCTCTGCTTTCCACGGCCAGAAGTACAAGCTGAAGCCATTTCAGTCTGGCATATTTACATAGGACCCTGGATCTGAACTCAGAACCTTCTGCTTGTGAGTCAAAAGCTTAACTCTTGAGCCATCTTTCCAGCCCCAAACCAGATCTTCTCTTGCAAGTAAACTATCTCAGAATATTAGGCATTTCCGTCCTCACAATACCAAATCTAAATTCTGACATTTCAGTTCACTGTCCTTGAGTATGTAATAATTCCCTGTCAACCCCACCAAAAACATGCTGAACATTTGTCATCCCCCATCCCCTCAAAAGTGCTCCCCTCCCCCCACTAACCTAGTGAGAACTGTAGGAACAATAAATCTCTTTGCCAGAATTTGGGGTTATTCTTCAGAAAGTGTCCACCACTCTGTCAAGTCTGTGTATAAATGGGCAAGAGGGCAGTTCACATCAGGAGCTCTTCACCATCAAGAGCCAGTCTGACTTCCACATCTCCCCCTTTGTTGGCATGTCATGGACACCAAATACTAGATATGTGCAAGTGATGGCATGTTCTTTATTTTGATTCTGTGACTTGTAGCAATATATACCCACTCCAAACAACTAGCGAAAGAGGGGGTTTCATTAAGCTCATCATTCCAAGTTACAGTCCATCATGATAAGGAAGTCACAATGACAGGCACTTGAAAGAACCTCACGTCCACAACCAAGAGGAGGAAGCAGTGGACAAATACATAGCCACTTGCTTTCCTGCCTGCCTGCCAATGCCTGCATAGCTTTATCTTATCCATCTGCCTAGGGAATGGTCCTGCCCACTGTGGACTGACTGGGTCTTCTCACATCACTTAAGCATGAAGACAATCCTCTACCTAGAGGCCTGTCTTAATTATATAATTCCTTATAAGTAAGTTCACAGTCCCACCTCCTTGGTGTCAGGCAGACATTTGAGACTAACATCACATTATATCTCATTATGTCTTTGGAAATGCTGGCTTTTTTCATTTCTAGGTTAGAATCAGCATATTCCCTTTGCTCTGGTGATGCAAGGCTGAGCCACGCTGGGATTGGGGTCTCCTTCTGCCTCTTCTTTGGTCAGATTTTCCAGGAAAATCCTACTCCAGATGTAGTACTTATATCTTCATTATTCCTCAACACAATAGTGAGGCTTCATCTCTCCTTTCAACTGAACCCAGCTTCTCTTCATTCTCTTGCTTTCCCCATCTCATAGCCAGACTCATGAAGAGCCCCAAAATTATGCAGTCTTGTTTGTAGAACTACCATACTGTATGTGTTTAAACCAGAAATTGACAGAACAGCAGGCCCATACAGAGCTTATACACCATTAAATGCTTTGAAATTGGAGTAATAGTTTACAAACCATGCGTCTTTCTTTGCCTCTGAAGATTTTACAATCTGACTGTTTCACTGGAAGAACTTTGGCTCCATGCGCCTCTAGCTCTAACATCCAAGATGGCACCAAACACGGTAGGTGATTAGCGCTAGTTATCAGTTGTGACCTCTTCCAGTGCTTTAGCTAACATCCAAGATGGCACCAAATATGGTAAGTGATTAGCACTAGCCATCAGTTGTGACCTCTTCCAGTGCTTTAGCTACTGTAATCAAATACTCTTGACAAATGCAATTTAGGGAATAAAGGGTTTTTTCTTGGCTTACAGAGGGATGAGGTCTATTATTATGGGGAAGATATGGCACCAGGAAGGAAAGTCCTGGTGACGGGAACTGGAGGCTGGCTGCTCGCATTGAATCCACACTGAAGAAGCAGAAAGAGGGAACAGAAGGTGAAGTTACCTCCCAGTGACTTACTTCCTCCAGCAGGCCTCGACCTCCAATCTTGCCAGACAGTGCCACCAACTGAGAACCAAGTATTCAAAGGCAGTGATTAGGAAGACAATTCATATTCAAACTGCAACCTCTAAGATTGTCAGCAACAGAGCTGCATTCTCCATCTGCATTCTGTGTTCAGCTTGGGCTTCTCTCATCACCGTGGCTGCACCCCGTGAGAAGAATGCCATGCCCAAAACAGTGGAAGTTGCAGAAGCATTTCAAGCCCAGTTTTACCATTCCCTGTCAGTCAAAACACACAGGACCAAAAACCCTGCCGGCCTGTACCTCATGATGAATTTGTAGTTATGTTAATAACCCAATGATAAAGATAAAGGAGCAAAAAATAAGTACAGTGCAACATCCCAACTAAAATTTGGAGAACTACTTTATCGGTGGTGGTTTTATGTGCTGCTCCTTGAGTCTCTTCATGTTCTGATTTCATTAACAATAAATTATTGCTATTCTTTAGCTTTAAAAGTATAGCTCATGCATAAATGTGCATATGCTATTAGTACAGCTTGATGAATTTTAACGAATGGTATATATTCACATAACTAGCATCCACATCAGGAAAGAGAACATCAACTGTACCCTAGGACCCTCTTTAATGGCTATTATTTGCATAAAAAAAGAACATTCGATATTTAAAGAGAAGCAGCTATCATTAAAAAAATAGCAACAAGCTATTCACGCCTTTTCATCTTTATAGTCAAAGCACATTTTGACATACATCAAATAACTGCAGACTTTTAACAAACTTACTAAATTATAGATTTCAGGACTAAATTGGCTAATGTCCAACAATTTCTAACACGTGAATAGATGTCGGTTTCCCAACAGTTAAATGGCCAGTCTGAATTGGAGGGTCTTCCTTATTCTTACCAAAGCTTTTATCGATGTCAGAGTAATGCTTAATTCCTCATGTTTGTTCTGAAATGGGACATAAATAAATACAAAATCCACATTTATAGTAAAAAAAAATCAAGCAACAAATAGCTTCAAAACCACACACACAAATCTCCATGGGAAAACAGTGTTTTGTGCATCTCAGTTTCAAGAGAGAATAGCTAGATTCTAATAAGACAGCGATCACACAATTATGCAGCTCTCAGTTGGTATAAATTATTCACATAGTATTTTATGAACTTTTAATGTGTATTTCTGTTTCACAATGGCAATGCTTAAAGACTCAAGAATCTAGTTTTACCATTTCGCTTTACCTGATTGGCTTCTACTTAGTACCTGTGGTATCCTGAGCAACGTCTCACAAAGATATTTAGTTCATAGTCTAGAAGCTATGGTTCCTACCTTCTGTAGAAAAAAGTCTTTGCACATACGATTAAATTAGGAAGCATTTGATGGATTGTTTGATAGGTCTCAATTTTAATCATACATATCTGTGGGTTAAGTCCAACATGGGGTAGGTGTGGGTAGATGTGGTTAGTAGACAATCTAGGCCTGTACACAGGACAGGCAAGCATGCTATCACTGAGCTCTTCTTCAACCAGCAAGTATGTTTATAAAAGGGAGGCAGAGAAAGATGTCACACAGAGAGAAGAAGGCAGGACATGAAAGGAGAGTTAGAGAAAACACTGTTCTTTATTTTTAACAGATAGAATGTGAAGAATGTGTCACTAAAAACTACAAAAAAAGCAAAAGGAAAGGATTTTCCCTGTGAGGAAAGAAAGACTTCTAGATACCTTGACTTTCACCCAGTAGCATTAATTTTAGGCTCTAATGTTATCTGCACATAAAGATTAGCACACTGATCAGGAGGCGACTCCACAGCAAGGCAAGGCTCGGGGACCTCGCTCAGGGGCCCGAATCTTCAGAACTAAGGAAGGACTGAGAGCAGCATCATCTGAGGATGAAGTCTACCTCAGGCTCTGGGTCTCTGCTTGAGATTTGCTTCCGCTCCTAAAAATTATTTTGTTAAAGTATGCATGGCCTAAAACGTGCCATTTTGATAAGTTTTACATGTGTGAGTCGTCAGTGTTATTAAGTACATGCACACGGTCATCACCCACCATCCATCCACACACCTGTTTTTCCTTCCATACTGAATCACCAGTTCCCATTGCTCCCTGATCCCTCCTGTCTGCGCCTCTTCGTATGACATACACAAGAAAGGCAGAATCATCCTCTGATGCGCTAGAACATAGAACATTCAGAGTCTAGAGCAGCTCGTGATTTGACAGCCCTTAGGACGAATGCTCTTCCACAGAGAAAGTCGCTCCTGTGCTGATAGTAAAAGTAATAAAGACTCACAGTACCTCAAATCTTATAGAATTGGAATGGCCAACGAAAGCCCTGCTTCTGTCTTTAGTCTGATGCTGATCTAGTGAAGAACCTCTAAATACTCCAGTTCATTCTCTCCCTTTAGACAAGGACTTTTTTGTATTTGCGAGTATATATTAGTTTTAAAGATTACATCCCCACCAAGAGTTTCCTAATGAGATGGGTCATGGCATAGGAAAAGGGCCTCTCCCATCTCACACATTCTCTTCTTGTCCTGTCTCTTGAGCAATTCATTTCTTTGACCTACTGATTTGCCCCTTATTAAAACTTGAGCACCTCATCTAAGACCACCTCCTCAAGTCTAACATCCTTACATATTGATTTCCATATGCCTTTCCTTATCCCATTACCTGCTTTGTTGTTTATCAGGTATTGTCATTGTGTTTTTGTTTTCTTTTTTGTCTTTTATCCTAACAATGCTAAGTTCTATAAGATCAAGAACCACTAGTGTTGTATCTACTCTCCAGTTCTGGGGGTGGACAGAATGGTGAAATGTATATAATAAGTTTTTGATTGGATACAATGCCCTGAGATTATGGAATCAGACATGAAACCGCAGGGTGCCGGGACCCCATGAGCCAGAAAAAGTATATGTTTGAAGGAGAAAGTTAGACGTTTCTTTTGTTCCAAAGTACTTGAGCCAACAAGATAACGAAACACAGAATAACAATCTGACATCCACTTATTTTGTATCTGTTTCCTTTACGCTGGATTACCTGCTTACTTTGGCAAGTCAGCCTGTCAATCACTCAAAGAGTATCCATCTAATCTAGTTCATCTTCCTTCATGGCTGAAGGACAGACATAAGTCATTGTGTTTTACCTGCGGTCACCTTGAATTCCTGCAACTACAGAGCTTCATAGAATATACTCAGCCTCCCCCAGTTCCAAAATAAGAACAATTATTCATTTTAACTTTATTTATTGTGTGTGTGTGTGTGTGTGTGTGTGTGTGTGTGCACACGTGTGCATAGGTAAAAGGGCACTATGTATCCCTGTGGAACCCAAGGATGATGACTCCAGGAATCATCCTAGATGTTTACCTTTTTGTTTTGTTCTGGGATTTCTCAGGCTCTACCCACCAGCACCTGAAAGTGCTGGCCACTTGCCACTCTTTCTACTTGGCATTTTGACACGGGATTTGGAATCCAAACTCAGGACCTTCTGCTTTCAAGACAGTCTTAAAACCTGAACCATCTCTCTACCCCAGGACAATTATTCATAATGATGTCATAAAGGCTTCCACCCTTGAGTGGAAGTAATCATCTCTTGAGCACTACATTGATCCCTCAAGGGATGATAGCGATAAAGACTGCTTCAGACCATGTTGCAGAACCAAACCTGTGACAGTGCTTGAATACACGCCTAGATCAGACTGCTTAATTATGCCCAGCCCTTGTCCCACATCTTCCTCTATATCAGAACCCTAAGAGTTTTTGCCTCTTCCCAGCGAGGCCACTACTCTGCATTGTTTCTGGTCTCTGTAATAGGCATATTGGGATGGATATTCATGACTGATTTGGGGGAGGTCTGCTGGAGCCCTAAAGCACCCCAGTTACCTGGTGATAGTGTGAGGCCCTTCGGTGGCTGTACACTTTGGAGGCTTCAAGTGTGTCTCCTCACATTACCTGCTTCAGTAGTCAGAAATGTCATCCACCCCTGGCACCACAATGAAACTTCACATTTTTCTTCATTTAGCCACTGTGTGACTCAAAACTCTGCAAGCTCTCCTTATTTTAAGTTTGAGAAGATGAGGAAAAATCAAAGCCAGAGAGGAATGTTTGGGCTATGGTTTTGTTTTGTTGTTGCTTTTATTTTGCATCCTAAATACTGGATTTAGCCCTGCCCCCCCCCCCTTCTATTTAGCAGCTGTATAAACATTTGACCAAAAAACACTCTGGGAACAGGGTGTGAGTAAAAGATCATAGAAAGAGGAATGTGCCTTTTGCAGAAATATTTACAAAAAGCCAGCTATCTCCAAGCAGTAGCTATTCCAGGTGTGTGTGTCAAATTTACTGACTTTGCTAACACCTGCCCCAGTGATACGCAATCCAAACAGAATTCCAAAGTTAAAAATAGCAAATTCCAGTGAGAAGGAGAAAGTAGTCTTGACTCAGTAGAACTTTTGATGAATGGTCACATTTAGCACAGTTTGTAACTGTTTGCTTGATGATGGCCCATGGGATGCCTCTCCCCTCCATGCAGGGAAAACTTATCTGATTCTGCTTGTCACTTCATGCTCTCTGGCACAGTGTCTGGTGCAAATCATGTGCATGGTAAATATTTGTAGCACAAAGGAGTGATTATTCTCATGTAGTTAAGATAGGCTGCTCTTAATGGTATAAATTATTTTTAAAATGCCCCTGCTTATTACTGTGAGGCGGGACTAACTTTTGTTCTAGTAGCTATCAAAGGTTTCAGCCTTTTCTCATGCTCTTTGAAAGAGAATTTATGTTCATAGATGATTTAGTTTTTCAAATGAATGGGGTCAACTGTAGATAATTAGTGACTGTTGTACTAGAAGCATTAGAAAGACATTGACTCTTAACAATTCTTCTATGCAAAAGTAGTCAAGTTAAATGGAAATGACTTGTTGAATTGTTATTTCTGTCTTTCTTATCCACACCATCATGTTCTCCTGAACCATTTCTTTTAATTTAATGTCAATGGATCCTTGTAACTACTAAAACCAAAATATTTAAATATCAAGAAAGTACCTTCTTCAACCTAAATCTCACCACTTTTTTTGCATGCTATGAAGAGAATGGAGTTTTTGTGGGACAGGACTTCACTGGACACTTGGGAACCAAGCTGTGAAGTTTGCATAGCTTCACTGAGGTATGAGGTCGAAGAAGAAGAGATGATACGTCTTGGTGCCGATGAAGCATTTTCAGACTCATAAAAGCAGGGCAGCTATTGATACTAGCTGCAGGATATGTGGTTTCTGTCCAAACCTTATGCCCCTTCATCATGAGGTATCAAGCAGTTGTTCTCAGGTATTCCTTCCAGCAGAGAGCAAAAGTCTTGGAGTTGCTATGCATCAGTGGTAAATCTATCTAGGAGCACACATGTGCTTTAGAACCTTGTATTGTCACATGAACAGAAGGAACAAATGGCTGTGATGAGATAGGTTACCAAGTCTTGTCCAACAGAAGCAGAAAGGGAGTAGACTGAATCTCACGGTGTTTAGTAAATGCAAAACATACAGAACAATGCTGAAGGAAGTTGTAAATTGCTAGAACCAATGGTGAGAAGATAAAGTATGTTTTTGAGAAGTTTGATGTGGCTTGTGTTTTTTTCCAGGGGAATCTGGGAGAAAAGGCTCGTAGAGTTCACCATGCTAAGCTTCAGACTGGTTAAATGTCTGTCTTACATAATACTAACATCCACACATGCTCTCTTTTTTTTTAATGAACGTCAGTGAATGCTCTGCAGACATACCAGTCAGAGAAACAGAGTAATGTCGTCAATTTAGGTGACAACTTGTGCTTAGCACAGGAGTGGAGAGATCAGTTTTATTAAGGACATGAGAAAGTCATTCCTATGTGTGGGGCTTGCAAGATCAACAGTGTGAGGATTCCTGGAAGTGTTGTTCATAATGGGGTACACTTTCAGAACGTGTACTCTTGGAAGTATATTATGTGATGTTTACTATGTGCCCTATCTCTTGTATGTTACCTCACTGGCTTCTCAAATAATCAGTAAGTACTATTACTATTTTAAGTTAAGGCAATGTGAGATATGATAGGAAGTTGAAGCAAGTGGATAAATGGATAGTTCCCTGTCTGGTGACAATACAAATAAACCATGTACGCTGCACCTATGCTAACAGGGGTGACTATAGTTTCAGCTACATCACAGAGTCCTCCTGCAGTCCATGCAAGTGCCCCCCTTTTCTATCACTCCCTGTAGGGACTAACACCCTACTATCTAGTTGTCTTGATAATAATGAGTCTCCATTCTGATCTCTTGAGCACTCTAGACTCTGACATTCAAATAAATTTGACCTTCCTGCCAAGAATTTGGTGCTTCTCAAAATAACACCTGAATTGTTTTCTAGAATCCAAAGCTAATTTTATAGCCTACAAACTATTGGAACAAATATTCCCAAGCTAATCATAGTCCTTTTGAAAATATTCTCACTTTTTCCTTCTTATGCTTTTAAACACACTAAAGAAATATTTTTGCAAGTGACACAAATGAAATGAATGATCTTGTGGATAACATAATCTAGATTTAAACAATACTCCACAGAATTAGAATATTAACTGTCAATGGACAGTAAATGTAGTGTTCCCAAATGAAATTTTATTAGATTTTTATAGTTCATTCAAATCATGGAATATTGTTTGGTCACCTTATAATATTTGCCAAGTTAGATTTCTGATACTTTGTTTAATCCTTATTTCCTTTCTTGCCTCGTGTGTCTGATTCTGTCTCTGCTCAATGACATATATAAATGCCATACAATCTATGGCAAGTAAACTGTATTGAACAAATGAATGAGTTCTGAAAGAAAAACAGAAAAAAATGCAAGGAAGACCTTATTTTTCAGAAAGTGATGCTCTGTTTGGTTCACTAAATGTACCATTTATCAGTTTTACAAATCTGAGTTGACATTTAATGAGGGTCATGGAACGTTTTAGTTCCATGGTAGTTTTATGTGAGAGTTATTGTTAAGTATATTCCAAGTCCTAATACTCAAAAAAATGCCTACAATTGGAAGGATCTAAGCCCACTTGGAGCAAGTCTTTCTCCTATTCCTGATTCAGTGAAACTTTCATGTGATGTTCAACGCTTCTTGAAATTATACTCATGGACTAGAGAAATGGCTCACGGGTTAAGATTCTGCCTCAAAAGCAGAAGGTCCTGAGTTTGGATCCCAGGTCCCACATAAAAATGCCAGGCTGAAATGGCCAAGGCGTGTACTTCCTGCCTTGGTGGGCAGAGCCTGGGAAATCCCAGAGGAAAACAAAAAGGAGGTAGAAGTAATCCAGGATGATTCCTGAAGTGAACCTTGGGTCTCCATAGAGGGACAGACACACATGCATACACATGCACATGTGTGTAAAAATAAGAAAAGTTAAAATTACCCTCATAAGTTTTCTTTAGTACAGAAAGAGATATGCTGGTCATTAGTACACTGTTCTTTTCAAAAGAGGATTTTTAAGAAGAAAATTGAAATTAGAAAGGAGGGGGGGAAAGTCACCATTAATTTTTACAACTACTTTTCTATTTGGAAATAACATTTTCATTATTTCCTGCTTAACATCTGCATACAGACTACTGCTCTGGGCACATTCCTTTCAGGGTAGGCTATGCCTGCAAGCAGGATCAAACTTCAAAATAGTAAATTTGAATATTTAAATGAGACCCTTGGGATAGAGGTGGAATTCTCATTTGTAGTGGGGACTCTTACAGGATGGAGAATATAAAAAGATAAACTGGAGGTGGAAAATGGTTTCTTTAGCAAGACATATTAAAATTCTTATAGTTTTCCAGTCTTTTAGGAAAAAGTAGGAAAGAGATTTAGGGGTTTACAATAGATGGAAAGTCTATATTGACCATAAAATTCATGTTGAAATGACAATCCCAGTGTGATAATGTATGGAAGTGGAAGTATTTGGTAAGTACGTAGATCACGGTGCAGTGAGAAAATAGCCTTCTGGAATCCAGGAAGCAGGCCTCAAAAGACACTGGATCTGAAAATCACTTAGTCTTGTATTTCCCAGCCTTCTGAACTTGGAGGAACAGATGTTTGCTGTATAGACCACTCCGTGTATAGTACTTGTTAAAGGTTGTCAGTAGGTAAAGTGTTAACTTCCTAAGCCTGATGACTTCAGTTTGGCTCTCCAGATTCCACATAAAAACCAGGTACAATGTAAGAATTTGGAACCCCAGCACAATGCCTGGGAATCGGAGGCAGACACCTACAGTCTCCCTAGCCAGCCAGCCTGAGTTAGGCAGCGATGGCAAAGAGACTTTGTCACAAACAAGATAGAAAGGTGAGGAACAGCACGCAGAAGTTGTTCTCTAACTTTCACATGCATTCTGTGTCGTGCATGCTCTAGGTACAGATGCAACCACACTCACACACTATCACAGTTAGGCACAGATGTCAACTTGATGGTTGAGTCTGTGAGCTCTGGGCATGTTTGTAGATAATTAGCAGTTGAGTTGAGCTCAGAGAGAACCTGCAGGAGATTGTCTACTTGATGTGGAAGCCCAGCCCATGATAGGGGGACTAAGCCCTAGATGAATAAAATACAGAGAGCTAGTTGAAGAAACTGACATCCTTGTGTATACTTGGCTAGGCATGCTGGTCTGGCAAGTACTGCCCCTTACTTGTTACATGGATATGGTATAGCCAGTCCCCTCGACCCTTTTCCAATGGTTACTCTTAACTATTTCTGTGAGAAAACACCCAAAGTCAAGCAATTTAAGGGAGAAAGGGAGATTTATTCAGCTTATGGTTCTAGAGGGGAGAAACAATCGTTCTAGAGGGGAGAAACAATCTTTCATGGAGGAGGCAGAGTGGCTGGTTGGCCTAAACCGGAGACAGGCTATATCATACCCATCCAAGAGGCTGAGAGCTCCCAGACTGCTTTCTGCAAAGGCAGACTTCTCCTGGAGGCAGGGTGGGGCTAATCCACCTCAAGGTCCATCCCTTGTGACTGCCTTCCTCCAGCAAGGCTCCACCTCTCAAGGTGCCATGACCTTGCCAAACACATGAGACTGTGGGGGACACATTTCAAACCATGACACCTTTGGTGATGGTGCATTGTTCTCCTGCCAAGCTGGACTAAGAACTGTAACCAGACAATGTAAGCCGTTTGATGCCGGTTTTAACAGCAACCATGAAGGCACACTGCAACACACACATACACATATACATTCACACCTGAGACACACATTTTTATGTTGCATAAATTAATAATAAAGTAGATTATCAAAGCAACTGGTGCTAACTCATGGCCAACAAGCAACTATTACAGAATAGCTGAATAGACCCAAAGTATGAAAATAGTATGTTAATGACTAGGGGATGAGAAAACTCTCATGACAGAATCAAGCATTCATAAATATAAAACTAGAAGATATGAAGGAAGGAACCATGAGCTGAACATATCTTAATTTGGAAGCTTACACTAGTAAGTACATCTTGATGCAGGTCAGCTCATCTATCATCCTAGCCACTGATTGGTTAAATGGCAGAGGGCTGCCATTCAGGGTCCCATTGAGTGCCTGGCTTAGTGAATCCCAAAGTGGGCTGTGCATCCAAGTCCCCAGAAGTTGTAAAAATTGAGACAAGTGTTCTTAATCCTAGATATTAGGTTTCAGTGCACTTGGGCTTCAGGAATCCAATTTTTAGGACCTGAGAGATGGCTCGTGTTAAGACTCTGCCTAGAAGCAGAAGGTCCTGAGTTAAGATCCAGGTCTCACTTAAAAACACCAGGCAGAAATGGCTTTGCCTGCACCTCTGACCCAGGTGGGTGGAGCCTGAAAAATCCCAGAGCAAAGCAAAAAGAAGGTACAAATAATCCAGGATGATTCCTGAAGTCACCACAGGGACACATAATGTACGCACTCGTGCGCACGCGCGCGCGCGCACACACACACACACACACACACACACACACAAAAATTTTTAAAAATCCATTTTTAGCAATTTCTCACGCAGACAGGGAATCCAAAGATGCAGAAGCCACTGGTAGAAAAGGAGCATTTCAGACATGATGGTGATAAGGATGATCATGATGACAGACACTGACAGGCTAGTGTGCTCTCAAGCAATTCTTTGCATTACACATGCACAGGTTCCTGTTACAAATGCAGGTCACGTCTAGAGCACTTTCCAATGAATCCTAGGAGAGCAGCTGTCTGAATTTCTAGCCAGCATCCCCAGCAACTCGATATGGTGACTTACGGATGAAACTTCAGGAAACACTGGTTTTTCTGGACTGACTGTGCTGAGGTTAGACACTGCTGTAATGCCTTGGTAGACATTGTTGGAATTCATCCTCATAGGTTTATAAGAGAGGAAGTTTTATTACTCCCATTTAGAGATGAAGAAACTAAAACATGGAGAAAGCAAGTAGCTTGTGCAAAATCAGCCCAAGAAAACGGCTGAGCTGAGTGGCAAGTTAGAGGTGGCAGGTCAGATCTAGGATTTTAATGGTAGATTGTCCTCTTGCTGCCAGATTAGAAAAGAAAAGGGATATTCCCAGCAGGACAGGTTTGGAGACACTGAACTTGTACAAGACTAGTAAAGTGGAGAATTTGATTGTCTTATTCCTCAGCATAAAGTTTTAAGGTTTCTCCAAAATCAGTTCTTGTTTCTTGATCATAAAAACAGTAATACAGTCAAATGGACGTAAGTCTGCTGCTGCATCGCTAGCAAGAGGGAGTCTGACTGTCCTGAAGAGCCACAAAGTCAGACCATGGCTTCAGCAAAAGCCAACATGGCGAGAGACTGAACAATCCTACCCTTTGACATTTTCTTCCTCCAAAGAACCTTTTTGGCTTTCTCTCTTGGAGATTAAGTAAAATGAGGAAACAGACAAGGAAATCTAGTCTTTCATCTGCTAAAAACCTAATAGGATCAGAAGTGTAGACTTGCTGTTTTCGAAGTGACTGTTCTTTTTCAGTCTAATGATAATGCCACTTGTCCTTCAAACAATGACTTTGTTAAGCATTGTGAATTTCTGTCCCTATCAGCATATCTTTAAAGGCTATGTTTCCTAGCTGTTGTGGAAATAGACTGTAAGTCAAAGATAACTTTTCTACCAAACAGGGAGTATAATTGAAATGGTCCTTTGGAGTTAATGAAAGTATCAGATGATTTTTTTTCCAACTAGACTGAGAGATGTCTAATTGAATTATCCATGACATTCATAGTTTAGGCTTTCTGGAAGTTTAGGCTTCCATTGGTAGTAAAGAGAAGGAACTGGGGCCATTGATAGATGAAGAAAATTCATGAAAAAAGTGCCCCTGGATGGCAGCTCTCTAAACTCTTCCAGCAATACAACTGAGAAACACTTTACATATCTGTGGGAAGCTGTCATAGTTAGGCACAGGTGTCAACTTGACTGTTGAAGGTTTGAGCTCTGGGCACATTTGTAGAGAATTAATGGTTGAATTAAGCCCAGAGCAAACCTGCAAGAGATTGTCTAGCTGATAGGGAAGGCACAAGTGGGTGGAATTACGCCCTGGAATAAAATACAGAAAGCTGGTTGAGAAAGTTGGCATCCTTTTGTACACTTAGCCAGACATGCTGGTCTGGCAAGTAAGGATCGTCCCTCTCTCAGCCACTATGTAGAGATGGTGTGGCTGGTTGCCTCGTACCTGGTATTGGTGCGTGCTCTCCTGTCAAGGTGTGTGCTACTAGACTATCAGTAAGAAAATAAACCCCTTGCTCCCTTAAGTCGTTTGATGGTCATTTATCTACAACCATGCAGGCTGACTGCTACAGAAGCCTAAGACAAATGGCCAACTATGACTTGTTTTTCAGGTGGAAGCTGCTAAATAGTCACTATATCACCATATATCACATTATGTAGGCCTTAATGATATGGTGTGTGTGTGTGAAACATATATCATTATATGTATACATATGTGTATACATATATATATATATATATATATATACATATGTATGCATGATATAATGGAACCATAATACATGGAACACAGGCACTGCATGCAAGTAGAGAATTTCTTTTTTTTTAATTTTTTTTATTATTATTATTGTTTATTCAACTGTGTGCATATGCGTGTGTATGTGCGCGCGCGTGTGTCTGTGTGTATGTGTGTGCGTGTGTGTGTGTCTGTGTAGAACCACGGACGAATTCGCAAACCGCCATGGACGCCTCCGCCTCCTTCTGCCCGGGGATTCACAGGCTCCGCCCTACCAGGACTAGAAACAGGCCGCCCCCGCTTCCGCCTGGCGTCTATACGTGGGATCTGGGATCCGAACTCAGGACCTTCCGCCTGCAAGGCGGAGGCTTAACCCTTGAGCCACCTCTCCAGCCCGAGTAGAGAATTTCTTAAGGCTAATCTTTCAAATGCTGGAAGGAGAAAGTTAGGGAAGAAATGTGGATCAGGGAATATGACAGGGTGAGATTATCATGAGAGCCTTTGTCATTGAAGACTACCACATGTCAAGATTTTGAGAGGCCTTAATCCTTGATGCCACCACATACAATTTTATCTTGTAAAATATTGAGTTTAGTAAAAATCACTAGCCACCCACTCTCCCTGTCTTCTTTTGTATCATCTATATAAAAAGTCCTTTTCGTTGTACCCAGATTTTATTTAGAGACAAAGTTAGTTCTTCTTCAAGAGAGTCACTAGCTAGGTCACCAAGAGATAGCGCACACCATTTTGAAGACTGCTCCAAACAGCTTGCGACCACTGCCATGCCTCAGGCCACACTCATACTTCATACAAGTCCTTAGGGAGTATCAGGAGCTGATGGAAACTCTGCATGTGATACCTGTGCCCACTGCGTGGCTGTATTAGTCAAGGTGTTTTGGAGAAGATTTAGTATGAGAATCGAGTCACACAATTATGGAAGCCAGAAGTATAGCCATCTGCGGGCTGCAAGCTGGAAACAGGGACACTAGTATGATCTGGTCACTTCGGGTACAGGATCCATAGAAGGAAGTGAGGGAGGATACACATGGTAGCACACACCTAAAAACCAAGTGCACAGGAGGCTGAATTAGGAGGGTTTTGAGTTCCAGGCTCACCTGATTTACACAGTAAAACCATATCCTTAAAATATTAATTTTTTTCAAAATAAGGATTCAGAGTTGGCCTAGTGGGTGAAAGAGCTTGCTGTGTAAGTATGAGAACCTGAGTTCAGGGTGAGAGGCTGAAGCAAGAAGATCTGGAGTTCAAGGAGAGCAAGAATAGCAAGTTGAAGGCCAACCTGGGGTACATGAGATGTCTCAAAAAATATTTATAAAATAAGGAAGAAAGGGAGCTGAGAAGGAATGAGGAGGGAAAGAGAAGGAAGGAATGAGGAGGGAGAGAAAAGGAAGGAAGGAATGAGGAGGGAAAGAGAAGGAAGGAATGAGGAGGGAGAGAAAAGGAAGGAAGGAAGGAAGGAAGGAAGGAAGGAAGGAAGGAAGGAAGGAAGGAAGGAAGGAAGGAAGGAAGGAAGGAAGGAAGGAAGGAAGGAAGGAAAGACAACCAATTGATTGAAAGTTTGGCAGTTCTTTCCCTAGAATCTTTTCTTGTTATTACAGGCCAAACCTGCAAAAAGTCTGCCCTGTAGATGTGATAAGTTGATCTTTTTTGTGTCTGGCTCTGTGCACCTGTCAGAACTTGCAGTTCCTGGGCTAGGAGATCCTGTGGCTGTCATAACCTTTGTAACTTTGCTGAAGTCCTATGTTTTGAATCCAGTGTTTCCTAAACCATGAGTTAGAAAAGTTAGAAACCACTGAACTTCCAAGAGGTACAAAAGCCTAGACAGTATTGGTACATAAAAAAGCCAAATGCAATTTCGTAGGCAACTCTGCTCATCTGTCACACCTTACTGATGGAATGATGTATGTTTGCTTTAAAACCGCTCAGCCCGTTAAATTGAGCTCAGCTGTCATAGAATTTACAAACATTTTGATGGGGTAAAGGCCACCAGTGAAGAAAAGGGCTTGCTAAATAATAAACAACTAAAGAAAGTGTAAATCAAGTTGGGAGTGTAATGAAATGTTTCCCCTCCTGTGGAGAACAACCCCGGATCCATTTACTATTCCTTCAATTACTCAATGAAGAATAAACATGAGGGACTAATTTTGTCAGAGCTCCTCGTTATAAATAGAGATCCCTTAAGGGCGATGAGTCATTTACACCTTAGTCTTGAATTACTTTAATCAGATGTGAGGCTAGGGAAATAAGGAGCTTTGATTACTAAGAAGAGAATTTAGAAACTTGGACCAAACTGCAGTCTTCTCTGAGTGGAATCTCACAAACCATGGAAATAAGAAAGGACTGAGGCCCCAGGGGAGGCGTGGCCTGCTGCCTGACTGCTCTGAGCTTGGCCCAGCGCTCTAGCCTGTGGGAGATGGTCCTTCTGAATTCCCAGCCGCCTTCTGCCTACGGTTTTCCTCATTTTCCCATGTATTTCCTCTGTCTTCTTGTGAGATGGCGTAATAGCACAGGCTTTGACCTCAAGCAGCATTTCAGAGGCTTTATAACTCTACCCTTATAACCTTGTGCCAGGGCAAAACCTTTCTAAACCGTGGCTGTTGTTTCTGTGAAATGGGAAGAATGATAAATGCTGTCGCTTTTGGAAGGATTAAACACAATGAACATAATACTTGTATCAGCATGCTAAGGCTTCCAAACATAAAAAAAAAAAAGCAAAAACTGGATGATTTCTTTCACAGTTCTCTCAAGCTAGGTCCAAGGTCAGAGTGCTGGCTGGGTTGTTTCCTTGGGAGAACTATCACGCGTCTCCCACTAGCTTCTAGTCCCCAGGACATTGCTGGACATTGCCCTTCTTGACTCGCAGATGCAATGCACTGTTTTCTTCTCCGTCTTTGTACTGCCTTTGTACATATTACATTAAGAGCCTAACCTGACCTAGTATGAACTCATCCTAATGTAATTATTTATATCTGCAAATGTCCCCATCTCTAAAGATGGTCATATTTGAAGTGCTGGATTAGGACTTCAATGTAAGTATTTTGGGGAGCACAGATGAGCCCATCTCAGTGCTGTTCATGCAATAGGTTCTTGTGTTAATACACTCACCCATGTCTTCCTGCAATGAAGAGAACTCTTTTTTGTCTTATAGATTTTGTTAATTAGCTGTGATCTTGCCTTTCATAACCCCCATTACTATGATATTTGTGACAGTTACTCTTCTTTGTTACTGTGAAACACCACCCAAACTCAAGCAACTTAAGGGAGAAAGGGAGATTTGTTCAGTTTACAGTTCCAGAGGAGAGTTACATTCCTGTATGGCAGAAAAGGCCTGGCTGGATAGCACAAGCTGGAGTTGACCTAAGTATGTCAAACATGGAGACTCAGTGCTGCAAAAACTGCAGACTGCAAGAGTAGACCTCTCCTGGAAGTAGGGTGGACCTCAAGGCCCAACCTCTGTGACTGCCTTCCTCTAGCAAGGCTCCACCTCTTAAAGGTGCCATGACCTTCTCAAACAACTAAAGATTCAAACACATGAGCCTGTGGGGGACAAAACACATGTCAAAACATGACAATACAGCTATTGTACAAGGCTAGTATTGTGTAGATTTGTCAGATTACTAGATTTGCTTGAATATGCCAATGTAGGTCTCTCTAAATCTTTTTCTCCCAAGAGCCCAACTACCTTATTTCTGTTTATAGGACACCCAAAGATTTAATATATTCCAAACATGTTTTAATCTTACTGAGTTATAATTTGGATAATTCAGACAGTATATGGACTTGAAATGTACTTCAGACTTTCTTTAGAAAAAGGATGAACAAATAAGTAAACAAGAGATTACAAGAGCATGTTTACAAGTTTCAAAGAACAAGCCTAAGTCCAACATCACACAAGCCGCAGGACTTCATTTCAAAGAGCTGGTGTTGGAAACTGTCCAGAGAAAGTGACTGAGTCTTGTGGGAGACTCAGGATCTACCCAGTTAGCCTGACCCACTGGTGAAGGATGTAAAACACCTGTCTGAGTCTAAACATAATGAGTATAGAGTTCTAGGGATTGATGTTCAGAAATGAGAGGAGACAGGCCAGAGTTGGCAAGTGTAACTGCAGAAATTACAGACACAGGGTATAAAGGCCTTGGATCAGGGCTTCTCTGGAGTATGGGAGGGAAAAGCACAAACTTCTAGTAGCAAAACCAATGTAGTCAGGTTGAAAACACACAAAATTTCTACACATAGCTGATTGAAAAATACTACTTACTGTGTTGGGAGATTGTATAGTAATGTCGTTCTCATAATCATAAATGGTAAATTTAGTTAACTTTTGGACAGTATAGCGTCTTTTTAAATTTCTTTGCATTTGATATTCTATATTTTATAAGAGATCTATAATGTTACATTTCTTCTTATAGTTTAGGAATTTTATTATCTACAACTTTTTGTAGTATTCTTCTATGTTAAATCTTTTGAAATTATAAAGTTTGGGGGGGAAATGGCTCAAAGTGTAGATAACAAAGTGGACACATAGCAGATTCAGCTGGGGTCCAAACTCATGGGTAGGATCCCTCCCAGAGCACCCGAGGTGAGCTGAAAATAGCATTTAAGTAATGTAACCATTAAGTTTCTCTCTGTTTTTGGATTTCCAAGGTAGATCCAAAAGGAGTACATATTAATGAGAAACAAGATAGAGGGTGTTGCAGTTCATCTGCATAGTTGTTGATAAATGACCGACCATCAAACAGCTTAAGGGAACAAGGGTTTATTCTCTTATAATTCCTGGTTACATTTCTCAGTCCAGCTTGACAGGAGAGCACGCACTGATACCAGGGCTGAGGGAACTGGCCACACCATCACTGCATAATGGCTGAGAGATGGACAATCCTTACTTGCCAGACCAGCATGTCTGGCCAAGTGAACAGAAGGATGCCAGCTCTCTCAACCAGCTCTCCCTGACTTATTCCAGGGCCTAGTCCCACCCACCACGGGCTGAACCTTCCCCATCAGCTAGACAATCTCCTTCAGGTTTGCTCTGGGCTTAACTCAACCATCAACTCTCTATAACTGTGCCCAGAGCTGAAACCCTCAACAGTCAAGTTGACACCTGTGCTTAACTATGACAGAGGGTATTTACTAATACCCCTGAGCAAGTGCCCAGTCAGTAGTGAGGCCAGATTTTAATAGATGCTTGCAGACAAAGTGCAGCCTTTAGAAACATTGTGACATAGGCTTGTCATCTAACAAGTTCACACTCAAGAATCTAAAAACATCTCTGGGCTGGAAAGATAGCTCAGGGATTAAGATTCTGAAGGACATGAGTTCCGCTCCCAGATGCCACATAAAAACCACCAAAGGAAATGGTGGCAGCCTGTACTTCTGACCCTGGTGAACAGAGCCTGGGAAAAAAGCAGGTAGAAGCAATCCAGGATGATTCCGGAAATCAACCTTGGTCCTCCTCTGTCTAATACACACACACACACACACACACACACACACACACACACACACACACCAAAAAAAATCTCAAAAACAGGACTGGAGAGATGGCTCAGAGGTTAAGCATCCGCCTTGCAAGCATGAGTTCAGATCCTGGGTCCCATGTAAAAGTGTCAGGTGGAAATGGCGGAGGGTTGTATTTCTGGTCCTGGAAGCCTGGGAAACTCCAGAACAAAGGAAAGAGGAGGTAGGGTAATCCACAGTGATTCCCAAAGTCACCCTTGAACCTGCATAGGCACACAGCATCCTCTGAGACAGACAGACAGACAGACACACACACACACACACACATAAAAATAAATAAGTAAAAACTTTTAAAACTATTTCAAAACATCATGTGATATTTTAATTAGGTTTACTGTTTTGTGTTGGATAGTAGTTAGTCTGCGGGTCAGGTGTCAGATCTCCTGATTGCAGAACTTTGCCTAAGCTGTGGGTCTCCCTGCCTGTAAACTATAGGATTCTGGGTCTGAAGAATGAATTAATAATGGTCAAGGGTAAGATCAGCCCCTGGTGAATGCTCCTCACAGACAGAGACAACCACTTGATTGGGAAAGCAGTGGCCATAGACAAAGGCCACCAAGACGTCTGCTGCAAATACAGACCTCAGGTGGTTCCTAAATCTGAATAGATTATGAATACTTCCTGCCCTGATGGGAAATTAGACTAAGGCAGCATTCAGGAAGGAAGAAGATGGAAAGACAGACACTTTTCCTCCCCACAGGTAGTGGGTGATCATCCTAAACTTAATAAGTAAGACACAGCTTCAGATAGGTGGAATTGCTTCTTCTGAGTTAGTCTAACTTGATTATGTTTATCCTGAACTCACCGTAACACAGGAAGTAACCCACACAGAGTTCAACGACTTTGTAAAAAATCACTTACTGGAACTCACTGATGCACTGTCTGTCTCTTTAGTGGTCAGCAGTGACATAAGGCAATGGAAAGGTCAGGTGCATGTGGGGACATGGTGACAGAGAGCAGCCCCTTCCCCTCAGCATCCTGTAATGCAACACACAGACAGATGTAAAACCAGGCTGTGTGCCTGTCTCAGTGGTTGTATGTGTCCTGCCCTAAATTTGGCTTCATGACAAAATCGCAGAGAAAAAGACATTTCTTTTAATAGAGTCATCAAAGGCCTCAGCTAGAGTACATTAGCATCTGACCTTCTCATGCCCACTACATAAAATAACTCACAAGAAATCTACTGAGGGTCTACAAGCATTCAGAGAGAAGAAAATAGACTAGAAAACCAACCGAAAGTGTAGCAAGTTCAGCTTTTTCTTCTCATGATTATTTTCCTGTTTCTAGAAAGTTCTGGGAGCAGGGTGCTCTGGATCCCAAGAATCGTGATGATCTTCTGACCTCATTTAAATTCTGAGATGTGGATGCTTCTTTACAATGTTTAAACAATGAAGTGAGTAATTTTTGTTGATGGTTTGTTGTTAGCAAAGAAGCAAAAAAAAAAAAAAAAAAAAAGGACCAAAATTCCTTTTCAGAGATAGTTCCTTATGTTTCCTTTATGAGAAGAAGAAAGCTTATGCTGGGGAGATAGCTCAGCAGGTTAAGAGTGCTTGTTGCATAAGCAGGAGAATCTGAGTTCAAATCTTCAGCACCCACATAAAAATCTAGGCATGGTTTACTCATCTATAACACCCTTTCTCTGTATAAGGCAATGACTGAAGCAGGGCTGGGCTTGCTAAGAAGCCAGTCTCCCTCCAGATTCAATGAGAAACCCTGTCTCATGGGAATAAAGTGAAGAAAGATGGAGCAAGATGCCGATTTCTTCCTATGGTCTGCACAGCCTGTTCAATGCACACACACACACACACACACACACACAGAGAGAGAGAGAGAGAGAGAGAGAGAGAGAGAGAGAGAACTGATATATTACTATTTGGGAAGCTGCCTTTTCCAAATAGCGATATCTATTTGTTTTTTCTCCCAGATATCCATTTTCTAGAGAGCTATGTAATTGGAATTTACATAACAAATATGTTATTCAACCTACTGTTATATATTTCAGCATGTTTGCAGTTTTCTATTAAAATATTTCAGGTAAATGTCCTTTTAACCGAGTCTTTGTGTACTGTTTTTCCTTAGTTGTTGTCACAAGTTGTATAGCCTCCTATCCAAAACTTACCTTCTCTGAGATCCCAGAGTATGATCAGATATGAGATAACAGCTTTTACAGATACAGTTCCTTGAGTGGAAACTGGATTGGGGCAGATCCCACGCCCAGTAACTGGTGTCATGCGAAGCCATGTGAAGCACAGGAGTTGGGTGGTAATAGAGGCAGGATTGGAAGGATGCAGGTGCAAACCCAGCGATGGCAAAGGATGCTGGAAGCTACCGAAAGCTACACAGCAGGGAAAGACAGCACGGAGGGAACTTGGTCCTTCAATGCCTGGGACCCAGAGTTGCTCCATGCTGTGGTGTGTGCCCAGTCAGGGCTTCATTAGTGAGCCTGGCATTAGGGCTTTGTTGGTTTATGTAAACCTAGAGATATCTTCAAAGCCGGCAGAGGGAGCAAGCTTGAAACTGGATTAGATATTACAGGTATTAGCACATAAACATGACCTCCACTTCACCGGCCTGTGAGCAGATCGTGATTGGCACCCCTTGTGTTCACTCTACATTTCATAACATTATGTACCTTTGTGATTCTGATATAGAAATTTTGTCACAAATATGTGTTCTTTTGGGAAGAAAGGGGACCCAAAGTCTCCTTATATAGCCCAGGCTAATCTTCTTAAGCTATCTGCCTTATTCTCCAGCCTGATACAGCAGCTGGGCTCAGCCATGCCCAGTTCACATTATTAGATACACTGGATTCATTTATTAGCTATCTTTAAAGCTTGCTTAAACAAGTGGTTGATACAGATGCCAAAAGACGTGGTAAATGTGTGAGAGATAGTACCTAGTCCTAGAGCCAAGGGTCTCACAAAATATTATCCTAAATATTTTGTAGCTTTCTTCTTCTTCCTGTTTTGCCTTTTCTTTAAAAAAAAATCGCCTCCTCCCCCTTTCCATTCTCCTTTGTATTCCTCTGTAGATGTCTCTGGCTCCTGATGGCTGGGCCCTAGGAATAGTTTGGCCTGAGCTACCTTTGGAGGTTGTATATCACAAGTTGTACATGTTACTGCCTGTTGTACTCCTCCCTTGTCCTTCCTTCTTGAAACCTGAAATGAAGCATTCAACTAAAATATAGTCAAAGTTCACAGCTCTGCCCTGAAAGACTGTATGGGGTGAGTGCCAGACAACAGAAAGGGGGATCCTACATGCTCTTCAGAGTGTCTACTGGAGGACCACTCACACCCTAGTGGGTACATAAGCACTAGTTAATACAGATATCCTAGAATAGGACCCAATGGATCACACACGTAGAAAGGGAGAGTGAGGGAAGGAGGGGAACAGGCTAGAGGGGAGCACAGGTGGGATAGGATGGGAAACGGGGTGAAAGTAAGTAGGAGTTCATAAAAACATGAACCCATTGCTAACAAAAATTACAATTTAAAAAGATTTTTAAAGAAACGGGGAACAGATTCCGACAGAGGACTGGAGTGCTCAGCCAGCTACTGAAGACTGATCCACAGCGCCTACGGCTCAGGCCACTGAATGGGTTGCAACAACCACCTAACTGTTTTGCACACACTTAGAGCAAATGGAAAGAAGGTGGATGGAAAATAAACTGTTTCTAAACAAATGGGGAACTGAATAGTCCAATTGAGCTATGACCTCCAACCCCAAAATGCAGACCTTCCTTTCTCAGCTGCCCCAATTCAGAAAGAGAGTGCAATAATAATAAGAGGCATGAGGGAAATTGAAAATTGCCAGTTCCTGCCATATGTGTATTATGATCTCTTCACATAACAAATATGGGAGTTCTTTTATAATACATGACACACCAAAGGACAAGTGTCATTAGAAGCTCAGGATTCTGTTCCTCTCCCACAACTGCAAAATCTGCCTTTGCCAGATTTTGAAGCTAGTGCTGTTTGGCTTCTGAAGACCATGAGTTCATTCAGTCTGCCACCTCTGCTTAAGTGGAAAGTTGAAAATACGTATGTCTGGAAGATCAAGTTGGAGGAGGGAGGAAAAGAAGAGTTGTAAAGCCGGAGGTTTCATCGCTAAGGCAGTCAGAGTCTAATCACTGAGATATTTAAATTTAAAGCTCATTGAATTTTGAAGAGGCTATGAGCGAGCAATAATCCAGACTCACCTTGTCCTCTGGCAGATGAGGAAATTTAGATTTTGCAAGGGGAAGCCACTCTTGCTCAAGTTCACCCACTTCTTGAATTTTATACTCTCTATCCTTACTTAATGAAATAGTAAACAGAGTTAATACTTATTTTTTATTTTCCCATTTTCATGTGTATGTGAGTTGGGGGTGTGTGAGTGTGTGTGTGTTTGTTCGCATGTGTGTTGGCACATGTGCATGCAGGTGCATACATGTATGTGTGCATATGTATTTGAAGACCCAAGCTTAATATTGGGAATCATTTTCAATGGTTCTTCCACCTTGTGCTTTCGTTAGAGTCAGGGTCTCTAAACAGATACAGAACTCAACAATAGAGCTAATCCAGGTAGTCCATTCAACCTGGGATTCCCAGTCTCTGCCTTCTGAGGCTGGAATTATGGGTAGGCCACCATATCCACCCAGTTTTGCATGGAATGTCGGGATCTGATTTCTTGTTCTTTTACCACTGAGCCATATCCCTAGCCTAAGGAATACCTATTATTGGGTTTGCTTGTCTCCTGTGTCTCAGACATTTTGTAAGCCTTTCATGACTATTAATACTTGTCTTCTGAGGACTGCACTGAGAGGTATGGAATAAAGTCTCCCAGTCACTGAGGTGCCAAGATCCCACCAGTATGCAGTCCCATACGGACTCTCAGTGATTTTCCAGAATGTTTTATGACTTGGGATTTAATTTGAGCACAGGGCCCTTGGATCTACAGAGTTTCAAGTATCAGAACTAGACTTTTAAAATCCACTGTACAGGGGGACCAAACATCTCGACTTCCCACAGTTCTTTCTAGTCACTTCCTAGCACCACTTCTTATGATCTCCATGCCTTCTGGTGAACTTTTCCTGTGAGACTCTGCAGAAGTGAATAAGGACACAGGATTCCACTCTCCACCCTTGTGCTATAGAGTAACTGTTCTTCATTAGAAATGTGACCAGTTCTTCAGAAATTGACAGTTCTAGGGATATGGGGATGGAAATGGAATTTTCTACATCTGCTTCAGACATCACATTTTAATAACACACAGACACATGCCCACTCCCACCCTCAGGACGGTGGCACTGACACTGGAACGTGTCTGGGTGCCAGGAAAATTAGACTCTGATGAAAGCTGCCACTAAAACATCAGCACAGCAACGTGATCCTGTTGAAAAGTACCTTTCCCAGGTTCCTGGGTAGGGCTCGAATATTACAGGGTGTGTTCTAAAAGTCCTGTTGTATACAGAAGTTGAATGTGTAAGAGTGCGTGTGTGTGTGGACGTAATTGTGTGTGCATACATGTGGAGGCCTGCAGTTGATCAAAATGTTGAACTCTGGTGTCTTCCTAGATCACCCTGTACTTTATTTATTGACACGGACCTCTCTCTGAACCCAGAGCTTGACAATTCCTGCTAGTTTAACTAGCATGCTTGCCCCCAGGGAGTGCTGAGATTACAGGCTGGTTACCACACACTTGCCCAGCCCTTATGTGTGTTCTGGCAATCCAAACGCTGATCCTTGTGCTTGCACAGAAAGTGGGAAGTGTTTTGGACACTGAGCTATGTTCCCATGTTCCCAGCCCAAATCCTGGTCTTCACCATGATATTTTTTTCCTTGCCAAGTACCAGTGCCTCCTTTAAGAACAGCCCACAGCCTTCAGTCATTTCACATGACACTACAACAGATGCGCCTGCAGGGATGGATGGTGGGCAATACCCCTCTGTTGCATTCTTTCTTTCAGCAAAGTTTCCAGTATCCATGTAGTTCTCTTGAATAAACCAGAAATGTATAAGGCTTTGTAATTATCCAAACCTGCACATGCCACATGACATGTAGGTTCATTTGTGACCCCACAGGTGCATGCAGAGGGCTGCATTCCTGCACCCTGTTTACTGTGGGGGGTTGTCTGCAAACTTGTCATTGTTTCTGGAGGACCATGCTTTGTCATGTACATATCTAAATGACTGATTCTGGGCAGAGTTAATGGATCAGATCTGACTAGGTAAGTAAGAGAGTCACTTTGGGGACATCATTTGTAGCTTGCTCAGTCTGACTTAATGAGCTGGAAAGGCAATTTACTAAGTTTAATGTAGAAGCTGGAAAAATTTATTTCAACCCCCCCAAGAAAAGAACACTTATTGCCTAAGACCAGAGCATCTTCACCTTGTAAAGTTTGGTATTTTGCCTTCTCCGTATGTTTTGATCTCTTGAAGATGTTCTTGCTGTTTTGGAAAAAAAAAAAACTTACAAAGGCAATAAGCTGAAGCTAGACTTTTTCTTTAATATGCATTAAACAATAAAAAGAAACATGGTATATGGTATTAATTGTCAGCTTGACCCCTAGCAGATAGGTCCCTGGGCCCACCTGGGAAGTTTTCTCTAGATTAAGGTTGATATGCAGGCATACCTATGGGATAGTGTTGACTGCATAACTGATGTGGGAAGCCCTGGCCTGCTGTGTGTGTTCATTCCCTGGACAGAAGGCCTTGGACTGCATAAAGATGGAGAGAGTGAGCTTAGAACTGCCAAAAAAGTGCATCTTGATTCATTGCTCTCTGCTCTTGCTGTGTATGTGATACGGACCAGTTTCCTCAGGTCCTGCTGCTGTGTTTCGATGCCATGAAGAACTGTAACCTGGAGTTTTTATTTTCACTTTTCAATCATTTATTTTTTTTTTATTTTTCTGCTTTTACAAGCATATTGAGTATTCATCCCAGCTTCTCTCCCTCCCCCTCCCACCTCCATTCACCCTTCCACCTGTATACTTCTATGGACCCCCAGGTTCACTCTAGCTTGTATATTCCTGTGGGGGTTCAGGCCTCTGTGGTACCTCTCTTCAGGCCACCCCACTGATATGTGCATTTCCCTTCACTCATCCAGCATTAGACTCAAAGGTTTCCACTGTAAGTTCCCATTCTATGGGTTTAATAACAGCTACCTACAGAGCAGTTTGAAGTACTACTGTCTTCCTACCTATAGGTTTATTGGCTGTCTTCCATATTGATCTATTTCTTTTCTCTTTAGGTTCTTGTTCTAGTTTCCAGTAACAGGGATGTGTACCATTCTGACAAGTGAGTCTTGAATCCAATCAGAAAGCTGTTAGTTTTTTCCTTGGTACTTACGCCACTGTTGCCATGATGTTGCCATGATGATTTGTATTGCAACTTATAGATCTCATGCCATTGATGGGGCTTGTGATTACTTCTCTCTCCCAGCAGCTTCTACAGTATTCCTTGGTATTGTGTAAGCTGTCCAGCAAGAAGAAAGTTCCACACCAGTTCCAGTTGATATATTTTGTCCATGTTCTGTGATCCATCTATGTTGCATCTTCAGTAATAGGATCTTACTGACAGTTTTTTGGACAGTAACCAAGAGCAGTGGCAAAAACCTATAATGTTTAAAAGCTGTCTGACAAATTGTAACCTGGAGTTTTGATCTGAATCTAAACTCTTTCTCTATAAGTTATGTGGGTCAGATAATTTTGCTGCAGTAACGAGAAAGGAAAACTAAATCAGGAGGGAATGAGCCAGTCATTCACATTCTAATACCATTAATTTGGCAGCCAGAAAAGGGGAGAGGTGTTCTTCTTTAGAAAGGGAGTTGTCTGAAGGGGATGCCTTAAAAACTAAAGGTGAATCTTGCAAAATGAATTCTTCCTGGAGATGCTTTGAAAAGGAACAGAAAAGATATTGAAATTGCTGGCAGCAAAAGTTACCATTGACTTCCCCTACCATGTTTCTTTGAGATATATGAGTGTCATTTAAAAAAAAAAAAAGGCCTTCTGCAACATGCTAAAAAAATTGAATGAGTCCCCCTACCTTAACTTCAACTGAGGGTTCACTGTCTACCAGCTGCTCCAGTGGCATTGAGTCAGGTGCGGCTCAGTAGGTACCTATCTGGTGCTTGATCTGCACAACACTAAGTCTTGTACAGATCTGAGCACATTTACTACTATGGCCACTTTTGTTTCCCACATTACAGATGTAAAAACTAAGGTTTATTCTACTTCTGAATAGGCTTCAAATGATGTCTTGTTATGAAAAGAGTGTCTCCACTGATTAGTTCAAGTGCAGAGGCATCTTGACCTCATCTGCAACAAATTCTCCAAATCTTTAAGGAGCATATGAGGACCCCATCCATTCTTTCAAAATGTACACCTTGGTAGGCCTAAGATTCTGTATTCCCAGCAAACTCAAAGACTAACCTGCAGGCCTGGAGAGCAAAAGTGGAAGGAGAGCATTTATCTAGATAACACATCACTCAGGAGATCGACCCTGAACCAAGCGGACTGACTCCTGTGGAAAGCTGACTTCTACATATCCTCAGGATTGGAAGGGATTCCAAAGTGTTTCTGGTTCAATCGCACAACCGATGCCTGAATCCTCTGCTACCCCTGCTGGGTTATCTTGACTAGGATTTTCTCCCTCAAGCGTAACCACATAATGACCAGAATAAAAGAACCATTGAAGTGATATGAAAGAGGCTGAAGAGATGGTGACTCAGGGGATAAGCCTTTGACTCACACATGGAAGGGCTCGAGTTTGGATCACAGATCCCAGGTAAAAACTACAGGCAGAAATGGCAGAGGCCTGGGAAATGCCAAACCAAAGCAATAAAGAAGTAGAGCAATCTAGGATGAGTGCCAGATTTGTGCTCCACAGGTGCACACTCCTGCGCACGCACATACACACACACAGTGCCCATTGCATGAAAGTATATCCCCCCCACATGTACACCCACATGCACACACACACACACAGTGCCCACTACATGAAAATATACCCACACACGTGTATGCCCACACACATCCACATATGTGTATGCTCGCATGTATACACACAGTGCCCACTACATAAAAGTATACCCCATATATATATATATATATATATATATATATATATATATAGAGAGAGAGAGAGAGAGAGAGAGAGAGAGAGAGAGAGATGCCTGCATCACAGGAACAATGTAAGAGCAAGAGACTGTCTGGAAGGACATTTGTCTCTCTAGTAGATTTTTCTGTGCCTTTGGCTATTTGTTCAAAAATTTTCCTAATCAATGCACTCTACCCGAACATAAGCAGGGAAGCGTTGATTCCCCAGGCATTTGCCTCCCACTGTGAAATGAAGATTTGTCGTTGACTGACAGGTGAGAACCAGTGACAGATGTGCGGCAGCTGGCTGCTTGTTGACTGTACAGACAGCACATGCCAGGACCCTTGAGACATCAGCTATTTGGGATGGCAATGGTGTTCTTTCTTTCCATTTTGACTATGCATCCTGAACCAAAAGATGTGGTAGTGGTGGGTCCCTCTGCTTCAGGGGATGCCAACCTCTTTTTTGCACTCATCCAGTCTTTTAACTGCATTTTCACAGCTCTCTGCTTTCTGTTTCAGGTGCCAGGGGAGAGTGAGAAGCAATGGAAACCAGCCCTGGTTGTTCTGACAGAGAAAGACCTTTTAATCTACGACAGCATGCCGAGGAGGAAGGAAGCATGGTTCAGCCCGGCTCACTCATACCCCCTTGTTGCCACCAGGTAACCATGGCCATGGATTTGGGCATGCTGTGCTGGCAAGTCTGACCCATGATGGGAACTAATCAATTTTAATCAATGACTCTAATTAGCTGAACACATTATAATGTGGCCCACTATGCAGAAGGGACAGAAAACTCCTCCAGAGTATGACCACGCTTTTCTCACCACATAATTTAATATTTACATGAGACAAATTATGAAATACTTTTCTGTCAACAAGGATTCAGAACATCTGTGTGATGTCCCAGTCTAGCCATTTTCCTGGATCTCCATCCTCTTCCCTTGGAAACAAAACTAGCGGTGTGTTTGCAGTTTTGGGTTCTAAACAGAACCATTAAGCAAGGGTTTTTACTTAGTGTCACAAGAAATGTCATGCGCAAAGGCCCTCCTGAGCTTGCTGACAGTTACTCAGCACAAGAAACTCTACAGCAATCTTCCTTGGTTGTGTTACACTCCTTTTTATGTAAGTGTGACCACCAGACTCTGTTTCTTGGACCTTTGGTGTACATTAACTATCAACATGAAATTCAGCATTTCTTAAGCTACTCACTGAGCTAAGATTGAGGTGCAATATTATTGCACATAATTGGGGGAGTTCAGAGAGAAATTTATACTCACAAAATCATCTCCATAATCAATGCCAGGTTGCATACACATCACCTCCAAAAGTTTCCTCTTTCCCTCTTTTATTTTGTGTGATTGAAACATCCCCCACTCTACCGTTCCTGGTCACTAGCATGCTGTGTGTTACTGTGAGTTTGACTATTTTAGGTTCTGCTGGAAGTGGGGTCATGGATTCTTCTCCTTCTGTTTCAGATTTATTTTGCATAGTATGATGCTCTTCAGACTTATCAATTTTGTCACAAATGGCTAGATTTGCTTCTTTTTAAAGCCTGAATAACATGACATTATATGTGCATCATATATATTATATGTACATATATGTATGTATGTATGTATGTGTATATATATATATATATATATATAAAACATTTTCCTTATAGACCAGCATTTGTAGACCTTACACTTGCAGATTTCAAATATATTACAAATCTAGTGGTAACCAGAAGCATATGATACTGACATAAAAATATGCATGCCAATGGAGAAAATAGGGAATCCAAAAATAAATCCACCCATTTGCAGTCAAATGATCTTTGACAAGGGTGCCAAGGGAGAATACAGAATTGGGAAAGAATAGTCTCTTCAATAAATGGCGCAGGGAAACCTGACTAACCATGAGCAGAAGAATGAAATTTAACCCTGATTTTAAATCAGGTCCAAAAATCAACTCAAAATAGGTTAAAGGCATATTTAAACATAAAATCTGAAACCATAAAACTCCTAAAAGGTAATGTGGGAAAAAGACTTCTTGATAACTGTATTCAGCAACACCTTGATTAGAATATGGGCAAGATCCAAATAGTCATTTCTCAAAAAAAGATGTACAGTCAACAGGTATATGAGAACCAGCCAACCACCTCAACATCACTAATCCTTAAAAAAATGCAGGACAAACTGTTGTGTTTTCCCTTCACACCTGTTGGAATGGCTGTTATCCAAAAGTAGAAAGATAACAAGTGCTAGCCAAAGATAAAAAAAAAAAAACATGAAATAATAGGGATGTTCTTATTGGAGTTCTGAAATGCTTTAAAGGGGCACCATTTCTGTGCCAGCTGAGGTAGCAATCTCATTTCTGGATCTGTATTCAAAAGAATTCGAAGTCAATGTCTCAAAGAGATGCCACATTCCCATGTTCATTAAGGAATTATTCATAGGATGACATCATAAAACATAGTCCTAGTATGTCTTACTCTCATCCTCTTCTTTGAAAGCCAGTATCCTAAAAGAACAATAAATAAAATCTGAATCTTACCTTCAAGTAGCTGCCTAGTCCCCAGCCTTCCTTCTGCTGCCAGCTCTTCCTATATGTGACTCAGGAAAGTGGGCTGATTTCACCTTTCCCGTGCCTCTGATTTCACTTAGGAGCTGGGCATATTCGTCACAGTGCCTTGCAATAATAGTCCCAAATTATCTGTTGAATGAAGTATCGAACAATGTAGGACTAACTCCTTCCAGAGTTTGGTGCAGAAGATGCAACTCAATGCACATAAGCTGTCCTGGGAAACAGAAATAAGGCGAGATCCAGGTTCTAGAAAGAATCATAGCTGCAGGAAAGAAAAGGGGACTTGGTAGAAGCAGAGGTAACATAAAAAAATGGAAATATTAAATAGAGTTGAAGCCCTGAAATTCTTCTGACTTTCTGTCGACTGATGGTGGGAAATCGGTGAAGTATGAGAAGTCGGGAAGTGACCTCAACAATGTGTGGAACCATATGGGGGTCCATGCACAAAGAGAAACCGACATGATGAAAAGTCTTAAGTAATATGAGCTGATTAGAGTTAAGCGCCTCATAGAAGAACATCAGGACACAAAAGATAGCCGAGGTTCAGGGACAACAGGAAGAGCAGGAAGGAGAAGTCACAGGCAACATGCTGGAGGAGAGGGTCCCCAGAGTACATACGGCCCAGGGGAGGGATTAGGTGGGGCGCCAGGAGAGTGAGGAACCTCTAGGCAAGACTTTTCTTGCCTCAGGTGTTGTTAAGAGGATGGAATGGTCAGTAAGATGGTGGGCGTGGAGAAAGGCTTCAAGGATTTGAGTGGAAGCAGGGCCGTGGCCGAAACGGTTCCATCTTCAAGACCTTAAAGCTAAACATTTAGTTCTCACTGCCTTCAGGGGCTAAGTCAGGTGTTAGCCACTTAAAAAGTTTATGCTTCATAATCTTTGGCAGAATGGCTGCTAAGGTATAGTGGAGTTTTACCACAAACCCTCAATGACCATCCAGACACATTCTCATAAAGGTCAAGCTTATTGTCTGTGCTACAAATAGCCTCAATATACTTGCTCCGGTATAAACTTTTTAGTTTTAACCTCAATTATAACTTTAGGCACATATCACATGAATGATAATTGTTGAAGAGTAAATGAAAAAATTAATGAATGAATGAGTGAGTTGAAAAGCCATCAGAAACTTTGAGGAGAAAGACGAGTATGGATTAGTTTGATTTACATGTGGCCTGAGAATTACCTAGAAATTCTACCACATTTCAACTTTTGCTCCCGAAAATTATTTCAAGAGACACAAGTCCATTTCTTCTTTTTGTTGAGTGGAATACTGTCTGTGGGCTGATCTTTCTTTGGGCTTAGAATCTCTTGACTGTAAATGTGAGTTCATGGAGGAAGATTGCAGACATGAATGGCTACTGACCTGGGTGCTTTTCTTAACTCCTCTGACCCTCATCCTGCATGGCCACACACTTACACAGGCTTTGCAGAATGGGTACAAGGACTATAGGAGGCCACTTATGTGAAGTCACCAATTCCCTTGTTCTCATTCTGCAGGGCCATGCCTGAGGTTCTAGCCCCATTGTGCAGCAGAAGCTTGGCAAGTTTTCTCCCTGCTCTTGCCTTTCCCTTCTTAGAAAGCCCCATCCCACTCTCTCACTCCCACCCTTGCTGAATTCTCACTCAGGTTGCTACATCATATATACAGATATAGGACTCTCCCGTCTGCAGAGGTCAGTGCTGCATGGGGAATGCCGAGTAAGTTTTTTTTTTTTTTTCTCTCTGTGAATTTCTTCTATGCTCTTGGAAAATCTGAGGCCAGAGGAGCATCAGGAGTCCTTGGAAGTAGCAAGCATCATGGGCATGATCTGGGTGGATATTTTTACCTTTGGCTTAAAATAACGAAGGGCAAAGGGGTGAGTATGGAATCCAAACAGTGATCCAATTCCACTGTAAAAAGGAAAATAAGCAGATAAAAATAATAATAAAAAAAACAAATTCCCATGGGGACACAAAGTCCTACACTGCAGGGAGAAATCATTACTCCTCAGGGGTCATTTTCTCTCAACTGTTTTCATCATCAGACCCAGCAGTGTCATCTCAGGACCCTAGAAGACCTGGGGAGAGACTCTGTTTAGATCTGGTTCCCTAGAGGAGGGAGAAGGAGGACATCTTCAGCAAATGCTTCCAGGGAAAGACCTAAAATGGAAGGCAAAGGCAGGACAGAGAGTTACCAAGACAGACTAGAGAGCCCCCAAAGAAGAGTGTGGTTCTTTAGCTTCTTCCTGATCCCGCAGGGGACACTAGAGCTTAGTCCCTGCTTCCCCAACACAGCAGCCACTCAAATACCTACTCAAGTGAATTAAATCTAAAAAAATGAAACGTGTGCTTTCTGTCTTTCTGGCCACATAGCAAGTGTTCAACAGCCTTATGGTTGCCATGATGGACAGCATAGATCTGAACATTCCCATCACTATCATAAGCTCGACTGGTTAGTGCTGCCCTCGAGCAGATGTGCTATTGAACAGGCAATGCCTGACCTCAACTTCTTCTTTCATGTTCTGGCAATTCATTTGAGGCTGTGCTTTGAATTTTGAATTCTTCTTATATATAGAGAGAGAAATAACTGATGCTTGACAGTGTTCTGTGTTGGTGTTATGATGTTAGGCTGGGTGGGTCTATTCAATGCATTAAGATAGTTTCACATACCATAGGTCAATTAGAATTAATTCAACTCCATTGTAACTCGAGGAACATGGGTAAATGACTCCTTCAGAGTTTGTCAATTACCAGGTGTCACCATGCAGTTTATTTGCATGTTGCCAGCAAATTCATAATCAAACATCTTAGGGGAACAAGGGGGTTTAACTCTTCCTTAGAACTTTCTGTTGCAGTTCATAGTCCAGCTTAGTATGAGAGATCATGCCAACATCAGGAGAGGGAACTAACTATATCATGTCTACAGGGATTGCTGAGAGAGGGGAAAACTTCCTTACCTGGCAGACCATAAGTCTACCAGAGTGTTCCAAAGTATGTCAAACTACTGAATGAGCTCCCTCCAACTTACCCATCTGCACAGGAAATGGTCCTACCCACTGTGGGCTACATCTTCCCTCAGTTAGGCAATCTCTCACAGGCTTGCTCAGGATTTGCCTTATCTAATTCTTCATAGATGTGCCCAAGTCTCAGCCTTCAGTTGTCAAGTCGGCACCTATATCTAACCAGCACTCAAGACTTACACATTCCTCCAGCAATCCTTCAGCAACTAGAGATGTTGGAACACTATCATCTCGCCTGGTCTTCATGTCATCTGCATCAGCTCAGGGCCACTGCTGAAGAAAGTGACAGAAGGTCCTTAAGAGCAGTCTCCAGAGAGGGGATGGATGGTCAGAACAGCAAACAAGATGTGAGGAGCTTGGGATATGTCACGGGTTCATCATGGGTGACAGGGATGGTAGGTCTGCCTTAGATCAAGCCATCTAGATCAAGATTTTTCTGAAAGTAGACCAAAACCTAAAACGATGGACTTGCATCTGACAAGGGAATGCAAAAGGCATTCTTCAAGGGCATAATTGTGGCCAGTTATAAAGAAATCAGATCTATCACTAAGCCTGATGGAGAGTGGGTGATGGGACATGTGACTTCAACTCACTGTCCCAAATAACCCCATCTAACCACTGAGCTGCAAAATGAAGCTCATTGCATATGTGTGCTAGCTTTACCTACAGTGATAAAATCTGGCCCGTGGTTATTTCTCTGAACTCTAGCTGCTAGCTGGGAAGCAGAGCATGCCCAGAGTGGTCAGGTGGCCCTTAGCTATTCTTACTTTACCCCCTGTGGGTAGCAGGAACAGAGCTACTTGCTCCTGAGCAGCAGCCTGGAAATCTAAGCACTGAGAATTTGCATCTTAGTCTTTCCTCCACCAGAAGCATGCCTACCCCCAGGCCAATCTCCCGTCTTCCCTCTCTCTGAGCCCTCATCTGTTAAATGCACTCAGTGGGATGCCATCACTCTAAAGTCCATGGGACAATGTGCTTTGGTGCAGTGGGTTTTTAATAGACTACTTAGCCTTAGATATCAGCTCTTGTAGGTCATTTCATCCAGTCAGCTTCTCTTTAGGTACGCCATCTAGATCAAGATTTTTCTGAAAGTAGACAATGAAAGAAAAAAGAGCCTCCTCCCTTCCTGCTGAAATGCTATGGGAGATGGCACCTCTTTACATATCCATGCGTGTGTATAGAAGTCATGATTCCCCCATCAGCTGCTTGCACTCAGAGAAGGGAGGGTGGGCTGACACTGTTGAAGGATCACTGCTGCCTCATGGAAAAATAGAAAATGAAGAAAAATGGAGTCCTGTCTTGATAAAGGCTGTCTCAGCACTTCCATGGAATGGCATTCTGCCTTGGTAGGGGCTACCTATCTTCACCCTTCCATGGACTGCCTCCATAACCTTTTATTTAAGTTCAAATGACTTATCTTTACCTCCTATATTAATCATATTTCTTGTTGCTGTGTCCAGATACCTGACAACCAACAGCTTAAGAGAGAAAGGGGTTATTTCAGCTCAGAATCCAAGGGCATCATGGTGTGGGGGGCATGACAACAAGAGCATTGGCAGCTAGACATATCATGTCCTCAGCCAGGAAAGAAAAGAACAGACAGGAAGTGAGACAGGGCTGTTAAACCTCAAGTCCTACATTCAGTGACCTACATCCTTCAGTAAGTTTCCACCTCCTTAAAAGTTCACAGTCTCCCAAGCAGCGCCACCAGCTGGAGAACCCACATTCAAACACAAGAACCTGTGGGAACATTTCACATTTAGGCCACAACACTGCCCATGTGTCTCAGACAGACACAGAAGACAATGTATCTTTTAAGGAGCATTGTGCTATGGGGTGACTGCTGCCAGGAATAGAAGTTTCAGATGCAAATATCAATGAAAAGCCAATTTTTATTTACTCTAGCTAGAGGACCCCAGCTCGCTGGTCAAAAACTTGAGCCAAAAGTCCCAAAAGATAGGGTACACACATTGCTTAAAGAGAAGAGAGAAAAGGAAAACAAAGGAAGCTGTCTTGTCAATGATCTACCTGAGGAATGTGACAGTCTTCTAGATGGCTATCCACTCTGTTTGCTAAGGAACAGAAGCAGGAGCGGATACTTGAGGTAACCAGAGCCTGAAGACTGATGTTTGTCGAGGGCAAAAGCCTTGGACTTTCATCCTTTGTGAGCTTTCTCACAGCAATTTCTTATATCAGTCCCAGGGGAAGGGAGGGGAGCTAATACAGGATTTCTATAGTATAGGCTTTTATTAATACTTCATCCTATTTCAGTTGGGGCATGTACTCCATCTAGGAACATTTTTCAACTCTGTATATGTCTAGAGATATTGAACCATGTTCTTTGTCAAAAAAGGACATAAAACATCTTCTGCTGAAGTCTAATTTTTAAAGGATGATATGTACAAATCTTGAGTGTATGGATCAGTTTTTATGTCTTTTAAAGTCCATGTTTTTTAAATTTTTATTATAGATCATCTACTAATAAGTTCTCTTGAGTGACAAGATCAAGAAGTCCGTGGTAACACTATTTGTAAAACAGATCAAGACAACCCATGAGGCACAGATTTGTAAATCTGCTTAATTCTACCCACAGTTCATTAAAATATAGGTTTTCAGATCCTTGCTTTGGATGCTCTGGCTAAGTAATTAGTGTCACGAGTCAGACATTTGTTTTCCAGCAATCATCAGGCAAATGTATATACAATTAACATGTTAAAACATCACAATGCTATGGAGTTAAGATTTTATTCCTATTTCACAGAGGAGCAAATTGTGACACTAATTACCACCTTATTACACACAAATAAGAAAAGGCCTAAAATTCTAATTGTTATCCACTATTCTATCAATCTTCCCAAAGCATGCCCTTACATTCTAAGTTGTTGTGGTGCTAAGAATTTCCTGAGTGTGGGGGCTGGAGAGGTGGCTCAGGGGTTAAGCCTCTGCCTTGGAGGTCCTGAGTTCGGATCCTAGACCCCACGTATAGACGCCGGGCGGAAGCGGGGGCGGCCTGTGTTTCTGGTCCTGGTAGGGCGGAGCCTGTGAATCCAGAGGCAGAGTAAACAAGGAGGTGGAGGCGGTCCATGGTGGCTTCTGAATTCGCCCGTGGTTTTACACACACACACACACATACACACACACAATTGAATAAATAAAAAAAAAATTAAAAAAAAAGAATTTCCTGAGTGTGCCATGTAAATCTCTACATTCAAAGCAACCTAACCCTGCACTCTGCATCCACTTACATCATTTAAGAAGGAAAGAAAGTGATGCTTCAGTTCCCCCATGGGTTGAGTATTAGCGTTACGTGTAATATCAGGAGTGATGATGCTTATTCAGGACTTCATCAAGGGGTTCTCAAAGTGGGGTTCCCTAACCCTCCAATATGAACATGGCCTGGGCATTTGTTAAGCAGACAATTTTGGTGTCACTCAAGACAAATTGAACCAGAAGCTCTTAGGGGGTTCCCAAGCATACACACACACACACACACACACACACACACACACACACACACACACACACACACACACACACACACACACACACACACACACACACACATACACACACACACACACACACACACACACACACACACTGCCACATAATGCTCACAGGTCTTTCTAATGTAGGCTTCATTTTGGAAACCCCTTATTAGAAGCCTTTGTCCTGCTTCCTGCTTCCTGCTTCCTGTCTTCCTGCTTTCAGGATCTATGGTAGCAGAGAAGGTCTTCAATGAGGACCTAGCTCTTTTCTTCTGCTGGGGCACTCAGAACCATTGTATTGCCTCAAGTTCATATGACCTCTGACAAATCAATTCAGAGGCTTCCTTAGTTCCAGTTTCTCAGAGTCGCTAGTATATTCTAGGAGGGAATGTCTTTGTGCCCTAACAAGAACATATTGTTTGTCACAATCTTCCTTCCCAATGTCCATTCTAAGACACAGGTTCTAGAAATCTACAACATGAATCCAAATACCAGCTCTACTTTTTGTTCCTTTTTTCCCCTTTTCTTTCCATGTGTATGTAGGACTCAAATGTGCCTATGTGTATGCATGTCCACATGTGCATGTGTGTTCACATGTGAGTGTACACATGAGTATGGAAGCCTGCAGTTGATACTGGGAATGATCCTTGACACTTCTTCCACCTTATTCTTTGTGTAGCATGGCATGTAATCAAACTGAGAGCTTGTCAAGAAGGATTGTCTAGCTAGCTGTCTTGTTCTGGGGATTCCCAGTCGCTGTCTTCCAGTTGGGCTACCACACCCACTCAGCATTTACATGGGATATGAGGATTCAAATTCCAATCCTTTTGCTTGTACAACAAGTGCTATAACCACTGACCATAGCCCAAGTCCCCTGCACTACATCTGACTAGCTTTGGAGGCTTGCACAGATTTCATAGTCTCTGTTTGCCTTATATCAAATTCATCTGTATTATGTGGAAAACATATGCACCTAAATCTGATGGACTCATGGTGGGAATTTTATCAGACAATATAAATAAAATTTTCGGATTAGAAATTGACACATGGTGAGTGCTCAGTAAGTTCATTACTTTCTCTTTATTATTCATTTTTAATGTTGTACATATAGATATAGGGACTTTATAATATTTTCAACCCTTAATCCCCCTCTTTTTCCCCTTATAACCTTTCATCTTCTCTGCTAGACTCCTTCCTGTTTTCAAATATTTTCATTTGTGCAATTCACTGTGTTTTATCTATTCTGTGATGACTTATGCTTGACATGATTCATGCTCCACCAAGCATCCTAGATCAGTGGATACACCATTGAGGAAAGCATCTCCTTTACTTTCTTATCAGCATTAGTCCTCATCAGTCTCTCAGAGATGTTTGAAGCTTCTTTAGATCTTTCCAATGTCATGGTAAGATAAATGCTGATAAGACAGTTCTCATGCAATTCTTGTATAAGTATATATATATCTGCCATGAAATCTTACATATCACGACTATGTTATATCCAGGTGATAATGAATGGCTCAGTTCAGGCTCTTACAATCTTGGCACTCCTTGTGATGTTCCCCGAGTCATGGGGTAGGAGTGGATAAAGTTTATATGTCCTATTTAGGGATCAGCAGTCCATACACATTTATTTTTTGCATTTTTTCAAGTAGCGCTTTTCAGTAATAAACACTTTTGTTGTGGAAGAAGGTTGAGTGCTGAGTACTCTTCCAATCTATGTGTATAATAACAGGTATTTACAAAGCAGTTTGGTGTACTGTCTTCCTAACTAAACACTCATTGTCTATTCTTCCTTTGTGACCTATTTCCTTCCCTTTCATAGGTTCTTATTCTAGTTTACAGTAACAGGAATGCATCCCATTCTGACAAGCAGGCCATAAATCTAATCAGACAGTTATTGGTTGTCTCTTTGATACTTATGCCACTATTACACTGGTGGCCATCTTTTGCCATGGTGGCCTTTATTGTAACTTGCAGATCTCACAGATTGATGAGACTTTTTATTGTTTTTCTTCCCCAGTAGCTCCTACAATACTCCCTGGTACTATGTAAGCAATCTAGAAAGGAGGAAGTTCTCAAACAAGTTCCAATTGGTGTTTTTTGTCTATGTCCTATGATCCATTTGTGTTGCATCTTCAATAATATCAAGTCTTTCTCTTTATAATTATATTTGCTACTTTTTTTTAAATCTCATATTGAAAACTTGTAAGCCAAGTAGTACTTTCTAAGAAATCTTTTTTCCTAAACAATGAGCAAAGCAATAAAAAGTAAGAATAAACTAGCAAGGTGTCTGAAAGACTATTTACTCTAAACATAATGGAAAGCATTTATACATACTGGTAGAGAGAGAAAAGTAAATGTCATTTCAGATTTGATGACCTGATTCACACTCAAGGTGGATTGGTCAAGCCACACTTACAGTCTGTAAGACCATGATCAGTCAGTGATCTCTGATCTCATTTTACCTGCCAAAAACATTGGATAATAATGTCTACTGTGACATTTGCTTAGCCAGTTTATTTGATATTGCTAAACATTAAAAAAAAAAGAGTTACACTTGCCCAGATGAAGTAAGAGTGCTGATTTTTCATAGCTGCTATTGTAATTGCAAGTCAGATAGGTCTACAGAGAGGGAGGATTAAGGTCACTATGTTTCTGAAATTCTCCAGGAGGTTTAACTCAGATTTTGCACATCCAATACCAGAGGCTGGTAGAAGCCTGGAAACACAAAGCTTGTAGAAAGAATGAGCCAGCTTGCTGCTGAGTGGGCCTGACAGGGGGCGTGTCGTGGGCTGCAGAGAGGAATTGATGAGTGTGCACTTCTCTGCTTCGGTGCCAGCTGGGAGCCAGAGGAACGGCATCACGCCAAAGCCAGCTGGGTAGATGCTGCTGGTGCCGCAGATGTGAACCTGTTTTCTAAGTGCTAAAAGTAGTTGTAGCCTCAGGCCAGCCTTCCAATTTTTAGTAACTCTTGTCTCTGGGGAAGTGTGGCCAATTGCATTTGTCAAACACTGAATTAGAAGCAGACAGTGGTTTTCATGCTTATCCCGGAAGGCACCCTGTCTCTTTGGGAAGGAGGGAATATTCCATGAGTGTGCTCCAGGGTGGGGTAAATAGATTTATCTAGGTGCCTCAGGATGAAGAATGAACCCCATCAAGCTACTAAGTGTGGGATATGCCTCCTCCAAACCTTCCCATTTGGTCCTAGGTGTCTCCGTACCTGCTTCTGTTTTTCCTTCTTCTACTCATAAGCGCCTCAGTGTTGAGAGTAAGACTTAAGTAGAGATCCAAGAACTTTGGATTTGTCTGTTTATTTTGTTATTATTGTTGTTGCTGTTGTTGCTATTGTTGTTGAGATAAGGTTTTGCTATGGTGCCCAAGCAGGCCTGGAACTCATAATATATATAGCCTCCTGAGTGCTAGATTACAAGGATGCCTCTCTGTACCTGGCTGATCCAAGGATTTTAGGAGCAGACAAACTGGAGTCAAATGAATCCTGAGATTTCATATAATATGAGTTTCTGGGAATCTACGTCTCTTTACCTGTGGGATAGGCAGGTACTATCTTCTAACTTGTCAACAGGACTGACTGAGATCACATATGTAAATGTTTCTCATGAGACTATGATATAATGAATGAGTATTCAAAGTGCTCAAAATAACTACTAATTGTCGTGATCAGAGACTATAACTGAAATGAAAGGATGAATGATGGAAAATTGAATCAACTTTCCTCTTGAGGAAAGGCTGCATTGTATAAGAGGTACTGAGTGTGTTAAGGTCAGCAAGTATGAGGACTGATGTTAGGAAGTGGTGATGGTTGGTTTGTCGCCAGCAGGGAATGTGGGAAGAAGTGAGAGAAAGCATACTTCTAAACTAACTCTGGATGCTTCCTGCGACACCACCACAGATCAGTGGCCATCCTCCTATGGCCAGGCATGTTTGGTTCAATTGAAGATGCTTCTAGCAGGTTTCTCTGAGTGGTCATCACCATAGTCAAAGAATAAAATAACACAAGGAGGACAGCTGAACGTAGCAAGAGCCTATCACTGGGCTTATCCTTCGTGATTCATTTCCCCAGTGAAACCAATCTGATTTGATTGGCATTGCTTTACACAGAGATATTCGAAAAGATCTTTTGGAAATAAGTGTTCTGTACACACTGGGGCATATGTTGAACTAATTAAAACACAGAACAAGAGGATATGTAAGAGATAATCAGTTTCTTCAGAGAAGGTATTTATTTAAGAATCGCAGATCTAACTGTGTTAAATAATAAAATATCATTAACTTCAGAGGGACAATTCCCAAGGCTCTGGACTGTGAAGAAATGACCTGTGGTGAGGAGCGGGAGATGGTTAATGAAACTTGTGGAAGACCTGATGCTATTTTATTTTTTCTTTTAATTTCTTTCTCCTACCCACAGTGGATGAGCTGGAGTTTGGCCATCTTCTCTGATGTGATAGAAAAAGAATGAACTCTTATAGGCTTATGGACCTGGTTGCAATTTTGAGCTGTATATATGGGCCACTGGGCATCTAACCTACTGCACATGGATTCCTTGTTTAGGTGAAACCCAAACTAATATGTTGCATGCTGCTGACATCGCATGCATCCTCCTAAGACCTCCTATAAGGGAGTATCACCCTTCTCCTCCTTGCTACTGTTGAAGCTGGCTGCCTGGTCAAATCATCAAGACGAAGCTCTAGCTCTCTTGGTGTTCATTCTCTAGTATCGAATTAGTCTCTGTTCCTAGTCAAGATCCCTGAGTAATCTGAATTTCTCCAAGAGGGAGTGTCGACTGAAATTCACCACCATACTCATTGAACAGGTGAAAATGCAGCAATTGATCAAGTGGGGAAGATGGCTCCTGGGCTGACCCTCCCACTTGTCAGTTTGGTTCTTGATGACTAATTGACCTTTAGATTTTACTAGACGATCTGGACTGCTGAGTGACATTGGAGATAGCTAGTGGGCAAAAGTATTTGGGATCGTCAGGTTATTTAAGGGATCTAGCTAATGGTTTTCTCTCTCTCTCTCTCTCTCTCTCTCTCTCTCTCTCTCTCTCTCTCCACTCTCTCTCTCTTACTCTCTCTCCATGTGTGGCTTATATTGTGGCATCTGTTGGGAGATGCTAATTACAGCAATTAAGTAAAATGAGGATGTAATATTGCTTAGCAACCCAGTTACCTAATATGTAATTTTCCTAATTTGGTTGAATCTGGGTGCTGCAACTGTTGTTGCTTTAATTAAGGATATTAATAATAATGTTTGTACACGGAACATTTTATGCAGCATTCTCTAACACCTATCCAGAATGAAATTAGCAAATAGGGGTCCCTTGTGAGACACGATTGTTGGTTCTTTTTTTTCCCTCTTTCTTTCTTGTTTTGTCTGTTTTACTCAAAACCCAGTCAGATAAGGAGCCAACTCTGAGGACCCAACTAAGCAGCCTAGTAGGTCTATTATTGGTAGAGAGAGAAATATTTGCCCTGGTGTCTTTCAAGATGAGTATAACAAGGCAAGTTCCCCTAGGTTTGGATAAAATATTAGACCTGAAAGTGGTCTGAGCCTCATGGAATCCACCACTTTGAGAAGGTGCAGTAATTTGTGTGCATGTATGTGTGTGCATTACATGTTGTGCATATGATTACATGTGCATATCAGTGCACTTGTGAATGTGAGTGTGGAGGCCAGAGATTGATGTTGAGTATCTTCCTCAATCACGTCTGCCTTTATTTTTAATATTTATTTATTTATTTATTTATTTATCTATTTATTTACTTACTTAAGAAAGAAGGTGAGTGAAAAAGAATGTGGAGGTCAGAGGACAACTTTCAGAGGTTTGACTTTCTAGAATTAAACTCAGGTCTCAAGGTTTGTGCACAGGTGACCTGACCAGACTGAGCTATCTCTCTGACCTTTCACCCTATATTGTGAGGCAGAGTCTATTTCTGAACCTGGAGCCCACCAATTTGGTGCTCCACCTCCTCTGCCCTGATGTTATAGGTGTGTACCGCCACACCCAGTTTTGGAAGAGTTCTGAGACTGAACTTGGATTCTCAAGCTTTTACATTAATTTTGCTGTAGACTGAGCCTCAGGCCCTGGTTATGCAAAACAATGTTAAGATATTTTTCTCTGACGTAGGAAATCTCTTTCCTACAGAACAATTTTAATGGGATTCATGTCAATAAGTGGAAAATCTTAACGACGTGTGCTTTTCTCAAACAGTCAGTACCAACCACCTGCTCTGTCCAAACATGATAACTTTAATTCCCTAAGCCAGCAAGTTACTACTAAAAACACCAGTTGCTAAAGATAGATTTAAAGGAAGAAATGGAAATGGCTGCTGGGCGTTCTCATGATTTTTTTTTTCATTCCATTACTTTTATTACGTCATGTTCAGGACTAATCTGGAGATGAGTCAATGGTAGATACAAAGCCAGAGTCCTCGAGCTGCCATTTGCTATTGTTGCTTTGAACGCTGTAGGGGCAGAGGATGGGACAGGTGGCACATAGCTTTCCTTGGTCACAGACTTCTTACACAGCTCCATTAGGATGTTCTGAGTGCTGCCACCATGGGAGCCGCCCTGATCGAATTTGTATTCTAATGATAAAGATGGCTGCTGGGATGTGTTCTGGGATAGCAGAGGTTGCTCCTGGTCTTCATACATCATCTTACTGAATCTGCTCAACCAGAGGTGAGCGGAGCTGAGGAAACTGAATCCAAGAGAGTTCAAGAAACTGCCCAGCCTTGGGTTGAGGAGATGGCCCAGTGAATAATTTGAGATTGAGATTGAGTGTGAGAATTTGAATTCAAATTCCCAGAAGCCAAGTGTCTTAGTTCCATGGCAACATCCCTGCTTCTCTGGTATCAAATTGTCTTGGTCTCATATGTGATGAGATAAATAAGTGACCCAAATAATTTAAGAAAACAAGGGGACTTCTATTTAACTTACAGTTTCAGGTTATAGTTCATATGGCAGAAGAGTTATATCAGCATTAGCAACCATGGAAACTGACCATACCTTATCCATAGGAATAGCTGTGAGATGGAAATACTTTCCAGCTTGCCACTCTGTTACCTCTCTGGGACTGCTCCTACCCATTTATAGATGGGAGTCTTCCCACATCACTTAGATAATTTGCTAAAGGCTTGCCCTCACTAAATAGTTCTTCATACGTGTGCTTAAAGACTCAACTCTTGGTCGTCAAGTTAATTTCTGTAACTAATTGTCATACCATGCAGATCTAGGCGTGGCAGCATGCCATCTGTAATCCCAGTGCTCTGGATTACAGATAGGAGATTGCCAGATGGAAACTGGCAGGCCATTTAACCTCATAGAGACAGCAGCAAACAACAAAAATAGCCTGTCTCCAAAACATAGTGAAAAGGCGAGGACTGATACCTGAAGTTGAACTTTGGCCCCCACACTGATCCTATGGCATGCATGTGCCCATACTCACACACGAGAACACACAAATGTCATATGCATACATATATACACATGAAACAGAAAAAAAGGAAAACTTGCCAGGACCACATAGTAAGTAGCAAAACTGGAGTCTAAATCCAGCTTATAGTTTCTGGGTGTCTGTCTCCATTTGTTCCACCTCCTTTTACCCATGGCCTCATCCCTTCCCCCACATTCACTACTATATGTACTTTTTTTTTTTTTTAACTTTTTCACATTTCTAGCTAGCTAACAAAGAAATAAAATCCTGCTAGGATTTCTGTCTTTGTTTCCAGTCATAGGTATGTAGATCTGTATTGTATAACCAGGGAACAAAATTTGACCTTGGGTTTTCTCAAACAGTTTCAGATTACACATGGAAGTTCAGTGCGAGTGTCAGCTGAAAACCTATCCCAGGAAGTTAGTACTTTTTCCTGGTTGGGTAAAGGAGTTATCTCCTCTGGGGAGAAAGCATTTTCTTGGTTGTTATAGTTTAGTTCCTGACAGAGATAAGAAACAGATGATCATACACTTAAGGATCCACAAATAGCTTAAAATATAAAGTAATTGAAAGATAAATAATAGCTATGAGTCCCCTTGAGACTACAGAATGGACTGTATCCTTAGGAAGAATCTTAGAAGGAATGTCGAAAGGCTATGTTCCTGGCAGAATGGGAAAAATACCAGCCCTACCTTTTCCAATGTCCGTGTTATGACTTTTAAAATCTTAACACCTACTGACATTTACTTGGCACTCAATCCCAGAATCTGCCTCTGGTAATGTGTTTCCCAATGTGTTCTGCAAAATAAAGAAGCCACTGGAAAACCCTGCACTGCGCCCAAATTTCAAAATAGATCAATTGTTTATATGCACATTTGCCCTAGCAAGATTACACTTGAATTTTAAAAACATTTGGAAAGTGCATTTGTGCAGTTCCTCAGCCAGCATTCATTAACCATCTATCATGTGTTAGATAGAGTGCTGGAGGACAGGAAGGAATCACAGAAGGAGGAGACTAAAGCTTTATCCTGCAGAAAAAAGAGGTCTAAGAAGTACTGATCTGCGCCTGAAGAGATGACTCAGGGGTTAAGATTTTGTCTGGCAAGCAGAAGTACCTGAGTTCAGATAATGGTGTTCATGTAAAAAAATGCCAGGCAGAAACAATCCATGATGACTTCTGTCATAGTTAGGCATAGGTATCAACTTGACAGTTTCAGGTTTGAGCTCTGGGCACATTTGTGGAGAACTGATAGTTGAGTTAAGCCCAGAGCAAGTCTGCAGGAGATTGTCTAGCTGATGCGAAGGCCCAGCCTATGGTGGGTGGGGCTAGGCCCTGAAAAGATGAATAAAATATGAGAGCTGGTTGAGGAAGTCGGCATCCTTGTATACACTTGGCCAGACATGTTGGTCTGGCAAGTAAGGATCATCCCTCTCTCAGCCATTACGTAGAGATGGTGTGGCCATTTCCCTTGGCCCTGGTGTTGGTGCATGCGCTCCTATCAAGCTGGACTAAGAACTGTAACCAGTAATCATAAGAAAAGATAAATCCCTTGTTCCCTTAAGCCGTTTGATGGTCATTTATCAGCAACCACACAGGCTAACTGCAAAAACTTCCAAAGTCACTCTTGGGCCTCAAAAGGGACACACAGTAAACCCCCTGATACACACACGAACACTAAAAAAAAAAAGAAGCAGTGATCTGAACTGATAATGACACATGGGGCTTCAGAGGAAGGACTTGTAGCCCTAAGAATTGAGATGGTGTTGTAGGTTGGCTTGGCTGTCAGAAACAATCTGGGGGCTAAGAAGGTGTCAGTGATGCGGGGCAGAAGCAGGGGGAGGGGAGGCTGCGTTATCTGGTCCTGGTAGGGCAGAGCCTGTGAATCCCTGGGCAGAGTAAACAAGGAGGAGGTGGAGGCGTCCCTGGTGGTTCCCGAATTCGTCCATGGCTCTACACACACACACACACACACACACATGCACACAAGCACACACATGCATGATTGAATAAACAATAAAAAAAATTTTTAAAAAAGGTGTCAGTGAGACAAAGTGCTTGCTGTGCAAGAGTGAGGACCTGAGTTTAGATCCCCAGCTCCCATATAAAAAGCTGGTGTAGAAGCTTGTGTCTATTATCCCAGTGTCGTGGAGTGGGAGGTGGCACGGCAGAGACAGGGCGTGGGGGGGTTGCTGTGGTTCGTTTGTCAACCAGTCTAGCCAAAATGGTGAGAAACCCTGTCTCAAAGGAATAAAGTAGAGAATGACAAAGCAGGAGACACATTGTCCTTCTCTGGATTGTACATGCATGCACACAGATGCACCTACCTGTGCATACATGACACATGCATACACACAATTTTGTTCCCTTTTTCATGCATGAACCACAGCTCTTCTTGAGTGAGCAACTACCTTCAGCTTTGCTAGAAGAGTTCTTATGTCATCTGAGCTCCCAAGATGAAATCATCCATTCCCAGTGTGCTTCTTCCTGGAAGGGCCAAAATCTGGGGGGGTGGGGAGGAGGGGTCTAATGAAGCCACAGGCTGGGTGTCTGGGTCCCAGTGTTCCAGCACAGCTGTGATCTGATTAGTACAGAGAGTATCTGCTTTATTCTAGCCACACAGTTTAAGTTCCTACTAGCAATGTCAGCAGGTCTGATTGAGTTAACCATCCACTACCTTTCCAGCGCGCCTCCACCTCCTCCTTGTTTACTCTCTCCAGGCGCCTTTCCAGCAGTGAAACCCCCTCATGAGTGTTAGCTGTTGCTCTTTAGTTTACATGCTTACTAGGCGTAAACCATCTCCTGATCAGACGTCCATTCCCCTACTGTTTCATAAAAGTCATCAGTGAAAGTATTCAATGGGACAATCTGGGGCCACTGCTCTGCCTCTATTCCTAATTAAACCCCTAATTCAGTTATCAAGGTTATGATCATTGCAAAGCAAACTTGTACCAACGCTTCTTCCTTTGAAGCCCAATCTGCATTTCGAGGGACATTTTGATCAGTGTATTCTTTCTGAATATTACTTGGTTTGTTATTTTGGGTATAATCTTTTTTTTCTCTTTACAATTCCTTTATTTTTTTAATTTTTTTTTTATTATTTTTCCACTCATACAAACTTAATAGGTGCCCCGGTCTCCTCCCTCCCTCCACCCCTCCTTGGAACCCCTTGCTCCCTCCCCGCTTTACTCCTCCCTTTCACCCTCTCCCTCCTTTTCTCCCAGTGCCTCCCTCTTCCCCCTCCCCCCAATCCCTGGAGCATCCTTTAGTGCAAACTTCCCTCTGGGTCCTCCACTCAACCTTGTTTCTTTCATATGAATTTTTAAAGCTGGCATGCAAAGTAATAGTTTTCATTACGTCATTTCCATGCACATGTACCATTATACTTTGCTGTTGGTCTCAGTCCCTTGCTGCCCTCTCACATACCACCTACCTCCCCCCGGCTAGTTTCCTTCCCTCTCAGGATAGTCCCTGATTCTTCTTTCCTGCCTCATGCATCCTCTTACTCCCTCCCTTAAGAGGACTTCTCAGGACCTCTCAGGAATCTTTCAGTAATCTTGTTTCTGAACAAAGGTACTGAATACAAACAAGCCAGGTAGCATGCCACAAACTGTCAATTCTTCTTTTCCATTGTCAAAAATCATCATTTTAGCATTCCAAGGTCACAGGATTTACTTCGTCCCATGTTTTTGAAGATCAGAATTTAATATTTACCTTTTCTGTCTTTTCATTACTCCTTCTTTTCCCTGATGTCCCAGCAAAACCTCCCCTCAAAATTTGTTTATACTGTGCCAAAGTCCTTCTAGGGCCTTCATACACCAACTTCCCAGGGAAAAAAAATGAGTCCTTTAGCAGCAGGAACCCTTAGAACTACTGGCTCCTCTGGACTTGCCCTGCATCCTCTATCAAATTCAAATTACCTTCACCATCACACAAGTTGCCAAGATCTGTCCCGAAGCCAAACTCCAGAGCAACTTATGTCATCTTTGGCACTATTGCATAGTTGACTTTGCATAGTTGAGTTATCTATTCAGAACCTTATGATAGATTACATATTCTTTCCCCAGAATGACACATAATATTTACAAAACTAATTTAAGACTCTATGTATCATTCCATCCGGAAGATGTATAACCATGCATACAGCAGATATCTGATGCATTTTACTTGGCTTCAAACTAGAGGAAGTATTCTTTTGATACAGTACTACACATCCTAGGTACAAGAAATAGCATTTGCTGTTATCTCAGTGTTTATGTATAGTATTACACCAATATAGGCATGTTCAAAGAAAGAACACATAATTCAAGATGTGTGCTATTCCATAGATGGAACTCAACTTGTTTTTTAATACAAATAATTAGATAATTCATACTTGGGCAGTTGAAATGTCTTCCCTTTTCAGTTTATGAGAATCTAGAAATGAGATAGTCCCATCTCCAAAGGTCTGTCTGTCATCACACTCTCCCACAAGGACTGCTGTGAAGTCAGCCAGGTTCAGGACTTTCTCATATCTTGTCACACTATTAGCAAATCCATTCCTTATCCCCAGAGCTACCCAATGTGAAATTTCTGATGGATTACTATTGGCTCTAATTTCATTTTCTCTCTTGAGAAAAATAAGCATTGGTTGGAAATTCATACACACACACACACACACACACACACACACACACACACACACGCCCCACATACACAACCTCACAAAGGTATATACACACATACATTCACTCAGATGCACATATGTAGCTCTGTTAAGGAGATGCAAGAATAAGAAAAAAGTAACATACAATGCCCACCAGGATGGAGTGAAGGGCATTGCAGGAGCAGCAAAACTGCAAAAGAAAATCAACAAACCACAATCCAGAACTTCAGAGACTCTATATCAACCACCTAGAACTAGGCCAGCTTAGTCTCTCCCCATCTTGAAGCTCAGGGAAATTTGCGGAAGAGGGGGCGGTAAGAGTGTAAGAGCAAAAGGATGGGAGGAGCAATGATATGTAAGATACTCTATACTAGTTAGGGCTGAAGCAATCATAATTGGACTTTGCATGCCCTGCGCATTGTCCAACACACTGTTGACCTCACAAAGTCTAGCATCTGCTAAAGGCACCAAGATCCTTGGAGGCAAAGGATTGGCAGCCACAGCAGTGTTCCTATACCTAAGGGGAACACGGGAAAGGGTTCAGGGAAAGGCCACTGGGTCCTTGTACGTCATCAGAGAGGAGGGCCCAGAGGAAAATCAGACATGCACAAGAAAGGACTCTCTGGGAATTGGGGTGGGAGGCACTGGGGGATGGGGAGGGAGAGGGGTGGGAGAGGGAACAGGGGATACGGGGGGAGGAGGAGGGAGGGAGGGAACTGGTGTACCTAATAAGTTTGTATGAGCTGAAATAAAAAAAAAAGAATAAGAAAAAGATAAGACATATAAAGAAAAGCTAGGCTCAGATGGGTTGCTGGCTTGGATAGATGTACGCTGCTTAAATAAGCCCAAGCATGTTTTTATATACATAAGCTAGTAATATCAGTGTATCGGTGTGTTTCATGGACACAGAAACAAGGAGACTATGATTTCCTTACAATACACAATGTATTATGTAGAAAGGTCAACTAAGACTGAGAGGCAGGTAGTGCTTGCCCTCATACACATCCTGGCTCTGGCCTTGCCTGTCCAGAATCTATGAATTGGCCTTGATCATGTCAGTTCTCTTGCCTGACTGCTCCTGTCAAACATACCTCTTACAACCCTTCTTCACTGCAGTTGTGCATGTGTGCATGTGTGCGTGCTTACACATACACACATACACACACACACACACACACACACCTTGCTTACATGGATTCACATGCACAATCTCATAGACATACACACACATAAACCTGCCTGCACATGCACTCACACATATGCACACATTCACACACTCTGCATATGCATTCTCACATGACAGCCATAACAGCGATGTTTTTCCTCACTTTGGTTCTGACTCTACAGTAATGTCACTCCCTGATTGTGGCAGAATTGAGGTTACTGGTGGAAATTCTTTAAGGAATGGAAAAAAAGAGAAAAACTTGGTCCCCAGGGAAGTCATAAAGAAAACAAATTTTATTGAACACTGACCATGATATACTAAATATTGAACTAAATGTTCTTTATGTTTTATTATACATAATCCTAGTTCTATGGGAATAGGAAATAAATTTTTAAATTAAGTGTAAGGAATAAACCTACTTATTGACTATAAACCACATGATGGTTTCTGTGCTACTGACAATGTATTGATGATTTTATTTAATGCTCACAGTATTACTTTATGGAGTAATAATTCTTTAAATTTCAGCACATAGTATGCAGAATAAATGGGGTTCTACTCAGCATCTCTCACCTCCCAATCCTATGTCCTTATTCAGTACAACATGTAAACTGCCATTTTGTTCAATTCATAGTGATTTAAAATTTTTTTTTATTTTTTCTTATTTCCACTCATACAAACTTAACAGGTACACCTGTCCCTTCCCTCCCTCCACCCCCCAACCCCCCTGTGTCCCCCTCCCCTCCCCCTTCCCTCCCCATCCTCCAGCGCCTCCCCCTCCCATTCCCGGAGCATCCTTTAATGAGCATGCCAAACTCTCCTCTGGGTCCTCCTTTCATGATTTTAAATTTTTAAGGGCATTAAAAAACCTTGAAAACCCAGAAATGATGCTACATACTTGTAATCTCAGTGCTGGTGAGGGTAAATATTCCTGTTGGCAGTGTGGGCTCACTGATCATTCATTCTAGAATATTTGTCAAATTTCAGACCAGTGAGAAATTCTGTCTCAAAAACAAAAAGAATATCATAGGTTTCCCTCTGGTCTATACGTGCATCTACATACATAGATGCAGACACACACACACACACACACACACACACACACACACACACACACACACACACACACACACACACACACACAACACTCCACCACCACCACCACCACCATGAATAACTTGGAAAATATGTACTTTTTTACTTTCTTGGATGGATTATCTATCTATGTGTTAGAAAGGTATTTTCTGATGCATTTTTACCCAGTTCTCAGTTTGCCTGAACCCTTTATTAGGCTTTTTCTCTCTCCATGACACTTGACTTGACTTCTCTAGGAACTTCCAGTCACTCCTAATCAATTTTTTTTCCAAAATAGCCTCCTTCATCAGAGCCAGCTGGATTCAGCCTCTATGTGTTGATCCTCTGCACATGGATATACACAACTTAGACACTTCCCTTCGAGCTGTACCAGACTCTTCTCTTAGTAAGATTCATGAACTTCCATATCTCATGAACTTCACAATCAAAGGGTTTTCAACTAACCTTTTCCTTCTGGTTGGCATGGCAAGATATCCTCCCAGCAGACTCCAGCTCAGCCACAAAAGAAGGCTACTGGGAGCTATACAACAAGTCTGTGTATATCATATACTTTCTTTCACCAATAATTTTGTCCTCCAGTATTTAGGGCTTGCAAGAGGAAAAATAAGGATTGAAATTTCCTTGCACATTCTTCAAATCTAAAAGCAACAACTCTTTGCTTAATAAAATATTTCTCTCATCCACCATGTACCTGGCATTTCTCTCACAAATGTTTAAGCATTGCTTTCTATATTAAAAGATAAGGAATAAAAATGCAGATATCCTGGAGAGAAATAATATTTATAGAGTTACACTTGTGCTGCTCTGATAATGGTTGATATGAGGATCACTCTCATGAGCAGGCTGAAATGCAAATCAGACAGTGTGCCCCAAGGGATAAGTGAGAGCAACAGCCAACATCCACTCGGAGGGTGGCCCTCATGGCGCTTTGATGCCTCCTTTTAAGTCTGTCCTTCCAAGAAGTGTGAACTGTGACACAGAGATACAGAGATAGAGACACAGAGAGAGACAGAGATAGAGAGAGAGAGAGAGAGAGAGAGAGAAAGAAAAAGAAAGAAGAAAGAAAAAGAAAGAAAGAAAGAAAGAAAGAAAGAAAGAAAGAAAGAAAGAAAGAAAGAAAGAAAGAAAGAAAGAAAGAAAGAAAATTCTTTAGATAGCTGTGTGTCATGGTCTGAATGTAATTTGCCCTCTGCGGTTCATGCATTTGAATCCTTACCTAGTATTAATATTAAGGAAGTTATGGCATCTCTGGGGTGAAGCTTTGCTGGAGCAAAGTGCATTGCAGGGGGTTGGCCTCAAATCTTGGTTGTCTGGCTCTACTTGTTCTCTTTGCCTCTTGACAGTGGCTGTGGTGACCTGAACTGAGCTTCTGTTTGCGCCTTCAGCCGTGCCTTATGCTATGTGATCATAATGGACTATATCCCCCTCTAGAACCATAAGCCAAATAAAATCTCCCCTTTCTCCTTTAAGTGTGAAAGTAACTGCAGCAGAAATTAGTACCAGAAGTGGGACTTTGCTGTGAAACTAAGAGTTCATGAAAGTGCTACTCCCAATCACCTCTGAAGAAATCTTATACTTCCAGTTCCTTTTCCAGTTTTAACAGATGGACAGGTTGCTGCTACTTCACTGGAGTCTCAGGTTATTTGCTTGTATGTGGTGCCTCTCTCCATAACTACATGCATTCTAAGAACATTAGGTGTAGTCAGATACTCCCAACTCTGAGATATGGGGACCAAGTCATGCTTATTCAGTGCAATAGATTCTTTTCCCCATCTTGTATCATGCACAGAATTGGGATAGTGATGCGAGAAGCTTATATATAATTAAAATATTCTCTCTCACTCATTCATTCTTCTTTCCTAAATGGAAATAATTAATTTGTGCAAATTAAAGTAGTATCATTCCAATCTTCTGCCTGCTTAACCACATGCACAGCTTGCAGATGTGTCTTTTCCCCCTGTTTATATTCTTTTAAGGACTTGCACATGTATTCATGTCATTTTTAACCCTATCCTCTACTTTTTCCCATTACAAACTTTTTCTCTCTCCCAGTCTCTCTCCTGCTCTCATGCACGGTGTGTGTAGTTTACTAAGTCCCATCTGGGATACTGTTAATGACATGTGTCTGGCACTTTCTGGAACACGCAAGGATGATACACTAGTGGGCATACCACTGGAGAGAGTAGCTCCCTTTTTCCCTCACCAACATTAACTTTCTTTAGTTCTCAAAAAATTTTTTTAAATCTCCCTCTACTACTGAAGAAAAGATAGAAGAAAACCACTGAAGAACTGTGAATACTTTTGACCTGAGGTTACAATGAAGAAGAATGCCAGTTTGGGGCTTTCTCCAGGTAATATGCCAAGTGGATAAAGTAGAGTCCATTTTAATACTGATCTCTCCCTCCCTTTTTTCCTCCCTTCCTCCTTCCGTCCCTCCCTTTTTTCCTCCCTTCCTCCCTCCCTCCCTCCCTCCCTCCCTCTCTCCCTCTCTCCCTCCCTCCCTCCCAGGTTGGTCCATTCAGGTCCAGGTAAGGGATCACCCCAGGCTGCTATGGATCTGTCCTTTGCAACACGAACTGGTACTAAGCAAGGAATTGAAACCCATCTCTTCAGAGCAGAGATCAGCCGGGACCTCTCCTACTGGACAAGGAGTATAGTACAGGGATGTCACAACTCAGCTGAGCTCATTACTGAAATCACCACAGGTGAGTAGTACTGCCCTGAGCTTCCAATGCTACATAATACAGGAAAGACAGACTTTCTATTCTCCTGTAAATAGTTTCTACTAATGGTTTTTGGGGGTTAGTTAAAGTTACAAAGGTAAATGTAAAATCTTCTCAACTGGGACACCTTGTATCATTTTCCTTTTTATAACCCTTGAGTGACTTCCTAGAATCAGGAACTTTAAAGCATGAACTAGTTGAGTTCTTGGTAATTATTAATAGAAACTAAATCTGAGTAATTTATCATCGAGTAATATTGGCTATTTCTTTTCTTATTTAAATGGTTGTTCATTTAAACGGCCATTTATTTAAATGGTCAGCTGAGCAGACAATTGGAGACCAAATCTATGAGAAAGAGCAGAAGCCACAGACATACGAGTAGGGCAAGCAGAGCAGGAGGCAAGTTCCCAATGCCAGCCAGCCTTGTCCTGGCATGAGTGGAAGGAGGCACCTGTCCTGCCATGAGTGCAGAGACCAAGGCAGGTTGGTAGAAGCATGGAGCATGTGTGGTCCACCACTGGGGAGCACTTTCAGAAAATATTAGAAAGGGATATGTGCACAGAAGGACCCTTCTACTCTGGGCATGTCCTAAGAACTTACTGTATGCCAGGCATTTTTACATGATGTTTTTTTTGCATAAAATAAGAAACAATCCTTTTTGTGTCCGAAACAATTCATCGAAATGAGTCAAGTATTATTAAAAGTTTTAAAAGTAAAATATTTCAAAAGTAAAATAGAATGAAAGAAATATTAGTATTAGCATCATCTTGTGTATAACTTTTGGTTCAGGTGAATGTGTGGTATATGTATGCATATGGGGGTGTATGAGCAAGTGTGTGCATGTGTGAGTTGTCTGCCTATGAGCATGTGGTACATGTGTGTATGCACAGCACACCCACTTCTTGTATACCTACTAAAGTAGACTCTGTGTGTAACTCACTGTCCTTCCTAAGCAGCACAACATACAATCAACAGTGTCTGCAATGCTTTAGAACAATGGCTTCTAGTTCTGAGATCTTTGACTGACCTGTGGTAGATCTCCTGTGGATGCACACCAAAAAGGGGCCCTGTGGTGGGTGCTCACGTCCTCAGCAAACCTCCTAGGATCTTAAGTTGTTTCTTCTAACACTGTCTGTTCCCTCTTCTTGCTTGCTCTTTCATGTCTCTGAGGAAACATTTGGCCATGATGGGGAGGGGGGTTGAATTCAGACAGGCCTGCATTCACATTCCACTTCTATGGATTTCTTTATTATCTGCTTCATCGCTCAGGTTTCGTCATTTGAGAAGACATAATTTCTGCCTCATGGGTTCCATAGAAACAATAGAATCTCCTTCCAGAGTTGTTGTCAGTAAGATTAATATCACTCTTTTTGTAGTTATTACGTTCATACCTGTGATGTCAAACACCATCATCTCTGTGAGGCTGTTTAAACTTAAGGTAGTTAAGGACTAATCACTTCCTCAGTTGTGGTAGCCATATTTAGAGTCTAGTAGACACGTGTGCTGCAGAGCTTCTGTCCTGGGCAGTGTCACTCTATAACACTCTATCATGGCAGGAAGTCCTGCTGCACAACTGTGCTCTAGGGGACTCCCCACAGACTCCAGAACTGTCAACTGGAAATGACATCTCCAAATCTCCCCCACAGTAAAACAGCAACAGTGTATATTTTAATCTTATCTTGAAAAGATGCAGATGGTTGACCCTCCTCTACCTCCAGAGATTCAGATTCAGCATTGGAGGGAGGGTGAGAATTCTCATCTAACAAATTCTAAGAGGCAGTGATGCTACTCTCTCTGGACCACTCTTTCAGGAGTAATACAGTAGAGGCCAACTTCTCAGACACCATGAGTATGATAAAAGGCAATGTGATCATCTCGCCTTAGCCTTCCAAGTGCTGGGATAACTGGCATATATCTCATTACCCCTGGCTTTGCTGCTCACATATTTGAAAATTATCCTTCTATGCTTCACAACTGCTAAGCTCCTCTGCTATTAACCTTTTTCTGTTTTTCATTCACACATTGTAACTTCCATGTTAATAAATGATGGAGGAACATGCATGGAACTTCTCCATGCATTCTGCAGACAGTAGAAGTGAGGACTTTCAACAAGGACTGAGACACTGTCATTGGCTGTCCTTGGACTGGACATACACCAGAGGGCAGAATCCAGGGGTTCTGCCCAGAAGCACCCACATCTGTTAGGCAACAACTTTGGAAAAGATTAGCTCTTAGAACAAGTTGAAAGATGTGTACAGAACGCCCATGAAGCCTGTTTTAATTAGCACTCCAACTAAAGGGCACCTCATTCTGTGAGCAACTGAGATCCTGTTTCTTCCCTCAAAACCTGAAGGATTCCTCCCCCAACTGTCATTATTTGTGAGGGAGAAAAGCCTAGAAACTCATTGTCGAGGACCTACCCAAATCCTTCCACATTTCAAGTGCCAGAGCGTGGGAAAGATACATGAAACAGAGTGGGAAGGAGCTGAAGTTTCAAAGCTGAACATTCTGGGTGGTGACACATTCACCTCCCTGAGCTCTGCTTTTTTCAAAACCTACAGTATCAGTGAAATATTCCTACTTCTAAAGTTTGTGGAAAGGTTAAGTTCAGTATATTTAGAAAGCAGGGCGCAGCTAATGGTGAAACAGTGTGAGTTCTCAATCAATAACGCCTTTACTCTGACTGCTCCCAATCCCACTCCTAGAAAAGAAATGCCCTGGATTCCCCCCACCCCCCAAAAATAAGTTAGATGTAGATCATGGCCTGAACCAAATGACCTACCAAGGTCAATTTAATGTAGTGTTTTATGAGACAAAAAAAACTGAATTTAATAATTAAGTTTTCCAAGTGTTTGATGAAGTTTTTAAAGAAGTTTTTGAAATAGGAGCCAGGGGGCTGGTGACTAACTCACCCTACCTCGTGGGCTTAAAGAGCTATACTCTTCATGAACACAGCGAGGCTTCCAGATAAAAGTGGCGTCTGACCTGCTTAAGAGGTTTATCCGTTTGTTCCTCTGGCTTGCAGGTGCCCTGTGCATGCCACCCCTGAAGCTCTTAGACAACCCGCGGGCCAGGGACAGAGCAGCACAGCATTCTTCATGGATGATGCCACATCAGAGCTCTGTCTGTAGCAACATTTCCTTGAGCCACCATCACTGGGCAAATTAAAAGAGCAGCCCTTTCGGTGTCTAAAATGAGTTTTGGTCAGCCCCTTTAAAATGAAAACTTGGTTTATTTTTAATACTCACTCTGACCTCTTATGTGTGTTGCAATTATTAACTTTGGTAACAGAATAAAGGAGTGTCTGCCTCTTTTATCCAATAGATCATACAATGTGCAGTGTGTGTGTACATGTGCATACAGATGATGATGATGATGATAACAAGGATGATGAGAGGCAGCCTTGCTTTTCGAAAATAAAACATCTATTGCTTCTGGCTAAAATAAAGTTTCATGTGCTCACTGGAAGACAAGTGTCGTCATTAGGCCACATAAGGGCTAGAGTCCAGAAAGCAGTTAGTGAATCAGTGAATCTCAGTTTCATGAGAATAATTAAAAAGTAACAAAATCAATCTTAAAGGACTATTTTATGAATAGTCACAAGGGTTTTTATTTTCACCTTAGTAAGAAATTTGTATATGGATAATGAAGAGCCTGGGAAAGTATTATACTGATGGATTGACTTCCTCTCCCCCCCACCCCTGCCAGCTTGCACCTACAGGAACCAGGAGTGCCGCTTGACCATACATTATGACAATGGATTTTCTATTTCTACCGAGTCACAGGAGGGTGCCTTTCCTAAGACAATCATACAATCTCCTTATGAGAAGCTCAAAATGTCTTCAGATGACGGAATCAGGATGCTGTATTTAGATTTCGGAGGCAAAGAAGGAGAGCTTGTGAGTGCGCTTTTCTTTTGACAGTGTGATTTCCCATTCTTCAGGATAAATACTTATTATTTTTAAGCATGTGATGACCAACAGTTTGACAGCTTACAGGATCCTGTTTTATTTGATCCTAGAAAAACAGTGTTTAGATTCAATTATTTCTAAGTTCTTTGCTTTGGTTTCATTTTCCATTAGAAGATTATATAAATATTTGAATTGAAGAGAATACAAAATTGGCATGAAGTTTTTATCAAAAGAGTCTCAGCAGCTTAAAAGAAATATGTGTCGTTCATTTTAAAGATGTTTTTAACAGTTTATACAACCTTAACATTGTGCCAGGAGGTGAGGATGTTTGTGAGAGAGGGGCCATAAGCTACTCACTCCCCAACACTGGGAAAAACTCAGAGGAGGCACCCCACAAGAGGCAGCGAAAAAAAGCTTACAGGAATCCAAAAACAAAACCAAACAAAAAACTGGTCAGCTTCACCTGAGTAGAGAAAGGGAAAGGTAAGGGAACAGCTAAATATTTAAATAATAGCCAGCAATGTTAGCAAATTTACGAGTAAGATGACATTTGTATATATCTCATATCAGTGCAAATATTCCTGGTGCTCACAATGATGATTTCCCATTCTTCTTGCTGCCTGCTATGGCAAAAATGGGTGTGAGATTCAGTTCCCTGGGAGGTGCTGCTGGCATAGTGTTCAGATAAACAGTTCACAGAATTTCTTAGGAGGGTGCAGAATCCTGTCTAAGTTGTCAAGGATGGAATTCCAAACAGATTCTTGATTTTGTGCTAACCATGTCTTCTCTTCTCCCTGGCCACCTGAATTCATGAATATGCACTGACTTCCTCTTGTACCAAGACTAGAGAATATTGAACACAAAGAATTGAGTCCCCATTTGGGAAATCCAGCTTTTATTTAGCGTCTGGACTTCCGCAATCCTTCTTTCCTCTGCCCTCTCTTACTACAAGTGGCACAGGCATTTCTTCTGTGGACTTACCTGGTCATTTTCTGGAAGCCATTTGGGGTTTTCCAAGAGTGAACAACTACAGTAACAGCTGAGGTCACAGTGGACAGAGTTTAAGAGTCTTTTATCTGAGAGTTTCACAGCTGACAGCCGCCAGCACAGGACCATGCTGTTGCTATGGGTTACCACAAGCAGTCAGGACCAAGTGCACTCTCCCAGACTGACAGTGACCTCCACCCCACTTCCTGTGAACTCTTTCCAGTCAGTTACTTTTCTAACTTTCACAATGAATCCACACAACTACAATGGATTTTGTTTGGTTTTGATGACTTATACATTCCAAAATTTTAAATGTTGCACTTGCCCCAAAACGTCTGACTGGAAGCAAAGTAGTGATGTGAAAATTCACTTCACAAAAATCCTTGCTTTGCCAATCACCTAGCCATGCGCTTATCCCTAAAGATGACTACTTTCTAGCAAAGTAGAAAAGAATAAGAATCTGTCTGTCATTGGATCCTTTGTTTTAACATTCAGGACTATTTTTGCCCATGAGGAAAATCTGCTATGTCTAAATTTCAGAGGAGGCACGGGAAGTTGAGTAAAGACTGCGTTTTGCTTATTTTCCTTCTGCCGTTACCTTAGGTTAATAAGCCCACGTTCTGATGGAGTGTTTAGTTAAGCAACCCCAAAAAGCAGACAGACAGCAGGGAGCAAGCAGAAGGCAGAAAGCAAGCAGAAGGGAACGAAGATGAGTTGGGCAGGTGTGCGGCATTCCCGGGTTCTCGAAGTTTGTAAACAACGTCTCAACTATCTTTGGAAAGCCTTTTCCTTTGGACCTAACACTCTCCTTGCTCATAAACCACAGGGATTGTAGTAGGCAGTCTCTAATGTCAGTTCTCCAAATTGCCTTCATTGTTCACGACCAAGAATGTGAATGGTAATCTCCAGCTGGTATCAGATGGACTTGTGTGTGGGCCCACATTTTTTATTTACTGTAAATGCTATGATTTCAGAAAGTTTAAGTTACTCTAAATTTTAGCTTTTCCATGTGGAAAAAAATAGATAATAATAATATTATCTCCAAGGGACTTGGTGAGAGACAATCAAGCAATATGGTGGTTGAGGAGGTTCCTGATGTGTAGTGAGTGCTGTATTTATGTTGGAAGATATCATTGTAGGCTCAAATTGTCCTTATTTCCTAACAGCACCACCTTCAGAACAAAACCGGAGATAGCAAAAGGGAATTGGGAACAGCTTCCTCAATTTTTCCCAAATTAGGTCAGGTGATAAAATTCAACTTCTGAAGGTCTTTTATGCCAGTCAGGCACAGGCTGGGTTCAGCAGGAACCACGGTGAGCAGGCTGGGACACACATGTCCAAGCCAAGGACGAAGAAGACAGAATTGATTAATATGAATTCTGTGTTCACAGTTCCCAGTGATGGTTGCCTACAGCATCTTATTTATTTCTCAAATTACCCTGTGCATTAGTAGGAGCGAGAAGAATTTTGAACTGACTTGGCCAAGACTCCACATCTAAAAAACATATCAGAACCCAAACTCAAACAACTTGAGATATGAGATTTAGTATTGCTACATTTTGCACCAAAGTCAGCTAAAATATCACTCTTGGGGAGCCAAAAACAAATGGTTCAGACAAGCAGCATCAATTTTTATGGGATCGGTTTAAATTCCACGGAACCCATTTAAGAAAAGATATATGAGATGTAAGGAATGAGTTCAAAGAGATGGTCCTTTATCTCATTGGGGGGCAAGGATTTAAAACATAATTGCTCCAGTTAACACTCCAAAGTGTGAAGTGCATATCGATTTGTTTGATGTGCAAATCAGTACTGTGCACCAGCATTCAATGAAAAATCTCTCATACGAGTCTTTTCTTTCTAAATTTCAGCAATTGGACCTTCATTCCTGCCCTAAGCCGATTGTTTTCATCATTCATTCCTTCCTGTCTGCTAAGATTACAAGACTCGGCTTGGTGGCCTGAACAGACGCGGCGACTTGCCTTAGGAAAGGACTGCAGCGCCACCACAGTGTGACATAAGGCATCACCTTTAGTGAGCCCTATACCAGATGTAGCATGCCACACACAGCCAGCTTCAGGTCTGCGGAGACACATGAAACTTCCCAGGCTGCTTGTTAGTTTCCACAACTGCAAAGGGGACATGAGAGATGATCAAAATAAAACTTCTTAGAACAGGCCAAGGTTAAAGAGGTGAGGAGGTTGGATACACATGGCAGAACTTCCAACAAAGAACATAGTCATTAGAATGGCATGTGCAAATCTTAATCACACCAGGGTCTAGGCTTTTGGTTCACTCAGGTAAGCCAGGGCTCAGCAGATGAAAAATTGATAGTTCGCTTCCTCCTGTCACAATTGTCCTGTTTCCTTGTGATTTACTTCCTTATTCCAGTTGAGTTGACATTCACTGGTTGGGAAAGAAAAATGGAAGCCTGCCTTTTATTCAAGTGTGAAGCAGCCTTTACTTTTATTTTCTTAATGAATTAACTTTCAATGGTACAGCGTGATTCCAGAGTTCTCATTAGTATATGATGATCGGAACTTAAACAGAGCAATGAGCTCTGAGCCAAAGTGGACTACTTAAATTGTAAAGTTTTCCCGAGGAGTTGTGGCATCACTTGTAGCATGTATGCACAAAAGATGATCAATTCTGGGACTATGCTTACAGCTCCAAATGCTGACTGATAGCCAGGAATTGATACTCTTATTTAGCAAATTCTGAGCATTGTATAAATATAGATTTGTTTGATGTGCAAAGATTGTCATTAGATACACACATGCACAAACTGCTCAGCTGTTCGGGAGGTTAAGTGTCCCCGCTTTCTGGTTTTTAATGTAAGTGCTCAGTAAGGACTGACCCTGTAGTCTGTTCATACTTGTATGCATGCATTTTCAAGCACATAATGGAAGAGTCTCAGTTCTGAGTATACTGGGATCTACATATAGACCCAGGCAACAATTAAATCTATTGATAGTATCTACAGCAATTTTGGAATTCAGGGAGATGATATAATGACCTGATATTTTTTTACAAGAATATTTTTTGGGCAGTGTTACAGCCCATTACAATTTATTGCTTGTGTTTTGTCCTTCAAGATTTATTTACTAAAAAGTATATTCATGATTTGATTTATCAAACCTTGAAAATTTAGTTCTAGAATTTCTGAATTTCACATACTTTTTCCCCATGTAGCTTATATAGACACATTAGGTAATGTGTTTTAAGTTAGGCCTATGTGTTTGAAGAGGCAGAGTTCAGCAAATACCTATGCAAAGACTTTTAAAAGTTAAACTGTCTGAAGGAGCTTGGTTTTTTTTCTTCCATACATATTTACATTATGTTGAGTGGGAGTCTTATTTTAAACAATAATTTTCCCTAAATACATATATTACAACACTAGTTACAAGGGACACTGATTGAGTAGTGATTTTGCTAGGTAAGTGAATCAGGGCTTGGTAACAGAGAATGTTTGCTAAATATCTGAATTGTTAAAACACATTAAACCCATGCCAGATTGCCAGCCTCCTCAAAATCTTCATTGTGATTCTATAAGGGAGGGGGCTCATGTACCATCTCTTACACTTACCTACAGAGCTTCTTGATAATGGATGGATTATCTTGGGAAGCTAGTGGGTTTGTTCTTTTTTTTTTTTTTTTTTGGTGCAATGCTTTAGAAAATACAGCTTTAGGATAATCACTTTTTGTTTGTTTCCTGTTTTAAATGCTGACGAGTGAGGTCCCAGCTTTACTGCAGGAAGCACTGATGCACTTGTAAATTATACTGCATTCTTTCACTATGTATTTTCAAAATCACTGGAATGTTGTTACAAAGAGAATTATACTTGTGTATTGTAAATAGCATATTAAAATACATGTATTGATGACAATAGTTTAATTCAATGATATGTAATCTAAGGTGCTCGGTACTATATGAAGTTTGAGTTCATTACTTGCAAAGATCCTATTATATATTTGTAGACAAATCAAAATGATCATAATTATAAATGTTAATTCTTCATCATTTAAGTTTTGGGCTGATCAAGATTTATGTGAGGATCAAAAGAAACTATATCTTCTCCATTTATAAAATTTTAATTTAAAATATTTATATTTTAGGAAAAATATATTTGGATAAAATTAATGCATTTTCTGAGGTAAATTCAATGTTATTAGCAAGAGATAGAAAATTTTACTAAGAGAATTATGTATATGGATCATTTTTCTCCCAATTAAAGTATATCCAGTCAAAGTATCTATGATGAGTCAATTTCAAATACTTACTTCTTTTCTCATTTCCAATTCCAAATATTAATGATTTTACATTGTATGGCTTCATCTTGTCTTACGCATTTTGTATATGAGAGAAATTGTACTTCTGCATCACATATTGATTAATGAATCAACTCAGTCAAGTGGAGGGAATTTGTTCCCCCCACCACTTTGCTTTGGACTCAGTTCTTTCTATCAATCATCACCTTCATAATGTTCATTCCTAGGTGAAAAACCACATACAGATGACCAATGTCAACTTCAGGGCTAGTTCGTCATTTGTAAGTAGATTAGTATAAATTCCTTGATGGAGTAAATATTTGTAAACCAGCCTATAGGCACAGAAAAAGCCTAATAGGAATATGGATCTTGATTTTTTTTATCTAATTTGATCTAGGTATGAAAGTAAAAGTATAAAAATAATTTAATTCTGTCAATGGATAAAACATAATCCAGAAAACAGGCGTTCTTTATCTAAAATATGAGAATCCTGCTTGGTTGAAGTCAGAAAGAATGGTCTGAAGAATCAGAATAATTCTCCAGAAATTAAGAAACACTGCCTTTCTAGCCCATTTTACAAAACATTAAATTTTCTGCATTAAGAGATTAGCCTGGACTGAGGTAAGGAAGTAATCTTTGATATACTGTGTGTTTTTTTTTAATGTGCCTGTGTTTACAGCCCAATGAACATCATGTAGAAATTTATATACTAATTAAATAAATATTTACCTTGGGTCTCCAGTACAAAAGCTTATAATACTCCAAATCCAGAGCATGCTGACTGACTGCATAGTGATTTCTTGACATCAGAGGACCATGGTTGGGTATGTGATGGCATACCTTACCACTGTCTTCTACCAACATCAGTTCTGGATGTGTTGATGCAAGAAAAGAAATGACACAAGCAATTTTGCATTGTGTTAACCTCCTTTTGCTTCTAAATCCATTTAAAATGTACATATTTGACCCTATTGCAGAAAATATTCATGGATTTTCCCAAACACTAGCATTTTCTCCAAATTATTCATGAGCATATAGTTTCAGGGCAGGCTGCCTCTAGGACAAGTCATTTTTAACTCTTTTGGCCTTTGCACCAAGCTCCTTACACTTAAATTCTCTGTTGTTCTGTAATTTAGTTTATGTTTAATTGCTTATGATAAATGGTAAACTATTTTTATATTAATTGAAGTTTTAGCAATAGTGACGCTACTTTTAGAACAACAGAATCTCAGACTTGAAAAGACCTTAGAAGTAATATATGATTTGGCAGTAACACGGCAACATAAAAGACACCAATTAAGAAATATTCAAGTTTCTTGACATCTAAAGTTATCTCACACACACATACACGTACACACACACACTGTCCACTGTCATCCAGAACTGCCTTTTAAGAGACATTGACCTTATATCCTATGCCATGAAACTTAGGAATCTCTTTTGGAACATCTTTGAAATTGTTCACCCAGCCTGAAATTGAAAATTTCCAAGGTGAAGCAGGAGCTTCTTATCTCACCAGGCAGGCCCACTCATTTGCTGGGTGGCTGGAGTTGTTTGAAAGGTCTTGCATTCTTGAGCCCAAAACTTGCATTTGTCTATCGTTCAGCCATGACTTCAGTTCTACCCTAAAAAACACTGAAAGTCCAGTTTCTCTTCCACACAATGATCCTATATGCAAAGACAAGTCAAGACTGGGAGCCATGAGTGGTGTAAGTAAGATGAGCTGAATTCACCTTTTAAATAGGACACTGGAAATTCCAAGACTAAAATCTTAGTTCTGAGACTGGGGAAAATGGGGGGATGACTCAGGGGTTAAAGCTTTTGCTTTAAAGGACTTGAGTTCAGATCCCATTTAACCTTAAATTTAAAATACTGGGCAATATGGCAGTGGCCTGAATTTCCAGTCATAGAAGGTGGAACCTGGGAAATCCCAGAGCAAAGCATTAAAGAGGTAGAGCAATCCAGGATAATTCTTGAAGACGCCCTTGGGTCTCTGTAGGCACACACACTCAAGTGCTCTGATACACACAGACACATACATGCACACATACACAGATACCCATAATAGGAGGTAAAAGAAGAGATGAATGCTGATACTTGGATCACTTCCTCTTTCCCCCTCCATCTATTCTGCCTGGGATCCTGCCTGGGAATGGTGTTGCCTACATTCAGGGATGATCTTTCCTTCATGAAAACTTTAGAAACACCTTCACAAATACATGGCAGATGTGCCCCTCCATGAGTGAACAATGAACACTTGGAGCATCATGATCCGATAGGAGACAGACAGTTCTGAAAATTCTGAGTATGTGTAGAGTCAACAGTTACCAAGTGACCTGAATACATCTTACGAATATCTTCACATTCCTTCCACACTGTCATTGTCTCCCTAGTGCTTACTTATGCTTAGATACTACCACAGCTGGTTCCGCTTGCCTTAAGTCTTTCTGCTACATAGAGCAGACCATCTGCTTGCTTCAAAATGCTGCCCCCTCCTTTCTGTGCCAGGCAACCAGGAGATGCATACCTGACTTTCTGGATTCTGACATCCATGGATCCCTGACTTGGATGAAAAGCCACTCTGCAGGACACAGGTCCCTGGTTTCCTCAAGGATCGTTCAGAACGGACATGATCTGGGCAGAGCTGCAGAGGATGTAAATCTTAAGAGGGTACAAATTCAAGTTGATAGTGGGGAGGCACTGCGCAGATAAGTGTTTGTTCTCTTCCTCCTCCTGAGGTCTGAACTCTGGCTACTCCGTTCAGCATCCTTTCTAAGAAAGCCCATCTGACTGGGAAGATGCTGCTGCCCAGTGGCCGACTATCTCTTGGGACAGAGTGGAGCACTTGGCCTTGCTCTTCCACCATCCTTCTCCTCTATCCCCACTTTATCATCATTATCAATGCCCTATGATTGACCTCCTCATGAATCCAGCAGTAGTATTAAATCAGTGACTCAGGTTTTATTTCCTAGAGAACTTAGTTCAAGAGCCTCATTCATTGATTTCACTGATGATTAAAAGCAACTAGAGCTGAGTATAGTGTTTCAACTCTGTAATCCCATCACTTGGTGTTGGGCCCGGTCAGGATTTGCCCCAGGGCATGGCCGAGCACATGGGACTAAAGATGGCGCTGAGGGCAAGGGTCTTGGGCGTGACCCTGATCGATCGCTTCACAGAGAGCCCTAATTGGCTTTCAGGTATCTACCTGCCCCCTGTGCTGAATGGCATTGAACTTGACCATTAGCACCTGTAGGATGTGTTGACCTGTGACACAATTGGATGCCCATTTCGCGCCTTGGTGGTCTTTGTCTATAAAAGTTCCTTTTCTCCCCCCAATAAACTGAGATCTGCTACTGACAATCTCCCTGTCCCGAGCCGTCTCTGGGGATAAAGGCAGAGGTGCTGGAACCTGCTTTCATCACAGCCAGCAGCTGTGTGTGTGAGTGAGTGAATGAGTGTGTGAGTGGGAACCGGTTCCCACAACTTGGGAGATTAAGGCAGGATTGTTATTGAGTGTGAGGTCAACTTAAAATATATAGCCAGATTCTGTTTCAAAAAAGAAAGGAAGGAAGGAAAGGAGGGAGGAAAGGGGTGATAGGGGGAGAGGAGAAAAGGTAAGAGAAGGAGAGGGGAGGGAAGGAAAAGGGAGGGGGAGGGAGGGGGATGGAAGGAAGAAAGGGAAGGAAGAACAGAAGAAAGAAGAAAGAAAGAAAGAAAGAAAGAAAGAAAGAAAGAAAGAAAGAAAGAAAGAAAGAGAAAGAAAGAAAGAGAAAGGAGAGAGAGAGAGAAAGGAGAGAGAAAGGAGAAGAGAAAAGAATTGGCACAGAAAGGACATTTGGGTTGCATCATGGAGAAATGATGGATTCATGTATAAGATTCTTAAGTTTGAATAGAAAGAGCTGGACGGGAATATTAAAAGATTTTTAAAAGGCATCCTACTATGATTTACTGTTGGGAAATGGGTCCAACAACTACAGTATCACCCAAAGTTACATGAACTTCTTAAATATGCTTTGGAAAATTCTTTTTTAAAAAGGATTCTTTTTGTGGATAATATTCTGAGAATGGTAAATATTTTTAGCCAGTTTGTATAAAGTTTTGAATAATAGAACTGTTTGAATATGTGACCAGAAGTCAATTATTATGTTACCTACAATCTTCTAAATTACACTAAATTTGATTTCACTAGGGGAAGCAAGTCTAATACCTCATTAAAATGATTAAACCATGTCCAGGAGGGTAAAGAATCATGCTGGAATGATAGGAAACAGCAGGGACCTCTATTTTGGCTTTTTGTTCTCTGTTCACTTTTTAGCTTGGTCTTAAATAAGGCCTTTTCTTGGAAGCAGGTAGGACTTCATATAGAAGCCATTGCTCAGTGTCTCAGCAAAGAGAGCAAAGGTGGGGGGACTTGAGAGAGAAAGGAGGGCAATGGGGGAAATAAGGATGCCCCATGGGGACAAAAGACAGCAGGAGAATGGATGGGATGCAGAGAACTTCCCATCACAAAGCTTCTGATGCCCACGCCCATCTGGGGCAGGGCCTGTCTGCTCTCACACTTGGCCTGAATGGTGCAGCTCTGTCTTGGCTTGGGTCGAGTCCTGGGAACGCTAGAGGAAAAGGAAGTCTGCTCCATTTCTGTAACTTTGAGTTAAAATTCTTGGATGAATCAAGCCTTTTTCCTCATAAGAGGAAAGACCTTCACCAATTCCTCACTAATATTCCTAGCTTTTCTACATAAACCTCACCTGCACAGGGGACACAGCATCTCCTCAGTAACCTCTCTGGGTCTTGGATCGGGAAACGGTCCAAACTTTTCATTTTTCTTCAATGATATCTTTTTCTTTTTTTCTTTTCTTTTTTCTTTTCTTTCTTTCTTTCTTTCTTTTCTTTCTTTTTCTTTTTCTTTTCTTTTTTCTTCTCTCCCCCCTCCCCTCTCTCTTGCTCTCTCTCTCTATTTCCCAGACTCTGCCTATCAGGGCCAGAAGTGTAGTCTACCACCATTTCCCAGGAACCTGGGATCCAAACTCAGGACCTTCTGCTTTCAAGGCAGTCTTAACCCTAGCTCTCTCTCCAGCCTAATGATATCCCTAATAGTGAAGTTTTTACTATTTTCTTTCTGCACTTGGTCTCTCAATAAATTCTTGGATAGGAATGATGTTTAATAGAACCACCTCACACTTAGAGCACAGAAAGACACTTTCTCACTATTGTGTGTGTGGGCTGGTCTGTTTCATTGTTTCCCAATGTTGTGTAGGTTGCCTGAGCTGCTCATATGGCTGCGTGTGGATGGAGCCTGCATGGATGGGGATATACAAGATCACTTGTTTGTAGCTGGTGCTGCTGTCAGCTAGGTACCTTGGTTCTTCTCAGGAGGCCTTTGTCGCGTTCAGGACAAAGTTCTACAATTCAAAACAGAAGCTACAATTTCCAGAAGATTTAATTTCCAGCTCATGTTGATAACCTCAAGAAGCAGTTTCATTAATTGGTGGGATTGACTGAAAAAAATTCCAAGCCACAATTCTTATTGGAAACTTATTTCTAATAAAACAGAAGCTCTGAAGCACACATGAATTGGAGTTCCTGGCTTTCCTTGGAAAGGATCCGTCTGGCTTCCTGATTCTTCACAGCACTACATCTTTCTGTACTTTAACTTCTACTAAGCTATGAAATGAGAACTATCTTTCTTTTAATACATTTTTTATTATTTCCGCTCATACAAACTTAATAGGTAGACCAGTTCCCTCCCTCCTCCTCCCCCCGAACCCTCTACTCCCCCTTCCTTCCTCCCCATCCCCCAGTGCCTCCCCCTCAATTCCCAGAGAGTCCTTTATTGTGTATGCCTAATTCTCCTCTTGGTCCTCCTCTCCGATGACGTACAAGGACCCAGTGGCATTTCCCTGAACCCTTTCTCGTGTTCCCCTTAAGCATAGGAACACTACTGTGGCTGTCAATTCCTTGCCTCCAAGGATCTTGGATGCTAGACTTTGTGAGGTCAATAGTGTGTTGGACATTGCGCAGGGCATGCAAAGTCCTATTATGATTGCTTCGGCCCTAACTAGTGTGGAGAATCTTGCAAATCATTGCTCCTCCCATCCTTTTGCTCTTACAATCTTACCGCCCCCTCTTCCGCAAATGTCCCTGAGCTTCAGGATGGGGGGAGATTAGGCTGGCCTACAGAACTATCTTTCTTATATGGCTGCTCTGAGATAACTTATGCAAAATGCTTCCAGGATGTTTGGCACATAGCCCACAGTAAGTGTTAACTATCTTCATCTCTAGTCTCTGACCCCTGAGAAGTCAGCAATGCTCTCCCTGCTTTTAGAAGAGGAAACAGGTTTATTTTATTATTATTCTCTTCTTAGATAAATCTTTTCCAATTGTCTGTGCTAATGCTAATCTGTTGTTATGGAAAACCAGCTAGTCCTTTTTGCATTATACATACCTATTAGTCTGACTGAATACATTGACACCCGAAAAGCCTATTGGTATTAAATATTAAAAGACAATTTTGCTGACCAAAGAGAATCTTTAAATATGCCCTCACTCCTTGTGATATCTATGATATGAAATATTTAGGTAAAAGGAGTGAATTTCAAATCAGTGCTTCAGGAAATACCCGCAAACCCTTCTTGAAAATCTTTGGTTGGTTTCAATGTAAGCAAAACAAAGCATACACGTCTGACAAACTCATGGAACTGAAGAGACTACAACAAAAGATGGGAACTGTGACTGCCTAGAAACTAAACACTGCTGAATGCCAAAGAGGAAAGTCACATCCTTAATAGGTAAGAATCCTTCACAGCTAGTAAGAAAAAGCCAACGTTTCAAAGTAAAAATGGCCAGAAGCTGAAATGAACAACGTAGGCATTGCCAATGTGTTAGTGAGTTTACCTTTACTACCTGCAGCTTCCACAGAAAAGAAAAAAGAAAAAGAAAGAAGATGTTTGGGGGGATGTACATTAATCCTCCTCCAAATACTTTGAAGAATAATTCATGAAAAGGCTAAGACCCATAATTTTTATTTCTAAAAGGAAACACTCCAGTACTAATCAGCAATGTACAAGGAAGAATCATTAAAATCATAATTGCTGTATGGAAACCTGAAACTTTGTGTTCAATAATGAAGGATTAAAAGCTGGCTTGCTCATTCTATGCAGCTTTTAAAATCGTGAACTATGGCAACAAATCATGATAAACAGGGGTGTGGACACATTTTTCCAAGTGAATATCCTGCATATACTAGGCTTTTCCCCACTCAGACATACATGAAGTCAATGACTTTCCAACTTCACCAAGCACCCTGTGGAGCATCTGCCAAGACCTTTATGGTATAATGGGCAACAGCAAAATCTGTACATATTTCTCCTCCCCTGTCCGCCACTGAGTGTGCATGAGATTTGATCCTGGCACAGATCTTGGCAACCTGAGCACATGCTCATTTTTTTTTTTCCTGTCCTGATCAAATAGTTTCTTTCACCTTTTTGCTCACAGGACGGTGCGCATGACTTTCTCAGCACATCTGCATTGCCAGCATTGCTGCTCCTGTGCTTTGGAGCCTTTAAAAAGAAAAATGCAAAGACTTGAGCATAGCACTGCTATGGATACTAAGTGACAGGTGTATATGAGGTGTGTGCGATCTAGGACAGCTGGACAAAGGGGTAGCTCTCATTTTGGGAAGGATGGAAGCAAGAAGGCACGAGACCTCATACTACTCAACACGGAGTTGCTTTGCATTGAAAAAATGCATAGTGGACCAATATTAACTGAAACCTCCAAAGTAGAACCACAAAAGGACTAATGAATTACTAGGTGAGAGCAGGCTATAAGTTAATATGCAAACAAATATGATGTGGTTTAAATTTTCAAAGCACTTAACCATACATTTTCAAAAACATTAATAGTAATCGTATCAAGAAAGTGGGAAATATAATCTCGAATCTTCCCACCAAAAAATGTCCTGGACCAGATGGATTCAGCACAGAGTTCTACCAGACATTTAAGGAGTTAATAACACCAATACTCCTTAAACTGTTCCATCAAATAGCAAAGGAAGGAACACTACCAAATTCCTTCTATGAAGCTAATATCGTTTTAATCCCAAAACCTAATAAAGATTCACTTAAAAAAGAAAACTATAGGCCGATCTCCCTGATGAACACAGACGCAAAGATTCTCAACAAAGTCTTAGCAAATCGGATTCAAAAACATATTAAAAAGATCATTCATGGGGACCAAGTAGGCTTCATCCCCGAAACACAAGGTTGGTTCGACATACGCAAATCAATAAATGTAATTCATCATGTAAACCAGTCCAAAGTCCAAGACCACATGATACTCTCGATAGATGCAGAAAAAGCTTTTGACAAGATCCAACAGCCTTTTATGATCAAAACGCTAGAGACAGTGGAATGGAAGGAACCTTAATCAATATAATAAAAGCTATATACAACAAGCCCACAGCAAGGATTATGCTCAATGGGGAACAATTGGAATCATTCCCACTTCGATCAGGAACTAGACAAGGCTGTCCACTCTCACCACTTCTATTCAATATTGTACTTGAAGTCTTAGCTGAAGCCATAAGACAAGAAAGGGACATAAGAGGGATTCAAATCGGCAAGGAAGAAGTCAAGTTATCCCTATTTGCAGATGACATGATCTTATACCTGAGTGATCCCAAAAACTCCACCAGGAAGCTCCTGGAACTAATTGAGAAGTTCAGCAGGGTGGCAGGATACAAAATAAATGTGCAAAAATCAGAGGCCTTCCTATATGCCCAGAATGAAAGAAGTGAAAAAGCCTTGAGAGAAACCATACCATTTACTATAACCCCTAAAAAAATGAAATACCTTGGTATAAACCTAACTAAGGAGGTAAAAGACCTTTACAATGAAAACTTTAAAACCCTAAAGAAAGAAATTGCAGAAGACACCAGAAGGTGGAAAGACCTCCCTTGTTCCTGGATTGGCAGAATCAACATTGTAAAAATGACCATCCTACCAAAGGCAATATACAGATTCAATGCTATACCAATCAAAATCCCAAAGCAATTCTTCAAAGAAGTTGACCAAACAATCTCAAAGTTCATATGGAGGCACAAAAGACCCAGGATAGCAAAAACAATCCTGAGTAACAAAAACACAGCTGGAGGTATTACCATACCAAACCTAAGTCTATACTACAAATCCATAGTTATAAAGACAGCCTGGTACTGGCTCCAAAATAGACACACAGATCAATGGATAAGGATTGAAGACCCAGATATAAGCCCACAAAGTTACAGCCATTTGGTCTTTGACAAAGGGGCCCAAAGAATCCAATGGAAAAAGAACAGCATCTTCAACAAATGGTGCTGGCAAAACTGGATCTCCACATGCAGAAGATTAAAGCTGGACCCGTACTTGTCACCATGTACAAGACTTAATTCCAAATGGATCAAGGACCTTGATATCAGGCCAGAGACTTTAAAAACCATAGTTGAAAGGATAGGGAACTCCCTCGAGCTGATTGGGCTAGGCCAACACTTCCTAAACAGACATCCAATGGCACAGTCACTGCTACCAACTCTCAACAGTTGGGATCTTGTGAAATTAAAGAGCTTCTGTTCAGATAAAGAGATTGTCACACGAGCTCAAAGGCAACCCACAGAATGGGAGAAAATCTTCACTAACCACATATCTGACAGAGCTCTACTGTCCAGAGTGCACAAAGAACTTAGAAAACTAAACTCCAAGGAAAACACTGGCCCAATTAAAAAATGGGCCCTGGAACTTCAAAGAAACTTTACCAGGGATGAAATTAAAATGTCTAACAATTATCTTAAAAAATGCTCCACTTCCTTCGCCATCAGGGAAATGCAAATCAAAACTTCCCTGAGATATCATCTCACCCCGGTCAGGATGGCAAAAATCCACAATACAAACAACGACAAATGTTGGAGAGGATGTGGAGAGAGGGGAACTCTCCTACATTGTTGGTGGGAATGTAGGCTCATACAGCTACTCTGGCGAGCCGTCTGGAGATTCTTAAAGAAATTAAAGATTGAAATGCCGTATGACCCTGCTATCCCACTTTTGGGAATAACCCCCCATGCAGCAGAGGTTCGCCTCGATAGCACAAGCTCGACCATGTTCATAGCAGCACTGTTTACAATAGCAAAGTCATGGAATCAACCTAAATGTCCAACAGTTGACGAGTGGATAAGGAAACTGTGGTACATCTATACAATGGAGTACTACTCAGCCATCAAAAATGATGAATTACTGGAATTTGCTGGGAAATGGATGTCATTAGAAACACTTATATTTAAGTGAAGTATCCCAAACCCAGAAAATTAAGCGCCGTATGTACTCCCTAATAGGTGGCTCCTAGTACCAAACTCACCCAGTCCACATTGAGACACTCAAAAGTAAACCTATGTAACACAGTAATTGCAAGGATTATGAACAAGAGAGATGGGTTAGGAGGGCCACACCAGAAACAAGGAGAGAGGGGACCATGTTACAGCAGAGAAAATAGGGCTCCATCAAGGTCTGCAAGTAAGTAATGAGAAACCTGGTTAAGTTCACAGACGTTCTTTCCTGATCTCACCAGTAGGGGAGGGCATATAGTCTAGCAGATAAAAAGTAATCATTTTGCAAATGGGTGACGGACCCCTCCCTCACTGAGATTTCCTACTTTTATTACATCTACCCTTGAATGTGCTATTACAAGACTCCAGTTTAACAGCTTTTTGTCTCTGGCCAGGGGGTGACATACAGTGCTCAGCAGAATGGAGTGAAGGGAATTGCAGAAGCAGCAAAACGGCAAAAGAAAATCAACAAACCACAATCCAGAACTTCAGAGACTCTATAACAATCACATAGAACTAGGCCAGCCTAATCTCTCCCCATCCTGGAGCTCAGGGACATTTGCGGAAGAGGGGGCGGTAAGATTGTAAGAGCAAAAGGATGGGAGGAGCAACGATTTGCAAGATTCTCAACAATAGTTGGGGCCAAAGCAATCATAATGGGACTTTGCATGCCCTGCGCAATGTCCAGCGCACTGTTGCCCTCAAAAAGTCTAGCATCTGTTAAGGGCACCAAGACCCCTGGAGGCAAGGGATTGACAGCCATAGTAGTGATCTTATGCTTAAGGGGAACAAGAGAAAGGGCTTATGGAAATGCCACTGGGTCCTCATATGTCATCGGAGAGGAGGACCCAGTGGAGAGTTAGGCGTACACAATAAAGGACTCTCTGGGAATTGGGGGGGAGACACTGGGGGAAGGGAAGGGGGAGGAAGGGGCTCGGGGGGAGGAGGGGGGAGGGAGGGAACTGGTAAAAAATTTTAAAATGTATAATTAAATTTTTAATAAAAAAAAAAAGTGGGAAATAGACATCATGTTTCAGTTTTTTTTTCATAGTAAATGCTCTTTCTAGAAGCTACACACTCTTTTTATAATGTTTTCTGCATCTTCCAAACATTCCACCACAGAAAAAGACCCCCCCACCCCCTCACCAGAGAATCTGCTTTTAGTAATTTTCATTCTGTCCTATTTTTATAATTATACCTTTTTCCAACTTCTGATTCCCAAATAAATATTAATACTTTCAGAAGTGGAGGCTCTGGAGCAGAGGTCTTGTCAAATTTTTTGTTTTTGTTTTTGTTTTTTTATGTGGGACCTGGGATCCGAACTCAGAACCTTCTGCTTGTGAGACAGAGTCACAACCCCTGAGCCATCTCTCCAGCCCCGTTGTCAAATTTTTTGCACCACTATTTCTCAACTGGAAGTGGTCTTAGAAGTTTTGCTGTGGAAACCCATGGGAAAGTCTATGACAAGACCATAGACTCAAGTGTCAGAAACTTAATCACCCCTAACAGCAAAGACTCGCAATCCAAGAAGTAGAGAAATAATTGTTTATTGAACAAATAAATAACCAAGAGAGAAAAATTTAAAACAAACAAAAATAATTTAAAATTAAAATATGATGGGACTGTAAAAAGAAATGTGTAATTAAAAATGTTAACTTTGATGTCTTGATAAAAATGGCCATATGTTTAATCAAAAAAAGAGTTAATTGAGCATCACCAAAGCCACCTAAATACAGGACACTGGGATCCTCTTCGCAAAGCAGCACCTTTGGGTAAAGCTTAGAATCAGTGCACACAGCTTCCTGACAACGTCCGTATCACTTCTTGCCAGTCTTTTCTAATACCCACTCAATCACCTGGCGGAAGAAAAGAACACTTGGTTATGGTACACACTTCTATGTACCAAAATATGGGCAGCAAGAAAAATTATAAAAGCTTCAAATATAGGTGACTCTTCTTTGAGAAGCGCACACTCAATTCCAGGTGTGTCTTTGCTTCGGAGGGCCTCTCTTTCTCTTAACCCTCAGGTTCAAGCCTATAGTAAAATGTTTTTACTACATCCTAATTTTGCTTCATGAAATAAAACCTTCATAAATAGCCTAACAGAACATTTAAAGCAAAAAAAAAATTTTTTTATATCCCAAATAAAGAGCATTTTCATTTAAGTTACAATAAAGTACAATGACTGATCAAGGACAAAACTCATTCTCTCACCCATTTCCTTAACTTACATTTAAAAATATGTTTTCAAAGGGTCACTCAAAAGAATTAAACTAAACCTTGAAAACAGCAAAGAAAAAAGAATACTTTTTAACTGATTGCATTATTTAATACTTTTTCTTTCTTGATATCACTGAGAAGCTCTTTGATAACAAAGCTACTACTCTTATTAAGTATTTCAAAGAGATTCCAGAAGAACAGTGTTGAAAGGACCACCTCTAATCTTAGTATGACCGTCACAGCAGCACAGCAAAGCCTAAATAAAATACTGACTTAGCTGAACATAGTTTCTTGGAATAATTTATTTACCTGTACAACATTTTTATTGGCGGTTGTCTTCATTTCTTCAAACAGACCCCTTGAATTTTTAAGATCCTAAATAATAATAATAAAGTATTTTGAACTTTATACATGGTATTATGAAAGCTCATTATTAATACGCTTGAGATTCTCCTAACTCATTGTACAAGTATCAAAGCTATAGGGAAACATTCTCCAGAAACAAAGTAACATATTAAGCTTCACCCAGAAACACAAAGGCCCCTGAAAAAGTGCAGCAAGCCCGACTCCACGCCCCTCCCGTGCTCTCATTGTGCATTTCAGCAGCACTGTCCACAGACACTCCAATAGCTGGCAGTGAGCATCTCACTTATTTTTCTGCCAAAGTACATCTTTTCTTCCTCCTTTTCAGCTGTTTCATTCCACAAGGAGGAAAGAAACTGTAGTCTCACTTTTAAAGTATAGTGAGTAGGCTGCGGACTTACGTTAGTGAGAGAAGACATGCATAGCAGGCATGAGGCCCAGAGTTCAATCCCAGCAATGGACAAAAAATATGAAAAGGTTTATCAATTTGATGACAAAGTAAAAAACAAAATGAATGACAACAACAAAAATGAGCTGGATGAAAAAGGACAGAGGGAAGCAGCCCTTGGCCAGGGCCCAGCCTTATGCTTCAGAGAGGCGGCTACTCTGCAGTCTCTCAGTTCTTCCTATTTGTATCTTCGCATTTCCACTCACCAAGCTTTGCTGCAACTTGGTCTTTAGAAATTTCAGATGGTGACTATGGATGACTATGGACGGCAGGGACCGTGGATGGCCACAGGTTCAGATCTGGCACACATAGCCACACTCCTCTTCCTCTAAGCTCTGGCTGCATCACAAGTGATTGGTTCACAGTATGTTTACATGACTGTATCTAGGCAAGAGCTGCTGAGGAGTCGTGAGGTGACAGACTGTGCTTATCATGTTTCTTCATTCAATCTCCTGTCATTTCCTGGAGAGAAACTAACTAACTACCTGTTTGTTTTTTTCACTTGCAAAGCTGGATATTTCTCCCTTTCTGACACTTACTGAATATATGTATAGCAAAGTTCTTAAGCAATGAAATATCCTGGATAACCTTCTCAGGTCAGCTTTGCCAGGTTTTACTTTCTGTTTCGTTTCGATTCCCCCTTCACATGCACATCTTCCTCCATGAGCTGATCCGATGCTCCCTAAGTCAAGGCCTGTTAAGACTTGCTTTCTTCACTCCAAGTACATTTTTATGCTGCTGCTCCTTTCAGCCCCATCTACTCCAAACTTGATTTTCTAGAAGATTTCTCAAGGAGATAAGCTTTTATGCAACTTCCATACTTGAAAGTATATTTATTAGATCTTCACATCTAACTGAATTTTACACAAGGAGTTAGCTACTAGATAGCTCACTTTTCCTCAGATTTTGAAGGTGCTGCTTAGTCCTTTAAATATGTAAATTGAGTTTTTTCCTGGGACTCTTGGAAACTTTCTCCTAATGCTCAGAAGTGTGATATTCCTCCAGGCTGTGGCTGTACAACTCGCTGTCCCAGGCTTGGACAAGGTTTTTCAGAGTCTTTTCCAGCCAATGGCCTGGCCTGAGTCCCTCACTTTTGAAAATTTTGTTTTATTTTTAACGATTTTTCTTTCCTCTAGTCTATTTTCAAAACTACTAGTATTAGCAACTTGGATCTGTTGAACTGGCGTCAAAGTCACTACGTAGCAGAGAACAACCTTGGCCTCCGGATTCTCCTGTTTTTTCCTCCCAAGCATTTGGCATTCCAGGACATTATACCACACAGACTATAGCTCTAGTTTCATGGATACAGATATCTACTGTCTAGAACAATTACTGTTTTTATGAAGTATTCCTATTACCTTCTTCTCTTTCACGGCTTCCTTTACTTCTTTGTATCTTGGGATTGCTTGTATTAGAAGCAATCTGCCAAGTCTGCTAATCTGAGTCTGCCCAGTTGTATTTAAAAGAGAGACACCAAAACTATGAGAGCCCTACTATGCAGCACTTACTTATGGGGGGAGAAGGTGGCCGGCTGGCCTTTCACTGCCCCCACCAGGGCTCCAGTACTGTCACAGAGGACAAGGCACGAGCTATCAGAAGAAGGCTCACTGGGAAGCACATCTTTGTCTCTCCTTCTGCCTGGCCCCTAGCCTGCTTCCCATGAACCACACGATTCTCCGTTACGCCTCAAGGTGGGGCTTTCAGCATGGACCAGTTTTCCTCTGCCATGTGCTTCTCACGTAATTTTCTTACCTTCTTCACTTGCTTTTTGTAGTAATGCTGTTTTTCTGAGACACTTGAAATGAAGGGAACTGAGCCCATGTGGCTGTCTATAATTTGAACCAAAAACCGTCTTAGTCCTGTCACTCAAGGCTCCTAAAGTTGGAGGCAACCAAACTGCAGCACTTAAGGTTTAGAAAGCTGTCATCCAGAGTTTTATAAAACATCTCACAAGTAGCTGACGACGAATTCAAAATTAGAAGCCAGATGCTTGATAGTCTTTTCATTACCTGTATATTTTTTACATATATATATATATAATATCTAAGTTATGTAGCTTCATATTTAATTATAAAGGAATTTAATTAACTACTAATCAATGGCTGAAGCTGTAATTTATGTAAAATACTTGCCAGGGAAATACTGGTGATTCCAGTTAAAACTCTGCTTCCTGCAATAAGACTAAGTCAAATAAATCAAATATAAAGTATTTTTCAAATAAATCAAATAAAAAGTATTTTTGTTTCAATATTTCTTTTTTTTAATTTTTTTTATTATTTCTTATTTATTCAATTGTGTGTGTGTGTGCGTGTGCGCGCACATGGTGTGTATGTAGAACCACGGACGAATTCGGGAACCACCATGGACTCCTCCACTTCCTCCTTGTTTACTCTGCCCCGGGATTCACAGGCTCCGCCCTACCAGGACCAGAAGCGCAGCCCCCCCCACTTCCGCCCGCGTCTATACGTGGGGTCTAGGATCCGAACTCAGGACCTTCTACCTGCAAGGCAGAGGCTTAACCCCTGAGCCACCTCTCCAGCCCAATATTTCTATCTCCACCTAAAATCTGACAGTGAGTTTGTAACAGTTACTCATCTCTGTTGCTGTAAGACACCACTCATGATCAAACAATATAAGGGAAAAAGGGAGATTCAGTCAACTTACAGTTGGAAGATGGGGAGAGATGCGGAGATAAGAGGGGAAATGCAGTCCATTATGGCAGAAAAGGCATGAGAGCTGTAAAACTGCAAGCTCAAGAGCAGACGCATTCACTCAAGCAGGGCAGAGCTATCCAAACTCAAGACCCACCCTCTATGACTGACTTCCTCCAGCAATGCTCCACCTTTTAAAGGTGCCATGACTTTCCTAAACAAAGATTGAAACTATGAGCCTTTGAGGGACAACTCATATTTCAAACCATGACAGAGTTATATTATGTAAATATAAGAACTATTCATTTTAACATTTTTCACATCAAACAGAAACATGAGAATATAAACTAAATTTTGCCACTAGTAAAGAAGCTGGTGTACCTTTAAGTAGAACTTGGAGATTTCAAAGAGCCTCTGGCTGCATGCAGTAAAACATTCATGAGTCTTGGTTATATGGTGTTTCTGCAAGGTTTCAGTCACGACTTCTTTCAGCATCTTAAATAGAATGCAATACATGACTAATGGCTCTTGGAAAAGACACAAACATTCCAACTTTAAGTTCAATCATAAACGGACTGAGAATTACACAATCATTTGGCTGTATGGGAGAAAGGTAACATCTTTTTGACAAAACAGTTCAGAAAAATGATGTCCATGACATTTACATGGTCACATGCATCATATGCATCACAGGATTTGTATGCTAGAAGAAAAACCCTTCAGCAACTCAAGAAGCAAATCCAAGTCACGAGTTGTGGGCTGAGATCTGACTGCACCTGTTACACCCAGTAAGGATATGCAAGTGGTATTTTTACAAGGGAAATCTTCAAATAGAAATAGGGTTTTTCATAACAAATTCATATTTCAATATATCTCCATACCAACTTCCAGGATAAATAATCAATTTGTGGCTAATTTTTGTTTGACTGATACCAGTACCTACTTGCCAGCATTTTGTCTTTTTCTTCACTTTTCCTTTTTTGTGTCTGGGGATTGACCCTTGGGCCTCAAACATTCTGGACGAGTACTCCACAGCTGAGTTGTACACCCCACTAACACCACTGGACCTGCTTATTTTAAAGTGATTCTGGATAATACTTCATTCCCTTCATAAAATACTTATTTATTTAGTGGGGCAGAGGGTGTCACGCATGCCACAGCCCTCAAGTGGCACTCAGAGGACAACTCTGTGGAAGCAGCTCTCTTTCCACCTTCCGGTTCTGGGGATTGAACTCAGGTTGTCAGGTTAGTGTGTCAAACACTTTGACCTCCTGAGAAATCTTGCTGGTCTGCTTCACAGAAGTTTTGGACATAACATGTTAAAAGACTTAAAGACATTTCATTCCATGTGGAAACTAAGTGGAAGTAAGAAACGGAGAAATCTTTACCCGTGTGTGTTTCTGTGATCTTGATTCCTTCATCTGCCTTGGGGCTTTCGATTCATGTTCACATTTCAATCCTGAATTGGTCTTCATGGTGACTTTTGAAGCTTTGCTAGTTGGAAGTGGAAGCACTGAACACATGGAGGACAGTGACCGCATTGCCTGCGGCTTTCGGGATGTCACCGCGGGACGATGAAGATGACTACTACTTGTCTGGGAAAGAAGAGAATCTGAACTTCCTAATTTCATAAGCCTGGAATGAGGGAAGGAAAATCAATGTTAATTAAATGAACCAACAACAAAAGTCTATTTGTTGCCCTAAATTTCCATTCAATCATAGATTGAGAAAAGCAAGCAGAATTTCTTGCTAATTTGCATTACTTCAGCAATATATGCCATACTATAAAGTTGTTCCTCGGTTCTTCCAATAAGTAACTAAACACAAGATGACAAATGTGTACGAGTTTAGCTAATAGAGGTAATGATAAACAATATTACTATGCTCTGTTTTTCTCCATGTTCAAGTTTGCACATACGAATCCCCTGCAGGATGTTAAGGGAACTCACTGCAGACTTAATACTCACCTGTGAAGTGTTCACCTGCTTTCACTAAAACAATTTTAACAGAGCAGCCACACCTTCCACCTTACTGCACCTATGCAACTGCTTATGCAAAGGAAGCTTCTGAAAACAAACAGGACCAGTTCTCATTGCGATCTCTCCTCTCACAGGACACAGTATACTTGGCTTTCTGGAATACAAATCTTTTCTTAATAGCTCTGCTTTCTAACTACATCAGATGTTAAAAAGAAAGAAAAAAACCATGAACTTAGAAAGTTCTCATTGAAATCATTTACTTAATTTATGTCAGAAAATAGTATTTCAATGTTTATAACTGTTTAAAAAAGATCTGAAGATTTTATTTATACATATTTTGTAGCTTCTTAAGACTTAAACCTAGCCAGAATAATTTACTTTATAAGCCAATGCTCTAACTTTAACACATGTATAGGAAATATTTGGACATTGAGCTAGGAAAAACAAAATCTACGATGCTCAATATAACGTACTAATTTTACAAGATTTAAAGCTCTGCTTTTTAATGTAACAAATGGTTTTGAAATGAGGCCTCATGCTGTTTAATCAAGGGCCAATGTTGACAGGAGACAGCAAGGAAGAGGAATGCAAGAACAAACAGTGGAATGTCCGTTCTAATAATGTTCAACAGAGCATCTCAGCTGCTTCATCTACTGAGCAAGACCTCTAGTTTTAGGAAAGCTTCTCAACTCATCATGCTATGGACAGCATTTAAGATATAAAGCAAGAAATGGTGTTTTGTTTTTTCTCGTCATTTTTAAAAAAATTTCTTTTTATTTTATTTGTGTGTGTGCATGTAAGTGTGTGTGTGTGTATGTATATAACTTTTAAGTAAAATTATTAGCTAATAAAAGCACACATTTTGGTATGAAGGAATCAATCTAAAAATCTATGTAAAAAGCAACATAAAAAGATGAGACTAACATAAAAAAATCCTCTAGATTTTTTTAAACTATTTTTCTGCCCAGATACTTGTCCTGTCACCTTTTCTGGGGGTAAAGGCAATTGGTGTCCCTGGATCTCCGCTTCAGTCGAGAGACTTCAGTGTGGAGTTGGTTTTGGAGTACTTCTCCATCCGGGACACTGCGTGGCTCTGACAGCATGGCTGGAGACAGAAGAGGACTCAGCACAGTGGGGATAGGAAAACAGTCTCTGGTGCAGGTGGTCTGGGTCTCATATCGAATAAGACGAGATTGAAGTTCAGAAAATTCTCCATCTCTTTCTAAAGCTTTCTGGTCATCCAAGCAGTATCTAAAATGAAGGAAGATCATAAAAAAATCAAACATTCAGGAAAAAGATGGATTTCCCTCTTTCAAACAGAAAATAGCAAACCATTTGCTTCAAAGTTCTTACTTTGCTTCCTATATTGCTTCAATATAGAAAGTTCAGTGAATGGCCTATTTTAGACCCCCCCATCGTATTTTTAAAGCACTATAGGACGGGAGAAAGATTTTACAATGTGAAGTACAATCTGATTTCTCCTGACTGTGCTTCTGGGCAACAGATTAAGTTAATCTCTAGGATTATCTCCAGCATAGTTGCTGTTTTAATACTTTTTAAAACTCTAGCAACATCTGGTTTCTCAGCATGACTGATCTATAACAATGTGAAATGCTGGCTACTGTTAGAAAGGGCAGGTTTATTTTCAACATAAAGCCTTAGAGGTATAAAGGCATAGAAAACTGGCTCCCAACACACCTCAGAACATTTTAAATTTCCTCACTGAAACTCACTCCTTACTTTAACTAAGTGCCCGATTTTCGGCTGCCTATATATCTGGTTTCTAGTTAAATCTAAATGCTTTTGGACTCCAAGACATGCTAAACACACACACACACACACACACACACACACACACACACACACACACACACACGCTAACAGGCAGCAGAGCAGAGAGCAGAGATCTCAGTGCCTGGATATGTTTTCTCTACAATGTGACTAATGTATTTTGTTAAAAATCAGCAGTAGCTATAAGGATTACTGATGTTTCTACTTCTGTCCTGTGAATAAAGCCTACAGTAAAATTAATAACCATGAATTTGCAGAAAGGTTTTGGGCAAGAAGCAATATAATGGTCATTCTGCTTTTGAGAGAAAAGATGCATGTTTGATTACCATATACTCTGTTTCAAAGATGCAAACCTTTTCTTAGTTGTCTCTTAATCATGGTGCTCACAAAATCCTCAACTGAGCTATGCACACTATACATGTTCACTTCAATTGCCATTAAAATGCCCTTCAGATAATTATGTGATTTACCCCGGAACTAAAAGTTATTTTATAAATTAGAAAGGAAAGGTACAAAGTACATGATATATACTTGGTATCAATGAAATATTTGTTGTTGGGTGAGTGATCACAATTCCATATATTTTACAAAATGACAACCAAATAGTTTATGGATACTAACAGGAAAATACCCACAAAATCATGAAACTATTTTTGTTTATCAATATTAAGACATACAAACAGTGACAACGCAGGCAGGAAACTGCCAAATCTTCTGGAATAGATGAAAAGAATTTCAAATCAGCAAGAAACTGTTTGATGGAATGATTGCCACAGTGTGATAGCAGTCTAATCTTTTGTTTAAGAAAACAGTGCGTTTATAGTAATAGCATATATCCTGGAAAGTAGGTAGATAAATGGAAAACAAACAAGCCTGAAGAAACACCTAATCAGTTAACATGCTGCCTTGCAAACACTCCTGATAGCTGAGGAGAGCAGAGCCCGAGTTCTAAAGGTTTTAGCAACATAAGAACTTTCTCTGTGGTTTCAAACTATTTTGAATTTTGTTCCTACTTCATGCATTTATATTAAGCAAAACAGATTCATCATATAAATCCAAAAACTTTTTTAAAAAAATATGCTTTTGGACTAAGGATGCTCTCAACTGTCCCCAGATTAATAAGCATAAACTTATAACAAAGAAAACTGACACAACTTGATTTATTTCTGCAGATAGGTGGGCAGGCAGGGAGAAGATCCTATTCCTTGACTCAGGACATTGCAAACAAACAAAACAAAACAAAAAATTATTTCAGATTCAGGTCCATCTGGAAATAAGGCTCAAATAAATATCAATGTTTTAATAAATGAGCATTAATAACATAGTTTATACATTTACATACATCTATGAATTCTATGATATAGACATACCAGTATAATAAATAAGAAAAAATAGAGAAATAAAATTCAGGAGAAGCAAAACTAAAACTGAATTATAGTATTTGGGGAAACATAATTGAAATACGATGACATGATGGACACTGTAGCTGACTGTTGCAATGACATCATGATTGGTTATTATACTCAGATCACTGTTACTGTGACACTGTCTGGGCAATGTGAACAGAAATGCAACACTGCTGCTGCTTTTCAGCAGAGATCATGACTGGCAGCCAGGGTCACATGCTCTTATTGGTTTTGACCCTCAATTTTACATGCAAAACACTGAAAATTGCTAGTTGAATTCCTTTGAAAGATGTTTATTATTTTTTTTTATTTTCCTACTTTTACAAACATAATGAGTGGTTATCCGTGCTCCCCTCTTTCCCCCCTCCTTCCCGCTGTCCTTCCTCTCTTGTCCTTTCCTCCCTCCTATCTTCCTGCCTGTCAGTTTCTGTGGGCCCCGGGGTTCTCTTGGAGTTGTCTGCATTAGTATGGGCTTAGGTCTCTGTTGCAGATTAAGTGGTCCATGTAAATATCCCCTCTGCACCCCCCCCCCCGTGACAGGGAACACACATCCAGCAATGAGCAATGTAAGCCAGTCTAAACTGGAAGAGGAGGAAGACTGACAGTAGACAGGATCACATGCCTAACACCAGCACGAACACCTGATAGTAAAACTCCATCTAAACACCTTTCATTTTATCTTTGGAAAAGATCTCAACACCCAAACATGGCACAACCTACGGCAATGGAAGAACAGTGAAGCAGAAACAACCAACCAGACTACAAAGTACGGGCAACCCTAAAAAACTCAGATGGAATCAGGCCAACCAAATCTCTTCCCATCCTAAGGTTCAGGGAATTGTGCATAAGAAGGGGCTGAAAGATTGTAAGACCCTAAAAATAGGAAGGTCCATCACTGGCCAAGACATTCCACTCAAGGCAGGGCTGCTGCATCCAAGAATTCACTATAATAAGACTTATCCTCCCCAGACCTGCACAAAGGCTGACATCTACATTCCCCATAGACTAAGGAGGATCTCAGAAGAAATAATTACATACAGAAGTTAAGAAGCCCTAAGTCAATTAGATGAAGTGAGGGAGATAACATTTTATACAACATGGTATAAAAAACAGAACTATAGATATATTTCTAAAAGCAGAACAAAATGCAATAAAACCAATAAGAAAATGCCAAGTGAAACTTCACCCCTCCCTCCACATACACACACTTTTTTTGGGTTGCAGGGAGTCAATTTTAGGTGGAGTAGAGACATTTAAAAAAAAAAAGACTGATACAGGATATTCCTTAGAATGAAAGAAGTAATTCATTAATGACAACTAAAGCCAAATGAAATAAAACAGATGTTTCTGAAAAGTAGGACTGGAAATCGACAGCAATAATGAAAAGAATTGCTATTTTTTATTGAGTATTTCTCTAATTATTACTATATCTTTAATAAAATAAAACAGAGAGAGATGGCTCAGTCAGTGAAGTGCTGGCACAGAAGCTTGAGGACTCGGTCCGACTGCCCTAGACACAAGGGACGAACAGGCGAGCACACTGATACTAACCTGCAATTCTGGCATTGGGGAGGCAGAAGCAGGAGGACCCCTGGGGTTTGCTGTCCAGCCAATCTAGCCGAACTGCTGAGCTCCTCACTCAGTGACAGATCATGTTCAAAAAATAATGTGGTGAGCAATTAGGGAAGATACCATATGCTAACCTCTGGCCTCTACATGCACACACATAAACACATACACAGTGGCTAAAAGCACTTGCTGTATAAACCTGACCTGAGTTTGGAGATCCAGAACTCATGCAAAAGGTGAACATCCAGTTGGACATGTAGCGTGAGTGCATGTAATTCCAGTGCACCTACAGGAAATGGGAGGTGAAGATGGGAGAATCTCTAGAAGCTGACAGGAGAGTCAGCAATGGCTAATATAGTGTGAAGAGACCCTGTCTCAAACATGGCAAGCACTGATAGCCATAGGCTATCCTCTGATCTCCATACACAGGCCATAGCATGCAACCACACACAAAAACACACATATATTCATATATACACAAACAATGAAAAAAGAAAAAAGAGGGGAAAATATCCCATTAATAAACATATCATAGGATTAAAAAAAAAACCCTTTCAGTTCAATTTGCTTAAGGTACATTTAGTAAAAATAAAAGGCAACTTTTGAAATCAATGTACAAAAGGATGAATAGCTAAACCATAAACAGTTTAAATCAAAGACTGTTAAGTACAAAGACTTATAAAAACATCCATAACCTTTTGAGACTAAAGAACTATAATCCTCCATAACTAAGAGCCTCTTTTATCAAATACTAGAAGTAAAAACCTATAAGAAGTATATTTTTTGCACATGTGCATGATTCAGTAATTATAGATTTGGAGGATACAAAATAATTTAAGATTCTTATCTGAACCACTTAGATTCAAATTTACATTTCATTCAAGACTTCCTCCAGCTATGCACTACCACTGGATGCTGCACTACCTATTGGAAAGTCCCTATATTCTTATTTCAACTTTTTTCACATACATCTTCAATATTTAGTTCTTATTACTGTGGATAGTGGTATTTCGTACAGCTAATAGCTGCTATTATCTATTCTTCCATTCTCTAGGTTGCCTCTAATTTTCAGGTATTAGGAACAAAACTGTTGCACAAATCTCTTTGTGGAGATATGCGCTCATTCTTCTGGGAAAGACAGCTGGTGCCAACTGGTAGAGAATGTCAAGCTTCACAAAGAGCTGCCAGATTCTTTACTAAGCAAGATATATTGTTTTATATTCCTTCCAAACATGTCTAAGTTTCTGATAATTTCACATTGAAAATTTTATCAGGATTTCTAATGTTAGCTATTATGGGACTGCAAAAAACTTTATTTTCTGGATGTACCATAATTCACTGAGTCAAAACCCAAGGCAGTCTCCATGAATAATACTAGAAGAAATGTTCTTCGGTACTATGTCATGCAACTCACCACTTTCCCATTACTCTGAGCTGGTCAGCCATTTTTCAACACTGGCGTGGCTCATTGGAAGGCTGCAATAGCTAACATTCTCATCAACTGGCCGCACACATCCCTAACCACCGATGCCACTTAGTGTTATTAAAAACAGTCCAGAGTGTCCTCCTTGCAGGTTTTGCTCTACCTTTCCAGTTATTAGTGAAGAAAAACAGCTTTTTGCATGTATTGTTTGGTGTATCTTCTTTGACAAGTAGGCAGTTCAAAATTTTGCCAAGTTTTCCATTAGAAGTATTAATCTCCTTTTCTTTTAGATGTATAAACATTCTTTCACTATAAAATAAGTATACTCATTGAATGTTAAAAATATTTCCCAAGTTTGGTCATGACATTTAATCTTATTTTTCTTGATTACTGGCATAACTTTTAAAATGAAGAGAAATTTATCATCCTTTTTTTCTTTCCTTATCAGAATAAGTACAAAAGATAACTGGTCTCTTAAAATTTTTTACCAGCTCTACAGTGTTATTCTCTGCCCTATTTTCATTTCTGAACAGTATGGTACTTCTTTGATATCTATTATTTAAGATATTTTAATTCAATTTACCAAAAGACAATGAAATTCTTTCAGTGGCATAAAGTTTCCTTGGCATGTCAACAATAACTTTAATAACTTCATCATATGATACAACTAGAGTATAATATACTCATTACAAAACAATAGTACCTAGTAAAAAAACAATGCTACTGTTTCTTTCTAGAGTCTATGAAGAACTTTACTATTTTATGGACAATTAATATAAAAACAATTGTTTAAGAATGTAAACCCCTAAGACATTGAGTATTGACTGTAATAAATTATCCGCACCTTCCACTTTCTGTCCATGTGAACGTGCTGGATGTGCACATCATCTCAGAAACTGATATCTCTAAGTGAAAAAATCTATAAGAAGCTAGAAAGCGGTCATGGAAAATAGAAGAGATCTTAAAGGCAGGGGAGGACAGTATAGAAGAACGTGTGATATGAAAGAAATGGAGAGAATCCAGGGATAGAAAGGTTAAATAGATAGGAGGAATGGAAGAGCTGTGGGGGAGGGTTAACCAAAACTATAAATACCAAAACAGCCAAATGGAAACCTACTATATGCTATTTAAAAATATCTAATAAAAAATCTGAAAGGGGATTCTGCATTGGCAGACAATGCTGCTTCTAGAAGCCATGGGCCATTAAATGAAAACCTCAGTGCCAAAAGTGGGCAATTCCCTATGAGGCTCTGGTCACAGAGGCTTCTAAAGCCCTGACTAATATAGGCTACTGCCATTACTTTAGGCTACAGCTCTTGATTGCACACAACTAAATGGCAAGGTACATTGCTGAAGGCACCACACACTTTGTCTGGTTGCAGGACACAGAGAAATCAAGCTGGAACTGAGCTAGAAGTGTCTTCTCGGATAGCCAGTGCCAGAAGGTGCTATGTAAGCTCCTGGGGAAGAAAAGTCATCAGGAGTCTTTCCCAGCTGGAGGAACGTGTGCTACTGTGCTATCGCTCATACTTACTGCCAAGAGAGCTGTGCTCACTGGTGCAATAGTAGCATTGACTATTATGGGACAACTTTCTGATTAGATTTGAAGCCATTCCACAGGAAGGAATCATGCCTGACACTGTAAATCTGCCATGATTGGATACATCATAGACCTTAGGGGAAAATCTACTGTTGCTTTGGTATATGAACAGATTGTCTCACTGCATCCTAAAGACTTGTTTATACCCATAGATTACTATACAATCCCTTTTAAGGATCACAGAACATCACAGAAGAGGGGATGGAAGGAACAGAAGGGATAGAGAGTGCTGTGGAATACTGTATTCTGGATAATCATGGCACTCATGAATTCACAGCGGCTCTGATTACCTGCACAAGACTGGGCTTGCCAACATCCCATCATGAGCAAGGAAGGGGTTCATGAAGTTCTAACCATACCTAAGCAGGTATTAGCAGTTAATGGTTGGGTTGAAGGAGTCATTTTTTTTAAGTGGTGTAGCAACTGGTAAGTTCCCATGGTCCAGCAAATAACCCACAACTCACGTTCATGAAAACATCCCTGAAGAAACTCAGTGGCTAACAATAACAACAAAAAAGACAAGAAAATAGGAGGGGGCCCAACTGTCCCACAGACCTGGGACTGATCCCCATACAGGTAAGAGGTATGCAGAACCTCAGCTATAGCAAGCAATCAGTAGATTTCATCCAAATCCAGAGAAGCTTTGCCAACAACAAAGTCAGACAGCCTCATCTGACCCAAGATTCCCAAAAACAACTACTAAAGAAAGTAGTCAGACTTAACAGAAAATGCCCAAATCACATACATCATAAAACCACAAAACATACTAAGTAGCGGAAAACATGTCTCTTATAAAACAACAACAACAATAAAAACAACCCCCATACTATAGATTCCGATCAGAACATCCTCATGGACACCAGTCAGGAAAGCAACACTGAGGATAATGTTTTCCAAAGACATGTTATTGACATGATCAACAAACTTCAAGAAGAACTACAAAAAGAGCTTGAGAAAGAACAAAAGGAATGTGAAGAACTCAGAAAGGAAATGAGTAAGTGTATGATCTTACGTGACCAGGAAAGTAATAATAAAAAAACTGAGATGAAAAAAGAAATTATGGAGAGAAGAACAAGTTTAGAACAGTTTAGTTTCAGTTTAGAATCCCAAACTGAAATTCAGCTGGAATTCACAGCTAAACTGAGATTAAAAACTCAACAGAGATTATCACATACAGACTGGATCAAGCAGAAGACAGAATATGAGATCTGGAAGATAAGCTAACAGAACAGGATCACTCAATTAAACAAGATGAAAAGTCTAAAGAAAAAAACATGAAAGGAATATTCAAGAACTATGGGATACCATGAAGAAGCCAAACCTACCCATGCATGGAATCCCAAAACAAGAAATCAAAGAAAAATCTCCAGCTCAGATCTTCAGTCAATCATGAGAACTTTCCAAACCTAAGGAAAGAGCACCCCATCCAAATACAAGATGCACATTACACACCATCCAGATATGACCAAAATAGGAGCACAATAAGTGCATAAAATAGTAACAACATCTCAGATACAGGACAAAGAGAATGTTCTGAAAGCTACAAGAGAGTAAAACCAAGTCACATGTAAATGCAAGTCTGTTAGAATAACAGCTGACTTCTCAATGAAAACAGTAAAAGCCAGAACAGCTTGGAAAGGTATTCTTCAAGTCATGAAAGATCAAAAATGCCAACCCAGGCTCCTATAGCCAGTCAAACTATCAGTCATGCTTGAAGGTGAAAGAAACATATTTCCTGACAAAAATAAAGTCCTTTTTGTCTACCAAACCAAGCCTGCAGAAAATACTAGAAAAAATTCTCAAGACAGTCAAAATCAACCAACACATTCCAGAGGATAAAAGGGAAAAAATAATGCCAATACAACTATCAGAAAAAGAACTGCCAATCCAAAAAAAAAAAAAACCCAATAAACTGAAAGAAAAAAAAAAAAACAGGAATCAACAAAGACTTCTCAATATTAACTTTAAACATCAATGGGATCAACTTTCCAATCAAGAGATATAGACTCAAGAGACATAGATGAATAGTATGAATCAAAAGCCACAATCCGGGGCTGGAGAGGTGGCTCAGGGGTTAAGCCTCTGCCTTGCAGGCGGAAGGTCCTGAGTTCGGATCCTAGACCCCACATATAGACGCCAGGCAGAAGCGGGGGCGGTCTGTGTTTCTGGTCCTGGTAGGGCGGAGCCTGTGAATCCCGGGGCGGAGTAAACGAGGAGGAGATGGAGGCGTCCATGGTGGTTCCCGAATTCGTCCGTGGTTCTACACACACACATATACATACTCACACATACATAAACGCGCATACCACACACACACAATTGAATAAATAATAAAAAATTTAAAAAAAAAGCCACAATCCATCAATATGATGCCTCCAAGAAACACACCTCACTTTGAAAAAAAGGCGCAAAGAGTCGAAAAATGGTCAATGATACTCCAAGCAAATGCAACTAGGAAACAAGCAGGATTACCCATCCCAATATCCAACAAAAGAGACTTCGAACCAAAACAAATCATGAGAGATAGTGATGAATACTACATACCTACCAAAGGAACAATATATCAAGAACTCATAATTCTAAACATATATGCTCCAAACAAAGGCTCACTCACATTCGTTAAACACACACTACAATTCATAAAACAACAAATCAACCCAAATGTCATAAAAGTAGGGGATCCCAACACTCCATTCTCATTGATAGGTCAAACAGGCCAAAAACTGAACAGAGACACACTATAATTAAACCAAACCATAAACCAAATAGAACTAACAGACATCTACTAAACATTCCATCCTAACACCAAGGAATATACAACTTTTCAGCTGTCCATGGAACTTTCTCCAAAATAGATTACATACTAAACCACAAAGCTAGCCTCCACAAATACAAGAAAATCAAAGTTATCACCTGTACTCTATCCAACCACCAGTGAAATAAACATGGAAATCTGTAACAAGGAAAACAACAGAAAGTATACAAACTCTTAAAAACTTAACAATACATTATTGAATGAGGAACAGCTCTGGACAGAAGTAAAAACAGAAATTCAAAAATTCTTAGAGCTCAGGCTACAGAGATGACTCGGGGTTAAAACTCTGCCTCACAAGCAGAAGGTCCTGAGTTCAATCCCAGGTTGAACATTAAAATCCCAGGTGGAAATGGTGGTGGCCTGTGCTTCTGACCCTAGTGGGCAGAGCTTGGCAAATCCCAGCGCGAAGCAAGAATAAGGTAGAAGCAATCCAGGATGATTTCCAAAGTCCCCCTTGGATCTCCACAGAGACATACAGTGCCCCCTCTGATACACCACACACACACACACACACACACACACACACACACACACACACACGCGCGCGCACACACACACGATAGATAAATAAGTAAATAAAGTTTAAAGAATGAAAACTTAATAAATTTGTAGAACTCAATGATAGTGAAAACATAATATATCAAAACCTTTGGATACAATGAAGGGATTCCTAAGAGCAAAATTCATAGCACTAAATGCCTACATCAAAAAAATGGAAACATCATAAGTGAACAATCTAACAATGCAGCTTAAAGATTACTGAAATAAAAAAAAAAAACTCCAAAAGTAGATGTGCAGAGATCAGTAGGATCAGAGGAGAAACAACTAAAATTGAGACAAATAAAATAATACAAAGAATCAAACACACAAAAAGCTGGTTCTTTACAAAGCTTAAGGAGATTGACAAACCCTTAGCTAAATTAACCAAAACCAAAAGAGAGAAAATCAAAATTAGAGATAAATATGAAACTATTACAATAGATATCAAGGAAATTCAGAAAATCATAAAGTCATACTTTAAAAATTTACATACCACTTAACAATCACAAATGGATGAATTTCACAGCATATACAACAAACCAAAGTTAAACCATGATGAAATGAATTATTTAAATAGTCTTCTAACAAGGGATGAGGTTGAAGCATTAATTATGAATCTCCCTATCAAGAAAAAGCCCAAGACCAGGCGGATTCAATACAGAATTCTACCAGATATTTAAATAACAATTAACACCAAAACTCCTTAAATTATTTCACAAAATAGAAAAGGAAGGAACACTTCCAAGCTCCATCTATACACTGATACCAAAACCAAATAAAGACAACAATAAAAAAAAGAAAACTATAGACCAATCTCATTGATGAACATAGATGCAAAGATCCTCAATAAAAATTCTAGCAAACCAAATTCAAAAGCATATCAAAAAGATCATCCACTATGACCAGGTTGGGTTTATTATGGAAACTAAGGTAGGCTCAATATACATAAATCTATACATATAATTCACCATATAAACAAGTGCAAAGATAAAAACCACATGATTCTCTCAATTGGTGCTGAAAAAACTGTTGATAAAATCCAACATCCCTTTATAATAAAGACATGGAGAATATAGGGTTGGAAGGAACATTTATCAATATAATAAAGGCCATCTACAACAAGCTGATGGCAAAAATCATCTTGAATGGTGTAAAACTGGAAATATTCCAACTCGGATCAGGAACTAGACAAGGCTGCCTATTCTCACCACTTTTACTCAATATTTTACTTGACGTCTTAGCTAGAGCTGTAAGGCAAGAGAGAGATAAAAGGGATACAACTTGGAAAAGAATAAATCAAGTTATTCCTATTCGTAGATGACATGATACTGTATCTCAAGGACTCTAAAGATTCTCCCAGGAAATTTTTGAAACTAATAAGTTCAGTAGAGTGGCTGGATACAAAATCAACATTTTCAAAAATCAGTGGTTTTCCTATGCATCAAGAATAAACAAAGTGAGAAAAACCTGAGAGAAACAATGGCATTTACCACTGCTCCTTTAAAAAAATGAAATACTTTGGAATAAACATAACAAAGTATGTGAAAGATCTATACAATGAAAACTTTAAAACTCAGAGAAAGAGAGAGATTACAGACGACACCAGAAGATGGAAAGACCTCCCATGCTCCTGAATTGGCAAAATTAACATTGTTAAAATGACCATTCTACCAAAACATTATACAAATTTGATGCAACCCAATTCTTCACAGAAATTGGTAAAACAATATCAAACTTCATATGGAAACATAAAAGACCCAGGATAGCAAAAACAATCCTGAGTTAAAAAAAAAAATCTCTGCTGGTGGTATCACCACAACAGATCTTAACCTATACTATAAAGCCATAGTAATAAAAATGGTATGGTACTGGCCAAAAAATGAGATACACATCAACAGATTAGAATTGAAAATTCAAATATAAAGTACAATCACCTACAGCCAATTCATATTTGACATAGGTCCCACACTAAACAAGTGGGACTACACGCAATTAAAAAGCTTCTGCTAAGCAAGAGACTCTTGATGGAGCAAAAAGGCAACCTACAGAATGGGAATCTTCATTAATCATATATCTGATAGGGGACTAATATCCACAGTACACAAAGAACTTCAAAAATTAAATACCAAGGAAGTAAGCAACCCAATTAAAAAATGGAACTATATAGAACTGAAAAGAAACTCTCACAAGCCAGAATTCAAATGTCTAATAAACATCTCACAAAAAATGTTCTACACCTCCTTAGTTAGTAGGGAAATCTAAATTAAAACCCTGAGGTATCATTTCACTCCAATCAGAATGGCTATGATCCAACACTAACAACAGTAAATGCTGGCATGGATGTGGGGAAAGGGATCCCATACATTGAAGGTGGGATTGTACACTCAAACAACTCCTTTGGAGATCAACTTCCAAATTGAAATAAGTTAAAAAATTGAAATATCATATTACCAGCTATACCACTTCTGAGACTATTCCCAAGAACAATGCATCCTGCATGAGAGACACGTGTACAACCATGTTCATAGCAGTCCTTTTCACAATTGTAAAGAAGTGGAACTAACCTAGATGTCCAACAGTTGAAAATGGCTAATGAAAATGTGTTACATATATACAATGCAAAACTTTTCAGCTGCCAGGAAAGATGAACTAATGAAATTTGCCAGTAAATGGATAGAACTGGAAGAAATCATGAAATATCCCAGATGCAGAAACACAAAGGCTGTATATTCTCCCTTATAAGTGAACCTTACATTAAACCTTTAGTTTGAGGTAATCAAACAAACTCTTACAACATCCACAAACACAAAGGAACACAGCTGGGGTGGGGAATAGAGGAGTGGAAGAAGATCCCAAAAGAGTCAAAACAAAAGAACATGGGCAAACAGTTGCAAAAGGTTTTTATGTATGAAAAGCCTTAAAAGAAGAGGGAAGAACAGGAATAGGACATGGCAGAGCATGGAGGTGGCCTCCAGGTAGCCAAACACCTGCTTACTAGCCCCTAAGCCCCCCTCCCCTCCATGACGGAATATACATCCAGCACTGTAAACCAGTCTAAACAACAGCAGACTGGGAGAAAACTCACAGCAGACAGAATCAGATATCTGAATACTAGCCACAAACACTGGATTAACCTTCCATCTAAATACTTGTCATTTTATCTTTAGATAAGAAAAGATCTCAACACCCAAATAAGACAAAGTCAGTGCAGTAGAAGAGCAGTACAATAGACAACAGCAACCAACCAGTGCAGAGCAGCGACCCTAAAATGAAATCAGGCCAATCAAATCTCTTCCCATCCTAAGACTCAGGGAATCTTGCAGAAGAGAGGACTGTAAGACTGTAAGAGCCTAAAGATGGGGAGGTCCACCTCTGGCCAAGACATTCCACTCAAGGCAGGGCTGCTGCATCCAGGAACTCACTGCAATGAGACTCATCCTTACCAGACCTACACAAAGGGTGACATACAACATTCCCCCATACACTAAGAAGAATCTCAAGGGAAATAATTACATGCACAGAGAACCGTGGGGGCCAGAACAAGACAGATGAAGGGGAGTGCCCCATCAGTGGATCTACCCAAGGAAGGACCACCTAATCTGCCACAAGAGCCTTAATCCCTATTAGAGCAGACAGTACAAAGAGAACCCTGGGACCCTCAGAAGCAGACAGATAAAAGGGTGGGAGAGAGAGAAGTGGATTGATAAAAGGAAAGGAGGGCGGAAGAGGAAAAGAGGAGCAAAGGAAGAGAGAAGGAGGAAGGAAGGAGAAGGGACAGGGACAACCATTCATTATGGCTGTAAAACAATAACAAAAACAAATTAAAAAAATAGGAGAGACTTGAGGGGAAGAAAGGATTTAGTGGGAAAAGGGAGGAAAGAAGAGGGTAATAAGGGAGCAAATGTGATCAAAATATAGAGATGTGTAAAAACATCAAATAAGGAATATTAAAAAATGGCCAATTATAATTCTTTAATACTCAACAGGTTAAAAATAGGACTGCATTTCATTAACTAGTTTCTAAGTCATTATAGAAAAACTAGTGACTAGGGAAAATTAATGCAACCTACAATGAAAATATATATTAACAATGTAGGGACCAAAGATATATTGATTATAAACTATTAACAGGATGTTTGAAAATCTATGAAACTAATTACTCATCAACATTTTTCTTCAATAGGACACATTATGTATTTACTTTTTGCTGACACTATTTTGGCTCTGTATTAATTTATACCATTTTATTATATTTGCTCTTCATTCTTACATGAAAGAAGCTACAGCAACAATACACAAAAGTTTACAGAAGAACTTACTCAATTCCATGATAGTGACATTCTGAGGCTTTTTCAAAAGGTAAGACCCGAAGCTTCCGAGGACTAAGTTCCGGTGTCAAAATAAAACTCTTTTCCCTGAAATACAAAGAGTCTCATTTGTATTGTCTAATAAAAGCAAGCTAAAGGACTCCCTCCTCTACACATCTTAAGGTGGGTGGACATGGTCGCTCAGGGCTCTAATCCAAGCACTTTGGAGGTAGAGACAAGAGGTTCACAATGAGTCCCTTCCTATGTACCACAATGCGGTCCTGAGGTAAAAACAGCTAAGCTACACTGAAAACCCAAGTATCTGAAATGAAACAAACAACTGTGAGCTTTGCCCCTGATATTTTCTATACCTTAAGTATTTGAAATTATGATGTCATTTATTGCATAAAACTATTATGAGAAGCAGAAAACTCACAAAAAGAAAATGATTTGTAATAGAAATTCAGGAAGAAGCATTATTTTTAAAATGTACCGATCCCCCTTGGTGAAGAAAATAATGTTCAGTCATTTAGTGAAACTGTTTTTAGCCAAGGTGGAAAAATAGTTAATCTGAATCTTTGATAATAAAAGAAGTATTTTCTTCCTGCTGTAACAAGTAATACAAAGGGGACTCAGATCTTCCGTTGACCGAGTCAGGTTGACATCTACTTCAAGAGCCTAAAGATCAGAAGGTAGAGACCAACTATTGAACTGAACTATTATGAAGTGGAATCCAATCATGGGTCCTTAGTGTTGCGCTCCATTTAATATTAATGCCCCTCAACTCCTTCCACACCTAACCTGTAGGGCTGTTTCAAAGTCTGTGGAAGAAGGAGAACACTGCAGTGGGACTAAGCACAGAGTTACTCTGATAAGTGGCTTCCCTCCCCTGTGAGGTGCACTCAGTGTTCTCATGTAATGGATTGTGGTTCTGTCCCACAGAACCTATATGATGGGAAAAGTCCACAGCAATGGTCAGTGTTTACACAAGCTGATAGGATGAAAACAGAGGGGCCTGAGTTTAGAGGAGTTTGGAACATGATGTAGAAAGGCAAGTGAGAATCAGAGTACCAAGAATACACTTGCTACTGCAGTCCCCCAATAACATTACTAATGAGAGCTGCCCTTCTGCCGCTGAAAATTAGAGAGTAAGAAAACCACTTGAAACTATTATGACAGAAGGTTAAACATATGCCAATTAATGAATCCTAAAGTCAGTTAATGAATCCTTAAAAAGTTTATACGTTAATGTTCCATTTAAACTTTCACCACAAAAAGTTATCATCGTAAATTGCAATGACCCTAGTATTTTGTTGTGATATGAAAATGAATAATTCTGTAAAACAGAACCCAGAGCATTCAGCATTTTACTTCTTTCCTTTCACTATGTTCCTCTCCTCACTTTAGTCTTTCTCTATGCTCATGTTTTAACTTGCACACAACTCAGACTTTTGAAAGGAAATATTTTAAATAAAAATGTGTTTGCCACTGTTTCTTATTCCCTGAGTGTGTTCTGAGGAGGAAGCTGTCTGATTGGACACAGCGTGCAGATGGTTCCTTGTACAAGAGACCTTTAGTAAAGCAGTCAGGGCCTGACTCCTTGCCAGGAAAACAGACTCCAACGTTCATGTTAGGAGAGGACACACTGCAGTTCTTTCCTAATGTCAAGGAAGCTGCTCATGGCGGCAATGTACCTGGACTCAGCATTTTAGAATCTGAGGCAGAGGGATTCCAAGTTTGAGGTCAACCCGGACTACAAAGGGGGAGTCTGTAGTCAACTTTGGTTATATAGTGACATATTAAATAAATAAATAAATAAATAAGTAAATACATAAATAAACAAACAGAAAAAACTTTTTATGGGTACAAACTTCAAAAGGATTAAGTCTTCCCTACACTGCCTTTAGAAAGTTTTTCAAACAAGAGTACAGCCTAGATAAATAAATAATTCCATTTAGCACATCTGTCTGACTTGGCCAGTTCAGGGCTAATGATCAGAACGGACAGCAATCTGATAACTGAAGAGATGAGCATCTGGATGCTTGTTGACTTTAATTCCCACTAAAAGGGGTCAGCAACCTCTCAAAGCCATGAGGAAAGGAAAATTACTCCAAAATTATGCAATTTTGATGTCATTAAGATCATTAAGTCATTATGACCCAGGGTTATTAAGATCCTCATGTATTCAATGTAGTTCCCTATCTTGCTCTCTTCAGTGACATGCAAAAGATGCAATAATATTTGAAGTATTTTTTTAGGGGTTTTAGAGCTGAACTGCAAGTGTTTTTTTTCCAAAATCCACTTTTAAAATCAACATTCATCACAGTACAATTTAAAACTACCTTTGTAAAAGTGAATCAAGGTAACAAAACAATCTCTATGGTCCTTTGGAAGTTTTTCAAGATAATGAATTCACAATGAGTGAATACAAGTAATAAGTGAACTCTTCAGTATCTGTTACCTAGAAACTTGGTGGGTGATATCTTAGAAGTCAGTTTAGTTGTGAATTATTCATGGATATGGTGACTATAACTTGATAGTGTCTAGTTTCAAAAGCAGTCTTACTATTTTCTTGTTCTTTTCTGTTGAAAAGTCCTATTTTGCTGTTGATAGACAAATGACAACCATCGTGCCAAGTAGTGGCAAAAAAATCAAAAGTAGACAGTCACAAGAAAAAGGAAAAATTTAAAACCACATGCATTTTCCCTTGGACACAAAGCACATGCTACTGGCTTCTGTGGACAAAGTACTGGGCTTGTCATTGTCCTCCACCCTTGTGTTTAGTGACAAAAGTGTAGATAGGCCACACTACAGGTGAAGATGAGGATATTAAAGGCACCTGGCAAACCTGAGAAGTGAGCCTTAGCAGAGGGTGCTAAGGGAAAAAAATGGCATGAAATATATTTTAAATGATTTAAAGAACTAATTGGGCATTATAGGTCTATGACTTACCCCTTTTGTATCTGTAATGGCTGAAGATCTCCTACTGGTGATCCATCTGATGTGAAATATTTCAGAAATTCTTTAGCATCCAGTAATGTGCCTGAGTCCCGGGGACCTTCTTTATGACCCAGCAACTGTTCAGACGAACGAGGTAATGAACCAGTTCTGAGAAAATGATATTAGATCGATTTGTTAGCAGGGCAAAATCACTCTAGTCAGCAAATAGTCATGTGAGCAAAATCCAAAAAAATACACAAGAAAATTCAAGAATTACATATTTAGGAATGAAATGAGGCAAACCTTTATAATTATTTAGCTTTAAATTATGTAATTCACATTAAAACTTGCTGCTCCCATGTTAGTAATAATGCTAATAATTGCATAAACCACGATTATTCTTCACAAATGACAGCACATTAATAATACAGAAGTACAGAATTACCCAGAATTACCGATTCTATAAAATTTAAATACAAACTTGTACATGTGTTGAAAATTTATAATATTATAAATTTCTGAGGCCAGGACTGAATATTCCAGTTTTCTATGAATTTACAAAATTACTTAAACCACAACCAACAAATGAGACTATAATTGGAATTTTCTCCAAGGTCCCCTTGAGCCATAATTATGACATTATGAATACACACAAAATCATTACTACATGTAAAATACACACAAGAGTTGGCATTTTTCAAAACTGCTTCATCTACATACATTCTCAGCCCTCACGAATTTTCCTTGAAAAAGATGGAACAGGTCCTATTTCAAAATGAAATAATATTTTGTAAGTACTTTACAAAATGAAAATCAGCATTCCAACTCCCAAAACAATCATTATTCCTATTTCTCAGCTAAAGACTCTACCATACACTAGACTACACTACAGAGGGTAACACAGCTATCTGCAATGAGTCAGAAGTAGACAGGATCAGAGTTATGTACGACTTCTGCTCTGTGTGCTAAAAACCAGAAAAGTTCATGGTGAATCAAAAACCCAGAAGTTGGAAAATGTTTCCACTTCAGAGACTGCTAAAAGTTCCATTAAGCTCAAGGGCTAATCGCTGCTCTATCACTGAAGCACAAATAAAACAATACAGGCACATAATTACCACCTAATTTTACAATAATTTGACTATTTTTATTTATTATTCAAATTAAGGATTCTAACAGATAATTTCATGATTAAAATACTAATGTCATGGCATTATACCTGCATTTTTTACACTAAGAACCACTCACATCCCAGCAAAACCCTTTCCCGTTTCTACTCCATTGCTAAATGGATGATGTAAATCTAATAAAAACTGTCAGGCAAGAAACCACCAAATGTTTTCCCTAAAATTCATACTTCAGGTGGGCAGGGACTGCATTATGAGTTTAATTTAATTTCTACATAGTTTCTTGCCAATGGTAACTTACAGAGGTTCCTTAATCAATATTAATCTCAATCATTTTATAGGCTAGACACAATGGGGAAATGTATAATTTGCATTTATATAGAAAAACAAACACAAAGCTATCAAAGCAGTTTAAAAGCTGTATTTGTGATAAATTACACTACCACAATAGGTCTTAGATTAAAAAAAAAAAACACTGACAACACTTTATTTTGTTCTATGTTTGAGCTTATAAAGAATTTTTCATACATCTCCTCATAACATTCTTACAACTTTAAAGAAAAACTAGCAATTTTATCACTATTCTAAAGTTGAAGTCATGCAACAGCGTATGTCTAAATTCACTATGTAGCTAAACTATCATTCAGTCTCCCAACTAAATCTGCTTTAACACAAATTCTGAAAATATTAATGTAATTTTCTCCTTCATACAAAAATCCAATGTCATATTCCTATCATTTCAAATGTCTCAAGTAGTTATTGAGCATTGATTTTGCAAATACCACTATGAGATAATTAAAAAGCACTTCCTATAATTTATATAATTACAACTGCTGCTCATGATTTACTGCTCAAGTCTGACTTATGGTAGGAGAAAGGAGGCAAGAGGAGTGGAAAGAGATAAAATACACCTGCAAAGAATGAAGTACAGGAAAGTAAGGTTCATCAGTCCCATGACCCTTAGGTATAGTATATGGAGGACTTAGAAAGAAAGGTGATGGCTAGCCTGGAGTGTGAATATCTAACAAGCTTCTATTTCAAGACAATAGATGAAGCACACATATTAAACTCTGGACCCAAACAAGCAGCAAGCATCTCACTCAGGAAGAATAAGGGAGAAACCTTAAAAAGACAGAAATTTGTTATGTTTCCCTTTCTAGAAAGCCATTTTGAGACTCTTAATTTGGATCAGAATAGCAACAGGCACAAATCAAGCAATAACTTCTAAGAATTATGTACAACAATGGTGCAAATACCATCTGCCCACACCCTGCTTTTCCCTTGTGCATTCTCCCTGCAAACTAAAAAGTGGAACTTCTCAGAAAACATGAGAATGTGTTCAAGGAGCCGTCCCAGGATTGACATGTTGGCTACTTGTTCTCTTTTGATTGTCTTTGTCACTAAAAGGCAGCTTGTAGAGGGAAGGAATATTTGTGTTCCTCCTCATATCTTCCCAGGGCCAGTCAATACTTATTGATAGCATGAAAAAACTTACAGTAAGTGACAAAATGATACCAACAGAAAAGCTAAAAACAAAAGTATAATTCAAAGCATATGAAAGGAAGCCGACGTAAGAAAACTTTTATTCTATCGTTCAACAACTGCACACTGCATACGGTGCATACTGTGCACCCAGGCCCTGTAAAATAAAATGAAAATATATGTGCCTCTAAAGAGTTCCTACTATGTGAAAATATTATGAATGGAAAACCAGAACAGTTCTAAGAGGCCCATATTAGAAGAGTAATTGTGCTTCATATTATATGTTCCTTTGCGGCTTGTCTTACACACTCATGTTTGCAAGCCAACTGAGGAGGCTTTATAAAACTATACACAAAAAGCTCACCTTGATTATGTACACCTGAAAGTATCAATAGACTGCAGAGGAAGATAAGCCTTTGCCTTCTAATATGCTATTCGATTTACCATAGAAAGCATGCATTTCTTTATAATGAAACTATAAAAGAGAATTCACTGAAAAGATACTGATATATACTACAGATTCAAACATTACCTCATTTTTTGTTTAGCTTTTTCAAAAGTTTCCAGATTCTGAAGAACATGCCTTTCTGGCCATTCCACAGGATTGGTTTCCAATAGACTTGAAGAATCAGATTCTACTGCATTGGTAGCTAAGGAGAATAATATACACATCAGAACTAAAAAACATTAACATACTGAGTTTTCCTATATAAAAATGCATGCACGTTACATACATACATGTCATCCGTGTGATGTATTTGATCTATATGCATATATTGGTATGATGATACACAGCTGTAATCTTAGCATCTGAGAGGATAGGTAGACGATCATAAGATTGAGATGAGCCTGGACAGTATCAGGTGAGTTAGAGGCCAGTTTGGGCCATATAGCGAGAATTTATCTCAAAACAACAAAACAAAATGGGATGGATGCATATACAGAATGCTGTGTGTGTGTGTGTATATATATATCTGTGGGTGTGTATAAAGGCTTAGAACTTACAACGGGCATTGGTGAAAGACCTTTCTACTGGCTCCAGTTGTGTAAAAAGTTATAAAGAACTTTGTTGGAAGCAAAAAATCAAGGATCATCTTCAAAGAAAAATTATGAATTAGTACTGAGAAAGCTGAATTAGCATTATAAGTACTTGTGTGAAACAAAAGCAAAAGTTAGCTATTTTTAGAGAAAATAGTTTAAATGAAAGGAAGCAACTAGATACAGAACACACTTGGATGTGACTTTCATACTAGAAAAAGAAATTTGACTAAACCGAACGAAATGCTGTACCCTTAGAAAAGAGATTGCCTCGTTTTCAAACTACAGCGATTAAATAAAAAGTGCTTATGATTATGATGTTCATAAGTTACTTTTGAAAGAATCCTCGCTTCTCTATCAGCTAAAATGCTTTACTATGTTCACCTAATATTCACTATCACTTCAGTAAAGCAACAGGGCAAGGCTACCTTGGCAGCTAACGTGCTACAGTGAATTCTACTGAGACTGCATCCGACTCTGGAACTGAACACAACCTGAGAGGTCAGCTGCTATTCTTGGCAAAAAGTACGGGTTTTAACACTAGTAAAATTTACCTGCTTTTAAAAAATATTATAAACTATTGAATGCTGTTCTAATAAATGACTGAAAATGGTTAGATGTTAGCTGCTCGACAATCACTTTTGATAGAAATAGTCATTTTATATTTTGGAAAAGTCAATAAAATGACTTGGTAAAGAAATCCTTTAAAAAAAAGATGAAAACCCCACAAAGTATAGCATGGACTAAAGGCACTAGGATCCTTGGAGGCAAGGGATTGACAGCCACAGTAGTGTTCCTATGCTTAAGTGGGACACAGGAAAGGGTTCTGGGAAATGCCACTGGGTCCTTGTACCTCATCGGAGAGTAGGACCCAGAGGAGAGTTGGGCATGCACATTTAAGGATGCTCTGGGGATGGGAGGGGGAGGCACTGGGGGATGGGGAGGGAGGGAGAGGGGAGGGAGCACAGGGAGGTAGGAGGTCCGAGGGAGGGAGGGGACGGGTGTACCTGTTAAGTCTGTATGAGTGGAAATAAAAAAAAAAAGGTGAAAAAAAGAAATCTCTTTACTTTTAAAGCAATTAACCTTATTATTAAAATGAACCATTGATGTATGAATGCATATGTCAAGATACTTTGCAATACTACTGCAGAATTTCCTCACTAAAAATCCAGATACTGACTTCCCATCTCGTAATAGAGTGTTGATACACTACTTATTGAATAAGCTCTATTCATGAAACAATATGCTTCTTAATGGACATGCAGCTTTATATTAAAATATAAAGAAAAACCTCAGTTTATAGGAGAATTCAAGCCATTTTTAAAAGTAAATATTAAAACTTCACTACATATTACAGTTTAATTAGTAACTAATTATAAAACCTACATAAATATAAATGACACAGACTGATACTTAAAAAAAGTGAACGAACATGTATAAATGTCATGCCTTTGGGGGAATAACTTACTATATTTCTTAGAGTAAAATAAAATCCAGTATTTTAATTCATATGCTCTTCAGACACTGTACCATGCCAAGAACCAAAAGGTTCCAAAAGAACTTCTTGAGAAATAAAACGATGTTTTGCAGAACACAAAAGGGTAAAAGAGAAAACTGACCTACAATCCATAAACCTCAGCAAGCAAAAGAACATACTAGTAGACTCAAGTTTAAATGTTTGAAATAGTAAAATTAAGAACTTATAAAATCACCTAACAAACTCACTTATGCAATGTTTTCATGTGTCTAATAGGGCCAAAGAAAGAAGACATTGATTGTGTTATAACTTCAAGTATCACATTTGACACAACAAAATTCTTTAACAAGTTTGCAACAATAAGTAAACAAAATGGTTAGACATAGCATTGTCTATGTAACTTGTCACTTGTTATATACAGATGAGAGTTTTCACAAAAATATGAGCAGAACAAATAAGCTTACCAACTGTTAATTATTAACATGCACAAAGACAAATAATGTGTCAGAATATGAAATATGACTGGCGTTGATATTTTTACACATACTTTTATTTGTATGTTGGTGCATTTATTTAAATCAAAATTATAAAGATGTTAACAACCAGAACTTTATTTGTAGGAGTCATGCTCAAATATTTGGCTTGTCAATTTCAGTTTAGTTTCCTCCATGTGCTTACTAAGTATTTGGGGAAGAATCTATTCCTGTGTGCCAGGTACTATGTCAGCCTTCGTAGCCACTGGTAGCAAGCAGGCAGTTCTGGATATTCAGAGAATATAGCTCAAAGAGAACAAATGTTTAATAATTACATAAAATATACAATTTTATTTTTATTTACTTGTTTGTCTGTTTTTGTACATGAGTGTGTATACCAGAGGGCAACTGAATATGTGTGCATGTGGAAGCCCAAGGATGACCTTGGGAATCAACTGGGATTAGTCTTCTATTTTATTGCTTCCATTTTTTCCAGACTCCTCCTTCCAGGGCTTGAATTATAGGCCTCCACCATATCTGCCCATTTTTACATGGGATCTGGTAAACTCAGTCCTTTTGCTTTGGAGGCAAAGACTTTAAACCCTGAACCATTCCCCAGTTCAAATGCACAAGTATAAATATATGTCAAATAAATTGAAGACAAACTAAAGAGTACTGGTATAATGACAAAATGACAATCAATGGGCATCTGAAGAGTGACTATTAACTAAGCAAGGAAAGGCTGGGACAGAACTCCAAGCAAAGGATCTGGCATATGTAATGTTTTTTGAGGTGCACAGGAATGGGATGTGTCCCAGGAGTGGGAAGTTAACTCTAATAACAGGGAAACACAGATGTGGCTCTGGAGGATGAGAAGAAGCCCTGGCATGAGGTTTCCTGACCCATGAAAAGGGCGATAAGGTCTGTGCAAATGAAAGCAGTCAAAGCTGTGTGAGGGAAGGAAGAATAAAATTGGCCTCCCACCCTAAAACAATACCACAGCTCAGTATGCTAACAGTATCCTAGGACTTGACTCTGTATATTTAGGATACATTGTCTTAACTTTAAAGTCCTAGCAATTCCTTTCCCTTCTCCAATTGTTCCACTCTCATTTACCTCCCATACAAATGCTCTGGTAAAGAACTTCAGAGACTCTATATCAACCACATAGAACTAGGCCAGCCTAATCTCTCCCCATCCTGAAGCTCAGGGACATTTGCGGAAGAGGGGGCGGTAAGATTGTAAGAGCAAAAGGATGGGAGGAGCAATGATTTGCAAGATTCTCAACACTAGTTAGGGCCCTGCGCATTGTCCAACACACTATTGATCTCACAAAGTCTAGCATCAGCTAAAGGCACCAAGATTCTTGGAGGCAAGGGATTGACAGCCACAGTAGTGTTCCTATGCTTAAGGGGAACACGAGAAAGGGCCACTGGGTCCTTGTACGTCATCAGAGAGGAGGACCCAGAGGAGAATTAGGCATACACAATAAAGGACTCTCTGGGAATTGGGGGGAGGCACTGAGGGATGGGGAGGGAGGGAGGGAACTGATCTACCTATTAACTTTATATGAGCGGAAATAAAAAAATGTATTAAAAAAAACAAAAAACAAATGCTCTGGTAAGCTTTCTCTTCTATCTCAGCTTCTCTTTCTCATCTCTGTGTGCTGGCTGCCTCTTCCTCAGAAAAGCTCTCTCTATAGATATTAAACTTCACTGAATCCACAGGTCTATTCACACTACTTACAATCCTGTCTTCTAAATGCACTTACTTCTTAACATCCTAAACAATAATTTCATTCCCCACAACCATCACACCTGACTCACAGATAAAGGAAGGAAGAGTGAAGGAGTCAGGTGTGTGTCCACATGACATACCAGGGAAGGCGCAGGTCAGCATCCAGCTTGGCCAGCCTTGCTCCAGCCCCCACTGTAAACCATGTTCTCTCCTTGACTGAGTTCACCCACCATTTACGAATGACATAATAATGTCACCAACACCTTTCATATGACTCCCAAATGCTATTTATCTTCAGTATTGATATGGAACAACTGAAATGATAATGCAAGTATCAACTTGGAGCCCAGAAAAGCCTCAGGTTGTGGATTTAAAAAAAAATCTTTTGAGACAGAAAAAGAAGGGCACGTGCATGTCCCATCATGCTGTTCATATGGTGAGCAAAGAAATTTTTGGAAACTAGTCTTCTTGCAGTGACTGGTGTCTTAACTCATTGAGGCCACTGGGCCTCAAGAATGTTCTTGCCAAATACTGAAAAGTTCCATCTATCTCAATTTACAAGAGAACTCAGGAAAGAGGAAAACTTCTCTGGCCTAGTCATGCTACTGTGAAGCATCTCACATTATAGTTCTGCCGCTAGTCAATTCACTGAGTAGATGCTAGTTTCTTTCCTACTTGAAATCTAGCAGTTTATACAGTCTAATAAGAAGACCTAATTGTGCTTCCCCCTCAGCTTAACCCCAATTATACCAACATGCCTCATCAAAGGCTTTATTGATAAACCCACAAAATTTACAGAACTAAAATGGACCTAAAGAAATGGTGCAGCAGTTAAAATCATTTGCTCCACAATCATGAGCACTGAAGCTCAGATTCCAACACCCATGTAACAAGCAAAATAAACCTGGAACCGTAGCTCTGAATGAGGAGGAAATAGGAAGATCGCTAGAGCTTTCTGGCTTCTGCCTAGTCAAAATTTAAGTCCCAGATGCAGGTCGAAATCTTGTGTCAGAGAATAGGCAGAGAATGGCAGAGACACCCAATACCTTGATGACCTCTGTGAGCACAAAAACACACGCATACACACACACACACACACACACACACACACACACAGTTACATTCTTATTGAACTTTATAAATCTTTATAACTCATATATGCCTTTGTGTTTACACAAACACATACTATCATTTAAACTTATAAAATTAACTTTGATTTGGCTAATATATGTTTTAATTAAAGATATTAAATACAAACATAGTTTCAAAGTAGTAAGAAACTTACCATTTAGCACATCTGCAGTTTTAATTTTGTCCATTTGCATTAGAACTGTTGAAGGGCTAAGAGCATCAAAACGACTCACAAAGCGCTCCCGGGTGAGTGTTAACAGACCTTTGAGTTCATCAGCAGAAAATGCTTCAGGCTGTTTTGCCAACTTTCTCCTTTCTGTAGACACATCCATACAATTAACCACAAGACATTTGCTTTTTAAACCTGGTATTACGACCTTTTTTGTGTAAAAAAGTATTTTCAAAAGGTAAACAAGTAAATTTCTTTACCAAATCAACATGATTGCATACCACACATTTTCCTTTTAATCTTATTTATAAACAGCAAAACTTCCAAATATGTGAGAGGAAGAGAAATAGAGTAACTGGTTGACTCTGAAAGTTGATAAAATTTCTAAGTCTTCAGAATTTCATGATAGAGCATTGAAAATGGTCTGATGTTAAGATTTATATGAAATGACCCACGAGATTTTTCAATTAAATATGGTAGCTTAGACATTTGTTTGTTTCTTATTCTTAAAACCTAAGATCATGGCAAAGAAGTAAAACAAAACAAACTATATGGAGGACAGAAATAAGGTAAACTGAGTCAATGGGCAGGGGGTCACTTTAGATGTCTTCTAAGAACATTATCAAGAAGACAGGTCGAGGAGTGAGGTATGGACTGCACTTTTGCAAAAGGAGACATCAGAGCTCAACCCATCCCCAGCACTCCATCCTGCAGGACCAAAACAAGGTACCTCTGCCTTCAGTTTAGCTTTGTTTAAATTGGTCTAGATTATAGAATAATGAGCAACAGGTAGATTGAAAGTTCTAGTCGAGAATCTAAGGAATTAAATAAAGATCTATACAGTAATAAAATGTCAAACCCCTAAATCCTCCCACCAAAAATCTAGCAGCTACAATGCCCCAATGGGAGGACTAGAGGGTTTTCCTTCTGGAACACTAAGCACCCGCAGGGAAAGAGCTCCAGGTGCTGACACTGGGATAGGGCTCACAGCAGGAATGCCCAATTTTCACTCTATCACTCTCTAGTGACACTTGCCTATATTGTATTGATACAAGAAGTGAGGAATGAACCTTGGAATTTAAGACAGCAGAGATGGAAATGCCACCAGACATTTAAGAACAAGTGCAGAGGAAAGAAGGCCTCTTCAACTCCAAGATCTGTGTTTATAACGTGCAAGGACTTGAAATCAAGAACACTTCTAACTTCTTTCCTCATTAAATTGGTTATGAACCAAGTAGAACCAATCCTTCAGCCAGTCTTCAGGATGCATATAAGAGATGCCCCATCCCATCCCAGGAAGGGGTGGTCAGTACTTGCCTGGCTTGGACAGTGACTCAATGGCTAAGTTCAAACCTTGATATGCATATGAGAAAGCCAATTTGGCCACAGAGCTAACATTGTATCAATTTCACTTGTAATTTATCTCCATCTGGATCTTCAACTTTTTCTTAAATTGGTCCTAACTTTGAGAAAAGAAGGTGTTGATATTATTGCACCCCTTTATGCTATAGAAGGAAGAGAGGAGGGAGGGAAGGAGGCAGGGAGGAAGAAAGGGAGGGAGGGAAAGAAAGAGAGGGAAAGAGGGAGAGAGGGAGAGGGAGGGAAAGGGGAAGGCAAGCTACAGTAGAAAATAAAAGAGAAAGATTTAAAACAGAAAAAAAGCAGCTCAGCAGAAACAAAAATACTGGACAGAACAAGAAAAATGTGATATAATTAATATTCTCATAGAAATAAGAGAAGCTACTGGAACAAGTACAAAATGCTTTGATAAAGGAACAATTGAACAAAAATTCCTACAATTAACCAGATGAGAACTAAAAATTTAAAAATTCCACAAAAGAGCTGTAAAATAAAATGAAACATGTCTCAGAAACTAGAACAGAAAGATGAGATGCAACAAGGAGATAAAATAAAGCATTCTGTTCAAGAAAATCAATATATAATAAGAGTTCTGGAAAGAAAGAGAAACTGGAAGGAAACTATTAAAAGAAGTCAAGCAAAAAACTTCTGATTGAATGGTGTAAGTCTTCTACAATTCAGTCAGAGCAGTGTGGGGTAGAACGGAAGTGAGAGAGACATATAGACACTATGATTCAGAGTAAAACTCCCACAGATAGAGCTTTCAAAAGGGGAAAAGGGTCTGTACCGGTTACTTAGTGCTGCTGTGATACGCCAATGAAACCCAAACAACTTAGGGGAAAAAAAGGGAGATTTGTTCAGCTTACAGAGAAATAAAGTCCATTACAGCAGGAAAGAAAAGGCTGGCTGGCAGAAGATGGAGGCTTAAATCACTGCAGAATCAAGTAGGCTGAGAAACTGCCAACTACAAGAGCTGGATTCTCTCTGAAGTAGGGTGAAGCTAATCAAGCTCAAGGCACACCGCCAGTGACTGCCTTCTTCCAGCAAGACACCAACTCTTAATGGTGCCATGATCTTCCCAATTTAAAGATTCAAACACATGTGCCCAAGGATGACAACTTACATTTCAAACCATGATACTCTATCCATGGTTCCCACAGGCTCATTACCAACTCACAATGTAAGCCATTCTCGGTCCAACTTTACAAGTCCCACAGACTACTACATCAATACTCCCAACACAGTCCAAAAGTCCAAAGTCCAAAGTCTGTAAAATTGAAAGACAAGTGGCATACTTCCAACATACAATGGCACAGAATAAACATTCCCATTCCAAAAGCGAGGGCATATCCAGGGTAGATCTGTCAATAACGAGACTGAAAACCAGCAGGACAAACACTGAGTCCTGTAGTTCCACGTCCCCCACCTCTTACTGAAATCATCACAGTTCTACCCCTTCAGCGTAGATATCGGAAGAACTCATCATCCCCTTGGGCTGACTTGTCCCATGATATACAACTCTCCTTGGCAGATGTCCCATCTCTAGTATCTTCACTTCTCAGTGGCAAGCCAGGCTTTACCTCTATAGCACTAAGTGCCATTCTTGGGCATCTAAACTGCAGACTTCCTGCTACATGCTGCCTGGCTTCTGCCATTTTCCAAAACCTTGGAGGAAGGATCCATGACTTTCTCTTTTTGTACCTTTGATGCCTCTAAAGCCAGAACCACATGGATGACTTTGCCAAGTTCTGTTAAAGGCTTGGGTTGAAAACTGGCCCCTTTGACTCACAGCTGATTATGCTGGGAAGAATCCCTATTTCTCATGGGCAGCTGCTTTTCTTTGGAACTGCTGCTCTTTAGCTCATTTCTTCCAAAATAATTTACATTCTTATAGGTGGGAGCCTTCCCTGATGATCTTCCCCTCAGGGTAAGGTCGATTACCCAAATTGAGAGCAGGCTTTAATTCATTAATGGGGCTAATCTCTTTAACAACAGCCAATATTTTGCTCTCTGCCTCTTCTTGGTTCAACTCTTTTAAGTTTGCCGTTGCATTTTTTTAAATCACCAAATCTCACAGTTTTTACGTCTTTCTGCCTGTTTTCTTACTCTTTTCTGTAACACTGAACAAAAGCACTAAAAAGTAGCCATGCTACTGTCAAGAATGTCTTATATTGAAAGTTCTTCAAATTTAACATCAGTCAAGTTTGCATGACAAGAACAAAATTGAATCAAACTCTATGCCAATGCATCACTCCATTCACCCCTCATCCAGTTTCCAAGTCTCTGTTCTCATCTGGACCATCACAAGCTGGGATTCCACTGTCCATGTCTCTCACAGCAGTACTCTCTTCCAAAATCCCACAGCTTCAGCTTCAAGACACAAAGGTTTTCCCAATGCAATGTTTCAAAGTTCATCAAATTTCTCAGAACAAACATTTCTAAAGGCTTACAAACCACATTTCAGTAAGGATTATACTCTCAGTTTCACAAACGGCAACTTCACTTTTTGGTTCCGATTCTCAGTCTCACACAGCAACATCCCACTTCTCTGGTACCAATTTCTATACTGGTTACTCTTTGTGCTACTGTGAGACACCACTGAGGCCCAAACAACTTAAGGGAAAAGTTGAAATTACATCTGTACTTTATTTGACCACCATGAAATAAGGCTAGATATCCATCCACAGCAAGGCAAATAACAGGAAATACATAAATTCTTGAAAATTAAACAACATTGACACTGAATGAGGAGTGGATTCAGACAAAGTAGAAATTCAAAAATTCCTAGAAATGAATGATAATGAAAACACAACATATTAAAATCTCTGGGACATGATGAAAGCTGTCACAATAGGAAAGTTTATAGCACTCAATCCTACATTATTCACTATGACCAAGTAGGATTTATTCCGGATACACAAGGTTGATTCAATACACACAAATCTATAAATGTAATTCATCATATAAACAAATACAAGAACCAAAACCAAATGATTTTCTAGACAGATGTAGAAAAAGCATTTGACAAAATCCAACATTTCTTTATGATAATAGCCCTGGAGACAATAGGAATGGAAGGACCATATATTAACATAATAAAGGGCATATACAACAAGCCTATACAAAGATCATTCTAAATGATGAAAAACTTGAAGCATTCTTACTTCAATCAGGCACTAGATAAGACTGTTCACTCTCACCACTTCTGTTCAATATTATTCTTGAAGTCTTAGGTACAAGCCATAAGATAAGAGAGGGAAATAATAGAGATACAAATAGGAAAAGAAGAAGTCATAATATTACTATTTGCAGATGACATTATTCTTTAACTAAGAGATCCCCCAAAATTCTACCAGGAAACTCCTGGAACTAATAAATAATTCAGTAAAATGGCAAGTTACAAAATCGATGTTCAAAAATCAGTGGCTTTACTGTACACCAAGGATGAAAAAGTAAGAAAATCCTAAGAGAAACATTTACTATATTTACCATAGCCCCTAAAAAAATGAAATACCTTGGTATAAATCTAACCAGGACACGAGAGACCTGTATAATGAAAATTTTAAAACCCTAAAGAAAGAAATTCAGAAGGCACTGGAAGGTGGAAAGACCTCCCACGCTCCTGGATCAGTAGAATTAGCATCATAAAAATGACCATCCTATCAAAGCCAATAAACAGATTCAATGTAATACTAATCAAAATCCAAAGCAATTCTTTACAGAAATTGACAAAACAATCTCAAAATTATTATGAAAGCACAACAGGCCCAAGATAGCAAAAACAATTTTGAATAACAAAAATTCTGCTTAATCTACTAAAATTAATAAACCTTAATCTATACTACAAATCCATAGTAATAAAGATAGCATGGTCCTAGCTACAAAATAGACTCATAGACCAATAGGTAAGAATTCAGTACCCAGACATAAGCTCATATACCTATAATCAACTGATTTTTGAGCATTTAGACTGAACGGGAGACAAATGAATAATGAAAATGTGGTATATATACAGAATGGAATACTATTCATTTATGAAGAAAATGAAATTTGCTGGTAAATGGACACAGGAAGATAGACATCAATGTTATCTCTTATAAGAGAAATCTAGTACTAAGCCCTCAAAACGATAACTTGGGGAATTTTCTGTAATACCCACTCTACTTGCAAACAAACATAACTTTTGGGAGGGAGGGGGAAAAAGATCCCAAGAAAGCTGAGACAAAGAAACACAGATTAGAAAAACTCTTGAGCTCAATCAGATTGAACCCTATTACAATGGAAGACTAGTGAGGCAGAAAACCATATCAGGTCAGAGTACAGAATATCAGTGAAACTGGAATGCTCAGCCCTAATCAGCTCATCAAAATTTTATCCCATACCAAGGCTCAGGGTAACTTGCAGAAGAGGGGGTGATTAAGACTGTAAGAGCCTAAAGGTAGGATGAGATACTTTAGAGCAATACATTCCATCCAAAGCAGGGCTGCTGTACCCAGATGGTCACTGCAATGAGAACTTCTACCACCAGATGGATACAATGGCCAACATATCAACATCTCCCCAAGGACTAATGGTAGCTCGCAGACAGTATCTCAGGGACAATTTCTGGACAAGGAAAGAGGAACTTCCCTACCTACAACTTTACCCACTGAAGAGCCACAAAAAGTTCAGCAATAATCTGACTCCCCTAACAACACTGGCACCCCAAAGGGAATCCTGAGATACTCATAAGCAAAAGGAAGGGGTGGATGGAAAGGATAGAACAGGACAAATAAAGGAGAGGAAGTGGGAGAAAAATGTGTGGATGGGGAGGGTGGGAGAGGAGGGAAGTGTGGAGGGGGTCAGATTAAAGACAGAAGTCATAAACCCAGTGTGTAAATAGAAAAATAAAGAAAATAAAGATAAAACCAAAACTAACTGCCTATGGACACAGAGTTTTTGAGGATGAGGAGATGAAGTGGGATTTTTTTTCCATTTAGAGATATCCAGTCATCTGAATTTTTCAATAGAAAAGTATTCCATTTAAAAGCACTTCTATATAACATGAATTCTATAACAGAGTGGTAACCTATAATCTCATTAAGAATCTAAAGCAACAGACATTTATTGAGAACTTACTACCTGCTAAACACTGTCCTGTGCCCTTAGACTTGGAGGATTCAAGCACGCTCTGTGAGGTCAGAATACTGGTAACATGAGAAGGTTGGTGAGAAGGCAGAGATCAGCTCCAAGGTTCTACTTTAGAACATCAGCTTTATGACATCCTACCTCGCCAAGGGGGGTTGCTGCCAGCTCCTTGCAGATTTGACCCAAGGTTTCTGCAGTCAACAATCTTAGTCATCATAAAGCTAGTCCTATAATGTTCTGTTTTTGTGGTACCTTTGTAGTGAGGAAATGAGAAGCTTCTCTATTTCTTCCTTTTTGTAACAAACTATTGGCAGGGGCCAATGGCTAGCTTCAGATATGAAAGATGCACAAAGAGCAGTGTGTGTCAGAAGTTAACCTACATCTTATTCATCCTTAGGACACACTGGAACCATAAAGCTGACCTCTACTTACAACTGTCAATTACATTACACTTTAGAAACATGGTAAGAATTCACGTGAACTTTAGCCATGGTAAAAAACCAATACAAGTTCATGAAGCTTAATAAAGCTATGGACAAGATAATTTACACAGGCAAAAAATAATCTCTACACAGAAACCTTGCATGTAAGTGGGAGATAATTTGCGAGAAAGTTTAAAAGTTGAAATGTGTCAGCAGAAAAAGAAAAAGCCATATTCTAAAACAAAGCTAATGATGATGAAAATATATTAAAGAGAAAAACAGAATATTTAATTTTTTTTTTTATTCAATTGTGCATGTGTGTGTGTGTGTGTGTGTGTGTGTGTGTGTGTGTGTAGAACCACAGACAAATTCGGGAACCACCATGGACGCCTCCACCTCCTTGTTTACTCTGCCCCGGGATTCACAGGCTCCACCCTACCAGGACCGGAAATGCAGGCCGCCCCCGCTTCCGCCCTGCGTCTATACGTGGGCCTAGGATCAGAACTCGGGACCTTCCGCCTGCAAGGCAGAGGGTTAACCCCTGAGCCACCTCTCCAGCCCAGAGAAAAACAGAATATTTAAAAGACATCACCTAACTGAAGAGCATAGTTTTTACTCAGTGCTATAAATTAAGATACAAGGATAGCCCAATAAGGAACATCAAAGCCAAGAGACACTGCTGTTTGCTTTGAATCATACTGAACCATCTCTTCAGAACTGCTCAGCATTTGTCATGGTTTGAATGTGAGTTGTCCCCCACAGGCTCATGCGTTTGAATCCTCAGTTGTTGTTTGGGAAGACAGTGGCAACTTTGGGAGGTAGAGCCTTGTTGGAGGAAGGCATGTCACAGGGGTGCACCCTGAAGTTGGTTAGCCTCGCCCTGCTACCCACTAAGTAGTTAGCTCTTGCAGTTAGCAGTTTTGCGGCTCTTAGCCTCCACGATGGACATGAGGTACACCTTCTCCAAACTGTCAGCTAATGCCTTTTCCACCATAATGGACTATCTCCTCTCTGGAATGACAAGCTGAACAAATCTCCCTTTCTCCCGTAAGCCACTTGAGTTTGATTACTGTCTCACAACAACAGAGAAGAGTGACTGGTACAGAATTCTTAAACTTTCCCTTAAAAAATCAAATATGATGCTGCTATAAAGTTATAAATTACAAAGAATTAAGTAAAATATAAATCATAAAATTATAACTTTTAATATCGACTTTAGTACAATGGGCCAGATAGTTTTTTAAATAAAGTAAAACTAATGACAACTTATTTTAAAAGTTAAATTTTATCAAATTTTATTGATTTTTGTATTATATTTAAAACAGGTCTTAATAGAATCATAAGTAAGTGCATTTGTAAGAAAACTTTCTGTTCTTATTAATTTGAAACTAATCAGGAAGATAGTGGAAAAACTATAATGTTTATTACATTACAGATAATTTTAAGGAAATCTCTTTGAACAAGGGTTGTTTTATGCAGACTACAATCTTTGTGTCAATGCCAAACTGATACATTTTTTCAAAGGCTACTTTTATGACATTCTTTACTTTTTCAAATCCATAAATGCATTTAAATGCTTTTCTAGCCATATTGTATGTGTCTGCAAATTGCTGAAATATATCCTCAGGCTTGTGCACACTGGAACTGTTATACTGCCATCAAGAAATAAATAACAGTGCTGGGTGATATTTAAATAAAGTGTTTCAAATTCAAAAAAATTACTGGTACCCTTTCTCTAGGTGTTTGCACATGTTACCACTTTTTTTTGTTCTTTTTTTCAAAAGCATTCTTTTGTGTATATGTGTGTTGTATGCACATGTTTGTGTGGTATGTGCAAATATGTATTAAAATGCACTACATATATATATATATATATATATATATATATGTGCGTGCAGAAACCAAAGATAACATTGGATGTCTTCCTTGATCACTTTCTATCTTATTCTATGAAACAAGATCTCTTACTTAATCTGGAGCTCATCTAGTCAATTAGGCTGCTAACCGATGAGCTCCAGATATTCACCTGTCTCCACTCCCTCATTACCACCACCAATGCCCGGCTTACACGTGGACACTAGGATAGTGTCTGCACAACAGGAAGCATTCCACAGTTAGTGAGTGAGCCAACTCTTCGGCCTCCAGATACTCACTACCTTTTACTGAAAATGTTGTGTCTTCCTTACACTCTTCTTCAACAAATATCACTTTGTTGATTAAAAAAATTAATATACACTTGTCTTCATGCAACTGAAACGCACTATAGTGCGTACATGAGTAATTAAGAATAAGTATTATAAAATTAATTTTTGTTGAATAAACAGGTTATTAAATTAGTAGTTCTAAATGTTCTAAAATGATGATAATATTTTTACTTTACAATACAACATATTTCTAATATTTTCTAAACAACTAAGGATGTCTTGTGATTTTAAGCAACTACTTAGCAATTATATATAAATGATTTACTTAAAACAATTTCATATTAGGCAATAATACAAGATTAACACTTATTAAAATAAGGCTAATGTACTAGGTAATGTTCAGGGGTTAAAGTCTTTGCCTCATAAACAAAAACATCTGAATTTGGATCCTAAATTCCATATAAAATGCTGGGTGGAGGAGGGCCCAGAGGAGAGTCAGGCATGCACAAGAAAGGACTCTGGGAATCGGGGCGGGAGGCACTGGGGGATAGGGAGGGAGGGGTGTGGGGAGTGGGAGCAGGGGGTTCAGGGTGGGAGGAGGAGGGAGGGAGGGAACTGGTGTACCTATTAAGTTTGTATGAGCTGAAATAATAATAAAAAATGTATTATATAAAAAAAGAGAAGTCTAAATACACGTTTTCTCCTTTTCTCTCTCTGTAATTGTACAAAGACTAACATAAGAAAAGGTGGAGGTCAATAAAATTATCAGATGAAAAATAAATAAATAAAATAAAATAAAATAAAATGCTGGGTGGAAATGGTGGTGGCCTGCACTTCCAGCCCTGAAAGGTGGAGTCTGGGAAACCCCAGAGCAAAGCAATAAGCAGGTAGAGTAATCTAGAATGGTTCCCAAAGTTACCCTTAGACCTCCACTGACACATATACTCAAGTACATTCTGATACAGACAAACACACACTCACACACACACACACACACACACACACACACACACACAAAAGGCTGATGACCACTTTAATATTTAATAATAAAGGAAAACCTTGAATTCTTTAAAAAAATTATGTTTCCCAGAAAAGGAAAATCCATAATGGTAACTTCACTCAGCATATAAAATGTGCTTTGGTATTACTAATTATGATTACATTCAAGACACAATGGTCCAGTTACTATATTAGTTTCTTTGGACTTGTATTGTTTTCTACTTGCAGTTTCTACCTTCCTGTTACCAAAAATACATAGACAGAGAAGCAACTTTGTATGCCACAAGAAGCCTGAATCCCCATATAAGTAGACAAGCCAGAGGGAACCCAAGGGTTTGTAGAAGCAAACAGACGGGAGGGTGGAGGGAGTGGAATGGATTGATGAAGGGAAGGGAGGAAGATGGGAGGGAAGCGGATAGAGGGAAGCAAGAATGAGTACTCAATATGCTTGTAAAACTAGAAAAAAATAATTTTTAAAAATGTGCATAAAAATAAAAACTAGACATTATGTATATTAAGTAGATAAGAAGACTTCCTCATCTTTTCCAAGATACACTTAAAAATAAACAAAATATGAAATATAAAGCTTCCATGGAAAGATATTTTTAAAATGTATTAAGTTTATAGAAATAATAGGATATGAATCCCGGGAAAACATTGTCGAAGCCCTCTTGTACCCTCCATGCCCCATCACAGACAGCTCTACAAGGGTTAGACCTAAAAGATAATGAGTGCAAGAACAAGTGTGAGAATACAGACAGCTTACATCAAACAAATCAACATTCTTACCATAGAATGAAATACAGAAGTTGTTAACTTACTCAGGCATTCTGTCAAGGCCAAAACTTGAACACTGGCTAACTGTTTCTCTCTCTGTAAAAGCTGTTCCTCAGAAAAACTTGGAAGTGATAAGATGTCGAAAGGAAAACCTGAGAAATAGGAAAAGTCAACATTAATGAAATTATGTGCTAACAATTAAAATTCAGCTCCTAGCAAATGCGTTATGACATAACCAAAATGCAAGAATTAATCACTTGCCTCTTTTGATCTTACATATTTTAAAGTAGCAAGTAGAGGAAAACAAGCACACTAAAATGTTCCATACCTTAGACCTTGATCAGATTCTTAATTCTCTGAGTAATTTCACTAAGCACAAGACTAGTACTTGTTTTCTTCTACTTATTCATAAAACATAGATAAAATGTTTCACTACTAAATAAAGATTCCCTTCCTGCACTCACGCGATGAACATATTTTCTTCCTTCCTGGTGTGCAGTCCCTTCCACAGGGAATGAGTCCAACTTGAACTATGCAAGATGATAGTCTGAGGATAGACTTGACTGATCCTATCTTATCTCCTTTTCTTCTTGTCTATAGTTATCAGATAACTAGAATGTTGTAGGAAGGAACTATCATGAGGCAGGAAACACTTCTGCTTTATTCTCTCCCTTTCAATGGAATGTCCTTCAAAGCTTTGCACTGAGCCACATGGCCCAGAAAGCAAACAGCTGTGGTGGGTTGTCTCTGATGTCCTCAGGTGATGTTCAAGTCAGCGCAGGCAATAAAGACTCCATCCATCCCACATAGCTTTCTCAACCATGTAAGACTAGTCCCCAGTGGATCCTGGGCTAATTTTGTTCCCTTGCTCCTTATGTTTAAGCAATAAACCCATTTCATATAATTTGTTTATAAAGAGTTCTGTTTCATGGGCCTTAGATGAGTGGGGTGAGGAGGCAATAGCTGATGAACCTAAGCAAGAACTATGAGTGCAGAGGGCAGAAGTATCTATATCCTCTTTCTTGGCAGTTGGCATGGTGATGTTTGCTATTCATGCTATAGAAGTCTTCTACTGGGATTGGTTAATAGTGAGACTATTAACTCAGTGAAAGTGGCACTGGATGACATCTAGGTTAGGCACAGGAAAACTTGCAGTGTCTTAGTTGGACAAAGGCTTTCAGAGAAGTCATCAGCCATGCCCCTCCATCAATGACAGCTCTGGGGGTAATGTAACATAGAGAGAAAATCTGATCCACCTGCTCCAGTCACCCAACACAAACACCACACATGGCATGGTGAAGCAAGCATGGACAGCAAACTCTGTGGACTCAACAAATAATTAAAGCACTAGCAGTATGTGTTAGTAATCATGTGTGAGAATTCAAAAGACAAATTTCCAAGTGAACTCAGGCAACATACCAGACCATAACAGACAACAATAATATGTTCCACTAAGAAATAACCAAAATCAAGAACTTAGAAAGAAAAGAGAAAGATGTGCAAGGAAACAGAAGAGTTTCAAGAAGAAGTGAATAAAAAAAGAAAACTACTTTTTAAATAGGTGTTTAGAGGAACACATTCCTGTTACTCTAAGCTAGAACAAGAACCTATGAAAGGGAAAGATATAGATGCCAGAGGAAGAATAGGCTATGAATGTTTAACTAGGAAGACAACACACTAAACCACTTTGTAAATACTTATCCTTATACCTACAGATTGAAAAAGCATTCAGTACTCAACTTACAACAGAAGGCATTTATTACTGAAAAGCACAAATTTCCAAAATGCAGAAAATAAATGTCTGTGGACTTTTGTCCTAAATAGGACATATAAGCCTCACCCACCCCCAAACCTCAAAGAACACTGTGGAGAGGGGGTGACGAGATTGCACAATCTTAAAGTGGGAAAGTGGTGGGCCAGACATTTATCTCCTGAACATGACAGGGCTGTGATATACAAGATTTCACGGCACATATATTTCACAAGAATTGCATGGGAACTGTCTTATGAGCATCTCATCATGAAAGCAGAAAGATCTCAAGAAGCTCCATGCTTCTCTGAGAGACCAATGAGGACTAATGCTGATGGGGAAGTAATGGAGGAAGCTTTCCTCATTAGTATCTCACTGATCTAGGATGCTTGCTGGAGCAAAAAAATATTAGGCACATGTCATCAAAGACAAACTAGATGAAACACAGTGAGCTATACAAGTGGAAAGACTTGAAAACAGGAGAGGGCCTGGAAGGGAAGATGAAGTGTTATAAAGGGAAAAGGAGGTGGGATGGGATTGGGGACCAAGAAGTGAAAAAAACATAAATTAACTATATTGATATATCGACATTTAAAAAATAAAAGACAATGAATAAAAGAATCTAAAAACATGTGTTTAGAGCAAAAAACACAAACAACCTGATATCTGCAACTGAAAACAAAGAGCTACTAAACTTTACCATGCATATTACAAAGCAATTAATTCTCACTTTAAATTATTAAAATGCCGTAATAGATTTAAAAGAAAAGGCAAACAAATGACAGAAACAGTTTTAGGAATGTAAGTTCATTATTATCTCTTCCACTTAAAATCACGGAAGCAATTACATATACAAATAAACGCAGAAACAGACATTTTTCTACCTAAGTTAATACTCACTAGATTTGGCATCGTCCGTCTTTGTTGTCATCTTCCCGTGAATTAAACTGAGTGCAAAGGAGCCATTGATCTGGCTGGCTGAGTGAATCAATGTGACTCTGCATTTTCTATTGCCATCGCCATGTAACAGGAAGTAATAACTAGAGTACTCTCCCTTCACTTCAACATCTGGAACTAAGGAAAAACAATGATCACATGATAATAATTTGCTCCCTCAGATACAATAAAGTTTCCAAGGCATTTTAAAATAAGCTGCTACTCGTAGATGTTCATATTATTGAGAAAGCTGTTATAGTAGAGAATCCCAACACCAGTAAAAAGCATAAACTTTTTGGTATATGTTAATATGAGTACTCATTCTTTTGACATGACTCACAGAAGTTCTATAAGATCTTTCCTATATAACCACAACCAAAAGGAAAAGATTTCATTTGCATGCATGTGTGGATGGGATATGCATGTGGAAGCAGAGGTCAGCATCCAGTGTTTACCTCAAAACTGCCTTATTTTGAGAAGGGGTCTGCGACGAAATGTGCGGCTCATCACTTGGACTAGACTAGTTGACCAAAGAGCTCTGAGGAATCTACCTGTCCACCTGTCCCTGCCTCTTCCCCAATTTCTCTAAGTGGAATAAACAGATGCCTATAAATACACACAGCTTAACTGGTAAAAAGAGAAGAGGCCAGAAAAACGTGCAAGTGTCCTCAGACTCTGTTTCATTGAATTCAACCAACTCCAGAGTGAAAACGTCAGGGGGAAAAAAATACATCCTCTACTTACACATGTACAGATTTCTTTTCTGTTTACATACAATTTGCACTGTGTTAGCTAGGAAAGTAATCGAGAGATGCCTTAAAATATCAAGAGCACTGTTTAAGTTATATGCAAATACTAGGCCATCATACATTAGAGACTTGGCCTGTCTGTAGATGTCCTGGAACTGTCGCCACAGCAGACAGAAGGAGGGATGTACTGAAAAGTGTTTTTTTGTTTCTTGCAGCAGACATCCACAATGTATTCTACGGAATGAATTGACAGCATTCATTAATCTAGTATGCCAGTTATGTGAAGGTCAGTTGAGATAGCTTCCAGAACATTTTAAAAACAAATCAACTGAGAGTTACTAGTGAAGGTTGAAGAAAAGCTGCAAACATCTGAGAACAGAAGTCCCGTCCTCTCCGCAGAGGATGACAAACGAGTTCTCTTCTGAAGAAGAACTAAGTGAGAGCAAACAGGGCACAAATCTACTCACATATTAATACTACAAAAGTAGTATAAATGTGTAAGAACTAATACCTGGGAAAAAGACAAAAATAGTTAAATGTGAACGCAAGAAAGCCTATGAACAACTGGCGACTGACTTCTACCTCCCACTTGCTAAGACAGCAGAGAAAAACAGTGGGAAAGCCCAGAGGCAACCAAGTTGACATGATGCATCCCCAGATGTTCTGGATGGAGGCTCCAAATAGCACTGGAAGCAGAATGCGGTAGAATGGAAAGACAGACTGCAGAAGCCTGCTTGAGAGCAGCTAGGTCACCTGCCACCATCTTATTTGATTCAGGCAATCAATGATACTTTAGCCCACAAAATGAGAGGTTTACTCCCTGAGAAGGTAAAACACAAGATCTGTGGCCTAGGCAATGCAAGACAGACTTAAGGTCGGAGTTCTGAAATGATCATGGGTAAAGCTGAGAGAACACTTACATACTAAACACTGGGACTCTTTATCTTTCTTCCCCTAATTATCAAAACTCTAGAAGCCAGAAAGCACAAACAAACCACCTCCTAGAAATATGGACAGTTCCAGAAGAAACACTCAACATGGGGTGGACTAGCAAGGATCATCTAATAAAATATTCTAATGAGATTAGCCTGAAATGAAGATAACAGTTAGCAAGCTTTTCCCATGTATCTAAGTTTTCCCATCAGCTCTCTGGTGAATGTGAATGGACAGCAAAAAAAATTGCTGGGACCTCAGCCAGAGAAAGTCAGAGATGAAATGAACAACAGAAAGCAACTTGGAGGGAAAGAAAGAAAACAACAACAAACAACCATACTATAGGCCAAATAATTTTAGCAATTAGGTTGCAACAGAGACATTAATTCTACTCACAAGCAGAGTTCTCAAAAATCAACTTAAGTTTTAAAAATGAAACCATACTAATCTCTGACAAAGGATAGAGGAGCCTTAATTCAGTCACCATCCGAGAACTTTGCTTGTATCAGTGCTCCCCATGTCTACGTTTAGACCCATTACTCTTGCTGCCATTGGCAATGCTGAAGCTTGCAGGTATAAATCACCTGCCTTTCCTCAAAAGAAATAGTTGAAGAAACTCGCCAAACCACAATTCAACAGTCACTTAAAAATGGTTGTCAGCTGTTGGCAGGTGTGAACTAAAGACTTATTAAATGATTTTTATGTAAATATTGCTGGAAATTATAGACTTACAATTAATATAATTCTTCAACTCCCATCACTCTTGCTGAAGAAGGAAAAAGGAGTCTAAAAGACAATTTCTATCTTCTCAAATGCCACATTTACACTATTAATCAGTAAAGCAGTGTTTGGCTGTGTGTCCGTTCTCAAGGTATATGTACATTTTGACTATCACATTCATAAAACAGGAGAGGAAATTGGCTGAAACAAATTCTACAAGCCAAGATATAAGCTACAAATGAAGGCAGATGCAAACTGAGTTTGATGTCCAGAGCTAAGATGGTAGTAAACAGCAGACGTCTGAAGCTGTCCTCTGACCTCTACATGCACTGTGGTAACTTGTGCGCTCTCTCTCTCTGTCTCTCTCTAGTCCTCTGACCTCTACATGCACTGTAGCAACTCTCCCTGCATCACCTTTCTTCTCCTCTCCTTTCCCCACAAATACTCAAAATAAAAATATTTTATATTTTATTATAATATAATGTATTATATTATAATATTAAAAACAATTAATTTTTACAGAGCTAGAATTCAAACTCAGAGCCTTCTACCTGCCAGGTAAGTGCTGTGTCACCCTCCATCTTCAGGTTCTTATACAAACCCCCTGACCCTGTCACGTTTTGGTGCGCAAGCATGTGTGTGCCTGTGTGCACTGTGTGCATGTGTGGTAGAGGTCAGGTGCTGGTCATTGCCCCCCGCCTGGTCTCGTCTTGTCGCTGCCACCTCTTCCATTTCCACCTCCATCTTGCTGCAGGAACAATGGGATTCAGGTGTGTGCGCTACACACACACACACACACACATACACACACACACACACAGATTCTGGGGGTTTAAATTCACACTTTACCCACACAGCAATCTCCCCAGCCTCACTCACGGTTTTATCACAGTTCAGATTGGAAATAAAATCATATTAATGTAATGGCAAATAATATTCCATATAATATGAGGAAAAATAAAAATATCCCAGGCAATTGGGGAGAAAGAATATTCTGACATACTGACAAATTCTCTATATATTCTCCTTAAATGAAAAAAATAGTCAGCTCTTTTAATAATCATGCCAAAACTTAAAAACTAGTGTAGTACCAGTCTTGAGAAAATTATACACTTTTTAGCAATGATGCCATGCTTCAATGCTAGTCTCCACTTTTGAAACAGCTCGAAAAGCCAGATGGGCACACGTACAAAGCAACCTAATAACTTTACATTATCAGTGCATCTTTATCAACATATTGGCAAGTTTGATTCTCTTTATATTCACTAAACTTTGAACAAGTATGAAACTTAGCTGATGCCAAGATTGTTTAAGAACAATATCTGTAGCTCAATTCTAGAAAGAATCTAAATTGATTTTTGACTGATAATAGTGTTGAGTAACTATATGAAGCCTCCTTCCAGGAAAATTGGAAAATAAGGGCTTAAAAATTCAACCAGACCACTTTAAACAAGTAACATTAGGATCAAAACTCTGCTACAACATAGAAAAAAATATTCAAATGTTACTCCAAGATCAATGATTATGAATGATGACTTCTATATTATACAGGCGCAAAAACATGTAAAACTTGGCAAAATAGCAAAAAGTTACTCCAGAATTTACCAAGTGTTTATCTTCATTAGCAATGAGACCCAAGTTCGAGACATATTAAGCAAGTGTTCATCTTCTCTAGAGAAAGGACTAAAGCCCTCAGGTGTGGTTCTCCTTCCTCTCAGCCTCGGACCACCTGAAGGTATCTCAATAACAGGTCTAAAGAGGGCACTCCCCAGGTTTCAGTCATGGATACAAGTGTGAGTCACCACAGGTGCTGCCTGTCACAGGAGGGAGGACCTGGTCCACCTGATGTTCTCTGGTACAGTGCCTGAATGTCTTTAACAACTGTCGTGGCAATTCTAATGCCGAGTGCTGTTAGGAATCACTCGGCAAGATGACTCACAGAGCTCTACACTTACTTCTGAAGCCCTTCTGCTGAGTCGCACACACACATGGTGGCACATGCTGCATTCCCAGCACTTGGGGAAAAACCTTAAGGAAACATAGTTTCTAATTCTGAGCCAAGTGACAAAGTTTTTATAAAGATTCACCTACAAGATTTTACAAGAATATATATCCTCGTTTGTTCAGAGTAGATACCTAGAGATAAAATTCTTGAGTTATATAATTACTGAGTTTAACTGCCAAACTGTTTTCCACAGAAACTACTCTATTATTCATCCCCAATGAAGATGTAAAATTTTCAATTTGTCTATATCTTCAACATTTAATAATCATAGCTTTCAATTACAATTATTCTAATGCATGCATTATATGATCATATTCTGGCTATAATTTGCATTTCCCAAAAGACTGATAATTCTGAACATCTTTTCATGTGCTGTTATATTAGCCACTCAACTACCTTCTGCGCTAAGATGTCTATTGAAGACTTAACCACATATGAATTACACTTCTTTACTGAGTTGTAAGGATTCTTTTACATAATTGGCCATGGTCAAATATATGATTGCAACTATTTTTCTCTTAATGAGTGGCTTCTCTTTTAATTATCTTAAATGTGTTTTCAAAATTTGGTGTTTTTAATTTAGGGAGATTCTAATTTATCATATTTTTTTCCATTTGGTGCATTAAGCATTTTGGAATCTACATTAATTCATTTAATTTTAGTTTTAGTTCTTGAATATGGATAGATGACTCACTTTACTTTTAATGCAAACATCTAAATATACATATATAGGCATCCTACAATGTATACTTAGATATGTAATGCTTATATACAGATAATTCTTCCAACATTGTGTTGAGAGTGAAATTATTTTCCACAGCTTATGTTTCTATTCTTGTCCACTGACTCGCAATTATCCTTAATGTAAAAAAACAGTACTGATTGCTGTGGCTTCAGAGTCATGAACTCAGATAGTGTAAGTACTTTAATGTACTTCCGTTTTAAAACTGTCTTAGTCATTCTAGGCCCTTTGCAAAATCACACAAATTTAGGAACAATTTGACAAAATGTTAATGAACTGTGATAGGAGTTGATCAGAATCTGTACATCAATTTGGATAACAGTCCTACCATAGCAACTGTAGTAAACAGATTCTTTTCACTGGGAAAACAAATATCATAGTAAACTAACAGTAAGCAAAGGTTTACTTTGGATCACAGTTGTGGAAGTCTCAGTCCATAGTTGTTCAGCCTGAAGTTTTGTACATTATGGCAAAAGAGTGAGGCCCAGGAAGCTGCTTACCTCACAGCAGCCAGGAAGCAAAGAGAAAGACAGATGGTTGGTAAGGTTCTGATATACATAAACAACTAAATTCCACCAGGAGGACGTACCTCTTCAAGGTTCCACAACCTTCTAATAACACCCATACACTGGAAACCAAACCTCTGAAAGGATGCAGGAAATCCAAACATAAGATAACATTGAATTCAAATCCATGAATGTGGCATATCCATTTGTATATGTCTCCTTTACTTTCATTAATGTTTTATGTTCCTCGGTGTATAGGTCTTGTACTTGACAAACATATTTTATAATATTTTATGCATTGCTTTTGTTGGTTCATTGTCTTCCTAAAAATATCTTCCCTCCTAGTCACTTAGTGTAGATAAATCTTGCTTCTTACACACAAGATACAAATTTCAGTTTTAGACCACACCTCCACTGTACAGTGAGCAGTTCAAATCTTAATACTGCTTTACTGCTCTCCAGAAGTACTGTTTAGTCTTCATTCACCTGAAACTGTTTCCTTAGCCTAGAGGATATTTAGAAAGCATTTATTTATAAATATTTGAGGGATTGTCCAAGTTTGGTTGATTTCTAATGCACTCAAGTGTACACTTATTAAGTATCACTTCTATTCTTTTACATTTATTACATCTCACTTCATGACAGCATATATTATGACTCATTTTGAAGAAGTTCCTGACTAAAAAAATATTTTGTCTCTTGCGCTAAAATATTTTTTCAACACCATTCATTATCAGAGTACTTTGTTTTTCAACATGTAAAGTGTTTATAAGTCAGTTATGTACTGTCATTTTAACCTGACCCATTTCAACACGCTACTATGAATCATGTTCATCATGCTGATTCAAATATTAAGAATCCAAATACTATAGCATTTCAAAACATGTCATTAGTTTTCATTACTCCAGTACCTTTGAATATTATTAGCTTTTTTCTGTAAAACAGATATGATTTTCCTCTAAGAATTCTTTTATTTCAAAATAATTCTAGTTTTAAAAAAATGAACTGACCCTAACTCAGAATAGTAAAATATCACATATCTCAAATCATAAAATTATCACACAGCATTATTTTGCTATTGAAGAACAAATGATTCCATAAATGTCAAGGTAAGAAATAAAAAAAAGAAAAGCCTTTTTCAAGAGAAGCTCTACATAAAGTGAAAAGAGACTATGGAAGATTTTGAGATATGCTCAGACTGAGTGGGAATTTTTATTCTAACCTGAGATAGTAGACATTTCATGATTACTCTACCTCAGTTTTGCCATTTGCAATAGATTTTGAAACTTTTACTTTTTAGTATTGTTCCAAGAATCACAGATAACAGATGTGACATGGTACATAATGGGTCTTCAACACTGATACTGACAAATAATATTTCTATAACTTATCTATGATTTGAGATGGTGATCATTCAAGCTTTTGACAATTTCATAAAATGTCTCCATGAAAAGTTGAGTGTTTTTCATTATACATCTGACCTTTCAAAACAAATACTATAAAAAAAAGTTTTTTTGTTAAGCACATAAGATGGTTGACAGTTTCATTAATTGACAAAATTCTGATTCAATTTTCTTCGACCATAATTTCTGAGCACTTTTTTTAATCACCTTTTTTAGAAGACATTGTTTTGCTACTTTAGTTTTAAACATACTTTAAACTGACTATTTACTATCTTAGTTTAATCCACAAGACACTGCTCACATTTTACAATTTTTCATATAAAAAACCCAACATCATGCAGCCCATGCATTTTATAAGGGAAAAAACCTGAAGTCCTGATGTAACCTAAGGCTCATATTTTGGCTCATGTTGCATGAATGAGCCTACTCAGATCTTGTTGTTACTGTTCAGAGTTACAACTACCTGGAAATATATGCTTCACTTTTAATTTAATGTATATTTCTCACTTCCTGTGGGTGTCACACAGATTTATTTAATGTATCAAATAACAATAAACAGTAACTTGCTGTTTTGTTTACTGTAAGTTGGGCTTGTTAAACAATGACTAGTAAATTATAGGTGTGCAACTAAAATATCTGCTAGAAAATGAAAAAATGAATATACTAATATGTATACTAAACACACAGAGTTGTTATCACAGAATCACACCACTGCATAACTCATGTTTCTCATGTAATATGTTTGGGATTGTTCCTAATCAGTTGTTATGAAGTGCAAAGCAACAATTAGTCCTATTAATTCTCAAAATTTATTTTCTATGTGACAGTATAAAACCAATGAGAAGAATGTATAATATATTTCCTTCAGCACTAACTCCAATATTACAATATCACATCTGATATTCATTATCTATTCCATACTCAGATAAATGACTTTTATTCAAATAAATGAGTAAAAGAATCAGTGACTAACTGACTGAATGGATGAATGAGTAACAGAACGAATGAAACTAAGTAACAAAAGTCACAAGCAATGAATCAGAACATAAACTAAACAAGGATCAGTCTGGAGAATTCTGCAGGAATAGTGTTAGATGGATATAATCAAGTAGCTACTGGGGAAACACAGCCATGGTTTGGAGGATGAACTGACAGAATAAAAGAAGCCACTTCTAGTGATGAATGCAGGGGAGGAAGTTTTCTGGATCTAAGAAGTATGGAAACTGCTAGAACTTGGCTTCTCTGTTTTTCGCAAAACTTTGTCAATGGGATAAATAATGAATGTTCCCATCAAGAAGAGCTATAGGTAGAAAAAAATTTGATTAAACATCCCATTTGATTTTGTTCCTATTTCTAAGATTTAGAAAAAGCAGTGAAATATAAGCTTAATCATTCCTTAATGATCTAGTCTAATCAGTAATCAAACAATCTAGCTTCAAACATTATCATGTGATCCATCTTATTATTATTCAGAAGTTACCACTAATCCCTACATTTGAAGAGGCAATATTTTAAAAACTGAAAACAAGCCACAAGAAACTTCCTTAAAGTTCTGATAAAAATCATGTAAAAAAATTCCAATTCTAAATCAATAAATTGCCTTAAATTAGAAGATCGAACTTAATAACTATTTGAACTTAGAGAAAGCTACAAAAAGAAAAATATACAATAGATAGGCTATTCAGAATGTAGTCAACATATTAGGAGATACTGTTATTCAACTCATACGATTAGTCTTTGACACACACAATGCTGAGAAATACATAGTGTCCCATGACTTCATGAGATATTATGACTATATTGCTACTCAGTGAATCTACCTCTGATTTTTTTAACCCCTTTTAAATATCACCAGATATGTATTCCAAGACCAGATGAAAAGGGATAGAATTGTACTTACTCATGTCTTAGCATGGTACAAGCTCTAACACTAACATCTCTTTCTCTGGAAGCTTTCTCTGACCACTAAGTTATGTGAGTTATATGTTCTGGGAGTACCCTTCTCTACATTTATACTGTCAGCAAAACTGATTCATAATCACTTATTTTAAGCACATTCTTTACTTCACTGTACATTTCGCAAAGGACCATGTACTCATCTTCTCAAGCATAAAAACCCAGTTTGATTCTTCTTCACTTCCCATACCTTGCACCACACCACAAATAAAATGCAACAAATGGCATTTTGATGCTGGTAGCAAATTTTTTTTAACTTGTTGGGCTGTTCCAAGAACTATTATTATTAAGCTGCGTAACCTTTTATTCAGATTAACCTACATGCAGGTACTTCTACAGACCTAGCTCTCTTCTCTAGCTAAGCTATGATTTTTCCCTCTTAAACCTTAACATTATTATTGCTCCTATGTACCAATACTAGATCTTTACATTACTGGAGTTCCAGTATTTACTATCTTGCATACTCACCTCCTCTTTGAATCTGGCCATTCTTGTGGTTAGTTCTAAGCAACAGACTGCAGCAGGAGTGAGACCATGGCAGTTCTGGAATTAAGTCTTTAAAAAAAAAACTTGATCCCTTCAATCTGATTCTATGATAAAATCCAGCAGACTTGCTAGAGAGATCATGTGAAGGAACCACACCGCAGGGACTAAAAGGCCAGCATCTCCACCTCCCAGCTGCCTCTGGTCTGTAAGGCAGCCACATTGTGGGCCACTGATGAGCTCTGTAGACGAACCAACCAGCTGAGCATCAGCTCAGACAGCAGAGCTATAAGCAATGGTTTGTTCCTTTCCAGCAAACAAACAGACAAGCTATTGGGAAGCTCAAAACCTAAATGCCTAACTCTGTTCTCTAGAAATTTAGATCCAAATATCAAACTCTAGATTGAAATTTCCACATAGAAATCAAATTATACTCTGTATCTAACCTATTTCTTACATAGTACTATTCAAATTGTTGATTTTAACACTGTTCCTCAGTATACCAGGATTCTATGGAATATATCTAGATCTCTTCTACAGCAGTCCTAGCAGACATACTTCAATGAAAGCTCTCAGTCTCACAACACAGGTCATAAAAATTAACTGTATATATTCCAAGAGGAAATTTAAGTAAATTATTGATCAAAAAAAAAAAAAAAAAAAGAAACTACTGAGATGAAGAGATGGCTCAGGGGTTAAGACTCTGTCTTGCAGGCAGAAGGACCTGAGTTTGGATTCTGGATCGCACGTAAAAATGCCAAGTGGAAATGTTGGCTGCCTGCACTTCTAACCCAGGTAGGTGGAGCCTGGGAAATCCCAGAATGAAGCAAAAAGGAAGTAGAAGCAATCCAGGATGATTTCTGAAGTCACCCTTGGTCCTCCACAGTGTCCTCTCTCTCTCTCTCTCTCTCTCTCTCTCTCTCTCACACACACACACACACACACATACACACACACACACACAAAACAAAACAAAAAAATTTATACCAAAGCAAACAGTAAAGGAACACACTTTAGCTATATGACTTTAGGATAGTAAACATCTTTATCAATATTGACTATTTAAGTGCTATAATCTAGATTTATGTAACAGAAGTAAGTATTCATTTTTTAGAGTAATACCTTGAGCATTCTAGATTACTAGAGGTCTGAATGCTCAAAGAAGTTGGAAAACTGACTTGAAGAGCCAGGATTCACACAAAGCTCTGTCAATTAACTGTAATTCTAAGCACTGATTTCTCATCTGGAAAATAGGGACAAAAAAAACTACAGGATTATTTTAAAAATTGAATGAATCAATATTGCTAAAGTATCCACAACACTATACCCCACACAATCAGCTACTAGGTAATTCAGTGCTAATTTCTTCAGAAGACTGTAGCCAGGGGCTCATTTGAAAAGAGAACCACTTCAAGTTCACATATTTAGTTCCTGAAATATGTCTCAGAAACTAATGTCCAATAATTAACTATCTAATTAACTAAAGTTTTGTTTTAGATTACTGATATTTTAATAAATATGGTTATAGGCAACTGAACACTATTTTCTAAAACAGGCCATCTGCATTTCAAATTCAATCACTGCATTATCTGTACTGCACCACTGAAACGATTTAAATTCACTACTTACCAGTGATGGCCTTGGGCTTCTTAGCTATATACTCCTTCCATTTCCTTGAACTGAGTTGGCTGGGAGGTGGAACAAGCCTGTTGCTAATGGTACACGGCAATACGAAGAGAGCACCAACCTGTCAAAGCAGAGTGAATATTTACTGATGGTGGTTGAAAGTCATCACACAGCACACGCCGCCGTCTTCCATGCATATTCCACATGTTTAATATTATTAAAACCACTCTCTCTAAATTTTACTGTAAAAAGTATTCCCTTTGGACAGAGAGAAAGAGAGAAAGAAACACAGAGAGAGAGAATGAAAAAACAATGTTATAAAACGGATAAACAAAAACAAAAAGAATCCAAAACTACAATCTCCTCTTTTCCACTCAAGGTGACTGAAAACTTCATTGCCCATAATTTTGTTATTCATAATTACTTTACATTTAGGATGTAACTTCTTTGTTTATCTGCAGAAAAAATGAGCAGCTGAGAGTTCAAGCAATAAAAAAAACACATAAACTTTAGAAACTTTAACTGGAAAAGTTATATTGTTGTGACTTCAAAATTATAATACTCTGAGGGTAACACAGAATCTTTCTTCCTAAAAATCAGAGATGTAAAGCTAATAGATTAAAAACTCTTCAAAAATAATGAATTAGACCCCAGAAATCACGCAGTAGCCTCCAAGTGATTTATGGGCACAATGAACTTATTCATCTTTGTATTCGCAAGGCCAAACATACAGATGTTTATTAAATATTTGCTCAAACTTATCGCTATAATATGTTTAGGCAAATTTCTCAGTGTAATTAAGAACTAAGTAAAACAAATTATAACTTTGAAAGCTGTATTGTGCCTTCTTTAAAAGGTAGTTACATCAATCAGTAATTCAATAAAAAACATTAATTAAAAAAACTCTGGAGAAATTTTAGAGAAGGCATTAGTTAAATATCTTAAATCTAATGAAAGACTGTTTTTAATTGCCTATGTAGATGAATTACTTGCTACAATATGTGATCCTCAATTAGTATTTTAATGTGTCAATTCTGTTGCTATTTATTATTTGTACTTATGCATGTTAAATTAAGGAAGTTTTATAAAAATAAATGTGTTTATCTTTAGTAGGACAGACATACACTTTTAAAATTAAGCATATTTTGCATTATCAAATGTTAACTATTAAAAATAAAACTATTTAGTATAGAAAATAATGATTAAATATAAAAGATATGCCTCATTCTCTAACCACTAAAACTTCATTTTGAATAAACAAGGCTTTGTATTTCAAAAGGCATGTCAAGACAGGTTGAAAAGGTCAACACATGTATAAGTATGAATATACCAGATGAAGTTCTTGGTTATAACTTTCTCAGGTTCTATAGAATTTACATGGACACCTACAAGAGTTAAGACCCTGACACAAACGTGTCATGACTCATTGGGTGAAGAACTGGTTCCATATCCAAGATGGTCAAATTTTGATTAAATATTTGCTACAGAGATGAAGAATATCTCTAAAATCTCGTTAGTCTTAATTCTCTACAAAATAAATGTGTTTGGTGTCTTCACTGCAACCTGAATTCTGGTAACACACTGCTATCAGATACCCTCACAAGATTGGAGAAAAGCATGGCTAGGCTGCCCTTCCAACTCTAATATTTAAAGGAAAAGGCATTTCAAACCTGAATTTTGAAACTCTGTAAAACTTTTATTCAAATCTTACAGATTCCCAATGAGTGGTCACCAAGGAAGTCAAGAGTCACAGTTTTGCAAATTCTTCTAAATTTCCTGACAAGAACTATGTGTCGAACGCTCTAATAATCGACCTTGTCTTTTGCTAGTTGAAGAAAATGAGCTTTCCTCCCAGGAGCTTTTGTCCACATTCAGCAGCTCATCAGAGACATGGAGGGATAACTTTCCTTAAGCTCAGACGCCCTGTTGATCACACACATCACAAAAAAGTGAGCACGTGACAGTTTTCTAAGGAAGGGCCATGGCTGCCCCAAACACCTGAACAAGCATTTGGTATTCACTAGGAATACAATAATTGCATAAATAAATTAAACCAGAAGACGAATAGGAACAAAGTATAATGAGTGTACAAACATGTACATGCATCTGTATGTACATGTACATTTCATATGCTAAAACAAAAATTAAGTTAAAATAAAATGAATAAAAACCAGAGTGCTAGACTTCTAGGAATAAGTATGCAATTCAGAAGATCCTTTATCAAAAATGTTAAAGACAAATCACCCACTGTAAAAGAAAACTAAATTGCTTCAAACTCATGGGCTGATTGTCTTAGTTACTTAACATATGCTTCTAAATATCTTCCTTTTTGCTGCATTAAAGTACAAATAAGTTTCTTTGACTCATTTATGTATTAGGTAATGATAGATTATGGTCTATCAATTTATAGTATGGTCCAAGAAACAATAAAATGACCATCTAGTACAGAAATTTAAGAAATTGTAAAAATAATATTAAATAGCAGATTTAGTTTGCTTCTAGAATTAGCATTTCCTACCTTCGATAACAACATAAAGTCTTATTTTATATAGACACAAAACCAAGTACAGGGGTATAGATATAGATAGATATAGATATAGATATAGATAGATAGATGACAGATAGGTAGGTAGGTAGATAGATAGATAGATAGATAGATAGATAGATAGATAGATAGATAGATAGATAGATAGATAGATCTGACATTTACTTGAAGCAATCATTTGAAGATAAGTTCACTGGAATATTTGACACATGGGAGAAGTGGCTCATGGGTAAACCACCTGCTATATAAGCATGAGAACTGGAATCCAGTACCACAGATTCCAAAAACAGCCTGGGCAGCGAAGGAAAACTAAGACTGGAATCTATAGATTTAAACGGTCATATGTAGCATTATCAGGAAATTTAAGGTGAAATTATGCACTTCCTTCACTATGTCATTTTTCTAGGAGAATTTTAACTAAGATTTCATTACAACACAATGAAGAAACTGCTAAAATTATAATCACTTTCTCCCTCAAAAGTGTTTCTTAATAGTCTATTTATATTAAAACAGTAAGAAAATATTACATAAATAAAGCCAATAAATATTCTGTACATTAAAAATCATTTCTGCAGAAAACAAAGCAGTTGAAACATAACCACAAGAAATACAAATATTTTTATTAGAAAGTATATATGATTTCAGATACACTATAATACTTAGAAGTTTTTATGTTCTAGTTTTTTATCATATTATATAAATGCAACTATTAAAAATGTAACTATTAAAACTTCATAAATGTGATTAAGAAAATGTTGGAAATTTTAAAACTTAAAAATGATAGTTCAATGAGTTATATCATTTTCTACCTCCTCTCCTACCATGAAAAGATAATGGGAAATAATGTCCACTCTCCAGGTTGAAAAGAGATGTGGAAGGAACGGACTAGTATGTTCTAAATTTTTAAAACTTTACACCTTTTAAAACTTTATACCATATGAAGCTCCTTTCTAAAACTCTCTTTAAAATCAAGTATCGTTTCATCTGCCAAGTACTTCAGAATTATCTTAACATGAGTGTCAAGATCATGTTATATAAAAGAAACCAAATTTACAAGCAAAACTTACATTCATTTCTGATAAATGCTAAGCATAAAATGCTAAGCATAAAAAACAAACATCGATAAGTCTTTTATACCTTGCCACCCAGAGAAGAAATCTGCTCCAACAGTAACATGGAATTCTGCCTGGAATTGCCTCCTGTTAGCCCTCTGTAGTAAGGAGTTAAAGAAGCTGGGGAACAATAACTGTGAAATAATTCTACTCTGAAAAATAAGCCTCATTATTTTAATTTCCCACAATTTGCTTCAAATTACTTATTAAAATTTAACTATAGAAATTAACAATCACTCCATTCTTACGTGTTATATTTCTGATTATTCTGATTATCATTATCATAAACTATCAACACAAGAAATGTATAAAAAACTCCAAAATAAAAACTTCAAGGCCATTATGTTTGGTGTTTCATTTCTACTCAACAGTTTTTTAATGCAAAATATCTAAAATACATTCATAAAAACTCTTATAGTTTCTTTAAAGAGTCTTAAAGCCAAGATAATGAAAAACATAATGAATTTTATCTTAGAACACAGTCCAATATCTAACCATGGAGTGGTACCAAGCTCTTAAAATTTTATCTATTTATTTTTGTGCAGAGAGGATTTGCAAGAGTGGACTCTGGAAGCCTTCCACGAAAAGCTGGGAGTGCTTCTTTGGCTGAAGTGGGAATGATCCAGAGCCATGACTATCCAACTTATCTCCCTAGCCACACCCACAGAGCTTACTCTAAGTTCTAGATTTCCCATTAAAACCACTGTTCTAATAAACCAAGGCTCTCATGTGGGGCAAAGACGTTTTGGAGTACTCTGCCACTTATATAAAAGCTGCGAGCAGACTGCAAGACTCTCGCAGTTTACACGTGAAGGACATCTCACAGTTGTACTGCTAGTGAGCGTGCTGGCTTCAGGTTCTGCTCAGTGGTGCACAAGAGGATAAAACCCTCCAGAGCTCCCCACTGCTCACTGCTATTCCAACTGTGACCTAAACTTGCACTCCTCTTTGCATGGCATCTCAATCAGCGGCACTGCCTTCCACACATGGATGCCTTCCCTCCTCCCAGCCTCCTCGCCTTCCATGCGAGCCTCAGAGCAGGGCACCCAGATGCTCTGCAGCATCAGCCCCACCTGGACCTCAGCCTGGCTGCCCTGCCAAGGCTCCTTCTTCACCTCAACCAGAAGTCAACCAGCATGATCTAGTTTATTCGGCTGCTCCCTTGCTTACCACCTGCCTCCCATGTTTCCTTCTTATCGTTAAACACGATTGAACTGTAATTCTGATGAGCCATTTCAGGATTTGCTCAATCTGAAAAAGCTTTCTACTCTCAGCAAGTCACCAGCCCTGGGGTCTCTCAGCAAGTCCCCAGCCCTGGGGTCTCTCAGCAAGTCCCTAGCCCTGCCCCCAAACCAAACAAAGGGAAACCGATCCAAGGAATACACACAAGTGAATGTCCCCCAAATACACCGACAGCAAAAAGTTCCATTATTTTTCCCCGATGATGAACTGCAAACGGTTCTCAGCTTTGTGAAGTTCTCCAATCTTTCATAAAAGGTAACACTTGTGCAGAAAGGAATTTGCAAGAAAATAATGAACACTGTAATCTAGGCTAACCCACCAAATCCATTCATTCTGCAGTGTTTGTTAAGCTATGATACAGGGCATTCTTCAGCAGACTTCTTTAACAGAACAATATTGGGAAAAAAGACATTTCATGGAGATAAACCCTGTATTTCAGAGAAAAGTATGTTATTTTGAAAAGGCATTAAGAGATAAGTAAAATAACAGACAGGAAGCAAAAGCAGATAAAAGATGTGTGTGGGTGTTTCAACACAGGGTAGAAAGAACACCATAATACACTGAAGAAGCAAGGCTCAACCACCTCTGTATTACTTCCATGGCCATCCCCAAACCAATCACAAATAATGATTAAAAACATCACTTGGGAAATACATTTCTGATAGGAAAAGTGTGAGATTCAGAATGCAGAACAAGTAAGAACTTCCTTTGGCAGAAACTCCACAAGCAGGAATTTGTAATGGGCCTAGGCATTGAACAGTGAATACAGTGAAAAGGAAATAAATATTCACCTCACATGTATCAACATGCCAATACCAGAACATTCCACCTGACCCAGAAAACATAACCTCAAATGCCTAGAGTGAAGAAAGGATACAGTTCAAGTCCGATGCTCGCCATGTAACATGACGGGAGATCCGACAGTCGTACCATCCGCACAAATTCTAAAGCAGGGCCGTAATAATGGAAGACCTACAAAAGAAGTTCATAACACAACTTAAATCCTATAGATGGAATGAGAGCCAACAAATTATTTATTTTTAATTTCAAACTATCGAAGTGTCCAAGAGGGCAAAGAACGGTTCATAAAGAAACATTAGCTTGCAGAAAACAGCAAGAAATGCAGATGAAGTCTATCCATATAACAAGCAGAACCATTACTTTATTTAATTTAACTTTAACTGATTGATGAGAGTACACCCTAGGTTATCTTCAACAGAAGGCAAAAGAATTAAGCCAGGTTATTATATTTGAACATATTGCTACCAGAAGAGAAGTTAAAGTCTTCGAATTCTATGATTCTTATGTTCAGAATTTAAAATTCCTGTGAAAGATGAACATAGTAAGTTACTAAAGTAAAAAATTCAAATAGAAGAAAATGAGTTCACATCACTTTTATTATAAACTATTAATCATCATATGACATCCTGCGAACAACGTCATGACCACTCTGCTCTATATATTCTTTGACTTGGTACTTTAAAATGAATTGCTTCTATATAAATACCTCTTATGCTTTTTTTTTTACGTTTTAAAAAACAGCTACATTTCTAATTATTATAATTACTTGCATTTAAAAAACAAACCTACAGAAGATATAAGAATTAACACCCGCTCACTCTACCTCATGCATATGTGTGCGTACACATGTATGTTTGCATATGTGTAGGCATGTGGGCACATGTACTTGGAAGTCCAAGACTGAGAGCAGAAATCCTCAATTACTCTTCAGCCTTATTCTTTTTGAGACAAGATTTCTAATCAAACCCAGAGTTCAAAAATGGGGCTACGCTAGATAGTCAGCTTGCTTTAAAGATTTCCAGTCTCTGCCTTCCAAGACTGTAATTATAGACAGGCCGCCATGTCCATCCACATTTCACACAGAATCTGTGGATCTGAACTCAGGTTCATATTAACATCGAGCCATCTTCCCAGCTTGAGATTAGCTCTCCTTACACCACAGATAAGCACAAACCAGGCTCTTGAGATGCAAATCTCTGCTTCATTTAACTTCACAGTAGCTTTGTAAAATGAGTATGCTATTATTGCTCTCATTTCACCTAAGGCCAGTTTCAAACCCAGGCCTACCCATTTTCAAACCTGTCTTCTTTCTACCACAGTAAGTCATAAAAAGTCACAAGGTAAAGTTCAACAAAATGGGAGTTTCAGGCCTTGGAATCAGTTACATTAAAAAAAATATGCTATAGCAATCAGTTACAACACTTACCACTGAGTTCACAGTATAAGTGAAGAACTTTATAGCAGTTACAGGAATTACGCAGGTGAGCATACCTGATCAATGTGTGAGTAACAAGTTCCGCACACGCTAGAGAAATAAAATTGTGCACAAATGGATGATAGGAAAAATGAACACACAATTACCTTAGGCAAAATATCTTTATCCTTCGATGGTGTTATCTTTTTGGCAAGAAAACACACATTCAAATTAGACGTACTAACGTTCATAGGTGTTACTCCCTTTAAACAAAATTCAGGAAAATTAATTTCAGATCCAAACTGAAAAAGAATCAGAAGAACTTAGTTAGAGGCAGCATGACTAAAGCTATAAAAATTAATATATCTTATTATGACATGAAAGATGGAAGAAACTGGACTTTATACAAATACAAAATATATAAATATGAATTTACTTTTGATTCCTTAGCTCAAAGGATAGCTTTTCCATTCTGCAACACAGGCTTCTATTTTAACTTACACATAAATTTTTCATTACACACACACACACACACACACACACAAAAAAAAAAATCTCTCACTGACCCTCATCCAGTCATCAATAATATGCTATCTCTATTTTAAATAACCACAAATCCAAATAACCATCACTGTTCACAACTGTTCAATATCTGGCTTCCTACCAGTCTGCACACACAGAGCTATCTGTGTTCTTCATTCCTAGATGCCTAGTGTGGCGCCCCATATATACTTTGCCTTCAGGATACGTTGGTGATAAGAAATTCAATTACCAGAGACATCATGACAGGTGCTATTAACAGCAAGGTAGTAACAAACGGCAGCAGCCAGCACTGACTGTGAGCCTATTTTGTGCTTATACAAATTTAATTTGAATAGAAACTATGAGCTAGAAATATAACTACCCTCATCTTATAGATAAACACAATTGTGGAACCATGTGGCATTTTATCGGAATAGAACAAACAGCAACAACACCAAAAAAAAAAAAGTCCAGACTTGATTCCATGTCTCTATTCATTAAAACACCGCTTGGCTGAAAAGTAGTCTCCATTGAAAGTAAGAATATTAAGTTTAAAACGCACATTATGGATTATAACTACTTAATTAGTTACGCACAGAAGAGAATCGCATGAAAAGATCTATGACACTGAGGCACCAGGCAAGCCCACAGCCTCAGGACATGACTATGACAGCAGGTTTACTTGCTGAACACACACAGATTCAGCTCTGCTACTTAGCTGCATGCCAGCCCAGCCTTTTGTTCTCTATTCTTTGCCATTACAACCACCTGCGGAGATGATTTTCTTGTGATTCAACCTTCCTAAAACTAGGAGGGGCCAACATGTAAATCAGTGAGATGGATGAAGCACACTGATTCCACTGTCTTGGCTCAGGCAGGACATGTCAGGAAAAAAGAGCAAAACAATAGTATTCTGACAGAGTGCAAGGGCCTCCTCATGCTTCCAGGACACCTGAACAAGCTTCAACAAATTTTTTTAATTTAAGTTTGCCTATCTAGAGAACTTACAAGTCAATAAGACCACATTTCAAAATAAGATGTGACTTACAAAAATCCACACAATGTATTTATTAATGTAAGAGATACCAAAATATAAATCTCACACATTTAGGATCAAAGATATCCAACCAACTTAATATCTGAGATATTTGAGACTTGGTAAAATTTTTAAAGAATTGCTCAAAGCTAACTGAAGAAAAAAATATACTTAAGTATTTTAATATTTAATGTTTTATAATAAAATATGAAAAAAATCACTCAAAAACATTAAGTAATATCACAGAAAGCCTGCTTGGTGCTAAGCTAGAACATTTTCATAGCATACATTTACATTATTATATAGCTAAATTGTGCTATAAAATGGAAAGACCCACTTTGCATACCATAAGAATTTTTTAAAAATTGATTTGTCCTCTCCCCATCTTGAAGCTCAGGGAAATTTGCGGAAGAGGGGGGCAATAAGATTGTAAGAGCACAAGAATGGGAGAAGTCATGATATGCAAGATACATCACACAAGTTAGGGCCGAAACAATTATAATAGGACTTTGCATGATCTGAGCAATGACTGACATATCATTGACCCCTCAAAGCCTAGCACGGACTAAAGGCACTAAGATCTTCAGAAACAAGAAGGGATTAACAGTCACAATAGTGTTCCTACACTTAAGGGGAACACAAGAAAGAGATCTAGGAAATGCCACTGAGTCCTTACACTTCATCAGAGAGGAGGACCCAGAGGAAAGTTTGATATACACATTAAAGGATGCTTCAGAGATGGGGGGAGGGGGCACTGGGAGAAAGGGAAGGAGGGGGGAAAGAAAGGGGAAAAGGGGGGAGGGAACAGGAAGGTCTAGGGAGGGGTGGAGGGAGGGAGGGGACAGGGGTACCTATTAGTTTGTATGAGCGGAAAAATAAATAAATAAAAATTAAAATTAAAAATTAAAAAAATTGATTTGTCTTTCTTGGTAAATCTCTATAATACCTACTGTAATCACAAAAGATTATAAACAGGAGGGAAGGGGAAGGAGAGACCCCTAAAAATAGGAGATAGGGGATCATGCTTCAATAGAGAAAACAGACCATGGCCCAATGTTGCATGTAAGTAGTGAGACATCTGGTATAGTTCACTCTCACTTCCCTTCCTGGTCACTTGCGACTGAACAGGTTTGATCTCACCAATCAGGGAAGGTATAGAGACTGGCAGATAGATGGTAACCATTTTGCAAATGGGACACTGGATGCCCCCCACTGTGTCCTACTCCTATTCTTCCATCTATCTTTGAGTCTCCTCTTAAACTAAGATCTTCAATTAAACAGTCTTTTATCTTTGGTTAGGAGGTAACCTTCCATACTAATCAAGATGCAGTTAAGGGCAGTACAGGAAAAGCAAAACTGAAAACAACAAACCACAATTCAGAACACCAACGACCCTACATTAATCACCTGGAACCAGACCAGCCAAACCTCTCCCCATCCTAAAGCTCAGGGAACCTTGCGGAAGAGGGGGCGGCAAGATTGTAAGAGCCTAAAGATGGGGAGGACCAACGATATGCAAGATACTCCATACAAGTTAGGGCTGCAGCAGCCAGAAATGGACTTTGCCTGACCTGCACAATGGCTGACATACCAATGACCCCCCCCAAAGTCTAGCATGGATCACAGGGACTATTAATCCCTTAGAGACAAGGGATTAACAGTCATAATAGAGTTCCCATACTAACGGGGAGCCCAGGAAGGGGCTCAGAGCTATGTCACTTTTGAATCCTCACTAGGGTAGAGGACTCAGAGAGAGGTTTGGCATTCATATAAAAGGATGCTCCAGGAGATGGGAGGGAAGAAGGAGGAGGGGGAGGGAGGGAAGGTGGTAAAAGGAAGGGGGAAAAGGAAGAGTGCAAGGGGGGATGACTGGGGAGGGGAGAAGGGAAGGAGAAGACAGGGATACCTATTGAGCTTGTAGGATTGAGGGAAAAAAATAAAAGGTGGGAGAAAAAAATTGATTTACCTTTCTTTCCCAAATCTGAATTTTTCCCCTCCACAATTCCTTTGGGTCAACAATGTTTTTGAGTTCTTCTACACATACAACATTAGCAGATAGGTACTCAGCAATTTTCTGACAATTTCTGTTAAAAAAGGATTAAATACACCATTTTACATCTCATTTATTAATGTTTACATTTTTAACTACAAGCTAATAGGTAAGTTGCAAAATTTAAATTTCTGGGGTTTTTTTCCCCCTATTAATATTATGAAATACCCATTAAGGTGGCCTTTGAATAAGGCCTGTCACACATTGACTTAATGTGATATTCAAACAAATTAAGAGTCATTACTGAGGCTGGTAGATGGTAATGTGCTTGCTTTGCATTGAGTCCAACCACCAGCAGCCACATTAAAAAAAAAAAAGTGGAAAAAAAGATGAGCTGAAGATGTGCACCTACAAGTGCAGAAAGAGGAGGCTTTCTGGGGCTTGTTGGCCAGTCCAGCTGAATCAACGTGCTCCACATTCAGTGAGAGGCCATGACTCAAAAAACAAGGTGGAGAATTACTGAGGAAGACACCTGGCATTGGCCCTACAGCATTACACAGGCACACACACAAACACACATACAAATAAATAAATAGATAAGTGTAAATTAAAAAGAATAAAATGGGGGCTGGAGAGGTGGCTCAGGGGTTAAGATTCTGCCTCACAAGCAGAAGGACTTGAGTTCGAATCCCAGATCCCATATAAAAAATGCCAGATGGAAATGGCAGCGGCTGCACTTCCATCCCTGGTGGGCAAAGTTTGGGAAAAAAGGAAGTAGAAACAATCCAGATGATTCCCAAAGTTACCCTTGGTCCTCCACAGGGAAACACAATGCCCTCTGATACACATAAATACACATACACACAAAAACAATTTAAAAAAATGTTTAAATACATGTATACTTGGCATTCTCCATCCTGCTCACTAAATAACACTATTCAAAAGTGCACAGTAAGTTTGAAGCACCAATGCTCAACAGTGGTTACAAGTCAATAGTGATATGTACTAAAATCTTAAATGTCATAAAAATACTCAAGAAAAAAAACTAGATTTTTTTTTCAATTTCAAGATAAATTTTCACTCACAATATGATACAAAACTTCATCACAAAAATGATTTTCAAGGGTTAAACTCGGAGTAGCGTGTTTAGATAACCCATCAATGAAACAAGATGGAGGCGCTTACATGTCACCAAGGAATCCTGCAATAGTAATCTTCGCTGAATGCCACTCCCGCAGATGTTTTAATGCCCCTATAGTGGGCAAACAGTCATTTAACCTCAGAGGATCTTTTTCAGAAGGCCATAATATCACATCTACCATTGCTCTACCTAGAATGACAAAAATACTTTTAAAAAATGTTACATCTGATGAGGTATAAAATAGCTGCCTAAACAACTGAATTGTAGATTAATTTAGAAATAAACAATATTTTAACTTCAATTTTTGAGTTTTGCAAAGCAATCTACATCTTTAAGATGTTTAAAGGTTTTAAGTGGTTCTCATTGAACTGAGAACCATGTTACCTGGAAGTAACTAGCATGCACTGGAAAACAATGGACTATATCATAATAACTTGTCAATTTTCCACTAGTAATTAATGATACACATTGCTCAGGAGACCATCAATGTTATTGTTGTTCTCAACAGGGGGTGGAGAAAAAACCTGTATAATTTCATTATATTTTTATACATTTAATTTTGTTATCCAAAAGGGAACAAATTAGTATAAAATTGCAATGCTCAAATAAATCATTTCTCTTTAAAGGACAATAAAACAAATCAATTACTGTGACATCATTAGAGTCTAAAAACAGAAGACGAACTTCATATCAGTTTGAATTTTATAAATTATGAATGTATTGAAGAACCAGAAAAATAAAAAGGAAACAGAAATCAAATAAAAATTTCATAATGAAACTCATTCAATTTGCCAAAACACAAACAGTATAATATTTCATCATGCATTTTCAAGCTGATGCAGTTGTTAAAAAAAGATTAAGAATAGGGTGAATGAATGCCATGATGGATTGCATGCTTAACACGCACAAGGCCCACTAAATCCTCAGGACAAAAAAAACAAGTCATAAAAATCATTACATCAACTTATCAATGATATTTGGTCATTTTCCACATGACTCTAAGATACAATCTGATACTAAATATCATATTGTTAGCAGAGGGATCAACCTGTCTGTGAGTTTTAAGATCCTGACATGTTACTGTATTCTCAGCTCTCGCTACAGTGCATACCATAGACACAGAGAAAACATAAGTGACCTTCAATAAAGACAACACTCAAGAAAGGAAGCTCTGACCAAGTGTTTGTGAGTGCCAAATTGTAGTAAATTCTACACAATGACTCCTGGAACAACCCAAGAACAGCTATGGAAGAACAAAACCAGCTTCAAAACAACAGGACACGGTCTATAGACTACGTTTTCCATTGCAGGCCAAGATGGGCTCTGTGACGCCCACTGAGTGCACAGTTTCTCTTTACTGCACAGCACCGCATCTGATACACGTACACCAACTTTACCATGAAACAATGCTGTGCAAACTACCTAGGTTAAAGAAGCTATTTTCCCCAGTGTTCATAGGAGTCGTGTTCTACAGAACATACTGGATTTATCACTCATTCATAAAAAGAAGATACGAATTATTGAAAGCAGTCATAGTATTTACCAGGAGCAGGAAGCTTGTCTGATAACTGATGTAAATTTTCTGCTGATTCTTCATAGAGACTAAAACAAAGAATAGAGAAAAATATCTACATATATACAATATGCATTACATATAGTTGTAATAGGCAACAAGTACCTATGTGCCAGACACTGTGAAGTGCATTAGGTACACAACCCTATTTGATCCTGCAGCATTAGGATCAATGCTATTAGTATTGCTACTTTAAATAAGTTGCCTGAAATCACAAACGATTATGTGTGGAAGCAAAGGTTAATAACAGAGGGAACAAAATCCCCTAAATTATGTTTCATATATTCAATATAAATAAGTAATAGAACACACATTTTTTCCTAATCGACTATGCAAACTATTGCTAAGTGTTTATAAGAACTGTTTTTCTCTAAATTGGTTACTAATCTTCACTGAAAATATGGGAATATCAGAATCTTTAAAGCCTATTAATTTTATCCATATGATAAAATTCTGTTCTCAAAAATTTAGCCATCTAACATAAACAGTCCTTAAATCCATGGTTATGGATTATGGTTAAACAAATCTTAAGTAGTTTTCAGGCTCCCTCTGGTGGAAATAATTATTAAGTCACTTACTAAAAGTATCAACACTTGCTTTTTCATAGTGAAAACATGGATTGATAAGAGTTAAGATTTCATTTCATGATGGTGCTTTTGAAATTATCTAAAAAGGACAACAACACTTGATGGATGAGAAAACAAATGACCACAGAAACTAAGTCTCTGGCTTTGGTCATCTTTTTGGAGACCACTTTACTGTCTCCTATTAATTCCAATTTTTCCTTGGGTCAACGCTGCTTCTTTCATTAACCTGTGCAAATAATAGGATCTGAAAATAGAAAGGGGGAATTTCTAAAGCCTGCAAAATTTACACATATACTACAATATATATATGCTAAAATAAAACAATAGCAGCTCCATGTTATGACCTATTATGAAGATTAAAATGAAAGATATTTAACAGTCATAAATGGAACATTTTATGGGAAAAAAGATCATTGTAACTCATCATCTAGACAATATTAGACATTGTATCACAATGTATCACAAGTCAAAAAGCTTAAAAATGAAGCAAATAATATTCATACTTTTCAGAAACTCTTCGTGGATTATAAAATGTATCAAAATGTTGAAAATACATACAAACTGAAAAAATGTACTTTATCTTTAAACAGAAAAATAAAAATAGTACTTTAGTTTGAATGCTAGCTGTTAACATTAAGACTTCTACTTAATTCTTATAGCATAAGACAAGATTTAATTTCAAGAAAAGGCTATGTTAATTAGAATATCACTCAATTATGTTAAGCTTAAAAATATCATTTTCAGACATCAATGCATTGTAAGGAACTTTATCAGGTAAAAGATTTAAGGTGTCTAAGCCTTCCAAAACTGAAGAGTTAAATTTTTTCAGTTAATTAAAATTTCTTAACTATAATTGTTAGAACATACATTAACATTCCTGGCATAAACTAACTGGTAAATATCAAATATCTTAAAGACAATACAAAAAGCATATTCGCATACTCAGCCAGGGACAAGGACTCCCTGCTGTTACTATCTTCTTCTTCAAAGCACTCGGCAACACTCAAACACTCCTCCATATTTGCTTGAAGAAAATCTTCAATTTTATCTTTTTCGGCATCAAACTGAATCTCTTGCCAACTGGAACTGCAAAACTAATAAAAGATGGCCTTAAATAATGGATTCATGGAATCCTTCAGACTAGCAAAGATATTTACTAGTAAGTATTATGAAACTAATGAGTCAAAAGGAGGTATTAAATAGTGGACTCATGGACTTCTTTGTGTAGGAAAGGCATTCACTAATAGATATTACCTGATAAAATCCACATATTTCTTGCACTGCAAAGAACCACTTCTTAGAATGAGGGCTACCACCCACTGAACAAGCTGGAAGACAAAAGTCACACTCATTAGAAAGCAAGACATAAGCACATGTAGAAACAAATTACTACTGACAGAATTACATAATTCTGAAACAGTCTGCAGTTTAACAAGTTAGATGCTTTTATGTGCAGGTATCTTTTAGAAATCTCTAAAATACATTTCAATTTGCTTTTTGTTTCCAACATTTCACTAAAACTACACTCACCAAAGTCACCAATAACAATTTTTTTGCTAAATGTAATTAACTTAGTTTTCTCAGCCTAAGAATAAGAGAAGAATCAAAGATAACCTATTTGACTACTTTTTCCTTAAAGCACTTGGTTCTGGGACAACAATTTTCCTGGAGCCTCCTTCCCAGTCTTAAGAACTGGTGTTCACAAGCACGACCATGTTCATAGCAGCACTGTTTACAATAGCAAAGACATGGAATCAACCCAAATGTCCAACAGTTGACCAGTGGATAAGGAAACTGTGGTACATCTATACAATGGAGTACTACTCAGCCATCAAAAATGATGAATTACTGGAATTTGCCGGGAAATGGATGTCATTAGAAACAATTATATTAAGTGAAGTATCCCAGACCCAGAAAATTAAGCGCCGTATGTACTCCCTAATAGGTGGCTCCTAATACCAAACCCACCCAGCCCACCTTGAGACACTCATAGGTAAATCTATGTATTACCTACAGTAATTGCAAGGATTATGAACAGGAGGCATGGGGTTGGAGGGCCACACCAGAAACAAGGAGAGAAGTGACCATGTTAGAGTAGACAAAATAGGCCTCCATCAAGGACTGCAAGAAAGTAATGTGACACCTAGTTAAGTTCACAATTTGTTCCTGATCATTTACAACTAAGGGGGTATGAACTCACCAGAAGGGTTGGGCATATAGTCCGGCAGATTAAAAAGTAACCATTTTGCAAATGGGTGATTGACCCCTCCCATTGCCTAACGCCATATGACCCTGCGATTTCACTTTTGGGTATAAGTATTACATCTACCCTTGAATGTGCTCTTACAATAAGACTCCAGTTTAACAGCTTTCTGTCTCTGGCCACGGGGTGACATACAGTGCCCATCACAATGGAGTGAAGGGCATTACAGGAGCAACAAAACGGCAAAAGAAAACAACGAACCACAATCCAGAACTTCAGAGACTCTATATCAACCACCTAGAACTAGGCCAGACTAATCTCTCCCCAACCTGAAGCTCAGGGACATTTGCAGAAGAGGGGGCGGTAAGAGTGTAAGAGCAAAAGGATGGGAGGAGCAATGATTTGCAAGTTACTCCACACTAGTTAGGGCCGAAGCAATCATAATTGGATATTGTATGCCCGGCGCAATGTCCAACACATTATTGACCTCACAAAGTCTAGCATCTGCTAAAGGTACCAAGATCCTTGGAGGCAAGGGATTGACAGCCACAGTAGTGTTCCTATGCTTAAGGGGAACACAGGAAGGGGTTCAGGGAAATGCCACAAAAAAAAAAAAAAAAAAAAAAAAAAAAAAAAGAACTGGTGTTCAATCTTTTTTAAATACTGGAATTAGGGATCAGATTTAACTTAATAGTGTTTTAGATTTACTTTAGTCAGGTAATTTTTCACTGACTTATGTTCTTTTGTGCTTGTGCACTCGCTGGGCATTTCAGGGCTTTACTGATGTCATCTATGATGCCTTGAGGGAGGCATCCATCCACATCGCAACCTATAGACTGCATTTCCGGGATCTCTTTAGCAGCTCTAGAAAATTTTCACACTATAAAGACTTGTCTACTAGACAATGTGGACAATCTAATCAATCTGTTTTGTGGTGGCTTCTTGAGGCAGAAGACAAGAACTTCGATCTGGATCTATCTATTCTAAATGGTCAGTTTCACTATAATTCTCAGACCTTTCTTAATGCTGGCTACTTGGCCTTGATGTCACCAATCTTCTTTAGAGACAGACCTAAGGGACTGATGTTAGGAGACAAAGCAGCTGTGATGTCCACATTGCCTCCAGTGCACCTCAGATATATTACTCTGATATCAGTGGGGTCCAACTTGCATGGCAGAGATGGCAAGTGGCATATGACCACAGACTCAGGGCATCAGAAGAAAGCTGCACATTAGCATTCTTTGAGTCAAAAAGACTCAAATCTAAATAATCTAAAGGATTATTTTGCTCTTCTCATTAAACATAAGTAACCTCACCTTTCTCATGGTTTCAATTAACCACATAACTGAATACCACAATTCAAAATCTATATGCAGACAACTAAATACAAATATCTATATGCAGATGTACCATTTACATTTGATAATGGATTGTTGCCCATCAACTTTATGGCTTGCTGGGTCAGGTAACAGCCAACTCATGATGGGCAACTCAGGTCGCATGGTAATTTGGTGATCCAATGTTAAATATTCAGTTTCCACTAAGCCCCAGTAACAAGCCAAGAGTTGTCTCTCAAAAAGAGAGTAATTGTCTGAGGATGATGGTAGGGCCTTGCTCCAAAATCCTAAGGGGCTCCCTTGTGATTCACCTATGGGAGCCTGCTAGAAACTCCAAACAGCATCTCTATTTGTAACAGACACTTCCAATACCATTGGGTCTTCTGGATCATATGATCCAACTGGCAAGGCAGCCTGTACAGCAGCTTGAACCTGCTGACAGGCTTTTTCTTGTTCTGGGCCCCACTCAAAACCAGCAGCTTTCCAAGTTACTTGGTATATGGGCCTGAGTAACATACCCAAGTGAGGAATGTGCTGCCTCCAAAATACAAACAAGCCCACTAAACCTGCTTCTTTCTTGGTGGTGGGAGGGGCCAGGTGTAGCAACTTATCCTTTACCTTAGAGGGGATATCTCTGCATGCCCCATAACGCTGAACTAGAAATTTTACTGAAGTAGCAAGTTCTTGAATTTTAATTGGATTTATTTCACATCCTCTGATGAACATATGCCTTACCAACAAATCCAAAATGCTACCTCCTGCTCACTTGGTCTGATCAGCACAATATCATCTACATAATGGATCAATGTGATACCTTGTGGAAGACACAGGCGATCAAGATCTCTGCGAATCAAGTTATGGCATAGGGTTGGATAATCAATATACCATTGGGGTAACACTGTAAATGTATACTGCTGGCCTTACCAACTGAAAGCAAATTGCTTCTGATGCCCTTCAGCCAAAAGGCTAAGAAAGGAATAACAGTGTTGGGCGGGGTGATTGACCTAGACCACCAAGGGAAAATTGGACTGGTTCTCCACAATGGTGATAAGGAAGAGTATGTCTGGAATTCAGGAAACCCACTAGGGCTTCTCTTGGTGTTATCATGTCCTGTGATTAAGGTCAATGGGAAATTACAAAAACCCAATACAGGCAGGAATAAACAGTTCGGATCCTCCAGGAATGAAGGTATGGGTTACCACATATCTGACAGAGCTCTACTGTCCAGAGTGCACAAAGAACTTAGAAAATTAAACTCCAAGGAAAACACTGGCCCAATTAAACAATGGGCCCTGGAACTTCAAAGAAACTTTACCAGAGATGAAATTAAAATGTCTAACAATTATCTTAAAAAATGCTCCACTTCCTTCGCCATCAGGGAAATGCAAATCAAAACTTCCCTGAGATATCATCTCACCCCGGTCAGGATGGCAAAAATCCACAATACAAACAACGACAAATGCTGGAGAGGATGTGGAGAGAGGGGAACTCTCCTATATTGTTGGTGGGAATGCAGGCTCATACAGCCACTCTGGCGAGCCGTCTGGAGATTCTTAAAGAAATTAAAGATTGAAATGCCATATGACCCTGCTATCCCACTTTTGGGAATAACCCCCCAAGCAGCAGAGGTTCGCCTCGATAGCACAAGCTCGACCATGTTCATAGCAGCACTGTTTACAATAGCAAAGTCATGGAATCAACCTAAATGTCCAACAGTTGACGAGTGGATAAGGAAACTGTGGTACATCTATACAATGGAGTACTACTCAGCCATCAAAAATGATGAATTACTGGAATTTGCTGGGAAATGGATGTCATTAGAAAGAATTATATTAAGTGAAGTATCCCAAACCCAGAAAATTAAGCGCCGTATGTACTCCCTAATAGGTGGCTCCTAGTACCAAACTCACCCAGCCCACATTGAGACACTCAAAAGTAAACCTATGTAACACAGTAATTGCAAGGATTATGAACAAGAGAGATGGGTTAGGAGGGCCACACCAGAAACAAGGAGAGAGGAGACCATGTTACAGCAGAGAAAATAGGCCTCCATGAAGGTCTGCAAGTAAGTAATGAGAAACCTGGTTAAGTTCACAGACGTTCTTTCCTGATCTCACCAGAAGGGGAGGGCATATAGTCTAGCAGATAAAAAGTAATCATTTTGCAAATGGGTGATGGACCCCTCCCTCACTGAGGTTTCCTACTCTTATTACATCTACCCTTGAATGTGCTATTACAACAAGACTCCAGTTTAACAGCTTTTTGCCTCTGGCCAGGGGGTGACATACAGTGCCCAGCAGAATGGAGTGAAGGGAATTGCAGGAGCAGCAAAACTGCAAAAGAAAATCAACAAACCACAATCCAGAACTTCAGAGACTCTATGTCAATCACATAGAACTAGGCCAGCCTAATCTCTCCCCATCCTGGAGCTCAGGGACATTTGCGGAAGAGGGGGCGGTAAGATTGTAAGAGCAAAAGGATGGGAGGAGCAATGATTTGCAAGATTCTCAACAATAGTTGGGGCCAAAGCAATCATAATGGGACTTTGCATGCCCTGCGCAATGTCCAGCGCACTGTTGCCCTCATAAAGTCAAGCATCTGTTAAGGGCACCGAGACCCCTGGAGGCAAGGGATTGACAGCCATAGTAGTGATCTTATGCTTAAGGGGAACAAGAGAAAGGGCTTATGGAAATGCCACTGGGTCCTTATATGTCATCGGAGAGGAGGACCCAGTGGAGAGTTAGGCGTACACAATAAAGGACTCTCTGGGAATTGGGGGGGAGGCACTGGGGGAAGGGGAGGGGGAGGAGGGGGGAGGGAGGAACTGGTAAAAAATTTTAAAATGTATAATTAAATTTTTAATAAAAAAAAAAATAAAATAAAATAAAAAAAAAAAAGAAGGTATGGGTTACCCCTCCAGGTAGAGAGTCAAGACCTGAGAAGTACTTGCTGAAAATGGAGGAAATACAGAATGGGTAATAGAAAAAGGTAATTATAAATACCATTTAAGGCCACATGACCAGTTACAGAAGATTGTAATTGCCATAAGTGCTCCTGGTCTAGACTGTTAAGAATATGGTTGTTCATGTGCACATACACTACGATATTTATGTTATGTTAATCTGTAGTTATGTGGTAAAATGTTGTAATCTATATTATGGTATTATGTGATGTATGTGGATAGCTTTATTATGTTAGGTGGAAGTTTTTCACTTATCTTGGGAAAAATAATGTGTGTGTAGTTGTATGTGGATAGCTTTATTATGTTAGGTGGAATTATAAATCTTACTATTTTTATGTGGAGATTAAGAATGGCCTAAGGCCAACACTTCCTAAACAGACATCCAATGGCACAGTCACTGCTACCAACTCTCAACAGTTGGGATCTTGTGAAATTAAAGAGCTTCTGTTCAGATAAAGAGATTGTCGCACGAGCTCAAAGGCAACCCACAGAATGGGAGAAAATCTTCACTAACCACATATCTGACAGAGCTCTACTGTCCAGAGTGCACAAAGAACTTAGAAAATTAAACTCCAAGGAAAACACTGGCCCAATTAAAAAATGGGCCCTGGAACTTCAAAGAAACTTTACCAGGGATGAAATTAAAATGTCTAACAATTATCTTAAAAAATGCTCCACTTCCTTCGCCATCAGGGAAATGCAAATCAAAACTTCCCTGAGATATCATCTCACCCCGGTCAGGATGGCAAAAATCCACAGTACAAACAACGACAAATGCTGGAGAGGATGTGGAGAGAGGGGAACTCTCCTACATTGTTGGTGGGAATGCAGGCTCATACAGCCACTCTGGCGAGCCGTCTGGAGATTCTTGAAGAAATTAAAGATTGAAATGCCATATGACCCTGCTATCCCACTTTTGGGAATAACCCCCCAAGCAGCAGAGGTTCGCCTCGATAGCACAAGCTCGACCATGTTCATAGCAGCACTGTTTACAATAGCAAAGTCATGGAATCAACCTAAATGTCCAACAGTTGACGAGTGGATAAGGAAACTGTGGTACATCTATACAATGGAGTACTACTCAGCCATCAAAAATGATGAATTACTGGAATTTGCAGGGAAATGGATGTCATTAGAAAGAATTATATTAAGTGAAGTATCCCAAACCCAGAAAATTAAGCGCCGTATGTACTCCCTAATAGGTGGCTCCTAGTACCAAACCCGCCCAGCCCACATTGGGACACTCAAAAGTAAACCTATGTAACACAGTAATTGCAAGGATTATGAACAAGAGAGATGGGTTAGGAGGGCCACACCAGAAACAAGGAGAGAGGAGACCATGTTACAGCAGAGAAAATAGGCCTCCATCAAGGTCTGCAAGTAAGTAATGAGAAACCTGGTTAAGTTCACAGACGTTCTTTCCTGATCTCACCAGAAGGGGAGGGCATATAGTCTAGCAGATAAAAAGTAATCATTTTGCAAATGGGTAATGGACCCCGCCCTCAGTGAGGTTTCCTACTCTTATTACATCTACCCTTGAATGTGCTATTACAACAAGACTCCAGTTTAACAGCTTTTTGTCTCTGGCCAGGGGGTGACATACAGTGCCCAGCAGAATGGAGTGAAGGGAATTGCAGGAGCAGAAAAACTGCAAAAGAAAATCAACAAACCACAATCCAGAACTTCAGAGACTCTATATCAATCACATAAAACTAGGACAGCCTAATCTCTCCCCATCCTGGAGCTCAGGGACATTTGCGGAAGAGGGGGCGGTAAGATTGTAAGAGCAAAAGGATGGGAGGAGCAACGATTTGCAAGATTCTCAACAATAGTTGGGGCCAAAGCAATCATAATGGAACTTTGCATGCCCTGCGCAATGTCCAGCGCACTGTTGCCCTCATAAAGTCTAGCATCTGTTAAGGGCACCGAGACCCCTGGAGGCAAGGGATTGACAGCCATAGTAGTAATCTTATGATTAAGGGGAACAAGAGAAAGGGCTTATGGAAATGCCACTGGGTCCTTATATGTCATCGGAGAGGAGGACCCAGTGGAGAGTTAGGCGCACACAATAAAGGACTCTCTGGGAATTGGGGGGGGAGACACTGGGGGAAGGGGAGGGGGGAGGGAGGGAACTGGTAAAAAATTTTAAAATGTATAATTAAATTTTTAATTAAAAAAAAATAAGTAAATAAAAAAAAAAAAAAAAAAAAAAAAAAAAAAAAGAATGGCCTAAGGAAACATGATCTGCTGTCAAGTTGACAAGGGATGGACTTGTGATAATTAATCCTGGATGTCAACTTGACACACCTGGCATTAAACTAAGATCAGTTGAGACCACCTGAAGAGATTATCTGGATCAGTACATTTACAATACAAAGACCAGCCCTAGATCTGATTGGAACCTCCCCAAGATCTCGCTGGAACCTTCCAGTAGGGAACTGTAGAACAGGAGACTGGGAACAGTAGAGACTCTCTGAAGCTGTGGTAGAAAATGCTCTTCCCTTTATTTCTTCAACCTTCCAGCTCTCCAACTCTCCAAGTCTTCGATGTGACTAAAAACTTTCTAGGATCCTCCACCCTTCAGCCGTCACCCTACTGGACTGAGCAGCTACTGGCAGCCATTGTTGGACTACCTCGGCCATATCTCGTAAGCCAACTCAATAAATTCCCTTTTTATATATTGTTCTGTTGATTCTGTGGTTCTAGAAAACCCTGACTAATACAGCAGATCACTGACTTTGTAATCTGGTTCCCCAGCCCTGCTCTCACTGTATCCTGACACTCAGACACATCTATTTAATTTTTACAAAATATTTTTTACTTGGATATCTTAGTAGCAATGTTCCCAAAAAGGCATAGTCCCTCCAAATCTGTTTCTATCTTACTAAATGCCATCACCATCATAGTTATCTCAGAATCCTAAAGTCACTCATGAGTCTCTTCACCTAAACCAAGTCAATTAGACATTAAGTCAGGTGAATTCTCCTTCTAGTGGCCCTCAGATCTATCCACTTCTTCTACAGTCTACCTCACCCCACTCTTCCACTACTCCTGCAGTAACACCTGAAACCATAATTTTCTGTAATGTGTCCACTACAGCTAGAAACTTCCAGATCCCTGACAACAATTAGAAAGAAGTCCAAACTTACAAAGCACGCAACATAATGACTTCTACATCTCCAGCCTTATCCCAATTATAATCATTTTGTACTTCCAGTTCTTCATATTTTGCCACATCATTGAAAGCAATAAAGCTGGCATAGGAGGAAATTCGACATAGGGAATTCTTCCTTTACATGGTTCTGATATGCACAAATTTCAGTTGCTATAGTTTAAACACCACCAGTCCCAACAACTCAGTTCAAACTTTTAGCTACTATGGCATAGCTACAGTTGCATAAGGTAAAGCATCACTCCTAGCTTCTCAGACTACAAATAACTATACAAGCAAAAGACATGCCTATGATCAGTAACTCTTCATGCTCCCGCTTTAAAGTCTGTCACCATTCAATTACTGAATACCTGCTATTCAGTTAACAACCAAAGGGAAAACAATACAATAATTCTGTTTCCTCTTCCCAATGTAAATTATACAATACTTTTTAAATGGATAACTACTAGAGTTATTGGGGGAGAAATGGAAGAAGCAGCAAAATAAATAAATAAATTGCTGGTGCTGAAAGTGGTACTTAAATCTATGTAAATAAAATTCTACACAAAATGTTGTCAAAATGAGGACAGACTTTTTGAGTCTACAGAAATTTTGAGTCAGCTTTTAGGACATGATTTTCACATTTCCATTTCCTGATCCTTTAAAGAACATTGTCAGAGACCAAAATAAAAGGAAATAAAGGAAAAGATAATCATCAAAGTAAGTTTATGTATTTATAAAATGACAATTGAAGCTGAAGGACGAAACAACATTTGGGAATCAATTACCAAGAAGGAAAAGTCTTTTTTCAGTTTTGTATCCCTGTAAGTTACCTCTGCATCCCAGTTCCTTGTTCGAAGTCAACAAATAAATTTCTTTCACTCCTGAGTGGCCAAATTAACTGGTGTTCAATGCATATTGTGCCACGTAGGAAAAGCTTACATGACTCACCAGGAAATGTACTCTCTTCTGCATGTACTGAAGAGCTGATGCTCCTCTTCAGGAGGTGATAAACATCTACTGTTGTGAAGTCTGTAAAAGTAAAGATCATCTCAGTACATCAAAGTGCTCTGTAGGTAACAGTTATTATACCCATAGAATAGGTACATACAATGGAAACCTTTGGGTCTAAAATTGGATGAGTGAAGGGAAATGCATATTATCAGTGGGATGGCCTGAAGAGGTAACTTGATATACCACAGAGGCCTGAGCCCCCACAGGAGTAGACAAGCCAAAGTGAACCCTGGGATCCATAGAAGCATACAGGCCAAAGGGTGTGAGGGAATGGTGAAGGGAAAAGGGATAGGAGGGAAAGAAGACAGAGGGAAACTGGGATGAATACTCAATATGTTTGTAAAAGTAGAAAAATAAATTTAAAAAATCTACCTTGAACCCTCATACACTGTAATGTTAATAAGACAAAATTTTTCATGTAAATAAACTATTATTTGTAAACCAAAAAAAAAAGTAAAGATCATCTAACTCAACAGGCTCAAGAGTTATACACTTTAGACCTGTTTCAATTTCATCACCAGAAAATCTTAAGTCTTGTATGTTATCCCAAAAAATACATTTTTTGATACAGTAAATTTGAGTACGCTGAGAAATAGGCAAGGCTTCTGATACGTACATGCCATCCAGTCAGCACAAATAGAAAACATCCCCAAAAGAATCATACACATTTCCTCTCCAAAATGCCCACTTGATTGAAACAAGTACACTACAGACTAAACAAGAACAACAAAAGCAGTGGAATTGAAGTGAAAATCGTTTAAAATTATCATTTTTTTAAAAATGTATGTCCCCTTCCAGACAGGATGTAAGCTCTAAGTCGGCAACTTTAGCTACCTTGTTTCTCTCTGCATTTATCTGCAGGTAGAACACAGAGGTACCGCCACATATTCTTGGGTGCATACCTTTCCGAAGAGCAGAAAGTCAATTGCGATAGTACAAGGGATGTTCGATCCGTTAAATTTCTATTGTACCACGAACTTTGGGGCGCTGGGACCCAACAGCCACTTACTTTTCACCTAGTTCTCCAGTAAGAGGGCATTTCCCACCTCAGAAGAGTCACATCCTCGCTAGAACAAACGGGCCTGGGTTTCCATCTGTGGGGACTTCATCGCACACTTCTGCATCTTCGCGTCCCCGCAACCCGCTCCCCTTTTCCGTCTCTTCCCAGCCCAGAGCTTACGCGGCTTCTCGATGCTCCCAAGCGACGCCGCCTCGGCGCGGGGTTCGGGGTCCCCAGCGGTCCCGGGGTTCCCAGCGGTCCCGGGGTCCCCAGTGGTCCCGGGGTCCCCAGCGGTCCCGGGGGTCAGCCTCCCTCCGCGCCAGGACACTAACAGCAGGTAGCGATCCATTTCCCCCACTCCCGCTGCAGTTCCAGGTCTCAAAACAGCCGCGCGCCCGCCGCACTTCCGGTTTCCTGCCGCTCGGGTCCGCTGGAAATTGTGTCCTCATTCGGCTTCCCTACGACTTTCGGAAGTTATTCTCTCAGTGACCACATTCTGTCCTCCGTCGATGGATGCAACTGCTACCGTGGGAAGCCTAGAGAGGACCCAAGAGAGGAGGAGAAGCCGATGAGTGTTCGAGCCCGGGGTAGGAACTGTCGTGCTCGCCGCGTCTGCGTTTCCGGCCGGCCTGGTGACGCGGGTGAACCGCGTGACTACCGGCAACAGAAGGCGGCGGCTCGCTGGGGAGCATGGCGAGCTTCTCCAGGGCGCCCCAGGTAAGCTCGCGCAGGTGGCAGGCTGCGTGTTCGTGACGCGGGCCGAACAGAGCGCGGTGGCTCCGAGGGATTTAGGCCGCCGAGAAGCTGACGCCGCGGCGGCCTGGGAAGTTACAGAAAAGTGCGTCTGACCACCACTTGTTGTCCCTTCTTTTGAGACAAGGTCAGAGAGTAGAGCAGTGAAGAAGACGGCAAGATTTTTGATTTTTGAGAATAAAATGGGGAAACTGGGAACAGAGTTGCTTAGTGGGTAGAGCGCTTGTCTGGCATGCACGAAGATTTGGTTAGATCCCCAGCTCTGCAGAAACACGGCGTGGTGGTGGTGCAGAGCTGTAATCCCAGCACTTTGGGGAGATGAAGACATCCTCAGCTACATATAAGGAGTTCGAGGTTAGCCTGGACTACCTGGTCAATACCCTGTCCCAGAAAGAAAAAAAAAAAGGAAGAAGAAAGGGGAGATCAGAGGGCAATTTTGAGTTCCAAAAAATAACAAGATGTTTAAGCGAGCATCAGGAATGCTAAGTGGAAAATGTGTTGAGAGGTAAATATACCATGGAGGGCAAAGGAAAAAGCCAGTTTAAAAATAAACAGCAGTAAACCAGTCTAGACAAGAAGGTGAACCATTCATGCTAGTAATACTGAAGTAAAAAAAAAAAAAAGTAGCCTGTAATAAAAAAAAATCCTGAGGCCTTCAAGTTGAGGACCGCGGGTCACAAGTTCAAGGACTGCTGGGGATACAGTTCATGGCCAGTCTGGGCAACTTAGCAAGTCTCTGACACAAATAAAAACATTGCCTAAAAACATAACATTAAAAAAAAGAGAGAATTCAAGGGTGGTAAGATCGTCAGCGAATAAGGCGCCTGTTCACAAACCTAGTGATTGATTGATCCCTGGATGCCCGTGTGGTGGGAAGAGAAAACTGACTTCTAAAAGTTGTCCTCTGATCTGTACCCGTGCACCATGGTATGCATGTGGGTACCTTGTCTCTCTCAAATAAATAAGTATTTTTGAAAAAAAAATGAAAGGAGCTGAGGATGTCATTCAGCGACAGCACCACCATTATGAGAAGCCAAGATTCAATTCCCAAAGCACTTTAAAAAGGGGAGGGATAAATAAAAGTTACTGAATGTTCACTAGATGTTTTTAATCACAAAGTTCAGTTTCACTGTGTCTTAGAACTGAGTTCCTATATGTCTTCAGTTTCCAGTTAGCCGCTTAACTTCTGGTATAATGTAAATCATGAATTTCGATACAGTAATAAGTAACAAAATGGAAATGAAAACAAACCATTTCAGTGATAATCTATTTTTAAAGCAAATGTTGACATTAACTGTAGAATCTATATAATGCATACAGTAATCCCATGTAATTATATCTAATTTAATTAGGATTTTCTTCTTTTTTGTTTGTTTTTAAGCAATGGGCCACTTTTGCTCGAATATGGTATCTCTTAGATGGAAAAATGCAGCCCCCTGGAAAACTTGCTGCTATGGCATCAGTAAAACTTCAAGGGTTACATAAACCAGTGTACCATCAACTGAGTAAGTATCACCTTAGGCCTGTCATTAACAATGATAGTGTTCACCTCAAAATAGATGCTCTGTGGAATGACTGGACTTTGTTCACTCGTGTGCGTATGTGTGTGTGTGTGTGTGTATGTGTGTGTGTGTGTGTGTTCCTTATACTATTCTTTTGAGAAAATGTCATAGAAACTAAACTGAATTTTCCTTATTCATGGAAGAGTTGTGTGGACCATTTTTTCTTGAGGCGACCTGTTTTATGCTATTATCAAACAAAAGCTACCAGTAGCCTTACGCAGTACTCCTAGATTTGTACCATTAATGAGATATCCTTTCTACATACATCTCCTCACATGATAACATTCCTTTTGCTATAGAGAGTTTTTTAATGAGGGAAATAATCCTAAACCTTTCTAAAAATCTTTTTCTAGGATATACAGAGCCAGCTAAGTATAAAATGTTGCTTTTTAGTATTTTGATTTAATTTTCTTTTCTGTATTCTTTGTTCAAAACAAACAAACAAACAAAAGATCATTTCTATTCTAGAAGAGTTCTTTTTTTGAGGGGTGCTGTCATTGAATTTGATCTTGAACAGTTTTACACGTGTTCATTCTAGAAGAGTGCTGATTATAGACAGCTCAATTTGACTGTATTTACCTAGGCACTTCACCGCTACATCCAGATTTTTCTCTTACTAAAAAAAGACATCCAGCAGTGAGCATTCTTCTCACTGACTCATTGATTGCTTCTGTCTCAGGTTCCTAAAAATCATCTGTTCACAAATGCCTATAAATGTGTGTCTTCAATGCTGAACCTGTGTCCTACACTCACATATTTTCTGCTCAGCAAATCCTCTTGCATATCTGGAGAGTAGACATCTCCAATGTTTCTTTTTTTAATCCATGGAGCTGTGGAGTAAGGGGAGGTATTTTAAATTTGGGCAAAAGCAAGACTTTAAAATTCTCCCTATTTCTTAAACTTGTTGCTTTTCTTTCTTTCTCTAACTAATAAACATTTCAGCAGTGTATTAGAATTACCCATTCTCTGAGTTCTGTAAGTATAGAATGTAAAGATTCTGTCATGTCCAAGTACCTATTGCCATTCGTGGCCCATAATAAATAACTTCAGAAATAGTTTGTATTATGACGCTTTCAAACAGCTGTTTATAAGTATCAATAGTTCTTATTACTCTTGGGAGTTATGTTCTATAAAGTCAGCAGGAACGCTGGATTAGTGAATATTATTGCCCAACCTTGTGGAAGAAATGCAAAATTAAGTTCCCCTGTGCCTTTTTAAACTCAATCATTATCAAACCTTGTTTATGTAGTTCCCTGTCTAAAAGACTTTAAAGTGTGTTGTTTTTGAAAGAGAGAGAGAGAGAGAAAGAGAGAAAAAGAGAATGTATGTGTGTGTTTACTTTAAACTCTTGACCAAGAGCAGTGTAACTTCCTCATTTAGCACAAATTATCTTCATAAAGCACACCACAACTTTCTTGTGCTTATGAACATAGTACTTGTGTACCAGACTTGAATACTTTGATAGTGAAGTCGCTAATCAAAAGTACTCAGATGGTTAAAAAAAGTAGTACTAAATAGACCTCCAAAATAACACTGGTCTACGTGTAAGAGGTGAAATAAGAAGGTAGAACATTGCTTCTTCAGCTCACCTAGCAGAGTACGCACCAGGAAACTCAAATTTTAACAGTCGAAAAAACTTGCAAATATATAATTCATGAATAAAGATTCTGTCATGTCCAAGTACCTATTGCCATTTGCCTATTTGCCACGATTTTGAAAGAAAAATGTGATCAGCAGATTTAAACTTTGGTTAATATCTATGTTTAAAATGATCACTAATTTGTAGAGTTGTTTAATTCCTTATGACTTTAGATACTGTAAATGCCTCATCAATAAATGCAGAAGCTAAAATTGGAAGGCAACATTCCCACTGTTGACCTGCACAATTGGAACTGTGGCTGGAACTTCTTTTCTGTGTCCTTTTGCTGGAAATTCCCCACTCCTTTTCTTAGCTCCCATTTCCTGTTTTCATATATTTCTTCCTCTAGAAATGGGATCAGTAAACAAGAGTGAACTATCTTTATGGAAATGCAAATGATATGAAATTGGAGATAAAATGAAATGAGTAATAGCCACTTGGGTTCTATCTCCAAGTGTAGCAATTATCAGTCTCTTCAATTTAAGTTCTGCTTCTTAAAAGCAACTTAATGTTGCCAAGTATCATTTAGATACTAACAACACATATTCTGGAATATCAGAGAACCATTGAATGGCTTTTCTATAAAATTAGAAATTTACCTTTTGAAGATTAAATTTTGTTTTTGTGTCAGTATATTTTGAATATGACTTACATTGGCAAAACTTCTCCTGACCACAAGATGTCACTATAATCAATCATTTAAAGAATTTTAAGAATTTATTTCTGGGCCTGAGGGGGTGACATCCAATACCCATCAGGATAGAGCCAAGGGCATCATTGCAGGAGCAGCAAAACCGAAAAAAAAAAAATCAACAAACCATAATTCAGAACATCAGAGACTCTATATCAACCACCTGGAACTGGGCCAGCCTAATCTCTCCCCATCCTGAAGCTCAGGGAAATTTGCGGAAGAGGGGGCAGTAAGATTGTAAGAGCACAGGATGGGAGGAGCAATGATATGCAAGATACTCCACACAAGTTAAGGCCGAAGCAATCATAATAGGACTTTGCATGACCTGTGCTATGTCCAACACATTATTGACCCCACAAAGTCTAGCATGGACTAAAGCCACTAGGATCCTTGAAGGCTAGGGACTGACAGTCACAGTAGTGTTCCTAAGCTTAAGGGGAACACAGGAAAGGGTTCTGGGAAATGCCCCTGGGTCCTTGCACCTCATAGGAGAGGAGGACCTAGAAGAGAGTTTGGCATGCACGTTAAAGGGTGCTCCGGGGATTGGGGGGGGGGCACTAGGGGATGGAGAGGAAGGGGGAGGGGAGGAGGGACAGGGGGCTGAGAGGAGGGATGTGGAGGGAGGGAGGGGACAGTGTATCTGTTAAGTTTGTATGAGCAGAAATAATAATAATAATTTTTTAAAAAAAGAATTTATTTCTGGAGCTGGAGAGGTGGCTCAGGGGTTAAACCTCTGCCTTGCAGGCGGAAGGTCCTGAGTTCAGATCCTAGATCCCACAGGCAGAAGCGGGGGGCAGTCTGCATTTCTGGTCCTGGTAGGCTGGGACAGAGTAAACAAGTTGGGCAAGGAGGAGGTGGAGGCAGTCCATGGTGGTTCCTGAATTCGCCCGTGGTTCTACACACACACACACATGCACACACGCACACATGCACAATTGAATAAATAAAAAAATTTTTTAAAAGAATTTATTTCTAACATTAGTTTAATAAATATGTGTTATGCACATATTATAAGTTCATAATCACTGCATATAACATAGGTTTGAAAATTGACCTACAAATGGTCTTACTTCTAGACCAATTAGATATCTGAATGTAACACATGTAATATTTCATGTCGTGATTTTTAAATGGACCTTGTTAGGGGAAAACCAACTTTCTTACTTAAGAAGCATGTTGTTTCTCCTTTTTTTGTCTTTTTCTGGTGCTGGGGATTGTACACTGGACCTCAGATGTGCCAGACAAGTACTGACCACTGACTGAGCAACTTCTATAAAGTTGTCTTTTCAGAGAAGTGCATGTCAAGGTGAAAATGACAGGAAATATTGATGAGCAAATGAAAAGTTAGCCAATGTAAGCCATTAGGGGAAAGTGAGTTAAAACTACAATGAGTTATCACCATATATCTATCAGAATAACTAAAATGAAAAGCCAGACAAACTATTATCTCTTGGTGGTGGAAATGTAAAGTGATATATGGGGGAGGGGGGGAAATCAGGCAGCTTCCCATAAAACTAAACATCAGCTTACCATACAACCATCGTTTGCATTCTTATGAATTTGTCCCAGAGAAATGAAAGCTTAAGTAGAGGCACACATGGTGCACCCTCTCTTCATCATCAAACTCCCTCCAATAGAATGTAAGAGTCATAAAAAAAAAAAAGAATGTAAGAGTCATGAAGAACAGGGACTTCAGTAGCTTTCATCACTGCATCCTCAGGCTAAAGAATAGTATTTAGTACGTAGTATTAGTATTAGTATTAGTACTTAGTAAGTACTGAATGTGTTAGCTATTCATCAGTGAAAAAGAAATATAAAGGCAATTTTTAAACAACTTACTACACTTCCACCAAATTTAGCTGGTGTTTCTAAGTCTGCCCTTACGTGAAATCTTAATTTTGAGAGAGTTTAAAGTGAGCAATGAGTATTTTTTAAAAACATGAATTAGTAACTCATTATATAAAGGATATAAAATTAAGAGTCTCAGGAGTTTATAATCTACTTGGAAAGACTCACAAACAGTTTGCAAATCCTAAGAAAGAACAGCTTAATAAAAGATGAATTCTGGCATCTTTATTTAAACAAAGGAAGCTGTCTTCCATATTGCAAAGTCATTATGGGGGAACTGATAACTAATGTTGGACTTGAAGTATGGGTGAAATTTAACATGGGGATAAAGGGATTCCCAGTGAGGGGAACAATCCAGGGCCAGGTTTGACTGGAGGATATGTGTGTGCATGCTTGCATAAGCGTGTATGTGTTTGTGCTTTGGGTACCAGTCATGGGATGATGTGTCAGGACATATAACATGCAGTCTGGCTTACCTACCACACACATTAGTGTGGGAAAGAATTAGCAAATAGGCTCAAAAACTTTGTGTCGTAAGTCCCTAGATGCCTGCCTAAGAGGACATGGCAAAGTCTAGAGGTAGCAGATGACTGACTTAGACAATCTTGCCTTGCAGATGATTTCAGCGCCTCAGAACTGGGCAGGAAGGGGGACGTGATCAGCTGGTAGACATGCAGCAACAGCACTGCTTGCATAGCGTTTTACCTACTCTTTGCTGTCCTGGCTCTAGTGGGGAGGATGAGGATTGTTTCTGAAGTAACTGCAATTCAAATTAAACTTAAACTTTACCACTAATAAGCCATAAAATCTAAGCCAAGGTGTTTAACCTTAGACTCAGTTTGTTCTTTTACAAACAAAAGTGGAGTGAGGGCTGGTGAGATGGTTAAGTGGGTAAGACGTTTACTGTGAAAGCGTGAGAATGTGGTTTGAATCCCAAGAGCCCCTGTAGAGGCATACATGGTAGCAAGCATCTGTGATCCCCATGCTTCTGTGGTGAGAAGGAAGAAGACAGGAGAATCCCTGACGCTCATAGGCCGGCCAGCCTGGCTTATGAAGTTTGAAACAACCAAGGACTGACCTCTACACATGGCAGGCAGCACGACACTCACACACCCGAAGATTAAAATCAAAACAAAGTAGGGAAGGAGAAAGTACGAAAAGCAGCCTGTAAGACAGTTATGAGCTTTCCAGCGCTAGAATATAAAATGCCCAGCCCTTTGCCTTACACTCAGAAGATAGTGAACAGATGCCACTTCCCTTCCTCCTGGGAAGTTTTGAAGAAAAAAAAAAAAGCCAGTCACTTCTGCCTTAGGACAGAAAGCTGAACTAAAACATTGAGGCTGTAGGATTGTGGATTTCCTGCATTTGTAGAACCACAATGAGAACTTGAGTTCCCTAGTTCTGAGTTTTCATGGGGATTTTAACCCAGCCCCCAGTAGGGTGTGGTGGCATCCGCCTGTAATCCTCAAGAGGGAGGGCAGGAGAGTCACTGCCAGTTTAAGATCAGTCCAGTGTGCATAGCTAATTTTCACCCTCTCCCCAGACTATATGCAAGACTGTCTCAAAAAAAGCATAATTTCTATTTCAAGATATTGCTTATTGTACAGTTTAAACCTTTTTGTTAGAAATTAATTTCCCTTCACATTTAATTATCAGTAAATTCATGTTTAGTCATATTTGGTACATGTAATCAGGTCTGTAGCCTTTCACGCTGTTTGCTTTTGTATTACTGTGTAGTTGAGCTAAATGCAAGTATTTGATTGCTCATTAGTTGTTAGTTTTACTTAGAATTATTAGGAAAAATGCACCAAAGTTAAAAGGGATTTGATGTAATTTATTAAGGACAAGTAATTTCCTAGAGAAGTTGTCTGCATTTTACTTGACATCCCGAGAAGATTCCTGTGTGATTTTTCTCAGTGTTTAGTAATTCAGTGTTTTGTGCATATTTAAGATAAAAACATTTAAAAAAAAATAAATGCAGTCTTGGTGAAAAGTTGAAAGATCCCATCTTTTTCTTAAGTAGCTGTCACAGGAAGAGCCTGATTCTGTGTTTGGGTGACTTGGTACGTGAACTGTGACAGCCACCTGCATCCCTAGGCCCAGACTCCTTCAGAAGCATCAGGATGAGAGCTGAGGTCATTTCCGTGCTCCTCGGTATTTATCTTACCCTCTTTATTTACCTCTCTGCCTCACCATGAATGTTTCTCATTTCGTTAGCCAGATACCGTCAGGCTTTCCGCTTGGTCCACCAGCCGCAGCCTTCCCAGCTCTGTGCTGTGCCCCTCCATATCGCTTTATAGTCTGCTCAGGACTTAAAACACCACTTAGCACTTTCCTGACCCTTAGACGGTATTTGAAATGTGTCTGAATATTCTGCGGATCAAATTCTCTTTCCATGGAATCCTGTGATACCATTTTTAGACTTCATCATGGTGTACTAATGCATACTTATTTTGGTAGCATTTTTGTTGAATGTATTTCTAGAATCTTTTAAAGTTCGTATTCTTAGTAGAGTAAGTATTTAATAAGTCTCTGATTACTTGCTTTTGTTCTTGTGAAAATTTGCGTGCTGATATTTTAGGGATTTTTTTAGATGATTAGTCAAGCTTAAAGGTCTTTATCACAAAAAAATCAGTGCAACACATGTGTTTTGCTTTTAAGTCATCTGTTAAATGTGTTTATAGTCATAGTTGAGAATAGCACTTTAGTTAATATGGTTGGAAAAATCCTTTGGCAGTAGTTAGGCATAAATTATAGTACTGTATTGTTCTCAAAATTTGAAAATAATAGTAATCGATTTTAATGTTTCACATTTGTTTCCAATTTACTCATTGGTGAAACACACTTTTTGCTTTATATTCATGCTATTTTCATTTCTCTGGTGTTTCTAAAGGAAAATTATATCAGATTTTTGATGGCAAAAAAACTGGTCATTGTTTAAATGTAAACATTTCAGTGAAGTTAATATACAATGGGAAGATTAAAAAGAATAATCTTTATTCATTTTTTTTTTTGCCTTCCACTGTTGATATTTTCCAAATGGCAAGCCAATTCTTTGTATATTTAGGTGTTATATTAAAACGTAAAAGAAGTCTATTCAAGAGTTTTTAATGTTGCACAGTGATTTATTTTTCAATGTGTTGTTTGCACTTTAAATATTCAAGGCCACTTTTTCTTAAGGCTTTGATTTCTTATACCAAGTTTGTCTTATTTCATTCTAAATCTAGGTGACTGTGGAGATCATGTCGTCATAATGAATACAAGACACATTGCATTTTCTGGAAACAAATGGGAGCAAAAAGTGTACTCTTCACACACTGGGTAAGAATGTGCACCCCTCATGCATTGGGTTAAAAAAAAAAAGTTCCTGTCATAGTTAGGCACAAGTGTCAACTAAACATTTGAGGTTTGAGCTCTGGGCATATTTGTAGAGAATCAGTGGTTAAGCCCAGAGTAAATCTGCAGGAGATTGTCTAGCTGATAGGGAAGGCCCAGCCCATGGTGGATGGGACTAGGCTCTGTAATAAAATATAGACATCTTGTTGACAGAGTTGTACACTTGGCCAGACATGCTGGTCTGGCACGTAGGGATCGTCCCTCTCTCAGCCATTACATAGAGATGGTGTGGGCAGTTCCCTCGGCCTTGGTATTGGCATGAGCTCTCCTGTCAAGCTGGACTGAGAATTGTAATCAGGAATTGTAAGAGAGAATAAACCCCTTGTTCCCTTAACCCATTTGATGGTCATTTATCAGCAACCATGCAGGCGAACTGCAACAGTGCCCTTGCACACTGGGTACAAAAGTGTATTGTTTTAGGAAATAGTATTAAGTGTATGACTTTAATTATTTTCATGTAAAAAGGAAAAGGGTATTAGATATTGGCATATAAGAAAATACTAACTTTACTTTGTTACATATATAATCTTCCCAGCAAGCAAAAACATTGGTTGTGCAAATACTACACATCCTATCATATTTTCCTCGAAGACAAGATTCTGTCATATTTCCATGTGTAGCCCCAACACCAAGTGTAACAGACACTTAGAAAGAAAACCCATGACTGGCATTTTAAACAGTTACTTCTAACTCTGTCCAGGACATCTCATAGTAGAAAAAATGTTACTTTTCTCTAGTGAAAATCAGCTCAGTATTGCATTACTCAAGTTATTCCCTCCTTGGAATTTTACATTGGCTTTCCAGATCCGTCAAAATAAGTCCAGACTCCTGAAATATAGCATAAATGGTATTACATTTAGTTTGCCATTCCAGCATTAAAAATAGAAATATAATCTTCAGCGTAGACATTACAAAGTACTTTTCCATGAAAAGAGAAAAAAAATACAGGGATGGAAGTCTAGACAGGCATTTCTTATTCTTAAGTTCTATGAAATAAATAAATCATACCAGTCTAAAAAATACCCATCTTTTCAACTCTAAATTGGATTTTTAAGTTTTTATTCCTAATAGCATAATTTTTTCAATCATCTTTAAAATGTTTTCAGATTTTCATGGAAGAAATTTCAATAACCCTAAATTTTTCTTATTAAGTCTATTGGTTTTGCAGTATTTTATTTTATTTTCTCTAGAAACTGTTGAAATCTTACTCTATTTAAGTAATAAGCCTGTACACCAATATGTTGCTGCTGTTTTTGTCAGCTTTTTCCAAATATTTTCTCATTCGATATACAGAATTTTGTGAAGTCAGATGTGGCAGATGCTACTATACGTTTGAATAATGTCATTTGCAGACCATTTGCTCACTATTATAGAGTCAGTGATTAAATCTCCCCAGATCTCCAGTATTCTTCCAGTTTCTACTGTTCATGTACAGTGTTTGGTATGAAGACCATGAAATGCTTAATCTGTTACAAGGAGCCAACACACAACAACTCTTAGTTGTTGTTGAAACAGGGAATAAACTGTGACATACACCTGTAATAGCAGTACTTGGGGAGAAGGGAAAGAGTGTCGGGACTACATGATGAGTTCAAAGTCAAGCTGATCCACATAAGACCATGTCTCAAAAAATGGGAAAAAAGGGTGCCCCCGCCCCCCCATGGCACTCTAGTGTCATGGGTTCTTTTCCAGCAGCCTGCTTCTCATGGGGGCGCCCTAGTGCCATGAGTCTGTTTCTTGTTCCTTGCTCCTCATGGATTCCATGCCTAGGCACCTTGAGTTCTCCAGGGTGCCCTAGCCCCTCGTGGCATTCCACGTCTGAAGTCCATGAGTTCTAACCTTTCTCTCCTCTAATAAATTCTATTTTAATCCTCTTAAAAAATGGGAAAAAAAAACTAAAAAGAATATACATCAAGCTGAGGAGATAGCTCCGTGGAGTGCCTGCCATACAAGCATGAGGATCTAGTGCATCTGTAACCCAGCCTGAAGGACAGACATTTGCATCCCCATCAGCACTGGCCAACCAGCCTAGTCACTTCATGAGCCTTCTATTCACTGAGAGGCAGGTAGAAACTGATGGAGGAAGATCTTCTATACATCAGCCGACCACAGGGAGCCACACACCACACAGACTACCCATGTACTACACAAGTATGAAAACAAAGTTTTATTTTAAAATCAAAATAAGTATTCTACCACTACTTTCTCTAGCATTAACTGTGTATTTGATCTAATTTGGCAGGAGACAATAATTATTTTGACTCCTTGCTATTTCCATTTTAAATTGCGTGATAAACTGTTTGAATGATTGAGTTAAAATTCATATAAAAATACAATTATGCCAAAAAAATTCCTATAAGACTGTCAATTAGCAATAGTTGGACACTTACAAGAAGAGAATTTCAAATAGCATAGGTTAGTATTTGATTTTCAAGACTAATAAGCTTTTTAGTTTCTAAAAACAGTAGAGCTTGTTATTACCTTCTTCATAAGACAATGATCAGTTTCTAAATATTTTCTTCCTTTAACAGCTACCCAGGTGGATTTAAACAAGTAACAGCAGCTCAGCTTCACCTAAGAGATCCAGTGGCAGTAAGTATTGTCTGCATTTTCAAGTAGGAAGACTGATTCAGACCTTAGATTTTACATTTCCTTTCTCTTGTAATACAGCTGTCATTCAAGGTTGTATATTTCTTTTTTTATTTGTTTAAACAGGCTATGTCTGTGTGTATTACGGAGCCCAGTGAGTGCCTGTGGAGGTCCCAGGTGAATCCAAGGAATCACCTTGGATTGCACTTCCTCCTCTCTTTTGCTCTGGAGTTTCCCAGACTCCGCCTTCCCAGACTGGAAGTACAGGCCACTGCCATTTCTGCCTGGTGTTTTTTACATGGGATCTGAACTCAGGGACCTTCCGCTTGGGAGGCAGAGGCTTAACCCCTGAGCCATCTCTCCAGCCCCAAATACATAAATTTGCTCAGTGTTGTATTCATTCAATTCTTTTGTTGTCTGATTATTATTCTGTTTTACATTTAATTCAAGAATGCTAATGCTTTTTATAATTTCTCAACATCAGTATAAATGCCTAGAGGATGAAGGTTTTAACTGCAAATACCTTTAGAGACAGATGGACATATATATTTGTTTCCTAAGTTTGTTGCTTCATTCATATTCTTACTGACCATTTTGGTTTACTTGATTTATTGTTTAACTATCAGAAAGTTTGTGTATTAATCCTTAAAACCTTAGTTGTGAATTTGCTGATTTTTTTTTTTTTCTGTTGAGCTGTCACTTTTTGATTTGTATTTTCAAAGGTTTCGTGCTAAGTGGAGTTAAATTTGGAATTGCCTTTCTAAATAATGTCACAGAGTGTGGACTTTTCTTGTTACCCATGAACTTTTTACCTTGAGATTGATTGTTTTCTGAATATAATGTAGCTGCATTGGCCTCCTTTTGATTTGCATTTGCCTAAGATATCGTTTTTTCTATGGTTGCTACTTCCTGAGCCCTCTAAATTCACCCTCCCTCCCATTCTCTGGGCTTTTTCTGTTTGATACTTTTAGCAGTTTTTTTTTTTTTTTTTCTTGTAATCTCTTCTAAGTCGCATTCCATGTGGAATCTGGTTCCTTTTCTGGGAAGTATTCTTCCTGTTGACTTCCCTAGAGTAGCTTCCTCTTATTAATGAAATCATTTTTTTTTTTAGCCTGCCTAAAAACTATTTTTACTTTTATTCTTGAAGGATAATCTTTTTATACATTCATCCCTCAGCACCAGGTGGATAATTCTAGGTCCCTACCTGGTTCAGAAAATCTGCAGAGGCCCAAGTCCCATGCAGGAAATGGCTCAGTATATACATGTAACCCATACATGCCATTTATGTCATCTGGACATTACTTTTAATACTTAGTAAAATAGAAATACTATGTAAAGCAATATCTTTACTGAATTGTTTAGGGAATCTTGACAAGGAATATCAGTACCCATGAAAATCAATGTTCTTTTTCCTATCTAGTATGCTTTAACAAAATTACAAGGTATGATGTGCATATAAAAATCATAAGGACTGTTGATAATATATACTAAAACTGTTACAAATTATAGTTTGAATTTTGAGTATTTTAAGTTTGAAAATTGGCTTCTACTTTATTAGAGTGTTTATTCATGCACTAGGAGGCAGTATAGCTTAACTTTTTAATGTTAAGTTGGCTTTTGATTATATTTGTAAAAATAGTCCCAAACTTCATTAAATTTTTAAGTTGGCATACAAATGATTTCATTAGACAGCTTTGTGTACATATATTCTTATACTTTATTCTAATTTTAGTTTTGATGAGCAAAATTTAGAATATATTATAAAATGTTTCATGAAAACTTAGAAAGTATTTCTATTGACCACATTAGCTTTAGTATTTCTAATTCACACTTTGAATTTTGAATAACAATCTGTTGAGGAAGAGTTCTGCCGTTTTCTTTTCAAGTCAAAAACTGCTTGTCTGCAACAGCTGGCTGTGCAAGAGACACAGTTCTTGGTTCATGCAACTTGTTGGAGCATTAGCTTCATAGTGCAGTTAATGTATCTTTGGAATATTGCTGGTAAGAAGACATTAATGTTTAGTAATAAATAGAAAATTCTATTTTCAAATAAATGTGTTACTTCACTCCTTTTCTTATATCCCATGTCCCTTTAACACATATTTTAGTGTCTTTGAAAACTTTCTTAAGTTCTTAAGACTTAAGTTACTATATGTGAAACAAATGGCATATAATATTTTATATAATAATATGTCTTGTAAATATAATAATAAACTAAGTAATAATAATAAACTAAGCTATTTTGTGTGAAACAAATGAAATATGACCCTGGATTGCAGGTTATTTAAGGGAGGTTATTAGCACTTATTGATCATGTCTTATTCTTTTTTACTTTCTGAATTTCTTAAAATTTATTCTTATGTCTAGAATACCTGCATATTTAAAACATATGTTTACATTTGTCTCTTTTTTCTCCCTTATTTATAACCTCACATTTTCTAGTTTTGCCTCATATGTTACATTTGCATTTGAAAAGATAAACTGCATAAAAAATAGATTTGATTTTTCAAATAAATACAAGTTAGTATTTTAAGACTATGAAAGCTAAATGCTATGTGACCACACAAATACAATGACTGCTAGAGTGATTACAATGGACATGATGATTTTCTTATTAAGAAAAGTGCTTCCTCACAAGCAGAAGGTCCTGAGTTCAGATCTCAGGTCTCATGTAAATGCCAGGCAGAAACGGCAGAGGCCTAAACTTCCAGCTCTGGTGAGCAGAACCTGGGAAATCCCAGAGTGAAGCAGAAGCAATCCAGGATGATTCCCGTAGTCACGCTTGGTCCTCCACAGGGACACACAGTGCCCTCTGATATACACATACACAGAAAATGAAAGAATGAATAAAGGTTTTTAAAAGAAAAGAAAAATGCTATATAGTCTTAACACTTTCAGTATGCTTACAGCTTAAAGAATAAAAGAATATAAACATTAGTTATTGCTATTCAGCTGTTTAGAAAGTATTCCATGACTATTGTTATTATAGTTAGGTCCTGCAATCCTTTGGAATTATGTAGCCAGACTTAGTTTGTGAATTGAAATTCTGATATATTCCTACTTGGAGGGAATGGGATTAAAACCCTGGGTACTCCTCTGATCTGTTTTGGTAGGTTATCTGAGCCACAGGTTCTTGTATAAACTTAAAGAATTTCTTGGGTTGTCCAAAATTTGCAAATACAAGGATAATTTCTAATGCCTTCTTTTTGGGCTTTCTCTCAATAGACAGTGAAGTAAGCAGGTAGAACTTTTTTTTTTTTTTAACTTTTTTTTTTCCCTGCTTATACAAACTTAACAGATACACTGGTCTTCTCCCTCCCTCCTCCTCCCCCATCTCTCCCTACTCCTCCCTCCTTCCCCATCCCCCCAATGCCCCCCCCAATCCCGGGAGCATCCTTTAATGTGCATGCCAAACTCTCCTCTGGGTCCTCCTCTCCGATGAGGTGCAAGGACCCAGGGGCATTTCCCAGAACCCTTTCCTGTATTCCCCTTAAGCTTAGGAACACTACTGTGACTGTCAGTCCCTAGCCTCCAAGGATCCTAGTGCCTTTAGTCTATGCTAGACTTTGTGGGGTCAATAATGTGTTGGACATAGCACAGGTCATGCAAAGTCCTATTATGATTAGTAAGCAAGTAGAACTTATAGAACATAGCAATACACAAGTAAGAAGTTCCTCTCTGGTGCTTCCTTGTCCTCTGCATAGGTCTGTTTCTTTCCTACTTTCATGCTTAGTTTTTCCCACTCATCTTCATCATTGTCTCTGATTAGGTTTGCTTTCCTTCTATCCAAAGTCTCACTTTCCTTTTTGTACCTGTTTTCCAGATTGTAAAACTAGCTGTTTATGGGATGTTGCCAAAAAACCTGCATCGAAGAACAATGATGCAAAGGCTACATCTTTTTCCAGATGAGGTAAGCACTGTTTTGGAGCTGAGAAGGGAGCAAGTTCAACAGTACAAGATGCTGGGCATGCCCATTAGCCCAGCAATTGGAAGGCATCATTAAAAGAACCTCAAATTCAAAACCAGCCCAGGTTATATAAGAATTCATGGTCAACATGGACCAAGTAACAAGTCCCTGTTTCAACAAAAATGTTAATTAGCTAAATAATGGAAATGATTGTAAAATATATGTTTTAGGAATTTACATAAAGTTTTTATTTAATTTCCTCAGTCTATAAACATCTTACTTATTTTGAACATAATAATTAGTACTTGTTAGTAAGAAAGATATTTTAAGAAAACTAAGTCCTAAATACGTTTAATGTAGGATATTCCAGAAGATATTCTTAAGAATATAGTGGAAGAGCTCCCTCAGCCACGGAAAGTACCTAGACGCCTGGACGAGTACTCCCAGGAAGAAATAGAGGCTTTCCCGAGAGTGTGGTCCATGTAAGTGTGCCTTTTCTCTTGTCTTTCCACTTCTGCATCTTTAAAGGTGAGCTTGGTATCCTGTCTCTTGGACAAATGATCAGACCTGTGAGGGTGGTTATGGGGACTTGTACTTTTATTGCTTTAGGCACTTGGCAGCCACAAGTCAAGTCCAGCTTTCGAGGTGCAAGCCTTACACCCGTGCTAGGAAAGTGTGAGTGTATTGTCAATTGTTTCATCCAAGGTGACCTTATTTGTAATGACCATCTCTTTTGAATGATAAATCTATTGCCATTTACCTAAAACAGTGATTCTCTATTATTGTTATTTTTTTTTTAATCTGTGTATGAGTGTGTGTGTGTGTGTGTGTGTGTGTGTGTGTGTGTGTGTGTGTGTGTGTGACTTCGGAAATCACCCTGGATTGCTTCTTCCTCCTATTTACTTCATTCTGGAATTTCCCAAACTCTGTCCACCAAGGCCAGAAGTACAGGTCACCATCATTTCTACCTGACGTTTTTACATGGGATCTGGGATCTGAACTCAGAACCTTCTGCTTGCGAGGCAGTCTTAATCCCTAAGCCATCTCTCCAGTCCGATTATTTCTAAACTAATGAAAAGTCATGAATTCTGGAATTTTAGTTTTGATCCAAGTAGAAAAACAAAAGCATTTTCCTCTGCTCCATACAATTTCCTGTATGTTTCTAAGGTCCACACAGCTGCTGAGATTTGTCAAGCTTCCACCTATCTAATTGTTTGCAGTCTTCTTAGGCCAAGAGCCACAGAACATAAAGTGTGTAAATGTCACTTCATCAGGTGGAACGCCCTGTGATCCTTAGGCCTAGGCCCCCTTCTCCTTACCTGCTTTCATTCTGAGATAGTTACATCTATGTGATTGTTTGTGTCCGGTTTCCCTCACTGTGCCTTGAAGAAACCATATTCTTGTCCTACCTAATGCCAGGCATGGTGCCAGCATACTACATGAGCACACAGCAGATATCAGTGAATTACAGGAAGACACAGAATCTTTCTCAGCTTGTATAGGTGAAGTTTGGAAAGAACACAAAAATAATGAAGCAAAAAACACTTTTCACTGCATGTATTTTTTTTCATAAATGAGAAAATGACGACACAGGAGGAAAAAAGTACTAAAACCATATAATTCTAAATGGCACACAAGTTCCTGGGTCATTCTCCTGTGACACCAGAGTGCCCTATGCACTGGGTCACATAGTAAATCCATCAAATACTAAGTGTTGGGGATGGAAGTGCTGGACAGCTTGTTTAACTGAATATCCCCCGCTCTTAGGAATAGTGCATGGTACATGTAAGCACTCAGTGAACGGATCTGAAAAATGAAGAGATGAATTCTTCCCTCAGAATTACTTTTGAACTTTTACAAATGGCTGAATAAAGTTTCATAAAAATCCACACTTAAGTTCAGACCTCACTTTTATCACACCTAATTTGGTAATCTCAGGAAAATCATCATTGTAAGCTTCAGTTTCTTCATCTGAACCTACATTGCTTCAGCATGGCTGCCAATGTAGAAATTTATTTAAAGTGACTGAAGGAGGATGTGATTCCCAAATACTTTGATAAAGGATGTACTAAAAGAAGTATCTTTGAAGTTCCATCACAGGCCCCTTATTCTTATAAAAAGCATCATTATAGATAAGAATATATTCCTGCAAAAGAATGTTCAGTCCATTTTTTAACCAAAACAACAAAACTGCTATTAAATCAGATATGCAAACACATTTTTTGTGCTTGAAGTTATCTATAATAGATATTCTCAAATGTACTCTAAAGCAGTTTACCCAAAACAAGTATACTGAAAATTCACAAATTCTGTTCAACCCAACAATTCTGGTCAAACTACTAGTCTTACTTAGTGAGTACTGTTTAATTTTAAAATAAGGTGAGTACCTCCATTATATCCATAGAATTAGGACTTTTCTAGAATTGTTTTTAAGGACACTTCTGTGAAAATTAGAGCCTCTTGGTTCATTTTTGAATTATTGCTGTGTGATAGATTTTCCTGTACTTTCAATCCATATTTCCCTGGAGCAGGAATATGCATTAGGCATCAGACTTTTCTTTATGGCTTCTTAAAGTTATAGTCTTAAGTACTTACACAACATACATTAACTTCTGTTGCCAAAAGAATAAAATATAGATATTTACCATGGCATAGGTAGACTAGACATTTAACATAAATTATTCAAAATTTCATTCTCTCTGCATTTTAGAGCTGACATTAAGTTCAGTTAGTCTTAATTCATAAAAGCAGGAAAAGCAGTCTTTTTTTATTATTATTATTTATTCAATTGTGCATGTATGCGCGTGTGTATGTAGAACCACGGACGAATTCAGGAACCACCAAGGACGCCTCCACCTCCTCCTTGTTTACTCTGCCCCAGGATTCACAGGCTCTGCCCTACCAGGACCAGAAACGTAGGCCGTCCCCGCTTCCACCTGGAGTCTATACGTGGGGTCTAGGATCCGAACTCAGGACCTTCCGCCTGCAAGGCAGAGGCTTAACCCCTGAGCCACCTCTCCAGCTCCAGCAGTCATTTTTTTAAATGACTCGTCTGAGAAACCCTGGTCAGGGTTATACAATGCAGCTTTCTGTAACAATGAGAAATATTGTTACAATGAGAAATCTGCCATCCGAATGGCAGATACAGTAGCCATCGACCAGCTGTGCTTCCTGAGACGTACCAACTGGTGTGACAGGGAGCCTTTTAAGTTTGCATATCTTTAATAAGTTTGAGGTTCAATAGCCACATGTGACTGCTGGTTACGTTATTGGCCTAAACTTTTTAAGTAAATTTTATATACTTTAGAATTAGAATTAAAATATCTCACACACCATGCAATTCAATGCAATAAAAATGGGATTTTTTCATTTTTAACTAATTGCCTTTATGAGCTAAAAGAAAGACACAATTTTATCCTTTGGAAGAGGAACTTACTTAGCAATGTGTTTTTATTTCACTCAGTAACTAAGTCAAGAATCTTCCTTTGGCATGTAACGATTAGAATCTATTCAAAGCAGATCCCATGGCGAACTGTAGAGACATGGCTGGAAGAGTTGTGCTTTTCTTTATTGGTAACTTCGGGTAATATGAAAATGTATTAAATGCCAAAAATTTTTGAGCAACAGTAAATAATTGTCAGCCTAACTTTGAGCCCAGAAGGTGATAAACAAAAGATTCATCTTGTCAGAACTACCATTGATAAGATTTCTTTTAAATTGTTGTAAATCAGTCATGAAGGTTGTATTTCCAGGGTTAATCTCAGCATCTGCTAGTAAGTTTTTTTTTGTAGTTATTAAATGTTAATCATTTTTAAACAGCAGTGAATGATGAAGAACAATATTGATATTTATGACATACCATAATTTTTAAATTATTTATTTATTTGAAAAAAGCATGAAGAGATTGGTGTGTATGTGTGACAGAGAAGATAGAGGTAGAGAGAACAAATGGGTACACGTATGCAAATGGAAGTCAGTGAACAACTTTCAGAAGTCAGTTCTCTCTCCACCATGTGTGTTCCAGGAATCACTCAGGTTATCAGGTTTGCAAGCAAGAGTCTTTACACACTGAGCATTTCACTAACCCTATGATTGCACAGATATTGAAAATAGATGGGAGTTTGTATTGTACATGTGATATTGTGAGATCTGGACATAGAATGCTCTTTTGTGGGGAAAAAACAAACCTTTTTTCTTTATTTTATATTTCAGTTGCCTAAAACTGTAGATGGTCTATGGACAACTAATTTAAATCTGTTAGTAGCTATCAGTGATTATTCCATAATTCTTATAATCATGGAAATTGTAGTGCTGTCATTGAAGTGGAGTTTTTTATTTTATAGGCTAAAAATAAAAATTGGATCATTTTAGATTTTTTCATTTTTATATTTTTACAAGTTTTACAAAATTCTGCCAGAGAGCTGGTCTTTGGAAAAACCTGCCTGGGTGGAAAGTTTCAGCTTGAACTGCTGTGCTTGACTGTGTTACCTTACTTGGTAACACTGCGATGCTTGACAGCAGGCGTTTATAATGCACACCCAGTGATCATGCTCACTGTTCTCCAAGTGTGCTAATAGTGTTAGAAAAGAGCTGGCGAGGAGGAAAGGACGGAGGCAAGGAGATGCAAGAACACCTTTCCTTAGAGTGCGATTAGGGTCAGAGTATTTGACGTGCAAGTAGCTCCATGAAAGGAAGGTGATAATTCCAGGCGCTGAAGCAGCAGCACCAGAAAGATCCCAGGTAGAAGACAACGGCCAGGACTTCCACTTAGGGTATGCTCTCTGACTTGAAAGCTGTGAGTGCGAAAAATGAACATGTCTCAGTTTTACTTTAATGTTAAGAAAATGTTTTACCTTTCCTTTATAAAACGTTTTTGATCATAAATTTGGAGCCAGGAGGGCTGGTGAGATAGCCGAGCAGTAAGGCAAATACTCATAAATCTGGCAGCCTGATGAATTCTATCCCCAGAAGCCCACATAGTGGAAGGAGAAAACCAGGTTCCAAAATTTGTCCTTTGATTTTCATCTATGCATCATAGCATACCTCCCTCCTCAAGTAAATACACTAAAAAGAATCTAATATAAGAGAGTAGAGAATGGTTTCTACTTTTTCTAATCCCATGAGGATCAGGAAACTTAGCAACCTTAATATTTTCCATAATTGTCTGCTGGCCCAGCCATGTGCATTTTCCCTTAAGACTTAACTTGATTTGCTGCTCTCACATCAGATGCTTTTAGCTGAACCTGGAGTGCAAAGTTACTTTCCAACTTTCCCATCCTATTTCAACCAGTTCGGCACTGGCATAAACCGAAGACCTCAGTGTTTCCAATGCTGAGTTTTGCTCAAATTACGCAGTCTGAACTGTTCTTTTGGTTATGAACAGATCACGACTACTCGTTAAAACAAAAATACAGCAGTCTGTTTCAAAAGTAAAATAATTTACAGACCCTTGGCTTTAAAGAGTCTGACTATAGAGGAAGGACAGGCTGTTAGTAGTCAGTGGTGGCTCCTGTTCATTTTCATCAAACAAAAGTTAATGATTTCACTGCTTAAGATTTTGAATCCTGTGACTTTAGTTTATAAAGTAGCACTTTAAGTTTTCTGGTGAAGATAATGATAAAGAGAATATGTTTATGAAATATGCAGCATTACCAGATTTCTTGGAATGTTAAGTTTAAATAATTAAATCTATACAAGGAATTACTCAAAACGCAGTCATAGTTTTAACATTAGCTAATGACTCAGATTTTATACAGCTTTTTAAATGTTTTATACTATGAATTATCATTCATAATATAAAGAGAGCCAAAAAGAAGATAAAACACTTTTGAAATTTATTAAATTTTAATCTGTTTCTGCTTCCTGATCTTGTGGGAATCTTTTGATATTTTCTACCTCTAAAATAAATGTTTGGGGGCTGGAGAGGTGGCTCAGGGATTAAGCCTCCGCCTTGCAGGCTGAAGGTCCTGAGTTCGGATCCCAGATCCCACGAATAGACGCCAGGCGGAAGCGGGGGCAGCCTGCGCTTCTGGTCCTGGTAGGGCGGAGCCTGTGAATCCCAGGGCAGAAGGAGGTGGAGGCGTCCATGGCGGTTCGCGAATTCGTCCGTGGTTCTACACATACACGGGCACACGCACACACACACACACACACACACACACACACACATACACGGGCACACGCACACACACACACACACACGCACGCACGCACGCACGCACATACACACGCACATGCACACAGTTGAATAAATAATAATAATAAAAAAAAATTTAAAATAAATGTTTGCTGTAGGTATGTGATATGTGACCTTTATTATCTTGAGACTGCTCTTCCATCCCTAACCTCTCCACTTTTATCATGAAAGTATACTGGATTTTGTCAAAGACTTTTTCCGTGTCCATTAAGATGATGGGGTGGTTTCTGTTCTTTTAGTACATTTAAGTGATAAATTGTGTTAATTAATTTACACATGTCAAACCATCCCTGCATCACTGGAATGAAGCTGACATGATCATGACAGATGCTCTTTTCATGTGGTACTGACTTTGGTTTGTTAGTACCTCGTCAAGAGTTTTTGTACCTGTGTTCACCAGGAAGATGCTTTTCAATGTGTTGTGTCTTTGCTTGTATTATCAAGGTGATACCTGGCTGTGTAAAAAGAGTTTAAAAGAATTCCTTTTCTGTTTTGTGAAATAATAATTTGAATAGTAATGGTGTTAGTTCTTTGAAGGTCTGGTAGAATTCTGCAGTGAATCCATCGACTTTTTTGGGTTGGGAGACTTTATTACTGATTTAATCTTATTGTGGGTTATAGGTCTGCTTAAGTTATTCATTTCATCTTGTTTAGTATTGGTGGTCATATTCATCTAAGAACTCACTTTTGTCTTTTCAGTTTTCAAATTCAGTAGAAAATGAGTTTTGAGGTACATCCTCACGGTTTTCTGAATTTCAACAGTCTCTATCTCTTCATTTCTAATTTTGTTAATTTGGGTGTTTGACTAAAGGTTTGATAATTTTGTTTAGCTTTCAAAGAACCAATTTTGTTTTATTGGTTGTTTGTTTCTGTTTCATTAATTACTGTCCTGATCCTAGTTATTTCTTCCCATTTACTATGTTTTGGGTTTGGCTTGTTCTTATTTTTTCCAAAGCCTTAAGGTACATCATTAAATCATTTATTGGAGATTTCTTGATGTGGGTGCTTAGTGTTACACACTCCTCTTTAAAATGCCTTCATTGTGTCCCATAGATTTAGGGATTTTTAAATTTTGTTTTGATTTTTTTTTTTTCTGTGACCTGTTCATCATTCACTAGTATGCTAGCTTCCATGAGTTTATGTACTTGCTGGTATTTCTCTTGCTGTTGCTATCCAACTTTATCCCATTATGACTAGGAAAGAATGCAATATGTTATTTCAATTTTCTTACATTTGCTAAGAATTCCTTTGTGTCCTAAAATGTGTTCTATTTTGGAAAAGGTTCCATGAGATGCCAAAATGTATATTCTTTAGTGTTGGGTGGAATGTTATGTAGATGTCTGTTAAGTTTATTTGATGTTTAACTACATTACTTTATTGTTGAAATGACCTATATGTTGTGAGAATGTGATATTGAAGTACTCCACAATTACTATGTTGAGGTTAATCTGTGGCTTCATATCTACTAAGTAGTGTTTTGTTTTGTTTTGCTTTGTTTTATTTTCTTAAATTGGGCATGTGCAGATGTTTAGAATAGTAATACCTTCTGGGTAGATGATTCTTTCATTGAGTACGAAGTTGCCTTCATTATCTCTTGACTAATTTGTTTGAAGTCTTTTTTGTCTGTTATTGAATAGCTACATTTGCTTGGTTCCTGATTCCCTTCAGTTCGGAATACCAATTTCCATCCCTTTATCCTGAAGTGGTATCTGTTTGATGGAGAGACATATCTCTGGAAGGAATAAAAGAATCAGATGTATTTTCTAATCCTGCTTCCCAGTGTGTGTCTCTTTCATTAGGGAGCTAAAACTATTCAAATTCAGCATGGTTGAAAAGTATTAATTATTTCCGGTGGTTTTAGTGGTTTCGTGGTATGTTCTTAAGACAACTTTGTTCATTTTTTTCCTTATGGCGTCCTGGGTATGTTTATCCTTCTAATCTGAAATGTTCTTCCCAGTGCCCTTTGTGGAGATGGCTTAGTGCTCATATATTCCTTTAGTCTGTTTCTGTTATGGAAAGTTTTATTATTTCTCCTTCATTTGTTAAAAGATAGGTTTGCTCACTATAGTATTTTAAGCCAGCAGTTGTGGTCTTTTGGGACATGGAAGATCCAGGAAAGAGACTTCTTGTCGGCACATCATAGTGTCACACTCGCACACTGAAAGTCTTTCTTTTACTTTCCAACATCTTCACAGAGATGTCTCTTCTGTCTTATGATTGTATCTGTCTGAAATCGGCTTAAACTTTTGGCAGCTTGTGTGACCCATCCTTGCATCACCTGGGGGCTTGTTTGTTTTTTTTTATAAATTTTTATTTTTTTTAATTTATTATTTATTCAATTGTGCGTGTATGCGCATGTGTATGTATGTGTGTGTAGAACCATGGAGGAATTCAGGAACTACCATGGACGCCTCCACCTCTTCCTTGTTTACTCTGCCCTGAGATTCACAGGCTCCGCCCTACCAGGACCAGAAACTCAGGCCACCCCCCCCCACCAAGACCAGAAGAGTTTAATGAAAGAATGGTTAAAAAGTAGACAAGACAAATTTGAGTTACTATATACATACACTTGTAAAGGCAAGAAGAGGTCATGTTTTTGCTTTCTTAAGGTTTTTGAGATTTATATTAACTTCCAATTTATGATGTTTTGGTGTTGTGTTTTTATCTGGGTTTTTTTTTCCCAGTCAAATATTTAGACATTCTGTCCTTAGTTTTCTGTGGACAATTATACCCATTTAAGGTGAAAGGTAATCTTGAACCAGGAAAAAATGAAATAATGATTCATGAAGCAGTAAACATCACTTTGTGTCTTTCAGACCTGAAGATTATCGGCTATAGAAGAGGGGAATAAAGTACCACTGAGGTGCGTGAATCCCTTTTAAGAAGAGTCCTGACCGAGACAGTGGGATAGCTGTGGAGAAAGCTCAGGAGCGACCGGCCCTCAGCATAAAATTACAGTAGAATATTATTTTACAGATGTGTCTTACCACAGAACCTGATTTGAATGCTATAAATGTTAATAAAATCACCAGCCTGGTTATCTATTAAATATTTTCATGAAAGCACATGAGATAGCATTGTATTTGTAAGTGGCCGTAACAATGCCCATGCGGATGTGTCTTCTCTCGTTACCTCTCTGTCCTTAGCAAAGCCTGTCCGTGTGCATTCTCTCCTGGTCCATCATTGTCCTCAGGCCCATTCCTGTGTGTTCTCTCTCAGTGCATCCCGTCCTTGGAAAGTCCGTCCATGCATTCTCTCTCCTCTCTCCTTCTCTCTGTTCTAGAAAGCCTGTCCACACGTCCTCTCCCATACCATCACCATCCTGGTTTCCTGTGAGCAAAGCCCAGCTTCCCTGTTCCTGCCATCACCGGTGTCATCTGGCCTCCCATACAGCTGAGCTCTTTCCACCTCAGGACAGTAATGTGTGTGCTGTCATCTCTTTCCACATCCTGTTGTCTGTGACACCAAGATAATCCAGAATCTCGCTCTGCCTGTGGTGCTATGTGCAGACCCTGCACCGTTCTCTAAATCTCTGTTGATTTCTGTTCACATTTGTGCCAGACACTTAGAGTGTTGGGAGTGGGTACACTCTAAAATTTAAGAGGCTGAGCATTTGAACATTTTATGGTACTAGTTTTTGTTATTTTTCCTTCTGCTCTAGTCAAACACAAAGTTCAAGCCTCCTTCCCCAGTCAGAAGGTACACAGCACTGCTGTGTCAGGCTCATTGTTAAGGACAGGGAAAACAAATCATTGTGTCACCTTCAACATCCAGCAAAAGAGCAATTGAGCTCTATTGTGGGGGGAGGGATAGCTTGTGAATCATGCAGCTGGGTGTCAGTGATACTGATAGTTGTTATCATGTAAGTAAGTGTGTTTAAGGTAGAATGATAGCTGCACTATGCACACAGCATTGCTGGTAAGCATCTGGTGTGTTCCAGGTATAACCATTTTGTATAAATTCCTTTTTTGAATCCACACATCAATCCTGTAATATATGCACAGTCCTTCTACCCATTTAAAGTCCAGCACACTGAGAAAGTACTGTAGTTTATATTTCTAATATCACCCCAAAGACCTATGGAATAAGGGCTTGATCCCCAATGTGGCAATCTTAAGAGATGATAGAAAACTATGGGAGGTCTTCAGGTTATGGGGGACACAGGCCCTACTCTTTCATTTGCATTGAGGCACGAGGTGAGCGGAACTGTTCCAGCGCATGCTCCCCACCGTGGTGCTCCCACTCATCACAGGCCTCAAGGCAGTAGTTAACACAGGGACTGAAACACAGCCACTTTGTAACAGCCCAGAACGGTGACCCAGACAACATCGGTCACTTGATATGGTTACAGAGGTGTTAGTGGTAAGACACCCTGAGGATGGCTCACCCTGAGAACCACAGCAGTGAAATAAGACTCACGATTCACTATATGGGACAAAGTGATCTGAGAGAAGAGGAAAGCAGGTCACTAGAATAGCAGCTCCTGTTGAGGTAGTAGGAAGAACCAGAGGAGAACATTCTAAACATAAGAAAAGCCCTGCTTAGCCAAGAATTCTCTGGGAATGACAAGAAAGATGATACTTATTTCCCACTATGTATATTTGAGTGTACCGATTAGAACAGATAAGGAAGCAAAGTGGTGCCTTTGGAAGTAGTCAAAGCTTTGATTATGGATGTGATGGGGAGCAGTCATGTTTGTCCATATGAAGCTTTTTATCGGATGACTGTTAACGCCATTGGTTAATGACAGGTAAAGGTGAAAAAGTACCAGCTAGGACTAGGGAGATGGTTCAGTGGTTAAAGCCTTTGCCTCAAAAGCAATAAGACCTTTTGCAGTTCACCTGCATGGTTGCTAATAAATCACCACCGAATGGCTTAAGGAAACAAGGGGTTTATTTTCTCTTATGAATACTGATTACAGTTCTTAGACCAGCTTGACAGGAGAGCAATGCACCAACACCAGGGCCGAGGGAACCGGCCACACCATCACCACATAATGGCTGAGAGAGAGATGATCCTTACTTGCCAGACCAGCATGTCTGGCTAGGTGTATTCAAAGATGCCAACTTCCTCAAGCAACTCTCGGTATTGTATTCACCTGTTCAGGGCCTAGTCCCATCCACCATGGGCTGGGTCTGTTCCATCAACTAGACATCTCCTTCAGGTTCACTCTGGGTTTAACTACTAATTCTCTACAAATGTGCCCAGAGCTCAAACTCAAGTTGACACTTGTACATAACCATGACAGGACCTGAGTTCAGATCCACATAAAAGCAACAGGAAAATATATTGGTGGCCTGTAAATGCCAGGGTAATGATGATGGTGGCCTGTAATTCCAGTCCTAGAAGGTGGAGCCTGGGAAGCCCCAAAGCAAAGCCCTCTTGTACACATCCCTGTACGTACATATAAGCAAGCAAGGAAAGAAGAAGAGGGAAGGAAGGAGGGAGGGAGGGAGGGAGGGAGAGAAGAGGGGAGGGAGGGAGGAGGGAAAAAAGAAAAAGAAAATTAGCAGCTGAGCATATTGATGTGAGAATATATCTTACCCTAGCTCACACTCTTTTACCCAAGTGTGTTGCCCTATGTGGTTTATTATCCTGTTATAATATTCCAACCTTCTGTATCATCCACCTATTTCTTCTACACCTGACATGACTTATAGAAAACCTTGGTCTTCAGTCAGGATACTGAAATAACAAAGCAATATAGCCACAGCTAAATCTATACAGCAATAGTAATGGAGTTCTTAACCTTCCCTCTTAGAAGGAGTCATGGGACACCAGAGATTCGGGTGTCCACTGCCTCCTACCTTCCATCTCAGCTGGGTCTTAGGAGATGCAGGAGGCTGCAGGAGATAGAGGGCTGGGACTCTACTGGTGCATCTTTTGTGAGTCATCACTCATACTGGCTCAACTTTATGATGACGTGGTTGTTTGAATCACCTGTGCTGTGAGCAATGCTCACCCATTCTCCTATAAGTTACCTCAGAAATTCACTAGCTCACCAAGCTGGGCACAAGTGGAATCACATTGCTTTGGTCTGTTGGTACCTTATTAAATGGATCAGCCTTGTAGAATCTTTGAGTAGCTGTGGCTCTTTGTCTAGGAACTTCACTTTGTGCATCCCCTGTTGGGCATGTGTCACATATTACACATGTGGAAGTCATTGCTTTATGTCCCACTGTGCTACAAAGGCTCATTCCAGGGGTCTAATAAAGAAGAGGGAGGCTGAGTGGACAGGAAAGCAGTCTTCAAGAGAATAAAATAGTTGTTAATGCAATTAAGAAAGGAACCCCTGCTTGATACAATATTTTGCCATCATCCGAGTCTGTTTCTTTTCTCATCCTCCACATCTGACATAACATTTACATGAGCATGTCACAGTATTTCACATGGGTTTGCCAACAGTCATTAGAAAACATGATTAATGAAAAGTGTAGCATCCTTATTTGCAGTTTCATTGAAGGCAGGATCAGCATTGTTTCAATCATTTAGGAAAATATAATGAGCAAATTTCAAATCTCTCTGGCAATTTTTTTAAAAATCTAAATTAAAGGTTTGAATGTGAGTTGCTACCACAGGCTCATGCGTTTGAATCCTTTGGTGCTAAGTTTTTGGGAAGGTTGTGGCACCTTTAGGAGGTAGAACCTTGCTAGGGGAACAGATGTCACAGGGGGCAGGCCTTAAGGTTAGGTAGCTTGGCCCTGCTTCTTCTCGGTTTGCTTTTGCTCTCTCAGATGATGGTTGTGGTGACGGGAGCTGGCCTTCTGCTTCTGACTCCAGCCGTGCCTTCTGCTATGTCCCTCTCTGCAACTTTCAACTAAATAAATCTCCCTTTCTCCTGTAAGTCGTGTATGAGTGTTGTCTCAGCAATAAAAGAGAAGTAACTGCAACAAAGATATATGTTAGAAAAGAGTGAGAGTTAATGACAATGTCAGGGAGACTTTAAATTTAGTTATTTGTGCTCATCTGTTGCTATAGTTGGTGATGAACATCACTCAGTTCAGATGTCCAAGTGGATGTATTTGCAGAAGGAGCTGGTTCAAGTCTGAGAGAAATATGATTCTAAAAGTCCATTCTAAGTTTTTTATTAAAGGAGGTGGTTCCATGTACCTGACAGAGTTCTTTCTGTCCAGGGAGACTTCGATGTGTTGTCTCTTCCAACTGATGAAGTCACCTAGCTTTATCTCATTCATTTAGTTCATCTCCTAGGAGCTCTCTGTCGAAACACTAACCAATTCCAAACTATGTCATCATTTTATGTGTAATGCTTTCCTTTACCAGGGATGCTTCATATGGTTCTTCTCTATTTTTATGGGATGCCCAGAAATCATTTTATGAGGAGATATTTGATGTTTTTCAAGTAGGATAGATTTTAGACTGGGACAAATGGAAATATCATTGGCTGAGAAAGCCAAAGGGTTTTGTCAGTTTTGACAACTGATTTTTTTTTATAGTATCATTTGTTTCTTAACCATCAATCCAAATGAATGAATTATAGGCACAATGAAAATTCTGTATAGTAGGTCAAATTTAAATATGTATTCATTAAAGTGAGTTTCACAATCACTATGTGATTTAGCAAAAAAAAAAAAAAAAAAGCAAAGTGGTAAGTAGGAAAAATTCTTCCTAATTTGCTTTCCTACTGCTAAAGCAGTAGCGTTGTGATAAGGGAAGACATTAACTCAATGGGAAAACACAAATTCAGGATTAAGATATATTCACCTTTATGTTGTTGAAGGCATTTGGATAAAGTATAATTTCCATATTTGAAATAGCTCATTTCTTTTTCAAAAAATTCGTTTTGCTAGTTTTACAAGCATAATGGTTGGTTTTCCATGCCCCCTTTTCTCACTCTCCCCTTCCTCTCCTCCCTTCACCAATCCTCTCCACTCTCTCCCACCCTCTCGTCTGTCTAATAAAAGTCAGAAAATACTGTTTTGTAGAAAATAGGGTGATCTGAATTTTTTTACGATCCTGGATAACGCAGGAAAATTTTGAATCTGAATTCTTCCCAGCTTTTGTTCAAGGTGTACAGATAATATCAGAATTATTTCTTTCTGGTTTCACCTTAAAAAGACCATAGCAACTTTTTCTTTGAATTTTGTTCTGCTTGAGGATTTTTAGAGCAGCGAACAGAGAATGGAGATTTGGTAAAGAAGATAAAAGAAGCAGGTAAGAGAGGATGAATATCAGCAGGAGTTAAGAAAAGTTAGGTCCTTAGAATTACTCCAAATTTTTCTCATAAATTTAATTTTTGACTCTTTCTCAGCTTTGATAATTTCCAAAACTATTATTTAGTCTCCTTAAGTTAACAATGGCTACATTTCTTACATTAAAGTAGGCTGCCTATTTGTGAATGTTAGTTCTGTTGCCTAACACATCTAGTTTAGCTTGTAAAAAGGAAAACAAAACAAAAATTCTAATACTTGCAAACTGAATTAATGTAATTATCACTTTTAAAACTTTCAAGTTAAATTAACGTAATTATCAAATAAAACCAGCTGAAGTACTATGTGCTGTTTCTTCTTCAAACATCCTCTTGTTCTCTTTTCTAGTTTTAGTGCGGGTTTTTTCCCCCTGAACATCATAACCATCTATACTAGCTGGTGAGACTTGTGTTTTAAATCAGATTTATGTGTTGTTTATGGTGTAGTAGGAATGTGAGTAGACCGAGGGAACAGAACACCAGGACCTCAAGGAAGTGAAATATATTCCACCAGCTAGATGATTTGTGGGGGGGGATTTCTGCCAAAGCCCCTGCTTGGTTGTGTCTTGGGTGTTATACTCCTTAGTGACAAGGTGGATCACAAAGCATTTCAGCTCTCTGATCACAGGTCACAGAGAATCATAGGTTAAGAGTGGCCAGGAAGGAAGACTGAAATGCAGAAACCAAGCCCAGCAGATGAGTGGAGCGAGAGAGTCCTGATTAATGTTCCTCTCCGCTCCTTTCACAACGGCTATGGGATGAGATAAGCAGAGTTAGGGCTTCTCTTAGCTTTTAACTGGACTTTTAAAACCAAGGGGAATTACTATTTGCATTTTAAAAGCAAAAAGACCATGCGAGGACACTGGGGCACAGGACATTGGCACAATGTGGGTAACTCTCTTGGGTCTCTGCTCTATCCTGCACATTCACAGAGATGAGACAAGGCTTCAGACATCATCCCAGGACATGCTGAGCTCTGGATTTAGTTGTAGTAGTCTAAGAACCCATTCTAGGGGCTGGAGAGGTGACTCGGGGGTTAAGCCTCTGCCTTGCAGGCTGAAGGTCCTGAGTTCGGATCCTAGACCCCACGTATAGAGCCTGGCGGAAGCGGGGGCAGCCTGCGTTTCTGGTCCTGGTAGGGCGGAGCCTGTGAATCCTGGGATAGAGTAAACAAGGAGGAGGTAGAGGTGGTCCATGGTGGTTCCCGAATTCGCCCGTGGTTCTACACACACACACAACACACACACACACACACACACACACACACATACATATGCACACGCACACACACAATTGAATAAATAAAAAAAAAAGAACTCATTCTAAAGATTTTACCTGATAGTGAAGTGCTCTGCCATTGCCATCAGCCCCTCTGCCCCTCGGGTCCATCTGGGACCCTCGCTTGAGGTGCAAGGAGGACACACTGCTCCTCAGAATTCAACAGAGTTCAAAGGAAACTCAAGCAAAGCTCTAGGGGACAAAGGCCATACATCTGAAGTCCTCTAAAATCATCCGATCACATGGAGAAATTCTTCATATACGGCCCAAAGAAAAGTAAACCCCCCTTTTTACCATCCTGCTTTTTTCAATTATTAATCATTGTAGATTAACTTTTCCATATAGCCACCCCCAAAACATATACAACTTCAGGGATTATACCACTCACCCTCATATATCACCAAGGTACTAAATCGTAAAAGTGCACTACCATACTAATATTCACCCCGTCGACTAAACCTGACTTAATTGATATACTAACAGTCTAATAGCGTCATCTAGGAAATAACAATAACAACAGACAAACATACCCAACTCCAAGGCAAACACTAGTAGTAACTGCCTGAGAGTAGTAATACCCACTCAATCAGTTCAGTCAAAAACACACAGAAACTGAAAGGTCTTAAGAGACAAAACAACAATGCCCAAGTCAAAGCGCAAATCAATGGGAAACAAAACCCAAGAAGACAAATCTCCCACCGAAACAATTAACCCCATGATGATAGATTCTAACCAGAAGAAATTCACAGAAAATAGCCAAGAAAGCCAGGCATAAGATAACAACTTTCAAAGCATGATCATTACCATGATCAATACTATGAAAGTGGAAATCCAGAAAGAGTTAAGTAACCGCATCTACCACTTTGAACAGGACCACAACAGACATTTGGACGAGTTGAAAAAAACAGTTCAACAAACAAAAATAGGAATAGAGCAGTTAAAATAGTCTCAGGCAGACACCAGAAACAAGGAGAGAGGAGACCATGTTACAGCAGAGAAAATAGGCCTCCATGAAGGTCTGCAAGTAAGTAATGAGAAACCTGGTTAAGTTCACAGACGTTCTTTCCTGATCTCACCAGAAGGGGAGGGCATATAGTCTAGCAGATAAAAAGTAATCATTTTGCAAATGGGTGATGGACCCCTCCCTCACTGAGGTTTCCTACTCTTATTACATCTACCCTTGAATGTGCTATTACAACAAGACTCCAGTTTAACAGCTTTTTGTCTCTGGCCAGGGGGTGACATACAGTGCCCAGCAGAATGGAGTGAAGGGAATTGCAGGAGCAGCAAAACTGCAAAAGAAAATCAACAAACCACAATCCAGAACTTCAGAGACTCTATATCAATCACATAGAACTAGGACAGCCTAATCTCTCTCCCCATCCTGGAGCTCAGGGACATTTGGGGAAGAGGGGGCGGTAAGATTGTAAGAGCAAAAGGATGGGAGGAGCAACGATTTGCAAGATTCTCAACAATAGTTGGGGCCAAAGCAATCGTAATGGGACTTTGCATGCCCTGCGCAATGTCCAGCGCACTGTTGCCCTCATAAAGTCTAGCATCTGTTAAGGGCACCGAGACCCCTGGAGGCAAGGGATTGACAGCCATAGTAGTGATCTTATGCTTAAGGGGAACAAGAGAAAGGGCTTATGGAAATGCCACTGGGTCCTTATATGTCATCGGAGAGGAGGACCCAGTGGAGAGTTAGGCGTACACAATAAAGGACTCTCTGGGAATTGGGGGGGAGGCACTGGGGGAAGGGGAGGGGGAAGAGGGGGGAGGGAGGGAACTGGTAAAAAATTTTAAAATGTATAATTAAATTTTTAATAATAAAAAAAAATCAAAAAAAAAATTTAAATTTAAAATTGAACTAAAATACAAGTTATCTTCAACCCAGAACTCAACAGAGAGTCTTACCAGCAGAACCAATGAAGCAGAAAATAGAATTTCAGATCTTGAAGACAAAGTGGAAGTATTAACCAGCTCAATGCAAGAGGTCATTAAAGCCAAAAAGATACTTGAGAGGACTATTCAAGAGTTATGGGACACCCTGAAGAAGCCTAACATGCACATTCATGGAATACCAGAGCAAGAATCCCATAATACCACACCTGAGGAAATTTTTCAAATTATCATAAATGAAAACTTCCCTCATCTTAAGAACGAAAGGCCCATCAAAATACAAGAGGCATTCCGCACCCCAAACAGATATGACCAAAATAGAAACTCACCACGGCAAACAATAGTCAAAATACTCCACATTCAAGACAAAGAAAAGGTGCTGAGAGCTTCAAGTGAAAAAAAAAAAATCACTTTTAAAGGTAAACCTATTAAAATAACAAATGACTTCTCAATGGAAATACTAAAAGCAAGAAGAGTTTGGAGAGACTTACTTCAAGTATTAAATGAGCAAAAATGTCAATCCAAGCTGATATACCCGGCAAAACTATCCATTATAATCGAGGGAGAAAGAAAAGTTTCCCAGCACAAAGACAATTTGATGGCTTACATGTCTACCAGACCAAGTCTTCAAAAAATGCTAGAAATGATACTCACACTTGAAGGAAAAAACAAGCATATCCAGGAGGACAGAAGGGAAGTACAATACCACCAAAACCTAAAAGCCAAATAATACACTTACAAAAGCCACTAAACATAAAAAATGTCCAGAATTAAACATAATTTCTCCAAGAGGATCATGCTACGGCAGAGAAAATAGGCCACCATCAAGGACTGCAAGTAAGTAATAAGACATCTGGTTAACCTCACAGGTTTCCTTCCTGGTCACTTGCATCTTTATGGGGTATGATCTCACCAGAAAGGGAAGGCGTACAGTCTGGAAAATAGAAGGTAACCATTCTGCAAAAGGGAGACTGCCCCTCCTCACAGCGGTCTCCTACTCTTATTTCATCTACCTTTGAATCTACTCTTATAATGACTCTATTTTAACAGCCTTTTATCTCTGGCCAGGGGGTGACATCCAGTACTCATCAGGATGGAGCCAATGCGGTGCAGGAACAGCAAAACTGGAAAAAAAATCAACAAACCATAATTCAGAAAATCAGGGACATCAACCACCCAGAACCAGGCCAGCCTAATCTCTCCCCATCCTAAAGCTCAGGGGGCGGTAAGATTGTAAGAGCCTAAAGATGGGGAGGAGCAATGATATGCAAGATACTACATACAAGTTAGGGCCAAAGTAATCATAATAGGACTTTGCATGACCTGCACAATGACCAACATATCATTGAATCCCCAAAGTCTAGCATGGATCACAGGCACTAGGATCCTTAGAGGCAAGTGATTAACAGCCACAATAGTGTTCTTATACTAAAGGGGAACACAAAAAAAAAGCTCTAGGCAAAGCTACTGAGTTCTTACATCTCATCAGAGAGGAGGACCCAGAGGGAAGTTTGACATGCACACAACGGGATGCTCCAGGAATGGGGGGAGGGGTCACTGGGAGAAAAAGAGGGAGGGGGGAAGGGAAGGGAAAAGAGGGGGAGGGAATAAGGGGATTCGGGGAGGGATGAAAGGAGGGAGGGAAATGGGGTACTTATCAACTTAGTGTGAGTGGAAGAAATTAATTAATTATTAATTAAAATAATAATTTCTCCATTATAACACTAAATGTCAATGGAATTAACTCACTGATCAAGAGACACAGATTACCAACTTGGATTAAAAATCACAACCCATCAATCTGCTGCCTTCAGGAAACTCATGTCACCACAAAAGATAGGCACATCCTAAAAATAAAAGGCTGGTCAAAAATTCTGCAAGCTGGGGGGGGAGAAGGGGGAGAGAGGCGGCCTGCGTTTCTGGTCCTGGTAGGGCGGAGCCTGTGAATCCCGGAGCAGAGTAAACAAGAAGGTGGAGGCAGTCCTTGGTGGTTCCCAAATTCGTCCGTGGTTCTACACACACACGCATACATATACACACGCGCACACGCATACACACACAATTGAATAAATAATAAATATTAAAAAATTTTTTTAAAAATTCTGCAAGCTAATGAAACCAGGAAACAGGCAGGGGTAGCCATTATGCTATCAGACAAAATGGACTTCAAACCAAAAAAAAAATAAGAGACACAGATGGATACTACATTTTAATCACAGGTACAATTCACCAGGAAGACTTCACAATACTAAACATATATGCACATAATACAGGCCCCTTCACATTCATTAAGCAAACCCTACAGCATCTAAAGTGAGAAATCAACCACCAAACGATAATTCTTGGGGATTTCAACACCGCCCTTTCAACATGGGATAGATCAACAGGTCAAAAGCTTAACAGAGACACTTTGGAACTTAATCAAACCCTTAATGAAATGGACCTTACAGATCTCTATCGAACTTTTCATCCACGCACCAAAGAATACACATTTTTCTCAGCAGCACATGGAACTTTCTCCAAAATAGATCACATATTGGGCCACAAAACGAATCTCCACATATACAGGAAAGTTGAAATCCTAGCCTGTACCCTATCAGATGACCATGGTCTAAAGCTTGACATCCGCAACATAACAAACAGAAAATACACTAACTCCTGGAAACTAAACACTGTGATGCTGAATGAGAATTGGATTCAGGAAGAAATTAAAAGGAAAAAATAAATATTTAAAAAAAAAGGATTTTACCTGATGGTCAAAAGGACCCTAAGTCCTACATAGTTGCTAAGCAGATTATAGTCCAGTCCAATTCTGGATCTGGATCTGCAGCATCCCAGCGCTCTGCAATCAACCTGTCAGCCTCGAAAAATCTTCAGCATAGGTATTTACAACGGTATTCTACATTTACTATAGCATTCCACTATTCATGAAAATTGTGTGATGTTTAAAATTGTGGCAGAACATTTATAGGATGATGAATTCTGAATTTCTGCTGCAACTTCATTTTCTCCATAACACTGTTACTTTGAAATGCAAATTTGGATACATAGGAAATGTTCTCATTAATGTAGATGCTGCATTACAGGACATACTGTATTCATTGTGGCGTCTGATTCAGCTCATCCTCCACAGCTGATCCGACCTCTCTTCCAGAGTCCAGAATCTTCAAGAACCACTCTCCCCAACTTCAGCAGCATGGTCACCTGAGGGATGCACTATAGGGAGCCTGGTGGGGTGGTGTCTCACTCAAGTGCCTCCTGAATGAGAAGATTGACACAACTTCCATCCAGTTCTCACTAGGCCTGGAGAATCTCAAGAGTTCAATCAGGACTTCACAAGAAGAGCCAGAAAAAACTCCATTTCAAATCTTGACACCATCTTATGACTGGCCTCGTGACTGCTTATCCTAAGTCTTACTCCGAATTAACTGGATAACAATGACAACCTACAGTTGTCGATGTCGACAAGCTATGTCCCTTGACTTAGTGAACTGAATCACATGCTATGTCAGGGACTTGAATAGGTGATAATGGCACAATGCTGCCATTTTTAAAGATGACTGAAGAGTCGAACTGTGTTTTTCTGGTCACACAGATGAAGTTGTTTTCAAAATTGTACACATAAATTACAGTTACCAGATCCCTACACTAGTTCCTGTGGAAATATAAAGATATTACAAGCCCTTCCCAGCCAGATCTAGACACTGTCATTGATATGTGGGTCTCATCTTTTCTCTATGCTACATTTCACTGAATAGTTTTCCTGTCGCTCCTTAAAAAGGAGGTTAGCTCTACATTCAGCCAAGAACAGTACAAAATGTCCCCAACTCCCCAGCCCCTGCCATGGAACAAGTAGCAAGGTCAAAATCTGCAAAGCCTAAAAGTCCCAGAGGAATTAGCTACCAAGCTGCATGGTATGGAGTTTAGATTGAACAGAACCCTATTACAGTATTATCTCCCCAAGGCAGACATTGAGGCTTCATTTCATCTTTTTTTTTTTTTCCCTGTAATTTACTTCTTTTTTTTTTTTTATTAAAAATTTAATTATACATTTTAAAATTTTTTACCAGTTCCCTCCCTCCCCCCTCTTCCCCCTCCCCTTCCCCCAGTGCCTCCCCCCCCAATTCCCAGAGAGTCCTTTATTGTGTGCGCCTAACTCTCCACTGTGTCCTCCTCTCCGATGACATATAAGGACCCAGTGGCATTTCCATAAGCCCTTTCTCTTGTTCCCCTTAAGCATAAGATCACTACTATGGCTGTCAATCCCTTGCCTCCAGGGGTCTCGGTGCCCTTAACAGATGCTAGACTTTATGAGGGCAACAGTGCGCTGGACATTGCGCAGGGCATGCAAAGTCCCATTACGATTGCTTTGGCCCCAACTATTGTTGAGAATCTTGCAAATCGTTGCTCCTCCCATCCTTTTGCTCTTACAATCTTACCGCCCCCTCTTCCGCAAATGTCCCTGAGCTCCAGGATAGGGAGAGATTAGGCTGTCCTAGTTCTATGTGATTGATATAGAGTCTCTGAAGTTCTGGATTGTGGTTTGTTGATTTTCTTTTGCAGTTTTGCTGCTCCTGCAATTCCCTTCACTCCATTCTGCTGGGCACTGTATGTCACCCCCTGGCCAGAGACAAAAAGCTGTTAAACTGGAGTCTTGTTGTAATAGCACATTCAAGGGTAGATGTAATAAGAGTAGGAAACCTCACTGAGGGAGGGGTCCATCACCTATTTGCAAAATGATTACTTTTTATCTGCTAGACTATATGCCCTCCCCTTCTGGTGAGATCAGGAAAGAACGTCTGTGAACTTAACCAGGTTTCTCATTACTTACTTGCAGACCTTATGGAGGCCTATTTTCTCTGCTGTAACATGGTCTCCTCTCTCCTTGTTTCTGGTGTGGCCCTCCTAACCCATCTCTCTTGTTCATAATCCTTGCAATTACTGTGTTACATAGGTTTACTTTTGAGTGTCCCAATGTGGGCTGGGTGAGTTTGGTACTAGGAGCCACCTATTAGGGAGTACATACGGCGCTTAATTTTCTGGGTTTGGGATACTTCACTTAATATAATTCTTTCTAATGACATCCATTTCCCAGAAAATTCCAGTAATTCATCATTTTTGATGGCTGAGTAGTACTCCATTGTATAGATGTACCACAGTTTCCTTATCCACAATACCGGAGCAAGAATCTCAAAATACCACCCCTGAGGAAATTTTTCAAACGATCATCAAGGAAAACTTTCCTCATCTAAAGAAAGAGAGGCCCATTTATATACAAGAGGCATTCCGCACCCCAAACAGATACGACCAAACTAGAAGCACACCGCGGCAAATAATAGTTAAAACACTCCACATTCAAGATAAAGAACTGGTGCTGAGAGCTTCAAGGGAGAAAAAACAAGTCACTTTTAAAGGCAAACCTATTAAAATAACAAATGACTTCTCAGTCGAAACAGTAAAAGCAAGAAGAGCTTGGAGAGACATACTTCAAGTATTGAATGAGCAAAAATGTCAACCCAGGCTGATTTACCCTGCAAAACTATCAGTCATGATCGAGGGAGAAAGAAAAATTTTCCAGCACAAAGACAACTTTAAGGGATACATGGCCACCAAACCAGGCCTTCAAAAACTGCTAGAAATGATACTCAAGCGTGAAGAAAAAAACAGGCATATCCAGGAGAACAGAAGGCAAATATAACACCATTAAAAGCGAAGCAATATACTTATAAAAGCTACTAAACATAATAAATGTCTGGAATTAACAATAGTTTCTCCATTATAACACTAAATGTTAATGGACTTAATTCACCGATCAAGAGACACAGATTACAAACTTGGATTAAAAATCACAATCCATCAATCTGTTGCCTGCAGGAAACCCATCTCACCACAAAAGATAGGCACGCTCTAAAAATAAAAGGCTGGTCAACAATTCTACAAGCAAATGGAAGCAGAAAACAGGCAGGGGTAGCCATTATGCTATCAGACAAAGTGGATTTCAAACCAAAAAAAATTATAAGAGACACGGATGGATACTACATTTTAGTCAGAGGTACAATTCACCAGGAAGATTTCACAATACTGAACATATGCACCCAATACGGGCCCCTCCACATTCATTAAGAAAACCCTACAGCGTCTAAAGCAAGAAATCAACCCCCAAACGATAATTCTTGGGGACTTCAACACCGCCCTCTCTACATGGGATAGATCAACAGGTCAAAAGCTTAACAGAGACACTTTGGAACTTAATCAAACCCTGAAAGAAATGGACCTCACAGATCTCTATCGAACTTTTCACCCACGCACCAAAGAATACACATTTTTCTCAGCAGCACACGGAACTTTCTCCAAAATAGATCACATATTGGGCCACAAAATGAATCTACACATATACAAGAAAGTTGAAATTCTAACCTGTGCCCTATCAGACCACCACGGCCTAAAGCTGGACATCCACAACACATCAAACAAGAGAAAATACACTAACTCCTGGAAACTTAACACTATGATGCTGAATGAGAACTGGATTCAGGAAGAAATTAAAAAGGAAATTCAAGATTTCCTGAAAGTGAATGATAACGAAAATACAACTTACCAAAATCTCTGGGACACAATGAAAGCTGTTCTAAGAGGTAAGTTCATAGCTCTTAATGCCCACGTCAAAAAAATGGAAACATCAGAAATAAACAACTTAACAATGCAGCTTAAAGCTTTAGAGAAACTAGAGCAATCTGATCCTAAAAGCAGTAGAAGAGAAGAGATTAGCAAAATAAGGGGAGAAATATCTGAAATCGAGACTAAGAAAACGATAGAAAAAATCAACCAATCAAAAAGCTGGTTCTTTGAAAAAATCAACAAGATTGATACACCCCTAGCTAAACTAACCAAAAGCAAGAGAGAGAAAACCCAAATTAACAAAATTAGAAATGAACATGGAGTTATCACTACGGATACCCAAGAAATCCAGAGAATTATAACATCATATTTCAAAAACTTATACTCTGTGAAGTTTGACAACACAAAAGAGATGGATGAATTTCTAAGTAAACACAACTTACCTAAATTGAATCAGGAAGTTGTGAATTATTTAAATAGTCCTATAACATATAAGGAAATTGAGGAAGTAATCTCGAATCTTCCCACCAAAAAATGTCCTGGACCAGATGGATTCAGCACAGAGTTCTACAAGACATTTAAGGAGTTAATAACACCAATACTCCTTAAACTGTTCCATCAAATAGCAAAAGAAGGAACACTACCAAATTCCTTCTATGAAGCTAATATCGTTTTAATCCCAAAACCTAATAAAGATTCACTTAAAAAAGAAAACTATAGGCCGATCTCCCTGATGAACACAGACGCAAAGATTCTCAACAAAGTCTTAGCAAATCGGATTCAAAAACATATTAAAAAGATCATTCATGGGGACCAAGTAGGCTTCATCCCCGGCACACAAGGTTGGTTCAACATACGCAAATCAATAAATGTAATTCATCATGTAAACCAGTCCAAAGTCCAAGACCACATGATACTCTCGATAGATGCAGAAAAAGCTTTTGACAAGATCCAACAGCCTTTTATGATCAAAACGCTAGAGACAGTAGGAATGGAAGAACCTTTATCAATATAATAAAAGCTGTATACAACAAGCCCACAGCAAGGATTATGCTCAATGGGGAACAATTGGAAGCATTCCCACTTCGATCAGGAACAAGACAAGGCTGTCCACTCTCACCACTTCTATTCAATATTGTACTTGAAGTCTTAGCCGAAGCCATAAGACAAGAAAGGGACATAAGAGGGATTCAAATTGGCAAGGAAGAAGTCAAGCTATCTCTATTTGCAGATGACATGATCTTATACCTGAGTGATCCCAAAAACTCCACCAGGAAGCTCCTGGAACTAATTGAGAAGTTCAGCAGGGTGGCAGGATACAAAATAAATGTGCAAAAATCAGAGGCCTTCCTATATGCCCAGAATGAAAGAAGTGAAAAAGCCTTGAGAGAAACCATACCATTTACTATAACCCCTAAAAAAATGAAATACCTTGGTATAAACCTAACTAAGGAGGTAAAAGACCTTTACAATGAAAACTTTAAAACCCTAAAGAAAGAAATTGCAGAAGACACCAGAAGGTGGAAAGACCTCCCTTGTTCCTGGATTGGCAGAATCAACATTGTAAAAATGACCATCCTACCAAAGGCAATATACAGATTCAATGCTATACCAATCAAAATCCCAAAGCAATTCTTCAAAGAAGTTGACCAAACAATCTCAAAGTTCATATGGAGGCACAAAAGACCCAGGATAGCAAAAACAATCCTGAGTAACAAAAACACAGCTGGAGGTATTACCATACCAAACCTAAGTCTATACTACAAATCCATAGTTATAAAGACAGCCTGGTACTGGCTCCAAAATAGACACACAGATCAATGGATAAGGATTGAAGACCCAGATATAAGCCCACAAAGTTACAGCCATTTGGTCTTTGACAAAGGGGCCCAAAGAATCCAATGGAAAAAGAACAGCATCTTCAACAAATGGTGCTGGCAAAACTGGATCTCCACATGCAGAAGATTAAAGCTGGACCCGTACTTGTCACCATGTACAAGACTTAATTCCAAATGGATCAAGGACCTTGATATCAGGCCAGAGACTTTAAAAACCATAGTTGAAAGGATAGGGAACTCCTCGAGCTGATTGGGCTAGGCCAACACTTCCTAAACAGACATCCAATGGCACAGTCACTGCTACCAACTCTCAACAGTTGGGATCTTGTGAAATTAAAGAGCTTCTGTTCAGATAAAGAGATTGTCACACGAGCTCAAAGGCAACCCACAGAATGGGAGAAAATCTTCACTAACCACATATCTGACAGAGCTCTACTGTCCAGAGTGCACAAAGAACTTAGAAAATTAAACTCCAAGGAAAACACTGGCCCAATTAAAAAATGGGCCCTGGAACTTCAAAGAAACTTTACCAGGGATGAAATTAAAATGTCTAACAATTATCTTAAAAAATGCTCCACTTCCTTCGCCATCAGGGAAATGCAAATCAAAACTTCCCTGAGATATCATCTCACCCCGGTCAGGATGGCAAAAATCCACAATACTAACAACGACAAATGTTGGAGAGGATGTGGAGAGAGGGGAACTCTCCTACATTGTTGGTGGGAATGCAGGCTCATACAGCCACTCTGGCGAGCCGTCTGGAGATTCTTAAAGAAATTAAAGATTGAAATGCCATATGACCCTGCTATCCCACTTTTGGGAATAACCCCCCAAGCAGCAAAGGTTCGCCTCGATAGCACAAGCTCGACCATGTTCATAGCAGCACTGTTTACAATAGCAAAGTCATGGAATCAACCTAAATGTCCAGCTTCATTTCATCTTAAAATGTGAGTTCCTTCAGAGAGAGAATATTCCTCCTACTCTGCCCCAAACATCTGAGTAGTTTCACAGCATCACGACTCCTTAGGACTCCGCCTTGGAAGAATGTAAACCCGAGATGGGCACTAGTAAAGCAGATGGTTACCTCCCGCAGGGGGCCAGCTTGTATTCATTTGAGATGTGCTTTTCACATCAAGACACCATTCATAAGGGCCTGAGACTAGACACATTTGCAACCATGCCATTTGGATCACAAGGAACAAGGGTTTGATTTCCCACAAATCTTTAGTTCAAGATTTAACTTCGTTTCCATTACCTTCATACTCCATACTAACTCCAGGAGCTGGAGGAAGACTGTACTGTAGGGAACACCTGTGCTTTTACAAGATGATGTTACACAGCCAGCCTCAGTAGACACTGTGAAATTGTTGAGACTCTCTGCTTTGAAGTGATAATGCCATTTGGCATCATCATTAGCAATCACAAAACTGAAGAGTCCAGCTACTTAGAAGGAATTCTGAGCATAAAGCATCTGTCTTTTACTTTTCATCAACCTCACATAGTCCAAATAAAATATTAAGGCAACTTGTGAGAAGAATACTGCCAGTTATTTTTAGTTAGTGCACCATGACCAGCATGGCGTGTACGCAGAGCCAGGAAGTCACGGAAAAGTGTGAATATGTGCCTTCTTCAGAAAATCTGGCTGAAAGTCGAAGCCAGGGAAGGAATGATTGAGCAGCCAGCTCTCCAGCTCAATAAAGGTCAGCTCCTGGTACTTCATTATTCATCTAACCAATGCTTTTGTTCCAACATCTTGTAAGGTGCTAAAGAGGCATATGTAAGTACATTAATGTCCCTTTCTGTGGAGCAACATTCTAGCCAAGCAAGATTGATTTACAAAAATCATATGTAAGCTACATGCAATTATACAAAGCATTAGAAACATTTAAATGGGAGTTTGCTTGCATTCAATTTTAAAGGTAAGCTCTCCCAGTGTTATCACAATAATCCTGCATAAATGCCACCCCTAAAACAATATTTCTTTTTGCCTATTCCTGTGGGGCAGGGACAGATGGACCGCTCGCTGATTTTGACGGGGCCCAGTGGGGCTTATCTTCAAGCTGTAGCTTGGACTCAATTTGACTCCACATATCTGTCTGATCGTCTTTCAGCCAGTTTTAGATGGAAAGGGAGGAATAAAACAAGCAAGTCTAATGGTGCAAGTATGTTTGGAACCTCTGTGTCATGCATATTAATTTCCCAAAGACTGACATAAATCAAAGCCAGGGGCTTGAGAGTGTCTTTTTCTAGCATGGAATGATGAAAAAGAGCAGGGAGGGTTGAACTTGATATAATTTATTGAAAGTTCAATAAGAAAAGAACTAAGGGGCATTGGGAATGCTAAAGGTAAGGCATTGTTTTAATTGCTTTTTGTAGTTACTGTGATAAATATCCTACCAAAAGCAAGGAGCAAGGGTTGGTTTAAGTTCACCATTTCTCCTGGCACTGAAGTTAGAGGGGTAGCTTGAACAAGCTGGTCACGTCACATCCACAGTCACGAACCAAGAACAACAAATTGAACGCATCCTTGTTAGCTACTACTCAACTCTCTCCTCCACCGTTAGACAGTTCTGGATCCCCTGCCTAGGCAGTGGCCCTGCCCACAATTAAGATAGATCTTCCCATGTCACTAACAGCAATGCCCAGTGTCAAGCTTGTGACAAGATTGTGTCAAACTGACAACTGAGATTACACATCACAACCATATTACATACTTTTAAACCAAAGTGTGAAGGAGGGACATGATTGACGGAGAAGAATTTCAGGCACACAGGAGCAGCTAATGCAGGTGCACTGAGGCAGGGGCATGTCCAAAGTCTCTGGAGAATTATATGAAACTCTGTGTCTACAAATGGTCAGCTGAAAGGTGAGTAATGGGCAGAAAAAGGTGTCTCCGAAGCTCTTGCTGGCTTGAATTTTACAGGATAAGTTGCTGGAGACTATATTTTACACTACTATGATTCTCCCCTCTAGTAATGAATATTTGACAATAATAGGGGCTTCCATTGTAAAGCCAAGCTGTTTAATAAAGTGCTTTCATAGCTTCACTTCCTGAATCTGACAGACTGCAGACACTGAGAATTGATGTGTTCATTGTGGGTGGAGAACCATTCCTCTGTACTAAGCCATCTCCCTTGGCATTGGCCTCTCATCCCACAGACAGGGATCCTTACTCTCACTACTGCTTCTCTTTCTTTCCTTCCTTACAATGTCATGGTCTCTAGGGACCTGCCTTGGGGACTGATAGATTCTCCTCACTTACTCACCTCCAGCTATGCATTAGCAGTAATGCTGTCTGTACCTTTAGATTTAGAACTACAGGCTCATCTCTCTGCTAGACTTTGCTACTTGGGTATTTCCTAAGCCTCTCAAACAAAGTGTTGCAAAAACAAAACAAAACACACCTCAACTTTTGCCTCCATTTCTGTCCTCTGTTGGTCATTTAAATAAGTCAGTAATTTGGAATCCAGGTTATCCTCCACTCTGAACGTGCCTTATCCAGGATTATGAGTCATTTTATTGCAAGTCACCATGAATTTAGCAACTTAAAACAATACATATTTGTTATCTTCCAGTTTTTGCAGGTTGGAGTCTGAATATTGTTAGCTAGATGCTCTGAAAGGTTGCAGACAAGATGTGATCAGACATGGGATCTTAGTCTAGTGTATAACTAATGTGAGACCCACTTCCAAGTTTGTTCTGGTTGTTGGAAGAATTCATTTCCTTGCAGCCGTGAACTGAGGATCTCATTTCCTCACTGTCAGCTGCAAGCCCTTATGGGTTGTCCGATATTAGATTTCTGGTCACACCAGCCTTCTATCCTTGACACTTGTTTCATTAAATCCAGGAGGCAAGAGAGAATCCCCAAGGGCTGGAGAGATGGCTCAAGGGTTAAGCCCCTGCCTCCCAAACAGAAGATCCTGAGTTTGGATCTCTGATCCCACATCACAACACCAGGCAAAAATGGTGGCAGCCTGTACTTCTAGCCTTGAAAGGTGGAGCCTAGGGAACTCCAGAGCAAAGCAGAGAGGATGTAGCACAAGTCACCCTTGGGCCTCCACAGGTAAATACAGTGCTCTGTGATACATGCAGAGACACACACGAAAAAATAATTTTTTTAAAAAAAAAAGAGAATCCCTAGCAAAACCAGACCTACAACACTGAATAATGTAGTCCCATTCAGTCCATCATTTTAGCTGAATTCGCATTTTCAAAAGCAAGTTGCAGATCCCACCCACATTCAAGAGGAAGAGATTATCTAAGAGTAGAAATAACTAGAGGGTCACCTGAAGCTTTTGCATGTACCTTCAGGAGCACAAGACTCGTCCCTTCCATCTTATTGTAAATGTATCCACTGTCTTTAGACATAGTTTCATCCTCTTGCTCCTATCAAGGTGTTTGTTCTAGATGTTTAGTGTGTGACTTTTGCTGGGGAGCTGTAAGTATGTCTATGCAGCCAGGACAGGGCACCAATGACATTGCAAGGGAATGATTTCACCTAAGTTGAGGTTGGTGAGTGAACCATTACATTTATCTGGTTACTAGCAGGAGCCTGAGAGAGGGGTATCACACAGGAGCATGGATATTCAAATGCAGCCACTTCATGGAACAGACCACACCAGGATGAGCCATGAGGATGATGAAGGTGCATCCCTGAGTGGCCTTCCCTGTCTGCAGGCAGCTCTCCTGTAGGTCCTCTCTCCCCAGCAGGGTTGGAGAGTGGCCTCTTGCCTCTTATAACTCTCTGACTTTCCTGAGTCCCCTTTCCTTAGCTTCCTGAGACTCATGAGCCCCCTTCTAACTGCTAGGAGAGACTATTTCACTTTGGAGGAACTTGGTACATAATAAGGACCTTTTGCTATACGTAGCATCTTCTTTGTGCTAAGTATTCACTATCATACAAAAGGCTGGTTTTCATAATCCAGAACTTCAGAGACTCTATATCAGCCTAATCTCTCCCTATCCTGAAGCTCAGGGAAATTTGTGGAAGAGGGGGCGTGGTAAGATTGTAAGAGCACAAAAATGGGAGGAGCAATGAAATGCAAGATACTCCACACAAGTTAGGGCCGAAGCAATCATAATTGGACTTTGCATGCCCTGCACAATGTCCCACACACTATTGACCTCACAAAGTCTAGCATTTGCTAAAGGCACCAAGATCCTTGGAGGCAAGGGATTGACAGCCACAGTAATGTTCCTATGCTTAAGGGGAACACAGGAAAGGGTTCAGGGAAATACAACTGGGTCCTTGTACGTCATTGGAGAGGAAGGCCCAGAGGAGAGTCTGGCATGCACATTAAAGGATTCTCTGGGGTTTGGGGGGGAGGCACTGGGGGATGGGGAGGGAGGGGTGAGGGTGAGGAGAGGGGGAGCAGGGGAGTCGGGGGGAGGAGGAGGGAGGGAGGCAACCAGTGTACCTATTAAGTTTGTATGAGCGGAAATAATAATAAAAAATGTTTTAAAAAGGCTGTTTTTTACCCCCTCATTATATCTTTCTGAATTCCACTCTGTCCCATTTGCTACCCCTAAAGTAGAATCTACTTGGCATCTCCATTGAAAGTTAACTTCCTGGAGCTGGTGATACAGCTCAGCAGGTCTGCCAACCTGAGCTGAATCCCCAGAAGTCCACATGGAGAAGGAAAGAACTGACTTATGAAAGCTGTCCTCTGACCTCCACCTACACGTTGCCATGACATGCATCTCTCTCTCTCTCTCTCTCTCTCTCTCTCTCTCTCTCTCTCTCTCTCTCTCTCTGGAAAATACATTTTTAAAAACTACCTTTGAATTCTCTTTAATCGTACCAGTTTTTCTGGCCCTCATCACTAGTCCCCAAATTTGCTATCTTAAAGGTTTCAAACCATCTCCATTCTCCCCACTTACGCTTTGGCCTTCTTCTCTAATTGCTTCTCCTTTAATTCTGCTTCTGCTCTTCCTGGTTCACCACGGTCACTCTGCTGTTCTTGGATATTCCAGGCATCCTTCCGTCCTAGGTCCACGATCTTCTTTGAGCACCCACCCCTCCTAAGCACTCCCTGTGAATGTGAGGACCTTCTCCCTCATTTCCTCCAAGTCTGTTCAACTGGAATCTCTGGCCTCGATTACCTTAACTTAAAGTTACAGATCTCCCTTTTTACCATCAGCATTTCTAAATCTTTTATCTTTATTTTCCCCTAATACCTACATTTTTTCTGTACTACGCCATTTATTGCTCTCTCTATATATATGTATATTTATATATATATACAGAGATTTTTGTGTGACAAATTTAATGATGCTTCAAAGTTGCTAAAGGAGTATATAAGTACTGATCCACCAGCATGTCCCTATAGTTCCAATACACATGACAACTTAGGCTATTGCAGTGATTGCTTAACTACTGTTGTACTAGGATTTCTATACTCTTATTATGTACCCTTCAGCTCACCAGCAACTTTATTCAAAATTACAGTGCAGACTCAACCCTGTCATCAGTGTCCTATCTCAGACAACCCCAAGAAACTTCTGCATTTTGTCTCAAAGGACTGGGTCCAAAATGGTTCCTAAAGTTGGGTATTTATACCCTGAAAAAGCACATCTTTTTTTTCATTTTTATTTATTTTTCTACTTTTACAAGCGTATTGAGTACTCATCCCAGCTTCCCTCCCATCTCCTCTCTTCCCTTCAACTTTCCTTCCCATTCCAGCACACCTTTCTGCCTGTATGCTTCTATGGACTTCAGGGCCTCTAAGCTTCCTCCTCCTGTGCTCTAGAGGACAATTCTAGGCATTGCCATAATTCTTAGAGGTAGTCTACAACTTTATCCTGATAGTGCCCTTTGTATCACCTTTTTCTTGTTCGCCGGCCCACTCCTGGCCCCTAGTGCTTCCTGGAATTGCCTCCAAAGTGAGTTACATGCTTCAAATCCTTGTTTCATGTTCTGCTTTTGGACAAATGGAAGCTGATATTGACTGAAGTCCATCCTCCCTGGGAAGCCAGGCAGGTGTGTCTCACATTGAGGTTTTCTCATGCTGCTCCCCAGACCAAACCCGAGTGACTCCCTATGTCTGCGACGAACAGCGAACAGCAGCAAGGCCCAGAGACCAGGCTCCGAAGGCAGCGGGAACAGCAACAACGAGGTGGAAAAGGGCAAGCTCCAAGTCAGCCAAGGACGGAGGCAGCAGCAGCAGCAACAAAGAAGGACATGATGCTCCAAGGCGAACAATGTGCATGCAGAGTGGACTCCACAGCAAGTCAACACCGGATCAGGGAAGAGCAAGTCCCTCCTCTTGCACCTCCTATTATCCGGTCCACCACTGGAAAGTACCACCCACTATGGGCTGGGTTCTCCACAGTAATCAGTCAAGTATCTACAGGCTTGCTCAGGGGCCATTCTAACCCTTAACCTTCCACAGCTACCACCAAACAGTCTGCAACTGTCAAGTTGATATCGAAATGCAACCATAACATTCCACCCGCTTTTCAACTTGACATAAACACATAATGATTACACTATGACCTTCCAACCCATATTCCCATAGACATTATATTTATAAAAGACATTCAATTCAATATCAAAAAAATTCTCAAATTCTGACAAAAAATTTTGAAATCTCTCAAATATAAAATATATTAAACATATATAATGTTTAAAAACATAAAAATATAAAATATGTATTATAAAATATAAGACATACATAATGAAATAGAATATCAATATCAGTATAAGCTAAATAATTTATCGCAGAATAAATAATAAAATATATCACAAAAATATTTTTAAAAAAATTTTAAAGCATTATCTAAAAATATATACATCACATTCTATAGTTCACTGTTGCTCATAAAAAAAATTCTAGACAGTTCCATTTGTACTTTACAAGTAGAACAGAAGTGCTCTGGTAGTTACAAGCCACATCTCTGTAACTGGTCACGTGGCCTTAATTGGTATTTAGAACTACCTTCCTCTACTACCCATTCCATATTTCCTATACCGTCTCAAGTACCTCAGCAGGTCTTGGTTCTTTTCCTGGGGGTGTCACCCATTGTTAATGAGTGTCATAGTTAAGCACAGGTGTCAATTGACTGTTGAGGGTTTGAGCTCTGGGCACAGTTGTAGAGAGTTGATGGTTGAGTTAAGCCCAGAGCAAACCTGAAGGAGACTGTCTAGCTGATAGGGAAGACCCAGCCCATGGTGGGTGGGATTAGGCCCTGGATAAATCACAGAGAGCTGGTTGAGAGAGTTGGCATCCTTCTGTTCACTTAGCCAGACATGCTGGTCTGGCAAGTAAGGGTTGTCCATCTCTCAGCCATTATGCAGTGATGGTGTGGCCAGTTCCCTCGGCCCTGTTGTTGGTGTGTGCTCTCCCGTCAAGCTGGACTGAGAACTGTAACTAGACTGTCATAAGAAAGTAAACTCCTTGTTCTCTTAAGCTGTGTGATGGTCATTTATCAGCAATGCTGCAGGCTGACTGCAACAGAATATGGTACCCAGGAAGTGGGACGTTGCTGATAAATCTGACTATGTGGATTTTTTGGGTTTTGAACGGTTCTGCTGGACAAAGTTGGAAATGCTTGAGAATTTTCACTTTGTGGATTTACAAATACTGTTTTTCAGAGTTTAGTGGGCCAATTGCTGAGATCGTTTGGGCCCAATTTGTGATGAGGGGAAGGACTTTGGTAAAGCTGAATTTAAAGATGATGGACTGGTTTGCTTGACAGAGGAAAGCTGTATTGGCAGCCTTAAAGATTTGGATGTGCAAAGGGCAGGCAGCAGAATATCTGCTGCTGTTGGAGAAATGAGTATCAGTGAAGGAAAACCTAGTGACTTGCACTGGGTGGAAGACGTGAAAACCACCGTATGGCAAGTTCGTGGTTTGGAAACTCAAATTCCTTTAGGGGCCAAAAGCCCAAGTTAAAGCTGTTTCTTGCCCTTTGCAAGTTTGGCTGCCTAGAAAAGAGGCTTTTCCAGCATCAGTGCATTAAAGTTGGTGCAGCTGTAGTTCCAGTGGACTAAGCTATGTTTCAACCTTGCTTTGGAATCTGTCAGCGTCCCTCAGGTGATACTGGTTTTCATGTACTACTGAAGGGTTCATGGAGAGCAGCAAAAGCTTGGCACCAAGAGGCAGTAAGGCGAGTGGAGATTCATCCTGGCTCAAGGAACTCTGCTTTTACAACTTCAAGCTGCAAACAGGGACTGGAAATACCTAGTATCTTTGAGCCACCTTAACTACGTGATGAGCAACAGAAGATGGATATTGAAGTAAAGGATGCAGTATCTGATTTTCTGGATTTTGATCTTTTTAATGTTTTCTCATTGTTTAAAATCTTTCTGTTTTAATGTTTTATTTGTTTTAAAGTATTTGACTTATTCGAATTTAAGAAGGTTAAGAACTTTGAACTTTTAAAATGATGAACTGAACTTTTAATGAGAGAACATTTTAAATTTGTCCATGAAACGTATTTATATTTTTAAAGATAACTTTTAACATCTGTGGGAACAAGGAAAGGTTACAGTTTAAAAGTGCTACTGTTTTTGTGTCAAGTTGACAAGGGGTGGAGTGTCATAGTTAAGCAAAGGTGTCAACTTGACTGTTGAGGGTTTGAGCTCTGGGCACAGTTGTAGAGAGTTGATGGTTGAGTTAAGCCCAGAGCAAACCTGAAGGAGATTGTCTAAGCTGATAGGGAAGACCCAGCCCATGGTGGGTGGGATTAGGCCCTGGATAAATCACAGAGAGCTGGTTGAGAGAGTTGGCATCTTTCTGTTCACTTAGCCAGACATGCTGGTCTGGCAAGTAAGGATTGTCCATCTTTCAGCTGTTATACAGTGATGGTGTGGCCAGTTCCCTCGGCCCTGTTGTTGGTGCGTGCTCTCCCGTCAAGCTGGACTGAGAACTGTAACTGGACTGTCATAAGAAAGTAAACTTCTTGTTCTCTTAAGCTGTGTGATGGTCATTTATCAGCAATGTTGCAGGCTGACTGCAACACCAAGCATCCCTGGATATCCCTTCTCTTTTGTTGTCTCTATCCTTCATCCACATGTAATTGTAATTGTCACTGTTACAGTTCACCTGCATTGTTGCTAATAAAATCATGACAAACTTGCTTAAGGAAACAAGAGATTTATCTTCTCTTACGATTCCTGGTTACAGTTGTTTGTCCAGCTTAGCAAGAGAGCTCATACCACAACAGAACCAAGAGAACTGGCTACATCATCTCCACATAACAATTGAGAGAGGGACAATCCTTACTTGCCAGACCAGCATATTTGGCCAATTATACACAAGGATGTCCCTTTCCTCAAGCAGCTCCCTCCATTTTATTCACCTGCCCAGAGACTAGTCCCACACACCATGGGCTGAGACTTCTCCATCTGCCAGACCATCTTCCACAGGTTTGCTCTCAACTACTAATTTTCTACAAATGTGCCCAGAGCTCGAAATCTACCATCAAGTTGACATCTGTAACTAACTATATTATAATTGCTTATTTCTCAATTGGTGAATATTTTGAGATTAAAAAATGTGTGTGCATATATGAATTTTATATGTATTTATGTGTGTGCATGTATGTGTACATGTGTATATGTATAGGTATGTGTGTGTTTATGTATTTTTATGTATGTGTGTGTATATATATATGGTGTGTCTGTGTGTGTGTTTTGTATGCATGAATGTGTGTTTCCACAGTTCCTAACTCATGGAACTATCTAGGAATGTTTTCATCCTAGTTCACAGAGGACGCATCTAAGAGCACATAGTACTAGACCTATTTAAAATAAAAATCTCAGTCTGGAGAGATGGCTCAGGGGTTAAGACTCTGCCTCACAAGCAGACATTCCCAAATTCGGATCTCAGGTCCCACATAAAACACCAGGTGGAAATGGTGGCAGCCTATACTTCTGGCCCTAGTGGGTGGAGCTTGGAAAAACCCAGAGGGAAACAAGAAGGAGGTAGAAGCAATCCAGGATGATTCCCGGGGACACACAATGCTCTCTGATACACACACACACACACACACACACACACACACACACACACATTTCTGAACATGTAACAATACAATATAGGTATTCATCACTTACTGGACTTCCTGAAAATCATACAAAAGCCTAAAGGCCTCCATCCATGGCTTCACCTTCCTCCAAGGCTTTGAAAGGACTTCCTCTGCGGTCAGTTGCAAATGGTTAAGACACAGGTGGCAAAGTTACCACTCTTCTTAACTTTCTTAACTTCAAAGTCACTCACATGTTTTACTGGTAAGAACATGCCATGTAGTCAGGGCAGTCTGGGAAATGAGAATCTAATTTGTAGCCCAATAGAAAGGAAAATAAATTTCACAGACACGACAACCAACAGCCAACATGTCTATGGACGTGTTTCCTTGCTAGTTAAGGAGAGAGGAATTGAAGAAAGAATGGATGAGCAGCAGCTATAAGCTGTCACAAGTCACTAAGGAGAACAAGATAAGCAACGGGTTCTAAACATGTAGGAATTAGCTGCAACCAGTGCCTGTTTGGGTAGCATGACACTGTAAATGGATTCAGTAACAGATCATACGTCTAGGCTTTGTAAGTATCCAATAAACCACTACTATAATTTAAGAAAATCAGAAATATTCAAGCTATACAGGCTTTCTGGAAACCATGAACATTCTGGTACACCTACTGAGTAGACAGAGAGGTAGAGCAGAAACCACAGCCTATTTCCATACTGCCAAGCTGGGCTGGGGGTGGGGGACTGCAGAGTTAATGATCAGTTTATCCTCCTCCATCCTTGATGCTATCTCTAGTCATGAAGGCATGGATCCAATTCTCTCCAAAAACACCTACAGATATGGACAAGTAAACATGTCAGTAGAAGAAAAGTTAACTCCACAAAAGCTGCAGAACAGGAGCAAACTGCTCTTGTGCCTTACATGGTCGCCCTTTGAAATCCATCTTTTCAAGCATTTGCATTGCTCTCGGTCTCCAGCACTGTATCTGTCTGCTATCTAATGTGACACATCCAGGCCCATTGGGTCCTCATACCACTCGCAGACCAAACCCCAGTGAGTCCCTATTATCTGGCATGAAAGTCACATACCTCAACAGGCCTATTTATTTCTTCCAGATTCTTCTAATTTCACTTCCTCATCTCCATCCACTCTCACTTTCAGACTAGATCTGCCTTCAAACTTCCCAGTTATACAAAGAAAACCATGTATATGAATTAAAAAATTAAATATTAAAAAATAAATATATTCTCTTGATGCAGTATTTAGTCCATCCAAACATTAATGGCTTCTCATCAGAAAGACTGAGCTGGATAAACATTTCATGACACAGTTTCTTAGAACAAAATCATATCAAGATTTACTAAAGTCAAGTAGCAGGACACTGAAAAACTGAGATATGTGTTTTTAGTAATTAGACTTATTTTTCTGCCTTGCTTGACATTTAAGCTTTTTTTCCATAACATTTTCTTTTTTTATTTCCACTCAAACAAACTTAACAGGTACACCAGTCCCCCCCCCCTCCAACCCCCTACCCTACTGTGCCCCCCTCCCCTCCTTCCCTCCCCATCTCCCAGTGCCTCCCCCTCCCATCCCCAGAGCATCCTTTAATGTGCATGCCAAACTCTCCTCTGGGTCCTCCTTTCTGATGAGGAGCAAGGACCCAGTGGCATTTCCCAGAACCCTTTCCTGTGTTCCCGTTAAGCATAGGAACACTACTGGGTTAAGCCTTTTTTTTAACCATCTAGAATTCACTATAGATCTGAGGATATATTTTCCCTGCTCTGAATGTCATTACAGAATGTCTTTTAAGTTAATAAAGTGGAATTTTACTATGTTGCTCATGGATATATATAGCCAATAAAAATGAAGTTAAACCAAGAACTATTCAAAATACAGTTATTGCTACCCTTTGTTTCTATAAGCAAACATGGAGAAAAATAAAATTATTAGTGCATCATTTGCAGGTGCTCTCAAAGCATGAATCATTTCATCATTCCTGGTCACGTGTTGAACCTGCGACCCCTTTGACTGTGTGTTGTCTATCACTTACCCACACATCATCTGACCATTTTCTTCACTTATCTCTTATCAGATTTTAATCTGAAATCACTTGTTAATTTTTCCCCTGAAAAGTCTTAAAGTTTTTAGCACAAACTTCTTCCAAAATATTCTTCAGATAATAGGGAAATATTGAAGATTAAAGTTTGAGTGAAAATAACTATTGAAAAGAGAAAGTCCACCCCCCAATCCAAAATTTGAGATAGAACCAAGGCGAATGTTTAGAGTGTCTTAATCTCAAGTTCTCAGCACTGACAGGTCAGAAAAATAACAGGTTAAATCTAATAAAATTGATCTGCAGCTGGCTTTTTTCATTTCATAGGATATATGATGATTTTGTGCCACCAAAATTTCTTAATGAAATCAATCAGTCAGATAAATAATACGAAACCATTGCAAGTGGGTTCACTTATTTTCTTGTTAACGATATTCTACAGAGAACAGGAATTCCTTAAACTGGGTTTGTCTAGCACAAGTGTTTCTAGCTCAGTATTTCCAATGCTACATCAGATTTGAATCGAAAGTCATTTTTTTTTCAAACTAAATAATTTGGATAAATCTAGGAAGCTTCCATTTTGCATCTGAATGGCACTGCTTGGTGCCCAAGAAACTGAGACCCAACTGGCTGCATTAGTTATCCCAAACCATTCCGTGCTGTTTCATTCCCCCTTAATTCCCTACGCTTTCTGAATGAGGTACTTTCTCTAGAAGAAGCAGAATCTTCAAAGCCAATGCTGTGTTCTGAAGTCCTTTCCTTTTCCTCCTTTGTTTCTTGCTCACTTAAAGAAATTACAGCTCACCTTGTTTCTAACATTTAGGACTATGTAACCATTCTTACCTTCTGCATATCTTTGCTTTATACCCTGTTAGCGATCAATTTTTGTTCATAATTTTTCCTAAGGTGCCACCGAGCTACTGCTCTTTCCTTTTATCTCCTCCCCCCCATTACTGGTTTTTAGATTATCATCACCTGCATCACAGTAGCAGACACTATAATACATGGGAAAAGGCTCACAGATTATGGGATCAAATTAGTCGAAATTAACATCCCAGCCAGTGGACTCAGGAGGCAAAGCTTTTGCCTCATAACCTTTTAAAAGGACCTGAGTTAGGATCCTCCGACCTCACATAAAAATTCTGGGCAGACATCAGGATAGAGTGAAGGGCATTGCAGGAACAGCAAAACTGCAAAAGAAAATCAACAAACCACAATCCAGAACTTCAGAGACTCTATATCAACCACATAGAACTAGGCCAGCCTAATCTCTCCCCATCCTGAAGCTCAGGGACATTTGCGGAAGAGGGGGCGGTAAGATTGTAAGAGCAAAAGGATGGGAGGAGCAATGATTTGCAAGATTCTCCACACTAGTTAGGGCCGAAGCAATCATAATAGGACTTTGCATGCCCTGCGCAATGTCCAACACACTATGACCTCACAAAGTCTAGCATCAGCTAAAGGCACCAAGATCCTTGGAGGCAAGGGATTGACAGCCACAGTAGTGTTCTTATGCTTAGGGGAACACGAGAAAGGGTTCAGGGAAATGCCACTGGGTCCTTATACGTCATCGGAGAGGAGGACCCAGAGGAGAGTTAGGCATACACAATAAAGGACTCTGGGAATTGGGGGGGAGGCACTGGGGGATGGGGAGGGAGAGGAGGGGACCAGGGGGTTCGGGGGGAGGAGGAGGGAGGGAGGGAACTGGTCTACCTATTAAGTTTGTATGAGCGGAAATAATAAAAAATGTATTAAAAAAAATTCTGGGCAGACGGATGGAAAGATGTCTCAGGGATTGAGACTGCCTTACAAGCAAATCCCATGTAAAAATGCCAGGTAGAAACAGCAGCCACCTACACTTCCGGTCCTGGTGGGCGGAGCCTGGGAAATCCCAGAGCCAAACAAAAAGGAGGTAGAAGCAATCCAGGATGATTCCGGAAGTCCGCCTTGGTCTTCCACAGGACACATAGTGCCCTCTGACAGACACACACGCACACGCACACGCACACACACGCACACGCGCACGCACACACACAAACTAAAATAAATAAACTTTTTAAATTTCTAGGAAGAAATAACAGCGGCCTGCACTTCTGGTCCTGGAAAGCAGAGCCTGGGAAACCCAAAACAAACCAATAAGGAGGTACAGCAACTTAGGATGATTCCTGGTGTCATGCTTGGGTCTCCTTCATGGACACATACACACACACACACACACACACACACACACACGCACTTTTGTGCACACAACACATACTAAAACAAAACTAAAACTCGGCCATGACTTATCTATATTTGTGTAAAAAGTCAGATGAGTCATTTTCTATATTCCAACATTTGTAATAAAGAAATGCTTAGCTTGATTATTACAAATTAACCTAATGCTGTGGGCTGGGAATATAAACTAGCTCACCAGAGTTTGTTATTGACTGTTTTCTCTTCATCTCAATCTGTCCTGTACATCTGTCACAATTGTGTTACCTAGCAATGATTCCAATCAGTTAATTGACTACTTAGCTTGCAAACACCCACTGACAAAATTCAGAATTCTTGTTGTTTTCTGATAAAAATCTGAATATTTTAGGATGAAATAAAACCCCTTTCAGAATTTGGATGAAGCTATCTTCCTTGCTTAAACATACTGTCTTATAAACATGACATGACAACTCCTCTCTTGTTCTCCAGTACCCGACATGAATGAAACCACGTGAGATGCTAACTAATAGATTGATGGATGGATGCTTGCATGCATGGACGCATGAATAAAAATGCATGCACATGAATGAATACATGAGTGAATTTAAGAAGTGACATTTACAGGTCTGAATTTTTAAACATCTGTAAAATGGAGCCTTTTTGTTTTTCCATATTTTCTGCCTTATACCTAAAGAAAATTCTCCCTGCTCTTAGTAGAGTATATGATCTGGCTCAGATTATGGATGAAACCATACTGGGATAAGATGTTTTTGAGAAATACTCCACAAATATCAAAGGAGTCATTTTCAGCTTTTAAGTATTCTGACAGCTGTTAAAATTGCACACAATATGAGAGATGAGAGGTTAAAAGGTTTGCTGGGCTGGAGACTGGTACCTATGGATGTGAAGGCTGTCAGTGGAGATTTAGGAAAGGCATTACACAGGGAAGAGATTCAGGTGAGTCTTGGAGTTTGTGTGTAAGTGTACAGAGGTCATTTGCTATGGGATGAGGCAGAGAAGGGCTTTCCAGTGGAAAACTAGAGGCAGGAGAAAACACGAATGAAGGGTTTTACAACTAGTTTGCAAAACTTTTTGGATGAAAGATATATTTAAACATACTAAATAAAAAATAAATATAAATAATCAAATTGGAGAATTTGTGTCAGCCAAAGTGAAAGAGTGCGGGCAGAAACAGAAATTCCCCAAGGGATTACACGCCCTCCTCCTATACCACCAGCATGCCTGTATGCTGATAACATCTACATTTAGCTCTAGCACCGACTTATCTCCCAAGCTTCTACTTGCCTATTTAACACCTCACAGCTTATTTCTTCAGTCTCCCTGCCCCAAATCTGTAATTCCCAGAGGGATAAATTTTTCTTATCCACCCTGTCATTTATGCCAGTACCTGGATTATCTTATCTTTCTATACCTCTACTTCACCAGCTTAGATGAGCTTCCTTTATCTCTCACTGAGACACTACCGCCCTTGTCATTTTCCCCTCTGCTCTGACCTTCATGAGCCCATTCTTTGACACACAGGATAATCTTGAACTGTCTCAAGATATGACTCTCACATAGCTTATGGTCCTTGATTGTTGCAAAAAATGATAACTGTTCTCAATTCAGATCATTGAAATGGAATTTTTCAGGCTGTCCCAGAGTCTCTGCCACCACACTTTTCTGCCATTAAAACTTAGGAATCCATTCCCCACCTGCCCGGGACATGCGCAGTCCAGCTGGGACTCACAGCGACCTAGGGAAGCTCCCCCCGCCCACCCCCAACCCCAGGCAGCCCACTGGACCCAGCTCCTATCCACCAGCCAGCCGGAGCCGGTGCTGCACCAGCCGAGAGGACCCCCTGGGCCATGCCCCAGCTCCCCAGGTTAATAGCACCCCACCACCACCACCTCTTCCTTTTCCCCACGGACTCACAGTGACCCTAGGTAAACTCTCCCCCTCCCCCCGCCCACCCCCAAACCCCATGCAGCCCACTGGTCCCAGCTCCTCCACCAGCCAGCTGGAGCAGAAGCTGCTCCAGGCCAAATAATTCAGTTTAGTGAAAAACGCACAGAAATTTTAAAAAGGTCTTAAGAGTAAAAACGACAATGCCCAAGTCAAAGTGCAAATGCATGAGAAACAACACCCAAAAAAACAAATCTCCCACTGAAGGAATTAATCCCATAATGATAGACTCCAACCAGAACAAACCAATGGAAAATGGCCAAGAAAGCCTGACCAGGATAACGACTTTCAAAGCATGATCATTACCATGTTCAATACTATGAAAGAGGAAATCCAGGAGGAATTAAATAACCGCATCAATCACTTTGAAAAGGAACACAACAGACCCTTGAAGGAGTTGAGAAAAACAGTTCAAGAAACAACATAGAGCAGTTAAAACAGACTCAAGCAGAATTTAAAACTGAACTAAAAGACAAATTATCTTCAACCCAGAACTCATCAGAGTCTTATCAGCAGACAAAGCAGAAAATAGAATTTTAGACCTTGAAGACAAAGTATAAGTATTAACCAGCTCAATGGAAGAGGATGTTAAAGCCAAAAAGATACTCGAGAGAAATATTCAAGAGTTATGGGACACCCTGAAGAAGCCTAACATGCGTATTCATGGAATAACAGAACAAGAATCCAAAAATACCACACCTGAGGAAATTTTCAAACTATCATCAAGGAAAACTTTCCTCATCTAAAAAAAGAGAGGCCCGTCCATATACAAGAGGCATTCCACACCCCAAACAGATATAACCAAAATAGAAACTTGCCACGGCAATAATAGTTAAAACACTCCACATTCAAGATAAAGAAATGGTGCTGAGAGCTTCAAGGGAAAAAAAAACAAGTCCTTTTAAAGGTAAACCTATTAAAATAACAAATGACTTCTCAATGGAAACAGTAAAAGCAAGAAGAGTTTGGAGAGACATACTTCAAGTACTGAATGAGCAAAAATGCCAACCCAGGCTGATATATCCCGCAAAACTATCTGTCATGATTGAGGGAGAAAGAAAAATTTTCCAGCAGAAAGACAACTTGAAGAGATACATGTCCACCAAACCAGGCCTTCAAAAAATGCTAGAAATGATACTCAAGCTTGAAGAAAAAACAGGCATATCCAGGAGAACAAAAGGGAAGAATAATACCACCAAAACCTAAAAGCGAAACAATACACTTACAAAAGGCACTAAACAATAAATGTCCGGAATTAAAAAGTTTCTCCATTTTAACATTAAATCTTAATGGAATTAAGTCACTAATCAAGAGACACAGATTACAAACTTCAATTAAAAATCACAATCCATCAATCTGCTGCCTTCAGGAAACCCATCTCACCACAAAAGATAGGTACATCCTAAAAATAAAAGGCTGGTCAAAAATTCTGCAAGCTAATGGAAGCAGAAAACAGGCAAGGGTAGCCATTATGCTGTCCGACAAAGTAGACTTCAAACCAAAAAACATCATAAGAGACACAGATGGATACTACATTTTAGCCACAGGTACAATTCACCAGGAAGACTTCACAATACTGAACACCCAATATGGGCCCCCCCCCCACATTCATTAAGCAAACCCTACAATGTCTAAAGCGAGAAATCAATCCCCAAACGATAATTCTTGGGGATTTCTTTTTTTTTTAATTATTATTATTATTTATTCAACTGTGTGTATGTGCGTGCGCGCGTGTGTCTGTGTGTGTGTGTATGTGTGTGTCTGTGTATGTGTAGAACCATGGACGAATTCGCGAATCACCATGGACGCCTCCACCTCCTTCTGCCCTGGGATTCACAAGCTCCGCCCTACCAGGACCAGAAGCGCAGGCCGCCCCCGCTTCCGTCTGGCGTCTATACGTGGGATCTGGGATCCGAACTCGGGACCTTCCGCCTGCAAGGCGGAGGCTTAACCCCTGAGCCACCTCTCCAGCCCAATTCTTGGGGATTTCAACACCTCCCTCTCAACATGGGATAGATCAACAGGTAAAAAACTTAACAGAGACACTTTGGAACTTAATCAAACCCTTAATGAAATGGACCTTACAGATCTCTATTGAACTTTTCATCCACACACCAAAGAATACACATTTTTCTCAGCAGCACACAGAACTTTCTCCAAAATAGATCACATATTGGGCCACAAAACGAATCTGCACATATACAGGAAAGTTGAAATTCTAGCCTATACCTTATCAGACCACCACGGCCTAAAGCTTGACATCCACAACACAACAAGCAACAGAAAATACACTAACTCCTGGAAACTTAACACTGTGATGCCAAATGAGAATTGGATTCAGGAAGAAATTACAAAGGAAATTCAAGATTTCCTGAAAATGAACGATAATGAAAATACAACTTACCAAAATCTCTGGGACACAATGAAAGCTGTCCTAAGAGGTAAGTTCATGCTCTTAATGCCTACACCAAACAAATGGAAACATCAGAAATAAATAACTTAACAATGCAGCTTAAAGCTTTAGAGACACTAGAGCAATCTGATCCCAAAATCAGTAGAAGAGAGGGGATAAGCAAAATAAGGGGAGAAATATCCAAAATCAAGATTAGGAAAACGATACAGAAAATCAACCAGTCAAAAACCTGTTTTTTTTTTTTTTAAATCAGTAAGACTGATACACCCCTAGCTAAATTAACCAAAAGCAACAGAGAGAAAGCCCAAATTAACAAAATTAGAAATGAAAATGGAGTTATCACTACTGATACCCAAGAAATCCAGAGAATTATAACATCATATTTCAAAAACTTATACTCTGTGAAGTTTGACAACACAAAAGAGATGGATGAATTCCTAAGTAAACACAACTTATCTAAATTGAATCAGGAAGTTCTGAATTATTTAAATAGTCCTATAACATATAAGGAAATTGAGGAAGTAATCTCGAATCTTCCCACCAAAAAATGTCCTGGACCAGATGGATTCAGCACAGAGTTCTACCAGACATTTAAGGAGTTAATAACACCAATACTCCTTAAACTGTTCCATCAAACAAAGGAAGGAACACTACCAAATTCCTTCTATGAAGCTAATATCGTCTTAATCCCAAAACCTAATAGAGATTCACTTAAAAAAGAAAACTATAGTCCAATCTCTCTGATGAACACAGATGCAAAGATTCTCAACAAAGTCTTAGCAAATCGGATTCAAAAACATATCAAAAAGATCATTCACAGGGATCAAGTAGGCTTCATCCCAGGCACACAAGGTTGGTTCAACATACGCAAATCAATAAATGTAATTCACCATATAAACCTGTCCAAAGTTCAAGACCACATGATACTCTTGATAAATGCAGAAAAAGCTTTTGACAAGATCCAACAGCCCTTTATGATCAAAACCCTAGAGAAGGTTGGAATGGAAGGAACCTTCATCAGTATAATAAAAGCTGTATACAACAAGCCAACAGCAAGGATTATACTCAATGGGGAAAAACTTGAAGTATTCCCACTTTGATCAGGAACTAGACAAGGCTGTTCACTCTCACCACTTCTATTTACTATTGTACTTGAAGTCTTAGCTGAAGCCATAAGACAAGAAAGGGACATAAAAGGGACTCAAATCAGCAAAGAAGAAGTCAAGTTATCTCTATTTGCAGATGACATGGTCTTATACCTGAGTGATCTCAAAAACTCCACCAGGAAGTTCCTGGAATTAATATGGAAGTTCAGCAGGGTGGCAGGATACAAAATAAATGTACAAAAATCAGTGGCCTTCCTATATGCCCAGAATGAAAGAAGTGAAAAAGCCCTGAGAGAAACAATCCCATTTACTACAGCCCCTAAAAAATGAAATACCTTGGTATAAACCTAACCAAGGAAGTAAGAGACCTCTATAATGAAAAATTAATACCCTAAAGAAAGAAATTGCAGAAGACACCAGAAGGTAGAAAGACCTCCCATGTTCCTGGATTGGCAGAATCAACATCATAAAAATGACCAAAGGCAATATACAGATTCAATGCTATATCAATTAAAATCCCAAAGCAATTCTTTAAAGAAGTTGACCAAATAATCTCAAAATTCATATGGAGGCACAAAAGACCCAGGATAGCAAAGACAATCCTGAGCAACAAAAACACTGCTGGAGGTATCATCATACCAAACCTTAGTCTATACTACAAATCCATAGTTGTAAAAACAGCCTGATACTGGCTCCAAAATAGACACACAGATCAATGGATAAGGGTTGAAGACCTAGATATAAGCCCACACAACCACAGCCACTTGATCTTTGACAAAAGAGCCCAAAAAATCCAGTGGAAAAAGAACAGCATCTTCAACAAATGGTACTGGCAAAACTGGATATCCACGTGCAGAAGATTAAAACTGGACCCGTATTTGTCACCATGTACAAGACTTAATTCCAAATGGATCAAGGACCTTGATATAAGGCCAGAGACTATAAAAACTATAGTTGAAAGAGTAGAGAACTCCCTCGAGCTGATTGGGCTAGGCCAACATTTCCTAAACAGACATCCAATAGCATATTCACTACAACCAACACTCAACAGATGGGGTCTTGTGAAATTAAAGAGCTTCTGTTCAGATATTGTAACTTGAGCACAAAGGCAACCCACAGATTGGGAGAAAATCTTCCCTAACCACATATTTGATAGAGCTCTATTATCCAGAGTGCACAAAGAACTTAGAAAACTAAACACCAAGGAAACAAATGAGCCAAAAAAAATGGGCCTTGGAACGTAAAAGAAACTTTACCAGGGATGACATTAAAATGTCTAACAAATATCTTAAAAAATGGTCATCAGGGAAATGCAAATCAAAACTTCTCTGAATCATCTCATCCCTGTCAGGATGGCAAAAATTTACAATACACCCAACACCAAGTGCTGGAGAGGATGTGGAGAGAGGGGCACTCTTCTACATTGCTGGTGGGAATGCAGGCTCACACAACCACTCTGGCGAGCCGTCTGGCAATCCTTAAAGAAATTAAAGATTGGGTTGGGGATTTAGCTCAGTGGTAGAGCGCTTGCCTAGCAAGCGCGAGGCCCTGGGTTCGGTCCCCAGCACCGGAAAAAAAAAAAAAAAAAGAAATTAAAGATTGAAATGCCATATAACCCTGCTAACCACTTTTGGGAATAACCCCCCCATACAGCAAAAATTCACCTTGATAGCACAAGCACAACCATGTTCATAGCAGCAGTGTTTACAATAGAAAAGTCATGGAATCAGCCCAAATGTCCAACAGTTGACGAGTGGATAAGGAAAGCATGGTACATTTATACAATGGAATACTACTCAGCCATCAAAAATGATGGGAGGAGCAATGATTTGCAAGATACTCCACACAAGTTAGGGCCGAAGAAATCATAATTGGATATTGCATGCCCAGCACAATGTCCAACACACTATTGACCTCACAAAGTCTAGCATCTTGGAGGCAAGGGATTGACAGCCACAGTAGTGTTCCTATGCTTAAGGGGAACACAGGAAAGGGTTCAGGGAAATGCCACTGGGTCCTTGTACGTCATCGGAGAGGAGGGCCCAGAGGAGAGTCAGGCATGCACAAGAAAGGACTCTGGGAATTGGGGCGGGAGGCACGGGGGGATGGGGGCGGCAGGGGTGAGGGGAGGGAGAGCAGGGGGTTCGGGGGGAGGAGGAGGGAGGGAGGGAACTGGTGTTACCTATTAAGTTTGTATGAGCTGAAATAATAATAAAAATGTATTAAAAATGATGAATTAATGCAATTTGCTGGGAAATGGATGGAATTAGAAACAATTATATTGATTGAAGTATCCCAAAGACAAATCTCTGTAATACCTACAGTAATTGTAAAGATTATAAACAGGAGGGATGAGGTAGGAGGGCCCTACCAGAAACAAGGAGAGAGGGGAACATGTTACAGCAGATAAAATAGGCCACCATCAAGGACTGCGAGTAAGTAATGAGACATCTGGTTAAGTTCACAGACTTTCCTTCCTGATCATTTGCAACTGATGGGGTGTGATCTCACCAGAAGGGGAGGGTATATAGGCTGCCAGATAGAAAGTAACCATTTTGTACGGTCTCCTACTTTTATTCCATCTACCTTTGAATATACTCTTATAACAAGACTCTAATTTAACAGGGTTTTTATCTCTGGCCAGGGGGGTGACATCCAATACCCAGAAGGATGGAGCAAAGGGCATTGCAGGAGCAGCAAACCTGAAAAAAAAAATCAACAAACCATAAATCAGAACGTCAGAGACTCTATATCAACCACCTGGAACTAGGCCAGCCTAATCTCTCCCCATCCTGAATCTCAGGGAAATTTGCGGAAGAGGGGGCAGTGAGATTGTAAGAGCACAAGGATTGGAGGAGTAAGGATATGCAAGATACTCCACACAAGTTAGGGCCGAAGCAATCATCATAGGACTTTGCATGACCTATGCTATGTCCAACACATTATTGACCCCACAAAGTCTAGCATGGACTAAAGCCACTAGGATCCTTGGAGGCTAGGGACTGACAGTCACAGTAGTGTTCCTAAGCTTAAGGGGAACACAGGAAAGGGTTCTGGGAAATGCCCCTGGGTCCTTGCACCTCATCAGAGAGGAGGACCCAGAGGAGAGTTTGGCATGCACATTAAAGGATGCCCCGGGGATTGGGGGGGGAGCCACTGGGGGGAGGCACTGGGGGAAGGGTAGGGCAGAGGAGGGGGAAGCAGGGGGGAGGTAGAGGAAGTGAGGGGACCGGTGTACCTGTTAAGTTTGTATGAGCGGAAATAAAAAAAAATAAAATAAATGAAACTTTCTCCCATTGAGTTGCTTGACTTTGAGTGGTGTTTCACAGCAACAGATGAGTAACTGGTTGTGTGTGTGTGTGTGTGTGTGTGTGTAGCACTACAATGGAAGTAGTAGTATTTTCATTGTCTCTCACTAATATTTCTCAGTCTTTATATGCTTTGTAGTCCATTAGTTGTGTCTCTCAGCTTTTCTGAAAGCTAAGCAATCATGTGATTTTCTTAGGCCAACGACAGGAGTAGGAGCAACAAGTGTTACTCCTGAGAGAAGTTTGCAGAGAAATTCCTCCATGATCTTGTCTAATGCTCGACCATCATGGAGGGTAAGGTGCTTGCAGACAAGAGATGTGTCTGAGACAGAAGCAGTGCTGAACCCTGGGCGGAGTCATGGCAGGCATGCCCAGCTCTGAGATGTAACAAAGGAATGAATAGCTTTTTGCTGGTGTAAGGTCCAATTCTGCTCTATTGTGCCATTAAAATTTAAGACTCATCATCATGCAAAGCATATGTCTCCTGCCAAAATGCTGAGATTTGAGCTCTAGCAATGTATCTCTGGGTAATACACTTATTTTTCTGTGCCTAGCTCAATTAAACAACTTCAGAGCTGATACAGTTTTAGTTCTCAAAGTAGCACTTCATTGACAGCTCAGAACAGCTTGGTGACAGCTTCAGAATACAAATCTAGCAGTGCAACACAGTGGGAGATCTATTTGTCCTATGCCAATTTAAAACACACATTGTATTATGTGGATCTTCCTTGGACAATGTCTCCATTGATTTCAATGGAATTTAAGATGAAATGTATGTAGAGTTGAGGAGATGGTTCCGTTGCAACGTGTTGCATAAGCACGAGGACTTGAGTTCAATCCCTTTGCACCCACACGAAGTTCAGACTCAATGCCACCCACCTATAACCTCAGCACTGGAGGGTAAAGGTGGGAGGAGCTCTGGGGCTTGTTTGCCAACCTAGATGAATTGGTGAGCTCTAGTTACAAAATATACATGAGAAAAGACTAAGGAAAACACCAAATGCCATCTTCTGGCCTTCACAATGACGTGCACGTGCACACACGCATATGCACACAAATACACATATGAATAATAACATCTAAATCACTAAGTGAATGTTTTAGTTTCCAGGATTATCTTGTTCCCTCTTCCATTCACTCTCTTTGTCAACTAGCTCCCCATGGATTCCTGAACATGACAGGCAGTCTTCCCACAAAGGACTTTTTGTACTGGGCAAACCCTAAACTTGAAAGCTTTTTCTTATTTTCATTTCTCTACTCTAGTGTCATCTGTAGGAGAAGCTTTTTCTGTCCACCCAATTAGAAACAGGCCTTCCTGTCCTATCCCCTTCTTTATTCTTACCTTGGCATTTTGCCTGTCATCTACATCACTCGTGATGATCTTAGTTAAATTTACTTGTGTGTTCATATTCTTAGATTTTTCTCCAGCATCAGAAAGAAAGCTCCTTGAGGACACAATTCACATCTTTCTTGTTCATGGTTTTAGTCTCAGAACTAAAGAGTCTAACACACAGCAATAATAAACAAGTTAGAATCAAGCTGAAAAGTAGCAAGGTCATCTTAGAATTAAGTTGTAGTCTTTCTGAAGACAAAGTACTACTTGAAGATGACTATTTTCAAAAAGAAACAGTTTCTAACACAACTGCTGAATATTCTGAATCATAGAGTCTCTTTTATAAAAGCATGTCCTGTTTCTTTTGGAAAAATGGTATACAACCCAAAAGATAAGACCAAATCAATATAAAAGTCCTTCAAAAACCAGTTTTTATTAAGACAATATATATAAATATGCAAATCCAGAATCTGAGTTACGTCTTTTATTTTGAACACTTCACTCCATAAAAAAGCTGATATTCTGGGTCCAAGTGATGACACATTCTAAACTAAAAAAACTCCCCTGTAGTTTAAGTAAACAAATTCTGATCACCAAGCAAAATCAGAGCCAAGGTTATTTTTGCACAACTCATGGACGGTGTGACTGAGTTAGAACCTCTAGTGGTTTCTATTTTACCTTTCATAACAACCTTGAAAGTGTTTGGAGTGACACAGTATTTAGACTGCAAGGACCAAACTCATCTGAAATACATAAGCATATCCACCTCTACAGTCTCTCATTAAATCTCATATACTGAGAAATCTTATCCCAAGACTATTATGGAGTCACATTCCCAATTATTAAAGTCAGAATTCTCATAAAAGACTCTGGGTCAAGCTATCTTGATCAGTCTTGTTAGTCCTGATTCTAGGTAGATTCACATGCTGTAACTGAAAGGAGATGAGTCTCGGTTGTCTGCTCACTGTCTTGTTTCATAATAACAAAAATTTATTTGCCTGAGTACTCCAAGACATGTAAATGGACTCAGGTAGTTGAGTTCTTTGTATAAAGAGGACTTCTTTCCTCTGTGTGGTGACCAGAACCAAAAAAGGGTAGATAGAAGGTCAGAAAATCTGTTGACCAGATAGACATATGCTTTTAGTGAATCTTTTCCTCATGAAAACAACAACAACAACAACAACAGATTTTGGCTAAAAAATGAAACGATGGCAATTGATCTAAGCTGTCAACTTAGCATGGGGGGGTCATTGGGCACATCTATAAGAAATTAACTATGGAAAGCCTCTGGAAAAGCCGGTTAAAGAGTGTCTTGCTTGTATAATTGATGGGTACAGGCAAACAAGCAAGTATTCAGTGTTGGCTCTTGCCTTTGGCTCTTGCTGTGGATGTGATGTGATCAGTTTCCCTCAGCAGCTCATGTTGGTATGAGTCTCTAGCCATGATGGACTAGAATATGAAATTGTAGACTTGTGAACAAGTCCGTTGACCCCACTGAGTTATTCAGTTCAGGTATTTATTGCAGCATCAAGTTATGAAACTAAAATAAAAGTCATCCCAACTTTTAAAATTGGTTAACAAGGATACACATCTAAGAAAGGGAGTTTACATTAAGTGATGTTTCTCTTTCATTTCTGTTTTCAATAAGAAAATATTCACACATTTCTCAAATTCTCGGGTATTTTTTTCCTTCAAAAGAAAGAGAAGTTCTAGTTTAAGGGCTGGAGTCTGTGAGATTCCATTTCATTTCTTCTCTGCCCCCTGCCACAGCTTTTCAGGAATCTTTTGGAAAGCACAGTAAATACTACTTGGCCTACCTCAATAAATACTCCTTGAATGCATTGGGACACTTGCACAGCCTTTGCTGTCAGGTAGAACAAAAACAAACAGTAAAATTCTTCCAGTCTCTATATTATGTCCTCTAGTGCTTCTGTCTAACTTCCTAAGGATGAAGGAGTGAATGCTCAAGGCTTAAGCATAGGATATCTTTTCACAAATGTTAAAGTGTAATAAATTTCAAAGTGCAATAAAAGAATCCACACACACATTGTTTCTTAATTTTTATTTGCTTATAAAAAAGAATAAAAACAAGTCTGCAAAAAAATCTGAATGTACAGAGTAATTCCTATGTCAAGGAGAGACAGGGCCTAGAACATACTGCTGGGCAAATTATTCATCAAATATGGACTCTTTGCATCAGAGTTGGTAGACTCATTATCTTACATGGATCAAAATCTACTGGAAAAAAAAACAGAATATAAGTTTTTAAATGGCAAATCCAGAATGGTTAGATTCTAGGACTTATTTTTTTAATACCCGTGAACCCAGTTACTAATTGTCTCAGAGCTGGACAGATCTGTTAAAGCAAGAGGTAGTTTTCCTGATGGAGATTTTTTTTTTTCCTGTCTCAACAAGGTCTCACATAATCACGACTCTCTAACATCACTTTTCTATGGGTGGGGTCCCATTTCCCAACAAAGTAACCACTTTGTAGCATGTTCATTTTAGAACTTTAGATGATTATCCAATAGAGGAGATTCCAGGATTTGGCTTAGTTCCTTTTTTGAATACATTTCTTTGGGAAAAGACCAAATTATCTGGTATGCCATTAAAACAGCAAAGGGATATCATTTCTATTGTGTCATAGATTTAAGGGAATGTTTTAAAAACATAATCTTTGTGGACAATAACAGTAAAATTAGAATTATTTGCAGAACATATTTAGGCTGTGTGCAAACCACACAACATTTTGTAAATAAAGTTTCTGAAGAAGTCTTGCCGTTGGTCTTCAACTCTTGAGGTTATCAGATTCCTGAGCCCCACAGGTCCAAAGCTTCCTGCTCATCTTGGACAGGTGTGAATTCAGGCTGATCCGGATGGGGAGCTAAAGAGGAAAAGTGGGAGTAGGACTTGGTAGGACCCAGGGATGGTACATGGATTGCTCTGTCCCTCACCTTGGTCCTTAGAGACAGGGTTGGCCATAAACCACACAGGTACCTAATGCTCCATGCCACTTCCCCATGAGGCTTCTCAATTAGTAAAAGGAGGAAGAGAAATTGTTAGAAAACTAGAAGCAAAGCAGTCAATTGCTTAAATATTATTTTTTTATTTGCAAGAGAACCCCTGAAAATGTACTAGGATCACAAAAGAAAACACAAAACTTAAAAAACAAATCTCATATTAGGAGTCCATCACCAGGGGAGGGAGGGAAGGGAATGTGATCAAGGGAGGAAGCCAGAACAGAAGATTCAGGAGAAAAGATGCTCATCCCTCCTGTGTGGATAGGAAGGAGGAGAAAGCACAGTTAAGCAATGGTATTACAGAGCCTTCATAATGGAGGAGTTTGAATAAATTTTTGGTGTACCATCACAGACCAAGGTGAGCAGTCAGTTTCTATTACAATTGTCTCATGTGACTTGGTTAATTTCCAATGTTATCGCTCCATCATGTAGGGAGCAGGGAAAACATGACTCTGAAAGTGGGAGGCAGGGAAACAGGGCAAGCAGGAAAGAGAAGTGTCCACTGCGATTGGGGCAAAGGAACAATGGTGGTGGTAAACCAGTCTGTATCCATAGCTAAACGCCGGCCGGGGACAGCACGACCAGACAGCAGAACTGTCACTTCACTGTTGATAGTCATTGTAAGGGATCAGATCTTAAGGGACAGGGGAAAAGGATGAGAGAAGAGAGAAGGAAGAGATTAACAGAGAAAAATGTATCAGCAAAACCTTGACCAATTCCTCTGGCAACTACAGTTACATTTCTCTTCAACAGAACATTTCCCTTCGCTGCTTTATTTGTACATTGCCCTGTGGCCATCTCTAAGACCCTCTTTTGAGGTTTCCAAGAGTAATTATGTCCCCAAAGGTCTCGGGGTCGACACGCAGGTGGCAGACAATTATAGGAAGCTTAATCTTTCAGAATCTCAGTCCAGTGATGAGACAGGGAGCAAGGATATGGCTACTTCTGTCTCTTCTTAAGGCCTCCCTCGGTCAACTAAAATTCATGTGGTGGGCACAATGCCGCCTAAAAGAATCTTGGGCTGGAGGGGGTTAGTCCTAAATTTGAGATTTCCCTAAAAGGAAGAATAAAACCCACCAAATATTATCACCACAGCACTTCAGAAATACAGTATGGGAGACCCCAAGTTGTTCAACTATATTGTACAAATGACCAAATAGGAGGCCAGCTGCGTAGATCACCATGTGATGGTAAAGGAAACAGATGTGTTGCTATTTGAACTTCTCCCCTCCAGGTTCCTAAGGAGTTGCCTCTGTGGTCATGTTAGGGAAGATGCTTCCAAATAATGTGAGGCAGTGGGGAGCTCACACTCTGCTCCCCTCTCCTGGCTGCTAACTCTGCATCCCCTCCACATTTTGATACTAACCATAATAAAACTGTGCAAAGTCTTCATGAGGCTGGCACTTACCTCCCACGCCATAGGTAGAGCATGATGAAGGGTCACAATATCCAGGCTGGCCAGAAGGACCTTGTGGTCCAGGTACCCCCAGATGGCCAGGAGGACCTCTTGGTCCAGGAGAACCAGGGGGCCCAGGGCTGCCGGGACGACTTTCCCCCGAAGGTCCTGAAAGGAAAAGTGTTGGTCGTTTATCACAATACGGTGAATTTTGAGACCACTATGTTAGTAAGTCATTTCTTATAAAAAAAAAAAAAAAAGAAAAAGAAAAAACAACTTTCTACATCTTAACAATGAGGATAACCAATCTCTCCACTCACTGACTTCTTTGTCCTAAAATAGATTCCCTGGGAAGAGGATCACATAGTGACACATATTGTCTTAGAGGATGATGCTTATAATCACTTCCAGACTCTGGGAAATGTGCTCTGTCTAAGACCTCTTGAGCATTAAAGGATAAGAAGAAGCCACTTTGACCTTTCCTTACTCAGTGGCGATGATATTTTTCCAGTACAGTTCTCTATGTATGAACCAATGTGTGAGCATGCCTACATCTGTATATACACACATATGGACACGCTCAAATTGGAACCTCATAAACTACTTAAAATTGTATCTAAATTAGTACTGGTTTATGGTTCCAGTTAATTAAATTAGCCCAAGTCTCAATTATTATCCTGGAGAAGACAAATGGAAAGCAGTCAAAATTAGACACAGCACATTAACCTAAATTTCTTTAGACCATCTTATATCAATTAAAAATTCTGAATGGAAATGTGTGTGATTAAAAATTTTTGCATATAAGAAATTCTATTGGGTGGGTTTTTTTGGTTTGTATGTTTGTTGGATTTTAAGCCTGGCTTTCAATGGTACTTAAAGACATTCTTCAACTAGAAATGAAATTATTTAACTAGCTTTGAAATGAAAAGTTGGAACAAGAGCTGCTTTCCATTTGAACAGTATGGTAGCTCTCAGATCCATTAAATGCCATTCAATCAACTCTGACCAGTCACCTCTGAGACGTAAAACAGGATGCTACAAACAGTTCTTTATACAACAATCCTGTGTAACAGCAGTTTTATGATCACAATGGACCTGTTGCTTTTGGAGTCTCTCTTAGAGACTGTGATACTGGAAAGAAAATCTGTAAAGCATTTGACTCAAAGTGACTAAGATTGTGGTTGTTAATGCAACAGGATACAAGCCTGTGATTCCAATAATAAGTCGGATCATCTGGAGACCATTTGACATTGTGCACAAACACAAGACTCACTTGGCAAGACAGCCATGGCAGGAACTACCCATGTTCTTCCAATTCCCCTGTGCGCCTCTAGATTTCATGCTTCTCTTGCAGTTTAGCACGGGGTATGTGACTAGTTCCAACCACAATAATATGAATGGAAGTACCACATCACTGCATGGAGGAAGTTAAGGCTGATAAGCTTCTTTGTCTTTCTCTTGGAGGTTGTCTGACCCATGATAGGAGTTGTGGTGCCCAACATGGTGAAATGTTCTCACCTTATCCACAGCAAAGTGAATGTGAAGTAAAGGTTTGTCTGCCAATCCATGAAACTTGACTTGTGTAACCAATATGAGCCCAGATGTTCTGTACTGTGTCAGGTTTCTAAGTACAGAAGATTCATTTTAGCACAATAAGCTAAGTGAGAAGTATAGTTGTGCCAGTTGACACAAGGATGAAATGTGAGCCATTTCCTCACTGAAGACATGTAGCCAACATAGAGATCTATATCTACCAATTTCTTGTTAAGTAGAAAGATTTACCTGCTGGCCCTGGTGGGCCTCTTGGACCTTGAGTTCCAATGCCTGGATTTCCTTTCTCTCCCTTGACACCAGTTAGACCTGTGGAAGAAAGATAGGAAAGAAAGACAAAAAAAGAAAGGGGAAAGGAAAAGGGAGGAATAGGAGGGAGAGGGAAGAAAGGAAGGAAGGGAGATAAGGACGGAAAAGGGGAAAAAGGAAGGAAGAAAGGAAGGAAGGAAGGAAGGAAGGAAGGAAGGAAGGAAGGAAGGAAGGAAGGAAGGAAGGAAGGAAGGAAGGAAGGAAGGAAGGAGGGAAAGGAAGGAAGGAAGGAGGGAAAGGAGTGAGGGAGAGAGGGAGAGAGGAAGGGAGGGGGAGGGGAAGAGGGAGGGAGGAGGACAGAAAATTTCCCATTAGAATTGAATCTCAGCAATTCTATTTTCATATGCTGCTAAAGCTATCATGGGTATCATGGGACTTATAGATTAATATATAGGTATTATTCAAAAATCATATTACAGAAAGTTGATTCTGTTATATGTTCTATATTTGCTAAGCTACACCCAAATTTATCTTTCTCCTTCTGACCAAAGTGGTACCGCCTTCCATGAACTGGCCTGCGTCTTGACGTGCATCAGACTATTCAACATAGGCAGTTGGCACTCCAGATGAAGCGCAGTAGAAATCATAAGAAGACATAGCTAACATTTTCCTCTGGTCCACCCTGTAATATATCTGCAAGGGGCATGAATTCTAATTAGGCAGCAAACCTCTGAAAAGCATGAGTTTCCATTAAAAACTTAGAAGCTTTGGGAAAGCCTGTGTTTGATTTGGCTGATTTGGTCTCAAAAAAATTTAAACCTATTTGATTTCCTTTTCCATTAAACAGGATCTCATATTTTCAATAATTTACTATATTATTAACAAACTATAAATTTTCACAGCAAAAATGGAGTAAGCAACAAAGAGACATATACTCTGACACCTCCTTATCCAAATAATCATCCCAACATCACTGGTCAGGTATTCGCACCTGACTAAAGTCAGCCTCAATTCAAGACACATGAAACTTGAAGCAGGTTTTCTTGTTTGCATCATATGGTGTCTTTGCTCTATGCTATTCAGGACCAACAATGCTCTGAGAAAACAAAACATAGAACAGCACCTCTCTCCTTAATGATCCCTGCTAAAAAACAATGGCTAAGGCTAGAAGAAAGGGTCAATAGGTGAGACTAGCCAGCTTGAGCAGTAGCAGCCATATAAAGGATTTCAAAATTAAAACTATGAATAACTATTTTCTTTAACATCAACACAGTGTATATGCATTGTAGACAAACTGGAAGTCACAACAAGCAAGAGTGCAGACTTGAAAATATTCTGTTTTCACATCTGAACTTCTAAGTTTTAGAGACTATAGTATTTATATTGGAAATAGTTGACAAGGGCCACACATTGTCCTCTGACACACAAACACAGACACACACACCCCTCCCACATATATGCACATATGCATGTGTAAAAATAAATAAATAAACACACGTAATTTTTTTTTAAATGCCATGGCTTTCCCCAGTTATGGAGGGATGGGGCTGGCAATTAGATAATAGCCAACTGGCAACCAGGAGACAGACCCCACTCATTACTGTGCCCTATTCCTGTTCTCTCTACCTTTAAGCCTCTTCTTTTAAACACTCTTTTATCTTTGGTTAGGAGAAGACCTAAACACTCAAAAAGGATATAGCCAACAACCTTACCAACCTTAATTCAGAATACCAATGACCCTACAATGTTCACCCAAAACCAGACTATCCAAATCTCTCCCCATCCTAAAGATCAGAGAACCTTGCGGAAGAGGAGGTAACAAGATGGGGAGATCCATCAAAGGACAAGATACTCCCCTCAAATCCGGGCTGCAGGAGCCAGGATCTACTGCAATGTGACTGGACTTTACCTGACCTGCACAATGGCTGTCATGTCAACAAGCCCCATCTGCTATCAGGGCTATCAAGGGAGATGGCTTCAGATGGCAGAATTCTTAGAGGCAGGGGGTTAGACAGATATAATGGAGTTTCTACATTAGTGGGCAGCCCAAGAAGGGGCCCCAAGGTATGCTATAAGGACACTGCTTTTTAAAATCAAGTTCCTTGTGTGGGGCTATCAACAACTTGTGTCTTTAAGAGATGATTATAATTGGTCTCACTCAAGTTTAAGAGTCTGTGTTTTTAAAAATATTTTATTTATCTTGTGTGTTTGGGTGTCTGTCTGTCTGTCTGTCTGTTTGTCTGTCTGTCTGTCTGAGGGCACTGTGTATCCCTGCGAAGGACCAAGGGTGATTTCAGGAATCATTCTGCATTGCTTCTACCTCCTTCTTGCTTTGCTCTATGATTTCCCAGGCCCTGCCAGCCAGAACTAGAAGGGCAGGCTTCCTCTGTTTCTGCTGGCGTTTCTGCTGGAATCCAAACTCAGGACCTTCTCCTTGTTAGACAGAGTCTTAACCCCTGAGCTATCTCTCTAGCCTGTTTCTGTATTTTTTATGAACACAACCAATATACATAAGGATTTAACTCTCCAAAAATACAATTTAGCCAAGATTGAGATGACCTTAGTTTTCTGTGGAGTTGCCAAAATAATTAGGATCCTCACAGGGAAGATTTTTCTTTTTTCTCCTTTGTCTCTTCCCTTCCTTCTCTCAGTCTTTCTTTGTCTCATTATCATTTTTGAATAGACTATTTTTAGAGCAGTTTGAGATATGCAGCAGAATTGAACAAAAGACACAGAAATTTCGCATCTGTCTCTTCCTCTCTACATGTGGATTCTCCACTGTTATCAATATCCTCCCCTTAAGGACCACAAGCGTTACAGTTTTCGTTCCGAATCTCACTAGAAACCATTACATTGATCTAGATCCCCCTTACCACTACCCTAACACTGACTTTCCAATGTATTTCTTTCTGGTTTACAAAGTCATATACTTTTTAATTATTCATTGTATCCCCAGAGCAGGTAGGTCACTTAGTAAACTCTCAGGAAATGTTCATTGTAGGGAGAAGGAGAAAAAAATAAGGCAAGGTATTGGGGGAGTTTTGATACAACTAAAATATGTTCTATGAGTTGCGTGATGGCATGTATTCCCAGCATTTGGGGTTTCAGGCAGAAGGACTAGAAGTTTAAGGCCAGTTGCATAGTGAGTTGCAGTCTAAAAAAAAGGTTATTTGTATATAAAAAGTCATATGTTAAAATTAATGTACACTATTAAAATGTTTTCAAAGTATCTCTTGAACTATTGGATGAATGACTGAAGTATGAAGTTCCATTGCAGACTTCGACAAAGAAAAGATGTGCTTGATGGTGTATCTGCAAGCCATATAAACTATTTTATTGGGTTATGAATGCAAGCTCAGTTAGTCTGCACAAGAACCAAGAGGACTGGGGCTGGAGAGGTGGCTCAGTGATTAAGCCTCTGCCTTGCAGGCAGAAGGTCCTAAGTTCGGATACTAGACCCCACGTATAGACGCCGGGACACACACACATACATACACACACGCACACACACGCACACATGCACAATTGAATAAATAATAATAATAAAAAAATTTTAAAAAAAGAACCAAGAGGACTGGCAACACTGTTGAGAGAGAGAAGAGAGAGCACTAAGATACAGAAAGGTCATCACCTTTCATAGGTAGGGAGTAACACAGCCAAAATTTCAACTAAAACAGATTAGATGGATGATTCTCTGGGCAACTAATGCATTCACAGCTTCTCTACCCAATGCTAAACCTGTAGGCTGGGTTTCTCTTGTTTTTTTAAGTTGTTATTTCCTGACTCTGCCTAATCAGTCTCCGCAGTGTTTTTGACATCCCGCTCTGTAATCAGCCCCAAGTTTATCAGCATGTTTCCTCAGCTTGCCCATTTGCCCTCGCCCTCAGCTCTCAGCAAATCTTAGGGTTGAATTTAAAAAGATTAATCTTGGTCACACTGACTACATGTCCCGGGTCTGGCCTTTTGGTGTCTGTTTCCTATTTTCTTTGGCTTGTTGGCTTTCTAGCAGGAATATGTTACTCAGCTCTGTGGCCCCAGTTACCCCAAGCACTCAGGCTCGAGTCTCCGGCGGCTCCATGGAGCACAGTCACTTCTTCCTGAGCCCAGACGTTCAGAGGAGCTCCCAGGCTTTATGCCCGGGCAGAGATGCAAGGCCTGGGGAATGCTTTCATTGTCCTGGTACCAAAAGTCAGAGACTGGAGCAAGGCCTCCAGCTGTGTTATATTTGCCTGTTGCCTCGGAAATGCTGGCGAAGAACCACAAGCACAGTCTGTTCTTCATTTACTGTGTGCTTCATGCCTGCTAGGTGCAGGGTGCTTGGTACCCAGCTACACAACGACAGACTAATTGGACTCAGTTCAACAAGTATTCTAAACATTTTGCTAATTTGGCTATTTCTACATATTTAACCACAGCACTAGTTCAAGCATGTGGAGGGGAGTCTATAAGCTGTGCAAAAATAGCCGAGGATAGAAAATACACAATTGTTTTAGGTGCAAATGAACCTTGCCAAAAGGTCCCTCCTATACTGCCTATTTGATGTTTTCAGTTGACTGTAGCTAATGTCTTTCTAATTCACTTTCAGGCAAAGTGAAGTTCACAGAGACTTAATAAAATGGTTGCTAGAAAGACTTGTAAGTATGGAAGAGTGATCCAGGATGCTTCCTGATTGTCACCCTGGTCTCTACAGGCATACACACTCAAGTGTCCTCTTGTGTACATGCCTGCACACATATGCACATCCAATCACATGCATGCTTATACACACACACACACACACACACACACACATGCATGCAAAGTAAGGGAAGCTTGGAAGTCCCACAAAGGTGCAACTTGCAAATTAACAAGCTCGGAAGTCCCTATCAGTCACTCTAGACATGCAAGAACAATAGGAAAGGACAGTGTGGAGGAAGAAGCAGGGGAGGAGGGAGGAGGAAGGAATAAGAGGGGTTACAGTGCACACTAGGCCACCTCAGCACTGCAGGCTGATTGCCTACAACTTCAGGTATCTTCATGACAGCAAAGGAAAGGGAGTGTGTCAGGATTTCTTCTCTGTCCATTATCCCACTAACTGTGATCCCATAGGTGCATAAATTAAACTAAATGCCACTGTATCACTTTCATCTCCAAAAAAAATACCTTTCCTTAAACTCTATTATAGTATCTACCAGTCCTGATTATTAAGAAAATTATGCCATCCAAAATTTAAGGAATAATAGAACCAGTATCTAAGGCTTAAGGTTCAGCATGAATATGCAATGACTCAATGATATTCAATTAAGAGTTTGTCTGAAAGCCTTGGAGGAAAAAAGCTGAATCAGAGAACTGGCATATGATGAAAGTCTGCAGATTTGAACCCATATTTGTTTCCATGAAAACATGTTATGAACACCAGTCATGTGAGAAGCACCAAGGACTCTTTGAATAAGCTCGTCATTTTATATCCTCATTATGCTCTTCCAAATTTTCTAGAAATACATAAAAGTCAAGCCACTTTACAATCATGTATTTATCCAGTATATCAATACCAGCATTAAAGCTAAAACCAATGAAAATTGGAAGAACTAGTGAAAATGTCTTCTCACATAATTTTTTGCTTATCTTTAAAAATGCATTTTAAAATATTTATTCCCACATAGTTATGTCTTGAAAGCTATATAAAAATTTTTCTGAAAGTGCTTATTTTCATACCCAATGCAAACAGCTTTAACTTGATTTTATAAATCAGTACGTGCTTTATTTCTATTGCTCTTACTCATGTTCAAGGCCTGAAAAATTTAGAAAATATAAAGGTACCGCTCATTTAAAAAGGGGTTCCTTTGCCTCTATTTGCTTCTCCTCCTTCATCCCCTTTCTCTTCTATTAGAAGAGAAAATTTCCTTTAAACAAAATTTCCTTCTTAAAAATTTCACTGTGATTTTTCTGAGTACATTTACATCATAATGATAACTGCAGAGGCAATGTGTGTACTGTTGACTCTGGTAGCAATGTGTTATGAACACCAAGTCTTGGGTTATATACATGGGCCTCCACTTTTGTCTTAGCAGTCAGCACCATAAATCATTTGCAAATCATGAAATAATTATTGCATTCAGGCTTTTTGGAGAATAAAAAATCTGTACAGTATATAGATGTATATCAGGAAAATATAACCTCCTAAGCAAAACAGAATCCACAGAATGGAAATCATTAAACTCCAAGTCAAGACAGTGAACTCTCCCGGGAGTGATGTGGTATGTCACACACTAATGAGGCAGGGATTAGTCTTCTGTTGATTATTAAATATTTCTCCAGAACTATTAGGTAACAGTTTAAGATTTTTACGTTTCTTGAATGGAAACAAATATTGGCTCCCATGGCAAAAAAAGTTGGTTTTTTTTTTTATAAATACTGATTATAGCTTTTTGTTATGGTAACAAAGTCATAGTCTACTAATTACAGAAAGTGAAGACATAGCTTAATCAGATTTCAACCTGAAAATGACCTCTCACATTCTTTGTGTTTGTTTGGAGAATACTTTTTGTCTTGATTATAATTAATCACAGAAATAGGGTTATAAAAGATGGTAGCATCCATGAAAATATTTTTCAGTTCATGCAGTTCAATATTTAACCTCTACCTATTACCCTCTGAAAAGTCACAGTTTCCAATGAAGTCTATAGGAAAGGGGGGGGGGGCGGGGAATGCATGAAGGGAAGTCAGGAATTGCAGAGGGAACCTACCCTTTTCTGTCTCCTCATATCTCGGTGTTCCAGAAATTACTTTGGAGAGAGTTGGTGGTGGACAGAAGCGGCATGCCTAGATTTTATTTAGAGGAGGCAGATGATGAATTAAACATAAACTCATGAAGTGTGTGAGTGACCTCCTTCCGAAGGACAGCCTAGCTGCCTTCTCCTCGAGTGTGGGCTGTGCTTTGTACCGTGACACTGACAGAGGATGGCACGAATAACAGCTGTGACTTCTGAACTAGGTTCAGAAGGACATCATGAACTCCATCTTGCTCTCTCGGGCGGGGGGGGGGGAACTCTAAGGAAAACAGTGATCACACTGTGAAAATAGTCCACCACCCCATGGAGAGACGCATGGTGAAGGACTGGAGCCTGAAGCCAGCCTGGATGCTAGATCCCTGCTGCAGCCTCATAAAGAAACTGTGCCAAGGCTGGAGAGGTGGCTCAGGGGTTAAGCCTCTGCCTTGCAGGCGGAAGGTCCTGAGTTCGGATCCCAGATCCCACGTACAGACGCCAGGCGGAAGCGGGGGCGGCCTGCGCTTCTGGTCCTGGTAGGGCGGAGCCTGTGAATCCCGGGGCAGAGTAATGAAGAAAGATGTGGAGGCGGTCCATGGTGGCTCCCGAATTCTTCCGTGGTTCTACACACACACAGACACACACAAGCGTGCGCACATACATATGCATACACACACAATTGAATAAATAATAATAAAAAAATTTAAAAAAAAGAAACTCTGCTGGCAGCTGGGAACTGGGTGCTGGGAGCTGGCTACTGGGTGCTGGGACCTGGATACTGGGTGATGGGAGCTGGGATGCTGGGTGCTAAGAGCTGGTGCTGGGAGCTGGATGCTGGGTGCTGACCCTCCAGCCATCAAACCAGTGGCTGTCTACAGGTCTGGATGATATCACAACTGCTACCTCACAAGACAATCTAGGCTCAAAACTCCCAGCCAAACTCAATCCTCGATTTAAAAAAAAATGAGGCCACTTATATTTGTTGTAAAAGGCCACTAACTTTTAAGGCAATTTGTTAGCAGAGCCATAAATTGGTAAAAGGTGTGAGCTTCTGCAGCCATGATCAATATATAGAAAATCCTTTTGAAATGAAAAAAAAAAAGATTTAAAGGTGATGCAAAAAAGGAGCAGGAAAGAGGATGGATTGTGAACACCTTAAGGTCTACCAGACCATCAGAAGTCACGATGGACTTCACTTGGTAATCACTGGGGGAGAAAGAATATTTCATCTGTATGTATTGCCTGGATATACAAGGCAAGATGCATTTCAGCAGTTTTTTGTGGCAGTTGGAAGAAAGCACGTGTATTATGCAACTAAATATCAATGGTAATAATAAAAAAGGAAGGCTTGTAAATATTTAGCTGTCAGGTGGCAAATCATAACAAAAATTCCACCATACTTCTTCTTTCACCAAATTGGTGTGTTCTGTAGAGATCTATGCTCCAGGACCCACCCAGGATACACGGAGCATGGAGAATTTGTACAGGAATGATCCTGGCCTGGGCTGCATCCTGGCTCCGAGCTTCTGCAAAGCTCTGTTTCTGATTTCTTACCAGGATCATTGGCCAGATTTATCTGCCGTCCCACCAACTTTTCAACCACAGGAAGACTGAACACAAGAAATCTACTTTCCTCTGCCAGCTTCACATCTTTCTGGGGGAGGGGGGTCTGTCCTATCTACAAAAGTCTGGGCCTCATTGTCTCACAGCTCCTCAAATGTGTTATGGGTTACAGGGGGATTAGCTCAAGGGAGGGCAGAAGTTCCTCCCTTCAGTGTCATCTGAGTCTCTGAAAGGGACCACCATTTATTTATGGCCTCAAACAAGGCTGAATGATTTTCAACATGCCTGCTTAGGAGTGAGTGTTCCCTTGGCCAAGAGTATTGTCATGCCTTTGCATGATGATGATCGTGCGTTTGGTATCTTAACAGATTTTCATGGTGGCATGATGTGAGTTTGCATGGCGACATTCTAAGAAGAAATTAATAGAAAGATTGTGTTGCTCCTAGAATGAGGTTCAAATTCCTTCCATACCAGAAAATGTTGATGATATAGAGTGGTCTCAGCCTTCCACTCTTTGCCCCTGTATTGCTGGTTCTCTCCATTCACTCAGCTCGACCTATGCTAAGTTTAGTCATGGTGGCTTAAAGCAGCGAGACTCAGTAGGAGTTGGGATATCTATAGGAGATGCTCCCAACACTCAATGGTAATTTCTGGTTGCTGAAATGACTTAAGCACAATGTGTAAGTATGGTTGAGAGTAAAGTACTTCACCATGGATTGCTTTCCTTTTTTTTTTCCTTTTTTTTTTAACCCTTTTAAAGGCCATGATATTTCTCCAGTGATTTGTTTGCTGACTAGTTTAATATATAATTGTGTTTGTTACCAATGAATTTCATTTTGGAAGAATAAAAGATCTATCACAAATACTTGTTACAAACAGTAACTTTAAACTTTCATGTCTCAGCTAAAACATCACAGACTTTGTAAACCAAGCTGGAGCCTCCTTTTCTATGTTTATGTAACACCCTACATTTTTCACAATGCTTAGCAGGACTAAAGTTAAATCATTTATGAATTCATTTATTATCTCTCCTCAGTAAATGATAAGGTAGGAGATCTAAACCACCATGCTCTCCTTGCCCTGTTTGCTGCCTGATATATACGACATGCTTAGTAAGTGCCCAGTGAATGAATGCATGGGCATTCTAAATGGCTCAGATCTAAATCCAAGGAGTCGGGCTCACACACCAAGTCAATGACAAAACTAGAATATTCTCCCAAATGACTGAGGCCCAAAACCTAATTCTTTCCATCCACATCACATCATGAGAGAGATGCTGGTGACTTCTCTTGTAGAATGTCAGCAGTAATATGAAAACGAATCTTATCATTCCAGTTCCTCTTTCTGTACACTAGCAAATGTAAAGCTTTGAATTTGACACTCAGCATCACAAAGATAATGGGGTGAACGTAGTAGGACTATGCATGATCTTGTAAGATTTTTATGAGTCTTCTATACCGCGTGTAGCAATGGACACATACTATTTGCTTTTCATGCACTAGTGCCCTTTCTTATCAAAGACCACGACATCTTCCTCTAAATCTTGAAACCATTTTCTTTCAACATAACTCTGAGCATTTAGCATCTCTCAGTATGTGTACCCAGTACCATTCCCTGTTCCTGCCATATCTGAACCGGTCCTCAACCTTCCCTGAATGTGGTTGTGTGCACACAATAGCTGGCAGATGCATTTGACACTGGATAATTTATAGGCACAAATAATAGTATCTCACAGAGGGAAAACCTATAAAATCTTACACGAATAAATAGTGGCTGATTTATAACATAAAACAAACCAAATATGAAATCCAGCTGTTGTGGATGGACAATAAAAAAAATGAAATTCTCCAGTTGGATGCTTCCTCTGGTCCAACGATTTCTGAAGAATCATAGACACAGAAGGGTTGCACGAAGACAGAATCAGGAAAATTTACTGCTTCTTTTGAAGAAAATAAGAAAGCACTTATTCCAAGTAAATAACTCATTTCAAGTAAATAACGAAAACTTGCAGTGGACGGGGTTTGGTTCCATTTTGACTCAAGATAGCAATATGGATGCAGACATTTCAATGGAGAGGAAGGAAGTTAAGTCAGGACACATTTTGAAAAGATCAGTTGTTAAGGGATCTAGTTAGGCTCATCTGTGACTTCAGAGGCCATCCGGATCAGAGGGTTGTGAGGGTTCATGGAACCAAGAAGGACTATGAAAGTGGTTTCTCCCTCCTTTCCTGAGTTATCGAAAACAATAACTGAATATGAAGATCCTTGTGTCTGATAACAGTGCTGCATAGATTAAAGAGCCAATGGCAGCCCAGAGTGGCAGTGTTCTTTGACATAAACTTGCAAGGCAAGAAAAAGCAGTATGATATTGAGCTGTGCAATGTAAGCATGATGCTATGCAGAAGGGAGCTCCAGGGGTCTTGAGTACTAGCAACCAGGTGAGTCAAAGGAGGAGCTCAAGGTTTCAAGAGAAAATAATTTCAACCTGAATAGCATGAACCACAGGAACTATGTGACTCCTTGCATCCATTCTGAGGATTCTCTGTACATAAAAATCTAGGTGAGACAATATCTGAAAAACTACTATTCAATGCAAGTGTGTGTGTGTGTGTGTGTGTGTATGAGAGAGAGAGAGACAGAGAGAGAGAGAGAGATTAGCTCAGGAGACTTCCTCAATAGCTCTCCACACTCTTTTTTGAGACAGTCTCTCACTGAGCCCAGAGCTCACCTGTTTGGCTAGACTAGTGGGCCTGCTAGTCCCAGGCCTCCTCCTGTTTCTCCCCCTCCCCCATGAGAGGGTTACAAGTTGTAAAATCATGTTTGGTTTTGTTATGTGGGGGCCAAGGATTTCAAGTCAGGTCGTCACAGTTGTAGGGCAAGCACTTTACTGACTGACCGAGGTATCGTTCCAACTCTTCCACACAAGTTTGGAGGAAGACTTATTGAAACAGGAGATGAAGAGTCAAGGAGGGGAGAGGGATGGACAAAGAGCAAAAATACAATATCTGTGATTTAATAAGGACAGTCATGGAAAGCCTCACATGTTACATTGCTTGGGCAGAAGCTGTGTCTGCCATCTGACTTATGCTAAGTATGAAGACTAATTTGCTCATTTTTTTAAAGAAGGGAGTTAAGCAAAGATGCTGTAACAAAATGGTATATTTCAAACTGAGGCCATAGGATCCAATGTAAAAAGAAGAAAATAGGAGCCATTACTCCCATTACACAACTTCACATACAAGCGTGAGCTTGAGCACTCTATGTCATTCGTATAAACTGTGCATCCTGTCATAGACCCTAGCAGGGAACTTGACAACTGCTGCCTTGCTAAATGGATAAGGTGTCAAACTGCCTTTTAGATATTAAGCTAATACTCATAGATTAGTGCTGCTCTCAGTCTTAGTTAGAGAAGCTTCCGTTAATACAGAACTGGTGAAAGTGCAGAATACAAGTGTGGTGGGAGGTTCAGTCACACATAGAACATCTATATTGTCCCCTCCACCCTTCCAAGGCTCAGGAACATCACAGAGGGGGTAGAAGGAATGTAAGAGCCAGGGGATGGAAAGGAAGACTGTGCAACACTGTCTTCTGGACATGACATGGTTGCTGCTCCCATGAGCACACGCCTGTAGTAGCTGTCTTCACAAGACTTGAACAAGATTGGGTCTGTGGATATTCTGTCATGATGTGTGATAGGCTCATAAGGATTCATTTCTCCCTAAGAGCAACAGTCTGTTGGGAGAGGGAGAGAAAATCCCCAGTGGTGTAGCCACTAATAAGTTGCTCTTGCGCAAGTAGTTAAGCCCCACCCATGCCTATTCAGGCATCCTTAATTAAATGCAGTGGGCCACAAAAGGCATGAAGAAAGTAGGAGGGGGATTTATTGGGAAGAAGAAGGGATTCAGCAGAAGGAGAAGAAGTGAGAGAGGATTATTAGGAAAATATGATCAAAGTACATTCATATTGTGTGCATGTGTCTATGAGTGTGAAAGAATAAATGAAAGTGTGTCTTAGACAATATTTTCCTAACCGATTTCTTGTTTCCTATCTCTTTCTTCATGGTCAATATGTTATCTCAAATTCTTACATCTTTTATTTACTTTTGGAATGCAACAAATTGACAAATTCCTGAAAAAGGATCAGAAGGACAGTTTTTCTTAATTAATTCTTAATATTTTTGTATTAGTTCAAATGCCTCTCAGAGGTGAGCTATATGAGTTCTGATTCTTCTGTATCATACAAACAGATGTGGTTCTTATAAACACATATGTCGCTTGATTTTCTCAATCTCAAGGACAGAGAAGTTGAATGATGGAGGTAGAATTAATTTTGGCCCATTACTTCAGATTTGGTCATGGTATAAGCGCCATTAGTTATTACCCTCTGCTCTGCGCTCCCTTTCTCAGCGAGAGAAGCGCTAGCTTACCTCGTTCTCCTGGAGTCCCGGGCACACCTGCATTTCCTGGGAAGCCTGGTGCACCTGGGGGTCCTTGTTCTCCAGGGGTTCCAGGTGAACCCGGTCTCCCAGGCTCCCCGGGAGGCCCCTGGACGGTCCGGACGGATGAAGAATGGCTGGGGATCTGGTTGAGGATGGCTGTATATCTGGCCATGTGACCTGTGCAAGCACACAAATGAACTGTCATACACATATAGGAAAGACTGGGGTGTCAGTCAAAAAACCAAGCAATCTGTCAGACACCCGATCAAGGAAAAAGGCACACGCCCCTCTGAGATATGCTGATCATCAGCTTAGAATTTTTTACATTTTCCTTTGGATGATATTAACGGGTGGATTACATTCAGGTCACATCTCATCAGCTTGGAATTCCACAGTACATGTCAGCAGTGCAATAAACATCCCTGAGCACAAGCCATAAATTTTATCTTCACCTCCAACATTTATCTGACCCTGAACCTTCACCCAGCTGTCCTTCCTTCTGAAAAGCTTCCTCCACATTACTTACTTGTTTCTTTCCAACCCACAAAGCCTGCTCCACCCTCCTGATGTCAGATCCCCAGACAAGTCTTCTGTCTCTGCTCAACTCTTGGTTGCCAAGTCTTTTTTTTTTTTTCTTGGAACTTTTACTTGAGTTCCAGCTGCAGCCACATTGAAAAAAATAATAACCTGGTGTGTTCTCCAGGAGCCTCTTAATTCAGTTATTCCTGGAAGAATGTGTATGAATGATTACAAGTATAGATTTGTGACACACTTGGTACTACCATGCTTAATTTTCCAGGGTCATTGGAAGACAACATTGTCTATCATTCGTGACTGGTATGCATCCAATTTTACATATTGAAGCCTAATAAAACTGGCAACCATCATTTAGAAAGTGCTTCTAAAATACGCTCACTGCATTCTTTCTGTATGTACTGGGCTGTGACTGATCTCAGGTTGCTATCGGCAGGCAGGTTGATTATGGTTTGGGCAGGTGAGACATTTCCATGTCTGTGTTCACCACATCCCCAAATATTATCTCTTTGGCCTGACACCGTTTCTCCTTAGCATATGACTTTTGATCCACTGAGAACTAAAACCAGATGGCTAAATTTATAAGGGATTATTACAAATCCATAAATCACAAGGAACAGGACAAGGCGCTGAGGAAGCCAAAGCTTAGCTGAGAATGCTGTGGAGGTGTGTACAAACATTCCTTTCCTTCTCTTACCACTGCACTGACAGGTGGGGTCTCCCTGTGTCACGCTCCTGTTAGCTCATCTGACTCCTGTCTCTACTTCCTAGAAGTTATTCTCAAGAATCTGAGAATTCCTAAGGGGAAAGAACTTTATTGTCAACAACCCCTCGGATTTCAGGGCACAGCTTACCATTATACATTTATGCAAGGTTCTAGAATATAGCAATCTTGTGGGACCCTCACACTGTGTTGAACCACTTGAAGGTTTAACCCAGTGCATCTTCTTGCATCCACAATTTGCTACTCACACTGGACACTAGCAACCAGAAACATCATTGAGTTACACAGGACACAGATGGTTGGTCTATGCATCCCATTCCAAAAGCTATTGAAATTCATTCCCTTTTAGACTTTTTTAAATGGTATTTTATCATTAAAACTGCAGCAGTTTTATCTAGTTGGAAAATTCTCCCACATATATTTAATAGAGTGCTATAAAATTAACAAAGTTAACATATAAGGAGAAAGACCACTGTGTCTGCAGATACTAGTTTTGTTACTGTTTGCATTGAGACTGTTGTCTACTGTTATCTAAATGAAAATCAACACAGGCAATCCGTCTCTACCTTGATCTGAGTCTCTACCTCCCAAGAGCAGCATCTGCATCCCCCACACCCAAAAGAACAGGTGGAATTTTGAAGCTGGCTAACAGGCTCTCTTGGGCACTTGCCGGGCTCTTCTGGCCAGGCTCCCAAACTTCTGTGGGTTAAAATAAATAAACTCTGAAGCAGATAAGGAAGCCACCTTGGAAATATCATCCCTATAAGTGTTATCAGCGAGTGGAGATGGATGGGCAGCTGAGTTTGGCTAAAGCAGGGTGAGATTGACAGGAATTTTTTTTGCCTTTGCTTGACCTCAGATCCTCTGGAACAGAAGATATTCCTCAAAGTGAAAAGCTTATCCTAGTAACCCCATGGTTAGAGGGTTTTGTTTCGAGGCAAAATATAGAGTGTGTAAAATGGGCGGGACTGTAAGTAAACCAGCAGGAACCAGCCACTGAAACACAGTGGCGTCAAAAGTTCAAGTTTAAAAAAATGGAGATATGGAAGAAGTGTTACACCAAGATTCTCTGGTAAGAGTTAAGGAATGAAGCCCAACCGTCATACCACATGTCGTATCTACCCTGTCCCCATGTGTGTGCATTTTGTTGAAAAGCCAAAGCAATCAGGTGAAGGACCATAGGCTGACCAAAGGTAACAAAGGCAAAATGAAGAGAAAGTGACACTGATCGAAATCTTGTGAGTTAGTAGATATCGACGGCATGGGTCTCCTTGAAGGTTGATTCTGAGATAAGGTCTGGCAGTCTTCAAGAACTGAGCATTTGGAACAACAACAACCAAAAGCTATCCATTTGCTGGGAGAGGAAGGAATGGAAGATCTGGCCTGGGCTGTCCATTCAAATCTGCATGGGCAAACTGACAGTTCTTGACTTGGGGACCTAGGAGTGTGGCTTTTAGACCATCAAAGTGGAGCTGCGGAGTAATCTCTAAGGTCTCTTGCGGAGCTGGGAGACGGGATGCACACACCTGTGTGCCTCGGCAAGGTAAAACTCTTGGAATACTCACTCTGAATGAGCTGCTCGCACACTTGGCGGGCCACTGCCCTCACCATGGCTTGGGACTGAAGGTCGCCCTGGAAGGGAAGAAAGAGAAGGCCTCACCTACAGCCACGTGCGCAGCCAGGGGCCAGAACACAGTGACCTCCAGCCCATCATTTCTACTGGGACTCTGAACTGCTAGCTAGAAGAAGAACTGACCACCATGGTGCACACAGAGGAGGAGGCAATTCACATTTGGGGTTCTGGGCTCCCAGAAGTCCTTCTTTGGATTCATGAGCTCAAGCAAGTATTTCTGTTCTTAGATTCTAAAAAAAATTAAGAGTTCCTAAACGCGCGCGCGCGCGCGCACACTAACTACAATCACTATGAAATACATTCTCCAAGTTTATATAAAAACAATTGGATGAGTCTAAGACAACACTTCTTTTACCATGGTCAACAGCACAATTAAATTTCAACAAATTCCTGAAAAGAGGGGAGAGGCTCCGTTTTCAGAGCCGGTTCTTTAGTTCTACCCTGTCCTTGTCTGCCTGGAGACCCACACGGGCGTCAGGATGCAGAATTCCTCTGCTATTGACTGGCGCTGGATAAAGCTGTATGTCTTCTGCAGCCCTCTGACATGCATTATGGATTTCCATTTCAACTCCTCTTGTTTGGTTAGGTGAGCTTGAGTCTCATTTTTATCCTTAAGAAATGGAGCCCAAGGTCAAGGGATTGCATCAGAGCAGATATGCACAACGACCCCCCAGGGTCTAGCATGGATCACAGGCAGTGGGGTCCTTAGAGGCAAGGGATTAACAGTCATGATGGTATTCACATGCTGGTGAGGAGCCCAGGAAAAGGCTCTGGGTTATGCCAGTGAGCCCTTACACCTCACTAGGGTGGAGGACTCAGAGGGAGGTTTGGCATTCACACAAGGGAACGCTCCAGGGGGTGGGGGAGGGTTAGAGGAGGTGGAGGAGGGAAGGGGAGGACAGGAGAGGGTGGAGGAAGGGGGAGGACCAGGTTACCTATTGAGCTTGTATGATTGGAGGGAAAAAAGAGAAATCAACACTTCTGAACTCTAACCCATCAAAACGTTTCTCCTGAGAAATCTGCTCCCAATCCAATGAGCCAGTACCAAGGGAGGGTGAGACTGACATGACAACCAGATGAATACCACCATGGGGAACCACCATGCTTCATCAGCTTATGCAAGAAGACTTGTGTAAGCATCTACAGACAGAAACAAACACCCTACAGGCGACTTACCCTTTCACCTCGCTCTCCCTTAGCTCCAGGCACACCCTGAAAGAGTAAAAAACAAATTTCAAGCTGTTTAGGATGCTGTGCCCTGCTAACAGTAACAACAGTGGGTCTTTCATAGTTGATGAAGTTTTTCTCAGCATTGGTCAAAAGAGGAATTAAACAGGCCGCAGCACATGGTTCCACCAAGAACAAATAGTTTCTTTAGATGTTTTTCTCCTCCAGCTGCTTTACGCTGAGATGTGCAGAGATTGTTTGGGCTACAGTCTTGGAATCCTGTCCCATATTGATTTGTAGGTGGTATTTTCGCTGAGTGGCTCCTTCACTTCTTGCACTGATCACCACTCTAATATTAAAGTCTAGAGAATGCTTTACAATTAGCTTTGCGAATCTCTTCTGAAGAGTTATTTTTATTTTCAGTTTTCAAAGGACCTTACTGACAAACAAGGCAAAGAACTCCCCTCAACCTAGGAGTTCCAGCACAGAATAAAACTTAGAAGATCATATAGCCTCACCCCACTTTTTACTATAATTTGATGGCAAGACTCTCCCTAGCTCTCTACTACACAGGAGCTCATCTGTACATGGATTCTCAGCTAAATTATTACTTAACACTATGGCCTAGCTACTTTTTGACCATAAGACACTTTACTATTACTATAAAAAATATTCCTTAAAAATAAAAAAAGAGCCACACACTGTTTTCAGAGTATGTGCCATAAAATTACATATGTAATGCAAAAAGGTGTCTTTGGGAGAATGCTCTGTTTTCATTTCCATTCACTGACACTGTTCAAAGAATGACATTTTTATCATCGGTCCTACAAAGAGTACGACCTTGCAGATGGAGTGTGGTACTTTGTCAGACCACTCCCCATTGCTACTTCACCCTCACAGATCCCAAAGCAAACTCAGCCTTGTGAAGCTGAATTTAAGCTCCTTGTGCATAATGATATGAGAAGGAGTTAAGACGGCCAGAGATCGAATTCTCCCGAGCAGGTGCTAGTAGCCCGCCATGGGTTCTGTTATCTCCTGTCCATCTTTGTCCTTTGTATTGTTTATAACACACACACACACACACACACACACACACACATTCATCCCTCCTACTTTACCACCTATATGCTTAGCATCTCACACCAGAAATCTGAAACATGCTGCTCACTAACCTTCCAAACTAAAGAAAGACCTTCCTTCAGTCTGTCTACACACCATTGCTGATCTCATCCTCCCCAGGAGGATACAGATCAGTGACCTAACTGACAACAACCCTTCATCTCTCAAAAATTTCTCAGAGATGCCCAAACATCCATGTCACAAAGTCCGAATCCACAAATAATTAGGTCCCCACTTCCCTATCTCCTCCTCTTGAAAATTTTGCAATTTCTCATTCTTACAGGCCTGGTATACTGGACATATGAAAACCTGAAGTGTGCATAAAGAATTAACTGTAAATATCATACATTAAGTTAAATTAAATTATTCTAATGTAATACTTAGTTTAAGAGTCACTTCTGGAGCAGTGTGAAGAAGAAGCGAGAACAAACCCTGGACTGACCAAAGTCACGTGCCACTCTACCCCCACATCCAGCACTCACTTCCCTGAGCCACTGTGCCATGCGCAAAAGAGGAGATAAAGGTGAAAGACGAGTCACATTGAAGATCTGCCAGGCTGTCTGCTATACCTGCTCCTCCAAAGCCAGAGCCCAAGCCTAAAAAGTCCTCTGCAAAGAGAAGGCACCCAAATGGGAAAAGGGAAAAGCTGATGCTAGCAAGGATGGGAACAACTCTCAGAAAATGAAGATGCCAAGACAGACTAGGCACAGAAAACTGAAGGTGTTAGAGGTGCCAAGTGAAGCACGTGCATTTCTGATGACTATACTTCTGACTGTACAGTTTGAAATACTGTTTTTATCAAATTTTATAAAAACGCAGAATTTTTGTTTTACTTATTTAAAGCTATGCTGTTGGCACACAGAACACTTCTTTTTTTTCTTTTTTGGTGTGTGGCGGGGGGGGGGAGGAACATGTGTCACTAAAAGACTCTCTGGATATGGATTTGGTAGAATCTTCTTGGGTCCCAGGAGGAGAGATTCCATGGTGTCAACCCACCTCTCCACCTTTTGGCACAAACACCTTGTGATGCAGAAAAACTCAAAACTCACTTTTATGTCTTCTTCCCCCTTCATCATCAGCAGAGACTTAACTCCTTTAAAAAACAGAGCTCCGTGGAGACCTGACTCCCTAAAGTTGGTTTTGCCAGTATGTCAGTATATCTGAAGTAGCATCATTAAAATGGTATTTTGCTCTCAAAAGAGCAGTGGTTCCTTTTCTAGAAGATTGTGGACCTGCAGATTGATAACCTCTGCCAGTTTTACTTAATTTCCTGAAAGTCAGAGCCGGCTTGTGAAAAGTTGTTAAACAACATGCTTATGTGAACTGTCCACCCTCACTCTAAACTTCCCCCGTTTTAAACATCAAATGAAGACTTCCTTGGATTTACAGTGGCTTTCTGATTTTGACAGTCGATATGAAAAGGAAGTTTGAAAGTTCTTGTATCCTGTACTGGTTATTTGCCTATGTCCTGCTTGAAAAACATCATGATTATTTATAAAAAGTATCTTTAATAAATCTGGATATAGTTTGGCTTGGAGGAAAAAAAATAATCACTTTTTGGGCTGGTAAGATGGGTGAATGGGGAAAAGTGCTTGCTGCGTAAGTCTGAACACTCGAGTTCAACCCTTGATGACTAAGTTTATTCACTGGATCCCACCTGATGGAAAGGAGAGAACCAACTCCTGTAAGTTACCCACTGGATATTGCAGCACCTGTGAGCCCTCCCCTCCTATAAATAAATAAAGCAAAAAAATCCAATTTTCCATCACTAAATTTTTACTGTTATATATACTTAACACATCAATACATGGATTTCACAATAAAAGATTCCCAAGCCCAATGGTCGTGACTTAAATTACCTTATATTTCACAAATCATCTAGCTAGTTCCTTGCATAAATGAGTCACTCAAACATTTGCCAAAGTCTAAACTGGAATCTAGGACTGCCGCCTGTTTCTTCTGACTTCGCATTTCCTCCAGACTGGCAAATAAAATGAAAAGAAAATATGAACTGACTTCCACTAAAACCTTAAACCTACCCTTTAGTATGCTGAAAGACAATTTTCCAAGATGGCAAGTTAGATCAACGATCAGCTAAATACAAGAGAACTTTATTTAAAAATATGTGTGCACACATACTTTGACCATATTATGGTAGATTCTTCTTGGTGGATACACAGGTATATACTATAAAATTCTTTAAATGTTGGGTATGTTTTTAAAGTCCTATACTAATACTTTGCAGAAAATAAGAGTCTGGATCTTCAAATCATTTAAAAGTTTTTTAGCTTCTTTATAAGGTGAATCCATTAAGTGAAGAAATCATTAGAGTCTTTTAGAAGGCGAACACAGTGTTATATCATGATACAGTGAGCACTTGGGAAAAGGTGGCCAAAGAAATAGAAACTAATGAAAAATGCAAAGGCTGAGCTCCTGAGGGAAGGATTCCAACCTCCACAGGGATCATGTGAGCTCCACAAGGCTGAGTCTGTGTCTAGCTTATGAATTTCTGTATCCTCAGTTCCTGAGACGTGGCAGGCTCTCAGACATATGTGCTAACTGAATAAAGGAAACATTTGGATTTTATTTCAAATCTGCACCAGCAGTGAATTTGTTCTTCATTCTAACGACCTTGATTAAAGAAGAGAACAAGAAAAATATTTGAAGACACACTATAGTGGGTTGCTAGAGCATTAAAAAAAGTGTTTAAAATACCCTATTACTATGAGAAAATTTTGCTTGAAAGAAAGAACTCTCCCCTTGCAGCAGCCTATATTCTTTTTGGAACTAAATTCACCAGCCACACCCTCTTCTTTTGCCTTTGGCTTCAAAAAGACCAATTCCAAAGAAACAGTCATATCTGCTGAGAGGTCCAAAAAGCAACAACAGCTACTTAAGTGCCCAATAATTAAACCTCGACAGAAATAACTTTTCAGGCATTAGTTGTGAAACAGGCAAAGAAAACTTCCAAAATGCACAGTCAAAAGTAAATAATTCACATGTTAATGGATAATTTTTAGCAATTAATGCTTAGATTGTTTGTCACCATGTCCCAACTATTGCTCTGTGAACCTCTTGTGTACTCAGCTAACCCTTCTGACAGCCTTGTAAAGTAATTACTTCCTCCCTGCAATACTCCTGTAAAAATTAATTCTTGCGTGCCTTGTAATGCTGTGTGACATAGTAGTCCAGTTTACTGATTAGAATAAAAAAGAATGGCGAGCTTATATCACTAGCCGAAGATGAGCACCTGGAAGCACAGGAACCCAAGCCTGCCTTGTGGGCTGCAGGATTCCTGCACTTCTGGTATGTTCTGTTGGAAGCAGACACTGCTCATCACATCTGTTAGCCAAGGTCAGTAGTCTAATCCAATGAAGGTAATATTTTTCCTAACTCAAGCAAAAATCAAGCAAACACCCAACCCGATTTCAGTACTCTAGAATTAGGTGCTTTCCTCAAGTTTTATTAAATATGTTCTTGGACAATATCATACATGCACATTATACGTTTGCCTTGAGTTCACCCTTCTCTGTCTCATCTCCATCCCATCCCTCTCAGTGCCCCTCTTCCCTCTCCCATACCCATGTATTTTGGCCTTGTCCTACAGCCCACTGAGTTTAACGAGGGCCTTCATGGTTTGGAACTACCCATGGGCACCTGGTGGACTCACAGTGGGTCCACAACTGAAGAGGGAGACTTCCTCTCTTCCAGAATCCAATAGTTCAATAGGAAGGGGAAAAAGTTTTAACTTGAGCTTGCTTAAAAGTCCGTTTTTGAATTGGGCATGGCGGCTTATGCCTATAAACCCAATCCTGAAACAGGAGAGTTATCTTGAGTTTGCAAAGAGCCCAAACTACATAATGAGATCCTGTCTCAAAAGACAAATCCATATGGGGCCAAGGAAATGGTTCCATGGCTACCTGATGACCTGAGTTTGATATTCAGAAAACACATTTTTAGAAAAGCTAATGTAGTGGTACGCATCTGTAATCCCAGAACTTCTCCAGCAAGAAGTGGAGAAAGGCAAATTAGCTGGACTGAGAAGGGGGATGTGGTTGTTTATTTTAGGTATCAACTGGACGACTAAGAACTTGGTCTTTAGGGATGAATTATTTAATTAAAGCAAACTTGTGGGACATTATCTAACTGATATTGGAGTGAGACTACTCCTTAGGCAGGTGGATAACATACAGAGAAAGCTGTTTGGAATGTTGGGAAACTGACAAGCTGGACAAATTGCTCCTCTCTGAACTTTTCCTGTGGGTTGAGTTGGCCAGTTCCTTGGGGTCCTGGGGTCAATGTCACTCTCCCGCCTTGCTTGTAAAGTGATTATTTTGTAAAGTAACACTGAATACAAATCCACTAAACTGCTTGTGTGAGCATTTCTTACAGCAGCACGATATGAAACTAAGAGGGAGCAGCTGCTTTGGCATCTATGGCAGAAGCAAGAGAGACCACAGCCCAAGAAAGTAGAAGGCAAGAACTGACTCCTCAAAATATTGTCCCTGGACTTCCACCTGGATGCTGTGAACTCAACAAGTGCACTGTGCATCCCCACAACATAAGATAATGTTTTAAAGATAAAAATCCATTTTGTCTTGAATTGCTTGGTACCAACATTTCCATGGTTGCCAAGAATTGACTTGTTTGAAAATGTTTCACATTTAGAGAAAGAAATTCTAAAATGAGTTTGATGGATTAAGGCCAAGGATGGCATTAGCTGTTGGCACTTTCAGGGGTATGGAGGGCTGTGTTCAGGGAGCCTGGAGTTCCTCCATTCAATCTGCCCATTATTAAGTAGCTAAAAGACATGGCTGACTTGTTATTAAGTAGCTAAAAGATACAGCTTTTTAGTAGAAGCATTTTAGTAGAAGATCCTTTTAATGAAGTATTGGTACAGCAAGAAATTACCTTGGGTTTCAACTTCTCTGACTTTGTTCCTTTAATTTTTACGAGGTAAAACAAACAAATAAAAAGGAAAATAAAGATTCTCGAACAAGTAAGAGCCCATAACTCTAGCGATGTGTGCATTGAGGGAAAACACACAGTCCCTGTAGATGCAGGCAGGAAAAAGTGGCACATTTTCCCTTTAACTTTGGGAACACTTGAAATGTAAGTAAAAGAAATACTGTAGCTGCATTCATAGATCCACAGAAGTTTAGAGCTGAAAGGGAAAGGAACAAGGTCATGGTCCAAGTGCCACATATTAAAGATGCTTGTTAAACAAAATCAAAATATACCCAGCTGGCCTCAAGGGTTTCAGTGGCCGGACTCTCTGACTCTGTAAGAATAACTTGGAACTCTTTGAACATCACTCTCACTAGAGTACACCATGCTTTATTCTTCCCATTCCTTAGTTGCTCTGCCATCTTTCTTTCTCCTACCATTCCTGCTCCCTCCTTTCAATCTGTTACCTCTTTTCTTTTCCTTCACTCCTCTCTTACCTTCCTCTCCTCTCCTTTTTCTTTTCTCTATGCCCTATGTCACACTGCGTGTCAGAGATCTAGGAATACAAACACAATCATTCTAAAAATTCCTGACTTCGAAGATCTATTTCTTCAGAGGAGAGATATACACTAGCAGTGGAAGAAGCATCCTGCAGTTCTAAATACATGGGAGCTATGCTGTCCAAGCTCAAGGCTCATCAGGAGATGGCAGAAGAAAAGAGAAAGCCAGACAGGCACAAAGCATCCCAAAAGGAAAAAAGACAGAGTGTGGTGCATTTGGATGTGTCTTGTCTCAGGTCCAGGGATGGCAGATCAAAGAGGAGGAGAAATTAAGAGTCAAGGAAAAAGGATTGTGGATCCTCACTGAACACACCTTTTGGAGATAGAGATCCAAGAGGGAGAGTCAGGCCAGGGAATGACGCATCAGAGTTACACTAAAAGATGCCCTAGTGGCTGGAAATGGACCAGACATAGAGAGAGGCGGGATGAGCTAATAAGAGTTTTTTGTGATCATCTTGATGGAAAATAAGGAGAGCCCAAACTGGAACTCTGGTATCAGCAATGAAGCCAGACTCACTGCAATTTTCTTTCCCTGATTGTACTTCACAGGTTTTGCAAAATATTATTCTTTCTTATATAAAACACCGCTTGCTCCACATTTCCCCAAAATGTGCAAGAGAAATTACTTTCTTTGGAGCCCTCTCTGCCATGTAGTCTTGTACATTTTGTATCTACTAATGGCATATTTTAAACAAATGAATGAAGGAACTGAGGTTCTGAAAGACAAAATGACTCGTTTCTGCTATATGGTGCCCACTAGAGCTACAGTCACACCTAGAGCCCAGATATCAGTGGTTTCCAATACAGTTTTCTAAAAAATGGTCCTCCCTGTTTATGTAGAGAGCAATCTGAACATAAGGTCCCAACAGTAAGCAAATCCTTCTAACTGGGCTCTCAGTTTGTATATAGCTCATGGTAGGGGTGAATGCCATATATATACATATATATACACACACACATACACATATCATATATACACACTCATATACGTATATATACACACACACACACAGAGGTGTGTGTGTGTGTGTGTGTGTGTGTGTGTGTGTGTGTGTGTGTATCAGAGGGCATTATGTGTGCTGTGGAGGCCCAAGAGTGACATCTGGAATTGGCCTGGATTGTTCTACCTCCTTTTTTGCCTTACTCTGGGGTTTCCCAGCTCCTACCTTCCAGAGCCAGAAATTCAGGCCTCCTCCAATTCTGCCTAGTGTTTTTAACATAGGATTTGGGATCTAAACACAGATGCTTCTGCTTCTGAGGTAGTGGCTGAACCCCTGAGCCATCTCTTTGGCCCCCCAATGCCTTATATTTAAAGCAACACCTAAGAGTCAGATAGCAATCAGGACCTGGACAGCAGCCATGCACATCTGCACTGGGAAACTGCATCTGGAGGCAGAGTGTGTGCTTCTGGCGCCGGCCCTAGGAAACACACTGTTATTTTCCGTGGTACAATCTGTGCTTCTTGGTCTCTTTCCCTCACTTTCCTAGACAGATATCCATGGGAAATCCATCAAGGTTTTAGCACCAAGACATGGGGCAAGCCTCACTAGTCATGCTGCTGGCAGGCATGTGAGAGCTGGCAGCCCGGATTCAGGGACAGTCAGAGAACAGGTTGCTTGGAATGGAAAATACACAAGACTACTGTCCGTCCACAGACCAACAGGTTTCTGCTGCTGCTGAAAGTGCTCATGGCACAAGGCCCCTTGTGACACCATCAAACTCCGGTCTCTGCAGATACATTATAAAAACAACTTCCACAAGTGCTTCATTTGTGAGTCATGTATTGGTACTTCTATGTGCCCATTATTTGGAGTCTAATCCAGACACACAATAAACCAGGTAGGTAAGCAAGGTGGTGTCAACCTTGTTAATATTTTCAGTGTTCAATCATCCCCTCTACATCCCTTTAAACTCTTCCCAAACCCTTTCCCTTGCTTTTTTTTTTCTTTTTTGCCATTTCCTTTTTTATCCCTTTCCGCTAGGATCAGAATCAACCACCATTTGTTTTTTTCCTAACCTAGTGAAGGAAAGAAAGCTAGTTCTAAAAACGCCAATAAAGAAACCAAGAAGACCTCCTTCTGCAAACACGAGTTTGTGGATTCTCTCATCAAACTAAGATAATGTTTTTGTGACCTTTAGATATAGGTATCAACTTGACAATTGAGGGCTGAACTCTGGAGACATCTATGAAGAATTAGTAGTCAAGACAAGCTCTAAGCAAACCTGCAGGAGATTAACTACCAAGGGAAGACCCAGCCAGCAGTGGGTGAGACCACACTCTGGGCAGGTGGATGAGATGGAGAGAGCTGGTTCAGTGGTTTGGCGACTTCCACACCCTCAGGCAGACTCACAGTCTGGCAAGTGAGGAGTTTTCCCTTCTCTCAGCAATTCCTGTGGATACGCTGTGGTCAGTTTGCCCAGCTGCTGATGTTATAAACTCTCCTGCCAGGCTGGACTAAGAACCGTAATGGAAGTAAGAATAAAATCTCCTTGTTCCCCTGAATCGTTTGGTCATATAGTCATACCAGCAGCATGCAGATAAACTGCAACAATCTTCTCATTGTGCTTTAGGATAATCCAAAGCCTAAGATCCACCATGACTACTGGGTTGAGCATATACTGCCTCTGACACATTTTTGGCCAGCAGTCCTTGCTCCCTGAACCTTAATGATGCATTCTGGAGCTCTGCTTCCCAAAAAACAGAATTGGGGAAGCTGACAGAGGCCTAAAAATAGAACATTTCTAAGACTTTCTAGAATAAACTGAATAGGTGAAGTAGTGAAAAGATATCAGAGACAGAAAAGAGAAAGAGAGAAACAGAAACCATTTACATGTGAATGCTTCCACATGCAAAATCAAACTTGTCAGCATCTTTTTAGACTAAAGAAAAAAGCATCCAGAGATACAATAATCCAGTTCTCTTCTCCAACATAGTGCAAGTTTGATTTGACAAGAGATCCAAAAGTGTCTCAGATAATCACAATCAGAATAAGTATACAGCTCTGAAAAGTGCCTAAAAATGTTAGTAATGAATAGGGTATTCCTTCCTTCTTTCCTTCCTTCCTTCCTTCCTTCCTTCCTTCCTTCCTTCCTTCCTTCCTTCCTTCCTTCCTTTCTTCTTTCCTTTCTTCCTCTTTCCCTCCCTCCCTCACTCCCTTCCTCATTTCCTTTTTTCTTTCATCACATGAGTGACTGTGAATGAAAAATCTGGTATTTCTGTTTGAATGTAGAATATAAAAATATAACCCCATTTTCATTAAACATGGAATTTCTCTAGCCTTGTATTTTCCCTCTTGATTGACATTCAGTTATTTGTACAGTCTTGTAGGATGATATTTAATTCACTGAAGTAAATACCAAATAAGTCATGGGAACGTATGAGAAAAAGCATGATTAACAGCTGCAGTAGGACTGTTTTATAATATTTTCTACGAGAAAGAATGTAGGAACCTGGGCATGTATGTCACAGTATACATACTGAAGTCAGAATTTTGCAAGTTGGTTCTCTTCTTTTACCATATGGGTTCCAGGGAATGAACTGAGTCACCAGATTTCTGCACAGGTGCCTCTTAAGCCCAAGTTATCTCTCCAGCGCCCGTAGGACCGTTTAACTATAGCCATGAAATATCACAATCCGATCGTTACTCTTTATCCTGAGAACTTCCCCAGTTTCTTTTCTGGATGAAGATTTCTGATCCACATTGACATTGGCAAGTTTAAACATACACATAACGTGACGACAGGATATGCAGCTAGTGCTGCGTACTCACAGGTGGTCCCAGGGCGCCTTGTGGGCCCATGCTGCCCGTGATCCCTGGGACTCCAGGGGCTCCAGGGATGCCCTAAAAGACAATCAAGAAACAGGACAGAGCTGAGGACTCACACATTGTATGAATGAAAACCAACACTCAAGCAGGGAGGACTACAGATTTTAGAAGACTACAGCTTCCCTTCCCTTATCCACACTGCAGGAGCCACTTGACCATTCCTATGTCCAGCTATCCTACGCTGGAAAACACGTGCTAACTTCATTACATGTGTGTCCATAAGACATGGCACCTGTGCGAAGGCTAAAAGTCAACCGGGGAGAGGGGGAGGGCTGAAGAGGTATCTCAGGGGTTAAGTCTCTGCCTTGTAGGCGGAAGGTCCTGAGTTCGGATCCCAGATCCCACGTATAGACGCCAGGCGGAAGCGGGGGCGGCCTGCGCTTCTGGTCCTGGTAGGGCGGAGCCTAAGAATCCGGGGGCAGAAGGAGGTGGAGGCGTCCATGGTGGTTCATGAATTCGTCCGTGGTTCTACACACACACAGACACACACACACACACACACACACACATGCACACACGCACAATTGAATAAAAAAAATCAACCTATGTGAATCAGTCCCCATGTGGGATTCAGGGACTGAATGCAAATTCTCAGGCTTGGTAAGAGTCGCCTTCAGCCTGCTGAATCATCTCACAAGCTCAAGTTTCTATACCATTGGTCAAATGTGGCTCTTTCAGATGCAAGACTCATTTATGTGTGATAAAAGCTAAATGGACTCATACAACTTAACAGAAAAAAATGCCTCAGGGAATAATCAAGCCACATGAATCTATTCCTTTGAGAACTGTTATAGCCAAGCACTGTACCAAGACCAAGCAGTGTTATACCACAGCAAAGATGGATGGCAGCTGTAGAGCCTGGCCAAAGAATCAGTTCCACCCAAAAAGGAAATGCTTCAAAGCAGAATGCATCCCAGAAGGTTCTGGAAATACTCACAATTGGCCCTGGTGGTCCTGGAGGGCCAGATGAGCCATCCTTTCCAGGAAACCCCTAGAGAAAAGACACAATGCATCAGTCAAGTGTTTGTTTTACACAGCATTCAGGATTGGCTCACCAAATGCCTTTCCATAGGTAAGACACAAACCCTGCTACTCATTCTGGACTACCAAGGACTCACCACTGTTAAACTCTTCACAGGAATTGCTCTTGGCAAGACTTTTGTGTCTGTTGGCTTTAATATATCATTCAAGTGCAAGAATTTTAGGTGTAAGAAATGCCACTTACAAACTTAAACAAGAGCTTGCTTTCAGAAAAGAAAACTTTTTATTAAACTGAGCCTAATGAATAAAGAAGATCAATCTCATTGGTTAATGGCCAGATAAAAAAGATGAATTAGTGTTTTTCAGGACCCAAGAGTCTTGGGCAAATATTTTCTCCCACAATAGAGAACTGTGATTTTCTGCCACTCTTCTGCTTTCCAAAGCAGACTGAAGAATGTAGGCAGAGAGACCCATTGTGATAAAAGCTGTGATCCAAGAAAGTTTGTGCCCCTGTCTATATCAGAAGAATAAGAGACAAAGAGCAAGTATTCCTCATGAAAATATTACTGGATATGTGCATACATGCTCTTTTTGTGTATTTAAGTGTGGGTGTGTGGGTGTATGTATAGAAGAGCATACCATGTGTGCCTGAGGTAATAATACCAGGAATCATCCTGAATTGCTCTACCTTTTTATTGCTTTGCTCTGGGGTTTCCCAAGCTCTGCCTCCCAGAGCCGGAAGTGTAGGCTGTTGCCACTTCTGTCCGCATTTTTATATGGAATCAGAACTCATGCCTTTTTGCTTGCAAGGCAAAGACTTAACCCCTCAGTCGTCTCTCCAGCCCCTCCCCCCAGAATTACTTTTATGAGGGTTAAATATATCTTAACAACTGGATCAACTTACTCTTGAAACCGTTATGAATGCCCACCTTTCCAAAGCAGTGAACGCAAGAGGGGATCTTCAATAGAAATTTTCTAACTTCATAAAACGTTTGAACACTACCTCCTACTACCAGGATAAGGAACTGTCACCTTGGTATTTTCTAGCAAATCCTCCTTTTTCATCTCAAGCCAACTTTGCCCAGCTTTTCATGCTTCCTTTCTCCATCATACTCACTTCCTGACAATGTCTACTTGGGAGTAGGCTGTCCTTTCCCTTACCTGGCTCATGGAAATCTTTCTTATCGGCAGACCTCATCCACGTCCACACTGTCTCTCCCACCAGAAGGTACCAAAGAAAAAACAGCAATACTGCAGATGGGGGGAGAGGCCAGGAGGCCACAAGAAGATGCTGCATGCTCAGTGTAGAGGAGACTCGCAGGCCAGCAAGGGCCACTCACCACGTTTTCACACGTAGAAAGCCAGAGAGTCCAACCTCGAGAGGCAGCCAAGAAGCGCAGAGCTCACCTATATTCCTGGTTTCCTTTTTAGCCCGGCACATTGCTTGGCTACACTCTGCACTCTCTTCACGATCCAGTTGGAACCTCATACCTGAGCACTAGCCAGAAGAATGGGCTGGTTCCAGTCTAGGCTCATAAAAATTTCCTATGGGTGATTCTGCTCTTTCTAGTCTGCAATGCTAAAGGCCACATGTTGAAGAGAATACCATTCCAAGACAGAAAGACCTTGAGCTGAAAAAAAAAAAAAAACAACTGGGCGCCTCAGAGAAGCACCCCTCCGGCTCCTGAGCCTGCCCTTGCCGATAGTCCTGGATTAAGGACCAGAACTTTTTTATTCTACCTTATGTTATTGCACTGCAAAAAGACACTTAGATTTTAGAGTCACTGCAGCCATCACCTGAGACTGATATATATGCGTGCTGCCATTGTTGCCACTTTGCACTATTTCTTTATTTTAATTTTTACTTTCATTAATTAATTTAAAAAATGAGAGTTGGAGCTGAGCATGGAGATCCACATCTATATCCCCAACCCTCCAAAGGGCTGAGGTGGGAGAATCACGAGATTGAGGCCAACTTGGACTACATGATGTGACTTAGTCTTAATAAAACAAAGCAAGTCCTAAGAAGGACCAAGTTACATAAGCACACACACACATGCACATGCACATATGCACACTTATTTGTACCCTTCCTTAGCCTGCTAGTTAAGCCACAAAATTTAATTCTGATTTAAAGCTAAAGAATTTATTTTAATGGTAGTTTATGTTCCTATTCCTAGTACTCAGGAGGATGAGGCAGGAGGATGAGGCAGGAAGACAGAGGCACATATATATATATATATATATATATATATATATATATATATATATATAGAGAGAGAGAGAGAGAGAGAGAGAAATCATATACATTTATACACATGTATAGAGAAAACATATATATATACAATATATAAAATCTATATATATAAAATCTCCTTTTTCTCTCACTGTCTCTCATTAATATTATAAATAAATGGAGTTCACATGTAGCATGTCCAGGGAAAAGAACATGCAGAAATCAGAGTATGTGAGAGGTGAGCAGGGCACTAGAACTGATCCAATCTAACACTTTCATGTTATCAATAAGAAAACTTGAAACCAAAAAGAGATAGAGAATCTACATGTTAAATGAAATTAAAGAAAATTTTTGATGTGTATTGCTTTCTCTTCTAAAGAGTTCTGGTGTGAATTCTGGGCACATAACCTTAAAAAAAAGCCATTTTTAAAAGACTGCCTTTTGTTTCCTTCCGTAAGCAAGAAATGAACTGGACAGGAAGTGAACGCAGTCCACGCAGGGCAACAGCCAGCGACTGCCAAGTAGAACAGTGGCATTGCCATAGGAGTCTTCCCTGGCTTTGCACTGTACCCAGAAGGGAACATTTCAAATTCAGACAGGGGATAACTTTTTCAAAAGGCGAGGCAAGCTACGACATATTTTCTCAAAAGAAAGAAACTTCATTGTTTCCCTAGCACATTAGCAGGAAATAAACACATTCACACCCCTCTCCCAAGCATGAGGGAAAGTTGCCTTTGCCTGATGCTAGACACGACATGCTTCATCTGGGAGGGAACCTGACCAAGTGCTGTTCTTAGCTATGAGTTAATTTGGTGATGGGGTTAGGGCTGTAGTGTGGGCAAGTAGAAAGAGAAAAAAATGTTTGTTTGGTATATGTTCTTATGCTGTGACAGAATCCTAAAATGCTCACATTTCTGCTTATTACATTTTTTGGGCAGAAATAACTTGCTATTAATAACACCTTTCTAGTAAATTTCTGACACAAACAGGCATTGATAAATGAAGCATCCGAAAGAGGTGCTTTGCTTATTATAGATACATTAACAGGAGTTCTGAGTCTGGATATGCTGGTGTCATCCTGGAAGGTTTTTTTTTATGATTCAGAAGGTCAACCAGGGCTTTGCAAATGACAGGCAAAGTTATCCTCAGCCTTCCTCCTCACTCTGGAACTCTCCATAACATGGGTAAATGTATGGGGACGTATCTACCTCCAGAAGCCAAAATGCCTTTTTAGTAAAATCTTAGGGGCCCAGAAGTAGACCTAGATCCTTGAATAATTGATTTCTGAGGCTGACCTGTAAGTCAAGGAAAGGAAGCAGGATAGGACAGAGATGGAGATAGAAAAGTCTAGTCTGGAAATTAAAATGTCTAACAAATATCTTTAAAAATGCTCCACTTCCTTAGCCATGAGGGAAATGCAAATCAAAACTTCCCTGAGATATCATCTCACCCTGGTCAGGATGGCAAAAATCGACAATACAAACAACACCAAATGCTGGAGAGGATGTGGAGAGAGGGGAACTCTCCTACATTGCTGGTGGGAATGCAAGCTCATACAGCCACTCTGGCGAGCCATCTGGAGATTCTTAAAGAAATTAAAGATTGAAATGCCATATGACCCTGCTATCCCACTTTTGGGAATAACCCCCCATGCAGCAGAGGTTCGCCTTGATAGCACAAGCACGACCATGTTCATAGCAGCACTGTTTACAATAGCAAAGTCATGGAATCAACCCAAATGTCCAACAGTTGACGAGTGGATAAGGAAACTGTGGTACATCTATACAATGGAGTACTACTCAGCCATCAAAAATGATGAATTACTGGAATTTGCTGGGAAATGGATGTCATTAGAAACACTTATATTAAGTGAAGTATCCCAAACCCAGAAAATTAAGCGCTGTATGTACTTCCTAATAGGTGGCTCCTAGTACCAAACTCACCCAGCCCACATTGAGACACTCAAAAGTAAACCTATGTAACACAGTAATTGCAAGGATTATGAACAAGAGAGATGGGGGAGGAGGGCCACACCAGAAACAAGGAGAGAGGGGACCATGTTACAGCAGAGAAAATAGGCCTCCATCAAGGTCTGCAAGTAAGTAATGAGAAACCTGGTTAAGTTCACAGACGTTCTTTCCTGATCTCACCAGAAGGGGAGGGCATATAGTCTAGCAGATAAAAAGTAATCATTTTGCAAATGGGTGATGGACCCCTCCCTCACTGAGGTTTCCTACTTTTATTACATCTACCCTTGAATGTGCTATTATAACAAGACTCCAGTTTAACAGTTTTTTGTCTCTGACCAGGGGGTGACATACAGTGCCCATCAGGATGGAGTGAAGGGCATTGCAGGAGCAGCAAAACTGCAAAAGAAAATCAACAAACCACAATCCAGAACTTCAGAGACTCTATATCAACTACATAGAACTAGGCCAGCCTAATCTCTCCCCATCCTGGAGCTCAGGGACATTTGTGGAAGTGGGGGCGGTAAGATTGTAAGAGCAAAAGGATGGGAGGAGCAACGATTTCAAGATTCTCAACAATAGTTGGGGCCGAAGCAATCATAATAGGACTTTGCATGCCCTGCACAATGTCCAACACACTACTGACCTCACAAAGTCTAGCATCTGCTAAAGGCACCAAGATCCTTGGAGGCAAGGGATTGACAGCCACAGTAGTGTTCCCCTATGCTTAAGGGGAACACGAGAAAGGGTTCAGGGAAATGCCATTGGGTCCTTGTATGTCATCATAGAGGAGGACCCAGTGGAGAGTCAGACATACACAATAAAGGACTCTCTGGGAATTGGGGAGGAGGCACTGCGGGATGGGGAGAGAGGGGAGGGGAAGCAGGGGGTTCGGGGGGAGGAGGGAGGGAGGGAGGGAACGGGTCTACCTATTATGTTTGTATGAGCAGAAATAATAATAATAATAAAAAAAGAAAAGTCTAGTCTGTCTAAGCCCATGGAGAGCTCAGGAATGACTGACAGGCATATCAGTCAACTCATACTAAGGTTTCATATGACTATAGCAGTTAATTACACACAGGGGAGCAGCATGGCATTTCCAAGGATAACTCTCTAGGGAAGGGAGCAGCTGTGGGCAGCTGTGGATGTAGCCACCTGTCTGATGAAAGGCATATTTACAGGGCACCAACCACATTCACTACAGGGAGTTTGCTTTTTGGTGCTTTCTTTCATGGTCTGTGGCAAAACAATTAACCATGGACCATACATTCTTAAGAGGACTATGAGTTTTCTATTACCATCATCACAGATTAAAAAAAAGTTACATGTTATAAATTGCTATAAATGAAGGGGTATTAGCCTTAATACCACATTAGAAAAGAACCAGAGTCAAACTCACCCAGCCCACATTGAGACACTCAAGGGTAAACCTATGTAATACGGTAATTGCAAGGATTGTGAACAGGAAGGATGGGGTTGGAGAGCCACACCAGACACAAGGAGAGAGGGGACCATGTTACAGCAGAGAAAATTGACCTCTAAGGAATGCAAGTAAGTAATGTGACACCTGGTTAAGTTCACAGACGTTCGTTCCTGATCATGTACAACTGAGGGGGTATGATTTCACCAGAAGGGGAGGGCATATAGTCTGGCAGATGTAAAGAGATCATTTTGCAAATGGGTGACTGATCCCTCCCTCACCGAGGTTTCCTGCTTTTATTACATCTACCCTTCAATGTGCTATTATAACAAGACTCCAGTTTAACAGTTTTTTGTCTCTGACCAGGGGGTGACATACAGTGCCCATCAGGATGGAGTGAAGGGCATTGCAGGAGCAGCAAAACTGCAAAAGAAAATCAACAAACCACAATCCAGAACTTCAGAGACTCTATATCATCCACATAGAACTAAGCCAGCCTAATCTCCGCCCTTCCTGAAGCTCAGGGACATTTGCGGAAGAGGGGGCAGTAAGATTGTAAGAGCAAAAGGATGGGAGGAGCAATGATTTGAAGAGTCTCCACACTAGATAGGGCTGAAGCAATCATAATAGGACTTTGCATGCCCTGCGCCATGTCCGTCACACTATTGACCTCACAAAGTCTAACATCGGCTAAAGGCACCAAGATCCTTGGAGGCAAGGGATTGACAGCCACAGTAGTGTTCCTATGCTTAAGGGGAACACGAGAAAGGGTTCAGGGAAATGCCACTGGGTCCTTTTATGTCATCGGAAAGAAGGACCAAGAGGAGAGTTAGGCATACACAATAAAGGACTCTCTGGGAATTGGGGGGGAGGCACTGGGAGATGGGGAGGGAGGGAGGGGGAGCAGGGGGATTTGGGGGGAGGAGGAGGGAGGGAGGGAACTGGTCTACCTATTAAGTTTGTATGAGCAGAAATAATAATAAAAAATGTTTAAAAAAATTTCCATTTCTTCTTACCCTTAGAAAGTGAAATCATAGGATTGATTATAACATCCAGTGGTCCTTTCTTGCTCTGTCTATAAGATGATCTTTCTGTAAAAGATCTTGTTTTCTGCCATATTATACTACCACAGGAGGGTCTACTTCTAGATGTGGCCCTAGATCTTAGAGCTCCCAATTTTTATTTCATAAAACACTTTTTAAAAACTTTAAAGTGTCACCAATAAATTTATTTTTAAAATATTTTCATGATATATCTCCAATTTTTCACATTATTGAAAAACACTTGCAAGTCTATTATTATGTGCTGGGTAATTTTTCTAGGATTGGGTTAGCAATGACAAATGAAACAGTGGCTTTCCAAGGAGATAAAAAAATTTGTGAATATCAAACAGTAAAAGGAAATCAACATGTACTATGTACTATGTACTATGTATGTACTATGTACTATGATGATACTCAAGGGGATATCTTAGGAGCATGTAGAAGAAGCATGTTCCAGGCTTGGGGACACAGAAATTTCTGCAGAAGAGCCAGCATTTGAGTCAATAAATTCAGAATGCTTTTTTTTTTCAACAAACCACAATTCGGAACATCAGAGACTCTATATCAACCGCTTGGAACCAGGCCAGCCTAATCACTCCCCATTCTAAAGCTCAGAGAAATTTGCGGAAGAGGGGGGCGGTAAGATTGTAAGAGCCTAAAGATGGGGAGGGGTTACGACATGCAAGATACTCCACACAAGTTAAGGCCAAAGTAATCATAATAGGACTTTGCATGACCTGCGCAATTACCAACATATCATTGACCCCACAAAGTCTAGCATGGATCACAGGCACTACGATCCTTAGAGGCAAGGGATTAACAATAGTATTCCCATACTAAAGGGGAACACAAAAAAGTACTCTAGGCAATGCTACTGAGTCCTTATACATTATCAGAAAGTAGGACCCAGAGGGAAGTTTGACATGCACAATAAAAGATGCTCTAGGGATGGGGAGGGGAACAATGGGAGTAAGGGAGGTGGGGGGGGGAAGAAAAGGAAAAGGGAGGAGGGAGCAAGGGGATCCAGGGAGGGGTGAAGGGAGGGAGGGGAATGGGTTACCTATCAAGCTTGTATGAGTGAAAAATAAATAAATATAAAAAAATTCAGAATGCTTGATTCCCGCTCTGGTTTGAATGTGGTCTCCAAAGTGCATATGCTAGAAATCCAGTTCCCAATATTGAGCAGAATTGAGAAGTAGGGCTTTTGAGAGGTGCCTTGGTCACAAGGCTCTCTTTCTGTAAATGCTTTACATTGAAATCATGGGAGTGATTATAGTATCCAGTGGCCCTTTCTTGCACTCTCTCTGTAAGATGATCTTTCTACACAAGATGTTATCTTTTGCCACCTTATGCTATCATAGGACGATCTTATTGGATGCGGCTCATAGATTTTGGAGCTCCATCCCCTAGAGCTGTAACCCTATGAATCCTGTTCTTAAACTGCCTTGTCTTAAACATTTTGTTATAGACTCACAAAACGGACACACATACACCTTGTGTATCAACCACCCTCTGTCTTCCCATGGTGCACCCCAGCCAGAGCAAGGCAATTACCACTTATTAGGATAGTTTTCTCATTTGTTCATCTTATGAGAAGCAACATAAATAGAATATTTTTTATATAAAAGCAACAAATTTGGTGAAAAGAAAAAACTGGAAGATGCATGCATTCTATGAGAAAATAATGGTAAATTATAGCTTATTTAGTTTAACTAAAGTCATAGTTCAATGCATGCTTTTCAAACATTGTCAGAAAAGTTTTGCCTGCATTTATTTCTCAACTCGTTCCTCTTACTATTAAATTTCATTTTATAGCAGGGAGCAGTCTGAGAAAATATGTGTTTATGGATTAAATATCCTCATAAAAAGCAGAGACAATTAAGCAAAGCATAGTGAATGCTAGGGAATGGACATATAAAGATAAGTGCAATGTTGAGAATTCACTTAAACCGACAAATAAACATTTTATTAAAATGCATGCAAATGGCCACCCACAAACAGAGATTTTGTTAAAACGAACACTTCAGGCAAATTTCTTTTTATGATATTGCTACCTCAAAATATTAACATGTACCCACAACCCATATTAAAAATAATTTTTGCTATGAAGACTTGAAAGGATTTTTATAATTTGTTTTGAAAACATTTGATTATGAGCAAAATATTAAATTATGATTAGGCGTGATGTATCAGCAAAACAAAGTCCAACCTGCAATTTACTTTCAACTTCAATAATAGTTTAATGAGGATTTTTTAAAAATGTAAGGTGGAAAATTGCAAAGTACATGTTTTATGACATATCCTTGAACATTCATTAATTTCTATTTTATAATTTTCCTTTGCATGTATTACAGCACATATGCATGCTTTTATTATGTCTCCAGTGATTTTTTTCATAATGTCTTCAAGGTTATAGTTTCTAGTTGGGCCTACCTGCCCACAACTAATATTGTAACTGACTTTAAGATCATAAACCAGCATCTCTATGTTTATGAAATGCTCAGGAATAGCATGCAGGGGCTGAAGAGCTGTCTTAGAGGGTAAAAGTGCTTTTGACCAAGGCTGATTAACTGAGTTTGACTCAGATGCAGAGGCACTCATGCATAACCTCATTAAGAGACAAGAGGCAGAGACAGGAGAATCAGACAGCAGATCTAGAAACTCGGGTGTCCAGATGTACAAAGCTGAAACAGCAAGAGAGACCTTTTCTCAATCAGGTGGCAAGTGAGAACCAACTTCCCATATCTGCCTTCTGATCTCTGTGTGTATGCTGTGATATGTGCAAGCAAAGGTACACACACACAAACACACACATGCACGCACACACACATGCACGCACACACACATGCACGCACACACACATGCATGAACGCACATGTTCATGCACATGCACACAAAAATAAAACAGAAGGAAATTTTAAAAAGAAAGTATGCAAAACCACTGATTCAATTATGATATTTGTCATCTATTCCTTCCTAGATGGTTATGATAGCAGGTCACAGACACTAATCATAAAAATCTAGAATGACTGTTAAGCTCCTTTGGCTGCTATAGTAGGAACTACACACTGATGGGTTTGTGGTCAAGAAATAAGGGCTGGGCAAGGCTCTGATGCACAACTTCAAATAAACAGAATCATGTGGTGTGGTTCTGGACTGCCATAACTAGTGTGGCAGTTGACCACTAGAAATGCTACTGACAGCAAAGGAGTATTACCAACCATCAAATTAAGAGGCGAAGCAGCCAAAAGTCACAAGCTATGCAGACACTGATGCAGGATAGAGATTCACGACCATTTCTTACACATGATACTACATTGGGTGTCACTGAGGAATTTTTAGTTATACACATAAACATTAAGAATGAGTATAGGACTGAAAAGATGGCTCAGCTGGTAAATTGCTTGCCACACAAGCATGAGGTCCTGAGTTTAATTCCCAGAACATGTGCAAAAGAACAGGACATCTGTAATCTCAGCACTGGGAAGGTGGAGACAGATGATCCCTAGGGATTTCTGGCTTGTCAGTGAAATGGTGAACTCCAGGCTCAATGAAAAGCCCCATCTCAAAAAAACAAGGTGGAGAACAATGACTTCTGACCCCCCACATGCATGTACACATGCACACAAGTATACACATGTGCACACACATAAAACCCCCTTTATATGTGTACTGTGTGTGCATTGATATGTGTATACACACATATGATTTTAGTATGATGTATTAAATGTAATTTAAAAGAATAAGTAATTGTGTATATTTTCAGTAACCTATGACGTCAGAGTGTGCAACTTGTGCCAAATAAATTATTTGGACATATAACAGACATCATAGAATATCTTGTTCAGTGATTCCAAAACCTAGCTACAAGACTTTTAAGCTGTCTAAAACTGTACATTCCTAAGTCATGGCTAAGATCTCCTGTACTTGAATCTCTGAACTGAAGTAATGGGACATAACAAAGGCCAAGCACAAAATGACAACCTGATGACCAAAGCAGTAAGGCTGCTGGTTTACAAAAATGAAACTATTTGGCCTGACCCTGGAAGGCAGCATTCCTGTCCCTGGGCTTCTGTGGACGCATCATTAAAGCACGGAGAGCAGGACACTGCATGCCTTGCAGCCCTTTCCTTCCCCCATATGTCCAGATATGCCACTATCCAGGTAAAATTACAGAGTGATCAGCGAGCCACAGCTTTAGGAATGAGGTATCCATCTCTGCCTTGTGCAGAAAATGATCCATACTGGGTTCCCACCTTCCAGTGCAGAGTAAGGCACCCTCCCATGTTGGAATCATAATTTTAGATATGCCTTCTGCGGAAGATTTTCTCACAGTGAGATAATCCCACAGTAACTTTTAGCATCACAATTCTGTGGAAAGACATGTGGTATTGGAGCCGGAGAGACAGGCTAAAATCTTAGCTCTGGTATGTCCTTCAACTTTCAAATTTTCAGGTTCTTTGTGTGCAAATATGGGTATGTCAGAGCCTAATGTTTCCCTGCCATCCTGAGAGCTAAGAATGCACACTCAAGGCACTTGTACATATTCCATGTTTGCTGGGGATTTGCTGCCATTTCCATTATAATAATTGGAAAGTCCCAGGTGCACAGACTGTCCCTGACTGTAGCTGAATGAACAAATGTTTAACTGGAATTTTCTGAATACCCATCTAGTGTTAGACCCACAAAGAAGAAAGTCAAACCATCTCTCCACCCGTTTTGTGATGTTATCTTGCATTTCCTTTTCTGGAGGAGCATGGGGCTCAAGGGAATAATTATCTGGAACTTTGTATTTCACAAAAGACTTTTAAAACAACTCTCTCATCACTGTCTAATGTCCATGACAGGAATGAAATTTAAATAGTTGACTCAAGTTCAGTGCCTCAAGTAGATTTCAGTCCAACTCACTTTCGATGAAACAGGACATTCTGCACAGTGTTGTCTTTGTGTGTCTCAGCCACATAATTAAGAAGCGTATTTCAACTGTCCATTCAAGATGGAATCCATGAATTTAATTTAAAAATTGCATTTCTTTGGCTTTTTGTCTTTCTTCACAATCTTTTTTTTTCTTCCACATTTTATTTTTTTTCCTAATCATACAAGTTCAATAGGTACCCTGTCCTCTCCCTCCCTCCTCCCCTCCGCAGTCATCCCCCTTTGTACTCTCCCCCCTTCCTCCCTTCCTTTCACCCCCTCTCTCACTCCCTCCTCTCCCAATGCTTCCCTCTTCCTCCCTAGAGCATTCTTTTGTGTGAATGCCAAACCACCCTAGTAAGGGCTCAGGACTCAGTGGCATAGCCAGGAGCCCCTTCTTGGGCTCCCCATTAGTATGGGAACTCTATTATGATTGTTAATCTCTTGCCTCTAAGGATCCTACTGCCTGGCACCTTCTCCCCTGTGATCCATGCTAGACTTTGGGGGAGGGGTTGTTGATATGTCAGCCATTGTGCAGGTCAGGCAAAGTCCAATTCTGGTTGCTACAGCCCTAATTTGTGTGGAGTATCTTGCATATCATGCAAATCAAAACTTCCCTGAGATATCATCTCACCCCAGTCAGGATGGCAAAAATCCACAATACAAATAACACCAAATGCTGGAGAGAATGTGGAGAGAAGGGAACTCTCATACATTAGGGTAGGAATGCAGGCTTATACAACCACTCTGGCGATCAGTATGGCGATTTCTAAAAAAATGTTAAAGATTGAAATGCCATATGACCCTGCTATACCACTTCTGGGAATAATCCCCCATAATGCAAAAAATCACTACAGTGACATGAGTACAACCATGCTCATTACAGCACTATTTACAATAGCAAAGGCATAGAATCAACCCAAATGCCTGACAAATGACCAATGGATAATGAAAATGTGGTACATTTATACAATGGAATACTATTCAGCCTTCAAAACAGATGAATTAATGAAATTTTCTGGGAAATGGATGGAATTAGAAAAAATTATATTGAGTGAAGTATCTCAGACACAGAAAGTTAGACACTGTATGTACGTATAGGTGGATCCTAGTTCTAAACCCACTTAATGACATATTCAAAGGTAAATCTCTGTAACACCTACTGTAATTGCAAAGGATTATAAATAGCAGAGAAGGGGAAAGAGGCCCCCCAAAAGGAGATAGGGGATCACACTTCAGTAGAGAAAATCGGTCACCATCAAGTATTGCATGTAAGTAGTGAAACATCTGGTGCAGCTCACTCTCACTTCCCTTCCTGGTCACTTGTAACTGAACAGGTTTGATCTCACAAATCAGGAAGGGTATAGCGATTGGCATATAGATGGTAACCACCCTGCAAATGGGACATTGACACCCCACACACACTGCTGTGTCCTACTCCTATTCTTCCATCTATCTTTGCGTGTCTTCTTATATTAAGATCTTCATTTAAACAGTCTTTTATCTTTGGTTAGGAGGTGACCTTCAATACCAATCAGGATGCAACCAAGGGTAGTGCAGGAAAAGCAAAACTGAAAACAACATAATTCAGAAAACCAGAGACCCTACATTATTCACCTGGAACCAGATCAGCCAAATTTCTCCGCATCCTAAAGCTCAGGGAACCTTGTGGAAGAGGGGGCAGCAAGATTGTAAGAGCCTAAAGATGGGGAGGACTAATGATATACAAGATCTTCACAATCTTCCAAGGCCTCTTAGAATGTCTGCTATGGACATTACCAAAAATCTTGACTCAGGAAGTTTACTTGGCACATATTGAATGCTAAAAATAGCTAAAATGACATCCTTACTTAGAAATGCTTTGTGTGAATTCACAACTTCACAACTCTATGTAGCTCAATATTATTTTTTTCTAAGTTACAACTGAGGAAGATGAATCTCAAAAACACTTGAGTAACTGGCCCCATGCGTGGAGTTAACATTTGACCCACACCTGACTAACAGTGAAGTCTCTGCCCTTCTTCATGAGACCACTCTGCTTCTCTAAAGGCTGAGTTCCACAGGACCCAAATGCCCAACGCCCACTACAAGAGTTCATCTTGTGTAGACAAAGAAGGCAGGTTGGAGCCGTGGTGTAGACATGTGGAGAAGTCCCAGGAAGTACTCTAACTTAAGTTTGTCTTGAGTCTAGACATTAACATTACACAAAAAGACTTGCTTTCCCCCAGGTACCATGAAGATGTGTCCTCACCATACCAACTTCTCTTTCTCTGATTTTTCCTTTCAAATTAAACCATAGAAGGAACTGGAAAAATAAACAATTTAAAATTTTTTATTTGGGAGTTGATCAGAAAACTGGTAATCTGGGAAGAAATGATTCTTAGAATTTGAGATTAAGTTTTCTTTTCTTTTTTCCCATTTCTTTATGAATTTTTCACATATCTCTCATTTATCACCTATTTGCCTAATATATATCTTTCCATCCATTTATCTAAGATTTTTCTGTCACTCATCTATCATCTATCTATCCATCCTCTATTTGCTTCTCATTAATGTCAATCAACCATCTGTGAATCACCTATGTACCTATTTATCTATCTACTTACCTGAGTATCTATCTTATGCATTTACTCTATTTTTTTCTGGTTTCCTTATGATTCATCTGAATGTGTAGGATGAGGACTAAGAAATGTACTGTACATCAGGGGAGCTATGAAGGAAGGAAGGAAGGAAGGAAGGAAGGAAGGAAGGAAGGAAGGAAGGAAGGAGGGAGAAGAATGCATTCATAGAAGTCGGTAAAGACGGAGGAGGGAAGAGGGGAGGGGAGAAGATAAAGAGAGAAATCAAGAGAAGATAGAAAAGAGAAAGAAAGAAAGAAAGAAAGAAATAAAGACATACGAAGAAAGAATACAGAAGCCTCTTAATAGTAGAGTGGTTAGCAGAAGGAAAGGATAAGAAAAAGAAAGGGGGATAGAAGGAGAAGAATCGAAGAGGCCTGAGGAGAAAAGGAAGGCAAGAGGGGAGTAACAAGAGTTATAGACAAAAGACAGAAGAGACTGGAATGTTTTAGCCAGAATGGCTTGGAACAGAAACTAGGATACCGTATTGCATCAAAACAATGATCAAAAACAATGAATGAACAGTGAGGAATGCCCCCCACTCCTCACCCCTGACCCCCCCCCACTGCACATCATGAGACTGCAGCAGCTACAGACACTGCAGAACACTTTCACAAGTCTTGCCGCACCCCTCTTTCCTTACATAGAAGAGGATATGCTCACTCAGGGTTTGTGAAACTGAAAAGCTCAGTACTAGGTGGGATTCCCTGAACAGTCAAGACTGATAGGGGAATGTTCTAGAAAGGGCTTTTCTATCACTTTGGTAGTGACACCCATCATTCTGCTTGCCCTCTGTCCACAATATGCCATTATTGCACTTGTTGGTATAGGCCTAAGGCAGACCAAGAACAACCACGAGGCATTTGTTCTGAGCATTGTTCGGCAACTCCCCCATCTCGCACTGCCAACCCAGAGAGACCTGGTTGGTCCTCCATGGAATCTGCCTCCTGAGAATTCTCAGTGTACCTCTGTCTACTTCCATTAAAGCTGGTCCTGCATCTCCAAATATGGTAGGACAACAAAGGAAACTCCTTGCAAACTAGGCTCAACCCACTGAAGTTGTGATTTTTTTTTAGCCCAGTTATAACAAGAGAACTCATGTGAATTGTCAGGGTTTCATGATTGTCCTCCAAACTGCCCTCAGAAAACACCAATGTGTCCCCATGGCACTGGTTCTTAAGTTCCTAAGTTCTTAGTTCCTCAGTAAATAATTATCTGAAAGACTTTTGATGCAAAAACACAAAATAACCCATTGAAACACTGTTCAATACTCTTCACGTCTGGACTTCTGTCCTTTGGCAGAGGGCGGACTGGCCAGTGAGAAACACCAATTCTTATTCAGCATTCGTGTCTAGAGTTGCATTCTGGCAGTGCTCTGTCACACAAATTTACTATCCTGCTAAGTAACCAATTGTATTAGACCTTCACTGTCCCTCATCCTTCAAATCATGTGACTCAACAGAACAGAGGACACCCCCCCCCACAACAAGTGACTCTTGTTTAACTCACCCTTCCTCCTTGCTTCTTTACAATCTCTGACTCATTTGCTTACCTGACCCAAAAAAACAGCCACAAACTCTAGTTTGACTTTTACTCTAGCTCACTGGTCTGCAAAGCTTTTTATGACTGAAACTATCTCTTCTTCCAGATTCTTTTCAGCAGAAGGCAATGAGAAACTCTTACCACATTGAAAGGAGGAAATGGCACAATTAAGGTATGAGGGACAAACAGTTGACAAGTGGATAAGGAAATTGTGGTACGTCTATACAATGGAGTACTACTCAGCCATCAAAAATGATGAATTACTGGAATTTGCTGGGAAATGAATGTCATTAGAAACAATTATATTAAGTGAAGTATCCCAAACCCAGAAAATTAAGTGCTGTATGTACTCCCTAATAGGTGGCTCCTAGTACCAAACTCAAAGGTAAACCTATGTAATACAGTAATTGCAAGGATTATGAACAGGAGGGATGGGGTTGGAGGGCCACACCAGAAACAAGGAGAGAGGGGACCATGTTACAGCAGAGAAAATAGGCCTCCATCAAGGAATGCAAGTAAGTAATGTGACACCTGGTTAAGTTCACAGACATTCGTTCCTGATCATGTACAACTGAGGGGGCAGGATCTCACCAGAAGGGGAGGGCATATAGTCTGGCAGACAAAAAGTAATCATTTTGCAAATGGGTGATTGACCCCTCCCTCACTGAGGTTTCCTACTTTTATTACATCTACCCTTGAATGTGCTATTATAACAAGACTCCAGTTTAACAGCTTTTTGTCTCTGACCAAGGGGTGACATACAGTGCCCATCAGGATGGAGTGAAGGGCATTACAAGAGCAGCAAAACTGCAAAAGAAAATCAACAAACCACAATCCAGAACTTCAGAGACTCTATATCAACCACATAGAACTAGGCCAGCCTAATCTCTCCCCATCCTGAAGCTCAGGGACATTTGCGGAAGAGGAGGCGGTAAGATTGTAAGAGCAAAAGGATGGGAGGAGCAATGATTTGCAAGATTCTCAACACTAGTTAGGGCTGAAGCAATCATAATAGGACTTTGCATGCCCTGCCAATGTCCAACACACTATTGACCTCACAAAGTCTAGCATCAGCTAAAGGCACCAAGATCCTTGGAGGCAAGGGATTGACAGCCACAGTAGTGTTCCTATGCTTGAGGGGAACACGAGAAAGGGTTCAGGGAAATGCCACTGGGTCCTTGTACATCATCGGAGAGGAGGACCCAGAGGAGAGTTAGGCATACACAATAAAGGACTCTCTAGGACTTGGGGGGAGGAACTGGGGGATGGGGAGAGAAGGGAGGGGGAGCAGGGGGCTCGGGGGGGGGAGGAGGAGGAAGGGAGGGAACTGGCCTACCTATTAAGTTTGTATGAGCGGAAATAATAAAAAATGTATTAAAAAAAAAGATATGAGGGACAGGGGCTGGAGAGGTGGCTCAGGGGTTAAGCTTCTGCCTTGCAGGCAGAAGGTCCCAAGTTCAGATCCTAGACCCCAAGTATAGACGCCAGGCGGAAGGGGGGCGGGAGGGAAGCCTGCATTTCTGGTCCTGGTAGGGTGGAGCCTGTGAATCTTGGGGCAGAGTAAACAAGGAGGAGGTGGAGGCGGTCCATGGTGGTTCCCAAATTGGCCCGTGGTTCTATACACACACGTACATACACAAACACGCACACATGCACAATTGAATAAAAATAATTTAAAAATTTAAAGATATGAGGGACAGAAAAATATCTGTGGTTCTTCCCTCAGGCACAGCAGCTGATCACACAATTCCAGGCAGGGCATTACTGCATTATTTTTTTGTGAATGGTAACTCCTTGATTTGTACACAAGAATGGTAATGCTCTTAAGTGTATTTTTCTGAAGCAATCACCATAGAATTTACATGATCTTTTAAAGCAAATCTATACATGATCTGACAACCAGATCTAAAAAACAGCTCAACTTCTATCCAAGAAATTTCCATAGCAGGAATCAGACATACCCTCAACGTTTACTTCCAGACTGAGGGAAAATAAAATCCAAGTCAGATATCTCATCACTTTATTTTAGGTCTGAAGTTTATTATTAAGAACATTTGGGAGAAATAAAAAGGTATTTATAAAAAGTCTATGTTAGCATATGAATTTTTAAGAAGAAAAAATTGACACAATGAAAGAATTCTAAAACACACTTATCCAAAAGGTTTGAGGTAGAACTCTTTGCCAAGACTGGACTTGATGCAGAGATAAATCAGCAAACTCATTCAACCAAATCTTTAGACCTGCCATTTTCGGGGCCTCTGGAATCACGAAGGAATCTAGGTGTGTAACCACACAGGATCTTGGCCTAAGCACTTGGCCAAAACATATAAATACTTCTAGACATTCCTGCCACCTGTACAAGAGCCTTACATAAATCTCTCATTGAATGCCTTCTTTACATTCATCTATCTAAATGTGTTTTATAGACTAAGCCATCTGATGAACAGAGACTGCACTGAGATTTTAGTCAAATCAAAGCTGGGGTTAAAAACAAAAGAAAGGATTTCAAGTCCCAAGCCTGCACTCCCACAGGAAAAAAAATTCCATATCTTTGTCAATAGTAGAATTGAAATTAGGACCTCATGCATACTAGGCAAGCACCCTAAACACTCTTTTACCTATAATTTCGGGACAAGGTCTCATTACATTTCCAAAGCTGGTTTCAAACTCACTCTATAAGTCAAGAAGGCCTAGAACTTTCAGTCCTCCTTCTGGAATGACAGTTCTATCCTACCAGGTCTTCAGTACCATTATTATCTTGAGTGAAAATCAGACTTTGTTAAAGAAGTGAGTTTTTTAACCAATCCTTTGCCAACCTCCCAAGTCAAAATCCCCAGCGTATATACTTTTTCCCCCTGGATTGCACTGCAGGTTGTCATTCCCTGTAATTCAGTGTTGAGAGAGAGCCACAGCATGGTTCACATGCCTAAATGAGCAATAGTTTAAGAGTATAGCCTTTTTCTGCCGTGATGAAAGTACAGTGATTTCTTACTGGCTTCATGTTGAACTTCAAAATCCTTTGCCCCTTTCTAGCAGAAAGTGATGCTTTAAGAGAATTTGCGTTTTAACACTCCAACAGTGTATCTTGATAAATGCTTGAAGGCCCAAATGTCCCCTGATGAAAACCTGACTTAAGGAGAAGTCTGCCTTGCTAAGAACCAACCCTAAGCAAGTTCTTACCCTCTGGCCTGGTGAACCGTCGCGACCAGGGGAACCCACACCTCCAGGGACACCCTAGGAAGAATGAGGACAGGAAACGGTCAGATCCACAATGAGTCACCCTCACACAGATTCCCTGAAACAGACTGAGGCCTCCAATCAAACCCGTGGGTGTGAAGGGGACCACTTAGCCACATGGGAAAGAAATGGCTCCCACACCAGAGAAATGTCTTTAACATGGTAACTTCTGCAAAGGCCACAGCTGACTTAGGAAGCTGCAGCCTTTTATCCTCCACAAGCTCTAGTCCCCAAAATAACAGAATAAATATTTAAAATGAATACCTGTGGGCCAGGAAGGCCAGAGTCTCCTTTATCTCCCTTTTCACCTGGCATTCCCTGAATATTCAAATATACACAGTGTTAAAGTCACATAAGAAAGTATTAGTCTTCCCCTTCCCTGCCTGCTAGAATAGTCTCAACACTAAATTGCTTTCACACTAACATCCACACAACGTATTTCACTTCTCACATATGCTATGCCATTACCATAAACATTCCTATGGAGCTGAATGTTTATATACTGGAACAGTTCCAATATAGGATATACAGTTCTGTGTGGCCAAGCTGATATACAAACACAAGGAGGGGAAAGTTGAACAATTCAATGCTATTTTCAGCTTAAAATTGAAAATCTCACATCTACATATTTGCTGTCTTAAGCATTAGAAAAGCATCAGAATAAAATATACGGTTGAAAAGCAAACATTGAATCTAGTAGACAGTAAGACCACAAGAAACATTTATAGTTATTAGGGGGAATATGGAAACTATAATATTGATGCTTTCTAAATTGTAACAGTAGCAATGCAAGGGAAAACATATCAACTAGAAAACACAAGGGAAGACAGCTAAAATGTGCTTAAGGGGAAGTTTTGAAAGAACAGATGAATAAAATTGTGCCTACTGGTATCTGATTACTTCAAATATGAGCCACAAGTTGTCCTCATTCTTCAATATAGATTTCCACCATAATATTAATGAATATTAGTGACTGTAATTGCATTTCTTTTCAATGGTACAAGTAGCCCTTTATCATATCCATGTAATACATATAATCTAAAATCTGGAACTCACTCAGTGGACTATCCCATGAATCCATTTGAGACAAGGATTAAATAATTGCCTCTCATTATTCTATATCCCTGGTTACTACAAATCATCAGCATACGGCTTTCTTTTAGATATTACTGCATCATGAGCAATTTAATCAAGAACTGGGAAGACAGCTCAGTAGGTAAAACAAATAGGAGAATATGAACTCAATCCCCAGAGCCCTTAAGAAAAAAAAATGGGCAGGTGCTTGTAATCCTAGAACTGGGAAGATGGAAATAGGTGGATCTCTGAAGCTCACTAATCAGTTAAACTAGCCAGTCTTAAAACTCTAGGCCAATGAGAAACCCTATCTCAAAAACCAAGGTGGGTAGTTCATATCCAAGGTTGATTTATGGCCTCTACAAGGATACACACACACACACACACACACTCACACACTCACACACTAAATCATAATTTAAAATAATTTATTTAAACAAACAAAGGGATATACATAATAGCACTGCTTCCTTCAGTGCAATGTGGGATATACTTATTCTCATTTCAAGTACCTGTTTGTTTAAGGACCCCATCACTGAACAAGCAATTGGGCTCAGCTAATGAATGAACTTCCTATTAATCATGACTTTTCAATGCACTGAGACTCATTAAGAAGACAGAGATGACAAACATCCTTTCTTTATAGCTTCATGGAAAAGTGGTAACGGTAAAACTAATTTGATATTTGTATACAACTCACAGGCATCCCTTGAATAGACAGACCACTTGGTCCTTGGGGTCCAGGGGGTCCCTGTGGTCCTACAGGGCCTATTTCTCCCCGGGGTCCCTCTGGTCCCTGAAAAATAAGAAAGAAAAGTTATCTGAGAAATAAGTTAGACCTTCTGCTACCTAAAAAACATTTCTACTTAAGTTAAATATTTACTTCCTAATATAATTTCTCCTAAGAAACGAGACATGCAGAGGGTAACGAGACAGCAAACCTCAAGTGATTTGCCTCCCAGACAAAAGGTCATTAGCAAATCCCAAGAATAAACCCACAAGGATTGCAGCAACTTTATTTATTTATTTTGCTTCCACAAATAAGAATATTGTGCCAATTTTGTGAGCAATTAGTCCACCCACAACTCCTTACCACAATGAACAAGTGTCAGCACTGTAAGACCACCCTCCTAGTTCAGGAAACTTAAACCACGCAGAGGGTGGGTAAAGCACCTCTTCATCCTCACTGCCTCCGGCCCCTACCCAGAGGGTGCTTCAACTTTTCATGCTTGCTTTCTCCTTTACTTGCATGCCATACCACAATGTACTTTCACAAAATGTGCAATACTGGACCCATCCTATTTATCCTTAATTTCTTCCAAGTTTTGACAGGGAAAGCATTCTTTTCATATTAAGTTAAAAGAATGCTGGCAGCTACAATAACAACTCTGTCAAGAGGAATCCAGTAGTGCTACAGTGGTTTGTAAGGTATGGGGGCAACCAATTGCATTCTGATTGGCATTGGGGCTCGTTTCAGGGTAAGCAATACATGCCATACATGCTTGGTACTGTAAGCCAAGCCAAATATCCATGGACAGGGAGACCACGGGCTTTAGAAGAAAACAAACTTCTTAGTGTTAACTATGATAGCAAGCTACCTCTAAACATTTATCATTATACCCATAGATCAGAGAAGCACGCAACCAAGAAGTATCCCTGTGGAATGGAAGATGGGTAGTGCAAAGAATCACAAATGGTCAAAGTACAATGTAAAAGTAACTGTGTGGTGCCTTGATCCTAACCAAGACATCTAAACAACCTATCTCAAGGCTCAGGGAACCTTGTGGAAGAGGGGGTGGTAAGAACATAAGAGCTGGTGAAAGGAGGAGATAATGTCAGACAGTAGCCTATATCCGTATCAAGGCTGCTACACCCAATGTAACAGTGTCTCTCTCCTTCTACTGGATCTCCACAATAGCTGACCTATCAATATGCTGCTGTGGAGCAGGAAGCTCCCAAGAGATATAACACTACCTTGAGAGAATGAATGAGACTGGGACTGGACAAGAGACAGGGGGAGCCTCAATACTGTACAGTTTACCCACCAATGGGCCATTCATGTCCTGGCATGTGCCCAGGCACTAGCTGGCATGGACATTCTAGAAAGGACCCAATGGGTCACACATGCAGGGGGACATGGGAGAGGGAGGGAAACTGGTTGGAGGTGAGAATAGGTGGAGTGGATGGGATGGGTGTTGGGGGTAGCATGTACAGTCATTGTTAATATAATTTTAAAAAATGTAAAATACAAAGAAAAATCTAATGCTTGGGCATTGTCTTATCCAATGCACCTGCAAAAGTGGACATACCAGCAGAGTAGCTCATGGCATCTTCTCCACTCATGTTTACATTAAATAGTGTTCAAATATGAGTGAACAAATCTAGCTCCTCAAAACCTCTTCCAATTTCATGATGAGACTGTTGAAAATCCTTGCATCTAGTTGTTTTGAAATAGTACTTCATTCCTGTATTTGGTCAGCTCACTTTAGAACGTTTCAACTTATTTCTCTTATAACTACACATATTGATCAGTCTTGCCCATTCTTTATCCTCATTCTATGCCTTTGGTAATCACTTCCTTGCTCTCAATTTTTTCCCAAAATACTTTTAAAAATTTTGACAGTTTTATATATGAATACATATATAATCTGATCCTATCACCCTCTTTTCCTACTGCAAACTTTTTTCTTTCCAGCCAGTCTTCCTCCTACTTTCATGCCCTTTCACACAGGCACATTTTTCCAACAAGTTTCCCTCTTCCCCCACTGTCTCTTCTTGTGTATGTGGCCCACTAGGCACAAGAAGGGATGTCTGTTCTTGCATGTATTTGGGTACTTGCCGCACCATAGGCAATTTTTCAGTGGGGGTGCCACTGGTACCTGAGAGACCACATCCTCTGTCAGCTTTTAAATTGCTGAATAGTATTCCATCTTGCATAGGCACACAATTTTCTTTATCCATTCCTTATTTGATGGACACTTAGTCTGTTTCTACTTTTTGACTATACTAAAAATAGTGCTGCAATAAACATCAGAATTCAGGTTTCTCTTCAACATACTGACTTTATTTCTTCTGTGTGAACAACTTGTGTCATCTCACATATAAATTTTGCTGAATCCATTAGTCAGGACAAAGAAGAAATAAGGACAATCACAGTAAGGAAAGTGCAATAGTAATCAATACAGATTAGTTAAGACTTAGAAACATGGAGGAAAACACATGGAAATGCCCAAGAGCAGGCAATCTGGCAAGATTTGAGTCAGATTAACTCTGGAGTATTGAAGATCTGTTTACAGGTGAGGTTAAAAAGAATACATTGAAAGTGAAAATTGCTAAAACATTACATGCTATTTAGGTGAAAGGGAGAGGATGAGAGGCCTGGATAAGAACTGGAAGTGAAAAGGTCTCAATATTAATAGCAGAATACAGATAGAACTGTATGGAAGAGAAAATTCAAATAGAGATTATATAGCTCTCAAGCAAGATAAGAATCAAAGCACATCCCATGAATCTGGTGATTCTAGTAAGAATTTAACCAGATGCCTAGGTGCTCAGAAAGCATATGTGGGTTGTGAATTACTTAGGAAATAAAACACAGAAGCCCTGAATGATGGCTATTTTTATAAGAAACATGCATGGTATAGAATTAGACTTTTAAAAATAGAAGACTAGAGAAGAAAGCCTCACCTAGGATATATAGGAGTTCAGCATATAGCAGGTATATACTATTGAAAAAAAAGGCAGAAGGTAAGTGACCCATTTATTCCATAAAACATAAAACTAGAAAAGATTAGCAACAATGTTGCTTTGTGATTACAAACTCCCATCATGCATTTGCTTAGCAAAATAAAGAAGAAAGTATGTTGGATCGCCCATATTTAAAGTATGCTTTATAAGTTACCTCACTGTCCATAAAGCCAGATATATGATTCTCTATTGTCCAAACTCCACTCCACTACATACAGTATTTATGGTTTATCAAATTCAACATACAAAAATAGGTAGGTGGCCCATGTCTCCAAGTTGTATAGCAACCTTATGCCTATACAGGCAGCACTAATTTAATTTGGTGGATTATTATAAAAAAGAGGAGACATAAAGATGGGAGGGGATCAATAGGGAAGAGAGCCCTGGGGGCAGGGAATGGGCATAATAAAGATACATTGTATACATATATGAAACTGTCAGAGAATAATTTTTAAAATGTTAAGAAAAATAGAATGACATAATTTTTCCCAAATATAAAGGTCCATGCTAATAGCAATTGTGTGGAAATGGGTGATTAGAGGAATTGTGCTATTGTGAGTTCACCAAACACATATGAATTAATTCTTCATTAGAGCCATTGGCCAAAGAGAATGCTAGAAAAACAATGGAATCTTGTTGAGAGAGATGCTAGGAGGTAGAAGCCGGAATGTATAGGAGCTCCTGGGGTCTGTCCTGGGTGACTCAAAGGAAGACCTCCTTATAGGAAAAGAGGTATCCAATCCCTAGGCTTTCTTACAGCCCCTGAGAGATAGAATGAAGGAAGGGCTACAAGTCTGACTCAAAAAAACAAAATATAACAAATCATAAGGGAGATATCTCATGGCCTGAGCTTGGAATTGGATAAAGTCCGATTATTGTCAGCCTTCCTTCATTTATATCTTTTTCATCCCCACATCTTGTCCCACCTTGCATCATCTGTCTCTAATTATAAGAATTTTTGCAATGCACTCTTCAGTGTGTACTATGCAAATTCAATGTGTGACCACATGGAAGCAGTAAATCAATGAGGCAAATGGTGAGGAGACCACGGAGAGCAACATCATGAGATGAGGTGCTGAGTCGAGACAGAGAGAACCTTGAAGGTGATGCCAATGATGGCCCATTGGATTCCCAAGGCAAGGGTTTGCAATGGCAGGTTCTAAAAGGGTTTGACATGAACTAATGCAGACTCTCAGGAAGTTAATCTGGGAGCAGATGTGCAGAATTAATCATAAAGTCAAGTCATTGGAGAAAAGAGGCCAGTGAAAGATTTGCCAGAATCCAGGGAGAAAAGGATGAGGCCTGAAGCCAATTAGTAGCTGGGCTCCTTCCAGTCCTTAGGATGTCTTTGTGCAAAGTAGAAAAACATGTGTCTCAACATGACTTGGCATGGCCTGGTCATCTTGGCTGGTGCATGTGTACACTGAACAGCCTGAACCATCATATTTGGTGACCTTGGGCACTAAGAATGGAAAATCAAGTGATGAACTTGATTCTCCACTGAGCACAGGAGGAAAAAGTCCAAACCTAAGAAATCACCTGGAAGCAACTGATGTTGATGTGCCTGCATAATTCTGCTTAAGGTGCATTGCATAATGGAAGGAGAAGGAGAAGGATGAACCAGATCTACCATTCAGACTAACCCACTCATAAGACTGACATTCTTATTTCAGTCCCAGAAACCTTTTCTTCCACTGAAATCCTTAAGTGTTCTTTTTGATTGGAAAGCATACAACTTTCAAAATAAGGAAAAGTTGCACAAAAATATAAGGGGCTTTGCATCACATGGATAAATGAAATGATATTTAACACTTGCATAATGATTAAGGGAGAGAGGGATAGAACACATTACCTTTGGACCCTGTTCACCTTGTTGGCCTTTTGGTCCTCGGAGTCCCGGACCACCCTGGCAAACAGATGTTAAGTATTAGTTCAAAGACCAATCTCAAAGCAGTATCTTTCATTCTTAGCATTATGGAATTATGTCATTCTTTTATATGAATCCCACACAGTGTGTAACTGCTATGTTTATCACGATCCTTAGCTGGAGATACACCAACCAGCTCCGACCCTTCTTGCAGATGATTTCATAGTTTCAGAAAACTGTTGATGCCAAATCTTTTTATTTCTTGAAAATTCTTTTTTTTTTCTTCTGCCATTTTTTTTCCCTTTATTTTTCTGCTCATACAAACATAATAGGAACCCCTGTCCCCTCCCTCCCTCCAGCCCTCCCTGGACGTCCCTGTTCTCTCCCCCCATATTTCTTGAAAATTCTTATTGGATGTATTCATTTAGAACTTCTATAAGACTAACATTACTTGTGAATAAAAAATAAAATACCTGATTGGGCTATGGTTTTACATATATATATATATACATATATATATGTCTTATGCTATATCTTTTGAAATTAAGTTGTTTAATTAAATTGCAAAAAACCCATGAAAGAAGCAACAATTCAATTTTACTTATTGTTGCAGAATTAAGACGTTAGACTATATTTCTTCAACTTCATTCATTTGCATATCATCTCATTATTTTGTCATATTAATATACCACCCATACAGCTGTCTTTATATATATTCAAAACAAATACATGAATATATTCTTTGTGCATATATGCAAATTTTTCTAGCCATGTTTCTAAGCATACAATAATAAGCATGGATATTTGAGATATTTTATTTGACTGCTACATTTAAATAAATGTATTTACAAAAGCAAACATTTTAAAATTACAGTAAATGGAAAAATGTATCCTTGTTAAAAATATTTGGTCACAATAAACCTATAGGTAAGAAATACATTGAAGCACTCTGTGGGTAGCTGTTATTACACCCATAGAATGGATATTTACAGTGGAAACCTTTGGGTCTAATGGTAGATGAATGAAGGAAAATGCACATAGCAGCGGAGTGGTCTGAAGAGAGGTAACTTAATATACCACAGAGGCTTGAGCCCCCACAGAAGTAGATAAGCTAGAGTGAACTGGGGGGTCCATAGAAGCCTGTAGGCAGAAGGGTGGGTGTGAGTAGGAAGGAATAGTGAAGGGAAGAAAGGGGATGGGAGGACAGGGGAGGGAAGAAAGCTGGGATAAATACTCAATATCCTTGTAAAAGTGGAAAAAATAAATACAGTATCAATGATGTTATTCCATTTTCTAGCTTTTGCTCCTATCTAAGTCTGTGCACCAAAAGCTTGTTCCTTAGTAAGTGGGGAGGCAACAAATACTGGAGGCCTGGATAACCAGACATCTCCTCCCCTTGAGCATAGGGCTGGATGATCCCCAAAACTAGGATAACTTCCTCCCTGTGTCATTCCTATGGATTTTACAGGCTATAAAGGATTGCTAAAAATGTCTTTGTACTATCATTAATGAAGCACACACACTATTTGGGAATATAACTGGACAGGTTTATTCTCTGCTGCTTTTTAGTCACTTAAATTACTCCCTCTCTAATATCAGATAGCTCCTCCTGCATATTATTTGGAATATCATGTACCTTAAATCACGTATTATTATTGGAACGGAAACATTAGAAATTTTCTGTAGCCTTGCTTTTCTTTTACACCCTCTTTCTTTAAGTCAAAGCTTGACTTTTCTCCCACTTCTCTGGTGTTACTCTCTTGTCTGACTCTTAGGTCCTAAGTATTTCCCAGCAGCTCCAACAGTATTAAATAGAAAATAGCCTCCTCAAGCTATAAATACTTAGGTTGAATAAAATAAAATAAACGCTGGAATCCTTCAGTGCAAGAACAAGAGAAGAAACAAGAACCACAGCAGAAATGAATGCCAAGACTGGCCTCAGGGAGATAGAAAAGATGCTGAACACGCAGCAGGGCCCATGCTTGGCACCTGCGCAAGCAGTGAAGTATGGACTTGGGCTTGTGAGAGCTAAAGGGTTAAATGTGAAAACTTTGTAAAAACTGAGATCCTTGAAGGGCTGTTGTCCAAACAAGTTGGGAGAATTAGTGAAGCCCTCTGATGTGGATGACCAAGATGCATTTAGGAGAGCAGCACAAAATAACCACCCCGGAGAAATGCCACCTAGAAGCGGAAACTCACAAAGCAGATACAAGATTCCAGAGAGGAATCTTCAAAGTGGTTTTCACTTAGCTGAACGTGCCAGAGCTTAGCAGGGAGAAAATGTTCTCTGGAGAGACACAGTTCAAACTCAGGCTCAAAATATCACCAGGGAAAAATTTCGAGTGACACAAACCCAGACACACATACACACACACACAAACACACATGCACACACACATTTACATGCACATACATACACACTCATATACATACATATACACATGCACACATGCACACATGTGCACATGCATGCACATACATATACATACTTGTGGGGGTTGCTAGGCCCAGAAGCCTGAGCTCTGGATGATACATTAGCAACTGAACAGGCCATTGAGTGACTCCTCCCTTGGGCAGTTGAGTTTGCCTCTTGTCTGCAAGACAATGATAGGCTAAATTCCCTCCTTGGAAGTTGAGAAAACTCCCAGGTCGTTTGGAACGCTTTTGTTTCTCTAAGAAACTGGCTGGGCTGTTCCTCCCCCAACAGTTCTGTCCTGCTTACCTGTGAGATGTTAATGAATACGCCAAGTAACTCTGTTTGGGGCATACATTGTCCATTCTCTTCTAGCAACAAGGTGACATGTCTGTTTACCTGGCGACATCATGTCTGGTCCCACAGCAGCTAGATGTCACTCCTGACTTCTCTTTGTTAACTAGAATGCATATGTTTTACATAATCCTGTAAAGAATTTGGTTCTGCTCCTCTTTGATGTTTTCCTGAATTTGGCCCTGTTTCTTGATTATAAAAACCCTGTACGTTACAATAAAGTTGGCTTGGATGACGGTGGACATCCAAGACCCCCTCTGACCCAAGCCTGAAACTTTTAATTCCTACCACTCCCACTTCAGATTTCCACGTTTGTAGGTTCGGGTTCATGCTGGTTCGTGGGCCCGGACACATACTTACACATACACATAATTAAAAATAGACTTTAAATATCATCAGAGAAAAGTTTTAAGTGCCACAAGCTGAAACATGTACACACACATCACATACTTGCACAAACACCCACATACACTGACATATATACATATATGTACAAGCATACACACATGCACACATATAATTTGAAAACAGTCTCAGAATATCACCATGGAAAAGTTTCAAGTGACACACATACACATATGCACACATAGAGAAACATATACATAAATGCACACACATATGTATATATATGTACATACACACATATACATGCACACAAATGCATGCACCCACACTCTAAAATATGCATTGAAATAAGTTACCATGAGAAAAACAACCAGAAAACAAGAATAGGAATAGCATATAGCTATAGATATTAATATTCATCAATAAAATATAAATTGGATTTACTGCAAAGAAAAATTATTTTTGAAAGTAACACAAAATAAAAAGAGATGATACAAACAAACAAGATTATTTGAAAAGAAACTGAGTATAGTGTTTATATATGCAAAATATAGTTGAAATCATAACCACAACCAATTGCTTAGATAGCAAACAACATAGCTAAATATAAAAAACAATGAATGATGAATCTGAAGGAATTATAGAAAATGAAGTCCAAGGAAGAGTAGAAAACAGGGTGACAGCCATCTAGTTCAGTAGGCAGTACATGTGAGATCTCAAAGCAATAGTTATTAATGTTATTCCAGAGCATTCATGGCTGAGACAGGAAGACTTACAGGTGGCCCGGCTGGTCCCAGGGCCACTTCATTGTTTTCTGAACAGGAGCAGGAACGTGGAAGGTCTGGGCAGGATTCTTCATCCCGCTGAACAAGAAAAAAAATCAGCACAATTATTAATCACCAGGAACCAGGCCAGCCTAATCTCTCCCCATCCTAAAGCTCAGGGAAATTTGCGGAAGAGGGGGTGGTAAGATTGTGAGAGCCTAAAGATGGGGAGGAGCAACGATATGCAAGATATTCCACACAAATTAGGGCCGAAGTAATCATAATAGGACTTTGCATGACCTGTGCAATGACCGACATATCATTGACCCCCCCAAAGTCTAGCATGGACTAAAGGCACTAGATCCTTAGAAGCAAGGGATTAACAGCCACAGTAGTGTTCCTATACTGAAGGAACATAAGAAAGAGCTCTAGGCAATGCTACTGAGTCCTTACACCTCATCAGAGAGGAGGCCCCAGAGGGAAGTTTGACATACACATTAAAGGATGCTCCAGGGATGGGGAAGGGGGGGGGGAGACAATGGGAGAAAGAGAGGGAGGGGGGAAAGGAAGAGGAAAAGGGAGAAAGGAGCAAGGAGATCCAGGGAGGAGTGGAGGGAGGGAAGGGACTGGAGTACCTATTAAGTTTGTATGAGTCGAAAAAAAATTTTAAAAAAATAAGACAACCTACCTAAATGGCTTCATTAACTCTAAGAAACATTTCGATTTGATAAGCTTTTCAATTTTTTAAGTAAGCAATAGGCTAGATGCTTGGGGACTATTTTCCCCAATACAAACTTTTTTTTTCCTAGAAAGACAATTGTAGAGGTACTTAGGAATTAGTGATAATCACCCTCATGGAAGAATTTGCTAATACTGGCTGGGAAATCTAGGGGGGAAAGCAAAGACATTCCTGGCTATTCTTCAAGACGTCCAAAGTGGCAGCATTCATGAGCAGAAGGCCCTAAATGTTTTCTTTGCTACAATATTTTTTTGTTTCAAAGGCTAATACTTGTTGGATGCTCAGTCCAAGCAACTGCATCTGTACTAAAACAAAGAAATAGAAGAAAAACATTTAAACATATCCATTTCCTGTGACAGTTTCATCAACTGTTTACATTCTGTAACTGAAAATAAAAAAAAAAGCACTGACCGTGGACCCTTATCCTAAGACTTTGGGGAGAATGTTCTTATTCTACAGAAATATGTTGCCATAGGACATCAGAAAATAATAATGCCAAATGGAATATAGTTGAATGAGTTCCTGAAGTGCAAAGAAAGACAGAGTAGATTTTTAAGGCTCCTTTCTGGAGAAGTTGCCAAGAAAAAAATCAAACGCTGAGATATAAAACTTCATAGAGTTCATCAGTTCCTTTGGATCAGTGGTAGGACCATTATTTAAAACTCAAGACAGTACAGCTAAATATAAGAACTGAGCACAAATGATAAATTACCAAGGTTTTTCATATAACCAAAACCCTGCTTTATAGAAACTTTGAACAAATGACCTATACATATTTTTCTTTCGATGGTGAGCAATACTCAAATATTTGCATTCAAGCCTCCTGCTAATGATTCTGTTCTGGTGTTTGGTTGGCTAGAAGACAATGTGAATTGAAGTATGCTAAAGATGCTCCTGATTAAATCTGGCATCAGGCTTAGTGATGGTTTTGCCACTTTGACAATCTATCTTTATATGTCTTCAGTGATTGAAGCGAAGAGAACCATAAATGGGCTTGGGTCCTTCTTAAGAGAACAGAAGACCATAATTTTACTTGATCCAACTTAAGAGTCTGTTAACCATTCTATTTTTCAACCTGCCCTGCATTTAAGCATAACATCAAGGTATTTGATTAAATCCATCACTGGTTTGTCAGAAGCTCATTTTGATAAAGAAAGAAATGAGTTACAGTTTTTCCTGAACCGGCTGCCATGCTTACTATATGCATAAGTGCTATAATCTGATTCTAACATCAAACCTTCTAGACTTCGTGAAGACCTCCAAAGTCATTGGGCAGGTTTAACTATCAAAAATTATCAGTCTGAACTCCCACCAGAGCAGATAATCCAGTGGAAACTCTAGGAATCATAGAAGCAAATAGTCAGAAGGGTGAGAGGGAGTGGGTTGGATCAATAAAGAGAGAGGAGGGAAGGAGGGAAACAGAAGGATGGAAGTAGGGAGGGAGGGGGGAAAGAAGGGAGCAGGGATTATTACTCATTGTGCTTATACAACTAGGGAAAAGATAAAAATAAATTTTAATATGTGGGAAAAAGGACTATTAATACATGCCTACCATCCAACCCCCAACACATCCATTTCCAGGTCACTTTCCATAAGGAACTTAAGATAGGTATTGGCAATACGTTTCTGTTTTTATACATACACATATACACTCATGTGTGAACCCTGGCAGGTGGTTTAGTTCTCCACTAATATTGTATATTTTATGTAGACTTTGACTCCCGTTCCCAAACTGTGTCTGAATGCCCTGGGACGCTGAATTGAACTCACATGGACGATGTTTCAAAATTCAAAAAAAAGTACAACAACATTATGCACCCACTGAACTCCATGTGAATGATTAATTCAAAACTGTGAACATAGTTCACAGTTTCATGGTGGGCATAGAGGTGTAGTCTCGCATCCCAGAATTTGGGAGCAGGAGGCAAGAAAATCAGAATTTCAAGGTTATCCTTGGCTACATGGTAAATTTGAGGTAAGTCTGGACCACATGAGCCTCTATGTCAAGAAACCAGCAAACAAAAGAGACAGTTTACAGTTATAATGATGTACTTTAAAATACTTCTTTTGGTGATCTATATTTTAAAATCTTGTTTTTTAGGAGTTGCCATGGGAAGAAGCAAGCACCATCAGAAACAGCAAGAAGGAAAGACATAAGCTGACTCTGTGATGAAAAAAAAAAAAAAACTACATGCTCAATAGGCACACACCACAAATTAGTAAACAATTGTAGTTAACCAAAAATAAAATTAAAATGCCACCTTTTACTTTCAGTTGCTGTTTTTTGTAAGGCTACTGTTCTGTAGGAAATAAATAGTAGGAGCTTAGACCTAAATATTTCATAAATAGAATGATTAGTTATTTCCTTTGGTCTAGGAAAACCATGACAGAATTTAAGATACTGAAGGCTTTGTGAGGGGGACAGAGGAAGGATGGAGGGAGGGAGGGGACCTGAGTATCTATTAAGCTTGTATGATTGAGGAAAATAAATAAATAAATAAATAAATATAATAAAAAAATAAAGACTTTGTGAACCAGGATGCTTGGAAACTTCTGGACTGTGTACCATTGGCACCTGAGTTGTACAGGTCACATTGTGTGGGACTGTATACAATGGCCATCAAGTTTTCTTCTTTGATCCTTCCTGATTTTAGCTATCATCACAAAATAAAGCTCATAGTATAAATGTTCAGAAAAAGCAATATTAAATAAAGTTTCAGGAGAGGGGAAAGGCACTCTTACCAGGCCTGGAAGCTCACAGCACTTGTCTTTGCTGGCCCAGGATGTGGAACAGACAATATCAAACATTTGCAACTGGAACTGTGATTAAAAAACAAAGTTGGCATTCAATTAAGGAGATACATTATACTGACAGTTATAAGGATCCCATGTCACACAATGAAGTATGGTATATAACACCCATTCATTTTATAGTCAGCATTCCAGTAAATAAACTTAAAATCAGACTTACTTAACATTGTTTCTCAATCACACAGTGATCTAAAATTCAATGTATAATTTTTCTACCTACTATGTAAATTTCATTCCTAATTACAACTTTACCTCTGAGCTCTACCTATTAAGTAGATTTCATTTCTGAGTCAAAGTCTTCTTTGGAAGCCCCCATTGCTACTTCCAAATGCTCAGTAATCAATGAACACTTTAGATATCTCCTTCACAGCTCACTGTCCATCAGACGGTTTAGCCACATGTACTATCTCTTTGGACTCTTCCAGTCACAAGGTACCATTTATTCATAGGCCTCCTAGTATGGTTTGCATATAATGATCATGCAGGAAAGTCTGTTGAGTTGATCCTATTCCATTTCTTTGGGCAAACACTCAGTTCTGACTTTCATTGCATAATGTAAGCCAGACATCACACAGCCTTTCCTGAAACAAAAATGAAAGCGAACAACAAAACCAGCCCTGTCCTGGAAGAATGTACAGAGCGTGAGAGACCAGCACTGTAAATACCACATGCAATGTGTTAAGTACCACAAGAGCTTCACGTTTGGGAGTATGGAAACATGAGCTCAGTGTATTTTTATTTAAGTCATTTATCACAGTGTAAATATTTAGACAGTCTTGCTAAAATCATGCCTACTGTTAATAACTCTAGGTATGAGATGAAACATACAGAAACATTTCTATAACATCGTTAAGGTCTAACACTAACTTTATGACCTAATCATTCTTACTATATTTCTTCTGATGTTATTTTCAAATATAGAAAGTGTCATCAATTCAGAGCTGGGAGAGGAGGGAAATCCTTTCATTTTAAATCTTCAGCCTTCCTTCATCAAACAGTGTTTTATAGCAAATAAGGAAATTTGGTGCCTTTTTTCATCCATAGAAAGCTACTCATCTCTCGCCAAGAGCCCTTAGGATAAAATGAGTTTGCTCAAGTACATATTAATATTGAAAGACGTTATCAAAAGTATGTGCTCACAAAGGAGCTAGTTCTGGAACTAAGAACGGGAAATCAGGCTTTCTTTCATTATGCTGAAGAACGACCATGCCCCTTCTTGCAAATATTTACTTTAAACCAATAAATAAAATGACTCTTAGCTTTTGAAAACAGTCCTATCATTCAAAACATCCTATTTTTTTTAGTGTGGTGTGTCAGCCTATTAATCATTCTGCTGTCTACAGGTCAGAACACTGAATGTAGAAATAGTCCTATCTCCTCTCTGCCACTGTCTGATGCACATGGGACACGGCAGCCACATGTGCAGTGCCTCCAGAGGCAGTAAAATATCCTATTTTTTAACTCTAAATATATCCAGTGTGTTGTTTGCTGAAATATCTGCAAAGCTCACTGACACTTTTTCTAGCTATCTTAATCTCTAGCCCCCAAAGTATGCATACCACAGCAGATTTTTATAAAGATAGCAAATATATATGTATTTCAAAGGACACAGGTACTAAAAGACTGTGGAGCTAGATTTTTTGTGGGGAAATTCCTAGCTCTAGCCTTAAGAGACTGAGTTATTCTGAAGAAAGTGGGTCTTTTTCCTTATCTATAACAGCATATACTTCACAGGTATAGCATCTCATTCTGCATAGCTGAAGTTTTTGAACATGGATCTAACACCATGAGTGAGAAATTCTACTCTTAACCAAATAGGGAGGGTTGCACTCAAAATCCAGGTACATTAAAGATATCATATACAATTACCTCTGAATATATGTATAAATTGTCCACAAAACATAATGAGCTTAGTGTCTAGACTTGCTTCACACCCTTGAGATACCTCACTGTACATACTAGAATATTCCAAAATAAAAAATCCCTGTGGTTTCATATTTTAGAACATGAATAGTCAACCTCTATTAGTTATTCACATGTCTATTTGGAGTATTAAGTGAGTCAATATAGAGAAAAGATTTAGAACAGTGTCTGAATTGTAGCTGCAATAAGTAAATATTATTTTAATGCTCTAATATACAACCTTTCATGCTTTATTTTTAAGACGTGTGTGCATATAATACAGACACCAAAAAGGGTTGAAAATAAAATTGACAGTAGTGAGGGCAAATATATAGCAGTTGATTGATTTTATATTATAAATTATAGTATAGAATATGAAATAGATAGTAGGTATTATATTGAATATTATATATCACATCTAAACAAACAACTCTCCTTGACCAAATGCCAAGCATTATTCTAAGCACTGTGCAGACATTTTTCTCAAGGCAGCACTGTGAATAAGATGGTAGTGAAGTTCACTCTGCAGTCCAGGTCTGTAGGGGCCTGGGATATAAAAGCTGAAACAATTACATACCAAAAGCTCAACTCCAGTTGGGATTTGAATAGCACAATTAAAGCGTGGTCTAAGCCATGAGTGATTTACTTTTCAATAAATGGTTCTTTGGTGTGACGTTGAAATGCCCAGCCTAATGGTACAATGTCACCACATCTGGGGAAGTTTATTTAAGGGGTCCTACTATGACAGTGTTGGATAGAGTCAGCTAAGTCTGCAAATCACTTGTCTATTAGGAAACTTTCCATTTCTGCATACAGCCTTCAGTGTAAAAATATTTGGTGAATGGAAGGATTGACTTAAATCAAAGGCCCTTCATCACCCCCAGCTTGCATCAGGATTTCTTGAAGTTTTTCAAATAAACTTTCAACACTGAGTTGCCTATAGCAGCCTAATGTCTACATGTAAACCTCTGGCTAGACCTCCGCCCTGTGGAGTTACTGGGATTCTTATGAGTTCAGTGTATCTGTGGAAGGAGTCCCTTGTCTACTAAGCACACAATGAAGCCAATGCTATCATCTGAAGAATGTTCCTATGTGGGCTGCCTTTTCTTTTACAAGTTACATGAAATCAGCAGCTATTTCTCTGAGTACAAAAAATTATTCATAATCATTTTGCATTTATAATAGCTTGGATTCCTCAGTCTATATTTAGAGACATCTTTCTCAATCTAAAGTTGTGTTAAAACAAAGCAAACAAAAATATTCTACCTCTTATTCCAAATGCAATGACATATATATTTGTACAAATTGTTCAGAAATAAAATGTCTAAGCATCTCATGTTTGAGCAACTCAGAACACAAAGCAATATGACTCTAAATAAACCATATTTTGAATGGCAGCCCCATTCAATTTAGCTAGCCAGATTTATAAAAGACAAAAAATTGCCAAAAATGGAGGGAGGGGGGACATATAACCTTCTACTTTTACTCTTTGCAGTCTCTTTCAAGGGAGTACTTAGCTGGTTACAAATGTTCATTTTTTCATCATTGGACATTTTGTCTGGGTGTAGCACAAAAGGCAAGTCCTTTGGGGTCAACTGTTTGCAAAAAATAAGATTAAAATATTTCTCAGTGGTTGAGTCATTTTGCACTGTGATGAGGAATTAAAACATTCTCAGCTCCACTTTCCAGAGAGTGCCAGATTTTTTAAAAAATTACTTACTTACTTACTTACTTATGTGGGAGAGACAGAGGCACAGAGATTACACACATGCATACATCTGGACATTAGAGGACAACTTTGCAAATCAGTTTTCTCTTTCCACCTTGTGGACTTCTGAGGGTTGCACTCAGATTGCCAGATTTGTAAGCTGATAACTTACCCATTGAGCTGTCTTGTGGCCCCAGTTTCAAATTTTACTGTCTGATTTTCCATAATAATGTAATAATAATAATAATGTAACTAAATTTACATTTGTAAAAAAACTTTTAGCACACAAAAGACAGATTTCAGAGATCTAAGTCATGTCTGTCTTTCATTTGATATGCAGCTTTTATTGGTATCATTCCCCTAAACAAGAATTAACTATGGTGAGCTTCTGAACCAGGAGTCAATTTATTGATTGTTAGGAAAACCATAAAGGTTCTGGTTACATTAGGAAATGAAAATTAATTATCTCATACTCATGGATGGATTTAAAATGTATGTATAGATACACTTTGTTGGTAAGCTTTTACCACATTTTTTCCAAAGTAATTCAAATAATATTGAATCTTTGAAGTTGTCAATGAACAGAATACATGCCACTGGGTCAGATCGGATTCCTTCTACTGCTTCAAGTGCGATGGAATCACAGTCAGACCCAGTGGAAGACAGCACTAGAATGGAAAGCAGACTATGCTGTGGAAATAGTCTCTCATCTCCCCTTCTCCACATTTTGAAATGAGACCCCTTGCTAACTTCCTCAAGCTTTGGTTTTTCCATCTGGAGGCAGTAGGAGCTCTTTCTAGAGTTACAGATTAACTTGACACTTTTCTAGTCCATAGTAGGCAAATAACAAATATTAGCTACCGTTACTACTTTAAGAATTTTTTTAAAAATGTGAAGGCACTGTTTTTGAACGTTGAACACTTGGCTATTGTAGGACCATCAGCTCATCTATTGTTGATTTCTGCCCAAAAACTTTTACTTGGTGAATAAAATTATAGATGACTCCCTGATATAACATACTTCTCTTTCATTTGAATAGCAAAAGGCTGAATAAATGCCAGTTGGATAATGGCTAAGTGTTAGATTTGAAAAGGGAGAAGAGAGTTGTTAAGAAACATGATCCCATCCCAGAAGGCCCAAAATTTTCTAGCATTATCTCACCAGGTAGCAGAAAAGGTAACAGAAGTTACTTAGGGGGAACAAGGTTGCAAAAGAGAGGCAGTTAAGCTTCTTTCCACATGTGTTTTGACAGCTCAGCTAAGCCTGCTTATTAGTTTAGTATCACTAGGGACTGACACCACCCACAGAATCATGCATTTCTGAGCACAAGCTGTTTTTATTAAGAATGTGAGTGATTTCTGTACAGTAGTTGCTATATCCCTAAATCCGTGGATCTATCCTTCACTCAACTATGGTTTAAAAGAATACATTTTCTTTACAGATGGAGTCTTCAGAATCTTGGGCCATCTGGCATTTATTGAATCACTGCTGGGTTTGGCAGGGATCATTGACCTGTGGGCTGCTAGTCTCGCCTATGATTACCCATCCGGGAATAATCTGAAGTGTGCTATCCAAATTCCCTTTTGCTGATCACTGGAGGGCAGGTGCATGTCAAGTCTGATAAATTTCTGCGCTAAAAGCCAAAGGCCGTGAGTTCTACCTTGCATAGATGCCATCCAGCAGTGCCCAAAGTAAGTCTGAGTTCCCAGTCGCATTCGTGAGTTCCAACCCAGTTATTACCAATCTCGACACGATCAAATTCTTCAACAAGTGGGAAGACTGAAAAAATCTAATTAATAAATCTTCACAGACTTCTAGATTATGACAAAAGCTACAGCTTTTTCCCTGCTGGCTTTACAAAGAAGTCTTTACTTCCTGACTTTTGCAAATTCCCCTTTGTCTGCTACTGGCTGGAAGTCACAACAAAGGGTACTCTGTCGTGCTATGTTTCTTTCATGGCCTAAACTAAAATTTCAGCATGAGTAATTCTCAAGTATTTAAGCACTTTTAGTGTTAGAAACCAACTTTTTGTGATTCCATTGGTTATATATTTGAAATACAATTATTACCTATAGTGAAATTTAAATTCTGATTACAATAATTCTTAATATGGAATTATAAAAATTAATAAAAATACAAATAGAAGCAAATGCAATGTATATTAGCAGGCTGCAATGAATGCCAAATATGAGCTGTAATAAAGACAAAAAACTTTCAAGGAAAGACATGATACAATTCAAATAGCTTGGGGTTGGAACTCAGACCAGTGGCGGAGTACTTGCCTAGCATTCACAAGGACTCAAGGCTCTGTCTTAGAAGTACCATAAACAAAGAAACATCTATGTATGCTAAATAATCCATTTCTACTTAATTTCTACAATGTATCTTAACAATTTATTCTGGTTGCAGCAGTTTGCTCCATACTGTGATGTGGGATAGAAGGGTGCATTCTGCAGGAAGATCAAGGTGTTGTTTCTAATCTAGGGAATTTATGTTGTGGCTGGAAAAGTGAAATGTAGATAAATAAAAAACCGAAAGATATGACTATCAATAATCAAGTTGGAAACAAGTGTTAGTGATCTTTAAAAGGCAGGATGGAGGACAGAGAATTCATTGATTTTTCTCCAGTAAGAATAGCTGCTCATTACTAGATGCCTAGATCAGGCTTTACAAATTATTTCTAAAATTAAGAAAAAGAAAATCTCAATAACAGTACTAAGTGATTTGATTCTAGAATCTCATTTATCTAAACTGTCAGACCTGTAGATGGCTCATAGGTTAAAGACCCCTATAAGCAAACCAGATGTCATGGCTTGAATGCAAGTTGTTACCCTCTGCTCATATGCCCCCAAGCTTTGACGTTTGAATTCTGTTGGCACCATTAAGAGGTAGACCCTTGATGGACCCATGTCCATATACCATGGGGCAGACCCATGTCACAAGGGGACAGGCCTTGAGATTTTTGGGTAGCCAAGTTCTATGACTTTCTTTGATACTGGCCTCCTGCTTCTATCTCCAGCCATGTCTTCTGCTGTGTGGTTTCTGCCACAGTAAACTACATCCCCTCTAGAACCATAAGCCAAATAAATACCCTTCCAAGTTGCTTGAATATATTTTTTCACAGCAACAAAATAAACAAAGAGAACAATACCTGATAACCTGCGTTTGACTCTCAGAACCCACATGGTGGAGGAAAGAACAGCTTTCAAAAGTTGTCCTCTCTCATAAATAAAATATTAAAAATTGTGTCTCTTAGTCTTTCCATTCATCTTTGCCATTTGTGCATCCATAATGACAGTAGTTTGCCAATTCTGTGTTCTGAAAGTCTCCTGTAAGCATATTCTAGTGAACAGAATATATGTTTCTTCTTCAGGATGAAAGGCCACATAGTAAGAGTAGAGAACCTCTCAATATAATATACATACATTAAAATTATCTTACCATAACTGAAAATAAGACAGCCTTCTAAGCTTTTATATTATATTTCTGAGTATCTAATCCATAATTCTCCAAGGCAGAGTACAAAGAAAAGAAGTTTTAAAGAGACTTCAGGGCTAATTGCTAAACTAATAAATACATATATATTTATCAAGGTCTGTGAATATCAATGAAAGATACTAGGGTTGTTCAGTGAAAAAGTGTGCTAGGTGATATCAATATAGGTTTTGAATCCTGCAACTAATGCTGTACACATTAGTTGTAGAGGATGTCACAATACAACATTCTATCCCAAGACCAGTCACTGTAACATTGATCACATCTGCTGGTGTGAACACCCTATAATTAGAATTGTGGCCAGCAGAAGGATTCCTGGGAAGTGGGAATAGCTACCACCTCACATTCCTTCCCTCATTCAAACAGCATGAGTCCATTTTATTTTTTTTACATGGTATAACATGTTATTGGTATAAGGTTATCTTCAGCATCAATAAGACTTTGAGAACTACCATATCTTTCCCAAGTTTCATGTAATGAGCTAATAATACAGATATTCAAAAGTAAAAGAGAGCAATTATGATTCACAATTATTTGAATAACTATTCACTTACATAGAAGAGAAATGTTTGCTAATACAGTGGAATTTTTATATGAATCAAGTTCTACAAATTAGAGAATGCTGTTAATTAACTGTGAAAACAGTGTTAAAGGAAAAATCCTTGAATATGCTATTGCTTTTTGTGAGTAATGAGTGAGAATAATGTGATTTCTTTGTTAATTAGAAGTGTTATAGATTTAATTCCATTTTAGTGATGAAAAGTACAATATCTTTCATTTTTCTGTAAATACCTATTTGTAATTATGGCATAAACACATTGATGATAGCAAAACTATACTTTAAAAATAGTAAAAATCTACCCAAATTAGACTTATGTCTAGTGTTCTAGGCACAATGTTGAGAAACATTATATACATTAGTTTTAAATGAATGAGATATGTCCAGATTACTGATTCCCAATAACAAATCATTTGCGCCACAACCTTATCATGAATATTATACTATTCAAACTTCAAAATACATTTAAAAGTACACTATCCAAGTACCTGAAGCATCATACTTATAGTATAGCAGAAATCTACTCTTTCTAAGAGTTTTGACTATTCATTTTTGACAATTCTACTTTCAGTTTAACTCTATTCTCACATTTGATATAAGCATCTGGAAAAAACAAGTTGTCACCTTCATACTTTGTTGAGCATATCTTCAGCTAAGTATAAGAATATCACTTACAAGTTCTACTTTCCGCACAAAGTAAAACAAAACTCGATTATGTTTTCTACCTTCTTATATCATATATGTGTATATATAAAACCAATACTTCCTATAGCATAGTTTCTAATAGCACAATCTTCATTTCCTTCCACCTTCTCACCAGAAACACATTTAATGCTTTTATTTATGTTGGTCTCTTGTTTATGAACATCCACGTTTTAAAGAATCACCATATCTCCATCACCCACCCACCCACCCATCCATTCATCCATCTATCCCTTTTGACAAACTTTACTCCTTAAAAGCTAAACATGCTTTCAAAGAAGTTTTTGCTATAAAAGTAGCATGGCTTTGCTTCTCTGTTCACTTACTGGTGCTGAGTTTCCATTGGGTCCTCTTGATCTAACCATTCTCCCGAGCACTTCTACTCCATCCGATGTGATATTAGCTGATGCATTTATTGCCTTCTCACCCACTTGCTTGCAGTCAACAACCACTTTGGCCAAACTCTTGCTGACTACAACATGGAGCTATGAAAAAGCAAAGAGGCTTTAGGGGGTACTAGAAGAAAGAAACACCCACCACTAAACTTGTTTATCTGCATGGCTCATCATTGAAAAGCATGAAGGGTCTGTCGCTATACATTTTATGCATGAAAATATTGCTTTATTGGGCTGGAGAGATAGCTCAGGGGTTAAGACAAGCAGAAAGTCCTGAGCTCAGATCCCAGTTCCTATGTTAAAAAAAAAATGCTGGGGCTGGAGAAGTGGCTCAGGGGTTAAGCCTTTGCCTTGCAGGCGGAAGGTCCTGAGTTCGGATCCCAGATCCCACGTATAGACGCCAGGCGGAAGCAGGGGCGTCCTGCGCTTCTGGTCCTGGTAGGGAGGAGTCTGTGAATCCCGGGGCAGAGTAAACAAGGAGGAGGTGGAGGCGTCCATGGTGGTTCCCGAATTCATCCGTGGTTCTACACACACTCACACACACACACACACACACACACACACACACGCACACGCACATGCACACGCACATACATACGTACACACGCACAATTGAATTTAAAAAAAAATGCTGGTTGAAAATGGCAGCAGCCTATACTTCCTGCCCTAATGGGCAGAGCCTGGGAAATCCTACAGCAAAACAAAAAGGAGGTAGAAGCAATCCAGGATGATTCCCAAAGTTACCTTTTGCCCTGCACAATGACACATTATTCCCTCTGATTCTCTCTCTCTCTCTCTCTCTCTCTCTCTCTCTCTCTCTCTCCTCTGATTCTCCTCTGATCTCTCTCTCTCTCTCTCTCTTCATATATACATACATAAATAAAAAAATATTGCTTTATCATGTCTGTGATTGAGATGTCTCTATTTTATTCAGTTAACATTTTTCTTTAACATGGCTATTTAAAGACTCACTTGTTAAAGTCTAGCCTTACTCCAAAGCCACAGCATCTTTGAAATCACAAGGCTGCTGTGAGGCTTATTCCTTTCCTGAATGTACGCTAAAGAAACACATCGCTAGAATTAAAACTGTTTGCCAATTTACCACCATACAGCATTGAATATATGACCAGGGTTTTCAAGCCATAATTTATTTATTTATTTATTTTTTTGCTTCACAGGAGAAGGATGAGAGAGCTGACCTCTCAGAGGGAGGAAGAAAGGTTTCTGCAGCCACAGTAGGCCCTTTGAAAAGCCTACTGTCTGGTGCAGTTTCCTCCAATGAGCTTATGAATGTGGAGGACACCTTCTCAGAGACTTCAGGTTCTTTGTGAAAATTTTAAAAAGCCAAATCCTTCCATCATTTAGAAGCCAAGGGTAAGGAGATGCTAGATAAACTAAGTCACCACATTGACCATGTTCTAACATCAAATTCCAGCCCTATTATATATCATACATTTGGATTTAGGGTTGATGTTTATTTAATGAGCACTATTTGTTTGTGGCTGACAAGTAAAATGAAAGAGTGACATTCATAGATCAGTACTGATCTCTATCCATAAGCAATAAATCACAGAAAGTTAAAATTCATTACTTAATTGATGTTTCATGGTAGATCAATAAGACAATCTAACTCAAGGCTCTGAGAGATAAAACCAGCTATGACCACACTCACATTGCAAGCTAAGGCTGAGTGTTGGTAAAATAAACACATTTACATTCAAATAGTCTACTTTTTTAATTTTAACAGTTTTTAATTCTTTAATGATTAACAGATTTGTTCAACCTTGCCCAGGTTGGGAAGGAGATTAAAGCAACAAGATTTATATCAGTTTGATTTAGTGTTTTATTGAGTTACATCAAGTGTAACTTCTGAGAATTTTCTTCTTTCATAAAAGGAGTGAACCAGGACTCAAACAGTTAAGCAAAATCCTACCATGTCCCTTGAATCTAGTAGAGATGGTTTTCATTTAGAAAGATATGACTTGTTTACTTGTGCTTTTGAAGTCTTGCCATTCTTTTCATTGCTATAAATTACAGACATTTCATGTTAAGGACAAGAAAATCAGCCTATAACACCTATGCCTTAAGAACTTAATTTGTTGTTCACATATTATAAACAACAACAAACATTTTACTTTACAAAGAAATACTGAAATATTTTGGAAATCATTTTACATCTTTGGTGACTCCTTAAGGGTCTATTTATATCCTATTATACTGAAAGATAATTTGGGACTACATGTCTTATCCAAATTGTGAAAGGCAGAGCCAACTAAGGGTCAATGAGAAATTAAGGAATTATTCACTTGTAACTGTTCAGATACACACAATCTGGTAGCTGCAAAGCAGACTGGCATTGGTTTCCCCCCAACAGGTGCATGGAGCCACAGTTTATATCATGCTAGGCCTTCCTTTTCATGCTTGTTTGGCATTTTGGTTTTAAAAAACTTTAAATAGAAGAGAGTGTTACTTCATATAGCTTTTAAAAATGTGAAGGTTTATAAGTTTAAACTCAATTATTAACAAATCCTACTTCTACTTTGTTTGAGTTCTGGTAAAGTAAACAATGCTTGGCATTAGTGAAGCTTTGTGAAGGCTTCTTGGGAGGGGAAATTACGAGACTGAGAACAGGGTATCTGCCCTGCAATTTTTCTTGGCTGCTTAGCAACAGACTCTGCACAATCAAGAATAGAAAGAACCATGCCAAGATTCTTTAAGTAACACAGTGATAAGTAACACAGTGATGTTCAAAGAGAAGTTTGTGAGACCATTTTAAACCTTAAATATCCAAGTGTGTTTTTTTCAGACTTCAAATATGGTAGGCAAGCAATACACCATGGCACTACCTCCCCAGGATTCATTTTGAGCCTGCATCTCACATATTTTTCAGATAAATTTACTTCTGGTTTGCAAAATTAAAAAGTACCTGCCATTCCTAGTACCAAACTCACCCAGCCCACATTGAGACACTCAAAAGTAAACCTATGTAACACAGTAATTGCAAGGATTATGAACAAGAGAGATGGGTTAGGAGGGCCACACCAAAAACAAGGAGAGAGGAGACCATGTTACAGCAGAGAAAATAGGCCTCCATCAAGGTCTGCAAGTAAGTAATGAGAAACCTGGTTAAGTTCACAGACGTTCTTTCCTGATCTCACCAGAAGGGGAGGGCATATAGTCTAGCAGATAAAAAGTAATCATTTTGCAAATGGGTGATGGACCCCTCCCTCAGTGAGGTTTCCTACTCTTATTACATCTACCCTTGAATGTGCTATTACAACAAGACTCCAGTTTAACAGCTTTTTGTCTCTGGCCAGGGGGTGACATACAGTGCCCAGCAGAATGGAGTGAAGGGAATTGCAGGAGCAGCAAAACTGCAAAAGAAAATCAACAAACCACAATCCAGAACTTCAGAGACTCTATATCAATCACATAGAACTAGGACAGCCTAATCTCTCCCCATCCTGGAGCTCAGGGACATTTGCGGAAGAGGGGGCGGTAAGATTGTAAGAGCAAAAGGATGGGAGGAGCAATGATTTGCAAGATTCTCAACAATAGTTGGGGCCAAAGCAATCATAATGGGACTTTGCATGCCCTGCGCAATGTCCAGCGCACTGTTGCCCTCATAAAGTCTAGCATCTGTTAAGGGCACCGAGACCCCTGGAGGCAAGGGATTGACAGCCATAGTAGTGATCTTATGCTTAAGGGGAACAAGAGAAAGGGCTTATGGAAATGCCACTGGGTCCTTATATGTCATCGGAGAGGAGGACCCAGTGGAGAGTTAGGCGTACACAATAAAGGACTCTCTGGGAATTGGGGGGGAGGCACTGGGGGAAGGGGAGGGGGAGGAGGGGGTTCGGGGGGAGGAGGGGGGAGGGAGGGAACTGGTAAAAATTTTTAAAATGTATAATTAAATTTTTAATAAAAAAAAAGGAAAAAAAAAGTACCTGCCATATGTGATCACACTTATACAAGTACATGGTATACAATAAGGATAGTCAAGAACACAGACCAGCAATCCCTTCTACATCACACAAAATGTAACAAACAGCAGTCTCTTTAGTTACACAATTTCTTCTCCTCAAAAGTAGAATCCCGACAACATCTGTTTATATCCCATGGAATGCTTATTAAAAATATACACTGGACTGGAGAAATGGCTCAGAATTTAAGACTCTGCCTCATAAGCAGAAGATCCTTAGTTCTGATCCCAGGTCACATGTAAAAATGCCAGTTGGAAATGGCAGCAGCCTGCATTTCCAGCCCTAGTGGGCTGAATCTGGGAAATCCCAGAGTGAAGCAAAAAGGAGGTAGAAGCAATTCAGAATAATTCCGTAAGTCACTCTTGGTCCTCCTCTGTCACACACACACACACACACACACCACACCACACACACACGCACAATTAATTAATCAATTAATTAATTAAAAAATACATGTCAGAGTCCCAGCTAAGAACTGCAAACCACAATCACTGGGTATCATTAACAAGTCTTGAGGACTTGTTAAACTTTGAGATCAAAAGCTCTATGGATTTTAAAACTGCATTTCTGTTTCTTTTCCCAACATACATATGCACAAACATATGCATAAATTCATGCATACACACATATGCATGTGCGTGTGCACACACAAACACACACATACACAATGTGCATGTATCCACATATACACAACTTTACTAACCTTGTGAAAGCTTCCATAGAACATTTTCCTAATTTCAGGTCCTTCAAAAGTAACAGTTTGAAACTCCCCAGTGTGGTCATAGTTGAAATAGGTTAGAGTTTTCCCACCATCTATTCAAACAAAGAAAAAAGAAAAAAAAAAAAGATCAAATGGGTGAATAACTTTTTTCCCACAATTCAGCTCGACAGAAAATAGAACATCCCTTGTTTTAAAAGCACGTCCAAAAGAAAATGAGGGGTAATCAAATGATTAGCTGTCCTCGGGTGGTTGCAGGCTTATAGTTGGCTAAAATAACTGACTTAATGATGTAGTGGTGATGGAGGACCGGGAACCTGTGCCTATTCTTCCTCTCTACCTCTTTGCTATGTTCCTGGTTTCATAACCATGTTGGGAGAGGTTTCCAAAGCTTAAAATAGAGGCAGAAAATGAGGGAGAAAAGAGCAATCAAATGTTAAGCGACAGAAAGCAGATGCCGTGACTCACTAACCCGCTGCTGAGGTTGACTTTCTCTGAACAGGCAGCTTTGCCACCCAAATGCCTTATTTATTATAAACAAACACAAGCCTCCTAATCTTGAGTCCCAAAGAATATTTCGTCATTAAAAATGTTTTCCTCACTAGCACATTCCCACATTGCAATTTGGTTTTTAACTTTCCTTTTAATAGGAGCAAACAAGTTTTAATAGTTTTCACACTTGGGGCTGGAGTAGTGGCTCAGGGGTTAAGCCTCTGCCTTGCAGGCGGAAGGTCCTGAGTTCGGATCCTAGACCCCATGTATAGACACCAGGTGGAAGCAGGGGCGGCCTGCATTTCCGGTCCTGGTAGGGTGCAGCCTGTGAATCCCGGGGGCAGAGTAAATAAGGAGGAGGTCGAGTGGTCCATGGTGGTTCCCGAATTCGTCCGTGGTTCTACACACATACACACAATACATATACACACGCACACATGCACGATTGAATAAAAAAAAAAAAAAAAGAAAAAAAATAGTTTTCACACCTGTTAGCTTTTAAGCTCAGCACATGTAGGGAGTCAGTGACTTAGGTCTTTTGGTGTCTGGCTTCCCCTCATTTTTTAATATTAATGCAGAAGTCTTTCTCCATAGTCTATTAATTTGTTGGTTCCTAAATACTAAAATACCCTTTTCATCCTTTGAATCATAAATAAGCCTCAACTGGTTTCCTTACAAATGTCTGAGTAGGTGTTTAATGGTTGGTTTCTTTCTATCTTGTGATTGAATAAACTGCACAATATTAACCGAGACTGGATGATTCTTTTAAGTGTTCAGCATGCGTGATCACACTGCAGAGAATGACTGGCTTCCTTTGTGGGCTCCTCTTCAGCTTTCAAACAGAGTTTCCTAGCGTCTGCACACAGTCTTTTTTCTTTACTTTCTTTTTCCCCGTTTTTTGGTGTATGATGTATGTATGTTCACATATTCAATTGTGTGTGGGTTCACATGTATGTGAGGGTAAAAATGCACATATGTGTACACGTAGGTATGAAGGTCCAAGGTTGATATCAGGGATTTCCTCAATTGTTCTCTCTTCTATTATTCTTTAGGGAAGAGTTTCTCAATCAACCCAGAGCTTACCAGAGCAGCTTGGCTTGCTAGCCAACTTGCTTTATGGCAACCTGCATTGGCCTTTTGGGTTTGGAATTATAAGTAAGATGCCATGCACACCCCACATTTACATGGATTCCAGAAATCTGAATTCAAGTTCTCTTTATACAGCAAGCATTGTAACTACTGAGTCATCTCCTAGTCCCTTTCTTTCTTAAATATAAGTCTCTATAGACACACACATACACAAATACACACACATATGGAAAACTACCTTAAAATTTTTATTTCCATCTAAAAATTTATCTTAAATGTGAGATGGCCAGTTTGAGATCCTTTCTGGAATATCAAGTAAGCATCTTATATTTATCACACCCATGTCTAATAAGTGAACTTCTGGCCTCACCTTCCCCAGTGACCTCACCATCAAACACAGTCTTTGCTCTGTGTTTCTGTCTTCACCTTGCTAACCACTATATACAAAGCCTAGTGCTGTCAGAAACTCAGGGAATATTATGTTGAAAAAGTGAGTCGATAGCGAATGAATTATTGTAACAAAATTCTAGTATAAGTGAGTTATTCTATAATTGACATGAAACAGACAAGAATGCATGTCACATATCTTATTCATACATAAATATATATGCATATATACATATGTATGCAAATATTACACACATAAATGTACTTACTGTCTAAAATGATCCCAACAAGTGGATCAGAATTTTTATTTAAAATCTCCCAAAGAGCAAATGGCTCCTGTGGAGTGTCTGGAAGAATCCGGAAAAGAAAACTGATGGTGTAGTCAGAAGGCAAACCTTCCGGGTGCAAATACCTGCAGGTGGAAAGAAAGCAATATTTTACCGTCTTCCTTCAAAAACTCATTCCACTGATTAGGAAGTAAATACAGTTTCATTACGCACTGTTTTGTAAAATAAAAGATGAATGTCTTTAATCCCAATCAGATCGCGATATTTCAGTGAGATACATTCCCTGCCAATCTTAAAGAAATGTATGTGCTTGTCCAATTTGTAGCATTGCATGCCTTTAGCACCACTGAGTAAACAATTTTCTCCTTTATTATCTGTGAGAGTATGATTATTTGAAGGCTCCGCATCTCTTCTTTTGTTTGGCATTATCATAATTTATCTAACCAATCATTTCTCATTAAACCAACTTTCAAAAGTTATAGTCTCATGAATGATGCTCATCTATGATCCTTTTGTGTAAAGACCTGGTACTGGTGATGCTAGAAAACTCACGGGAATTTAGGCATAGACAGAGAAACCAGGAGATGAGGGGTGGAGCCTGGCCTCTCCCACTTGAAGATGTGGAGGAAAAAGAACTAGCATTGGAAATGAAGAGTGAACGTAGCTGGGAACCAAACACATGCAAGCCTTGCTGCCTGGGAAGGAGAGAAGAGGAGCACATGTGCTGTACCAGATGACAAGCCAAGTTAGACGAAGGCTACGACTCCCTGATTGGATGTGTGAAAGGGTGGAGCACTGCTGTGTAGTAGAAAGAGAAAGATTTGGGGAAGGATTCCAGGGCCTACAATTTTAACATTCATTACTAGATAGCGTAAAAAAAATTCCAAAAGAAAAAATAAGTTGATATATGACAGGTCGCTTGCATCTATGAACTTACTGCAGCTATGTGCACTTCCATAAGACCTGCCTACTAAAATTCAGCTGGTATTGGAGCTGGAGAGATGGCTCAGGAATTAAGACTGTGCCTCATAAGGAGAAGGTCCTGAGTTGAGATCCCAGATCCCAGATTGCACATAAAAATGCCAGGCAAAACTGTGGCAACCTGCATTTCTGACCTTGGAGGGCAGAGCCTGAGAAATCTGAATGAAGCAAAAAGGAGGTAGAAGCAATCCAAGACGATTCAGTAGTCACCTTTGGTCATCCACAGGGACACATAGTGCCCTCTGATGCACACACACACACACACACACACACACACACACACACACACACACACAAATAGATAAATTAAATAAATAAATAAATTTCAACTGGTATTACATATGAGGCTGTTATTTTTGAATAAAGGACTATAAATATTATTTTCTCTAACTAGCATAGATGATCACACCAGGAACTATTTCAATATGTTGCAAAACAACATTCATTTTCATATAAAGATAATTGAATGACTTTAGCATCTTTCAGGAGGTACATACTTGGTTGGCTGGGAAACCAGGGCATCTTTGTGGATATGGTAACATGGATACAAATTGAAGGTACCAGGCTCCATAGAAACTCCTTCCACTGAAGCAAAATCCTTCTGAACCAAACCAAACATTTCCATCATCTTAAATCCTAATGGGGATGGTGGAAAGAGAGAGAATAAGAATAAATACACACCTTAAATTTTTTTAATTTTATTTTTCTAGTTTTACAAGCATATTGAGTACTCACCCCTGCTTCCCTCCATCCCTTCTCCCTCCCATCCTCTTCCCTTCCTTTCATCAATCCATCCCAATCCCTCCCACCCTCCTGCCTGTCTGGTTCTATAGCGCCCAGAGTTTCTTCTGGCTTATCTACCCTTGTGGAGGTTTGATCCTCTTGTTGCCTCCCTTTAGGCCACCCCACTGATAACAGCATTTCTGTTCATCCATCCAACTTCAGTCCCCAAGATTTCCACTGTGTGTTCTTATCTCTCTTGAGTTCTTCAATAGTCTATGGGAGCATGTTGGTATGTAAGTTATTATGAAGGTCTGCTAAAGACAATCTCACTGCAGTGAGTTCCTAGATGCAGCAGGCCCTGCTTTGAATGAAATTTCTTGTCCAATGGTGAGCCTTTCCATCTTTAAGTTCTAAACAATCTCACAGTCCCAATCTTCTGTGAGGTTCCCAAAGCCTTGGGATGGGGAGAGATTAGGTTGGCCTGATTCTGAGTGAACCTTGCTGGTGCACTGCATTATGGCTGGCCACTGCTTTTCATTTCACTGCTCTTTTATTGCCTTATGCTGCATCTTGTCAGGATGTTGAGATGCTCTACCTCTGTCATAAAAGAAAATTTCTAGGCTGAGTCTTAAGTGTTCTTCAAATTTATGGGCATAATAGCAACTATTTAGAGAGGAGTTTGGTGAAGTATCCTCCTATCTGTAGGCTCATTGGCTGCTTTTTCCTATTGATCTGTTTTCTTCCCCTTTTTAGGTTCTTATTGTAGTTATCAGCAACAGGAATGTGTTCCATTCAGAAAAGCAAGTATTCAGTCCAATCAGAAAGCTGTTGGTTGTCTCCTTGATATTCATGCCATTATTACAGTGGTTGGTCACCTGTTGCCATAGTGATTTTTATTGCAACTTGTGGATCTCATGAGTTGATAAAGCCTGTGATGATTTATCTCCCCCAGTAGCTTCTACAGTATTGCTTGCTACTATACACACCTTAAGTTTTCAAAGAGCTTTATTAATGATTAAAAAACAAACATCTATACCCTAAAGAGATTATTTAACCCAGATGTACTTAAAAACTGTAATACATACCTGCAAGATCAATTCCATCTTTGTGCACCATTGGGCAGGCTAGAAAAGAAAACAGACTTTGAGTATCCATATTTTCCAAACATTTGCTTTCTCTATGTTGAGCCCAAGAGGCTACCATATACCACTCTACATTTTCCACAGCTGCATTGCGGAGTGAGTCCAGCTCAGATGTGGCTGCAATTTACACTGCTCTTGTAAAGACTGAAATGCTCCAATGTCTCCTTTTAGAACCACTATCCAGGAACCACTGAAATCAGTGGCTACTACATCAGAGCATGTGATTGGACATTTCATCTTAGCATCTTTGAAAGATATTTCCAGCATGTATTTGTGAATTGTGGCTGCTTAGTTTAGATGGTGTTTCACCTTGTTATTGATACAGAATCTTGCTATAGAACCCTGACTGACATGAACTCACTGTATAGCTAGGCTGGCCCAGACTTGAAGCAATCCTTCTGTCTGAACCTCTTAAGTACTATAACTACAGCTGTATGTCACTATGCCCAACATTTATATTTGTTTTATAATCATGGATTTTTAATATAAATTTCATATGGTTTGGGAAGATCTTTTAACAACCTAAAATGCTAAAGAGAGGGGAGAGGAGGCTTACTCTATATCCCCCAAGCCATACAACTCGGGGGCCAGCAAGATGGCTTAGCAGGTGTCAGAGGTTTTTTTTTTTTTTTTTTTTTTTTGCATAGTGCTGTTAAAAAGTTTCACAGGAACAAGGGATTTTATTTTGGCTTACAATTGTCCTTGTTCAGCCTGACAAGGGAGCCCACACCAACACTAAATGCTGAGGGAACAGGCTACACTAAATCCACAGGACTGCTAAAAGATACAAGCCTCACTTGCCAGACCAGTATGTCTGGTCAAGTGTACAGAAGGATACCAACTTCGCTAACCAGCTCCCTCCGTCTTATTCACCTGCCCACTAGACCCACCCACCATAGGCAGGGCCTTTCCATCAATCAGACAATCTTCTGCAGGCTTGCTCAGGGCTTAACTTGGCCACCAGTTCCTTGCAAACGTTCCTAGAGTTCCAAGCCTTCAGCTATCAAGTTGACACCTGATTCTAACTGTGGCAGCAGGTAACAGTGTTCACGGTACAAGCCTGATGATCTGCGATCAATCCCTAGAACCCAACTAAAGGTGGGGGAAAAACAGCTCCACGAAGCTATCCTCTGAACTGCACACCTGTGTCTTCTTATGTGCGTTTTTAAGTGCTCATGCAGACATAGTAAATAAAAATAATTAAACGAAACAACATTTTTCAAAATTATTTTCAACATTATTAATAAACCATACAACTTAAGGTCTGCTTAATCAACTTCTCCAGGAATCAGTAATCTTTCCTCAATTCAGATGAGACTCACGACTGAACCCGTGTCTAAGAACATAAACAATATTAAGTCAGTACAAATTGTAAAGAACTAACTTGCTGATGCAGTTTCACAGACAAAAGTAATCAATTCATCCTCAATTTTCTTAAAGGCATCGAAGTCATCCACAAAGAAGACATGGCGTGCGCTGGGCTTGCTGCCGATTCTAACCAGCTCTGAGTAGTCAGCATCAGCCACACCGATGGCAAAAATGTTGAAGCCTATGGCAGAAGGGGAGCAGACTCTTGATTGCTTTAAAGTGCACAGCATACAAACAACATACTGCAAGAGCTTCAATGTCTAAATGCTTTCATTATGCTGATTTAGAAAGACCAGTGAGAGTGGCTGATTCTTTACCATTTATCAGAATTCTTCACAAGCATCTTTCATTATGGGAGAATTAATCCATTAGCCCCTGAAGAAATTCTCCATTAAAGCCAATGTTTGGTCAGAATAGTTCTCATTTGAGTAACCTATTTATATTTGCATTTTTGATAGACATTTTGACCTTTGTGGAATAGGTGCTACTGAAACAGAAATTTTTTGTCTATTTTTTTTTTTTTTTTGCAAATAGAAACTGAGACTCAGGAGCATTGCAAGCAAAGCGTAGCAAATAAATGTTGGACTACTGTTTCCTGACATGTTCTATACAGATGAATCTTTACAATGTCCTGGAAGAAGCTCTATTTTACAGACGAGGAGTCTGAGAAATTTCTAAGGATCAACTTCTTTGGCCCTTTATAACATTCCTCTCAAAGGTATTTCAACTGAGGGTAGAATTCCTTACACAGAGCACCCTGCATGTAACCAATCATAGGTTTTTCCTCTAGTAAAAAAGTCTAATTACAAAATTATAAGCCCATTGACTTTAAGACTCACATTGTCCACTTGGGAGCATGTGAGCAAAGCTGCTGTAGCCTCTAAGTTTTCACCCAGCACAGACATTACTCTTCTTCCAATGTTGAATCACGTGACCTACCATCCTCCTGCATCTCCTTGGAGATCCGGTTCACATCATCTTGTGATCTTCCATCAGTTATGACCACGATAACCTTCGGGATGCCTCGCCTTGTACCTGACTCAACTGTAAACAACGTGTCTCGAACATGCTTAATAGCTTTTCCTAGAACAAAGGAAGTATATCATTTGATTTTGCTCTTCTCACTTTTGTTCAGATGGAGAATAAAGGATGGGAATAGTGTTCTTAAATCAAGGAAAACCAATTTTTTTAAATATTATGCTTTGGTTAACACCAGGAAAGACCAGAGTTCCTTTGTAGAGAAAGTGTAATGCCTAAGGAAATTTCAACTGTGAAAATCACAACATATTTACTAAAGCGCATGAGTTTCCTCATTTTTAGAATTATTCCTGAACTATTCAGTAGCCACTCGGACTCCATTGTGTGAAGGGCCATTGCTGCCTGCTGCTTGAGCATGCTCTTTTCTCTTCCAGTGCTTGGAGACTCTGGGAGGTAATACACTGTAATTGTACTGGTGGCTAAGATTTCAGGATAAAACTAATATATCTGATTAGAAGTAGCTAATGGTAAATCAATAGCAATTGAAACTGAATGCATCTTTAGAGTGTAATCAGATGACTCTAGTTAAAATTGTTGAGGTAAGGCTTATGTTATTATTTCAAAATCCTTACTGTATGGATATGTGCATTTCATTTTTCCCTTTTCAAAAGGTTATTTCAGTCACTAATAGAGAATAACTGAGTTTGGCTTGGCGTTGATTGGTTATCTGGGTCTTACCTGTTTTTGTATTTCCCCCTTTGTATGAAATGTGTCGAATTGCCTCAAGAAGCGTCTCCTTGGTCTTGTAGGCATCTAGTTTGAATTCTGTTCTGGGATCATCTGTGAACTGAACCATTGCTACCTAGAGAGGAAGAATATTCATCCCTTTTACAAGAGGCATAGATGCCCACTGGGCCAGAGAACACATACAATAGCACAACATCATCCTCATTTCAATTTCTTTCTTAACCTATTCCTTAGATTAAAGACCAGTTAAATATCATCTTCACTCTACTTATTAAGAACTAGAGATTTTTCTCTAAAGTCTTCTCTCTCTAAAGCCTATGAGACTCTGCTTCTTCATTTGACAAGTAAAACATGACATCCTAAGCCTGATAACTTGCTTGTGTCACAGAATCAAGGTTGAGATTTCTCATAAGAACTTTCTAGAAAGCAAGAATGCAATAATAGGAGGCAACTATTGTGAGTCTACCCAGTTTACCAATGAGAAAACAGAGGCACAGGAAGTCAAGTACTGTGGACCAGACAAAGGAAGTCAGTGAGTGACAGAGCAAGTAACAGAAGCCAAGTACATTCTGTTTCAGAATTGATGATGTGAACTTCCCTAGCCTCATTTCCTACCAGCTTTTACTCCTGTAGAAATTTGGGGTCATTTTTTGCTTCATTGTTTCATTTTTCAGATCTGTAAGCTATGTATATCTGTTGAACAAATGAAGTCACTTCCTGTTTACCTTGATTCATTGTGATGTGTGACTGACTCCTTAGCTCTCAAGATTGCCATGTCTGAGAGCAGGGAAAACACTGTTTAAAAGGAGCCGCTCAGCTTTAGTACCTAAAAGAACTAAACTGACTTCTTTCCAGCCTGCTTAATTTCTTGACTCAACAGTTCATCTCCTACAGTAGAATGCAGTCCTGTTATATATCTACAAATGTATCGGGCCACAATCATAGCTTGAGACACATGAAGCACACTAGACAGGTCATTCTTTGGAGGATCAGAATCCCTTCATTTTAGTTCTTTACCTGCATCCCCTAACAATAAGTCAGAGTAAGAGCTTGAAAAATAAATTTCTAGATTCAAAGAATGACTGAGTGATGGGCCTATTGGTCTTACTTGAGTCCCATCTGCGCCAATCTTGTCCAGGGCTCCCACGGTGCTATAGAGAAAGTTGATGATCTTATTGAAATTGTCATCTCCAATACTCCAGGATCCATCCACCATGAACACTAGGTCTGCCTTGGCAGTTTTGCATACTGAAGACCAAGAATACATTTTGAGTCATAGGTAAGAAGATAATAAAGATATTCAACCAGGAGGCTGACCATGTATCTAAAGGTCCTTGCAGAAGAAGAATTTTAAGCATGTAGGGTTCATCTCCAAGCTCACAAAACTCCATTGCTAACATTTATAGCCAAAGCTTCTACTTATGAGGAAAAAGCTTCTATTGAGCGTGGAGGGAACGAATCCACCACTCTTAGGCCCAAGGAATAGCAATATGGAATAAAGGGATTTACAGACAAGCAGCAGCAAGCACTGCCTCATGCCCACAGATTGAAAAGCAGTTCTGACTCACAGTGCACCCTCTTACCTCCTTACTGTAGGTAAGACAAGGGCAGGGAGAGTCATCCTCAGGAGGAAGGCATGTGGAACAATGGCAGCAGATTCATTTGCAATTCATGTGCATTTGGATTATAGCCATAAGCAAACTTTAACCCCAGAGACACTCAAAAAAATTGTTTCTTTGCCCTTCTACTATATGCTGAATTGTCCAATAATGATAGCATAGGGAAATTATCATCAGTAGGTGTTATGGACATCAACATAATCAAGCTAGGAAAAAAGAGCCCCATGCAATAGCACACCACCAATAAAAGTGTCTCTATTAAAAGTACTTTTTCAAGGTTGTCTTTTTGTATTACTGTTCAAATGATCTATATCTCTCTCTTCCCTCGTTACTGTAGACCATTGCAATTGGTTGTTTTCTGATAAAGCAAGCCATTAGTTCCTTCAATGATCCAAATCATTTAATATTAGACTAGTTGCATACAAATATTCTGAGATAATGTGCCTTTCTCCTTTAAGATTAAAAAAAACCTTGTTTCTATTTTACCAAGTGCAATTACATCCCCACAAGGCTATTTATAATGTAAAATAAGTATTCCTCAGTGAAGAAATACTCTAGGGATATTAAGGACCTGATGAGATTGCTCTCACGAGTTCTCTGACTTGCAAACTTTTACAAATTTGAGATTTGAATATATAAATCTGAAGAACCATGAGATCTGCTAATTATAAATGTGTAAAAGAAAAACAGATACCATGTTTCCAAGAAGAAGTGAAATGAAGATTTTCACCTTGAAAACAGGAGCAAAATCTATCTCAACATCTACTAGTGAAACATTTACTTAGTAAATAAAAGGAAAGGAAGAAAATTCATCAGCATGTGTGAAGAAATCTCTTCTGGGATATGAAACTGTGTTTTTAAATTTCTTTTCCATTTTTGAATATTCATTTAATAAGTATCCAGTATGACTTCAATAATACAAATCTATAAGCTCTTAAAAATGCACTCAGCTCAAAATCAGCAGTATGTTGACATTGTAAAAGGTCTACCACCAAACAGCCAAGGTGGAAGCTTTAAGACCCATACTTCTACTTTGTCAGGCCTTACTCCCATACTCTTCCAAATCACATGTCTTCCATGAGCCCTTATGTGTACAGAATTCCATCCATATCCAGTTATGCATAAGGATGTTCCGACCTCAGCACACTCTTTAGTGTTTACATGTGAAAGGACTTGTTAGTAAACTCAACAGGAAGGATTCTGCTCTCATTTTCAGTAGTGAGCATAAGGCAGATTTGTATAACATGACATTGTCTGGTTTTTACATGGCATAATGAACTCTGGGAAGAGATACCACAAAACTGGCCGGTCAACAAAGACTCTGCATGCCATGTGAGGACTCCCATGAGACTTTGCTAGAGGCTTCATTGGTTTTTTCATTCATTGGCCTTTCTGCTCCCTGAAGAATCTGACCCTACTGACTCCAAGTTTCCATGAAGCAGGAAAACATTTTCATTGTATCTCCAGTGCATTACAGCACTTTGAAGTACATGATGAATGGAGGAATTATTCTGATGCAACTTTTTCCCTACATGCCGTTTTCTTCCTCCAGCTCCTAACTCCTCATCCCATCCCACCAGTTATCTTAAAGCTTTTATTAAGTCTACCTTTCCTCAAGTAAACTCTGCATAGCATCCTAATTCTTAAGCATAAATCCCATCTTCCTCATTTTGGCACACAAACTCCTTCCTAACTCTTTCCTCTCTCCTCTCTATTTAGCACTGAAGCATTTATGGTTCCCTAACCACATTATGAATTTGGGTTATCAATGATGTTGAGTGTTTTTTAACCTATTTATTCCTGAGGTTTGTTCCTCAAAACTAACTCAAATTTCTCCTCCTTTCTGAGTTATTAACCTGCTGCAGCACTAATTATTCTCATTTCCGGACTCTTTTAGCACAATCTCTCTTTTATAACTCAAACCTTGATTGACAGTTATATACTACTATTTAAATAATACAATATTACTAATAAATGTGCATTTTTCTTATATTTAATAATACTGAAAAATAAGTAGGGAGCAGCAATCATGCATGATAACTATGTTCCCCTTGCTTAGCACAGAGATTGAAAATTGATAATAAGACTGAAAAACACCCATCAATTAATGGAACAAAATTTAATGATGCATGACTAACACCCAGCTGTTGTGATGAGGATAAAACCAGGAGAGGCTTTGTTTCGTGTGTGTGTGTGTGTGTGTGTGTGTGTGTGTGTGTGTGTGTGTGTCGCGCGCGCACGTGCATGTGGAAGTCCAAGAGTGACTTTGGGAATCACCTAGATTGTTCTACCTCTTTATTACTTGGCTCTGGGATTTCCCAGGCTCCATCTCCCAGATCACCACCATTTCCCCCTGGAGTTTTTATATGGAATATGGGGATTCAAACTCAGGTTCTTTGTGAGGCAAAGGTTTTAACACCTGTGCTTTCTCTTCAGGTCCCAAGAGAGGCATTTCTGGGGTAACTGAAGGAACCATTAATTTGAATTTTAGAATTATAAATTAAATTTTTCACTTACTTATTATATAGTGGTTAGTGCTTGGTGAATATTTACTGTGCTGAGATTTTCAGTTAAACCAGTATCAAGCAATTCTGTCAGCAAAATTCATTTTGTACAGAAATTATTAAATGAATTTTTAAAAACTATATCCTGGTTTGGCGGGTATTTATGTTAAGGAGAAAGTTATATATTAAGATAATATCTTTTAGTAGCATCTCAGTTTTCACTGAATATACAGGTAAACCTAAGAGAAATTCTAACTGTAGGTTCACGTTGTTATTGTGTTCTCTTACCTTCTTTGGCAGGTGGAATGGTTGGAGGAGAAGTAGGTGGTTCAGTAGGAAGGGACTCTGTAAAAGAGAGAAAAAGAGTATCAATTAGTGAGAGATAGACAGAGAGAAGGAGAGAGCAAGAGAGCAATCCTTATTCAAGGGTGGCAAAGATTTCAACTGCCTTTTGAGAATTTGATGGCTATTATAAATCACGCATGGCCCATAAAAATTCATGCCATCTATCCTCTCAGGCACACACCAAAAGCCTGAAATGCCATTCTGCCTGTATTCTGTCTGCCCAGCAGGAGAGAATGCAATCAAGCTGCCAGCTGCAAAGTGGTCCTAATATTGTTAAGGTAGGCATCTTGACAACCCACATGAAATGTAGGCTCTGGCTGCTTTCACATGTACAATTAACTTCATTTTCATTCTGCTTAACTAAGAATTGCACATCAATCCTCGGTCTGAGGCATTTCTACCCCTTCCCACCCTGTCTCCTGGACCTCAGTTACCAATGGAATCTGATTCACCCTTTGTTCTATTCAGCATCTGAGAAATGTCTTCCAGTTCAGGACCAAGAATAAACACTGAGGGGCTATAATGTGTTCACATCATTTGAACCTGGGTGATGTGGGAGTAGACATTTACATACTGAATAGAGATATGGTTTCTGACAGTCAGAGGGAAGGAATGATTCTCATACAACTCATATGGCAAAGCACCAACAAGTCATAGTATCATTAGGTAAACAGAAATACTGTTTTATTAGGTATTCATTCCTATTAAAACTTGACACTAAAGAAGAAAGATGAAGTGCAGCCTCAAGAGATGATGACTATCTGACAGGTACAATGATGAGAGCTCAGACAGATGTTGCAAAAGAAAATCCTTTCATTGGAAGCGATGAATGTTATGGTTTCTTTTAACATGATACTAATAAAATAACATTATTTCAATAACCATGAGTCAATATAGAAGGATGAGGTAACTACATGTTGCTGATATGAAAAAAGGTCCAGGACAAAGTATTATGTGAAATAAAGTAATTCATAGAATAGCACAGCATGATCCCATTTGAGAATAAAATTAAAGACTGGTCTTTACTAAAGGAAAACTAGAACTAGTGGATATGTCTAACTCAAAGACAAATCTCTGTAATACCTACAGTAATTGTAAAGATTATAAACAGGAGGGATGGGAAAGGAGGGCCCCACCAGAAACAAAGAGAGAGGGGACCGCATTACAGCACAGAAAATAGGCCACCATCAAGGACTGCAAGTAAGTAATGAGACATCTGGTTAAGTTCACAGACTTTCCTTCCTGATCATTTGCAACTGATGGGGTATGATCTCACCAGAAGGGGAGGGCATATAGGCTGCCTGATAGAAAGTAACCATTTTGCAAATGGGTGATTGACCCCTCTCTCACGGCGGTCTCCTACTTTTATTCCATCTACCTTTCAATATACTCTTATAACAAAACTCTAATTTAACAGGTTTTTATTTCTGGCCAGGGGGTGACTTCCAATACCCATCAGAATAGAGCCAAGGGCATTGCAGGAGCAGCAAAACCGAAAAAAAAAATCAATAAACCATAATTCAGAACATCAGAGACTCTATATCAACCACCTAGAACTAGGCCAGCCTAATCTCTCTCCATCCTGAAGCTCAGGGAAATTTGCGGAAGAGGGGGCGGTAAGAGTATAAGAGCACAAGGATGGGAGGAGCAATGATATGCAAGATACTCCACACAAGTTAGGGCCGAAGCAATCATCATAGGACTTTGCATGCCCTGTGCAATGTCCAACACATTAGTGACCCCACAAAGTCTAGCATGGACTAAAAGCACTAGGAACCTTGGAGGCTAGGGACTGACAGTCACAGTAGTGTTCCTAAGCTTAAGGGGAACACAGGAAAGGGTTCTTGGAAATGCTCCTGGGTCCTTGCACCTCATGGAAAAGGAGGACCTAGAAGAAAGTTTGGCATGCACGTTAAAGGATGCTCCGAGGATTGGGGGGGAGACACTGGGGGATGAGGGGAGGGGTGAGGGGAGGGGGGAGTAGGGAGGTCAGGGGGAGGAGGGGATTAAGTTTGTATGAGCGGAAATAATAATAAAAAATGTTAAAAAATTTTTAAAAAAGGAAAAAACAGTTTGTATGAGGGGAAATAATAATAATTAAAAAATGTTAAAAAAAGAAAAATGAAAAAAAAGAAGTGGATACATCTAGAAATGAATTAATTCTGAGTTTATTTGGGTTCTCTAGAAATGAAGAACAGAAAAAACAGTTCTGTTCCACTATTGCAGATATATACATCACTATTAATGTGTGCATACATGTTCACATGTGGGGATGTCCATGCACATGTGTATGTGTATGTGGAAACCAAAAGTCAATAACCAGTGTCTTCTTCACTTACAGCCGGTCTTTCCTTCTTATTTTTTTAATTTTATTTATTACCTACGAGAGATGGAGAAAGAGAGAAACAGAGACGGGAACAAAGACAAAAACAGAGAGAGAGAGAGAGAGAGAGAGAGAGAGAGAGAACATGTGTGCTGTAGTGCACTGGTGGAAACCAGAGGACAATTGTTTGAAAGTCAGGTCTCTCTTTCCACCATGTGCGTTTCCAGGGATCAAGTTCAGGTTGCCAGGTTTGCAAACAGGTGTTTTACCTGCTGATCTATCTCATTGGTTTCTACCTTTCTCTTTTTAGAAATTGACCTTAAACCCATTGATTCAACTAGGGTGTCCAGCCAGTGAATACCAGGAATCCACTTGCCTATACCTCCCCGGTGTTGGGATTACAAATTACTATCATTACCACACTCTTTTATGTGGATGCTGATTTCTTGTACTTGCAAGGCAAGCAATTTACCAACTGGATCATCCCCCTAGGAGAGAGAGAGAGAGAGAGAGAGAGAGAGAGAGAGAGAGAGAGAGAGAGAGAGAACAGAAACAAAGAGATATTTTAGTACTAAAAATGGGACTATATAAAACTTCCTTGAAATCACCACAAAATGTTTGTATAGCCATATTTATTCATTTAAACTATGTGGAAGTAGTGAACCACCTTTATGATTATTTTTTCCAATGAAGAAAACTGAGGTGTATCCCAAATAAACCCAGGACTAAATCAGTGGGCAGTCATGGCAGCCAGATCGATGTGCTTGAGAAAACTATCTGGTCCAAGGATTTCTTGGGCATTCAGGCCTGTGCACTGATACTACGTGTTCACACTTTGGGTGTGGCATCCAGATGGCCCTGGTCTTCCAGGATGTGAGAGGCTGTCACACAGTAGACAAACAGTCTTATTCTGCATTGCTTCACAATTTTGAACTAGAGCCAGTGGGTGGAAACTACAAGAAGACAGATGTCTCCAACAGCAGGAAAGCATTTACATCAAACAAAGTCATCCCTATTGGAATTCACCCTATCTTGGTAGTTAATAGTTGTGGGATTAAGGATAGGAGATGATGAAGTGGATCAGGGGGTCCCAAATTTGAATGTTTTTAAAGGTTAGACAAATAATGCGTATGAACGATGAAGTTAGCTTATAATCCTTAAAACATCGCTCTGTGTAAAGAACAACAATTAATTGGTTCCAGTGGGGTTGGCAGCATGTAGATACATGGGCTCAGTATTGCAAGATGTCCAAGATTTTAAGAAAACATTTCAAATTTTACAAGAAAGAAAGACTCAGAGAGAACATGTAAAGTGAAATCTAGCTCTGTGGTTATCAGTTTGTGATTTCTAAAAAGTTAATAGTGGTGACTTTAAAAGAAGTGCTCAATGACAGATCCAACTTGAAAAACTCAACAGGTATTCTTTTGTTGAACCTTAATTGTCACTATTGGTGATGAAAAAAAGTAGAAATTCAAATTAATTGAAGAGCAAATAAAAGCCCAGAAATGTGGAATTTCTCAAAGTCCCAATGTTAGGAAGGGGCAGGACAAAACAATCAATCAAATATGTTTGATTTAAAGTCTCTTATACTACCCAAGACCTACTAACTTCAAAATTACATGATCTGTTCATAAAGTAGAATTCTAATCAACAATAAAATTTTTGAAACAAACAATTGATAAATTCTACCACGTAGATAAACTTCAAGTCTACACACTAAGTGAAACATGCCAGATACAAAGGATACTTATTTTGTATTTATATTCATACAAAATGGTCAGAAACTGCAAAAGAAAATCAACAAACCACAATCCAGAACTTCAGAGACTCTATATCAATCACATAGAACTAGGACAGCCTAATCTCTCCCCATCCTGGAGCTCAGGGACATTTGCGGAAGAGGGGGCGGTAAGATTGTAAGAGCAAAAGGATGGGAGGAGCAACGATTTGCAAGATTCTCAACAATAGTTGGGGCCAAAGCAATCGTAATGGAACTTTGCATGCCCTGCGCAATGTCCAGCGCACTGTTGCCCTCATAAAGTCTAGCATCTGATAAGGGCACCGAGACCCCTGGAGGCAAGGGATTGACAGCCATAGTAGTGATCTTATGCTTAAGGGGAACAAGAGAAAGGGCTTATGGAAATGCCACTGGGTCCTTATATGTCATCGGAGAGGAGGACACAGTGGAGAGTTAGGCACACACAATAAAGGACTATCTGGGAATTGGGGGGGAGGCACTGGGGGAAGGGGAGGGGGAAGAGGGGGGAGGGAGGGAACTGGTAAAAAATTTTTAAAATGTATAATTAAATTTTTAATAAAAAAAAAAATGGTCAGAAAAGAAAATAATAAAATACAGGATTTGCCTGGGCTAAGGAATAGGTAAAGATGGTCTCTGTATATGAATGAAAGAGTTCTTTGCGTTAATGGAAATACTTGAAAATTGGACTTAATGATGTCATACAACTCTTTAAGTGTACTAAAATATTGAAATAAATGTACTAAAATAATTGTCCACTGAAAAGGGCACATCGATTTTATGTAAATCATACCTCAAAGTCACACATGTAAAATGAAAGATATTTGAGTTAAGAAATAAAATATAAATTTCAAAATAAATGATTCATCTTATATTTTCACCAACTGTTTCTTATCATTTGAGTGCTTACCATATTTTCGACCAAATGTTTCTCAAAGGAGCAGCACACTGATGATCTCTTTCTGCATGAGTCAGGAAGGCTGGTAGATCATCTACAACTATTGGTAGTTGTTTCTAAGTGCCCTTCCTGAAACCTAAAGGAAGCTCATTACCTACCGCCTATTCAGACACAAAGCTTTAAGGATCTGACTTTAAGCTAGAGACGCTAAGTCAAGCTTCCACATGTCCCCCCAGTGCACTACTATCATTAAATCCATTTTATATATTTGTGGTCTCTAGATCAGGAACTCTTAATTCAAAGTCATTCCAAGAAGTTGACAACCTCACTTCTTTGGAACATATAAAAAATGTTTTATTTTAATTTTATATTTTGCCTTTTCCTTCCACACATCAGATCTGAAGTCAACTTGAAAAAGAACAATAGATAGATTGATAATTAAAATGTGGTACATACACACAATGAAATATTATTTAGCTATCAAGAAAGACAAATTAATGAAATTTGCTGGTAAATGGATCAAGTTGGAAGATGTTATACTGAGTGGAGTATCCCAAACACAGAAAGACAGATATCACATGTTCTGTCTTATAAGTGGAACCTAACCCACAAAATGATATACTCAAGAGGAAATTTCTATGATATCCACTATAACTGCAAACAAGCATAGTATGAGGGGAAAGAAGACCCCAAGAGAGTTGAGATAAAGGAACAAAGATGAGAAAAGCTCTTGGAGCTCAATCAAGTTGCACTTTATAACAATGGAAGATTAGTGAGGTAGAAAACTACTTCATGCCAGAGTAAAAAATTACCAGTGAACCTGGAATACTTGATCCTAATCAGCCCATCAAAAACTTATCCCACACCAAGGCTCCGGGAAACTTGCAGAAAGGGGGGCAGTAAGATTGTAAGAGCCCAAAGGTAGGATGAGGTACTCTAAGCTAACACACTCCAGTCAAGGCAGGGCTGCCGTACCCAGATAGTCACTAAAGAGAACCTCTACCACCAGATCTACACAATGGCAAACATATCAACATCTCTCCAAGGACTAACTGGGATCTTAGAAGATACAGAGGCTCTCGGAGAGTGTCTCAAGAGCAGATTCTGGACAAGAGAAAAGGAACTTCCCTACCTATGACTTTACCTACAAAACATTCACAGAAAACTGACTCCCTTATGAACTCAGACACTCCAAAGGGAGTTCTGTGATACTCACAAGCAAAAAGAAGGGGGGGGCAGAATAGGATGGATAGATAATGGGACAGGATGGTGGGAGAAGGGTGTATGGAGGGAGAAGGTTGGAAAGGAGGGAAGTGGGGAGGGGAATCAGGGCAAAGACATAAACCCAGTTCATCTGTAAATAAATCAATCAATCAAAAAGAAAAGGAAAAAGCCGAAGAGCCTCTTTAGCAAGCAATTGCACCAGCAATAACCAGTGGGACCATCTTGACTCCAAGCCCACCCTCATGGCTGTGGTAAGAAAGCATTGTTCTCAAACTCGATTTCACACATCACATACCACAAATGTTCCTATGGAGCCAGATCACAATGTGAGCCATTGTTTCCAGCCCTTTGCCATTCTTTGGCCTTTTAGTCCCTTTGAAACATGCAGATGACGAAAAACAGAACACGCTGATGACACAGTGGGCCATAGGCAAGAATTCTGGGTGGATACAAGGAACAAAGCTTATAGTACCTATGGGCCCGGATAGAAATAGCTGATATTTTTCTAAAATACTGTTTGCTCTCTGCGAGGGGAATGGGAAGAGACGATCTTTCACTTACGAGTCGTTTGCCTGATGCTCACGCTAGGTCCCTCGATGTCCTGGAGCTTTGTGTAAACACTGATTTTATACTCTGAATTTGGCTGAAGTCCATAGAAGCAATGTCTGTTCGCCCCTCCTCCCACAGTGGACTCTTGCGTTTGTGTATCTACAATGAAAAACAAAATAGAACATTCACATATGAATTTTTTTAAAAAATCCATTACTTAGCTGATTTGCTTCTAAAGTACTTAGTATGTATCAGACAACTCCAGAATGAATTATACTCATAGCAATATTGTATCATTTGGTAAAGATTTTGTGTATCCACTATTTTTCCTATTGAAAATCATATTTATATGCACAAAATAAAGCTTATTTTTAAAAAGTCTCCCAAAGGCAAACTTTTACTGCATGAATGACTATTTTGCTGTGATACTCACAAGCAAAAAGAAGGGGGGGCAGAATAGGATGGATAGATAATGGGACAGGATGGTGGGAGAAGGGTGTATGGAGGGAGAAGGTTGGAAAGGAGGGAAGTGGGGAGGGGAATCAGGGCAAAGACATAAACCCAGTTCATCTGTAATTCTATTTATTGCAGTGCACCCTCTTTTAAAAACCTGAACTCCATTGTTTTCAATTCTTTCTCTAGAAGACTCACATTATCACAAAATAAGCATCTAACAAATGAGCTATAGCCCCAACCCCAGTCTTGCTTTTCAACTGAGATTTGCAATTTCTTTCCATCACAAGCTCCTCAGCGGACTCTACAAACCCCTTAATTGCCCTCTGAAAACCTTTTTGCAGAAGGAGGCAGGGCTGGATGCCTAAGTGCCATGAGGCCATACAGACTGTATGGCTGTCTCCCAGTCTCTGGTTACAGGGTTCTCTGGTTCTACAAAAGTTCATGTCATAGACAACTCTACATCACAGTGTCTTTCCTGACTTCTCCACCAGGTTAGAGACACAGAGAACATGAAGCATAACTGTTAGTTCCCTTCTTCTCTTCATTGCTACAGCAATCCTAAAAGAATCAGTGCCAACCCTTAGGTCTGGAACTTAAGGAAGCTGAATCAACCATATCTATCACTTTTCGAGCACTTATGGTTTGTCAGGTTTTATATTTGCATTGAATTATAACAACTGTCCATCTGCATTGAATCATAACAACAATTGCAAAATTAGCAGTAGCCCACATTCAATGGGTGCTTACCACATGCCAAGAAATATTATAAGGATTTTATATATATTAGCTCATTTCATCTATATAACACATACAGTTTTTTATGATTGAGGTGGAGTTTATTTTAGAGAGAAAGACCAGAATTCATGGACTCCAGACACAGAGTACCATGAAAGGTTGGGGCGCCCTGGAGAACTCATGGACTCCAAGCATGGAATCCATGGAAGGCAAAGAGCTAGAAAAGAACTCATGGACTCCAGACATGGAGTGCCATGAGGGGCAGGCGCCCTCATCTATATAACACATGCAATTATTCCATTCTAAAGATAAAAAGAAATGGATGACCACAAAGGCTAGTAATTACTTTAATCACTAGCTGGGCAGAACTGAAATTTAAATTCGAACTCTAAGGCTCTGTCTCAGAAAATGTTTTACTTTCCACTAATACTTCATGAAGGAGGCAAACTGAAGATTTGATTCTTTAAAGTATGAATGTTTGGGAGTTCTGATCTAGAGTGAGTCTAGATTCTGACTCGCTAAATGCATCTGCTTAATCAAAGTTTTTATAAGGCATTATTTCTAAGAATGTAAAAACTATTCTTAAAAGCCACATTAATTCAATCCATTATTTACTCCAAGGTTAATAAGAACCATCCACTTATCCAAAAAATATTAAACTTGTATAAAATAGTTTATTTAAAAGAAATGAAATACAGGAAATATAAAAATAGGCTAATTGCTTATTATGTGAAAGAAAAAAGAGTCAATTTCTGTCTTTTTATAAGATATAATATCAAAGAAATTTTATATATAGTTCAATCTATATCAATACATATGTATTTGAATAAACCTATCACTTTAAATTTGTCTATGGAGAAATCCTGACCTTTAAAGTTGTTTGGTATTCCTGACCTTTAAAGCTATTTGGTAAATGGCATTTATTTGTATACATTATTAATTCTGAAGGATATCGAAAGTGAACTTGGTAATGTAATCTTTATTAATGTATATATTTAGTAGTTGAGAGTATAATTCAGTGGTAGAATGTTTGCTAACATATACAAAGGCCTTGGGTTTGATCCTCAGCACTATGAATAAAAGAAAAAGCTAGATGCAATACTGTCTGCCCTAATGGTTCCTCTTGTCACACAAAATGATGAAGTAAAAGAATTATTTCCATGTTTGTAAGATAATAAAGTCCTGTAAAAGCAGCCCAATGCTTTGCTTTGCTGATATATAAGTTCAGTGTCTGATTCTCAGATCTAATAGTTCACAGTAACTGCTTCTTTCTGACCCTTTCCCATCCTTTGGAACTTTACAGAAGCCTTTGTGAACTATTCATAACACAAACATATCATGAATCTTACACAATCTTGTATTGATCTCTGTCCTCAAAGCTTTCAAGAGATTCTCCAGTGAATCAGCTCTAGAAACATGCTTTTCTGTCATTTCTCCTTTTTTTTAATGGATATCCATATCCTTTTAAGATCTTGAAAATAGAATGCTAATGGATTTATTGCTAAAAATAATAAATCTACAAACCCTTACAAACTTATAAAGGACACTTTAAAACTTAAGGCAAATCAGGGAAATGCAAATCAAAACTTCCCTGAGATATCATCTCACCCCGGTCAGGATGGCAAAAATCCACAATACAAACAACGACAAATGCTGGAGAGGATGTGGAGAGAGGGGAACTCTCCTACATTGTTGGTGGGAATGCAGGCTCATACAGCCACTCTGGCGAGCCGTCTGGAGATTCTTAAAGAAATTAAAGATTGAAATGCCGTATGACCCTGCTATCCCACTTTTGGGAGTAACCCCCCATGCAGCAGAGGTTCGCCTCGATAGCACAAGCTCGACCATGTTCATAGCAGCACTGTTTACAATAGCAAAGTCATGGAATCAACCTAAATGTCCAACAGTTGACGAGTGGATAAGGAAACTGTGGTACATCTATACAATGGAGTACTACTCAGCCATCAAAAATGATGAATTACTGGAATTTGCTGGGAAATGGATGTCATTAGAAAGAATTATATTAAGTGAAGTATCCTAAACCCAGAAAATTAAGCGCCGTATGTACTCCCTAATAGGTGGCTCCTAGTACCAAACTCACCCAGCCCACATTGAGACACTCAAAAGTAAACCTATGAAACACAGTAATTGCAAGGATTATGAACAAGAGAGATGGGTTAGGAGGGCCACACCAGAAACAAGGAGAGAGGAGACCATGTTACAGCAGAGAAAATAGGCCTCCATCAAGGTCTGCAAGTAAGTAATGAGAAACCTGGTTAAGTTCACAGACGTTCTTTCCTGATCTCACCAGAAGGGGAGGGCATATAGTCTAGCAGATAAAAAGTAATCATTTTGCAAATGGGTGATGGACCCCTCCCTCAGGGAGGTTTCCTACTCTTATTACATCTACCCTTGAATGTGCTATTACAACAAGACTCCAGTTTAACAGCTTTTTGTCTCTGGCCAGGGGGTGACATACAGTGCCCAGCAGAATGGAGTGAAGGGAATTGCAGGAGCAGCAAAACTGCAAAAGAAAATCAACAAACCACAATCCAGAACTTCAGAGACTATATCAATCACATAGAACTAGGACAGCCTAATCTCTCCCCATCCTGGAGCTCAGGGACATTTGCGGAAGAGGGGGCGGTAAGATTGTAAGAGCAAAAGGATGGGAGGAGCAACGATTTGCAAGATTCTCAACAATAGTTGGGGCCAAAACAATCGTAATGGGACTTTGCATGCCCTGCGCAATGTCCAGCGCACTGTTGCCCTCATAAAGTCTAGCATCTGTTAAGGGCACCGAGACCCCTGGAGGCAAGGGATTGACAGCCATAGTAGTGATCTTATGCTTAAGGGGAACAAGAGAAAGGGCTTATGGAAATGCCACTGGGTCCTTATATGTCATCGGAGAGGAGGACCCAATGGAGAGTTAGGCGTATACAATAAAGGACTCTCTGGGAATTGGGGGGGGAGGCACTTGGGGAAGGGGAGGGGGAGGAGGGGGGAGGGAGGGAACTGGTAAAAAATTTTAAAATGTATAATTAAATTTTTAATAAAAAAAAAAACTTAAGGCAAGTAGTATTAGTTAGAGTCCCAGTACTAATAAAGGGGGGTGTACCCATGTTGCTTTTGGCAGGTACAATGCAAAGTGAAATGGTTTTGCCTTGATGGAAAACAAAACTTAAACTGATCAGATGATGACTAATTCCTTCAATGTCTGTGCCAAAAGAAGGAAGTCAATTTGTTTTATATTGTTGGAACAGGGCAAAACCCTCTTTGTTCATGCATTTGCTTCTAGGAAGCAAGGCTAAATGCATTCTCTGAATTACTATCATGTTAATAATGACGTCACCACCTCACTTCCCAAGCATGCTATGATGGCTGCTAACACCATATGGAAAGGATATTCAGCAACCAGACAATTGTGCTGCTAGAATTCCATGAGATAACTACTTCCTCTCCCTAAATCTCTCAAATGCCTTCATCCCTAATGACAACACCACTGCTTCAAAAATGTAATTTTGAAGATGGGTTGTATAAGTTCTTTTTTTCCTAGTCATGTCCCTTAGTAAAACTAGATGTTCCTGTATATTAAAATGTTTTACCCTTGCTATGCTAGCTACACATAATTGTGTCAACGTGATAATCAAGGGCTGAATCCTTAGACACATTTGTGAAAAACTGGTAGTTAAGGCAAGCTCTGAGTAAACCTATGGGAAATTATTTAATTGATATAGAAAGCCCCAGCCCATGGTAGGTGGGACCGTTCCCTGTCCAGGTGAACAAGGTGGAGAGATCTGGTTTGACACTTTGGCATACTTAGGCATACAGGCATGTGGACAAATGAGAAAGTATGTCCCTCTCTCTCTCAACAGTTTCTGTCAATATATCATGGCCAGTTCCTTTGGCTCCCGATGTTGGTATGAATACCCCTGTCTTTTTGATGAAGTGTAGCTGAGAAACATAAACAAGAATAAATCCGCTTGTCCCCCTAAGCTATTCGGATTCTGCGTTCATTCAGCAATGAGAAGATTAAAATAAAACACTTGCTAATTGGATGCTACTGCAATGTATATTTTAGCAAATAAAAAGAGAAAAGAAGAAGGGCATCATGTGAACTTGTTCCTAAACAGGCTACAAAGAAGTTCACCAAATTACAGAAATTCTCAAATAAACCCAGAATCTGTGTCTCTGTGGCATACACATGCATGTTCACAAAGAGAAATGCTACACCCAACCTTAGATTTCAAATCAACTAGCAAACAGTTGAAGAGAAACAGAATCCCAAAGCACCGGCGAAACTAGTGTAGAAACCAACACAGGCCTCTGCATTACCGAAACCACCAGATTCTCGCTTTGATCTGTTTCAGAATTAGCCAAAAGCTGATCTTTGAATCTGGCAAGTAAATAAATGACAAATTTTATTTCAATCTTTCCCGGAGGACCTTGTCCTTCTGGCAATCTTTTTTCCCCCTTTTGGCCATAGAAATGTCCTAATGTTTACACAGGCAGATGTTGAGTTTTCCTTCACTGACTCTCATCCCTCTTTCTTTGGTTCCAACCCTCCCACTCCTGGTACTTATAATTTGGACAGGATAGAATACCACCCTGCCTCTCCTGGCCACCGCCACCACATACAATCATGGAAGGCCACCAGGTCCAAGCCGTCTATTTATTTCATGGTCATGAACTCAATGATAGATTTAGGGGCCTGTGACACAAACCAGGCCAATATGACTCAATTGCTGGACTCCTGTTGGAAAGACTGAGAAAGAGAAGTTCTCTTTTCACCACGCCTGTAAAGCTGGAAGCCAAGGAGACATTATTCTGGGTTTGATTGGGGCCAGCTCACAGACCCTAACCAAGGACAACACTGAAGGAGGAAGCAAGACTCCATGTCACCAACACTGCTCTAGCATCCAGATCCGGTTGGACCTCAATCAGATAGGTTTAGGCTTCTCAGAAGATAAGCCAATAAACTGACCTTTTGCTTAACTTTTTTTAAAAAAATTATATCATTTTATATTTCCATTAAGGTTAAAAACCTTAATACATGTTCTAGCCTATATCCTAGAAATAAAAATGTAGCAAAGCAGCCTCATAGGTATTCATTAGAGATACAGTCAGCACATTAACTTCTTTTAGTAGGTTTTTATAAATCAACAGACTGCCTTGAATGATACAGCCTGGATAATTTAGTCACAAAAGCCTTGCTCATGCATAGGTAAATGCAAAAAGTTCATTTGATCAGACCATGAGAACTATATGGACAAAGAATTACAAATTTACCCATTCCGCTGTAGGAGCTTGGCTGAGCCATTCAGAAATGTCAACCCATCTTTCACCTGTTTTTTTTCTTGAATGTCTCATAAATCATATTTAGCATAACTACACAATTCATGTGCCTTTCCAAACATTTTTCTTTCATTCTTACTAAGCAACTCCAATGTGGCTTACAGTATACACAGGAGACTGAGGTGATGAGAGACCATACCTTGGCTGGTGCTGACAGGAAATTCTTAGAACCTTCCTTCTACTTCAGTTCATAACTTATAAGGACCATACTTCCAAATGTTCACACTACTCTATTAAACTGTGCTTTCTAGCTTATGAATTGAATCAATAATGTTTCTAGATTTTGAATGAGTTAGTGTCAAAGGCTATATAAACCCAATTTGAACAAGACCTGAAAACCAATTCTGCTTTTATTTAAAACCAAGATCATCTGTCCAAAGAAAACAGGCGATGTTTCCAATAATTTCAGGGTGAAGTTTGAAATGTGGACAACTTTATTTGGTATTTTCTACTGTTTCTTGGAATCTCCAGGAAATAATAAGCCATTTATTTTCAATCATTTTTATTAATGGAAGCATAGTGATTTCCGTTACCTTATTGCATTTGGTAAAACTTATCCATGCCAATACTCTTAAAAGACTACTCAATTGGGGAGGATTAGCTTTTTGTTGTTGTTGTTCTTGTCATTTTCAATAATATCAAGAAGAGGTGGGAAGTGTTTCAACTTGGGAACAGTTTCAAATCCCAGATGTACTGAAGAACTTCAGTGCTAAAGGACTCTCTAATGGTGACAAGGATGCATGATGTGTCCTCCTAAATTATAGAGTGCTTGCCAGTTACTCATGGGAAGGGACTAAGGGAAACCATGGAGTGAAAACCAAAATCATAGTGCCACATTATTTCAATGTGTGGTAGCTCTGCCTATCTGGCTCCTACAACCAACAACACTAACAGCCCTCAGGTGCCTTCTGGGTGAAAGCCCTGTTGAATGAGATTCTCGTGAGCCTTCCCTCTGTGTATACTTCACAAAACCTAAACATCAGCACTAGGGGTAGAGTTGTTACCAAATGGTGATTTGGAGAAATTCAGGAATTAAGTGTAACCAGTGTGATTTTATACATAGCAACAATGCACAGTATAGATATAGCTTCTAGAAGAGGGTTCTTATATGGTGTCCACAGTGACTTGTATAGAATTAAATACACAATTACTTGGCAAAAAATTTACATGATGAGGTATACTTACCCTGAAGGGATTCTACAACTATCCTATAGGCTGTGGCATGACGATGTATCTGCCACTGGGCACACAAGCTTGTCATTTCAACCTGGTTGGCTTGAAGATCTGTCACACCCAAGAACACTGCAACAGAACACAAACAAAAGGATGCCACTCTGCAGGTCATGTCCTGGTCCCCAACTTATGGGAAAACTCATGGTAAAATTTTCATTCAAAGCTCCATACTATTTAAAGCTATGAAGAGAGAATGAAATTATATCAACAACACACTCGATAAACTTTTTTGCCTTAAGGAATAATAATAAATAAAAAGCTCCATACTCAGAGGTAAGAAATCTAGGAATTTACAATAAGCTGAAGAAAAAAAAGAATTGTTTTATGACTTAAGAAAGCTGGCTATAAAACATGATCTAGGAAGACATCTGGCTAACATATGCAAATTACAGAAATACAGAGGAAAAAGGTCAGATACAAAGAGGAGCACAGCAGAGTGATTTCTAATCTTCCTCATTATTTGTGTGTGTCTTCAAGTGTTCTACAATGCACAAGTATTTTCTAATAAAGTAAAAGCAAATGCCATATGTGCTTATCAATGAATGAAAACAGACTTGATTTAAACAAAAGGCTGCACTAAATTAGACAAAGGATGTGCTACACAAATGAGAATCATTTCACAGGGCCAGCTCGAAGGAGCACAGAGTGAGGATAGTCTACACATTTGTCTTGTGCCTGGCTTGTTTGCTTCCTGTCTTGCAGACTGATCCATAATGCTTCAAATAGCAAGATTTATCCTTTCAAATGTCTGAATGATATTCTATGGAGATATGGTTCACACGTGGAATCTAACAAAAAAAATTGATCAAATCAGTAAAAAGACAAGTTGTTAAGGAAGCTTGGGGGCAATAGGGTGAGCTTCATCAGTGTTACTAACAGGAAGAAATCCCAGTGTTCTATGGCACAACAGAATCACTAAAGTGTATAACAATGCATTTACACATTCCAAAATCACTAGCAAAACAGATTTTGAAGAGAAACACGATAAACGGTGCTAGATACACTAATTATCCCAACTTTATCATTTCAATATATATACAAATATTGAAAAGCCATATCATACCCAAAACATGTACAGTAATTATTTGTCAATCAGAAATAAGACAAAATAAAATGTAGTTAAATGAAAAATGAACATACTATTGAAAGTTTAAATTGAAAAAAACTTGCAAATATAACACAAATTATTGTTAAAACTAACAAGTTCCTTTTCATTGGGACCCAAACAGGCAGTGGAAATAGTATTGCTCCAGGGCAATACAGGAGCAAGTAGTTGGGCTTATGATTCATATGCAAACAGATAAAAGTAGAAAACTAATATTTACTTTCTCTGATGACCTCTGACTTCTATTCATAGAATCTTCTCTTGTAGCACTCTCTGTTAACTCACTCATAAAATAAAATTACCAATAACTACTGTTTCCAAGATGATAACATAATCATATCTAATCATAATTTGCATCTTTATATTGTTCCTGTCTGTAAGAAGAGAGAAGGAAGACTTATCTCCTGAAACCAGCTATAAACTACTGCCCTCCAGATACAAGAAAAGGAACTTAATAATTATAATGGCTATATTAAAAGTTTTTTTTAAAAAATTAAGCTATGTGTCTCTGTGTAAGGGTGTGTTTTGCTTGGGAGAACAATAACAAGCAGTAAACCTATTTAACGTTTATTTAAAGGGCAAGGGTGTAAAATAATTTCCTAGTCTCAGCTTTTAGAAAGAGTTTGGAATGTTGAACACACTAAATGAGAGAGGAGGCACAGAAAAGAAGAGAGAAATGAAAATGGCCACACAGAGAGACAAGAAAGAATAGGTAGAAAGGCCAATAAAAATTACCCCAGAGACAAAACAAGGGGTCCAGACATAAAACATGAGCCAGGGAAGATGAAGGGGGCAGGCAGAGAGGGGAGGGGACGGTCACAGGGCATGACAAGAGGATTGGTATCATAACACTGCAGAGGAACATACCTGGAGCCTGCGGTAACACCCCACACAGCATCACCTCAACTGACAACAGGACACAGAACCGCAGGCCACAGATTGCCTGGTATTCTCAGGTACAAAAACTGCTACTTTTTCATTTTGCTTTGTTTTTTGACTTAGGATCTCCTTATGCAGCCCAGACTGACTTTGAATTCAAACTCATGATGCACCTGCCTCAGCCTCCCAAGTGCCAGGATTACAGGCATGCCGTCACCCTCAACAGGCGAAAACACTCCTTCTGAGACTGAGTTGACGCGATAGTAGCCTTTCATACTTTCAAGATCTTCCACAGGATGAGATTCAAGAAGTCCCTTTTCATGTAAGGGTTGACCCTGGAGGAAACTCAGGATGGTTTGGGGTCTGCTTTAACAGAGGCTCTCTTAGTGCGTGACACTGTTTATCTGACTAATTATTTGATTAGAATGAAGATACAACACAACCTAAATATATAAAGTACAGCTACAGTGATAATAATCGTGGCTATTAGTGGAGAAGTTACCATGACAGTGTCATTACATACACATCTCCATAATCTCGCTAACAATTGCTGTGAGATCATTCTTGTCTCCATTTTAGAGTTGACAAAGCTTGGGGCCAGAGAAGGAAACTAATATCGCCAGCTCCACAGCTAAGAAATCACAGTTAAGTCTTCATTTAATCATGTCAAATCTCCACATCTCAAGCATTAAGAACACACCATTGGTAGCATCGGGTCTTCTTTTAGCTAGCACAGGGTCAAATCATTTCTGCTTTTTTTTTCATTTCTGTGTTATACTTACAAGGTATTAACAGTGCTGATCTTGTGTTTAGGGCAGCTATACAGGGTTTCTTAAAGTCCAAAGGCATCAGTCAATTTAAAGAAATATATTGAACGTGCTGTGGAGGCATGCAATAAACTTGAGGAGCAGAGAACACTCATGGTGACATTTGGAAAGCATCCCACAGGAAGCTGAAAACAGGGGTTCCCAGTGAGCAGCCCCAGGCGGTGTGGAGACGGCATGCAAACCACAAAAGAGCAGGAAGGAAGATCTTAGAGTCGCGTGGCATGCCTTTTCAACAGCTGGAATCTAATGCTTGGGGTGGGAGGCAGCTGGCAGAAACTCTGAGACAAGGCAAACTTCTCCTGGCTCGACTCTGACTGGCATCAGCTGCATCGGACTACAGACTGCTTGGAAAAATTCACCTCATTTGAAAGATGCCAAGCAGAACTTTCCAGAAGGAAACCCTATCTGAGAGCATCAAGTCGATTTGAAAGTCAGCTGCCAACTAAGGACTCCAGACAGTACAGAATGACCATGCCTTTCTTTCTCCAAAGCACCATCCAGAAAGGGTGATCATGAGAAAAAAAAAAAAAAAAAAAAAAGAGTTGGGCCAAAGCAGGAGCTGAGTGACAAGTCACAGGGGAAACCAAGACACAGCCGCCCGCCGGCCGAGGCAAGGAGATGTCAGGCTTACATGTTTTCACCAGGCCTGTCAGAGCGTCGCTGTAGCCCGTGGCCTGGGAGGCAAATATCTTCACATTGTAGTCCATCCCGCTGAGAAGGTTGGTGATAAGAATGGTGTTAACGTCAGCGCCCACGAAAGTTTCCAGTGTTGGGCCAGGAACTAAAAGAGAAAGAGAATTGGAGGAGAAAATGTAAATGCTCTTGGGGTATATTCAACTCCACTAGTTCTTTGGAGTTTTTCTCAGGCTGACCTGAGAAAATTAGCTGGGCTGTGGTTGGAACTTAGTCTTGCATACCTCTAAAACTTATGTCTAGACCCTTTCCCCAGTACAGCCTTTTCTTGCTTGCTCATTTAAAAAATCTCTGATATAATGCACAATCTACTCACCCCAGTACTGTGAGCCTCTAATATTACAACAGGCAATCAATACATTTGTCCACAAGAAACCATTGTTCCCAGATGCTGATTTTTAAATACCTCACATTGGCCACAGTAGACATATACACTATCCTAGATACCAGACCACCCCATATCACTAGGAAGGGCTGCATGTGCGTCACCTTTGTAGCTCGATCTACTCCTTTTCCATACCTACCAAGACTCTTGATCATTTGGATTGGGGGCTTTTGTCCCTGGTCTTCACATCTGTTCCAACCTGCTGAGGCATTTACTTGAGCATCAAGACTCTCCCTCCTTAGTCCTATTCAAAGTCCATTACCTGATGCCTCTCTCGGTATGACCAGGCTCTTCAAGAGCTTCAAAGTAGATACAGATTTTTAAAACATTCATCCTTTCCTCCAAGACCCCTTTCCAACAATAAATTGATATATTTCTGAATGAACGTATTAACTAAGTAACTATTTTCCTGTGCTCCAACCACTCAGGACAAAGGACCATGAACAGTTACGTCATCAGAACTACAACAAGACTTCTCAACCTCAATATATTGGTGACATACTGCATTGGACAATTATTCTGAGGCAAGAGACCACTGCAAATTTAAAGTTATCTATTTGTACCCATTAGACAGATGCCAGTACTGAAATCGCATGCCCCTCACAGCCCACTGTGACTATTGAATATGTCACCACTAAGGGCGAATCACACCAATACAAGACAAAAAAAGATACACCAGTCTAAGACAAAGCTATGTGCACTCAAAGTGCATGACAATATTTTTTAAAGAATCCAGAGAACAAATTGAATAAGGATGTCTTGCAAATTAACACATACTTCTGGCCTACAGCAAAAATCAAAATCCATAAATCAGTAAGTTAGTGATAGATCCAAAGGAGTCAGTGTGAAATAGGCCAGTGTATCCTCTCTCTATTTTATTTTCATATTTCACAAAGATGTTTTCCTGAAGAAATTGAAGTAGAGCTACCGTCGTCACATGGGCTTGATCACAATAACACGTGGGCAGACTGGATACAATAGAAAGAACTGAAAATTAACACCAGAACAACTTCTCAAATGACAGATTGGAAATAACATTGTTTGGAGAGAAGAAAGCGTTTTTCTCCATGGCTCAATGTGATTTTCCTGCCATAATAACATACTCCCAAAGACTATGAGGAACTGAAGAAAGATAAGAACACACAGGGACTAGAGCTGGATGAGTAAAGGGAAAATGTCCCTATCAGTGGGGTGGCCCAAAGAGGAGTATACCAAAGAGGCCAGAACCCCCACAACAGTAGACAAGCCAAAGGGAACGCTGGGGTCCACAGAAGTGGTCAGGCAGGAAGGTTGAAGGGAGTGGAATGGGGGGACAGGGAATGGAGGGAAGCAGGGATTAGTACTCAATATGCTTGTAAAGCTAAAAAAAAAATTTAAAAAACAAAACAATTTTCCTGACAGAGTACTGGTGACCTGGCAAGGCTTACTCAGAATCAGACCAACCTAATTTCTCCCCATCCTAAAGCTTAGAGAACCTCACAAAAGACAGGGTGATGAGACTATAAGAACCCAAAGATGGGAAGGTTTGCTGTTGGACAAGACATTCCATTCAAGGCAATACTGCGTATCCAGGAACTCACTGCAATGAGACTTGTCCTTAGCAGACCTGCATAATGACTGACATGCCAACATGCCCCCATAGAATGCAAGGGAAATAAGAACATACAGTGGAAACCTTAGGGACTAAAGCTGGATGAATGAGCGGTAATGCCCCTATCAGTTGGGTGGCCTAATGAGGCAACTTGACAAGCCACAGAGGCCTAATCCCCACAAGAGTAAACAAGCCAGATGCAACCCTGGGATCCATAGAAGCAGACAGGCAGGAGAGTGGGATTGATGGGGGGATGAGAGGGAGAGATGATGGAGGGAAGCAGGGATAAGTACTCAATATGTTTGTAAAATTTAGAAAAATTAAAACAAAAACAGTAGACAAACTAAAGTGAACCCCGGGGAGGGTAGAAGGGTAGGAGAGAGTGGGATAGATTAAGGAAGGGAAAAGAAGGGGACAAGAGAGGGGGGAATGGAGTAGTCAATATGCTTGTAAAACTAGAAAAATAAATTTAAAAAAATAAAATATTTTCCTGCCACATTAAGAAGAATAATTGGAGAAGTCCTTTCTGTTGAATTGTCAGAGTTCTGAAGGTCTAGGTCTAGAAATGGAAAAGAGTTTTATAGAATATATTATAGCTTACCACTTATATTTCCATGGAGTCTTAAGTGATAGTGTAATAGGTGCTGGTATATTTGGACCCCTCTCCACAGTCACCCCCGTTTGAATTATGATGTGAGAGGTAAATGAAAGAGTATTTCCTCATCCTGGTGACCAAATGCGGAGTGTCAAAGCATTTTTCCACATTGATGAGCTTTATCCCCCAACATAATTTCCAAAATAAGGAGACTGGGAAATTGGCCAATGGAATTTTTCTATCTTATCCAAGAAGAAGCAGAAGGAAAATTTGAATTTACAGAGTATATGTGCTCAAAGCCATAAAGCATTTGTTTACCTGTACAGCCCAGCTTTGCTTAGACTGATTTCCTATATGGGGTGAAATTAGGTCAAGTGCATACCAAATAGAGAATCTCTCTTGCTCACTGCTGTTCCAAACACTTTTCTTTGTAAAGTCATAGCCTCATCTTTCTACTAATATCTACCCAACACTGACCATAGCAGAAAAAGCCTTTCTGTTCAAAAAGGCAAGAAGCTTTTCTTACTCCTTTAAAATATAACATCAAATACTGATAAAAACTTAATACCAAAATAAATCTTAAAATATATTTTAGGGGCTAGAGAGATGGCTCAGAGCTTAAAGCCTTTGCCTCGCAAGCCAAAGATCCTGAGCTCATATCCCAGATCCCACATAAAAATGCCAAGTGGAAATGGCAGTAGCTTATAATTTGGCCTTGGAAGGCAGAGACTGGGAAATCCCAGAGCAAAGCAATAAGCAGGTAGAACAATCCAGGATGACTCCCAGTGTCACCCTTGGGCCTCCTCATGAAAACACACTCAAGTGCCGTCTGCTATAAACACATACATACATACATACATACATACATACATACATACATACATATGTAAATCGTAGCCCCCCCACTCATTGTTTTGAGCATTACTTACCACTGACAGGTTTGTAGACAATCCTGTAGCCCTTGACAGGGGAAGATGGGGGGTCCCACGTAATACGTAACCGGTTATACCATTCTTCTGAGACCCTTAAGTTTTGGGGACCAGAGGATGGTACTGTACATGACAGAAGAGAAAAACAGAGGTTCAGTGCAGTTTCCTTCTTGGTGACTTTCTTTTATTGACAATGAAATCTGAACCATCTCTCCCACAGAGTAGAAAACTTTAACAAATGAAAATACAGGTAAAACTCACAGAGGAAAACTTTTCAATTCCATGGTTGTTTTGAATACTCCATATATGGAAGAATTGCTTTTGGAGGTCAAACAGTTCTATATGGAATCCACAGGTTCATTCAAAGTCATATTTCCTTTATTTAAGTCAATTGTAAATGAATCACCTTGAGTACTGTTTACCAAAAATATGTCTGTTTGCCACTTTGTTCTACGTATATCAAAATACATGTCTAACAATATTAAGAGTGCTGCTCATACAGCATTGATAGTGATTATCTTGGGGGTAAGAGTCTGATGGCTTCTTAATTTCTTCCTCATAATGGATATGACAATTGTTTGACACCTTGGATTGCTCCTTATCAATCATTATAGAAACATTAAAGTCACATGGAAAATCTTTGTAGCTATCAAGCACATTGACAGATACTATTCAAAAGTATTATCTGATGCTAATATTATCTAATAGTATCTGTGGCATTAGTTTTTACTGTCTAATTATTAGTTTTTATTATCTAATTAGTTATTATTATCTGTAGTACTAGTTATAGATGTCAACCTGACAGTTAAGAACTGAGTTTCAGCCATACTTTTGAATAATCACTAAGACAAGCTTAGAGCAAGCCTATGGGAGAATATCTAACTGATGTGGAAATACCAAGTCCATAATAAGTGGCACCATTCCCTGGCAGGTGGATAAGATAAGAAAAGAACTGATTGGTAATCTTGCAGACTGGCAGAGACATTATGATTCTTTCTTAGAAATTCCTATTGATATGGAGTAGCCAGTTCCATCAGCTCCTGATGTTGATATGAACAATCCTGCCACCATACTGTTATCTAGAACTCTGCACATGAATAAGCCTGTTGTCATTTAATTTGTTTGGGCCATGTAATTATCACAACTGAATAGTAACTAGGACAGATTTTGGTAGCTGAGAAGTGGGGTGTTGCTATAAAACTGACACAGTATCTATCAATGTTATTCATGAAACTTAATTGTGCTGACCACTCTTAAAATAAGTAGGCCATTTATTAACACTTACAGATAATTTTACTATATAGGCACTGTATTGGTGCCTCTCTAAAGATTGAAGCCAGAGTTCTACAATAATGGTTGAATAGTTATCGCTTGATTATTCTTAATCATTTTTTAAAGGTATGACCTTCCAACATTCACTTAGCAGTGAAATTTGACATAATTCAAACAGATAATCTTCTCTCCCTTAAGCTGCCTGGGTCAGAGTTTTTCTCACTTCAACAGAAGAGTAACTGCAACACGCATACAGGGAAAAATGAGCAGAAGCCAGAGAAGACAGTAAAACTTGCATTGTTATGACCCCATGAAATGTGGAGCAAGTGGGCAGGCATGCAGACCTCACCAGGACTTCTGATCAGTCAGACACCGGAGAGAAAGGTTAGCTATTTTTGAAGTCTTAGAGCACTAAGCAACCTGCCTCATCACATTGTTTACATGTATGAATTCAAGATTCCAATAGATTTTCTTTTTCTGAATCTTGTTTGTCCTTTCCTTACACTACATGGTATGTTATGGGAAACATAGTACCAGTTCATGAGTCAGGTAGTATGCAAGGGGAAAAATATTCACTTACAGGTTTTTCCAGGGGCTGAGACACTGACACCTTCTCCATCAGTATAGATGGGGGTCACCGTGACTTTGTATTCAGTATCTGGCATCAGAGGCTTCAGGAGGAGACTGTTCTGTCTTCCAGGCACCATTACCTGGGCAGAAAAACAAAAGGCCATCGTATTCATAAGATCACCTGTTGTCACTGCCAATCCTACATCAATGCCATGGTGGGCATTCTGAAATCATCAAAGAGAGAGAGGGAGAGGAAGAGGAAGAGTGAAAGGGAGAGGGAAAAGGAGAGGGAGAGGGAGAGGGAGAGGGAGAAGGAGAGGGAGAAAGCATGTACTCAAAAGCATTTCCCTCTGGCATGCCCCTCACAGTAACCCTCAGTGCATAAGAAATAATAGAGGAGCTTGAAACTAAAGCTGTTAGACTCCAAGGAATACATTTCTCTCAACATCATCTCAACATTTGTAAAGTTTGGAGAAGAAAGAGTGAAGACAGTTTGTTTGGCTGGCAGGTGTTTATGGTTAGAAGTGTTCCCTCCACAGCCCAGCCTGCTTCTTATCCGTTTTGATCTGACTACAGCATCCTCTTGCAAATCCAGCCTCCCCTGCTTTCCTCCTTCAGAGATAACCTGACCCCAGCATTTCATTCTTTCAATTAGAAAGATGGATGGCAGCCAAGGGCAATAGAATAGTGCATCTTGAGCCAAGTTTCCTGAGTTGAAACATATTGAACCAACAACACTAAAAAACTGCTGCAGCTTTTTTTATTTCTGAAAGGAGATGTCTCCTCCATCTGGAACCATCCCATCCCTCTGTCACTACAGCCGCCAAAAAAAAGAAAATGCACAGCAGCAAAGGGAACATTGGACCAGTTTGTGTTTAACATGCCACGTGGCATGCAGTACAAGCCCTGGTTTCTCTAAGACAATATTGTGAACCAAAAATGCCACATGTGCTCCAGTAGACTGCTATAGACCATCGAGAACTAAATCACCCCTGGAAAAATGCTAGGATGTAAGAACTGACACAAATAGGTCACAAGAGCCACCAGACCAGGGCAACCAGAGGGAGCCTTTTCTATTCCAGGGCAGGGTGGGAGATGCCAGCAGGCTGGGGTGGTGCCGTCTCCTTCTGGGTTCAGGAAGAAGCCCATGAATCATGGAGCAAGCCCTAGAAAGCCTGCTGATGAACCCAGAAGCAGCTGTCATTAAGATCCTGCTAAGCTCAAAAAAACAAAAATTATTACTTGTGTGAAACTGGAAGTCTGAATATGTTAACTCCTCCTTATAGAAAGGGGTACAGGTTATGTGGTATGGCATCCCAGGGAGGAGTTACAACACAGCAGCTCTATTTTATTCTAGAAATAATTATATAGCTCTGGCATGAAGTCATTGCAAAAGAACTGTGGCTGCCTTGACTTGAACTGCCTCATGCAAGTGGATTTCTCCAGGGTATTTCTCTAAACTAGACCTGGAGCAAGGCCTGATTCTCATCTCAAGCTGTCTGTCTAGCAAACCACCCATGGAGATGATCCTTAAATAGGGTCAGATCTCACAGAGAAACACATGACCTTGAAGTCTATCAAACATAGTTTGTGGAGCATCATAAAGTCTGAAGGACTGTGAAAGGATTTGTTCTGCTTGCCAGAAAGCAATCGGTGTTGTTTACAATAACTGTGCTCATTAAGCATCCAATATTATGGGCTGAATCTTGCTACTCCAAGAATTTGAACACTGTGATTCACTTCATTGCTGTCATAATGCTTTAAGGTAGGCAGTATCGCCCCCGCATCTCACAGATGGGGAAACAAACCCACATTGCTCAGCAGAGAAGCTATATTGTAACCCACAGCTTTTATCCAGGCCCTTCTTTAACTTTGCTGTGTACACCACGTGAGTGCACAGCATGCACCTAAAAAATTATAAATATATAAATACATAAGTAAAATTCTTCAATGATATTCATTGTCAAGAGTAAGATGGAACTCGCCTCTGAAATATGCAAATTTCCTTCTGTTTGGCCTTAGATTGTTGAAGTAGAGCAAAAAAAATGCATCTATAATGGAAGCTTGGACTAATAAACATATGTTGCGCCATAAGAGAAATCACTTTTAGTTCTAAGACAAATCTGTAACGGATGTCTAGAGATATATGGGATGCAAATATTGCCAGTGAGCATCATGTTTTCAATGTTTCCTGAAATGCAAATGTCTTTCACTTTCTGTACTTTCACCCAGGTCCTCCAGGGCAGCATAGAACATGCAGCAAGCTGTTTCCCACTTCTCTCTTTGTTCCTTCCCCATTTTACGTAATTCCAACAGTGGCTTGCACACCACACTGAAGGATGGGGTAATGGAGCTGGTAGGCCTTTGTATTCATTGTGATCCATTTTTATTCTACCTTTCATATAAAATACAGTAAAAGTCAATTTCAACAAAAGGGATCATGATCTTCCACTTTTATAGCCATGCCAAATAGCTGGCAATGTTTTAAGGTCTCTAGCCTTAATAACTCAACTTGTATAGGAGACCAATACATACTTAAGTATCTCTACTCTAGAACATTCTTCTCAAGTCAGAATTGAGGTCATGGTTAACAGTGACACATATATAGGCTCTAGATGGCTGGAGTCCCAACCAACTATTTTCAACAAAATTGGAATCAATGTCTTTGTCATTTCATCTTCTAAAGCAGAGTGAAAGTCAACTCTTGTGAAATATTCAACAAACAGTTTTGCATCTAATAGTTCAAACTTTTTTTCTTTGAAATATGTGATAGTTTTGATTATGGTCAGAAAGAACATAAGCAATTCACATACTTTAACCAGTACACTTAATGCCTCTTGCTTTCTTTGGCTTACAATTGTATATGCATAGGCTGTTTCCCAACTTCAGGGCTTCATCATTTATGCTTCCCTCATGAAAATACAATCAGCTTTAATAGTTAAAGGAAATTTGGAAAGACGGTAAGAGAGTGTGACGCTTAGTGCTGTCAACTTGTGGGAATCTAGAATAGAAAAGGAACCCTCTGGGCACACCTTGATCATGTTAGTTGATGGAAGACCCGCCCACTGTGGGTGGCACTGTCTCTTGTCCTGGACTGTGTAAATGGAAAAAGAGAACTGAACACAAACACGGATTTTTCATTTCGTTTCCTGACTATGGCCCAATGTGACTGGCTGTTTACAACTCCTGTAACTTTCGCTCCCTGCCAGGATGAAGTGACCGTATCCGTGAAGTGTGAACCAGAATAAGCCCTTTCTCCCTCAAGTTGCTTTTGCAAGATTTTACCCTAGCAACAGGAAAAGACACTTAAGACAGAGGCATGATTAATCTCTGGACAGGTTTCCTTGTTTATCTTATAGAAATGTTTATGCCATCTATTGCTTCCTGACAAGCATCATTACTTTATGAATCATTCAGTCTACTGGCTTAAAGACCTCTGTACCTTACCATTAGCTGACCTCTAACCTGCCTGCTTTGGATCACCATCTACACTCAGGTGCCTCCCGTGCTCTGTCTTGAATAAAAACGCACCATTACATTACATTTAATCCTACTGAGTCTCTATAAATTTAAGTGCCTGTAAATTATATACTTACATCTAATTTAATTAAAATTCACTAGAGGAGTTTGGCATTTAAAGAATTCTGCAGTATGTTCTTTTACATAACCAAAAAAATCAAAAATACTTTAGTGTACAGTAAATTTATCAACCTTTTCCATATTTGCCTAATTGGAGTCAACTAAAACTTTTGATCTTTTTCTCCCTTCTTTTAAATATCCAAAGTGTTTCAAACACAAATAGTTGTAACCGAAAGAAACTTAACTTGCAAGGGGAAAGTGATCTAGAAACAACCCAAAGTAAATATTATTATTATTTTACCTTGCAGAGTTGACAAGTGGAAGTGTGAGATTAAATTGTTACTCTTTCCAAATTGGCAGGAGTAATTCACCAAGAAGCTCACTGTGTTTCTTGGAAACAAAAAGGAAAATATCTTCTCATGCTGGGAAATTTCTATGGTTCTTACTTTCAGGAACCAAGTTATAATAGGAGGATGGTAATATGGAAACTTAATAGGTATGACTAACTACAGTGTTACTTGCTTTTTTAATTTACCAGCCATGAATCATTTGGAACATATTGTCAGAGTAAATTTACAATTTTGTTTCAATGTCCATTAACTTTCTTGATGTACTCTCAGGCCAATTTCATGAACCTGCTGGCTGTTCATGACAGACAGACTCTAGTGGAGGTCATCATAGCACTCTGTGATGCTTCCTCCTCACCAGGAAATAACCCCTTCCTGAAAGAATATGGGCTCAAATAGTTGATTTTCCATCAAAGGCTTTGTAGCAGAAAAAAAAAATACATGTGGGATATTCTTAACCAAGGATGAATTTTGGAGGCTTCTTCCCTAAAATGTTAAAAATAATGCAGCCAAAGACCAAAAAAAAAAAAATACAAGTACTTATACTATCATAGAACCCATCCCAGGATGAAGAAGTTGAAGATCTCCCTGCTGGACACCAGAGCTCTCTGCTCTGATTAGATACATGTCTAGGAAACAACATCAGATTCTAGACTAAAAGAGACAATATAGTATATATTAATAAAACATGAGGAAGCTATCAGTAAGATTGTATTATGTTTACCATGAAGAAATCCCTGAAAAGATATTCATGTGATTGAGAATAAATGGGAAATTATCACAAACATTTAAAATGTATTGATGTTGATGAAAATATGCATTTGTAAGTGGATAATATACTGTTAGGAAATCTTTATTACACAAAGAAGACCTTTCTTATGTGAGTTACTTAAAACCTTTTTAGCAGAAACCCAAAGGCAAAAAAAATTTTAATTCCTGTCTTAAACTTTTATATTTGTATCTACAAACACATACATGGAACTATAAGTGTGGTGTATTTTGTTATGTTTTGGTTGAGACAGGGTCCAGCTATTTTGCCCAAGCTGGTCTCAAACTCCTAGACTCAAATGACCTCTTGTGCTAATCTCCCTAGGAGTTAGAACTACAGACACACGTCATCATAATAATGACCCTTTCTTGACCCAGCTTGGGTGCTCTAACAACTGTGCAAGGCTGTAGAAGCAACAATAAAGAAAGGTGTGGAGGCTTGACTAGCTTGAAATAAAGCATGGACCAGGTTTTAGGATCAGAAAGACCCAAAAGAAACCCATAGTGAAGTTTGCAGTGAGCAAGAGCATTAGTTTCCGAACATAGTCTCATCAGGAAGTGGTGAGCAGAAAGGGTGTGTTCATCTCTGGACAGACTCATTAGCTCTGCCACCAAGGTCGATGGGAAGCTGTAGTTATACAGACCGTTCCTACCACTTCTTCCTCAGGGTCTCCTTGAGCGGTCAGGTAGGTCACCCTAAACTGTTCCACATTGCTGTCAGAAATGTCCCATGTCACCCGTAGGCTAGAAGTGGTTTCGTCATCTACAACCAGGTTTCTGATTCCTGTCTGGAGAACTGGAATAAACACAATCAACGATTAAAGACCTTGTAACCAATCATAATCCAAAGTGAGCTATGGGTGGGGTATCAATCAGCATCAGTCAGTGCAGCTCTATGCTGCAGACCCAGGGGAAGGAGGAGCTCTTTGTTCCTGAATGACAGGGAGTAGAGATAGCTACTGGCCACAAACAAAAAATAGACTTGAGAGATGCTTACAAGAGGAGACTGAGGTCCCCTCCAAACTATTAGCTCATCTTTAACTTATTAGAGAGACCTGGAGGGAAGCCTTGGACTAAAATCAACCCATGAGCTCAAAGGAAGTATGGATAGTTCTAAGGATGCTTTGTCAGAGACGTTGACATTGTGGACCAGATCTTACCATCAGCCGTGTGCAATGCAGCATCCAACATGCATCCCACCCACCTGCTCCCAGTCCCGTTTATTCAAACACAACTCCCTCACTCACGCTGCCTTTATTCATTCACCCCACCCATGGTGTCTTTTCTGGGACATTTGCCCAAAGCCCTTTAGCTGTGCCCACCAGAGCATTCATCCCATCTACAAAGGTGCCTCCTCTTTTCCTGCCTCTCATTTGTCTTCTGCCTTCTAACTTCTATCCTAACTGCCTCTCCTTCTGCTCATCTTCACTGCATATTAATTTCTCTTCATTTATTCATTCATTGATGCATAATAACATTCATGTAACTCTTCCTACATATAAGATTTGGTTAGATATTTGGGATACACAGTTAAAAATAGAAAAACCATCACAGAGGAGCTAGCAATTCAACATTCAACTGGCTTAACTGGTGGAGACTACTGGGCAAAGGAGACTTGGGAAATTTTCAATTCAGTTGAGTTATAGAAAGTTGGAGAGAATGGAGGAAGAAAAGAAAAGATAATTGAAGCCAGGAAGAGAGGCAGACACTCTCAGGAAAGACTTTGGATGTTACAATAAAAAGACTTTAGGGTACAAAGAAGGGCTTAGTAAAGATTAACTGAAGAGTGAATGAGTGAATGAGTAAAAGAGCTACTGAGGTGTTTTAGATAGGGAAATAAACTTGTGTGCTACTACTATTTGACTGAGACAGCTAGATGGAAGTTGAATGAGGAAAAAACCGTGATATAGGAAGAGAAATAGATAGCCAAGACTCGATTTCCAAGAGAAATGTGTGAAGCATGGCCTGAAATCTCCACAGAAAGCAGCACAAGTCACTGAGATAAAGCAGAAGGCAAGGGCCCCCCAAGGGAGATGCTGTTCGCATCCTCAGAAAGGTGAATGAGAATTCAAGCAAACATGGAAAAAAATGGTGAACTGGTTGGTGTTTCACAGAAGAGACAGGAGTAATTGGGAAGTGAACCATTTGCCAGAAAAGAAGGGGGAGCATCTCTTCGAGGAATTAATAACATCAACTAAATAAAACTCGGACATGTGATTTCTGCTTAAATCAAACTTTTATGGATAAATGGGTTTCCTCACCTGAAGTCACAGGTCTGGTAGGTTCTACAGTTGTAAGTGGATCCATCCAAAAACTGTCAACTAATAAGAAAATTCATTACTTAAAATCATATAAATATAATAATTTCATCCATTGATATAGACAACTCCAAAATTTTTAAGAGAATTTCATCTATATTATTCTACATCCTTCTCACAACAACCATGACTATGGTTTGGCAAGTATAAAAAGTGAGTTGTAAAGACATCATATACATTTCATAGGTAAGGAATCCCAGAGAAGTCAATTTCTCATCTCAGATACCAGACTTCATCTGCACATTTGAATTCCAGCTCCAAAATTGTGGAGGCTCCAAATAGTCTGAAACAAAGGCAGCATCATGATAATTAAAAGCAATTAAAATTACACCCCATGTTAGGAAAGGGATAGTAAGCAAGACCACCAAAGAGGATGCTCTCAGGCAAGAAGCCCATCTTCTATGACTCAAATCTACCCTGAGCATAAAGCAGCAAGGATGGCCCTGTGGTGTTCTGTACTCGCTTGTGCTTCAACTCAGCCATCCAGCAGATATTCAAGTGCTGCTTGCCAATGTCTCCCAATTCTGTGAGACATTGAGGTCACACAGCCTCTTTCAATGGGTATTCTATTGCAACCTACTAGGGATGCAGAAGGGACCCAGAGCCAGTCCTCTGGCACAAAGCAGAAGGCAGATCCTACTTCTAGAACTCCTAACAGCTGAGGGTCATTTTAGCTTTTTGCTGTGCCCAGTCATGCTGTCTGATTTCTACTGTTGGTCTCGTCAATCAACCTTCTGAATTCAATTTTCTATCTCAGAACTTGAGTCCAGGGAACAAAATCTAAGAGAATTTAATATGGGCTAATACCTCATTTTTTTCAAAATGAAGGATTGAATCAATCTCTAAGAGAATTTTGCACAAAATTCTTGGAACTTAGACCAACTTGGAAAATCTCAGAAACTCTTGGACACATTATCCCTAAGTTTCTTTGCCAAGTTATCCACTTAAAAATCATTCTATCCATCCGTCTACTCATCTACCCATACACCATTCATACATACATACATACGTATACTTGATGAGTGTTTATAGCAAAGTAGAAATGTGCCAAATGCTAGGCTAAGTGCTGGGGAATTTGATAATGAGCAAGACCTATATATTCACTACCTTCCTGTTGACAGTAATCTAGAACACTAAAATATTTTACATCAGATTCACTAATGGTAAAGATATGAAGGATTTGGGAGCTGGGGATAAGGAAAATTTGAATCCTCCATAGATAAATAAGAATAAGGCCAATGTAAGAGGGAACCCGGTGGGAGAGACAGGGTGTCAGTGTAGATGGAAACAGCTGCTGAAGTTGAGTAGGGTCTGAGCAGGACTTACGTGTAGTCCCCACAGCAGTGACCACTTCGCTCTCACTTCCATCATCAAGCACGGCTAGCAGGGAAACTTCATATTCTGTGCTGGGCTCCAGGCCTTCGATGACATATGAGTCCTGCTCTTCCTTCAGGACTACCTGAAAAGTATTCTGTGCTAAGTAATGAGGGTTACTTGAGTAAAAAGGGGAATGGGCATTAAAGACAATACCAAAAAGAAATCAGAAGGAAAAATGTTCTTCTACACAAAAGTGAAAGATGGCATGCCATCACAACTCCAAGGCTGCCTGCATCAATAATTAAGTCAAACTAGAGATCTTGTTTATTTTAATTCCTTTGACAAATACATTATTAATAAGGCAAAAGTGGCATTTAAAGTTTGATTGGATATTATTTGTGAAAGTCAAGGAATCGGAAAATATATGGAGTATATAACAAATATATGACGTACATAACTAAAGGCATGAAACAATTGTAACTATATCACTGATAGCTATGCATTTTCATCTTGGAAACAGTACAGTTTGCTAGTTCTGAGTCGGCTTGCCTTGTAGTGTATCGATTGCTCTGGAACTCTCAGTCTCGTTTAAAATGGAGACCCACACTATCCAACAGTGGGCTTCTGCTTCCGGAGAATACAATTTGAATTACTCTTGGGTCTGACTTGATCAGCTCACCTCTTCAGTCTTCCCACCATAGACGGGAATCCACATCAGCTTGTGCTGCCCTTCCTCAGCCGACAGTGGGTGCCAGGTCACTCGAAAACTGTCTGTCTTCACCTCGTCAATCTCCAAGTACTGCTGTGCTGGAACTTCCTCTATATGCCAAGCAAGGAGAATTTGTGACTGAAGTGAGAATGCAAAAAACCAAAACGCAAGCAGCTCTGGGGGCCTCTGTAAGGGCAGGCTCTTGGAAAACCTTTTGGTTTCAGACAGCCACGAAGAAGCAGCAACCCAACCCACACAGTGTGACTTTATGTATCTGTCTGCCACATCTTCCAACAACACAAATTAGGAAAGCCACAGAAATAGCTGATCTCAACACTTTTCCCAGAACTACAGAATGCTTTAAGATTATTTATTGGTCTATCTTCATTGAGCATAAAAAGTTAAAATGTCATATTCATTATAGTAAAGCATATTACATTCCAAGCATTTTAAGGAAATTAGAAAAAGCATGCCCCAAAGCTTTCTTCATTTTAGTGGCTAAATCACTCCCAGGAACTAAGCTAATTCTTGGAGAAGAACTTCATCCTTTCCACATGAATGTGTGGGTGTCACCAAAAGTACAATGTAATTTATCAGACCTCTTACTGTTTGATGGCATGCATCCTTTGGGGATTTACATCAGAAAACTTAATACGCAAATATACTCTAAATAAATATCCAGGTCATTGATTTTTATTTAAATTCAAGGATTTTTAAAACTCTCATAGGGTACTAGGAGAAACCAAAGTAGGGTTTCCATAAAATTAACTGTCATTTTTAATATTTTTTTCTGTAAACATTATTTCTCAATGCAGATCGGTTTTCATTTCTTTCTAAATTACCTTCATATTTCCTCAATTTAGAACTGAATTTGTTTCCAAGTGCAATCAATGTGTCCAGAAAGAAAACAACAGAGTTGTTGCCACCAAGAGACAAAAATGTCCTGTTTACTAGGAAACTACAAGGTGCAATGGAAAATGATAAATTTATGTCTCCTGCTTAATTTTAGTATATAAAACACCCTTTGTTATGTTAAGAGCCTTAAGTACCATGGCAATGAATATATTAGCTACAGAATGATATATGAAGTTAAATACTATTAGCCTGTCATTTTTGCTCAGAAATTATTGGATATCAACAGTTTTGGATTTCAGCTTATATACAGACATAAATGGAAGATGGTTGTAAAAAAACTTACATCAAGGAATAAATGAAATAGGAGAGAGAATAGGAAGGCAACATAGACACTCTCAGAAAACTTAGACCTTTTGAATTGAGATGGCTTTTCTCGCCTTTTTCCTTGCTTTGACAGAAAAAATAATCGGCCAGTATGCATGCTAATAATTTAATTGCTCATTTGTTAATATTTTAAAGTTAATATACTTCAGAATTACTGTTGACGAAGCCATTTCAGGTGTGGGCTACTAAATGGTGACTTTTGAAGCCCTTGTAACCAGAACCACACTTGCCTGTGGTGAAGACTCCAGTCAAGGGCAAAGACTGGCCCTCCTCATAGATGGAGAAAATGGCAATAGAGTACTCTGTGAGGGGCGTCAAGCTTTTCAGCGGGAACGTCGTGATGGGATCGACTTCCACCTGCAGAACAGAGTGATCACAGGGGTTAGAGCCCATCTGCTCAAACTAACTGCATCACTTCATGATTGTGTATGGTCTACTGTGGTCACAAGAATCAACACTATAGGGTCGGGACGCGTAGGCGAGATCCAGCCGGGCCTCAACGCGCGCTCTAGGACCCCAGGTCAGCCCACGGGGACCCGGCTCCGACTCCCGCCATCCAGCCGGAGCCGCGCGGGGGCCCAGGGAACGAGGAGCACCTCCCCCTGCGCCCGGGCCCCGCCCCAGCTGCCCTCGGGTTAAATAGCTCCACGCCGAAGCGCACAGCCTCCCTCTTTCGCCCCACCCCCCGCTCCGCCGGTCGGGACGCGTAGGCGAGATCCAGCCGGGCCTCAACGCGCGCTCTAGGACCCCAGGTCAGCCCACGGGGACCAGGCTCCGACTCCCGCCATCCAGCCGGAGCCCCGCGGGGGCCCAGGGAACGAGGAGCACCTCCCCCTGCGCCCATCCTCCCTTTTCGCCCCACCCCGCTCCGCCAGTCGGGACACGCACGCGGTCCACCCGGGCCTCACCCCGCTCCCTAGGTAAGTCCCCGTTCAGGCCCCGCCCACCAGTACCCCAGGCCAAATAATTCAGTTTAGTGAAATTGAGAGATCTTAAGAGTTAAAATGACAATGCCAAAGTCAAAGTGCAAATCCATGAGAAGCAACACTCAAGTAAACAAATCTCCCACTGAAGAAATTAATCCCATAATGTTAGACTCCAAAAAGAACAAACCCGCGGAAAAAGGCCAAGAAAGCCTGACCCAGGATAACGACTTTCAAAATATGATCATTACCATGTTCAATACTATGAAAGAGGAAATCCGGGAGGAATTACATAATCGAATCAATCGCTTTGAAGAGGAACACAACAGACATCTGGAGGAGTTGAGAAAAACAGTGCAAGAAACAAAAAGCGGCATAGAACAGTTAAAACAAACTCAAGCAGAGTTTAAAACTGAGCTAAAAGACAAGTTATCTTCAACCCAGAACGCCACAGAGAGTCTTATCAACAGAACTAATGAAGCAGAAAACAGAATTTCAGACCTTGAAGATAAAGTGGGAGTACTAGCCAGCTCAATGGAAGAGGTTGTTAAAGCCAAAAAGATACTTGAGAGAAATATCCAAGAGATATGGGACACCCTGAAGAAGCCTAACATGCGTATTCATGGAATACCGGAGCAAGAATCTCAAAATACCACCCCTGAGGAAATTTTTCAAACGATCATCAAGGAAAACTTTCCTCATCTAAAGAAAGAGAGGCCCATTCATATACAAGAGGCATTCCGCACCCCAAACAGATACGACCAAACTAGAAGCACACCGCGGCAAATAATAGTTAAAACACTCCACATTCAAGATAAAGAACTGGTGCTGAGAGCTTCAAGGGAGAAAAAACAAGTCACTTTTAAAGGCAAACCTATTAAAATAACAAATGACTTCTCAGTCGAAACAGTAAAAGCAAGAAGAGCTTGGAGAGACATACTTCAAGTATTGAATGAGCAAAAATGTCAACCCAGGCTGATTTACCCTGCAAAACTATCAGTCATGATCGAGGGAGAAAGAAAAATTTTCCAGCACAAAGACAACTTTAAGGGATACATGGCCACCAAACCAGGCCTTCAAAAACTGCTAGAAATGATACTCAAGCGTGAAGAAAAAAACAGGCATATCCAGGAGAACAGAAGGCAAATATAACACCATTAAAAGCGAAGCAATATACTTATAAAAGCTACTAAACATAATAAATGTCTGGAATTAACAATAGTTTCTCCATTATAACACTAAATGTTAATGGACTTAATTCACCGATCAAGAGACACAGATTACAAACTTGGATTAAAAATCACAATCCATCAATCTGCTGCCTGCAGGAAACCCATCTCACCACAAAAGATAGGCACGCTCTAAAAATAAAAGGCTGGTCAACAATTCTACAAGCAAATGGAAGCAGAAAACAGGCAGGGGTAGCCATTATGCTATCAGACAAAGTGGATTTCAAACCAAAAAAAATTATAAGAGACACGGATGGATACTACATTTTAGTCAGAGGTACAATTCACCAGGAAGACTTCACAATACTGAACATATATGCACCCAATACGGGCCCCTCCACATTCATTAAGAAAACCCTACAGCGTCTAAAGCAAGAAATCAACCCCCAAACGATAATTCTTGGGGACTTCAACACCGCCCTCTCTACATGGGATAGATCAACAGGTCAAAAGCTTAACAGAGACACTTTGGAACTTAATCAAACCCTGAAAGAAATGGACCTCACAGATCTCTATCGAACTTTTCACCCACGCACCAAAGAATACACATTTTTCTCAGCAGCACACGGAACTTTCTCCAAAATAGATCACATATTGGGCCACAAAATGAATCTACACATGTACAAGAAAGTTGAAATTCTAACCTGTGCCCTATCAGACCACCACGGCCTAAAGCTGGACATCCACAACACATCAAACAAGAGAAAATACACTAACTCCTGGAAACTTAACACTATGATGCTGAATGAGAACTGGATTCAGGAAGAAATTAAAAAGGAAATTCAAGATTTCCTGAAAGTGAATGATAACGAAAATACAACTTACCAAAATCTCTGGGACACAATGAAAGCTGTTCTAAGAGGTAAGTTCATAGCTCTTAATGCCCACATCAAAAAAATGGAAACATCAGAAATAAACAACTTAACAATACAGCTTAAAGCTTTAGAGAAACTAGAGCAATCTGATCCCAAAGGCAGTAGAAGAGAAGAGATTAGCAAAATAAGGGGAGAAATATCTGAAATCGAGACTAAGAAAACGATAGAAAAAATCAACAAATCGAAAAGCTGGTTCTTTGAAAAAATCAACAAGATTGATACACCCCTAGCTAAACTAACCAAAAGCAAGAGAGAGAAAACCCAAATTAACAAAATTAGAAATGAACATGGAGTTATCACTACGGATACCCAAGAAATCCAGAGAATTATAACATCATATTTCAAAAACTTATACTCTGTGAAGTTTGACAACACAAAAGAGATGGATGAATTTCTAAGTAAACACAACTTACCTAAATTGAAACAGGAAGTTGTGAATTACTTAAATAGTCCTATAACATATAAGGAAATTGAGGAAGTAATCTCGAATCTTCCCACCAAAAAATGTCCTGGACCAGATGGATTCAGCACAGAGTTCTACAAGACATTTAAGGAGTTAATAACACCAATACTCCTTAAACTGTTCCACCAAATAGCAAAGGAAGGAACACTACCAAATTCCTTCTATGAAGCTAATATCGTTTTAATCCCAAAACCTAATAAAGATTCACTTAAAAAAGAAAACTATAGGCCGATCTCCCTGATGAACACAGATGCAAAGATTCTCAACAAAGTCTTAGCAAATCGGATTCAAAAACATATTAAAAAGATCATTCATGGGGACCAAGTAGGCTTCATCCCCGGCACACAAGGTTGGTTCAACATACGCAAATCAATAAATGTAATTCATCATGTAAACCAGTCCAAAGTCCAAGACCACATGATACTCTCGATAGATGCAGAAAAAGCTTTTGACAAGATCCAACAGCCTTTTATGATCAAAACGCTAGAGACAGTAGGAATGGAAGGAACTTTATCAATATAATAAAAGCTGTATACAACAAGCCCACAGCAAGGATTATGCTCAATGGGGAACAATTGGAAGCATTCCCACTTCGATCAGGAACAAGACAAGGCTGTCCACTCTCACCACTTCTATTCAATATTGTACTTGAAGTCTTAGCCGAAGCCATAAGACAAGAAAGGGACATAAGAGGGATTCAAATTGGCAAGGAAGAAGTCAAGCTATCTCTATTTGCAGATGACATGATCTTATACCTGAGTGATCCCAAAAACTCCACCAGGAAGCTCCTGGAACTAATTGAGAAGTTCAGCAGGGTGGCAGGATACAAAATAAATGTGCAAAAATCAGAGGCCTTCCTATATGCCCAGAATGAAAGAAGAGAAAAAGCCTTGAGAGAAACCATGCCATTTACTATAACCCCTAAAAAAATGAAATACCTTGGTATAAACCTAACTAAGGAGGTAAAAGACCTTTACAATGAAAACTTTAAAACCCTAAAGAAAGAAATTGCAGAAGACACCAGAAGGTGGAAAGACCTCCCTTGTTCCTGGATTGGCAGAATCAACATTGTAAAAATGACCATCCTACCAAAGGCAATATACAGATTCAATGCTATACCAATCAAAATCCCAAAGCAATTCTTCAAAGAAGTTGACCAAACAATCTCAAAGTTCATATGGAGGCACAAAAGACCCAGGATAGCAAAAACAATCCTGAGTAACAAAAACACAGCTGGAGGTATTACCATACCAAACCTAAGTCTATACTACAAATCCATAGTTATAAAGACAGCCTGGTACTGGCTCCAAAATAGACACACAGATCAATGGATAAGGATTGAAGACCCAGATATAAGCCCACAAAGTTACAGCCACTTGGTCTTTGACAAAGGGGCCCAAAGAATCCAATGGAAAAAGAACAGCATCTTCAACAAATGGTGTTGGCAAAACTGGATCTCCACATGCAGAAGATTAAAGCTGGACCCGTACTTGTCACCATGTACAAGACTTAATTCCAAATGGATCAAGGACCTTGATTTAAGGCCAGAGACTTTAAAAGCCATAGTTGAAAGGATAGGGAACTCCCTCGAGCTGATTGGGCTAGGCCAACACTTCCTAAACAGACATCCAATGGCACAGTCACTGCTACCAACTCTCAACAGTTGGGATCTTGTGAAATTAAAGAGCTTCTGTTCAGATAAAGAGATTGTCGCACGAGCTCAAAGGCAACCCACAGAATGGGAGAAAATCTTCACTAACCACATATCTGACAGAGCTCTACTGTCCAGAGTGCACAAAGAACTTAGAAAATTAAACTCCAAGGAAAACACTGGCCCAATTAAAAAATGGGCCCTGGAACTTCAAAGAAACTTTACCAGGGATGAAATTAAAATGTCTAACAATTATCTTAAAAAATGCTCCACTTCCTTCGCCATCAGGGAAATGCAAATCAAAACTTCCCTGAGATATCATCTCACCCCGGTCAGGATGGCAAAAATCCACAGTACAAACAACGACAAATGCTGGAGAGGATGTGGGGAGAGGGGAACTCTCCTATATTGTTGGTGGGAATGCAGGCTCATACAGCCACTCTGGCGAGCCGTCTGGAGATTCTTAAAGAAATTAAAGATTGAAATGCCGTATGACCCTGCTATCCCACTTTTGGGAATAACCCCCCAAGCAGCAGAGGTTCGCCTCAATAGCACAAGCTCGACCATGTTCATAGCAGCACTGTTTACAATAGCAAAGTCATGGAATCAACCTAAATGTCCAACAGTTGACGAGTGGATAAGGAAACTGTGGTACATCTATACAATGGAGTACTACTCAGCCATCAAAAATGATGAATTACTGGAATTTGCTGGGAAATGGATGTCATTAGAAAGAATTATATTAAGTGAAGTATCCCAAACCCAGAAAATTAAGCGCCGTATGTACTCCCTAATAGGTGGCTCCTAGTACCAAACTCGCCCAGCCCACATTGGGACACTCAAAAGTAAACCTATGTAACACAGTAATTGCAAGGATTATGAACAAGAGAGATGGGTTAGGAGGGCCACACCAGAAACAAGGAGAGAGGAGACCATGTTACAGCAGAGAAAATAGGCCTCCATCAAGGTCTGCAAGTAAGTAATGAGAAACCTGGTTAAGTTCACAGACGTTCTTTCCTGATCTCACCAGAAGGGGAGGGCATATAGTCTAGCAGATAAAAAGTAATCATTGTGCAAATGGGTAATGGACCCCGCCCTCAGTGAGGTTTCCTACTCTTATTACATCTACCCTTGAATGTGCTATTACAACAAGACTCCAGTTTAACAGCTTTTTGTCTCTGGCCAGGGGGTGACATACAGTGCCCAGCAGAATGGAGTGAAGGGAATTGCAGGAGCAGAAAAACTGCAAAAGAAAATCAACAAACCACAATCCAGAACTTCAGAGACTCTATATCAATCACATAGAACTAGGACAGCCTAATCTCTCCCCATCCTGGAGCTCAGGGACATTTGCGGAAGAGGGGGCGGTAAGATTGTAAGAGCAAAAGGATGGGAGGAGCAACGATTTGCAAGATTCTCAACAATAGTTGGGGCCAAAGCAATCATAATGGAACTTTGCATGCCCTGCGCAATGTCCAGCGCACTGTTGCCCTCATAAAGTCTAGCATCTGTTAAGGGCACCGAGACCCCTGGAGGCAAGGGATTGACAGCCATAGTAGTAATCTTATGATTAAGGGGAACAAGAGAAAGGGCTTATGGAAATGCCACTGGGTCCTTATATGTCATCGGAGAGGAGGACCCAGTGGAGAGTTAGGCGCACACAATAAAGGACTCTCTGGGAATTGGGGGGGAGACACTGGGGGAAGGGGAGGGGGGAGGGAGGGAACTGGTAAAAAATTTTAAAATGTATAATTAAATTTTTAATAAAAAAAAAAAAAAAAAAGAATCAACACTATAAAGCACAATGCTGAGAGCGAAACCAGTGAGCCTATGTATACGCACACTCTAATCATAGATGACTTGACAGCTACTCCTTGGGATGACAAAAGATATGTAGCACATGCATCTTAAGAGACTGGTATAGAACACGTGAGGATTCCAGCAAGGTCTACTAGAGTAGTTTCAGTTCCACTGCTTGAGCTTGCTAGTTCAATGACTGAGTGATATATGACATCCTCTATTTTCCTACATAGGAAAGCGACCATGAAGAGGAAGAATTGGGGGAACACTAGTACTAGAGTGAATAAAAAATATTCAAAACACTCCTTTGTTTGACACAGAAATATTTGGGGAAAATACATGCACATAAATAATTCAGGATCCAAGGTTGTTGAGAGAGAGAGAGAAAGAGAGAGAGAGAGAGAGAAGAATTCAAAGGAAGAATAGACCTTGTAGAAAGAAAGCATAAGGTGAAAGAGGATGCGGGAAGGATACAAAAGACAGAGCCCCTGGTCCATGTGACCTTAGTGGTGAGAGATAATGGACAGACCGGGCTTTATCTTGGAAAGGTAATACTGCGTTGCTGAGCTATACAGTGTGGACAGTCTATTGCAGATGATGATATGGTGCCCATGCCTCAGGCACTGTATGTATCCTCAGTCCTCACAGAAACATACTATAACTTAAGATGAATGTCTTAGGTCTGGTAAAATTCTAGAAAATTGAAAATTGATCATGTTTACCTGAAAGCAGACATTTCCAGGTTAAGTACCACTTAAAGTGTTTGCAGGAGATATTCTGGAGAACTACAGTAAGACCTCCTAGGTGAAGACTGTCTGTGATGCTCAAGGGACAGTGAGTAATTCCCTCCATATGTTTGCTCACGGCAGTCAATATGACCTTAACCAAAATACAAAATGTCCTTTCCTTGCTTAAAATTGTATTGACATCCATTGGCCTTCACATCAAAACCACATACCCAAGATATCATCTTGACCTCAGATATTCTAGTAAACACTCAAATACCCCACAATGGTCTCTGGTCTGTAGACATATTGGCCTTTGTGCAGTATGATCTAACTTTTCTCGCCCTTGGATCTTTCTACATATAATTCCTTTTGTCTGTGACCTTTTGTTGCAGTTAGCCTGCATGGTTGCTGATAAATCACCATCAAACAGCTTAAGGGAACTAGGGGCTTATTTTCCTTACTGATAGTCCAGATAGTTGTGGTCTAACTTGACAGGAGAGCATGCACCAACACCAGGCTGAGGGAACTGGCCATACCATCTCTATGTAATACCAGACAACTAATTCTCCACAAATGTGCCCAGAGCTCAAACCCTCAACTGTCAAGTTGACACCTGTGCCTAACCACGACACTTTTATACTCAATTCTTTTCAAACTTGGAAGATAAAGGGATGATTTTGTGGGTAAAGACACCATCTACATAGACCTAGAGATGTGTGATGTGTGTGTGTATGTGTGTGTGTGTGTGTGTAAAATTTGCTACATCAAATAAAAACAGTAGTTTTTATTTATTTTTACTATTTATAATTTTATAATATTGCACAGGATCCCATGTATTCCAGTCAAGAGAACCTTAAACTTCAGATGTTCCTGCCTCCATTTCCCAAGTGCTGGGAATTCACACACATTCACTGTGCCCCTTATGCAATACTGAGGATGGAACCCAGGGCCTTATGGATGCTAGGCAGGGACTCCACCAGCTGAGCTTTATCCTCAGCACATAGTTGCAATATTTTTACCTCAGGGTGTAAAAGAAGAATTTCAAGAAATGATAACAAATGGCCATGCTCTCATTGTTTTGCAAGTACTTTGAGAACAAATTTGCAAACTGTCTAAGTGCTTAACATCTGCCAAATTTGAGGGGGGAGGGGATGAAGGAAACCTGATGCAGAATGAAGGCAACTTGGGTTGTGTTGTTGAGTCATGGCTATTGGGAAATGATTTCTCAGAGTCAAAAAACTGGCATTTCCTTCAGAAAACACAATGGCAGGGGCTGGGGAGATGGCTCAGGGAATATATAAAATTGGTGACTTGACATTAGAAACAATTATATTAAGTGAAGTATCCCAATCCCAGAAAGTTAAGCGCCGTATGTACTCCCTAATAGGTGGCTCCTAGTACCAAACTCACCCAGCCCACATTGAGACACTCAAGGGTAAACCTATGTAATACGGTAATTGCAAGGATTGTGAACAGGAGGGATGGGGTTGGAGGGCCACACCAGACACAAGGAGAGAGGGGACCATGTTACAGCAGAGAAAATCGACCTCCAAGGAATGCAAGTAAGTAATGTGACACCTGGTTAAGTTCACAGACATTCGTTCCTGATCATGTACAACTGAGGGGGTATGATCTCACCAGAAGGGGAGGGCATATAGTCTGGCAGATGAAAGGAGATCATTTTGCAAATGGGTGACTGATCCCTCCCTCACCGAGGTTTCCTGCTTTTATTACATCTACCCTTCAATGTGCTATTATAACAAGACTCCAGTTTAACAGTTTTTTGTCTCTGACCAGGGGGTGACATACAGTGCCCATCAGGATGGAGTGAAGGGCATTGCAGGAGCAGCAAAACTGCAAAAGAAAATCAACAAACCACAATCCAGAACTTCAGAGACTCTATATCATCCACATAGAACTAAGCCAGCCTAATCTCCCCCCATCCTGAAACTCAGGGACATCTGCGGAAGAGGGAGCGGTAAGATTGTAAGAGCAAAAGGATGGGGGGAGCAATGATTTGAAGAGTCTCCACACTAGATAGGGCTGAAGCAATCATAATAGGACTTTGCATGCCCTGCGCCATGTCCGTCACACTATTGACCTCCCAAAGTCTAACATTGGCTAAAGGCACCAAGATCCTTGGAGGCAAGGGATTGATGGCCACAGAAGTGTTCCTATGCTTAAGGGGAACACGAGAAAGGGTTCAGGGAAATGCCACTGGTCCTTTTATGTCATCGGAAAGGAGGACCAAGAGGAGAATTAGGCATACACAATAAAGGACTCTCTGGGAACTGGGGGGGAGGCACTGGGAGATGGGGAGGGAGGGAGGGGGAGCAGGGGGTTCGGGGAGAGGAGGGGGGGGAGGGAACTAGTCTACCTATTAAGTTTGTATGAGCGGAAATAATAATGAAAAATGTTAAAAGAAATTGGTGACCGAGACCCCTGGAGGCAAGGGATTGACAGCCATAGTAGTGATCTTATGCTTAAGGGGAACAAGAGAAAGGGCTTATGGAAATGCCACTGGGTCCTTATATGTCATCGGAGAGGAGGACCCAGTGGAGAGTTAGGCATACACAATAAAGGACTCTCTGGGAATTGGGAGGGAGGCACTGGGGGAAGGGGTGGGGAGGAGGGGGTTCGGGGGGAGGAGGGGGGAGGGAGGGAACTGGTAAAAAATTTTAAAATGTATAATTAAATTTTTAATAAAAAAAAATTGGTGACTTGAAAGTGAAAGAACCTGAGTTTCGATCCCAGATACCACATTAAAATGCCAGGGGGTATGGTGGTACCTGTAATTCAGCCCTGAGAGGCAGAGCCTGGGAAACCCAACAGCAAGTAATGAAGAGGCAGAACACTCCAGGAGAACCCCTAAAGTTATCCTTGGACCTCCACAGATGCATATTCAAGGGCTCACTTCTGCATGCACTCACACCTACATATATAACCTCACCCACACCATCCACACAGGCAAAAATAAATAAATAAATAAAACCTTAATGGCAGCACTTAATGCCCCTCATGCTCTTACATGTCCCAAGTCCTTTCACAATAAATGTTGAGATGGCATCTGTCTGTCTAATAAGCCATGCTTTGCCAGAACTTGGTCTTATGATGATTGCCTGGAATTCTTTCTGTAGGACTCTCAGAACGTGTCTGACTCGTGGTAGATATTCACGAAGTGTTAGCTACCATCACAGTCACCACCATACTATCATCATCTTTGACAGTCATTTTAGGATCAAGAAGAGCATTCTCAACATCGGAGTATATTCGCAGAAAATACAGACTCAGTGGTTTTTCCCAGTACTCTAGCCAGACTGTAGCTGTCAAGACGTGCTTGGCTATAAGTCTTTCGACAAGAAAAGAGACGTACTACCTTCTTTTGCGTGCAGCCATCTTGCACACTAAATTCTTTCCTTTTTTTCCCTAACATGAGTTTTACATCAACAGAGCTCCTGGCATAATCCACTGGAAACAGGAAAAGAGGATCAATAGTTTTTTCTCTATCCTGTAGACCTGTATAACTCCATGGCTCCATCGAAATGCCCAGACAACTTCCTGTCTCAAGACCTGTGTGTGAACAGCTGTGTGTACATTTGTAGTATGTATGGTATAAGAAACAAAATTTGATTACTGAATTTCACTATTGCATTACTTTAGTTATTTAATTGTATATGTTGCAATTTTTACTTGCAATATATGTGTATATAACTTCATGGTTACAATTCTATAAAGCTTTAGCTTCAAAGTCAGAATCAAGGCAAGCATGGATCATGTCAAGATTGATTATTTACAGAAAAAAAACACTTAAAAATACTATTGAGGAACAAAATAAACACTTAAATTTCGTGGTTTCATATATCAAAAGATGTGACTGCCACAATGCTGATATTCATGAGGAAAAAATATGAAAATAACTAAGAATATCCAAAGAAAAATACAGGAAAGAGATACTTTCCTTATCAAAACTGCCAATAAGCCAAGATACTTACTGCCATGTGCTGCTGATACAGGGATGAAAATCAGATCAGCTATTTTTCTATGCATATCATTCAATATATCTGTCTGCCTGCCCTGGGTAACAAAGGTGAGACTCACACCTGTCATAGCAGAAAAGATTTGGAATCTCAGTCCAGAATAAATTTGGACACTGCTTAGAGAAACAGTGTCCATGTGGGACATGGCAATGCATTCCCATCATCCCGGGACTGGGAGATTGAAGCAAAAGGATCAGAAGTTCAAAGTCATTACCAGCTATATAGTCAGCTTGAGGTCAGCCTAAACTTCATGAGATCCTGTCAAGAAGAAAAAGGAGAAGTAGAAGGAGGAGGAGGAGGAGGAGGAGGAAGAGGAGGAATTGGAGGAGGGGGAGGGGGAAATCTTAGTGATAGAGTGTTTGGCTAGCCTATGTGAGACCTGAGGCTTCTACCATAACACACAAAAAAGAAAAAAAGACAAAGAACCCTTTAACCATTTATGTTTGAACATTTTCCCAGCAATTTTGAAGTTCCTCTTTCCCATACATATATGACACTGATATTTTGAAGGACTGGTTGTCATAGAACAGAGTTACTTTGCATTGGATTGGTCTCTGGAGAGCATCCTCTTTGAACCAGGGGACTTAGCTGCCACATGGTCTGGGTGTAGACAAAGGTGTAGACACTGGGCAGGAACTCAAAACTCTTTACTCTCAAGACCCATCAGGCCAATTGCTTCCTCCAGTTCAATAGTATATGTAACCATATTTCTGAAAATTCTATGATTACATTCATTAGAGTTTGTACTGAATGTGTCCCCATTTCTATCCCAAATGTATCCAGCTGGCTCTATGTTCTGTGCTTTCCAGACTTTCAGGATGAAAAGCACAACTTTCTCTGAGCTCTTCAGCCCAGCTGACTACAAGTGCCTCCTGGCAGAATACCTATTGACTTGCTCATTTGTATATGTGAGGTATGCACACAGGCCATTACTGTACGCATATTCACGTGTGTGGGCACAAGTGTATGGGCATCTGTATACATACGTATGCATGTGGAGAGCCAAAACAGGGATGCAAACCATGGCCCAAGTTTGCTTGATATGTCAGAAACACAGGCAAGGTTGTATCTCTTTGTATATGTATCAGTTATATGTATACAGTCAACAGCATGTCTCTTGCATTTATAGTATCTGCCTGATCCTCATGTGCAGCTAAACATGCAACCCTTGGGAAGAGTAGCTTATTACTAATGACACTGAGATACCTACAGCCTAGTGACAATTATTTATTCCTTTTACTATTCCAGGCTTCTACGTTTAAAAACAAAGCAACCTGCTGCAATGACTCTATACTTATCAGAATCATTTACCTTCTGGATTGAAGAAAGTAAATGAGACAGACTCGACATATCTGTATGTTAGCAAAAGTGCACTTAATGACTATGTATTGTACAATGATTTGGTTTTGCTTTGTTTTGACAATTTTGGGATAAATTTTCATGTAACCCAGGCTAACCTGGAACTTAACTATTTGGCTGATGGTGACCTTGACTTTCCTGCTCCACCTTCCAAGGGCTGAAATTACACACATACACCACAGTCACTTGATTTTAAAAGGTGCTGTGGACCAAACCTAGAGCCTTGTGCATGCCAGGCAAGCACTGTACCAACCGAGCTACACCCCCCAGCCCCTTGCAACAGCTCTTATGAAGATAATCAGTAAAATATTGCTTGAACTTAATTGTAGGAAAAAGTTTGTCTTGACATACAAAAATGTTTGCTTTCTTTGGTCAGAAAACGAAATGATGTAATCTAACATATTTGCCTTTGTCTTAGCTTCCTGGACCATCACAAGGAAAAAGAAGACAAAAATAACTATGCTATCTTACTAAAACATATTTCCAAGGAGAAACTTTCCAAAACAATTAGTCACTGCAAGCAAGATAATATATTTTCATGAGTTTTAATACATTGAATTATTTGAAAGTATCTTTCTACAGAAGCCGAATTGTTTTTTAAACTATAATTTCTTTATACAGTTCATCTAGGATCTTTGAAGCACTAATTTATTTAAAATCAGAGAGATAAACATTACCTATGTCAAGCTTGATACTTTCATGAATATATGCACTTCCTCCACTGCCATTTACCTTAGCAGACTGAATTTTTTTTTAAGAGATGGCCACACCAGTGAAAATCACTCACCCTGCAGGCTTCTTTGATATGACTTTCATGTCTCCCAATGCAGATGAGACTTAAATTTGCCTCCAAGGACTTAAGGCCTTTCCTTAATTCCATCAATGGAATGTGATGGAGATGATAGCAAATGACTTCATAAAATTTCCTTTTAGACATGGTTTTGCCCGGTCTTGGCTCAAACTTTTGATCTTCCTGCCTCATGAATGCTAGGCGTACAGGTATGTGTTGCTCTGCCTCACTTGAAATACCTTCAAAGCTAAATCACTCCATTAGTACTTTTTCTTGTCTCTTGGGACACACAAGAAAAAACTTCTAGGTCAACAACCCTGAAGCCACATGCTGGAGGCCTTCCATAGTCAACTTGTAGATCTACATGTCAGTTCCAGTGGCGAGATGCACCACCTTCCCAAGACCAAATAACAGACATATAAGTTAAAAAACCATTGAGATGATGCTACTTCTAGCTACTATCTGCCCATAACTCCATGTGTGTGTGACCCCCTCAATTCTAGCCAATCAGGAGGTTTCATACAAATCTATGATCCACAAAAACTGAAAGAAAGAAACTAATATTGTCTGTATCTACTAAGTTCTGATTATGAAACCATAACTAACAAACAAAAAGCAACTTAAAAAATATATATCATATTCCACAACTTACTTCATTGATTTCAGTCCCATCTGCACTGGTGTATACAATCCGGTAACCATTGATCTTCCTTGATGTTGAGTCCCAGGTTAACCGAGCACTGTTAGAGCCAATGTTGGAGATTCTCAAATTTCTTGGTGGAGTTAAAGGTACTAAGCAGAAAGCGGGATAGGAAATTATTTAGGTTGTAGATACTATGCACTTTAAAAAAAACACAAGTATCAGCACTTTTGAGTTCTTAAATATTTAATATTAAAATTGTCATCTAGAGGCAAGAGGTTAAACAGTCATAATAGAGTTCCCATACCAGGAAGCCCAAGAAGGGGCCCCAAGCTATGCCACTGAGTCCTGAATCCTCACTAGTGTAGACGATTCAGAGGGAAATTCAGCACCCACATAAACAGATGTTCTGGAGGAAGGGAGGGAGAAAGCAGGAAGCACCAAGGGAAGAGGAAGGAAGGAAAAGAGGTGAGGGGGAGAAGGAGTAGAAAGAGGGGAGAATGGAATGGAGGACAACAGGATAAAAGGGAGGGGGGAGTGAGAAGAAGGGGAACCTATTGAGCTTGTATAACAAGGCAAAAAAAATGTAATTAAAAATGTCATCTACATGAATGTAATCCTGAAGAACCAACAAACTGTCTCTGACAAATCAATGCTTATTTAACCAAGTTAAAACAAAGAGATTGGATTACAATAGAAATATATACATGCTTGTAAGTTAATAGGATTTAGGTAATTTTCTGTGTTTTTTTCACATTTTAATAAAACATTTAATGGATCAGAAATAAGGACACCTAAAATCAAACCTGTGCTATACCACTGGACTATCATGTGACCCTTGCAAAACCTTTCTGCTTCTAAAGTCCATAAGTTCCCATGTGTCAAAGAGGACACTATCTTACATGGGTGTCTATGAAATGTCACCAGCTAACCTAGAAAAACATCTAACTCTTGCTACTACCCATCTTTTCCTTTCACAGAAATGAGAAAACCACACTTCCTATTGCTCAAATAAAAACCACTGCGCTCATCCCAGATTGCTCATTCTCTCATAATCCACTCACAGCCATTGTCATTTCCTTCGGTATATTCCCTGACTTTGACAACGTCTCATTCCCCTTGCTATCAACCTGATGATAGCACTGCCCACTCTTGACTTGGATATTTGTAAGTAATTTCCCAATTGTGTTTCTTGTTTCTATTTCCTCCTTCCTCATTAGACCTCTTCTTTTAAAAAAATTATCATATTTATTTATACGGTTATATCTGCAAAATACTTTAAGTAATAGTTTTCAGCATTTGTCACAATAACCCCCCCCCCAAGCCATACACACACTCACACACACACACACACAGTATCAAACCTCTGGGGTTAAGATGGTGTCAGAAAACCCTCTCATATTGGACCCTGGACCTTGGAGTTTCTTGGTGTCAGCTGAGAAACAAAAAATTTAACCATCTTGTAGTCCCTGCTAGACAGAAAGATGGCATCTATCCGGGGCATAGTACCATGCTTGGACCATTAGACATAGTCACCCACTCCACGGTAGCTGTACGTAGATCTCCTTTAAAGCCTGTCAGATTAATTCACATCTCTGCATAAAAGCATGCACGTGGCTCCCAACTCCCTCCATCCTTCCAACAGCCATCTGGCCCTATGTGACTGGCTATCTGCCACCTTGCTGCCCCCATCTCCTGCTACCCTCTGCTTGACTTGTGCTACCTACTCTCTGGGGCTGGAAACTCCAGGCATGTACATCCCAGACCACTGATTTTTCATTGGGTTTCTGAATATAAACCAATGTCTTGGTGTGGCCTCCCATATTCATTCAGTGTAAAATAACTTCATTCCAATACTTTCCATTTCCTTTCCTATGCCATTTCCTTCACTGTGCATCTTTGGTTTTCTGTTTCTCTCTTCCAATGCTCTGTAACTCAGGGGATTAGAGAATTTGGCTTAAATTTATTACCAGTTTTATTTCCAACTATCAAGTACTTGATGCATCTAGTTATAGAATCAGTGAGTTATGAGTACATAAAACACAGTGGCTTTAAAAGATTAAATAGAAGTAAACCCTTCATTGTGGCTCTTAAATTATTTAAAAAGTTGATGGGACTTCTCCAAATTTCTGACCATTAACTCCATAGCTTTTTAATTTCTGAGTAAGCACAGTGAAATTATGAATAACTTTAGAATTTCATGGATTTTTTACAAGTTTACATCAATAATAATTGTAAACAACAATTGTAAATAATTGTAATAATTGTAAATTGAATGACCTCCATGAATCTAACACATATGTTATCTCATGCTAAACTGCAAGATCAGTGTTATAATTATCCTCACTTTATCCATGACAAAATTGTAGTCTGGCCAATGTTAGTGGAAGCAGAAGGTACTAGGAGTTTAGCTCAAGCAGTTGACTGATTAAAAAGCTAGTTACGTTACTCTACTTTTTCATCTCCCCACACACACCTCAACCTCAGATAATAGTTTTTAGAACTAACAAAATAAATACCTTGAAGAAAAATTGTGATACTTGTCATAGTTACAGAGTATATGACTTCCTAACTTCAAAGTCCAATTCTTTCATGACTATAGATACTGATTCTTTTTAATTACAAAGACATATTATTTTTAATTCTTTTATACTGTCATACATGAATATAATAAACTTATATAATTTAGATTTAATAATACAGAGCTCTTATGTGTTAATGACCTTTTCAATACTCACAGAGAAAACATATAGGAAATGCAATTAAGTGATGTGCATACTTAGCTAGACTTTTTCAGGAATTCAGTTATATTTGGTGATATGGCAAAGTCAAGTCTACTTTCTTTGGTGCATAAAAATGCCACTCTTGGAAAAAATGTCGTTCTCGAGAACATGTTCCCAAGATAATGTTTTAGGATCTCTCTCTCTCTCTCTCTCTCTTTTTCTCCTTTCCTCTTTCCCTGCCTTTTTTTCTATCTCTATCATGACTAGTCATAGGAAAGAGTCTACACATTCTTTTAAAAACATGGATAAATGAGCATCCTTAGTGATGAGTAGTTGGGTAATGTTTATCTTTGAAATAGACAGCTTCCCAAAAATCACTCAGATGATATATTAGAATCTTTCACATGTGATTCATTTATTTTCTTCTTCTCCAAGAAGACATTGTTGTTTTAATTATGCCTCTTTCTCTGGAGACAAACTGACAAAAGTTTTGACTGACAAAGGATGGATGTAGGTGAACTTCTTTCCTCATCATTAAACAGATAATGTTTTTACTGGGAGTAGAATCATAAAGACAAAGAACTATTGAAATTGTATCACTTTTCTCTCCAAAGCTCAGAGTGATGGGCTGGTCCCCAAGGTTTCTGCACCTTTCTAAGATTCAAAACATCATGAGTGGAGTCATGTTTGTAAGGGACTATGGTAAGCTTTATTAGAATCCCATGACAGCACTTAATCTCTTACATTCTCAACTATTGCTATATCTACATTATTTCCTTCAAATATTATGGATTCCCCATGGTTATTTAAAATTATCCTCAGAGCTAGAGTCATAGCATACATGAAGCCCTGGTTTCGGTCCGTAACACTACAACAAAAAGACAAACTTAGCCTTGCCTATCACATTTGTAATTAAAAAACCAAAGGATAGCAAACATTTTAAGGAAAATATTCATTAATTCTGATGAGTGGAAAACAGAGATTTAGCAATTATTTGTTGAACATTTTCACATGTTGGGCTATATTTGTTGAGCATTTTCACATGTTGGGCTATATTTAATCTTTTATCAACCACATGCTACAAGATATTTGTTTCTCCTTTCAATGACTGAAGAATTTACAACACTTGCCATTGTCATCCAGCTAAAGATGACTTGAGCTGACAGCCTTATTTCAGCTGCAAAGATTCCAGAGCCTGTTCAGAGCTCTTCCCTCTGTTCTCATGAAGCATGTTGAGATTTAGGCAGCAACAGCAGAGCTCTCTGGAGGATGCTCAGAAGAACACGAGATATCAAAGAAATATATGTATTTTCCTGTTTCAGTGACCCCTTGAGAAATTTCAACCTAAACTGGTGCATCCAATGCAGAGTGTCATACATGCATTTGGGCTTTTATGACTGCATTTCATCTGAACAATTGTTCCACTTACATGTTGTCTCTTGTCCTGTAGCAGGATCGCTGGCTTCTTCTCCAAACATGGCATAAACCGTGACTGTGTATTCCGTATTGGGGAACAGTCCACTTAACTCAATATCTGAGAGGGTCTCTCCAATTTTCATCTGAAAAGAACACATGTGACTAGATCATGTTTCAATGGGTATTACTCCCATTGATCACAGTGGTACAGAATAAAGGTGATACTGGTGGAATAATGCTGTGTCTTCTTTCAACCCCTTTGTCAAACAGGGTTTGACTGTAACTTTTTTATGCCTCATGCTGTTTCCTATTAAAAGCTGGTAATATGCAACCATATCGAGGTGAACATGCCACCACATGCTCTATCAGGATCATGCTTTACAGCTAAAAAAAAAAAAATAGCAATGAAGGCCAGAACAGCAATGTCATATGTCTGGTCCAAAAGAGACTATATGTGCAGGGGATAGGGGTAAATTAGAAATATTCTCTGGAGACACGTGCCTGAGGCCAGTGTGCTAGGGACTGTGCCAAGTGGGCATCACTACTTGCTAATTCTAACCAGTCCTCTGGCTACCTGCCCATAGTTTGCTTCGAGCTCAATTACGCTGGGCCAATTTTGCCAACCCCACCTAACAAAGGAAGTCCATCGAGTCTCCTCCAGTATTCAGAAGAAATAACTACTCTTGACACTCAACTTGGAAATCCATTTTTGATTCTATGATAGCTTTTGTGACCTTTGGAGCTGGTAAAACTAGACACTAATCTTGATTGTGCAACAATTCTTCAGAAAACAGTCTCAAGTCACAAAGATGCAAGCTAAGTTGTTTCAACACCCATAACTAATGCACAGAAATCAACATAATATAATCTAATGTGTCCATAGTAAATACTGAGTTTGTCACAGGGAATTCAGTTCTTATTTTACTAAGAATTTAAATATATACGTAAGTTTTCTCAGCCTAATTCTGTTCTGTTCACCAACTCTGCCCTACTATTGATATGTAATTTAATTCTGCTTTCTTTTCATGGGTAGGTGTGTATATGTACGTCTATGTTTGTGTACCAGAAGGCACTTAAGTGTATGTGCCTGTGGAGGTCCAAGGATGACTTCAGGAATCATCCTAGATTGCTTGAGCTCCTTTGCTTTGCTCTGGTTTCCCAGGTTCCCCTTCCCAGGGTTGGAAATATAGACTGCTGTCATTTTTGTCTCACATTTTTTAAGTGAGATCTGGGATCCAAGCTCAGGTCATTTTGCTTTTGAGATAACACCTGATTTATCTCTTAAGCCCCAACTCTGCTTTTAAATTCTGAATTTATACATATCTGTTAACAATGTATAGCTCACTAAGCATTTAGTAGTATAAAAAATAGCAATGAAGTGTAGTATATAGTATATATACTCACAAACATACTCATTTTGGTTTTCTCCTTTATGATGCTTCAAAATTTATCATGCTGATGCATAAGACATAGTACTAATTCCTTAACGGTTTTTTTTGTAAAAAAAAAAAAAATCACTATTTAAAAATGTATCACTATTTTCTATTCCCCTATAGATAACAATGCTAGATCTTTGCAATGTTCTAATCTCTCCAAGTATTTGTGCTGAAATTCTTACAAGCTAATGTCACATGACTGTGACCCCTATACTTAGAAGGTAGAGCAAAAGGATTAGTAGCTCAAGGTTATCTTCAGTTATATAACAAGTTTGAGGCCAGCCTGAGCTTTATGAGACAGAGAGAGAGAGAGAGAGAGAGAGAGAGAGAGAGAGATTCAAGGCAGGACTGCTGCATCCAGGAACTCACTGCAGTGAGACTTGTCCTTACCAGACCTGCATAATGACTGACATACCAGCATGCCCCCATAGACTACAAGGAACTTAAGAGAGATAAAACACAGTAGGAATTAGGGACTAGAACTGGATGAGTGAAAGGAAGTGCTTCTATGCCACAAAGGCTTGAAACCCCATAAAAGTAGACAAGCCAGAGGGAACCCTGGGGTCCATAGAAGTAGCCAGGCAGTAATCTCTCCCCATCCTGAAGCTCAGGGAAATTTGCAAAAGAGGGGGCGGTAAGATTGTAAGAGCACAAGGATGGGAGGAGCAATGATTTGCAAGATACTCCACACAAGTTAGGACCGAAGCAATCATAATTGGACTTTGCATGCCCTGCACAATGTCCAACACACTATTGAGCCCATAAAGTCTAGCATTTTCTAAAGGCACCAAGATTCCTTGGAGGCAAGGAATTGACAGCCATAGTAGTGTTCCTATGCTTAAGGGGAACACAGGAAAGGGTTCAGGGAAAAGCTACTGGGTCCTTGTACGTCATCAGAGAGGAGGGCCCAGAGGAGAGTCTGGCATGCACATTAAAGGATTCTCCGGGGATGGGGAGGGAGGGGGGAGGAGAGGGGGAGCAGGGGGGTAGGGAGGAGGAAGAGGGAGGGAGGGAACCGGTATACCTATTAAGTTTGTATGAGCGGAAATATTAATAAAAAATGTTAAAAAAATAAGAAGTAGCCAGGCAGGAGGATGGGAGTAAGTGGAATAGATTGATGAAAGAAAGGGAAGGGGGTAGGAAGGAGGGGGTATGGAAAGAAGCAGGGATTAGTACTCCATACGCTTGTAAAGCTAAAAAAAAAAAGTAGAAAAGAGAGAAGAAAGAAGGGAGGGAAGAAGGGAGGAAGGGAGGGAGGCAGGAAGGGAGGGAGGGAGGGAGGGAAGGAGAGAAAAAGAGAGGGAGGGAAGGAGGGAGGCAGGGAGGGAGGGAGGGAAGAAGGGAGGGTGGGAGGGAGGGCAGGAGGGAGGGAAAGAAGAGAAAATAGATATACAAAGGTAGGAGGGAAGGTGAGGAGAAAGGAAGGCAGGGAAGTGAAGAGAGGGAAAAGACTTGCAAGATGCTTCCCTATCACATATACCTATAAAACAGTAGCAAGTTTAACACAATGAGATATTTCAAAACTAAATGTAAACACATATTATTTCCCACAGGTTCACTATTGCTTAGTGTTATCATACTTCAAAAAGGTTTTGCAAACCTATTCTTTGGGGCTAACATTCCTTTAATTTTTATTTTCTATTGAAGCCAAGCATCTCTCCAATACAAGTTTAAAATCCTTCTTTTCCAAAACATTCAGACCAACTTTAAATACAAGTGGGGAAAATGATCTAAACCTTGGAAGTAAGAGACGTGTTCTTGAAATTCATAGTCACCTTCTTTTATTATTTTTCAAAATGCTTATTTATTACATGTAGGTGGGGATGCACACATGCCACAGTGTGAGTGTGGGGGATGGAGAATGATTTGTCTGTAGTCTGCTCTTTCCTTCCACCATATGTGTTCTGGTGATAGAATTCAAATTGTCAGGTTTGTGGCAAGAGCCTTTACCAGCTGGGTCATCTCACCCTTCCCTTGAAGTCACCATGTTTTTGGCTGAGGATTTCAGTTATTAGATGTAAGACTAGACAATGTCAAAAAATCAAATGTCCCAAACTACCTCTACTACCCACTTTGGAATTCGAGGCACTTCTCAATGACAGACAAAGCTCTCTGATCCCTTGAATAGCTATATGAAACAGTTTCTCCTTGCTGAAATAAACTATGTGAAAGTTAACTATTCACCAAGTAGAACAGACATACACAAAAAAAATCTGACTTGGGTGGGGGAGATAGTAGAATCAGTACAGGGTTTGCTGTATTGATTAGCTGTGCATGAATAGCTGGGTTTGATCCCTGGCAGCCAAGCTGAGTGAGAGACTCTGCCTCAGAAAATAAGATAGACCCTGAGCTGATCCACTTAGGACCCAGGGACAAAAATTTACTAGAAGTAACAGGAATGTGACACTTCCTGATATAACATTGGTCATAGAGGTCTCAAAGACCCTCAAACATTATAGGCTTTTTGCCATTGCTTTTGGTTTCTCTTTAAAAAACTCTCAGTAAGACCCTATTACTGAAGTTGCAATATGAATCATAGCCTATGGGCAAAACACATCAACTAGAACTGGTCTGAGCACTTCCTCCTTGCTGGATACCTACACAATACCAAGGAGTATTATAGAAGCTACTGGGGGAGACAAATAACCACAGTATCTTAAGGACAGTGGTCTCAGGATTTCTGTCAGCGGGGATGCTTACCTCTTTTTCATCCCCTGCCAAGCCTTCTGTGAGAGGAGCATAGAGGACCAGATACCCTGTGGCTCCAGGCACCGCATCCCACCTGACCCGCATGCTACTCTCGGTCACATCATACAGCTCCAGGTCAGAAGCCATGGGTAAAGCAACTGCAAGAAGAGATTCCATTTAATACCATCATTTATGCTTGTCCTTGAGGGGAAAAAAATGAAGTAATAAGAAACAAGAAGTCAAACTAGAGTATCCAATACCCATCAGGATGGAGTGAAGGGCATTGCAGGAACAGCAAAACTGAAAAAAAAATCATCAAAACATAATCCAGAACTTCAGAGACTCTATATCAACCACCTGGAACTAGGCCAGCCTAATCTCTCCCATCCTGAAGCTCAGGGAAATTTGTGGAAGAGGGGGCAGTAAGATTGTAAGAGCATAAGGATGGGAGGAGTAATGATATGCAAGATACTCCACACAAGTTAGGGCCGAAGCAATCATAATTGGACTTTGCATGCCCTGCGCAATGTCCAATACATTATTGACCCCACAAAGTCTAGCGTTTGCTAAAGGCACTAGGATCCTTGGAGGCAAGGGATTGACAGCCACAGTAGTGTTCCTATGCTTAAGGGGAACATAGGAAAGGGTTCTGGGAAATGCCACTGAGTCCTTGCACCTCATCAGAGAGGAGGACCCAGAGGAGAGTCAGGCATGCACAGTTAAAGGATGCTCCAGGGATGGGAGGGGGAGGGACTGGGGGATGGGGAGCGAGGGGGAAGTGGAGGGGGACACAGGGCGGTGGAAGGTTGGAGGGAGGGAGGGGACCGGTGTACCTGTTAAGTTTGTATGAGTGGAAATTAAAAAAAAAAGGAACAAGAAGCCAGACATAGTGGTTCGTGTCTATAATCCCAACATGCAGGAGACTGAAGCAGGAGAACTGCTCCAAATGCAAAGCCAGCCTGGATTTGGAGATCCTGTCTCTAAAAACCAGTGATGATGATGGAGGTGATAACGGTGATGATGATAGGTCATATTTGAGTAGTAGGGAGGAAAGAATCAGGAAAACTGCAAGTTCATAGCTTCACCTAGACAATGCCAGTGAAAATCATGAGACATTGATGGAGTACAGACAGTTGCTATAAGCCTTCATATATGATGTTGCCTTTTTTTTTTTTTTTTTTGGACAATGGTCAAATCTCTTTGCAAGTCCCTTACACATGCTTCTTTAGGGGTCCTGTGGCACTGATACATTCACTCGTTCCTGGTTTGCAGACTCAACCCTTACCAGACTAAAAATATTTGTGAGATAAAAGATGGTCATTAAAATAACCATGCAAGTGGGACAGTTTGGGGAGAGGAAGGGAACCAGCTGTTTGGGGCAGGGGCGTGGGATGAATTGGAACAAAATTGGACTCTTGTGTGAAAATGCCACAGTGAAATCCATTACTTTGGATGCTAACTTGAAAAATAAGTTTGAAAAAAAAGAAAACGTATGTCTGCAAAATAGGCGCATTAACACTGGCTTCACAGATTGTTACCAGACATAAACCCAGCAGTGCACAGAAAATGATTGCTATATTCATGACACATTGTTCCTCGTGTTGTGTGCATTGCTGGTGCTCTGTAACGGGGTAATTTCTACTACCGGGGGAATGACTCAGTGGAGCAACTGATTGCTGAGCAAGTGTAATGAGCAAAGTTTGAATCCCCAGAATACACATAACACCAAGCAGGCATGGCAGCCACCTATAAACCCAAAACTCAGGAGGCAGAGACAGGACGTCCCTAGGGGGAGCTGTCTAGCCAGACTAACTAAAGAGAGTCTCTAAGGTCCATTGAGAGTGCCTGACTTAATAAAGTGGAGTGTGATTGAGGAAGACACCCATGTCAACTTTGGACCTTTACACATACATGGACTTAACCACATGCAAACATGCATACATACATGCACACACAAGCAAAAAGGATAGATTTCTTAGATTTATTTTACATACTACCTAGCATATATGAACCAATGTTTAAAATGACTAAAATGATGGGCTTTCATGATTATCTCTTCCTGTAAGTCTCTGAGAATGCACCTGTCCGTGTGCATATATGGTATATACATGTACCATGTATATGTGTTCCAGTATGCCATTTACATGTGTGCACATGTATCATGTATATGTTGCACATGTTTATGTACACATGCACTGTACCTATGTGTGTGTGCATGTACTGACACATACTTATGCACCGTGTATATGTGTATGTATGCATGTACTGTGTATATGCATGTGCACCTGGACTATGTAGTATATGTACATAGACTGTTCATACGTTTGTGTGTCATGTACTGTGTATATCTTTCTGTGCACATATATTCTTATATGTGTGTGCATGGATTCTAACATGTGTTTGCAGGCATTTACTATGCTTATGTATCTATGCATACATATTGTGTATATGTGTGTGTGTGCTGTATATGCATAATCATAAATATGCCCAATGCAAGAATTATTAGGACTCAGAAGCTTGATATGATTTATGGATTCCCTTGACATTCTCCTGCACAGAAGAATTGTTGAGTTCCTCTAGTTTTGCTAACAAATTTCAACACCACTCTTAGTTCACAATGGGAATTTACTAAAAAGGTGTTTAATGAATGAGTGAATGTGTTTGCACCCTTCCCCACAACAGCTGCCTGTTCTAAAATATTTGCAACATCGAGTTTAATCTGCAACGTAGCAGCCACTGTGTGGGCCTGCCGAACGTATGACATGACAACCACTTCCATCAATTTCAAACAGGATATTTTTCCACCCTCAGCAGCTCAGGAATGGTCACCTAAGCCTTTCTGTACACATTAGAAGAAGTACAGAATTAAATACATACGTGTAGTTTCAGTTCCTCGCAGGCCTTCACTAGCAGCATGCGGGTAAACTGCAAAGACTGCTATCTGGTATTCAGTGGAAGACATCAAGTTCTTCAACACCATGGAAGACACTCTTCCATCCACCACCACCTGTTGGATGAACAGTTTATAAAGAATTGAGACCAAATGGCAAAAATGTCTCCAGGAAGAACATTTCATTAAATATGCTTTCAGTCATGCTACATTCTTACTTCCATTGTAGCAATCAGTTCTTGATATATAACATAAAGGAATATGTTTTTAACAATGTGTCCAAAGCCATTTATTAATTCATACCTAATGGTTGTCCTGTCATTCCCAAGATAATTATTACCTCACTCACATGCACATAATAACAGTAAATACAATTTTTTTTGTCCCTAGAACTCTGGGAAGGATTTAAACTATTCATTAGTCACAAGAAAGATAGAACTATTGGAAAGACTCTGATTTATATTTCCCTCTGGCCCAGATGATTTGAAACTCCTTGAATGGTTTCTCATACACTTGAAAGAAGTAAAAAAAAAAACAAAAACTCCCAAATCTTGCCACAGTGCAGAATATTGTGAAACACGCTGAGGTCAGTCAGAGGTTAAAACAAAAGAAAATGAGAGTAGCTGCATGGAGGTGGGGAGAGGGAGAGCCCCATCATCTGGCAAGAGGTGTTCCCTTCTGGGATGGTCCCGCCATGAACAATGCTGGCCACAGCCGCCTCACAATGACCTCCCCACCCCCACCCCCGTGTTAATCCCTACACATGTTCAGGAAATCGCACGGCCCAGAAGACGAGTCCACCACATTACCACAGAATTTGGCACACACAATCTTCAACAAAGGAGACATTACAAACCACTCCCAAGTAGAGTAGGAAAAAAAAAAAAAAATGATGAATGAGAATCCTGACCACGGCATTCACTACTGACACCGTTTTCTTGAGAACTTGCTAAATACACTAAGCTAAAAACATGCATCTGGTAAGTTTTGGGAGCAACGGAAAGATGAGAGAAAGTGAAAATACTGCAACTCAGAGAGATAGAGGAACAACGGAAACCTGTAGAAATACACACCAAGAAATATTTATGTGGAGTCAACTCTTTCACACACACTTCTGCTTTGTTCTCACCACCATAGAAGAGTTCAGAGAATAAAACGTTGGAAAAGACTATCTCATTACCTCCTCTGGTTTCCCACCTCGGGTAGGATAATACACCACTCTGTATTTTTCCACTTTTCCGGGGGCATGAGTCCAGTTAACCATAAAGCTCCTGGCAGTGACTTCAGAAGTAATCAACTCCGTAGGTGGCCCAATGCTGGTAAGGGCTAAAGCTAAAGTAAAGAAATATATCAAATAAATTTGCATTCCAAAGTTACTCCTGTGAACCTAAGAAGCCCCATTAGTCAGAAAGGCCTGTTTGTACTATGCTACCCTGAAAATTTTTGTCTCTATGTATAGATTAGTTGTTTCCATGAATAATTCTTGTACTTCATCTTCAAACATTTTACTTTTTAGAAATCATTCACACTGCTAGGTTCCGAAAACTAAAAAGTAAAAGGAGCTATAGTCCTTAACTCTCAGAAATTTACAAGCATTGCTAATAAATAATTAAGTGAAACATCAATTGAGCAGTTTTATACACACAGGTATCTTCTGACCTCATAAGAATTATTTAATCCCCAGTTACTATCATTGTTCATATTTGTCTAGGTGAGAAAATCAAGACAATTAACTTGGTTAAGGTCTTACAAGCGGTAGGTCTCAGAATTGAGAATGTATCTGGCTTCTTGACAAGAGTGTTTCAGGATCAGAGAACATAGACTCTAAAGATTCCCAATCAAGTAATGTGATCAATGTCTAAACACAACTAAGGAAAAGAAGCTAACTTGTAATAAAACTGCTCTGTCGGACACTATGTAAGCAATCTGTTTGTTTTATTTGCATGATAATTAAAATGGTTCTTTTTTTTTTTTGCCTTTCTGTGTGTATTCTATGTGTATATAGAGGTGTGTGTGTGTGTGTGTGTGTGTGTGTGTGTGTGTGACATAGTGCACTGTATGTGCCTGTGAAGACCCAAAGGTGACTTCAGGATTCATTTGGGAGTTATCCTGGATTGCCTCTACCTCCTTTTTGCTTCACTCTGGGACTTCCCAGACTCCACCTTCCAGAGTCAAAAGTGCAGTCTACCATCATTTCTGTCTGGCGGTTTTTTTTTTTTTTTTTTTTTTTTTTTTTTTTTGCGCAGAAGTTTATTTATTTATTTATTTATTTATTAAAAATTTAATTATACATTTTAAAATTTTTACCATTCCCCTCCCTCCCCCTCCTCCCCCTGCACCCCCTCCTCCCCCTCCCCTTCCCCCAGTGCCTCCCCCCCCAATTCCCAGAGAGTCCTTTATTGTGTACGCCTAACTCTCCCTGGTCCCTCCTCTCCGATGACATATAAGGACCCAGTGCATTTCCATAAGCCCTTTCTCTTGTTCCCCTTAAGCATAAGATCACTACTATGGCTGTCAATCCCTTGCCTCCAGGGGTCTCGGTGCCTGTCTGGCGGTTTTATGTGAGGTTCAAGATTTGAACTTGGGTCCTTCTGCTTGAGAGGCCAAGTCTTAATTCCTGATCCATCTCTCTGGCCCAGAAATTGGTTCTATAAAGGTTTAAGACACATAAAAACTCAATGTGGAACATATACACCATGGAAAGGAAAAATAAATAGATTGAGCTTTAGGATTTCTCAAACTTTTAGGGAACCTACATGAATTCTAAGAACCACAATTATGGGAAAACCTTACAGTTTTGAACATTATAACTATGACCACAAAAGTATTGCAAGTTTGTGTGTGTGTGTGTGTGTGTGTGTGTGTGTGTGTGTGTGTGTGTGTTGCAGATGTGAAAAGTTGAAATCTAAAATAATCTCACTCTGTCTATATTAAAAAACACTGCTGGAGGTATCACCATACGAAACCTTAGTCTATATTACAAATGCATAGTTATAAAAACAGCCTGGTACTGGCTCCAAAATAGACACACAGATCAATGGATAAGGGTTGAAGACCCAGATATAAGCCCACAAAATTACGGCCATTTGATCTTTGGCAAAGGGGCCCAAAGAATCCAACGGAAAAAGAACAGTATCTTCAACAAAACTGGATCTCCACATGCAGAAGATTAAAACTGGACCCATACTTGTCACCATGTACAAGACTTCATTCCAAATGGATCAAGGACCTTGATATCAGGCCAGAGACTATAAAAACCATAGTTGAAAGGATAGGGACTCCCTCGAGCTGATTGGGCTAAGCCAACACTTCCTAAACAGACATCCAATGGCACAGCCACTGCTACCAACTCTCAACAGTTGGGATCTTGTGAAATTAAAGAGCTTCTGTTCAGATAAAGAGATTGTAACACGAGCTCAAAGGCAACCCGCAGAATGGGAGAAAATCTTCACTAACCACATATCTGATACAGCTCTACTATCCAGAGTGCACAAAGAACTTAGAAAACTAAACACCAAGGAAACTAATGGCCCAATTAAAAAATAGGCCCTGGAACTTAAAAGAAACTTTACCAGGGATGAAATTAAAATGTCTAATAAATATCTTTAAAAATGCTCCACTTCTTTAGCCATCAGGGAAATGCAAATCAAAACTTCCCTGAGATATCATCTCACCCCGGTCAGGATGGCAAAAATCCACAATACAAACAACAACAAATGTTGGAGAGGATGTGGAGAGAGGGGAACTCTCCTACATTGCTGGTGGGAATGCAGGCTCATACAGCCACTCTGGCAAACCGTCTGGAGATTCTTAAAGAAACTAAAGATTGAAATGCCATATGACCCTGCTATTCCACTTTTGGGAATAACCCCCCATACAGCAGAGGTTCACATCGATAGCACAAGCACGACCATGTTCATAGCAGCACTGTTTACAATAGCAAAGTCATGGAATCAACCCAAATATCCAACAGTTAACGAGTGGATAAGAAAATGTGGTACATCTATACAGTGGAGTACTACTCAGCCATCAAAAATGATGAATTACTGGAATTTGCCGAGAAATGGATGTCATTAAAAACAATTATATTAAGTGAAGTATCCCAGACCCAGAAAATTAAGCGCCGTATGTACTCCCTAATAGTTGGCTCCTAGTACCAAACCCACCCAGCCCACCTTGAGACACTCAAAGATAAATCTATGTAATACCTACAGTAATTCCAAGGATTATGAACAGGAGGGATGGGGTTGGAGGGCCAAACCAGACACAAGGAGAGAGGGGACCATATTACAGCAGAGAAAATAGGCCTCCATCAAGGAATGCAAGTAAGAACACCTGGTTAAGTTCTCAGACGTTCGTTCCTGATCATTTACAACTGAGGGGGTATGATCTCACCAGAAGGGGAGGGCATATAGTCTGGCAAATAAAAAGTAACCATTTTGCAAATGGGCGATTTACACCTCCCTCACTGTGGTTTCCTACTTTTATTACATCTACCCTTGAATGTGCTCTTATAACAAGACTCCAGTTTAACAGCTTTTTGTCTCTGGCCAGGGGGTGACATACAACGCCCATCAGGATGGAGTGAAGGCATTGCAGGAGCAGCAAAACTGCAAAAGAAAATCAACAAACCACAATCCAGAACTTCAGAGACTCTATATCAACCACTTAGAACTAGGCCAGACTAATCTCTCCCCATCCTGAAGCTCAGGGAAATTTGCGAAAGAGGGGGCGGTAAGATTGTAAGAGCAAAAGGATGGGAGGAGCAATGGCTTGCAAGATACTCCACACAAGTTAGGGCCGAAGCAATCATAATTGGACTTTGCATGCCCTGCGTAATGTCCAACACACTATTGACCTCACAAAGTCTAGCATCTGCTAAAGGCACCAAGATCCTTGGAGACAAGGGATTGACAGCCACAGTAGTGTTCCTATGCTTAAGAGGAGCACAAGAAAGGGTTCAGGGAAATACAACTGTACGTCATCGGAGAGGAGGGCCCAGAGGATAGTCTGGCATGCACATTAGAGGACTCTCTGGGGATTGGGGGGGAGGCACTGGGGGATGAGGAGGGAGGGGTGAGGGGAGGGGGAGCAGGGGTTTCGGGGGGGAGGAGAAGGGAAGGAGGGAGGTGGTATACCTATTAAGTTTGTATGAGCTGAAATAATAATAAAAAATGTTTAAAAAATCTCATTCTGAATATCAGAGTGATTTGTTCACAATCTTACTGCTTAGATGCCCGACCCAATACTAATTCTATGCCTATTTGCATATTATTTGATTTTCTGTATAGAAACTTGTAGACTAATGAGCAAGTTCAAGTTGACAGATTATAGTATACAAGAAAGTATGCATCTAATTAATCTCTACAAGAATGAGCATGTGAACAATGAAAAATGCAACTGAAATCACTCAAATAAAATTAAATGCTTAGATGTAATTACAGTAAAACCTTTAAATGTCTACAGTACTCATAAACCCTGAAAACTTCCAAATTCTTATAGAAGAAATTAAATAATATCTAAATAAAACAGAGTGATATACTGTGTACATAGAATAACTCAACAAAGAAAAATGGTTCATCTATCAAGTTGTTTTCAGTGACTGAGTTATTCAATGTGTTTGTTATCAAAATTCCAATGTTATTATCATAAAATAAGATTATCCTGACATTTAATGGAAAGGTAAAAGAGTAAAGGCAACTCTTTTAAAAAGTGAGAGAACTTGGGCTGAAGAAATGGCCTAGAGGTTAAGACCCTGTCTCACAAGCAGAAGATCCTGAGTTTAGATCCCAGGTCCCACATAAAAATGCCAGGCAGAAATGGCCACAGCTTGCACTTTTGGTCCTGGTGGGAAATCCCAAAGCAAAACAAAAAGGAAGTAGAAGCAATCCAGGATGATTCCGAAGTCCCCTTGGTCTTCCACAGGGTCACACAGTGCCTTCTCACACACACACACACACACACACACACACACACACACACACGTATGCACACACAATAAATAAATAAACTACTTTTTAAAAAGTAAGAGAACTCAAGTCTATGCAATTTCAAGGCTAATTAATAACATATTTAATTAATGCTATTAAATGAAATTTAGATAAATAGACCTACTAGAATAGGGAAAGAATCCTAAGATCAGCCTACATAATCATTACTAACCAATGCTTGATAGACAATGTTCAACTAGAAAATGTGCAATGTCTTTGTAATAGAAATGAATACATAACAAGAGACATTCAACCTCATTAGCTTTTAGGAAAATGAAAGTTAAAACCATAGGATTGTATCACTACATGCCTTTTTGAAATAGATAAAATTAAAAATTAAAACAACAGCAGTAAATGCATAGAAATATCAAATAGGAGCAAGATTATTCACATATTACATGTAAAATTCTACAACTCTCTAAGCTCTAGAAATAGTTTGGCAATTTCTTAATGAACACCAAACTGAACTAAACATGCACCCAGGATATGGTCCAACCATTGTACTCCTAGGCATTGCTCCAGGGAAATGAAAACTTATGTTCACACACACACAAAAAAATACATAAATATTCACAGCAGCCTTATTCATCATAGCCCCCAAAAAGAAAGAATCCAGATGTTCTTCAGTGTGGGCTGTGGGAATGGTTAAACAAACTATGGCACATCCATAGCTAGAAGATGTCACTATGATGCTGATACAACTGGAACAAATTTCCAGGTAATTATTCTACTTAGAAAAAAAGCCAATTTCTAAAAATTGCATATTGCATAATTACACTTACATAATATTTTTTGAAATGAAAAATTTCAGAAATAGAGACTAGATTAGTGATTGCCAGGCTTTGGTAAGAGGGTGGAGAAGGGAAGTAGTGAGGGTAATTATAAATGGGTAACAGGAGCCATGATTGTGGAAATATTTTGCATATTGACCATCAATGCTCATATCCTGTTGGACATGCTGCAGCTGTGCAAAGTGTTATCACTGCTGGGAAGCTAGAAAAAAATGCACCATCCCCTCTACATATTATTCCTGACAACTGTATGTGAATATACAACTATGCTAAATACTCAAATAAAAAAGATGCAACAGTCTAAACTTTGACGCTTTGGAGAAAACAATCTAGTGGCCAAAGCTGTAAGAACTCATGCTGATAGGGAAGAAAAGAAAAATACTTTCCTCAGTGATATACCCACTGATCTATGATACTTACTGGAGCATGAATTATGTCAGGCATACATCATCAAAGACAAACCAGATAAAACATAGTGGGCCACACAAGGGAAAAGATTTGAAAATAGGAGGGAGTCTGGCAGAGGAAACGAAGGTTGTAATGGGAAAAGGAAGACAGACGAGATTAGGGATTAAGAAGTAAAAATATCATAAATTCGCTATTTCATGTATGCAGCAGTAAAGAATATATACAAAAATAAAAATATGTTGGGAATAAAAAAAGAAAAGTAGATAGAATGTTTACAGCTTGTGAATGACCTGTGTGTATGGTGGTACACCTGTGTGTGATGGTAAACTTGTGTGTGTGGTGATAGACCCATTGCATAGTGATAGACCTTGTATATGGCAATAGATTTGTGTGTGTGGTGGTAGGCCTGTGCATGTAGTGGTAAACCTGTGTGTGTGGTGGTTAACTTGTATGTGTGGTGGTAGACCTGTGTGCATGGTGATAAACCTTGTGCATGGTGATAGACCTGTGTGCATGGTGGTAGAGCTATGTACATGGTGATAGACAAACTATGTGCAATAGACCCACGTGCATGGGATAGACCTGTGAAGATGGTGACAGACCATGTGTACAGTGGTGCCTTCATCCACAAGAGTGCTCCGTGTTCACTTACCTTTAATCTCCTTATCCTGTTCTTCCACCCTGGAGCACACGGTCCTGGTCAGGCTCTCTACCACTGTGTGCATCAGGTCAAACTCAGCCACATTATACACGTGAGTGCTATCTGGCTCAGAGGCAATATCCTGCAGCTCATTCAGGTCAGCATTTTTCACCCCTGGAATTGAAGACATCAAGGAGGATGATGATACTGATCCCACATAGTCGACAGCAACTGGAGTGGGCATGCCCTGACCCAGTCCATCTACATCACAATCAAAGCATCCTTTACTTGGTTGGTTGGTTGGTTGGTTGGTTGGTTGGTTGGTTGGTTGATTGATTAAAAAAAACTTTATATTACAGATTTATACTTGAGTGCTGGTTGCTGTGACATGTTCTCATTATCTCGTCTACTTGGGAGGGTGAGACAGGAGGATTGGTCAAAGTCAGCACAAGCAACACAGCAAAACTCTGGTCCTAAGAATGAATAAACAAACATGACGGACTAGAAAACATAACTAAATCACATACTTACTACATAACAGGAAACAGTGCCTCTGATTCCAACAACTTAAGAATGTTAAAAAAAATAAACAAGAGAAGGTATGTTTCTGTCTTGAAAACAAAATGAAGGATTCCATGTGCCTGGGTCTGACTCGAGGCAGTACACATATTCAAACACTATTATTTCTGCCCCTTTACAGATGAGCACAGGTGCACAGAGAGTTGATGAATTAGCCAAGGACACAGGGGGTGGTGTACAGATGGGATCCCACTATATTGCACTGTCTCTCAGAATATGGCATATTAGAAGGAATAAAGGAAATTCTGGTAGAAAGGGAGAGGCACATGGTGAGGTTTTATGGGTGTGCTGATTTTTCCTCCTCAAGATTCAGTACATAAGGATTTCTTTATAAACTGCTGTCATGTCAATAATCTGAGGGTATTTAGAAGGAACTACTTAGATGCAAGTCACAGAGATGACCTGGGGCAACATTAACCCTTAGATGCCTGCTGTACTGATTCATTTTATCTTCCAGCCAACATACTGCGTAACAAAGCATGAGTGGTCTTTGAACTATTTGCTGTAAGGGGCTCTAAGTGAATAAATACGGCTGATTTCCAGGTTATTTACAGAGAATTTCAAATTCCATCTGGATGGATTCACTTAAATTTTTTGTTTAAAAACTAACTCATCCATTCATCATTAACAAAAGCAAGAACAGAAGTTAAATACACAAGCTAATACTTAGTTTAACTTTTCTGCGGGGATTTTCTTCACTGCATGAGGGATTTAAACAAAAATTCTCTGTCATTCTTGCCTAAAGGGCTTTGAGAATGCATAACTGAATCAGTATAACATTGAATGTATGCTGGAGCACTAAGCTTAGGGGTAATAAGACTTTCTCATGTTGAAACTAACAAGTTTGGACTTATAAAATATTCTAGGAAACCTCTCTCTCTCTCTCTCTCTCTCTTTCTCTCTCTCTCTCTCTCTCTCTCTCTCTCTCTCTCTCATTCTCATAACCCCCTTGCTTGCTTCTACCCTTTTCCCCATCATCATGAATAAAATAGCTTGACTGTTACAATTCTGTGGAAAAATTGAAGAAACACTCAAGATGACTTGGAAGGAATTTGTTCTGTAAGGATTTTGCCCTGGTCATCTCTGTGCCTCAGCGTCCACCACAATGTCTGGCACACAATAAATAAGAATGTATTTCTTGAATAAAGCATTCTGTGACAAACAGTGACTCTAAGAATGGGTCAAAGGCACATTTGGTCTCTCAGGGATAGCTCTGAAAGATGCACTGTAGAACTGGAAGGTGATAAATGTTACTGCTGATTATCTCTGAACCAATTCCCAGGACAAAATTTCACATTGATCTTTAGAATGAACGTTATTACTTGGATAAAGTCATTGACCTTCTGAGTTCTAAGACTGTGTTGGTAAAGGTGGTAAACTTTTAACATCCACTTTTTGCCATGTTCACAGTACTTGTCAATTTCTGGAATGTAAATATCTATGACTTGTATCCAGCTACAGTTGGGAAGTCCCCAAGATGCAAGTGTGGAATGAGAAATTCACAACCTACTCTTGCAAACCTATGTGAGATGATTCCTACATATCACTGAGATATAACACCTGCATCTAAAATCACAAAGGTATAAAAATAGCAAAGCCAAGTTTGAACTCAGCACACTCTTACCTTTTCCCTTGGGTTTGTACAATTCCTTGAATGGAATGAATGGAAAGTACAGTAGTAGGCAACTTTGTTACTAGAAGTTTAACACCCTCTATTTATTTCAATGGAATAATATCCTTCTCTTACATGTCTTCAATAAGAATTTTGACTTTTAATTAGAAAGGTAAATGTTGTTATTATGGAAATCTTTTAGACCATCAGACCACTGATTGGACACTTGTGAAGTGTTGCTTTCTGGATTAAGTGAAGGACTGAGAGATGAAAAAGATACCATCTTACTTCCCACTGGTTCATGGTTTAGAGGGATTTCAGGGATAAGAGAAAGAAAAACAAGGAAAAAAACAGTTTTTTAGCTTTGACAACTACTGTCTGACAGAATGTGATTGGACACCAATAAGAAAGCAATCCTGGGAAAGTGACTACTCGGCGACCTGCTTTAATGAAATAAAATGTTTATAAAGAGGGAAACTCACCACATCTATAGAAAAAATATTACAATGACTTTGTCAGTAGTTGTTAATCTCAGATGATATTTACAAAGTACAGACATGGGAATTTTTTTTATTTTTATCATTTAATAGTTTTTTATTTTAAATATAGTAAAATATATCATTTTCACTCTATATAGCCTAATCATATGCCTTCTTCCCTTTCCTACTGAAACCTTTCCTCTTCCCAACCAGTCTCCCTCACACTTTCATGTCCTTCTGATTGTGTGGTCCAATAGTTTCATCTGGGTTGCTGGTACTGGCAAGTGGAGCAAAATGATACATATTAGTGGGCATACCCTCATGAAAAATAGCTCCCTTCCACATCTGACATTAACCCTCAGTTTTCTCTGAGGGGGGTGTGCAGCTTCTTGGGAGCTTGCCTCGTCTATAGTAAAATGTGGATAGGCCAAATATTGAGCAGGTCTTGTGGAAGTAAATACAGTTTGAGTGAGTTCATGGGTGCAGCAGTCCTGTTATGTCCAGAAGAAACTGTGGCAGTTTCTCTGAGTCTTATATTCTTGCCACCCCCAATTCCACATTGTTCTCTGACTCCCGGGGGAAGGGTGATGATTTGGATGTCGTCTTTAAGGACAAACAGTTCATGGTCATTCAGATATGGGCACATTTTTAAAGTTTAGGTTTCAAGCTTCTTCTTCCTGAACATGTTAATTTAGTAGAATCCATATCACCTTGAGCTGCTATAAAACCCTTAATGTGGAAAGTATTCTCTTATAACAAAAGAACTATCTCCTAGGAAGCTCATGAAGAGGAGATGGCATAGTATTCTTTTTTAAAATGTTTGTTTGTTTGTTTGTTTAGTGTATGTGTGTGTGTTTCAGAGGGTACTGTGTGTCCCTGTGGAGGACCAAGGGTGACTTCAGGAATCATCCTGGATTGCTTCCACCTCCTTCTTGCTTCGCTCTGAGATTTCCCAGACTCTGCCCACCAGGGCCGGAAGTACAGACTGTAGCCATTTCTGCCTGACACTTTTATGTGGGACCTGAGATCCAAACTCAGGACCTTCTGCTTGCGAGACAGAGTCTTAACCTCTGAACCATCTCTCCAGCCTGGCATAGCATTCCTGGTAAATCCAAAGAGATTGATGCTGTACTGAAGACTAGTTACAAACAGAATAATTAAACATGTAAAATATAATAAATGACCACTCATAACAGCCTATTTTAATTGTCTCTGAAGTTTTGTATTTCATTGTTGCTTGGGAACAACAAGCTGTTTTTTTTTTTTTTTTCTGTTGAGAAAGAGAACCCTGTCCTCTTGCCAAAGAACATGTAAATATTTTAATCGAGAGCAAAGCTACATTGATAAATATACTACGCTGCAGTTATTCTGGATATATGTTATGCATAGACTTTTCCAAAAGGAAAGTACCATCTGTAGGATTAGTTTTAAATTATTCATACTGCATATTAAACTTAAAAGGTTGTTGGGCTCGGATTCCTTGAAAAGAAAAAGTGGTTCCTCCTTGTACAACTAGAAAAGAGATAGCTATAAAGTCACCCTAAAGAGAAAGTCATGACTAATTAAATGATAGCAAATGTGACTCTTAGCTTTGGCAAGCCACTGAGCTTTTCAAAATGTTTTGCACTCAAATTCTGTCCTAGAGTTCCTGGTGATGGTTAGGATCATTCTCATTTTAAATGTGAGGAAGCTGGGCCAGATCCCAAGGCTGATTTTTAAGAGCCAGAACTAGAAAATGCTCATGTCTCTAGCTTCATAAAAAAAAGTTCACTTTGTCCTGCAAATTGATTAAGTGGTATGTAATGCCCACAAATGACAGCAGCTAGGCCTGGAGGTGCATGCCTGAAATCCTAGCACTCAGAGGCTGAGGTTCTTCAATGTCAGTCTGAGGTACATATCAAGACTCTGACTTAGAAATAAATAAGCAGACGTACCTATGGCAAACAGCTCAACGCCAGATTCACGAAGGTTTTTAGATGGCGGGATGACATCATCTTGGGATTTTCCATCTGTGATCAAAATGCCTATTTTGGACACCCCACTCCTTGATCCTGCCTCTGGTTTAAAACTGTTCTCAAAAATGAAGTTCAAAGCAAGACCTGGGAGAAAAACAAAAGAAAGTGAACTTGAAACGACCATCTTTCATAAGTAGTTGCCTAATTTAAACACTTTATGTATGTATGTATATGACAGGTTTCCTGAGCTGGGTGACTTTATATTCCATGTGAACCTTCATGTTCACAATGACCTGATCAGATGTGATAAAATACCAAAATCCACCAGCATTAACAGTAACATGATGATTCTAAATTGTGTCCTTTCACACAATAGATAAGGACACATTCTCTATGTTTCTCTGCACTTTCTAGACTCTTCTGAAAATGAAAACGCTAGCAGTTAAAGCTGAATTCCTGCAAGATGACACATTTCACTTCCTTAATAATAGCAGTAGACTTCTCTGACACATAACTACTATTTTCACAAGCTTATTTTAGAAATATTTTTAAATTAATTTTTCATTTTTATCTAATATTTTCTTTAACATGAAAAGTATTCGGTTTCTTTATAACTAGAAATGTCTTACATTACTAAAGCACGCAACTATCATTTACTGGATCCTTGTTATGTGCCAAGTAGCAGGTTAGGAGATAGGATTCTCTTTTTTTCTAAATTTCATTATTTTTTTAAATTTTTTTTATTTTTTTTATTATTTATTCAACTGTGCGCATGTGCGTGTGTATGTGCCCGCGCGTGTGTGTGTCTATATTTTTAGATAATTTCAATCTAGGGCTGGAGAGGTGGCTCAGGGGTTAAGCCTCTGCCTTCCAGGTGGAAAGTCCTGAGTTCGGATCCCAGATCCCACGTATAGACGCCAGGCAGAAGCGGGGGCGGCCTGCGCTTCTGGTCCTGGTAGGGCGGAGCCTGTGAACCCCGGGCAGAAGGGGGTGGAGGCGTCCATGGTGGTTCGCGAATTCGTCCGTGGTTCTAAATTTCATTATTTTAAGGATGTCCTGATAATTAACCTAGGACCTCACATGCTAGGAGAACACTCTGTCACTGGCCATATTCCCAACTGAGATCTAAAATTATACCCCTATATTTTTAGATAATTTCAATCTAAAAAGGAATAAATGCTGAAATATTGCTATAATGCTTTTTAAATTTTTTTATTATTATTTATTCAACTGTGTGCATATGCATGTGTATGTGCGCGCAGGCGTGTGTCTGTGTGTGTGTATGTGTGTGTCTGAGTATGTGTAGAACCACGGACGAATTCGTGAACCACCATGGACACCTTCAGCTCCTTCTGCCCCGGGATTCACAGGCTCCGCCCTACGAGGACCAGAAGCGCAGGCCGCCCCCGCTTCCACCTGGCGTCTATACGTGGGATCTGGGATCTGAACTCAGGACCTTCCCCCTGCAAGGCGAAGGCTTAACCCCTGAGCCACCTCTCCAGCCCTGCTATAATGCTTTTTAATATGCACCTACATTCTGTGTGCAAATGTGCGTGTGCATACATACGCATACATAAATACCAAAAAATAAAAAGGGAAATAAAATTTAACATCTGTATATCACATGCTCATGGAAAGCAACATCACATAATGAGGCTAAATCCATGTGAAAAGGACCAGGATTGTAGCTCAGTGGTAGAATCCTTAACTAGCATGCATAAGGCCCTAAGTTCAAAAAAAATTAAAATAAACCTACATCTATGCAAACCTCTTATGTTTGTGCCTCAGACAACTTGGAAGTAAATATTATTGCCTAAATCATTTCCAACAAAATAGTAGTAGACCCAAGGTCCTCAAATGTCTTGTGATAACCACTACTTATAAATTACTGAGGGGACAGATACATTTCATTTAAGTAACACAATGGTTGCTATAACCAAGGATGAAAGAGAGGAAGATAATAATAAAAGCAGTTACTGAAGGTTGTTGGCCTCAAGAATGGATTCACTTTTTTCTAGAATGCAGCTTCCTCTGCTGTGCATCATGACACCTTGAGGGGGACACACAACTGAATGTGGGGCTTGTGAAAACTTTGGCAAAAGTAAAAGGAATGTTCTATGACCAAAAATTAATTGAAAAGCAAATGTGCTATGAATCCAAGATGTTTCTGGCAGCTCTTGGCTGTACTGCATCACAAAACCTCGCTGCAGCCTCACAGCACGCATGGCTATGGGTCCATGTGGACCTGCCGCAAATGCCAATGACCAATCCACCACTGCCCAAAGCATGCAAGTTCAGACTCCACACTAGTGCATGTTCTCTGAGCTGCAGTGACTTTACTGTGCTGTTTTATTGTGGGCTATTTTGCTGAATTCACAAAAATTTCAGTCTTGTGTCTCAAATTGCAAATCAATGATCAAACATCCAGTGGTTTGCCTAAAAGTCAATAACAGGACTTTCCTGCTTTAAAAAAATTCTTTCATTTGTGTGTGTATGGAATGTATGTGTGTGCATGTGTGTATATATATGTCTGCATGTGCATAATGGGTGGGTGTATGTACACAAAGGTCTTGTACTTGAATGTTTGTACCTATGGGGCTTCAAAGGTAACACTGGGAATCATCCTTGATCATTTAGTGAATCTGTATCTCTTCTTAAATCCAGAGCATAGCATTAGAACTAGTTGGCTAACCAACTTGATCTGGGGATTCCTAAATACCACTTTCTAGGGCTAGAATTACATTTGCTTATGGTGGCTCTCCTTGTTCTCTCTGACTTTAAGTGATTTCCTGTGCTTTAATCCCACCTCAAGGCTAGGGTTTCTGCCTTGCCCCTCTCAAACCAAGAGTTTCTTCCCTTTTCTCTCATTTTCAATAAAATCCTTGATTTAATCTTTTTTTAAAAAATTTTAAAAAGACAACACAATGCATTTAAATGTTCTTCATCATGATAAGTTGCTAAGAATGCACATTGACCTGGGGGGGGGGATAAAGGGATGGGATATAGGAGGGGCTAAGAAATTAACAGAAAAAAAAATTTAAAATTGTGGGAAGCAGATAAGAATCTCCCATGTCATTAATATGTAAAAAAATTATTTTTTTAAAAAGGAATAAATAATGAATAGTCTGTATGCAAAGTAGCATAGAGAGAGGTAAACAGGATAAAATCAAAAATGTCCCTGTATGTTCTACCTAGAACCCAATGACAAAACTATGCTAGAAGTAGCAAACATGTAACACTTCCTCATAAAGCATTGATCAGAGAAGTTTAAAAGACCCCTCCCCCAAATAGTATAGACTTTTGCCATTGATTTTGGTTGCCCTCCAAAAACTGACAGTAATATCCCTATATCGTTATATTAATGAAGATGCTGTAAAGTACCAGAGAATACTGTAGAAGCTACTGGGGGATTAAAAAACAATTAAAGGTCTCATCAACCTGTAAGACTGCAAGTTACAATAATAAACACCAAGGTAATCACTAGTGTAATAGTGACATGAGTATCAAGGAGACAACCACAGCTTTCTGATCAGATTTAAGGCCCACTTGTCAGAATGGAACACATTCCTATTACTGTAAACTAAAACAAGAACTTATGAAAGGGAAGGAAATAGGTCACAAGGGAAGAGCAGACTGAATTTCTAGCTCTCCAGTCAGTACACCAAATTGCTTTGTAAATGCCTATTATTGTAGATTGGAAAAGCATCCTGAAAGCCCTGCTCCAAACAGAAGGTGCCTATTGCTGAAAAGCACGACTTGCCAAATGCAGAAAATAAGTAACTTCAGACTGTTTGTCCCTTAATAGGATGTATAAACTTCACCTACTTCCACCCCAAGGCGCAGGAAACATTGTAGAAGAAGGGGAAGCAATACTGTAAGAGCCTGACATAGGAAGGTTGTGAGCCAGGCATTATCTCTGGACCTGATATATAAGATTTCATGGCAGATATGTATACTTCACAAGAATTGCACAGGATCGGTCTTATCAACATCTCACATGAAAGACAAAGGTCTCGAGAAGTTCTATACCCCTCTAAAGACTAATGAGGACTGATGCTAATGGGGAAGTTTATACCTCAATGATATACTCTATCCACTGATCTAGGATGTTTGCTGGAGCACGAATCAGGTCAAGAATAAGTCATCACAGACTAGATGAAACACAGTGTGTCGCACAAGCAAAAAGACGACAATAAAAGGGAGTCAGGCAGGGGAGATGAAGGGTTTTAAGGGGAAAAGGATGGGGATGGGATTCAGGACTAAGGAGTAAAAAACATCATAAATTCACTATAGTGATGTATACAACATTAAATAAAAATAAAGTAAGATTTAGAGAAAAGAATGTGCGCTGAACAAAACACACCTGTCAGAGTGTTCCCTCCCTTATATGGAAGGTTTCGGACAGCATCAATCACTTCGTCTTTCGTGGCAAAGGCATTCAAGTGCCATTCAATTCTGGGGTCTCCGCTATACTGTGCCAGACCTGGAAAAGAAAGATGAGATAGCCCGTCAAAAGTTACCTGATACTCAGAGATCTCATATAGGTAGGAAGTCTAGATTCACTTGTTTTATTCTCAAAGGAATGATTTTCTTTAGAGGCTACTGTGGTAGTTTTAGGCCTCAACTTGACAACTTAGAACTGTGCTTTCAGGCATACATATGAAAAATCATTTAGTTAAGACAAATCTCCAAGCAAGTCTGCTTGAGATTATCTAATGGATCTGGGGAGACCCAGCCCATCACAGATGGGACCTCCCTTGGCCAGTGGATAAGACTGAGAGAGATATTTGGAATGTGGCAGACTGACAAGTTGGAAGGAACCCTTGGGCCCCTGCTCCCTCTCAGTTCTTCTTGTGGGGGTGGTGTGGCTAGTCCCCTCAGCTTCTAATGGTGGTATCACTACCCTGCTGAGACAATCATCACAACCTACAATCATGAGCACGGATAAGCCCCTCACTCCCTTAGATCATTCGGAGCCCATATTTATTATAGTAATGTAAATATAAGACAAACACAGCTACAAAAAAGTCAAACGATGAGAACTTTTTTAGTAAACGTACTCTATTTAATTGCTCATCATATTACCCAAAGATGTTTTTCTTTTTATCCAGACTAGACTTAATATGATAAAGATCATATTTTACTATAAAACTATTTCCAATTTCTTTTCAGGAGTCTCCTGGTCTCCATTGCTTCTTTCAAATCAAGATGGCCATGTGATAGATTCTTAAGTGAACAATCTTTTTAATGCTTTATTGTATTAAGAGAAGATCCTGACTTTTCGTGGAAATAAATATTCTATAACTCATTGGATGATGGTGCCACAGGGAGAAAATACATAGGAATAATGGTCCTGACATGTGCTTCTACGTTGATCCTGCCACCCTGAGGGTCTTTGGGAAAGGAGTTTTGAAATTTCTTAAAACTCTTCCCAGCACCTCTACCATGGCAACCGACTGCTGTGATCATCAAAGAAGACTTACCGATTCGTGTCTTTTCTGAGCCCACATTGAATGCTGTGACCAGGTTTTCCAAGAAATTCCGCACTAGTCTGAAGTTGAACCTTCCAATGCTCCATGAACCATCCACCAGGATCACAATGTCTGCAATGGCTGGCGTTTCGCAGAAGAACTTAATTTCTGCAAAGCACAAACCAGAAAAGCATTCGAACCGTTACCATTTGAACCATTAAAAGTGTGAATCGATCTTCATGTCTCTCAGATAACTCAGTGTTGAGACTCCAATAAAGTTCCCATTAAAACAGCTATCATTTTACAACCCAGCCCTGACTGCGTTCTTCCAAAGGGAAAAAAAAAAAAAACCTCGTGTAATAGTTGGCAATGGACTCAGGGTTCTGGAAATAGTTAGTGGAACACTGTCAGGTTCAGGCCAACCTGGCAACTCATCCTGGTATGTGTTTCAGAGTGCTGTCTGTACAAGATCACCCGGCCTTGGGCATTAGCCTGCAGATTCTTTCCAGGAAAAATCCCAGTAAAGCCAGTGTGGGCCACTCAGCTGAGATGGGCAGATGCCCAGGAAGCACAAGGCCGGTTTTCCTGCCCTGATACATCTCCACTAGAGGAAGTGGCAGAAGTGAAGTAGGGACTTCCTGAACTCAAGGAAAAGTCAAGGCCAGGAATTTCATATAAAAATGGTGCATAGTCCTTTGCTGAAGCAGGACGTTTATTCAGAGAAGAAAATTGGGGAAAGACCTCAGGTTTCCCCAAATCCTTTTTGTTTCATATTGTTCATATGTGATAACCAGATTCTGGTCCTAAAAATCAGCTGCCATTGAGGTGTCAAATGGCTCCATTAGGACTCCACATATTGATCTGCAAAGGACAGCAAGAAACTCTGCGTGAGCCCATCAGGAACAGTTCCCGCCACAGAGCTGCTGGGGAAATGAGCAAGTGCCTCTGTCTTTGCAGCAAAGATGGATGGATGCCCAGGGTGGGGCACATCTGTGTTTGGCAACGTGAAGGCCAAGTGCTGGAAGCTACTTAGAGCATTTCATAAAATCATTGATGACTTTCTAAAAATACTTTATGATTGATTGATTGATTTGCAGAAGTCAGGGCTCTCCTTGACCATGTGGGTTCCAAGATAGGCTTGGCAGTGAGAGCCTCTGGCCACTTTTACCCATTGAGCTTTGTCACTGAATCTGTCATGATATTTGTAATGACTTTTGTAGTATCAGGTCCTGTCTGCTATTCCAATGAATGCTCACTTTGGCCAGATTTTCATATTGGGACTGGAAATTATCAAGTGTGTTTGGGTATGTATGTGTGTAAGTGTGTGCACATAAGTATGCATTTAGGTACCTGCATGTATATGGATTCACATGTGCTTGTACATGTGTGTAAGTGCAATTTATATGTGGGTATGTGTGTGTGCATATCTGCATGTATGCACACATGTGTACATGTGTATGCATTTAGGTGCATGTATATACATTTATACATAATCCATGTATATTTGTATATGTGTATGGGTGCACTATGGTTATATGTGTGCATGTGTGTGTGTATGTACATACGTGCATGTGAACACAGAGCACAATTTTGTCCATTTTAACTTCTTGTCAGCCCTAAAATCCCTAGTTGGCTTATTTTTCAACATTAAAATGATAATAAAACAACATTTGAAATATAAATTGTATATTGAAAGTCAAATACAGACACTTATAAGCAACAAGAATACGCTTTTAATGTGAAAAAATAGCAGACTACTATCTATGGTCAGCACAGGCAGTTCAACGTGTGTTTTTGCACCTACACTCCACAGTTGCTTAAAGGATCTTGATTTTCTTTCCAGACATATTCCTATGCAGGGAATACCTTGATTCTTTCACCAGATGGGGAAAAATATATTTGCCAGTGAAATATTCCAATCTTCATCATGGATGCTCAATGGCACAACTCCACTCAAAGCTGCAGTTTACATTTTCTGGCCCTAGTGTCCCCTTCTTTAACAGACGAAAACTACCAGCTTTGTCTTTGGGAGTCAGCCGTACCGTAACAGGTGGAGAAAAGTTTAACACAGAATACTGCTACAATTCATGAACTAGACTGGTGAAACTAACATCTTGTTAAACTTTGAGACTCCATTTCTCTGTCTTTGTGACAGCAGTTTCCTCTCAAGTGCGCTGGTTTTCTTTCCTCTTTCAAAACTTCCAGAATTGTTATTTAATTTATTAATTAATTGGAAAAATGCAGAAAAGTTTCCTTTTTTCCCCAGAGTTTTCCCTTTTTTAACTTTTTGAGCTGTGTGATTTTGCCTTTGTAGTTCCGGGTATTGAACCCAGGACCTCACCCATGCCAGGCAAATGCTCTGCCTCTGAACTATATATAACCCCAGTTCCAGCAAAGATCTTAGAAAGGGAATGCTTTCTGTTTAGTAAGACAATGAGTGAGGAAGCTGGCTGGTTTAAGAAATAATTTCCAATAAAAACATTCTCTTCACTTAGCTCATTCATAAGTGATTTAGGTTAGAAATTATATGTACTTCTAAAGTAGGACATGTTAAATTAATTCAGTATAGGTCAAATACTGATAACTTTAATGATACTGAAGATTTATTAAAAGAAGAAAAGCAGTTTTGGTTCTAAGATACAACAAAGATAATGAACCTTAAAAAGTTCTTTCATGACATAGCAGAGGCCCAGACACAAGATGTCAACTCCAAGAACATTCAGTATAGAAAGAACTTTCAGCGGAAAGGGGGTAGCACATACCCTGCTAACGAGTTTGCTTTTGCCCAAGGCATAGGTAGATAACATTCAAAAGCTTGGGACAAAGACACAGTTTTAAAGCTGCTACATTCAGTATTCTCCTATCTCAAACACGATTCCAACCTGCTATAGTGAATCCTTCAAAAATATACTCAATCTGTTGTCTTTATAAGTAAACCAGCCAGGGGACTGGAGAGATGGCTCAGGGGTTAAGACTGCCTTGAAAGCAGAAGGACCCAAGTTGGAATCTCAGATTCCATGTTAAAAAAAAAAAAAAAAACACTGGACAGAAATGGTAGCAGCCTACATTTTGGGGCCCTGGGAAGGCAGGGTCTGGGAAAACCCAGAGCAAAACCTAAAGGTGATAGAACAATCCATGGTGATTCCTGAAGTCACCTTTGGCCTTCATGGGCACACACAATGCCCTCTAAAAGACACAAACACAGATAGACGGACAGACACACACACACACACACACACACACACACGCACACACACACGCACGCACACACACACACACACACCACTAGGCTAGATCCAATACAGAGGGTAAACACACTGGCAAAAACTATTTCTCAACTCTGAAAAGAAACACACCAGTCAGAAAGAAAACCTCAATGTATTAAAGAACCAAGCAGTAGAAAAGAAAGCCAGGTGCACTCAGAGTGCAGGAGAATATTGTGTAAAATTCAACAGCAAAATGTAGTTCAAATCTGCGTTGAAAGGAAAAAGTACAAAAGACTTTTTTTGCATTGTTTTGCTGTGCTGCACATTTATTTTTGATACAGGGTCTCCTGCAGCCCAGGCTGGTCTCAAACTTGCTAAGTAACTGAGGATAACCTCAAATTCCTGATCCTTCATTACACCCCTCAAATGCTAGGATGACGGATATGTACCACCAAGCCCAGCTGTGTACATTATAAAACAGCATGTGTTTCATTTTTAAATAAAATAAATCCCTTCTGGCCTTACCACATCACCACAGAGGAAAGGGGGTTACAGTCGCTTAGAGACTGGGCAGACTGGATCAGAGCAGCCTTCTTTTATCTCTCAGTCCTGAAGGCTGTGCAGACTGAAAGGGGAGGGTGAGCTGCTTTCACTCACCCTGCCGTGAACAGGCAGACAGAAAACCTCATAATCATCTCACCACAACTAGTCCAGGATTCATTTAGTGGTTTTGGATTATTTTTTTCATGCCATAGAAAATATCTAGCTAAGTTAATTCATTAACTATGACATCCGAAGGCGAGCTACGGCTGTGAAAGAATCTTTCACTTAAATCTCCTGTGGAGTTAAGTTTCCCACCCTAAAGCAAAATAAAATATGTAAGAACTTGATCCAATAGAGATCTCAGAAACAGAAATGGTTTCTATTTGGATCACTGAAGATATTTTATTAAAATATTTTGTGTTCACTTTGTATGTGGGGTGTGCGTGTGTGTGTGTGTGTGTGTGTGTGTGTGTGTGTGTGTGTGTGTGTTCATGTGCATGCCACTTTGCATGTGTGGAGGTCAGGAGACAACCTTAGGTGTCTACCCCCATCACCCACGTTGTTTGAGACATAATCTCTTTGCTGTTTTCTACTACATATACCAGGCTAGCTGGCCCATGAATTTTTGGAGAATCTCTGTCTTCACTTCCCATCTCGCCATAGAAGCACAGAGATTATAGACATGTGGGATGATTTGAATTCATATCCTTATACTTGCACCAAGCCACAAAGAAACATTAAAAAAAGAATCAATTTTGTTTTAAATGTCCTCAAAGCTTCACAACTCATGAATATTTTTCAATGCACTGGAACATTGTGATTCTCAAGTCCGTGAGAGACTACCACTGTTATCATTTTTCAGAAACTAAAACAAGTGCAAAGAAGATAAGTGATGGGTTCATTGCTCGCTGGCAGAGGCAGGACTGGGTGCCAGGTCTCCCAGCTATTTGTTCTAGTCAACCTTATCCAGTTCACAGGACCAGAAGATGTCCTCACAAATACTTAGCAGGGTGAGACAATAGAAACTGTTAGCGACCATGAAGCAGAGGGACATTTCAGCTCTGGCTGGAGCTCATTTCAAAGTTAAGGAGGATCAGTCTTGGTGGAGAACCCTTCAACACATCTGTACTACTTTTCTCGCCACTTTGACAAAACACCTGACACACATGACTTGCTGGAGAAAAAATCCCTTTTGGCTCGTGTTTTCAGAGGCCCCAGTCCATCCCAGCAAACAGGACAGTTCACATTATGAAAGCCAGGAAACGGGAAAGGGGATTCAGGAAGGAGACACAGCAAGAAGTAGCCCTAAGCAAGAAGAGTCCTGGTACCCCACTTCCTTCGGTGAGGTCCCATTTCTCCAGAGAGGTTTCACTTTTTGCCTTTCACTTCCTAAGAACTTCATCAAATCCATAATTGCATCAAGGGATTGATCCACTGATTAGGTCAGAGCCTTGCGATCTAACCACCTCTTAGAACTCTACCAGGACACCTACAGAGGTGTGTTTCGCTGATCTCCCAATCAGCTGGAGAGCTAGATATGTCACTATAGCATCTTTGATGAGTCGCTGCAGCACTCTTTAGGTAGGGGACACTCCCAAATAGTCTCTTTTTAACTTGGTTCTATTTTTTTGTCTTCCTGGGAAACACTAATCTTTTGGGGTATGCGTAACTTGACTCTGGGTGCCTTCATATTTGATCAAACATCATTCTGGGTGCATCTATGAATGTGTTTCTTGACAAACAAGAAAAGCAGATTGCTGCATCTGCTCTACTCATCAACTAAACCTGAGTGTCTGGATTGAGGGAGCCTCGTCCACTGCCTGCCGTCGCTGAGACCGACGATGCTCCTGCTCTGAGTCACTGGATTTTGCTCTTGCAAGTTACACCATCATCTCTACTGGGACTCCAGCCTTCAGATCTAGCTTGCTGTGTCTCCATCTGGCTGCCTTCATAACTGTGTAAGTCAATCTCTCCTCACAAAGCTCCTTCTAGATGCATATCATCTGAAGATCAGCATCAACCCTGTAAGGTAAGTATTCTTATCACTTCATGGATGAAGAAAAGTTAAGCAACTAGAGGTTTAAATTTTTGCTTATGAACACAAATGGATCACAGAACAAGGGTAAAATATATCAATGGAACTCATCTGAGGATTTTCTCCTTGCTGGATAAATTACACAGTACCAAGGAATACTGTAGAAGCTTCTGGGGGAGAGAAATAATCGCAAGCCCCATCAACAGCATGAGATCTGTAAGTTGAAATATAAATCACCATGGCAACAGGTGACCACCAGTGTAATAGTGGCATGAGTACCAAGGAGACAACCAACAGCTTTCTGACCGGATTCAAGACCCACTTGTCAGAATAATAACCATCACTGTTACTGTGAACTAGAACAAGAACCTAAAAAAGGGAAAGGAAATAGATTAATAGGGAAGACAGCCAATAAACCTACAGGTAGGAAGATAGTATATCAAACTGCTCTGTAAGTAGCTGTTATTACACCTATAGAATGGGAATTCACAGTGGAAACCTTTGGGTCTAAGGCTAGATGAGTGAAAGGAAATGTACATATCAGTGAGGTGGCCTGAAAAGAGATAACTTGATACCATGGAGGCCTGGGCCCCCACAGAAGTAGACAAGCCAGAGTGAATCTTCTGGTTCTATATGAAGCATATAGGCAGAAGGGTGAGAGGGAAGAGGAGGGAATTGTGAAGGGAATGTGAGGGAGGGAGAGGGAAGGAAACTGGGATGAATACTCAATATGTTTGTAAAAGTAGAAAAATAAATAAATAAATAATTTCCTTATGATCACATGGAAAAGATAGAAAAGCTGAATTCAAGTAGGCTAAAGACAATGCCTGAACTGCTTACCCATGTGTTACTCAGTCCTGTCACAAAAAAGAAGTGGAAGGAATAAAAGAAAGGAGGGAAGAATGGGGAAAAGGAAGGAAGGAAGGAAGGAAGGAAGGAAGGAAGGAAGGAAGGAAGGAAGGAAGGAAGGAAGGAAGGAAGGAGGGAAGGAAGGAGGGAAAGAGGGAGGGAAGGAGGGAAGGACAGAGGGAGGGACGGAGGGAGGGACGGAGGGAGGGAGGTTGAGAGAGAGGGAAGAAAGGAAGGAGAGGGGGAGAGATGGAGGAAAGAAAGGAAGGGAGGGAAGGAAGGGAAGAAGAGAGGGAAAGAGGTAGAAAGAGAGAGAGGGAGGGAGGGGAGAGGAAGGAAGGAGACAGAGAGGGAAGAAAGGAAGGAGGACGAAAAAAGAGAGAAAAGATGGAAAGAAAAGAAGAGAAGAGAGAGGCAAGGAGGAAGGGAAGGAAGAAAAGAAAGAGGAAAAAGAGAGGGAAGGGAGGCGGACAGGAGGGCGGAAAGGAAGAGAAGACTACCAACCCTTGGAATTCAAAATAACAAGAAGTCGAAGTCATAGGCATTTGCCCTGCAGTTGACCTAAACCACTACAACAGCTTACAGGATGTGAAGCCCAAACACTGCACTTCAGCCAAGAGCACTCAGCTGTCACTCTCTGCCCTGAATCGGAACAGTAACTGACAGTCCTACAAACATCACAGTCATCATGCCTCTCGATTCTGACAGCAGTGGTCTGGAAGAAGACGTGGCAGCTGCCCCTGGCTGCCCCTGGCTACTTAAAGGGCTGTCATTTGGAAGAGGGATGAGGAGCATTCCACAGGGCCACCAGAGAGTAGAGATGACAGATAGTAACTCTATGATAGACCAGATGTTGCCTTTGAGAAGTGGCGAGATCCGTGTTAATGAAAGTTGATGAACTAGGCGTGGTATTACGTGTCTGGAATACAGCACTTGAGAGACTGTGGCAGAAAGATTCTCGTGAGTTCCAGGGAAGCCTGAGCTAAGAGTGAAAACCTGTGGAGAGAAGAAAAGAAAGAAAGGAAAGAAGATGGGAAGGAGAGAGGGAGAGAGGAATTAGGGAGCTCACAAGCCCTCTCCATTGGTTGAGCTAAATGGTTCTTTGAAGTTACTTCCCACACTAAATCCATTTGCTTCTTGCCTCCCTCACCTACCTAGAATTGTTCCTTGTGCTTCTCAGAGCTGTTGAGACTTCAGCTACCTTTCTGTACTTCTTACTTTGTACCAAGATGATTCTTCTTTCCTAAGTAACATTCCCTTTTTTATTTAATTTTTATACACATCCCATCTTTTCTTGTCTACCTTCTTAAAGTTCATCTACTACAATCAAGGCATCTAGAACAGATTTTACTTCCTTTAAAATGCAAGGCTGCATCGGATAGGAGGACCAAGAGGAGAGTTAGGTATACACAATAAAGGACTCTCTGAGAATTGGGGGGAGGCACTGGGGGACGGGGAGGGAGGGAGGGGGAGCAGGGGGTTTGGGGGGAGGAGGAGGGAGAGAGGGAACTGGTCTACCTATTAAGTTTGTATGAGCAGAAATAATAAAAAATGTATTAAAAAATGCAAGGCTGGCCTATCTACATTGCATCATGAAAGGGGAAAGGGTACCTCAAGAGGCACCCCACATCCCCCCAGAGACTAAGGAGGAATGAGAGAGAAGGGGATCAACTCTTCCCAGCATGTGACCAATAGAATATTGTCCTTGCTCCAGCAAGTGCCCAAACAGTATCAGATAGAACACACACACACACACATACACACACACACACACACACACACACACACACACACACACACACACGAGCATGAGGGCAAGAAGGATATGGGCAGAGAGAAAAAAGTTTGTAGTGGGGAAAAGTAAGGGATTGGGATTGGGTAATAAGGGATGAAATTCGTTCTGAACGAATTTAAATTTCAAAAAAGAGAAAAAATGTATGGTGCATCCTAAATATTTGTATATAAAATTGGCTTTAGTATAAAATTGCCAAAAAATTTAAAAATTTTTAAAATAAATTTGGCTTTAAATTTCTATAATCGCCTGGTAGTTTCCTGGTTTTCTTAACAGTGACTCAAGAGAGACTTCTGGTCAGCTCTATTTTCAAATGAAATCTGATCAAATTCAAGAGCCAGTGTGCAGCATTTCCACTTATCTTTGCCTTTCTATCAGTGTACAGCTCTCCAGAGTACGGAATGCTTTCTGGATAGCCAACTGTTTAGTTAATAAAGCATTTGCGAGATTCATAGAACTATCCTCCATGGGTACTAAGGAATGACTGTTTTCTGTTACAAAATAGAAGCAGAGAGGAAACAAGAATGAAAGTTCGCTCCCTAGGAGCCTGCTATGTGCCTGGACTTTGATACTGACAGCACTACTGCTCTCAACAACTTTGCGTTGTCAGTAATGAGTGCCACATTCATTTTACGAATGAGGATGCTGAGAAAGAGGTCACATGCTTAAGTTTACACAGCAAGATGGAAAGCACAGAAAGGTCACTTGACAATTGAAAGCTGGGCTCTGGGCACATGCGTGAAGAATTAGTGGTTAAGGCAAGCCCTAAGCAAGCCTTCAGAAGACTGTCTGATTGATGTGGGGAGACCCAGCCCATAGTGGATAGGTGGATAGATGGGGAAAGTTGATTCTAAAGGTTGGTATTCTTCAGCATACTTGGATAGACCTACAGTCTGGCAAGTGAAGCTTATCCTCTTCTAAATGATGGGTATGGTGTGGCCAGTTCCCTTACTTAGCTCCTGGTGCTGGTATGAATTCTTCTGCCAAGCTGTAAGAAATCTAACCAGACACTTATAAGCCAGAATAAAACCCCTTGATTCCCTAATTGGTGATGAATTTATCAGACACATGCAGACACACTGCAACAGTCTGTTTTAATAAAATGCTAGAGCAAAGTCAGAAAGCAGAAGAGAGCAGACAAGAAGCTACATACAGTCACAGGTTGGCCTTTCCGTGGTGTATTTGTACTGACAGGGCAATGCTTCTCAACATTTTAAAGTTATCATCCCATAGAAAGTCTTTGCAGACACACCAGTTTGTTGATTGTCTCCTCATGAAACTTTAATAGCACAGACACACTGTACATAAGCTTATGTACTTAGACTTCAGACTGCTTGACCCTAAACAAGACATCTAAGGCACACCCCATACCCATCCCATGAACGATGTGTATACTTTCACAAGACCTGCACCTGAACTGTCGTATCAACATCTCACCATGAAAGGAGAAAGATCTCGAGAAGTTCCACCCCTCTCGGAGAGACTGATGAGAACTAATGTTGATAGGAAAGAAAATGAAGATGCGTCCCTCAATGGTGTGCCCACTGATCTATAATACTACTGAGGCATGAGTCACGCCACACAAATGTCATCAAAAGCAAACTAGGTGAAACACTGTGGGTCACACAAGTGAAAAGACTTGAAAATAGGAGGGCGTTTGACAAGGGAGATGAAAGGTTGTAAGAGGAGAAGGAAGGGATATGGGGCTGGGGATTAGTAAATAAAATATCAGAAAGTCACTTAATTAAAAATAGATGAATTAAAAAATAAATTTACATACTTAGGTATACTTCTGCTTTAAACACAAAGAGTACATTGTCTTTCCATCCTCGCCCTTCAAGAACTGTTTTGCCCACTCAGGAAACTAATACTCTTTTTGAGGACAGAGGTGTTAGATCACTGTTTTGTAAAGAAAATGGCTTTCTTCTGAAACCAGGAGCTGCTAAAGGCACTGTTACAAAGCAATTCTGAACAATCAACCTTTTTACTTCGTATGATTTCAAACTTGCTAGTCTTGAACTTTTTCAATTCTTCCATGAAATGACTGTTAGGATTTGAACCTGGAATGCCCCCCCCACACACACACACACAATTCCTTGTTTGACTACTTGGTCGCCAGTTTATGGCACCGTTTCAGGAGGTTGTGGTTTAGGAGGTGGGGCTCCTATGAATGAAGTAGGTCACTGGGGGTGTGGGGGGGTGAAGCTTGTAGTTTGGTCTTGCTTCCTGGTCTGCTAATATATGAAAAATAGTTGATGCACATTCCCATTTTCACAGAGCTACCTGCCACCATGATGTAATCCTTCAAATCATGAGCCAAAATAAAATCCTTAGATTGCTTCTTGCCAAGTATTTAGTTATGTAATGAGAAAAGTAACTAACAAGCTCACTGCAGTAATGCACATTTGAGAGATAATCAAGAATTTAAAAAAATATTTTAAACCTTTGTGTTGTGGACTTTTGTATATGTGTATGTCCAATTCCATTAACAGTTCAGTCACTTTAGCTAGCTTTTGTTTTGTTTGGAGACAAGGACTCACATAGCCAAGGTTGGTGTGAACTACATAAATGAACCATATGTAACGGAGGGTGATGTTGAAATTCTTTTTAAATAGTCAGTGTGTGTGTGTGTGTGTGTGTGTGTGTGTGTGTGTGCGCGTGCGTGTGTGTCACAGCACATGTATGGAGGCCAGAGGACCATTTTCAGGAGTCAGTTCTCTCCCACTACCTTATAGGAGCCAGGACTAGAGTCAGGTTTCCAGGTTTGTGTCCAAGCACTTCTACCTAATGAGTCATCTCAGTGGCCTGACCTTGACTTCTGATCTTCTTACCTCTGCCTGTCTAATAGTTACAGTTATAGCCATGCACCACCCATGCACTTGCACTGCTCAGAATCACAACCCAGGGCACTGTGCATGCCAGGCAAGCCTTCTACAAACTGACCTACTTCCCCAGGCCTATCTCAGCTAGTCTTGATCCAATCCTTATAGATCCAAACAGATTATTTCTTCTTTTCCCATGCATGATTCAAATATAGGCATATGAATCAAGTTGAGCCAATGAAAGCTCTTCTTCAGATATTACCTAAAACTGACATTAGGACTAGGGGGTAAGTGGAGTCCGGTAATGAATCATGTATGTCTGAGGTCCAAGACCCAGGACCCCCAACACTACAATTATTAATCAATTAAAAATACAAAGGCCTTCTCTTATGGGAGATTGGCGATGCTGGCTACCTTGTAATTTTCCTCAGGAAAACTTCTGGGGACCTTCATTATTATCTCAGGAAGCCTGCCTAGAAATAAAGCCAGCCCAAAGCAAAGTTAGAAGATGGATCTGCAAGAAGAAGCAACTGATACTAGACTGAGACCCTAGATCCAGCAACACATGGAGCCCAGGCATGGGCTTCATAGTGGTGTTCCAGTCCATGATTGAGCATGTGCAACAGTGGCCCCATCAGTTTATGGTGGAGCTGAGAAATTCCTTCAGAATGCCACTGGAACGTCTTGGTACAATGCATTGCTCATACATTTGTGACATTGCTCTTGTGCAAAACATAGCCAAAGTAAAGCACATACAATTAGTTACTGTACACAATGCTTGAGAATGCTGTTAAATGAGTATGCTACTGGTCCACATGTTTACCATGTTGCATTTTTTATCATTATTTTATCATGTAGTCCTTCTCCTTATATATAAAAGTAAAATTTGTTGTAAAATGGTGTGCTGTTTTCTTCTGGCTTCCGTCACATACAACTCATATTTACAGCCATCTTGTGTTTACTACCATTATTGATTACATTAGGGGCCATCCAGATTTATGAAGTATAATTTATGATGTTCACAAAACAATGAAATTGTCTAATGAGGAATTTCTCAGGATGTGTCTTGTCGTTAAGTGGGATGGTTAAACTTCACAGTCGATTCACCTGTAAGAATAACCTGATGATGGTGGGGCAAACTTCTGGATATGTCTGTGAGGACATTTCCAGCAAGGATTAACTGAATGGGGAAGGCTGACCCTGGAATGGGTAGCACCGTTCTGCAGTCTCAGAACTCAGATAGAATCAAAGAGGAAAAGGAGAAAGTTGAATGAGCTCTCACAACTCCTCCTTTCTCTGTTTCCTGGCTAACCAGGACATGAACTGCTCATGAACAGACATGAACTACTCCCACACAACTGTCCCTCCAAGTCAGACTGAATATGCTGAAGGCATGATCCAAAACAGATCCTTCCTTCCTTAAGTAGTTTCTGCCAGTATTTAGTCACAGTGCTGGGAACTCACTAATACACTAAGTGATGAATGAGTATGTATGATCCTTGTACTTAAACTAGCTGCACTGTGTTCAAATGAAGCCCCCAGTTCCTACTATATCACCTAGAATATTTCAGTGACGGTGGATCTCAACCACAAAGGAAATGGAGTCCAAAGAAAAAATTAATCTTATATGAAAGATTCTGAAAATTGAAATGCCATAGATATGGGTACATGTTTGTGTATTCCCAAGGGATTTTTTTTCCCCTATAAATGTGTAGATGTGGGGGTAGGAGGCTTTCTCACAGCAACTTTGTAGTTCACTCTAGTGTTGATGCTGGAATGTTATGTCAAGTGACCAGATAATGATTATAGTAGCAAGAAGAAAAGAAAAGGGAATAGGAGGAGGAAGAGGAAGAGAAAAAAAAAGAATGAGAAAGAAAAAAATACAAAAAAGAGGAGCGAAAAGAGAATACAAGTAGCAGAGCAAAATCCATAGATTCAGGCATCTTGTAAACTCCTCAGTGCATGAATTAGCCCCCATCTAGGCTACAGTGCCCCACTTCTGACCAGCCCCTCACCCTTCCCCCACTTCTAGGAACTGGTCAGGATCTACCTACCAGTACTAACCTACAAACACACCCACAACCCTGTGCTCTGAGGGACTTTTCTGACTTCTGCCTAACCACAGTTTAAGTCCTAAGTCCCTCTTTCCAAGCTGCATCCACAATCCTGAGTTTGGCACATGTGAGACCTAGAAGAGCTTCTTGCAAAAGTGATGGATTTTGAAGTCAGTCTCTAATGATAAAGCCAGAACCGTAACAATGTTAATGGGAGGTAAGTGATCCCAGTAAGCGAAAATACCTTGAGCACAATCCTGTGGCCTGCTTACGCCCCACCTTAATAACAGACCTTGTTCAGAACTGGCTCTTCACCCAGAGAAGGCATTGAGTGTCTATGTGAGTTGTGGCTGGACTGTGTAAACCACACAGGGTAGAATCCTGATGGTGGTGCTCACCAGTGTTCAGCACTAGGGGATAGAACTACCAGGCCTTGCTTTTAGCCATTGTGGAAACAATAGAAAAGACCAGCTTAATGAGCCAGGAATGGAGAAGAACATATGTAATTTGAGCACTGCAAGGTACAGGCAGGAGCATGTTCTGTTCTGTTCTTATTTTGGGGGGAGGGGGGTTTCAACAAGTGCCCATGTTGCCCTGAAATTCACCGTGTAGTCCAACTGGCCTCAAATTCACAATCCTTCTACCTTAGCGAGTGCCAGTTTTACACGTCTTCACACATCATACCTAGCTTTACACATTTCAGTATTAACAACACATATTTCTGTTAACTTACATCAATTCATTCAATAGTAACAACTAAATTTGGGGGATCCTTGTGTTTCAGACAATGAAATAACCAAGTGTGGGCATAGCTATAGTAGAATCTTTGAAGGTATATAAATGAAATCACATCCCAAGCAGTTCTGATTAGAAGTGGAAAAACATAACAACTGCCTTTCAGCAAAGCAATCTATTCGTCAGTCTAGTGAGCAGTTCATCCTCAACACAGTTAAACATTCTGAAGCCAGAGTGAGCAGCCAGTTTCTGCAAAGGTCAAGATGGGACATAATTGTGTCTCTGCAAGCCAATCTCTTTTGGAGCTCCTCAGCTCAGATATAATGGAAGAATAGCCCCAGACGATACGTAAGGACTCAGCAAAGCTATGTTCCAATAAAACCTTATTTTAAAAAAACTAGAATTCTGGGCTTGGCCCATAGACCATAGTTTTCAGACTTCTGGAAAGAATAACAAGTTCATCTCATATTTTTGTTCCCTAGAAAGTGAGAGCTCAAGGTCTGGCCCCTTCTCTCCTTCCTGCAGAGAACTTCAAAAGGTAAAAGGGGGTGAAGACCTTAATTAAAAAAACATTAGCAGAAAATAAACGAAACCTTATGTGACTTTTCCTATCTGCCTCTTAATCTTTTCCAATCTGATTCTGCATTCTTATGCAAAACTCCAAAAATAACTAAGGAAAGCTGTTTGGACAACAATGGAGAAATGGACAACATCCATGCAAATGTGCCAGTATTGTGCCCAAGGGCAAATACCACTTTTGCTTGTGAGCTAGTTTGGGATGATTGAAGAAACATGTCCAGGATACTGAAGACAAGTGACCGTTGTACTGTACAACTTCAGCTAAAGATCTCAGCTCTTTGCAGTCGAACTAAAATTTTAAATATGTGAAACATGTCTGAGAGTATCTGAGCCGCTATCAATGTTGACTCTCATGCTAGAGAATTGTACAGGGCAGAGAGAACAGGAGCGACAGAGTGCAATGTGCATCGTGGCACTGATGCATCCTGGGAATACTTTATGCTAAGTCTTTCATGAAAGACCCAAGATAGGAGGTGCTTTCCGTCTCTAGTGACTTCTACCAATGTTATCCGTCCTGGGTTATCTCTGCTGTTTATAACCTATTTTCTATTTCTTCTCCACACCTCTTCCTTTCTATAATTATTAATTTTGTTCTGTGGCAATTTCATGCCTATATATAATGCATCCTAATTACTTTCCCGTCTCTTCTCTCCCTCATACCCCTGCCAGTCCTCTTTCTTCCTTTACAAGTCCCTTTCCCATATTTATGACTTTTGCTTTTTATCACGAGTTTAATCAGAGACTTCTATGTGACCATGGGTTTGGAACCCATGATGACCTCACCTGTAGGCTCATGACTGGATACTATACCTGCCTGTCTCCGACCATCAGCCAGCTGCTAACAGTTCAGCAATAATAGGCAGGGTCCGTGAGTCCCTCCTCCCATAAGAGTCACCCCATCTTCCTTTTTTGTCTCACTCCGTAGTCCAAGTCAGTCTGGAACTCACTCTGAAGCCTAAACCGGCCTTAATTTTCAGGTTTTCCTGCCTCCACATCCAGAGTGCTAGGATTGCAGACACACATCACCACACCCAGCCTGTTACTTATTAAGACAATTCTCTCACACAGTCAGTTCCAATAGAGTTCTCACTGCCCTGCACATACCACATCAGAACTCTCACCTGCAAATAAACACATCTTGTCCTAACACCCTCAGCCCCCTCACCAGGTAGGTCCTCATCACCCACCTGGGGTGAGCCTGACGATGTGTGCAGAAAGTCCCCCCTTCTCCAACATAATTTCAGAGAAGCACATGAACTGCGAGTGCATGCTCCTTCTCAGACATTCTGATTCACTAGAATATGTGTCCATAGCATCCGCAATTTTCTGTGTCTACTTCTCTAGTTTTAATTCATGTTGCTTGATCCTAGATGTTCCTTTTCTTTTTGCTGTGAGACAATATTTGATGCAACCATAAAGGGACAAAGGTACTGATTTGGCTTACTGCTCCAAAAGGGACAAAGTCCACTGTGGTAGGAACTTCATAGCAGAAGGCATGGCTGGAGATAGAATCAGAAGGCAGAGAAAACAATCTTAGCTAGAGGAAGCAGGATAAGGTTACCAAATCCCAAGATCCACCCCCTGTAACCTGCCTTCCTCCAGCTAGGGTAAGTGTCCCTTAAAGTGTCATGGCCTTCCTAAATATTATCATCAGCTAAGAATTCAAGCACATGAGCCTGGAAGCAGGGGACCCAAATTCAACCATGACATTAGATGACACTAAGCTTAGAAGGACAAGAGGAAGGTACATTAAGGAAAAGAATAGGGAAATTAAGACAGTTTAGGATATGCAGCTATATTTATGTAATAGATTCTAGCACCAAACTAACCCATATATGGAAGATAGATTTTTGACTTAAGTGTTCTCCAAACATCAAGATGCGAAAAAGATGACTAACCAATGTCAAAATATTAATAAACCTGCACTGGTCTGGCATGCTGAAGGTCTCCCACTGAAGATCTCTAGCTCTTTTTCTGCTTTAAACTTCTCTCTGCTTTCAATGTAGCTAGAAATACATGCAAGATGTATATTCAATAAACATTTTCACTAGCATTACAAGTATTTAAATGGTCAGAGTTACAAACTGAAATGGACAAATATTAGTGAGGAGAGTAAAACACATTTTTCTCATGGACATGTGGAATGGATACAAAAACTGACCATATTTAAGCAATAAAATGTCTCAGCAAATTTCAAAAAATATTCCTACACACATATTCTTTGAATATAGTACAATAAAGCTAGACACTAATAACAAAGGACTCTGTTGAAGTTCTCCATCTGTTGAGAAATTAATAACATATTTATGTGATTTGTGGGCTCAAGCCAGTGGAAATTACAAAATAGTAATGTTACATGTCAAAATTCATGTGATACAACTCCAGCACTACTTGGGTATTTATAGCTTTAAAAAATACATATTAGGGCAAAACCTGCCTTCGCAGCCGCAGTCTCCTCCCTGGGGCCGTCCGCCTCCTGGGTATCCCCCCCGCGCCCCGTGTCCCGGAGAAGCGGCCGTGTCCGGGGTCCCCCGCGGCCCGGGGCGCAGGCATGGCGGACAGCGGCGGGGGAGCGGGTGCGGTGGGCAGCGGCGGCGGCGCTGGCCTGACCTCGGCGGGGCCTGGCTGCGGGCTCGGGCGGAGCGGGCGCTGGCGGCCCCATCAACCCGGCCTCGCTGCCCCCGGGTGACCCGCAGCTCATCGCGCTCATCGTGGAGCAGCTCAAGAGCCGGGCCTGTTCGACAGCTTCCGCCGGGACTGCCTGGCCCACGTGGACACCAAGCCAGCTTACCAAAACCTGAGGCAAAAAGTAGGTAATTTTGTGTCAACACATCTGGATAAGCAGGAATGGAATCCTACCATGAACAAGAACCAATTGCGGAATGGTCTGAGGCAGAGTGTGGTTCAGTCAGGGATGTTGGAAGCAGGAGTGGACAGGATTATTTCTCAGGTGGTGGACCCGAAACTAAACCCACATCTTCAGACCACAGATAGAGCGAGCAATTCACGAGTTTCTGGCAGCCCAGAAGAAGGAAGCTGCGCCGGCCCCTCCTCCAGAGCCTGACAGCCAGGACCCTCCTGCTCCAGCCCAAGATGCTTCCTAAGAATATGCCTGATGCCTTCAGAATCTCTATTGAATGAAGAAATGATACAGCTTTATTCAGCCTTGGTCACCAGGGATGGCGAGAATTTGGCCGTGAGTGGGAAGCAAGGTTGACAGTAGAGCAGCTGTTCTGTGTGCTCCTGCGTCACGCTGCCATTTGACCTGCCAGTCTTGGGGCAACACCAGTAGACACTACATAGGTAGAAACACTACAGCAACTTGGGCTTGTCCTGAAACAAACCTTCATACTTGAACATGGCTACCGCATGTGATGTTAACATGCGTGCTCCGAGGTACACAGACTGAAAGAACAAACCAGTCCCAAAGGCGATTTTAAGAATAAGGATAGTGAAGAGTGATGGGAGCAGCTGCTTAACAGTCATTTTTTATATTGTTGCTCAGAGTTATGAACCGAAGTGTTCAGGCAGGTAGCTTTAAAGTTGCCATGATGTTCTTGTACTTGGGACTTGTAGTCAATTTTCCTTTCCTTGTCAGGTGGCAGAACATGGAGTCCTAGAATGGATGAGGCTCCCACAATAGGTGTAAGGAATATTCATGGCAGCCATCTGGCCTGCTTCCTGCCTACAGGGGCTAATGGGTCTGAATGTATTTGTTCTGTTCTCATTTTTGTGTTTTTTTAGAAAATGGTCAATAAATGGCATACATCTAAAAAAAAATACATATTAGGGGCTGGAAGGATGACTCAGGGGTAGAAGGATGACCCTGTCTCGCAAGCATAAGGTCTTGGAGTTCGAATCCCAAGTCCCACGTAAAAGCATCAGGTGGAAATGGCTGCCACCTGTACTTCCAGCCCTGGTGGGTGGAGTCTGGGAAATCCTAGAGCAAAGCAAGAAGGAGGTAGAAACAATCCAGAATGATTCCCAAAGTCACCCTTGGTCCACCACAGGGACACATGTGCCCTCTAACACACACACACACACACACACACACACACACACTTGTCTTGAAAGACAAGAGAGTCACATCCTAGTTTTTGCACACAGCACTCATGGTTAGGAATAGGTTAGGGAAGGATCACTTTTCAGTTTTCAAGACACAGACAGTCCTTTAAGGCAGATTTCTTGATTCCTTTGGGACTATGAGAACGTCCCTTTTCAATAGAAGTCTCTTTTCAAGTTATTACTTCTCTCAGTTCTTCTCAGAGGAGCACAGTCAAGATGTACATGTTTAGGCATGGTACTCTAGGTATAAAAGTAGATAGAACTGGTTTATGGGACAGGAATGGCTTGCTTAGGAGATGGAAGGCTTGTAATTACAGCCATGACAGCGATATTGTCCTCAGCATGATCCTTCTCTGAAGTGGTCGTCTCCCTTTACCTTGTGTCTTCTCTTGTAAAAATGAAACTTAGAAATAAAATAAATGTGTCAAATTAAAAAAGAAAAGGCAAAAAACTGAAAAAGCTAACCTAAATCATGTGAAATTATATATTGCTGTAATGCTAAGCTACTATATGTAATGTTATCTTGTATGCTGAACTTGATGCACCACACAAGTGCAAAATGAAGACTGATTCACATTAAGTAGGAAAAAAATAAATGTTAAAGCAGTTAGGAAGGGAAATGAAGGAGAACAAAATGCAATGACGCATGAAAACATCATGATCAAGCCTAATGCTTTGTATGGCAAACAAAAATATAATTTAAGGTAATACATAGAAGAGAGCTTGGTGGAGAGTGCTTCATCAGCATTCATGATCCCCTAAGTCCAAACCCCAATAACACACACACACACACACACACACGCACACACACACGTGCATGCATGCATGCACACACACAGGTACACACGCACACACACGGGTACACATGCACACACACATCCATAAATATGTATGTACATACTAGAAAGCAACAAAGATTAAGTTAAAAACTAAGCAGCCAGTTCAGGATGGAAAGCGAAATATAATAATGAAGGTCATAACTATTAACTATAAAACAAAATGAAATTGATACCACAGGAAGAATCATTGTTATGTATATATTTAAGATCTGAGTAATTTGATTTTAAGATAGACCACAGATTCACCACATGCACACAAATAACCATATTTCCATTTATAGAAAATCAACAGTGGTAACATATTGGTAATATCATGAGTAGAAGCATTAAATATGTTGGGTATATTTGTCCGGTTGAACTCTGTACTATATGAAAAGGAGACAAACAAATTGGCTCTACAAAAATCAACATGGGTAAAGCTAAGAGTGCTGCTAGTCACGCTCATCACCCAGCATTTGAGAAGTTGAGGCAGGAGGACTGTCACAAGTTCAAGGCCAACCTGGGATACATAGTAAGTTCAAAACTAGTTGGAATCTTGTCTCAAGAAAACTGCAAAACTAAAAAAACAAAACCAATACAGATAAAATATGAAATGCAAGTTATAAGCATATCACCCATTCATTTCATAAAAATTAAAACTTAAATATAGTTAATCCAAGTATGTATTTCATATGCATATAAGCTACAAGATAAAGACACATATAAATGAGAAACAGAATTCAGAACAGCAATTGCTTCTATAAGAAAAAAGAATCCAGCTCCCTCTTTCGCCCCACCCCCCGCTCCGCCGGTCGGGACGCGTAGGCGAGATCCAGCCGGGCCTCAACGCGCGCTCTAGGACCCCAGGTCAGCCCACGGGGACCCGGCTCCGACTCCCGCCATCCAGCCGGAGCCGCGCGGGGGGCCGAGGGAACGAGGAGGACCTCCCCCTGCGCCCGGGCCCCGCCCCAGCTGCCCTCGGGTTAAATAGCTCCACGCCGACGCGCCCATCCTCCCTCTTTCGCCCCACCCCCGCTCCGCCGGTCGGGACGCGTAGGCGAGATCCAGCCGGGCCTCAACGCGCGCTCTAGGACCCCAGGTCAGCCCACGGGGACCCGGCTCCGACTCCCGCCATCCAGCCGGAGCCGCGCGGGGGCCGAGGGAACGAGGAGGACCTCCCCCTGCGCCCGGGCCCCGCCCCAGCTGCCCTCGGGTTAAATAGCTCCACGCCGACGCGCCCATCCTCCCTCTTTCGCCCCACCCCCCGCTCCGCCGGTCGGGACGCGTAGGCGAGATCCAGCCGGGCCTCAACGCGCGCTCTAGGACCCCAGGTCAGCCCACGGGGACCCGGCTCCGACTCCCGCCATCCAGCCGGAGCCGCGCGGGGGCCGAGGGAACGAGGAGGACCTCCCCCTGCGCCCGGGCCCCGCCCCAGCTGCCCTCGGGTTAAATAGCTCCACGCCGACGCGCCCATCCTCCCTTTTCGCCCCACCCCCCGCTCCGCCAGTCGGGACACGCACGCGGTCCACCCGGGCCTCACGCCGCTCCCTAGGTAAGTCCCCGTTCAGGCCCCGCCCACCAGTACCCCAGGCCAAATAATTCAGTTTAGTGAAATTGAGAGATCTTAAGAGTTAAAATGACAATGCCAAAGTCAAAGTGCAAATCCATGAGAAGCAACACTCAAGTAAACAAATCTCCCACTGAAGAAATTAATCCCATAATGTTAGACTCCAACAAGAACAAACCCTCGGAAAAAGGCCAAGAAAGCCTGACCCAGGATAACGACTTTCAAAATATGATCATTACCATGTTCAATACTATGAAAGAGGAAATCCGGGAGGAATTACATAATCGAATCAATCGCTTTGAAGAGGAACACAACAGACATCTGGAGGGTTGAGAAAAACAGTGCAAGAAACAAAAAGTGGCATAGAACAGTTAAAACAAACTCAAGCAGAGTTTAAAACTGAGCTAAAAGACAAGTTATCTTCAACCCAGAACGCCACAGAGAGTCTTATCAACAGAACTAATGAAGCAGAAAACAGAATTTCAGACCTTGAAGATAAAGTGGGAGTACTAGCCAGCTCAATGGAAGAGGTTGTTAAAGCCAAAAAGATACTTGAGAGAAATATCCAAGAGATGTGGGACACCCTGAAGAAGCCTAACATGCGTATTCATGGAATACCGGAGCAAGAATCTCAAAATACCACCCCTGAGGAAATTTTTCAAACGATCATCAAGGAAAACTTTCCTCATCTAAAGAAAGAGAGGCCCATTCATATACAAGAGGCATTCCGCACCCCAAACAGATACGACCAAACTAGAAGCACACCGCGGCAAATAATAGTTAAAACACTCCACATTCAAGATAAAGAACTGGTGCTGAGAGCTTCAAGGGAGAAAAAACAAGTCACTTTTAAAGGCAAACCTATTAAAATAACAAATGACTTCTCAGTCGAAACAGTAAAAGCAAGAAGAGCTTGGAGAGACATACTTCAAGTATTGAATGAGCAAAAATGTCAACCCAGGCTGATTTACCCTGCAAAACTATCAGTCATGATCGAGGGAGAAAGAAAAATTTTCCAGCACAAAGACAACTTTAAGGGATACATGGCCACCAAACCAGGCCTTCAAAAACTGCTAGAAATGATACTCAAGCGTGAAGAAAAAAACAGGCATATCCAGAAGAACAGAAGGCAAATATAACACCATTAAAAGCGAAGCAATATACTTATAAAAGCTACTAAACATAATAAATGTCTGGAATTAACAATAGTTTCTCCATTATAACACTAAATGTTAATGGACTTAATTCACCGATCAAGAGACACAGATTACAAACTTGGATTAAACATCACAATCCATCAATCTGTTGCCTGCAGGAAACCCATCTCACCACAAAAGATAGGCACGCTCTAAAAATAAAAGGCTGGTCAACAATTCTACAAGCAAATGGAAGCAGAAAACAGGCAGGGGTAGCCATTATGCTATCAGACAAAGTGGATTTCAAACCAAAAAAAATTATAAGAGACACGGATGGATACTACATTTTAGTCACAGGTACAATTCACCAGGAAGACTTCACAATACTGAACATATATGCACCCAATACGGGCCCCTCCACATTCATTAAGAAAACCCTACAGCGTCTAAAGCAAGAAATCAACCCCCAAACGATAATTCTTGGGGACTTCAACACCGCCCTCTCTACATGGGATAGACCAACAGGTCAAAAGCTTAACAGAGACACTTTGGAACTTAATCAAACCCTGAAAGAAATGGACCTTACAGATCTCTATCGAACTTTTCACCCACGCACCAAAGAATACACATTTTTCTCAGCAGCACACGGAACTTTCTCCAAAATAGATCACATATTGGGCCACAAAATGAATCTACACATGTACAAGAAAGTTGAAATTCTAACCTGTGCCCTATCAGACCACCACGGCCTAAAGCTGGACATCCACAACACATCAAACAAGAGAAAATACACTAACTCCTGGAAACTTAACACTATGATGCTGAATGAGAACTGGATTCAGGAAGAAATTAAAAAGGAAATTCAAGATTTCCTGAAAGTGAATGATAACGAAAATACAACTTACCAAAATCTCTGGGACACAATGAAAGCTGTTCTAAGAGGTAAGTTCATAGCTCTTAATGCCCACATCAAAAAAATGGAAACATCAGAAATAAACAACTTAACAATGCAGCTTAAAGCTTTAGAGAAACTAGAGCAATCTGATCCCAAAAGCAGTAGAAGAGATTAGCAAAATAAGGGGAGAAATATCTGAAATCGAGACTAAGAAAACGATAGAAAAAATCAACCAATCAAAAAGCTGGTTCTTTGAAAAAATCAACAAGATTGATACACCCCTAGCTAAACTAACCAAAAGCAAGAGAGAGAAAACCCAAATTAACAAAATTAGAAATGAACATGGAGTTATCACTACGGATACCCAAGAAATCCAGAGAATTATAACATCATATTTCAAAAACTTATACTCTGTGAAGTTTGACAACACAAAAGAGATGGATGAATTTCTAAGTAAACACAAATTACCTAAATTGAATCAGGAAGTTGTGAATTACTTAAATAGTCCCATAACATATAAGGAAATTGAGGAAGTAATCTCGAATCTTCCCACCAAAAAATGTCCTGGACCAGATGGATTCAGCACAGAGTTCTACAAGACATTTAAGGAGTTAATAACACCAATACTCCTTAAACTGTTCCATCAAATAGCAAAGGAAGGAACACTACCAAATTCCTTCTATGAAGCTAATATCGTTTTAATCCCAAAACCTAATAAAGATTCACTTAAAAAAGAAAACTATAGGCCGATCTCCCTGATGAACACAGATGCAAAGATTCTCAACAAAGTCTTAGCAAATCGGATTCAAAAACATATTAAAAAGATCATTCATGGGGACCAAGTAGGCTTCATCCCCGGCACACAAGGTTGGTTCAACATACGCAAATCAATAAATGTAATTCATCATGTAAACCAGTCCAAAGTCCAAGACCACATGATACTCTCGATAGATGCAGAAAAAGCTTTTGACAAGATCCAACAGCCTTTTATGATCAAAACGCTAGAGACAGTAGGAATGGAAGGAACCTTTATCAAAATAATAAAAGCTGTATACAACAAGCCCACAGCAAGGATTATGCTCAATGGGGAACAATTGGAAGCATTCCCACTTCGATCAGGAACAAGACAAGGCTGTCCACTCTCACCACTTCTATTCAATATTGTACTTGAAGTCTTAGCCGAAGCCATAAGACAAGAAAGGGACATAAGAGGGATTCAAATTGGCAAGGAAGAAGTCAAGCTATCTCTGTTTGCAGATGACATGATCTTATACCTGAGTGATCCCAAAAACTCCACCAGGAAGCTCCTGGAACTAATTGAGAAGTTCAGCAGGGTGGCAGGATACAAAATAAATGTGCAAAAATCAGAGGCCTTCCTATATGCCCAGAATGAAAGAAGTGAAAAAGCCTTGAGAGAAACCATGCCATTTACTATAACCCCTAAAAAAATGAAATACCTTGGTATAAACCTAACTAAGGAGGTAAAAGACCTTTACAATGAAAACTTTAAAACCCTAAAGAAAGAAATTGCAGAAGACACCAGAAGGTGGAAAGACCTCCCTTGTTCCTGGATTGGCAGAATCAACATTGTAAAAATGACCATCCTACCAAAGGCAATATACAGATTCAATGCTATACCAATCAAAATCCCAAAGCAATTCTTTAAAGAAGTTGACCAAACAATCTCAAAGTTCATATGGAGGCACAAAAGACCCAGGATAGCAAAAACAATCCTGAGTAACAAAAACACAGCTGGAGGTATTACCATACCAAACCTAAGTCTATACTACAAATCCATAGTTATAAAGACAGCCTGGTACTGGCTCCAAAATAGACACACAGATCAATGGATAAGGATTGAAGACCCAGATATAAGCCCACAAAGTTACAGCCATTTGGTCTTTGACAAAGGGGCCCAAAGAATCCAATGGAAAAAGAACAGCATCTTCAACAAATGGTGCTGGCAAAACTGGATCTCCACATGCAGAAGATTAAAGCTGGACCCGTACTTGTCACCATGTACAAGACTTAATTCCAAATGGATCAAGGACCTTGATATCAGGCCAGAGACTTTAAAAGCCATAGTTGAAAGGATAGGGAACTCACTCGAGCTGATTGGGCTAGGCCAACACTTCCTAAACAGACATCCAATGGCACAGTCACTGCTACCAACTCTCAACAGTTGGGATCTTGTGAAATTAAAGAGCTTCTGTTCAGATAAAGAGATTGTCACACGAGCTCAAAGGCAACCCACAGAATGGGAGAAAATCTTCACTAACCACATATCTGACAGAGCTCTACTGTCCAGAGTGCACAAAGAACTTAGAAAATTAAACTCCAAGGAAAACACTGGCCCAATTAAAAAATGGGCCCTGGAACTTCAAAGAAACTTTACCAGGGATGAAATTAAAATGTCTAACAATTATCTTAAAAAATGCTCCACTTCCTTCGCCATCAGGGAAATGCAAATCAAAACTTCCCTGAGATATCATCTCACCCCGGTCAGGATGGCAAAAATCCACAGTACAAACAACGACAAATGCTGGAGAGGATGTGGGGAGAGGGGAACTCTCCTACATTGTTGGTGGGAATGCAGGCTCATACAGCCACTCTGGCGAGCCGTCTGGAGATTCTTAAAGAAATTAAAGATTGAAATGCCATATGACCCTGCTATCCCACTTTTGGGAATAACCCCCCAAGCAGCAGAGGTTCGCCTCGATAGCACAAGCTCGACCATGTTCATAGCAGCACTGTTTACAATAGCAAAGTCATGGAATCAACCTAAATGTCCAACAGTTGACGAGTGGATAAGGAAACTGTGGTACATCTATACAATGGAGTACTACTCAGCCATCAAAAATGATGAATTACTGGAATTTGCTGGGAAATGGATGTCATTAGAAAGAATTATATTAAGTGAAGTATCCCAAACCCAGAAAATTAAGCGCCGTATGTACTCCCTAATAGGTGGCTCCTAGTACCAAACTCGCCCAGCCCACATTGGGACACTCAAAAGTAAACCTATGTAACACAGTAATTGCAAGGATTATGAACAAGAGAGATGGGTTAGGAGGGCCACACCAGAAACAAGGAGAGAGGAGACCATGTTACAGCAGAGAAAATAGGCCTCCATCAAGGTCTGCAAGTAAGTAATGAGAAATCTGGTTAAGTTCACAGACGTTCTTTCCTGATCTCACCAGAAGGGGAGGGCATATAGTCTAGCAGATAAAAAGTAATCATTTTGCAAATGGGTGATGGACCCCTCCCTCAGGGAGGTTTCCTACTCTTATTACATCTACCCTTGAATGTGCTATTACAACAAGACTCCAGTTTAACAGCTTTTTGTCTCTGGCCAGGGGGTGACATACAGTGCCCAGCAGAATGGAGTGAAGGGCATTGCAGGAGCAGCAAAACTGCAAAAGAAAATCAACAAACCACAATCCAGAACTTCAGAGACTCTATATCAATCACATAGAACTAGGACAGCCTAATCTCTCCCCATCCTGGAGCTCAGGGACATTTGCGGAAGAGGGGGCGGTAAGATTGTAAGAGCAAAAGGATGGGAGGAGCAACGATTTGCAAGATTCTCAATAATAGTTGGGGCCACAGCAATCATAATGGAACTTTGCATGCCCTGCGCAATGTCCAGCGCACTGTTGCCCTCATAAAGTCTAGCATCTGTTAAGGGCACCGAGACCCCTGGAGGCAAGGGATTGACAGCCATAGTAGTAATCTTATGCTTAAGGGGAACAAGAGAAAGGGCTTATGGAAATGCCACTGGGTCCTTATATGTCATCGGAGAGGAGGACCCAGTGGAGAGTTAGGCGCACACAATAAAGGACTCTCTGGGAATTGGGGGGGAGACACTGGGGGAAGGGGAGGGGGGAGGGAGGGAACTGGTAAAAAATTTTAAAATGTATAATTAAATTTTTAATAAAAAAAAAAAAAAGAATCCATACGTATAAATAGTTGGTTCCAAGTGTATTGTTACTGGAAAAGCAAGCTTGTTTTGTTATTTTAAAATATTATTCTACATCTGATATACTTATGATAATAAGCTATCATAAATATAAAAATAATAAGCTATCATAAATATAAATATAATAAGCTATCATAAATATAAATATAAAAATTACCTATATTTGGAGAAAAATAGAAAAATGTTTCACAATTTAAAAAATTTACAAACTGTGAAACATAAAACAGTAGCACATTTGTCATGATCTTTGTTTTTGTTTTTAATTTTTTATTACTTTGTGTGTATATGTGTGTGTACTAAAGATCCTAACATACACTCACGTTTGCACAGTGAGCACTTTACCCACTGAGCCATCCCCACAGCCCACACCTACCTTCAATTTTCAAATCATGTGTAAATACTGAACCATACCCCACATTTTCCTCTACATTCATTGAGGTTACCATTCCTGCTTTTAAGTTGTCAAGAAGATAAGTAAAGAATTTTGGCCTTGTAATGGTAAACTAACTTCACTTCTTGGGATACACAGAGTTTGGTCTTTATTGTCTCTTATTTATTCTTTTATTGTTTCATACATGAACACAGTCATTTTACAATATTCTTACACCTCAATTCCCAACCCTACCCCTTCCCCTCTTCCCATTACAACCCTTGTTCTCCCCTGTCAGACTCCCTTTTTCATATTTTTCCCATGTGTAGCCCACTGGGTTTCATCTGTCTTGCCTTGGATGGCAGATCATGACTATAACCACCAAAAGTTCTCAAAAAGATTAAACAAATTGCAAGACATGGACAAATCACTTGTGAAAACAGTAAAATGGGCCAGAAACAAAGCTCAGAAAGTGAGGTGCTTCCTCACACCACCGATGACCTGAGTTTGATCCCACATGGAATCCCACACAGTAAAAGGAGAGAACTGACTTCTGAAAGTTGTCCTCTATTCTCCAACCATACATCCTGACATGAATGCTCGCTCTCTCGCTCTCTCTTTCTCTCTCTCTCTTATTTTTAAATAGAATGCAATATTTAAAAATCTTGTACATTCATTTTAAAAATGATGAAAAAAATTAGCAGGAAAAACACAATTAAGTATTGAAGATACAAATGAATGTTCATCTCACTAAGACTCAGAGAAATGTAATTGAAAGTAATGAGATATTGTTGGGAAATTTTATATAATTAAGGAATATTTCAAATGATGGAAAAATATATGGAAATAAGCCATCAACACTGTTAGTTGTAAATCACTGAAAACCATTCAACCATGTAATAGACTTTATCAAATAATTCAGAAAGTATTTGTGTATGCATTAGACAACTTACAAATCCTTAGTTCTGCAGCTCCACAAATAGAAATATGCTTGTGATAGTGACAATTAGAGAACAGTTACCTATCCATTTATAGGGGAATGATCATCTTTAATAGTCAATCTCGCAGAATGCTATGTGGCTACTTAAAAAAAATGAAACACACTAATAATAAAATTCAACATTTTTAAAGAGCGAGTGATATTCTAAGTAGTTTACAATATCTGTACCATGTATGCTGTGAACTGTGGAAGAGAAATGTTATTCTTCACATTGTACAGAGGAGCATCTGGACAAGTGGTATGAGATCACTTGAGTGCAAAAAGTAGCCAAAGCAGGCTTCAAATTCAGAGAGGTAAGTGGAGTGAGTAGATGTGCAATTGACCTCAGGTGGTCCTGCCTTCCGCAGATTACTGACAAGGGAAAGTCTTAAAGCAAAAAATCAGAACAAGAAATACTACAACACAGGTACTCTGTATACTCACATCCCCAAGTCCCGTCAGCCATTGCATGAGAGAAAGGAAGGAGCAGCAGAAGGGAGCCAATGGTGATTTTCATGGTGGATTGTTTGACTCTGATGCTGGGAACAACACCGTGCGGCAGGGGGGAAGGGGGGTTAGTGTGTGTGTGTGTGTTTGTGTATGTGTGTGTGTTTGTATATGTGTGTGTGTGTGTGTGTGTTTGTGTATGTGTGTGTGTTTGTGTATGTGTGTGTGTATGTGTGTATGTGGGTGTGTGTGTGTGTGTGTGTGTGTGTATGTGTGTATGTGGGTGTGGGGGTGTGGGTGTGGGTGGGTGTGGATGTGGGTGTGGGTGTGTGTGCAGTGTGTATGTTACCCCTGCGCCTTTGAGCCAGCCAATACCAAAGTAAGCTAACACATAAATGTCTGACCTTCTGGTAAAATCGGTCTACTCCCATTTCCTTTGTCCACAACCTTGACTCTGGGCTTTGTCGGATCCTTTCTTTTCTCTAAATCTTTAACTGGAAGAAAAAACAGAAATACAGCAACATGTAAGATTAATGTCTAAAGGAAGATACTCACAAAAAAATTATCCGTTGGGGTGGTTGGGAGGAGGGAGAGGACAGGGTACTTACTGAGCTTGTATGATTAGGAAAAAAATAAAATGTGAAGGAAAAAAATTATCCATTAACAAATGGCAGAGTTTTTTTGTCACCTGAATAAGGTGATATTAATAGGCTAAAAAATGACTTTGTGTCTGCTAACCCTCACACAGACACTCACAGCTTACTTTTCTGATGCATTCTCTGCTTCACATAACACAGGCCTGCCAAAATTATCCAAGGGATTCAAGATCACCACCAAATGGCAAGATTTGGTATAAATTAAAATGCCCCATGAAAAATGCAAAAACAAGCCAAGGTATTTCACTAAACTGCTCCATTTACTTAAAGGAAATAAGCAGATTTGTGGGCAGAAGAAGAACCAACGCGTCCTTCCTCTTCTCCAGAATGAGGCCCTCCAGCCTTCCCACTGGTTTTCATCCTTTTGGTAAAGGGATTGAGACTTGTCAGTTGCCTAGGGGCTAACACTCTAATTCTATTAATCCTATTCTTAGAACTTTCCTTCTGTGTCTGGTGCCCAGAGATAGAAAATAGTAATAGTAATATGAGAGAAGCTGATCCCAGTAAGCCTGACAATCTAACTTCCACATTTGTTTTTACACCCCATTCTCTATCTCATTATGAGCGTTGGCATTTTAAAATGCTCCCTCTTTTTCCCTTGTCTTTACAAAGACATGATCTTGCTTTTCTTCTAATCGGCTGTGCTCTCCTTTATATTTTCATTCTGAGGATCCTTTTTCTACTTCTATTCCTAAAACATGATCATATACTACACTTGTCTTGCAGCTGCGTACACCACTTATAATCTCATCATCCCACAATTTAAATTCTCTCTCTTTATGGATAATTTCCAAATCTGCACATCTTCAACTTCACCCACACATGGACTACAGCCAAGATCTAAAAGAAAACACATCTGCGCTATAATGTGAGAAAAAGTTGTGTTGAGCAACACTGGAGGAGAGATAGATGAGGGAAAGAATGATACAAATAATTCCAGAAGTGAAGATTTGAAAAAGGGGACATTAAGGTCTGACTATAAACATTGAAAGTTGCAGGCAGAGACCCATGGAACATCATTCCAAAGAAGAAAGCTCAGAGCTGGAGTGTTTCCCAAAACAGATTATAGTCCAAATTTATAGATAATTTTTTAAAGTAAAGTAGTTAAAATAAATACATAAAAATTAAAATTCACTTTGGAAATTGAACAACAAACGTTTTTAATAGCATAATGGATGGTGTCCCTTCATGTAGGAACAAACTCAGCTACACACTGTGGCGACAGACATGGTGATGTATATTGTAGACCCAGCACTTCTTAATGTGAAGAAGCCGAAAGAACACAAGTTCAAGGCCAAGTTGGGCTATATATTGATTCCGGAATAGCCCAGGCTACAAAACTAGACCCTGTCTCAAAAAAGGGGGGAGGGGAGACACAGAAGGTGAGAGAAGGAAAAGAAAGATGAAAAGATGGGAGTGAAGGAGAAGGGAAAAGGAAAAGTAAGGGGGAGGAGGGAGAAGGGAAGTGAAGAGAAGGGAAGGAAAGAGAAGGGAAGGGGAGAAGAGGAAAAAGGGGAGGGAGGAGAGGAGGGGAGGGGAGGGGAGAGGAAGGAAGGAGAAGGGAGGGGAGAGCAGAAGAGGGGAGGAGAGGGGAAGGGAGAGGAGGAGAGGGGAGGTAGAAAGCCAGGAGCTTTTCTAATCTATGGAAATATTAATGAGTGCTTCCATTTCTGTTTCTTATAGGTCCCACGGGAAGTCATTTCCAGTTACTTAGGTAAGGACATAGGATGCAAAAGACAGAAGAGCAGAGCCACTGCAGGAGACTCTGAGCTAAATAACACTAAAATAACATTCTGACATACTAAAAATAGCATATAAACCTCTTCCATAGCTTCCACATGATGGCATAACATTTATAAATAGTATCTGTATATCCTGTTAACAAGTAGGGTAACTGAATATCTTTGTTTGGAAGTCAAAAAGACTAATACTTTCTCCCTCAAAAGTAAAATATATATATATATATATATATATATATATATATATATATATAAGACATTTAGGATTTTAAGCTCTTAGAATAGATAGCACAGATACAAATCCACTGCTGAGGCAGAGCCCAGACAGTCATTTAAAACCCATAAGCACGTACTTCTGAATTGGCCTTGAGCTGGCTTGCTTTCTTTGTCTTTATGGTAAGCAATAATCTGAACTGTGTAATTCTGATCCGGCATAAGACCTTGAATAATTGCTTTTGTTGCAATGCTTTGGAGATTCAGTTGATTGGTTTTTCCTCCTGTAATAGTACAGAGAGACACATCAATTCTAAGGTACAGGTAATTATCATGTGCGTTAAGAAATTTTATTAAGTGTCAATCAAAATTTCCTAAAAGCAAAGACATTTTTAAGTTTTATTTTTGTCATATACATTTACAATGCACAATGTTTTGATATATATGAAATTGTAATATATATGATGATTCCTATGTATAGAGCACTTAACTGTAAAACAGCATAATGTTCATTCTCAGAGTGAGTTGCCTATATTAAATAACAAAGGATCACCTATATTAAATAAAGGATAGTCTCACACACACACACACGCACACACACACACTTTCAACAAAACACACTCTTATGCACATTCTCTAAGACAACCCACAGCGCAAGATTAGAGTTCAGAGCCCTCAGATAGTTCAGTGGGTAAAGTGCCTGCCTGCAAACCTGGCGATCTAAGTTTGATCCCTGGAACCCCATTTGGTGGGAGGAGATAACTGACTTCCTGAAATACTCCTTTTACTTCCACATGCATATTGTGGCAGTTATCTCTCTCTCTCTCTCTCTCTCTCTCTCTCTCTCTCTCTCTCTCTGCCTCTCTCTCTCTGTCTCTCTCTCTCTCAATCTCTCTCTTTCCTTCTCTCAAAATTAAATAAAATATTATATAAAATAAAAATTCCAAAAACCAGAATTGAAGAAAGCAGGTTCTCTGCATCAGATATAGTCTTCAAAGAAAAGAATTCCACTTAAAAAATTAAGGAAAGGACAGGAGGAGCAGCCTGAAAGTGATTATCCGTGCTGGCACTCTTCCTCTGCTCTGGAAAGTGACCCAAAGCATCCTTGAACCATGAGCAATTTAATTACCTTAAGTCCGACCACCACTGACTCAGAATGCTGGAGGAAGTACTGACTGCCTGGCTCCTTAAAAGTCAATTTGACTCATAAAAAGATTCCAAAATCCTCATCTAAGACTCTCTTAAAAATACATTTGGTAAAAAAAAATTTTTTTAAATGCATTTGGTTAAATGCTGAACTTTTATGCAAAACTCAAAATATACCTCTCTTCTCTAATTTCTGGGAGTGATTCACAATCTGAGAAAAGGGAATTAATTTAAAACTTCTGTCCCTCTAGCAATAACATTTTTCAAAAGGTCTGAATTAATCAAATGAAACACAGATTATGGTAATGTTTAATTATTTGCAAGTATTAGAGCTGAAGTTTTTTTCTATTATCCATGCTGCCTACTATTAAAAGATACAAGGACATTTCCTTACATGTTCAAGATGCTAAATTTTGTTTTATAAAGTTCTATCATTTAAAACTCATCTATTATAAAGTGCATAAATAAAACTTTCATAACATAAAAAGGTCCTTAGAAAACCCTACATATTACCATCTCTTTAAAGGGCAGAAGATATTTTATTCAAAGCTTTAAGAATCTTCCAATAGGAAAGCTTTAAATTCTGTCTGAACCAGCATTCCAATGTTTATTTGACCATTAAACTATTGGGTTCCATAATAATTATTACTATCCCGCAAAACATATGGAACATTTTCTGGGAAAGATTGGCATAAACAAGGGGCTGGAGAAGTGGCTCAGGGGTTAAGCCTCTGCCTTACAGGCAGAAGGTCCTGAGTTCGGATCCTAGACCCCACGTATAGACACTGGGCGGAAGCAGGGGTGGGCGGAGCCTGTGATTTCCCAGGGCACAGTAAACAAGGAGGAGGTGGAGGCGGTCCATAGTGGTTCCCGAATTCATCCGTGGTTCTACACACACATACACACACATACACACACGCACACGCGCACAATTGACTAAAATAATAAATAATAATAAAAAAATTTAAAAAAAAAGATTGGCATAAACAAGACTTGGACCACAATTCAGTGTTAGAATGTCTGCAATCATTTTGTCACTAAATGTATTTATTCTTTTTATTTGCTGTTTTTAAGCAAGTAGATACTAACTAGTATATGCAGACTAAATGATTGATTCAAGCCATTGAAATAAAGATAGCATATAAAGTAAATCCAACATATTAGGAGACAATTTGCTTTCCGTCCCAAATTTTGTCACTGGAAGTATTTAAGCAAGAGCTAGTCATCTACTTTTGGAGCAATTTCAAAAATATTAAAGGATCTGGCTGAGATTTGGTTCAGAAAGGACTAGAATCACCCCTGAGATGTTGTGATTTCTCAACAGCATGCATGGGGTCACTTAATAGTTTGGTACTACCAACAATTAACCCATAAAATTACAGTACTAATTGCCTATAAGAAAGTGTTTCTCAAAATGCGATGTTACAAATTCTCCAAAGTGCCACAAGTTAGGAAGCTATGATGAGTCTGTGGATAATATTTACCTTCAGTGATCAAACAAGAAACCAGGTGTTTTGCTTATCTTGTTTAGGATTTTTAAATAAAATACTAGGTGAGGTTCCATATTTATCAATCACAAAGCATCAATCCTCCTCATGGAATCCTTTGGTAAAGGATTCCCAACTGAAGGAGGTCTAGTCTTATAGAACCATCTTTATCATCTATTATAACCATTATATTTATGCAAATATATTACAAGTGTGATGGTTAATTAATATTTAACATAATAGTTAATTAGTATTATATATGAGTATAATGATTAATCTTCTTTGTCAATAGAACTAGAATAGATTCAGAAGAGAGATTGGTGAGCCACCTATGTGACTGAGAAGGTGTATTCAGAGGTAATTGAGCAGGAAAAAAAAAAACCTCTATGGACAGCACTATTCCACGGGGTGAGGAACCCAGTCAGAATAAAAGTGGGGGAAGGAGAAAGTCAGCTAAGGACCAACATTCCCTCTCAATCTCTGCTCCCTATTCAGCCGCAATGTGACCAATTATTACTTAACATACACATCCAGTGCCATGATGTTCTGCCTAAGTGGACGAGCAAAGTGACCATGGATTGAACCTCTGAAACCATGAGCCAAAATAAATCTTTCTCCCCTTACATTGTTTATATCAAGCATTCCATCATGGCAGTGAGAAAATTAACCAGCACAATGGGAGTGTATACTACTAAGTATTACACTTACATGTAATTTTGTAAAAACATAGAAGTTAGCTATAGGGCAGTCACTCTTGTGTTTTCTGTTACTTGGCTCTATCTTTGTCTCCAAGACACTTATTCCATCTTCTATATGCTCTATATTGTTTGAGTATATATCATATGAGTTTAATAGAAGCAGAAAATATAATGACCAATAAATGTGTTCAGTTTACATTTGTAGTTTATCTCTTGTATTGACAATTGCTAAGTAAGATTCTCCTAAGTTCATGAATTAGAATTTATTCAAGCAGGCATCACTATTGGACACCCAGGTGGATTATAATTTTTTAGGTATCAATGAACTGAAAGTATTCTGTCTATTGAAAGACAGGCAATAGGACTTCTGATATTCTGGAAATTTGACTTAAAAAGAACTTACAGTTAACCCAAGAGACACTCCTCATACTTTGAGGAGCATACTTTCCTTGATAACAGAAGAGTATGTCAGGCCCATAAGACTGAATAAAACACAATCTCCAAGCAATCTTAAAGCAATGTTTGATGTGATATATCTTTAATTACCTATGTATAAAAAGTTCCTACTTCTCTAGAAAATGTAGTTAGTTGTTTTTACCTGAAGCCGGGGTCACAAGAAGCTTGTAACCACCAAATTTCCCTCTGGGAGCCTTCCAGGATATCTGTATGCTGTCATGAGATATCACATTGTATCTTAACCGTGTGGGTGGAGCCACTGCAAAGGAAAACAGAAATAGTGGAAACATGGAAATCATGCCTAAATTGAGAAGACCATATAACACTGCCAAATCGCCAAAGTCTTCACCAGCCTCAAAATGAGTTTTCTTGACAGTCCCATTAATGAATTAATCAGTGTGTGAAATAAGACAAGTATGAAAGCATTTGCTTTTCACTCAGAGGACATCACTGGTCAGATTGGACTATCCTTATGACAAAAAAAAAAAAAGACAGTGTTTAAATTTACTATTCCAGCCCAGTGTAGAAATTGAATCCTATCTTGCAAAACGTTTTGCAATGTGAGAAGGAGGAATTTTTCTGCTTGAAACACGAAAGTTTTTCTAATCTACTCTACTGGGTCTACTGGGATTGTTGTGTATGCCTTTGGGTTTTTTTACTGTGGTAATCCAACATTTTTGATGATGTGGTATTCGAGAAGGCTATTATGGGCATTTAATAAGGCTTATTTTAAAACATTTGAGAAAGCATAAAGGAATTCAGGATCAAATAAAAGATAACCGTGCCTTTAAAATGCTGATCTACTCTTTAAGCATAGCTAATTGACAATACAAAGGCAGATGATCATAATTTTGGCCACAATATTTCATCTTCTGAAATTTCAGAAAAGTGTGTAGATCTTTTCATGCAAGTTATTCAAGTGCATTTGATTTTGGAACCCTTTGTAAATGTATCAGTTTCAAAAGAAATACTTTAGTATGACTAATTTTTACTTTATCTATATTAGCTTGCCAAAAACAGTAGGTAATAATTAACAAAAAACTTAACATTCGTTTCAACTTAGTGCCCAGCCCTTTCCCTGCTTTGAATGACTACAGAGGAGGAAATACATTCCAGAAAAAGAATGTGGTATAATACAAGACTTGGACATTTGTTTGATTTAAAGTTTTGTCATTTATAACCCAGAGCCTTACTTGGGTGACCAGTTCTTTCAAAGCTGGTTTCCTTACTTTTAAATAAAGTGGTGGAAGACTTTCTACAAAGCATAACTTTAAACAGAACAATGGATATGATACACTGTAATAGGTGGCCTGTGAGTGTTCTGTCACCTCATCTAACAATCTCAAAAACTCACTCATCCTCAGAAAAAATATATCCCAACTTTATGGTTAAAAGAACCAAGGAACAGCTAAAAGATTTCAAGTTCATAAACTAGTGAAGGACCATCTCTGGTTCTTCTTTGTAGAAGACCCATAGAAGTCACCCTGCATCGAGTTACACAGATGAACTAACTACAAACTGCCCATTCACAAGAAGTCAGTAAGTACTGAAGGATATATCTGTTTGTCTTTTACCATTTGTAATTAGAGAATATATGAAAGCTTCAAACATTATAAAATTATTTAAAAAGAATATCATTTAGGACTGAAGGGAAACTTCACACTTATTGTTTGTTAATAACATATACTATCTATACATAACAATGGGTCATATTATGACATGCTCATACATGAACATAATGTATTTGATTGTATTCGCCATCCCTCCATTATCCTCTTTTGTCACTTTCTCCTTCCCACTAATTCCCTTCCTCTTCCCAACTACTCCCTCTCCAACTTTAATGGAATGTTCTTGCTTTTCTCTTTGCTTTGGTGACCCAATCGGTATCTCCTTAGAGTTGCTTATAAGAGTATGGAAACCTTGACCAGTGACCAAATTATTACAGAAAGTATTTTTCCTCCTAAATGCAAAGGGCTTAAAGGAAAAAGAGGTTTTATTTTCTCTTATGATAGTCTAATTGCAGTTCTTAATCCAGGTTGGCAGGAGAGTGCACACCAACACTAGGCACTAAGGGAACTGGCCATACAATATCCATATATCACAAAGACTGCTGAGAGAGTGAGAATCCTTACCTGCCAGACTAGCATATCTGGCCAAGTGTACCAAACTGGCTGACTTCCTTAGCCAGCTCCCCCATCTTCCTCACTTGCCCAGATCCTACATCCACCCACCATGGTCTGGATCTTTCCAATCGATTAGTCAAACTCCTGCAGGCTCTTTCAGGACTTAACTATTAATTTCTTACAACTGTGATCAGAACTCAGAGCCTTCAGTTGCCAAGTTGACACCCTTATCTAACTATGAAACTCCCTCATCAACAATTGTCTATAATTCCTTGGGGAGAGGCAAGGCTGCATGAGAGCCTCCCTGACCTGTGACAGACATTGCTGGACTCAATGTAATCATAATCACTGTGAGGTTAAGAACACAAGGCCCATGTCATAACCAGCAGTCAACAGCCCTTCGCTCCATCCTTCATCTCATGTTCTTTCTGCTCCATCTTATGAGATGTCCCCTGAGCTTGCAATCATATTTCCCAGGACCCTGACCAGTAATGAGTCTCTACCATTACCGTTACCCACTGCAGAAAAGAAGCCTATCAGGCAGCTGACATCAGCACTAATCTCTGGGCATGACCGTGGTCATTTATCTCTTTATTCATTCATTCATTCATTCTGCCTGTGTGTAGGTGCAGGTGTGTACGTGTGTGTGTAGAGGTGTGGGGGTGCAGAAGAGGGCACTGTGTGTATAGGGTAACTTTGGGAATCATTCCGAATTGCACTACCTCCTTACTGCCCCATTCTGGGATTTCTCATGTTTCACCTTCCAGGGACTGAGGTGCAGGTCACCAGCATTTCTGCCTGACATTTTTATGTAGTATCTAGGATCTGAACTTTTACTTTCATAGCAGAGAGGCTTAATCCCTGAGTCGCTGTCCTGCCCAAGCAACTTGAAAAGTTGCATCATCTCTACTTTAGCTACCAAGTTTTTGACTTGATATGAATGGAAGAAAGCATTTATATTTGCAAGTTAATTGTAAAATAAGAATTTATCATAAGAGAAACTGTTTCCAAATCTGGTATTTAAATGAACAGAGAAACTGACTATTGTGCTCAATCTTTGACTAAGAAAGAAAATCTACACATGGATACATTCTTAGTTCTTGTAGGGAAAAAGGTAAAAATAAGAGTATTTAGTTTTTGAGTCAAATGAAATCATGGAGTTGGCTGATGTCACTGACTAAGTTTCATATGAATGCACCCATGGAAGGCAGCTGGCATGCCTGGGAACCAGGATGTGGAAGAGGACAGCAAACAGATGGGGCTTTGCACTAAGCAATTCCCAAGGGTCAGCCCATGCAGTGAGCATGTCAGGTATGCTGACATCTCAAAGACAGCAAGCACATTAACAAGACACAGGCTTGCTAGGCTGGAAATTAGACATCTACAGAGGAACACCAAATAGGCCACTATTCTTGTAATGATGTATGAGCTAATAGCTTTCAGCCTCTCATTAGTCAATAACAACTAAAACCAGAGCAACAACCATGAGAATAACATGGACCAAGCTGCAGATTCAATGCAGATGGTTGTCTAGAACCTTGAATGGAGCTGCGGGTTCAGTGCAGCTGGTTTTCTAACACCTGAACCAAGCTACAGATTCAAGGCAAATGATTGTCTATAACCCTTGACAACACCGTCTTCCCCTGACTTACTCTAGGAAACAAAATGAAGGACAACTATCACAACCAAATCCAGAAACATCGACTCTTTTATTAATTACAAATAGCTCATGTGACTGCAGTCACATACAACAGTGAAAAGCAATACCACAATGACCCTGTATCAACAGATCAGATCTAATGCCAATAGAAGAATAAATATTCCCCGGTCACTAATGGAAAATCTTGGATAGACAAAAAGGATACATTTCCTTTAAGACTGTGCCTCTGGGTCATGGGGGTAGTATATATTGCAAAGAAATGTTAATTAAGAAAAAGTCATGAGGTCAGAGTTGTGGATTTCAAAATGAGTTCTTTTTCCCCTGTGGAAGGCACTGGGACTTGAGCCAAAGCTAGGGCAGCAAAATTGACAGAAATACTGCAAAGTGCCATGGAGAAATAAATAATCGCTCTTATCTCACAGAACAAGAATCTATGTGTTTTTCCTTCTGCAAGCACAAAGGAAGGGCTTTCCATTCATATATCCTGTTCTTAACTTCCAGTAAATGCTTGAGTGAACTTGACTCAAAAGCTAACTTGTGTCAGTTCAAATCCTAATCTTTGCAAAGAGACTAAAATCAAGTATAAAGTTTGGGTTTTGGCACACACACACACACCCTGAGGAAGTCAGCAAACTCATCCATTGCACAGGAACAAAGGAGCAAGTCCAATAGACAACATGAGTATCCAGACTTCACCCCAAAGGGAACCAAGGAGGAAAATTCATTTTTGTCTTCTTTCTTTCTACTGTGGGCTTATTGCTAAATGAGCAGAACTATGTTTTGTGCTGCTGCACTGAGTCTTGTGTGAAGAGACAATTTTCCACTCTTCCATCAGTGCCCATAGGTGGGAGAGACATTTTATGTTATATAAGTCCATTATACATACAAGTACATTATATTGATAAGCAATTTAAGAAGGAGCTTTAATTTCCTGCATTCTTTTAATATTCATTGTATTATTTGCCTATTACCACTGCAATAAATTTAACTTTTTTATTTCTGTGTGTATGTGCATGTGTGTATGTGTGTGTGTGTGTGTGTGTGTGTATGTGTGCATGTGTGTTCGTGTGTGTATTAGAGGGTACTGTGTGAACCTATGGATCCCTACTGTAGTAAATCAGTACTAAAGCAACAGATACTGAACTAGGCTATAAGTCAGCAATAGAGTGCTTGCCTAGAATGCACATCCTAAGTTCAAAGTTTTGGTAAGGTTGTTACTTTCCTTGAAGGCTTTGAGACTTTTCCAGCTCCTGGAAATCACATACATTATTGATTTCTGCTTTCCTTCCCTCTTCAAAGCCAGCCATGGCCAGTCAGTCTTGTGTATCATCAGACATGGGCTCTTCACCCATGACACCAGTCACCCATAAAATAATGTAATATCCCTATGTCACTCTCAAGACTAACCACAGTTATTTTTAAGAAGAAAGGGAAGAGTAAACTAATAATGCTGACATCCTAATTTCCCTTGTCATAGAACATATTCACAGGTCCTGGATGTGTTGAGTAGATCTTTTGGCTTACCACAAATTCCACTTTCCCTTTTGTCAATGGTTCATAACCATGATAGTCAGAATGTCTACATGGTTTTTGAAGGTTGAATCAAAATTTGACCAATGCACAGGAACTCACTACAATATTTTCTTTAAATGTGACAAAATAATCCAGTCAAACAATTCATATGCTTTATTTTTTGTTCAAACTTTATCATGTAAATGAGAATATATTGCATGACAAAAATAACATTAATCTTCTCAAAAGTCTTATGTATTTTCCTAAGCACCAGGACCAGTGATGTCTAAAGTTTTACTTCCTGGAATTTCCTCCAGCAGGAAACCACCATCTTCCTTCATTCAAGTGTCTCCCTCTTTCTCTTCAAAGCCACTGAGCCCCCAACTCTTCTAATAATTTCCTCTTTCTCCTCCTTCTTCCCTCTTCCTCTTCCTCTTTTTCCTTTTTTTCTTCTTCTCCTTATTTCTGCCTCTTTTTTCTTCCTTAGACACTTTCAATCAGTTATTTTTCCTCTGCTAAGCATTTAACTGCTGACGTTCTGCAAACTTCATCTCTTTCTACTGAGTTATCCTTCTCCAATAGAACCTCTAGGATCCCAAAGGTAGCTCTACCCACCAATTCCAAAGAACACTGCATTTCAAGCCCTGATCTTTTTTCTGGCACAGTCCATCGACTTCCAACATACCATTTCCAACTGGGTATCTCCCCTGAAGCTTCATACGTTCATATAAGACTGGACTCATTATCCTCCACTCTTTCATCAATCTCTCATGTCTGCTCTAACAGAAATCTTGCTCTATAGTAGAGATAAGGCACTAAGGAGGAAATCACTGTGGTAACTAAGCAACCATGATGTAAACAACAGGAAGCAGTGAAAACATGGAATAACACTAAGGATCTGGTCCACTCCAGAGCATGGTCAAAAGCTTAACAGCCATCTCTAATGTTCCCTCCCTTCGGTCTCTCTCCATGTTTAATCAACAAGTTCTGCCTCTTCTGCCTGTTGACTAACTCTTGCAATCATATTTTTCTCTATAGCCACAGAGTCTACATCAGACTCTTAACACCTAGTCTATGAAAATTTAGTATTTTCATGATTGACTATTCATATAAATCACAAGTAGAAGTGTTGTCAGTATTAACATTTCCATGTATGTGTTTATAGAAGAGTGTATTATACTGTGCACATATTTCAAGGTTTGGGCTGTTGTGTATAAATGTGCAGACAATTGATGTATTTGAAATATACAACATCTGTTACAACTACTCACTTCTGCCACTGGAGCATGAACTCAACCATACATGATATGCATGGCTGTGTCCCAACGAAAACTTAGTCATCAAAGCATGAAGTGGACCACATTTGGCCCATGAATAGTAGTTTGTTAACCATAGACATAGTTTATTTTTTTAAAAAATGGGTGGGTAAAGCCATGTGAAGCTGGTTAATAAAGAGAATAGATTTTGTAACAGGTAAATGTTTTTTTTTAATCCATCAACCATTATGCATAAAACCTCAAACTGGCAAAAACCTCTAGACTTTTTACCATCTTAAACTGTAGGCCCACTTCTAAGGAAAAGAAAGACATTAAGAATAGGTGTGAAGGATTAGAATAACTTATAGACACTCTGGGAGATGAGGCATGAATGAGATACACACAAGTATATGTCACAGCGCTTTATTAAGAGCGAATTTTGCAACATGCAAATTTTATTTTCACCCATTAAACTCTCATAGCCTTGACTTTCAGAAGCAGCTGTTTAACCAAGTGCCACCAAATCACAGTCACTGGTAGTATCACAAACCTCATGAGAACTGCCCTCCATGTCCACAGAGGAAGAATTGATAAAATGAATTAAAGTCACCATTGTTCTTTCCAAGAAACACGGTTTTATCAATAAAGTACTATCATCATAAATGAAAATCTATGTATAAACAAAGAGCTTGACTCCCAAATTGTACCGACTTTCTTACAGGTTTCAGTTACCTTGTCCCTGGACAACAGTGCAGAAATAAGCAATCGCCAAAAAAATTGGAATCAGCCAGTACTGCATATTGCACTGAAAAATCTTCATTTTATTTTCTGCCTTTCACATGGGGTGGAACAGCTACCTGCAAAGAGAAAGCATAAAGACATTTTTAGATGTCATCTAAGAGAGACAAGAAGACCAACATGGGTTAGAATTGTCAAAAGTAATTAATTTCCTAGAGTGTTGTGGTGTTCACTCTTGAATGCAGACTGAGGAAATATTTTTTTAAATGCTGGAAATAGAGAGACTCATTCAAAATATTTGAGAAAGATGCTCAGGCCACCTTCTGTGTGCCCCTTCTGTAAGGATTTATGTAAATTGCGCAGTTTCCTTGGAATGACTATTGTAACCAGTCACAGTGTCTTTTCCAATCACATGATCCTCTTGCATCTATTACATTAAGGGAAAACTTCTATTTCCACCTTATATTACCTACAAAATATAAATGTGTAAGTCTTAATGGTGATCAAAGAGAATTTGTAAAATGACTTTGTACTAATATTAAATCACCACTCCGTTTTCAATTTCTATTTATTAAGTTGAACTTTCTCTCATACTTTAATTTTTTCTTGCTTTTTTTCCTAATAAAACTATTTCATAGGGTTCAGGGAAATGCCACCGGGTTCTTGTACGTCATCGGAGAGGAGGACCCAGAGGAGAGTTAGGCATACACAATAAAGGACTCTCTGGGAATTGGGAGGGAGGCACTGGGGGATGGGGAGGAAGGGAAGGGGGAGCAGGGGATTCGGGGGGAGGAGGAGGGAGGGAGGGAACTGGTCTACCTATTAAGTTTGTATGAGCGGTAATAATAAAAAATGTATTAAAAAAACTATTTCATGGCTGCAAGATGACTCAGTGAATAAAAGCACATGCCTAGTGATATCAGTTTAATCCTTGGAATTCATATTGGAAGGAGAGAACCAACTCCCACAAATTTCCCTTTGACCTCCAAACATGTACCCTCTCTCTCTCTCTCTCTTTCTCTCTCTCTCTCTCTCTCTCTCTCTCTCTCTCTCTCTCTCTCACACACACACACACATGCAAAATCACGATCAGAAATAAATGCTTTCTAAAAAATAAATAAAACTTCTAATTTTCTAATAGCAGTAAAAAGAGCTATGGGGGGGGCAGAGAGAGAAGATAAAAGAGAAAGAAGAAGCGACATAGGAAAAGAAGCAGGCAGACAGAAATGGACAGTGTTTCTGTAAACTGAAGAGGCCAGGGTTTGTGTTGGAGCTCCTATTCTACTTCCCCCATTCAAACGGCCAACACTGTTAAAGGATATTTCACCTAAAAACCAGCTCTATATCTGGCAAACCTGAAAACTTTGCGAAGTTGTCCTCTGACCTCCACAAGCACCATAGCACATCGCCTCCCCCAACACACATACATCATCAACACACAACAGGTAAAACAAAGTTTAAAAAATAATGCTTTTCAGCCAACGAACCTATGGATAAGAAGACAGTACACCAAACTGCTCTGTAACTAGCTGTTATTATACCCATAGCTTGGAAGAACACTTACACTCAGCCTAGAAACATTCTTCTACACAGAGATAAAGGATATCAACACCCTGACAGGAGGCAGCCTAAGGCAGTAGAAGAGCAGTGAAGCAGACGTTAACAGCCACTATAGGTACCAGCAATCCAGCACAGTTCACCCAGGATCAGGCCAACATAATCTCTCCCCGTCCCGAAGTTTTGGGAACCTCACAGAAGAGAGGGCGGAGAGATCATAAGAACTTAAAGATGGGAAGGTCCACCATTGGACAAGATATTCCATTCAAGGCAGGACTGCTGCATCTAAGAACTCACAGCAGTGAGACTTGTCCTTACCAAACTTGAGTAATGACTGCATACCAACATACTCTCATAGATTATTGAGGAACTCAAGAAAGATAAGAACATACAGTGGAAATCTTAGGGATTAAAGCTGGATGAGTGAAGGAAAATGCTCCTATCACTGGGGTGGCCCAAAGAGAGGCAACATTGTATGCCACAAGAAACCTGAACACCCACAATACTAGACAGCCAATGGGAACCCTGAGGTCCATAGAAGCAGACAGAGGGTGGGAGAAGAGGAATGGATTGATGAACAGAAGAGAAGGGGATAGGAGGAAGGAGGAATGGAGAGAAGCAAGGATGAGTACTCAATATGCTTATAAAATTAAAAAATAATAATAATAATAAAATAAAAAATAATGCTTTGACATAAGCAAATACAGCAAAGAATAGACTATTTCCCATTTTTCCTTACTGAAATGTAAGCATTTGCTGCTGATGGCCTTCTCTGTGTATCAGACAGAATCACCATTTATCTTTATTTATAAATTATTTACAGATTTACAAGTTATTTACAGATTTCTCTGGTACATGTAAAAAATGTAATAAGCTTCCTTATTTACATCTCCTTGGGTATATGATTGCCAATGTACTTTGGTTAAATTCAAAATATGGATCTAGTGTAACAAGATAGAGGGTTTTTTTTTGTTTGTTTGTTACTTTGTTTTCTTTTTTGAGACAGGATCTCCCCTTAAAGCCAAGCTGACCTCAGACTCACAATCTTCCTCCATCAGTCCCCCAAACACTGGATTAAAAGCATGTGCCATCATTTCTGCAGGTTTTTAAAGTTGCTTCCATACATTATACTCTACTCTATGGACAGTTACTCTGATTTCTACTCCCAGCAGCATCTTCTAAAGAATCATGTGATGTATCTTCTACCATCACAAGGGTTGCTCTTTAATAAATCCTGATTTGATATGTAAAATATGAAAATGACAGCAGCATTCTAATTTGGTTACCATAGTTAATGGGTTAATCATTTCTGCAAAGCTATGACGCAGAATACAACTTAAAGAACACCACTTGAAAGGAGAAATGATTTATTTGTTTCGGCTCCTGGTTTTAGAAGTTTCTATAATGGCAGGGAAGTCACCAACAAATCCAAGCAGCTCATATCATGGTGGCCAGAAAACAGAAAAGGAATATGGAAAGGAACTATGAAAAGATACAGTCCTTAAGACATGCCCCAATGAACTATGATGGTCCCCCCAAAACTTGAATCCACCAATGAATTAAATCAATGTTAACTGGGAGCTTTGGTGACCTGTGTGTGGAAAACCCCTGGCAGACACTCCCAGAGGTATGTTCTTCTTATCTCTGGGCATCCCTCAATACAACAAGTAAGATTCACACCTAAAACTGACCATCACTAGCAGTAAAATGAAACATCTAAGTATCTGTTATCAACTTAGTTTTTTTTAAATAAAAACCCATGACTTTTACCCATTTTCTTTCTCACTTACAAGAGTCATGTTAATTTTAACTTAATGTTTCTCATACTATTTTCCCAGTTTGTATTTTCACTTTTAAATTTTATTCAAGTTTAGGGTCTATTTTTTTAACTAAGTATTCTGGTTAAACTACTATTTCATTATGATATCCAGTGTCATGGGTACAATGATATATTTCACCCTAGGCTTTACTACTAGTTGCCTTCAAATTTTAGTTCTAACTATGAATGGACTCCTTCTAATACTATGATATATAATAGATTATTTATAATATAGAAACACTTTGATTTTTTATAGTTATTTCATAATAGCATTCCATTCTGGACTGATATCTTTCCTTTCAATTTAATTTTTTGCACAAAATATACTTTTTTTTTCCAAGGGTGACTTTGGGAATCATCCTGGATTGCTTCTACCTCCTTTTTGCTTTGCTCCGGGAATTCCCAGGCTCTGCCCACCATGGCGAGAAATGCAAGCCATCGTCATTTCCACCTAGCATTTTTACATGGGACCTGGGATCCGGACTCAGGACTTTCTTCTTGTGAGGCAGAGTCTTAACCTATGACCCATCTCTTCAGTCGTACATGAAATACACTTTTTTTAATTTGTTTTGGTTTTTTATTTATTTTTTTCTCTCATACAAACATAATAGGTACCCCGGTCCCCTACCTCCCTCCACCCTTACCTGGACCTCCCTGTTTCCTCCCCCTTTTCCCCTTCCTTTTCCCCCTCCCTCCCTTTCTCCCAGTGCCCCCTCCCCCCATCCCTGGAGCATCCTTTAATATATGAAATACATTTTTAACTAATGCTTTTTTCCTTCTTATTGTATGGGCTAGTATTTTTAATTTTTATTTCACTTGCAAAATCTCAATATTCCACCTTAAATATATTGCTGAAAGCTAATTTTGGGTATAACCTCTTTTTGTTTTAGAGAAAAAGGTTATTAGGTGAGAGTGGTATCACACACCTGTAATCCCAGCACTTTGGAGATGGAGGCAAGAGGATGAGGAAACAGCTACACGAGATTTGGTTTCAAATACCTCTCCTCACAAAAAAATCTTGACTTTTTAAGAAAATATTCTACAATTAAAAAATGGATGTTGGGGGCTGGAGAGGTGGCTCAGGGGTTAAGCCTCCACCTTGCAAGCGGAAGGTCCCGAGTTCGGATCCCAGATCCCACGTATAGACGCCAGGCGGAAGCGGGGGCGGCCTGCGCTTCTGGCCCTGGTAGGGCGGAGCCTGTGAATCCCAGGAGAGAAGGAGGTGGAGGCGTCCATGGTGGTTCGCGAATTCGTCCGTGGTTCTACACACACACACACACACACACAGACACACACACGCGCGCACATACACACGAACATGCGCACAGTTGAATAAATAATAATAAAAAAAATAAAATAAAAAAATGGATGTTGGGGTCCTTGTACGTCATCAGAGAGGAGGGCCCAGAGGAGAGTCTGGCATGCATATTAAAGGATTCTCCGGGGATTGGGGGGGAGGCACTGGGGGATGGGGAGGGAGGGGTGAGGGGAGGGGGAGCAGAGGGGTAGGGGGAGGAAGAGGGAGGGAGGGAACCAGTGTACCTATTAAGTTTGTATGAGCAGAAATAATAATAAAAAATGTTTAAAAAATGGATGTTGTTCTAAGATGAATAGATAAAGGAAATGTGGCATGGAGATTTTCTTCACCCACAAAGAAAATGAGATTTTTGTCATTTCATAAAAAATGGATGGAACTGGAATTCACCATGCTAAGCAAAGTAAGCCAAACTCATGCAGAATCTAGATTTAACATCTCTCTATATCTACATATGTACATATGTAGACATATATGTCCATTTATCAATGTATTTATGTGTATGCATTTATATGTAGAAGAGCGATTGACTTAGAGCACAGAGGCAAACAGGCAGGAAGACGGGCAGAGAAGGCAGTTGGGGGAGGGTAATATGAACAAAGCAAATGATGTATGTATCAAAATGAGGCCCACAATCTTACATAACAACTAAAATGCTTAATTTGAAAAAATGGTTACTATTTTGTGATATATTTGTGATGATGCAATTGATTCTGTTAAAACTTATCAAGGTATAGACTATTAAAATAGGTGGAAGCACAAGTTAGGGCCAAAGCAATCATAAATGTTAAAAAATAAAATAAAATAGGTGGAGGATGAAATATGCAAATTATGCCTTAGTAAAGTTAAAAAAGAGAATGGGTGCCAAACCTCACCTTTTGGCTGGATCATATTTTTCATTTTTTATACATTTTTTATTATTTCCGCTCACACAAACTTAATAGGTAGACCAGTTCCCTCCCTCCCTCCTCCTCCCCCTGAACCCCCTGCTCCCCCTTCCTTCCCTCCCTGTCCCCCCGTGCCTCCCCCCCAATTCCCAGAGAGTCCTTTATTGTGTATGCCTGACTCTCCTCTGGTCCTCCTCTCTGATGACGTACAAGGACCCAGTGGCCTTTCCCTGAACCCTTTCTCATGTTCCCCTTAAGCATAGGAACACTACTGTGGCTGTCAATCCCTTGCCTCCAAGGATCTTGGTGCCTTTAGCAGATGCTAGACTTTGTGAGGTCAATAGTGTCATATTTTTCATTTTGACCCTGATCCTCCATAATGAATTATCTTGGTAATGAATAATCTATGCCTACATGAATTAATCATTACCATACAGAAATAAGTCTGTAACAATTTCTGCTTCTATCGAACGTTTACATAATATGACCATTTTGTTGTCTTGATACTTGAGAACTGAGGCTGCGGGCACACCGGTGAGAAAGTATTTTAGTTGAGGCACTTCTATGGCATACCTGAAGGAGATATCTAATTGCTGTGAGACGATTCAGCATATAGTAGGTGGAATTATTCCCTGGGCAGGTGGGCAAAGAAAGAGAGAGGAAGATGGTTGAGATATGGCAAACTGGCAAGCTAGAAGGTATGATTTGGTCCTTGCCCTTCTTTCAGTTCTTGGCTGTGGATATGGTGTGGCCCGTTCGCTTGGCTTTCATTGATAACTCTCCAGCCATCCCAATCAAATATATATATATATAAAATTGTGAATGTGTTTGTCATGTATCCATTATAACAATGGAAATATGAAAACTAAGACACATGACTTGGCTTTCAGGCCAAACCATTGACAGAAATGGCAATATCTGACCAATTCCTTAAAAGAGTGTTTTAACTCAAATGCACTTGATCTTCTAGTTGCTTTTGAACAACAGAGGCAGATGACAATCCCTTCTCTCCAGCTTCTAAGAAACTACTAAAATGCAAGCCACATTTGTCCTATCCCAATGAATTGTCAGATGCTTTAAGCCTTCAAATGCCTGTCATTGTCCCTATTACTGATATATGTCTGTAGTGACAAAAATTAAAAGAAATCAGTTCAACTTACTTAACCATAATTTTAAAATGATGACGGAATGAAGGATTCATAACTCAGGATAGCAACTTTTCTTGAGAAGTAAGAGTTTTGTCTTGTGTCCTTTATCTTCAAACGAACCCTGCCATTAAATTTAAAAGGTGCTCACCTAAAAACCTGGTGGCCTGAACACAGTTTCAGAAACCCACATGGCGTGAAGAGAGAACCTATTTCATAATGTTATCCTCTGACTTTCTCATAAGTACCATGAGACATGCATGCCTACTGCTCTGCTTTATAAATGAAGTATTTTGAGAAGAAACTTTAGAACATTTTTTGAAACAGAGCCTCACCATGTAATGCAGGGTGGCCTCGGTCCTCCTTCTTTAGCCTCCCAAATGCTAAGATTAAAGTGTGAGCCATTACACCAGGTTTATACAAATTTATCTAATATTTTTGCTTCAAGACTTTTGATTGTGGAATGTCCAGATAAAATCCCCACTGTGGCAGAAATTATAACAAGCACTTCCTTTTATCTCTTGGTTTATAATATTTGGGAAGAGATCCTGAAGCATGAACATTTCACAGAAGTCATACTGCTTATTTAATCTCAAATGCTTTTAATTTCTGTCATGAGTCTTTCCCCAGCCTTGGATGCTGTTCTTCAGAGAGAAGTTGACTCAATCTTTGGAACAACATATCTAATCTAGCAAAACACATACCCGTCAGACTCGAGGCTAGAGGCAGGCATCGCAGCATCTCTCTCCCCTAGGGTAACAAGCAGGAGACTGTTTGGAAGTTAGGAGTTTGTGTCCACTTTCCTATTCTTGTGTTGGAATGGAAGCCTGAAAGCCCTCCTGAAGCCATGTTCCAAATAGAAAGTCATCTCCAGCTGCTGTGCCCTCTGCCAGGTCATAAAGGGGCAAGACCAGCCCTGAGGAGTCTGGAAGAAGCCTATAAATAAGCTGAGATCTCTAGTTGTAGAAAAGATGGTCAGCTTGAGCCTCGCAGCCATGGGTAGCTGTCGCCAGCAAGTCTAGGCCCGGGGGCTCCTGACTTCCAAACAGTCTCCTGCTTGTTTTCCTAGGGGAGAGATGCTGTGATGCTGATGTTGGACTCCTCAGCCCATCTAAAATGCTTCTTGAACACTTCCCATGACGAATTGAATTATTTGGTGACAGTAGAGGGAGAGTCACTGTTTAGCTGCATCCTGATGGACTCTGCTATCCAGAAGCAGCACCACATCTGCCAAAGTAACTTCTCTTGGGAGAGTTGCATAACACACAGGAGATGGTGCAGCTTGAGCCTTCGCTTGGGAGCTTGCCCTTTGCTAAGTGCTCTATCCAAATTCCTGCAACATTAACAGAGCTTTGCAACACTGTCCAAGGCTTTGAAGACTTAAACTATGTTCTCAGGAGGCAAGACCTGGGCAATGATAGGTCTCAGGGATTCCAAGGCTCTGTCCATCTGTGTCAGCCTCCTGCAAAGAATTCTGACACCTGAATTCTTTGTGCCTGACTAAACTTGTGTGGCCCACTCATGCACTGGCATACTAAAATATCCCTTTCAATCACTGCCAGTCAGACATTTCCTAGCCTAAAGCCTCCTATGATGTCACTGTTTCCAAGCTCAATCATCTTCCGTTTAATAAGATATCAGAAAGTGGAGAGGTGGCTCAGGGGTTAAGACTCTGCCTTGAGAACAGGAAGTTCTGAATTCGGATTCCAGGTTCCATGTAAAAATGGCAGGTAGAAATAGCTGACGCCTACATATCTGACCCTGATGAGAGGAGCCTGAGAAATCCCAGAGGGAAGCAAAAAGGAGGTAGAAGCAATCCAGGATGATTCCTGAAGTCGCTCTTGGTCCTCCACAGAACACACAGTGCCCTCTAATACACACACACACCACACACGCACACTAAATAAATAAATAAATAAATAAATATTTTAAAAAATAAGAATGTCAGATATGTTCAGCTAAAATTTTAAACAATATCAAGAACCAAAGTTGATTTGTGATTTCTTTCTCTTAAAAGAAAAATCTTCCCAACCCTAAGGCTTAGGGAACCTCATGGGAGAGGGATCAAAAAGATTGTAAAAGCTTAAAGATGGGCAGGTTTACCAATGGACGAGACATTCTACTCAAGGCAGGACTCAGTGAGACTTGTCCTTACCAGACCTACATAGTGACTGACTTCCAACATGTTCCCATAGACTATGAGAAACTCAAGAGAGATAAGAACATATGGTGGAAACCTTGGGGACTAAAGCTGGATGAGTAAAGGGAAATGCCCCTATCAGTGGGGTAGTCTGAGCAGGGGCAACTTGGTTACCAAAGAAGTAACCAGAAAGAAGAGAGGGAAAGAGTAAAATTGATTGATGAAGGAAAGAGGGATGGAAGAGAGGGGCATGGAGGTAAGCAGGGATAAGTACTCAATGTGCTTGTAAAACTAAAAATTAATAAAAAAAAAAGAAAAATCTTATATCCAGGCCAGAAAGATGGTTCCATGGGTAAAGTTACTTACATAAAACGTAGTGACCAGCGTTTGATTGTCCAAAATCCATATGGTGAAAGGAGAGGACCAGAGAGGAAGGACTTCCAAAAATCGTCTTCTGACCTCCATATATTATGGCATGTGCATATCCTCTCTCTTAATAAAATATTAACAGTCTTACTGCCATGATAATTCCAGGCTCATAGGAAAAATTATGGCACCTCTTTTCATGTTTGGTAACAGTATGTATAATATGAGATTTACCTATCAGAACCCATGATCTGCATCAATGGTTTTATTTAGCTTTTTGATGCTAATTTTATTTTTATGTTAATTTTAAAACTTTTTTCTCTTTTTTGCTTATAGATTTTTATCTTTTTAATTTCTTGGCTCTTTTATTATTTATTCAATTGTGCGCGTGTGTGCGTGTATGTGTGTGTGTGTGTGTGTTTGTGTGCGTGTGTGTATGTAACCAAGGGCGAATTCAGGAACCACCATGGACCGCCTCCACCTCCTCCTTGTTTACTCTGCCCCGGGATTCACAGGCTCCGCCCTACCAGGACCAGAAACGCAGGCCGCCCCTGGCTTCTGCCTGGCGTCTATACGTGGGGTCTAGAATCCCAACTCAGGACCTTCCGCCTGCAAGGAAGAGGCTTAAACCCTGAGCCATCTCTCCAGCCCCAATTTTTTGGCTCTAATCTGCATCTTTTCTCATGAATCTTTTTATTCAGATTTTCATGCTTTTTTTATTTAATCTATCTATCTATCTATCTATCTATCTATCTATCTATTTATTTATTTATTTATTTAGAGAAAGAAAGGGAGTGTGTGTTATTTATGTATATCTTTGTCTGGGTGTTTCAGAGGACACTGTGTGGAAGCTCAAGGGTGACTTCGGGAATCATCCTAGATTGCTTCTACCTCCTTTTTGCTTTACTCTGGGATTTCCCAGGCTCCACTTTCCACAGTCAGAAGTTCAGGCTGAATCCATTTCTGCACGGCATTTTTACATGGGATCCTAGAATCTAAACTCAAGTCCTTCTGTTTCTCTCTCTCTCTCTCTCTCTCTCTCTCTCTCTCTCTCTCTCTCTCTCTCTCTTCTTCTTCTTCTTTTTCTAGTTTTACAAACAATAGACAGTTGTTCCTGTCCCTTCCCCTCATTCTAAAAGAAAAAGTAGGGAATGCTCTCAAATCTATTGGACTCGGCCAGTGTTTCCTCATAGGGCTCCAAAGGCACAGAGTTATGCAAGTCCAACACTAAACCAGTTAGATTATATGAAATTTAAAAGCTTTTGTTCATCAAAACAGAATGGTAATCAAGAAGAAAGGCGACCTACAGAATAAGAGAACATCATTACTAACCACACATCTGATAGAGAACTAATATACAGAGTACACAAAGAACTTCAAAAATTAAACACTAAGGGAGCAACCAACCCTATCAAAAAGTGGGCTATAGAACTGTAAAGAAACTCATGAGATGAAATCCAATTTTCATGTTTCTAAACACAAAGTCATATAACCTCTTTTCTTAAAACATTTTGATTTTGGTTTATAGCTACATGATAGGTATCAGAATAGCATGTTTCTGATTTCTCCCTTTTCTCTTAAATATCGATAAGCAAAAGATTTGTTCAACAACAATTTTTCTGCTGTAATAACATTTTTATTTTATTTTCCAAATTATTGGCTTCTGCATTTATCATTAATGGTGCTTCCTTTTGGTTTTCTGATTTTCTTTTTTAACTCTTATTTGATAGTGGGATAGGCTTTTAGTTTTCTTTTTTTGGTGTTTTTTGTTTGTTTGTTTACCTTTAATTCATAAGACATTATTCTTTTGGGAGGTAATTTATTTTTCATAAAAAATGGTTTGGTAGCATCACGCAAGATTTAATTTCCTTTTTAATTTAGCAATCACTTTAGCATATGTAGCAAAACACAAATCTAACTGCCTTTGATGGTACTCAACTCTAATCCCAGCAGAAGGGAGGCAGACACACCAGACACAAGGAGAGAGGGGACCATGTTAAAGCAGAGAAAATCGACCTCCAAGGAATGCAAGGAAGTAATGTGACACCTGGTTAAGTTCACAGACGTTCGTTCCTGATCATGTACAACTGAGGGGGTACGATCTCACCAGAAGGGGAGGGCATATAGTCTGGCAGATGAAAAGAGATCATTTTGCAAATGGGTGACTGATCCCTCCCTCACCGAGGTTTCCTGCTTTTATTACATCTACCCTTGAATGTGCTCTTATAACAAAACTTCAGTTTAACAGTTTTTTGTCTCTGACCAGGGGGTGACATACAGTGCCCATCAGGATGGAGTGAAGGGCTTTGCAGGAGCAGCAAAACTGCAAAAGAAAATCAACAAACCACAATCCAGAACTTCAGAGACTCTATATCATCCACATAGAACTAAGCCAGCCTAATCTCCCCCCATCCTGAAGCTCAGGGACATCTGCGGAAGAGGGGGCGGTAAGATTGTAAGAGCAAAAGGATGGGGGAAGCAATGATTTGAAGAGTCTCCACACTAGATAGGGCTGAAGCAATCATAATAGGACTTTGCATGCCCTGCGCCATGTCCGTCACACTATTGACCTCACAAAGTCTAACATCGGCTAAAAGCACCAAGATCCTTGGAGGCAAGGGATTGATGGCCACAGTAGTGTTCCTATGCTTAAGGGGAACACGAGAAAGGGTTCAGGGAAATGCCACTGGGTCCTTTTATGTCATCGGAAGGAGGACCAAGAGGAGAGTTAGGCATACACAATAAAGGACTCTCTGGGAATTGGGGGGGAGGCACTTGGAGATGGGGAGGGAGGGAGGGGGAGCAGGAGGTTCGGGGGGAGGAGGAGGGGGGAGGGAACTGGTCTGGAGATTCTTAAAGAAATTAAAGATTGAAATGCCATATGACCCTACTATTCCACTTTTGGGAATAACCCCCCATACAGCAGAGGTTCACCTCGATAGCACAAGCACGACCATGTTCATAGCAGCACTGTTTACAATAGCAAAGTCATGAAATCAGCCCAAATGTCCAACAGTTGATGAGTGGATAAGGAAACTGTGGTACATCTATACAATGGAGTACTACTCAGCCATCAAAAATGATGAATTACTGGAATTTGCCAGGAAATGGATGTCATTAGAAACAATTATATTAAGTGAAGTATCCCAGACCCAGAAAATTAAGTGCCATATGTACTCCCTAATAGGTGGCTCCTAGTACCAAACCCACCCAGCCCACCTAGAGACAGTAATTCCAAGGATTATGAACAGGAGGGATGGGGTAGGAGGGCCACACCAGAACGAAGGAGAGAAGGGACCATGTTACAGCAGGGAAAATAGGCCTCCACCAAGGACCCAAATAAGTAATGAGACATCTGATTAAGTTCACAGACTTTTGTTCCTGATCATTTACTACTGAGGGGGAGTGATCTCACCAGAAGAGGAGGGCATATAGTCTGGCAGATAAAAAGTAACAATTTTGCAAATGGGTGATAGACCCCTCCCTCACTGTGGTTTCCCACTTTTATTACATCTACCTTTGAATGTGCTTTTATCACAATACTCTAACAGCTTTTTGTCTCTGGCCAGGGGGTAACATACAATGCCCACCAGGATGGAGTGAAGGGCATTGCAGGAGCAGCAAAACTGCAAAAGAAAATCAACAAACCACAATCCAGGACTTCAGAGACTCTATATCAACCACCTAGAACTAGGCCAGCTTAGTCTCTCCCCATCTTGAAGCTCAGGGAAATTTGCGGAAGAGGGGGCGGCAAGAGTGTAAGAGCATAAGGATGGGAGGAGCAATGATATGTAAGATACTCTATACTAGTTAGGGCTGAAGCAATCATAATTGGACTTTGCATGCCCTGCGCATTGTCCAACACACTGTTGACCTCACAAAGTCTAGCATCTGCTAAAGGCACCAAGATCCTTGGAGACAAAGGATTGGCAGCCACAGCAGTGTTCCTATACCTAAGGGGAACACGGGAAAGGGTTCGGGAAAGGCCACTGGGTCCTTGTACGTCATCAGAGAGGAGGGCCCAGAGGAAAATCAGACATACACAAGAAAGGACTCTCTGGGAATTGGGGTGGGAGGCACTGGGGGATGGGGAGAGAGAGGGGTGGGGAGGGGGAGCAGGGGGTACAGGGGGAGGAGGAGGGAGGGAGGGAACTGGTGTACCTAATAAGTTTGTATGAGCTGAAAAAAAAAAATAGGGTCGTCCAATACAGCCCAGGATGGCCTTGAACTTACAAAAAAAAAAAAAAAAAAAAAAGTTTGTATGAGCGGAAATAATAATAAAAAATGTTTTTAAAAATTACCATAAGCTATGAATAAACATGAACAGGGATGTTCCAAATGGTTTTCCAAAAAAAAAAAAAAAAAAAAAAAAGAAGGGAGGCAGAAACAGGACTAAAAAGCCAAGGCCAGGATCTGCTACATAGCAAGTTCAAGTTCAACCTGGGCTACATTAGACCCTGTTTCCAATATATATTTATACATATAATGCAATCATATGAACCATCAAAGTTGTATGACTTGTGCATATAAACTTTATGTCAGAATAATATAGTGTGTCTGGAGAAATAAACTCTATAGCCTCTAAGTAATCATCCATAAGGAAATCATAAACTCTATGAATTACATTACTAACCTTTCAGGCAAGATATACCCACTGGTGCAGTAGTGGCATGATTGCTTAGGAGGTAACCAACTGCTCTCTGATTAGATTTGATGCCCACTCCATGAGAGAGAATTCATCCTTGGTCTTGTTAACCCAGTTAAAAACCCATGACTGAAGAGGTCTCGGGCCTTCAGGGAGAACCTGCTATGGTTCCTTAGCTAAACTGACATTGTGTGAGAGAGAACACTTTGTAAACATCTGTGTTGGTATCCACAGACAATGGCTGCTCTCAGCCTTCATCAGAGAAGCCTCTCTTTGCAGGAGAGGTTAATGCAGAGAGCCTTTGCTACATCACAGGCTGAGAGTAACTGCTGCTTGAGGACTCAGACCTCAGACTGGCATTCATGCTACTCTCTTAAGTTCAGGAAATGTCTTGAGGAAAAAGGGGACAGAAAGATTGTAAGAGCCAGAAAATAGGGAAACGGGCCATGAAATTCCATCTTCCGAATCTGACATCACCATAGCAATCATGCGCTCACAACAACTGTGGTTACTGATGGTAGGCCACAAAGGACTGGCCAACAGCACATATGGAAAGGGAAACAAAAATATGTGAGTAGATCTGTAGGGAAATAAGAGGATGACAAGGAGGGAAGAGAATAAAAGTGTAATAATTGAAATGTATTATTCACATGTATGAAATTGTCAAAGAATAAAACTTACCAATAAAAACAGAAAACAGAGTAGATGGCATACAAAGTAATATCTACATAGCAATCTAGTCTGAATTAACTTATTGCAGATTAGCAAACTGGTTATCTGTTAGAACAGAGGAAATAGAGTAAGTAATATAGAAATTGACAAAATACAGCATGAAAAGCCCTTGGCACATATAGAACCCACTTCTACAGTAGCACACAGTTGGAGGTTCATGGGATATCTGAAGGGGTATGGGAAGCCCCATGTAGGCAAAAGGTATGAGGACAGGGCACTTGAGAAGATTCCAGAAGCCTCCCCCAGCCCAGTCTGATCAACGGCATCCTTCAATCAGGTAAGCTCCTACATTGCTGTTCACTGCATTCAAAGAAAAATACAGCCACCAAACAGCTTTCTCAATCCCAAATAAATGTTCATGCTAAGAATTTCATTCCTGCCCATTATAATCCTAGGTTTCAACTAGACAAAGCAAAGAAGAAGAGAAAGAAACAAACCATGCTGGCATTGTGGCGCTTCAAGACTGGGACACATGTATCAGCTGTCACATGACACTGTTGTCACATTTGAAAAGGTTCTTTTTCAAGCCCCAATCAGGTGAAGAGCCTTTTCCCTCCTCTTAATCAAAATACTGCAGTTTCTGTGTCCAGGTATTTCTGACCAATAGCTAACATGTGCCATTGGAGTAAGCACATTTCAGGTACATTAGCTGACTAAATATTAAGTCTACCACACTCATCCTGGCATCTTAACTTGGAAGTTGAATTTTATTTATATGGGGGAAAAAAACTTTGCTGACACCAGCAAGCCTATTCTTAAACTATTCATTTTTTGTTGTTTATTTTAAATTCAGATGAGCAACTGCGTATCGGGAGAAATGGAATTTTAAGTTTCCCAAGCTTTTCTGCCAAGTCCCCAAAATTTTGTACAGACAAGAAGAGCCAAGGAAAGTCCTAATTCCTCTTCAAGTGTCATGAGATATTTTAACATTTACCAAACTGTCAAAGCTTAATTTATTGAAATTTCATCCAAATGCTTACATGAAACAACTAACTCTGTCTTGATTTTCTTCGGTTATTTTTACTCAAAATGTTATGTCGGAAATAGCTACTTAACTCTGACTTTACAAGTGTCTACTAAATTTAGGGAAAGCTGACAATATGCAACTATAGGGTAAATATTATTAAAATGCTGTTGTAATTTCACAACTAGTAACTTAAAATGAATCTTATGGATAATTCTCTAAAATTGGCCCTGTTCATACTAATCCACTTTTCCTCTCCTTTTAATGCTTTGTTTTATCTAATTTCAAATATGCAGGTAAGTTTAACAGGAGCAAAGACCCTGAATTCATGCATTAAGCAGTTCATACAGAAGCTACTGAATTTTCAGGCTAACAGTCAGTCAGTCTTATCAAAATTCCTTAAAATATTTATGCTATAGTGTTTTTTAACACATGCATTCACACACACATTTGCCAAAATTGTACACAGACACAGATACGACTTTCAGAAAATATTCTGTCTTCTCATTGCTGTGTTATAAAACAAACCCTACAAACTAAAATGATACTGTCACTAACCACCTGACATACCCATATGCAGCAACTCTAAGCTCAAATCCAAGCTCTAGGAGGGGCTGCTAACTACAGTCTTGGAGTTTTCGTTGTAACAGTCACTCACCAAGAGCTCTATTGTATAACCAAAGTGATAAGTGTGGTACTAAAGAAGGAACACTTTTCCTACCTTGTTCTCCTCTTGGGGAGCTTTCTCACAATTTCAATAATAATCAAAATCATAAGCAATTATATTTCAGAATTCTTTCAGTGAATAACACACAACTAAGTGAAGTCAGAATGAAAAGGAAAGTTGAGTCAGCACAATACAGCAGTAAGAATGAAAGAAAGTGCTGGAATAACATGACAATTCTGTTTTTTTTTTAATCAATGAGATGTAATATCTGTCTTTATGATTATGGTGAAGCCTTGTGAAGAAAAGTGAAATCATGACATTTCCAGGAAAATGAATGGAACTGAAAATTATTCTGTTAAGCAAAGTATCCAACATTTGGAAGGACAAATATTGCATGTTTTCTCTCATGTGCAGAAACTAGATTTTCATATTCATGTATGTGTATATCTCTGATGGAATACAGTTTGGGGGAATACAGATTGTAAAACTAGAAAAGGAACATTATCTGAGAGAGAGAGAGGGAGAGAGAGAGAGAGAGAGAGAGAGAGAGAAAGAGAGAAAGAAAGAGAAAGAAAGAGAAAGAAAGAGAGAAAGAAAGAGAGAGAAAAGAGAGAGAAAAGAGAGAGAAAGAAAGAGAGAGAGAAGCTTACATGTAATAACCACCACTGTGGGAAATCAGTTCTCTCCTTCTACCATGCAGTGTCCAGGTTGCCAGATTTGGCACAAGCATCTTTACTTATTGGGCTACTGCAAAGAAAGATCAGCTTTTAAAGTATGCATGACTGCCACACTAAGAAGACATTGCTATGTGATCACTTAAAAAAACTAATTTAAAAAGAGATGAATGATCGTGGTAACTTGCAGATGAATAGATAGCCCTTGGATGCTTCTCATTGGTGACTTGTCAGACACAGGCTGAAAGAGCTGAAGAAAAGAGGAAATAATGATAAGCAAAGAGCCTGCAGACCAGGTAGATGCCAGAGGGGGAAACAAAGGACTTTCTGTGGCCTAGGAGGCCCTGGCACTTACCTGGCAGAAAGGTTAAGCAAGAACGGAAGATGCCGATAATGCCAGAGGCAACTGTGGCTTTCACAGCTGAATTGCTCAGACCTTCAAAACTTTCCTAGCCACTTGTATCACTCTCCAGATGACAGTTCTCTGCAGGTTTAAGACAATCAGCCTTCTGACCTCATTCAAGAGCAATTCACGGGCTTCTTTAAAGAGCAAGGTTTCTGCAGCATTACTGGACAAGTTCATGCAAAGAAACTTTGAAGGAATGGAGATATCTGAGCATATTTTAAGCCTACACAAACTAAGAATCAGAGGCGTGGAACAGATGTCTTCCTCTGTTTAAACAGCGTTCATGTAGAAGATAAAACTGGATTCTTTGGTACAGCTTCTGAGAACAGAAGCTTTGGGCTGATTCAAATCCGAAGTCTAACAATAACAGTTGTTTACTTTCTTTTCTAATAAAAGTGTGGGGACTTTTAAGGATCATTATCAACGTGGGAAAAGTGATATAAAATGACATTTAGGATGTCTTCATCAGCTCTGTGCTTCAAATATCTTTGGCTGTTAGTTTCTTTTTTCTTTTGTAAAACAGGGTCTTGCTATAGACCACAGGCTGACCTTAAACCTATAATCCTCCCTCTTGGGACTCCAAGATACTGAGCTACAGGTGTGCACTACCTTGTCTGATCATTTTTAATACTCTAATACACATCTTAGAGGAAAATCTTATAGTCAATTCATGATCTAGGTCACACAGGTATAAATATTAAACAGCAAACAAGCAATGTGTAGATCTAGCCATTGGTATTTAGTGAAGAGTGGGAGGTGGCACCTAGTTGGAGAAAGAAGGTCACTAGCGGGTCTGACCTTGGGGGATTTATATCATCCTATCTCCTTGATTTCTTTTTCTCTGTTTCCTGCCATCCCAAGGTGAGCTGCTTGGTCCCTCCATGCTAAGCCTGCCACAAAGGTGTGAAGCCTCTGAAACTCACTTAAAATAAACTTTCTCTCCTTGAGAGAGGTGCTTAAGCCACACGTTCTGACATAGCAATGCAAAGTCTAACATAGACATAGTCACTATACATGTATGAATTGGGCAATTAACTTGCTTTATTTCTAAATGTTTCATGCATTACTTCAATTTATTTGGTAGATGGGCTTTTCTTTTAACCAGTTTTTCAAACTAACTGCTGTTTAAATAAAATAAGTGCAATTGTGACTTCTGTATCCATCACTTCACTAAACATTCCTGTTATTTAAGATAGTTAAATGTTTTTGCCAATTCTAAAGTTTATAACATCTTTAATGATTATGTATGATACTGCTTCACAGTATTTTTTACTGTAAGGATACATGCTAGAATATATATAAAGTTTTTTGACCTTTCTTGTATGGATAGAAACATAACATGATGATTTCTAAACTTTATTTATTTATTTATTTAGTGTGTGTGTGTGTGTGTATCAGAGGATACTTTACGTCCCTGTGCCTGGGTTGCTTCTATCTCTTTTGTGCTTCATGGGATTTCCCAGGCTTCGCCCACCAAGGCAAGACATACAAACTCATACTTTTTCCATCTGGCATTTTTACATAGGACCTGGGATCCAAACTCAGGACCTTCTGTTTGCAAAGCAGGGTCTTAACCCCTGAGCCACCTCTCCAACCCAATATGATAATTTTTTAAAAAGGGAGAAAGGCAGGCAGCAAAGTCATGATCAGGTCCCTGAACAAATGTGGACCAATGTTACCTCAGTTGGCTTCTGAAACTGGCTGTTACTAGTACAGTGAGATAGATCACTTATTCTAAAGTACAAACAGAGGAACTGCTGTGCTTCCTGTATCAGGAAAGCTTTGCCATGAAAAAAGAATCTACTACTGAATTAACAGCAACCTCGTGACTTATGTCATTAGTATCCTACTGCAATGAGATCTCATCAGGATAGGCAGGGCACAGATCAGCAGTATTGTCATGGTTTGAAATGTGTTCCCCCCAGACTCATGTTTGGAAAGGTCATGGCACCTTTAAGAGTTGGAGCTTTGCTGGAGGAAGATAGTCGCAAGGGGTTGGTCTTGAGGTAAATTAACTCTACCATACTTCCAAGAGAGATTTGCTCTTGAAGGTGGCAGTTTTGAAGCTGTCCGTCTCCATGAAGGACATGACTTAGCCCATCTCCAGTTTCTGCCAGCCATCCATGCTATTCCATCATGAAAGACTCTAACTCCTCTTTGGAACCATAAGCTGAATAAATCTCCCTTTCTCCCTTTCAGTTGCTTGACTTTGGATATTGCTTCAGCAACAGAAAGAGTAACCAGCACAGAAATTGGTACCAGAGAAGTGATATGTTGCCATGTGAGACTGAGAATTCCTTACAAAAAAAGAGAAATTGTTGTTTGTGAAGCTGAGTGAAGTTGGTACCCAGAAGTATGGCCATCACTGTGATGTGGCTTATAAACCTGTGGAAATGTTTGTTGGGAGAAATATGGAGAACTTTGGGACTTTGTGCTTGCCAAAAGAACCATCTTGTGAGAACTTGGAGGAGAGTAATGCTGTGAGAGATGTAGGCAATGGAAGCTCAGCTTGCAATGGTCCAGAGGGGAACAGAGACCATGTGTGTTTGGAACTGGACTAGTGGCAAAGGGAGACATGTGTTGGCAAAGAGTTTAGTGAAGTTTTACCCCTGTCCTCAAAACTTACCTGAAGTTAAATTTGAGTGTTCAGCAGAAGAACTTTCAAGCAAGACAGTTTTGGTAGTGTGACATGGCTACTTTTTAGCACTCTTGTTTAAAGTCACAAAAAAGAGCAAGGAATTGGGCCAAAAGAAGCAAAAACTGTGAGGTCTGATGAGGAAAAAATGCAGTGGCAAACTTGAAGAGTTGAACCAGTAAGAGACAGAGAACAAAATGGCAACTATTGTTAAATAAATTAGCTGCATTAGTGAGTCAAATTCTACTCTGCCTTTGGAAAATACAAGAGACTCTACCCTGAGGGCAGGATCCTCAGAGAAGATTACTACCAGTAAGAATGCAAATTCTCTTGGAAGTGAAGAACAAAAAACAAAGGAAAAGTCTATTCCTTCTCTTTCCCAGAATCTACATGGAAAAACTGAACCACTATGAATCAAGGGGGCTAATTTCTAACCCAGTGCTATGAGAGAACTTGGCAAAGTCATCCATGTGGTTCTGGATTTAGAGGAAGCAAAGATGAGAGAGAGGGGGGAGGAGGTCATGGAACCTTCCTCCAAGGTTTCAGAGAATGTAGGAAGCCAGGCAGTGTGTGGTAGAAAGTCTGAAGTTTAGAGGCCCAAGAAGGGCAGTAGATGTTAGAGATGCCAGAGCCAATGTGGAACATCTCTGCCAAGGAGAGCTGTATACCATGGGAGGAGCCAAACCAAGAGAGTTATATATTCTATGGGCAGCTGAGCTAGAGGGGTGGAACCAAAGCTCTGAAAAGTGGAACTGAGATAATTTCAACAAGAAGTTTATCTATTGGACATGGAGTTATACGATTTGAAGTTTGTCCTGCTAGTTTTTGGTCTTGTTATGGACTGATCTTTCCTGTGTTGTAACGGGAATGTTTATTCTGTGCCATTGTATGTTAGAAATATGTTAAGTTGTTTTTTGATTTTACAGGAGACTTTGGACTTTGGACTTTTGGGCTGTGTTGGGAACACTGATGTAGTTTGTGTTGGGACTTTTAAAGTTGGACTGAGTATGGTTTGCATAATGAAATTGTAATGAGCCTATTGGGGTGGGGCCAGGTGAAATGTCATGGTTTGAAATGTTTTGGGGAAGGTTATGGTACCTTTAAGAGGTGGAACCTTACTGGAGGAAGGTAGTCATAGGCATTTGGTCTTGAGGTGAATTAGCTCCATCCTCTCCATTTCCAGGAGAGGTCTGCTCTTTCAGTTGGCAGTTTTACAGCTTTTTGCCTCCCTGAAGGAGTGACTTAGCCCATATCTAGCTTCTGCTAGCTATCCATGCTGTTCCCTAACTAGCTATTCAGCAAATATGGTGTGTGTGTGTGTGTGTGTGTGTGTGTGTGTGTGTGTAGGTGTGTGTGTCAGCGTGTATACAAGAGGGCACTGTGGATGCCTGTGGAGGCCCAAGGATGACTTTGGAAATCATCCCAGATTGCTCTACCTCCTTATTGTTTTGATTTGTGGTTTCCCAGGCTTTGCCTTGCAGAGTCAGAAGTACACCACCATTTCCACCCTGCACTTTTACATGGTATCTGGGGTCCAAATTCAGGTCCTTTTGTTTGTGGGTTAAAAACTTAACCCCTGAGCCAACCTTCCAGCCTTCCCCCCACCCCAATTAATTTTTAAGTTACCACATTGAACAGGGCAACTCCAACAAAAAATCACCAGCAGAAAAGTCCAAGGCTATTGATTTAGATCCAGTCCTGGTGTTTGCACCTGCAATACCAACACTCAGAAAGCTAAGGCAGGCCTCTTAAAAAAAAAAAGTCTGCTAGGGTTAAAAAAACTAAATAAAAACCAGAGGCATATCTCCACTTTAAAAAAAAAAAAAGAAAGCTAAGGCAGGAAAACTGCCGTGAGCCATCGTGAGTTGCATTGGTAGCTCTAGGCCAGCCTGAGGTACAGAGGAAAACCTCTGCATGGTGGGAAAAGATGCTTCAAGAAGTTATGAGATATTAAATAAGACATTCCACTGCCAGGCGTGGGCAACTCCTTATAAGGTGTTGGTCAGGAAGATTTCCTAAAGGCCCTCAAAATAAGACATACAATTGTGATTGCTGTTGGTTACCCACCAAAGATATATGTTAAGACCCTGTTGTGAAGACACTACACATCTTGGTTCCAGGTCAGACAGAAATCAAGGTGGAACTGGGCTGGTATCTTCCTCTACTCAGGCTAGTCCTTACAGCTGCCAGGAGACTGGCAGTAGCATGTGTATCTCTGTGTGTCTGTGTCCGTGTCTGTGTGGCATGTGTTTGTGTGGCGTATGTATATGTAAGGGGTGTTGTGGGGGGGTATGTATCTGTGTGTGGTGTGTTTGTGTGTGTGTATGGTGTGTGTGTGGTGTGTGTGTGGTGTGTGTGGTATGTATATCTGTGTATGTATCTATATATGTGTGTGTGCATGTAAATTTAAGCCACTTTTTAATATTTATTTATTTTTTCCCAATCATACAAGCTTAATAGGTACCCCATCCCCTCCCTCCCTCTACCCCTTCCCAGTCCCCCTTGCACTCTCCCCCCCTTTTCCCCTTCCTTTCACCCCCCTTCTTCCCTTTCTCCCAGTGCCGCCCCTGCCCCCCCATTCCCTGGAGCATCCTTTAGTGTGAATGTCAAACTTCTTTCTGAGTCCTCCACTCTATTAAGCCACTTTTTATTCACTTATAAGGAGCAAAAGAAAATGATTGTTTCCTTGACATCCAGCACTATTGGGGTATGTCTGCTAAGAAGTCTTCATCTTGTCACTTTTCTTTAAGTTTGTTAACATACACACAGACACAGACACACACACACACACACGCACAGACACACACACACACACACATACACACAGGCACATACAGAGACACACACAGAGACATACACAGCATACACACCACACACATACCACACACACACCACACTCATCATATACACACAAACACACCACACACACATACCACGTATACACATAACCACACAAACACACACCACACAGACACACACCGAGACACACATACACCACTGCCAATCTCCTGGAGAATTCACTTAGTGTCTTATTTACCATTCTCAACAGACTGTCACAAAAATCCCAGATAATGTCTTAGTTCAGTGTGTTCAAACAGCTCAGCTCTCCTCCCCCAACTCCCCAGGCAGCCCTGTCATTTAAAGGACATCTCCGACTGTACTCTGCAAGCCAGAGAAGAACAGTCATTCGGCTGAATTTGTATAAAACGATGGCAAAGTGGCTGGAGTCACATCATCTGTGCAGAGACTGTGAATCGCTATCAGGCAAAAAGAGATTTTTGTTCTTACTAGTTTACACTGGGAAGTAAGATCCAGAGAGAGTCCTCCCCCCACTAGGGTCTTCTTAGCAGGTTAGGGGCTTTCCAGAGCATACTGCAAATCACCCTGGATTGCTCAGCCTGTTCTGAAGGCTGGCTCTGGATGATTCCGAACAGCCTGGAAGGCCCCACGCTGCTCTGCAAACCTCAGCTGGCCTGTGAGGACCAGGATCGCGGCCAAAGAGCTCCTCCCATCGCTCCTGAAGCCTGGGAGCCATCCAAAACTGCTCCAGGAATACTGACAGGTTCCAAGGACTCCTGCCCAGAGAATTAATTATGATGAGGCCTTGCTAGGGTGGCTCTTGTCCTTGCGAAAGGACCTCTAGGAGATCAGGGATACAGTGGAGATTTGGGTCTATTGGAGCTCAGGGCTCCTAAAGGGCAAGAAAGGGGTGTTCAGTGTTTATTGACTGGCTAAAAAGATATCTTACATCTTTTTAGAAAAGTAGTTAAAAGCTGTCTCAGTGGGTAAACGAAAACATCACAAAGGACCACATTGAGCATTTCCATGAAATCCACAGATAGGGTTAGTAAGAACTGGGGGGTTAGTGTTCGTAATTTTTTCTCTTTAGGGTGCTGCAAACATTCTATGCTAGCTGCACACCTCTAAATATAAAAGACCCACTTTGAATTATGCACTTTAAATGATATAAATTGATTATCAATAAAATTATTTTTAAAAAACAAAGACAGGCAGACATGGTGGTGCGTGGCTATAATTTCAGGACTTGGGAGACAGAGGAAGAGGGATTGCTGCAAGTTAGTGGCAATTTTGACAATTAAAGACCAGTCTAGGCTACTCGGTAAATTCCACACTAACCAGGGCTGCAGAGTGAGATCCTGTCTCAAAACATACACAGTCTACCACTACCAAGGGAAGATAGACTGGTCTATCTCACAATAGCCAAGGCACTGTGTTCAGATTCAGAGACTATGCATCTACATTATTCCTAGGATTAATCCCAAGTCTAAATACAATCCATCCACCCTTCCATCCATTCATGCATGCACAGCAAATACCCAGTCTCCTCTTTGCAACCACCCTGAACCTGATTGCTGAACCGGAGATGTTCCACCCACAACAAGGTAAAACTGGCCTCCTGGCCCTTTATATAGAAGCAAGGTCCCAGGACTTTCATCAAGAGAGGTTCCAGAAACTGGTTCTCATTTCTGCTCACCAAGGAGCCTCCAAAGCCTTATTCCCCTGTCTAGTCTTTCTGCCTCTGTCCACTGCTTCGGCTTCTGCCAACAGCCAACTCTCCAAGATGTTCAAAAGGGAGTCTAAGAGTTTCTGAAAGAATGGGACTCCTGCAGGTCTAGAAGCCATTTGCAAGAGGAAATCTAGGTCCTTTCTGAGAGCTATACACATGCTTCTTTCAAGTCCTTTCCTTCATGGCAAGTTCAAAGTCTGACTAAACCTAAGACTAAGCGAGGCTCAGCTCTCGCACACAGAACTGCTTTCCACTGAGCTCAGACCTCGTGGAGCACCTGTATTCACACGTCTGCAAGCTTCCTTCAAACCCTGGACCGCTGACTGAGGTCAAGATGAGTGGTCCAGGTTGTTCTTCCTGACCCAGCGCCAACCCTACCCTGCTGAGGGACACTGGAAATTAGCTCCTACAGGGGCTTCATGCTTAAAGGCTGTGTAAGACGAGACTTCAAGCAGCAAGGGGTCGGCATAGATAAAGGAGATGATGATGAGAAAACTAGCATGAAGACGGTCATGTTAGCCTGAAGTTTTCTCTCAAAGCAGCAATCACCTCCCTTCATACACCAAAGCAAAGTGCAAGTTTCTGGCACAAAGACTCGGACCGACGAGTGAGCCCAACCATCGCTGCCTACGTGCTACACAGGGTTGCCTCCCTTTGAGCCTAGTCCTCAGCTGCCAACTTGTGGCAGAACGGCAAATGGCTGGGTGAGACTTGACCCCCTGAGATCCATCTCTAATAAACTCTAAACAGCATACTCTCTAGGCAAACATAGTTCCTTTAAGACAAATCCCCCAAACACTTTTGTGCCACAAGGTGACTTTACTACACTGGTGCTTCCAAACCACATTTCTGCAGCCAAATTTCTGCAGCTTGTTGCTGCTGCACGCCCACAGTGCCCACAGCGTCCAAGCACCAGCAAAGCCCTTGGGAGTGACAAAAAACACCTCAACTGTCTTCTGCATACGTGTCACTCAGCGCTGGAACTTCCCTGTGCAGTGAGATCAGAAGCAGCATGCAGGGCCACACGGGTCGATCCCATCCCAAGGGTCCCCAGACCATCTCAAGCGCGCCCGCGAGTGAGGAGGGAGATGCTGGGAACTGTACTGCGTCTGCAGGTGACTCATTCGCTCTAGGTTTCCTTACAGATTTTGAAAACTGAGGGAGGGGGGAAATAAACGAACTGACCTGTGCAGGCAAGATTCCAGCCCAGTTGGGGACCTCTTGGCATCCGCAGAAGATCTGGTGCAGAGTGGTTCTTAGCGGAGCGCCGCTCTTGCCCACCGCCCTCTGAGTATCTCCTTCCCCCCTTTAATTAGTTTCTCTCTCCCCTCCGGTCTCTCCAAGTCTCCCCTCTCCAAGTCTCTCTCCGGCTACCGCCCCCTCCTTCTCTGCAGCGCTCCCCTCCCGCCGCGCGCCCAGAATCTGATAAGAGGGAAGGAAGGGCTGGCGGCAGCCAATTAAAAAGAGGAAGGTGGTCCCAGGGGCGGGAGTGGGGGGGGGGGGACAGACCCCCACTTTTTTTGCTCCTCCTCCCCTATATCCCAGCCTCTCTAGAGTTACAGAGGAGAGTCCGCCCCGCGTCTCCCTCATTTCTCTCGAAAAACCTAGCGACCGCCCCAGGTGCGCAGGGCGCAGAAGGCAAACAGTTAGACCCCCCCAACCTGGAAAGCAACTAAGGCCAAGCTTCCAAAGTAGAGCACCGGATCGCTCTGGTTTGGCTACTATGTGCACACTTCATTTCCCCCAAAACAATCCGTGCCTTCCCACGTCAGACTGCGCTGCAGCAAACGCAGCTCCGAGACGGAGCTTCTTTCCTCCGCAGAACAAACCCAAGGGTTAAAAACCGCACAGCAGTGGCGCTCACACACCCCAAAATGCAGGAGAATCTACCAGGTGGGAGGCAGGGGTTGTCAGGGGAGTATCAAATTGAAACCTTTGTTGGCCCTAAAAGATAAATATGGTCAATTTCGTGCCATGGACTTGTAGAGTCCCACCCGCAGGGATTCTGGTACGTGGGTCTAAGCTGAGGCCAGAGACTTATGCGACTATCCAAACCCTGGTGGTTCTGGTTCTTGCGGCCACCTTCGAGAAGTTCTCCTCTGCAATGTGAACAGCCAGAGGCCCTCTAGGACCCCGAGGGTACCTGGCCGGCGTCCTCGCCTTCCTCTTTAAAAACTCACCTTCCCTGTGTCTGAAAGCGAGCCAACAAACCACACTATAACTCACAAATGGGGATAAGTGTATACAAACTCACAAATGGGGATAGGTGTATACAAGCGGATATTCGAACAACAACCCATTTTGTGAGAAAATGCTTGCAGAGAATATTCCACCACGGCCAAGGAGCTGCTATTGATGGAGAAAGTCAAAGTCCTGAATTCAAATTGTGCTCCCGAGAACGCACAGAGAGGTCGTTTGACAGGTTCCAAGGTCATCCTTGCGACTTTCCGACTTTCCTAACCGGTGTGAGTTACCCCTGCGTTCCTCTTGCCTCCTGACCGACCATTCTCTGAACTTTACCTGGGCGTGGAAAGAATAGCTTCAGCCCCCTCCAGCAGCCCTTGGTCCCGCAGTCGAGGACCGCAATAGCCTCAGATCAGCCACAGGGCGAGGGCGGGGGCGGGGGGCGGGATGCTGGGAGTCATTCTGCCTCCACGCTTCATGGAAAGTAATTGGCGGGGTCGCGCGGCGGCCACAACTTGAGGGTCCCCAACCAAAGCCAAGGCCTGGGGACGCAGAAGCGTCAGGGTAAGAGCGCCACCTGGTGTCTGCGCTGGGTTTGGAACTGGTAAGCAACCATCAGATTTCTCAAAATTCCTCTTTAGATTACCTTCCCCCCACCCCCGCCTCAAGACCAATTATTCTCTCTCCTTTCCATCTTGTGTCAAGATGTCCACAACTAATGTAAACTATTCCTGTAATTGCCTTGAAGGAGGCAGTATTATATTAGCAAAGGGTCGCAGGTGAGAGATAGGAGAGGCAGTGTGATTATTTAATTACAAAGCATGGGAGATTCCCTGGGCTTTTAAAATATGAGATTAAGTGTGATGGTTAGTTTCAGCTATCATCTTCACTCTTGGGAGGTAGATCTCTGGGAACACCTATGAGGAATAAGCTAATTAAGGAAAGTCTGTCGACAACCCTGTGTCTTGATTATATTATTGAAGTGGGAAGATACAGTGGGACCATTCCCCAGGGAGATGGATACGGATAGAGAGAGATGGTGGAGCGTTAGTAGGCAAAGAAGCATGGAGACTTGGTCCTGGCCCTGTGCTCCTGCTGTGAGCTGGATGTGAGGTGACCTTGGCTCCTGCCAGTATAACCTTCCTTGTAACAACCTGGAGCTGTGAGTTGAACCAAGCCACTCTCTCCTGACATTATTTAGGTCAAATATTCATCGCATCAATGGGTTATGAGACTAAAACAATATGTGTACAAATATTCATGCAAAGCAAACAGGTGTGATATGTGGGATTAAAATCCTATTTAATGGTCTGGCGTGTTGGTTTAGTCAGTAAAGTCCTTGCTGTGCAAACACAGGGACCTGACTTCATCTTTTTTATACTTATTTAGCATGTGTGCATCAGAGAACAAACACTATGTGTCCTGTATCTCCTTCTTGCTTTGTTCTGGAGTTTCCCAGTCTCTGCCTTCCAGGGCTGGAAATACAGGCCATCTGCTATTTCCACATGGCACTTTTACATGGAATCTGGGATCTGAATTCAGATCCTTCTGTTGCAAGGCAAAGGCTTAAACCTTGTGCTGTCCCTCCAGCCCCAAGGACCCGATTTCAGTCCTCAACACTCATAATATCACTGGTGGCTCTATCCTATAGTCCCAGTGACAGGAAACTAAGATGGGAGAATCCCTGTGGTTTACTGGTGGCCTGTCTAACCTAATTGATGAGCTCGCAGTTCAGTGAGAGACCCTGTCTCTAACAATAAGACAGAGAGGAGACATCTACCACCATCTGACCTCCACACAAGTGAGAGTACACAAGTGCACATACAGTCATACACAAATGTCTATGCATGTATACATACATGCACACACTTACAATCTGTATTGATTTAGTGATCATGAACTTTTTAAATTCCAACATGTGTTTCATGTCTGTGACTTTCCAGTTGTTTGCCTGGGTCTTTGTTGTTGTCTGGTTGGTTTTGGTGGTTTGAGGGTCTCGCTGTGTCCCCAAGGCTGGTCTGGAACTGACAATGCCATCATGATCTCTGCAAAGTGAAGATCATTCCAGGCAGCTCAAATGATGCTGACTCATTCCATCCCGCTGGGGTACTAGGGTCCGCCTTGTCTCACAACTGCCTTTCATATTCTGAACAAGCGATTAAGACATTCCTCAACTGTTCGGCTCCTTGGATCAGATCAAAGTCGTGGCTTTCACAGCAGCCAAGCTTTTCACGGGTGACAGACCACTGATAGAGTGCGCCTGCTCCATAAAAGGTGCTATTCATAGCACAACAGTGTTGGAAAAGGCCTGCACTGATCTGTGTGTCAAGCCCCCTCCCCCACTGTACAGTGAATCAGATACCCTGACCAAATCTCCAGGAAGAACCAGTGTCAGATATTGCTAGATTTGATGGCAGTTAACAAAAAGCCAAGAAAGACTTATTCTAATAATAATAATAATAACAATAACTTTTATTGGGAGCTTTTAGAGTCCAGGCATGCTGGAGAGCTTGTGTGGATGATTTTAGTTTATTTGCTTTTCCATTTTCATGTTTATGCATGGCTGGTGCGCATGACTATATTCATATTATGGAGTACACATGTGTGTGCAAGTGCATGTGCACATGCATGTGCATGTATAAGGCCCAAGATTGATATCAAGAATAAGCCCTCCATCACTCTTCCATCTTATTCTTTTGAGGCAGGGTTTCTAATCAAACCCAGAGCTCACCCAGAGGGCTATTCTCTCTAGCAAGCTTGCTGTGGAGATCCCCAATCTCTGCCTTCCCAGGCTGTAATCACAGGCAATCACCATCTCCACCTGGCATTTAAATGGGTTGTGGGATTCCAAATGCAGTTCTCTTTCATGGCAAGTGCTTGAAACGTGGAGCCATCTCCCCGACCCCCATTTTAGTTTTTATTCATTATTTACACACACACACACACACACACACACACACACACACACACACAGCTGAAGGTGTAGCTCAATTGGTGAAGTGCTTGCCTCCTGTGCATGAAGTCCTGGGTTCTATTCCCAGCCCCAAATAAAGAGGAGACAACAGGATGCTTAAGACCATTCTCACTAAGAGTCAAAGCTAGCCTGGATCACAAGAGACTGTCACAAAAGAATTATATAAATATATATATATGTATATGCAATTTTTAAAGAAACATAGAAAACTTGTAAAATATAAATAATAGTGTAAAAAAGTAGCCTTTTCATTCTTTAATTTTATCTAATAGTTCCAAATCTTTATGCTTCTAAATAACATGCCTATTCTCTTATAGGTCTGCTCATCAATTTTTTTAAAAACTACTTATTTTATTGTGCGTGTGTGTGCGTGTGTGCGTGTGTGTGTGTGTGTGCGTGTGTGTGTGTGTGTAAGAGAGCACTGTGTGTTCCTGTGGAGGACCAAGGGTGACTTGGTAATCATCCTGGATTGTTTCTACCTCCTTCTTGCTTCCCTCTGGGATCTCCCAGGCTCTACACACCAGGGTGGCCAGAAGTGCAGGCTGCCACTATTTCTGCCTGGCATTTTTGCATGGGACCTGTGATCTGAACTCAGGACTTTTTGCTTGTGAGGCAGAATCTTAATCCCTGAGCCATCTCTCCAGCCCCTGCTCATCAATTTTTTAACATCAGAAACATAGATTCTTTTACAGGAGTCTGAAGTCACTACCAACCATGGACAAGCTGTGTAACCTCTTTGTTCCTATTTCCAGGGCTTCCTAGTTTATAAAATGAGAAGGGGGGTGGGGTCCCATCTTATGAGCAAGATATAACTCTAAAATGAATTTATCTATTTGCTTTAGATTTTTCATCCCTGGGAAAATCAACTCCTAGAGGACAGATTTACTTGACTCTTGGTTTCAGAAACTGTGGTTCGCAGTCAACATGTTTCTGGGCCTGAGCTTAGCAAAGTATGGTGGAAAGTGGACAAATGGACTAGTGATGCTTACTTAGTGGCAGCCAGGAAGCACACAGAGAGAGGATACCTATGCTGCTGGCCTTCTCATTCTCCCCTGTCTTCCAATCCATACCCAGTCCATTCTACAGTGCCATCCCTACTCAGGGTAGCCTTTCCTCCTTGGTTAATCATCTCACAGACAAACCTAAATAGGGTTTTACTGATCTGCCAGGTATCTCTGAATCCAAGCAAGCCAATAATCACAATTAGCCATCAAAACATCCAATTTAACTAGCCTGTGAAAATCCTTAAAATAGTGTCAGATCCAGAAAGTTCTTGCTGTTAACTAATATTAACTCTATCGGATATGTCTTTGTATAAATATTGAATTGTTTTTATCCCATGCCTTTTACGTGATGAAGTCCTAATATATGTGTGCATTTAAATTTTACTGTTGTGGGCTGGAGAGATGGCTCAGGAATTAAGACTCTGCCTCAATAGCAGAAAGTCCTGAGTTCGGGTCCCAGGTCCCATGTAAAAACACCAGGCAGAAATGATAGCAGCCTGTACTTCTGGCCTTGGTGAGCAGAGCCTGAGAAACCCCAGAGTGAAGCAAAAAGGAGGTAGAAGCAATCCAAGATGATTTCTGGAATCACTCTTGGTCCTCCACAGGAACACATAATCCCCTCTGATACACATGAAAAATAAGCAAAGTTAAAAAAAATTACTGTTGTAAAATGATCTAGATGAATATAGCTAAATAAACTATAAAAGCATTTATACAAAACTGAGTCCTGAATATTCAGACAAAAGTAAAGGAGCCAGTAAGATGAGTCAGCAGGTGAAATGTCTGTTCACAGCAGGTCTGGAGACCTAAGCTCAGTTCTATCGCCTGAAGTCCACAGAGTGAAAAGAAAGAACTGACATCCGAAAGTCATCCGCTGCCTCCATGAATGGGTGCACCACGGAATGAATGTGTGCTCTCACGCTTCTCTTCTTTCTTAAATAAATAAACTAAATATTTTAAAAGAGAGAAGATATAGTTTTCTGGTTAATTATAAAACAATTTCTTCTTACTTCAATTAAAATTTTAATACACTGTGTGTGGATGTGTAACCTTTAGTGTGTAGGTATGTGTAGGGGTGTGTGTGTGTGTGTGTGTGTGTGTGTGTGTGTTGCAGGAGATTCAACCATGGTCTTGCGCATGCCAAGCAAGCATACTACCACTGAGCTATAATCTCTAGTCCCTCTAGCAGGTTCCTAATAGCATTAATATTCATTGTTCTAAAAGCAGTCAAGTTAATATAATGAAAATCTAGAGTTTTGTGCTATACTGCTGTGTTGAATTTTTCCTGAACATTAGATTTACCATTCTTTACAGGTGAAAATAAATGCTGTCACAAAGTGTGCCAACAGAAATTATCAGTAATATAAAGCCTTATTCATAATAGGAGCTCAGGAAAGACTTGTCAAGTTAAATTTATTTTAACAGGAATCAGAAGAGAGAGTCCCAACTGACTTAGGCACTCTGTCTGCTATGGTTTTTCCTATGCAGAACCTATTAGCTGGAAGCTTTGTCAGAAAGGCAGATGTGATGACATCAACTGTAGCTTGCAGTCTTCTTCAAATAGGAGCTTGGTTAAAAATATTTGTCACGTTGAATCTGGTTCTTTCCTTCTGTCTGACATCTATCTACCTAAACATGTATATGTAGCACATGCTTGGCTGTGTAATCAAGAAGACAGGAAGCAGACAACTCCAGACCTACACACTGAATGGCAGATCTCTTGATCAGTAAGTACTCATTCATCACCTCGGACCTGCCAAGTATAAGGGACCATATGAAATGTGCCCTTCTTGGAGGTTCACTCTAACAGAAATCACACATTCGGTCAATATGTAATAATACCACTGGTAAGTGCTGGGAAGAAGAGCCAGACCAGGAGCTGGAAAAGACACAAGACCTGTGTTCTTTTTGCACAGCACGAGATGGCCAGGGTCCCTGGGGCCTGCACAATGCAGTCAACCTGCCTAGCAGAGGGAACCACAGATAGGGGAGAAGCATGGAGGGCTTTGTGGCATCCCAGGAGTGAGCAAGATGGATTCAGTGAGCAGAGACACTAAGGAGGTAGTCAGAGCAGCAGCTGAGTCTGGAAGAAAGTACTAGAAGCGAAAGTTTGGGGTTTGCCGTATGAGAAGGGGTACGCTCAACAGAACACCAATCTATTTGGATGTAGTGATCAGGAAGGTCCTTGAGCAGTGTTGCGGCTTGTGTACCTGTTGCCAATAAATTCATGTCAAACTACTTAAGGGAACAGGGAGTTCTCTTCCTTGTTAAGATTTTCCATTACAAAGAGGGGGCCGTGACATTGTAAGAACCTAAAGATAGGAAGGTCCACCATTGGACAAGACATTCCATTCAAGGCAGGATTGCTGTATCCAGGAACTCACTGCAGTGAGACTTGTCCTTACCAGACCTGCGTAATGACTGACATGCCAACATGCCCCCATAGACTATGAGGAACTCAACAGAGATAAGAACACACAGTGGAAACCTTGGGGACCAAAGCTGGATAAGTGAAAGGAAATGCCCCTATCAGTGGGGTAGTCCAAGGAGGGCCAACTTGGTATGCCACAGAGACCTGAACCCCCACAAGAGTAGACAAGCCAGAGGGAGCCCTGGGGTCCATAGATGCGGCCAGATAGGAGGGTGGGAGGGAGTGAGATGGATTGATAAAGGGAAGGGAGTGGGATAGGATGGAGGGAAGCAGGGATAAATACTCAATATGCTTGTAAAACTAGAAAAGTAAATAAATAATAATAAAAAGATTCTCCATTACAGTACATAGTCCAGCTTGGCAGGGAATTGGCCACACCATGCTCATGGGGATTGCTGAGAGAGGGGCAAACTTCACTGGCCAGACAACACATCTCTCCAAGACTTAGCTAAAGAATGCAAAAGTACTGAACCAGCTTGCACCATCCTACTCACATGCCCAGTGAATGGCCCTACCTACTATTGTCTGTGTCTTCTCCTGCAGACTTGTGATTGGCTTGCCTCAACTTCTAATATTTCACAGATGTGCCCAGAGCTCAGCCAAATTGACACCTATATCTAACTAGCACAGGCAGGTAGACCTGCCTTCTCGTGTGCTTTCCTAAACAAGTCTTGTTTCTCAGAGGGATGCTATGTTTCTATGAGATGCTTGTTTTGTTTTCAAAACTTCACAGAATATACCATCACACATGCTCCTCATCACCAATGTGGGCATAGGAAGAATAAAGAATCTCATCCATTTAGAAAGAACAACTGAGGCACAAAGAAACGAAAAAGTACCTCAGGGTGAGTGTGATGGCCACACCCACAATCCCCACTACTAGGGGCAGAGGTGGGAGAGGCAGAAGTATGCCACCATCCCAAGAAACACATTGAGATCCTATCTCAAAAAATAAACATAAATTTCCAAAGAAAAGGGTATTTCGTGACCATATGGCAAACTCCTTGGAAGCAAGACCTCACAGTGACCCAGTTCAGCATGCAAGATAATGATGGAGGTCTCAAACAAGACAAAAACACATCCATTTAGAAACCCAAGAAAGACCCAGGCACTTTAAGAAGTACCCTGGTCTATTAAGGGTTAGATATATTACTTGCCTAGAGATATCTGGGACAGGAGCACAGCCCTAAAGTAGAGAGGAAATGCTTATGAACAAACCCTCAACTCTTTCCAAACCTCCTAGGAAGTGACCCTGCCAAGTCTGATGTCAACACTTGTGACAAAGAAATGATTTATGACAGATTGGAAATAAAATTTGAAAATTTTTTCTTACCGCACAGAACAAAAATGTGTGCTTAAGTAAGAGGGTTTCAAGTTGATAATCCAAACAAATGTATTCATCTATCTTTGAAAAGAACACATGTCATATACACTGACTAACTACCAGGTGCGATTAATACTCATTTGTAACACCAGAGAAGTATTTAACTATTTTATTCACTATGGAAAGCCACCCTATGTTGAAGAAATAATTCTGTATGAAGTTGTAATAACCCTGAATCCTATCTCTGAAGAAAGTTCTCCTCTTTTTTAAAGTTTAACTTGTCTTTTGTGTGTGTGTACCAGTTACTCTTTGTGCTGCTGTGAGACACTACTCAAGAAACTTAAAGATAGAAAAGGGGATTTATTCAATTTAAGGTTCCAAAGGGGAGATACAGTTCTTCATGGAGGAAGTAGCACAGCTGGCTGGCAGAAGCTGGAGGCAGCCCAAGTCACATCATCATGCAGGCTGAGAAGGCTGCAAACTGCAAAAGCAGTTTAACTAATTGAAGCAGGGCGGGGCTAACCAATCTCAAGCCCCAACCCTTGTGACTGCCTTCCTCCATCAAGGCTCTACCACCTAAAGGCGCCATGACTTTCCCAAACAGCTGAAGATTCAAACAATGAGCTCATGGGGGACAACTCACATTTCAAGCCATGACACTCCACCCCAGGACCCCAAAGACTCATGACCACTTCGTTATGCAAATCATACTTAGTCTAACTTTAAGTGGCCCCACAGATTACATCAGTAACCCCAACATAGTCCAAAAGTCCAAAGTCCAAAGCCTCCTGTAAAATCAAAAGACACATTATATACTTCCAACATACAATGGCACAGAATAAACATTCCCAGAATAAACACACACATGCTCATGCTTCATAGTACATACATATGTCAAGGTCAGAGAACAATTTTGTGGGACCAATTCTTTCCTTCATCTTTACATGGACACCAAGATCAAAGTCAGGTTATCAGGCTTGCATGACAAGTACTTTTACTTACTGAACCATCTCCCTGACTCTGAACATTCTCTTTCAAAATTATGAATCTGGCTTATTTGTATCATGGAAACTAACAGTTCAAATGACTATTAGTCATTGCTAAGTCTGGGGGCTATCTATTAGAATTTAATTGACTTGGATGACCTCATGCATTCCTTTTATTTGAAAAAAGGAATATAATTTGATGATATATGCAAGTGGAATTTTTTCAGACTCAAATATGTGCCTTTTGCTTTCCCAATTGACTGTACAACATCGACTGCTTTGATACACACCAACCTGACTAGAATGGCGTCTTTTTCTTTCACATACCCAGAAGAATGTCCGTTGGAGGGTCCTCAGGTCTATCATTTCCTCGTTAAATTTGTTGGACATGGGCTGGGGAGATGGCTCAGTGGTTAAAGGCTTTGCCTTGCAAGCAGAAGAACCTAAGTTTGGATCTCCAGATCCCATGTAAAAATGCTGGGCAGAAATGGGGTGGCCTGCAATTCTGGCCCTGGAAAGGAGAGTGGGAAATCCCACAGCAAAGCAATAAGGAGGTAGAACAATCCAGGATGTTTCCTGATGTCACTCTTGGGCCTCTACAAACACACACACTCAAGTGCCCTTTTGTAAACATACACACACACACACACACACACACACACACACACACACACACACACAAGTTTATGTAGATACTCCTCTTAACAATTCTAGAAAGACCCATTGATAAGATCAAGTCTCATAGAGTTGAGAGCTAATAAGACTCTTCATCTGGAGTTAGTTAAGTTTCCTCTAATGAGTTAGCAGGGGAAAGCAAGATGTTCAAGCCAGAGGCGCTCCCACAGAGAAGCAGAGTCATCCTCTGGCTAGGCGGGAAGATTGTCAATTGTGTTCTGCCTCCAGGAGACACATCATTGAAGCTATTTCAATTCTTCTAACTACCCTCAAACTCTTGGAAGGCTCCCAAGACAACTGTATCTTTTGCTCCCTTTATTACTGGGGAAAACTTCCCATTTCTAGAGATCAACTATCTCTACGGAAGACTAATTCTCTTCCCTTAGACAATGATTTTCCCTTAGACAAAACAATGTCTTTACACACACACAAAAAGGTGTGTCAAAGCTGATAAATTATTTTTTAAAAAGTATTGAAAAACTCATCATCTATGTTTAGCATTAAAATGCTTCATTTCACAAAACTTTGGAAATGGTTTTCAACGTCTTTAGCAAATAGTCTACACTCATTATGGAAAACTACGAAAGGGAAAATTTTTAGAAAATCATGCATAATTCAGTTTGTGGAACAGTCCTTAATTGTATAAAACTATCTCTTCTTCAAATCACAATCTTGAAATATTTTATAATGGTGAGCTCATACTTTTTTATAATTTTTAACTTCCTATTACTGAATATTATACCACCATCGCTTCCCAGGTGGGTCAACAGCTTTAAAAAATGCATCTCATGAGACCCAGGCTGGCCTCAATTTCTCTATAAGGTTGAGGCTAGCCTTGAACCCTAATTCTCCTGCCTCCACCTTCTGAGTACTGAGTGACAGGTATGTTCTATCATGTGCAGCTTTAAAATGTACTCAATGCTTTAAAAAAACACCTTTGACTTCCAAGTCCAGCAGAAATAAGTGTCATGTGGTGTTTTCCTCCAAACAGTCGCCATTTTGTTTGAAACTATTAAAATTACATCTGTTGACTGTTGATATTCCTTCGGAGACACAAAGGGTGGAGAGAGGCTAGAACACACATGCCCACTCACATGCCCACATGCTAGCTCATTGCAGTCTCAGTGCCTTGAGGTCTAGGAGGGGCCCCAGAGAATATAGGCTGAGGAAGATTCATTGAGGGGTGATCTCATCTATGCAGTCACAGGGTGGGCTTTCTGGTGATGTACGTGTCTTTGAGTTATTCCTGTTCCTATAAGTACCCAATAACTCCTTGTTCATCAAGTTGGACCTTGGCATTGCTGTGCTGTGTTGTCAAACTCCTACCTGGGGTGGAAAGACAATCATTTGGCATCTTCCAGGAAAATACCATGTGGCAGCAAAACAGAGTGAGTATTCTTAAAAATCTTTTGCACTGAAAACAAAAGTCTATGACTATATTCAATTAAAAGATATCAACATGCTTCTTTAAACTTATAAGAATAGAATCCTTAGAAGACAAAATTAATAAACAGCAGGAATCCAGAAAGCTACAGTATTGTTCAAGTATAATAGATAGATGATAGAAAGATAGATAGATGATAGAAATAGACTGATGTTGTATAAAGATAATAGACAGACTGATATTGTACACAGATGATAGATAGATAGATAGATAGATAGATAGATAGATAGATAGATGGATGGATGGATGGATGGATGGATGGATGGGTGGGTGGGTGGGTGGGTGGGTGGGTGGACGGACGGACGGACGGACGGACGGACGGACGGACGGACGGATAGATAGATAGATTAGATGGATATGAAAGAAAAGAAAGAAAGGAAGGAAGGAAGGAAGGAAGGAAGGAAGGAAGGAAGGAAGGAAGGAAGGAAGGAGGGAGGAAGGAAGGAAAAAGAGAAAGAAAGAAAGAAAGAAAGAAAGAAAGAAAGAAAGAAAGAAAGAAAGAAAGAAAGAAAGAAAGAAGAAAGAAAAAGAAAGAAAGAAAGAAAGAAAGAAAGAAAGAAAGAAAGAAAGAAAGAAAGAAAGAAAGAAAGAAAGAAAGAAAGAAAGAAAGAAAGAAAGAAAGAAAGAAAGAAAGAAAGAAAGAACTGTAACAGTCTCCTGAAGGCAGAGATTCTAATGGTCCAACCTCTTCAAGACTTCTGGGTTTCTCATCAGATTTTGCAATGTGCCCCTTTGGTAGGGCTAAACTACACTTCCCAGAATTCCTTTTCCTCTATTGTTAGGATGAACTACAAGAGAGTTTCATGGCTACTAGGAAAAGCAGGCTTTAAAAAGCAGCTTTTTGCAGCTACCCATTTTGCTATTAACATATGACTGACCCCATAGGTATATATCATTGCCGAGATCAAAAATTATCTACTTTTCTTCGATCTTTCCATGTTTTTTCTGATGTGTTCTAATGAGGGGAAGGCATCAGGAATCCCCCGAAACACTCACATTTCTCAACTTAAAGATGGGAAGAACTTCCCAGAATGTACTAGGATGGCCAGCAACCCTGCCTGGCTGTGGTTGAGATCCCAGTTGGCCCTTCTGGCTGCTGATTTACATCTTCCTTTTAAATAGCCCCGAACATATCAGGCTGCAGGATCAGGTTTCAAGACAGCCTCAAGATTGAATGTTAAGTGCCCCATACTCACCCCACCCACTGCATCTCACCCGCACACACATCTGCCAACAGGAAGAGAACACGCTGCTCCAGCCCAATTAGAGAGGGGCCTGGTCTGAACTTTACATCTCACCTTCTGGAATGTTCTCCAATCTCTAGAGTCCGAATGTTACAATATGAGTCAGCCCCTCTCAGATCCGTGGACTCCAGAGCACTTATAGGTCTTGCACTGCTGGGTCAGGTCGCATCTTGATTGAGAAACATTCAGGAAGCAACTTTACCTGGGACATGCTTCCGCAGGTCGTGAGCTCTCTCCCCAAGCACTCCCCATGCATGACTTTCATATTTAAAGGGGTGGTGGTTGTATAATCACTGTCAAAACTGTGTGCGTTTCCCAGAGTTTTCTGCTTCTCTACCTCTAACGGACACCAAAATCTCCTCTTAAGGTGAAGCAAGGGCTGGAGAGATGGTTCAGGGGTTCAGTCAAGTCCTTGCCTCACAAGCAAAAGTATCTAGATTGGGATCCCAAATCTCACATAAAAATGCCAAGTGGAAATGGCAGTGGCCTGCACTTCAGGGCCTGGAAGGTGGAGCCTGGGAAACCCCAGAGTAAAACAGTAAGGAGGAGAGCAATCCAGGTTGATCCCCAATGTCGTCCTTAGACCTCCAAGGGCACACACAGTCCCCTCTTTACACACGCACACACACACACGCACACACACACACACACACACACACACACACAAGCACTGAAAAAAAAGTGAAACAAATTCAAGCCATGACTGAAGTATAATTACTTGGATTTCTCATGTGAAATTTTCTAAATATGAGTGTCCAACCAGTTGGGTTTTTTTCACCTTGTATTCTGTGTGTGTGTGCACACACACACACAAGCACCGAAAAAAAAGTGAAACAAATTCAAGCCATGACTGAAGTATAATTACTTGGATTTCTCATGTGAAATTTTCTAAATATGAGTGTCCAACCAGTTGGGTTTTTTTCACCTTGTATTCTGTGTGTGTGTGCAAGTGTGTATGCATGTGTGTGTGCACGTGTGTGTGCACATGCATGCTTGCTTCAATTTTGTCATTTTTCTGAGAACCCATAGATGACAAGCTCCCTTAACTCTCTCCCATTAAAAATTTAATTCCTCTGCACTTACTCTTTAAGTACTTCTGCTTGTGGACTTCTTCTTACAATATTTACATATACATTTATCAAGATTGTCCAGTGAGCTCATTTTACTCATATACAAGATTGCAAAAAAAAGTATTTAGAAAATTGATCGTGTATTTATTGTCTTTCATTAAATAATTCCTCACCAAATGAAAATATGATTGGCTGTAACAGAACAAAGTTAGTGCTGAGAGACTTGTCTTATCTCTGTGTCCCCTTGAGGTCAGAGAGCAGAAGAGAAATCAGGGATATGTATGGGAACTAAAAAGAGGGTCCTCCTACATTTCCTAAACAGACATCCAATGGCACAGTCACTGCTACCAACTCTCAACAGTTGGGATCTTGTGAAATTAAAGAGCTTCTGTTCAGATAAAGAGATTGTAACACGAGCTCAAAGGCAACCCACAGAATGGGAGAAAATCTTCACTAACCACATATCTGACAGAGCTCTACTGTCCAGAGTGCACAAAGAACTTAGAAAACTAAACACCAAGGAAACCAATGGCCCAACTAAAAAATGGGCCCTGGAACTTAAAAGAAATTTTACCAGGGATGAAATTAAAATGTCTAACAAATATCTTAAAAAATGCTCCACTTCTTTAGCCATCAGGGAAATGCAAATCAAAACTTCCCTGAGATATCATCTCACCCCGGTCAGGATGGCAAAAATCCACAATACAAACACCAACTGCTGGAGAGGATGTGGAGAGAGAGGAACTCTCCTACATTGCTGGTGGGAGTGCAGGCTCATACAGCCATTCTGGCGAGCCATATGGAGATTCTTAAAGAAATTAAAGATTGAAATGCCATATGACCCTGCTATTCCACTTTTGGGAATAACCCCCCATACAGCAGAGGTTCACCTCGATAGCACAAGCACAACCATGTTCATAGCAGCACTGTCTACAATAGCAAAGACATGGAATCAACCCAAATGTCCAACAGTTGACGAGTAGATAAGGAAACTGTGGTACATCTATACAATGGAGTACTACTCAGCCATCAAAAATGATGAATTACTGGAATTTGCCGGGAAATGGATGTCATTAGAAACAATTATATTAAGTGAAGTATCCCAGACCCAGAAACTTAAGCGCCATATGTACTCCCTAATAGGTGCCTCCTAATACCAAACCCACCCAGCCCATCTTGAGACACTCATAGGTAAATCTATGTATTACCTACAGTAATTGCAAGGATTATGAACAGGAGGGATGGGGCTGGAGGGCCACACCAGAAACAAGGAGAGAAGTGACCATGTTACAGTAGAGAAAAGAGGCCTCCATCAAGGACTGCAAGAAAGTAATGTGACACCTAGTTAAGTTCACAGACATTCGTTCCTGATCATTTACAACTAAGGGGGTATGAACTCACCAGAAGGGGAGGGCACATAGTCCGGCAGATTAAAAAGTAACCATTTTGCAAATGGGTGATTGACTCCTCCCATTGCCAAATGCCATATGACCCTGCGATTCCACTTTTGGGTATAAGTATTACATCTACCCTTGAATGTGCTCTTATAATAAGACTCCAGTTTAACAGCTTTCTGTCTCTGGCCAGGGGGTGACATACAGTGCCCATCACGATGGAGTGAAGGGCATTGCAGGAGCAACAAAACTGCAAAAGAAAATCAACGAACCACTATCCAGAACTTCAGAGACTCTATATCAACCACCTAGAACTAGGCCAGACTAATCTCTCCCCATCCTGAAGCTCAGGGACATTTGCGGAAGAGGGGGCGGTAAGAGTGTAAGAGCAAAAGGATGGGAGGAGCAATGATTTGCAAGATACTCCACACAAGTTAGGGCCGAAGCAATCATAATTAGACATTGCATGCCCTGCGCATTGTCCAACACACTATTGACCTCACAAAGTCTAGCATCTGCTAAAGGCACCAAGAGCCTTGGAGGCAAAGGATTGGCAGCCACAGCAGTGTTCCTATGCTTAAGGGGAACACAGGAAAGGGTTCAAGGAAATGCCACTGGGTCCTTGTACGTCATCGGAGAGGAGGGCCCAGAGGAGAGTCAGGTATGCACAAGAAAGGACTCTGGGAATTGGGGCGGGAGGCACGGGAGGGGGGGGGATGGGGAAGGAGGGGTGAGGGGTGGGGGAGCAGGGGGTTCGGGGGGAGGAGGAGGGAGGGAGGGAACTGGTGTACCTATTAAGTTTGTATGAGCTGAAATAATAATAAAAAATGTATTAATAAAAAAAAAAGAAAAAAAAAGAAAGAAAAAAAAAAGTGAGAGAGGCCTCAAATACCTGCACTGTTAGACTCAGGAAACGCAATTACTTTCAAGAATTTTTAAGAGAGAGTCATGACTGCATGTGAAATTTAGCAGCCAAAGAAATCAAATTGTATGCTGAATATATCAAGGTCTGGTGAATACATACTTATATTAAATACATATATAAGTAGTTTAAATATTCTTCCTTTTGTTCCTTTTATTGCTAATGTTTTCTATTATTATTTTGCCTTGATTTTATAACTTTTATAAATTTTAATAATTTCTTTCCCAAGTTTGCAAGCAGTTTAAAAGGCTCTCTGTCCCACAAGCAGAAGTTAAAATGTCAGGGAACATGAATTCTCAAAAGAGGGTTGTAGACGACTGGAGAGATGACTCAGGGGTTTAGAATCTGCCTGAAGGACCTGAGTTTGGATCCAAGATCCCATGTAAAAACAACAGGCAGAAATGGCAAAGTCCTCCTGGGAAAAACTAGGGCAAAACGAAAAGGAAGTAGAACAATCCAGAATGATTCCTGAAGTCACCCTTGGGCCCCTACAGGCACTCAAAGCACACACACACACACACACACACACACACACACACACACACACACACCCTCAGACTCTCTGCTCTCTAATCGGTCAGCTCTCTCTTCTGCCATGGAATGAAGAGTCCCACTGTGTCACACAGACACCTGGAAGAGATAAATTGAGTCTGTGTTCAGGCAGCAAGCCTGGAAACATGGAAGGTCATTGCCAAAGAACATCTCACATCCCATCTGAATTTGATACTTTTCCATTTCTCCATGATGGGATGACACCTCTGTCTTCCCCTTCCCAAGATTCTCCTTGATGCTTAAGTCCTCTGCAAGTCTCAGGTGTGGACCATTGGAAAGGACTCACCCTAAGAGCCAGCTCCTACACCAAACGTGTATCTCTGCGCTTATCCCTCGGCAGCTCTCAGACTTCCCAGGTATGAAGAGAGAGAGAAACATCTGCCATGCTGGTGGCCTGAGAAGCAGGCAAAAATATATCCGCTCCAGTTGCACCATAAGTGGAACAACAGAAATATATTTCAGTGGTGTTAGTGAGCATTAGGAGACCTATGCTCTCGTAAGAGAAAATGTGGAGGGCTCTACATTTTTCCCAGAATATCTCCCCATGAAAGAACAGATAGTGAACAAGCCAATGTGTCTTGAACTCTTACAAAACCCACAGTTTGACACATAAACTACATAGTCTCTTTCTCTAAAAATATGTTTCTCTTTATCTATGTTTGAAACCATATGCTACTGTCAACAAATACATCAGTGCTTGCAACAGTTTTAAACACGAAAGTTTGCATCATTATCTCATATACACTCAAGTAAATCTTAAAACATTCTTGTAAAGAAAAACTCCAAAATAATATATACTTTCCTACATACCAATAGATGACTATTTTTGCTTTTTCTAATACACATTTTTAGTGTTGCATGCTTGAATATAGTGAATTTATGATATGTTCGCCACTTAACCCCCAATACCATGCCCTGTCCTTTTCCCTTTGCTTTTATGATGCTGGTTTTGATCCACTATATATTTTGATCAAATAGACCAAAGCCCACCTAACATCATTTATATAAGTTACTTCAGGCAATTCTTTCCTAAAAGTGGTCTTGAATTTTCATGGGTTTATTATCCATGAAAATTATCTTTTGAGTCATTTTCCTATGCTACCCTTATCACTACAAAAAGGCAGCTTTGTGTCCACACTGTTAATCAGTTTCTCCTTCACACAAACCTTGAACTTGTCAGTAAGTTCAGTCTTTAGCCTCTGGTGTAAAACCATGATTGTGTCACTACTACAGGTTCCATACAGCCAAGGCATTGATATTTGTGGGTCGAGAGAGAAGCAATGTCTATAAGGCATCCCACATATGATGGGTCTGAAAGACAGCATGTTCCTAAAATTCTGCATTTCCATTTACCATGTAAGCATAAAAAGTCAGGAAAACTCACTGAAGTGAGACTTGTCCTTACCAGACCTGCATAATGACTGACCTACCAACATTCCCCCATAGACTATAGAGGAACTCAGGAGAGATAAGAACACACAATGGAAATCTTGGGGACTAAAATTGGAGGAGTGAAGGGAAGTGCTCCTATCAGTAGGATAGCCTGAAGAGAGGCAACTTTGTATGCCACAAGAGACTTAAGCCCCAAGAGTAAACAAGCAAAAGGAACCCTGGAGTCCATAGAAGCAGAGAGGCAGGAGGGTGGGAGAGAGTAGGATGGATTGATGAAGGAAAGGGAGAGGGATGGGAAGGAGGCGTGAAGGAATTCAAGGATGAGTACTCAATATGCTTGTAAAACTAGAAAAAAATAATAATTAAAAAATAACAATAAAAATACAAAAATAAACCAAAATAACAATATGATTCAAAAAAGAAGTCTGGGGATCCTCCCTTTCCCCACCCCACTCCTCCTGCCCGGACGTGCGGGGTCCAGCTGGGCCTCACCCCGCGACTCTAGGTAAGCCCTGGCCGCGCCCGCCCACCAGAACCCCAGGTCAGCCCAAAGGGACCCGGCTCCGACTCCCGCCAGCCGGAGCCGCGCACGCAGGACCAAGGGACGAGGAGGACCTCCCCCTGAGCCAGGCCCCCTCCCCAGCTGCCCTCTGGTTAAATAGCTTCACACCAACGCCCCCATCCTCCCATTCCCCACCCCGCTCCGCCGGTTGGGTCGCCGGGGCCTCACCCCGCGACCTAAGTAAGCTCTGTCCCTGCCCACCCCCAGAACCCCAGGCCAAATAATTCAGTTTAGTGAAATTGAAAGATCTTAATAGTTACAATGACAATGCCAAAGTCAAAGTGCAAATCCATGAGAAGCAACACCCAAGTAAACAAATTTCCCACGGAAGAAATTAATCCCGTAATGTTAGACTCCAACAAGAACAAACCCACGGGAAAAGGCCAAGAAAGCCTGACCCAGGATAACGACTTTCAAAATATGATCATTACCATGTTCAATACTATGAAAGAGGAAATCAGGGAGGAATTACATAATCGAATCAATCGCTTTGAAGAGGAACACAACAGACATCTGGAGGAGTTGAGAAAAACAGTGCAAGAAACAAAAACTGGCATAGAGCAGTTAAAACAGACTCAAGCAGAGTTTAAAACTGAGCTACAAGACAAGTTATCTTCAACCCAGAACTCTACAGAGAGTCTTATCAACAGAACTAAGGAAGCAGAAAACAGAATTTCAGACCTTGAAGATAAAGTGGGAGTACTAACCAGCTCAATGGAAGAGGTTGTTAAAGCCAAAAAGATACTTGAGAGAAATATCCAAGAGATATGGGACACCCTGAAGAAGCCTAATATACGCGTATTCATGGAATACCAGAGCAAGAATCTCAAAATACCACCCCTGAGGAAATTTTTCAAACGATCATCAAGGAAAATTTTCCTCATATAAAAAAAGAGAGGCCCATCCATATACAAGAGGCATTCCACACCCCAAACAGATACGACCAAAACAGAAGCACCCACGGCAAATAATAGTTAAAACACTCCACATTCAAGATAAAGAACTGGTGCTGAGAGCTTCAAGGGAGAAAAAACAAGTCACTTTTAAAGGTAAACCTATTAAAATAACAAATGACTTCTCAGTCAAAACAGTAAAAGCAAGAAGAGCTTGGAGAGACATACTTCAAGTATTGAATGAGCAAAAATGTCAACCCAGGCTGATTTACCCTGCAAAACTATCAGTCATGATCGAGGGGGAAAGAAAAACTTTCCAGCACAAAGACAACTTGAAGGGATACATGTCCACCAAACCAGGCCTTCAAAAAATGCTAGAAATGATACTCAAGCGTGAAGTAGAAAACAGGCATATCCAGGAGAACAGAAGGCAAATATAACACCATTAAAAGCAAAGCAATATACTTATAAAAACTACTAAACATATTAAATGTCTAGAATTAAAAATAGTTTCTCCATTATAATACTAAATGTTAATGGAATTAATTCACCGATCAAGAGACACAGATTACAAACATGGATTAAAAATCACAATCCATCAATCTGCTGCCTGCAGGAAACCCATCTCACCACAAAAGATAGGCACGCTCTAAAAATAAAAGGCTGGTCAACAATTCTACAAGCTAATGGAAGCAGAAAACAGGCAGGGGTAGCCATTATGTTATCAGACAATGTAGACTTCAAACCAAAGAAAATTATAAGAGACACGGATGGATACTACATTTTAGTCACAGGTACAATTCACCAGGAAGACTTCACAATACTGAACATATATGCACCCAATATGGGCCCCTCCACATTCATTAAGAAAACCCTACAGCGCCTAAAGCAAGAAATCAACCCCCAAACAATAATTCTTGGAGACTTCAACACCGCCCTCTCAACATGGGATAGACCAACAGGTCAAAAGCTTAACAGACACTTTGGAACTTAATCAAACCCTGAAAGAAATGGACCTTACAGATCTCTATCGAACTTTTCACCCACGTACCAAAGAATACACATTTTTCTCAGCAGCACACGGAACTTTCTCCAAAATAGATCACATATTGGGCCACAAAATGAATCTACACATATACAAAAAAGTTGAAATTCTAACCTGTGCCCTATCAGACCACCACGGCCTAAAGCTGGACATCCACAACACATCAAACAAGAGAAAATACACTAACTCCTGGAAACTTAACAATATGATGCTGAATGAGAACTGGATTCAGGAAGAAATTAAAAAGGAAATTCAAGATTTCCTGAAAGTGAATGATAACGAAAATACAACTTACCAAAATCTCTGGGACACAATGAAAGCTGTTCTAAGAGGTAAGTTCACAGCTCTTAATGCCTACATCAAAAAAATGGAAACATCAGAAATAAACAACTTAACAGTGCAGCTTAAAGCTTTAGAAAAACTAGAGCAATCTGATCCCAAAAGTAGTAGAAGAGAGGAGATTAGCAAAATAAGAGGACAAATATCTGAAATCGAGATTAAGAAAACGATAGAAAAAAATCAACCAGTCAAAAAGCTGGTTCTTTGAAAACATCAATAAGACTGATACACCCCTAGCTAAATTAACCAAAAGCAACAGAGAGAAAGCCCATATTAACAAAATTAGAAATGAACATGGAGTTATCACTACGGATACCCAAGAAATCCAGAGAATTATAACATCATATTTCAAAAACTTGTACTCTGTGAAGTTTGACAACACAAAAGAGATGGATGAATTTCTAAGTAAACACAACCTACCTAAATTGAATCAGGAAGTTGTGAATTATTTAAATAGTCCTATAACATACAAGGAAATTGAAGAAGTAATCTCGAATCTTCCCACCAAAAAATGTCCTGGGCCAGATGGATTCAGCACAGAGTTCTACCAGACATTTAAGGAGTTACTAACACCAATACTCCTTAAATTGTTCCATCAAATAGCAAAGGAAGGAACACTACCAAATTCCTTCTATGAAGCTAATATCGTCTTAATCCCAAAACCTAATAAAGATTCACTTAAAAAAGAAAACTATAGGCCGATCTCTCTGATGAACACAGATGCGAAGATTCTCAACAAAGTCTTAGCAAATCGGATTCAAAAACATATCAAAAAGATCATTCACGGGGACCAAGTAGGCTTCATCCCCGGCACACAAGGTTGGTTCAACATATGCAAATCAAGAAATGTAATTCATCATGTAAACCAGTCCAAAGTCCAAGACCACATGATACTCTCGATAGATGCAGAAAAAGCTTTTGACAAGATCCAACAGCCTTTTATGATCAAAACGCTAGAGACAGTAGGAATGGAAGGAACCTTTATCAATATAATAAAAGCTATATACAACAAGCCCACAGCAAGGATTTTTCTCAATGGGGAACAATTGGAAGCATTCCCACTTCGATCAGGAACTAGACAAGGCTGTCCACTCTCACCACTTCTATTCAATATTGTACTTGAAGTCTTAGCTGAAGCCATAAGACAAGAAAGGGACATAAGAGGGATTCAAATTGGCAAGGAAGAAGTCAAGCTATCCCTATTTGGGGATGACATGATCTTATACCTGAGTGATCCCAAAAACTCCACCAGGAAGCTCCTGGAACTAATTGAGAAGTTCAGCAGGGTGGCAGGATACAAAATAAATGTGCAAAAATCAGAGGCCTTCCTATATACCCAGAATGAAAGAAGTGAAAAAGCCTTGAGAGAAACAATCCCATTTACTATAGCCCCTAAAAAAATGAAATACCTTGGTATAAACCTAACCAAGGAGGTAAAAGACCTTTACAATGAAAACTTTAAAACCCTAAAGAAAGAAATTGCAGAAGACACCAGAAGGTGGAAAGACCTCCCATGTTCCTGGATTGGCAGAATCAACATCGTAAAAATGACCATCCTACCAAAGGCAATATACAAATTCAATGCTATACCAATTAAAATCCCAAAGCAATTCTTCAAAGAAGTTGACCAAACAATCTCAAAATTCATATGGAGGCACAAAAGACCCAGGATAGCAAAGACAATCATGAGTAACAAAAACACAGCTGGAGGTATTACCATACCGAACCTTAGTCTATATTACAAATCCATAGTTATAAAAATAGCCTGGTACTGGCTCCAAAATAGACACACAGATCAATGGATAAGGATTGAAGACCCAGATATAAGCCCAAAAAATTACAGCCATTTGATCTTTGACAAAGGGGCCCAAAGAATCCAATGGAAAAAGAACAGCATCTTCAACAAATGGTGCTGGCAAAACTGGATCTCCACATGCAGAAGATTAAAGCTGGACCCATACTTGTCACCATGTACAAGACTTCATTCCAAATGGATCAAGGACCTTGATATCAGGCCAGAGACTATAAAAACCATAGTTGAAAGGATAGGGAACTCCCTCGAGCTGATTGGGCTAGGCCAACATTTCCTAAACAGACATCCAATGGCACAGTCACTGCTACCAACTCTCAACAGTTGGGATCTTGTGAAATTAAAGAGCTTCTGTTCAGATAAAGAGATTGTAACACGAGGTCAAAGGCAACCCACAGAATGGGAGAAAATCTTCCCATATCTGATAGAGCTCTACTGTCCAGAGTACACAAAGAACTTAGAAAACTAAACACCAAGGAAACCAATGGTCCAACTAAAAAATGGGCCCTGGAACTTAAAAGAAATTTTACCAGGGATGAAATTAAAATGTCTAATATCTTAAAAAATGCTCCACTTCTTTAGCCATCAGGGAAATGCAAATCAAAACTTCCCTGAGATGACCAGTCAGGATGGCAAAAATCCACAATACAAACAACACCAACTGCTGGAGAGGATGTGGAGAGAGAGGAACTCTCCTACATTGCTGGTGGGAGTGCAGGCTCATACAGCCACTCTGGCGAGCCGTCTGGAGATTCTTAAAGAAAGTAAAGATTGAAATGCCATATGACCCTGCAATTCCACTTTTGGGTATAACCCCCCATGCAGCAGAGGTTCGCCTCGATAGCACAAGCACGACCATGTTCATAGCAGCACTGTTTACAATAGCAAAGTCATGGAATCAACCTAAATGTCCAACAGTTGATGAGTGAATAAGGAAACTGTGGTACATCTATACAATGGAGTACTACTCAGCCATCAAAAATGATGAATTACTGGAATTTGCCGGGAAATGAATGTCATTAGAAACAATTATATTAAGTGAAGTATCCCAGACCCAGAAACTTAAGCGCCGTATGTACTCCCTAATAGGTGGCTCCTATTACCAAACCCACCCAGCCCATCTTGAGACTCTCATAGGTAAATCTATGTATTACCTACAGTAATTGCAAGGATTATGAACAGGAGGGATGGGGCTGGAGGGCCACACCAGAAACAAGGAGAGAAGTGACCATGTTACAGTAGAGAAAAGAGGCCTCCATCAAGGACTGCAAGAAAGTAATGTGACACCTAGTTAAGTTCACAGACATGCGTTCCTGATCATTTACAACTAAGGGGGTATGAACTCACCAGAAGGGAAGGGCACATAGTCCGGCAGATTAAAAAGTAACCATTTTGCAAATGGGTGATTGACCCCTCCCATTGCCAAATGCCATATGACCCTGCGATTCCACTTTTGGGTATAAGTATTACATCTACCCTTGAATGTGCTCTTATAATAAGACTCCAGTTTAACAGCTTTCTGTCTCTGGCCAGGGGGTGACATACAGTGCCCATCACGATGGAGTGAAGGGCATTGCAGGAGCAACAAAACTGCAAAAGAAAATCAACGAACCACTATCCAGAACTTCAGAGACTCTATATCAACCACCTAGAACTAGGCCAGACTAATCTCTCCCCATCCTGAAGCTCAGGGACATTTGCGGAAGAGGGGGCGGTAAGAGTGTAAGAGCAAAAGGATGGGAGGAGCAATGATTTGCAAGATACTCCACACAAGTTAAGGCCGAAGCAATCATAATTGGACATTGCATGCCCGGCGCAATGTCCAACACACTATTGACCTCACAAAGTCTAGCATCTGCTAAAGGCACCAGGATCCTTGGAGGCAAGGGATTGACAGCCACAGTAGTGTTCCTATGCTTAAGGGGAACACAGGAAAGGGTTCAGGGAAATGCCACTGGGTCCTTGTACGTCATCGGAGAGGAGGCCCAGAGAAGAGTCAGGCATGCACAAGAAAGGACTCTGGGAATTGGGGCGGGAGGCACGGGGGGGATGGGGCGGGAGGGGTGAGGGGAGGGAGAGCAGTGAGTTCGGGGGGAGGAGGAGGGAGGGAGGGAACTGGTGTACCTATTAAGTTTGTATGAGCTGAAATAATAACAAAAAATGTATTATTAAAAAAAAAGAAGTCAGGGAATATCTCTGTGGGATCCTTTTCTCATCTATAAGATAAACATCTCACAAGGTCATTGGGAGACTTACATAAAAATAAATCCAGCTGGATACAGTGGTATACATCTGTGACCCCAGCACTTGAGAGATGGAAGCAGGAGGATCGTGAGTTCAAGGTGAACCTGAGCTACATCAGACTCTGCCTCAACAAACAAGACAACCTCAGGCACAGCACAAATGCAGTTTGAGATATAAGCTGGTAGAATTATAACCTTAACTCAATTTCTTGCATTATATCAGATCCACTAGTAAACAGCTTGAAACAAGAATTAAGATCATAACCCTGCTACTGCAGTTTGCCTGCATGCTGTCAATAAATTCACAGCCAAAGGTCTTAGAAGAATAAGAGAGTTTTATTCTGGCTCAGGATTGTCCAGTTACAGATCATTGTCCAGCTTGAGAGGAAAGCCCACACCGACAGCAGGCCACTGGACAATGCCACCAGGCATTGCTGAGAAAGGAGCAAACCTCACTCACCAGACAGCAAGTCTGCCAAAATATGACGAAGAATGCCAACTTCCCCCATCTTATTCACCAGCCCAGAGAACAATCCCACCCACTCTGGGCTGAGTCTTCCCCCATCAATCAGACAATCTCCTACAGGCTTGCTCAGAACTTGCCTTAGCTGTTAATTCTTCACAGATGTGCCCAACTTATGTCTCAAAGTACACTTGTGCTGTGTGTACATATATTTATATCATCATTATTATTGATGTTGTACTTGATAATAACCTCACTGGTTCCTACATGTAATACATATGGGAATATACCACATATTTACTTTTAAGTACTTTAAACTTTAACAGTCCATATTAGAAGAATTTAAAGTTGTTAAAGAATAAAATCATCCAAATTAAAAAAGAATTTGTGGGCTGGAGAGGTGGCTCAGGGGTTAAGCCTCTGCCTTGCAGGCGGAAGGTCCTGAGTTCGGATCCTAGACCCCACGTATAGATGCCAGACAGAAATGGTGGCAGCCCACACTTCCAGCTCTGGTGGGTGGAGCTTGGAAAATCCCAGAGCAAAGCAAAAAGGAACTATAAGCAATCCAAGATGACTCCCAAAGTCACCCTTGGTCCTTCATAGGGACACAGTGCCGTCTGATACACACACACACACACACACACACACACAATAAATAACTATTTTTTAAAATGTCATTTTAATAATCCTTTGGAAGGAAGGGAGAGAGGAAGAGATGGAGGGAGAGAGGGAGGGAAGGAGTTTTACATTGAATTTGGCACAGGCTCTGCCAGTAATCCCTTTTAGCATCCGTATAAAAGGACATTACCCTAACAGAGGCAGGCTGGCATTTAGAAGCAGATTTTTGTTCTTTTCTGAACAAAAGGTTAGGAATCCCATGGGAGCCAAGCATGTCCAAGTCCTTGTTGCAGATGGCAGAAATGATTCTCTTAGCATTGACAGGCTATGAATATTGTCCTTCTTTATCTTTAGAAAGGAATTTTTGCATCCACCTGTCTCCTAGGGATAGTATAAATGACTTTTTCAGAGTCAGGCACAGTAGCCACCAGCCTTATTTTAACATCAGAGAAGACAAGTAGATAGGTTACTGTTGCAGTCTGTCTGCATGGTTGCTGATAAATGACCATTACACAGCTTAAGGGAACAAGGACTTTACTTTCTTACAACAGTCCGGTTACAGTTCATAGTCCAGCTTGACAGGAGAGCACGCACCAACATCAGGGCTGAGGGAACTGGCCACCATAATGGCTGAGAGATGGACAAAAGGATACCAGGTCTCTGTGATTTATCCAGGGTCTAATCCCACCCACCATGGGCTGGGTCTTCCCCAGCAGCTAGACAATCTCCTTCAGGTTTGCTCTGGGCTTAACTCAACCATCAACTCTCCACAACTGTGCCCAGAACCCAAACCCTCAACAGTCAAGTTGACACCTGTGCTCAACTCTGACAGTTACATAGAAAATAATAATAATAATCAAAAAAGAGAAGTTGTAGTCTGGCACGGTGGCCCATGCCTGTAAATCACAGCACTGGGCAGGAGAATCAAAAGTTCAAGGTCGCCCTGTGCTTAACAAACTCAAAGCCATCCCAAAATGCATAAGACTATGCCTCAAAAGAAATAGAAATTAAAAAAAAAAAGTATAAACAAGAACAAAAGTTTTAAAAATCATTTTAAAGTTAAAACAAAGTAAACCCTGCAAAACCACCAGGGGGCGGTATTCCACAAATTATAGATGGATGCTGACTAAGTGTTTTTCTTCCGAAACCCTGCATCCGGTGGGAACGGACCTTTCAGCAATGGATGATGTGGAGGAAATTAGGTGATCTGTATGGCCAGAAATAGCCAGAGTAACAATCCAGACGGCCAAGAAGACACCCAGGCCTTGGCCAGGCAGAAAGAACACAGATTTCAAGTGACAGAAGCTGCAGCCTATTTAAAGGCCGAAGATGAAGAACTGTCCTCCCACTTGGACCAAACTCCTTTATTAAGTCGCAACTGGGCAGCATTTGCTGCCTCCTCTTCCCGAGGGTGCCTATTAAGTCCCTCTTTTCCTTTCTGTTCCACTCAGCGATACCCTCTTTACATCTCCTATCCCGGAGCCTTGCTATCAAGATCCCTTGACAAAGAAACACAAAACTACTTGAATAGTCTCTGGAGAAAAAAACTCTCCATTGACTTGCAGACGGTAACCCAGATTTCTGCACCCCAAAACAATTTTCACCTTTCAGGGTATCCTGCACATCTGGCATGCTGCCTAAGAGCTGGAAAGAAAAGCGCTGGTCCACAGTGTTTGGGGCCTTGACCCTGGAGTACAGCCACCGTTATCAACTCATTCACCCTGGGTGAAGTCTGCTCTCAGAATAATGGGACTCTCACGGGTCCATGCATAACCCCAACATTCTTCCACATGTCCAGTGAAACTAGGCGTCCACACACACACAGCTGGATGTTGACTCTGAACCACCCAACATTGTTCTGAAGAACTGAAATGATGCTTCCCTCCAAGAAACAGAGTTTGGGCCACATGTAGTGACACATGCCTGTAAACTCAGTACTTGGGAGGTAGAGACAGAGATAGAAAGGTTGAATTCAAGGCCCATCTGGGCCATGTAATGAGATCTGTTTCAACAGTCACCACCAAGACCATCACCAATCTGCTGATTTAAAAAAAAAAAATGGAGAAAAGGAAAAACAAAGAAGAGCCATGTTCAAGGGCTAACGGAGACTACTCCTGAGCCTGTAACAGTAGGCATGGGAATGTCTACAGGTCTAGAGCTGGGAGGAGGCTCTTGATGGGGATAACAGCTGCGATAGGAGCTAGTGATGTGCTTTGAATGCGAAATATGTCCCACAGACTCATATGTTTCAACACTTGATCCCATGCTTGATCCCAGGCACCAGAGTTTTAATACCTTGAGGAGGTGGACCCTGCTAGCAGAAGTGGGTTGCTAGGGATGGGGAGTAGTCCTGCTTCTGCCTAGAGCTCTCTACTTCTTGGTTGGATCCATGTAACAAATCCCTGTCATGTGCTGTTGCTACCGTGGGCTGAGTTCTCTGTCGTGCTTTTCCCACCATGGTGCAGTATGCCCTTGCAGCGGTGAGTCTCCTAAGACGCTTCAGTCAAATACTTGATCACAACAGAAAAAAAAAAAAAAAAAAAAAGTAAATGCTTGTCACCAAACCCCCACGCTCCTTAGAAACAATGGCATATGTCTACTAGTTAACAAACTTTCTTAGACCTTGGTTGGCTGGAGGCTGCAGGGGTGGAATGCCTGCACACCTGCTCCCAGAGTGCTGGAAGCAAGACGTGATTTACTTTCCTCCTCATGGAGATCTCTAAAGAAGCAAACTGAGATACTTCCTCTCTGTGTTGACAGGGCATCCTTGTATGACCAGCTTTGCGACACTGCATCCTGTGTACACAAACTCTAATAAAATCATGGAGCACCGTGTAGGCACATCAATCGGCAATGCCTGAGGACTCCTGGTTCTACTGGGCTAAACTCATGTCAGATTCTCAGTGACAGGCACTGGTAGACAGACAGGCAGCTCCAAATGCTGTTAGTCCGTTAGGCGTATGGATGGTAATTTAGCCACATTCCCTGGATTCGTCTCTGCCACTCACCGAGTCACTTCAGGAAAGTTGTTGAATCTTTTTCTGTGCCTGAGGATTCTCGCCTGTGAAGTGAGGATAAATCATATGCCAGCTTTCAAGAATCATTGCAAGGATTAAATGGCTCGGAATGAAATCCTCTGTGTACAAGTGCCTGACACAAACAGCAAATATCATCCATTGTTATGGTGGATTCAGTGATGGCAATTTAAATAACTCTTAATGTTTTAGAAGGGTCGCTGGGGATTGAGTCTAGAACCCTGAATATGCTGTGGGCTCTACCACTAAGCTACATTCCATCCCCTAGGAAAAAATCCTCTATAAGTCAACTTATCTCCATACCTAGATATTACTGATCAGGACGAACCAGCCCTGACCCACTAAATACAAATCAGCCATTAGTGTGACTCATGCCACACTGTATAATGTCCTTTGGTAAGTTGCCCAAGTGAGTCTGCACTTAGAGTAAAGTAACAAGTGAAAGGAGCCTAGTGATCTTTAAGAACATGTTGAAGTGCAGGTTTTACAAGTCAATCAGGGATTCCCATGTTATACCGGTTACTCTTCTCTGTTGCCGTGAGACACCACTCAAAGTCAAACAACTTAAGGGAGAAAAGGAAGATGTATTCAGCTTATGGTTCCAGAGGGGAAATACAGTCCATTCTGGCAGAAAAGGCATGGCTGGTGGCAGAAGCTATAGGAGCCTAGGTCACGTCCGTGAGAGAATTGCAAACTCAAGAGCAGACTAGCTAACTGAAACAGGGCGGGGTTTACCAACCTCAAGGCCCACTCCCTATGACTGCCTTCCTCCAGCAAGGCTCCACCTCCTAGAGGTGCCACAACCTTCCCAAGCACTAAAGATTCAAACATGTGAGCCTGTGGGGGACAAGTCATATCTCAAACCATGACAGATATGGTCTGAGAAGAAGGCTGGACTGAGGAACTGATTGGTCTCACGGGCCAGTGGGTTTTGCTTTTTTTTTTTTTTTTTTTCTATTTTAACTCAAGCATTGATGTGAATTTGAATGGTGCAGCATATACTCTGCTGTTAAGCACAGTCCCAGTGATGACTGTGGCTGGAGACTCTGTCTCCTCTCACATTTCTATATTCACTTGCTATTCAGATATTTGAGTAGACCACTTCTTCCAAACACGAAATTTGTGTGCAGCTGAGAACCACCACAACTGCCAAACCAGGACACTGGTTGTCATTCTTCTCTCACAAACATGGAATACACATGCGACAGACACCCAAGGTCTGTCCCAATCCTTCCCATCCCTCTTTCCTGTCCTCAAAGATCACTGTCTGCTCCCCAACCAGTCTGCAGGGGTGGATTCAGCAAAAGAGTTTCGTGCTTTCAAAGTTCCTCATCCTTGAAACAGGGAAGAAATACCAAGTGCTTCTTTTCAGTTCTATAACGAAGCGACTCTTGGCCTGGATTGGTCCTCAGTGTCATGACGGACAGTTCCAAGCTCTCCTACATCTAATTTATCAGGCAAAGGCAATCCTCGTTGCAGAGCATGCGGTAGAAACTTCTGGAATTTCAGACTATTCTAACATCTACATTTTTTTTTTTCAGATAGAGCAAATGCTCCTGGTGTCAGCATTTTTTTTTCTCTTTTTCTTTTTTATTTAATTTTTGAGACAGGGTCTCACTATGTAGCTCAGGCTGGACTTCAAATTGCAATCCTCCTACCCCAAACTCCTGAGTGTTGGTATACAGGGGAGTGTCACCACAAGTAGCTTGGTAATGCCATTTAATTTTTATACTCAGGCATCATAAATCATGTCAAATTCCCTGGAATTAAATTGCTAAAACTGTTGAGAATTTAGAAACATCTTCTTCCCTTTATGTCTCTGTTCAACTGCTCCTTCCTAGTTTTTTTCTATTTGTTTGACAGTTTGAAATATGTACACAATTTCTTTCTTTCTTTTTTCTCTCTCTTTCTTTTCCTTCCTTCCTTCCTTCCTTCCTTCCTTCCTTCCTTCCTTCCTTCCTTCCTTTCTTTCTTTCTTTCTTTCTTTCTTTCTTTCTTTCTTTCTTTCTTTCTTTCTTTCTTTCTTTCTTTCTTTCTTTCTTTCTTTCTTTCACCTCTGTGTATGTGTGTGTATCAGAAAGTACTATGTATCCCTGTGGAGAACCAAGGGTGACTTTGGGATCATCTTGGATTACTTCTACCTCCTTTTTGCTTTGCTCTGGAGTTTCCCAGGCTCCACCCACCAGGGCAGAAAGTTCAGGCCACCACCATTTCTGTCTGTTATTTTCACATGGAACCTGGGGTCTGAATTTAGGACCTTCTGCTTGTGAGAAAGTCTTAACCCCTAAGCCCATGAATACAATTTTTGTCGGCTTTCTCCTCATATTACCAACCTAATTATTTTCTTTCTTTGCACTGGGAATCTTCTGTGTCCCACCTACTTTTATGTTTCTTGTGTGTGTAGCCAATTGATTCCAACAAGGACTGCTGCATGAGCATGTGCCTGGTCACCGGCTGCAACACAGGTGATGAATCAGTGTCACTGTCACTGGAGCAAGAAGATTCCCCCCCCAGCCAGCACTAACCATCAATATTCACTCAGAGCCCCATGAGCTTTCTCCCCAATACTAGTGGGTCCATCTTTGGTAGGACTTCTGAGCTCATAGATATAGTGGCCTTATATCCGGAAGACATGTTTCATGGCATCCTCCCCACACTTTGGCTCTTATATTCTTTTCTTCTCCAACAGACTGCATATTATCACCTTGGAATTGTGAAAGCTAACAGGGAGGATGCTTCTAGTCATACTCGTGCTGTGATCGAAGTATGTGGTGCTTCAGAACAGGACCTTACAATCATGTTCTGGAACCAAGAGCAATGCAAAAGAAGTCTTTTGTTTGTTTGTTTGTTTGTTTGTTTGTTTGTTTGTTTGTTTGTTTGTTTGTGGGGAAAGGGGGACTCTGGAACCTCTCTGACCAATAACTTGAGTGAAGGCATCCCATGCCTAATGCTAGAAGTGTTCCTAGGTTAAGAATTCCAGTTACTGAGGAAAGAGCATTCTGCATGTTGGACCAAATGGCTCTTTGATGTTGAGGCTGCTCCATACCTTGCACAATGCATATCTTACCTCCAGCTTCTGCCCATTAGTTGCTAGCAATAACCAATTGTGATTACCAAATATTTTTCCTGGACAAAAGTCCCCTGGAGAAACACTGGTAATAGAAGGATTTAATATCATTAAAATATAGTATATGCATGTACAAAAATGCCATAGTGAGCCCTGTTATTTTGAACAATTAATACATGATAATTTTTTTAAAAAAAAAGAATTTTGATTGTTGCATTGCCTCAGAGTTTTTCAGCTTTATCTTCAACAAGAAATAAGTGCAAGTAAATAGAGGAAAAGTGCTGGTCTGAGTTACAACAGACAGAAGGCTTTGTATCCTAGCTGCTACCAACTTCAGGAATCTCATTACTTTACCTGTAAATAGAGTCAACTCATAATCTTGAGTCTGTCTTCTTGTGATAAGAACTTTAGTTGCCTGGTAGAGTCAAAAAAGAGAAGAAAGGGTGGCTCCTAGTACCAAACCCACCCAGCCCACCTAGAGACACTCAAAGAAAAATCTCTGTAATACCTACAGTAATTGCAAGGATTATGAACAGGAGGGATGGGGTAGGAGGGCCACACCAGAAACAAGGAGAGAGGGGACCATGTTACAGCAGAGAAAATAGGCCTCCATCAAGGACTCAAATAAGTAATGAGACATCTGATTAAGTTCACAGACTTTCGTTCCTGATCATTTACTACTGAGGGGGTATGATCTCACCAGAAGAGGAGGGCATACAGTCTGGCAGATAAAAAGTAACCATTTTGCAAATAGGTGATAGACCCCTCCCTCACTGTGGTTTCCCAGTTTTATTACATCTACCTTTGAATGTGCTCTTATCACAAGACTCTAGTTTAACAGCTTTTTGTCTCTGGCCAGGGGGTGACATACAATGTCCACCAGGATGGAGTGAAGGGCATTGCAGGAGCAACAAAACTGCAAAAGAAAATCAACAAACCACAATCCAGAATTTCAGAGACTCTATATCAACCACCTAGAACTAGGCCAGACTAATCTCTCCCCATCCTGAAGCTCAGGGACATTTGCGGAAGAGGGGGCGGTAAGATTGTAAGAGCAAAAGGATGGGAGGAGCAATGATATGCAAGATACTCCATACAAGTTAGAGCTAAAGCAATCATAATTGGACTTTACATGCCCTGCGCAATGTCCAACACACTATTGACCTCACAAAGTCTAGCATCTGCTAAAGGCACCAAGATCCTTGGAGGCAAGGGATTGCAGCCACAGCAGTGTTCCTATACTTAAGGGGACCACGGGAAAGGGTTCAGGGAAAGGCCACTGGGTCCTTGTACGTCATCGGAGAGGAGGGCCCAGAGGAAAATCAGGCATGCACAAGAAAGGACTCTCTGGGAATTGGGGCAGGAGGCACTGGGGGATGGGGAGGGAGGGGGGAGGGGAGGGGGAGCAGGGGGTACGAGGGGGGGGGGAGGGAGGGAGGGAACTGGTGTACCTATTAAGTTTGTATGAGCTGAAATAATAATAAAAAAGTATTAAAAAAAAAAGAGAAGAAAGGGAATGGGACGAAAGGGAGGGGAGAGGAGGAGAGGAGAAGGGAAGGGAGGAGAGGAGAGAGTTTAGGAAAGAACGGGAGAACTCTTTATATTTTCTTTTATGGGTGAGAAAACTAAATTAAAGGTAGGTGTGTGTGTGTGTGTGTGTGTGTGTGTGTGTGTGTGTGTGTGTAGAGGCCAGAGGTTGATATCATGAATCATCCTTCCAGGAGGCTTGCCACCCCCTGCCCTCTCCCACCAGCATTTTTACATGGGTTCTGGGGATCTGAACTCAGGTCCCTTATGCTTGTGAGGCAAGGGCTCTAACCACTAAACCATCTTCCCACCCAGCCTTGTAAATGTTCACGTGCCAATATATTGTACTAAGTGTTGAAGAAGGAGCAAACAAGAGGAGGAAGAGAGATGGAGAAGAAAGAAAAGAAGATAAGGAGAGCAGGAAGGGGGAGAATAACAGGAAGAAAAAGGAGAGGAGGAGGAACTACTACTACTGATAGCAGCTTTCAGCCTCCTCATGTACATGTGTACATGTGAACACCTGTGTACATGTGAACACATGTGCACACTACACAGACATCCATATGAAAAAATATATTTCCTATTACAGGTAAGGACAGTGCCGAGGTTAGAGTGTGATGAAGCCAGTGCACAGAGAGGTGACGGCGTCAGAAGGTGACCTCAGCCCCTCTGCCGCTCAGGGCTCCGGCTGCTCTGCAGATGAACAATCACCCGCACAGCAACACTGCTGTGTTCTGGGTCACTCTGCCCTTGTTTCTTCTTACGACCATGGCTCAGTGAACCTGGAAAGAACTGGAAATCACACTGCTATCCATCCATCTTCTCCTCTCATAACCCTGCTGGCCTGCACAAGACTAACAACCACCTAACTACATTAGATGTCTAATCTCTCCCTGGGAGGGGAGGCTACTAGCCAGGAAATGCTGGAGACTATGAAAGCATTTCTCATGTCCTTACAGTGCCATCAGTTGAGTGGATGCAGGATTCCCTCCGGCACCTATCCGAAGCCATCCCTTGGCTGTCCTGCATCCAACAGCTGGATCCTACCTGTGTCAGAGGCTCCCTCTTCCCTTTCCTCAGCTTTCCTTCCCCTCTCAGCCAACAGCTTTGCTGCCATGGACCAGCCAACACAGACCGTTCTCATTTCTCCCTCCTTTCAGGCAGCTGTGGCACATGTGTTCATTTATCATCTACACAGTTCCCTGCAGGCTTTCTTTACCTTGAGCAAGTCCTTTACTGGTCCTTGCACAAAATAGCACCCTCAGTCCTCTCAGCTGAAGACAGTCTCTGTAGGAGTTCTCAGTAACCAATGCCAGACCCTAAGTTTGCCTCCTTGACAACTGTCATAGTTAGATGCAGATGTCAACTTGACAGTTGAGGGTTTGAGCTCTGGGCACATTTGTAAAGAATTAGCAGTTAAGCCCAGAGCAAACCTGCAGGAGATTGTCTAGCTGATGGGAAAGGTCCAATCCATGATGGGTGGGATTAGGCCCTGAACAAGATGAATAAAATACAGACAGCTATTTGAGAAAGTTGCCATCCTTCTATATACTGAGCCAGATGTGCTGGTCTGGTAAGTAAAGGTCATCCCCTTCTCAGTTATTATGTGGATTTGGTGTGGCCAGTTCCCTCTCAGCCCCTTAGTGATGGTGCATTTCTCCTGCCAAGCTGCATTAAAAACTATAACTGGACAATGGTAAGAGAAAAATAAACCCCCTGTTCCCCTAAGTTTTGTTATGATTTTTACCACAACCACAGAGGTAAGTTATGACAACAACCCAGAGAATGGGCCAAGAAACCAAGTGTGGCGACACATGCCTAGAATCCTAGACTTGGGAGTCGAGACCATCCTGGTTTATACAGTAAATTCCAGGACCCAGGGCTACAAAGGTGAAAAAAAGAGAAAGAAAGAAAGAGAGAGAGAGAGAGAAAGAAAGAAAAGAGAGAAAGAAGAGAGGGAGAAAGAGGAAAGAGAGAGGCAAGGAAAAGAGAAAGAAAGAAAGAAAGAAGAAAGAAAAGAAAGAAAGAAAAGAAAGAAGAAGAAAAGAAAGAAAGAAAGAAAGAAAGAAAAGAAAAGAAAGAAAGAAAGAAAGAAGAAAGAAGAAACAAGAAAGAAAGAAGAAAGAAAGAAAGAAAGAAACAAACAAACAAACAAACAAAGAAACAAAGAAAGAAAGAAAGAGGGAGGGAGGAAAAAAGGAAGGAAGGGAGAGAAAGGAAGGAAGAAAGGGAGGTGAGAGATGAAGAAGAAAAAGAGAAAAGGAGGATTCATCAAGGTGTACAATTATTATCAACACTCTTTTCAGCATTTATGGTGTATGACATCAGGGATTAGCTCACTTTCCTGGAAGCTGGGATACCAATCTGTGTGCACATGCTCTGGGGAAGGCGGCTTGAGAAAACTCTCCTGAAAGGACCAAGGATCAAGTAGGCAGAAAGAGCACATGGGCTGTCACAGCAAAGGCATCAGACCTCCTTTAGGGAGCTCTTGAATTGGGGTAACCCTGCAGGGTCATACTAAATTGGGGTTTAGGAGTTTACATACCTTCACACTTCTTCTCATAGTCTCTTTCAAGCAGGGTCTATTTAATTCTCTGCAATTTCAGGTAAATGGGTCCTTTCCTTTAAGGTGATGAACTGCTGGGGGGGGTGGAACATGACCTTGGATGAAGGGTCTCTCCTTAACAGAGGGCATGTGCTGCAGAGAGGGGGCAGAGAGCCACAGGCAGGATGGATAACTCCTTAGTTGGCAAGAAAACTATGGCCATGTGCTTGTACAGGAAGTTTATGCGCAGAGATGCTGGTGATGAAAGAGCAAGGAAACTTCTGAAGGAACAAAGGAACAAGACAGGACAGGTGGTTCAGGCACTGACCCCACACAACTGCTGTCAACTACCAATCTCTTGTTTCATTTTCCTGAACTCTGGACCAAGTCAATCTGGCAGGTGGTATATTTGGTCAGCAACTTATCACAAATCAAATGCTGATGCTCATAAGTTTATTCTTAGTTCTAATGAGAATCTCCCTGGTTTGCTTGGGGACTTATCACCCAACCAGAGTGACTTGCATTGTTAGAAGCCCATCCTGGAATCTCCCATTGATACAGTGCATTCTTGAACGATATAGCTTGGAATACTTGCCTACTTGCCCACGTGCTGGCTATTTCCAAAGGATTGGACCCTGTGGGGGACATTCCTGATGCTCAGCGCTGTGGAGAGAACTCTTACCTGTTCCCATGGAATGTGGTGGGCCCAGTCGGCTAATTATTTATTAGGATTATTTATTAGTTTGAAGCTGAAGAGCTCTGTCCAGCAAGCACAGTGGCAAGGGACCCTTTGCAAAGTCATGGTCCCAATGAAGCAGGTGCAGAGCAGCCATGCTGGGACGCCTCTGAAGGTCTCAAAAAACCATCCCTCACTGTTGGAATTACCCTGAGAAACGCCCCCTGTTGATAGGAACCTTAGTCCTCCATAGAGATAAGGTGGTCAACTTCCGCCAACCCTTTGGTTATAAAAGGATATGGAGATGAGTTCTCTACATCAGGTAAGTTAAATCTTTCAGAAGAAACAGCCCCACCTCCAGGTAGACACAAGATCAACTGGGTTTGGCCTCAATATGAACTAATGAGGAACAGCCATTTCCCCCCCATCCCTACGCCTTGCCTAAGTACATAAATATACCTGACCTTGGCAGTCATCTTTGGCGCCTGCGCCTCATGACACTGCATGTCTGCAATTCGTGAGTTCTTTTCCAGCTCCTTTTCCCTCATGGAGTCCATGCCTGGAGTAAATGAGTTCTCCAGGGCGCCCTTGCCCCTCATGGCACTCCACATCTGAGTCCCTGCATTCCGTTCTTTCTTTCTTCTAATAAACTGTTCGCTCTACTTCAATCTCTGGGATACACAAAAACCTCCCCCACAATCTGCAACATTTGGCAGAGCACAGCCAGATCAACTCCGCAACACCCCGATCTCATTCTTTCTGTGGCTAGGCTGGGGTCATCGGAGGGGTGGGGGTTCTCTAGTCAGTCTCCCACACCCTAGCCTTTCCTTCTTTTCCCTCCCCACTCGCCCAAAGGAAAGGCTAACCAGGGAGATGAAATTCTCTGCAAGGGGGAGAGATCACGTGAGGAAGAAAGGAGCATCTTTCTGCCGGAAGTGTCTTCTTTCATCTTGTACTTTCCCCGCAAAGCATTTTCAACTGGGGAGTGGGTGGAGGCAGAATGGAGAGCTTGGTCAGTCTGGGATGCGAGGGAAGCGTGCTTCTTGCAAGACTCTTCCTCAAATCATTTTCCTACGAGTCCCTCGTAATCTCCCTAGTCTCTCACCCCTAATTAAAACTAAAAGTGACGGATCCCTTTATTTAAGGACAAGACTCAGTGAGACACGTTATGTACAGAACCCAGATCTGTCCCTTTCCCTATGCTGCTGCCAACGCCATTTATCTGAGATGTGCTTGTGACTTACAGGAACACTGAGCCCTGGGAGCTTGGATATCTCTCATTTTATCTAGATGTCAAAAGGTTAGAGCAGCCCTTTGGCTCCTTGTCTCTGTTGGTAAAATTATGAGAGAGAAAGGGAGAAATTACAGGACAATTTTCGGAAGTCAGTTCTCTTCTACTATGTGGGCTCCTGGGGATTAAACTCAGGCGGTCTGGTTTGTGTGCAGTCTCCTTACCTGCTGAGCTGAGCATACTTCCCTACCCCCACTAAGGCTCTCTGTTAAAGCCAGTCGTATGGCTGGAGGTGCTGCCCAGTGGAAGAGTGCGTCTTGTGTGAGAAGGCCCTGGGTTCAATTCTAGTATCCCTACTTCCCAAAAAGAAGAGTGCAAAACATTTCCAGACCCACAGCACTCCTGATTTCACCCCTTTCCCAGGGAGCTCCACTGTGTTTGATGTGACGGTTGACAGTTCTTTTGCTGCCTGTGGACTTGGCAGCAGACACTCTATAAATAGACTGTCTTCGTGGATATTTATGTTTGGCCTTCCAGAACCTCCATCCTTCTCTTTAGGAAAGACAACTTCACACTGATGGGACTACATCACTGAAGTCCTACATCCTAAACACAGGAAGAGTAAATGTAGAGCTCAGGATGAATCAATCAGGCACAGACACCAGACCAGTAACACTCAGGTTAATAACCAGACTAATAGGAATTCATGGATAAGCTGTTTCACCCTAGGGGCCAGCAAGATGGATCAGCAAGTAAGGTGATTGCTCAAAAACCTGCAGAGCTGGGGCTGGAGAGGTGGCTCAGGGGTTAAGCCTCTGCCTTGCAGGCGGAAGGTCCTGAGTTCAGATCCTAGACCCCATGTATAGACGCCTGGCGGAATCGGGGGCGGCCTGCGTTTCTGGTCCTGGTAGGGCAGAGCCTGTGAATCCCGGGGCAGAGTAAACAAGGAGGAGGTGGAGGCGTCCTTGGTGGTTCCCGAATTCGTCCGTGGTTCTACATGCACAATTGAATAAATAATAATAAAAAAATAAAAAAAAAAAACCTGGAGACCTGAGTTTGATCCCACACGATGGAAGGAGAGGGGAGAGAGCTCATTTCTGAAAGCTGCCTCCCAACTTGTACTCCTGGGCCATGGCATGTAACAAGCTTTCTTTTTTTTTTTTTTTTTTGAGAATTAAGGTAGAGTTTATTAGAAAAGAGAAAGGTTGGAATTCACAGACTCCAGACGTGGAGTGCCATGAGGAGCTAGGGCACTTCCATGAGAAGCAGAAATAAAACAGAGCTCATGGCAATAGAGTGCCATGAGGGGCTAGGGAGCCTATGAGAACTCACAGTGCCTAGGCATGAAATTCATGAGGAGCAAGGAACAAGAAACAGACTCATGGGACTGGAGTGCCATGAGGGGCTAGATTGCCTCCAAGAGAAGTAGGCAGCTGGAAACGGACTCATAGCACTAAAGGGCCACAAGGGGCTAGATCGCCCATGTAACAAGCTTTCTGTATGTCTCTTTCTCCCTAAAATAAACAACAAACAAGCAAATAAACATTTCACATTGAAGCAATTGGAAGAATTTGAGCCTGGGACTTTTGCTGCTAGCTGTGTATCACCTCATGTAAAATAAGCCCCCACAGGACAGAGAGACAAAGAGACAGAGAGAGGAGAATGAATATGCTCGGTAATCTTTTTTAATGATTAATTATATATTTAGTGTGTTGTGTGTGTGTGCAGGTCAGAGTTTAACTTTCAGGAGTCAGTTTTTACTTTCCAGATTGTGGGAGTGGGGTCTCTCTTAATGTTTCTGATGATGAACTGCAAAGACCCCAGGCTATGTGGCCTGCGGGCTTCTAGAGTGCTAGGATTACAGATGTGCGCACTGTACCTGCCTTTTCACACAGGCCCTAGGGACCTGGGAATGGAACTCAGGTGGTCGGACTCACATAGCAAGAGCTTTCCCTGCTGAAGCATCTCCCCAGCCCAGCCTGTTTTCTTTTTTAATGTTAAAGATGTCCTTTTTATTTTTGTTATTTTCTCATTTTATGTCTCGCAGTGCTTTGCTGGAGCCCAGGGCTGTGCTGCTGAGCTCTGGCGCCAGCCCCGCCGGGCATCCTTCCTGCGCTATTCATGCTTGTTTCCTCTGCAGGCTGAGTAGACCTCCCAGTCTGCTGGGCGGTCCCACCTCACACCCTGTTGTCACTGTTGACAGTACTCAGATGCGGCCCAGGAGGAAGATAAATCATCCCACCCTTACCAGGATTGCAATGTGACTAATAACTAAACTAATAAAATCTTTTTTTTTTCCTCTTAGATGAGCTTAAGCTAGTTCTCTGTGTCTCTTAACAAAGCCACATTTCCCCTGACCTGCCATTCTTTGCTAAATTCATCAAGAATCTTTTTTCTTCAGTATCACGTCCGAATTCTGCTGAAGTTTTGTCTTGTTTACACTTTAAAAACTCTTTCTCCTGACTCTATATCTGGCACTTGGTTTCCACTTGCTTTGTGAACTGACACGTTAGGCGCTTCCATGCTTAGCCAACCACTAGGGCTTCCTTCATATTGACCCAAGGGCGGCATAGCACATAGATTTCATCAGGAATCTCTGGGACCAGACTTAGAGAGGAAGAGAGCCAATGTAGGTCTGTTGGACCACCCGGGGAAATGAACTTCAGCTGTGCTTCTATTTTTGCCCTACTCTGCTCAGAATTCAAAGTCCTGGAAGGCAGCACTGGTCTAACTTGGATGAGGAGCCCATTTGTTCAAACAAAACAAAAAAAAAACTAGGTTGACATGATGGATATCCCATCATAACTATGAAAAACAATGAAGAGGCAACCCATCCCCCAATACATATGCTGTTAAGCAAAGAATGAGATGAGGAATGGGGAACCAAAAGCATACTCTGTGACATGTATTTCCTAATGCAATAATATAAACAGTTATTGGTGCATCTATATTAATGAAAATTTGGTGAATTTTTAAAATATATATGACTAATGTTCAGAACAATTTGTAGATAAGCAAGAGCCCCAGGTGTGACCATCTTGAATGATAATGGAGCATATTAGGGTTTCTGCATTCCATAATGGCCAGTTAAAAATTTGAAGCTAGAAATTGTAGGAACTTTCTCAAGATTTCCCAAGACACTTATCTCTCTACTGACTGCTGCCTGTCAGTGCTGCTTTCTCAGCCGATATCACATGGAAGTCGCATTCCAGCATCTTTCTGTGACTTAGGTGCCAGCTTGGGCCAGTTTTCTTCCTTTTCCCTTTTCTCTTCTTATTAGTATATATTCATTGTACAAAAATAACTGCTTTCACCGCATGTGTGCGCATGTGGTGGTGTGTGTGTATGCGTGTTTGTATATGTGTGCTTGTGGTATGTGTGTGTATGCGCGTTTGTATATGTGTGCGCATGTGCATATTTGTATGCATGTATGCATCCGTGCCTCAGGATGCATGTGCACCTGTGCATGTGTGTGGAAGTCGGAGGTTGACACCAGGTGCCTTACGCAGTTGCTCCCCACATTATTTTCTGAGACCAGATCTCTCACTGAACCTAAATTCATTGATTTGGCTAGGGTGGTTGGCCAGTGGACTTTGCCAATTTCCATCTTTCCAGTGATGGGATTACAGATGCGCACCCCAGAATTGTTTTTCACATGGGTGCTGGGAATCCAAACTCAGGTCCTCATATTTGTGTGGCAGATACTTTACTAAATAACTCATTTCACCATTCCCCAAATCATGGATCCTATTGCAATATTTTCAATCATGTGTACACTTTACTGTGATCATATTTGTCCCATTACTTTTTCTTGGCCTCTCCTCCCTCTCTCTAATCTGTTTTCCCAAGTAATCCCCCTGCTATCTTCATGCTTTTTTTTTTCCAATCTAGATTCTACATTCGAGCCCCCATTTCTTAGTGTAAATGTCATGGTTCTATAGATCTGCCCTGTCCCCTCTTTGTGGCTTTAAGTACATGATTCGTTTATCTAATCGTGCCAATCTCACTACTGCCTCTCTAGCTGTGCACCAGCCTTCATCCGCAAAAGCCCTTGGCCAACATGTAATTCAACCTTGTTTGTCGCTGAAAACTCGTGCCTTACCACTGACCCTTATAGAAGAGACTTTTGCTGCTAGAAACTACAATGAGGAAAAGTCAGTTTCAGAGTCCAGCACAAACAGTTCAGGTCTCTGCTCAGCCCTTCTGATTCCCTGGACTCGATTCTCAGCCATAAGTGCTTGGTATACTGTTATTTTGCAGGTTTGTTCCTTATGTAAATTTGTGGCCCTAGTGGCACTAACCTCAGTAGTAGAGCACTTGCCTAGTTTGACTCCTAACACTGAAAAAAAAAAACTCTATCTTGCTTGGGTAATAACTTATTTTGGCAACTTAATTGTGGATATTACACTGCTAAAATTTGCCATGATATTAGAATACATTCCTAATAAACATGATAATATTGCACATCATTTTAATGGGACTTTCTCATAAAATATACATACATTTTCTCATAAAAATATATATATATACATTTTATGTCAGGCTCTGCTCACCATAGCTCAAAGTAGAGGCTGCTGCTGTTTCCTTCTGGCATTTTTACACGGGACCTGGGATCCGAACTCAGGACCTTCTGCTTGGGAGACAGAGCCATCTGTCCAGCCTACTGTATATATTTTTAACTAATGACTTATAACTTGCTTTTTATTTTGTAGTTTGGGGATGACATTAGAGAAAAAGGCAATCTGAGCTATTTTCTCTTTTGTTTTGTTGTGTGTGTATATGTATCAGAGGGCACTGTGTGTCCCTGTGGAGAACCAAGGGTGACTTCAGGAATCATCCTGGATTGCTTCTGCCTCCTTCTTGATGAGCTATTTCCTTGAGTTCAAAGTGGGTCATAAAGGAGTCAGACAACTTGCAAGATGATCACTGCCTGCAGCCAGCATCTCTAAGGTGCACACAGCACGATGGAGGCTCAGGAGCTTTGCAAGTGACCGGCCATCAGAAGGTGACCACGAGCATGGATAGCCATCGCCACAGCCCATCCTCTCACGATCAATCACCCATCACACCTCTCATGATCCTCTCAAGATTGCCCAGAGTTGCCAAAGAAGCCAGCCTTGACCATTCAATGGTCATTTGGCATTTGAAGTAAATTGGAAAAGTGGAAGACTGAGCAAGTGTGGGCCTTGTGAGCTGACTAAAAAGGCAAAATAAAAATGTCATTTTGAACTGTTACCTTTTCTTATTTCATGCAGCAACAGTGGCCCGGACGGTGATCAGATTGTGATGTGCAATGAAAAGGGGATCTTACACATCCACTGGCAAAGACCAGCTCATGGGCTGAAGTGAGAAGAAGCACTCAACATTGCTCAAAGCTGAACTTGCACATAAAAACGGTCCTGCTGCTGGTCTGAGACTGATGGCACCTGTTGCAGTTTGCCTGCATGGTTGCTGATAAATCACCTCAAAGGCTTAAAAGAACAAGTGGTTTGTTGTCTCTTACAATTGTCTGTTCTCAGTCCAGCTTGACAGGAGAGCTCACGCCAACACCCAGGGCCAAGGGAACTGGCCACACCATCTCTATGTAATGGCTGAGAGAGGGACGATCCCTACTTGCCAGAGCAGCATGTCTGGCCAAGTGAACAGAAGGATGCCCACTTCCTCAGCCAGCTCTCTGTATTTTATTCACCTGTTGAGGCCCTAGTCCCACCCACCACGGACTGGGCCTTCCTCATCAGCTAGACAATCTCCTGCAGGTTTGCTCTGGGCTTAACTCAACCACTAATTCTCTCCAAATGTGCCCAAACCCTCAACTGTCAAGTTGACGCCTGTGCCTAACCATGACAGCACCATTCAATTCATATAAGATGAATCACTTTTTATGAAGCTGTGTGCTAGCAATATAGAACTTCCTTGCTGTGATAAACAGCTGAGAAAGACAACTTAAAGGAGGAAGAATTATTTGGCTCATGGTTTCAGAGGTTACCATCCATGGTGGATTGGTTGCACTGATGCTGGGCCTTGGTGAGGCTGAGCATCATGGCGAAGGAATTGCCCCAGAAGAGATACCTCATGGGTGACCAAGACATAGAGAAAGACAGACAGGAGTCAGGTATAGTGGCTTATGCCTGAAATCTCAGCTGGGGTAGGAAGAACACTATAAGTCTGAGTCTAGCTTGGGCAGCATAGAACTTTCAAAGCCATCCTGCGCAATGGGAACACACTGTTTCAACAAATAAACAAGAAAGCCAGCTGTACGAGTGTGCTATCTACTTGTATGCCACACACCTCTCAACACAGCACAGCCGGGAGGTGGAAGCAGAAGGATCAGTAGTTCAAGGTCATCTTCTGCCACACAGCAGTTCTGATGCCATGAGAACCCATCTCAAAACAAAACAAATAACAGAGATGGACAAGAACAGGTCCAGGCAAGGTATACCCTTGAAAGACAGCCCCCTGGGGGTGCTCTTCTTCTAATGTCATCAAATTATGACTCCAATAATGGATTAGTCCATAAATGATTCGGTTCCTTATAATTAAATAGTGTCCAGAAAGTCCTACCAACTGGCAAAACAGCTTTTAACACATGAGTTTGAGGGGGCATTTCAGATATGAACCATACCCAAAAAAATGCATGAAACCTTATGAAAATATCAAGATGATTTTGCTAGTATCTTCAATTACAAGAATAAAATAGCAATATATAGCTATTTTATATATGTATCCAGCAATATATAGCTATTTTATATATGTATCCAGAGAGTGTTTTAAAAAAACAACTCTATACATAGAGTTAATACAAAAGCTTAAATTCTGTGATTTAGCGAGTTGTGCTAGGTGATGTGGAACAGAAAGAATTCTGGATGGAATTGAGCCCTCTTCTGGTTTTTTTGTTTTGTTTTTTCTTTTTTTTAATTTTTTTTTTTTTTTAGTATTTATTATGTATTCAATTGTGTGTGTATGTGTGTGTGCGCGCGCGCATGTGTGTATGTATGTGTGTGTGTGTGGGTGTAGAACCACGGGCGAATTCCGGAACCACCATGAACGCCTCCATCTCCTGTTTACTCTGCCCCGGGATTCATAGGCTCCGCCCTACCAGGACCAGAAATGCAGGCCGCTCCCGCTTCTGCCTGGCATCTATACGTGGGATCTGGGATCCGAACTCAGGACCTTCTGCCTACAAGGCAGAGGCCTAACCCTTGAGCCACTTCTCCAGCCCCTGTTTTGTTTTTTCTTGTAATGCATTTTTCTCGTGCTTGTTCCCGGTCCGGCTCAGGCTGAATACCAGCCCCTGAACTGGCCTCTGGATACAGCCTTGTGTTGCCTAGGTGTTGACCTTCCCTCTATTTCCTGCCTCCCACCCCACCTGTTCTCCCACAGCCCCTGCAGCCTCCTACCCCCACGGCCTCATCTACATGCTTGTCTCATTGTACCCAGCAGCCGAGAGAATGAATGCTAGAAGAGGCTGCTAGCAGCCGATAAGGAAACAACAGATTTTGACCGAAAATGGGGAAGGAAAGGCTAAGAAGGGGGGAACGTCAGTTGGTGGTCTAAGTTAACACAAGGCAAAGAGGATGAAAAGGAAACTGCTTTGTATTCTAACTCCCAGTTTGCATGAAATGTTTTTTTTTTTAATTTTTTTTATTATTATTATTTATTCAACGGTATGCATATGCGTGTGTATGTGCGTGCGCGCGTGTCTGTGTGTGTGTGTGTCTGTGTATGTGTAGAACCACGGACGAATTCGCGAATCACCATGGACGCCTCCACCTCCTTCTGCCCCGGGATTCACAGGCTCCGCCCTACCAGGACCAGAAGCGCAGGCCGCCCCCGCTTCCGCCTGGCGTCTATACGTGGGATCTGGGATCCGAATTCAGGACCTTCCGCCTGCAAGGCGGAGGCTTAACCCCTGAGCCACCTCTCCAGCCCTGCATGAAATGTTTTATTAAGGAAACATTAACATTGAGTTCAGCTCAAGCAGAGATGCTCACGGCCATTGAGGACTGCGTCTACTCGGGCTTTTTGCTGGCATGTTAGTGGTCAGCTTGACGCCCTCTCTGACTATGCTGTCTCACAAGACTTGCAGAGTCCAGCAAGTCCTGGTCATGAAACAAAAGCAAAATCGACCCATTCCTTGGATGATTCAGTTGAAAACTGTTAATGCAATCAGGCACAACTCTGAGAGGAGGCTATCTGCAAGGTCTCATATACCACAGCATCACTATGTGTTCTCATTCATAGAATATTCACTTCAGAACAACATCCTACCTCTCTGTAATGATCTCTGTTTTAGTTGTATATTCCATGCTGTAATAAAATAATTCAGGGGGCTAGAAGGTTGGCTCATAAGCCTCATAAGCAGAACGATCTGCATTCAGATCCAGGTCCCATGTAAAAAAGCTCCAGGCAGAAAGGGTGGCGGGCGAAACCTGGGAAATTCCAGAGTAAACCAAAAAAGAAGGTAGAAGCAATCCAGAATGATTCCTGAAGTCACCCTTGGTCCTCCACAGGGACACACAGTACCCTCAGCTACACACACATACACACACACATCGTGGCAGGTGAGTTACCAGCAGGAACTGAGGGAACTATCCACACTGTATTTGAAGTCAATGTACACCAGCCTGCTGAATACCCAGTCAACTTTCTGTATCCAGGGCACAGTCCCACCATGATGGGCTGGGTCTCCACCATCCATTATGCAATCTTGACAATCTCCTACAGACTTGCCAAGCCATCTGCCTTAACTAAATAATTCCCTATAGGTGCGCCCAGAGGCCTACCACCTAGTACCAAGTCAATCGGCTATCGCAGCGGTTTAATAGTCAACAATCAGCCTCATTATACTGAGCTGGAAATGTCTACACTGGGACACTTGGTAATGTTTAGTTAAGAATATAGGTTTGCTTTTTATCTGGCCTGTACAAAGGAAAGAAGGAAGGAAGGAAGGATGGGAAGGAGGGAGGAAGGAAGGAAGGAAGGAGAGAGGGAGAGAGAGAGAAAGAGAGAAAGAAAGAGAGAGAAAAGAAAAAAGAAAGAGAGAGAGAAAGAAAGAAAGAAAGAAAGAGAAAGAAAGAAAAGAAAGAAAGAAAGAAAGAAAGAAAGAAAGAAAGAAAGAAAGAAAGAAAGAGAAAAAGAAAGAAAGAAAGAGAGAGAAAAAGAAACCAAGAAAGATGCTTACTGGAGTGAGAAGTATTTGCACTGTGCAGTGAATATCATTGTGGGAGGATTCCCTTTGGGGTGCAGGGTCAGGAACTGGGGCAGGTTCCAGTGGCTGATAAAGGGCACTCTCTGTTCACTCAGGTTGTGACCTCAGCCCTTGTAACTCTCACAGCCCTCCCATTGTTTGACCCCACAAAACTTCTGGACAAACCAATGTGTGCTTTGTTTCTACACTTTTCTTGCTTTCATATTAAGAGGTTTACATCATCCTAAGTCATCCATAGTATAGTTGATATGCACAGAGTCATTTCCAAGGAGAAGAACACTTTAGCTCATGGGTGAAATCGATGGACAATGTCTGCATTCTTTCTCCATATAGCCTGATCTGGAGTCAGGAAGCCCCCGAACAATTATATTCATTGTGTTAAGCACTTGTAAATGTTCAAAGTCATAGAGGTCTTCTTATAATCTTAAATTTTTTGCAGAGTCATTTTCTTTCCTGATAAATCATGGCTATAGTTAGTACTTAGTTTGCTAGAATAATGAGGTCCTCTTTCAAAAACTCTTTAATACAAGAAGGATGCTTTTCTTCCTTTCATCAAGTGTTTGTGTTTGCATATGTGTGCATGCATGTGTGTGTGTGTGTGTGTGTGTGTGTGTGTGTGTGTGTGTATGTGTTGTGCGTTTGAGAAAGACAGAGAATGAGAGACAGAATGAAGAATGCAAGTCCCAGCCTTACCATGGGGTCCTGGGTCCTATGACATCACTCTTACTTGCAGGAGGTCACAAGAAGACCAAAAGTTTCCGGTGGAGTAAAACAGTACCATGAGAGGCATCAGGAAGTGGTTAGCTAAGATGAGGCACAAAGGCAAATGAACAACAGTGATGTAATGCACTCGGCACAGGTGTTACACATAATTGGAAACTGACATTCAATAATTGCTGCAGTCTAACAAAAAAATTTCTGAGGATTTGCCTTGATTTATTTCATGGTGCACACAGCACGTGCAAAGGAGGAGGTGATGGGAATAAAGCTCAGGGGTAGTGCATTTGCCTAGTATATAAGAGAGCTCAAATTCAATCCCGAGTATTCAAAACAAGTGAGGAGGAGGAGGGGGAGGGAAAGGGGAGGGAGGAGGGGGGAGGAAATTAGAGAACTCAATGCAGAATGACATGTGTATTCTAAAGGAGAACAAAAACTTTCTTTGCCCTTTAGTCTCTGTCTTTGCTGTGAGCTCCTTTATTTTCTCTAAACACACAGACCTCTGTGGCTCCACCAGATGTCAGCCTGGCCTTGCCAATGCCTTCAAAACACTTAGGGAAAGCAAGACTGGCAAGAAAACCTCCAATAGGAATGAAAAGAAGTCTCGCAGGCAGTGCCAAGGCGAGGGCGCGGCCTCAGCAAGAATTCTCTTGCAGCCCCTTACACTTTGGGAAAGACTAAGAACCACTGCAAACTTGGGGAAGTTTTTAAAAGCATATATTCCCCACTTTCCGTTTTCATGTTAACATGCATGTGGGGCGGGTGTGTGCACATGTTTATATGTGTACAGCCTACATGCATGTGTGTGTGGAGGCCCTGAAGTAGATATCAGAAATTATCCTCAATCGCTCTTTGTCACAGTTAGGCACAGGTGTCAACTTGACAGTTAAAGGTTTGAGCTCTGGGCACATTTGTAGAGAATTAGTTTTTGAGTTAGACCCAGAACAAACCTGCAGATTGTCTAGCTGATAGGGAAGGTTCAGCCCATGGTGAATGGGATTAGGCCCTGGAATAAAATATATGAAGAGCTCGTTGAGAAAGTTGGCATCCTTGTGTATACTTGGCCAGACATACTGGTTTGGCAAGTAAGGACAGTTCTTCTCTCAGCCGTTATGTAGGGATGGTGTGGCCAGTTCCCTCGGCCCTGGTGTTGGTACGTGCTCTCCTGTTAAGCTTGTTCCCTTAAGCTGTTTGATGGTGATTTATCAGCAACCATGCAGGCTAACTGCAACACCATTATTCCTTTGAGACTTAAAGACAGAGATAACCTGGTTAGCAGCTTGCTGTGAGTATTCCCGTTCTCTGACTTCTGAGACTAGGATTACAGGCAGTTGGCCACAATACTAAGCGATTTACATGGGCCACATAATGAGACCCTGTCTCAAAAGCACATGTTAAAAAAGTTTAAAGTGTGATGCTTTCAAGGAGCAAGTTTTTGTTCTAGATTGTTTTACCCCATCGAATACATACTGTAATCATGTGTTCTTGGACAAGCTGAATGGCCATAGGAGGAAGGCACTTTCAGTAGTGACTAGATTCAGTCGTCACTGAGCTTGGCCTGACCACATGACTGGCATGTGCCTGTTCACCTGCCTGGAGGGCTTCAGGCCTTGCCCCAAAAATAGGGATTTTACAAGTTCCTCCCTTACGGAGATGCAAAGATATAATGAGATCATCCATAGAAAGCATTAGGTCACCCCACACACATATACTACTGGGATTACCCTAAAGGAATATACCATGTCAATTCCAGGAATTGACTCTAAGAAGAGATAGAAATAAATGACCAATCCCAGGAACTTCTTCAGATAAGGAGATAAGTTCCTGGAGACCAGATAAGTCGAATATGAATGGACCAATCAGACATAAAGAGACCAAAAGCTCCAATCAGATTTGAAGAAACTAAAACTAACCAATAAGAAAAAAGCCCACTTTGGGCTGGAGAGGTGGCTCAAGAGTTAAGCCTCTGCCTTGCAGGCGGAAGGTCCTGAGTTCGGATTCTAGACCCCACGTATAGACGCCGGGCGGACGCGGGGGCGGCCTGCGTTTCAGGTCCTGGTAGGGCGAAGCCTGTGAATCCCCGGGGCAGAGTAAACAAGGAGGTGGTGGAGGCGTCCATGGTGGTTCTCGAGCTCATCTGTGGTTTTACACATACACATACATACACACACACACACACACGCACACACGCACAATTGAAAAAGAACAGCTTCTATTGGGAAGTTTAAGAACAGGAATTTTAGTTTTAGAACAGGAAGAGTCTTTTTTTATGTTTAATTTTAATTGTCCTTCCTTCCTCTAGTTCTGTCTTTCTCTCTCTCTCTCTGTCTCTCTCGCTCTGTGTCTCTTTCTCTCTCTCTCTCTCTCTCTCTTTCGTGTCTTTGTGTGTCTCTGTATATATCAGAGAGCATTATGTGTGCCTGCAGAGACCCCAGGGGTAACTTCAGGAATCACTCTGGATTGCTTCTACTTCCTACTTGCTTTAATGTGGGGTTTCCCAGGCTTGGCCTTCCAGGACTGGAAATACAGGCCAGGCCACAGTCATTTCCAACTTGGGATCCAAGATCTGAACTCAGGACCTTTTGCTTGTGAGGCAGAATCTTAACCCCTAAGCCATCATTTTGGCCCAAAATAGCTTTTTTCTAGGCAGTTTTAGAATACAGCAGTCAGATTGGGAAGATCCTTGAGGAGCATTCCCCACTGCTGGGATTATCTTTCAACCCTGCCAGTTGAAAGAACTGACTCTTACTCCCCATAATGATGCTGACCCCTCCGTTTATGAAAGGATATGGAGATGAGCTTCATCAAATGCAGATAAGTTCCTCAAAAGAAACAGCTCAGCCAGCGCCTCCGAGCTCCCTCCCACCTCCAAGAACAGACCAATCAGACATAGAGGAGAACAAAAGCAAATCGGATTTAAAGAAACTGAAACGAACCAATAAGGAAAAATCACTTTTCCAGGGCCCGCCTAACCCTCTATATATCCCTGACCCTGCCAGCCTTCAAAGGGCTTCCTTGCCCTTTGGGGACTCCCTATCTGCAAGTTGTCTTCAAAACGACATCAACCAGCAAATTTACAAGGTGAGGTTCTCAGAATTTTTTTTTTTTTAAAGTGTGTTATTTCATGCGTTTTTCTTCCCACTTAGGGAATAAGCTGGGAGTCTGTGGAGCAGTCTGAGGAGGAGGAGGGTCAGGAGTGTGCACGGGCCCTGTGCTTGTGGTAAGAAGGGACAAAGTGCTAATGAAATAGGTTGGGATCCAGCTTTCAAGAGCTCTGTGTCTCCTCCCATTCCATGTCAATCATGGAAGACACTGGGAAGGTTTCACACCGATGCAGCTCAGACTGGAGGACAGCAGATCCGAGAAAAACAAGGGTTGTTTGTGTGATCCAACGGACTCCTCTGAGCTCAGCAGGCTTACTTGCTTTCCTTTCAGCTTTGAAATACCAGGAAGAAGTGTCACCCTGCTTGGTGCTCCTGGGGTCACACAAGTATTGTCTTTTCAGGGTCTTTCAGAAGTACTAGGTTTTTGCTTCTTGGACTAGCACAGTGGCAGAACAGCTGGATCTTTTAAAATCTGGGCTTATGAAGCCTTGGCTGGTCTTACCTAGCCAGGCAAATTCAAAATTAAAGCAACAGCCTTTTCTTGGCCTCAGAATGCTGGCCACCAGACATTCAGCCCAGGCAAACCCAGTCTCCATGTGTTACTAACCACCTTCATGAAGTTCTTATTATGAGCTGACTTTTGTGGACCCAGGTGTGCCAGACTTGTAGAAATGGGTTTAATATTTAACCCCCACTGAGCAAAGGACATTTAGCATAAGATATACATGCAATCCAGGAAGGCAGAGAGGGAGAGAAGCACCGAGACAGAATGACTAGGCAAAGGAGAGTTCTGGAAAGAAGACTATGGGACACTCAAGCCAACTGATTTCCAAAACACATCTTTATTTTGCTCAGTGCATCTGTCAGATGTGTGTGACAAGCAGGACCCTGTGTTTCCACTTCTGTCCACAGAAAACTTGTGTGAATCCAAGCTCAGGGAGCGATGTTGCTTACATTATTCTAGCAAGATCTCCGACACCTCTAAATTTAGGAGGTGCCCTGGGGAAGAATAATGTCTCAGTTAAGGTGTGTTCAGCACAAGAAACTTCACTGTTATCAAGACTAAATATGCAACATATCCAGAGAGTGCAGATAAGGACATAATGTCCTGCAAAGGTATCCATATGCTGATCATTTTATTGTTTTTCTAACAAGCTGTAAAACTGCTGGGAATCAGAGAGGGTAGGAAATAGACACCACTGTGCAGTCTTGTGAAATTATTTTGTGTGAAGTGTGAATTTTAAAGGTTACGAGTCATTAGTTACCTCCATAGGGTTTTTTAATTCCAAAAGCTAGGTAGCTCAGTAAGGTAAGAACTCAGGCATAGCGCACATCTGTAATCCCAACACTTGGAAGACAGAAATGAGGATCAAGACTTAACCTAGAAGCAAATTTGGCCTGGAGTAGAGATTTGGTGGGGGGAAAAAGTTCTGTAGATATAAATATAAACCATTTTTATTAATCTTTTAAATTTTGAATAATTTCAAAAGAGCAGTGAGCAGAGTCTCCCTGCCCATTCTGTCTGCCAACCAGGAGGATGAAGGTCTCCACAGCTGTCATCTCCATTCTCTTCCTTATTGCTGTGCTTGGATCCGAGGCTGGAGTCATATATGACACAAAGATAAGAGAACTGTGGCAGACAGATCAGCGAGTCGAACCTCAAATACACCATGCAGGCTTTCATCATCCTGAGGACTGTTGCAACTCTTACACGCCACGAAAAATCCGGTGTTCAAATATTAAAGATTATTTTCCAACGAGCGGTGGCTGTTCCCAGCCAGGAATCATCATTGTCACCAAGAGGGGGCAACGTACCTGTGCCAACTCTCTGGATCCCCAAATTCAGAAATGCCTTAAAAACTTGAAACTGAGCCTCAGTGATGAAGACAGGGGACAGTGAAATTATTGAAGAGAGGGGATATATACGTTGCCAGCAAATCCACTTTATGTTTTCTTCCCCAATTGCCTCCTGAGAGTTTCTTTGTTACTGTTTCTTGTTTGTTTTGCTTTGTTTCATTTTTTGTTTTTTAATAGAACATTTATTCTTCTGTTCTGCTTTAAAGAAATGTATCTAATAAGAAGTATTTGTATGTGTTCAGCCTGACATGATTGGAGCCATTTGAGCTATAACTCTAATTGTTTTTTTCTTGCATTGTTTCCCAGCAAATTATAATAATGATTAAAGTGGTGTGTGATAGTCCTATACTCTGGCTCTAGGAATGTGCCTAGTTCTGATATTAACTAAGACAAGCAAGACACATTCAGCTAGACCTAACCCATACATATGCCTCTTTTTAACACAAATTGTGGGATCCAGCTGGACTTACTGTCAGTCAGAATCACCCTTCCATCAGCAAATCTCTAATAAATTATACTCCTTGCAACAATAAAAAAATATTTTGAATAATTTAACTTCTAAAGCCGCCAAAATCATCTGTCTATTGATTGTTAAAAACACTTAAATATTTGACCCAAACCCACAGCCACTTCGGGGTGTATAGTATTGTTCTCCTAGGTATCTCCCAACCCCTCTTATTGACTGTTTTTGAATGTATTTGAGGATCTTTTATTGGGCTGGGGGTGAAGCTCAGGTGGTAGAGTGCTTGTTTAGCATTCACGAAATTCTGGGTTCAGTTCCTAGCACCCCATAAACTAGATGTGGCGGTGAGAGAAGATGGACAATCTAGAGTTCAAGGTTGTCCTCAGCAACAGGGAGTTTGAAGCCAGCCTGAGATATATAAGACCATTTCTCAAAAAAAAAAAAAAAAAAAAAAAAAATCTCCTAATAAAGTCCAACTCAGCTTCACACTGATTCCTCCAGAAATTCTTTGCTGTGGGCCGGCTTTGTGTGAGTAGAGCCTCTGTCTTTGGGGGGAAAAAAAGCAAAAACTAAGCTCCCTAGGGAGTCACAGGGTTGATATGTCTCTTCTGTTGCCACTGACAACAGAAAGCCTGTTAAGAGTAGAATAGAGAAATCATTTGTGACCTTGGAAATTTACCAAGTGGAGAAAATGAGTGGCCATACAATTCTTGGGGAAAAATCATACAAAACTGGATAAAAACAAGCAAATCAGAAGATTCTATAAAACATGATGCTCCTATATTAGTAACAAAGCTCATTTAAAAAAATGAGCAATTTTTTTCTTTGACAGTGTCATATATGGACACAGTGAGTTTTTGTCATTTTCTCCCCATAGAACCCCACCTCATCCCTTTGGAACAAGAGTTGTGCTTGGTGCTGTCATTTGCATATGGAGACAGGAATTCTACATTAGAATCTGTACTTTAAAACTCTGCATTCGTGCACGTAGTGCATGCAAACGTGTGCTCATGTCCACATTGGTGTCCATACATGCAGAAGCCATGTGGACATCCAAACTTCTGCAGGATGTGTGTCCCTAAGGAGTACACCAGGAACATTTCTAATGAGACTCTGCCTCCTCTTGGTTCGGAATCTGTGAAGATCATGGCAGGAGGGAGCACACTGAACAGACGCCTCAAGGAAACAAACGCGATTTTCTCCTGAAGGGAGAGTGTTTTTTCTCTACTGGTCTCTGCCTTCCCATTTTAAGACAGGATCTCTTACTGAACTAGAAGCCTCTTCTTCCTGCTAGGCTGGTTAGTAAGTGAGCTCCCAGAATCTGCCTGTTTTTCACCCTCCAACACCGGGGCTATAGATGTCTGCAGCTACCACAGTCTTCACACAAATGCTGGGGATTTGAACTTGGGTCCTTATACATGCACAGCAAGCACTCTTTACCAAGTTATTTCTCCAACTTAAGGTAGCAGAATACACAAAATTTTAATTTTATTTATTTATCGATTGATTGTGTGTGTGTGTGTATCAGAGGGTACTGTGTGTCCCTGTGGAGAAGCAGGGGTGACTTCGGGAATCATCCTGGATTGCTTCTACCAAATAAATCTCACCAAATTTTAAAGATATATATATAAAGTATATTTATTCATTCATTTAGCAATACCACGTAAGATCTCTGACAATGAACTTCATTTTGGTACACAGCTCTTTTGTCCTTTTGGTATTGAAATGAAGGAATATAAATTACACCTGAAACTCTTGTCCTCTGTGGCAAGAATCACACTCAAAATCAGTAATCAATTTCAACCAATCAGCAAAACCAAATGTCCTAGGGTTATTCTGATCAGATATAGTCAACACAAAACAGAATTCACACCCAAGAGGCAAGAACAATTATTTCAGCAGACGGATAACATAAATTCTGAAAGCTATGTATTTACACAATATATTGAAAGGAAAAAGTATCTGGAAATTAAAGATTCCAATTTGAAGAGAAAGCAGTAATATTCTTAACATCAGTTTGTGTCTCTCCAATGTAGCCGCTTTTATAAGATGGTGTGAGGGCGGTCACATCTATCAGGTTACACAAGCTTTCTCAACTAGTCTCATTAATATATTTTTTTTGGGGGGGGGTCCCAGGCTGGCTTCAGGCTTACAGTGATCTTCCTGCCTCTGCCTCCTAAGCGCTGACATCACAGATGTGAGCTTCCATGCCTAGCTTTTTTTTGGTTTGCTTTTATCAGCATTGCCCTATATAGTCCACATTGGTCTTGAACTCACAGTTCTGCACTAACCTCTGTGGTACTAGAGATGTAGGTGTGTACCACCATGCCCAGTTACAATTTACACAATAACCTAACCAAGATGAACAGTAAACCTCAGACAAGAAAATCAATCCAGAAGGTGACAAAAGATGACTTCTCAACTTATATACACTATAGCTGAGGAATAAAAAATTACCTTTCTTTCCCTCACAAAATATAGACACATCGCACAAACAAACAAACTAAGGTTTGTGGCTTTGTTTTTTTGAGATAGAGTCTCACCTTGCAGCCCAAACTGACTCTGAGCTTATGATAGTCCTTTGCGGTTAGGTGGCAAGTGCTGGAATTCAAGGCCACCTATGTCTAGCTTCTACAGTGTTTATCAAGGGAGCAAAAACAAATATCCAAGGTTTGCAAGTTCTTAGAAATAAGGCCACAGGCAATATACTTTCCCTCTTTGAAGATTACAGAGACAGGGAGACAAACAGACACACACACTACATAAAAATCTCTTAGAAATACTATTGATAACTTGAAATACTTTAGTGTTGGGCTTCCTTGCCCCTCACTGGACTCCATGTCTGGAGTCTGAGTTCTTGTCTAGCTCCTTTCCCCTTATGGATTCACATCCATGAGCTCTATTATTCCTCTCTTCTAGTAAACTCTGCCTTAATCCTTGAAAATACTTTAGTGTTATATTTAGAGGATAGTCTTTAAATTTTAAAGGAGGGTAACTATGATGTGACCATGCAGAATATTTACTTAAAAAAAAAAAAACCACATGATTTAACAACTCAAGATTCCAGAATCATTGGGCAGACATGGTGTATCTGGCCTATCACCTCAGCACCATAGAGCCTGAGGCAGGAAGCGATGGCTGTGAGTTCAAGACCCACTTGGGCTACATAGTAAGCTCCAGACCAGCATGGGCTATGGTGTAAAACAGACAAACACAGCACAATGAAACAGACTATATTCCTTTATCTTTATTGGCCTATGACACTGTTTTCCTTTTCTGAGTACATCAATGCTAAGGACTCACTTGCCCTAGCATCAAGGCAGCAGAATCTAGCTGGGCTCAGGCTCCTGTCCAACAAGCCTCATGGACTTGGGTCACCTATGGAATCTTTCCACACCTTGGATTCCTCAGGAAGCAGATGACATGATTAAACTATACACAGCCCATGTGGAACTGTCATCTCAAGATCAATGGACTCTGAAGCTTTTGTTGGAAACTGGGCTTTATTAATCACCCAGTTCCACACTCCTTCCAAGGGGTGGATAATCATGTATATACAGACATTCCAAAGCTTTGGCTATTAGGTCTTCCTTGGGCCTCTATAAAGTAAATATCTGGTACCCACTGGTGGAATAAAATGGTCACAGTTCTTTGAAAGTCTTCCCATGCAGAGGTGGCATTTATTTTTCCCATTCCTGGATTCTGGGCTAGATTTGTAATTTTCCCATGGTTCACAAAATGATGTGAATGCAAATTATGTAGCTTCAGAGCTAAAGGAGAGAGAGGCTGGCAGTTTCCATTCTCAGCTACTTGAGGTTTCATGATCTGGAACCACTGAGACTCTATGCATGGCCCTAACCAATTTAGAGACCATCTGTGTTGCACAGCTCTGTCTCTACAACGAAATACCTGAGATCATCCACTTATAAAAAGAAAAGGGTTATTTTAGTTCATAGTTTTACAAGTTCCAGATGGACCAGCCCCCTTGCTTTGGAGCTTGTAACGAATCAGTATATTCCAGTGGGAGCACATGTAGACAAACTGCTCATGGCCAGGAAGTAAAGGAAGAAGAGGACCCCCAGTTCCTTTGAGGCACACCCTAAGTGATCCAAGGGTTTCTCATGGGGTCCTGCCCGTTCATTTCTTTGATCTTATGTAACCTAGGCTTGCCTCAAACACACTTTACTGAAGCTGTCCTTGAACTCCCAATCCTCTGGTTCCTCTCTCCAAGTGCTGGCTGGGATTACAGGCATGTATGCCCTGCTAAACCTGTCTTTTAAAGTGTCAATCATCTGCAAGTATTGCCACCTGGTGATCAGGCCTTTTTAACATAAGAGCCTTTGGAGGACAATCATGATTCAACAATAGCATCATCCAAGATAAAAAGGTTTTAACCATTGTGCTCCCTGGCTGCAGATGTGCACAGAGCCACCTGGTGCCTATGGAGCACAGACCAGTGGCATCAGCTATATGCTGTCCATGTTGACAACTCAAAGGTCCATGAGAAGAGTCAATGGTGTTAGAAGCTATGGCCTGAGGTGGCTTGTTCGACAACAGTGGAAAGCTGATCACTATTCTGGGCCAGGAACTGGGTCAATAAAAGGCTACCCTGGGTCCCCAGACACGGTCCCCATTCTGCAGGTGCCAAGGGAATAGGTAGGGAGAGAGACATATGACTAATGTGACCACAAAGTCAAAGTTACCAATGCTGTAACAGGGGTTCTGATCAGATTTAAGAGTCCATGAGGATTTACAGAATTGAGAAAAGAGGCATCTTTGGGAAGTTAGCAAAGACATTTCAAAAGAGATAACACCTCCGCATGGCTACCAAGAAGAAAATTTCCCCTGGGAAAAGGGGGAGAAAGAACAGTCTAGAAGATAGCTATGTATGCAAAGGCTAAATGAATAAGATTGGGCCTTAAGCAAGCAGAGAGAAAACCACTGGCTACTATATAAGGAAGTCAGGGAATGGTTGACATAAAGTTCTTGTGGTCTTAAGACAATCTCCAAGGCAGGAGGATTAGCAAGACTGAGACTAGCCTGTGCTCTATTAAGACCCTTCTAAAAACGACCCTCCCCCCCAAATTCTAGCACTTGCCCTTTAAACTGAAGATGAGAAGAATCGAGTAACAGTTCATTCTCCACCTCCTCTCTCCTGAGCAGGAGTGGGGGTGTGGAGCACAGAGCAGCGCTTCTCTGGGCTTAGCCTGACTAAAGGGAGGTTACAGGACCCAGAGCCAGCATTAGGATGTGAGTCTGAAGTCTGAGCGGCAAGAAGATAATGTCAGAGTCCCAAAGGAGTTCCTTCGCCTGTCAGTAAATGAACACTGGAGTCATCTTTTAACGGTGCTGTTCGAGGTTTGGTGGTACATGCTTCTGAACTAGATGCGGAGGTGGAGACAGGGGAATTAGGAACTTGAGTTGAGCCTATGCTAGCTACATGAGATCCTGTCTCAAAAAACCATGGGAGAAAAGGTTTAAAACCAAGTGGTTTTAAAGCCAACTGGTAATGTCTCCCACTTAGCAGCTGTGCTGTCCTGCAGATATGACAAACCAACCTGTTTGTGAGTCAGTTTCGTCATTTACAAAGCAGAGGGGATGATGGTAATGCCCTCACTGAAGAATAAGGCCCCTATCAACGTGGAAGGTTTAGGAGAGACAGGTGCTATGGGTTTTAGCATTAGATATGTTGGAATTCAGGCTGTAGTTCCCACAGATGTTTGAAGTGAAAGAACATTTGTTCAATCTATCCAGATCTGTAAAGAGCCTCACATATACCACACACACACAGAGAATCTTTCTCAAAACTAGGTGGGCAAAATTAATGTCAGACATGCCACAGTACTGCAAATTCCCATTTGCTTACTAAAGCTAGAAAAGTTAGATCACCAGAAATACACACCCCCACACCCACACCCACACCCCCACACCCACACTCTTTATCATGGTATATCCATTCCACCAGTACCAACACACAATGATAGCCTACCACAAAGAAATGGCTGTGATATAACTCCCGCATTGTTTTGTTAATGTATAATAAAAAAGCATCCCTTTAGTCTCCTGGTTCAAAATTTAAGGTAGAAAATGAGAAAGAATTTAGCATTCTGTGATTGACTAATTTGGCACTTTGAGGAATTTCCTCTTACAATATAGCAAGACCCCAATATATTTCTTTTTTTTGAGATGGGGTCTCAAATGGCCGAGCCTGACCTTGAACTCTGGATCTGCCTGCCTCTGCCTCCCAATCGCTGGGATTTCAGGCATCCACTATCATGCTCAGTTCCCAGGAACTCTTTTCTAAATCAACGGAACAAACACAAACATGGACAACTGCAATGGAAAAAGAAACAAAAAACCCGCAGCACAAAGTGGTGCTTTCAGTGAACAATGCAGCATCCACGTCCCGGGCACAGAACGCGTCAGAAGGCTTTAGAGATGCACGTGAAGAAAGCAATTTGGAACGTCAAGTTTTATCGCATGTGAGCTGAGCTCTTGAAGAACAATTCTGTCGTCACAAACGAAATTTACCAGAATGCTTGATGCTGAGCTTACTGACATGTATATATGCAGGCTTTGTGGCTCCCACATTCAAGATATTTAGCATGAATTCTAGAAAGCTGCTGTGACTGATAACACAGAGCAAAGTGGTTCAGATTCAGTTACAGAAAACGGGCAGACGGCTGTGGCGCATCTCCCTATCCCCACCCACAGCACATAGCTTTGCTCCCTGTTTTCCTTACTGAATGCTGGAGTTGAAACGAGCTAAGCTCAGAGTTGATGTGAAAGGCAAGAATTAAGAAAAAGGCTACTTAGAAAGGTTTTGTGTGAGAGAGACGGAAAGTAGAGGAGGAGATGGAAAAGAGAGGGAGGAAGAGAGTAAAAGAGAGAAAGAACACAAAATCACTTCCTGAAGTTGTTAAAGCAGCTGAGTGCTTTGGAGCTTTTTTTGAAACACCAGCTAATAGGTCACACACACCTACAGATGTGACTTTTAATTTCGAGCTGGGTGAAATTGAAACTTAGAAGACAATTTTAGTCTACTTTTTTTTTTCTGAGATAAGGGATCCCACTGTTTGTCCAGGCTAGCCTCAAATGCCTGAGCTCAAGTGAGCCCCCTGGCTCAGCCTCCCAAGTGGCTTGGGATGCAGATATAGGCCACTAATCCCAGCTCAAGAGACAATTTAAGTATGTAGCAACCGCTTACTCTAATGACTCCTAAGAAGAGCATTTTGCCATGTTGCTACTCTGGCTAGAGACACATTTCGACATTTTCTGTTTAAAAACTTAGAAAACCAATGGATGAGAGCCACAGACAGAGATCTAAGGCAACTCCACCAATTTCCACACAGGAAAGCTCAGTTCTTCTGCTGCTTTCTATTTTGTGTGTGTGTGTGTCATCTTGAGACAGAATCTGACAATGTGGTTCAGGATGTTCTTGAACTTGTAGCGATTCTCCTGCCTCAGTCTCCCTAGTGTTGGGATCACAGATGTGAGCTGCCACACCAAGGGACTCTTCTTTTTTTTTCTTTTCAAAAGACATGTTTCCTGGGGTCATCTACATTCAGTGTGGGAACCTGGAGGTGTGTATGGATAGAGGAAAGGTTGGCATGTCCGAGTCATCCATCTGCAGGGCAGTCTTGTAGTGATGCTGGGCCCTCTTGGGACTGGCCACCGGTGGGCCCCCGGTCTTCCTGCTCAGCACTCCAACTCCTCCATGACTTCCATGACGATTGTCCGAGGCCCAGTCAGAATCAGGTTGCTCACTGTGCGGTAGTCTACATGCAGCACGTTCAGGCCGTTGACAGAGACGACGAACTGACAGACCTAAGGTAACAACAGGAAGCAAGAACACTGGTGAGGGTAAGGGATGTGGCTCAACTGGTAGAGGGTTTGTGGAACACACACACACATACACACACACATACACACCAGAGAAAAGACATAGTGACACATGCCCATGCCTGTCACCCCAGCACATGGGAGGTAGATGCAGAAGGATGAGAAGTCCCGGGTTGTCTTTGTCTACATAGTGCATTTAAGGCTATCCAGAGCTACATGAAACCATCTCAGAAAGAAAAAGAAAAGAAAGAGGAACACTGGGGATTGCTTTGTCCATTTTTTTAAAATACTTTAAAAAAAGACAGACAGAAACTCCAGCGTAATAATTTCTTTAAAAAAAAAACATACTTTCACTGTCAAGCAGGTAACAGTAAAAAACATTTATTTAGTGTTATATAAAATTGGTCCTAAATCTTAACTCAGAACCAATCTTATGCTAGGAATTTAAATTTCTGACATTTCCTTCAACCTATGGCATTGACCTCATACGATAGTTATTAAGAATGAAATGACACAAGATGTATAAAGCTTCTATTACAGTGTTCCAACCCTTTGGGGACTAACACCTCTCTCAGTTATGGCATCTATGGATATAAATTATTCATATGGACTCAATACACATTGTGGCCTGTACGACTATAACACTCAATGTGATTACACTTCCTTTCACCTACCAAGTGCCCTATTGTGACAACAGATTACACACATTTCCCTAAGTCTTTATGGAAAAAGGACGAGGCCGCGGAGGGTTAAGTGTATCAGTTGGTTCTAAGTGCTGCTCTGTTACAGAAAGTGCGGTAAGTATTGAGCAGAAAGAATTAAAGGACTAACTGTACAAACGGAAAAGCACAATTAGGATCATCTCTGACAGTCTTCTGGCTCATAAATCATCTTATCCCTTACTGAGCGAACAAGAAAATAAAAAGGAGGCGGCTGAGAAGCTAGCTCAGTCAGTAAAGTGCTTCCTATACAAGCATGAGGTCTGAGTTTGAAGCCCAGCACCCACTTAAAGCTGGATGAATGACTTCATAGCAGTTATGCATATTCCACGTGATTTACATAGGTGTTGTGTTGTCAGCATTTCAACATAGAAGGGGAAAGGCCTCAAGAGACCCCACGCCTCCCTGAGAGACTGCAGAGGTTTTATGTTAATGAGGGGAGGGGGAAATGGAAGATGCTTTCCCTCAATGGTATACCCACTGACATTAGAGTCATGGTCCAGCAAGAACTCAGGTACATGCCACAAAGGCAAACTGGATGAAACCCAGTGGGCCACACAAGCAAAAAGACTTGAAAATAGCAGGGAGTCTAGCAGGGGAACACTTCTTTTGTGTTGTATGAGAAAGAGAGGTTTGTGTGTGTAGGGGGCAGGGGGTTTGGGAATTAAAGTGTGAAAATATCATAAATTCACTATATTCATGTATGAAACACTAAAACAATTTTTTAAAAAAGGTGGATAAGCTGAAGGCCTGCATCGGTAACCCCAGTGCCGAGGATGGGGGATAGAAGGAGACAAGCGGACCCTGGAGCTTGCTGACCACCCAGTGCAGTCAAAATGGTGAATTCCAGGCTCAAGGAGAGCCATAGAGGAGGATGTCTGATGTTGACCTCTGGCCCCCACATATGTACAGATGAATGTACCCATAGCCTATGTGCACACATGCATACCCCATCACGCACAAAGACAAGGCAAAAGGAGGCAGGAAAAGACAGTAAATGGGAAGAAGGGAGAGGTGTGGAGAAGTGAGGAAGGGAGGAACAGCACTGAGATGTGATGGGCTAATTCAGCAACAGTCTTCCCATCCTTTGTTCTCCCCAACACATATATATGCCTGTGGCTACACTGCCTGGATCAATAATGTACACAGGCTCTGAACTGTTAATTCATTCACTCATTCCATGTAGAAGAGTCAACCACAGCATGTGGAAAATATTAAAACCCTTTAGAAACACACTATTTCTTTTTATCGTTTTTTGCAAGGTAAGTTAAATTTAAATTTCAGCATGTATTGTAATATTCTATAATACAGATCATATCCCATCACATTACAATATGCCTATTGCATAGATATGTGAACATAGGTAAGGATTAGAAGCAGAACTTGGCATCTATGAATGAGTTGGATTTAAGTTTTAGTCCCCTGGGATGGATGGCCTTAATCAAATCATTTTTCTTCCATGCTTCATGATATAACTATGCCTCCTTCGGGGCTGGAGATGTTGCTCAGTTCATCTTTGCATGCCTAGCACGCAAAGAATAAATCAGGTGTAATCATGTGTAACTATCATCCCAGCAGTGCGGAGACTGAGGCAGGAAGATCAGAAGATTACTGTGGCCTGCGTGAGACCTTCAAATAATTAAATCAATAGGCCTCACTTGAAAATAGACTTGAGTAAAAATATGTCTGTTCATAGGTTCGAGTGAGGTGATATTTAAAGCATCCTTGCACATACTGTGACCTACACGAAGGCTGGGTTTCCTGATTTCTTTCCCTTTAACGGAGCTGTTTCCTTCATGGTCATAGGGCCGGCTCGGTGGAGAGGGTGTGCAGGAGTGCACACCAAACCCAGAGCTGCATCTCCAGTCCCCGGTCTCCATTACTCGGGGGTATGATGACCCACATGGGGGGAAGACACGATCACTACTACCCTGTTTCCATTTTTGAGGCACTCATCACAGATTCGGGGCACATCTTTTACAAACTCAGTCTTCAACTGCAGTCAAGGTTGCAGTCAGGGTTGAGGTCGTGTTGCCTGGTCTAAAGGCATCCTGTGGGGTAACCGTGACTGGCACGCTTCAGTGACGACTGTGTGTCAGTATGCCCCTGTGGTTCACATTGTTCAGATGCAGCAGATCTGAACCAGAGAACGATATTGCCTTCCTCAATCACTGTCTACCTTGCTTTCTGAGACAGGATCTCTCATTAAACTTCCTCAACTAATCTCACTAAACTGATTCAGTGAGGCTGACTTGCTAGTAACTCCAGGATTGGTCTGTACCTGATGGGTTACAAGCAAGCACTCTCACACCTGGCTTTTTCCACAAATACTGAAGACTAAGATTTGAATATTTGAACAGCAAAGAATTTACCAACTGAGCCATGTTCCCTGTCCCCAGAAGTCGTGTCTTCCTCCCCCCCCCCCCCCGTCTTTAACTGTAGGACAGTCCTAGACACACTCTGTGGTACTGGTTTGGTGTGCACTCCTGCAATCCCAGCTACTGGGGAGCCAGAGGAGGAAGGATAAAGGACTTGAGGCCAGCCTGTGCCTCATAAATAATAATAGTTAAAAAAAAATCAATGGGTGTTGATGCTTGACTATGATCTCAGAATGGGGGTAGGGGCTGGGGGTCGGGGTGCAAAGGCTGGAAGATCAAGAGTTCAAAGTCATCCTCAGGTATACAGTGAGTTTGAGGCTAGCATGGACACTATGAAACCTCTCTCAAAACAATGACAAAACAAAACCAAAAAATCCAAAACTCCATGTTGCTGTTTAGGCTCTTTCAATTTCATTAGATTTTTATTTGAGCAACACTAGGCTACAAGTCGAGCATGCTGGTACATGCCCAACACTTCAGCACGTGGAAGGCTGAGGCAGAAAGATGGTGAGTTGGGGCTGGAGAGGTGGCTCAGGGGTTAAGCCTCCGCCTTGCAGGCGGAAGGTCCTGAGTTCGGATCCCAGATCCCACGTATAGACGCCAGGCGGAAGCAGGGGCAGCCTGCGCTTCTGGTCCTGGTAGGGCGGAGCCTGTGAATCCCGGGGCAGAAGGAGGTGGAGGTGTCCATGGTGGTTCGCGAATTCGTCAGTGGTTCTACACACACACAGACACACACACACACACACACACACACACACACACACACACACACGCACATGCGCACAGTTGAATAAATAATAAAAAAAAAAATTAAAAAAAAAATTAAAAAAAAGAAAGATGGTGAGTTGGAGACAGCCTGGGCTACATAGGGGAACCTCTCTCAAAAATACATAAACACATAAAGCATACAGGAACACATCATATTCTTTCTTCAATAGCCTATTTCAGGGCTAGCCAGGACTACAGAGCAAGCTCGAGGCCAGTCTGCATTGTACAGCAAGACTCTACTTTAAAGCCTCTTGTCATGCAAACTTAGCGACCTGAGTTTGGTCCAAAGAATCAAGTAAAGGTGAAAGGAGAGAACCACTTCCTGCAACTTGTCCTCTTCATTGCCACATACACGCTGTGGCAGGTCCATGCACTCCCGTACACACAAATAAACAAATGCAAAAACGTACACTCAGGTTGGTGTTTTATGCTACTTTTTAAAATTTAAGAGTGTGTGTGTGTGTGTGTGTCTGTCTGTCTGTGCACATGGAATGTGCACACATGCATTAGAGGGCACTGTGTGTCCTTGTAGAAGATCAAGGGTAGTTTCCTGCATTGCTTCTACCTCTTTTTTTTATTCTGGGATTTCCTGGCCTTCCAGAGCCAGAATGTAGGCCACTCCCTTCCTGCCTAGTGTTTTTACATGGGATCCGGTATCAGAACTCAGGTCCTTCTTCCTTTGAGGCAGTGTCTTCTTATCTTTATCCCTATTACATGTTTCCAAAAATCACACCACCAATACTTGCATTTCTTCAGTTCTTAGAATGGAATTGTTTCTCAACAATACATAAAACTTAGATGTTATTTCAAACCTTTTCCTAAAAAAAAAAAAAAAAAAAAAAAGCCTTCCAACCCTTTCTCTCGCTTCTATTCTAGGTAATATTTTTAGAGATTGGCTTCAGGAAAGATGTCACCTCTCCCCAACCAGGCTGTGGTCTACACTTCCAGCCCACCAGGACGGAGTCTGGGAAATCCCAGAGCAAATCAAAAAGGAGCTAGAAGCAATACAGGATGATTCCCAAAGTCACCCTTGGTCTTACACATACACACACACACACACACACACACACACACACACACACACACACACACACAAAGTAGATTAAAAACTTTTTTTTTTATCAGTTCATTCTTCTTTTTTTTTATTTTATTTATTTAATTATGCATTTGTGTGTGTGTATGTGTGTATATGTGTGTGTAGAACCATGGGTGAATTCGGGAACCACCATGGACCGCCTCCACCTCCTTGTTTACTCTGCCCTGGGATTCACAGGCTCAGTCCTACCAGGACCAGAAACGCAGGCCGCGCCCGCTTCTGCCTGGTGTCTATACGTGGGGTCTAGGATCAGAACTCAGGACCTTCCGCCTGCAAGGCAGAGGCTTAACCCCTGAGCCACCTCTCCAGCCTCCTAGATTAAAAACTTTTTAAAAATTAAGAAAAGCAAAAGGTCAAGTTGAGTGAGAAAATGTTAAAATGATAACTAGCTTGTAATAAGTATAAATGGGGACTCTGACCTCCGTCCATGTACTGAGACATATGTGTTCTCTCTTAAACTACGAAGAAAGTAAAATAAAAAGAGTTAACAGGAAGAAGGGGGCAGGACCCTGCACATTTCAGGGTGTGATAAGTTGGGATGAATACCCAGGCCGAGCTCCAGCCTTCCTCCTGACTGGAAGCCAAAGCAAAGCCATGCTGCTTCCAATTCCTTTCCTGAGCCAGGCCTGGCAGATGCACCACAACTCCCCAGACAGATGGCGTGCCCATGGGATTGTGCAACCGCACATTTGTTTTCTTATAGCTGGAGTCTCACCACAATTACTCAATTGCTTCATCCAAAGAGAAGCACAGCACCTACGATTACCCAAGAGTCTCCCAGCTGCCCTAGAAATCACTGATAGACAAGCATCCTGCATCCTTGAAATTGCTGGGTCCATCTGATGCTCAGGCCAACTGTCCCTGCCTTTTTCTTTTTTCCTGATCCTAAAAAAAAGAAAGGATTGGCGTGACAGTGCTTCAGACTTCTCTTAAAAATTACAGAAACCATTTTCCCCCTAAAAGACAGACGGTGTCCAAGAATCAGAAGAAGAAAGATGAGACAGATGTGGAAAAATAGAATGAGCTGAGTCTTCATTAGTAAGGTGGTGAAGCCTAATTAAATGCCCAACTAAATGACATGAGAGCAGAAACAAGATGACAATAGTAACATTCTCAAGTAGGCTATGAAGATGTGTTCCAGACATCATCCTGACCAAGTGCCCACTAAAAGTGGAACCTGGGCTAGGGAGGTCGCTCAGTTGTAAAGTTCTTGTCTTGCAGGCACGAAGACCTGAGTTTGAACCTCAGAACCCAAGTAAAAAGACAAGTGTGATGGTGTGCCCTTGTCATGTGGACCCCAGGGAAGCAAAGACAAGATGATCCCTGGGACTTACTTCCTGCAGTCAGTCTGTCTAAGTGGTGAGCTGCAAGTCTAGAGACACCCCTGAAGGGTACTCCTGAGGGTGGCACCAGGGTGTCATCTGGCTTCCATTCATATGCATGTGCATACGCACTGCCCATTCCTGCACTGCAAATATGCACATATATACATACAAAAAATAAAATAAAAACAATTTAAAGTGGAACCGTTAGGCTGGGCATGGCAGCACACACAGTAATTCTAGCATTCTAGAAGTTGAGTTAAGAGGATTGCTATGATTTTAAGGCTGGTCTAGGCTAGATGCATAGACACAGACACACATACTGTTTAAAAGAGCGGAATCAGTCATCTCTTATTTTTTTCTTTTTTTGTATGTATGCCTCTGTGTGTGTGTGTGTATCAAAAGGCATTGTGTGTGCCTTTAGAGGCTCAAGAATAACTTTGAGAATCACCTTGGATTGTTTCTACCCCCTATTTGCTTTGCTCTGGGGTTTCCCAGGCCTCACCATTTCTGCTTGGTGTTTTTACTTGTGATCCAGGATCTGAACTCAGGAACTTCTGCTTATAAGGCAGAGGCTTAAATCCTGAGCCATCTCTCCAACCCTCTTAACTATTTCTAATGCCAGGAAGTTTACCAATTTGCAAGGAAGCCTTTTCAGAGATTAGTCATGTTTTGGTGCCAGCTATGTGTTCAGCCAACACGGCTTAAATGGACATGCTCACTGCTCTGAGCTTACGTGAAAAGCACACCCCAGATATAAAATACAGTCCAACTGCAGGGTAGACATGAGTCACTTTGGGAACTTTTGTAAGTGTCGATTCTCATATCTTACCTAAGGCTATTGCAGTTTCTCCTCATGTTACTGATAAATACACAACCAAACTCCTTAGAGAAACAAAAGGGTTTATTCTTATAATTCTGGCTACAGTTCATCATCCAGTTTGGCAGGGCAGTTCATACCAACATCAGGAGACTAAGAAACTGGCCAGACCATATCCACAGGAATGCTGAGAGAGGGGCAAATCTTCTTGCCCTTCCAGTCTCAGAGTCTGCCTAATTAAGTCCAATGATTGAAACCACTTCTCTCCATCTTATCTACCTGTCCAAGGAATGGTCCTGCTCACACTTGGCTGGGTCTTCCCACATCAATTAAATAATCTCTGCAGGCTTGCCTTCATTTACCAGTTTTTCACAGATAGGCACAAAGCCTCAACCTTCAAATGTCAAGTTGACATCTATAGCTAAGTGGTACATCTACCAAATCAGACATGGGATGGGCACCTGGAATTTATGTTTTCAATGACTGAGAGTTCACATTGGTCATTCTGAAACAGGAAACAGTGTGGTTTCAAAAGACAGAAAATTTTGTAGCTAATGTCAGTTTATTTTTATTCCATTTATTTTCTTTCATCTGTAAGGAAATGTGTGTGTGTGCACATGTGGGAGTGCATTTGTATGTGTGTATGAATGTACATGTGTGCACTGACCCAAGGTTGATAACAAGAATTATTTTCTTTTTTAATATTTTCATTTATTTATTTATTTATTTATTTATTTAATTTTATGTGTGTGTGTATGTGTGTATCAGAATGCACTGTGTCCCTGTGAGGACCAAGGGTGACTTGGTAATCATCCTGGATTGCTTCTACCTCCTTCTTGCTTCGCTCTGGGATTTCCCAGGCTCTGCTCATTAGGGCCGGAAGTGCAGGCCGCTGCTGTTTCCACCTGGTATTTTTATGTGGGACCTGGGATCCGAACTCAGGACCTTCTGCTTGTGAGACAGAGTCTTAACCCCTGAGCCATGTCTCCAGCCCAACAAGAATTATTTTCAATTGCTCTTCTACCCACTTCTTTTGAGTCTGTGTCTTTAATTAAACCTTGCCCATTGGGTTGGTCTGGCTAGCCAACTTTGTCTGGGACTGTGGGATTCCACCCTATATGGGGTCCCAGAGTCTGAACTCCGGGCCTTTTGCTTACACAGCAAGCATTTTCATTGCGCTACTTCCCCAGTCCTCAAAATTAATTTAAATAATAACTTCTTTCGATGGAACAGAACCTTGAGAGAAAAGCAATTTTAATCTTTACCAAAACTTTCTGAACTTTATAGTGTATTTTATTTTCAAAGCTTTCTTTTCTTTCCTTCCTCCTTCCTTCTTCCTCTTTTTCTTTCTCTTCTTTATCTCCCCCTCTCCCTCCTTTGCATGTTATATGTGTGTATTTAGGTATGTGCTTGCTTATGTGTGTATCTGTGCACATGAAGGCTAGAGGTCAAACCTGGGTGTCACACCTCATTTAGTGGCTGATTTTATTTGGTAAGGATTGAAGCCAGGGTCTCATCATTTTACACCCTGATTTATCTCTCCAGTCCATTTTTCTTCCTTCATCCTTCAACAGGGCCTCATGTAGCGTGGGCTGGCCTCAAACTCCCCACGCAGCCAAGGAGGGACTCCTGTTCCCCCTGCCCTCATATCCCAAATGTGGGGCCACAGGTGTGCACCAACGCTTCCCACAGTAAGTGTCTTAACAATATTCCATCAGCTTTCTTCTCTGAAGACAGAATGATGCTCCTTGATGGCAATCATCATCATCATCATCATCATCATCCATTTTTCCAGGGAAGAAAGTGATATTGAATGGGAAGCAGAATTTTATTCCTTTGGGAATAATGTGGGCTAATTTATACATGTAGATCAGGGTCTGGCAGGATTATACCCTTGTATCTTCATCCAGTGGTCAAAAAAACATATGAAGGAGGAGGAAAGTCCCTCTCTTCTACTAGCAACAAGGAGATGCAAATGAGGTGAAGATGAATTACAAATGCAGAGTTTAAGGTTCCAGGAGGAAAAAACACAGTGTGGAAACAGAATGGATAATTACCCTCGGTGATCCTACTTGTTGAGACAGCAACCTAACAACCATATCACTGGTCACAGTGACTGATTACAAGATCTGATCTCTGCTGTTAACCAGAACCACACAGTCCCTTGGGGATGGTGTTGGAATCTCTGCCACATACAGGAAAGCGGATCAATACCGCCATCTGCCTTTTGTAAGTGGGGGAGAAATTTGGCATCAGGTCACTGTCACAGTAAAAATGTGGCTCCTAAGTCCCTAAAATAAACTTCCTAAGAAGTTCACTCCCAGGGTTATTCTTAACTTTCTCTTCCTTCCTCGTTCACCAATCAGGGTTTCCAAGAGCAAAGTCCAGGCTAATCGAACAAAGAAACTGGTCTTAGACTTGGGAATGACCTTCTAGTCCCAATAAGCAATCACTAAATATCCTGCTTATGTCTCTAAGTACGATTTCCTCTATTTGATGAACTGGAGAGCAAACTATATATTTTTAGAAACTTTAAAGCACATTTACTTCTGAAAGTCTACTTTTTGGCATTTATTTATTTATTTATTTATTTATTTACATCAGCAATTTTTCTCTTCATTTGAGTTTATTTAAACACAGTTCTCAAAACATTTGAGTGTAATTGGGCCTCCTTTGATAAGCAAAGGAACTGAAAATAATATTTAAAAATGATCGGGCAGTCTTCAATTTATCCATGACACAGGTGTAATGTTCCCTTTTCCTATTTCATACTTTGAAGCACCCAGTTTTCATGTAGTCTAATAGCTAGAAGAACAGAGAACATTTGTTGTGGAATGTATTGTTAATTTCTGATAACTAGATGAACCATTATCCCCTTAAAATGGCTTTAAGAATAGCTTTTTAGAAGCACACAATCTGTAACTCTTCTTAGTCCCAGCCATATAATACTACAGGCTACATAAAGGGTGACAAATCCACTTATAAGCATTAAGCATTTATTGTTTTGAATACCAATACGAATACTAGCAGTGCAGAGTTTACAGAGCATGTTTTTTAACACTTAGTTGCAGGTATATTGGATAGGGCATTTCTTATTTATTTATTTTTGAGATGGCATCTACCTATTTAGCCCAAGCTGGACTAGAATTTCCCACACAGACTGGTAAGGCAGTGATCCTCTTGTCTCTGCCTCCTGAGTGCTGGGATTATAAGCACCTATCCAACCTCCACCTCTAAATTACTGTGAAAATAAAACAAAACAAATGTCTATTTCCTGATTGGCCAACATATTTACAAGTAACAATGCTTTTAGTTCCGCTGATTGTTGATATGCCAAGAAATATGTCAAGTGTTTGCTTTTATTAAATTTGTAAGGGAAACCTGGAGGAGGGGGTGTGAGGAGATAGGATGTAGGAGGGGATGAAGGATTAAAAGAAAAAAACCTAAGATTATGGGATGGAACCAGATAGGAACCTATTAATATGTCAAAAACATTTCTTTTTAAAAAGGAATAAGAAAGGACAGTCCCTATGCAGAGGAGCAGAGAGAGGAAGGCAGGGAAAACAAACAAATGCCCTGGGTCACTCTACCTAGAACCCAGTGACAATTAAAACTGTGCTAAAGTAATAGGTATGTGGCACTTCCTGACAAGTTGTTGATTAAAGAGCTCTCAAAGGCTCCCCAAATAGTACAGGCTTTTGCCATTGCTCTTGGTTGCCCTCCAAAAACTGACAGTAAAGCCCTATTACTGAAGATGCAACATACATGGATCATAGGATGTGGACAAAAAACACCAGTTGGAACTGGGTTGGAAACTTACTCCTTACTGCAGGAGTGTCAAAGAGTACTGTGGAAGGTACTGGGGAGAAAAACAATTAAAGGTCTCACTAACCTGTGTGAATCTGCAAGTTACAATAATAGTCACCATGGCAACAGGTGATTATCTGTATAATAGTGGCACGAGTAAGAAGGAGACAACCAACAGCTTTCAGATTGGATTTAAGGCCTGCTTATTCCTGTTACTGTAAACTAGAACAAGAATCTATGAAAGAGAAGGAAATAAGTCAAAGGGAAAGACGCAACTTGCCAAATGTAAAAAATGTAAAATGTAAAAAATAAGGGTCAGTGGTGGACTGCTTTTCCCTAAACAGGACATATAAGTCTCACCCACCTCCACAACTTAGGGCACAACTCAGAAGAGAGGGTAGCAAGATTGTAAGAGCCTGAAGTGGAAAAGTGTAGGGCCAGACATTATCTCTTGGATATGAAGGGAAAAAAATTTGTAAAGGAAATATTAACCTTCTTAGAAATGCAAACTGAAGTTTAGAACAATACAAATAAAACAACGTAGGTGTTCTGTGCATTTACATTATAGGTTTCCAAAAACAGAAGGAAGAAAAACTATAGGTGAAATGCTTATTATGAAACTAGAATCAATTAGACAACATAGGCTTGGGATTTGCAGAATGACATGTGTGAAAGATCTTCATGTCCAGAAAGTGATCCAAACACACGGACCCTTGACTTGTGATTAGGGCAGCAAGGCAGGAAAGAGGAATGGCACACAGCGATCAGTCAGTTCATCCTGAAAACACATGTGAAAACTTCCAAAAAAAGTGCCCGAAATGTAGAGCATGCCTGGCACTCAAGGGTTAATAGGCAATTCAACACTCCTTTCCATAAAAAAATGAGGAAATAAGGCAGACAGATGGGATCCAGATAGACGTGGTTCACGCACCTCACCTCTGATAGGGAATTTCTCTCCTACATACGCACCTGGTACTGTGGGGACACAGATTTACTCACAAACAATTTAAAACCAGATCAGTTGTATGTGGATTGTTCTTTGGGTGGTCACACTCACAGAACTCACTAGTACATTTTCTATATAGCTCAATACAATTTGTTTTAACTTTCACATTTACACCTGGCTGCTTGTATAACTTTGCAGGAATTCGAATTCTTCCCCCCTCCCCCCAGAAGAGCCTCATACAGCCCATGCTGGTCTGGAACTAGCCATGTATTCAAAGATGACCTTAACTTCATGATCCTCTTGCCTCCACCACGCAAAGTGCTGGGATTACAGCACCACCCACACCCAGCTGAAAACTCTGGAGTTGCATATTACTCATCTGCGAAATGAGGAGTTAGTTTACTAAAAGAATCACATCTGATTAAGTACCATCCCAGTGTTTAACGCCAGTGACTAATAAACATTGGTTTTCATTTGTAAGTCTTCTTCCTACACAATCTTTCTCCCTACCTTCCCATCCAAGTGGTCCAGAATGCAGACTGGCAACAGGGAAGGAAACCACCACGTGGGTCCCTTCCTGGGAAAGCTGGGATTTGTTTTTTGACTTGGCAAATGCAAACAGAGGTCAAGTGATGGTTCATTCAGATGGAAAACACAGGTTTTAAAAAAGGGTGATGTGTGAGAACACCCTAGGAGAAAGAATTTGGAAGTCACTATAAATACAAGCACAATGTGTGGTGTGGTTTTGTGTGTGTGTGTGTGTGTGTGTGTGTGTGTGTGTGTGTGTTCATGTTTAAAGATAACCTTAAGCTCTAAATCCTCCTGCTTCTACTCCCCAGGTCCTGGGACCATAGAAGTATCCCCATTCTACCAGGGTTCCATTAGCATATCCTTAAACTAAACAGGACTAAACAGGCAGACCATTAAGGAGTCTTTCATCCTGCCCGTGAGATTATTAACATAAGTTAGAGGTTTCAGAACTGAGACTGGATTTAACTCAAAATGGTCCTACACTGAAGTATTTTATTATTATTATTATTTATTCAATTGTGCGTGTATGCGTGTGTGTGCATGTGTGTGTGTGTGTGTGTATGTATCTGTGTGTGTGTGGAACCACGGACGAATTCGGGAACCGCCTCCACCTCCTCCTTGTTTACTCTGCCCGGGGATTCACAGGTTCCGCCCTACCAGGACCAGAAACGCAGGCCCCGCTTCCGCCCAGGGTCTATATGTGGGGTCTAGGATCTGAACTCAGGACCTTCTGCCTGCAAGGCAGAGGCTTAACCCCTGAGCCACCTCTCCAGTCCCATTTCACTGAAGTACTAAAGGCATTCAGAATCCAGATTTGCTAGCATAAGTAAGAATCTATTACATCCCTTGGCTGCCGTAAGTTTCGTAAGTTTACACAAACATTACATCCAAGGATGCTGCTTAGGCGTTCCCCATGCTGTGGAAATAAACGAGCCCCGTGCTGGAATTACAAATTTGGAGAGCAAAAGTCATACCAGCAGAATACTGTTCTTTCAAAACATAAACTAGAGTCATGCAGCTGTACATTCAGCCCCATAAGTCTCTTCTCCAAGTATGCAAATGTGACTGGTGTGGGAGGAGGCAGACATCCAGTTCTTACACAAACCCAAGAGTCTCTGTCCACAGAACCAGCCTTCTATTCTTTGTTCATGTTAAACGCAATATGTGGTGTGGTGTCCTTCACAGAACACTGTGTACCACTGGACTGACAGCAAGTCAGTTGTATATAAAAATGACCATTGTTGCAGCTACTCTGCATTGTTGCTGATAAATTCATGACCAAATGGCTTAAGGAAACAAGGAGTTTTGCTTTGACTTATGATTGGTTACAGTTCCTTGTCCAACTTGGCAGGCGATCCTACATCAACACCAAGGGCCGAAGGAAATGACTATACCATATGCACAGGACTGCTGAGAGGAAAAATCCTTACTTGCCAGACCAACATATTTGACCAAGTATACAGAAGGATGCCAACTTCCCCAAAAAGCCCCTTATTCAATTGCCCAGGATCTAGCCCCATCCACCATGGGCTGGGCCTTCCCTATTAACTAGATGATCACTTCAAGGTTTGCCCAAGTCTAATTCAACCTTTACAAATGTGCCCAGAGCTTGAGCCCTCGACTGTCAAGTTGACACCTGTATCTATCTGTATCTTCCACAATGAAACACTAACAGGATCCCAGAACTCCACCACGGCAATCTTGCTCTGAATTGAGAAATTCAAAGAGCCCGCCAGACCTGGAAGAATCTGCTGCTTCTCTCCCAAACCACTGGGGTGTTTCAGATGTAGATTCTCGCCTTTGGTCCACTTTCCTGCTCAGCTGGTCAGGCATTCAATCTCAGGGTGCTTGTCCACGAAACTGGCTTCTCAAAATTAAAACAGAAACTTCTCGAGTTGCTCTGTAGAGAGGTGGAGCAAGGGCAGTAGAAGTGTTGGGACACACACTACTGGTTAGAGTCCGCAGACAGTCCATGATTGGCCTGGGAACACCTCCAAGGTCTGCTTGCATTACAACAGACAGCAAATCCTCAGTCTGGTAGTGTTCCCAGTGGTTAAGAAATGCTCAGTGGCTGCAAGAGCAGCATGCGCACTGCAGCAAGAACTGCGGCCTCCCACGACCCGCTGAGAGCCGGACCTTGCTCTTGCACTCCTAGGCCAAGCCAAGATGGGCTTACTCTGTGGCTATAGGAAGCTCCTCAGAACCTGCCATGATTGCATCTGAGAATGTGATGGAAAAGGCTTCCACATCACCAAATACCCTCTTGACATGCAGCATATGGACCCCTAACAGGAAAGGAGGAGGCCGATCTTCCTCCCAACTCTTTTCTCCATAAGAACCTAACATCCAGTTGTCTGTTTAGCCTTAAACGAGTCATTTATTATTTTCACTGATTTTTATTCTTTGACAGTTTTGTACATGTATACGATGAATTCAAGTTATTTTTACCTAGTTACCCAATCCCATTCCTATTCCTTCTCCCACTGAAAACTTTCTTCTTCCCAATCAGTCAGGTCCCTTTTATCTCCATATGTGTGTGATGCCTCTGTCATGTCCCACGAGTATTATTTGGAGACACTTCTCACCATCCTCTGGCTCTTCCATTCTTTCTGTCCTTTCTTCTGCAATGTTCGCTGCGTCTTAGGAATGGTATAGAAGGCCTTTCACGTATTAATTGTTGGGCTGCAGAGATGGCTCAGCAGGTAAGAGCACTGGCTGTTCAGGCACCAGGATCTGAGTATGGGCCCAGCACCCATGTAAAACCAGTGTGGCCAAATGTATCTGCAAGCCCAGTGCTGTGGAGGGTAGAGAAATAGGATCAGTGGGGTTTGCTGGCCTCCCGCCTGGTGCCAGGTTCAGTGAGACTCGGCTTTGTAGTTTGCATGAATGGCTGCTGATAAAATTATAATGAAACAGCTTAAGGGAACAAGTGGTTTAATTTTGACAGATAGTCTGGTTACAGTTCCTTGTCCAGCTTAGCAGGAGAGTGTACACCATCGCCAAAGGTTGAGGGAAACAGCCACACCATACCCACATAGTGGCTGAGAGAGGGACAATCCTTACTTGCCAGACCAGTATTTCTGGCCAAGCATACAGAAGGATGCCAACTTTCTCAAGCAGTTCTCTCCACCTTATTCACCTGCCCTGGGCCTAGTCCGAACCATCATCAAGTAGGCAATCTCCTGCAAGTTCACTTGGACTTAACTACTAACTCTCTGCAAATGTGCCCAGAGTTCAAACTCTCAACTGTCAAGTTGACGCCTGATACTTTGTATCAAAGAAACCAGACAGAGAGTGATAAAGCAGGATACCTGTTGTCTTCCTCTGGCCTCTGCATGCATGCATGCATACAGTTACTTGTATAAAGCACCCATGTGCATGTACCGCTAACTGCTGAATTATGTTACCAATATAAAAACAACATAACAACAAGGTTAAAAGATAACAGAATGAAGTATATTAAAGTTAGTCAACAAGCAACTAATTATAGGTGTTTTCATAAATATAAGACACTATATATTATTTCATTCACTAAGGCATGATCTATAGTGTGTTGGTGATATTATCTGACCTCTAAGGGAACCCTTATTTCCTCTGTCCTTCTTCCAACATGATCTGGGCCCAAATCAAACCATGCTTAGAAGAGTTAAGGGAAGCACATGTATATACATAAAGACAGAGTTGCCGCCATCTACTTTATACTTTTTTGTTTATTGTAGTTTTTGAAACAGGGTCTCATGTAACCCCGGCTCATCTGCATCTCTCTGTGGAGCTGAGGATGACTTTCAACTCCTGATCTTCCTGCTTCCACCCCCTAAGTTCTGAAATAATAGGTGTGTACCACTGTACTGGTGAAATAATAGTTTGATGGAGGAATTAAAAAGATTACAAACAAGATTGGGCCCAAGGCAACCTCTTTGCCCAGCGTGGAGCAATTGGACTAAGTCTCTTCACATATCCTTTGCTGGATAGTTCCAGGTGAGGGAACCCAGCAGTTTCTGCTCTTGAATCACTTCTTTATTTTACCAGAATGTGGCCATATGCAGGATCAAGAAGCTGTAGGCCAGGAAATGGGGCTATCTGAACTACTTGAGACTTATGACTGATGGATCAAAAGATTTTTTTTGGGGGGAGGGAGCTAGAGATGCACACAGCTCAGCTGATAGGGTGCTTACCCAGCATGCAGAAAGCCCTTGGTTAAATAAATCCCCAGCACCACAGAAACTGGGGATGGGGAGGTGGCACGTGCTTTTAACCCCAGCACTGATCTGTAGTCATAACATTTGGACCTTAAGTTTAATGTCACAGTAAGTCCTAAGATAGCCTGGGTGACAGAAAACCCTACCTCGAAAAAAAAAAAAAAAAAAAAAGATGTTCCCAGGGTCAATGAGATAGTTCACCAGGTAAGGCACCTGATCCTCCCAAACCTGGTCATCTGAGCTGGAACTCTAGAAGTCCACATTGTGGAAGGAGTGAACTGATTCCTGAAAGTTGTCCTCTGACTTACGGGACACATGCTCTGTCTCTCTCTCTCTTGTATTTTTCATACACAAAAAATAAAATATAGAAAAAGGAAACACATTTAAAAAAGGTGTTCCTTGTTAAATTTAGTAACACACACAACATACACCACGTGTTCAAGGAGAGAGAGAGAGAGAGAGAGAGAGGAGAGACACAGAGAAAGAGAGAAACAGGAAAGAAAACTATAGAGAAGGTTCTTAGTGGGAGAAGGAGGGGGCATGGGGTAAGGTCATGTACAGAGGAAATATCGAAGTTGGAAACACACAAAACTGTCAAAGAATAGAAAAAAGAATATAAAGGTCAGAGAAAGGGGTGGAGTGTTGTGGGGCTTTTCCCCTGAGTTGAACATGATTACTGCCATCTTGAATCAGATAGCTTTGACCACCAAGCCCTCAGAGGACTTGGCCTCTCATCATTCTGAAAGGAGGGGAAAGGCTCAGGAGGATGCAGAAGACAGTTGAGTTTCCCATACCACTGTGAGTAACCAAGAAACTCACTGGTCCACCAAAAAGGACAAAGAAATAAGACAAGTTGTTCCACACCGAGTAGGCTGCACACTGGGAGTGAACCCTTAGATGGTGTTTAGGAAGGTTATGGCAACTTTAGGACGTGGAGCCTTTGCTGGAGGCAGGCATGTCACAGGGGGTGGTCAGCCCCGCCCTATTTCTACTAGCAGTCAGTTCTCTGAGTTTGCAGTTAGATCTCTCTGCCTCATGATGTCTGCAGTGACATACGCCTCCTCTGGCTTCTGCCAGCCAGCCATGCCTTTTCTGCCATAATGGATTGAATCTCCCCTCTAGAATCATAAGCCAAATACAACTTCCTTTCTTCCCTTCAGTTGCTTGACTCTGAGTGGTCTCTCACAGCAGCACGAAGAGTAAGTGCCATCACTGTCCAGCATACAGCCCTGGACGTGGGCCAGGACGTTATCTGGGCTGTCTCCAGAGAGGTGCATGGACCCTCCCAACCTCCATTCCCAGAGCCCATCAAACCGCAGGCAGAGTGGCTAGCCTTATTTTTCCAATACCATCCAGATGGAGAAGCTGAAGACCAGAGAGGAGAAACATTTCAACACATCTGAAGGCTTTAAAGTAACAAGGAAAGACTGTACTTTGAAGCCAGAAAGACCAAGGCTAGTTTGGCCTTTGGCTCTGCCATACAATTAATGCAACCAACTCTTTCAATCTCAGCATTGAAAGACAGCTGAGATCCAGAGCCCAGGTTGTGCCCAAGACAAGAGCTATATTAGGCAACGAGCACATTGTTCCTTCCATCTCTGCAGAATATGGCAGACATGGAGTTAGGTTCAATGTTCTCCTCTCCCAGACAGCTCCCATGCCTGCCAAGTAAAACCATTGGACTGCTAGCCAGAACAAAACTGGTTTTTATGCAATAAAGTAGTGAATTTACAGGCTAACCCTGGCAAACTGATTTCACTGTGGACATTCACAAATGACTTTAGAAAAATTGATCTTGGCAGCCCAATTCAGCTTGGGTCACATTTCATCTGTCTCTTACAAAGTCGCTGATCATAGTCATGTTGGGTACAGTTAGGGTTTGCTGGGACCTGTTCTTTTTAAAGGGCTGGAGGGAAAATACTGTGAAGAGATGTCATTCCTTCTTTTTGTTTTGTTGAGATTGTGTTACATGTACTCCAGGCTGGTCTCAAACGACATAGCCAAGGATGACCTTGAATTTCCAATTTTCCTGCTACTGTCTGTTGAATACCAAGATCACAGGCATGTGCCACCACACCGATTAGATGCTGTGCTGGCTGGGGACTGTTTCAAAATACACAGTAAGCAAGCGCTCTTCCAGCTGAGCTATGTTCTCATTTATTTTGAAATGATGTTGGCCTTGAGCTACTAGTAGCCTGCCTCCTCCTTCCCAGATGCTCTTACAGGCATGTACTACTGGCACACCTGGCTGGCTGGAAGGACTTATATTTCAAACACTTCATTTTCTGTCCAAGAAGTCACAGGAAATGTGACCAAGAGAGTTTGGGCTTGTGGAGACAACATTCTATTCACATGCGTCGAGCATACAGGTGCTGGCTCAGTCACCTCCAGCAGGAAATCCTCTCCTCCACTTTCTGGATGATTCTTACTTCCTGTCGTCCTAGCCTTCATCCTACCTGTGCTGAGCATCTTTCATGGAATAGCCATTAGGAGAAACAAGAGAGTGGAGCTTTATGCTGGTAATTTTCCTAGGCTAGAATGCTACTTGCCGATTCATTTCATTTTCAGTTCTAGATTCAGCTGGTCATCTGGAGTGTCAGAGTGAAGCAGCTAGCATTATCCTTGACTACTAAGGAGGTTGTCATGGTTAGGCACAGGTGTCAACTTGACAGGTGAGGGTTTGAGCTCTGGGCACATTTGGAGAGACTCAGTGGTTGAGTTAAGCCCAGAGCAACCCTGCGGGAGATTGTATAGCTGATGAGAAAGGGCCAGCCTACGGTGGGTGGGAGTAGGCCCTGGAATAAAATACAGAGAACTGGTTGAGAGAGTGTACACTTGGCCAGACATGCTGGTCTGGCAAGTGAGGACCGTCCCTCTCTCAGCCGCTATGTAGAGATGGTGTGGCCAGTTCCCTCGGCCCTGGTGTTGGTACGTGCTCTCCTGTCAAGCTGGAACATGAACTGTAACCGGACTATCGTAAGAAAATAAACCCCTTGTTCCCTTAAGCAGTTTGGTGGTGACTTATCAGCAACCAAGCAGGAAAACTGCTACAGAAACCATAGCAGGTTCTCCCTGAAGGCCGTAAACCTCTTCAGTCATGGGTTTTTAACTGGGGTAACAGGACCAAGGATGAGTTGTCTTTCATGGAGTGGGTACCAAATTTAATCAGAGAGCATTTGGTGACCTCCTTGTTCTCTTAAGCTATTTGATGGTGATTTATTGGCAACCATGCAGAGCAACCATGCAGGCTAAGAGAAGTTAGAGACAGATACAAAGGTGCTGAGGTTTTGCTACTCCGCATCCAGTTCTCCACCTGCCCTAATTCATAGGAGTCCCTACTGACAAGTAATGCTTCAAGAGTTTCATCAGGGGCTGGGGAGATGGCTCAGAGGTTAAAGCCTTTGCTTCACAGGCGAAAGGACCTGAGTTCAGTTCTCCCAGATTCCACATAAAAAATATTGGGCAGATATGGCAGTGGCTTACAATTCCAGTCCTAGAAGATGGAACCCAGGAAATCCCAGGGCAAAGCAATAAGGATCCAGGATGATTTCCTATGTATGTCACTTGTAGGCCTTCAAAGGCACACATTCAAGTGGCCTCTGGTGTACACACACACACACACACACACACACACACACACACACACACACACTGCCCTAAAAAGTCTGTGGTTCATAACTGGGCCCCCGCCCAGGATTTCAGCTTCCAGGGACATAAGCGTGAGAAGACACAGCCTCCCCTGATCCAGCCAAGACACGCACCTCCCGGATGGCAAAGATAATGCCCGTGTCTGCTCCTGATTACTCTGCTTCTGGAAAGCAGAATCTGATCCCCTGAGCCCCCGGGAAAGCATTGCAGATGGCCACTCTGAGCAGAAGGCGGTGTACTGAAGGCCCTGAGGTCTCTGCCACAGCTGCACAGCTGGCCGCAGGTGGCTGTCACAAAGATAGCTTTATCTTCAGAGATACAGGGAGCACCGCGAGTTCTCCTTTTACACATGGTATTCTACACTTCCTTGGCTCAAGACAGAGGCCCATGTTTTAAAACCCTGCTCTGTGGCCTTAGTCAGCACCAACCAGTGCCAAAACTGAGTGGGTACAGGTCTAGGTGTGCAGGGGAACAGGGGAAAATAAATATTTTCTCTGTGGTGTAGAAACATCTGTAGTTTAAATCCAAACATCAAAAGCATATTTGAAATAGGAGGATAGCGACCTCGCTAAAGTAGCCTCTGACTTTGCTGGGGACGGAAGGAAGGATGGCCTCCTACTCTTTCAAAGCTCTCTGCTGCTTAAGAAAAAACAGAGCCTCACGAAACCTTCCTGAGGTGACAGGTCCCAGCCACCAGTGGTGGCCTTGCTAGGTGTGGTACACAACAGGAACTGTGTTTGACACTAGCAATATAAAGGCAAGCTAGGTTCTCTTAAATACCACACGGCCCATGTGTTATGATTCAAAGCAACCAGCCTGTGGGCATGAGAAATCATCTGGCTCTGAAAAACCATCATTAGTAGTTGGGGGGCTGCTGTTTTGCTTGGTTTGCTCTGAGTGAATTTTAACATCAAATGGAGCTTGTGGATTTCCAAATATATGCACAACTAATAGACTACAAGAAAACTGCCCATTGCCCAAAATACCCATCAAGATTCCTTCGCCATGTATTTTAAAAACAAACTACAGAGTGCTGCCTTCCACTTAGATTGGACGTGTGAAAATCAGCAAAACTCTTTGAACAATATGACATGTAATGACATCATATCCATCTTTTAAGGGTGTTGGGCTATTGTTCTCTCACTAGGCTGAACATACAAATTCCTGGGGTTTCCAAGGAGCATCAGTGCACGGGGTCTCCTCCAGACCAACTGAACCTGTACCCTTAAACATGTCTTAGGAGTTCTCCAGGTGAGGCTGATGCACAATGAAAGTTGAGAAACCCTGGCTTGGGCATTCCTTCAAAGTTCTCCGTGTTCTTGTTTATGCTTGCTTTAAACAAGAGGGTGATGTTTAGCTCGGCACCCTGAACGGAATTCATGGCATGAAAAACACTGGAATTTACTTTTAACTTGGCCTTGCACAACTCACTCACCACAATCTTCTCTCTCTCTCTCTCTCTCTCTCTCTCTCTCTCTCTCTGTCCTCTGAAGATCTTCCTGCCTGCCCTTCCAATGTGCCGAGGTCACAGACATGAGCTAACCTGCCTATCTGATGTGAACCTTCATTTTCTTGTGGGCAAAACAGAATTAGCAATATGTGGTTGTATTTGGGGGGAGTTGTGAGAATACAGCAAGACATTGAGTTTAATGGAAAAAAAAAAAAAAAAAGGCATTTGAGGCCAATGAGATGGCTCAGCAGGAAAACCTGGAGACCTGAGTTCAATCTTCAGACACTCAGGTAGTGCAAGGAGAAAACTTCTGAAAGTGTCTTCTGATTTCTGTTGTGTGCTATATGACATTCTCTCTCTCTCTCTCCCTCCCTCCCTGTCTCTTATTCTCTATGAAATAAACATTTTTTAAAACCTTACTAACTAAATATTTAAGAAAGAAAACAAGGTGTTGTTATTATTATTATTTCCATTGTTATTACTACTATTATTAAAAATAAGGAACATAATACAAACTTAAAATAGCCCAGGCTGTTAGTTCCCGAGATGACTCTGACGGCAGATGTGAGGTGAGGCCGAAGGAGGGAAGCAATATAAATGGGGTGTTCCGTGACCAGACACCATGTTTGGTCTCCTGCACACCTTTCATCTGACTTCACAGTCAGGAGTGACACCCTGCAAACCTGTCTGGCTCACTTGGTCCTACCTAGATAAGTCATTAGCTTCTGTGGGCCTCACTTGGGTCAATTATAAGCAGGTGTTAATGGTTCCTGCCTGTAACTCTATGTAGGAGGCTGATATTCAGGGACAATCACCCTGAGTCTAAGGCCAACCTGGATTATGCAGTGGTTCCAGGACAGTGAGGGCTCCCCAGTGAGACCCCGCCTCAAAAAATAACAAAAGAAACAAGTAAATAAATAAGTGAGTTGCACTAGGAGATTAAGATCTTTCTTAGATTTGTTCTAGTCAATTGCATAACTAGGATGTATCTTTATCTCATGAGACTCTAGTGGTCATGCTTTCGGGTGTATCAGACCAACAAAAAATATTCACTCAGGAGACCAGCTAATAAGAATCTTGCACACCAACAGATTTAGGCTACTCAAATCCTGGAGCAACAGAACATTCAGAGACAAGGATATATTCTTTCCAATGTCCAGACCTCAGTCTTCTTTCCTGATAGGAATTCACAACCTCTCCAAAATGCCACTCATCAGACCATAGCATGCATGAGCCAGTACAGAGTGGTCCCAAATGTAACATTATGCTTCTGGCCAAAGGATCATTGGAACCCTATGATGTGAACGATACTTTTGGCTTGTGCTTCTTTTTCCATAATCACTTCCATACGTACACAATGATGACTCCAAAACACAGGACTTAGAACTAGGCATATATGAATCCACATGCAATCATAACCTATAGCAAATTATGTCAACCCTCAGAACCTCACTTTTTTCCCCCATCTGTAAAAACAAAGACACACCTAGGAATTATTATTAGAAATGATAACAGAGATGATAAACCTAGCATGGTACTGAATGTGTGACATCAATCAACAAATACTGCTTAATACATTTTAGAGCTTTTACCAGTTACCCTGTAAATGTCCTGAATGCATGGGATGGATGTCTAACTGTAAAGATCACCATTCTAGCAATGTATCTAAGCTCACTGCTGCCTTCAACTTCTGCTTGTGACTTGCAAATATATTTATCAAGATATCCAAGATGGCTCAAATTCTTTTTGAAAATAAAAATGAGACTCATTTACTTCAATACATGTTGAAAGGAACTTAAGTGGAAAGGAAAGAGAAAAGCAAGCGTGACTTCCAGACATCTGGCCTGAGCCACTAACTAGTGGATGGTGATGATATTTACAGAGACTGAAGATGGAAGAGGAGAAGGTTAGAGAGGAATTTGGAAAACAAAGCTTTCAATCAACTCAATAACCATCATTCCTGCTCCCCGCCCTCCACTGTCTCTGAGCCTCTGCCAATCCAGTGCTTCCCCATTATACTCTTTTCCAGATTGTCCTTAGAAGACCATAAGCTGTAACTGTTAATATCAACAAGATTCGATTTCATCTGGCACAAAAAAATTGTGGGTAAAATGAAGAGACTGTGAAAGCTGAAGGCAAAACAATAAGATGACCCCAACTCATTTACTGTCAAATTCTGAAAGACGGTGGCTTTCCTAATGATGCAGGGGGATGGGAGGAGTAGTAGGCACAGCTTCAGGATACCTGAGGAAAAGGGACAACTTGCACTGAAGCTCAGGGACATGGAGACCAAACCCACAGAAGGAAATGTCAGATTTATTTTACAAATAATGAATGAATGAAACTACAAATTTACAAATGTTTGTGTCAGAGAACCCTAGCCTTATACTCGGCAATCTTTACGCCAAACATATACATTGCAATTTATAATTAAATATTTGCAGGCAATTAACATCTTTAATGTAGTGACTTTGCTTATAATTAAATATTCAAAAGTATTTAATACCTGACTCATTAGACCTAAGGCTTCGAAGGCAGAAACTTAGGTGACTTTGTGCACAGCTGGATCCCAGTGGCAGTCACAGGGCACCATAGGTAGTAGGCACTCAAAAAACAATTTGTTGAAGAGACTGGGGATATAGCTCAATTAGAACAATGATTGTCTACCATGCACACGATCTGGGTTCAATGTGTATGTACATACACACACACACACACACATACATACACACGCACATGCACACACACGCACATGCGCATACTAAAGAATTTGCAGCTTAGGCTGGCTGGAATTTGACCAATTATCTTTGGTCCTCACAGAAGCGGCAAAGCTGGGCCTGAAGTCTAAGCACTGACTCCTCTCCTGTGACTTAGTGTCAGAAGACTCCATGTCAGAACATGGAAACACAGATTTATTTTACAAACTTGGTATTGTTATATATCTCTTCGAGACTTGACCACAAGTTTACAATCTGGGAAGGAAGAAGGGACCCAAGATGCCCTCCATGGGACATAACCCGCCTTCAACAGATAAAACAAAACAAAACAAAAATACAAGAGCTGTAAAATCACTTAAATCACTTGCTGAAAGTTATCAGAAAGAATGGAGCCAGGAGTCCGTAGTCTCTTAAAAACTTAATTTAGGGGAATGTTTAAATGTTCATGTGTGTGTGTATGTATGTACTATGCAAGCAGGCATTTTTGAGGGTTTTCATATATGTGGACACATGCGTATGTTGGGGTATGCATGCACATATGTATACACTCATGTGGAAGCCAAGGTGGAAGCTGGAAATTTTCCTCCTTTGTTCTTCCATCTTATTAATTGATGAAAAGAATCTCAATCAGGGGCTGGAGAGGTGGCTTAGGGGTTAAGCCTCTGTCTTGCAGGCGAAGGTCCTGAGTTTGGATCCTAGACCCTACGTATAGACGCCAGGCAGAAGCGGGGCGGCCCGTGTTTCTGGTCCTGGTAGGGCAGAGCCTGTGAATCCCGGGGCAGAGTCAACAAGGAGGAGGTGGAGGTGTCCATGGTGGTTCCTGAATTCACCTGTGGTTACACACACACACAATTTAATAAATAATAATAATAAAAAGAATGTCAATCAAACCCAGAGAGAATGGATAGATACAGTGAGATGTCCTCACTAGCCAGTTTGCTCTGGGGATCCCCTGTCCCCCTCTTCTGGGGCTGGAATTACAGGCAGAATGAATGCCACACTCACCCAACATTCACACATATTCTGTGGATCTGAACCCTGGTCTTCACTGCTGTGTGGCAAGCACTTTAACCACTGAACCATCTTTCCGGTCCCCTAACCTAATTTCTTATTCCCCTATTTATGTGTATGAGCCGTGTGAGTGTGTGTGGGTGTGTAAAGAAAGAGACCAAGTTAGCTTCAGGAATCTCCCTTGATTGCTCTTTATACTTTACTTTTTTGAGCCAGAGTCTGTATTCAAATCCTGGCTGACAGGAATAGTCGAGTTAGTTGACTTACTCTAAGGATTCTGATTTTTACCTTCTAAGGCTAAATTTATAGGCCACTATACCCACTGTTGCAGTTTGCCTGCATGGTTTCTGATAAATGACCATCAAGGGCTAAAGGGAAGAATGAGTTTACTTCCTTACAACAGTCCGGTTACAGTTTTCAGTCCAGCTTGATGGGAGAGCATGCACCAACACCAGGGCCGAGGGAACTGGCCACACCATCTCTACGTAATGGCTGAGAGAGACGATCCTTCCGTGCCAGACCAGCATGTCTGGTCAGTTGTACAAAAGGATGCCAGTTCTCAAAACCAACTTATGAATCTCATTCCAGGGCCTAGTCCCACCCACCATGGGCTGAGATTCATCATCAACTAGGCAATCTTCTACAGGTTTGCTCTGGGCTCAACTCAACCACTAATTTTCTACAAATGTGCTCATCCTGGCCAGCTGAGTTATGAGGATCTTTATGTATATTTCAGTTGTGTTCTAATTCAGATTCTCTTACTGTGTTGGCATTCTGTAACAACAGACCCACTGAAAACAACTTAGAGTTGGGATTTCTTTTGGCTCATGGCTTGGGATGGTTCAACTGCTCACTTCAGCTGATCCATGGAAAGGAGATGCTGTATTCCAAACATGCAATATTTGACATATATGGGCACATGCACAGACATATATTTAGCTGACTTACTCTTTCTTCAGCCTTCTTTCCTCAGGAATATTGGGGAATACCCACCTTACCCCGGCAGAGAATATCAAGCATGCCTTCTCCACACTTATCCTCAGATTGTAACTGGACATTTGACCTAGATAAACTTCATGTCTGTTCTCTTCTCAACTGTAAATCCCATTGTGGGCTGGCATAATACCCACACATGGCAGCAATCAGTAAATACTAACTGCAAAGAGAGAAGCATCTCAGAGCTGCCCAAGGTATTTTTCTTTTTCATCTGTGCCTCGGGGCACTCCACAGTATGCTACTTCCAAATTAGCATGGCTAATCAGCTAGGAACCTGGCCCTCTCAGTTCAGGAGGAAAATTCCATGAAACCTATATGGTGTTGTTGCTGCTATGTGGAAGAAAAATCAATTAAGGATCTTGAACTTTTTTCCTTGGTATGAAAAGTAGGAATGTTTACACAGGGTGTGTGTGTGGGGAGGGGGGTGATAGCCACTCAGTCCTGGTGGGACTCAGGTAGGTCTGTTTCTGTACAAACATACCAAGAGGAAAAAAAGCCCGGGAAGCGCACATCCATCAATTGGTCTCAGCAGGAAACAAGAAGCTGGGAGTCTAGCAATGTCTGAGTCTTGGCACAGGGCAGCATGAAAACACTGTTTCTCACAAGATCATTATTCTCACAAGGGGAAAAAAAAAATAAACTTTCCAGAACAGAGCAAGGACTTCTCTTGTTCCTGACTTGTAAGTATGGCCCCAACTCCACTGGAGACTGAAGGTTGAATGGTTTGCTCTAATGAGGGTTGGATTAAACTAAGGAGAAAGAGTGTTTGGGAGTTGTTCCCTCAGATGACCCTGCCAGAACCAGTCCAGACCTAAGTGAGGGTTTGTGCCAAGAACAAAAGTTATTCATTCGATCTTCAAGTCAGTCCAGGTGAACATGTGGCTAATGTGTTTTGAAGAGAATATAAATTCTCGTCTGCAGGAGATGGGAAAGGTCATGTGTCTACTAAGTTCCTTACCAGGAGCTTAAGATTAAGTGGGATTTGTCATCTACTGGGCTGTGCCTCAAAATCTCTAGTGATTCTTGCAACAATACAGGGGTCGTAACAGTAGGGAGTCGGAGGCAGGAGAATCAGGAGTTCGAGGCAGAATCTGGGTTCTCAGACAGCCTGGGGAAAAGAGTGAGACCTTGTTTTGAATAATAAAAAATATATATATTCTGAGAAAGGGGGAGAGAGAGAGAAAGAGAGAGAGAGAGAAAGAGAGAGAGCGAGAGAGGGCACTTGAGTGTGTGTGCCTGTGGAGGCCCAAACACGACTTCTGAATCACACTGGATTGCTCTAACCTTTACTGCTTTGCTCTGTGATTTCCTCAGTTCCTCCTTCCAGAACCAACAGTATAGGCTGGCACCATATCTGCCCAGCATTTTCACAAGGGATCTGGAGATCCAAACTCAGGTCCTATCACATTAGAGGCAAAAACCTTTAAACCACTATCTTCCCAGCCCAAACAATAAAGTCTTACATAATAATAATAGCGACATCAATAATAGAGATAGTAATGATAATAAATGTATGTGGGTTTGGGGGCAGGGAAAGCAGATTTCACTCTACTTCTAACATATACAAACTGGGTAATGTGGAGAGTTGGCAGAAAAGACCCCATTGTTAGGATGGCTTTGGAAATCAATCGAAATAGCAATGTCTATCATAAGATTCTGATTATTAGTCTCAAGCCACAAATCTCCGCTCATCCAGGAGCATGGAACTCTGATTCCCCAGAGCGCTCAGCACTCAATCTCAAAACCTCCTTCTACAACAGATGGTATTTACTACAAAAAAACACAACTGGCCAAAATGCAGAAAATAAGTGCTTGGCCCTAAACAGTGATCTAAACCACATTCACCTATACCCCAAGGCTCAAGGGAACATCACAGAAGAGGGGGCAGTAAAACTGTAGGAGTCTGAAGTGGGACAGTGGAGGACCAGACATTACCTCGGATCTGACAGCTGTGATACACAAGATTTCATGGCAGACATGCATACCTTCACAATAACTGCACAGGAACTGTCTTATCGACACCACACCATGAAAGCAGAACGATCTCAAGAAGCTCCACACATCTCTGAGAGACTGATGAGGACGAACGATGGGGAAGGAGGACACTTTCCTCAAGGGTAAACCCACTGATCTACACACTTGCTGAAGCATGAATCACGTCAGACGTATGCCATCAGAGCCAACCTAGATGTAACACAGTATGCCACCAAGTAAAGAGACTTATAAATAGAAGGGAGTCTGACAGTAGAAACGAAGGTTGTAAAGAGAAAAGGAGGATGTATGGGTTTGGGGATTAAGAGGTAAAAATATCATAAATTGATTATATTCATGTATGTAACACTAAAAACAAAATTTAAAAAGATTCTGGTTATTAGGAGATTTAGATAGGCATATGGGCTGAATGTCTGTGTACTAGCAGAATTGATATTCTGAAATCTCATCCCTATAGGGTAATGAGGGAAGGCAGGGCCTCTAGAAAGTAATTAGTCCATAAAGGTAGAGCCTTAGGAGAAGGACTAGTATTTTTATAACAAGAGACAGGAAAGCTTGCTCCTGTTCTCTGTGCTCCAAGTAATGTGAACAAAAAGCCAGTCACCATTGGAGCAGGAAGCAGACCTTACTTGATACTGCTTTTGCCAACACCTTGATCTTGGACTTCCAATGAATGTGTGTGGTTTAAGCCACACATCTGTGTGATTTTTGTTATAGCAGTCTGAGATGAGTGAGACAGATGGCTATAAGACAACCTATGCGGGTAGATAGGGGATAGCTAGGAAATATTACAACAATGGAACCAGCCCTCCTCCTCAGGGCAGGAACCAACCTGGTGCTTAGGAGTTACAGAGAAAGCCGGTGGAACTGTGAACCAAACGGGGCAGGAGATAAGGTCCTGGTTGGGCAGGGACCGGATCCAGGACTCAAGCTACAGGACGCATCTGGAGTTTATGCTCCTGGTAACAGGAAGCACTTAGAGCATGCTAAGTGCCAGGGACATTGAATTAGATTTCGTTAAGAGCCAGACGTGGAACAATCGTGAGCTATCTGAAATGTAAAAAGCCAGAGCGAAGGACACTCACAAACAGAGATCACAGCGTGGAGCAACAAGACTGGATTTGAGGTCACGGCAAAGGAGTGCTATCCTGCAGCATGATGCAGGCTTTGCCTCCTGTTGGTCAGAGGGTAACCTGCGCATTGGCAAGCAAGGAAGAACTAGCTTCCTTATGAAAGTCAAAAGGTAAAAGAGACAGGGGACCTAGCTCAGTCAGTAGACTGCTGGATCAGCAGGCATGAAAATCCCAATGCTACATGAACAGGGTATGTGGCGCACATCTGCAATCCCAGCGCTGGGAGGAAGGTAGAGGCAGTAGAATCAGAAGTCCAAGATTGTCCTTGGATACATAGCAAATTGAAGGCCAGATTGAAATATGAGACTTTGTTTTCCGGAAGGTGGAGGAGGAAGAAAAGAAGAAAGATGAGGAGAAGAAAAAGACAGAGGAAGAGTCACGCCCCTTGAGTCAGGCATGGAAGTCAGCAAGCAGCCATGGGGCGATGGAGTGGGTATCTTCAGAGGAACAGGGAACAAGCCTAGAGTACCAGATAAAGCATGCTTATTGAGACTTTGGAATAAGACATAGAAAGAAAAGGGGAAAATTTTTGAGCTTGGCATGTAAAAATCCGACAGCCTCAGTTAGCAGTGCTACATGAAGAAACTCTACAAGCAGTTACAAGAGACACACTAGCTAGTTGGGACAGATCAGAATGTCATGTCTCTCTCTGCCCAGAACCAGAGATAGAACTCAGATTCTATTCTACGGTTGCTTGTGAAATGGAAGGTGGGGTCCATCCCCAGTGACCTCCAAGCCCTAACAGTAGAAGTAGTTCCAAAATCAAAATCAGAGACTCTAGATCCAGAGATGCTCTCTGCCATGAGAACTGAACTCAGGGCCACTGGTCTGTATGCAGGAGCGCCGAGGAGAGCAGCACGGAGCAATGCAGAAGATCACAGTGGCTGTTTACTTTGTCACGTGGTTCTTAACTCAGACAAACTGAAAATAAAGATGCCGTGGTTTGGAGCCTCTCTGCTCTCTGGGGACAGATGAGCAACTACAGCGTGGAAAGGAAGGAAGAGGAGAAACAGACAGTGGCAGAGTCTAATAAGTCATTGTGTGTGTTTCCTTACAGGTATGGACTTGACCAGTGAGGACTGAGTCTTTAGGGATGTCTATGAAGAGTCACTTAGTGAAGGCAAGTCTCAGAGCAAGCCTGTGGGAGATTATCTAACAGATATGGGAAGACCCAGCTCACAGTGAGTGGGACCATTCCCTGGGCAGGTGGAAAACAGGGAGGGAGATCTGCTTTTGCTTTGGATGGCTGGCAAGTGAGCTCTTTTGCAACAGTTTTTTTATTATTATTATTATTATTATTTCTGTGTGTGTGTCTGTGTGTGAGAGTGCGCGCGCATGTTTAGAATAGGTACTGTGTGTCCCTGTGGAGGCTCAAGAGTGACTTTGGGAATCATTTTGGATTGCCGCTACTTCTTTTTTGATTTGCTCTAGAATTTCCCAGGCTCCACCCACTAGGGTCAGAGGCGAAAGAGGCCATTGCTATTTCCTCCTGGAGCTTTTTTTTTTTTTTAAATAAAACTTTTATTCATTCATGTAATGTGTGTGTATGTGTAAGGGGCATATCAGGGGGGCACATGTGTCCCTGTGGAGGACCAAGTGTGACTTTGGAAATCATCCTGGATTGCTTCTACCTCCTTCTTGTTTGGGCTGGGATTTCCCAGGCTCCACCCACCAGAACTGGAAGTACAAGCAGCAGTCATTTCTGCCTGGTGTTTTTTTTACATGGGACCTGGAATCTGAACTCAGGACCTTCTGCTTGGGAAACAGAGTCTTAACCCCTGACCCATCTCTCCACTCCCTCCTAATGCTTTTAAGTGGAATCTGGGAACTGAACTCAGGTACTTCTGCTTGTGAAGCTAAACCCCTGAGCTATCTCTCCAGCCCCAACATAGCAGTTCTATGAAGGCATAAAAAGCTGTTGGGAAGGGGGCTAGGTGGCTTAGAAACAAAGATCACAAGTTATCTACAGCACATGGAGAAGATAATTGAGGAAGAAGATAATTAAGACTCTCTCAAATGGCACATCTATTCTGGAGTTCTTCCAGACTTTCTAGAAATGCAAATTTTCATGTGGCCATGAGGCTATCTGCTGGCCATAGATTAAGAGTTCCATGGGAGTTGGATGTGGTAATGCACACCTGTAATTTCAACACTTGGAAGGTATAAGCAGGAGAAACAAGAGTGCAAAGTCACTTTAAGCGACATGATAAAATAAGGTCGGCTTGAGCTAGGAGAAACCATGTCTCAGAGAAGGAAAAATAAAAAGTCAAATAAGACAAAGAACTCTACTTTGTGATTGAAAAGATCTTAAAGTGTCAGCCAGGAAAATAAAACAAGAAGAATAGCATCCATGTCTTTGACCTGAGGTCTGTTCTGTCCACACACTGGGACCTACACCCTAAAATGTTCTGGTCCCCATAATCTGGTCTTGTGTTTCTGTGCAAACACAAGAAAGATAGGAGATGACCTTGGATCCAGGCAATTGAAGCAGTAACCCTAAACAGCCAGAGATAGAACATGAGTCCCCGCGTGGAACAGTCACACAGAGCCAGAGTAGAACTTCATCCTCACCAGCGGATCAGGAAAGAGCCAGGTCTCAGAGAGTTCAGGTGTTGTACTGGTTACTTTTCTGTGTTGCTGTGAGACACCAGCACTGCCTGAGGGCACGTGCTGGACTCCAAGCAGATGAAGATTCAAGCAACTTAAAGGCGAAAAGGAGATGCATTCAGCTTACAGTTCCAGAGAGGAGATACAGTTCGTCATGGCAGAAAAGGCATGGCTGGTTGGCAGATGGAAGCGGCTTAAGTCACGTCCATGGAGGAGGTTGAGAGCTGCAAAAACTGCTAATTCAAGAGCAGACTCACTAACTGAAGCTGGGCAGGGCTGACCAACCTCAAAGCCCACCCCTTGTGAGTGCCTTCCTCCAACAAGGCTCCACCTCCTAAAAGTATCATAACATTCCCAAACAACCAAAGATTCAAACTTAGGAGACTTGGAGAATAACACACATTGCAAACCAAATGACAGGTATATAAATCAAGCGAACACTCTACCCATGAGCTGTATCCTGGGCCACACCGGACCATTTCTATTCCCCAAATCAAGCAGGTCAATAAAAGTAGAGACCCAAAGTAGTACTTCCCCATGGGCACCCCCCCCCCGTGGGGTGCCAACCCCAGGATGGCACAAGTAAAACCCAGAATCCTATGTGAAGGCATCACAGATGTAAGAGGTTGGGGAAAAAAAACTTGCCAGATTTAGAATTATGAACATGCTAATGGGCTTTGCTAATTTCCAGGAAGGGGATAGATAGTGTCTTGCCCTCAGATGCTCTGGGCAGGACATTTCGCTGAAGCCAAATGCTTTGCAATACAATTGCAGGAAAGCTCTTCTGAGAAATTCCGAATTCCTTGACTTTATACAAAAACCACTGTACATCTCCATAGCAAATAAGGCTATGAACCAAATAAAGTGTTAGCATATAGGATGAAAAAGAACAGTCAGGAAACCTGGTAAGTATGCACAGTAAAGACTTAGCTAATTAATCAGCTAACAATGTCTAGGAGGGTTAGGCCTATGAATCAACAGAGATGAGCTAAAACCACTTAAATTCCCTGTGCAGTGGATGAGGCAAGGCAAAGTCTTTGGCTGCCATGCAAACCCACTGTGTTTTTCTCAAAGGAAATGTAGGCCAAATCCTCCTCTTGGGACAGCATGCATGCTGAGAAAGGAGCTAGGCCAAAAGCAGTTTATACTGAGTACTTCACGGTGGAAATAAAATATGAAATCCTTCCTTCATCCAAGAGTTCCACTAGAAAAAAAAAATCCAGCCTCGGCACAGGTACAGGTGCGCAGCCTTTCAGACACCAGCCAGCTCTCAAACCCTGACCACCTTAGCCAAGGAGGCTGGCTATCAGAGTGGCCTGTCACAGGACCTGGGGGAATGGTGGGCAAAGAAGCACAGAACCACATCCATGCTGAACGCCAGACTAGCTGTTCTCGGCTCCCCAGGGCCTGGCTTTGCTGCCTAAGAGTATGTGCTGAACTCCAAGCAGATGAAGATTCTATTACAGGCAATGTTGTGCAGGTCTCCCGCCTCGGGCTAGGAGATGAGTGGATGTTGGGGGTACTGAAGAGAAGGCGGACCACAGAGACAAGGAGCTGTCCAGCCACCCAATGACCCTCCTCCTCCAAACAATCTGAGGCCATTGGCAATGAATACCCTCTATGAAATATTTCAGAGGACTAAAGAAAACTAACAGATAAAAGTGCTTCGTGGGTCTGGTGAGATAATTCAGCAGGTAATCACCTGTTCACAAACTTGGAAGACCTGAGTCTGGTTCCCAGTGGGATAGGTGGGGTCTCTCTTTCTCCACAGGGTGGAAGGAGACCCTTCTTCTTCTTCTTTTTTTATTATTTATTCAATTGTGTGTGTGCGTGTGTGTGTGCGTGTGTAGAACTGCGGGCGAATTTGGGAACCACCATGGACCACCTCCACCTCCTCCTTATTTATTCTGCCCTGGGATTCACAGGCTCCGCGCTACCAGGACTAGAAGCGCAGGCCGCCCCCGCTTCCGCCCGGCGTCTATACGTGGGGTCTAGGATCAGAACTCAGGACCTTCTGCCTGCAAGGCAGAGGCTTAACCCCTGAGCCACCTCTCCAGCCCCAGGAGACTCTTCTTCTAAAAGATGTCCTCTGATCTCCACCCATGGTATACATGTGTGTGAGCCTCACTCTCTCACAACCCGTCTCTTCAAATAAACAAATAAAAATATTTTTAGATGGAGGCGTCCATGGTGCTTCCCGAGTTCGTCTGTGGTTCTACACACACACGCACACACACGCATGCACACACAATTGAATAAATAATAAATTAAAAAAATATTCAAGGGCTGAAGAGATGGCTCAGGGGGTTAAGCCTCTGCCTTGAAAGCAGAAAGTTCTAAATTCAGATCCCAGATCCCATGTAAAAATGCCAGACGGAAAGGGTATTGGCTTGTGTTTTTGGTCCTGGAATGCAAAGCCTGGGAAATTCCAGAGAAAAGCAAAGAGAAGGTAGCATAATCTAGGGTGATTCCTGAACTCATCCTTGGGCCTTCACAGAGGGCCTTTGATACACACACAAATTAATTAATTAATTAATTAAAAATTAAGGTGTTTCAAAATGGTAACTCTTGCTGTCCACATAACTTCGAGTATTCACTGCTGTCCGGGACAGCTGGTTTTGTTTTCTTTGAAAGAGGGTCATGCTATGCTACGTTGCCCTGTCTGGCTGGATCTCACTGTGTAACCCTGGCTGGTCTCAACCTTACAGCAACCCTCCTGCCTCTGCCTTCAGATCACATGGATTACTAACCTAAGCTCCTCTGCCTGGTAGACTTCACTTTGAGAGGGAGTAAGGGTGGGGGAAACTATGATACTGAGATAAAGAACAGAATCGTGACCAATGCTCCCTGCCCACTCTCTCACCCCAAGAACCCATCTCCAGCACAGAGGGTGATGAGGGGACCCGTGTACCTTCATTCCTGCAGCTGCCGCAGGACCACTGGGGTCCACCGCCTGGATGTGGCAGGGCTTGCTTCCTCGCACCACAAAGCCCCAGCCAACCGCATCACCAACGATCTAGGGAGGAAAACCACAATTAGAAGCCTGCAGACAGCCCCTGGCCATCCGCCTGGCCCCTCGACAGACAGCGAAATCCAACCTAGGATCCAGGACATGCCAAGACCTCTCTCTTGTTCCGCTTCATGTCTACTGTGTCAGGGAAATGAAATGTGGAGGCGTGGAACCTGTGGGGGGGCACTGAGGAGGTCCCCCTCAGCAAATAACTGGCAGCTTTCTCAGGCTGCAAGACACACCCCAAGAGGAGGCTCAATGATCTGAAAGAGCTGCGGTTTCTCTCCAGATTCACAGTCGAGGTCAACTTCGCTCTTTTCTTCCTGTCCAAATGCTACCCAAAGTCCAGAATTACCAATGGCAAGAAAGGGGAAGAGTCTTGGCCTGCCTGAAAGACGATATTATATACCAAGAAAATCCAGGGGCAAATTAATAAAGTTCACAATTTACAAATAGACTTGGATCCAAAAAGTGGTTTGGCACGGAAGTGTGCAATTTCTTATGCAATCATTCAAACTGGCCTTTGGAATTACCAGTCAGTTGCAGACACATCCTGAAGATGCATGCCAACTGATACACAGATAAATGCATTCATAGTCAATCGGTAGCAAATCACATGCAAAGCCTCAATAGAACATATGCTTTGAAAATATAACCCGTCATCTCCTCCAAACTAAACGCTGAAGGAAAGGAGGAATGCAGGAGGGACTTTCAAGGAAATTCTGAAGACCCCTCCAGGTGCTCCAGTGACTTTAGGTTTGTTGTTGTGAGTTTGTCAGTCCTTTCATGTGCAAGGGGCATGGGAAGGCACGTGAACCTGTCTGCACAAGTATGTGGGGACCATGGGTCACACGAGTGTCTTCCTCAGTTGTTCTCCACTTTGTTTCTTGAGACCACAAGTATCAGGCTTTTAAGTGGTGCAGGGATTGAATTCAGGTTCTCGTGCTTATGTGGCATGTGGTTGGTGGACTGAAAGGTCTCCCTGGCCCCCCTGAACTACCAAGATGAGTTCATTACAATTAATTGTACTTCCCAATGGTCTTCCAGCCCTACCACACAGGCATAGTATGGTTGTTATTAACTTGCCAGTGCTCCGCTTGGGAAGCAACCCTCAGCCAATATTTGCAGTATTGAATGAGTGTGAAAACATGTCGTGTCCACCCTCCCCACACCTTGAACCAACAGAAGTTAGGAAATGGCAGGAAAGAGGCCACTGAGGCAGCTTAGAGGGGAAAGTGCCTACTCGCAAATCTGGCAACTTGAGTTTGATCCCCAAAAGCCCACATGGTAGAAGGAGAGAACTGACTTCTGATCTCTACCCATCTATCATAGCATGCAGGCCTGTTCGTTTCCTTCTCTTTCTCTATTTCTGTGCACTAAAAAAGAAAAGAGTAGCAAAGAGGAGATAGTCTTTGAAGAGGATGTTGATGTAGAAGGCAGAGACCCAGAAAAGACGCAAAGGAGAGGAGCGAGGGAGGTGTGGACACCTGCATTCTCTCTGAGGAGAATCTGTGTGGCTGAGGGAGGTGGCACAAACGCTGCAGGGCAGCTAAGGGGATGGGAGGGGCTTCAGCTGCTTGGCGCCCTGTGTTGGATGGGCCTTGCCTCTCCAAGCATGACGGCAACATCAACGACACCGTTTCTCTGCTTTTGGACTCCCCTCAATGTCTTGATGATTTTTATTTTCTTTCTTACTTTTTTTTAATGGTTTTTATTTTCTTTCTTACTTTTTAAAAATGATTTAATTGACTATGCAGATAAAAAAATTGGCATTTCTGACACTGCCATTTATCTTAAAAATGCATAAACTACACTTAGAAAAAGTTCACAGTAGAACTGTTAAATATTTATTCATTTATTTGAGAGAGAGAGAAAGAGAGCTAGAGAGCATGCCATGTCACGATATACATGTGGCCAGAGGTCAAAAGGCAACCTTCGGAAGTCAATTCTCTCCTTTGACCTCTAGGGATTGAACTCAGGTAACAAAGTTTATGTATAGACACCTTTACTCACAAGGTCATCTAACCAAGAGTAATAATTTAGAGGGATATATCAAAAAAGAATTTAAAATGCTATACGAGTAACAAATCATGGGGCATTCTGAGGCATGTTTGTGCCTTAGCACCTCCTAAGTCTACTATTACAATCATACTAAAAACAGGAATGTCTGGAGAGCAGGATCAGCAGGTAAGAGCACTTGCTGTGTGATCAGGAGGACCTGAGTTCAAATCCCCAGCACCATGTGGCCATGTGGCGAAAGAATGATCCCCAGGGGTCTCACTGGTTGTCAGCCTAGCTCCAGGTTCAGTGAGAGAGAATCTGACTCAAGGGACTAGGGCAGAGCTCAAGAGCCTCCACATGTGTATCTGTATGCACACAATGCACATATACAACATGGGGGGGGGGGAGAGAAAGAGAGAGAGAGAAGGGAAGAGTTTTGAGTTCAGTCCGTAAGCTACACATTGACAACATGGACACATGTGGGCACAAAGCCAAACCAAAGCTTACCGTGAATGTCTTCCTTGCATATGGAGCCCCGGGAGTCAGGAGCTCCTCCGAAGTGACAGGTCTCTTCAGTACTAAGGAACAGAGACAGTGTCAGGGAAACACCCACTTCAGAATCCTTCCTCCATCCTTCCACAGCTGTTTCCTTCATCCCTAAAGGAGTGAAGACTTTTTTTCTTAAACTTTATTTGTGTCTGTGTGTATCAGAAGGCACTGTATGCCCCTGTGGAAGCCCAAGGATGACTTTAGGAATTATCTTGGATTGCTTCTATCTCCTTTTGGCTTTGCTCTGGGATTTCTTGGGCTGCCCACCAGGGTCAGACGTGAAGACGGCTGCTGTTTCCAAGTGGCTTTTTTACGTGGGACCTGGAATCCCAACTCAGGACCTTTTGCTTGCAAGGCAGAGTCTTAACCCCTGAGCCATCTTGCCAGCCCAGGGGTAAAGACCTGTATCTAACCCTTATCCTTCAGCTGGACAAACAGAAAATGTTAGCAAACACAGAAACTCTATAAACCTAGCTTGCAGAAAACCAGGGAAGCGAGGGGTGGGGGCAAAAAAGGAAGTAAGATACCGGGGTAGGAGACAAACAATGGAACTTTTCTGAAAAGAAAAAGGGCCCTATGTGTTTCCATTCCTTTTTTCTAAATTTCTGCATGTATTTACACATATCAAGGTAGATAAAAACTGGTTCTAGCCTTCTGCACACGCTGACCCTATCCAATCTCCTGAACCCAATAGATTGCACATGCCCCATCTATAAGTATCATTGTTCCCTTGTAAATAACCTAGAAACCCAGGGCTTCACATATATCCTGCCTCAGGCCCTGATAACTAACACCAGTGAACATTTCCAAATACTCCCTGTGGGCTGGGCACTAAGTAAATTGTATTAAATCCAGTATCAATCCAATCACTGCCTGACTGAATGACTTTTGAGCTCATCACTGTACTTATCATTTAGTTATTTATTTACTTTTAGGCAGGGTCTGTCCATGTGCTGTGTGGCCCAAGCTGGCTTCAAACTTTGGGCAATCCTCCTGCCTTAGTATCCTGAGTGTTGGGACTGCAACTGTGTGATTCCACACATGACACTTTTCACGGTTGTTTGTTTGATGTTACTCATTTTCTATGTTAGGAAACAAGCTCAGGAACGTTAGCTTACTCGTGTCCAAGGTCCTACAGCTAATGAATGGGCAGTGGAATTAAGATGGAGCTCAGGCACGGCTGCCTGTGCCCTCCTTTCAACTATCACCCTGTCCCCTGTGCTAGGCTCTCTCAGAAGCTCTGGAAGACAGAAGGATGGGAGGCTGTCCCCAAAGATCCTGTTGTCAACCACTGCTGCATGAATAAACTTCCCTATCTGCTGTGTGTTCCTTCAGAACTGAAGAAGGGATTGTCCCGGCCTTCCAGAACTATCAGGGGTTTAGAGGACAAGGACCTTGTTCCACGGATACTAGGATTTAAATGCCACAGAAAGATGGAAGGAGCCGAGCCAGGGCCTGGGAGAAGAGAACTCAGTTCTCTTAGCTACATGTATTCAGAGGTCAGACCTAAGTCCAGGACAAGGGTGCAGCTGTGTGTGGAGTGAGGTCTGCGTGATCCCCAGGATCAGCTCAGTTAAAGTTGATGAACTGTTTGCTGTGGGGGTCCCAGGGGGGCTGGCACTGGGACTGCTGCTCTCAGGCAGCTTATAAAAGAGCAAAGGAATTGATGTTTGCAATAGACAAGGGAGTGCAGGAGATATATTGAGAGGGAAGAGAACTTCTCAGCAGATGGTCAGGAGGGGGGAAAAGAAGAGAATGCTCATCCCCCCTGGTGATTAAGCCTAGATTTCCTCCCTGGAATGGACAGGTCACCATGAAGGCTGAAAGACAGATTTTTTTTAAGGAAAAAATTACATTTTAATCTGTTTTGTTGATATTTATTGCTCCCTATTCTTACAGATATGTCTTTTTAAAGAAGAATTATTTGAGGTCTTATAATTTCTATCTCTCTATCTATCTATCTATCTATCTATCTATCTATCTATCTATCTATCTATCTATTTATTTATTTATTTAATGGTGTGTGTGTGTGTATGTGTTTCAGAAGGCGGCGTGTTGCCCCTGGAGGTCCAATGGTAATTTCAGGAATCATCCTGAATTGCTCTGTCTCCTTTTTTGCTTGGTTCTGGGGTTTCTCAGGCTCTGCCTTCCAAGGCCAGAAGTACAGGCCACTGTCATTTCTTGCCCACTGTTTTCATATAGGGTTTAGGATCTGAACTTAGATCCTTCTGGTTGTGGAGCAGAGGCTTAACTCCTGAACCATCTCTCCAGCTTGAATTTTTTGAATTATAAAAATACATGAAATTTTGAATTTGGACATGTCTTTGCTTTAAAGGGTGAGATAGAATATTGCCTTTGAAATTTCTGTCTGTCTACAATGAATAGCCATGTCTAGGACCCAAGGCTGGCCTCAAACTCACTGTAGTCTTTTTGCCTCTGCCTTTTGAATGATGGTATTTGAGGCATAAGTCACCAGGTTTGGCTAAAACAATACTTCTGTCACCACTTCTCCCTGGAAAATTTTGATAGGCAGATTTTGAAACTGTAAGGCTCCAAGGAATTGTACAGCTAGGTGGATTTGCCCACATCCACCAAATAGTGCGTGCTCGACTCTGATGCCATGTGTGGGGGACACGCCTGTCATCCCAGCCTTCGGCGGCTCAAAGGAGGATTATGGGGAGTTCAAGGCCAGTCTGGGCTGCATAATGAATACCAGGTTAATCAGGAAGCCTGTGTGTGTGTGTGTGTGTGTGTGTGTGTGTGTGTGTGTGTGTGTGTGTGTGTATGGGGGGGAGGGGGCTCGAAGGACCCCATTTGGCTTCTGGCTTCAGCTAGTGGCAGCACTGGTAACAACAGTGCTGGTCTGGCTTTGAGACCATCTGTCTGAAGGCAGCTGACTTGAGCAGAGCCATGACTTCCTCCCAGTGTGCCAGCACTGAACCCCTGGGCACCAGGGCCCCCACTCCTAACTCCATGCAGCTTTACAGAACCACCCCAGCTCCAGCCCCTGAGGCTGTCCCAGAAGCTCAGTTGCTACTCTCTTCCCGTCTACCCAAAACATGTTCACCCAAGAGCATGTGCTAATAAAATGTGTGCACCTCAGTTTCCTCCTCCTCTGTTTCCTAGTGAGCTCGGCCTGCACATGCCTTGCACAAGGGCTCACGTCCCCACAGTCGGAGCAGGACCCATCCTTTGGGCACTCACCAGATTTGGGGTTACAGAGCACAGGGGGGCTGCTGCTGAGCGTTGGGCTGCTGCTGAAGTAGCCGCTGCTGCCGCAGCTGCTCATGCTGCTCCTCCGCACGGCTGACACGATCTTGATCTCCTTGCTGGGGCTGACTGCAGAGGGGGAGCAAACAGTCACTGGGCGAGTGGTCGCAGGCTTGGAGCCTGGGGGCGGGAGACCTACAAGGCAAGTCACCTGTTCCCTGCACAACTCCCGCCATTACCTTCCATTGCCCTGACTCTAAAATGAGGGTAATGCTATTTCACGGTTTGGGTGTAGTGGCAGAACACTGTATAATATAGGTGAACATAGCACATTCTCCATTCTCTCTCTCTCTCTCTCTCTCTCTCTCTCTCTCTCAATAGGTTTTTCTCTAATCTGATCTTATACGGATCATCTTGTTACCGTGCTTCAGCCTACAGAGTACTATGATTAAAGGACCCGCTACCATTCCCAGTTTATAAATTGTGTGTGTGCGTGTGTGCGTACTCAAACACGCAAGTAATAGAAATAATTTAATTTCTATTAGACAGCTAGTACATTAGGAATGTCTGGTACTGTGGGAACCACACCCATCACCCACCCAGTTTTCACCTCACTTCCCCAGTAACTCCTGGGTTACTCATTAGCAATGCCAGATGACAAAAGATTGTGGCACACTCATCACCTCTCTCTTCTTCCTGCTGTCCTCCCATGTGCGCGCACCAAGGCGGCTCTGTCCTGTCCTAGCCACATGCTCTCCCTGTTCTCTCTGACCCTAAACTATCTCCTCTGCTCTAATGCTTAGGCTATGGCTTCCTCCTTGCCTCCCTGCACCACGTGTACAAGACTTTCTTGGCTTTTCTATCACTTTCTATAAACTTCTGCTTTGGCCTCTCAGTATGTTCTTGTTTCATTCTTTGGCTCTGGAACATAAGAAACTCCCAAAACCCACATCACAAGTAGAAGCTACTGCTTGACTTCAAGCAGTCTTTCTCAATCCTCTCTACTTTATTTATTTGTTTGTTTATGTATTTATTTATTTATTTTAAATCTGAACCTGGAGCTCTGATTCTGCTAGAATGCCTACCCAGCAAGACGCTGGGGTCCTCCTGTCTCCACCTCCCCAGAGGGGGAATTACAGGTGCATGGTGCTTGCCACACCCAGCGTTTTTATGTGGGTGCTTAGGATTCAAACTCAGGTCCTCATGCTTGTGTGGCAAGCGCTTTACTGACAGAGCCCTCTTCCCCATCTCCTACAGGACACTATTGCAGTAACTACCACACTCAAGCATTCCCTTCCAGAAAAAAATTTAATGCTGGTTATACATAAGATGCATATCCAGTGATATCAGCAAACGCCTCCTGATTCGATAGCAATCTACTCATCATCTGGAAGCACGGAAGACAAAGCTTCCAGCTCGGAGCACACATTGAGCCTTTCAAAGTGTTATTCTTGGCAGTGTTGTTTGATTTGACTTTCCCTGCCAGGCAGTAGGTTGGCTCTCAAGAGTGCAAAGTGAAGGGAAGCTGTAGCGCATGTGCCCTGCCCACTGGCTAGCATATGGAAAGCAAAGAATCAATGTGGCCTTTGTGGGGACTATGTTCCTCTACCTTCCTTTGCCTCCTCCTCGCTCATGTCCTGGGGTGGGAGGAAGGGGCTACTGTTCATTTGTAGACACAGGGCCTTAAGGAATCTTACAAAGGGTATGTCCTCCAGGCCTGGTCAAAATGACCTGAGGACAGGCTTGGGCTGCTGACCTTCCCCTAGTTTTTATTTGCTCGTAACAGCTCTTGCTGCATTCTTTCCTCCAGCCGGGCTGTGTGCGCAGCAGATGGGAAGGGTAGGGCTGGGGAAAAGGCAGGATAAAAAAGTAGACTCTGGGGAAGCAGATGTGGCAAGACCCAGATCTGCCCACCGCCTTGAGCCATAGGCCGCTCCAGTCCTCTGAGCTTTCTTCCTGCATATGGAAACTGGATACGTGAATGATCATTTCCTCTGGATTCTAGGGACAGTTAAATAAGGAAGTTCCTGCATGGAAATGCCTCCACATCCAGTGTGAGTGTTCTTGATGTCTACTCTAATTCCAAACCAAGGCACCACATGTCCAGTTTGTGGTGGGTAAAGTCCAGTCCCCTGTCCCTCCCTCCCCTCCTTTTCTCTTCCTTCATTCCCTTCTTTTCTCTCATTCCTTTCTTCCTTCCCTCCCTCCTTTCCTCTTTCTTACCTCCTCCTTCCTTTTCCTTCTTTCCTTTACTTCCTCCCTCTTCCTCCCTCCGTTCCTTTCTTCCTTCTTTCCTTCCCTCCTTCCCTGACTCAAGTCAGCATCTCACAAGGCTATGCATGCAAGCCTGGCCTTGACTTCCAGCTCCAAAATTCTGGGATCACAGGCAGTAGCCCCTATGCCTGGCTTAGCTCAGTACTGCTAAACCTTAAGTCAAGGTCATCCTTGAGTCACTGCCTCGCTTTCAGAGGAGGTGACGCTTCCCCTTTAAGCAAGCTTTCAAGGAGTTTGGTCTGACCTTAAACATCCTCTAAGTAGCTGAGGCGGAAGGATGACCTTGAACTGCTAATCCCTTATCTCTACCTCCCTTGCTGGAATGGCAGACAAATAACCATGCCTTGAACTCAGGACTTTGTGCATGCTAGACAAGCATTCTACCAACTGAGCTACATCCCTAGCCTCCTCTGCTATTTACAAAGGGCAAATGCACACGTGCACAGTGGTTCCCACAGGTCATACCCGATGTGAAGCTGGTAGATTTCCGATTGTCATGGCTCTGCTTCCTTAGGCAGAAGGGGCTGTCGTGTGTCTCCTGGGAGGACGGAGACTTCTCATTGAGCAGCTCCATCAATCTTCGCCTCCGACGGAAGTTCATTCTGAACTGGTAGAGGAGATTGCTGTCCACAAATGGGTGCTTGTTGGACACTGAGGAGAAGGAACAGCGAATAAGGAATGTGTGGCATGCTGGCTACCTTGTGCCAACCGGGGCAAAAGTCCCAAGACAGAGTCTAGTTCTGCAGATGCCATGCAGGCTAGGAGAGCCCATGAATAGTCCCAAATTCTTCCCACATGTCATGAACTTTTTTTCAAATTTGCCAACCGATTGCTCTGGGGAACTTTCTGTGACCTGAGTGCTTTGCTTTGCGGTGTCCTAGGCCTCCAGGGACCCTCCATCAGAGAACATACCTCACTGTCCCTGCCTCTTTTTTTTCTATCTACACAGCAGGCTCTTTGGGGCAATGATCACAGCTTCACTTCACAGTGTGCCTAGCACACAACCTTACCTCTTCCTCTGAGACTGAGTCTCATATAGACTGGACTGCTTTCAGACTCACTATATGACCCTGAATGAACTTCTGAGTCTCTAGCCTCCCATTCTTGGTTGCTGGAATTCCAGGCCTGTGCCACCACACCACACAGTTTATATAGTGCTGAGGGCTTTGTGCATGTTAGCTGAGGTCCTAAATGAACCACATTGCCAGCTCTTTAATCCACTTTTAAAACTGTGTGTGCTAAAAAATATAATAAATTAAAAAAGAAAAGAAAAAAGAAACAAAAATAAAAACTGTGGTGTATGTGTGGTATGTATATGTATGTGTGTGGGGTGTACATGCATACGTTGTGTGTATATGTATGTATGCATGTATGTATGTGTGCATGGTATTTATGTGCAGTGTGTGGGTATATGTATGTGGTGTGTGTGTGTGTGCACGCATTCACACCTGTAGTGTGTGCTGCTGGGGATCCAAACCAAGCCTTGCACATACAAGTCAGCTATTCTAACTAAGCTTGACCCAGCCTTAACATTTACAAATTTTCATTTTGAAATAATGATAGACTCACAGAAAGCTTCAAAAGCTTTAGAGAACACTCATTATGGGATGATTCCAGTTAGATGATATATTCAGAACAGGGAAACTCTGAAGAAATAGAAGTGCACTGGTGGTTCTCTGGCATGGGGCTGGGGAGAGAGGGAGATGCCTATGGGGTGGCAGGAAGTTGTCAGACAAAAATTGGGTTGCTTTTCTGAGTTGATAAAAAATGTTTTCATGACTTGTGATAATTTCACAACCCCATGAATATGCTAAAACCCACTTGTTGCAGTTCACCTGCACAGTTGCTAATAAAATCATGACAAAACTGCTTAAGGGAACAAGAAGTTTATTCTCTTAAGATAGTCTGGTTACAGTTTTTAGTCCAGCTTGATAGGAGAGCTCACACCAACACCAAGGCCAAGGAAACTGGCCACATTCTCTCCATATAATGGCTGAGAGAGGGATGATCCTTACTTGCCAGACCAGCAATTCTGACCAAATATACAGAAGGATGTCCACCTTCTCAAAACAGTTTCCTCCAGTTTATCACCTGCCCAAGACAAGTCCCGCCTACCATGGGCTGGGCCTTCCTCACTCAGTAGACAATCTCCTACAGGTTTACTTTGGGCTAACTTAACTACTAATTCTCTACACATGTGCCTAGAGCTATAAAGCAAGACCTCAAGCAACCAAGGAAAAAAGAGGAAAAAAAAAAAAAAAAAACAACTGAGAGTACAGCTAGCCAGTACTCTCCCATAACTCCCACATAATACTCTTTCATTCCACATCAGCACCTGCTGAGTGTCACACCTCTCTTCCTCCTCCCTCTGCTGTCTGTTAACACTGTGATTGACAGGTGGCACCATCTGCTCATTGGAAAGCCACCAGATCCACAGACTGCTAAAAGAGACATCATTTTTATGAAAACAAAACAAGTAGGAAATTTACTGAAAACTCCCTGATGCTAAACAACTCTTGAAAGTAAGACACACTATAAAGAGTACCCATTTCACATTTTTTGATTAGGCTTTTCTGTGTGCCTGTAGGTATCTGTGTGCGTGGATGCGAGATGTGTGTCTATGTGTTTTGTGTGCATGTGGAGGCCAGAAGCCAACATCAGATGTCCCCCCACCCCGCTTGTTCTCCAACTTATTTGAGACAGAGTCTCTGACTGAACTTGGAGCAAGCCACACCTCTAGGCTTTTTCGTTTATTTATTTTTATTGTGTGTGTGTGTGTGTGTGTGTGTGTGTGTGTGTGTGTGTGTATCAGAGGGCACTGTGTATGCCTGTGAAGGACCAAGGGTAACTTCAGGAATCATTCTGGATTGCTTCCATATCCTTTCTTATTTTGCTCTGGAATTTCCCATTTTCACCCACACCTTTTCTGCCTGGCACTTTTTTATGTGGGACCTGGGTTCGGAACCCAGGTCCTTCTGCTTGTGAGTCAGAGTCTTTTTTTTTTATTATTATTTATTCAATTGTGCGTGTGTGCATGTGTGTGTGTAGAACCATGGATGAATTCGGGAACCACCATGGACGCCTCCACCTCCTCCTTGTTTACTCTGCCCTGGGATTCACAGGCTCCGCCCTACCAGGACCAGAAACACAGGCCGCCCCCCCCCCCACTTCCACCCGGTGTCTATAGGTGGGGTCTAGGATGCGAACTCAGAATCTTCCGCCTGCAAGGCAGAGGCTTAACCCCTGAGCCACCTCTGCAGCCCCGTCTTAATCCTTGGGCCATCTCTCCAGGCCGGCTCTGGGCTTTTTATGTGATTAGTGGGAATCCAAATCCAGGTCATCATGCTTACACAGCAAGCACTTTATACACTCAACTCTCTCCTAATTCCTCCTGCCTCTACCTACTGAAAGGCACAGGTTTTTAGAATCAGTATGAGTTTCCATTCCAGCTGAGCCACATTCACCAGTGGAGTGATTTGAGCAACTTATGCAACTTTCTGATTTCTCAATTGTTTGCCTCCCAGTTTTTATGTGAAGAACAAACGGCAATTCATGTCAGAGATCTGGCATGCCTCCAATTTACAGTGCTTGAGGGGTTCTTTGTCTTAGACTTCCAAGGTCTGACGCCAGCATTAGCTGACACTGCCCACCATTCCTGAGCATTCCCATTACCTTTCACCCACTGAGAAGCACAAACTTAAAATGGGTATCTCATATCTAGATCAAGTTTTGTGGGAGCCCCATTTAAATGTTATGCCAAAAGAAAGCAGGAAATCAAGGAGTATGCTAAGAGACAGTGAGCTAATAGAGTGTAAGTCTATTAAGAAAGTCAAAAATCCCCTTTAGAGCCATGTTACATGAGTAAAGATCCAAGAAATCACAGCTAAATATAAAGGTTTACCTTCCAAAGACAGAAAAGGTAATTCTTTTTACATATTAGCATAGCATTTTATTATCTATTAAATACAAAAGTCATTTGTTAGACGTATGTTGGACACGTCTATAATGCCAGCACTTGGGAGGATCGGGGCTTCAGGGTCACCCTTCCATCATACAGTGAGTTACAGACGAGTCTGGGTTATACGAGACCCTGTCTCAAAAACAATCAAGCAAATAAAACTCATGAGGAAAAAAAGAAAGAATTATTTGCTGTAAGAAATGTGTACATTTTGCTTAAGTTTTGTGATGCTAAGAATCCTGAGCCTTATGCACTAAGGAATATCCTTGGCTTTTTAAAAAGTTACATCTTGAGACACGGTTTCAAAACATTTGGCCCTAAACATGCCATCGTTTTGCATCAGCTGCCCGAGCGGCTGGGATTGGATGCGTCCACCAACATGTCTGACACAATTTGCTCTTGCTGTCTGTTAAACACAGAAGAGTACAGTAGCCTATGATCCAGAAGAAAAAAAGAAAAAAAATCAAGGAGGAGAAAGCTCACAATGACTAAATCTTAAAGCTGTTTGATTTTTCATGTGACAGATCCCAGTGTTGCATAGGGATGCGTGTAAGAACAAAGGATGCTATGCCGGGCTTGGTTAACTCTTTGTTTCTAGTGCTTCTCCATCTCTTTCCTCTTTCCTTTCTTTCTTCATGGCCCTTTAGCTCATGTTGAGCCTGAAATGCCTGATCCTTCTGCTTCTACCTCTCTAATGCCGGAATTATAGGCACATGCCATGCTTAATTAGGATTCTTCATTTCTAAAGGTGAATGCCTGTGTAAACTCCAGGGTGACACTGGAAATCATCTTGGATTGTTCTACTTCCTTATTGCTTTGCTCTGGGGTTTCCAGGCTCCGCCTCAGAACTGCAGGCCTCTCCCATATCTGCCCAGCATTTTTAGTGGGATCTGGGGATCACCTGAGCCATGTCTCAGCCCTAAAAACAGTTTTTAATTAACCTCATTTACCATTTCTTAGACCCTCTCAGTGGAATCCTCATATGACATACATTGTCAACAGTCCTTTTCTTTGAATTTGAATGTTTATTAAACTTTTGCTGTTGTTAGCACTGCTGGGTCTCAAACCCAGGGTCCTGAGCATACTAGGCAAGCACTCGCCTACTAAGCTTCACACTCAGATTGCTTTGGCATTTAATGGGATAGAAAACAGGAAAAGTAGACCTGGCCAGAAAGGTGGAGCTGTGTAAACAGAGAGGATCTTGTTGCCTAGGATACCTGCAGATCTAGAAGCACTAGCTCACTGGTTAAAGAAAAACAGACCCCTATTCACTGGACTGTAAGCTTTCAGAAGGTATGAAAGACCTGTCATTTGATTTACCAAGTTAATAGTGACATAGCACAGACGCACTCTTCTTTTTCAAGGGGGGATGTGGCTACACGTTTCAAGGGGGGATGAGGATAGTATTAGCAGACTGAGTCACAAAATAGCAGATTAAAGGGGGAAATTGACTTCTGTTCTACTCACCTATGTAACCTAAGGATAAACATAAAGACACAGCACTTTGAATTCCACAAATTCTGAATATAAAAGCCATTGCAGGCTTCTTATCTAGTGGAACTAGGAAGGTCACACATTTGTATATGCCCTTGAAACGTTTCCTGGAAAATGACAATACCACTGTAGGCATGGCGAAATAAGGAAAGGACATTCAGGAACTCAATAATAACGAGGGCAGACATTGCCTATCCCTAAGGCAGGACAGCAAACCATTTCTTTTTTTGTGCATATATGCGTAGGTGTATGCATATGTTATGTGTAGAAGAGGACACTTGAATGTGTGTGCCTATGGAGGTCCAAGGGTGACATCAGGACATCGAAGTCCTGTGCATTTGCTCTACCTGGACTGCTCTACCTGCTTATTGCTTTGCTCTGGGGTTTCCCAGACTCCGCCTTCCAAGGCTAGAAGTGCAGGCTGCTGTCATTTCTACCCAGCATTTTTACATGATATCTGGGATCTGAACTCAGATCCTCTGGCTTGTGAGGCAAAGGCTTTAACACCTGACCCATCTCACCAGCCTCATCAAAACTTAAGATAATCTTGATTTGGGGTCATCAAACACTATAATAGATAGGAAAAGGGATATGATTTAAATAGAGACAGGAATAAGGACACTGACTTTTGTTGTTTGTTGAGATGGGGGAATTGAGGTCTCATGTAGCACAGACTAGTCTTGAACTCTCTAAATAGGGGAAAATGATTGTGAATTCCTGCTCCTCCTGCCCCCTTATTCAAGTGCTAGGATTACAGCTTACGCCTCCATGCCCAGAGAGGATGACTAGTGTAACAAGTTCAGAAAGGACAGGGCTATGCTAAGAACCATCAATATAGCTCCAGGTTGGTGAGCCAAAGTTACCGTAAATAGAAAATGCTCAAGAACTGCAATATCAGAGCATTGTAGTGGCATGGGACATCCCTTCTGCAAATGCACAGGACTTCGATCACTGTGGATTGTTAAGGATGACCACGTCTCCTTTTCCTCCTTATCTCTAATTGACTTCTGAAAGGACCACGGAACATCTGTAGGCACTACTAAAGAGCCTCAAGAGGCAGCAGCAGAAGAATCGGAAATTCAAAGCCCACTTGAGCTACGTAAGTCACCTGGGTTATGAGACCCTGTCCCATACAAATAAACTAAAGCAGGGAATGGTGGCACATGCCTCTACTCCAGCACTTGAGAGGATGAGGCAGCAGGAGCCCACATTTCAGGCCAGCCTGGGCTACACAGTGGGCTGTACAGAAAGACTGTCTAAAAAAAGTACACATGGATCTGTAGTGTTTAGTCTTCCTTTTCCTGCCAGATCACAGGCCTGCAAATCCAAGCACCCAATCTAGTATAATCTATGCTGTATATTTTCAAAAGTACCAAGAATGAAAAAATATCAACACACTTTTATCCATGTTTGGGGAAAAAACAAACAAACAAACAAACCATGAACTGACAATGAGTTACAACAGGAACCTTTTCTGTTGTTATTTTTGTCTCGTTTTGCTGTTGAGACAGGTTCTCAGGACACAGCTCGAACTACTCTATGTAGCTCAGGCTGTCCTCAAACTGTGATTGTCCTGTTTTTGCTGCCCAGGATCTGAATGACAAGCATGAGCCCTAACAAGTGGCTAGAAAGCTTATTGCTTGTTGCTAATATTACTAAAACAAAACTTTTGCTTTGAGACAGGGTCTCCTGCAGCCCTGAATGGCCTTGGAACTGATCCTCTAGCCCCACCTCCTAAGTGCAAAGATGAGTGACATGCACCACCACATGGGCTTAGAAAGCTATTCTCGTTTCGCATGTGTATGCACTGTGTGAGAATGTGTCTGTGTGTGCAGGGGCATGTGTGCATGCATGTGAGAGCTAGGTGTTTTCCTCCATTGACTCCCCCATTGACTCCCCATATTTATTCATGAAAGGTCCCTCAGGCAAACCTGGAGCTTGCTGATTGGCTGTCTAGCTAGCTGGCTTGCTTTGCTCCACGCCTACGTCTCCCGAGTGCTAGCCTTGGGGGGTGGGGAAGGGATAGCCAGGTCTGCACGACTTTCAGTTTTTAGGTGGAGACCAGGAGATCTGAATTCTGCTCTTCACATTTGCAAGGCAAGCAAGCGCCTCCTTATCCAGGAGCTGTCTCCTCAGTCCCAGAAATTTATTTTGTAATGAAAATGTGAGTGCACTTCAGGCTATAACTACCCACTTCCTATCACCCTAAGGCAGGCAGTTGAAGGACCTTGTTTCCCCAAGCAGCAAATGTCCTTCACTGAAGAAGATTCAGCGATTGTTTTCAAGTGCCTCCTCCAACAGAAGGGCTGTGCTAGGTACTTGGGATCCAGAACTCTCCAACAGGCAATAACAAAGAGTGAGTCACAGGCTCAAATAATTACTTCCTCAGCACCGACATGACAAAGAGGATGTGAAAGCAGGAAATTGGTTTTCAGGCATGAAGTCCTACTCACTAATATTACTAAAACAAAACACTTCCCATACACTAAAGTATAACACACACACACACACACACACACACACACACACACACACACATACCACACACACACTTAACTGATTGAAAAGAAGGGAGAAGACAGAGGAGCAAAGAGGAAAAAAGGGCTCAAAAGTAGTTTGAACCAAGGTTACAGGAAAAAAGGAAACCAAGCTATGGCACTGTAGTTGTGTGTCTGCTATCTCCACATCTGGCTGCCAGAAATGTCAAATAAAAAAGAGTGCATGCCTGTAATCCTGGAACTTGGGAGGCAAAGGCCATGAATTAGAGGCCAGTGTGGGCTACACACATTTGGGTAAACTGAGGAATAGACCATGGGATACTGTGTCAGATGGTCAGGAGGGAGTGAGGCAGGAATGAGGGATTCTGAGTCAACAGATAACACACCTGAGACAAATCACACTGATGTGGAGGGCAGCAAGACTTGCATACAGCGCTGCCTGTCATCTGTGAGCACCTCCCTTATTTGGAAGTTCCTTCCCACAGTTCGAGTATGAGTTGTGCCCCAGGCTCATGTGTTTGAATCCTTAACTAATGTGGATGTTTGGAAAGGTCATAGCATCTTTAAGAGGTGGCACTTAGCCGGAAGAAGGCACGGCACTGGGGGTGGATCTTGAGGTTGGGTAGTGTCACTTTGCTTCCTCTAGCAGTTGTCTCCACAATGGCTCGTGTGACCTGGGCTGCCTTTAGCTTCTGCCACTGTGCATGCCTTTCCCACCATAATGGATGATATCTCCCCTCTGGAACCCTAGGTTAAATAAATCTTCCTGTCTCCCTTATGTTGTATCTGAGTGTTGTTTCACAGCACCCCGAGAAAGGAACTACACACACACCACATTCCGTATCTTCTTTTTACAGTGTGAGCTTTCCTTGAACCAAAATCAACACTATGATGGATGTGAACATCTTTGTGCATGACTTTACCTAGCCATCTTGTTCCCTTGTATTTACATCACATTTTGACTCAGTTTAGTTTTTTTCCCCTTCTTTGGATATAGCTAATAATAACTTTGTAAAACAGAGCCAAAACATACTTCTTTCTTTCTTTCTTTCTTTCTTTCTTTCTTTCTTTCTTTCTTTCTTTCTTTCTTTCTTTCTTTCTTTCTTTCTTTCTTTCTTTCTTTTCTTCTTTCTTTCTTTCTTTCTTTCTTTTTCTTTCTTTCTTCTTTCTTTCTTTCTTTCTTTCTTTCTTTCTTTCTTTCTTCTTCTTTCTTTCTTCTTTCTTTCTTCTTTCTTTCTCTTTCTTTCTTTCTTTCTCTCTCTCTCTCTCTTTCCTTTCTTTCTTTCCTTTCTCTCTCTCTCCTGTCTGTCTCTCTCTCTTCTTCTTTTCCTTCCTCTCTCTCTTTCTTTCCTATTTGATCCCCAGTAATGAAAGCAAAATAATCATAAAGAGAAAATAGTAATAAAAAATGTAAAATGCTCAATATCATTAGCCATCAAGAGAAGATCTTGTCCCAATCATAAGAGCTACTAAATAAATAAGAAACAAAAACACAGTCTGGGGAGATGGCTCAGGGTTTAAGACTGCTTTGTAAGCAGAAGGTCCTGAGTTCAGATCCCGAGTCCCTTGTAAAAATGCCAGGTAGAAATGGCGCTGGCCTGAACTTCTGGCTCTTGTGGGCGGAGCCTGGAAAAATCCCAGAGTGAAGCAAAAAGGAACTAGAAGCAATCTAGGATGATTCCTGAAGTCTCCCTTGGGTCTCTTCACAGAGACACAGAATGCCTTCTGACACACACACACGCACATGCACACATACACGCACAGGAACCCGTATAAGTGTGAATGGTGTGCAGATTAGGACAAACCATTGTTGAAATTAATACAGAGGTTTCTCAAACCCTAAAAATAGATCAGCCATGATCTATGGTTCAGTTATTCTACTCTGGGCATATACCTCCTCAAAATGAAGCAAATACAAAAAAGAAATCTACTCATTTATGGTCATTATGGTACCATTCCTAATGATCAGCCTAAATGACTGGTATTTGTATGTATTAGCGCATTATTTAACCATGATGAAGAATGGGAAGTGTGCCATTTGCTGCAAAATGAATGGAACTAGAGGACATCATGTTAGGCAAAATAGACCAGACCCAGAAAAATATGCATTGTATGTTCTCTCTCACAGGTTGGGGGGGGGTCAAAGTAGAAGGGTTGATGGGCATGATCGGTACATGTGTGGGAAAACACAGTGAATCCCATCCAAATGTATATCCAGCATGTATTAATACCAATAAAAATCAAAATTAAATTTTAAAAAATAAATCAAAAATTATCTTGAAATATTAAATGTTGAAAATATGAGGAGGGTATTTGTTATTTTGAGACAGGGTCTCTTTGCACATCCTAAACTGATTTCAAACTGAGGTGATCCATTGTGACTCTTCCTTCTGAGTGCTGAGATTACATATGTACATTACCATACTCAGATGCTGGTGTGTGTGTGTGGTGTGTGTGTGTGTGTGTGTGTGTGTGCGCGCGCGCGCCTATACATGTGGACACCAGAGAGGTAGTAAGGTGTCTTCTTCCATGTCTCTTTACCTGATGTTTTGAGACAGGGTTGGTTAATGAACTTGGAGCTCATAGACTCAGCAAGACTAGGTGGCCAGTAAGCCTTGGAAATTCTTAGTAAGTCACAAACTGCCTTGCCTAGCTTTTTGTCTGAACGCAGAAGGCTCCTAGCTCCACTGCTCAAACTTGCACAGCAAGCGCATCGCTGAATAGGCTATCTCTCCATGCTCCTCCTACTTTATCTTTTGAGACAAATTCTCATTATGGAGATCTAGGGAGTACCTGACATTATACAAAGCCCAACTAATTTAACATTTAGGAGTTAAGAATGATTTTATTGGCTGCAAATGTTCCAATGTCATTGAGAAGATAAACCAGGTAGGATGACACAAGCCTATAATCCCAATATTCAGGAGGCTGAGGCAGGGGGAACTGAGGAAGCCAAGCTGGACTTCTTAGTGACAACCTGTATCAAAAACTAAGTAAATAAATAAAATACCTGGATATATTGAAGTACATTTACTGATTGCATATGAAAATTGTATGAGCTCACTGTAGTCTAGAATAGCCCATCTATTGTGTTTATCTGCCTAACATTCTGTGGTAATATAGCTTGCTATTTTTTTTTTTAATTAGTTTTTGAGTGACAGCCTCTAGTGAGGCTTTCAGTCAAAAAGCCTTGCTTGCTCAGAGTAAAGAAACTTGGGCTTGACAGCACACACACTGATCATAAGACATGGAAAAATCAAGCTGGAACTGAGCTGAACGCTTCCTTGTTGGGTGGCAAGCTTTCGCAGTACCAGAAAGTACAATGCACACTGCTCGGGAAAAGAAGCAGCCAGCAGTCTCACCCAGATGTGACAGCTGCAAGTTATAACCACCACCACCCTGGCAAGAGGCACAATAGTGGCATGAATGCCAAGGGGGTAACCAACTGATTTCTGATGGGATTTAAGGTCTGCATCTTCACTGGGGATCACATGGCTGGTACTGTAAACCAGGACAAGATATTATGGAAGGAGAGGATGTAAGCCTTGGGGGGGGGGTGTACAAACTATTAAGGTTTAGCTATAAGAACTTGATAGCAAACTGCCTTCTAATTTGTCATTATACCCATAGATTAGAGGAATGCTGAGCACTTGACCGAGAAGCTTCCTATTGAAAAGAAGGTCACTGCGCACTTCTCCGCCCTAAGCAGAATACATAAATCACCCCCACCTCACGGCTCAGGGAACACAGCAAAAGAGGAGTGGTAAGAATATAAGAGCCTGAAGTGGGGGAGGAATAAGGAAAAACAGTATCTTCTGAACATGACTGGGATGATGTATCCATGAACTCACTGCAGCTATAGTATAATACAGTATGTATTGTACTTCCATAAGATTTGTACAATATTTGAGCTATCAACATTTCCCTGTGGGAGGGAAAGATCTCAGGCTCCACAACTCTCAGAGAGACTACTGAGGGTTAATTCAGGATGGGGGTGAGCCCAAGGAGAGCTACTTTTTTCAATGATATACCCATGAATACATGATCCATGATCTATCCAATACGTAGGTAGACACCATTAAAGGCAGCTCAGATGAAACTCAGTGGGCCACGCACAGAGAAAGACAGGAGTGCAGGAGGAAGACTGGTAGGGAAGTAAAAGGTTTTTCTTGAGAAAATGAGGGAGGATGGGATTGGGTTGAAAATGACAAGCTATTTCTATTTATGTCTGAAACTTCTAAGAAGTGAAAATAAATTTAAAAAAAGGGAAAAACACATTCAAGGAAAAGGAAACATAGCCTTGGGTAACCTGGGCCCTTCTGTATTTGGAGCAAGCATGCAGGAAATAGCTAGAGCTGGTGCATCTGGCTGGAGGGGGTCGAGAAGGGCCCTTCAGCTCTGGTTCCTGATGGCTGCATCCCCAGAGCAGCTTCGGTCAAGTGCCTGCTTCTTGAGCTTTCCTTTAACTGTCATCCTGTGCCATGCAGTGACCCCAGTGACGACCAGGCTGCTTCTATGCCAAGCGTTCCAGCTGCACTCTAGCCCTGCGCACAGCAGATGGCCAGTTCTCAGAGGTTGCTACTGTTTCATTCAACACTTTTCTTTTCCTGAGCAGGTGACATAGGTTGACCATCTGTACTTGAATCGGAAAATCTCAAAGCTGAAATGTTTCAAAACTTTTCGGCATCCTTTTGGATGTGGGACTATCAGATTAGGGATGCTCAACTATGCAAATATTCTCAAGTCCAAAAATCTCTGAAACATTTCTGACAAAAAAAATCTATTTATTATTTCTCTGTCCATCTGCCAATCATTATGCATCCACCAGCCACATATTACCTATAGCTATACCTATGTATCTACCTGTGTATCTATCATTTACCTACCATTACCTGTCTATCATTTGTCTGCCTACTTATCAACTGTCTCTCAATTATATAACACCTATCATCTATTTATCCGTATGTATTTTTTTCATCTATGCCAAGCTACTGGACATATGCACACAGTGAAAATGAACTCTTAGTTAAACGTAAAGAAAGGTACCACGTGTATATAAGAGAAAAAGAAATCTCCCTACAACCATTTATTTTTTTATTTTGGCCATGGCAAAAATAAAATCGCTGAATGTAAAAGTAAAGAGAACCTTAATGAAAAAAAAGGAGGGCAGGCAGACAAGTAAGGAAGGGTCAATCTCTTTGACCAGACTAGAAGTCTTTTCTCCTGGACTTTGCTCCTTCTCCCATCGCCCCCTGCCCCCAACCTGCTAGCTTTGAATTTCCCAGTCCAGTTTTGGCCAAGAACCCTGTTTCATTGCTTTAGCCTCTTCCCATCCAGATCTGACTATTCCTATTACTTGATCAAGTTTCTTGGCCTCTATCTTATCTTTATTATTTTTTTTCATGGTGCTGGGGGTAAACCCAGGGCTTCAAGCATACTAGGAAGCACTCTACCACTGAGCTGTATCAGTCTTCTGTCTTTGAATACACAAATATTTGGTCTGCCTTTGGAAAGAACTCTGGAATGACAGTTTAGTCATGTGGCAGAATAAAAAGAAAGGGAAAAGTTAATATGAAATGGAAAAGGGTGACCTATACCTGCTGGCTAAGAACTAAGAGAATTTCAAAACAAAATTGTGAAGCATGGTTTCTCTGAATGCCCTCTTGACATTCTTGAAGCGGGTGGGCAAGAGGGCTCTCAGTAGACAGAGGTGCCTGTGCACAAACCTGACAACCTAAGCAAATATGGGACTTAAACTCAATCTCCAGGTCATACAAAGGTGATAGAAGCTTCTTCTCACATATGTGCCATAACGTATGTGCCAACCTTCCCCTCTCTCTCATCTCTCGCTTGCTCTCTCAAAAGTAGTCCCTGGTCTGCCTTTTGTTTCCATTTTTATCTTAAAAAATCAACTTAACAAACCTATAAAATGAATATCAAACCATCTGAAAACCTCATTTAGTAGAAAATTCTTTGATGAAAATAGCTGCATCACCAGATATTTTCTCAACCCATCCATAAAGCCTTTAAGCAATGGAACTTCAAAAGCCACTACAATCATATACAAAGCTGTTGTCAAGAAACAAAAATAAGACTCCCCCATGAGATAGATGCCCGCGCTTCCTCTTGAGTGTATTTTTGTCCTAGTACCCCCTTTCTTAAGCTTCCTCTCTTGATGCGTTTTCTTTTTTGTTTTTCTTGAGCCGGGGTCTTGTGCAGCCCAGGCTGGCCTTGAATTTATGGTAATTTTCTCTCCTCTGCCTCCCAAATACTGGGACTATAGGTATAAGCCACTTACCTGGCTTAAAATATATACTAATTAATCTATGGTCTGGAGCAACTCACAGCTGATGATGTTCAAGATAACCATCCCAAAGTATGGCCATTCTCTGCTATAACTCATAAAAGATGCTTATAAGTGCAGGAGAAAGAAGCCGATACAAATTAATGCTCAGAAGAGCTTCATTGAGAGAGGGACTGCATCAGCTACAGGCAGCACAATGGCATCTTCCAAGGAGAGCTATGGGGTCCTGCAGGGAGAGCAAGCCTTTAGACTGGGAAGCGAATGGAATTCCTTGCACTTATATGGCAGAGAGAAGAGCATTCCTTGCCAAGTGACCCAGCCTGTGTCAGATGTCTGAAAGTAGGCAGGCACTAGAGAAGAAGGCAAAAGTTTATATATATTTCAAGGTTGTCTTGGGTCTGGGCATCAGAAGCAGCTGCAAAGGGAAGGGAGGGGCTACCAGCCCACAGCAGCTGTTGCTTGCCTCCCTGTTAGGAGAGGGAGGTGCTACAGGAGTGTGTGTGGGAGGGGAGAGGTTGGGGGAGTGGCCTGACCTTTGGGAGAAAGAATAGCAACTACAGGGTCTGTTACCTAACGAGTACACAATCCCTGGTATGAGTATTATTTGAAGGAACTAAAGAGGCGGCAGCAGTAGCTCTGGAAAAGTGACTGAGTGTCACATGTATGCATGTATGTGTGCACATGTATGCATGCACAGGCCCAAAGTTGACTCTTGGTATCTTCCTTGTTCACCTTCCACTGTCAACTGAACTCAGAGCCCAACAATCCCGTAGTCTAGCTAGCCGGTGTGCCCTGGGATTCCCCTGTCTCTGCCTCCCAAGGGTAGTTCTGTGTCAAGGGAACCGCTGAGCTAAAGCTAACCCCCACGGTAGCTCTAAACTCAGGTCCTCACACTTGTATGCCAAGTGCTTTGTCTCCTGAGTCATCTCTCCAGCCCCCAAAGGTGCCCTTTTAAAGTGAACTTTACAACTACCAAAAAAGTGTGTATTCATAAGTGTGTCCCTCTCTGCACCAGGAAGGGACGTATGGTGAAACCACTAGAGACCTAACAATGGAGAAGGCCTGGCTGTGAAACTGCACAATAAATGCCACCTTTGTTTAAGATGTTTATCCTGCTTTCTTGCCAAGAACCAGATTTTCCCCACTTTTTTTTTTTTTCCTTTGTTTCAGATAGGGATGGTTTTGAGACCTAAAGGTTAAATGACCTTTTCTTTTTCTTTTGTTGTTGTAATATGGAATGCTTTCATCCTTGCTCAAGGGCCATGCTAATCTTGTCTGTATCGTTCCAATTTTTAGTACACGTGCTGCCTAAGCGAGCACATGACCAAGTCTTAGAAGGGATCTCCACTCAGAGATCAGCTCATTTCTCTTGGGTATTTTCCATGCACAGGGAAGTGTCTGCTTTACTAAACTGTCACTTTTTTAAAAATTATTATTTTTTTTACGAGTGTGTGTGTGTGTGTGTGTGTGTGTGTGTGTGTGTTTGTGTGGTGGGGGAGCACACACATGCCACACCGTGCACATGGGAAGCCAGAGGACTTCATGGAGTTGCCATTCTCCTTCCACCTTTACATGGGTTCCGGAATCAAGCTCAGGTTGTCAGGCCTTCGAACACAAGCAATTGTACCGGCTGAGCAATCTCAGCCCCTCTTGGTCATTTATTTATTTTTTTTAAGGCACGCTTTTTTGTAGATCAGGTTGGCCTCAAACTCCAGTATAATGAAGTATGACCTTGAACTTCCATTCCTCTTGCCCCTCCTTCCAAGTGTTTGTAAACGCGGTGCCAAGGACTGAACCCAGGGCTTTGTGTGTACAAGGCAAGACTCAACTAAAGGAGCCACATCCCCAACCTCCCCCTCTTTCTCTTATCTCTTGTTAGAGGGAGTGCCAGTTAAGAATTTAGAGAAGATTATTTGTCTTTCCAGCACAATCTCACCTTTCACCTCAACCCTCCCCTTCCCTTCCTTTCCTCCTTTTTCTTTTATTATTACTATTTTTTTTTTTAATCCGGTGCTTGGTCCACCTAAGGCTCAACTCTGCTAATGACCTTGATTCCTGGAAATACGCCATCGGTTCCAGTCTGGAGCTGGCACCTAGCCTCCGAATGCTTTCTTCTTGGCTCTCGGTGCAAATGTCTCAGCCACCAGTCTTCCGCTAGCAGATGGGATAATCATGGCGCTACCCTTGGATAGCTGGAAGGATTGACGAGATAATAGATACATGAGGTTGCCTCCCGGTGTATTGCATGGCAGTGTTACATACATATATACAAAAGCAAAAAAAAAAAGAGGGGTTGCTTTCTAAAGTGTTGCTACTGCTGAACGCCTGGACGCAGCAGGGGCTGGATGACCCGAGGCCAGCTGCTGCAGCTGCATGCAAGTCTTTCACCCAGGAGATTATCTGGCTCCATCTCCCTTTCTCCACTTACAGCTGAGCTAACTGGAAGACAGCTAATGCGGTTAGGAGGAATGCTTAATACAAGGAAAGTGTGTCCATCCCACTTGCAAAGGTTATACAAACATCCCAGTGAAGCTAGCTGTTGTTTGGGGACAGGGAATCTTGTAGATTGCTCGGGTTAGGTTTCTTGGATAGTTGCAACATCTGAATGCTGTGTGAACTACTGCAAAAAAGTTCAGAGTTGTGGTTTGTTTTTTTTTCCCCCCCTCCTACTCCAGTGGAGTTAACGATTAGCATCTGGTGTTCTTTGGTGTCTCTGAAGCTAGACTGTCTTGATTTGAATCTCAAAGTGACTGCACACTAGTTCTCTCCAACAAGTGACCCTCTTATCACTGTGAGAATGCTTATGCTACTTAACTTAGAGATTTTGAGAAGGATACTTGCGTCAAGAAAAAGGGTTAGGTAGGCAGCGCTAGCAAGAGTCCAGGGGTCTGTAAATGGGCACCGTGATTCTCAAGTGACTAGATCACACACAATAATAGGTGGCACTTGAAGGCCATTAGCGCTGGACACTGTGCTGAAAACTTTTGCCAGGGGCTGTCAGTCAATGCTCACTGTTACGGGGTGCAGGACAGAGTATTTCAACAGTCCCATAGCAGGTCCATTTGCCAGCCCATGGCTAGCATTGGGTTTCCTAAGGTTCCCTAAGTTACTAACTGAGAAGGCCACATGGAGGTGACTGTGTAGACTGGTTCAGACAGCTTGCAAGGTGGTGTGACTGAGGGAGAGTCACACTGCTTTCCTCTGGGGAATCTGGAATGCTTGTGGTCACGGCTGAACAAGCAAGCAACATGCTGACAGTCTCAACAGGGCTTCCCAGGGCAGAAGTACTGTCCTTGTGGAGGCAGAAGCCAGTGTCCTGTGGCCACACAGGAACCCTGTGCCTGCATTTGTCCAGACTCCGTCGGAACTGCTGCTCCTTAGCTGAGTCCTCTTAGTACCACACTCGACATGTTGCTTAGAGGCTTTCTATTCAGGGGGTGGGTTCCTTTCCACTTTATACACACACACACACACACACACACACACACACACACACACACACGTTGGGGCTGTAGCTACGAGTTAGAGCACTTGCCTAGTATGTGTGAGACCCTTCGATTCTAGTGTCACGAAAAAATCCTGGAAATGCATGTACATATGTGTTCAACACATGCATGTGTATAAATCTGTATATATACATGTGCATTTATATATGTACGTAGATCTGCACAGACAGAAAGGAAATGTGCAGGCCAGTTAATCATTCATCTAACAAGTTCTGCTTTGATAACAGCATTATTTCCTGTGCATAGGTGAAGGCAGTTAGAAGTTGGTCTGATGTTTACACCAACTACTTTCAACCTAAGGAAACACTTTTATTCTGAAACCTTCTAGACAAGCCTAAAAGGCTTTTCTTTAATGTTCAACCTCTGAAATTAATTATTAGCCAGAGCATTCAGAGTGTGGCTGAAGACACCTGCAGGTGTTTATCTCGAACTCTAAAATGTGTAGATAAGGTGCTGTATCTTGACAACTCAGCAAAATGCCTGCTGGGAAACTGGAGCTGGCTTGGAAATCCAGGCCTCTAGATCTAGAATGTTCCATCCTAGCACCTTGGAGAACCTATGGCTCAGAGCCTCTATTAGTAACTCTGTTCTTTGCAATCAGCTTACTTTTCTAGCACCTGGACTATATAGCATTATGAATTTTACACTGTAAAATTACTCCTTGGAAATGATGCATAGCATCCTTCATCTTTCTTCATGCACAGAATGAGTCAGTAACTCTCAGCATAAGAAACTGGTTTTCTCATAGAATTTGGCTGTCACCTGGCTTTTTCTATGTGGAGTAAAGGTGACAATATCTTCGAACCCAAGCATGTCATTATTTATGGGGAAAACCCTACACACTCCAAAGAACAGCACACTCCCGAGCAATATTATCCATTTGGACATTACTGGTTGGGTGGTCTCAGACGAGTTTTTTACCTCCTGGTGTCTCTTTTTCTTGATCTGCAAAATGGAGATAGCAAGAACACCTGCCCCGTAGTTTACAATACTCTATTATAGTTGCTCTAAAAATTTTGTTGATGACAGATCTCACAGTTAACTTTTCTTATCATGATGAAGTAGAAAAATTACATCTTTGAGTTTACTAGGTTTAAATAAGTTAGTAGGAGTGAAATGAACAGAAAAGAGCCAGTCACATGCTTCAAGGTTAATCAACAAGATCTACGGTGCGGCCTCACTGTTTCTAGAATAGTTTATAGTCTATCACAGAAGAATTAGCTGCTCAAGGCCAGAGACCACACTATGCTCTCTCCCCATCTGCTCTGCTTCAGTGAACTGAGCTTGGCCATAGACCTAGGAAGTCATCACGTTGAGTTCGAGGTTAACGTAACAGCGGAGGACCGGAGGGAGCACCCTGAACACTGAGCACCACCAGAGCTAACACCTCCATGTCCTTGGCTGTCCCAGTATGTGGCTCCAAGTCAATATACATTGACTACTATGTAAGCATATATATTTCTCTCTAGATACCTATACTATTATACAAATATCTGTGTTTACATCATATGTAGATAACTAAAGATATCGTACAACAGCATTTACTACATAAAATATGCTTTGCTATTTTCTTTCTTTAGTTTATTTTTACTTATTCCTTTGGGGGAAAGGATGAAAAGACAAAAAGACAGAGAGGCAGAGAGAGAGAGAGAAGGAGGGAGGAAGGGAAGGAGGACGGGAGAGGGAGAGAATGCCATGATGGAGAGAGAGCAGAGGACAACTTTCAGTAATTAGTTTTTTCCTTCTGCTAGTTGGGTTTCTGAGGACTGAACTCAGGTTGCCAGGTATGCAAGCAGGCTTCTTACCCACTGGGCAATCTTGCTGGCTCCTGTTATTATACACTCTAAACTGAGACTCACACATCTTATATTTTAATGGCAAACTCAGTATGGAGAGCTAAGGATGACCTTGAACTCTTTTGTTGCTGTTGTTGGGACCAAACCCAGGGCCTTGCACTTGCTAGGCAAGGCGCCACTGAGCTAAATTTTCAACCCCAGCCTTGAACTCTTGACCACATAACTCCACAGCCCAGTGCAGGCTCAGCCCTTCAGCACACATCCTAATTTCATGAGTGAGATTGGTGGGGGAAGAGTTTCTGCCCTTCCTCCATGCCCCCAAGTGATTCGGAAGGTTCCAGGGCCATGTAAATGCTAAGAGCTCACATTCTGGTCGATTCTTTTAAACTCTGGACGTGGCTTTCTAAAATGATGCCAGGACCCACCACAGGTTGCACTCTACAGTTTGTAAACTGCACCAAATTATTTCTGAAGTTCCTTTCACCCCTGTAATTCTGCTTTATCTTCCAAGGCTTAGAAGATCTGTTGGGCAGGGGACTTAGAGGAGGGAGCTCAGAGATTCAAAGATCCCATTTTACAAGGACTCAGAGGAAAATGACATGTGACCCCCACCCTTTCCTCAAGTTTGCAGGACATTGCCTGCCGACCTCAGCCCTTCCTAGGAGCAGAACTAAGGGTTTCTAATCTACCCTTGTTTATTTCTACATCTACCCAGAGGCTAGAAGCAAAGTAGCTGAGATTCCACAGGATGCTTCTTGAGTCCCTCAGGTGGCTCTGGGGAAGTCTGTCTCCTAGAAGGACACTTATATTGTGAGTCCTCCTCCAAACTAGACAGAGGAAAAGACAATGTATGACTCTAAGAATATGAAGAAAGTACACTGTGGTCTCTGCCTTTCTCTCTCTTGCTCACTCCTGTGCCAGGCACGAGTTGTCAGCCTGATGAAGAAATCCATGCAGGGATGAACTGAATGAAGCTGCTACAGTCACAACCAGCCTTTTAGGCAACTAAGCGGGCATAGTGGAAGTGAATCCTGCAGTGTGACAGTTAGATATATAGGTGTCAATTTTATAATTGAGGTCTGAGCCCTGGGCAAGAGCCTTGTGAAGAGTTAGTAGTGAAGCCCTGAGCAAGTCTGCAATAGACTGTCTAATTGATGGGAAAGATACAGTCCATGATGGGCGGAACTAGGCCCTGGGCAAGTGGACAGGATGTCAGGGCAGGTTCAGTAACTTGGCGTACTTTAGCATATATGTACAAACATGCTGTCTGGCAAGGGAAGCTTGCCTCTTTCCCAGCAGGATTTGGTGTGGTCGGGTCTTTTGACCCCTGGTGTTGGTATGAGCTCTCCTGCCATGTTGGAGCAACAACTGTAACTGGTCAAGCATAAGCCAAAACAAAACTTCTTGTTCCCCCTAAGCTTTTTGATGGCAGGTTTATCAGCAACTTGTAGACAAACTGCACCATGTGAATGGATGACATTGAGCCTGCAGCTTCCAGGAAGACCCCAAAGACAATCACTGAGCTGAACCTCCCCCCCACCCCCAGTTCCGGGCCCACTCAAACTGTGCGAGGTAAACATTCCACATTTCTAACAACATTTATGATTGTTTTATGTGATTAAATTGGTTGTAATGTGTTAGACATTAAATTTGAAGGTTGGTTGTTAGGCAATCAAGAGAGCGAAGTTTTTAACCCTGAGGTCATATTGCATCATTATGATTCAGCCTAGAAGGAAGAGAAAGGTGTGTAAGTCCCTTGGGATTAACTCTTCTGTGGCAGCTGGTATCATAGGCATGACTGTCTAAGGCATGGGCATTAGATGTGACTACATGACTCGCTTTGGCAACTGGATATGGAGTAGACAGCTTCTGTCACGTGTGAGCAGAGCTTCCAGAAGCATGACCAGAATCTGCCTGCCCTTTTTAGCTTCTGCTGAAATATCTTCAGCCAGCGAGCATTGCTTATCAATCTGATGTCCAGCAAGTGGGCTTTTGGGACTCTCAAATTATCCTCTGGCATGCTTGTCTCCGTTGCATTAATTGATATGGGAAGATCCAGCCCAAAGGGGGCCAGCATTCTTTGGGCCTGGGGCTCCAGACTGAATAGAAGGATGGTGGGTGTGATGAGAGGGTATCAGCAGGTATGTCCACATCCTGCTACTTTGACTCTCTGTCCTGAGAGATTGTACCTCAACCTGTCAGTCTGACTCTGTTTCCCTGAAGTTGACTTTGTCAGGGGATTTTTTTTTTTTTAAAGGAAACCAAGACAGAAGTAAGAAAAAAAAATTCTTTGCCAGCAGCATAGAATAAAGATGCATAAAACAAAAATATGGAAGTAGCACGCTGTGTCCAAATAGAGGTGCAGCTGACTTATAGGCCCAGTGAATGAGGAGAAAGTGTACGTTACTGTAACCCCCAGGGTTACGGGGTATCTGTACACTCACCGTGCTGTATGATACCGTGCTCCATGAGCCTCTGGCAAAGCTGCTCCCCCTCTTTCTTCGTGGTGGCCTCGCCTTCCAGAACCAGCCACTCCAGGAATTCGGACGCCATGAAAGTTCGCTCATACTTCACCCCTTCCTCCTCTCGAGGCTGAAGGAGAGTCGTTTCGGGACTCATTAGCCTGGGAAGAGAAACAGGAGGGATCAGAAAGATTAAAGCAAGCATACACAAAAGGAAGCTAGCTCAAAATCTGATGCCACAGGCTTCAGGGTACATCAGAGCAGTTGTGAGATGGGCAGAATTGCTTCAGGACTGACAAGATGCCTTTTCTCCTGGTGATGAGATGAAAACTGGAAACACAACCCAAAGACTACCATTCCCAGACCAAGATCAGCTGTCTCGGAAAGTAGTAGTGAGGGTTGGGAGTATGGATCCCAGGTAGAGTGCTTATCTAGAATGGACACAGTCCTCAAATCTGATGGGGATGGGGGGGGGGTGAGGAGGGGGAGAGAGAGAGAGAGAGAAAGAGAGAGAGAGAGAGAGAGAATATGAATACTCATGGCCTTAGTATGTCAAAAGAAAGGGAGACAGAGAAGGAGAGAGGAGGAGGGAGGGAAGGAGGGAGGGAGAAAAAGAAAGAAAGAAAGAAAGAAAGAAAGAAAGAAAGAAAGAAAGAAAGAAAGAAAGAAAGAAAGAAAGAAAGAGAGAGAGAGAGAGAAAGAGACAGAGAAAAAGAAATGAAGGTGGTTATAACTTTCATAATTTACTGGCCCACAATTGCAAAACAGTCCATGTCTTCCCTACAGCCATTTAATTTCCCAGATCACTGTGTTAGGATGATCCCCAACCCCGTTCACATTCATAGTCACTGATGTGCTGGCATTTGGAGATGGGGACTGTGGTGATGACTGGTTTACAGGCTGCACCCCTCATGGGGTTAGAAGAGACACAAGGACCTTGCTTCATCCCTTTCTGCTGTTTCCACGTGAGGACACGCAAGAAGACCCACCAGTGAACAGGAGGCAGACCCTCACCGCATACTGGACTCGAAGGCCTAGTGCTCCAAACCTGAGTTGTTTAATCCTCCCAGTCTGTGGAGAATAACCGTGAGTTTGCGGCCAGCCATGGCTAGGGATGAGTTCCAAGCCAGCCTGGGCTGCAGAGTGAATTCCAGGCCAATCTGGGTTTGAGACCCTCTTTCAACAACTGTAGCAAGCTGAGCTCCTGTCTTTCCCTCTAAATCTGGTCCTGTATTAGTGAGGGTTTCCACTCTTTGCCAGGCTGTGATGCCTCCATCTTGACCATCCCCAGCCAACCCAGTCTCTCATGTATAGCTAGATGCCCTGGAAATGTCACCATCTTATTCCAACATGCCCGTATCATTCACCTAGATAATGACTACTTTCTTTGATAGACCACATTATGCAGCCCCTTGCTTTCAGCCCAGCTTTAAGTATCTAAAATCCTGGCCTCAAGCTTCTAAATTCTAACATTGAGGGCCTGAAAAGATAGCAAAAGGACCTGAGTTCAGATCCCAGATTCAGGATGGCCTGTACTTCCAGCCCTGGAGGACAGAGCCTGGGAAACCCCAGAGTAAAGCAATAAGGAGGTAGAGCAATCCACGATGATTCCCGAAGTCACCTTGGGCTTCCACAGCCTCTCACACAGTGCCCTCTTCTACACACACCCCTCTACCTACCTATGTAAAAAGTAAAATAAAATTCTGAACTTGAAATTAAGCAATCTTTCAAAAACTCCAACGCTGCCATCGAAAAGATACTTCTGTAGTGTCTAGACTTTACATGGCCTGCAGCACATAATCCACTGTATCCTGTTTAATCCCTCTCATCTTGTCTGTGGGCTCCTTGGAAATTATAATACCTCCGTGTCCCATCCACTCAGGACTGTGAATATGTATCCCACACCTGGAACGTTCTCGCCCACATATTCACACCACGCCTCTGCTGCTTGTGTGGACTTTATTCTCTGTCCTTTGCACACTGGTTATGAATAGGACTGTGTTCGTCAAACATTTCGAGTGACTATTTTTCCCTCTCAGTTGTAAACCCAAGACGGTAGAGTTCATGTCTGCACATAAAACTTGGTGAAATGAGAAGGAAAAACCTCATAAAATGCCAAGGTCACTGTATCGTTTTTGTTTGTACAATGATTCCAAATAATTCTGTCTTCTGTGCAAATTTTGGGCTGTCTCTTGTAAAAAAAAAAAAAAAATTTTTTTTTCATTCCAGGCTGTGGAAATTGATCAGTGCTTTCCATGCCAGCACGAGTACATGAGCGTGGATCCCATTAAAAAAAAAAAAAAACAGTCATGCAGGTATGAGCCTGTAATCCTAAGGCTGAAGAGCCAGAGACATGAGCACTGCTGGGCTCTGCCCATCACCTCGGCTTGCCGAACTTTAGTAAGCTCCAGCTTCATCAGAGAGCCTGTCTCAAAGAGTAAGGTGGACAGTGATTGAGAAAGACACCTGATGCTGACATATGCTTTCCACATGCATGTGCACATATGTGGATTCACATATCTGCACATACGTTAACATATATGAACACACATGTAACATTCATGCAAGCATTTTCTCCTCTTAAAGTAACAAGAAAACGCAGCACGAATGGGGGAATTTCATTCTAGAACAGGAAGAAAACTTGATGATCACTATAGTCCAATGTATTTCATCTATGTGAGAAAAATGCAATTTACATACAGATGAAAGAAAAATGCCTGAAAGTACTCTCACTGCATTCGTAGCACATGGTCCAGGTCACACAAACATGGATGTGAGGCCTATTCATGAGTTACTCCATTTGGGAGTAATGGGACCCATAGCCTGAATACTACCTGCTATTCGTTTTCAATGCTTGTAAGAGCTAGAATGCATGTAACCTGTTGATGCAGAAAAAGAAGGAAGAGAGGAGGAGGGGGGAAGAAAAGAGAAAGAAACAGATAGAGGAAGGGAGAGAGAGAGATAGCTGGACAAGAATAAAAAAAAATGTACAGTTTTCCCCAGGGGTTACATCGGATCACAGTAAATTTGAACTAAGGGAGATGATGATAGAAACTCATGCTTCAGCCGCTTTCCCAAGAAGTACTGTTAGAGTTCTGCTATTTCAAAGACATACATGATTTCATGACAGATCTAGTATACAAAAAAAATCAGAATGAAACCCAGTATATGTATAATTAATATATGCCGTTAAAATTAACATCAATATAAAAAATAAAGTGCTTTTAACATTTCTTGGAAAAAAATCATAAAAAGAACACAGAAATGAGCTTGGAGGAGACTTGGGACTCAAATTCAGCTTGGCCACAAGAAAGTCATGATGCTTTTACTGTTTCTGAGTTGCACAAATGCATTTTGAATAAGGAAGGTCAGACATGCTCTACTTCTTGTCCGGGGTGCAATCTCCATGAATCTTTGGGAAACAAAAAACATAAAATAGCTAGGGGGATGGCTCAGTGGGCAGGAGCACAAGCAGGAGGATCACTGGGCTTGTTGGCTGCCAGCCAACTCAGTAAGAGACCCTGTCTCAAGGAACTAAGGTAGAGAAATGGTAAAGGAGAACACCTGACATTCTCGTCTGTCCTTGTGCGTGTGTGCACGCACGCACGCACACACACACACACACATACACACACACAGAGGCATAGACATATAACACATACACAAATATAAAAATTCACCAATTATAGTAACATATGTAAATCCAGGACTTAGGAGACTGAGGCAAGAGGACTTTGTGTTTGGGACCAATCTCAGCTACACAGCAAGACACTGCCTCATGCAAAACAAAACAGAAAAATTGCAGGCAAACCCAAAAAGAATTTTAAGGAGATATACCTCAAGAGTCTATCAGTTACTAGCATATATTAGATTTCATGGAGAAACCTCATTCAACAAGTGACAGAACTAATCAAAAAAATTCTTAGATCATTTCCCCAAATCCTCTTCCACACTTTTATCCATCTTAGAAACAACTAGTGGGCTGCTTTCCTTGGGTTAGTGACAGCTGAGTCACTTTAAGCAACTGAATGCAAATGAAATCAGCATATTACACCAATACAGTGACAGACTTAGGCAGACACTCAATATGTGATTACGTGCAAAGATGGCTGCACAGCTCCTTTCTGAGCATCTTTGCCACGTGTCTTCTCCCCACATCTTGCATGGAGACACAGAGGCTGACGAGGAGTCTGCTTCCATCATTTGAACTTGACCTGGCCTTGAGACTTCCTTTGACCAACAGGAAATAGCAGCAAAGTGATGTTGTGACGTGTGTGTGTGTGTGTGTGTGTGTGTGTGTGTGTGTGTGTGTGTGTGTGTGTGCGCGCGCGCGCGCCTGTGGAAGTCATTTTGGAAATTTGGAAATCACCCTGGATTGTCCTACCTCCTTTTTGCTTTGCTCTTGAGTTTCCCAGGCTTCCAGAGTGGGAAGTGAGGCTGCCACCATTTCCACCAGGCCTTTTTGATGTGGTATCTAGTATCTGAACTCAGGTCCTTCTGCTTGTGAGGCACGTTTCACCCCTGAGCCATCTCTCTGGCCTGACAATCTGACTTCTAATGAGAGGCTCTGTAACTTGTGCCTCACCCTGTAGAGTGCCAAAGACCAGGTGGAAGCTCCTAGAGAAGAGGCCACCAGGGAAACCAAGGTATCCAACATCAGCTAACACCAACTTCCAGATGAATAACAGAGACCATTCTGGATCTGCCAATCACCAGAAACCCTGCAGCTGAACCTCCAGCAGCCAGATGAAGAAACCCAGGAAGAAACAAAACCGAAGAGGGACCCCTCCCACGCAGCCACAACAATTAGGATAATATATCACAGGTCTTTGAGTTATTAAGTTTTAGGGAAATTTATTCTTCAAAGACAACTAAGATACATTCATATTAATGGAAAGTGGAAGGAAAAATACATGATATCTCATACATACAGACATAGCATGTGACTCTCAAGTACAAAAAGATAAAATCACATTGCTGGAACCTAGATATAAACTTTTAAAGAAAGCCAGACCTAGAAGTCTGCGCTGGTGGTTAAGATTCTAGCAGCGAGACTAGCAGGGCCTCTCTACAGGCTCAAACAAGAAAGGTTGCTGTGGCAGTTAACCTGCATGCTGCTGATAAATTCATAACCAAACGGCTTAAAACGGAGAACAAGGGATTTTATTTTTTGCTTGCAATTGTCTGGTTACAACATTCTTAGTCCGGCTTGGCAGGAGAGCTCAGACCAACAACAGACTGAGGGAAGTGACCACGCCATATCCAGACGGCTGCGGAGAGAGGGGCAAACGTCACTTGACAGACAGTATGTCTGTCTGTCCTAGGAGTCAGCTCCCTCTATCTCAGCCACCCACCCAGGGAACAGTCCCCCCATGAGCTAGGTAGGTCTTTCCCATCAATTAGATAATCTTCTGCAGGCTGGATCCAGGCTTAACTCAGCAGCTAATTCTTCACAATTGTGCGGAGGGCTCGGCCTTCAGTTGTCAAGTTGACACCTGTAGCTGACTACATTTCTTCCCACTGTCCCAGTCTTTTGAGTAAAAACAGAAGAAATACTGGTTTCCTCGATTCTTCAGTTTTAGACATATTTCGTATGAGAAAACTCCATCCCACAAATCTCAGCCACGTACCTCTTCTAGAACACTCTAGCTATCTACTGCTTATTTGACAGTTATCAGTTGGAAGCCAGAGTCCCTGTCAGTGGAATTCACAGTTTTCTCCCATGACAGGTTCATGAAAAACATGTGCTGAATGATAAATTAAGTTCATTTAAACGCATTTCTCAAAACACAACACCCAGGACATGATTTTTTAAAAAGTAAGCAAATAAATGAAGTTCAAAGACACGCACTGGCAATCCCAGTTACTCGGGACGATGAGACAGAAGAGGATCTCAAGTCATGCTTGGCCTGGGCAAGACAGTGAGACCCCGCCAAAATGAATACATAAATGAAGAAACAAACAAACAGGCTCCTAGGGTGACCCTGTGTGGCAACGAGGCATGTGAGGTTCTTGCCCAGCACCCAGGAGTCCCTGGGTCTCATCACTAGTTCCTCAAGGGGAAATTAAAAATCTGCACTGCTGGACGCTCTCCAGGCTGTTAGCCTTTCGCTCCACTTCTGCTCCTTCCAGCTTGGCCACTTTCCTCCCAGGGTGCACGAGGACAAATGCATGGGGTTACTCTGTGTCGTTAATGAGAAACATGACCTGCCCGGGCCCTCCAGAGCTCCTGGTAAGTGCCTGGCGGTCTCAGGACAAATGGTCAACTTGTTTCTGCCAAGGCTCTGGGGCTCCAGGAAAGAGCCCAGCTGGTGGCTGGCCTGGCTCCTGGCTCGACTTGCCATCCAACCACGCCCCAGCGCCCTCAGTGCTCTCTCTGTTCATTTCTCCTTACAACCAGGAATACCGTCATCCCAGTTCCTCTCTTTTTTTAAAATTATTTATTTATTTATTTTTTATTTATTCAATTGTGCGTATGTGTGTGTATGCATGTGTGTGTAGAACCATGGACGAATTTGGGAATCACCATGGACGCCTCCACCTCCTCCTTGTTTACTCTGCCCCAGGATTCACAGGCTCCGCCCTACCAGGACCAGAAATGCAGGCCGCCCCTGCTTCCTCCCGGCATCTGTACATGGGATCTAGGATCCGAACTCAGGACCTTCCGTCTGCAAGGCAGAGGCTTAACCCCTGAGTCACTTCTCTAGCCCCCCAGTTCCTCTCTTAAAGCATAAGCCTTTCTTTTTTTTTTTTTTTTTATTTCAGCTCATACAAACTTATTAGGTACACCAGTTCCCTCCCTCCCTCCTCCTCCCCCGGTACCCCCTGCTCCCCCTCCCCACCCCTCTCCCTCCCCATCCCCCAGTGCCTCCCACCCCAATTCCCAGAGAGTCCTTTCTTGTGCATGACTGATTTTCCTCTGGGCCCTCCTCTCCGATGACGTACAAGGACCCAGTGGCCTTTGCCGAACCCTTTCCCGTGTTCCCCTTAGGTATAGGAACACTGCTGTGGCTGCCAATTCTTTGCCTCCAAGGATCTTGGTGCCTTTAGCAGATGCTAGACTTTGTGAGGTCAACAGTGTGTTGGACAATGCGCAGGGCATGCAAAGTCCAATTATGATTGCAGCATAAGCCTTTCTTAAGATCTGGCATGAACATTCATATGTAGTCTCCATGTGAAAGCAAGAATTTGATTTGCCATCTGTTCTAAGTATCTTTTGCTATGTAACAACTGCTCCGAAATTCTGAGGGGTTAAAATGTGGTATATGTGTGTGTATGTGTCGGAGCAAGAGAGACAAAGAGGCGTCACATGTATATAGCACATATGTAGAGATCAGAGAACAACTTTGGGGAATCAGTTCTTACCTTCACACTGGTGAGGAAGGGTCTGTCTTGCTTCTGCTCCAAGTTAGCTGTTGTAGTTACTCTACATGTTGCTGATAAATCACCACTGAATGGCTTATAGGAGAACGAGGAATGTATTTTGGCTAATGATAGCCAGGTTATAGTTCCTTGTCCAGCTTGGCAGAAGAGACCACACCAACATCAAGGGCCAAAGGAACTGTCTGAGAGAGGGACAATTCTCACCTGCCAGACCAGTATGTCTGGCCAAGTATGCAGAAGAATGTCTACTTTCTCAACTAGTTCCCTCTATCTTATTCACTGGTCCAGGGACTAATCCCACTATCATAGTTAGGCATAGGTGTCAACTTCATGGTTGAGGGTTTGAGCTCTGGGACACATTTGTGGAGAATTAATGGTTGAGTTAAGCCCAGAGCAAACCTGCAAGAGATTGTCTAGCTGATGGGGAAGGTCCAGTCCATGGTGGGTGGGACTAAGCCCTGAACAGGTAAATAAAATACTGAGAGCTGGTTGAGGAAGTGGGCATCCTTCTGTTCACTTGGCCAGACATGCTGATCTGGCAAGTAAGGATTGTCCGTCTCTCAGCCATTATGTGGTGATGGTTTGGCCAGTTCCCTCTGCCCTGGTGTTGGTGCATGCTTTCCCTTCAAGATGGACTGAGAACTGCAACCAGACTGGCGTAAGAAAATAAAATCCTTGTTCCCTTAAGCTGTGTGATGGTCATTTATCAGCAACCATGCAGGTGGACTGCAACACCCACCAATCATGGGCTACATGAATGGAGATGCAGGACTTCAAGAGGAAAGGAAAAAGGAGGAGGAGGAGGAGGAAGAAGAGGAGGAAGCGGAGGAGGAGGAGGAGGAAGAGGAGGAGGAGGAGAAGGAGGAGGAGGAATAGGAAGAAGAGGAGGAAGAAGAGGAAGAAGAGGAAGAGCAGGAAGAGGAAGAGGAGGAGGAGGAGGAGGAGACCAGTGCTGCCAGAATACTGAGGACCTTGTCCTCATCTTCCCCGACTAGCTTCATTCAGCCATAATTCATCAACTAGACAATCTCTTACAGATCCAGTCTGGATTCAACTCAACCACTAATTCTTTCCAAATGTGCCCAGAGTTCAAACCCTCAACCATCAAGTTGACAGCTGTACCCAACTATGACATTAGCCAACCCAGAGCTTCTAGCTGATTCTCCTGTCTCCCTCTCTTTCTTGCCAGGATGTGCTGGGATCACAGGTGCATGCTACTGCATCCAGTTGGCTGTCAAGACAGGTTACAGGGACCAAACACAGGTCATCAGGGTTGGGCACAAAGGGCTGTTACACACTGAGCTGTCTCTAGAGTCTTTGCCTGGGTCCCTCTATTAATATAGACAGATTACTCAAACTACTGGGAGAAAAGGGTGTTCAGAGACTGTTGACTGCTTCTACAACACCCCTTGCTACAGCCTCTGTCTTTGAAAAGCAAGTGAACTGCATGTATGGAGATGTAGGACTTCAAGAGCAGGATGAGGAGATTGGTGCTGCCAGAGTGCTAAGGTCCTCATCCTCTCCTTCCCCTACTAGCTGTAATTCATACACCACACATATGCCCCATTTCACAGGTACATACTCAAGTTGTACAACAAATCTTCACAATGCAGGTTAAAGCATTTTCATTTTTCCAGTGCTAAACCCCACAGCCACTAACAGATAGCCTCCCCTGCCTACTCCGGACTTGTCTATGTAAATGAACTCAGGCACTACTAGATGGTCCACTGTGACTGGCATTTTTCCTTTAGCAACATATTTCCCCCATGTTGTATCCAACATGTATTCTTTTTTTATTGCCAAATAATATCCAATTGTATGGATGTAACACACATTGCACATCCTCCATAGCCTTGTATAGCTCAACATTAACCCAATTGTCTATGTTCATGTGCGCATGTGCACTCCAGCCTGTGTGTACTGCAGTGCGTGTGTGTGGAAGTCAGAAGACAGCTTGCAGGGATTGGTTCTAACCTTCAGATAGTGAACTCAGGATGGGCAGCAAGTATCTTAACCTGCTGAGCCATCTTGCTGGCCCTATAATTTATAAGATCTGAATGCAAGTCTCTTATTGGACATATAGTATAGATTTTCTCCTGTTTTGTGATTTATCATTTGCCCTTTTAAAAATGGCATTTTTTTTGCAGCAAAGTTTTAAATATTGATGTGACTTTTTGCTCTTTATACCTTTGGTTTCATGTCTTTTTATTTTTGTGAGCATGTGTGGGGTGTATGTTTGTTTTTATGTGTAGAGGAATATGTACAAGAGAATACTTGAATGTGTGTGTACCTCTGGAGGCCCAAGGGTGACATCAGGAAACATCCTGGATTGCTCCACTTACTACTTTGTTCTGAGTTTTCCCAGGTTTTCCCTTCAGGGATGGAATTATAGGTTGCCCCCTATAAGCTTTTATTTGAGATCTGAGGATTTGAACTCAGGTCCTTTTGCTTTCAAGGCAAAACCTTTAACTGCTAAGTCACCTCCCCAACATCTAGCTTCACATCTTAAAAAATAAGTTTGCCTCATCTGAGCCTGAGACTTTGCTCTTGTTTTCTTCTGAGTTTTAAAGTTTTAGTTCTTAGGTTTAGTTTAATGACACAATTTGAGATAATGTTTGTCTATGGTATGTGGTAAGTGTCTAGCACAGAAAGAATATCTGTTTCCTTGTTGAATATCTTGGCACTCTCATCAAATACCATTCAATCAACCTCACCAGTCCTACCTACTGCTTAAGCTCAGAAGCCCTAAAATATATTGACTAAAGCAGTTCCAAACATGGTCAAACTCAGGATAACCTACCTACTCATGGAACCAGTGCACTTGCACATATAGGAAGGAAGGGATGGAAATGTACAGTCATCTCTGCAGATTGTCTACAATATTGCTTTATTTTAGTTGGCTGGATGTTAAAGTCCGTTTGTAGTTTTCTGTTGTGTCAATTATACCTAAATCAAAGAATACTCAACTGTGCCTGCTTGGTGGTGTTTCTCCATATGCAAAATGGCAATAATAATGCTACCTTGTAGTGTTGTGATAATAATACACATACACTCACACACACACACACACACACACACACAACTATTTATATATATAAAATCAAATGTAGTGTCAGTACAGACTTAGTGGCTCACACTTGTCAGTCCAGCACTCAAAAGGAGACAAATAGGAAAGTCACTGTGAGTTTGAGGCCAACCTGGGCTATAGAGTAAGTTCCACATCAATATGGACTATATAACGAGACCTTGTTTTAAGAGAAAAACAAAAATAAAAACTACTGTGCCTAGTTATATCACAATGAATAAAAATCTACCAAAGATGATGATGGCTACTTTAAAGTTTTAAAATTAGCTCTTTTTTTTGCACCTAAATTAGGATTCTGTATGTATTTCTCTAACGAGAACGATAATCCATTTTCCTTGTTGATCAGAAGTGGGGACCACCCTCTGAAACAACTTCCATTTTATAAAGCGGATTGATTTCTGGTAAAGTTGTTTACATGCAGGCGGATAAGCATGGCATAAAGTGATACTCCACTTAAGGGGTCAAGCATTGTAAACACTTGCCACCTTCAAGCACCCAGCAGATTCTGATCACACTTATGAGCAGCTTTCAACCCTTCCTGGATCTATATCTGAGTCAGAGTTCCCAGAGAGGGAAGGCAGGACAATAGAAGGAACTGGACGCGTTCAGATGCCAATTCAGGAATAGAAATAAGCTGATCGCAATCTCCTTGTACATTGAGAAAAATTCAAAAGAGCCAAGCAAGTCTGATGTACTGTGGAAATACATGGTATGTAGAGCCAAGAGCTGGGGAAGGGCAGACATGGTGGCATATGACATGGTCCCAGCACTCGGGAGGTTGAATGTGGAGGGACAGGGGTAGGATCAAGGTTCCCCAGGCCATGTACTGAATTTGAGGCCACCCTGAGCTACATTAGGCACTGTCTCCAAAAAAAAAAAAAAAATTGCTGGGGGAAGAAATCAAAATGACCATGGAGCTGCGAGGCCAAAAGATGTTTCAGAATTTGAGAGAATTTTGTTTGTTTGTTTGTTTAAAGTCACAGGAGGCCAAGCCCAGGATACACAAGACATCCTACCCCTGGAAGGCTGAGACAGGAGAATCAAGAGTTTGAGATGAGCCTCAGCTATATAGTGAGACCACATCTTAAAAAAAAATCTTTATTTTAAAAAAGAAAATAGGGTAGTCCATTTCAGGACCCCCTCCCTTCCTGCTGCCCACAAATCAAGATCACAAATCAAATAAGGTCACACTGCTTAAGGGAGCAGTTACCCCATTATTAATAAAGCATCAATGGCTTGACCTTAAAGAATAAAAAAAAGACATGGCCAAGATAGTTCATCAGGAAAGTCACCTGCGTGCAAACTTATTAATCTGAATAAGACTCCCAGAAGCCCTCATGATGGAAGGAAAAAAATGACTTTGGAAAACGGTTCTTTGACCTTTGACCTCTGCCTATAAGCCATGAAATGCTGCATTCTTTCTCTATTTTCTTTCTCCTTGTTGAATATCTTGGAGATATACATACATACATGTATGTGTGTGTATGAAAAGTATGGATATAAATATATATAAATATAAAAATATACAAATATATATATAATAAATATAAAGAAACTTTCTTCCTAATTAATTTGGAGAGTTCCTTAAAAAATAAAAAGGCTGGCTTAAGATAGCTCAATGGGTAAGACGCCTGCTCACAAACCTGGCAACTTCAGTTCAATCCCTGCAAGCCCACAAAGTGGAAGGAGACAGATGACTTACAAAAACTGCCCTTGAAAAACAAATAAACAAGACTGACAAGATTAAGGCACCTGCTTGCAAATTTGGTAATCTGAACCCAATCCCTAGAAGCCCACATGATGGAAGGAGAAAACTGACTTTCAAAAATAGTTCATGCAGGCTGGAGGGATGGCTCTAGAATGAAGACTCTGCCTCACAAGCAGAAGGTCCTGAGTTCAGATCCCAGATCCCAAGTAAAATTGCCAGAAGGAAATTACTGCAGCCTGTACTTCTGATCTTGGAAGTCAGAGCCTGGGAAACTTTAGAGCAAAGCAAAGAGAAAGTAACAAGATCCAGGGAGATTCCCGAAGTCATCCCTGGGCCTCCACAGGCACACATAGTTCCCTATGATACACACACACACACACACACACACACACACACACACACACACACAATTGCAAACAAATAAATAAAAATCTTTTAAAAAACTGTCCATGCATCCTGATGCACATGTGTCCCCCTCTATTTCTTTCTCCCCAGTTCTGAAATAAATAGCAAACAACAAAACTGAAACCAAATCACATGACATGAAAATAAACCATCTGATACACACCATAACCATCATTTACTTTGTAAATGAACATTTGACTCATCCAAATATTAATAAAGTTACCTCTGGGGGTGGGTTAGGAATAATTGTTTTCCTTTTTGTCCTAATATGTTTCTCTATAACTCAACTTGTCCCCCAAAGAAATTACCCTCCATTTTTAACTGAAAAAAATGTTATCAAAAAGCTAAATATAAGTTGTTATTTAACTAGATGTTTGGCTATTGAATGCAATGCTGACATTAATATTCAACTTGTACCAGTGTACCGATTATATATCTAGATACATATTCCCACAAACGGCTCTGTATATATGATATTGCCTTGTGTGATTAGCAAGAAAATTATTAATTAAGGAGAAATGCTTAAATGAACACTGGGATTTAGAAGTCTGATGTATTATCTGTAACACAGATGTTATTATACAGGTATATTGATAAAATTTTCATAATTAGGTTGTGAGCTAGGAAACAAAATCTGTCTCATGAATATTCATGAGTATGAAGATAGAGCTGGAAAAGGTTGGGGGGGAACGTGCACCACATTCACTCTGCTGAGAAACATCCTCTGCTCTTTGACTGCTCCACACTCTCCTCTGAACAGAATGTGTTTATTCGTACCTTTTTCCTTGCTCACAGTTTCCTTCCTTCCTTCCTTCCTTCCTTCCTCCCTCCCTTTCTCCCTCCCTCCCCTGGAGACATCTAAACCATTCTTAAAACTATAGCTGCTAAAACGAGGCCTTGTGACTCATGCTTGGAATCCCAGTACTGGAGACTGACTGAGGTATAAGGACTGCCACGAGTTTGAAACAGCCAAGGCAATAGAGTGAATTCCAGACAAGCCTCTGTTACTTGGTGAATCCTGTCTCAAAAAAGAATAAGGGCTAGTCCAGGGATTCAGGATGTTGAGTGTGTGTGTGGGGGAGAGGGAGGGTGCACTGGCCTGGGGGCAGAGAAGAACTAAGGTCCAGGTCCAGCAGCTAGTGTTGCCTGGACAACAGGTCAGCACAGCCTTGAGGGACAGAGGAACACACACTTTTGGTCACTTGAAGGCACTCAATGAGACATCAAAGCTTTGCCTTCTATGGTCAGAGGAAGTCCTAGGGCCTCTATGAAAGTTCTAAATGGAAGCACAATCTGCTTAGTTCTTTCATTCTCTCTCCCCACCCTCTGCTGTTTCTCTCTGGAAAATAAAATCTGTACCATGATTTTGTATATATCCTGTCTTTTTTTTTTTTTTTTTTTTTGAGAAACATATAACATATAACTCAGGCTGGATTGGAACTCCCAATGTAGCCCAGCTGGCCTTGAACTCCTGATGTTCCTGTGTACACCTCCAAGAATTACAGGTCTGTGTCATCACAACTAGCTTCTTTCTTTCTATCTATCTATCTATCTATCTATCTATCTATCTATCTATCTATCTATCTATCTATCTATCTTTGTAGAATTGGAGATTGCCTAGGGCTTTGCACATTTTTAGGCAAGCTCTCTCCTTCTCTTCCACTAAGCCATATTTCCAACCTTCCTAGTCTTTAACATGTATAAGTATATGTGTGCAAGTGCACACAAGTGTTTAGGTCTGTGGAGCCCAGAAGACAACCTCACGTGTGTTCCTTAGGTACTGCTCAGCTATTTTCTTTTCTTTTTTCTTTTTTTTTTTTAGTCAGTCTCTTCACAGGCCTAGAACTTGCCACATAGGCTAGGCTAGCTGGCCAGCAAGTCTCAGTGACCCTGTTGGGCTCAACCCTTACCCCTCACTCGCCAGTACTGGGCTTATATACAGACCACCACACCTATTTCTTATTTAATTTTTTTTAATTTTTTTTATTATTATTATTTATTCAACTGTGTGCATAACCGTGTGTATGTGCACGTGCGTTTGTGTGTGTGTGTGTGTGTGTGTGTCTATGTGTAGAACCACAGACGAATTCGCGAACCACCATGGACGCCTCCACCTCCTTCTGCCTCGGGATTCACAGGCTCCGCCCTACCAGGATCAGAAGCGCAGGCCGCCCCCGCTTCCGCCTGGCGTCTATACGTGGGATCTGGGATCCAAACTCAGGACCTTCCGCCTGCAAGGCGGAGGCTTAACCCCTGAGCCACCTCTCCAGCCCTAATTTTTCTCCCTTTAGAGTTTCATACATGAATACAGTGAATTTATATTTCTACACCTTAATCCCCATTCCATTTTTTAAAACACGGGTTCATGGATTCTGGGGATCAATCTCAAGTCCACATACTCGTTAGGTAAGCCATTTACTGACTGAAACAGGTACAGTTCTTTTTTTTTTTCTTGACGTTTCTATTTCAGATAAGTCTCACTAAGTTGCCCAGGTAGGACTTGAACATACAGTCTTCCTGCCTCGGTTTTCCCAGCAGTTGGGAACACAGGCCTATGCCAGAGGCCAGGCACAATCCACTCCTTTACCTCTCCAATGGAACTACAAGCTCATAAAGATGAGTTACCATGATGTCTTAAATGTTTTCATTTCTCAGACAACTAAACTCAGAGGAGGTAGGCACTAGACATTTAATAAATATTTTCTAATCAAGGAAGGAAAACTAAGCAAGCCCACGCACAGCAGGAATGCGGTGTTATGTGTCTCTGAAGGGTAGCATCTCTTCCTCTTTGCCTTCTATTCGAAATTAGCCGGAAGGCAAACAAGAATTGTTTAGTGTGAAGACACAGATATTCTGAAACCCAAGTTGTAATTTTCCCATTCCCCAGGGTATTTTGTGTTGTCTGAACAGTCATTTTCAGAAGTGCCATCCACTTCAAAGAGATGCCAAGTGTGGATGTTAAGCCGCGGCTGCTCTAAAAGGCCACACTCAAGTGCGATTTCATAACTGCGAAGTTGCTCAAGAAGCAGAGAGACCAGGCTCAGACTCCCTCAGCTCGCAACAATGCAGCCTCTCTTGGCCTTTCCCGACAAATGTGGGAAAAAGCTAGTCTTTCCAAAGGTCCTTGGACCTTTTTTAAGAGAAATGGCTACTGTTTATTTTGGATGCTTTTGTAATCATGGGAAAATAGAAATTAGTTGGGCACAGTGGTATACACCTGACATGCCAGCACGTGGAAGGCTGAGGCAGGAAAGTCAGGAGTTTGAAGGTCACGCTCGGCTACACAGTGACTTGGATGTGAGCCTGGGTTACATGAGACTGTCTCAAAAATCCCAAATCTTAATCAAGCAAAAACCAATGCACAGGGAATATAAACCAACAAAATATTTGTACAACCAAATTTAAAGTCAAATGGCTTCAAAATCATTATTTTTAAGTATTTAAAAAGTCAGTGAAATAATAGTTTTGTTTTTTTTTTAAATATAAACATGAAAAAGAAAGAGAAAATAAGGGCTGAGGACGTAGGCCAGTTGGCAGCATGCTTGCCTGGCATTCACATAGCCCTGAGGACATAGGCCAAGCATGGTAGAGCAGGCAGAGGCTCGTTGCGGGTTCAAGGCCAGCTGGATTACATGGTAAGAATTAGGCCATTCAGGACCACCTGATCTCAAATAGACAAACAACCAAAGAGTGATAAAAGCTGAACACAGGTGAAAGAGAGAGAGAGAGAGAGAGAGAGATAAAAGCTTAGAGCAAGGATAAGCAGGGCTGCCGGTCTGTAGGTGAACAGCTAGGTATCCATAGGAACTCATCCCTGGCATCTGTCCATGGAATTGCTGAGATTGCTTTCTACCCAGCAGGTCTCGCTAGGGGTGGGACTAATGACAGCTTGCTTGCCTAATAGGTGTGAGGTTCCGAGTGTAACCTCCAGAAGCACAAGACAAACCAAGTCATATATGATACAACATAAATTATACCCTACACATACAATCTTAAAATGGTTTTGCTTTTTTTTTTTTTTCTGTTCTGTGTTTTTCTAAGCTACAGTCTCTCATTATATAGCCCAGGCTGGTCTAGAACTCACTATACAACCCAGCCTGGCCTCAAACCATAGCAAGACTCCTGAATCAGCCTCCTGAGTCATGAACCAAAATATCTGGATCAAAAGAGCTGTCAAAATTTCTCTCTCTCTTTCTCTCTCTCTCTGTCTCTCTCCTTTTCTGAAAAAGGGAGAGAGGCAGAGACAGAGAGAGCTCACATGCATGCCACAGTGCATGGGTGAACGTCAGAAGACAATAGAGTTGTAAAAACACTCTTCGCTTAACCATATATGGTTAACTACTCCTGCCCATGTGTGCATTTTATGGATTTTACAGTTCAATAAATTTGGCTTCACAGTCAAAGTTTAAGTACAAATTTGCCTACAGTAAAGTTAAAGATGTTACTTGTATTTTCTTTCTTTATGATAGGAAAGGAGGTGTTAGGGGCTCTGAAGCTGCTTTCTGCCCTTGTGCTGCCCCCCTCCTTTGATGGACCATGCCTTTGTTTTCCCTCTCCAGTTCTTCAGGGAAGGACTATAATCAAGCAGGGGTGTTTTTGTTTACCACACAAAACCTGCCACCACAATGCAGCAATTACATCTCTTGAGAGCATCTCTGTTTGGCACAAAGCCACTAACCAAGGATACCTCCACGGGAAGCGCTAAGGATTGGAGAGTGGCCTTCCTTTGTCATGAACTCCAGTCATGTCTTCTGCTGGCACTAAACGCGTACATCCACATCCACTTGGTGCCAACAGGCTTCTCTTCTTTCAGATGGGCCCACTTGCCCTTCTCTCTTTCCTGCTCTATTACAGGAGGCTGAACACAGACTCACCCTGCTCATTCTGCCACTGCAGCCAGCAAAAGTGGTTTTCTCTAGAAAGATTTTTGCCTTCTAGATGGAACTCATGTCATTCAATGAGGCAAAGAGTATAGGACTCAAAGCAACCCGAGCATGGTGATCAGTTTCCACAGGTTAGCTGCAAGGATCTACCTTTGTGGTCTTGCCTTATTTTAGTAGGAAGCAATATTGGGATTTAGGAAGAAAGTAACCCCCGAGGGATAGGAGGGACTTCCCAGGCTCCCATTCTAATTTTACTATAATTTATTTATGTGAGGAAGAAGGAGGATGGAGAACTAGGTGGTGTACATGCCCTGGCATGTGTATGGAAGTTAGAGAACAATTTTCAAAAATCATTTCTCTCCTTCCACCATGTGAGCTTTGGGGCTGGAATTCAAGTTGTCAGTTTTGTATAAGATACCTTTACCCCCTGAGCTGTCTTGCCAACTTGCAATTTTTTAATTATGAATGCCAATTCTAGGAAAAGAAACAGCCTGCCATGGTTTGAAATGTGAGTTATCCCCACAGACTCATAAATTTGAATCCTTAGTTGATGTTTGGGAAGATCATGGCACTTTTAGGAGATGGAGCCTTGCTGGAGGAAGGCATGTTACACGGGATGGGCCTTGAGGTTGGTTAGCCCCGCCCTGCTTTGGTCTGTTAGTCTGCTCTTGCAGTTTGCAGTTTGAACTCTCTCTGACCCCATGATGGATGTGACTTAAGCTGCCTCTACTTTCTGCCAGCCAGCTTTGCCTTTTCTGCCATAACAGACTGTATCTCCCCTCTGGAACCAAGAACTGAATAAATCTCCTTTTCTCTCCTTAAGTGGCTTGAGACTGTTATCTTATGGTAGCAAAGAGAGTAACTGCTACATGGCCTATACTATAAGTGATTTTTGGCCAAGGTTATGCTTGAGCAACTGAAAGCCTTCATATATTACTTAGTTGTCCTCCAATTCTCTTTCCTTAGCTGTAAAATATCTCCTTACTGGGGGCTCAGTGGAAAGACTGGATGCAATAACATGACAGAAACACTTGTGATTGTGCCTGGAGCCAGCAAGGTTGAGTACATGCTGCTTATGACCGTTACTCACATCTTTAATGTAATAAACAGAACCGAGGACCAATAGGCATGAAGAGAGAAATCCTGAAATAAGGAAAAGCTACTTGTTTTACTCAAACTTGAAATCATTCCACCTAAGCAAAGAGACTGCTGCTCATTGACCAAGAATAACCTCATGTCCATTTATCTAGTCACCTCTCTCAGCAAACATTCAGTGGCCGTAGACCGTGTCCCAGAAAGGGAGGCCCACAGGCCCGTGACCTCACAGAGTTCACAGTCATGCTGGACAGACTGACACACGAGGCAAATCGCCCTGGAGACACAGCCTCAGCCTGAAACCTACCATGATACGGCGGAGAGAAAGGGAGACAAAAAATTAATTGTAAGCCAGTGAAGCTCTATACTCCGGCAATAATGGTTGTCACCTACCACATGACTCCTTCAATCATCACAATTTACATGGCATACGGTCAAGAAAAACAAAAACAATCAAAAAACCAAAACATTTCCACTATAGATCCTGCACCATTTACAAATAGTGGAGTGCCAAGCTTTCTTGTTATGTCCCAGAGAAAGGAGCTAGGGAGAAACTCAGGTCAGATTCCACAGAAGAGTCATAGGATCCACCCAGCAGGACCCACAAATGGGATGATGACAGGCAGGCCACACCCCAGCCTGGTGGCACAGGCCTTTACAGGCCTCAGTCCTCAGGATGGAAGCAGGAAGAACCCGGAGCTAGAGGCAGGAGGATTATGAGTTCAGGGTTACTTTCTCCTATATAGTAGGTTTGGCGATCCCTATTTTAAACACACACACACACACACACACACACACACACACACACACCAAATAAAAAAATCCATCAAAGCAATGAATCAATTGATTAGTTAAGACACAGTTTATAATGAGGCAGCTGCCAAAGTTAGGAGGTAGGCTAAGCCTACTGGTTGGGATCACTGGGAAAGGATGATGTCTAGGACCCAGAGGACAGATATAAGAGGGCTGTCTGCCCAGAACTATAGCCTTCAACAAGGGGGAGAGAAAGGGAAATTCAGGCTAGTGTCACCCACTGATGGAGACAAACCATGAGACAATCCATTGCAGATGTCCCCATAGGTCAACCTCAGCCGACACAGTAGCTTAGAAAGCAGTAAGAAAGACAAACAGAAATGTCCACATACAAGCTGAGAGTCACACCATGCCAAGAATTCTACTGAAGAATGACAGGAGTTCATTGTTTATTTTTTTAAATATAGCTTGAATTGATGTTAAACTTTTGAACCTATTCATTTTGCCCTTCTATATTAAAAACAAACAAACAAAAAATACCCAAGTCTTATCTGAGACTCCAGGGGCTGGGGCCTCACAAGCTTGTAAGGGGAGGGATTATCTTACTCTACTAGAGATGAAAACCAGAGAGAAAGAACGGCTGCTACTGGCAGGAGACATCTCTGCATGCCCCTCTAAACTCAGAAAGCCTGATCCCTCAACCCCACCTTTCTGCCAAGTTGCAAAGGAGCCACAGAGGTTAATGGGAAAAATTAAAGTTCCACAAACTTGGTTCTTCTATTTGAGTGACATGAGATTAGGAAAGTTTGGCATATGTGGCCAGTTTAATCAATTTCTATTGGCTTATGCAGTCCCTTGCTCACTTTTAAATCAAGTTACTTCCAAATGATTAACCAGAGCTAAAAGTCCGCAACTGGTGACCGAGGCCTGATGTTTGCCTGTCCTCCATGGGCACATTACCAAAACTCTTCTTTAATTGCCTCGTACTGTATTAGAGGGGGATGGTAGCACCACTGTGAAACAGAAAGGAGGCTGGGAACTCTAAAACCACTTAGCACTGCTGGCGTGTAAGGAAGCTTAGTCAAGGCCTAGTACTTCTTGACGTGAGTTCCACGTACCCAAATCGTCCCTGGTCATATCAACAGTGGTAAAAGAAAACTTTTAACCTAGTGATTTTGTGATCTTCAGATACCTCAAATAAACCAAGAAGACAGGAAACATTTATTATAAGAGTTTACAGGCTGGGGAGATGAGTCACTGGTTAAAGTCTTTGCCTTGCAAGCAAAGGTACCTGAACTCAGCTCCCCCAGATCCCATGTGAAAAATGTCTGTCCCCAAGTAAATATTTCTATTCCTGGAAAGTGGAGTCTGGGAATCCCCAGAGCAAGCTCGTTACCCAGACCAGTCTTAATGGTGTACCCTGGGTTTAATTAGAGACCCCGGCTCACAACAATAAGATAGACGAACAATCAAGGATGATTCCCAATATCGCCATTGGGTCTCCACAGGCACACACACTCCAAGTGCCCTGTGGCACACACACACGCGCGCACACGCACGTGCACATACACACGTACGGCATGTATACAAAACAATCAAATGAATTAATCTCAGTTGGGAAACTCTTTATAAGCTGGAAATGGAAGAAGATGAGAGTAAAAAGCTTTAAGATGGGCTGGAGAGAAAGCTCAGTGGGTGGGTAAAGTGCTTGTCTAGCAAGATGAGGTCCTGAATTCTGAATTTGGATCCCAGCCCTAAGGGATCTAAGAAGCCTGGGCAGCAATGCACACCTGGAATCCCAGTGCCAGGGAGGGGAGATGGGTTCACTGACACGCCAGTCTAACCAATCTGGGAGCTTCAGTTTCAACAAGAGGCCTTGTCTCAAAAAATGAGTGAATAAATAAATATATGGAATAAGGAGGGGAAAGAAGATCGCTCAGCATGGAAGGCTCCTGATAGCAAACCTGGTGACATGGATTCAAATCTCAGAAGCCCACATGGTAGGAGAAAACTGACTTCTGAAACTTGTTGTTTGACCTCCATCTATGTGACGTGTTATGTAGGAGTGTACTTCCTCTCTCTGTTTCCTTCTCTTTTGTTCTCTACCTCCAATAAATAAATAAATAATTAGATGGAGAGCAACAGTTAAACATACCTGATGATCTCTAATTCACACATGCTTACACACACACATACACATCTGCATGGATAGTCTCCACCCCACTACACACACACCAAAGAACAAAGCTTTAAAGGCCTTAAAATCTCGAACTCTACGGGTCAATCATTAAACCTCTCTATAACGCATGTCTCCTGTTTATCAAGGAATTAATTATACCTGCTGGGTATATAACTAACTCAAAATTGTAAGGAGGCCCAAACAAGTAATGCATAAGGTGCTTTATAAACTGTGCAGAGGCCAGAAGGGGTGAACAGTGAGCCGCTGTGTGGCTCTTTCATGCTTCAAGCTCAGCTGCTCACGGCAATCACAACACGGAAAAGTCCTTTGTTGTTTGGACAAATATTTTCTGTGCCAGGCACTGAGAGAGAACAAAGAAACGATGGTGGGGCACATGGGAGAGAAACCCTGAGAGCTAAAACACACAGAAGGGACTTGACCCACCGGCCATGGTTCTCCTTCGTTCCTCTATAGTCACCCTGAAGATAAAGGATGCCAGGAATCTGATGGCACATACCCCTTTCACCAGTTCTTCAACGCGGTCCAAACCCTAAGCAATGGGGATAAATGGACCAGTAGCTTAGAAGAGTAAACCACGGACCTCTGAATGCAAACTTAGATGCCAGACCTAGAGGGGATTTAACTTCATATTGGTGTTAATGTGAGGCCAGATGAGAAGTCTTCCCTAGATTTGAACATGAAATCAAAGTTAATTGTAAGTGTATATTAGAGAATTAAAAATCATTTCTAAACTCAAATTTCCACTGAAAGCAGAGTTCATTCATTAGTATATAGAGTTCAACAGTATCTCCTACTCTAATCATTTCTAAGATGAGAGGTGAATTGTGGGTCGGTCTCTTAGCTGGGCAAGAGCTTTGTCAGTGAGCCACATCACAGCCCTGAAACTGGACCTGGATATTCGCTCCCTCCCTCCCTCCTTCCCTCCCTCCCTCCCTCCCTCCCATTCATCAGGAGTTACCTACTTTATTTTTTGAGATAGGGTCTCTCACAGTACTTAGAACTCAACAATTGGGCTAGAATGGATAGCTGGGATTACAAAAGGGCATTTCAACATGGCTAACTTGTTACATGGGTGCCAGGGATTGAACTTGGGTCCTCACACTTACACGCAGACACTTAGTGACTGGGCTTCAACTTTTTTTGGGTTCCAAATAAAACTGTTTTGACAAAGCCTAAAAGGCGACCAAATGTATCCCCAATAACTCCTATCCTGTGAAGACTGGTATGAGTTAGTTAAGGAATCAAAGATGACCTGCGAACTCCTACTATCCTCCTGTATCAATCTTCCAAATGCTGGGATTAGTCATATGCTAGAATGCCCAAGCTCAGTGTTGTTTTTCTAAAAAGTGATTGACTGATTGATTGATTGATTGATGAGAAAGGTGGAGAGAGAATGAACGCATGCCATGGCACATGGGTAGAGGTCAGAGGACAACTTTCAGAAGTCAGTTCTCTCCTTCCCCTTGTGGGCTTCTGAGGATCAAGCTCAGGATTTTTAGCAAGCACTTCACCTGCTAAGCTCTGTTTCCAGCCTACAGTGCTGTTCTATCAACTTTTTCTTACCCTGCTGGCAAAGGCTTCCTTCAGAAACTAGAAATCGTACTCTCTGGAAGCGTGTAACTAAATTCACACTGTTAGGTGTCTCAGGCAGGTGTGTGTGCCCATGTGAAATCAAGTAGCAAAGTGCAAGGCTCTCTTGGAGGGATGCTACGCGCTTTGTTTTGTTCTCGGCACCCCGAGTCCATCAACCTGATGGTGCCTGTTGATAACATTCATGCACCCAGAATGTGCTCACATGAAAGCACAAGCAGATACCTACTGTCCCTGCCTCTTTCCAAACTGACGGCAGGAAATGGTAGTTGCAGGTAAGCCCCGTTCTGTGCGCTCATAACCATTTGGCTATTTAATCCCTAGAAGTCTATAAGGTTCCTATTTAGCAGGCAGGCAAATGGAAGCCTACGAGATGATAGGGCTCCCCCTCCTCCATCCCCCCATATTCAGGGCAGAGGTTCTATTTGATAATCATTGCCCCCCCAATAGTTGGTGCTGTAAGAGCACATGCTTGCCACCCTTAGTGCTAGTGGGGGTCAAGGTCAAACATGGGTCCTGGCCACACTTCCTGGGCTGGTAAAAAGTCCTGGAAATCACCTCCAGACCCTGCCCCCTCAGCCCACCCACCAACCCAGAATGTATAAAACCCACCATTCACTTCTTCCAGATCTTTTTCTTTTTCTCTTTCTTTCTTCTCTTCCTCTTCTTCCAAATGGCCCAGTGGTTCTGGAAGTCCATTAAAAACTACCATCTAGTCCCTGGTGTGGTACTTTTTTGAGACAAATACCATATATTTATACCTTACACAAAGATATACAGTGGTGAAGTTACTTGCCCCAAGGTATGGAGCCAAAACTCACAAGCAGGCAGGCTGGCTCCTAAGAACTTGGCCATGGGAGGGGAGGCAGTATTATATCTTATACACAATATGTCAATAACAGATATTGGGCTGGAGAGGTGGCTCAGGGGTTAAGCCTCCGCCTTGCAGACGGAAGGTCCTGAGTTCGGATCCCAGATCCCACGTATAGACGCCAGGCGGAAGCGGGGACGGCCTGCGCTTCTGGTCCTGGTAGGGCGGAGCCTGTGAATCCCGGGGCAGAAGGAGGTGGAGGCGTCCATGGTGGTTCGCGAATTCGTCCGTGGTTCTACACATACACAGACACACACACACACACAGACACACACACACGCGCACACATACACACGCACATGCGCACAGTTGAATAAATAATAAAAAAAAATCTCTAAAAAAAATATTAAAAAAAATAACAGATATTTATTTATAGCAGCTAATACTTCTTGGGCTTTCATTCTATTTACCCCTGAAAAGACATAGGCCATTTAATCCTCCCAACAGCCTTTCCAGTGAGTCTTGGCCTTGAAAGTGACAGTTACCCAGTTGTTCAAGATCAAAGAGTTGTGAGGCTGGGGACTTGAAGACTAAGACCCCTGTTACATACAGAGCCTATCTGGTCTCCTAACTGACATTAAGTTCCCAGACCTCTGAAGAAATCCAGCTAGAGAGCTGGGCCAGTCACTCAAGAGTTCAGGATTCACAGTTGTTTTGAGACAGTTGGCCTTGAAACTTGCAGAGGGTAACTTTGAACTCCAGTCTTCCTCTACCTCTCCAGAGCTGGTTTACAGGCGTGTCCACCACACCCAGCTTACTTTTAGTGTTTCTAAACAGTCTAACACAGGTTAGTCAGAATGCTTATCATGGCGGATCCGCAAAGTCTCAGAAACCACAAAGTGCTGCTAGTCACAGAATAAGAAGCCACTTGTTGTGGCTCAAGGGTGAATCCACAATGCTAGACAGTGGAGCAGCAGGATCAGGAGTTCAAAGCCACCCTCTACTACATAGTGAGATTGAGGCCTGAGCTACCTGACAAGACCTTATCTGGAGTCTAATGGGAATCCCGCTCCTCCATCTTCCCATACTCAGGGCAGAGCTTCTGCTTGATGATCACTGCCCCCCAATAGTTGGTGCTTGCCTGGTCCTTAGTACTAGCAGGGGTCAAGGTCAAAGACTGATCTTGGCCATACTTCCTGGGCTATGCAAAGATCCCTGAAATCCCCCCCAGACCCTGCCCCCTCAGCCCACCCACCAACCCTGAGTTTATAAAACCCACCATTCCCTTGTTTTCTTTTTCTTTCTTTCTTCTCACCCTCTTCCTATGATTGGCCAGGTAATTCTGGAATTCCATTAAAAACGTCAATCTATTCCTTGGTGTGGTGTGTTTTTCAGGTAAAAACCTTACATGCATATCTTACAGAGTCAAACAATGAAAACACACCAGTCCTCGGAGCTGGTGGGAGGCTGTGGTGAGGGTAGGACCCTGTAAGCAAATGTTTTGGGTCTCAGATTCGCCCTCTGAGAATAAGAGGCCAGGGTACCATCCTTCTACTCCCAGAAAGGACTTGCAAATCAAAGGGCTGGTGTTTTTGTCTTATCTTTCATTGTCCATTGTCTCCACACAGATCCTAGTGTTTTCATTTTTCAGTAAGAAACTTAATAGGTATCCCGCCCCCTCCCTCCCTCCACCCCTCCCTGGACCCTCTTTTCCCCTCCCTTTCTCCCAGTGCCCCTCTCTTCCCCCCTTCACATTCCTTACGGCATCCTTTAGTGTGAAAGTCAAACTTCCCTCTGCGTCCTCCACTCTAATAAGGTGTAAGGACTCAGTAGCATTGCCTAAAGCCCTTTCTTGTGCAAACTCCTATTATGGTTACTTCAGGCCTAACTTGTATGGAGTATCTTGTGTATCCTTGCTCTTCCCCATCTTTAGGCTCTTTAAAATCTTACCGCCCCCTCTTCCGCAAATTTCCCTGATGAGGAGAGGAAATTATTTGATTTTTTAAAATATTGTATTCAATTGGGGCGGGAGGCACTGGGGGATGGGGAGGGAGAGGGGTGGGGAGGGGGAGCAAGGGGTACGGGGGGCGGGGGGGAGGAGGAGGGAGGGAGGGAACTGGTGTACCTGATAAGTTTGTATGAGCTGAAATAAAAAAAATTAAGAATAAAAAAAATATTGTATTCATTTATTTATTTGAAATAGAGCATAGGTACAGACATGCAAGTCACATGCATATCATGGTGCACAGGTGGAGATCAGAAAACAACTTTCCCTGGCCGGGCTGATCTCCTGAAACTGCTAGCCAAAATGTTAGAGTTCTCTGGGGCCTTTTGTGTGTCCAGGTTCCAGAACGCATGTAGAGGATTAAGGCAGAGTTGTTGATAAGAGGAGAGAAAGAAAGGAACTCACGGACATGAATCCACAAGGGGCAAGAGAACCTCAAAGAACTCACAGACTTCAGGCACAAACTCCATGAGGAGCAGGAAAATGAAAGGAACTCACAGATATGCAGTCCATGAGGGGCAAGGGAGCCAAGAAGGCTGACAGGGTCATGTTTATTTATAGGCTTAATTAGGCAGGCCTGGGAAAAGCGGCTTTTCCTCAAAGGTTAGTTCCAGTTTCTATAAACCTGATTGGAAATTTTGGTTCTCTACATGTCAGTGCTCTGTTCATATTGGGCCCAACCCAGTTGCTCTTGTAGCCCCCTCCAGGTAGGGTTTAATCTACAATGGAGAACTAATCTCCATATGCTTTCATAATCTGAGAATTGGAGCCAGGTGGCAACTTTATCTCTGTGAAGGATTACAGTCAGGACTTTCAAAAACCTTCAGAGACTTCCAGCATGGCTGCTCTAAAACTGCCTAACTACCATGTGGGCTTCTGGGGACTGGACTCAGGTCACAAGTTTTCAAGCAGGCACCTCACCAGCTGAACCCATAATAAAGTTGAGGAGAAAAAAAAAGATTTATTTATTAATAGTCTAATGACAACAGGGTTAGAGTTTTCATCTGCCCTAATAACATCATCTAACTCTACCTTCTTGTGGTGGTTTAACAACCTGGATTAGTCTGGCTATCGGATTAGTCTGGCTATCCGATGCATAGGCATCAATCAATAGGCAGAAATGATACTATCTTCAGAAGTATCTTGCAGATCTTTTTTTGCAAATGTTAGAGATAACCCAAAGAAAGGATAGGGGTGGGCAGGGAACACTTCAATTCCTAAAAAAAAAAAAAATCTGAAAAGATGATAGACAAGCAAAACCAATAACTCACTTTCAATGTTATAAAAGTATATAAAACTTACAAAATCATAAACTTGCTCAAATTCATAGAATTCACCCAGAAAATGAGGAAAGTGCACGAGATGTACTGGAACTGTCCATTCCAAAGTCCCAAGGCTTGTTGTAAATATGTTTCAGCAACCGAAGGCAGAGGCCAAGGTTTGTGAGGCCACAGCCAGGTCACCCGAGGCTAAGTAAGTATTAAATTTCTTTTTCCAAGTGCTAATTTCACAAGCTATTTGAAGAAATAAATTTACTTGGAAACTGAGACACTGAATATTAATGACTGTAAAGCCAATGACAGGTGGAAAGAGTCCAGCAATATTGGTCAACACTTTGAGAAAATATATCTCTACTTTTCTGTCCCCTCTTCCTCCTCCTCCTCCTCCTCCTCCTCCTCCTCCTCCTCCTCCTCCTCCTCATCTCCCTTTCCTTCCTCAGTGCTAGGGTCTTATGTATGCTAGACAAGTGTGCAACTTTGAGCTGCATTCCAGGCCCCTATTCTTTCTTTACATCCTATAGTCACCATAGGATTGACAAGCCTTAAGCGCTATGAAGAAGACTGGGACCAGAGCTCAGTGGAGGAGCACAGGCAGCATCCACAAGCCTTAGGCACCTTGTGCAGCACCACAAAACACACAGCATGCACACACATAGTATGTACAGGTTGCAAAGAAGGTCTTTCTATCTTATGTTTCTTGTATCAACACCTTGAACATCAAGGTGAAATCTTTTTTTTATTACTATTCATTCAATTGTGCGTCATTCAATTGTGCACGTGTGCGTGTGTGATGTGTGTGTGTAGAACCATGGGCAAATTTGGGAACCACCATAGACCGCCTCCACCTCCTCCTTTACTCTGACCTGGGATTCACAGGCTCTGCCCTACCAGGACCAGAAACACAGGCCGCGCCCCCTTCCTCCCCCTCCCCCCTTCCTACGTGGGGTCTAGGATCCGAACTCAGGACCTTCCACCTGCAAGGCAGAGGCTTAACCCCTGAGCTACCTCTCCAGCCCCCTAGGTGAAATCTTAACAGAGTTTGACAGGGCAAACATGCCTCGGACTTCCGCAGGTATGGAAGTCTCTTCAGACAAGCTCATAGGTAACAATAAGTTTATTAGCAGAATCCACTACGGAAAGGAGAGAGAGGAACATGAGAATGAGAAGACATGTCATCTAGGCAGAGGAAACATCTGTTAGATGGCCACTTCTCCATGCTCTGCTCTCTATGGACTCCCTACTCAACAGGAAGTCGTAATCCTTACCATAGTTTTATGGACTGTATGGGAGCCAGCTCCAACGCACCTCTACCATTCCTCTGTATATCCTGCCCTGGACACCCTGAACTCATACTAGTCCTTAGATACACCAAGTACATCCTCAGCCCAAAACCTTGAAGCTTGGTTCACAGCACATTTCCAGGGACAACATTATGTCTGACATATGGGAGAAGCTCAGTGTGGGTGTGTTAAGTCATCAGTGAATGGATAAGTCTCCTGAAGGCAAAAGATGCCCAGATGGTCCAGAGAGAAGCAGTAGGAAGTGAGGAAGTCTGTTTTCTAGAAGGTTGTAGAAGGTATGAACAACTTCCTTTAGATTTGCTTTTTGCCATGTACCCTTCCCATCAGCAAAAATATTTCAATAAATATTCTTTCCTTCCCTTCCACCTCCCTCCCTCCATCCCCCCCCTTTCTTCCTGTTTTTTTCTTCAGACATAGTCTTCCAGTGGATCCCTGGCGGATCGGGAACTCACTAAGCTTCCGATTCACAGAGATCCTCCTGCCTCAGCTTATTGAGTGCTGGACTTCCAGGTAGGAGCTATTGTACCAGGCTTAGCCATTTCCAGTTACTATTAATTCCTGCCTCCTAGTGTTGATTCCAACATTCAAAGCGATAACCTTTAGGAAGAAGACTATATCCCAGAAACCCTTGGCCTCCCTTCCAACACATAGTTGGTACCATAGAATCTTATGATGTGAGGGACCTTCCATGGCTGTGTAAATAGCCACTTACCTACACACTTACACATCAGGACATTTTCTTCCCAGCAATAAAGAAATGTAGGCAGGATGTGGTGACGCAGGATTAGGGAGAGGGGGCGACACAGGATCAGGAATTCGAGGTCATCCTCAAATGAGGTAGAGACTGCACCCAAGACACAAATAAGGACCAAGACTCACCCAGGGACAACAAGCCTTCTACCTCTTTGCTCTGAATCATCCTCTGACCTCTGAGACCCCCACCTGAAGACCCACTGTAAAACAGGTGACGCGCGCATGTACCCATGATAAATGAGTTTTCCTAAGGTCCACATAGTCAGCTCAAGATATCGGGCCTTGGGGCTGGAGAGGTGGCTCAGGGGTTAAGCCTCTGCCTTGCAGGCAGAAGGTCCTGAGTTCGGATCCTAGATCCCACGTATAGACGCCGGGTGGAAGTAGGGGCAGCCTGCGTTTCTGGTCCTGGTAGGGCGGAGCCTGTGAATCCCGGGGCAGAGTAAACAAGGAGGTGGAGGCGGTCCATGGTGGTTCCTGAATTCGCCCGTGGTTCTACACACACACACACACACACACACACACACACACCACACACACACACGCACACACACACACACACACGCACAATTGAATAAAAAAAAAAAAAAAAAAAAAAAGATATCGGGCCTGAGCTAGGTCTCAAGAAAACAATAGATCACCTGTGCGATGAATCAGCAGGTAGAGGAACCAGTAATTTCAATCCCCAGAACCCACATGATGGAAAGAAAGAACCAACTTCTATAAGTTGTCCTTGGCCCTCCACGCTTATACCATGGCTTGAACACCCGCTCACCCCACTGTACCTCAAATTAATAAAATAATAGTTAAAAAAGAAAAAGGACAGAAAAGAAAATTGACATAACATCTCTTAAAAATGGGTAGAAATAGAGATTGTTGTGTTGCAATGACAACTATCACATGACTTCTCTCCTATGCAGGATCTAGTTTTGACAGAAAGAGAAAGAGAGAGAGAGAAAGAGAGAGAGAGAGAGAGAGAGAAAGAGAGAGAGAGAGAGAGAATGTGCAGGTCATGAAAGTGGAAAGGGACAAAGAGACCCTGAGAGGTCAAAAAGACAAGGTAATAGAAGTCCCATGACATGAGAGAAAGGAGAACTATTTTGGGGAACAAGATAGGAAGAACAGGGGAGATGGAGAAGCACAGTGGGAGAAGAAAGGATGAATATGACATGTGTATGAAAATGCTACAATGAAACAGGTAATTTTGCATGCTAACTTACAAAATCAATTACAATCTACCATGCACTAGAACTTCCTGAAAAGAACTAAGACAGTAAAAGAAAACGGCAATAGAACACATGACCATAATCATTTTCCAAATGATTGGAAGTAAGTGATTGGAAGAACACAGACATATCAGGACAGTCAGTGGTTGATGAAGCAAACCCAGAAATAGACAAAACCAGACCTGGGGCAGAGGACACAGCACAGGAGGACAGAGTCCATGTGCTCTGTCCTTCACCAGACATGCGCTCATACTGACATGAAAGTCATCTGGGGGGGGTCTTACTACACGCCACAGCTACATACTCAAGGTTGTCATTCCCCATTGGGCAAAAAAGGAGGTAAAGACTTCACTGCTCCCATGACACAAATAAGGACCAAGACTCACCCAGGGACAAGACTTCTATCTCTGCTTTAAGTCATCCTCTGACCTCCGACACCCCCACCTGAAGACAGGTGATGTGTGTGTACCTGTGATAAATATGAATTTTCCTAAGATCCACAGATTTGCAAGGCAGGCAGAGCAAGGCTTCTACCTCCCTTCCTGGGAATGTGAGAACGAGGAAAGATGGAAGAGCAGTAGGCTTGGAGACAGACCTTGCAGGGGACTCAAGACCCACTCACAGAACACTCGGGGGCTGGACTGGAGAGATAGATGACTCAGGGCTTAAAGCTTTTACCTCACAAGCAAAAAGACCAGAGTTTGGATGCAGATCTCACGTGAAAATGCCAGGTGGAAATGGTGACAGCCTGCTGTTTCAGCCCTGGAAGGTGAACCTGAGAAATCCCAGAGCAAAGTAATAAGGAGGTGGGGAAATCCAAGGTGATTTCTGAAGTTATCCTTGGACCTCCATAGGTATACACTCAAGTATACACACACACACACACACACACACACACACACAGAAGAGGAAAGATGGTCCCTGCTTGTGTCTCCTTACTGATCTCTTGCCATGACCCAAACCTCCTCTGCGCTCCACTCTGGATAATTATGAGATCAAACCCCCACATCCTGCAACAGCCCCATCTTTCAGATCAGGAAAAGGCCATTAGCATCGCTTGATGGCAAACATCGAACACCATCCTTCTGTTTTCCCTTCTGGGGTTCTGTCGAATTGACTTAAATATAGAAAATAAGATTTAGATGAATTCTTTATTAAGAACCTTATGATATCGACTTAATTTCTGGCAAAGAGAAAAGCAAATACGTGACAGAGTTTTCTTTCCTATTTAAGGAACAGTTATGTAACCAGCCCACATGGAAGAGCCAGGCAGAAAAGTCAGCTAGGTAAAGACAGACAGATGAAGGGCTGGGGACACAGCTCAGTTGGTAAGAATGCCTGCATGACACGCTCAAAGCCTGACCTTGGATCCTTAGTGCCACATAAACCCCTGGGCAATGGTACGTCCCTGCAGATAGGTGGATAGGCAGGGGAGGCAGGGGAGGATGCAGTGCAGCCAGCAGAACGTTTGCCTAACACAGACAATCCCTGGATTGGACCTTCAGTGCCACATGAAACTGAGTTGTGCGGTGGTGCACCCCTGTAACCCCACTTAGAAATTGGAGGTGTAATCTCATTTAGGAGGTAGAGGCAGGAAGATCTGAAGTTCAGGGTCATCTTTGGCTACACAGTGAACTTGAAGCTGGCCTAGGATACAGGAGGCATTGTCTCAGGGGAAGGAGGGAAGGAAGGAAGGAAAGAAAGAAGGAAGAAAGGAAGGGAAGGAGGGAGGAAGAGAGGGAGGGAGGAAGGGAGAAGGTAGCCAGGGAGGGAGGGAGGAAGGGAAGGAGAGAGGGAGGGAAGGAGGAAGGAAGGAAGGAAGGAAGGAAGGAAGGAGGAAGGAAGGAAGGAAGGAAGGAAGGAAGGAAGGAAGGAAGGAAGGAAGGAAGGAAGGAAGGAAGGAAGGAGACTGCTCTTCTCTACAAGTCAAGATGGCAGGGGACACAATGTGACCTACTTCTCATATAGCCTCTGTCCTCTCATGAAGGCCTTCACCTCGTTGTCCAGTGGGAAGGTGCCGTCGTCCTTTCTAAAGCGGTAGAAGAGCTTGACATCCTTGAATTCCTTATGCTCATCACACACTGAAACGCAATGCAGAAAGGCAAATGACAGGGGGAAAAATCACTCATTTCATTAGGCAAGTGACACAAGATGCTAACTAGAATTTGTTTCACTACCTAAGTCTTCCAGCCCACAAAAATCTACAGAACGGGAAATACATGTTAATTGTTCTGCACAGTACTGTTACAAAACAGTGTTCAGTATGATTAGCAATGGTTACCATCATCATCACCATCATCATTAAGATCTCCCCTAATTCAATTTGTTATCTAGGTCACAAACTCTTCATATGCATGACTTTGAGACAACAGGAATCATAGAGAATGAAAGAACATAGAACTAAGGCAGGTATGGTGACCCAGAACTCTAGAGGCTGAGGCAGGACAATCTGCAACTCCAGATTTACTTGGGCCACATGGTAAGACCATTTGTCCAAAGAAAGAAAGGAAGAAATGAAGTAAAATAAAGAGAAACATTACAGGGGTCTGGAGAAGTTAAATGGAGGCTGCAATGGGGACAGGAAATGAAGAGCAAGTACAAGCCTGATGATAACCAGAAATTGGGGAGGGGGGAGAAAAAAGGATAAATAGCACTCCACAGAAAAGAATAGCAGCTGCAAAGTCTAGGCTACAGTGAGAGATTTCAAGGATACATGTTTACGAATGTTCAATAAACCCCACTGAGATACCCCACTGAGATTAACAGAAAAATACCTGAACAACCAAAGATATGAATCCTAAGTGGGAAATAGAGAGGGTAGAACACATAAGCAGAAGGAAGGGACCCAGTTTAATGGAAAGGAGGGCAAAGAGGGGAGTGGGGGAGGGGCACAGGCGAGAAAAAATATAATGATACATATGCATGCATGAAGATGTCATATTCACTTCTTAAGTGGGTACAATCTTTGTATGTGTGTGTACCAGAGGGCACTTGAATGTATGTCCCTGTAGAGGACCAAGGATGACATCGGGAATCATCCTGGATCGCTCTACCTCCTTATTGCTCTGGGGTATCCCAGGCTCCAGGGGCAGAATCAGAGACCACGGGACATTTTTACGTAGGATCCAAACTCAGGACCTTGAGCTTGTGAGTCTAAGGCTTTGGCCCCTGAGTCATCTCCCCAGCCCTTAAATGGGCACTTGCATGCAAAGATGAGCTTCTTCATTTCCTCTCCAGTCACCCTGACTGCCAGACACTCACCATGATGAATGATGCCCCGGTCAGCTAATTTCTGCATGAGTTTAATAGCTGTCTCTCTGTCCGAAGCCTCCTTATGGTCAATCAGCCAGTCGATGAGCTCTTTAGCCACAAAACAGTTTGGATAGGTTTTGAGATGGTGCCTTCTGTCTTTGATGACCTTTTCCTCATGGAGTCTTAGTCTGCAAAGAAAAATGAATAAGCACTTGAAGAATCTGGACAATGGCAGAATTATTAAACCAATTCCAGAGAGAAGGAACCAAACAAGCCACTGGAAGGCTGGTATATCATCTTCATTCCAACTTGTCCATGACCCAAGACTCCAAGAAGTAATTGCACCCTAGGGTCCAGAGATGGTGCAGGTGCTGGTAACCTGACAACTTAAAACTGTCTAGCTATTGAGAAGGGAGGAAAAAACTCTCGCCCCAACCTGTCTTATTCCCTTCCTCTTTCTCTCTCTGTCAAAGGCCCATGACTTCAAACATTAACAAAACAACAGAAATTTACTGAAGCAAGCAATCTTCTCTTTATCATAGGTCACATTCATCCATTCATATGACAAAGACTCCTACCTATCTGTTGGAGACTTCAAAGCATTAGAAATATGCAGAAAATATAGATAAGTTTGGGGAGATGGTTCAGTGGTTGAAGTCTTTGCCTTGCAAACTAAAGGACCTGAGTTTGGATTCCCAGATACCACATAAAAATGCCTGGTGGATTTGATGTCAGTCTGCAATTCTGCCCCTGGAAGGCGAAGTCTGGGAAACCCCAGAGCAAGGCAATAAGGTAGAAGAACAATTCAAGATGATTCCTGATGTTACCTTTAGGCCAAAACAGACAGATACACATGCTCATACACACAAGTATACCCATCCACACACAAAACAAACACACTCATACATTTAAACACACACACACACACACACACACACACACACACACACACACAAATACAGACATAGCCATTTGCCTCTGAGGGCACATTTTTCTAGTAAGAACATCACTAATCTTTGTGCTTTTCAAAAAAATTTTACTAAGTTATTTGTGTGTGGGGTGTGTGTGTGTGTGTGTGTGTGTGTGTGTGTGTGTGTGTCTATGGAGGCCCGAGGGTAACACTGGAAATCATACGCGATTGCTTTATGTCCTACCTCCTTATTGCTTTGCTCTGGCTTTCCAAGCTAGAATTACAAGTCACTGACGTTTCTGCCCAACATTTTTTCTTTTAAACATGTGGCATCTGAAAACTTGAATTCAGTTCCTTTCACTTTTGAGGTAAAGGTTTTTAACCCCAGCCCCCCTTGTTGCCTTTTTTCTCTTTTATTTTTTCAAATACTTATTAGGTGTATGCATGTATGCATGCATATATGTGTACGGGCACACATACGGGAACCAGAGCACAACTTGCAGGAGTCAATTCTAGTTCTCTGCTTTGACTCCGTGAGCTATCATGATCTAACTTGGGTTTTTGGGCTGGGGGACAAGTGCCCTAACCCACTGAACCATCTCCATGGGCCTGCTCATTTTATTTCTCTGAACAGGATTTCACATAGCCCAGCCTAAATTCAGATTCAATGTGTAGTTGAGGATAGTCTGGAATTCCTAATCCTCCTGCCTCTATCTCCCAAGCTCTGGGAATACAGATGATGTGCCATACCTGCTTTATCAAAGCTAATGATTTTGGGGCTGGAGAGATGGCTCAGGGGTTGTGACTCTGTCTCACAAGCAGAAGGTTCTGAGTTCGGATCCCAGGTCCCACGTTAAAAAAAAAAAAAAAAAAAAAAGCTAATGATTTGGATGAGATTCAGTAGGTTACACACCTTCACTGTGATTAGTTATTCTGTTACTTAATGCTCACAACCTCAGCAGAAGTTATTATTGCTACTACCTAGTACTGTTGTTGTCATTGTTATTGTTATTGTTATTATTATTATTATTCTACCAGAAAAAGAACTGAGGTCTCGGATATTAAGTGACTTGTCTGAACCCACAGTAGGGAAATGAGATCTGAGGCCTGTTGCTGTCCCTTCCGAGTCTGTCACTGCCTCCATGCAGGAAAGGATAAATGAGCAGCCAAGAAAAAATCAATTAAAGCTGCTGTGCCCAAAAAAAAAAAAAAAAAAATTACAGCTTCTTCGCAGACTGGTGAATTAGTGGGGAGTTAGCTGTTCCCTGTGGTGCTTCTACCTCCCCTTTCCCCAACAACTGCTCTCAAGGAATCAACTTGCCTCATCTTCGGATGGCCTTTCCCTTCTTTGTTTTTACTAATCATCCTCTTTTCCTTTTTATTCCTCACATGATGAGTCTGAATCAATGACGTAATTTACCCATCTGACTCATCTGCTGCTTTGACTCATTCTGAATGTTCTTGGGGAATGGGGATGCCACATGAATAACTGTTTGGTCTAGACAACTAATTTAATGTTGGCTCCCCCCAACCCCCACCATCTGTAGAGTGGAAGTTTGGGATAGACTTCCTATCCTTGGCTATGCTGAGATTTAGGGGTGTAATATATGTTAAGAATCAATAACTCAGCAACAGAGAAAGACAATGACAGGTGAGGATGTTTTTTAATGTATGTGGGGGGGGAGAGGGCAGAGAGAGATTGAGATTCTACTCTTGTCAGGTTTTTGTTTTATTTAAACAGGGGCTCATCGGACTGATCTCAAACTCATTAACTAGCTGAGATAACCTTCTAGAAAACCCTGACTTCACCTCTCAAATGCTAATGTTATAGGCATGCACCACTACAATGGTTAACATGCTGAGCAAGCACTCTTTCAAATGAACTACATTCCCAGTCTATCCCCTGAACCCCTTTTAGTTTGGGGCAGGGTCTATTGTAGGCCAGGTTAGCCTCAGATTCACTAACTAGCCATGGATAACCTTGAGCTCTTCATCTCTTGCCTCTACCTCCCAAGTTCTAGGATGACAAGCATGTACCACCATCAGGCTTTCAATGGGTTTCCATACCCCAGGGTAAGGAGTATCCTGCTGGTTTGGAGCCTAAACTGCTATAGACCAAAATGTGGTCTTCTCAAATCTCTAACTGCTCCTCAGTTGAATCCCTAATTCCTGACTTCCCATAATTATAGACTGCAGTGAGAGATAGGGTTTTTAAAATGGAATTAAGGAGTAGGAACAAGCTCTTACAAGGACTCCAGTCAACAGTTAAGACCTACTCTTAACACTCTTTGTGTTTGTTTGTTTGTTTTCCTGAAGTAGTACCCAAGAATATGGCAGAAACCTTTCTTCTATTAGGTAAGTACCCTTGTAAGAGGAGATTTAAGACATAGGAATATAAAGATACAAAGAGAACACTAATTTACAAATGCCAAAGAGGCTTGAGAGGAGAATGATGAAGTGTGAATAAAGGCCCTTCCTGTGATCCAATTCACACAGCCTATAATATCTTACTGTGGTAGCCCTAGCAATCTAACAGGTCTACTGAAGACTGACAGCTGGTAAACCCTGGAATTCAAGGACTCTGACCGAGGGTTCCAAGAACTGGGAACAGCACAGAAAGAGAAGAACCATTTTACCTGAGTTCTGTTTACATGCCAGGACTGCATTTATACACGTTAACTGATCCAACTAGGAGCCACGTAACTACCTGGAATCTAATTCTTCTCAGTTGTAAAACAAGGAATTTGAATCGGAGAACCACGTGATCTCTTTATTGTAGATTTATCAATTTCTGCCCTAACTAAATCCATTCTCTCTCTTTTTTTAACTAACAGAATTCTGACTTTTTCTTAAAAAACTATATATTAGCCACTGCAACTTCAAGCAGCTCTGATGTAACTGGGCTCAGTCTCAGCATGTGACCTAGACCTAGACAATGGAAAACATTGTAGTCTTTGGGGTTTGGGTATACAATTAGTGCATGAATATGTGACCTATACTCAACCTGATAAAAGACACTCTTGAGTCTTTTCTGTGTCTGTGTATTTGTGTGTGTGTGTGTATCAGATGTCACTATGTGTGGCTGTGGAGGCCAAAGGGTGATTTTGGGAATGACAATGAATTGATTTTACCTACTTGTTGCTTCATTCTGGGATTTCCCAGATTCTGCCTTCCAAGGCCACAAGTAGAGGCCACTACCATTTTTCTCCTGGTACATACATGGGATCTGGGATAATTTGGGTCCTCTGCTTGCGAAGCAGAGCTTTAATCCTTGAGCCATCACTCCAGCTGTTGAGGCTTTTTCTAGAAGACATACTTGATACTAGGTTTTAAAATGGATGTCTTAGCTGGGTATAGTGCATATCTACAATCTCTGCACGAGGAAGGTTGAGGCAGGACTATGTAGGAAGATCCTGTCTCAAAAAAAGGGGAAGGGACCTGCCCGGGAATGCGCCTAGTCCAGCCAGGACACACGGCGACCTAGGTAAGCTCCTCCTGCTCACCCCCAAACTCCAGGCAACCCACTAGTCCCAGCTCCTCCCACCAGCCAGCTGGAGCAGAAGCTGCTTCAGGCCAACTAATTCAGTTCAATGAAAAACACAGAAATTGAAAGGAAGTCTTAAGAGTTAAAACGACAATGCCCAAGTCAAAATGCAAATCCATGAGAAACAAAACCCAAGAAAACAAATCTCCCATCGAAGGAATTAATCCCATAATGATAAAGACGCCAACCAGAACAAATCCACGGAAAATAGCCAAGAAAGCCTGACCCAAGATACCATGATCAATACTATGAAAGAGAAAATCTGGGAGGAGTTAAATAACTGCATCAACCACTTTGAAGAGGAACACAACAGACACTTGGAGGAGTTGAGAAAAACAGTTCAAGAAACAAAAACAGGCATAGAGCAGTTAAAACAAACTCACGGAAAGTTTAAAACTGAACTAAAGGACAAGTTATCTTCAACCCAGAACTCAACAGAGAGTCTTATCAGCAGAACTAATGAAGCAGAAAATAGAATTTCAGACCGTGAAGACAAAGTGGGAATATTAACCAGCTCAATGGAAGAGGTTTTTAAAGCCAAAAAGATACTCAAGAGAAATATTCAAGAGTTACAAGACACCCTGAAGAAGCCTAACATGCATATTCATGGAATACTAGAGCAAGAATCCCAAAATACCACACCCGAGAAAATTTTTCAAACTATCATCAAGGAAAACTTTCCTCATCTAAAAAAAGAGAGGCCCATCCAAATACAAGAGGCATTCCACACCCCAAACAGATATGACCAAAAGAGACTTACCACGGCAAATAATAGTTGAAACACTCCAAATTCAAGACAAAGAAAAGGTGCTGAGAGCTTCAAGGGAAAAAAAACAAGTCACTTTTAAAGATAAACCTAGTAAAATAACAAATGACATCTCAATGGAAAAAGTAAAAGCAAGAAGAGATTGGAGAGACGTACTTCAAGTATTGAATGAGCAAAAATATCAACCCAGGCTGATATACCCCACAAAACTATCAGTCATGCTCGAGGGAGAAAGAAAAATTTTCCAGCACAAAGACAACTTGAAGGGATATATATATCTACCAAATCAGTCCTTCAAAAAATGCTAGAAATGATATTCAAGCTTGAAGAAGAGTACAAGCATATCCAGGAGAACAGAAGGGAAATATAATACCACCAAAACCTAAAAGCAGAATACACTTACAAAATCCACTAAACATAATAAATATCCAGAATTAAAAATAATTTCTCCATTATAACATTAAATGTTAATGGAATTAACTCACCGATCAAGAGACACAGATTACAAATTTGGATTAAAAAACACAACCCATCAATCTGCTGCCTGCAGGAAATCTATCTCACCACAAAAGATAGTCACATCCTAAAAATAAAAGGTTGGTCCAAAATTCTGTAAGCTAATGGAACCAGGAAACAGGCAGGGGTAGCCATTATGCTATTGGACAAAGTGGACTTCAAACCAAAAAAAATCATAAGAGACACAGATGGATACTACATTTTAGTCACAGACACAATTCACCAGGAAGACCTCACAATACTTCACAATATAGGGACCCAATATGGGCCCCCCCCACATTCATTAAGCAAACCCTACAACGTCTAAAGCAAGAAATCAACCCCAACACAATAATTCTTGGGGATTTCAACACCGCCCTCTCAACATGGGATAGATCTACAGGTAGAAAACTTAACAGAGACTCTTTGGAACTTAATCAAACACTTACTGAAATGGACCTTACAGATCTCTATCGAACTTTTCATCCACGCACCAAAGAATACACATTTTTCTCAGCAGCACACGGAACTTTCTCCAAAATAGATCACATATTGGGATACAAAACGAATCTCCACATATACAGGAAAGGTGAAATTTTAGCCTGTACCCTATCAGACCACCATGGCCTAAAGCTCGACATCCACAACACAACAAACAACAGAAAACACACTAACTCCTGGAAACCTAACACTATGATGCTGAAGGAGAATTGGATTCAGGAAAAAATTAAAAAGGAAATTCAAGATTTCCTGAAAGTGAATGATAATGAAAATACAACTTACCAAAATCTCTGGGACACAATGTAAGCTGTTCTAAGAGGTAAATTCATAGCTCTTAATGCCTACATTGAAAAAAATGGAAACATCAGAAATAAGTAACAATGCAGCTTAAAGCTTTAAAGACACTAGAGCAATCCGATCCCAAAAGCAGTAGAAGAGAGGAGATTAGCAAAATAAGGGGAGAAATATCAGAAATCAAGATTAGGAAAACAATACAGAAAATTAACCAGTCAAAAAGTAGGTATTTGAAAAAAATCAATAAGATTGATACACCCCTAGCTAAATTAACCAAAAGCAAGAGAGAGAAAGCCCAAATTAACAAAATTAGAAATGAAAATGAAGTTATCACTACTGATACCCAAGAAATCCAGAGAATTATAATGTCATATTTCAAAAACTTATACTCTGTAAAATTTGACAACACAAAAGAGATGGATGAATTTCTAAGTAAATACAACCTACCTAAATTGAATCAGGAACTTGCAAATTATTTAAATAGTCCTATAATATATGAGGAAATCGAGCAAGTAATCTCGAATCTTCCCACCAAAAAATGTCCCGGACCAGATGGATTCAGCATAGAGTTCTACCAGACATTTAAGGAGCTAATAACGCCAATACTCCTTAAACTGTTCCATCAAATAGCAAAGGAAGGAACACTACCAAATTCTTTCTATGAAGCTAATATCGTCTTAATCCCAAAACCTAATAAAGATACACTTAAAAAAGAAAACTATAGGCCAATTTCTCTGATGAACACAGACGCAAAGATTCTCAACAAAGTCTTAGCAAATCGGATTCAAAAACATATCAAAAAGATCATTCATGGGGATCAAGTAGGCTTTATCCCAGGCACACAAGGTTAGTTCAACATACGCAAATCAATAAGTTAATTCACCATATAAACCAGTCCAAAGTCCAAGACCACATGATACTCTCGATAGATGCAGAAAAAGTTTTTGACAAGATCCAACAGCCCTTTATGATCAAAACCTTAGAGACAGTTGAAATGGAAGGAACCTTTATCAATATAATAAAAGCTGTATACAACAAGCCAACAGAAATGATTATACTCAATGGAGAAAAACTTGAAGCATTCCCACTTTGATCAGGAACTAGACAAGGCTGTACACTCTCACCACTTTTATTCAATATTGTACTTGAAGTCTCAGCTGATGCCATAAGACAAGAAAGGGACATAAAAGGGACTCAAATCGGCAAGGAAGAAGTCAAGCTATCTCTATTTGCAGATGACATGATCTTATACCTGAGTGATCCCAAAAAACTCCACCAGGAAGCTCCTGGAACTAATACAGAAGTTCGGCAGGGTGGCAGGATACAAAATAAATGTACAAAAATCAGTGGCCTTCCTGTATGCCCAGAATGAAAGAAGCGAAAAAGCCCTGAGAGAAACAATCCCATTTACTATATCCCCTAAAAAAATGTAATACCTTGGTATAAACCTAACCAAGGAAGTAAGAGACCTTTATAATGAAAACTTTAAAACCCTAAAGAAAGAAATTGCAGAAGACAACAGAAGGTGGAAAGACCTCCCATGTTTTTGGATTGGCAGAATCAACATCGTAAAAATGACCATCCTACCAAAGGCAATATACAGATTCAATGCTATACCAATTAAAATCCCAAAGCAATTCTTTAAAGAAGTTGACCAAACAATCTCAAAATTCATATGGAGGCACAAAAGACCCAGGATAGCAAAGACAATCCTGAGTAACAAAAACACTGCTGGAGGTATAACCATACCAAACTTTAGTCTATACTACAAATCCATAGTTGTAAAAACAGCCTGGTACTGGCTCCAAAACAGACACACAGATCAATGGATAAGGGTTGAAGACCCAGATATAAGCCCACACAGCTGCAGTCATTTGATCTTTGACAAAGGGGCCCAAAAAATCCAATGGAAAAAGAACAGCATCTTCAACAAATGGTGCTGGCAAAACTGGATCTCCACATGCAGAAGATTAAAACTGGACCCGTACTTGCCACCATGTACAAGAATTAATTCCAAATGGATCAAGGACCTCGATATAAGGCCAGAGACGATAAAAACCATAGTTGAAAGGGTAGGGAACTCCCTCGAGCTGACTGGGCTACGCCAACAGTTCCTAAACGGACATCCAATAGCAGTCACTACAACCAACACTTGGGATCTTGTGAAATTAAAGAGCATCTGTTCAGATAAAGAGATTGTAACTCAAGGCAACCCACAGAATGAGAGAAAATCTGCACTAACCACATATCTGATAGAGCTCTATTATCTAGAGTGCACAAAGAACTTAGAAAACTAAACACCAAGGAAACAAATGGGCCAATTAAAAAATAGGCCTTGGAACTTAAAAGAAACTTCACCAGGGACCAAACTAAAAGGTCTAACAAATATCTTTAAAAAATGCTCTGCTTCCTTAGCCATCAAGGAAATGCAAATCAAAATCTCCCTGAGATATCATCTCACATCAGTCAGGATGGCAAAAATTCACAATATAAACAACAACAAATGCTGGAGAGGATGTGGAGAGAGGGGAACTCTCCTACAATGCTGGTGGGAATGCAGGCTCATACGACCATTCTGGGGAGCAGTCTGGAGATTCTTAAAGAAATTAAAGATTGAAATGTCACATGACCCTGCTACTCCACTTTTGGGAATAACCCCCCATACAGCAAAAATTCACCTCGATAGCACAAGCACGACCATGTTCATAGCAGCACTGTTTACAATAGCAAAGTCATGGAATCAACCCAAATATCCAACAGTTGACGAGTGGATAAGGAAAATGTGGTACATTTATACAATGGAATACTACTCAGCCATCAAAAATGATGAATTAATACAATTTGCCAGGAAATAGATGGAATTAGAAACAATTATATTGCGTGAAGTATCTAGACACAGAAAATTAAACGCTGTGTGTACTCCCTAATAGGTGGATCCTAGTACCAAACCCACTTAGAGATACTCAAAGATATATCTCTCTGATACCTACAATAATTGCAAAGATTATAAACAGGAGGGATGGGGAAGGAGGGCCCCACCAGAAACAAGGAGAGAGGGGACCATGTTACAGCAGAGAAAATAGGCCACCATCAAGGACTGCAAGTAAGTAATGAGACATCTGGTTAATTTCACAGACTTTCCTTCCTGATCATTTGCAACTGATGGGGTATGATCTCACCAGAAGGGGAGGGCATCTGGCAGATAGAAAGTAACCATTTTGCAAATGGGTGATTGACCCTTCCCTCACCCCAGTCTCCTACTTTTATTCCATCTACCTTTGAATATACTGTTATAACAAGACTCTAATTTAAAAGTTTTTATCTCTGGCCAGGGGGTGACATCCAATACCCATCAGGATGGAGCCAAGGGAATTGCAGGAACAGCAAAACTGAAAAAAAAAAAATCAACAAACCATAATCCAGAACATCAGAGATTCTATATCAACCACCTGGAACTAGGCCAGCCTAATCTCTCCCCATCCTGAAGCTCAGGGAAATTTGCGGAAGAGGGGGCGGTAAGAGTGTAAGAGCACAGGATGGCAGGAGTAATGATATGCAAGATACTCCACACAAGTTAGGGCCGAAGCCTTCATAATAGGACTTTGCATGACCTGTGCTATGTCCAACACATTATTGACCCCACAAAGTCTAGCATTTGCTAAAGGCACTAGGATCCTTGGAGGCTAGGGATTGACAGCCACAGTAGTGTTTCTAAGTTTAAGGGGAACACAGGAAAAAGGTTTTAGGAAATGCCGCTGGATCCTTGCACTCCATCGGAGAGGAGGACCCAGAGGAGAGTTTGGCATGCACATTAAAGGATGCTCCGGGGATTGAGAGGGAAGCACTAGGGGATGGGGATGGAGGGGCGGAGGGGAGGGGGAAACAGGGAGTTGGGGGGGGTGGAGAGAAGAAGGGGATTGGTGTACCTGTTAAGTTTGTATGAGTGGAAATAAATAAATGAATAAATAAATAAATAAATAAAATAAATTTTAAAAATAGTTAATATGAAAAAGAAAAGGGGCAGAAGGGGGCTGGAGAGATGGCTTAAGAGTTAAGCCTCTGCTCAACCTGAGTTTGGTTCCCCAGATTCCATGTAAAAATGCCAGGCAGGAATGGTGGTGGCCTGTACCTCCAACCTTGGAAAGCAGAGCAATCAGAATAATTCCTGATGTCAACCTTGGGTCTCCATAGGGTGAGGCATAGCAATCCCCTTAGCTCTGCCTGCCAAGTGCTAGGATTACAGCTGGAGTCATCACATTGAGCTGGAGGGTATGCGCGCGCGCGCGCGTGTGTGTGTGTGTGTGTGTGTGTGTGTGTGTGTGTGTGTGTGTGTGTGTGTGTGAGAGAGAGGTGTAAATGTATGTCTATGTGACTGTGTTCACATATGGAGGTGCAAAACTGCAACAGTGTATACATGTGAATGTTAGACTACAAACTTCCAGCTTCAGTCCTTCCTTTTTAACACAGGGTCTCATCTACATTGTGTGAGACAAGATATCTGGCCCCGGTTGGTGCACTGAGATTACAGGCACTTGCATTACTGCATAAGGTTTTTACATGGGTTCTGAGGATCTGAACTCGGGCTTGTGCAGTGTTTTACCTACTGAGCTACCTCTACCAACTCTGGAGATTTTTATTTTTCTTTAAAATATTTTCCCAGTGTTTGCTCAGTACACTCAGGTCTACACAATTGAATAAAAAAGCCAGGACCATGTAACTTCAGTGAAGGCTTGGGAGAATGTAACAAGACTCTGCAGAAACATCTCACAGCCCATTTGGAAGGACCAGGCCTTCCTTTCAAGGAGACCGTGAGACAACATGGGAATCATCCTGGATGGCTGTCCCTCCTTCTTGCTTTGCTCTGAGGTTCCCCAGGCTCTACCTTCCAGGCCCAGAAGCATAGGCTGCCGCCATATCCGCCTGCCTTTCTATATGGGATCTGGGAATCCAAATTGAGTCCATCTGTTTAGGAGACAGAGGCTTTAACCTCTGTCTAAGCCATCTCTTGCCATGACTATTAACACCTTTGTGGACTTTGATTCTTACGATGGCTTCTCAAGCCACATGATTCTAAAACCAAAATGATACCTGCATAGAGTTATACTTAACAAACAAGATTGAAAAAAAATTGAAAGAACAGCTCACATTAAATATGTTGAAGTCTTTGCATGAATCCTTCTAATTAATTCAGTGACAATGACACTGAGGATTTGTTTAACATGCTCAGAGTGGCAGAAGGCAAAACATTAACTCTTAGACATGATGTCTGTCAGGAATCCAAGAATAATGAAGCTTGATTTATTTAGAAATTTAAATCTGAAATAAGCTACCACCTAATTTGGTGGGGGAGGAATATGTTAAGAGCCAAGAGAGGAGTTTTAGTACCTGTAAACTTTTCAAATTAACAAATTATTAGGTAGTGTTTATATTTAAAATCTACGAAGAGACCCTTTCAGTTACTGTCCCTTCATGACCCCCGAGCTTGAGGCTAACTTGAACTTTCCTGATTCCCACTGACGTCCATCTACACAGAGGGGAGAAGTGGACACAGCACGCTGCTGTCCAGTCAGAGCCTAGTGTGTTTAAGAGAGCAGCAGTTGGCTGAAGCTCAGGGGTGCAGAATTTGCCAGCAGGCACAAGGCCCCGGGCTCAAGTCCCTAGAACTGAGAAGGAAAGGAAGGAAGGAAAGAAGAAAGAGAGAGAGGGAGGGAGGAAAGAAAAAGCAGTAGAGAGCTTGCCTGACATGTCAAAGACTGTCAGCCATCAGTGCCCATATGTCCAAAGAAAAGAAACCAAGCAAGATAGTTGGGTGTGGCCACTCAAGCCAGAGTTAGCAGCAGATAGACTGCTGAGTTCAAGGATATAGAGCATTTCCAAAAAAAAAAAAAGGGGGGGGGGAGGGAGTTCAGTTGATTTAGTGTTAACATAAATGTTCTGAGGTTAACTTGGGGTAAACAGTGAGTTCTACAGGCCAGCCTAATCTCTCCCCATTCTAAAGCTCAGAGAAATTGGCGGAAGAGGGGGCAGTAAGATTGTAAGAGCCTAAAGATGGGGAGGAGCAACGATATGCAAGATACTCCACACAAGTTAGGGCCGAAGTAACCATAATAGGACTTTGCATGACCTACGCAATGACTGGCATAGCACTGACCTCCCAAAGTCTAGCATGGATCACAGGAACTAGGATCCTTTAGAGGCAAGGGATTAACAGCCACAATAGTGTTCCCATACTAAAGGGGAACACAAGAAAGGGCTCTAGGCAATGCTATTGAGTGAGTCCTTACACCTTATCAGAGAGGAGGACCCAGAGGGAAGTTTGACATACACACTAAAGGATGCTCCAGGGAGGGGGGGAGGGGGCACTGGGAGAAAGAGGGAGAGGGGGAGAAAGGAAGGGGAAAAGGGGGGAGGGCATAAGGGGGTTTGGAGAGGGGTGGAGGGAGGGGACAAGATACTTATTAAGTTTGTATGAATGGAAAAAATTAATTAATTAATTTAAAAAACAGTGGGTTCTAGACCCAATTGGACAAAAACAAAACAAAATAAACAAACAAACAAACAAAAAAAAGGGGAAGGTTTGAGTGGAGAAAGAAAGCAGCAGAAATAAGGCAGAAGAGAACAAATAAATTAGACCTAGGACATGAGCGCAACAGACATTGGTTCTTGGACTGCCTGTAATTAGTTGTGTCACCAGGGTTTATAAAAGCTCAGGAGGTATGTGTCACCAACCTTTTCTTGTTTATAGTCAGAATTATTCTTTCTTTCTTTTTCCATTTTCATGTGTATTGGGGAAGGGGGGCAGTGCCTGTATGCGTGTGTTTTGTATGTGTGTGTGTTCATGCACATGAGCTCATGTGTGTGGAGGCCCAAGGCTGCTACCTGAATTCATTCTCAATCCCTCTTTTACCTTCCTGACTGGAGTCTAGATCTCTGGGGATTCATAGGCTCCACCAGGTCCTGTTAACTTGCTCCGGTGCAGCAATCACTGCTGGCTGAGCCGTGTCCCCGGATCCTGAAGTTAGAGTTCAAAAAATGAACCTGGGGTACCCACATTTGTCCAGACTAGTGAACTCAGGGACCTGCCCATCCCTGTCCCTGGGGACTGGGATTTTTAGGCATGTGCCTTTCACACCTAGTTTTTTATGTGGATGCTAGAGACTGAACTCAGGTCCTCAATCAGTGCGTGCAGCAACAGCAAGCATTTGACCAGCAGGACCAGCTCCCAGCCCCTGCTGCTTTCCTGTTTGAGACCGGGTCTCACACTGAACTTCACGTTCTTCAATCTAGTTAGATTGGTTAGTCAGTGCTGGGATTGCAGGTGAGTGGTGCCTCTCCCGCCTTGCGTGGGTGCTGGGGGGGGGGTCCCAAATCATGTACTCAGGCTCTGAGCAGGCTTTTTCCCTCTCCCCAGGGCCCTGTGAAGGTTGGTCTCTTCTCTCTGTCTCTCTCTCCCCTGCAATTCACAAGCCTGCTTTGTGCTGAGAATCTTTTTATCTCTTCTTCAGCCTCATCCAGGCCTATGGTCCTCCTTTCCTCTACCTACCAGAGACCCCAGTGTTCAGGATACCCCCTCTTCCCGCCTGCAATGATTGGGAAATGTCTACTTGCTATTCCAGCGGTCAGCTTTTCCAGGGATCTACTGGGTAAATGAACATGCTTCATACTCCTTCTGGGTTCTCCCCACCCCACCCCCACCCCCCAGTGTACCACTAGGGAAGCATGCCGCCCACTGCCATGACCTGAGATGCAATGGCTACACTAAGGGAGGACTCCTGGGTGCCACAGATTCCAGTGAGAGCTAGTTGGAAGGACTGGGGCCTCGGCCTCCATGACACTGACATGAAATTTCATTTGTGTGAGCTGTGCACTCAGCACTGCGGAAGGCCAAGGCCAAACAGCCCTTAGACTCACAGACTCTAAAGCAAACCTCTTTTGGTAAACCGGGGAGAGCAAACATCTCTATTGCACCTGCGTGTTCAGTCCTACTATGCTCATGCCTGCCCAGCTAAGCAGCTCCTGCTGAAACTGAACTGGACAATTTCCTTTGGTCCTTGGAAAGCAAACACAACTGAGGGCAGAGTATTAACAGTACTTACAAAAATCACTGTTGGTCTAATAAAGGTAGAAAATATTTTCCAAAAAAAAACCCATCATCATCATCTTACTGGGGACTGTGGAAGATTGAACAAGGAACAAAGGAGAGGTTGAAACCACTGATTCTCACTTATAAACAGCATCATGAATTGCAGTCAAAATAAGCAGTTTCATTTAAAAACACTGCACTGCCAAACAGGAGCTGACAGCATGTGGTGTGTGAACGGAATTGACATAGGCTTTACGCAGAAACTACAGCCCTTTCTAGACAGTCTGTAGCAGCCAACATCTGGACACGGGGGATGTGAGAACCCAGCGAGACAGGGTGTCTTCATCACCTCTCCTTGGAAGGCCCTGGGTCTAAAAGGATCAGAGTAAAAACAGAAAGAAATGTAATTTGACATCATGTACTTCCTTTGGGATTGTTTTATAATTACAACATCTAGGTGAGAAAGATAGCTCCACGGGTAAAATGTCTGCTTGCAAACCTGGTGACCTGAGTTTGATTCCTGGAAGTCCACAAGGTGGAAGGAGAGACCTGGCTTCCAGAGGTTATCCTCTGACCTCCATCTGTGTGCCCTAGCATACACATATATAACCCCCTCTTATTCTTTTCCCTCCCCTCTCTTTCTTCAAACAAGTTAATTAAATATATATTTTTTTAACTTTGGGGTTTGTTTTGTTTGGGGATACAGGGTCTCACCGTGTGGCCTTGGCTGGCAAGGAACTTGCTCCATACAATAGTCTCCAAGCCTATAGCTTAACAGTACCAAGGAATACTGTAGAAGCTACTGGGGGAGAGAAATAATCACAGGCATCATCGACCCATGAGATCTGCAAATTGCAATAAAAATCACCATGGCAACAGCTGACTACCAATGTAATAGTGGTATGAGTATCAAGGAGACCACCAACAGCTTTCTGCTTGAACTCAAGACCAGCTTGTCAGAATGGAACCCAATCCTGTTACCGTTAACTAAAATAAGAACCTAAAAAGGGGGAGGAAATAAATCACTAGGGAAAAACAGCCTGTGAACAACAAACTGCTCTAAAATAGCTACTATTATATTCATAGATTTGAAGAACACTTGGCACTCGGCCTAGAAATCATCTTCTACAACAGAGGTAAAGAATCTCAACACCATGATAGGAGGGAGCCTAGGCCAATAGAAGAGCAGTGAAGTGGACAACAAAGGCCAACCTAATCTTTCTCATTCTAACCTCCTGAGAGAAAGGGTGGTTGTAAAAATCTAAAGATGGGAAGGACCACCATTGGACAAGACATTCCATTCAAGGCAGGATTGCTGCATCCAGGAACTCACTGGCCATGACTGACATACCAACCTACCCCCATAGACTATGAGGAACTCAAGAGAGATAAGAACACACAGTGGAAACTTGAGGGACTAGAGCTTGATGAATGAAGGGAAATGCCTCTATCAGTGGAGTGGCCAAGGAGGGGCCACTTGGTATGCCATAGAGGCCTGAACCCCCATAAGAGCAGATAAGCCAAAGGAAACCTGGAGTTCATACAAGCAGCCAGGCAGAAAAGTGGGAAGGAATGGAATGGAATGATGAAGAAAGAGAGGAGGATGGGAGAGGGGAGAGGAAATGGAGGAAAACAGGAATAAGTACTTAACATGCTTGTAAAACTAAAACAAAACAAACAAATAATAAACAGTCCCCAAGCCTGCTGAGGATCTTCTACTGCTGCTGGGATTACAGCAGACTTGCACTGCCATGCCCAGCACATAATTTAAACTGTAAATTATCAAAACGCTATGCCTAGCCTAGCAAACATGTATCAATTGGAAAGGCAAAGTCTCTCTCCTAGGCTGGGATGAACTGAGCAGCACAGAAACTGGTTGGCTGCACTGCACTGACCCAAGCTGAAGCTGGCTGGCAGGTGGTGAAAGCTGTCAAGACTGGTCCATTCTGACACATGGCGGAAACCTTCCTTGACCCCCACTGTCCCAGGGAACCCAATCTCTACAGCTGCTTCTGCATTCTTGAACAAATCTGCTGTGCATTTACAAACATGGAACTTGATACTGACATTTTTACATCAGATGGTGCACAAAACATGTTTCCTTGTAGCTTTACTTCAAGAAAATGCTTGAGTTTTCTCAGACTGCTTGGAACGACAGAAAAAAACAGATGGGAATAAGCATAGGTAAGAGAAAAATACAGAACTCTAAACAGTTCATGAGACTGTAGAGAGGCAGAGGAACTGGTCTCAGACAAACACACCCGCACACACACACACACACACACACACACACACACACACACACACAGACATACACATATAAACATGCACACAATCATATAACACCCGCATAATATTCCTACAGTACCCACATTGTAAGACAGTCTTGTCAAATATTCCCCCAGCAAATCCTTCTGAGGAAGTTGTTGCAACAGTTCTGCAAATACAAAACAAAGGCAGAATCGAAGTTCTAACCTGAGTCCTTCCCAGACTCAGGTCATTTTCTCTGCTTTATCTTCTTTTTCTCTCTGTTTTTCCTGTAGCCTGGGTTGGCTTGGAATTTATGTAACCAAAGATGATCGTGAGCTCTCTTGCTGCTCCTATCTGCACTTCCCAAGGGCTGGATGCTAGACTGTGGTACCATAAGCACCAAGCTGGTAAGCCCATCAGGAAGAAGGGGTTGTACTCACAGCCTAGTGGACCACATTAGCTGGAGAAAGAGTACCTGCAGTAGTAATGTTCTATATCTGAATGAAGCCTTACACTACAACTGACCAGGACAACATGCCCGTAAGAGGAATGATAAGGTACCACAGGTCCGCAATCCAGTGCTGGGGAGAAAAAGGCCAGCTAGGCTACCAAGCAAGACCATGTCTCAAACACACAAAAGCAACAAACTGTCCATATCCCTGTTTTACATGCATCAAGATCATGTCTTGTTCATTTGATGGTGTGCAATGAAGTTCTCCCCAAAAGCCACCTAGGTTCAAGATTCTGCACACTGATTAATTAGAAAATGATTGTGTGGACAGCTGGAATGTTACAGATTCAGAGCTGAAATCATTCTGGGGTATCTTCAGTCAGTCCTAATAGTCATTTGTATAACTGATATTTTTAACTATCAGATAAAGCCATTGGAATGTGTTAATTAACTCAATTATTAGTAGGATCCTAGCTCCACCAACCCAAGGATAAGGACACTATCAAATAGCACCAAAAACCTAGAGGAGAGATTTTCATGCTTTGCCATAACTTCCCTTCCTCATAGCCCCACCAATATAATCTGGTAAATGCCTTGTTTTATGACTTTCTTTTGTTCTGGAGCCAAAAGCAAAACAAAACAAAACATGCAACTGCATCCACAGTGGAACATATCATTCGGGACCACTTGAATCTGCAGTCCTGGGCTGTGGCCACTCATGTGGCTCATCTCCCTGGGAGCAAGAGCATGCTTCATATCGCAGACAGAGAAGGATGTGCAAAAAAATTATAGAGACTTGTTTAAGTTATATTTTAATAGGAAGCAGAGTCAGGACTTGAACTCAGATCTTCCAATTCCTGTGTAGCTTTTCATGCAGGGCCGAGGTGCCAGCATCTTTCCTGCCTGCTTTGAGTTCCCTTAGGCTCAGAAAATGAACAGTTCAGTTAAGTCAAAGGGCAACAATAAAGGTTAGAATACATATAAGAAGAAGATGCTGCTGCCAATGGAAATACAGATGGGACTCTGACAAGGGGTCACGGTCCATGATTTGGACACAACCCCTGGGAACAGGAAGTAGGTCAGCGGGTTACACCACCACTGGTAATCAGGGCTGGCATCAGGAACACGTGAGGCAGAAGCCTGACACTTCAGTGTGTGCATAAAGGCTTTTTAAAAATCTCTCCTCCCATCATCTAGATAAGAGGTAAATAACAGGGTCAAAGCAGAAGGCCCTTGGGTCAGTCTTCCTGGGGGAAGGAGGCATTTGAAACCCTCAATTCTTCTTCCAGGCAAGGTCTTGCTCAAGAATCTAAAGAAATCAAAAGCCCAAGAGAGATCGCAGCTATCTCTCCAGATCTGACCTACTCCTTCTATGAGTCATAAAAAGGACAACTGTTCCTGCTTGCAAAGCTTTCTCAAGAAGCAGCCAAGAACATTTTTTTTTCCCAACAGATCATTATTTAGCTGCACACCACACCCAGGAGTTTGAGGCTGCTAATTGCCATTTTACAGGTGAAGAAACAAGTCCACAATGGTTTGGGGGAACTTGCGGAAGACACAGCGTGTGACTCAGGGGTCAGATCTAGTTGGCAGTCAATTGACTCTTGGTTTATTGGTCAATGTCACAGCAGCACATTCTATTCCTGGTTACCTCTGCAAGGAGGGGATGCAACGAAGTGACTCCTCCGTCCGCAGACACAGGGATTCCATGCTTCACTTACAGTAGCAGTTCTGAAAGGACCAGATGCAGTGTTCCTGCCTACACATCTGCTTCCAACATACTGATGTGCTATTCAGAAGGTAGGGAAAAGGGGAGAAGGAAAGAATGTGTGTCCAGGTAGCGCTCAGGGTCCCGCCTGTATAAGTCAACAAATGAACCTCATGGCTGTTCACCACTAACTCACGGCTCAATTACAGAGTTGGTTAGCCAGGGTCCAAATCCGAGCTCTGTCCACAATCCACTGTGTCTTAAACAGTCAGCTTCCCAGACCCTTGACTCTCCTCCATAAAACAACACAAAGCATGTCTACCTGGGGTTAGCACAGAAATTCAATGGTGCTATTAACATACCTAGTACTTCAAGAAGCTCTCAATACATCTCAACTCTTATTAGCCACTATGTAATATATCCAGTGCCAGATTTTTCCAAAAGCACCACTGGCAGAATTAAATATATAACTTTGGCAGCTTTGTAAATAAAACCAGTGTAATCCGGAGACAGCAAACAACTGGGTGGGCTAGCAGCCTGGGGAGGTGTGTCTGTTCTCCTTAAAGAATGAAAAAGAGGGTCTGTGCTTCAGAGACCTCTGGGTGAGACAACCCTTGGTCTCTCCCTGAAACATGTTAAGATCTCTATATACATATGGGGTTTGCCGTGACCAACCTCATCTCATCTAAAGTGTCACTCAAACCAGTAACTGAATTGAACCACTGAATGGTTTTAAGTGAAAGGAAGCATTAGTCAATCCAAATCAGGCCTTTGCTTACATCAGTTTTTTACAAGCTTAGGGAATATGAGGGATGTGAAATCTTGACTTTCTAACATTAGTAGAACGGTTTGGTATGCATCCCAACTCCACTGTGGAATCGGTGGCTCCTAACCCCATGATTTTTCCAGAAGGGACCCAAGGTTGATCAAGCTGCAGACTCCTAACGGCCTTGATGTCACTTCTGCTAATTCCCAGACTATTCATTCTTCAGAGAGACACTGACATCCAAAGGTTTGGCGTTAGTAACCTTGGGGGTGGGGGGAAGTCTAAACAATAATTTTAGATAAAGAAAAAAAATATCAAGAATGAATTATTGTTAAATAATTAAAACAATCAATACATGCCAGGTGATCTGCAAACTGAGGCCAAGATTATTACACTCAGGAGAGAGCAGACTCTCCTATCGCCTTCAGATAGGCCAAGGTGAACCCAAGAATTCAAATTTCTACCAAGATCCTCCCAATGCTGCTGAAGGGCTACACTTTGCAAACCACTGGGTTGAAACCAAACAAAGATGGGAACAGATGGGGAGACAGACGCATGGGGCACTGGAAAAGCTGAGCAGGCAGTTTTACCCTGGCAGGGTGTGGTCAAGGACTTAATTCACCCTATCCTGTGTGCAGACAGGTACTTGACTAGCCTCCACTGGGAAACTGGGAACTGATGGATGGAAGAAAGGCTGACGAGGAAACCTGAATCCAGTACCTGTCTTCTGGTATGACTTCTCGGGTTCCTCCATTCTTTAAATGTGTCTCCTTACTTGCTTTCTTGATAATGAATAATATTTGGGTATGGGAATCTCATGTCTGCAATCCCAGAACTTGGGAAGGCGAGGTAGGAGGACAGCAAGTTTGAAGTCAGCCTGGGGTGGGTAATGAGGCTGATTCTCAAAAAAAAAAGTTATAATTAATTAAAAAAAAAAGAAGGAAGCACTTATCCCACTAGAGAGGAGGAAGGAACACAAGGGAAACCTTGCATAGAAAGTTACACAGAGGCATAGATGAACAGGGACTTCACACAATGTGTCGTCTCTGGGAGAGATCAATATTCCTAAATACTAGGGTAAGTAGTTCTTGACTAGACACTGGCAGAGGGGGCTCTTACCCCTCAATACCCAGTTAGATTCCTGACTTGGAAAACAAGGAAGCCAACTAGATTTATCTCTGAAATCTCTCAACTCTCACTTCCTCTTCAGGACTCCCTGGTGTGTCTCCAGGGCAAATCCTTGCTTCGAGGATCAAAATAGAACAACAGACTGGGGCACATTTTGTACTGAGAAGATCAACCACAAGCCACAAGGCCAGAGAGAACAGAGGCAAATCGCATTTCCTTTGGGCTTCCACACAAGGATGAGCATGTTCAAGGGGAGATTTTCAGCCACGCATGCTGTACAACACCAGCTAAGATTATGATTGTTCTATTTTCAGATGGACAGATGCTGAGGCTGACAAAGAGCCAGGGGTGTGGGTTCTACAAGTCTATGTTCTCAGGGAAACATGAGGTTTTTAGGGTTTTATAAATATTATGGGAAACTTCAAAAGTGTTATCAGGATTATCTCAGCTAGAGCTTGGCTTGGTTCAGACTAGCAAAAAATGTTCTCATCATACATTCAATTCACTGAGACTTAACTGCATACCAGGCATATCTTGAAACAGCTGTTGGTGGTGGACTGGTTTCTGTAGCTTAAGGGCAATTTAACAGAAACAGGTGTTTCTTCCAAATGAAATGCTGTAGTCATTATGCATTTCAAATATATATAAGAAATATATATTTTAATATTATTTATATAATTATAATTTATATATAAATTATATTGTATATTATAATATATAAATTCATAATGAAATTCATTATATATAATATATATAAACTGGGTATCTGGAGATACATATCTGTCAATGTCTTTATAGTAGGTTAAAACTCAATTTACCCAACATTGATTTTTTTTTTCTTCCATTGCCTTTCAATTTTAGCCAAATGTGACACCTTCATTTCTGCCTTTATTGCATGCTATTCTCTTTTAAGGGTATGGTCTCCCTGTTTTCCTGTTCATCCACCAAATTCCAGCTCACCTCACCTCCTTCCATGCCTGATCCAGCCAAATGGAATCCAGTTTCCCCGCCCCTTCTAGGATCTTTTCTATAGTGCTCACGTGTGTCCATGCACTAGTCTGGATTAATTTCCTCTTATTAACACTAATCTTTTCAACTCACCACAGACTCTGAACATGAAGAACTATGCTGTTGAGTGTGCTGGCATTAGCCTGAGATCCCAGAACTTCGAGCTGGAAGCAGAAGGAGCAGGGATTAACTCAAGATCAGCCTTGCATACACAGCATATATATGAACAAACGAGGGGGAGGAAGAAGAGAAGGAGAAGAAATAAAAGGAGGAGAAAAAAGAAGAGGAAGAGGAAAAGAAAGTGGAAGAAGAAAAGAAGGGGGATGAGAAAGTAGAGAAAGTAGAGGGAGAAGAATAAGAGGAGGAGAACAGAGGGGGAAAACCTCATTCTTCTTTCACATTTCCTCAATGTCTGGAACAAGGCTAAAGGTAAATGATCCTTGGTAAAAAATTCCCACTTTTCTTTGAAGCAGGGGAAGAAACCAAGAACAGCACAGAATACAAAACCTGAGTGTTCCAAGCGTGCCCTTCTGACAGCTGTGCCCTCATGTGGTTGCACACGCCAGCAGTGCTGCCAGGAGTTCTAGGCGCTGCCTTTCTGTGACTATGAAGAAGTGTCTGGTCCCCTTGTTGAGCATTACTAAATGACCCTACTTTCAGGAAGAGCCCTACTGTTGATTATGGAATATGTACACAGCAGGGGTCTGCTTCTAGACAGGGCTAGCCACCAGACACCCCAGCTAGAGGACACAGGACCTCCAGGAACCCGCTTACATGGGAAATAATTGATAGGTCAAAATATTGTCAGCTGTTAGGTTGGGCAAGCACCATTAGGAGCAAATACCTACATTAACATACCTCCAAGTGTCTTGTTTTAGAGAAAGCTGGCGTCGTAATTAGATACAGATGGCCAATTCATTGGCTGATGGTTCCAGCTCTGGGCACATGTGTAGAGAATTAGCAGTTGGGTTAAGCCCAGAATGAACCTGCAGAAGATTTTCTAGTGGATGGGGAGACACAGCCTATCGTGGCAGGGCTAGTCTGTGCGCAAGTATGAATAAGATGGAGGGAGTTGGTTGAGAAAGTTGACATCATTCTGTACACATGGCCATCTATGATGATCTGGAAAGTAAGGACTTCCCTCTCTCAGCTGTTAAATGGATATGGTGTGGCCAGTTCCCTTGGCCTTCGGTGATGGTATGTGCTCTCCTGCCAAACTGGGCAAGGACCTGTAACCAGACTATGCCAAGAGAAAATGAAGCTCTTGTTTCTCTAAGTCATTTGGTTATGAATTTATCAGCAACAATGCAGCTACAGCTGAGCATGCGCACATGCACTCCTGCTCTCCTGGTCTATGACCACAAGCTGGCCATACCCCAAAGCATACCTCCCTATCTACTGTCTTTGAATATGTGCTTCATGACTCTGAGCTATGCATGAAGAAGCTAACTAGATCTATCTCCAAACTCTCCTTCAACTTCAACTTCTCTGTATTCATAGATAATTCAATGAGCTTCTACTTTTCCCTCCTGAACTATGACCTTAAAGGAAGCATACTCTGGACGGTACCTGAAAGTGCTACGTGATTTTTGAGAATGAAGATGTACAGCCTCCACAAATGAAATCCTCACACTTCCTCTGCGAAGACTTTGGAAATGACTCTCATGTTCTCCTTCTCCCTCTCAGATAATAGATCTGTCTTTGCTCTTGTTTTCCTTAGTTGTGTTTGTTTTTGCTTTGCACTCACCAAGATAAAATGCAAACCCACAATTTTGTTATAGTATCTGGTCAGCCCCAAAGACAAGAAACCAAAAGGGCCTGTGGTCACTGAGGTTCTGGAAGATGGGGGGGGGCTCCCTTTATGGAAGGATGCCAGAGCCAATGGCGAGCCTCAGCTGAAGTGAAGGCAACAAACACACTCCAACAAGCAGAACCAAAACTTTTAGGCACGGGGAGAGCTGTTGAGAAGCATCTAAAAGAAAGTGCAGGGCTGGAGAGATGGCTCAGGGGTTTAGCCTTTGCCTCAAAAGCAGACGGATCTTAGTTTGGATTCCAGTTCCCATATAAAGAATTTGCTGGGCGCAAATGGCAGCCCTGGAAAGTGCAGTCTGGGAAATCCCAGAGGTAAGCAATAAGAAGGTAAAGCAATCCAGGATGATTCTCAAAGTCATCCTTAGGCCTTCACAGGCACACACAGTATCCCTTCAAACCCCCCCCCCCCATATATACACACACATTTACGGATGTGGAGGCCAAAGGCCAAAATCCAACTGTCTTCCTCTATGGTTGTCCACTTTAATTTTTTGAGATAGGATCTTTCACTGAACCTGGCTGGTCCCCCAGATCCACCTGTCTACATTTCCAGTGCCAAATTTCCAGATACTCACTACACTAGGCCTTCACAGGATGCTGTGGACCTAACACTTTACTCACTGAGCCAACTCCCCAGCCCCAAGACCCACTCTCTTTTTTTTTTGTTTGTTTGCTTTGTTTCCTTTATTTGAAAGGGGGGTCTCATGCACCTAGGTGAGCCAAGGATGATCATGAACTGTTGATGCTCCCACCCCCACCCCCCCACTGTCCTGGTGGTGGACTGCAGGGTGCACCTCCAAGAAGGACTCATGAGAAACAATACTCAATCCTGTTCCGCTGGTGCTCAGGACATCCGCCTCACACACACTCAGTAAATGCCTTAGCTACATGCCTCACACTCATTCAGCAAGTGCTCTAGGACTGAGCTGCACCCCACCCTGTTTTTTGTTTTATTTACTTTTAGTTGGAGAGAGGGGCTGGCTAAATGGTCCAGACTGGCCCTGAATTCAACCTATAGCTCAGATAGGTTTCAAATGTGGGCCTCCTGATTCAGCCTCTCGGGTAGCTTGGATTAGAGGGTCTGGGGCCACCAGATCTGGCTTCTTCATCTTCTCGGGAGTATTTTTCAAGCTAGGTATGGCAGTGCACACTTGTACTTAGGCGGTGGAGGCAGAAGAAATAGTATGCCAGGTGCATTTTCAGCTATATAGTGAGTTCAAGGACAGCCTGGGCCATATAAACCCTTTCTCAGAAAACAAAGACCCTTTCCACTGCTGGTTAGGAGGTGACCTCCAATACCAATCAGAATGGAGCCAAGGGCGGTGCAGGAACAGCAAAACTGGAAAAAAAAAAAAAAAACATAATTCAGAACATCAGAGATCCTACATTAATCACCTGGAACCATACCAGCCAAATCTCTCCCCATCCTAAAGCTCAGGGAAATTTGCGGAAGAGGGGGTGGTAAGATTTTTAAGAGCCTAAAGATGGGAAGGAGCAATGATATGCAAGATACTCCACACAAGTTAGGACTGAAGTAACCATAACAGGAATTTGCACAAGAAAGGGCTCTAGGCAATGCTACTGAGTCCTTACACCTCATTAGAGTGGAGGACACATAGGGAAGTTTGATTTTCACACTAAAGGATGCTTTAAGGAATGTGAAGGGGGGAAGAGAGGGGCATTGGGAGAAAGGAAGGGGAAAAGGGGGTCCAGAGAGGGGTGGAGGGAGGGAGGGGACAGGTACCTATTAAGTTTGTATGAGTGGAAAAAAAATTTAAAAATTAAAAAAAAAAGAAAACAAACAAAGAAACAAACAGGGAATGGAAAGATGTCTTGGTGGGTAAAGGTGCTTACTGACATTCCTAACTCCCTGAGTTTAATCCCTAGAGCCCATATGGTGTGAAAGGAGAGAACTGACTCTCCCAAGCTGTCCCTTGACCTCTATAAGTAGGCCCTGACGTATAAACATACAAATGTAAAAAGAAATTAAAAACAAACACATTTAAAAAAATCACAGGAGCAAGGGGTCAGACAGAGGTAGGGGAACAACCATATCAGTGAGCCGCCCAAAGAAGGGCCTCTCTGCCGCATTGACCTGAACCCACATGAGAACAGTTGATACAGAGGGACCCCCAGGATCCACAGAACCAAAGGACAGTAGAATAGGAGGGAGTAGACTGGGCCCATATAGGGATGAGATGGGAGGGGGTAGGAAAGGAAGAGGGAACAAGGAAGGCAAAGAACATGTATGTAAGTGTAAATTTTATAAATTTATTTAAGAAATAAAGTTCATGTAGGAAAAAAAAAGAACATCATGGGTCTGGAGAGATGGCTTAGGGGTTAAGACTCTGCCTCATGAGCAGGTCCTGAGTTCTGATCCCAGATCCTATGTAAAAACACCAGGGGGAAGCATCAGTGGCCTGCGCTTCCAGCCCTGGTGGTCAGAACCTGGGAAATCCTAGACCTAAGCAAAAAGGAGGTAAAAGCAATCCAGGATGATTCCTAACAGGGAAACACAGTGCCCTCTAATATGAGAGAGAAAGAGAAAGAGAGAGAGAGAGAGAACTCATATACACACACAAGTAAAAAAAATTCATGGTTCATTGATTGTACCAGTAACTGTCTCTGTAGTTATGTCTTTCATAGCTCATCATTTTACAGGCATTTTCTCAATAACCCCCTACTAAGTTATAAAGGATGAGCAGACAGTCATCTCTGCTACTGACTATATAAAGAACTGAAAACTTCCCAAGCACTCTCTAAAGCCCCAAGAATGCCCAGCCTGGCTCCAAACACCTGTGTCTAGCTTTCCAAAATGGCACTCATTAAGCCAAAGACAGCACTGGTTAAAGATAGCTGGGCAAAGGCCTCAACATTGCTCAGCCACATTCTCCTAATTGTCATTTGAGTTGTGCTAACTCAGAGCTGAAAAGTCACACTCCATTAATGAGGCTCTCAGAGACAAAGAAGACAAGCCGAAAGGGAATTCTCAAGAGACCATTCGGATTCTAGTAGGCTTTGGCAAGATTTCTCTCAATTGAATATCACCCTACTATGGCACCTGTCTCTGGTAACTTTTCCTATTTATCTTATTGTGTACAAGAAGGTGGGATGCAAAGCCAACATGACAAACTTTTATTCTACACACCCCAACAAGTAAATGACACCCACATTTTGAGAATCAGTAGGCTTTCCTGGTTTCTCAGTGAAGCAGGGGTATATCTAGTCCAGCCTGGGATGGGGGGGGGTTGGTCACTATAATTGACAGCTCAGTAACAGCTGCTCTGCACGATTCTGACCAATTACCTAATAGATTCCTCCCCATTTACCAGACTTATGACTTTTCCATTCATTAAAACAATAAAGTCCAAGGACAAAGAACTTGCTTTAAAAAGACTCAGCTTTTCAATTTCCTTGTTTTAAAGGAGAAATGTTGGCCATTAAGTGAAATAGACTCAGAATAAGAGTTATTAGAGAAAAACTATGATAAGACATGAACTTTAACAAAGGAATAGAAAGTAAAAAAAGGGGGTTGGAGATGGAGCTCAACCATAGCATCCTGACTTAGGGGTTCAGTACCCAAACAAAAACAGACTTGATCAAAGAATAGGTATCTATCTCTTTAGCCTAACAAAAAATATAATCAACACAAAATGTACATAAACATATATAAATATAATGTACACAAAAAAATTAAACAACATGTCCATGTTCAGTGAAACACAATACTTTGTTGTAGTCTTTCTTTGATTATTATGTTTACTTCTTTTTTAATTTTTTAATTATTTATTCAATTGTGTGTGTGCACGTGTGTGTGCATGTGTGTGTGTGTGTGTGTGTGTGTGTGTGTGTGTGTGTGTGTACAACTACGGGTGAATTCGGGAACCACCATGGACCGCCTCCACCTCCTCCTTGCTTACTCTGCCCCGGGATTCACAGGCTCCATCCTACCAGGACCAGAAACGCAGGCTGCCCCGCTTCCGCCCTGCATCTACACATGGGGTCTAGGATCCGAGCTCAGGACCTTCCACCTGCATGGCAGAGGCTTAACCCTGAGCCACCTCTCCAGCCCCGATTATTATGTTTACTTCTAAAAATTCTTCTGTGTAACAAAGAGTCACTCTTTCTTCTGTTTCCCACCATCAGATTTTTCTTTTGCATTCCTTACAATAACCACAGCATCCAATTCCTGAACTTTTCCCTAACAACATTTAACATTACCTGTGAAGGACAAGGAAGCTCTAATCTAGACCAAATTGAGCCCATGAAACTTTTCATAATGAATCACATACCAGTGGGTAAGGGCTAAGCATCACACTTGGTTCGGAATTGGTTGGCTGGATAGCTGATTGGTTGGTGGTCTGGTTAGTTGGTTGGCTGGTTAGGTTAAGACAGGGTAGCCCAGACTGCTTAAGGAACCAAGGCTAACCTTATACTTCTGATTTGCCTGACTCCACTTTTCAAATGCTAGGATAACAAGTGTGCAACACCATGCCTGGCTCCAGTTTCTTTCATTATTTGTTTGCTTGTCTGCTGATGGTGTGACCCAGAGAATCAATTTCATTTGATTCTCAAGTGAGTCGTTTTGTTTAATCTCAAGTGAGTCGTTTTGTTTAATCTTTGTTGTAGACGTGTTGAACCTCTACTTAAATTACTATTTCTTGGGCTGGAGAGATGGCTCAGGGGTTAAGACTTTGTCCCACAAGCAGAAGGTCCTGAGTTTGGATCCCAAGTCCCACCGAAAAAACTCCAGGAGGAAATGGCTGCCTGCACTTCTGGCTCTGGTGGGTGGAGCCTGGGGAGCAAGAAGAAGGTAGAAGAAATCCAGGATGACAAACTTGGTCCTCCACAGGGACACAGTGCTCTCTCTCTCTCTCTTGCTCTCAATCTCTCTCTCTCTCTCTCCACACACACACACACACACACACACACACACATGCATGCACACAGTAAACAAAACATTTTTTAAAAAATGACTATTTCTTCTGCATTTCTTGAATGTGTGATATATAGGTGAGAATGTGACCATTATTTTAAAAGAAAGGCAAAAGTCTTAGAATTGCAAATCTGCACTGAAGTAGAGTGTGTAGGTGCACACTTAGAATCCCAGCACTGGGGAAGCTGAAGCAGGAGGATCACTATTCCAAGCCACCATGGGCTAGAGTGACAGTCCCTCCCTCAAAGCAAAAGACAAAAAGAAAAAGAAAGAAGACAAATGAAGTTAAAAAGGCACATTTTCTCCTTCAGGATGTAAGTGTTCTCTTGTTATTTTCTAACATGAGATACTTCCAAACTTCTTACTTATGCTACATCACTGCCGCCACAGAAACACCATTGTCTCTTCGTCTTTCTTCTGAAGCTTCTCCATTCCTTACAGAGCTTCATGCCCAGCCCTCCAGAGACTGGAAGTGTCAACCCACTCACCCTCTTGTCACTAGGTCATCTTCGGGGTGACTAACCCCATCCTGAGACTCCCTAGGGTTCTCTACAAATTCATCCAGTGTGATCATGAAGGCTTGGGGGAGGCAGTAAACACCAAATATGTTTCATATTCAACCATAGTAATGTTTTATTCACTCCACTTGTACCAGTTTCTGTGTTCATGCTGTATCTTAAATGAATGAAGCCCAAGGGGCCAAAAGGGACATAGCCACAAACTTGGTTAGCCTGCCCTCTTCGCCTACCCACCCTAAGCTTGGGAAGCAGATTCATTCCTACATGGTCAGGAGTCATAGGCTCTGTCAGTCAAAGGCCAAGTCCCCAGCCAAGGTCAAGAATGCAGCTCCTGTTTCAACTCCAGTTCAAGCTCCCAAAGATGCTCAGGCCCCTTTGAAGGCCCCACAGCAAAGCTTCTGTCTGCCAATGGGAAGATAGACGGATTGGTGTGACCCCCACACACACATACACACTTTATAAGTCACTCCCTTTCTGTGTTATTTGTAGAAATCAACCTGAAGCAGGCTCTGTTAAAAAAAAAAAAAAAAAAAGTTATCTTCTTCAACCTCTAACACGTTTGTTTTTAAGAGCTATTTCCTTAAGGGCAGGAATAGTCTTGTTTATTTTGTGGTATCTAGTGTACTGTGATCAAAAGCTTCCTGTGCTAGGGACATCTGAACCAGTAGAGTATTTGCCTTGCATGCAGGAAGCCATGGGTTTGAATCCAGCATCATATAGGAGCAGTCAGTCATCACAGGGTCTGGATGTTCACGGGTTAATAATTAAAGATAAAATACAAGAAAACCATTTTTACAGGGAAAGATGCAAAAGGATACCTTCAGATTTCTGTGAAATTTGGTGGAAAGATCTCTGAGTCCTGTCGATACAAATTAACCTGTAAGAAGTCAACCGTACTTCACACAGAAACCAGGTGGATTGAGATCCACTGCCAAGTGCAGAACTATTGCTGGCCCCATGTTTTGTTGATGCTGCTACGTGATAAAGATGGTTTTATCTTTACATCACCACTGGCCCCTGGGTTCAAAAGTCAACAGAGAAAAACATAAGCTTTTGATGCTGTTCTCATTCCCAGTAAGAGCCAGGGTGGGTGGGAAGAAGAACAGCCTCATTCTCTCTAAGGCACGGGCTATTTACCAACTCTCCAGGCCCAGTCTCTGTGCCAAGTGCGTCACAATATCCCTTTTATCCATCGATAGCCACAAGCACCCTGTCATACGCATGGGTGTTACTGGTCCCGATGATGAACAACATGTGCTCATGTGCTCCGGAGACCCAGAGAAATTAAATGAGGGACTTGCACAAAGGGAGGGGCCAGCAGAGAGCCCTGGGAAACCTAGGAAGGGCTTCCTTCAGGAAAGCCTGCAAAACCACTGGCAGCACCCCAGGGCTTTGGGCTTGGTTTGGCAATGCTATGTAAACCAACCCCATCCAAGTAGAACTACACACTGCAAGATGGGGAGACAAGAGTGAGTGGGACACAGGCTAGCCTCTAGCATAGGGTTTAACGTCTAAAGTATGACCCATGAAGGAAGAGCCCAGGACAAGCTTGGCGAACAGCCAGAAAAATACCAAAACTTCTATATGTATTTGATTTTTTTGCATGTGTGCATGCATGTGTGTGTTACAAGCGGGTGCTTGCGAATGTATGCCTGTGGAGGTCCAGGATGAGGACATCAAGAATCATCCTGGATTGTTCTTCCTCCCTATTGCTTTGCCTTGGGATTTCCCAGGCTCCACCTTCCAGGGTCAGAAGTTCATAGTACTACCATTTCCACCTGGGATGTTTATGCAAGAGCTGGGATCCAAACTCAGGTCCTCTTGCTTGGGAGGCAAAGGTTTTAACCCCTGAGCCATCTCTCTAGTCTAATTTTTAAAGTTGTAAAATATTGAAATATTTTCAATTCCCACTTTTATGCATGCAAATCTATATGCATCTGAGCAGTACTACAAATCTATAGCTCTTAAATTAATCTGCTCAAAGTGGGAGGAGTCTGCATTGTACACACAGGGATGGGCAAACAGAAATTAGCTTCTGTTTGGGACCCTGGTTCTTTGGTCTTCCCTTGACAAGATCTCATGTAATCTCCACTGACTGCCTTGATATGCAGCAAAGGTTGACCTGGACCCTTGAACTTGTGATTCTTCTGCCTCTACCTCTTGGATGCTGGGATTACAGGTAGGTACCACTGACTCTGGCAATGATTGAATCCAGGTTGTCCTGCATGCTAGGAAAGCACTTATCTTTACCAAGTTATATCCCCAGCCCTTGTTTTGAAATTGGAAAGAAATTTATACTCTTCCAGTAAGTCTCTAAGTCTCTGCTTAAATTAGTAAGAATCATAAAATCTCTCTCTTCTCTCTCTCTCTCTTTCCCCATCTCCCTATATAGTTCAGCCTGATTTCAAACTCGTGCTGGTCGTTCTACTTCAGTTTCCCAAGTGCTGGGATTACAGGCATGTGCACTATTCCAAGAGAGGTTCTGCTTCTTGCAGTCAAAGTGACAAATCACATAGAAATGAGTGCCAGCAGTTGGGTAAAGAAATATTTTCAGAGATTTGTTTTGTCTTTGCTAGAAGCACAGAATCAGGGATATTCCTTTTTAAATGCTGCCTGCTACAAAAAATAAGCCAAAGCTAATTCTGCTTGGTATAGAACAAGCTCTCCTATTAGTATAGCATCTAGTAGGTCAAAGTTGGATTCTAACCACACCTATAAGGGACTATAGACATTGTATTTTGTGACCCTTAGGGCATACCTAGTGTTCTAGGAATGGAGCAAGAATGCTGACGGATGCCTGTTGGTTGATCCCTAGTGGAAAATGAAATTGTCTTCAGTTTGTCAATAGTGAGACTGAATTCTCCCACTTTCTTTTCTAAAACCCAAGGAACACTGGGGCTTCTAGGAAGAAGAGAGAGAGAGAGAGAGACAGAGAGAGAGAAAAAGAGAGAGATTTGATGATTTTCACTAATTTAAGCAGAAACTCACTGGAAGAGTATAAATTTCTTTCTAATTTTAAAGCAAGGGATATAACTTGGTAAAGATGAATGCTTTCCTAGCATGCAGGACAACCAGAATTTAACTGAACTGTGCTTTGTAGTCCTCCCAGGGATTCAGGATGGGATGTGGGGGTGCTTTTGTTGAATTGATTTCATTTGCTCGTCTTGCAGTTTCATATCACTGCATTGACATCGATGTAGACATCTCTGTCACAAGTAAGTCACTGAACAATGCTTGTTCTTTTCCTATTGTGGCCTGCCACTTCCGTGTGTTGTTGGAGCTGTTATTGTTTAATGTAAATACAAACTCTCACTTTTGAGTCAGCTCATTACAGGATAGCAGGTAAGAGGACACACAGACATAACAGTATTTTTAACTTCCACTGATGTTGCTAAAAATATATCATAACTTCAGCTTCATGGATCCACGGCAACTAGCATAACTGGCTCCCTAAATGCTTTCTGAGAAAAAAAAAGGGGGGGAGCAGACATTATTTATTTATTAGTCCTTGACCTGACCACTTGCAGTGGGAGAAAAAATGTAAGGAGTGGAAAAAAGAAAAAAAGAAAAAGAAAAATGTAAGGAAATGCCTATGATTTCTACAGCAGTTTTCCTTTCCATCCCCTTAGTGTTTTAACTAATGTTTGTGATACACACACGAACGTGAGCTAACGCTGCAAGAGCAGCTCCTGATGGAGAGAGATTTCACATAGAAGCGTGGCTCTGTGCATCCTGCCCTGGTGTTCTTCATCCTGCCAGCTGAATGTGACGTTATACCTCATTTATCTGTCTGCTTATTGAGACAGGGTCTCCACATATTCCAGGCTGGCCTTCGCCTCTTGGTGCAGCTGAGCTAATTGTTCAAGTAAAGGTATAATTTACTCTTGATCAAAATGAGTCAGAAAATTCCTATGTCTGTCTTTCCACTATAAAACGTAAAATGGAAACAAATGGATACAAACACATTACATACCAAGGCTTGTCAAAAACCAATTTATAAATTTGCCAGACATTCATCTCTCATTAGGAAGAATGTCAGCAAGTTCTAGTAGGTATTCCTTGTGTCTCTACACACAAATCACACATGCACTTTTTTTTCTCTATTAGATATACAACAAGGTTTGGCAAAGATTTTCTTGAAAGCGCCAGACAGTAAGTATTTTTGGCTTTGGAGGTGATACAGAGCTGTAATTACTCAGCGGCAGTTATAGCACAGAAACAGCTAAAGATAATATGTAATGAACAGAAATAGCTGTGTTCCAATAAAACTTCATTACAGAAATAGGCACTGGACCACCAGCCACAGCTTAAACTATCCATGTCACCTAGATAGTTTTCTTGTTGGACTTTTGAAACAAAGTCTCCACATTTATGTAGTTCAAGCTAGTCTCAAAATCCTGAATCCTCCTGCCTCAGCCCCCAGAGTGCTGGAAATATGGGCATGTACCAGCGTGCCCTGCACTCATGACTGGCTTCCATACACCATATAAAATTCACGTTTTTAGCTGGATACCGTGAGAAATGACTGTGATCTCAATAGTTAGGAGATAGAGGCAGAAGGATCAGGAATCCAAGGTCATCCTTTGCTACATAATTAGCCTGGGCTACATGAAACCTGATGTAAAAAAAAAGTTGAGGTTTTTCATTATGCACATCATTTTAAGCTCACATAGCTGAGTCCATCTGCAGAATGAGACTATGTCCCAGCAAATTACAAGGCTGAGACAAGAGGATTGCCTAGAATTCAAGGCCAGCCTAGGCTACATAGTCTCAAAAATACAAAAACATGGGGCCAGGGAGATGGCTCAGTGTATAAGACAACTACCTGCTCATAAACCCAGCTACCTGATTTTGATCCCTGGGATCCAATATGCTGGGAGGAGAGAACTGATTTTGAAAAATTACCCTCTGATCTTCACCCATGCACTATAACATGCAATGTGTATGCACTCTCTCTCACCCCCACTGTTTCAAATAAATCCATATAATGTATTTAAATGTTTAAAATAACACAGGAGCCCAAGATGACTAGTTCCTGATTTTCCTGATTCTACTCTCCTAGTGCTACGATTATACAGGCATAAACTACCTCGCCCGGCTCAATTATTAATGTGTTGATGTTATCATTTTCATGTTATCATCCATGCAATTTCAATTTTTTTCTGAACACAGAAATGTTTGTCGAGTAAGCCAGCCGGTGGGGACAGCTGGGATTTGTGAATGTGACCTCAGAGGCTTGTGTTCACTGCTTGGGCAGTCAGCTGGCTGCGCTGGGCTGTCCTCAGCAGGCAGGGGCTGCACCCAACCCTGGCTTCACTCTGGCTGGGGACTGTGACCTCAATCAATTTCCCCAAGATCTCCTGGTGCTATAGGCTGGGAATCTGCCAGGTCAGTTCTTACACATCTGTCCTCCAACCATCCTCCCATTTATAAGTGGAGATGCAGAGGGACAGGGATCAGGAACAGCGTGAGCCAGGTGGCTTCCAGCTTCCTAGGCCACCAAGTCAATGGAGGGTAAGGCATGGTGTCCCCTACCCCTGTCTTTTTTGAGGGGGGGGTCTCATTATGCAAACCAGGCTGGCCTTGAACTTACATCCTGCATCAACATTCTGTATCTAAAGGGCTAAAATGACAGCCAAGCCACGTGTGACCTTGACTAGCTAAACTTTTTGCCATTGAAGAGCTGCCAGTGAAGAACTTCACCCCACAAAGGGAGCAACAACAAAAATCTGAGGTCTTCTCCATGTGCACCTGTGCAAGGTACCCCAGACACCAAACAGACAGGCACCCATTCATTCTGGTAAGTTGCAAAAATGAGAAGTCTGGCAAGGAGAATGAGTGTTTCTTTTAGTGAGTTTCACCTTGACTCTATGTCCTAAAGTTTCCAGGGGCAGAAACAGATGTCTTTGTTGCAGGAATTATCTGCCCCACTGTTGCAGGGAGGGTTCTTGTGTTCCGAGTCAAAGATTGAAATCAGTGTAGAGGATTAAGGTAGAGTTTATTAAAGGAGAGAAAGGATGGTACTCATGGACTTCATCTGTGGAGTGCCACCAGGGGCAGGCACTAAAGATGGCTGCCAGTATGTGGACTATTTATACACCTAGGTAAGTGGGGGGGAGGGAGCCTTTCCTTAATAGTTAGCTCACATTGGGGGCCAACCCACTAGATCTTGGGCCCATCCCAGTTGATCTAGTGTCCACCTCAAGATAAGACCTATCTCCATATCCTTTCATAAGCAAAAGATTGGAGGAAGTTAGCAAAGGGTGTGTTTCTTCAGGGTAATTCCAGCAGTGGGGGATAACCTTCCTTCAGAGACAGTCCATCAAGGCTGCTGTAAACCTGCCTTACCAGGGGACCTTTATCAAAGAGTCACAAGGATTCTAGAAGCTGTCCTCCCCCTAACCAACGCACATACACTGGCAAATGCAAGGCATTTGGGGCACCCAGAGTCTAAAGCCACTGGCCCAACACTTTGTATGTTTCTATAGATTTAAGAACTCATTATGTTTCTCAGACTTAAACTCTGTACAACACTGTAAAACATATCCAATTGTGGTGGTCTGTTTTTGTTTTGGGGGGGCCTGGCTTTCTTTTTGGAGTCAGGGTCTCAAAAGCTTAGGTCTGTCTCCACCTTGCTATGCAGCTGAGGGTGACCTTAAAAAACTCTTTCTTCCTATTTTTGGTGCTGGATATCTAATTTAGAGTCTTCTCTGTATGTTAGGCAAGTGCTCTGTGCCACTGAGCTATATATTGAACCCTAACTGAACTCCTCCCTCCAACTTCAAGACCCAACACACAGTAAGAGTGTGAGTGTGTGGGGGGGGGAGGGTAATATGTGTGTGCTTGCAAGTGCTTGTGCAGGAAGCTTGCCAGGAGGATAGGTGGAGTTCAAGGAGGCAGAGGGGGAAGTCTGCTATCTGATTCAGGTATTTTTGGAGAAAAGTTTCTGACTGAACTAGGAGCTCTCCAATTTGGCTAGATAAACTGGCAGGCAAGCTCCAGGCATCTGCCTGTGTCCCTTCCCTGCACTGTGCTGGTATTACTCATTCACAATGCCATGCCTGAGGATCTGAACTCAGCCATCTCTCCAGCGTGTGGTGGTTTGTTTGTTTGTTTAATTCCTTAAGGAAAGTGTCTCATGCCCTTTCAGGTCCTAGCATGCCCTTTCAGGTCCTAGCTTGCAAAATGATCAAGGAACAACAGGAGAGCAAAAAAGATCACATGTGGCCTGTTCGTTGTACAAACTGTCCCGGATACGTGGCCAAGGACGAGGCCATTAGAAACTCATCACTTGCAACATCAGACACCTCGGCTGTCAGGGACAGTTCTCCAAAGCAAGCATCTTTGACCCTTATATGCGTCCCAAACTGCATTGTCTATGAATTAATTATGTCATCCACAGCAAGGCAGTAAGGAGCTGATCTTAAGCTCTTGCAGAGGAAGACAACTCATCCCAATTTACACCTGCTAGTACTACACCACAACGCCCAACGCAGCCCACTCGAAGATCTGGATTCTTAAAAATGAAACAAAAGCCATTGTCTAGGAAAAATAAAATGTAATGCAAATTTTATCAAAAAGAAGAATAAAGTTTCTCACTATGTAGTTCTCTGATTTACAACAATCCTCTTGAGTATTGGGATTATAGACAAGGGCCACCAGGCCCAGCTTCCAAGAACATTATTGTTTTCCTTGGTACACATTGTATTGTAATCTCTATTCAGATGCAATTTCCAGGACTTCTAGCCATTTTAACTCGGTTTTGCTATGCTTTACTAATATTATAAAAGCATTTCTATTTCCAAGTAAAACAAATTGTCATATTGTGTATTAAAGGAACATACTTTTTTCATAAGTGTAGGGGCAGGGAATAGGAGCTCCTACCTATAATCCCAACACTAGGGAAGTTTAGCCAGGTCATCCTTGAACTCCACAGTGAGTTCTTACAAAACTAGGCCCCCTTTGTCTCAATAGCAGGCAAAGCAAAAAAAAAAAAAGCTGGGATGAAGTCCATGGCAACATTTCCTTCCCTGTAAGTCACCAAGAAAATGGGCAATAGTCTCTGACTATGACAGTGGGGCCTTCTCTTCATAATCCAGACACACAGAAGTTCCTGAAGAAGGGACTGAGAAGTTGGGCATGGTGGTGCATGCCTTGAGAGACCCACACTGCAGATCTGGGGCAAAAGGATAGAGAATTAGGGGCCAGCAAGATCCTGTTTAAAATGGGGGTGTGAAAGAAATGATTAAGAGGAGGAAGAAGAGAGGGGAGAGTTAGAAAAGGAGAAGAGAGGAGGAAGAGAGGGAGGAGATGGAGGAGGAGGAGGAGGAGAAGAGAGGGGAGGGGAAGGTGGAGGTAGAAGAGGAAGAGGATGGGGAGGAGAAGGAGGAAATGATGACTGGGTTAGGTCATTAGAGGTTTTGTCTTGGCAGAGGCTGCAGGATCCCCAGGAGCGCTGGTGGTGGGGGAGTCTGGTGGCCCAGGGACAGGAGGCCTCCATGAGATCACTCCTCTTTCCAAGTACTCATGAATCTGGCTTCCAGCAGGAAATCCAAGAGTAGCGATGGCACAGGGAGAAGGTAGAAGAGCTAAAAATGTCCGGAAAATCCCCAAATCACACAAGAGCTCAAGTGCCTCCCCAAACAGACCCTCCTACAGAACTGTTGACAAATGGCCAAGCCAACTTCCTCTCTTCTGTGCTCCCTTCCAGGCAAGCAAATTATCTAGCAGCAAAAGAACTATCCCAAATGGAGCTCTCAGGAAGACAGTAGGGGAGAACCCCTCAGGTTCGTTAAACACAGAAATTATCCCATCATTTATATTTATGACTCCATGAATCCTGACCTACTGGAACAGAGGTTTCTGAGGAATTCTAGTCCCCAGTCACTCTACAGTTGCTGGAGAGATGCAACAGTAAATTATAATAAAGTCCTGAGTAATCAGAAGCTGCTCTTGGCTTGGAGCCGCTGTTGGTGCGAAGTCAGCGAATGGAGAACATGACAACAAATGTGTTGGCTCTGAGCCCTGCTTCTTACATTTCATGGATGCTTCTCCGAGGCTCTCCCTGAAGCTTTTCTTTGTAGCAAACACAAGCAAAAGAGGACTTCATGCTTTTTCTACCATGGTTCATCATCAGCACTGAGAACGAAGGCTTGCAGCATTCAGAAACACGGCTCCTTTTTAAAAACTAACCACCAGGTTCACAGTTATCTGAGAATAAAACCACTTTTTCCTGGATTTATTCCTGCTGGTTCTGTTTATGATAAGAGTTCCTATTCCAGCGTCCACACCATGTGCACTTTGGAAGAAGCATAAATCTTATTAACAGGCTGGAGAAAAAAAACCACCCCCTTGGTATCAAAGGTTATCTCCAATTTCCAATTTGCAGAACGGGGAAGAGAAAAACTAACAAATTACATTGCAATCAGGGTGACCGAAAGACTTTTCTTTAGCTTATGTAAGTAAAAGTAGAGCTTGCAGCTTTTTCAGAAAGTCTGCTTCTTAATTATTCCTTACGCAGCTCTGCCTTTGCAAAGAGATAATTCACAAGCAGCTTTGGCTGGGCCCTTTTTGGTGTGGAGGTGTTTCTTGGAAAGACATCAAAATTCTAGTGATTCCAAAGTCATTCTTTGCAACTTGAACTGAAGTCATTTGCAGCTTTAGTCATATACTGAGAATTCTATTCTACTTCTACTGAAGGAGGTTAACTTTTGGAGGAGATCTTTCTCTCCTCTTCTTCCTCTCCTTCTCTTCTTCTCTCATGTGACAGAGTGTCTTGCTAGCCTCGACTATACAATTCAGGTTGGCCTTGAATAAGACAGTGCTCCAGCTTTAGTCTCCTGAGAACTATAATATGCATGCACCACCACATCTGGCTAAATTTACTCCTGATTATGCAAATCTCAATAATATACCATCCAATTTAGGATCTGGTGATGGTATAAGGAAGAGCACATATGTGTGACCCACAAGCTGTCATCCCTATGAGAAGTTTTGCAGGGAGCAGAAGATTGAATGCAGGAAGATCCAAAACACATGGCAACATGTGCCAACATTTTCCAGCTTGAATCTCCCCACCTTCCCCCTCCATTTTCATGTGTATTTCACTTGAATACATGTATATATAGGGAGGCATGCATGTATATCTGTGCATTCACATATGTATACATATAGGGTATACTTGCACATTGTAGACTGGGGTTGATAATGGGAATCATTCTTGATTGCTCTTCCACTTACTATGTAATATATGTATGTATGCATGTATGTATGTATGTGTATGTATGTATATATCAGAGAGCACTGTGTGTGCCTGAGAAATCACAAGGGTGACTTTAGGAGTGATCCTGGATTGCTTCTACCTCTTTTTTTGCGTACTCTGAGATTTCCCAGGCTCCGCCTTCCAGTGCCAGAAGTGCAAGCTGCAACTACTTTTGTCTGTCATTTTTATGTGTTATCTGGGTTCTATGCCTTTGTTCCAAATTTCTCCGAAAGTCCCAAGAAGACATCTGCATCACGCTGAAGTACTGTCACCTACTTTACTTATAGGGTAACCACTTCAATGGCAGGGACGCCCAGACCCTAAAGGTCCTGTGCTAGCCAGAGTGGGGATCTGAGGTTTCGGGGCTAGGGCCTCTTTTCCATGACTCCCTTATCCTATAGGACTTTCCTTGGCAGTAAGCATCTCTAAAAACATGGCTTCCTTTTGTCCTTCTTACCCAGGTGTGATGATGTGTGCCTGTGATCCCAGTACTTGGGAAGCGGAGGCAAGAGGATGAAGAGTTCAAAGCCAGCCTTGGCTACATGCATGAGACTGTCTCAAACAAACAAAAGCAGAAACAAAAAATGCCTGTTAGCATCTTTCATACCATTTTTTTAGATATATGTGTGTGAGGGTGTGTATGTGGATGTGTGTGTGTGTGTTTATATGTGGATGGGAACACGTGTGCACAAGTGCAGATACAAGTATATTTGAGTGCTATCTCGTGCGTGTGGAGGTCCAAGAGTGATGTCTACAATCATCCCTGATCACTCTTTGCAGGTGGGTCTCTAACTCGACCTAGAACATGCCATTAGAGCTAGTCTGGTTAGCCAGCTTGCTCTAGGGATTCCCGAACTTGGCCTTCCATCACTGGAATTGTAGACTGGCTGTCACGCCCACCTGGCATTTTTACATAGGATGTGGGAATCTGGTCCCTTTGCTTTAACCACTAAGCCATCACTCCAGCCACCATGGTTAGATATTGACATGACTTCATTTCAACATGAAACATAGATGTTCTATTTGTTAAGTTACATGAAATTATTACCATTATTATTAATATCATTACTTTGGTTTTACTTTTTCTTACTTATTATATAAGAGAGAGGGGCACACATGGACTAGTGCACTTCTGGGGATTGAACTTGCGAGAAGGTGACTCAATAAGTAAACTGGATCACTGGCCCTTACTTTGGTTTTATTGAGACAGGATCTCATGAAGCCATGACACCAAGCTTCAAATTCCTAATCCTCCTGCCTCAACCTCTCAAGTAGCATGACACTGAATTATCAGTATGTGTGCTTAATGAACATTAACTGTGCACCAACATGTTAAAATAAGCTTGTCATGGAAACAGTACATGAGACACGAGAATCACATGATGTGGTACTTGTCATTTACCATCAGGCAGTCTCATAACTCTCCTCCATGAATTTAACGTTTCTCACCAGGGAAATATCAGAATCCAAAAGGAACAAATCTGTAGGAACAAATAATGCAGGAGACTAGCTCCTAACAAAGTCCAGAACCACCAGCAGTAGTTGAGGTCTATGCAGGGGACCTACTTCATGTCTACCTGTCTTTTCCTCTGCAGCTGCACGGGGCACTCTACTGCTGGAGACCTCCGCATCCATCCTCTTTGGCTAACACTCTAGAGGTCATCCAAAAACCACTGAAAGTAGGTTACCTTGTCACACGCTCCAGGGAGTATCTTGCATTCCATTCTTACCTTCTCTCTCCTGTCATAAAACTGTTTTAAACAGATATTGCAAAGCAACTCTCTGAGTAGACCCAGATGCAAAAGCTCTACCACCACTTCCTGATGAGAATAGCATGAGTGGTTCCTGAGGGCACCAGCATGGGAAACAGCTGCTTGTCAACCTGCTGCCTGTCCTGCTGAGCTTCTCTCCCTGACTGTCTCCACCATATCCTCCAGGATCGAATAACCCACAGAAATAGCCGCTGACATACGCTCCAAGCTTAGTGGAGGATCTCAGATCTTCGGGGAGGGGGCTGAGGAGATGGCGCAGTCAGTAAGGGGCTTGTTATACAAGCCTGAGATCTCAGCATTGGGAAGCAAGGGAGGAAACCAGAAAAATGTGCTCACTCTGTAGAGAAGAATGGTTTATTAATTCCGATGTCTTGTCCTAGTCACTGAACTCATGGAAATCCCACAACTTAAGAGTAATAACCAAATAAACAGAATCATCTCCTAATCCAAATGAACACTGGACTTAATAAGGAAAACTGTCTTCCTTTGCCTTGCATTCTCTTCTGTTAAAGCTTATCTTATTTTCATGGCTACTGATTTCAAAACTGACAGAAGTCAGTTAATTGTCAGTGTTGGCTTTTTTTTTCTTGAATGCATATATGTGGGGGGGGGGTGTAGAAGAGGGCACTATGTGTGCCTGTGGAGGCACAACGGTGACTTCAGGAATCATCCTGTATTGCTCTACCTCCTTGTTGCTTTGCTTTAGGGTTTTTCAGGCTTGGTTTTCCAGGGTTGGAAGTACAGGCCATTGTCATTTCTACCAGGTCTTTTTTACTGTGGGATTTGGGAAATGACTGACAGGTCTTCAGGGGGGGGGGTGTGCAAGGCAAAGAGTAAACCCCGGGACCTGATCTCCATTCGGCTTTTGAGAAGACTAATCACAGATATATCGTTCATTTATGAACAACTAACACACAAGATTTCATGTAGGGGATGCATTTCTAAGGATTAAACCCAGGGACTAACGAACATCTGGCAACCACTCTATCACTGAGTTGTGTGTGTATGTGTGCGGGCGCGCGTGTGCATGCACGATGTATGCAAATGTTCATGTGGGAGCCACAAATCAATGTCAGAAATCTTTAATCATTCCTTCACTTTACTTTTTGAGACAGGGTCTCTTGCTGAACTTAGATCTCATCAATTCGATGACATGGTATTGCAGTCCACCTGCATGGTTGCTGATAAACGCCCATCAAACAGATTAAGGGAACAAGGGTTTATTTCTCTCTACGATTCCTGGTTACAGTTCTCAGTCCAGCTTGACAGGAGAGCACGCACCAACACCAGGGCGGAAGGAACTGGCCACATCATCACTACATAAGAGCTGAGAGATGGACAATCCTTACTTGGCAGACCAGCATGTCTGGCCAAATGAACAGAGGGATGCCAACTCCCTCAACCAGCTCTCCGTGATTTATTCCAGGGCCTAATCCCACCCACCATAGGTTGGGTCTTTCCCATCAGCTAGGCAATCTCCTGCAGGTTTGCTCTGGGTTTAATTCAACCATTAATTCTCCATAAATATGCCCAAAGCTCAAACCCTCAACTGTCAAGCCATGCCTAGCATTCATTGTATGTGGATATGTGGATGTTGGGGATCTGAACTCAGGTGCTCAGGCTTGTGTGGCAAGTATTTTACTGACTGAGCCATCCCCTCTCCCCCTGTCATTCTTTGGAAAAACATGCACAAGACCAAATACATGGGAGTATATTTCCCAAATGTTTGAGTGCTCCCATTCACTAAGAGCCTCCCATTTACATGATGATTTTGCAATGTTGCAAAGTACTTTTCTTTTTTTAAAATTTATTATTTATTCATTTGTGTGTGCGTGTGTGTGTGTGTGTGTGTGTGTGTGTGTAGAACCATGGGCAAATTTGGAAACCACCATGGACTGCCTCCACCTCCTCCTTGTTTACTCTGCCCGGGATTCACAGGCTCTGCCCTATAGGTGGAGTTTAGGATCCAAACTCAGGACCTTCCACCTGCGAGGCAGAGGCTTAACCCCTGAGCCACCTCCTCTCCAGCCCCCGCAAAGTACTTTTCATATCCCATTCATTTACTTATTTTTATGTTCCATTTAACAAAAGAATCTTTTCTGAGGAGCATTCTTCATTCTACGGCTCGCTATAGCTTATTAGAAGGCAGAAAGACCCAGGGAAAAGATCAGCCAGTATGTTGGGCAAGTTTCTGATCCATAGACAAATACTCTGGCCTGAGCTCCTGTGCAGTTAAGGCAAGAGAGTAAGGAGACATGGAAAGAGAAAGAAGCTCCTTAACCCATAGCCTGGTTGAAGTCTGTCATCAGTTATCCAATCTTGCTGGGAAGACAGTCTGCACAAAGCCAAGATCCCTTTTATATGGAGACGATTTAAAAATAAGGATGTTTAAAATAGCCAAGCACTGAGCCTAAAGCCCTGACTTTTGGACCCTGAGCATTCCTTTTCCAGATGCAAGATACCATTTTTTTTTTTCTGGGAATCACACAAACAAATCATAAACTTTTGTTTACAGAAAAGTATCTTAACTTCTCACACAACCCCTCTGACCCAGGGTTTTTTACATTACCCTAGGTAGAATCCTATTTACTGCACACCAGAAACCAAGCACCCTTTGTTTCACTTGGTGACCCTTTCAAATGTACCTCTGTAATCCAACCTTCAGGAACAAAGTCATGCAGATGGTTATTATAAAGACACTCTGATTCTTGAAAAGCATGCACACACGGGCTGGAGAGATGGCTCAGTGGTTAAAGCCCACTTTCAGATGTCCAAATCCCCTGTAAAAATGCCAGGCAAATATGGTGGCAGCCTATAATTCTAGCTGTGGAAGGCAGAGCCTGGGAAACCCCAGAGCAGAGCAACAAGGAGTAGAGCAATCCAGAATGAGTCCCAAGGTCACCTTTAGGTCTCCATAGGCACATACACCCAATGCCCTCTTGTATGCATGCTCACTCCTCCTTCTCCCCCTTATACCCATCATGCCCTTGGGTGTATACAATGCTTGCAACAATCTCTTTCCATTAACCTCAATGCTTAGAAATCTCTTCTTAACAAACTCCAACTCTGCTTAACACTGCATCCTGAGTTCAATTCTGCAGGCTCTGGCTATGCAAACCTCTGGAAGAACACCTCTCTCCTGCAGGCAGCCTCGTGGGGCCCTGTCCCCAGCTCCTGCCCGGCTGCTGCTGACAGGGTGACTCATTCACACAGGCAGTTGCTTCCTGACGACAGCACAACATCTCTGCCACTCAGAAAGGAAAAAAAAATGTGTCCCTCCATTAGAACTCCTGGATTCCAAGTGGCAGTTCCTGGCAGGCAGCTTGCCAGCATCCCTTCCGTCAATGTGTCCAGCAGGCAGCTGAGTGCCAACACTCACGGTCACCTGAACGGACTTCCCTCTAGGAGGTTCCAAGCCTTTAGACCAGACCACTTCTCCCTTTCCTGTTCTAAAGGCTCTGATCCTACCTCTTCTATTCGGATCTAGCTGAGCCTGGTCTCTGGCTCTCCCGTTTGCACACTACACTTAGGAGAGCAAGTTAGCCCGTGTAATGGCACAGGGCTTTAGTGGCTGAGGCAGGAGGATCATGGGATTTGAGGTTAATTTGGGCTACATGGTGAGATCCTGCCTCACCAATAAACAAAAAAGGAAGTAAATTTAGAACAGCAACTCTGTACTTCATGATCATATATTTTTTATGAAAAAGGCAACATGAATCTGTAAGAGTTTGGGAAGGCAGTCTCTTACAAAAAAAGGGCAAAGAGATCAAGCAATTTGAAAGAGTTGCAATTTCCCACAACTCATTGCTGAAAACTCATTGCTGAGGAAATTGCTTTGAGAGAACTAGTGAGTGCCGGGATAAGATTGCTGTAATTAGTGTTTTGTCCCAGATAGAAGAACAGAAATGTGGCAACATTTTCCTCTCTCACTTAAGCATTCATTATATTCTTAATTCTCCTCTGCACCCATCTCTAGCTCGCTTGTGGCAAAACAGTAAACCAGCAACAATTTATCGTCTCCTTAAAGTGGTCACAAACTCAGAATACATGGTATCCAAATTATATTTTCTAAGGCACATGGCGAAGAAGAGCCAGTGACATGTTAAGTGGAAAAAAGGAAAATCCTGTTTCTTCAAACAGCAGGACTTCTAGGAATCAATTAGCTATCCCTCAACAGAATGGAAAAGCCATTTGTCTATTTTGTGTTTGCAAAAATTTTCACACTAGCCTGTGACAGTCTCATATGTGTAGCTGTTTTAAATTTGTTCCGGTGTTTTATGTTTTTAACACTCCTACTCACTAGCTGGGGCAACATTAATTTATAGCCTAGGGCAGTGCATAAGAGGTCCCTTGAGGACTCTCAGTCTCACTTCTTGAGTGAGTGACCTACAGCCAGTTTAACTGCCCAGTTTCTCATCTCTAAAATAGGGGTAATAAGAATATGGGCAATAATAGAATTGTTCTGAACATGAAAGACATTAATATAAGCCAAGCATTCTAACTTACACCAACAATCTCAGCACTTGGGAAGCTGAGGCAGGGGGACTACGTGGAGTTTCTAGCCACATTAAGACTCTGTCTTGGGCTGTGGAGACGTCTCAGTAGTTAAAGCCTTTGCCTCACAAGCAAAATAACTTGAATTCAGATCCATGAATCCCATGTGAAAATGCTGGACAGAAATGGCAATGGCCTGTAATCCTGGTCCTGGAAGGCAGAGGCTGGGAAACCCCAAAGCAAAGTAATAAGGAGGTCTAGCAATGCAGGCTGGGTGATTCCTAATGTTATCCTTGGGTCTCCACAGGCACACACGCTCAAATGTCCTTTTGCACACACACACACACACACACACACACACACACACACACACACTTCTGTGTACACACGCAAAAAAGACCCTGTCTCAAAAAACAAGGTAGAAAGTGATAGAAGATGGTCAAAGTGAACCTCTGGTCTCCACATAGATAAACACAAATGAGTAAATTTTCTAATCCCCACAGACACAAAGATTGAAAGAACATGAAAGAGAATTGGGCAAGGAAGCAAAAATCTTTCAGGACAAGGACAATTAGGAAGAGTTCTGCCATCAAGCTGGAAAAGAAAGCAGAGATGTGGCGACTCTTGCTGCATTTAAGCCACAGCCCATAGAAGGCCGTGTGCCCCAAGCAACCAGTCCTCAGCCCTAGGTCTGTAGCACCCCATGATCGCAATCCTTTCAGGCCTACTGATTGCTCACACAAAGCTCCTTCCCTGGCTGGATCTAACTAGGCCTAACACTAAAGTTTCTACTCCCATTCTGCAGGGTAGGGTGTGGCCCAAGAAAACATAGCTATGAAAACAAAGAGAAAGGAAAAGGAGTTGAGAGACTGAGGCAGAAGGATTGCCATAAAGTCTTCTTCAGCCTGGCTTCCATAGTGTGAACTTGTCTCAAAAGGAAACAACAAAGAATAAGATTAGAAATCAACCTGAAAGTCAACACTCCTGTCCTAGTTTCTGGTTTCCTCTTTCTTCATCATTGGAAATGGGCAAAGAAAGCCCAGGTGACCTGCGATGTGCATGAAGCAACAAGGGGCAGAAAGTCTGGCCATTGCAGCAGTTCTGTAGTGATGCTGTGTGCAGGAGATGGCTGGGACAGTGGACTCCACCGTGACAGTGAGGACAGTCAGCTCCCAGCCTTCCATTATTTAGAACATCAGGCACGTGGGCACTTCAGTCAATAAATTCTAAATATTATTGATTCTCATGTAGCTCAGGCTGGCCTGGAATTCACTCTGCAGTCAAATACAAAACTGAATTCTTAATTCTCCTCAGGCAGTTTTAGAGAAGCCAAGCTGGGATGGTCTCTGAAGGTCTTGAAAAACCCTCCCCCACAGTTGGGATTACCCTGGAGGAACACCCCTGGAGAGGAGTAGCTCCCCATCTTCCACAGAGATAAGGTGGTCAATTTCCCCCAACCAGTGGCTTTTGAAAGGATATGGAGATTAGTTCTCCTTTGCAAATTAGCCCTACCTCAAGGTCAGAGCACAAGATCAACAAGATCAACCTTGAGCCTCAATATAAGCTAACCAATGAAGAAAAGCCATTTTTTTCCTGGGCTTGCTTAAGTGTATAAACATACCTGACTCTGGCAGCACCTTTGGTGGCCCCTCATGGCATTCTACTTCTGGAGTCTATGAGTTCTCCAGGGCGCCCTTGCTCTGGAGTCTGTGAATTCCGTTCTTTCTCTCCTCTAGTAAACTCAGCCTTATCCTCTATGCATGTTCTGGTTTCAATCTTGACTCCGAACACACAAGAACCTAGATACATACAAATTCCTACAGAGTGATCCCACCACACTCCCAAGAGCTGGAATTACAGGCATAACAAAATGTTTTATTACTTTATAGCAACAGAGGTACAAGGAATTAACATTCTGTTATTTCTTAATTATTATGTGCTACTCATGATGTTAAAGTAACAATAAATGATTAGAATTTTCCTAAGTAAAATGAAAGGGTTAACACCCAGACTTCTTGCCTTTTTTTGAGACTTGAGTTTTGCTCTCTGGTGCTCTCCATGTAGTTAGGCTATCCTCAAACTTGTGATCGGTGCACCCTCAAACACCAAGTGCAAACACAGCTGTGTGCCATATCACACCTTACTTTACTCTGACTTGTACTTGGAGCACCAGACTTAATCCTCCCCAAATTCCTCAAAGAGCAGAGGCACTCAAATCCCCTCTCTATATAGAGGAGTCTGAGGCCAGAGAGGAAGTACGCTGTCCCAGAAGTAACTCATGGTGGAGATAAAGGAAGAACCCAAGCAATCTGGTTCTGTATTCTGTGCACTTAACCAGCCAGTTCTGGTGGCTAGAAGTTGTATGTGATCACGTAGAGAGATCAAGAATACTGACTGCAGCAACCACTACTTGATTGCTCACAATACAGAAGCTCCAGGGCAAATTCTTACAAGCACCCCATGAAATAGTGTTGTCATCATTGACCTTTTACAGACAGTGGCTCAGAGAAGCGAATGATCTGCCCAATGTCGTGGCTTTCACTGTCTACCAAGCACTGGTTTAAACACTAAGGCTTCCTAATCCTTGTAATAACACTACCAGGCAAATTCCATTACTCATGCGTCCTAATTAGATAATTTATCCAAGGTCTTTCACCAGTTAAGTGGCTAGTGAGGGTAATATTCATTGTGCCTTAAAGACCTCCTCAAAAGCCCAGTAGCAGAAATTCAAACCTCGTGGGTCTAACTGCTGAGTGGGCTAATTCTCTGAGCACCCAGAAGTACGAGATATTTAAGTTCTAGAATCTTGAAGAAGGTAATTCTGGTCAGAAAGACTCCTCCCGCAATAGTACGTTCATTAAAAAAAAAAAAAAAAAAGAAGAAGAAAGTCTCTCTAACAGAGTTTTTTATTTAAAAGGGCAATATAATTGAGGTAAAAAACATGAAGTTATTAATTAAAGTCTTTCAGATTGAATCACAAAAGCGTCATCTTTTTTAAATTAGAAAACGGTCTCAATCCGCTTCAATTTTGAACACAAACTTACCATTCAACAAGATACAATGTAGCGTAGAACTTGGTGAATTCTGACTTCCAATATTTACTTCCTCAAACTATGCTACAAAGCCTTGTGATTAGCAGAATTCTGGAGGCCTTGGCAGGGCTCTCCTTCGGGTTCTGAAACAGCCCAAAATAAAGCTGGAAACTCAAGCCGAGAACTGGGGCTCACCTTTCTGGTGGACCTAGGACCGCGAGCAAGTCCTGTTTGAAACACTGCAGACCCGAATTTGTTTCCTAGCAAACTGATTCATGACCACATGCCTGGCACAACAAGTCCAGAATAGACACCAAGAAAAGAAACAGGAAGGGATGAGAATGGAGGGGAGTCCTAGACAAGGGAGGCTGGGGAAAGAGGGGTTCCGAACTTGTTTCTGGGATAGTAAGACTTGCCAGTCCCACACCAGTACCAGGCGATCCACGGGGGTCCATTGCCCCAAAGGTGCACATAGCACAAAGTATCTCCACGCCCCCTGGCGGAGCCAAAAGAAGCCAACCATGTGGCAATTTAGGGATAAGTAAAGGGGTTCCGAAAGGTTCTTGGCAGTGGAACCGCCACAAAAACCTTTCATGCAAGGCTCGACTATTGGCCTCTTAGAGGAATCAGCTGAGACTCGGGGCGGTGAAGCCTGCCTCATCTGCAAAAAGGAAAACCTAAAGAGGTGATTTTGGGACTCGCCCCTTTTCTCTCGGACCTGAGAAGCTGCGATTCGCTCCGACCCCAGCCGGATCCCTTTGGCTTTCCGGGTGGAGCAGGCTGGGCTATCAGCAGCGCGGCCAACCTGGCGGAGTCAGGTACATGGAAAGGGAAGCGCGCGCGGTGGATGGTAGTGCGTCCTCGGGACACCTGGCTGCAGCTGCCGGGTTAGGGCGCCAGTGCGCTCCCCGTGCCGGGGCATCGGTGCCCGCAGCCCGGCGCGTGCTGCGAAGTCCCTGGGCTGCAGCTGCCTGGCACAGGCACGCCGCGGACCATCCACGCGCGCCCACTGTCCCGATGCCACGCGTGCGTCCCACGCCAGCCGCGAGTGCGCCCACATCTGCAGCGGGCACCGGCTGGCAGTGGCACGGCGAGCCCACCCGCTGTGCTCCTCGCCTTACCGGAGCTGCTCCCCGGTGACCAGGACCTCAGCCATGCGCTCCAGCTCGCGCTGCTGCGCCCCGCCGCTCCCGCTGCTGCAGCCGGCGCTGCCGCCCTCGTCCATGGTCCGCACCGCGCTGCCTCGAGCTGTCTACCCGGGTGTTAGGCGTTTCGATCAGTCTGCCCTCTCCGAGGCCGCCCCCGCCATCTTTGTTCCGGGCCGTCCCGTGGCCCCGAAGCGATTGGCTGCAAAGGGAATCCCTGTGGGGAAGCAGAAGCGCCCGGCGAGTGCGGCCCCAGGAACTCTGGCTTGGGGGAGTGGCTAGGGCGCCCGCGTGGCCGGAGGCGGGGCCACGGGAGGAAAATATAAACATGGGGCGGGGCACCCAGTGAGCTCCGGAGTGAGAGCTGTGAGGTAATGTTCCTGTGCTTTTCTCTTTTTTCTTTGGCAAAGCTCATGTGGTCAGATTCTGAGTTTCTATTTTACTTTTCATAGACGACTTGCAAAGGATAAAAACCAAAACAGACCCACATAGCAAGCAATCGAGGATCTAGTTATCTCTGAAGGGCACTGGAAAAGAAAGCATTTTGTCACCCTGACCCATCTCCCCATGGACAGCTCATTCCTTACCTTGTGGTGCAATCAGCCAAGGACTGTGGTTCACACAGACCTAAAGTGCTATCTCTTACCTCACTGCGCGTAATCTTCACGTAATCATGCCCACCTCCTGTCATGGTCGTTGCCCAGTTTCATGTGACAGATCCTGAGCGGGGCCTTCCCTTCGGTTTACCCCAGGAAGCCACTCACATTGCTGAGGATGCTTGTTCTGGCAGGCAGCGTTGTTCTGGCTTCAAGGTCGAGCCTCTTCCCCGACATGGACATGCCTGTCATCCCAACACTTCCAGGGAGGATTGTGAGTTTGAAGCCAGCCTGGAGCTGTGCAGAGAACCCTATCTCGTAAAAAGACAAACTAAAACCAAGACAGAAAATCTGACCAAAACTAGCAACATAATACGCTTGTAGAATAAACACTTTTGAATGGCAGACTTGACGTAAAATACAAGGGTTGGTTTTCATGGTTTGTCTTATTTTCAATTTTATTCTGAAAACGTTGGTGTATTTGGTATTGAAAGATTAAGTCCTTCGAGATAACCTATTTTCATATTTTATTTATTTGTGTGTGTGCGTGCGTGTGTGTTCAAGTGTCTGGAAATCATCTTGGATTGCTTCTACCTCCTTGCTTCACTCTGGGATTTCCCAGGCTTTGCCCACCAGGGCCAGAAGTGCAGGCAGCCACCATTTTGGCCTGGTGTTCTTGCATGGGACCTGGGATCTGAACTCAGGACCTTCTGCTTGGAAGACAGAGTCTTATCTCCTGAGCCATCTTTCCAGCCTGAAATAATACCTGTTTTTAAAAGTGGCTTTATAATCCAAGATGATTCCCAATGTCACCGTTGGCCCTCCACAGGGACATACAGTGCCCTCTGACACACACACACACACACACACACACACACACACACACACACACAAATAAAGTTTTTAATAAGTGGCTTTATTTTCCAGTTCTAACAGGTCGGGGCATTGCCTGTCACTAGTTTTAGGACGCATCTTTTCACTGCCACAAGAGACACTTAGGTCAACATGACTTAGCCTTCCTAAAGATTAGGATGTGATCCTGCTTGGGGCACAAAAATAGGACAAGTATTTGATTCTAAGAACAGCCCCTTCATGTCTCTGGAAGGTAGACTAGACAATACCAATATTGTTATCTTTCTCTCTCTCTTTTTCTCTCTCTCTCCATATAGTGTTTGTGAGGGGAAGGTGTTTGCATGCTTGCATGTGTGTGGGCACACATGAGCTCATGCGTGTTGAAGAGAGAGGTGAACAGTGTCTTCTAGCACTTTCCACTTAATGTATGGAGGCAGGGTCTCTCACTTGAACTCAGAGCTCATTGATTTAGCTCACTTAGTTCACCTAGCCAGATTGGCCTAGGGATTCCCTGATCTCTCACATTAAATATGGGCCCCCAGGCCTGCTAGACAGTTATGTTTCTGCTGAGGATCAGAACTCTGATCCTCACACTTGTATGGCAGGTGCTTTTATCTGCTGAGCCAGTGATACATCTCCATCTTAAAGACAGGTTTTTAAAAATTATTTGTGAGACAGAATCTTGCACTGAGCTTGTGACCCTCCTGCCTCAGCCTCTAAAGTGTTAAGATTAGAGGTCTCACCACCACGCTCTGCTCTATAGTTTGTTTTCAAAGGAAGATCCATTAGTCTTTCCCAACAGTCTAGAAATCTGTCCTTTTGGCTAAATAAATCTTAATATTTTTGCCCTATTTTTTTAAGTTTTTTAAAATTATTATTTATTATTATTTTATTCAATTGTGTGTGTGTGTGTGTGTGTGTGTGTGTGTGTGTGTGTTTATGTATGTGTGTGTAGAACTGGACAAATTCGGGAACCATCACAGACCGCCTCCACGTCCTCCTTATTTACTCCGCCCCGGGATTTACAGGCTCCGCCCTACCAGGATCAGAAACGCAGGCCGCCCCCGCTGCTTCTTCCCAGCATCTATACATGAGGTCTAGGAACCGAACTCAGGACCTTCCGCCTGCAAGGCAGAGGCTTAACCCCTGAGCCACCCCTCCAGCCCCTATTTTTGCCCTATGAAATACAGTACAACAGCTAAAAAATAGTCATAACTGGCAATAACACTAGAATCCCAGGCTGTCAAACAAAAACGAAAAGTTAAGAATGTGACATTGTGTTGAAAATTAGTTAATATTTCTGAACCTATGTGACCTGTATGTAAATACATTACCAGAGTGGATAATAAATGTTTATAATAGAGAGATTATGGTACTAGAAATTGAGGAAGTTGGTGCGTTTTAAATTTTAAAGAAAACAGGATATACTAGTATTTTGGTCATATGACAAAAAAGTGTTTAGATCACATTTTCCAATAAAAGGAATAATATGTCCCTGTTTTTACATTTAAGAAGTAAATAAAAGCCTGTTCCTTAACATTGGCTGAACATTTGCAACAATTTGTTGAGCATTTATTTTGTGGTTTATATGATGAATATGAATCGTATTTATACTGTTTAGTTTGTCCTTAAAAATCTCTGCTAGGTTTTCAAGGAACTAATGGGAAAGGTGAACTAATTTGTCTAGATTTTACACCTTAAAAGTCACCTAGTGACTCTGAACTCTTGCTTTGTAGATTCTCAAGACTGTGCTTAGACACATTCCAGAAAGGAAATAGCTCCTTCCAACAGTATATATACTCATTTGTTTAAAAAAATATATGAGCTTACTAACTTTAATAAACAGACAGTGATGGAAAGGCAGGCTACAGGAGACAGGTTCCAGGCAAATATGATTGTCAGAGCCACATTCTTCACTGTGTAAAGTACAATGATCACTTACACAGGCAGATGTCCCTAGACTTAATGAGAATAAGGGCTGTCATTTCTCATGTCATAATTCTACACTTTTTATGCAGAAAAAACAACATTCCACATGGGTTTCTTGCTCAGCCATGCAATTTTGACCCTGCTTCTATCAATTACTGATTTTCTCAATCTTTTGGGGTCTTAGTTTCCTAATGATAAAACAGGAATAATAATTTGTACCCTTTTAGGGATATTAATGTTTATGACATTAACAAAATAAAGTTTCCATTATGAAAGTTTTAATACTTCTTTTAGTATGTTTATCATTTTAAAAAAATCTCAACCTAGAAATGTAAATCAAAACAACCCTCTGATACCATCTTACTCCAGTCAGAATGGCTAAGATCAAGAATACAAACAACAGAGATTGCTAGCAAGCCGTGGAGAAAAAGGGATACTTATTCACTGCTGGTAGGAGTGTAAACTGGAACAGCTTCTGTGGAGGTCACTGTGGAGGTTCCTCAGAAAGCTTAAAATAGAACTGCCATATGGCCCACCTATACCACGCCTTAGAATATTCTCAAAAACTCTGCATCTTATACAAAGGCACTTGTTCATCTATGTTCATTGCAGTTCTATTCACAAGAGCAAACAAATGATCAGCCAACATGCCCATCAACACAGGAATAGGTAATGAAAATGTGGTACATATACACAATGGAATATTACTCAGCTGTCAGAAAAAATGAGATTATGGAATTTTCTGGTAAATGGATGGAACTGGAAACTTTAATATTGAATGAGGTATCTCAGGCACAGAAAGTTAAATATCACATGTTCTCTCTTATATGTAGATGACTGACCTGATATCCTTGTTAATGTATTTGGATTGGAAGCATTGTAAGAGCCAGAAAATTCAAAAAAGACATCGTAAGTGGGAAGATGGGAAGAGATGGTTAGAGTGAAACCTTCTAAAGGGGGAGATTTAGGATTCTAGGACGAGGGTGAGGGAGGAAATAATTGAGGAAAAATACATAGCAGGGAATGAGGGACATGGGAGATAGGAGGGACAGAGGGACTTACAGAGAATCCTAAGATTGTGGAAAGTAACCCTAAAAGTACATCCTATGCCAGTATATTTAAAAAAAAAAAAAAAGTCTTTTAAAGAAAGCAACAAGAATGGGCAGTCCCTATGCAGAAGAGCAAAAGACTTGAGCTGATCCACTTAGAACCTAGGGACAAAATTATACTGGAAATAACAGGAATGTGGCACTTCCTGATAAAAATGTTGGTCAGAGAGGTTTTAAATGCTCCCAAACATTATAGGCTTTTGCCATTGTTCTTGATTGTTCTCCAAAAACTCTCAGTAAGACCTATTAATGAAGATGCAACACAAATGGATCATAGGACATGGGCAAAAGATATCAACTGGAACTGGTCTGAGAACTTTCTCCTTGCTGGATAAATTACATAATACCAAGGAATACTGTAGAAGCTGCTGGGGGAGAGAAATATTCACAAGCCCCATCAATGGCATGAGATCTGTAAATTGTGATATAAATCACCGTGGCAACAGGTGACCCCAGCGTTAAAGTGGCGTGAGTTACCAAGGAGACAACCAGCAGCTTTCTGATTGGACTCAAGACCCTCTTGTCAAAATGGTACACATCCCTGTTACTGTAAACTAGAACAAGAACCTATAAAAATTGGGGTCGGGAGGAATAGATCAATAGGGAAGACAGCTAATAAACCTCTAGGTAGAAAAATTACCTGCTCTGTTATCCCATAGAATGGAAACTTACGGTGGAAACCTTTGGATCTAAAGCTGGATGAATGAAGGGAAATGCACCTATTAGTGGGTGTGGGGGTCATTAAGGCCCAAGCCTGTTCTCCAGAGAATCGATGCATCAGCACCTGGAATAGACAGTTGTTAGGCTAGATTCTTCCCTCTGGGTGTTGAGTTTGTCTCCTGCCTGTATAGATGGTGGCAGACTAGATTCTTCCCTTTGGGAGCTCAGTTTGCCTCCTATCTGTTCTTAGATCGCTTTTGTTCTTCTCAGAATTGGCAAGGCCGAAACTTCTCCCAGAAGTTTCTTCCCTGTACATTTGAGACCATTAGATGTGTTAGTACATGGGTCACAAGATTATGCACATATCCCAGTAACCAGGTAACTCTGCTTTGAGACATTCATTGTCCATTCCCTTTTAGCAACTAAATGTCATGCCTCTTTTAACTGTACCTGGAGATATCATGTCTGGTCCCACCCACCAAGTACATATCTATCTTTTTTCTTTGCTGGCCAGGATGCTTACATTTAACATAATCCTATAAAGAATATGGCCCTGCTGTTCTTTGATTTTTTTTCCTATAAATACTCATGAATGCTACAATAAAATTGGCTTAGATGATGAAGGACATCCTAAGCTCCCTCTGATCCGATGCCTGATCAATTTTTACTGTTCCCACTTCTGTTTCCTGCATGTAAATCCCGGTTTATGCTGGTTCGTGGACCTGGGCAAGTGGGGTGGTCTAAAGAGAGTTAACTTGATATACAATGGAGGTCTGAGCCCCCACAGGAATAGGCAAGCCAGAGTGAATCCTGGTGTCCATAGAAGCATACAGGCTGAAGGGTAGGAGGAAATGGGAATGATGAAGGGAAGAGAAGTGATGGAAAGGGAGGGAGGGAGGAAAGGGAGGGAGGAGGGAAAGAAGCTGGGATACTCAATATATTTGTAAAAGTAGAAAAAATAAAAACAAACAACAAAAAATCTCAACCTAAGACAAAAAATTCAGGTCAGAAAATTATCTAAAATACCTTATATTAGTACTCTTACTCCTGTAAGCTTGAGGGAATATTCTTTATTATTTACTGTTTATTTTTGTTTTTTGAAACAGGGTCTCATGTAGCCCAGGCTGGCCTTGAACTCCTTACCTTCCTATCCCCACCGAAGTGATCATGGCAATGGAGTTATACCATCATCAGGAGACAGTAGAACCAGCCTCACTATATCCACAGCAAAAGCTGAGAGCAAGGAGCAGTGCACATCAGCTTGCTGCCAGCTTTGCCAATTCCTGCTAGCCCCATCTACATCTTTATCCACTTATCCAGAGAATGGCCACACCCACTTGGGGCTGAGTCTTTTCACATCAGTTAAGTAATTAAGATAATCTACCTTAACTAAATAATGATTCATAGGTGTGTCCAGAGGTCCGCACCTGAGTGTTGGGTTGTTAGTTATACCATTTGGCACAAATGGGCAAGGACCAGTGTGTGTGTGTGTGTGTGTGTGTGTGTGTGTGTGTGTGTGTGTGTGTGTTGCCCATTGAAGTGTGATATTTTGATGGAATATGATATAAATGAAATAAAAAGGCACACAAAGCAAATGCCCAAATTTTCTAGAGTCAATAGACAAAACAGGGGCTGGAGAGGTGGCTCAGGGTTTAAGCCTCTGCCTTGCAGGTGGAGGGTTCTGAGTTCGGATCCTAGACCCCACATATAGACTCCGGGCAGAAGCTGGAGCGGCCTGCGCTTCTGGTCCTGGTAGGGCGGAGCCTGTGAATCCCGGGGCAGAGTAAACAGGAGATGGAGGCGTCTATGGTGGTTCCCAAATTCGTCCGTGGTTCTACACACACACACATACATACACACATGCGCACACACACATACACCCACAATTGAATACATAATAATTAATAATAAAAAATATTTAAAAAATAGACAAAACACTAAATGAAATTGTTGTAAACACTTCTAAATGAATTTTTTCACTGTCTGCCTTTGCTATTGCTTTTCATTAAGGTAAATGGCTGCCTCTAAGCCAGCCATATTTCGAGCACTGTAATAAACTCTTCCTATAAGTGAGTAGCAATGTGAGATGAACTTGAATGAATAAAATATACGATAGTGTAAGCTATAATGCTTAATAACAGGTTGGCTTCAGACTTGATGACCCACTATCACACCAGCACTTGGGAAGTGGAAGTAGGAAAGTCACTAGTTCAAGGCCATGCTCTGCTACATGTGAGCCCAAGGTGAGCTGGACTATAAGAGACCCTGTCTCAAAACAAATAAAAAGGTTAATTGGATGTGGGGGGTCCCTCTGGGGTCTGTATGTGTCCAGGTTCTTGTGTTTGGAAGTCGAAGATTGAAACCAGAACACGCGATGAGGATTAAGGCAGAGTTTATTAGAGGAGAGAAAGAATGGAACTCATGAACGTGAACCCATGAAGGGCAAGAGAGCCCTGGAGAACTCATGGACTGCAGGCATGGAATCCATGACCGGCAAGGAAAAGACAGAAAGGAACTAAAGACTCCAGGTGTAGAGTACCATGAGGGGCAAGGGCTGCAAAGACGGCTGCCAAGGTCAGGTAGAAATAAGCAAGCCCAGGTAGAAAGGCTTTTCCTCATTGGTTAATTCCAGTTTCTGCAAACCTGCTTGGAGCTTCTGGTCCTCTACATCTCATTCGTTGGTCTTTAATAACGGGGCCCAACCCAGTTGATCTTGTGCCTGACCTCATGGCAGGGCTTAGCTGTAATGGAGAACTCATCTCCATATTCTTTCATGAATGGAAGGTCGGGGGAAGTTGGTAAAGGGTAAGTTCCTTCAGGGTAATCCCAGACCTGGGGATGACTTTCAGATATCTCCAGAGACCATCCCAGCATGGCTGCACTAAACCTGCCTGAAACTGACTTTACTATTGCTGTTGGCTTGTGATGTCCATTTATTTTATTCCTGCCTGATCTTAAAAATAATTCAGATTCCTGTTTTCTGGCAACTCCTTTAATTCCCCTAACAGTGTGCTGTTACACTTTCCTATGAATTCACATTTCCTTAGAGAAGATTTAAGTTTCTATTAAACATTAACTGAAGTTTCATTTCTTTCTTTTTTACTTTAATGTGTGTGTGTGTGTGTGTGTGTGTGTGTGTGTGTGTGTGTGTGTATCAGAGGGCACTGTGTGTCCCTGTGAAAGCCCAAGGGTGACTTCAGGAATCCTCCTGGATTGCTTCTACCTCCTTTTTGGTTTCACTCTGGGATTTCCAGAGTGGGAAAGTGCAAGCCACCACTATTTCTGCCTGGCCATTTTAAGTGGGACTGGGATACAAATGCTGGGCTTTCTGCTTTGTGAGGCAAAGTCTTAATCCCTGAGCCATCTCTCCAGCCCAAAGTTCCGATATTTTAGCGGATACAAACTTTTTTTGGTTTTATTCATGGAATAAAATTGATGGTTTAGAATATCCTATTCAGTGTTTTCTAGCTATTAAATAGATCCATTCAGAGAGGGCTGGTCCTTAAAAGTAATTGCAATAATTGAAAAGCAAAATGTCATATCTTCATCATTTACACCCATTCTTAATTTTTTAATTCAATTTCTTCTTTTAGTGATGAAAATAAGATGTGGCAAAGCTGAGGTTCCCTTCTCTACTTTCAGCCCTTCTTTTTTCCTAAATTTTGACCTTGAGTCCCTTTGCTGCCTTTAAATGACTAACATATTGGTGTGTACTGCCACCTACTGATCGAATTTGCAATGACACCAAGTGATTGTGAAGTGCCCATAGGGAAAAAGCTTATCTCCCCAAAGTCCTTTCGGAAGCTTAGGGTGAGAAGGTTGCAACCTATTATATTTCTGGGGGTGCTGGCTCTAAGTAATCATGTTGCAGTTTGTCTGTATGTTCCTGATAATTCACAACCAAACAACTTGAGGGAACACAGTGGGTTTTTTTTGGTTATGATTCTGGTTATAGTTCATAGTCCAGCTTGGCAAGAGAGTTCATACAACACCAAGAGCTGAGGGAACAGTCACATAGATCCAGAGGAGTTGCGAAGTTGCAAACCTCCTCACTTGCCAGCCTTTGAGAGTGCCAAAGTATGCCAAACCAGCTCTCTCTCTGTCCTATCCACCTGCCCGGGGAATAGTTCCACCCACATGGGCCAAATCTTTCCTCATCAGTTCATAGTGTTCCACAGAACTCCTCAGGACTTGTCTGAACTGTCCATTCTTCACAAATGTACCCGGGGCTCAGCCATCAATTGTCAAGTCGAAACATGTATCTACCTAGCATAATTAGATCTCAAATTTTCTTCAAACTGTACTTCAGAAACAAATTAATTGTCCCAAATCCCACATATCATTCTGAAGAGGTACTCTTTGCACACTTTTAAATAATCTGAATGGTCAGGGATGCAGTTGCTGTATGCATCAAGAAAAAAAATGGCACCTTGTGTGTTGAGACCTTACTAAGAAGGGTCATCTCTGAGTAAAGTGACTGACTCCAGTGGGCATTTGCATAGTGTGATCATTGGCAGAAGGTACAACTGGTAGCTGTGCTATGCAGGAGGATTTTATTTACCTAGCATGTACAAGGCCTTAGGTTCAGTCTCCAGCACTACAACTAGAAAAACAGAGAGGGGTAAAAATCTTCAGATTCTTTGAGATCTTGCTCAGAGTTTGCTTAGTCAGGGTTCTTTGAAGAAACAGAATATACTATATATAAATAAGTTTATTAAAATAACTCACAATAAAAATAGTGTCCTTCAAGGTAGCCGCCCACATCCACCTTGTTCTTGACTGGAATGTTCTACAAAGCCAACAGATCTGGAGGTCTCAAGCCTTTGCTCCTCTGGAGGGTTGAAGACACTGGGTTCCGACATTGGTGAAGAACAGCTGGGCTTCGACGTCGGCGATGAACAGTGAACAGCAGCAAGGCCTAGAGACCAGGCTCCAAAGGCAGAGGGAACAGCAGCAACATGATGGACAAGGTGAAGCTTCAAGTCAGCCAAGCACCAAGGCAGCAGCAGCAACAAAGAAAGCCACGATGCTCTAAAGGCAAACAAAGTGCAAGATCAAGTCCCTCCTCCTTGCATCTCCTATTATCCAGTCCACCACTGGAAAGTATCACCCACTATGGGCTGGGTTCTCCACAGCAATTAATCAAGTAGCTGCAGAATTGTTCAGGGGCCATTCCGACCATTAACCTTTCACAGCTGCGCCTCAAACTGTCTGCAATTGTCAAGTTGACACAAAAATGCAACCATAACATGCTCCAACTCCTCTATTGTAAAGCAGCCTCAATTATTATCCTATTTCTTTTCTCCCCTCTGTGCTGAGGACTAAACACAAAATCTTTTTGTTTGCCATGCAAGCACCCTGCCACTGAGTCAAATCCCCACTTCACGTGATCCTTTTTTAAGTGTTTATATTTGTTTGTTTGTTTGTTTGTGTTGTCTTTTGGTGAATGGTCATACTTTGTAGCCCAAATTAGGTCTGGAACTCTTTTTTTTTATTATTATCATTATTTATTCATGTGTGTGTGCCCGCATGTGTGTATGTATGTGTGTGTGTATGTATGTGTGTGTGTGTGTGTGTGTGTGTGTGTGTGTGTGTGCAGAACCACAGGCGAATTCGGGAACCACCATGGACCGCCTCCACCTCCTCCTTGTTTACTCTGCCCCAGGATTCACAGGCTCCACCCTACCAGGACCAGAAATGCAGGCCACCCCCGCTTCCGCCCAGCATCTATACATGGGGTCTGGGATCCGAACTCAGGACCTTCCGCCTGCAAGGCAGAGGCGTAACCCCTAAGCCACCTCTCCAGCCCCAATGGCCTAGAACTCTTTAGACCAGATTGAACTCAAACTCATGGCAGTCCTCCTGCCTTAGCCTTCAGAGTCCTGGGATTATAGGCATAAGTCACTGTGTCCAGATATTTGGTAACTTCTTACAGTCTAACAAGATCACAGAATGAAACAGATTTTCCCTATTGTCCTAGGTATATATCTTTTCTATTCACCTACATTTTAAAAGACCCCAAGTCATGGGGACTTTACCCAGTTTGCATGCACCAAAAGTGCATCTGAAACACATGTACATCTGCCCAAATAAAAAACACACATACACATGTATACCTGCCCACACGAAAAACCTGCATGGTTGCTGATATATCACCTTCAAAGGGCTTAAGGGAAGAAAAGGTTTATTTTCTTACGATAGTCTGATAGTCCAGTTACAGTCTGTAGTCCAGCTTGATGGGAGAGCTTACACCAACATCAGGGCCAAGGGAACTGGCCACACCATCACCACATAATGGCTGAGAGAGGGATGATCCCTACTTGCCAGACCAGCATGTCTGGCCAAGTGTATACAAGGATGCTAACTTTCTCAATCAGCTCTCTGAATTTTATTCCAGGGCCTAGTCCCATCCACCATGGGCTGGGCCCTCCCCATTGGCTAGACAATCTCCTTCAGGTTTGATCTGGACTTAACTTAACCATTAATTCTCTACAAATGTTCCCAGAGCACAACTATCAAGTTGACACCTGTGCCTAACCATGCCACACACATACACGTGTACACTTGCCCACATGAAGAACACACACACACACAGAAAGAAAATACACCTAAACAGTTGTTCATGACCTCTGTATATTGAAATATTAGTTTATTTTCAATTGAATAGTACCATAGATGACAACATTGTCACTGGTTACAAGAGATTGCCTGGGCTGGGGCTCCATGTGCTCATAATGTGAACAGAAGTCAGATCTCTGTGTGCTCCATGTGAATTGCATGCCCAGGCTCTGTGTATTCATAACAGGGACAGCCTCCCTAGGTCAGGGCTCTCTGTACTCATACTGTGAACTTATTCTCATAAGAGACAGACAAAACTGCTGTTCTGTAGCTTTACCAGGCGGTCTTAACAAAAGTGTATAGAAGCTCAGTCATAACAACTATCTACATCTTAAATGTGTTTCCCATTGTTGCTCATACATTATATTATAGTCTAGTTATTAAAAAATGGCATAAGGGTAAGAAATGGACATGTTAGGGGAATGTTCAGGGGGAAAAAGAGAGAAAAGAGGGTACATGCATAGTACATGTATTAATTTCTCTTCATGTTGCTGTGAGACACCAATCAAAATCAAGCAACTTAAGGGGGAAAAGGAGATCTATTTAGTTTATGGTTCCAGTGGGGAGATACAGTTCTCTGAGGCAGAAAGAGTATGGCTAGCTGGCGGGAGTCGAAGGTGGCCTAAGCCATGCCTATCATGGAAGCTGAGACCTGCAAACTCCAAGCTACAAGAGCAGATTTCTCCTGGAAGCACAGTGGGCTAGTCAACCTCAAGGTTCATCCCATGGGACTGCCTTCCTCCAGTAAGGCTCCACCTCCTAAAGGTGCCATGACCTTCCCAAACAAAGAAGAAGGTGAAGAAGCAGAAGGAGGAGGAGGAGGAGGAGGAGGAGGAGGAGGAGGAGGAGGAGGAGGAGGAGGAGGAGGAAGAGGAAGAGGAGGAGGAGGAGGAGGAGGAGGAACAACAAGAAGATAATTTAGATTTCAAACCATAATAATACTCATGTATGAGATTGCAAAATAATAAAAATACAGTAAAAGAAAAAGTATTTTAAAAAGCTAAAATTCCTCTTCCCTAAGGCATGGCATAAAAACCGGATGTCCCTTTTCCAAAAGCCAGCCACGGAACCTAAAAAATGACTAACTTTGCTGCAAGATCTGTCCATAAGGAATTCTCTCATCTTACATGTTCTACTGTAAGCATAAGACCCTCATTCCAGCTGCTTTCTCTAGAAGGGAGGGAATCTCCATGGAGAGGCTAAGAAGAATGTGACCACAAAGCTGTGCTGGGTGGGCTTCCCCATTCAATTGATTACCATCAGAGTATCTGCTTTAACTATGACATTTTTAAATGGCTATACATATTTATCAAACTTAAGCATAAACTGTGGACCATCCACCCTGTTTGCTTGGTCTTAAGTCCGTAGGTAGGTTGTCATATCACATAAAACAGATTAAATAAATATGTCATGTTTTCATTTGTTGGCTGTGAGAATTACTTGCTCACTTGACACAACCTAGAATCACCTGAGAAGATTCTCTGGGATACCTTGGTGGATTATTTAGTTATCTCATTAGAGGTGGGAAGACACAATCTGAAAGTGGGTGGCACCATTCCGTGGGTTTGGAATTCTGGCTTGAATAAAAAAGAGAAAGCAAGCTGAGTAAATGTATTCAAGCTCTGCTTTACAATTATAGATGCTGCTTTAAGCACCTTCTACATTGACTCCCCACCATGATAGATGATGTTCCTTGCACTACGAGCTCAGATTAGCCCTTTCTCCCTTAAGATGTGTTTCCAAGGTATTTTTTAAAATCACAATTAACAGGAAAAGAAACGAAGGCACTGAACTATTTTTATTATAGAAGTGTGAACTGTGATTATTCTGGTAGCCAGGAAAGGTCTCACCCTTATGTATTGTAATGGTTACTCTTAACTATTGCTGTGAGAGAGCACCCAGAGTCAAACAACTTAAGGGAGAAAGGGAGATCTATTCAGTTTACGGTTCCAGAGAGGAGATATAGTCTCTCATGGTGGAAGCGGCATGGCTGACTGGCTGAAGCTGGAGGAGGCTATGTCACTGCAGACATCTTGGAAGCTGAGAGCTGCAAGTTGGCTTGCCGCAAAAGGCAGACTTCTCCTAGAATAGGACTAATCCACCTCAAGGCCCACCCCTTGTGATTGCCTTCTTCCAGCAAGGCTTCACCTTTTAAGATGCCATGACTTTGCCAAACACATGAGACTGTGGGGGACACATTTCAAACCATGACACATATCCAAGGCAATGAACTCAACTTTTAGTGCCCGTCTGCTCTTCAGTCCTTGGGTTCTTTCTTACTGCTGCTCTGTACCACAAGAGGTCTGGTGCTGAGGCTACATTAGTTCCTAGCCCATGTGGAAGCTCCCAGCTAAGTCAGAGGCATTAATGGGAGGTTAGAAAGACATAAGGAGAAGTCAGAGCTGGAAGTAGTGGTGGCTGGCCTGCAGTTCCACACTAGGGAGACTGAATCAGGAGGACCTATAGTTCTAGGCTAGCCTGTGCTACATAGCAAGACCACTTGAAGAGAAAGAGGGAGAGAGAGAGAAAGAAAGAGAGAGAGAATTAATTTACCATTTACAGTATCTGCCTTGTGTTTATAAGGACCTAAGAGTCTTTGTAAGCAAGGTGGTTTCCTGTCCTGCTGTTGCCCTTGTCTCAGTTTAATTCATGATCGCTTTTTGCTTTTTCCATAGGTTTTTACTTTTCAGATTTTGCATCACCATAAACAAGTTTCCTATAATGAATACTCCTTAATTTGCCATGCTGGGCATCAAGCCAAGGGCCAGAGAAGAGCTAAACAAGCATCCCACGACCAACCTGAATACTTACATTTTTCTTTCTATATTTGTGTCCTTGTCCACGTATGTGTTCATAGGTATATGTGTGTACTGCTTACAGAGGCTAGAGGTCAACTTCAGGTGACTTTCCAATTGTCCTCCACTTTATTAATTTTTTCAGGTTTGCTTTTAAGAAATGACCAACTACACACCGCTTTTTCTTTGCTAACTTTTAGTCTTTGCCAATTTCATCTATGAATATAATGGATTTTGGTCATTTTTACCTCCATTTAACTTCTGCCACCCTCTTCCCTCTCTGACTGAAATCCTTCTCCTCCACAAGCCCCCATCCTACTTTGATTGTTCTTAGTTTCTGTAATAAAATACCCTGATGAAAGCATCTTAAGGAAGGAAGAGTCTGTTTTGGCTCACGGAGAAGCCCCAGCAGCAGGAGCTTCAGGCAGTTGGTTATACGGAATCCAGTCAAGACTCAGAAAGCACCAAAATGCTAATGTCAAATGACTTCGCCCATTTTATAGAGTTCAGGATCCCTCATCTAGGGAATGGTCCAACCACATTTGGGTGGGACTTACCCTCTTAATAAAAGTAGTCAAGATACCTTCCCTCCAGAAGCATGTGTGGAAGCCCTTCCCCCAGATGACTGCAGAGCTCATCAAGTTGACAATAGAGATTAGCCATCTATTGCAGTTCACTCGCATGGTTGTTGATAAATCACTATCAAGTGGCTTAAGGGAACAAGGAGTTTATTTTCTTACAATAATCTGAGAGTCCAGTTACAGTTCGTAGTTCAGCTTGATGGGAGAGCATGCACCAACACCAGGGATGAGGGGACTGGCCACACCATCTCTACCTAATGGCTGAGAGAGGGACGATCCTAACTTGCCAGACCAGCATGTCTGGCCAAGTGTATACAAGGATGCCAGTCTTCTCAATCAGGGCCTAGTCCCACTCATCATAGGCTGGGCCCTCCCCATTGGCTAGACAATCTCCTGCAGATTTGCTCTGGGCTTAACTCAACCATTAATTCTCTACAAATGTGCCCAGAGCGCAACTGTCAAGTTGACACCTGTGCTTAACTATGACACCATCACAAATGTTTTTTTTTTTTAATGACCCATTGAGTTTTACTAGGGTTGCTTGTATGAGAGTCAACATGTGCAGTTTACTATAGTCCCTCAGTAAGGGATTAGACTTCATGATCTTCTCCCCTTCTAGGCTGAAATGGTGCCAGGCCCTATGCTGTGCAGGCCTTATGCAGATATCCACAGCTACTGTGAGTTCATGACAGTCTCTCACTGAACCTGGGGCTTGCTGATTTAGCTTTAGGGAGCCCCAATAATTCTCCTGTCTGTACCACTTGAGTGCTTGGATGCTAGGGGTAAGGGGAAATGGAGATTGCAAGTTGTGGATCTTGGTAAGGACTTTGCTAAGTGTAGTGTGTATCTTTTGTTATTATTTTAAGATAGAGTATCCTGGGGCCCAGGTTGTACAGGAGTTGACAGAGGCAGAAGAGGAGGTGCATGCTGGCCCCCATGCCTGACCATTCTGCTGTCCACTTGTAAAATGTGCCCATTCTACCTATGTTAGTCAGTGCTGGTGTTCAACCCTATCATCTTTGGTACATGGCACTGTAATCACTAGGGCTTGGTACCAGTGGACTATATTGATTTTAAAGAAGATCAGAATCCTTGTGAGGCTGAGGAGTGCTTAAGTTCAAGACCAGCTTGAGCTGCACAGTAAGAGCCTCTCTCAAAAACTTTAAAAAAAATGGCCAGAATCCACTGGAGGATTTATAAAAAAAAGGTCTATCTATCTATCTATCTATCTATCTATCTATCTATCTATCTATCTATCTATCTATCTATCTATCATCTATCTATCTATATCTATCTATCATCATCTATCTATGTATCTATGTATCTGTCTGTCTATCGTGTGTGTGTGTGTGTGTGTGTGTGTGTGTGTGTGTGTGTGTGTGTGTCCCTTAAATGACTTTAAAATCACCCTGAATTGCTCTACCTCCTCTTTGGTTTGTGCTGGAGTTTCCCAGGCTTCCTTCCAGGATAGAAGTACAGGGGCTGGAGAGGTGGCTCAGGGGTTAAGCCTCTGCCTTGCAGGCAAAAGGTCCTGAGTTCGGATCCTAGACCCCACATATAGACGCCAGGCGGAAGCGGGGGCGGCCTGCATTTCTGGTCCTGGTAGGGTGGAGCCTGTGAATCCTGGGACAGAGTAAACATGGAGGAGGTAGAGGTAGAACCTTGGTGGTTCCCGAATTCGTCTGTGGTTCTACACACACACCGCGCACACACACATACATGTACAATTGAATAAATAATAAAAAAATTAAAAAAAAAAGAAGTACAGGCTAACACCATTTCCCACTGGCATTTTTACTTGGAATCTAGGATCCAATCTCAGGATCTTCTAGATTTATTTCTTAACTTTTTATTTATTTACCGTGTGTGTGTGTGTGTGTGTGTGTGTGTGTGTGTGTGTGTGTGTGTGTGAATGTGTCAGAGGGCACTGTGTGTGTCTGTGGAGGCCCAAGTATGACTTTGAGAATCATCCTGGATTGCTTCTACCTATTTTTTGCTTCACTGGGATTTTCCAAGCTCTGTCCACCAAGGTCAGAAGTGCTGGCCTCTTTAAGTGGGACCTAGGATTCGAACTCAGGACCTTCTGCTTGTGAGGCTTAACCCTTGAGCCCCCACTTGAGGATTTTAAATACAGGAATGCCTATGGGTGGAATGATCAATTTGATGCTCAATTCAGTAACTAAAATTCTTTTGGTTTCCTTTAAGTAGACAGATTTCCCTGCGAAACATGAAACAATAACAATAAACAATAAGCCACTTTTAATAGGTGTGATTTAAGCAATTACATTTCTGATAAATGAAATTAATATTGCTGTAAATTGTAACTTCCTTATCTGAAGCTATTTTAAGTAAATGCAAATTAGTGCAGTCTCCAAGACATTATTCTGTTTCTTTCACTATCTTTCCATTTTATTTTTTTCTCTTGCTCTGGGGGATTCAAACCAGAGCCTCTGCAAGATAGTCTGTATTGCTGAGCTACAGTCCCAAACCTATCATTGCTTTTCTTCAATTTTTGTGTTTTTATTAGCTGTACCAGTTAGATGAAGGTGTCACCTTGACACTTGAGAATTGAGCCGTTAGATATAGCTCTAAAGAATCTATTTAGGGGCTGGAGAGGTGGCTCAGGGGTTAAGCCTCCGCCTTGCAGGCGGAAGGTCCTGAGTTTGGATCCCAGATCCCACGTATAGACGCCAGGCGGAAGAGGGGGTGGCCTGCGCTTCTGGTCCTGGTAGGGCGGAGCCTGTGAATCCTGGGGTGGAGGAAATGGAGGCGTCCATGGTGGTTCACGAATTCGTCCGTGGTTCTACACACACACAGACACAGACACACACACACGCGCGCACATACGCACACACATGCGCACAGTTGAATAAATAATAATAATAATAAAAAAATTTAAGAATCTATTTAGTAAAAGCTGGCACTTAGCAAGCCTGTTGGTTGCAGGAAAACCCAGCTCACAATGGTTGAGACCACTTCCTTCCAGGACACTAAGTCAGAAAGCTGATTCAATATTTTGGCATACTTTGGGTTAGGCATTCAGGCATTTTGGCATACATATAGTTAGGCATTTAGGCATGCTGGCAACAAGAAAGTCCCTCTCTCAACATAGTTGTGGCCAGTTCCCTTGGCTCTTGAGGTTGGTATGATGCTGATGGATTATAACTGAGAATAGCTAATCTGGAATAAACCCCTTGTTTCCCTAAATTATTTTGGTTCCAGTGTTCAGTCAACAATAGGAAGGTGAAACTAACATATGATTAGGAAATGTTTTCCAAAAACTATGGACTCATCCTCACGATTCCAGATTGCAGTTGATCATGCAGAAGTCACACCATTTCAGGAGCCAAGGGAATTGGTCACATACCACTCATTGCAAGAACAACCCCAAAGCAATGCACATACTTGCTTTCTAGCTTTCCAATGTGCCAAATGCTAACCAGCTGTCTCCATATTGTCCATCTGCTCAAGGAGTTGTCCTTCCCACTGTGGGCTGGATTTTCCCAGATCAGTTATGCAATTAAGACAATCTCCTACAGGCTTGCCCGCAGACCTGCCTTCACTAAATAATTTCTCAGGTAGGTGTGCCCAGAGGCCCACATCACCTGTCAAGGTGACAACTGCAACTAACTGGCACATTCCTAATACATTCTCAACTGGCAACCACCTTCATACTCAACACATAGCTCTGTTATTTTCCCAATGGGTGCACACATTTTGCAAGAGATTAATCAATTCACAAACTAACTTTTCACCATCAACTAAAGTGTCAGGCAGAACCCTAGGATGCCCCTCCTGTATTTCATTAATTTCACTTGAAAGGCTTGGGGGAAAATCCTGCTCATTTCCTCTAAAGTCAATCCTTCACCCACAACCAGCACATTCTTTCAGTTCAACTGTCCAACTTACACAAAATAGGAGGCCACCTCCTCTGGAGAGGATCCTCTAAAGAGGTTTGAGCTTTGACAGCAGCCAGCGTCTGTGGGAGTTTCAGCTTGCATCCCTGAGAGAGCTCCTGCATTTCATCCATCAACCTGGTACAAGTTCATGGATGTAGCTACCCATGGTCTTCATTTTATTTTATTTTTTAAAAAATATTTTAGTTTGTAAAAAAAAATAATAATAATAAAAATAAAAAATTTTTTTTTTGTTTGTGTGTGTGTGTATCAGAAAGCACAAGTGTCCCTGTGGATGATCAAAGGTTACTTCAGGAACCTTCTGGATTGCTTCTATCTCCTTCTTGCTTTGCTCTGGAATTTTCCAGGCTCTGCCCCCAGGGCCGGAAGGGCTATCTGGCGTTCTTATGGGATCCGGCCAGATCGGAACTCAGGTCCTTCTGCTTGTGAGATAGAGTCTTAACCCCTGAGCCATTTCTCCAGCTGGGCCTTCATTTTAAAACAGTGTTCAATTTCCTGTAGTTTTTTTTTTTTTTTTTTTTTTATTCAATTGTGCATGTGTGCGTATGTATGTGTGCGCGCGCGAGTCAGTGTGTATGTAGAACCATGGATGAATTCGGGAACCACCATGGCCGCCTCCATTTCCTCCACCCCGGGATTCACAGGCTCCGCCCTACCAGGACCAGAAGCGCAGGCCGCCCCTGCTTCCGCCTGGCGTCTATACGTGGGATCTGGGATCCGAACTCAGGACCTTCCGCCTGCAAGGCAGAGGATTAACCCCTGAGCCACCTCTCCAGCCCCAATTTCCTGTAGTTTTGACCTACGTGGCTCCACATCCAGAAAGGGTGCCTTTCTTTTGATAGTGGTCTTACCTACCACCTGACACAAATGAGGTATTTAAGGGTTGGAGGACTGTGTCCTGTCTAAGATGGTCTTCAAGCCTAAACAAATGAGATGCTGGTGATCTGAAGTCGTAAAGTGTTTGCACAGCACTCCGCAGGGTGCTTTTAGAACCACTAGGCTGCATCGTTTTGACCACCTTCTGGCTTCTTTATGTGCATAACCAGGAGACCAGGTATCCGCTCTACTGGGTCAAGGTGAAGTGTTAACAGAAATTATGCAGGAAAATCCCTTATGCCAGGACTAGCGCCTGAGGGGAAAGGAAGCAAATACAAGATGGGATTGGGGCGGGGTTCGGGGCGGGGCGCGGGGCGGGGGGGCGGAAGAAGGAGGGGCGGGCTCCGGGTCAGGCCCCACTGGGTTGCAGAACCTCTCCCTTCACGGCCACCGAGTCCCACGCCGGGAGCCGTGTTTCTTCGTGACGATCTGCGATCTGTCTGCGGTGACCGCGCGGTATCAGGACTCACGCACCTCCACGCATTCAGATTTTCCCGGGCGCGCAGCGCTCCGCCCCGGAAATACGCCCCCAGCGGGTTTGGCGCGCTTTCGCAGTGGTCGGTTCCGCTGCGCCGCGCTCCCGCGGCTTCCAGCCCCAGACGCAGCTTCCTTCCCGTCCGCTGACGCCTCGCCGCCCCTTCCCGGTGCTGCGAGATGCCCCGACCCGGTTCCGCGCTGCGGACCCGCGAAGAGGTGGACGCCACGCTGCAGATCGCCAAGCTGAACGCCGCCGAGCTGCTGCCCACCGTGCACTGCCTGGGTTTCGGCCTCCGGGCCAGCGGCGCGGCCGCCGGCGACTTCTGCCTGCTGGAGCTGGAGCCCGCGCTGTGCCAGCAGCTGGAGGCCGGGCACAAGTGAGCCTGGGGTCTGGGGGACCCGGGACGCGCCAATCGCCAGCCTTCCGCGCCACACGCCTGCTGATTTTCTTAGAGAGGAAACTCGGGAAGGAGGGATGGGCGGTGGAGGCGCAGGCAGGGTCAAGGGGCTTGCAAGATGCTGGTGGCTGCTCCTCAGGCCACTGTCATTTCCCAGGCTTGGCCACTTATTTGGATGGAGGTGCTAAAGACTGGGGCGGTTCCTGCCGAACTTGGTGACAAGCGTCAGCGGAACGGTGTCAGGAATAGCTTTGCAGGGAAGTTTTGAAGGCAGTAAGGGTGACGTCAGAGAACTACCGTACTGTGTACAACGTAGCGAGTCCTTGCCTTCCATTTAACACTTTTCATTTAAATAGGTAGGACACTCAGGCAATTTCAAGCCTGATAGACACATGGTTGAGGTCTTTCACTGGGAACCTGAAGCTGTTTCTAATTCCAGGTCAATTACAAATTTGGTACTTAGACCTTGGATTTTAAACCAGTGGGACCGAGGTGTGGCTGAGTGGTAGGTAGAACATTAGGTTGAGAAGGCGGGGGACGCAATCTCCAGCACGGGAGGGGAGAAAGAGTCAAAGTCAGGTAGTTCTTTGAAAGCAGCATTGAGCCTGAATGTTACCTAGTTTGAATCTTTCAGTTTTGCGCAGACCCAACTCCTGAAAGGCAATTCCTTTCTGCACCATTCTCTTATGCATATATTTTGTGAAGCATTTTTCTCTCTAATAGGCTTCTTTTAGTTGGACCTTTTAGATTGTCTTTTGAATTTACAATATTTGACTCATCAAACAATATTTTAGTTAGCTGGTCTGTCTTCACATACTAGTCTCAAAGTGAAGATGAAGTAATCACTGTTTTCATCCCAGCCGAGTCGGAGATTGAGGATTTCAGGTGTGAGGGTATTTTTCTTTGTCCAGTTATATTGATTAAATAATTTACCTGACAACCAAGGCACCTCAAAGCATGCCATAAAAATTATTATCTTTTTTGGCTCGAGATGGCTCAAGGGTTAAGACTCAGCCTCACAGCAGAAGGTCCTGAGTTCCGATCCCAGGTCCCATATAAAAATACTAGGCAGAAACGGCAATGGCCTGCGCTTCCAGCCCTGGTGGGTGGAGCCAGGGACATTCTAGACTGAAGCCAAAGGAGATAGATAGAAGCAATCCAGGATAATTCCTGAAGTCATCCTTGGTTCTGCACAGGGACACACAGTGCCCTCTGATATACACATGCACACACATACATAAAACAAATAAAATTAAAAAAAATTTTAAAACTATTTTTTGAGTCAGGAGCCTGGCCAAGCTGGCTTCAACCTCTCTAAGTAACCAAGAATGTCTTAACTTCTGATCCTCCTGCATCTACCTTGTTAGTGTTAGAAATGCTGTTGTGCACAGCACACCCACTTTAATGAAGTATTGGGGATCTAACTAGGCTTTGTGCATGCACCCTACAAACTAAGCTGTATCTCTATTCTCTTTTATTGTTTTCAGCAAGGATTGAGACAAAAATCAGGGTCTCTTGTAGCCAAGGAGGATGATTTTAACTCTTGGTCTTCCTGCTTTCCTCTCTGGGTGCTGGTATTAAAGATGTTCGCTACCTTGCTTGGCTTAATAAAATGTTCCAAAGTGGAATTGGGCAATGGAAATGGGTGTTAAAGAGGAGGTTCTTGGGCCTGTTAAATATTATTGACTCCAGGAATCTTAAAAAAGAAACAACACAAAACCCAAAACCTTTATTTTCTTTACACTCAACTCAAAGTTTTAAAAAAATTCTTTTCATTATTTATTATGTATTTATTAATAAGGGAATTGTTCACAGAAAAGCAAAATTCTTCATAGGCAGGGAAACTTGTAGGACCAGTTTCTTATTATCCCCACTATCTTTGCCTTTCTTCTTCTTCCTCTTCACCTTCATCAGTATTGTTTTTCTTCAGCTGTGATTGACTCCTCTACTCAACCTCTAGTCCAGTTTAGAAGCAAGTTCTTTTCATATTTTTTTCATGTCATGTAGCAGGCTTTTTCCTCCCCTAATATCCCACTTGCTTTGCCACCTAGTGATGGTTAGCTTGGCTGTTCCTTCGATTGCCCAGAATGAAACAACAATGAACTCTGGTGTGGAGCAGCAGCACTGTTCATCCACTTGGAACTTGTGAGTGCTCAGAATCCTAGACCTCATTCCAGACCTGCCTTATCCCAGTCTGCTGCCTTAACAAAATTCCCCAAGATATCCATGAAGAAGTTTGAGAAGTACCACTTTTGCAATATATTCTTTTCTTTTAAAATATTTCATTTATTTGACTCCCATCCTGAAGCTCAGGGACATTTGTGGAAGAGGGGGCGGTAAGATTGGAAGAGCAAAAGGATGGGAGGAGCAATGATTTGCAAGATTCTCCACACTAGTTAGGGCCGAAGTAATCATAATTGGACTTTGCATGCCCTGCGCAATGTCCGTCACACTATTGACCTCACAAAATCTAGCATCAGCTAAAGGCACCAAGATCCTTGGAGGCAAGGGATTGACAGCCACAGTAGTGTTCCTATGCTTAAGGGGAACACGAGAAAGGGTTCAGGGAAATGCCACTGGGTCCTTGTACGTCATCGGAGAGGAGGACCAAGAGGAGAGTTAGGCATGCACAAGAAAGGACTCTCTGGGAATGGGGGGGGCACTGGGGGATGGGGAGGGAGGGAGGGGGAGCAGGGAGTTGGGAGGAGGAGGAGGGAGGGAGGGAACTGGTCTACCTATTAAGTTTGTATGAGCGGAAATAATAAAAAATGTATTAAAAATAAAATATTTCATTTATTTGAGAGAGAGAGAGAGAGAGAGAGAGAGAGAGAGAGAGAGAGAGAGAGATATTGCACACATGTACCGTGTGGGCTTCTGGGAATTGAACTCAGGTTGCTAGGTTTGGAGCAGACACCTTACCCATTGAGCCATCTCACCAGCCCTTCTTTTCTTTTTCTCTGAGATAAGATCTCATGCAAATCAGGCTGACTTTGAACACACAATGTAGCTGAGTAAGACTTTGAACCCCTACCTTCACCTCCTAACTGCTGAATTAACAAGCACAGGCTGCATAATCACCACCCCACGTTGACTGAAGCTTCCAGATGCTTTATCTTATGTTCTTCCCAACATGCGTGTGGTCGCATCCCATCTGGCTTTTTTTTTGCATCTCACCTACATTCAGTTATTTTTCCTTGGTGACACACCAGATAATGGTCTGGCTCTCACGGGTCAGGGTGGAATCCATCTTTGTATTATAGTGGTCGGATACAGCATCAAGATAATAATTTTAAATTCTCAAAGCCAGAGGATTTGGGAACTATTTAAAGTGCACTGTCCACTCGGGTCTCAATCAGCCATATATTCTCTCCATCTTCCTGCAGTCTTGTGATTCGCGGTGATAAAGATGAACAAGCCGTGTTGTGCAGTAAAGACAAAACCTATGACTTGAAGATAGCAGACACGTCCAACATGTTGCTCTTCATTCCTAACTGTAAAACCCCAGACCAGCTGAAGGCGGAAGAGACGCAGTGTAAGATTGTTCACACTGAGGTACTGTTTTTCTTAGAACTGAATGATAAGTGTGCCACACTTGGCTTTAGTTAAAACCTCTGGGTATAAAATATGCCACCATGGGGAATCTAAAAAGTTCTTTAATGAAGTTTGAAAGTCTTACATTATTTTTACTTCTGACTATGGTGTTTGTCAACTAGTTCTTCAATCTGATTAATTTTTAAGGCTCAGATGTCTAAATCTATCTTTTTCCTTAATGTGGTAAACTTGATGTTGGGTGACTTATTCTTAAACTTTTCCTTGTTCTTAGTGGATTTTGCTGTAGATGTGTTTTGAAAGATGAATTCCTCAAGCCATGACTAGTGCATTTGGTAGCATTTATGAGGTAGAGAAATGAAGAAATTTGAGGTTCGAAGACAATGTGTTGCTTACCTTTAATGCTGAGTTTAGTTCATTAATAGCCATGACCAAGTATTACAGACTTAATTATTTTGGGGAATACAGATGGAAGTTACCACATAATAGTCTCCATCCTGTCTCAGTTGTCATACATACATCAATCAAAATGTAGCACTTAAGTCTTTTACAATGGCTTCAGATGAGCTATTTTCTTAAAAAGAGAATCAGAAAAGAAAGAAAATGCTCTGAAACTTCATTGATTCATGTGTTATTAGAACAGAGGAACTTTCATTAATTTTACATGCATGCAAATACACACACAATCTCTTTCTCTCTTTCTCTCTCTCTCTGTTTGCGACAGGGTCTAATGTAGCCCAGATTGGCCTCAAACTTGTTATGTAACTCAGGCTTACCTCTAGCCCTGGATCCTCCTGCCCCTACCTTTTAAGTCCAGGAATTACAGATGTGACTGGTTTATATGATGCTAGGAATTGAACCCTAGGTTTGGATGCTAGGAGCCCAGGCTGCCCTTGAGCTTTTGCTCCTCCTGCCGTAGCCTTCCAGATGTGCATTACGATGCCTGGCCTTTTACTTCATTGTACCCTTCGCACCATGCGTGTTTTCAGTTTCCGTTGTTTCCACCTGGTTTGCAGAATTGTCACCATCCAGCTCATACTCGGGCTTCTAAGGTTTACTTGAGAAATGGTGTTTCATTACTGATTAACAGTGCTTTTCTTCTTTAAATAATTTTTATTTATTTTGAGGGGGGAAGAAGGAAGAGAGAGAGAGAGAGAGAGAAAGAGAGAGAGAGAATGCATACACATGCCAATTGTATGGAGGACTAGAGGACAACTTTCAGAAAACTTTCAGAATTTGGTTCTCTTCTGACCATGCGGGCTCTGGGGATTGAACTCAGGTCACCAGGTTTTGGTGCAGGTTCCCTTACCTGTGGAGTCATTTTGCCTCCTGCCAGTGCTTTTCTTAACTGGGAATTGAAAAGGTGTTTACTGAAGGTGCTCATCCCTCTAGTGGAGGTGATTGGAAGGGCACCCTAAGCAAGCTGAATTCCTCGGCTTCTTTTTCATGCTTCTGAGAAAAGATGGGTTGGTTGGAATGTTTCATGAACTTGTCTTTTAGAATGGTCACTAAGGGCTTATGCTGTGTTTTGACTTCCAGATCTTTGGTTTTTCTAATAATTATTGGGAACTGAGAAGATGCAGGCCTAAATTAAAGAAGCTGAAGAGACTTCTGATGGAGAATACGTATGAAGGACCAGACAGTGAAAGAGAAGATGATTCAAGTCGCCCCAAGGTAAGACTGCTGCACTCCTTGTTTATGAGGACTTGGAAAAATAATAGATACTATATTTCTGAAGTTTTGTTTTTTCTTTTATGTTTTTGAGACACAGTCTTGCTAGGTACCCTGGATGGCCTTTGGCCACGTGCTGGTATTAACAGGCATGTGTTCACATACCTGGCCTAAACTTTCAAATGTGAACTGGTCTGGGTAGGTTTAAGTACTGTGCTGTCAAGGATCAGCAGATCCGTCCCAAATGTACTGGAACGTGACTTCAGAAGCTGAGCAGGAGCACAGCCTGGCAGCACAGGAATCCTAGTTTTCCAGTATTGCTCAGGCAGGTTTGGCGCTTGCTGAGTCAGACTCAACAGCAAAAAGGGGCTGAACCAGGTTAATACCTTGGTTGGAGACCACTGGCGCAAGCTTTAGATAAGTGATTAAATGATTAAAAAATGGGTCTCATTGTGGTTTGATGTCTGTTTCCTTCACCACTAAGGATATTGAATATCTTTTCAGGTTTGTGTTGACTGTTATTTTGTTTCAATTTATTAATTTAGTTTTTAATATTTGCCTATTTATTTGAGAAGAAGAAAGAGTGTTGTCGTAGTTACCATCTCTGTGAGACAGTACTGTGATAAAGATAGCTTAAGGGAGAAAGACAGTTTTACATGGCTTATAATTCCAGAGGGGATAGAATTTACTAAGGTGGATAAGACATGACCAGAAGCTGGAGGTGACTCAGGTGCCTGCCATGGTCTTGGGAGCACAGTGAGCAAGAGCTAATTGTGAAGCAGGGCTGGGCTACCTAACTTCAAGGCCCATCCCCTGTGATATAGCATCCTCCAGCAAGACTCCACCTCCTAAAAGTGGACCTTCCCAAATACTGACATCAGCTAAGGATTCAAACATGTGGGCCTCTTGGTGGTGGTGGGGGTAGCTCACATTCAAACCGTGATGGGGAGAGAGAAAGAAATATTGACAGAGAGAGAAGCAGGTACACACATGCCATGGCACACCAGAGGAGGCCTGAGGACAACTTTTAGAAGTTTGTTTTCTCTTTCTACCATTTGGGCTTCCAAGAATCAAATGCAGGTCACCAGGTTTGAGAATAGGTGTTTTACCTACTGAACTATATTGTGGTGGTCTGCCTGTCTGTCTGTCTGTCTATCTCTGTGTGACAGAAAGAGAGGGATAGAGAAAGAGAGAGAATATGCAGGCATGCGTGTACCATGGTGCAAATGTGGAGATCAGAGAATAACTTTCTGAGAGTTGGTTCCTTCCACTTTGTTTTTGAGACAAGGTCTCTCTTGTCTTCACCACTGTGCTGTGTAATTGAGCTTCTGGTAGATTCTCGTGTCTGCCCCTCCTATCTCTCCTTAAAACTGCTGGGATTACAGGTGTGAGTTGTCACATCTAGCAACTGGGTTCTGATTCCCAGGATGGAATCCAGCTTGTCAGACTTGTGTGGATCTGGGGTGTAAGGTCAGGTCTTCTTGCTTGCAAGGCAAAGGCTTTAACCCCTGAGCAATCTCTCCAGCCCAAAAATTTCTCTTTTGTTGAAGTCTGGTTGATGCAATTTGCGGTTGTTCTTCCTCCTCCTCTTTGTCTTTTATGCATTCCTCTTCTCTTCTTCCCCTTCTCTTCTTCCTCATGCCTTTTTTTAAATACAAACTTTTTTGAAAATCTTATTTATTGTATGAGGTTGGGCATGTGCTCACCATAGCACATGCATGATGAGAGGACTTTTGGAAATAAACTCACATTGTCAGGCTTGGCACTTTTGCCTTCTGAGTCATCTCACTAATCCATTGTTCCTTTCACCATGAGACAGGTTTTGCCATGTAGCTCAAATGCTTCTTGCCTTAGCTGGAGTTACAGCTGTGTATCTCCACAGCTGGTTGAGTTTATTGTTTTCTTTTATTGTTTGTTTTTGGTGTCATATTTAGGAAACCTTTGCCAAATGTGATGACATTGTGATTTGCTCCTGCTTTCTTTAAGACATAATTCTAATTTTTTTTAGTTTCTCTTTACTTAATATTGCATACATGTATTTAGTGACTTTATAATATTTTCAACCCTTAGTCTCAAATCCCATCCCCTCTCCTTTTCCCCTTATAACCCCTTCATTTCCCCTGCCAGATTCTGTCTTATTTTCAAATCTTTTCCCTTTTGCGGCCCACTTTATCTAGTCTGCGATGACTTATGCCTGATCTGATTCATGCTCCAGCAAGCATCTTAGATCAGTAGATATACCATTGAAGACAGCATCCTCCTTTATTTTACCATCAGTATTAGTCCTCATCAGTCTCAGAGAGGTGTTGAATTTCTTGAGAATTTTCTGCTTTCATGATGAGATGTTGATAAGACAGTTCCCATGTGATTCTTGTGTAAGTGTACATATCTGCCATGAAATCTTGCATATCATAACTATGTCGTGTCCAGGAGATACTGCATGGCCCACCATTTTTCTACATCAGATTCTTACATTCTTGCCACCCTGTTCCTTGATGTTTGTTGAGCCTTGGGGTAAGGGTGGGTGAGACTTATATATTCTGTTTAGGCATAAGCAGTCCATAGACACTTATTTTCTGCATTTTGGCAAGTTGTGCTTTTCAATAATAAACACTGTCTGATCTGGTTAAGTTCACAGACTTTTCGTTCCTGATCATTTACAACTGAGGGGGTATGATCTCACCAGAAGGGGAGGGCATATAGTCTGGCAGATCATAAGTAACTATTTTGCAAATGGATGATTGACCCCTCCCTCACTGTGGTTTCCTACTTTTATTACATCTACCTTTGAATATACTCTTATAAAAAGACTCTAATTTAACAGCTTTTTATCTCTGGCCAGGGGGTGACATCCAGTACCCATCAGGATGGAGTGAAGGGCATTACAGGAGCAGCAAAACCACAAAAGAAAATCAACAAACCATAATCCAGAACTTCAGAGACTCTATATCAACCACCTAGAACTAGGCCAGACTAATCTCTCCCCATCTTGAAGCTCAGGGACATTTGCGGAAGAGGGGGTGGTAAGAGTATAAGAGCACAAGGATGGGAGGAGCAATGATATGCAAGATACTCCACACAAGTTAGGACCGAAGCAATCATAATTGGACTTTGCATGCCCTGTGCAATGTCCAACACACTATTGACCCCACAAAGTCTAGCATTTGCTAAAAGCACCAAGATCCTTGGAGGCAAGGGATTGACAGCCACAGTAGCGTTCCTATGCTTAAGGGGAACAAAGGAAAGGGTTCAGGGAAATGCCGCTGGGTCCTTGTACGTCATCAGAGAGGAGGTCCCAGAGGAGAGTTTGGTATGCACATTAAAGGATTCTCTGGGGTTTGGGGGAGGGGAGGCACTGGGGGGTGGGGAAGGAAGGGTGAGGGGAGGGAGAGCAGGGGGGTCGGAGGGAAGGAGGGAACCAGTGTACCTATTAAGTTTGTATGAGCAGAGATAATAAAAAATGTTAAAAAAATAATAAACACTGTCTGCTGTGGAAGAGGGCTTTTAGGTTGAGTGCTGAATGCTGTTCCTCTCTATGGGTATAGTAATTGGTATTAACAAAGCATTTTGGTATATTGTATTTCTAGCTAAACATTCTTGGTCTGCTATTCCTTTGTGCCCTATTTCCTTCCCTTTCATAGGTTCTTGTTCTAGTTTATAGTAACAGGAATGTGTTCCATTCTGTTAAAAAAAGCTGTTTGTTGTCTCCTTGATACTCAAGCCAGTATTACACTGATGGTCATTCATTGCCATGGTGATTGTTATTGTAACTTGCAGATCTCACAGGTTGATGAGACCTTTGATTATTTTTCTGTAACTTCTACAGTACTATCTGGTACTGTGTAAGCTAATATTCTTATTTTTTTTAATCTTTGCACTTTAATGAAAGCAACTGTGCTCATGCATAGATACGGTCATAATCTTTTCTCTTTCTTTATTTTCCAGAATTCAGCAAAAGAGTATTATGCTTCAAAACATTAAAACATTTTTTGTTTGTTTGTTTTAGTATACAACTGAAGATTTGCTTGATCAAATTCAGGCAAGTGAAGAAGAAATAATGACCCAATTACAAGTTCTCAATGCCTGCAAGATTGGAGGTAACATTACTTAACTGTTATCATTCATAATAGTGAAGTTGTCTAACAAATGAGAGAGAAAAGCTTTGGGACAATTGCATATTTGTTTAATGTATAATATTAGGGGCTGGAGTTGTAGCTGAATGAAAGAGTGCTTGTCTACTATGTGTGAGGCCGAATGCTTGAACTACACATAGACACACACAACATACAAGCACAAAAGACTATGTTTGTCTTTTTGGGTATGGATGGGATACAGACTATGAGACCTTTCATGGGGAGATCAGTCTGTGACCAGTGACTAAGCACATGCTATACATGTTTTCCTTCAAGAAGTCTTTAGAGATCAAGTGGTCTAATATTTTCATTTAAAGATCAATATTTTTAGATAGGTAAGAAGGGTAAGACCTAGTAAGGAGAATTAACTTGTCCTGGGTTAGATGTCGAGTTAGTATCAGGATATGGCATAAAAGTCATGTCTCTGAACTCCAATTTTAATAATTTGGAGTTTAATAAATTCATTGTATTTGAAAACTGCAGGAAGGGCTATGGTTCTTCTTGGGATATGTTTTTTAAAAAATTTTTTTGTTATTATTTATTCATTTGTGCCTGTATGCATGTGTGTGCATGCATGTGTGTGCGTGTAGAACCATGGGCGAATTCGGGAACCACCATTGACCGCCTCCACCTCCTCCTTGTTTACTCTGCCCTGGGATTCACAGGCTCCGCCCTATCAGGACCAGAAATGCAGGCCGCCCCCCGCTTCCGCCCGGGGTCTATATGTGGGGTCTGGGATCCTTACTCAGGACCTTCTGCCTGCAAGGCAGAGGCTTAACCTCTGAGCCACCTCTCCATCCCCCTCATCTTGAGATATGTTAATGCATTGATAAACATGCATTGTTTATAATTTAAAGTTGTGTAATATATGTAGTTCTCAGAGGCTTTCTCAGAGATTGGTGAAGTTCTGAAGTGCTTGTAAGGTTTGTTTGGCTTCTGCACTGGAGTTGAGCTTTATTTTTCAATTAGTTAGTTAGTTTCCAGCCTCTGGGTCTTGGGTCTGTGCTTGAATGTATCTCTGAACTCACTTTTAGCTTGTCTAGAGAAGCAACTAATTCTTTACTTAGAGATAGGAATTATCTTGGCTTAGTAGTAGCTATTTATCTTCCTCATACCTTCCAAACAAGATTAGTGTTTGTGGGTCTTAATTAAGGATACTTGCTGCTAATTACTATGGTGTATAGAGATGCCATAGGGTTACAGTTGAGAAGAGGGTGGGCAAAACAAATAATGCATCTTAATGAAGTCCTCTGCATGTTCACTGATTGTCAGATATAGTTTTGGCAGGGGGGATGCATAGAGTATTCCTAGCTTCTTCAGCTTTACCTCACTCAATTTTTTTAATAATGCTTTCCAGTTTTCAGAATAAGAAGTTTTCCACTGATAAATGGTAGATAGGTACTTGTGTATATATCTATCTACGGATGGTAGATGTGCTATGAATTTTGAAATGATATTTAAAGTTATTAATTATTTTTGTATGTCAGAGGGCCTGTGGAGTTCTAAGGGTGACTTCAGGAAGTACCCTGGGCTTTGCTGTGGAGTTTCCCAGGTTCCGCCTTCTAGAACTGAAAGTACAGGTCACCATTTCCACCTGGCATTTTTATGTGGGATTCCAGGATTGGAACTCAGACCTTCTGCTTGCAAAGCAGAAGTTTAATCCCCGAGCCATCTCTTTGGCTCTTTATTTATTTTTTAGAGACAAGGTTGAAATTCATTATGTAGTCCAGACTGGCCTTGAACTTGTGGAGATTTTTCTTCCCCAATATCCTAGGTATGGAATTACAGATATATCACTTATATGGACATCATTTTAGCTTTTTAAAATTTTTTTTTCTTTATTTATTCTTTAGAGAAAGATATCTTTAAAAATTTTTGTTTTAGGTTAGCATTACAGAGAAGTGGGTTTCACTGTGACATTTTAATGCCTATACATTGTTACACCTTATTTGCTTCCCACTGCCTTCCCCTTCTCCCATCCCTCCTCCTTTGCTGGTTCTTTCCTCCCTGACAGGAGTTCTTCTTTCTGGTTTTATGGCATATGCCACATCCATTATATATACCACATCCATTTCATATGCCACATGCATTATATATACCACATCCATTTCATATGCCACATCCATTTCATATGCCACATCCATTTCATATGCCACATCCATTACATATGCCACATCCTTTGCATATACTATATCCATTACCCTCCCTTGTTCTCTCTTTAGACCTTTTTCCCTTCTTAATATATCCCTATGTTTGTACACACACACACACACACACACAGTATAAATCCATATCTTCATTCTGCATATCAAAGAACACATGCTATTTTTCTTTTAGAGTCTGATTAATCTCACTTGATCTCTATTTCTGTCCATTTTCCTGCACGTGTCATAATTCCATTCTTTTTTTTTCAATTTAATCAAATCCTCCTCTCCTTTTTAGGAATAAGAAATGATATTTTGATGTGCAATTGGTAGTTCTCCTTTTTCCATACTATACACAGTCTGGCATCTGTCCAATGAACTAGACTTCTCAGAGATATGAGAATGTATCTTTGAGAAAGCTGTGGCCAGCCAGTGACAGGCAGTGTTGCACAGTGCAATTCACCCTGTAGGGAGTAGAAAACACGACCTTGCCTCATTATGTACCACCTTACCCAGTGTACACTGAGCTAGGCTGCAGCAGCTGTTCACTTCTTCTGTTACACTTAAAACAGGGTTACCGTGAGGTAATACAGTACTAAAGCACTTGAATAATATGAAGAATGTTACCACAGGTACTGTGCTTTAAAAACCACCTCATCTCTCTTAAGAAATAATTTTTTTATAAAGTTTACATTTGTGTGTGTGTGTGTGTGTGTGTGTGTGTGTGTGTGTACGTGTGTACATATACCACAGTGTGGAAATGGGATTGAGAGATCAGAAGACAGCTTTTAGGAGTCACCTGCCTCCTTCTACCAGGTTGTATTCCGTGATTAAACTCAGATCTTCAGGTTTGCTGGGAAGTACCTTTACCCACTGTGAGCCATCTGATTGGCCTTCAAGAAATACTTTCAAATGATTGACATGGCTGGGAGTGTAGTCTCATGTTGGTAGAACTGGGACTCAGTCTCTAAATAAAAGTGAAAAGATTGGGAGAAAAACATAACAAGAAGAATTGTTAGCTGGTCATGGTAGTGCGTGCATGTAATCCCTGCTGTTGAGAGGTAGGAGGTTCACTACAAGCTAACCTGGGCCACATAGTAAATTCCAGGCCACCCATAAGCTTTGCAGTTGGACCTTTTCTCAAAAGAGAACATCTTTCTCCCAAGTGGAAGCCCGGGTCATCAATTGTGTGAAGAATTGCTTCCAATGACTGAGCAGGAAGCAATCAAGAGCTCTATCAGTGGAGGAAGTCTCTTTAAGAAAATGGCTTAAATAGTTTGTTGAAATTTTGCATCTTCATTTCTGTAACAGTTGATATCTGAGTGTCCTTTTTATAATGCACGGTGAGAACTTTCCCCACCTTGCTTGATTAATATTGTCCAGGTTCGATTGCAAAGAATGTGTTGTCTAAAATGCCTGCTTAGTTAAAGATGGAACTCCACCCTTTGTTTGGTTTAAGTATGTATGGAATGTTATAACAGGACATGTAGTAGTGGTGTGTGTGTGTGTGTGTGTGTGTGTGTGTGTGTGTGTGTGTGTGTGTGTGTGTATTATATATATATATTTTTTTTTTGGCTTGGTTTTTTGAGGCAGGGTCTCATGCAGCCCAGGCTGACCTTGAGTTTACTGTGCAGCCAAAGATGACCTTGAACTTGTCCTTCTGCCTCTACTTCTGGAGTGCTGAGATTACAGGTGTGCCTTCCTATGATGAGTTTTATGCAGTGCTATGGCTTGAACCCAGAGTCTTGTGCGCACGCAGTGTACCTACCAGCTGAGCTGCTTCCCAGCCTGCAGCTTTTGTAATCTATTATCTAACCAATCTGTCTAGAGTGTTCTTTAATGAATTTGACTTTTGGATTTGTAGGTTATTGGAGGATTCTCGAATTTGACTATGAGATGAAGCTTCTCAATCACATAACTCAACTTGTGGATTCTGAATCTTGGTGTTTTCAGAAAGTTCCTTTGAGCATATGCCTTCAGGAGCTTGGACCGTTGGAGCCAGAGTATGTTTTAACTGTTTGTCTCTCTAGATTTCCTAAGGGAGAGAAAACTGGTTTTCAGGCTAGAACTAATCTGAGTATAGATTATATTTGATTTCATACAGAAAAAAGTTTAGATATACCACCAAGAAGATATTTAGGGATTTTAGTCACTGGGTGAATAAATATGCATCCTCTTTCCTTTTTTTATTTTTGTAATAAGGAAATAATTGTAATGTTGGAGCTGTTTTATAACTGTCAGTATATGGTTTCATCATTCATGTAAAGTGTGTAGCATATCTCTGGCATATAGCAACTTCCCACAGTGTTTAATATTGTATGTCTCAAATTTATATCTGAGTTTCTATTAGCAATTGCGTTTAAAATGTCATGTAAAGATGCTGATAACTTTTTGTAATGTTTTGAATTTTTCAGAGAAATGATAGAACACTGTCTCAAATGTTATGGAAAGAGATATATAGATGAAGGTAAGGTTTAAAAAGTATTCAAATGGTTATTTTCACTGGTAGATGCTAAAGTTGCTATGCCTTTCTGACGTGTGTTGAAGTTTAAAAATAAGAACCATGGGACTGTGGAGAGTGAGTGGAGGTGTATGATTTCTTCCAAGAAATTCCACAGGAGGAAAGGAAGTGTTGATCATATGTTTTGTACAGAGAGGACAGCGTGAGTCTCTTGGATGCCTTTTTCGTAGGTGAAGTTTATTTTGAATTGAATGCTGACAAGATCTGCAGAGCAACTGCACAGATGCTACTGCAGAATGCTGTGAAATTTAACCTCGCAGAGTTTCAAGAAGTGTGGCAACAGAGTGTCCCTGAAGGATTGACAACTCACCTCGATCAGCTCAAGGTAAGACCCATGGGGGCTTCTAGGGCTCCACCAGATGCTGACCACCTAGTGAGATGATTCTGTATTGGAGCTGATTTCAGGTCAGTTTCTTTTCTTAGATATCCATTAGGTGTATAGAGTTCATTCACTATCACAAATCCTTAATTACTCCCAGTATCTATGGAGATGTAATTTACATATCATAGCATCACTTTTATTTTGAAGCAAAGAATTTACTAAGAAAGGTTTATTTTTTTTTTCTGCATGTGTGTCTATGTCTGTGTGTATCAGAGTGCACTGTGTATGCCTGTGGAGGCCCAAGGGTGACTTTGGGACTCACCCTGGATTGTGCTACTTTCTCTTTGCTTTGCTCTGTAATTTCCCTTCCAGGAATGGAAATACAGGTCACTGCCATTTCTGCCTGATGTGTTTACATATGTTCTGGAATTTTCTGCTTGTGAGGCAGAGGCTTAACTGAGCCTTCTGTCTAGCCCAGAAAGGGTTTTAATATAGATTTAAGTGCAGACATTAAGGGAGAGAGGGAGGGAAAGAAATAAGGAAGGAGGGCTAAAAGAAAAAATATGACAAGAAAAGAAGAAAAAGGTCTGGGCTGTATCCTAATTGGTCCAGTGCCAGTCTAGTGTGACACAGACCCTGGGTTGTATCCCCAGTGCCACATAAGCTGTTTTGTTTGGTGAGTACTAAGAACATTGGCCAAGCAAGGAGTGCTTGACAATCCTGTGACCCAGCATTGAGGAGGTAGAGACAGAAGGATCAGGAGTTCAAGGTCATCTTCGGCTACACAGGACGCTTAAGAACAGCTGGGCTATAAGAGACTCTGTCTCAAAAGACAGAACAACAGAAAATCCCAAGAGTGTTACTGGTCAAAGAAACAGGCAATGGGGAACTGATAGAGAAATCCCGAGACTTCAATATGTATCGGAATTACCGACCATGTAGGAGTAGGGTTTGAGTAACAGATGACGTCTTGATTTCCTGTCTTCCTAGAATGGTAGGAGTAGACCTTTGTGGGTGGTAACAAGATCTTGTCAGTAGATTTGGTTGTGGAGGACTGGGGCTCAGAAGAAGGATCCAAATGGAAGACACAAAGATCGTGTGTTACGATAATGTTCCCAGGCAGAGAGACAGTGAAGCAGACAGGCTGGAGGAGGAGGTTGGGGAGAAGTACATCATTAAGGCAGAGCATCAGACACTGATGCCTGCAGTGGAGAGAGATGAAGAGGAAAAGGTAACAGACATTACCAGAGAACAGAGCTAGCAGGGTGAAGCCAAGACAAGGTCCCAGTGTCAGTAGTGACCGCCTCCTGGTGATCTCAGAACTAAAGCTGCCTTGAGGTGGGATTGCAGTTAGAATGCAGGGGAGGGGGGAGAAGGCACAGCCTATGGGAGCTCTTATAAAAAAGGCTATTTGTAAGACTTTCTGTACAGTTCCTTCTGGTGGACATTTTAAATTCCTTGGGCTAAGGTAAGCCTCATGGCAGAGGAAATGATTGATATTTCACTAGAAGACTGTTACTTTAACTGCTTCTTTTCCTTTTTGTTTCTTGTAGGGTTTGGCGCTGGTAGATAGAAACTCCAGACCAGAGATCATATTTTTACTGAAAGTGGATGATTTACCTGAGGGAAATCAGGAACGTTTTAATAGTCTGTTTTCCCTAAGGGAGAAGTGGACCGAAGAAGACATTGCTCCCTATATCCAGTATGTTGTTCATTAAAAGTGGATTTTGTGGGCTGTTCTCTGAAAAATGATAGGTTTTAGATTTATGACTGGAACACAGAGTTTGTGCATTTCCCCTAGGGTCCTGCTTTCCTTCAAACTCTCTCAGACTCTGGAAAATGTCATCTTTTTATCTATCCATCTTATCTATCTATCATCTATCTATCTATCTATCTATCGATCTATCTACCTATCATCTATCTATCTATCTATCTATCTATCTATCTATCTATCTATCTATCTATCTAATCTCTCTCTCTCTCTGTATCTGTGTATCAGAAGGCACTGTATATCCCTGTGGAGGATCAAGGTTGACTTTGAGATACTACCTCCTTCTTGTTTCACTCTGGGATTTTCCCAGGCTCCGCCCACCAGGGCTGGAAGTACAGGCTGCAGCCATTCATGCCTAGGTGGAACTTCTGCTTTCGAGACAGAATCTTAACCCCTGAGTCATTTCTCCAGCTCTGAGAGTGTCATCTTTTAACAATCCTACTTGAACCACTTTTGCTCTCACTCCTGCAAAATCACAGCTCCAAAAGAAACAGAATATACCCTGCCATTGTTTTCCTTTCCAGCACCTCTTCACTTACTATTCTCTCTCTCATGGTACCTCAATAACATTTTATTATCTTATTGAGATGGAGTTTCCTAGCCCAAGCCAGCCTCAGATTCGGTATATAGCCTTAGCTGGCCTCACATTCATCATCCTCCTGTCTCAGCCTCCTGAACGCTGGGATTACAGGAGCTCCCTATACCTGACTCTAGACTAGTGTTCAGCATCATGATGGAGGCCAGGCTTCAGAAGGACGAGTTAGTCTTGAAGTCTTAAATATACCAATCTTTGAAGTCCACTAATGCTACCATTTCTTCATCATGTGTCATACCTTGAAAGGTCATTTTTCTTCTTTTTGATTTTTTTTGTATGTGTGCTTATGGAGGTCCAAGGGTAAAAGGATTCTGGATTTTTCTTTTCTTTTTTTTTTAAGATCCTGGATTTTTCTACTTCCTTTTTGCTCTGGGACTTCCCAGGCTCTGCCTTCTAGGATTGGAAGTGTAAGCCACCACCATTTCTATGTGGGATCTGGGATCAAGACTCAAGTCTTTCTTCTTTTACAGTAGAGGCTTAACCCTTGAGCCATCTCTACAGCCTAAGAAAACACCTTTTAAATGTCTCATGTACTTGTTCTGATTTTCTTCTTTCCTTTACTCCAAGACATCTTGTTCTAGTGACATCCATTTTCCTATACTCAGCAATCAGTGATCTGCCCTCGTTCACTTGACACTTTGCAGTGTTTGACTCCATGGACCACTTCTTCTTTTTTTTTTTTGGTCTGTGTTTGTTCTTTATTATTTATTTATTTATTTATTTATTTATTTATTTATTTATTTATTTATTTATTTATTTATTTCAGCTCATACAAACTTATTAGGTACACCAGTTCCCTCCCTCCCTCCTCCTCCCCCCATTTCCCCTCCTCACCCCTCTCCCTCCCCATCCCCCAGTGCCTCCCACCCCAATTCCCAGAGAGATGGACCACTTCTTGATACGTGAATGAATGATTTTCTCCTCTTGTCCCCAACTCCTTTTATGTCACTTTTGTTGGTATCTCTGTTTCTGAAATGTTCCTTTCTGGTCTTTAAGTTTAAGGAGTACTTCAGAAATCATTTATGGCTACTTTTCCTTTTTTATGGAGGAGGGGGATTAACTTTAAGGCCTTGTTCACTTTGCTAGCAAAGTGTTCTGTCAGTCCCCCTTCCCCCTTTTTAAAAAATATTGTGTGTGTGTGTGTGTGTGTGTGTGTGTGAGAGAGAGAGAGAGAGAGAGAGAGAGAGAGAGAGAGAGAGAGAGAGAGAGAAGGCACTGTGTGTCCCTGTGGAAGGCTAAGAGTGACTTCAGGAATCATCCTGGATTGCTTATACCTCCTTCTTGTTTTGCTCTGGGATTTTCCAGGCTCTACCCGACAGGGCCAGAAGTGCAGGCTGCCACGGTTTCTGCCTGGCATTTTTACATGGGTCCTTGGTTCTAAACTCAGGACCTTCTGCTTGAGAGACAGACTGTTAACCCCTAAGCCATCTCTCCAGCCCTGTGAGTTCCTTTTTAAACTTTAAGGCAGGGTCTCATCAGGTTGTCTAAGCTGCCTTGAATTTGTGATCCTCCTGTTTCAGCCTCCTGAGAAACTGGGATCACAGGCCTGTACCGCCAGATTCAGCTCCAGCTTTTTTTTTTTTTTAATTTTATTTACTTATGTATTTTTGTCTCCCTGGATTCCACATGGTAGAAGGATAGAACCAATTTCTGTAGGTTGTCCTCTGACTTCCACACACATTGTGATACACATTTGTGCACAGGCATACACGTACACACATACACACATAAACACACATGACAATTTAGTGATTTCCTATCTTGTTTTTTTCAAACTCTACCTTCTCACAAGCTGCTAAGTGGTAGCCACTTATTTAGAATGTGCATTTGGATATCTCACAGGAAATTCAAGTGTTATATATTTGTAACAGCCATTGGTTCTTCCCTATCCTTACCCTCCATCTTCAACTACGTAAACAGTACTTCTGCTCATCCAGTCACAAAAAGTTTAGGAGCCAGCCAGCTGCAGTCACACATGCCTTCAGTCCCAACCCTGAACAGATTGAGGTGGAAAGATCCCTGGAATCGAGGTGTTCAGTGCCAGCCTGGCCAACATCTCAAAGCATAACAAAAGTCCAGAAATTATCTTTGTCTTCTTCTCTTACCCCTGCTTCAAATCATGAGTAAGTCTCGATGAATCATCCTGCAGCACTTCTCAAGTAGTCTCCCTGCTTCTTTCACCTCTTTCTCCTCTCTCTTCTTTATACTGTTTATTTAGCTATTTTAAAAATTGAGGAGTAACAGTTTTATATAGTAAACCCTTGTACATACTGCCCAGCTTCCATAATTGAATCATTGCCTCCATTATTTAAGACTTAGATTACATTATGCTTTTTCCATTGGCTAAAATGATTCCATTTTATTTACAATTAAACATACATTTACGATTAAATCCCAAGTCCTTTCCATGGACCGCATGACTCTTTGTGTTCTAGCTCTTGCTCCTTCTTCATCTCTCCTTTTCCAAATCATGTTCCAGTTAATTTTTTTTTTTCCTCCCAGTATGCTAGAAGCTAAAGAGAAGATCTGGTAATCTGGGCAACTTCATACTAGGCAAGCCTAGGATAGAAGTTCAAAATAAGACTCTCATTTACTACTTGAAGCTATTTTCTCATATTTAATTAATATAGTGTGAAGATATCACTTCTATTTTTGAAGGCTAAATGAACTAATACATGTCATGTATCTAGTTTAATTACAACTTAAAACTAGTCCTTTTCCTATTATTCCCACAAACACATATTCCTATGTCTTTTTTAAACATGGATTTAGAGGGAGATAATTAACTAGTGCTATATCATGTTGTGTTCCCTAAAATATTTATGCTTTCCACTTTTTTTTATTCCCACAGAGATTTGTGTGGAGAGAAGCAAACCGTAGGTGCTTTACTTACTAAATATTCTCGTTCTTCAATGCAAAATGGCGTTAAAGTATATAATTCAAGAAGACCCATTTCTTAAAAGAACAAGCCATTTCTTTGGGACTAAATTGCTTTATAAAATTGGTGAATATAAGAAAAAAGATTTTCTTATGTATTGTTGAGTTTTAAAACCTACTCTGAATGTTTTTTTCATTGAAAGCATTTTGAAAAACTATCTTTTTTTCCCTCAAATGTAAAGATTTTTCTGTATCCTTCAGATGACTGTATGCAAGGACAAAATGTACACTGTATACAAGGATAAAATTATTTTCTGTATTTAGTGTGTCTTTGAGGTCTAGCAGTTTTTAAAAAATTTTTTTATTATTATTTACTGTGTGCATGTGCGTGTGTATGTGTGCGCACGCGTGTGTGTGTCTGTGTATGTGCAGAACCATGGACGAATTCGCAAACCACCATGGACGCCTCCAACTCCTTCTGCCCCGGGATTCACAGGCTCCGCCCTACCAGGACCAGAAGCGCAGGCCGCCCCCGCTTCCGCCTGGCGTCTATACGTGGGATCTGGGATCCGAACTCAGGATCTTCCGTCTGCAAGGCGGAGGCTTAACCCCTGAGCCACCTCTCCAGCCCTAGCAGTTTTGTTTATAAAAAATGTTATGCTTTCTTGTGTTTTAAAATTCCATATCTTAGGACTAGCAAGATAGCTCAATGACTAAGGTGCCTTCTTCCAAACCTGGTGATGAGAGTTTGAACCTTAGAGGCCCACATGATAGAAGGAGAGAAATGACTTATGAAAGTTGTCCTCTTGGGGCTGGAGAGGTGGCTCATGGGTTAAGCCTCTGCCTTGCAGGCAGAAGATCCTGAGTTCGGATCCCGGATCCCATGTATAGAGATGCCAAGTGGAAGCCAGGTGGCCTGCGCTTCTGGTCCTGGTAGGGCAGAGCCTGTGAATCCCGGGGTAGAGAAAACAAAGATTCGCCCGTGGTTCTATACACATATACATAAATACATACATGCACACACGCACAATTGAATAAATAATAATAAAAAAATTAAGAAAAAAGTTGTCCTCTCATCTCCACCTGAGCATCATGGCATTCAGGTGTTCCCCCCCCCCCGGATTTACATTTCTTTCTCAAATAAATACTTCTTAAAAAATTTCATGTCTTTTGAAAGTCAATGGGCCACATATGTGAAGAGATGAAAATAGAAGGGAGACTGGCAAAGAAGAAAGGTTGTAATGGAAGCGAAGGATGGGATTGGGGATTAAGGTGTGAAAATATCAAACTATATTCATGTATGCATACCAAAGGAATGAAAGAATTCCCTGTCTTTGAGACTGATGCTCTACACATTAGTAACTTGAGTTTTCTAAAGAATACTTTTTTTATTCACTGAAGGTCATCTCTAAGAAAGAACCTTCTTCCATCAATGTTTCAGAAGTCACTTGATATTAATAATTATGTTAGCCATTCCACAACAAAGAGTTAACTGCTACTGACACCAGTTTTATTCTTATGAACATGAAACACCAATTGCCTTTTCTTTCAATATAGTTGTTTGCATATACATATATATAGATCATGTGGTTAGTTTGTATCGATAGATACACAGCGTAAATGAGACAGTATTGCCTTCCGGAACTCTGAAATCTCCTGTGGTCTAATGCATCTTGCAACTTTAAATCGCAGGGACCAAGTTGGTGACTGCTGTGTCTAGTCTCCCAGTAAGACAAATACCTTCTTGGCATCAGGACCCCTATTTGCTTCCCGACGTTTGTTACTCCTTGGCTCCTTGTTCCCCACGATTCTCACACATGTAATGTTCGGGAGAGACTGACAATACATACGCACAGATGAAATCAGTAGACAACTTCCAGAAAATCTGAAGTTCCACCTTGGGGGCTTCCGGGAGCGGCACTCACGTCAAGTTTGCAAGGGGCCTGACGCGCTCAGTGATTCCCTTCTAAAACATGACGAACCCCTCCTTCCTTCCCAGTAAGAAGTTTCTCCTGCGTCCCCAGTTCCGTGAGAGAGAGAAACAGAGGCGAGACCCACGCCAAAGCCCAGCAGCATGGCGCAAGCCCCGCCCACTGGGGGGGCCCTGTTGACTTCCGGGTCCGGCCGCACTTCCGCCGCCGCCGGGGTCAGAGGTGACGGGCAAGATGTCTGCGGCCGGTAGCTGTTGAGAGGTTGCGGAGAGACGCCTCGGAGTGACAGGAGCGGGGCTGAGAGGAGCCGGGGCGGGAGCGCGAGTCGGGGCGGCCGGAGCCGGCCAAACCGGGGCGCGCGGGCGGCCGCGGGGAGCGACGGGAGCCGTGAGGCGGAGCCGCCTGGACCCCGAATGCGCCGCAGCCCCCCGGGCAGCCGGAAAGGCGAGCCCCGCGGGCCCGCTTCATGCCGCCCACCGGCCTGGAGCCGCCCAGAATGAACAGGAAGAAAGGAGACAAGGGCTTCGAGAGCCCGCGGCCGTACAAACTATAAGTATTTCGCAGGGTCGCCCCGGCCGAGGCTCCGTGCTCGCCAGCTGCGCTGGGACTGGCCTGGGGGAGGGGGCCCGGCGGGAAGCGGGGGCCCGGCGGGAAGCGGGGGCCCGGCGGGAAGCGGGGGCCCGGCGGGAAGCGGGGGCCCGGCGGGAAGCGGGGGCCCGGCGGGAAGCGGGGGCCCGGCGGGACGGGACCCCGCGCTCGGTGACGGCGGCGGCCGGGGTGAGGACGTTGGGGCGCCGCGTGCGGTGTCTGCGCCCGGGCAGGCGGCGGTGGTTGGTCCAGAACAAACCCGGGGGTCGGGCGGTGTTTGGAAGGGGTGACGGGCGGTTTTGGAGCCGCCCCGAGGTGATCCTGATGGGCACGTGCGAGGAACTACGCCTTCATTTAATGACATACTTCTTTCTTCTCGCTTTGTTAATGCACAACGCATCAGGTCGTCTGCATCAACAACATCAACTTCCAGAGAAAGTCTGTTGTGGTAAGGTCGTTTCCATGAATCGTAACTAGACCGAGTGTCTCTTTTGCAGTTCTTGTAAACTGTGTCATTTTTTATCATGGTGTTACAGGAATAAGTAGGAATTAGTTTCAGGCGTGTTTGAATATGAGATATTTTTGCTGTTCTACACCATATCTCAGTTTTTCCTTCTTCCTAATTAAAACTTCAATTCTCTTGTGCATGTTATAGAATATAAAGTTTATATAGCCAGGCACCTTAGAATTGTGTACCAAACAAGAGTAAACCAATAGTGAGATTTCGCCCAGGAAAAATTCATGATGTATACATGGACTTTACTTTTAAGAGACCTGTTTTGTTTTCTGATTCTTCACTGATCTGCATTAGGTATTATTGTTTTGTGGTGCCATTTTAAATATCAATATTTGGGATGTGTGGTTTGTACTTAGATGTGTGACTTGCTGACAAAACCCATTTTAGCAAGAAAAGTACTTAGAAGCCCAAGTACTTAATTCACTTACAGGAACTTATTTTAAGTAAATAGTATAAAGTATTTGAGTTTACTTTCTTGAATGATGATATCAACTTCCTTATTGGACTTTACTGAAGTTTATGTATATTTACTTAGGATTAACTGTGACTCATAGCAGTCTTTGTATCTTAGATTTATAAAGATTCGAGAAGATTCATTGAATCCAGTATACACATTTATGGCATTTTTCTTGAAATATTTTTCACAGATTGCAGTGTGTATGGAGTCTTGAAAATAAAGCACTTTGGGCATATTATATATGAATTGTGGAGATAAGGTATTAGAAAGTATACTTAAAAAGAGATTACTGCAGCATTTAGAAAAATATTCCTGCATATTATTTAAAGTCCTTGTATTGGGAAAGCATTATAGAATAGTGGGAGTTAACTGGAATCATTTTAGAGTGTCTGGATATCATTTCTTCGTCAATGATAACATTGTCTTAATTTTTAAATTGATGTGTAAAAAGTTAACACTTGTTTTTAATACTTTGTAGTCTTCATTAAGCCTTTCTGGGAAAATGTCGAATAGCACTTTTGTCTGAGTTATTAGGATATGAGAGAACATAAAGTATCTAGTACTTTCTGGCATTAGCAGTAGCCATTTTCATGCAGTCCTCTATGCTGTTTTAGTTGCATCTTAGGATTTCCTAGACTTTCCAGTTGTACCCTCTGAAATTTTTGTACTTACTGCAAAGCCACTGAAATGTTACTATTTTATGTTTTCCTATAGTTCATAATGAAGAATAACAGTTTTTAACAAATTTTATTAAAATTACTGGCCATGTGTTCCATGATTTAGTTGTCCTTTCCATGTTGTATAGCAGAGATTTTGGTGAGAGTCAGTATATTTATCTATTACTTATATCTCAGGTGTGTTCTTTGGGCGGATGTCACATTTCACAGGTAACATAGTACAAGTGACTTCTGAACTGCCTGGCAAGAAATCATTCAACATTTTAGAGTATGTGGTGCCCTTACCTGCCTGAGTTTTCTCCTCAGCACTTGCTGTTCACACGTTCTTATTTTTTTCTTGTTAACAGTGATTCACACTTGTTAGCCTCAGAAATGTAGTGTTTTACTCACATTTGTGTGTCCATGTCTGTTCTTTCATTCCTGATTGTGATTCTCTTTCTTCTCTGTCATTTTCTTTTTTTTCTCTACTCTGGATTCGAAACTGCTTAGAAATTCTTATGTAAGAAAAGTGAGTTTTTTTACTTCTAACAGATGGCTTTTCACTGATACCATAGATGAACCCCTGAATGATAATATATAGATAACTAGTACCCAGTCAGACATTACTAGCACAATTAATGCTTGAAATAAAGATGCTTGGAGAGTACTCATGTATATGTAGTTATTTGGGATTTTATCTGTGGATTATTATTTATTCAAATAGTAATCAAATACTTGCTGTTTATCTTTACAGGGATTTGTGGAACTGACTATATTTCCTACTGTTGCAAACTTGAATAGAATCAAGTTGAACAGCAAACAATGCAGAATATATCGAGTAAGGATCAATGATTTAGAGGCTGCTTTTATCTATAATGATCCGACCTTAGAAGTTTGTCACAATGAATCGAAACAGTAAGTTACATACTTTAAGTAAAGTTTACATTTCTAATAGTCATTTCTTCTTGTTAATTTTAATTAGATTTATTACACTGAGTCTGTATTTTTTGTTTTTTGGTAATTCATTTGCTACTCTTCATTTTTGGCTCCAGTGATTTTGCTCTTTTAATGATATTTTTTAAGTCCTATGAATAAAAGGTATACCACGGTAGAACCTGAACAGTGTCCGATAGAGTAAGTTAATAAATTTCCCTTCTTGGTACTGCAGTTTTAAAGATGTATTATCTTGAAATTTTTTTTCTTTTTTTTTTAATATTTTACTTATTTGTGTGTGTGTGTGTGTGTGTGTGTGTGTGTGTGTGTGTGTATCAGAGGGCACTGTATGTCTGTTTGGAGGACCAAGGTGACTTTGGGATTTATCCTGGATTGCTTCTACTTCCTTGCTTTGCTCTGGGATTTCCCAGGTTCTGACTACCAGGGTCAGAAGTGTAGGCTGCTGCTGTTTCCACCTGGCATTTTTATGTGGGATCTGGGATCTGAACTCAAAACCTTCAGTTTACAAGACAGTCTTAACCCCTGAGCCATCTCTCTAGACCTTTGTTGAAATTTTAAGTAAATTTTAACAGCATTCCTGCTTTAATTTTTTTCCTTTTAGTGTCTTGAGAATATTAAAAATTATTTTAGTGGTTTGGATAGTCACCTTAATTTTTAGGTTAGTGATATTTTATTGCCTTTTTTTTTTTTGGATTGTGTGTGTGTGTGTGTGTGTTTGTGTATATGTGTCTGTGTGTATCAGAGGGCACTGCGTGTATCTGTGGAGGTCCAAGGATGACTTTGGGAATCATTCTGGATTGCTTTGCTTTGGGATTTCCCAGGCTCCGCCTTCTAGAACTTGAAGTGTAGACCACTGCCATTTTCACTTGGTGTGTTTATGTGGGATCTAGGATCTGAGCTCCGGTTCTTTTTTTTTTTTTTTGAGGATTAAGGTAGTTGTTTATTAGAGAAGAGAAAGGTTGGAACTCATGGACTCCAGACGTGGAGTGCCATGAGGAGCTAGGGCGCCTCCATGAGAAGCAGAAATAAAACAGAGCTCAATGCAACAGAGTGCCATGAGGGGCTAGGGAGTCCATGAGAACTCACAGTGCCTAGGCATGGAATTCATGAGTCACAAGGAACAAGAAACTCCAGTGCCATGAGTGGCTAGATTGCCTCCAAGAGAAGTAGGCAGCTGGAAACAGACTCATGGCACTAGAGGGCCATGAGGGGCTAGATCGCCCCCGAGCTCAGGTTCTTCTGAGGCAGTGTCTTAACCCCTGAACCATCTCTCCAGCCCCAGAGATACTTTAAAATATGCCATCAATTCTGAAGGCATTTTGTTTTTCAAAGTCTTAATAATAATTGGGTTATATGATTTCTGTGTTCTTCGTGTTTCGTAGTTGGATGCCAAAACTTGATTATACACTTTTTGGTTAAGCTGGTATTTTAACCAATCTAAAATGTTTAATATTATGGCAGTAGTTCCCAAAGTGTAGTCCGAGGTAGGCAATAGCAACAGCATTCATGAATTTCTTAAAATATAAATTCCCAAGTATTTTCTCAGATGTCTCTCAGTTGCGAAGTTGGTAAGAAGGCACATTACCTGCTGTCTCGCTAGTCCAAATGGGGTGAAACTTTGTTAAAGTCAGGAATGGATGTCTCTAACTTTACCTGAAGCTACAGACCTAACAGCAGACCAGGACACGGCTCATGGGTTTGCTGTCTTTCATCTTCTCTTCTGCTCTCTCCATTCTTTGTCTTCTTTCCTTTTTCCATGTACCTTTAACTGATTTCACGAGGAAATGTTGCACACATAAATATATAAGTCGTTCTGTGGGTTAAGATTAGAAAATTTTAGATACAGATGAGACAAGCAGTGGAGAGCAGTGTTTTGTGTTTTCCATAAGGCTTCTGTGCATTGTCTTCATCCCATGGGACATTAAGCCAAGTAACTATTTGCTAGATATTTATCGAGAACCTCCTGGCACAGTGAATGTAAGTTAAACAGCTAATTTTCTTTGTGTTCATTAACCTTACACGGTCACGCATTTTAAGGATATCACATTTCGAGGAAATCTGACTTGTAAACATTTTTGATTTTTGTCAAATTATACTTTGTTGTGTGCCTGCAGGTTTTAACTGCTTTAAGTGATTCTGTCAATATTGCATACATTCTTTATATTTGTATTAGAAATCTATAATGATTTTTGGCATTCTAAAAGTACTAAAGGAAGTGAACACAATAATCATTAAATTGCTTAGTAAACTATACATGCCATTATATTTTTACTAGAATAGTTGCTAACTTGGCAAGGAGAGCAGCAGTCTCTTGGCTGAAAGGTACCCTTATGAACTGTGTAAGAAGGAAATAATTGATATCCAGTGATATCGAAGAAAAATCTTAGTGAATTATGTGGCTTATTACTATTAACAGTTGGCCTTTTTTCTTCTACAGGAGAAATCTCAATTACTTTTCCAATGCTTACGCCGCTGCAGTTAGTGCCGTGGACCCCGATGCAGGAAATGGAGAGCTTTGTATTAAGGTTCCTTCTGAGCTGTGGAAGCATGTCGATGGTAAAAGCACCAAGAATGTATTACTCTGCCCTAAACCATGCCAGTCTCTGAGACCAGAGATGAATGATGTCTAAATTGTAAATAAGCAACTGAAATGTGCAGAAGGGATTGGAAGATCTTTTTCCTCTCAAGCATTGTGGGCTAACAGACATAAAATATAAATATAAATATAAATTATGCATTAGTTGTAGACACTGGTTTTATTTTTATTTTATTTTATTTTATTTAACATTTTTTTATTATTATTTCTGCTCATACAAACTTGGTAGGTACACCGGTTCCCTCCCTCCCTCCTCCTCCCCCTGACCCCCCTGTTCCTCCTCCCCTCACCCCTCCCTCCCCATCCCCCAGTGGGCCCCCCCCAATCCCCGGAGAATCCTTTAATGTGCATGCCACAGACTCTCCTCTGGGCCCTCCTCTCCAATGTCGTAGAAGGACCCAGTAGCATTTCCCTGAACCCTTTCCTGTGTTCCCTTTAAGCATAGGAACACTACTGTGGCTGTCAATCCCTTGCCTCCAAGGATCTTGGTGCTTTTAGCAAATGCTAGACTTTGTGGGGTCAGTAGTGTGTTGGACATTGCGTGGGGCATGCAAAGTCCAATTATGGTTGCTTCGGCCCTAACTTGTGTGGAGTATCTTGCATATCATTACTCCTCCCATCCTTGTGCTCTTACAATCTTACCGCCCCCTCTTCCGAAAATTTCCCTGAGCTTCAGGATGGGAGAGATTAGGCTGGCCTAGTTCTAGGTGGTCGATATAGAGTAGACACTGGTTTTAATGAGTGTCTTTTATTTTATTTTTGTTTTTGTGGTGCTTTGTTTGAACCCAAGGCTTTGTGGATGCTAGTTATTCACCACATAGGCGACCTCAGCAGTTCTTTTCAGTTTTTTTAATTTATTTGTTTTCGTTTTTTTTTTTTTTTATTTTTTTATTTTTATTTTTTATTTTTTTATTATTATTTATTATTCAACTGTGCGCATGTGCGTGTGTATGTGTGTGCGCGTGTGTGTCTGTGTGTGTTGTGTGTGTGTCTGTGTATATGTAGAACCACGGACGAATTCGCGAACCACCATGGACGCCTCCACCTCCTTCTGCCCGTGGATTCACAGGCTCCGCCCTACCAGGACCAGAAGCGCAGGCCGCCCCCGCTTCCGCCTGGCGTCTATACGTGGGATCTGGGATCCGAACTCGGGACCTTCCGCCTGCAAGGCGGAGGCTTAACCCCTGAGCCACCTCTCCAGCCCTGTTTTCGTTTTTTAATGATATTTTTTAAGTCCTATGAATAGAAGGTATACCACAGTACAACCTGAGCAGTGTCAGATCATTTTGGAATTAAACAGCATCCCTCAGCAGGAGAGGAACTAATGAAATCATCTGGGTCAGTGCCTCCATTTTACAGAATAGTCTGAAGTCCCATGAGACTAATTTTATTTAGCTAATTGGTGGAGTTGAAACTAGAATGCAAGGTTCTTGACACAAATTCTGTGTGTTATAAGTCTATCCTTGATAAATCTTCCTTTTGCTTTTAACAAAGATTTAGCCATTAAAAGTATTGTGTGAAATTTTCCGCCTACCTTTTTTTTAGCCTTATAAATGTTCACCACAATAAGAAGGTGAAACATTTTGTTTTTGTTTGATTTCTGTATGTGTGGGAGTAGGAAAGAAAATAAGGTTGTTATCCAACTTAAAACAGAGTCGTACAAGTTCATCTTTGCATATTCATGTGACTGTAACATTCAAGGGAAATCGAAATATTTTTAATCTAATAAAATCTATACTTGGAATATAGAAAGCAAATATAATTAAAAACAATAAGTAATACAAATTCTCAAATAGTTTATTCTACCTCCTCTTCCTTTTTTCCCCAAAAGTCAAATAGAGTTAGTAGTTTAAAGGAAGGTGGGGATATAAAAGAAGTAAAAACATGAAAAGTAGATTTAGTGTTGTATTTTAGTTGTTCTGAAAAGTTTTCTCAAAGTATTGCATGTTGTCAGAAATATTGAGAAAATACGATATAACTAGGGCAATGTTCGTGAAGCACAGCAAGCATTGGTAAGAGTGATTGGAAATAGGAAAACCAGTGGGGCAGGCTGTAGGGTTAGTATAAGTGTAAATAATATAAAAGCCTAAATTGTGATAAGCGATGTGGTTCTCTTTGTGTGTGTGGTGCTGGGTTTTAGTCCCAGCTCCTCAAACATTGCTAGATAAGTGCTTACCCTGGGGCTACATCTGGAACATCTCTTTTTAAATATAAAATTCAGACTTTGATACTTATTTTTAGTATCTTTGCCTTTCTTATGTAGATGATTGCTACTTAGGGATTAATGAGTGCATTTGTTTATTTCTTACAGAGCTAAAGGTTCTGAAGATACACATTAATTTTTCTTTGGATCAGCCCAAAGGAGGTCTTCATTTTGTGGTACCCAGTGTAGAGGGAAGTATGGCAGAGAGAGGTGCTCATGTCTTCTCGTGTGGGTATCAGAATTCTACAAGGTAGATTATAAATTCATGTTTTTCAGTTCTATTTTTCAGTTGAATTTGCATATGTATGCAATACATTTATTTCATTTAAAATGACAAATATAACTTAATTTCCATATTGTTTCTTCTAAATTGTGTTCTATTGGTTATTCTTTTTTAGTCTTCTGATTTCTTTTCTCTCCCCTTTCAGGGACCAGACCTGAAATAATCAACTTGATTCTTTTCTCTAATTTTAGAGTGTAGTACAACATGTGAACAAAAACTGTAGAGCAGTGCCAGTACCACAGAGACTTTTCGCTCACTGCCATGCAGTAATCCCTTACGCTTTTCTAGCCAATTGTGCTGCTTTCCAAAATACCACTGATTCTTTGTACTTAGGTTTGAACTTTATAAATATGGATTCATATGCAGTTTGCTCTTTATATAGCTTTTTTTGACTTAACATATATAGTGAGATTTACCTACATCTTGATGTGAAGTTATAACTGATTCATTCTCATAGTTCTATACTACACTGTATGCTACTGAAATATAATGCTGCAACTTGGCTCAGATTAACTAACTCTTCTAAGCCAGGGATTCTGTTTTAGAATTGTTTATGTTCCATATTGACCCTGATGTATAATGAGATCTATCCTGAGATGTTAATAGGTCAAAGATAATTTAGTTTCCTACTGACTGTTAGCGCTTAGTTTAAAATGTTTTGTTGTTGTTCTTACTGTGCTTTGTATTGTACTCAGGGCTTTGCACATGCTTGACAAGCATTTTTCACAGCTTCACTTTAGCTCTTGGTTTTATAAGAAGACAGTGTCACTATGTAGCTCAAGTTGATCTCATGGGTCTCCTATCTCTGCTTCCTGAATTTATGCAATTTATCACTCAAAAAAGGGGGGGCTGGAGAGGTGGCTCAGGGGTTAAGATTCTGTCCTGAAAGCAGAAGGTCCTGAGTTCGGATCCTAAGTCCTACATAAAAACACCAGGTGGAAATGGCTTTGATCATAACTTCCAGCCTTGGTGGGCGGAGCCTGGGAAACCCTGGAGACAAACAAAAAGGAGGTAGAAGCAATCCAGAATGATTTCCGAAGTCTCCCTCGGGCCTTCAACAGGGACGTATAGTGCCCTCTGATACACACACACACACACACACACACACACACACACACACACAAATATTTAAAAAAATAAAAGTTTATTAAATAAATAAAAAGATATTTTTTACTTATGGAACAGAGTAATTGTATTTTGTGAAACTACCATATAAACTTGTTTATTTAGAAATCATGAGTAGTGGTAATAGACAAATTAAAATTATTTTTAATTAAAATTTAAAACTCGATTGATTTGTTGTTAAGGGTGATAGTTGCAGGTACTATATAGTCCTTGTTTTTAACATTGTGGAATGTTGAAAGAAAATTTTTTTTCTCTTTAATCAAATTCCTTTAAGATGCAAAATAAAAGAATACATTAGCAAACTAGAAAAAGGTTTTAAAATAACTTTTCTAAAAATATTAAAATAACTAAGATGTTGACAATTGTAATGTATGCTTTCTATTTTAAGTGTATTTTCTCTACTATCACTCTGTTTGTAGATTTTGGTTCCCATGTGTTGATTCATACTCTGAGTTGTGCACGTGGAAGTTAGAATTCACAGTTGATGCTGCAATGGTAGCTGTTTCCAATGGAGATTTGGTGGAGACAGTATACACCCATGATATGAGAAAAAAGACCTTTCATTACATGCTCACCATTCCGACAGCAGCATCAAACATCTCCTTGGCCATCGGACCTTTTGAAATTCTTGTAGATCCTTATATGCACGAGGCAAGTCATTTCTCTTTTCTGCCCTTTCACTACCTATAAAAAGGATGCTAATTAAATAATATCTTTCAACTATCGAGAATACCACTGGAGAGAATCAGCATTTCACTTTACATTTATTTATCAGGAAAGAAATTTTCATGATTTTGATGACCAGAATTGTAAACCTCGCTCAGTCTTTCTCTGAACCTGAAGTGAAAATAATTCATTTCTTTCCTTTCCTTTCCCTCCCTCTTTCTCTCTTCCTTCCTTCCATTTATTTTGAGACAGGGTCTCCCTTTGAAACAAAAACTGGCCTTGAAATCACATGCACTATTGTGCTCTGCTTGCTTTTTTAATTTTTAATTTGCTTGCAGAGATTGGGTTGTAACAATAACAAAAATGACATTGGTAATAACAATTCTGGAAATCAATGTTGGACTGAGAGATTACTTGGTGGGTAAAGGCATGTAAACCTGGCAATCTGAGTTCAATTCCTGGAATCCACAAGGTGGAAGGAGAAAAACAACTTCTGAAAGTTGTCCTCTGACATCCATATATGTGCTGTGACACATGCGCCTCTGTGCTGTCTCAAAATATCAAAAAGAATGAAAGAAAGAAAGAACTTACATTCTAGCCAGGGGATGGTTGATTATCTTTTTGAATGCTAAGCCCTGTAATAAAGACAAAAGAAATTATAATATATTCAAAATAGTTGATATTTCTGTGATCATAACATACTTTCTCCTGTCCTGTCTTCTACTCTGGAATGTCCGCTTTTTTCATCCTGCAACTTTTGAATTTTTTTTTTATTCTGAGTTTTGAGGAGGACGGGACAGAATTTTGTTGTGTAACCTTGGCTGGCTTCAAACTCATGGCAATCCTGTTTCACTCTCTTGAATGCTGGATTAAAGGGGTACAACAATATATCTTGTTATTATCTATTGCCTTTTGTGCACCGTAAATAATTACTTGTGAGTCAGTCTTCTGCATGAAGCCTTACTAGTTTTTGGCTTGTTTTACTTTGTTTTAGTAGGCTAGACTGGAAGTCATAAGCTCTGGCTGGCTTGAACATATGCCCTCCTTGGCTTTGTCTTCCAATTGCCAGGATTACCAGTGTTTGCCACCCACAACTGGCTGTTTTCCAGTATATGTATTTTTTTCAATCTCGAAATTTTCCTTGAAACTACCTATATTCCTAAATGCAGGAATTATAGGTGTATGCCACAACCAGTTTTATGAATTGCTGGGGTTTGGGCCTAGGGTTTCATGCATATTAGGCAAGGAGTCTATCCACTGAGCTTCATCCTCAGCTTCTTACTAGGTATTCTTATCATGGTGGCTCTTGTTATTTCTGGTCATTCATTTGGCACAGAATCATTGTATGAGGTTATTTGTGATATTTGTTTTGAGATTTCACCTAATGATATCAGAGTTACTGTTTCTGTTGTGAGCTTGTTTTATCTTCTCAATACCAGTTAACTTCTCTGCAGCATTTATAGCTGAATATTACCAAAGGAGGAGAAACAGGAGGAGGAGAAAAGTAATGGTTCTTTATGTAGATAGTTAAGATTAATATTGGCTTTTTTCCCTCTGAGACAATTTCACTCTTTAATCTAGGCTTCCTTCAGTCTCCTGAGGGCTGAGATTACAGCATTAAGTATGAATTCTTTGATGGGGGGGTTGACGATGTAGCTTGATGGGGAGTAGCTTGATGAGATTTGCCGAGTATGTGCAAAGTCCTCTACCTCACATACTATAAAATTCATATAGATACATATGAAATTGCTGCAATATATTACCTTAAGTTTATAATATTATGAGGATTAGGTACTTAAGAATACCAGCCTGACAATTTAATTCTTTTATTTATGCATAAAAGGAAAGAAATTTCATTTGGAACCAAAGTTTTATTTCCAGTGGGATGAAGCATGTTTGAGACTTATAATTCACTATGAGCTTAAATTTTCAGTACAGTGAACATTTTGTAAAACTGATCCAAAAATCCTTTAATTTTACAATACCTATTAGTATTATGAAATTTACTTAAAATAATCTATATAAATATTTGTAATTATAATATTTAATATATTTCGATATTACAGTTGTTGTAATTTTTTGCATATTTCCAGTAAATTCATGACCAAATAGCTTAGGGGACCAACTGGTTGTGTTATTGCTTATGATTCTCTGTTACAATTCAGCTTGGCTGAAGATTCCATACCAACACCATGAGTCTAGGGAACTGACCACACCATATCTAACAAGACTGCTGAGAGGGGAAAACCTCTGCACTTTCCTGACTGGGTGTCTACCCTAGTATGTCAAAGTAGTGCCAAAGTACTGAACCAGCTCTCTGTCTTTCATGTACATCCACCCAGAGAGTGGTTCTTGCCACCATGGGCTGTCTTCCCTCATCGACTAGACAACTTCCTGCAGATTTGCTTATGGACTTGTATTAACTACTAATTTTCTTATTCACAAATGTGCCACAGCTTAGCTTTCATTTTTTAAGTTGACACCTATATCTAACTAGCACAAAAGTTAATGTTCTTATTTAGATGATTTTCCTTGCTTTTTATTTTAGGTTACTCATTTTTGTTTGCCCCAACTTCTTCCATTACTTAAACATACCACATCATACCTTCATGAAGTCTTTGAATTTTATGAAGAAATCCTGACATGTCGTTATCCATACTCCTGTTTCAAGACTGTGTTCATTGATGAGGCTTATGTCGAGGTGGCTGCTTATGCTTCCATGAGCATTTTCAGGTGTGTATTTTTTCAGATGAATGATACATACCTCAGTTAGGACAGTGGTAAAAGGAAATGCTGCTGTTATAGTGCTGTTATGATCTATTGTAAGGGGAGTTTTGAACTTCTCCCTTAGTGAGACTGAGTTCATAGGCAAGTTAGTATTTATAATGTAAAATGTAAAAAATGTAAATGTAAAAAAAAAGTAAAATGTAAAAATGTAAAAAATGTAAAAGATGTAAAAAAACTTAGAAGTAATATCATTCTCTTCTAGAACTATTGATATTTACATTTTTATTTTAGTCTCTTCTCTATGTAATTTAAAAAAAACATACATACATACTTATATACATATGGGTAGAGTGTGGCTTCTTTTTCTAGAACTATGCAAAAATTAACTGATAACATCAGATATATGTATTAAATAAATAGAGATAACCTTGTTTACCCTGTTTTCCTGCCTTTTTCCCATTATACCCTTGAAAGATTTTCAAAGTTACAAGATTTCTGTCTCGGGGCAGTTTTACTTTTCTTGTTCCTAAAGTTTCTCATGTGTAATGGAGGAATACTGACAGTATGTGTACATCTTCAAAGCATAGGTGGAGAAATTCCATGGGACATTGTATTGATAAGTAAATAAGAGAAGATAGGTATTATAAAGGAAAAGGTATTTTTTAAATTGTTGTCTTTTCCTCAGGTCACCCTTGCCCCATCATTCCCAGAGCAGTGTGCTGCCATGCTTACCTAGCACAGGAAAAGAATTTTCTTTTTTCTTCAGGCACCACATTTTTTGTTTTATTTTTAAGTCAATAAAAGAAACTGGGTCTTAGAAGCTGCAGCAATTGTGTGCATTTTCCTTTTTTTTTTTTATTTAAATATATTTGTTACCACACTGCTAGCACATGTCATGTACACAAAATTCTGCACCATGCATGCTAATTATAAAGTTATTATCCCATTCTAGGAAAAAAAAAACCTACTCTGGAAGATAATTTTCTCCAAAATCTAATTAAACTTTGTTAAGTGGATTGTGATGAGATTAAATGATATGACATTTGGCCATCTACTTAAGAAAATGGTTTGCTCTATAAGTTTTTGCAATTTCAGGAAAAGATTTTTCAAATTAGATGACCCCATTAGGATCAGTTTCTGATTAACATATCAGTTTCTTTCCCATGTTCTAAAAAAGTGGTATATATTTTTGTAATCTTTGTGAAACATCTTGTTTCTTACTTTAAGCAGTGGTTACTAAGATGTAAATGTTATAGAACTTTTGGGAAGAATATTCTCTTTTTTTTTTGTAATGAACTTGAACTTGAATTTTGTTGTTTTAGAAGTGTGATTATTCTGTTGACTGAATGTTTCTCTCTTTGTGACAAGTCAGTTCCTCCTCTTCTTCATTCCAGCACAAATCTTCTACACAGTGCTATGATTATAGATGAAACACCCTTGACAAGAAGGTGTTTAGCCCAGGCCTTGGCGCAGCAGTTTTTTGGATGTTTCATATCTAGAATGTCTTGGTGAGTAATTTCAGAATTTACAATTGCTGAGAAAAAGGACAAGAGAGATTTCTTTTTCTTCCTTTTCTTTTCCCTTTTCTCCTTTCCCTTTTCCCCGTGTCCCTTTTTCCTTTTCTCTTTTCTTTTTGTCATCGTGTGTGTGTGTGTGTGTGTGTGTGTGTGTGTGTGTGTGTGTGTAAAAGAGTCTGTTGTGACCTAAGTTGACCTTATATTTGCTGTGTGGTTTGGATTGGTCTTGAACTCCTGGTCTTCCTGTCTTCCTGTCCTTAATGCTGGGATTATAGGCATGCACCACTATTAATTTCTTTTCCAGCAGAATAATGTTCTGGTGCATAATTCTTGGATGCCTGAATTACTTTTAGGAACTGTCTCAAAACAAAGAAAATATATAAGAAAAAATAAGTGTAAATTTTATTCTAGTAGTTTAACCTAAAAATCAATAAAATTCTATAAATCTTGAAAACAAAATTTTTGATCAAATGGAGTCTTACGAGAGATATGAGTGAATGCTTTAGCTAGATGAATTTGAATATACACAAAAGTACAGTTAAAAATCTAAGTCAGTGTTCAAAGCACTTGGATAAATATTTAAGGTAAGGGCTGGAGAGATGGCTCAGGGATTAAGTAAACCTCTGCCTCAAAAGCAGAAGGAACAACAAATCTCAAGTAAAAACATTGAATAGGAATAGCAGCAGCCTTCACTTCCAGTCCTGGAAAACAGAGCCTGGGAAATACCGAAACAAAACAAAAAGGAAGTAGAGCAATCCAGTATGATTCCTGAAATGACCATTGTGCCTTCACAGGCACACGGTGCCCTTTGATAAACATGCGTGCACACACACGTGTATGTGCAAAAAATTTTTTTAAAGTAATGCTTGAAGCAAAATAGTTCTCTTCTACAGTAACAGTAATGATAAAGGAATTTGTTTTTTAGTTCTTAGTCCTGTGCCAATTTATTTCCAAAAAAGGTAAAAACATCACTTGGCTAGGGTGGGTAAAATTTTCTTTACCTATGTAAGGCCCTCAGTTTGAACTTCAGCATGGGGAAGAAAAAAAAATCTTTTCTTTGACGTAAGATGAATTTTTTCTTGGTTTGTTTTTGTTTCTTGAAGATTGAGTCTCATACCATAGTCCTGGCTGGTTTGAAACTCGGTGCAAACCAGGGTGACCTCAAACTTGCACAGATCCACTTGCTCCTGCCTCCTGAGAACTAGGATTGTAGATGTGAACTACTGTGCCTGGCTACTTGATACCACCTTAAAGAAATGCACAAAACTGTCTTTAAGAGTATAATTTCGAATATGATCATCTTAGCGACACAAGGATGTATATCCTAGTTCCTTGGTCTTGTGTGCTAGAGAGGAGAAGGCAGAAAATAAGTTCAATTTATAGTTTTCCTAAGTTACACATAGCTTCATTAAATAATGGTACCTGGAACATGGCTGGCTAAATGTTAGATGGATGAGTACATGTATAAATAATGGATGAATGATGTCAATTGCTTCATCTCTAGAAAAAAAAAATCCAAAAGCGAATCAAACTTTAGGATATTCTAAAATCCAGATATTGAAAGTTGTTGGAAATTAAGAATGAAGACTTCCTTTTTTTTCTTTCCCCTACCATGGTGTACTGGGAATTGATCCCCGGGCCTCACACTTGGTACACAAATATCTTACCATTGAGCTATATCTCCAGTCAAAGAATTGGGACTTTTTTTGTTTGTTTGTTTTTTGTTTTTTGAGATCTGGTCTTAACAAGACTCAAGTTGGCCTTGAATTTACTATGTAGCTGAAGGTGATCTGGAACTCACGATGCTCTTGCTTCCACCTCCTGAATGCTGAACTTATAAGGATGTGCCACACCTAGCAAATGTCAGCTTTTGATTGAACACTGTAGTCTTGACTACAGGCAAGTACATCTTTGAGGGCAGACAGTGTGAACAGAGTTGGGCAGCAGAGAAGTAGGACTATCACAGTATGGTCATTGGTAATTATGTACTCATATATACTTTAAGTTGTTTGCTCTTCTCCACCAAGAGATCAAGCATGGAGTTTTAAGCATGTTAAGTAAGCACTCTGTCACCAAGTTACACTACTTCAGCCCTAAGCAGTATTAAAGTTCCGGGTACATTGAGATACAGAAAAGGATTAATAGAACTAGCACAAGGAATTTGGCAAGTCCAGTCACTTGTTAGCACCTTTTATTTTCTTTAAAGCAGACAGGAGGTTCATATTAACTTATTCCATGATTTTCTTTGACTTCATCTGAAGAGTTTTTATTTTTTTCTTTTTTAGTTACTGTTTCGATTTAAAATGTGAAGAATTTTTATGATCGAAAGCTTTTTTGGCTTTTTGTATAGGTCTGATGAGTGGGTGCTGAAGGGAATTTCAGGTTATATTTATGGACTTTGGATGAAAAAAACTTTTGGTGTAAATGAGTACCGTCATTGGATTAAAGAGGTAATTAGAGATATATCCTATCTATATCCATTTGTAAGTCAATAAAAGTCATCAGCATTTTCTTGATTTCCAAGTCTCTTATCCTTCACTTTTAATGATTATAAAATACTTCTAAGGTATCATTTGAAAAATAGTCAGTTTTTCCTACAAAAATGAGAATCACTATACTAAAAAAGACGAATGTTCTGTTTTATCTTGTTTTCATTGTCAATGTTGGTTCCTAAAGGCCTTTCTTTTTCAAAGGAAGAGGATATTTAAATCTTATAAACATAAAGTTAGATATATCTCAGCTCCTCATGATGGTCATTTATAACCATGCTTCCTAAATTTGCTTATCTTTGTGACCAGTTAATCTTTCCCAGTTTAATCTGTGTAAGAAGGTAATAATAGTGTCTACCCCAGGGACAAGAACTGTGACACATTACTCATGCTGTTTGTGCGGTGTTTTGTTCATGATAACTTCTTATTGCATTCTGGGTAACCCTTTAATGCATTCATGTTCTTTGTCATTGTCACATACTTTTCTTATTATTTAAATATTTGGACAAAAATTAACAGTGGTGTTATGGATATCTCTTTCTCATTATATGCATATGTTCATATCTTCAATTTGATTAGATTCTTAGATTTGTTCTTTGCAGATAGAAAAATTTCAGTGTTAAAATCCTTATTAATTATCATCTCCCTTCTTCATTTTACATAATTTTATTATCTTGGCATGCATGAACTCAGGCTAAATGAAAGATTTATACACTTAGCACTTATAGAGTCCTATTCATTTCAGGAGAAAAAGAAAATAGGAGTTTCAATGTATCAGACACTGTAGTAGTTTATTTATACTGCCTTAATTCTCTTATTATCCTCATTTTACGCTTATGGTGTTGCCTTTTTAAAGCTTTTTCCCCCACTACTTTATTGTATGACATATTAGGGAGGACTAGAAAAGTTTTACAATGATTGATTACTTATTAATTTGTCCTCAGTTCTCTTATTTGCCTTTGTCCCTAGCACCAGAAAAGGAAGTAAATTGAAATAAAAGTTGCTGAGAAGAGGCAGGAGGAAAAGTTGCCAGGCTTCTGGAAAGTCCTGAGTCACAAAGCAGAGAAGGCGTGTGGCTCTTAGTGTGTAGCCAGCTTTATATTTGCTTTAGTTTTAAGAGACATACACTAGCCTCCAGATATCATTTACTTACCTTAAATTTGATTCCAAGAAAAAAATCTTACACTCTCATAATAAAACGTATTGTATGGAAATTTTTAGTGACTCTTATTTTTGTATCTTTTTATAGGAGCTAGATAAAATAGTGGCCTATGAACTGAAAACTGGGGGAGTTTTACTACATCCCATATTTGGTGGTGGAAAAGAAAAGGATAAGTATGTTTATTGTTCTAAGATAGAAAGCTTTATTTTACAACTAACTCTTATAGGGATCACTTACATTTCTTGAGTCTGACATAAGGTCAAATGACACTATGTAAAGCTGCTAATATTTTCAGTTCATTTCATTGGTTTACTGTTTTCATCACAATATGACTACAAGTGAGTTTCAATTTAAGAAAAAGATTTTTAAAAAATGCAAGATTTTTCTTATTTCCATATTAACTATTACTAACATATTAACTATAATTAACATTGCTAACTCTTCTATAATATACTTCTCATTAAAGCTTGAGAACTGTGGAAATAAGTTATTTTGCTTATTGTGATGTTTAATCTAGATTATTGCTCCAGTTACTCTTTTGTTGGCTGTGGTAAATACTCTGACTCATGCCACTTCAGGAAAACAGGGTTTCTTATTTGGCTTATGGTTCCTGGGGGACTAGGAAAAAAGTCTATCATGGTGGAGACACATAAGGAAGGCGTGACAGCAGAAGCCAGAGGCTGATTCATGTCACAGCCACCATCAGGAGGCAGAGAGAAAGAAAGTGGAGTTAGAGCTATCAAACCAATACTTCTTCCAGCAAGCTCCACCTCCTAAAGTTCCATAACCTTCTCAAATGGTGCCACTAACTGGGGACCAAGTATTCAAGACACCTTAGCCAGTTGGTAGTCAAACCATGACTATTGTCAACTTGATTCAAGTGAGAAATGCCTAGGAGAGTTGTTAAAGCATTTCTCTGGGTATGTGAAGGCTTTTCTAGGGAAGATTAATTAAGAGGACATTGTCTTACAGACTCAGGAAGCTTATAGATGATGAATAAAAAAGGGTAAAGAAGAAAGCTTACCAGCATTTTTCTCTCTGCCTCTCAGTTTCCAGAGGCCAGGGTGAAATGTTACTGTTCTAATTTAAGCTCATAATAATCATTATGAAGATGGAAGTGAAAAATAAAATAATTTTACTCTAGAAGTAGAAATTTATTTCTCAGGATTTTTAACCATAGAGATTTTTAACCATAGAGAGTTGCTTGGTGCTTGCTATGGCCTTGTCCCTGCTGGCGCCTTACTGAGGCACCTTCCAAGGGAAGAACATTGTCCTTACTTGGTCAGGACTGAAGGGCAAGAGAACCTCCTTCAGCCATGACTACCCCGACATTGGTTGTGAGAGTCATTTGTTTTTGAAAGGCAATTAGTTATACCAACGAGAATTTTAGAATGGGTAAGATGATAAGATCCAGCAATTCTGCTTATATGCATGAGCCTGCGAAAAAAAGACAAAAAAACTGATTGAATACATAAAAAAATACTCTAGCATTTTGGAATAGTGAAAATTATGAACAGTTGAAATTTTCATATATATAAATATTTCGTTTCTTCCTTTCTGTTACTAATAATCACTTTCATGTCATAATTTGTAATTTTTGAATAGCAATTCTATTGTAGTTTTTAATGTTTTAATTTGGAAAAGGTTTACACTTCAAGATTATGGAGAGATTTTATAATTGTTTTGTATATGAAGTTCATCTTTCTCTTATTTTTTCTTTATTAGATTTGTTATATTAATTCTTTTGTTGTTTTTAGTCCAGCATCTCATCTACACTTCTCAATAAAGCATCCACATACACTCTCCTGGGAATACTATACTATGTTTCAGTGTAAAGCTCACCTTGTAATGAGATTAATTGAAAACAGGATCAGCATGGAATTTATGTTACAAGTAAGTACTAAAATTAAGAACCGAACAGTGGTAAAGAGATATCTGTGTGTATAAAGCCTGAATACTGTTCTGTGGGTCTGGATTTATAGTTTTGTTTGCCCTTAAAACAGCAGTCCTGCTTCTTAACCTAGGCTGGCCTTGAACTCATGGTATTCCTCCTGCCTTAGTTTCCTGTGTGCTGGAGTTGAGTACATGTGCCACCATGTCCAGCTTTAACTTGTACTCTTCGTTTGCTTTTCTTCAGGTGTAGAATGGGTAGCAGTACCTGGCTCACTTAGCACACAATTAGATTAGAATTTGAGACTGAATATAAAACTCATTCATTTGAATAGTTTTTTTGTAGATTATGGGTAAAATTTTATTTTGAAATACTTAATAGCAAATATTCACACCAATGTAGAAATGTTTATTTTGCTAATGATAAGTTTTATCATGCTTTTTAATTATTTTTGGTTGGTATAAGTAATTGCAGTGTAGAAAATGAAATGATAGAAACCAAATAAATTATATATATTACTGTGTGCTTTTATTTGTTTGGTTCTTTGGTTCCTTCTCTTCCTTCCTCCCTTTTTTTCTTGTTTACTTCCTTTCTGAGGTACTAAGGATCAAATTCATGATCTAAGTGTACTCCCATTGAGTTACATGTCTAGCTTGACAGTGCACTAAAACTATCAACTGTTTTTTCCCCCATTGATAACATTCTTCTTGGGTAAAAAAAAAAAACAAACCCCAAAAAGAAACCAAGCTCTTTTAAAAAGCGTTTTTGTTTGCCTTCTTGTTCTTGACAAAATGACTTATGGGAGCAAGGTATTTTATTCTGATTTTCTGATTACTGGTCTTACTCCAGCTTGGTAAGAGAGCTCATGCCAACACCAAGAACCATGGGAACTGGTCATACCATGTCCACAGGATTGCTGGGAGAGGTAGAATCCTCACTTGCCAGACAAGTCTGCCCAAGTATGCTGAAGAATGCCAACTCCCTGAGCCAGCTAGAGAAATACAGCAGCAGGCCCATGCTCATGGATTTACTGGTCTTACCAGCTCAGCCCTTTATTCATCCAGCAAAGACTAGATCCTCCCTATCAATTAGGTTGACTTACCTTAACTATATCAGTTCTTCACAGATGTGTTCAAAGCTTAGCCTTCAACTATCAGTTAACATCTGTATCGAATTATCACATCTAGTGTGTATGAGTCCCTGGGTTTCATCTCTGCTACTGTAAAATATATATGTGTTTTTAGAATAGTAAGCACTGGGATGGGGCTGGAGAGGTGGCTCTGGGATTAAGGCTCTCTCTTGCAAGTTGAAGGTTCTGAGTTCAGATGCTAGGACCCACATAAAAATGCCAGGTGGAAACACTGGAGGCACTTCTGACTCCTAGTGGGTGGAGCATGGTAAATCCCAGAGCCAAGCAAGGAGGTAGAAGCAATCCAGGATGATTTCTGAAGCCACCCTTGGTTCTCCACAAGGACATACACTGTCCTTTGATATACACATATTTTACACATACACACACATACAAAATAAATAAGATATTAAAAATAGCACTGGGGAACAGAAATATAAATTGAAAGAGCCTTTCTATGTTTCAGAATGGCATAGATCTTAATTAGTGCTCTCATTCATACATTTACCTTTCAGTGTTATAATCACACTTGGGTTCACACATGCTGGGCAAGTGTCCAACCACTGAGCTGTAGCGCCACTGCTGTCCCCTCCTCTAGGTAGTACAAAGAACACAAGCCTGAGACATAAGGAAAGTTAGACTGTAGTGTGCTTAATTTTGAATTCTTTGTAAAACTCTTAACAATAAATTGTAAATTCTTAATAAGCAGTACTCGTATATTATTAGCATGAATTCTGTTTTATTTTTATTTATTTATTTTTTTTAATTTTATTTATTCAATTGTGCATGTGTGCGTGTGCATGTGTGTGTAGAACCACGGGCAAATTCGGAAACCACCATGGACGCCTCCACCTCCTTGTTTACTCTGCTCCGGGATTCACAGGCTCCACCCTACCAGGACCAGAAACGCAGGCCGCCCCCGCTTCCGCCCGGCGTCTATACATGGGATCTGGGATCCTGAACTCAGGACCTTCCTTCCGCCTGCAAGGCGGAGGCTTAACCCCGAGCCATCTCTCCAGCCCCGAATTCTGTTTTATAAAGAATATTCTTATAGCCTGGCTGTAGAAATATTTGTAGTTTTTCTTCTAGTCTTTAAGTAGTATGGTCTATGATAAGTTGTGAAATTATGGTGTTCTGTAATTGATTACATGGGATAAAGTTATAGTACAAAAGTAGGCATAGTACACAGTTTTGACAATGTTACCTGAGTCTCCTCAAACTTTTACCCTTACAGGTTTTCAATAAACTCCTAAGTCTGGCCAGTACAGCTTCATCTCAGAAGTTCCAATCACATATGTGGAGTCAGATGTTGGTTTCCACTTACGGGTTTTTGAAATCCATTTCAAATGTCTCTGGCAAAGACATCCAGCCCTTAATAAAACAGTGGGTGTATCCTTTTCAGTGGTTGTTTACCAAGCGAGCAAGAGACTAAGGTTTGTGTAAGGGGAAGGAAGAAAAAGAAGTTTGGAGGTATAAAGGGAGATGATCTATTGATATTTCTAAGACATAGTGGAAATGACTAACATAAGAATTAAGTCTTCTCAATCCCTTATCAGTCATCATGTTATATATACATACATATATATTTAGGCTTAAATTTGTAAAATTTGTATGTTTTGTGATAGTATTTAGTATGTAAGTAAAGAAATAGGCTCAATGGTAGGTGGTTAAGTATTCTAGCAGACAGATGGCCTGTAGCAATATTTGTGAGATGGAGTGGTCTGTTGACTTTTAAATGTGGTTAGAACCTGGCACCTCTTGAGTGCTATCTTGGAACTTCGCAATTTTTGCATTTTTCACTTCAAAACAGTAGTATATTAGTAATCCAATAGAGTGGTTTTGCTTCTTTGAAAGCACAGACTTCTCAGTGTTTTAGAATTTTGTTTCAATCTGGAAAACATTCTAATTAGAACTCTGATTACTTTGGAATATAATGAAATATACTTTCAGGCTTTGATCTAGAGGAAGTATGTTTGAAAATTATTAGTACAACTTTTTAGCATATATTCATTTCAGTATGTAAAGTGTCCTTTACAGTTCTTCAGAGACCAGAGTGGAGTGGTCAAATTTTATGGAAGTTTTGCATTCAATAGAAAACGAAATGTTTTAGAACTGGAGATAAAACAAGATTATACATCTCCTGGAACTCAGAAATATGTGGTAAGTGTGGTTTCCAGGGGGCATGCTGCACGGCTGTCAACATAGGAAGAACCTAGAGACAGGGCTGCTGGTTGGAAACGTCCTGATGAGAATGCTTTGCACAGAGCAAATTGAGAAAATACCACAGATCAGCTCTGGGAAGAGGGGCAGCAGCAGAGAAGTCAGAGCACTCTTGCTGACTTGCTTCCCCCTTCTTTGCCACCAGTCACCTTTCTGTTTATGTTGATAATTTTTGTGAGTTTTTTTTTTAATGTCATGACATATCATACATCCTGGTAGTTTTCTGGCAATCTTTAAATTATTTTTATTTTTTTAAAAGGGACCACTTAAAGTGACAGTGCAGGAATTAGATGGATCCTTCAACCATACGTTGCAAATTGAAGAAAACAGCCTTAAACATGATATACCCTGCCATTCTAAAAGCAGAAGGTAGGTATTGAATCATGAATATAATTGAAGATAAAACTATAAATTCCATAGATAAAAATGTCTAAATAAAAACTGTTAGTTCATCATACTTCAATGTAAAGAACATGTTGTCTAATGCCTTTTCCTTTTTCAGGTTTTTAAGAGGTTTCATGTATCCCTCCTGGCATTGAACTAATGATCTAGCCTCTGTCCTGAATACAGAGATTACAGACTTGGGCCACCCTGCCCAGCTCCTGTTTTCTGTTGTCCATAACATTTTTTTAATTTTTGGAATTAAAATTTTTAAGGTATAGGTTTGAGGTCCTTATTTTTGGGGGGAGACAGGAGTATTGAAGTTCTGGGTTTTATTTTTTTGGAGCTGGGAAAGAAATCAAGATAGATAACATTTATTCTTAGTATTGTTAGATTATTGTCTGTAGGAAATATTGGAAAGTGATCATTGAAGCAAGGGACTATATAACTTGTCTCTTTTTTCCTTTTCCTTGACAGTATAGGGTTTTTTTTTTTCCTAATTGAATGTAGTTACCTTTTATGTTCACAGAAGTCAGTGATGTTATGTGTAATATTTAAAAAAAAATCAGCTTACGCCATAGCTAATGGGAATTACATCTTTTTTGTCCATTGATAATGTTACTAATCACGACCCATGAAGTATGTTGTTTTCATTTGAGATTTGTTGTGGGTGTGTGTGCACATGTTTATTTAGACTGGCGCATGTGCATGTATGTCCATGTGCATGTGTAGGCCCTAATTTGACCTCAGGTATCCTCTTCAGTCATTTTTCACTTTCAATTATTAAGGCAGGATTTCTTGGGTGAAACCAGAGCATGCCCGTTTACAAGGTTAGCTAGTCAGTTGCCCTAGGGATTCCATCTTTGCCTCTTAAGTGCTGGGATTATAGGTAACCAGTCCAGTTCTAAGGCCCCAAACTATAGTATTCTGGTCCTGTCATCTGGGGGCAAGTTGCCGTATGGTTCTCCTGTATCCCAAGCTGTCCTGAACCTTACAGTGTAGTTGAGGATGACCTTGAAAACTCCCTCCCTCCCTCTCTCTCTCTCATGAGTTTGATATGTGAGTGGCACATGTGGGGGGGAGGGGACTGTGACTGCATATAGAAGCCTGAAGTTGAGGGTTGAGGTTGGATATCTTCCTTGATCACTCTCTACCTTATTATGGAGAGAAGGTCTCTTGCTGAACAGGGAGCTCATTGATGAGGCTAGTCTGGCGCTCTGCTTGCTTTAAGGATCCCTTGTCTCCATGTTTTAAGCGCTAGAGTTAGACATTGGTCATTAGACTCACCCAGCACTCATGTGGGTTCTGAACAGCACTTTACCCACTGAAGCCATCTTCCCTGTTTCTGATCCTCTGGCCTTCCCCTCCTGAGTGTTGTTTTGCTGGTATATGCTGCCATGCGTGGCTTATGAACTTTTTTCTATGTTGTTTTCTATGTAAAATTGTGCCTATCAATACTTGGGAAGATATATGTTTTAAACTGACATTGAATTATTTGTTTCTGCCTTTCATTAAATTTTAAAACTGAAAAAGATTTTGATATATACTTCCTCTTGATTCAAAATCTATTTTTATTGTTTTTTAAATATCATTGCATTTTATATATTCTTTCTGAGCGTATATTTAAGTCTGTGTGAAATCATAATTTGAACCTTCAATGCTCTTTAGCTCCATTCAGAGTCAGAAAATACCACTATTTTCAAATTTGCTTTTTTAATTCAGGAATAAGAAGAAAAAAATCCCACTGATGAATGGAGAAGAAGTTGATATGGATCTTTCTGCAATGGAGTAAGTTATCTAAAAGTATGTAATTATCTTTATAATGGGCACTTTAATTTTAAAGCATTCTAAAGTTAGTAGAAGCTCCATGTTAGAAATTTTAAATGATGTCGTAGTTAACTAAAGATATTAAAGAGTGTCTGGGTTGGATGAGAAGAGGAAATGCAGTATTGTGGGAATGATCACAGACTCTTGTTGCTCTCCGTGAGCTCTTGATCAGGAATTCTCAGACTGATGTGCATGTGGCTTTTCTAGAAAATTCTTAAAATGCAGTTTTGATCCTTCATTTGTGACTAGAAGGTTGCATTTCTAATAATTCCCATGGGATATTGATTATCCTTGGAACAAAGTTCTAGGATACATTGAAATTACCTTTGTTTTTGAAATGCTGTTTGAAAACCACTTTTCCAAATTTTATGTTGCATTATTTATTTATTTGCTTGGCTTTGGTTTCTGAAGTCAAAGTTTCATGTAGTCTGAGCAGTCCTCCAACTCACTCTGTAGACAAGGCTGCCCTTGCTCTTGGTCCTCCTGTCTCTTCCATCTTCCACACCAAGATTATAAGAGTATGCTGCTATGCTGACTCTAATGAGATTTATTGATTGATAATGCTTTCATGTTAAAATTCGATTGTGCCTATAGTAAACACCCAGTATTACAGTGTATTAATATTTTATTTTATTATTTTTTTAACTTTTTTATTATTATTTTCGCTCATATAAACTTAACAGGTTATTATATTTTTTGGCATTAATATTTTAAAGTGGTTTTCTTTTGATCAAAGTGTTAACATACACTTGATTTTTAGTTTTGCTTGTTATTTAGTTACTGCTTGAAGGTAAACTTGTGCTTTCAGACTTATGGTTTTAGGCTTGTTTGAGAAAGGATGATCAGTCTAGGATATTTCTTTAAAAATCATTTTAATGCCATGAATGCCTGAATATCCCACTAGAACAGGTGATCCAAAGGAAAACCAGGGACCCATAGAAACTGATGGACAGGAGAGTAGGAGGGAACGGATTGGATTCATGAAGGGAGGCAAAGGAAGGAAAGAAGAGGAGAAGGAGGGAAGGAGGGGGGTAAGGTTACCTACTCATTGTGCTTGCTAATTTTATTTAATAATAAAAATAAAATTAATAAAAAGAAAGGCAAAGGTAGTTACAAAAGATTTTGGTCAAGAAACAGAATATAATGATTCCTTACAAGGTGCAGATAGACAGGATGTTTTCTCTCATTGTAAACCCCAGCCCTCTCTTGTTGAATAAACCTAGGTTCAATGCACATTTAGTTACAAGTATATCTACATAATCTCTGCAACTTAAACAGATCATCCCTGAAAGCAGGTCAGCATGTAAGAAGATAATGGACTTTGTGGCTTCAAACACATTGACAGTCTGAGAATGATTCAGAATGTCGATGATGATAGTCATATTCCTAGTACATTTCCTCTCTTATTTTTGACAAAAACTTGGCAGAATATCTTGACTGTATGCTTTTATTCTTGGTGTAATAAATATAGGTTGGTTCTAGTGAAATAGATGAAGACTAAAAGAAAGTGTAATAACTATTACAGCATATGATTTCTTTTGGAGGATAACATGATTCTCTTTATGAGGCAACTGAGTTTTGTACTCTTTTATTTTAAATGAAGCTTAAAGGAATCAGGTGCATTAGTTAGCTTTTACCATCAAGACCCATAGACTGTACCAATATATTAAATGTTAATTAAAGGTAAAAGGAGTGCAGACTTAACTATGGTACTCTTCAAGAACACTTTCTAATGTGATTCCATGTACAGTAGATGCTCCTATGCTCAGCCACTATTATACATTTTGTTCACTATTTAACATAGTGTTTTTTGGCTATCTTTTCACAGAAACCACCAATTATATGATGAGCTTAGAATCTGTAATACAAAGTCCCTATATGAAAATTATCTATGTATTTAATATTTGTTACAGTTTTACTTCCAAAATGGACAACTTTAAACTTAGAAGAAAAATCTTTTGATATTGTTGAGATCTTAGACATCGTCTCATCAGGAGTTCTTCAAACTTCTGAACCAATTATTGTGAAGTAAATCATCCTAGAAATTTAATATGTCAGAAAGGTAAATGAAGTCTATTCTGGCAAAGCCTAGGGACTGAGTTTTCTCAGATTTTCCATTTCCTAGCTTTTATGCATTTCTAGAAACCTACAAAACAGTGTATAAAGACATGAAACTTCAACTGAAAGAGGAAAGAATTGAAGGACTACTTTAATGTGCCTTTACATTATTCGTATTACATAATTTTAGTAAATATATTTGAAGCACACATGCCAAAATGCATTTGTAAATTACTTGTATGGCATGCTGCTTATAAGGCATCACACAAAATGAAATATTAATGAAATAAAATGTTTAAAAACGACATGAAAAAACCATTTTAGTAAAACTGACAAATATAAGAAAGTTAACATATTCATAATAAAATTAACATAATAAAAATTATCAATGCAATTTTAAAGATGAATGAGTACAATTAAAATTAAGACTTTTGAGTTTTTAAAATTGTATTTTCTTTCAGTGCCGATTCCCCTTTGCTGTGGATAAGGATAGATCCAGATATGTCAGTATTGAGGAAGGTAGAGTTTGAGCAAGCTGATTTTATGTGGCAGTATCAGCTTCGCTATGAAAGAGATGTTGTTGCTCAGCAGGAATCCATCTTGGCCTTGGAAAAATTCCCTACTCCAGCATCTCGCCTAGCACTCACTGATATACTAGAACAAGAGCAGTGTTTCTACCGAGTGAGAATGTCGGCTTGCTTCTGCCTTGCGAAGGTGAGGTTGTGCAGAAGACTGATGAAACAGTACTGTGTATTTTATAATCTCTGAAACTGAAGTCAAATTCAGAGTTTCTAAGCTTACTTGGTAATTTTATTGTCCTTAAAATGCTTTTAGTTAGCTCTGATTTGAAAGAAACATGTTTTAGCTTAAAATGGATATGCACAAATGTTTTATAATTGTCAAACTAAAAAATCTGAATGTAAAGCCAAGCACAAATTTTTTGTTTTTAAATTACCAACCATATTAAAGCAAAAGAATATGTTCGATTAGAAATTATTTGATTTTTGTTTTACATGTGAATACATAAAATCAATGAAGTATAATTATTCCATTGTATTTCATGTCGATTTGTGTTTAGAAATTAGTGATATATAATTTATGATTGGCTCTATAATTTGACTCTAGAAAAATTCATTAATCAAGAAAACAGTGTCATAGATAATAAAAAAAAGCCATAGGTAATTTAAGAAAAAAAAAACAGAGTAAACAAGGAGGAGGTGGAGGCGATCCATGGTGGTTCCCGAATTCGCCCGTGGTTCTACACACACACGCACACACACGCACGCACGCACGCACGCACGCACGCACAATGGAATAAAAATAATTTAAAAAATTTAAAAAAAAATAGGGTAGAACAGGAAATACTAGTTCCCAGGTATTTTAAAGCATATGAATAATAAGTTTGTTCCCGTTTCAATGGATTGTAATGCTCTACATTTACTTTGTGTCTATTGAAAACATGTAGTTGAATTTTGTGTGCTCAGATATTAGAAACATTATTTGCTATTGATACGCTAAAGATGTTTGATTATGGGCATGCTAAAAAATCATAGCAGAACCAAAAAAGAGGACAAATTATTTAAAATCGATCATAGTTTCATACCTTTTTTTTTTGTTTTTGATGGTGGTGGTATTACTATGAATGGAATCCAGGGTCTTGTACCTGCTAGGCAAATGTTCCACAAATAAGCTATTTTTCCAGCCTCAGATACTTTTTCGTATACACTAAAAATTTCAATAGCAAGGAGATGTTTGTAAAGCATGGAAGTTAGCTTGTTTGCTCTCTCTCTCTCTCTCTCTCTCTCTCTTTCTATCTCTATCTCTCATCCATTCATCCATCCATCTCCTCTTTTTTTGTTTTTGCTCTAGGCCATAACTGGCCTGACCACACTCACAGTCCTTTTGCGCCCCCCTTCCCCAGCTATCTTAAAAACTAAATAGCGTATTGTACTTGATTTGATTTTTCACCTAAGTAGATTGGAAAACATTCCATGGCGATGAATTTGTCTGATAAATTTAACATAGTAAAAGGATGTCTGTCCAAATGGGCAGAGATAAGCCTATTCAGTGGAAAAGCTATTGCAGGTATTTGCTTCTCCTTAAAACACAAGAGACTGCTGCATTTAGAAATTACCTTGAATAAAATAATCATAAAATACATGTTTGTTTTTTGTTTTTCAAGTTGAATTTGTGTGTTTTCTTAGGAATGAGTTATAAAAGACCAGATTAATTTATTTTCAAGAAATGTATTATCTTTTAAGAATCTTTATTAAAGAGTGTATTTATAGTAGTGATGGAAAACATATCACTTTCCTATTTTTTGCAGATTGCAAACTCAATGGTGAGTACATGGACAGGACCACCAGCCATGAAGTCACTCTTTACAAGAATGTTTTGCTGTAAAACTTGTCCAAACATTGTGAAAACAAACAACTTTATGAGCTTTCAAAGTTATTTTCTGCAGAAGGTATACTTTACTTTCTATTATTCTTAAGATACTTTTGTATTTCACCTAATTTTATTAATGCTTGCCATTAGGATTTTTCATGTCATAATTTGTATTTCTTAGTTTAATTGGAAGTTTGTTCATTTAATAGCTGTATTTATTTTCTTACAAATCTTTGCTCTTCTCAAGTTCCATTCATTGATTTTTTATGAACTTCATGCAAATAGTTCATTGTCCATGTAATGTTAAAGTAACTTGAAATAGTCTTTGGTTTGTTTGGTTACACAGGGAATTGAGGCTTGGAGTATGAAGAAGCCTTTCTGATGGCAGACCTAGACTATGGACATTCTGAGTCGGGTACAATATAGCTCAGAACTCTAGACTATTTTCTTTGTCTAGTTTTGAGCCCAGTTGACAATTTGGAAAGTGATAGTGTGGTATGGTGAGAGTCACTGTTTGATTGGAAAATATGGATAGGGGAAGATGGCTAATTTGGGGGGTGATTTGGAGTATTTGAGTAGGTTTTTTTTTTTTTTTTTTTAAACTTTGTTTATTTTGCACATGTGCTTGTATCATGTCCCTATGGAGGACCAAGGGTGACTTCGGGAGTCATCCTGGATTGCTTCTACCCCCTTTTTGCTTTTTGCTCAGGGATTTCTCAAGCTTTGTTCACCATGACTGAAAGTGCAGGCTACCACCTAGTGTTTTTAAATGGGATCTGGGATCCAAACTCAGGATCCTGAGTTGTGAAGGTGAATCTTAACCAATTAGCCATTTCTTCATCCCTTTATAGTTTTTTTTTTGAGTCATATAAAAGTGAAACAAGGATTAGATCATATTGGATCTCATGAGGAGGTGTGGAGTTGGAAATAGAGACAAGAAATGAAGAGTATTCATAATTTTAATGCAAGAAAATAAGAGACTATTAGTATTAGATGAGTCCAAATTAAGCAAAGAGTAGTTTGTGATTAGTTTTTTTGTGTGTGTTAGAAGGGAAACAAAGAAATTTAGACCATGTTTGGTACAAAGAAAAATACCAGTGAAGGGCTGAATTATTTAAGTGGGAAAAAATAAATGTAAAAGGAAAGATTTTCAAGAGTAAAGGTGGGGCATGTGCAGTAAATGCTAGAACATTGTATTCCAGCACAGAGATTAAAAACAAGTGAAAACATAGATTGTGGGTGAATGTTAGGAAAACTGAGATTCATATATGTGATGAGAGGAAAAGTACAAAGACTGCCCAGCCACCTTGAGGTGCCTGTTGAGAGTGGAATCATGATGTATTTCTCATACGTTTCATCGGCAGAACAGATTCAAGGTGATGCAGATGTGAGCAAGGCAATGTGTGCAGAGGAAGGTGTGAGCAAAGAAGTCTGGGCCATCTTCTTTTCAGGAACTAAACTTTGAATAGTACTTAAACATATTGTTTCACTCAGTTGCATACATGTACCACCATGCCTAGTTGCCTTTTTTCCTTTACCAAGAAAATGACCATTTCCATTCTGATTCTCTGATTGACAAAGAGTTTTGCTCTCTCCATATTCTAACGACTAAGATATTTATGTATCTATCATTATGCCTAGGGTTTAAGAAGCTCTATATCAATCATAGAATTTACCACTCTGTGTGTGTATGTGTGTAGTAAGTTACCTGTGGAAATTCAGAAAGGTAAAGATTGGACAAATTTTAGATAATTTACTCTTTTACCTTAGAGTGATACTGAGTATTACTAGAGAATCAGTGTATTCAAAATTTGTAGATTAAGCTGTACTGTTTGCCACATGACTCCAACCAGTTAGTTATCTTTTAACCCCCTAAAATGGCTCTACTCAGCTAAAAATATTCACAGTAGTAGATAGTAGAGTTGTGAGTTAATGAACTGTTTGATGTTGGAATTGGCATCATTTGCATTATATTTACTTTCTTCCAGCAAATGAGTACCAAGATTCATTGTTTGTGTATCCAGTCTTGCAGCTCTTCCTGAGTTTCTCCTCTGTTCTGTTAGAATGTTTTCAAGCATGCTTGTTCTTAGTGGGAGAATTCAGAGATCCATTCAGAGATTTTTTATTAATCCCAGAGCACCTGCTTTTTCTGTATGTTGTTCAATATTCACAGTAATGAGTAAGTTGGATTATGTGTTTAAAATCCTTTTTTTTTCCTTTTTGTAGACTATGCCAGTTGCAATGGCTTTGTTAAGAGATGTTCATAATCTTTGTCCGAAAGAAGTCTTGACGTTTATTTTAGACTTAATCAAGTACAATGACAACAGAAAAAATAAGGTAAGGTACTTTTCCTAATGAATAGTATAAAAATGCCCAATATTTAATTTTTAGCATAATAGTTAATTTTATCATTCTTCTTTGGCTTAGTTTTCAGATAACTATTACCGTGCAGAGATGATTGCTGCCCTGGCCAACTCTGTTACACCTGCAGTCAGTGTGAATAATGAGGTTAGAACTTTGGATAACTTAAATCCTGATGTGCGACTTATTCTTGAAGAAATAACTCGGTTTTTGAATATGGAAAAACTTCTTCCTAGTTATCGTCATACTATCACTGTCAGGTATCATTGAATTCTCTGCTTCTTTTAAATGTATATTTTCATAGCTATATAAATACATCTATTCTCATTAAATAAAATTAAAAAATATAGTAATTAAAATTTCTGATACTATTATATGCAGGTAAATTGAATATATTTGTGGAATATCCTAATTCTTTTTTGTGATAGTAGAACTTAATTATTGACTTAATACGATGCATAGTTTTTATATTGTTTTTATATACTTTCATATATTTAGAAATTCTTTTCATAAATATTACTTTTAATATATTGATGTATATTTCTTTGAGTATCATGAGAATAACCCTCTGTTATTAGTCATCTTTTTTCTTGGTTCTTTTTGTTTCTAGAGACAGGGTCTCCATAGCCCAAGCTTGTTTTCCACTAGCTACATAGCCAGGGACCACTCTGAATTCCTGATCTTCCTGCCTGACCCTCCCAGGTGCTGATGTACTGTAACACCTAGCTTATGTGTCTTTTCAGATGACTATTCACTTCTCATAGCTGCTTTTGTACATAGCTTCAGAAAGTTGTTTTTATTTCTTTGAGCTTGCTGAAAGTTTATTACTGGCTCAAGTACTATAATCCATTTTAGTTTTCCATTTTTATAGTGAATGTACTACTGAAGTTTCTAGAATAAATACTTAAATTGTATTTTATTGCAAATGCTTTTTTTCTGAAGAATGTTCCTATTAATGATATGCCACTGATACATGAAACTGATTGTCCAAATAGGTTTTCAAATTTGTTTTCTTTTAGTAGTATTCAGCTAATAATTTTGAAATGTCATCATAAAAATTGATGCAAAAGCAAATGTATATTCACATCACAACAGTTAGGAAATTTACTATGACACGTGAATCTCTAATTAGTAAAAAAAAAAAAAACAAATTAAGTTTAGGATATCTCAGTTTTAGAGGAAAATTTTCAAGTAAATGACTTAATCTTTGTTTTCTTAGTTGCTTGAAAGCCATAAGAGTACTTCAGAAGAATGGACATGTGCCAAGTGATCCATCTCTTTTCAAATCTTATGCGGAGTATGGCCATTTTGTGGACATCAGGATAGCAGCTTTGGAAGCTGTGGTTGATTATACTAAAGGTAATGAGTGCTTAGAGACAGGCACTCATGTCACTATAAAAAGATATTTAAAGCCAGTCCTAGTTTTTGGAGTTGTCGTAAGATATACAATACATATGTTTAAGTTGTTAAATTTTTTTTTCCTTTTGTGTGTGTGTAGGTGCCAATGTATAGGTGTGTGAAGGGGTATGTGTGTGTTATGTGTGTGTGTGTGTGTGTGTGTATAGAAGAGGGCAGTTGAGTGTCCTGTGGAAGCACAAGGATGACTTGGTTTATCACCTTGGATTATTCCACCATCTTATTGCTTAACTCTGGAATTTCTCAGGCTCTTTACTCTAGGGCTGGAAGTTTGGCCACCTCCATTTCGTTTTTTATGTTTTGTTTTTTTTTTTTTTTGCGGGTGTTTTTTCTGGGATCTGGAATCCAAACTTAATTCCTTTTGCTTACCCCTGAGCCATCCTTCTAGCATTTGTTCAGTTCTTATTTCTTATTTAGTTTAGTTGGCATGCAAAATAATGTGTTTCATTGTGACATTTTCATAAATATTTATCATTAGTTGTTTAATTCCAACTCACCAACATAGATGTTTTGATAAATGTGGGACAAAATCTTAATTATTAATATCTTTGGCTTTTGGGAAAAGTCAGTATATTCAATAGGCTTAGCTGCATATTTTGAAAATAATAATTTAGTGGAAATATCTAAGAAGGACTCAAGAAAATAATCTTACACATGTTTAAAAATCTATGTCTGTACAAATAGAGCAAGAGAGACAAATCAGTAATTTAAACAAGTGAATTGGGGGAGAGCAGTCCAAAAAATGAATAAAAGAACAAAACATACTAAAATCATTTCAGAAGATCAGAGGAGGAAAAAAAAATGAAGGAACAATGTTTCAGGAAAAAAGTTATAAGAAATAGATTATGTTGGAAGAAAAGCAGTAGTTCAAGAAATAGAAAACTTGGGAAGAATGTAAATTAAAATGACATGAGCTAGATTGTGCCAAAATTTTAATTTATCAGGCTAAGGAACAACATATGAAATTTCTAGAGTAACCAGAACTAGGTTACTATACAAAATACAAAGTTAGTCTTGGGGGCTCTGTTGAGAAACTCATGCCCACACTTATGCTTTCTGTTCTTTTCCCTAGTGCCTCTGTCTCTTAATGCCCATGTCTAATTTTTTTCTGTTAAAATCTCTTGGTAGGACTGGGGAGATGGCTCAGGGGTTAAAGCGAAAGGATCTGAGTTCAGATCCCCAGATCCCACAAGAAAAGTCCATTTCATATGGCAGATCTTGTAATTCTGGCACTGGGGATTGAGGGAAGGGGTGGGAAGGGGCAGCCTGAGAAACCCCAAGCAAATTAATAATGAGGTAGAGCAATCTAGGATGGATGATTCTGGAAGTCACCCTTGGGCTTCTTCAGGTGCACGCACACACACACACACACACACACACACACACACACCTCAAATCTCTTGGTAAATAAATTCCAAGTTTGGTTCATGATTCATCCTGCAAAAAAAATAGCTTCATGGGACTGGAGAGGTGGCTCAGGGGTTAAGCCTCCGCCTTGCAGGCGGAAGGTCCAGAGTTCGGATCCCAGATCCCACGTATAGACGCCAGGCGGAAGCGGGGACACAGACACACACACACAGATACACACGCGCGCGCACACACACATACACACGCACATGCGCACAGTTGAATAAAAAAAAAAAAAATAGCTTCATCTCCTGAGACTTTAAAGCATGATGAGTCAAAAGGACAGCAAAGAAAATGGCCATGGAAGTTTCAGGGGAGATCTGTAAGGCTCTCTACTTTGCCAAGTAGTCATTGATGTAGCTTTGGATAACTAGAAACAGGTCTTCTGTATAATGCTCTTTAGAAGTGAATGTAAGGATTCTAGGATAAATGAATGCATGACATGAAAAATTAGTGATGACTATGCCTATCAGTCAAGCTTACATGTTTGTTAAACTGGCTCTAAAGTTTAATATATATATATTTTAAATCGCTTAATGATAATATGGAAATGAAAAATGTAAATGTAGTTTATCAAATTCAAGATTACAAAACTAAAATGTGGAAAGAAAAATGAAAGTTTCTGAACTGTCTTGTATGACAAGGAAAGAAAGTAGTGAGTTTCTCTATGAAAGTTGTAAGTTATATGTGAAGTAGAGAAAGGTATACTTAAATATTTGAAATTTTTATAAATTTCAATAGGAATACTTATTTTTGGGCAGAAAATAAGATAGTAGTAATATTTTATATACATTAGTTGAGGTTGCCGTAGTTCAGAGAGGAGAGTTACTTGTTTTTCTGTTTTATCTTTTCATATAAGAGATGATTGTTACCCAGGAAGAATATATGCAATCCTGTTTTAGTCTCCAAATTTGTTTTGGTGTATGCTAGTTTAAAATCTGGAAGTCTTGAGATCTATGTAATTTGTTAGTATTTCAAAACTTTCCCAAGATATATGAATGATACTATGAGTGTGTCATAAATAAAGAGGAATTCCTGTGTTAGTACTACCTGGAATGAAATTAGATACCAATATTATGGTTTCCAAAGAATGATAAGCTGGTAGGTGTAATTTAAAAAACTGACTGGTGCTTAAATTGAACCATGAATTCCAACTTTAACTATCTTTAACTTTCTAACTAATTAGAAAGATGAAAGAAATGAAAACTATTGGGGAAAAAATTTCAAGTTAGGATTTTGAAACTTTTTTTGTAAGTACCTTTAAGATTGCCCTTTGGTCTTAAGTGGGAAAATCTGTATGGGCAAATAAGGTAATATATATAAAATCATATAATATCATTAGGATAATTATATTTTTGCATATAGTGTACTAGTGACTGTCAGACTTCTTTGTAGCTTGAGCGTATTACAATTTGAACAAATTTACTACAGTTAATTATCTCTAATTTAGGGCTTTTAATGAATTGTAATTTGTTTCATATTATGCATGGTTTGAATTTTACTTGTGTGTGTGTGTATGTGTGTGTGTGTATGTGTGTGTGTGTGTGTGTGTGTGTGTGTGTGTGTGTATGTATGTGTTTACTATGTCCTGGTTGCATGATGGTTATAAAAGTTAAAAATGGCTCAGTGCATAAAAAGTGAAAAAAAAGAAAAAAAAAAAACTTCAACTTTGCATAAAATCCCTTCTTACCACTTAATCTTTTGTAATTAACCATAAATATATTTGCTTATTTGCATTTATAGTGGATAGGAGTTATGAAGAACTTCAGTGGCTACTTAATATGATTCAGAATGATCCTGTACCCTATGTAAGGTTAGTTTGTATATTATCTTTTCATTTCAAAAGCCCCAAAATAATTGAGTAATTTAAGGAGGTTATATATAGAACAGTTGTTGGTGAACTTTGAAAATATTTATTTACATTTATTAATGCCTTTTATTTGACTTTGGAAAAATATTTTCAATGTGTTTTTAATAACTAAAGTTTATTTCCTGTAACTGTAGCTATTATTTCTGCTCAAACATAAAGAAAGGTTTTATTGCAATTTGTAATGAACATGGGGTAATGCCATTTGTGTCCCAGCTGATAATACCTCTTTAAGTCACTGATTTCCCATTCAGAAGTAATTAATAGTAATGTTTTAGGGCACGTCATTTGTTTTTTTCTGTCACATCAAAATTTGATTTTTAAAAGAGTTGCCTTTTTTTTTTTAAAAGAGAGATTATTCTGTTATTTAGTAAAAAAAATAGCAGTCTTGACATAGTAAAACTAATTTTTGGGGATCTTCTAGTAGTTTCCTTTATTTCTGCTTTTGTCCATTGCAAAATGAGATATTTATAGTTATCAAGATGGGTTTAAAACTGACCCTTTCTGTTGTCCTTTCTTTGAACATGATAGGTGCTCAAATTTTTATTAGATTGTTATTAGTTAATTTAATTTTAAGGCCAAAAAACATCATTTCCATACATAATAGTTTTTTTTTTTTTTGACATGTGTGAGTGTGGGCGTGCATAAATGAATATGCGGCAGAGTGTGGAGGCCCAAGGGTAACATGGGGAACCATCCTTGATTGCTCTACTTCCTTACTGCTTTGCACTAGGGTTTCTCCGGTTCCACCTTACAGTATGGGAATTATAAGCCACCACTATTTCTGGTATTCCAAACTCAGGCCTTTTAATTATGAGGTAAAGACTTTAATCCCTGAACCAGCCCAAAACTGAGAACTGTCCCAAACATTTTAAAACATTTTAATGTTTATTCTCTATATACAGTTGACATCAACAGAAATAAAACCATTTTTCCTTAACCAACAAATTAAATTGCAACTAAATACACATATGATTAGCAAAAAAAAAGGTAAAATAAATCTAGCCACCAGTTTGACATGTATTTAAAAAAGTAAGCATGTGTTAGCCATACAGTGGCAAAATAGAAAAGATCCCCATCACTCTAGGACTACAGAGCAGAAGAGACAAATATAACCACACTATAAAATAAATCTTTGGGCTGGTTCAGGGACCTATGTGCCCCTGTGGAGGGCCAAGGGTGATTGTGGGAATCATCCTGTATTGCTTCTACCTCCTTGCTTTGCTTTGGGATTTCCCAGGCTCTGTTCACTAGGGCAGGAAGTGCAAGCTGCTGCTACTTCCACCTGGAATTTTTACGTGGGACCTGGGATCCAAACTCAGGACTTTCTGCTTCAAGACAGAGTCTTAACCCCTGAACCATCTTTCCAGCCAGATACACAGTTTTAAGTAAATCCTTAAATTTATGTTGGCAAAGTTTCATTTCAGTGAGAATGACTTTTTAAATACTCATTCAAGTGCCAAACATAGTAATGCACATTTGTAATCCCAGGATTGAGAGACTACAAGAGAGTTGTAAGTTCAATATCATCAAATTTTGCTTCAATAAAATTCACTAATTTTAGAAAAATATAGAACCACCTTAAGAACTTTGTATTACAGCTTATGGTTATTGCTAAAAGCCACAGTTGTTAGCCATTTTAATTTGTTGCTTTGTTTTGTGCATGTGTGTATCTGCACCTAAGAGGTTCCTGTCTGGTTCCATCCCACAATCTTAGAGTTTTTCTTTTAGTCTTTCAGTCCCTGTTACATCCCATTCCTTCACCCCCCCCCCCAGATATTTTTTCCCATTATTTCCTCCCTCACCCTAGGTGCCATGGTATTCTCTATCTTTACCTCCAAAGGTTTCACCCTTCCCTTACCACCTTCCTGCTCATTGGTCCCTTTCAAATTTTGACTCTTACAGTAATTTCAGTCCAAATACTTCAGTAAGAAGATCAATAATAGCATCTACATATAAAAGAGAACATGTGGTGTATGTCTTTCTATGTCTGAGATATCTTGCTCAATATTGTATTTTCCATTTCCATCCATGTGCCATCAAATTCCATAATTCATGCTTCCTGATGGCTGAATAGTCTTCCATTTCTCTGTTGATTGGCCTGTTGACAGACTCTATTTTCTTGCTATTGTGAATAGAGCTGCAGTGAACATGGATGAACAAGTGTTTTTGTAATATGTGTAATCTTTTGGAAATATTCCTAGAAGTAGAATAGCTGAGGTCATATGGTAGTTCTATTTTTTAACTTTCCAAGAAACCTCCATACTGATCTCCAAAGTGAAAGTAGTAGTTCACACTCTCACCAACAATGAGTGTTCCCTTCTCCTTGCTAGCATTCTCCTGTTGTTCAGGATACTAAAAAGTTAAAAAAAAAAAAGATTTAAACTTTGCTAAAAGCACATGTGGTGATCATTTGCTATTTTAGTAGTAATTTTAAAGACGTCTCCAGAGCACTCTTTACAAATCATAGGCATGAATGAAAAGATTTTTAATGACTTACTAATTCCTTAAGAATTAGTATCTGCTTTGCATCCCTGGTATTTCTGCCATGCTGTTTGCGGCAACTATCCCCCTATTAAATTTTCTCTTCTGTTCTAATCCATCTTATGGCTAAACTATTAGTTCCCTTGGCAACTAGGTCTTCAGCTCTAATAAAACAATTTCTTTAGTAAAACAAACAAATAAACAAACAAAGGAGATGGACAGAAACTTGCTTAAATCCATTTTTTTTTCTCCCACATTTTATTTTTTTTCCCAATCATACAAACTCAATAGGTACCCCCATCCTCTCCTTCCTTCCTCTTCTCCCCAGTCCTCCCTTGCACTCTCCCCCCATTTTCCCCTTCCTTTTACCCCCCTCCCTCTGCTTTTCCCAGTGTCTCCCCCTTCCTCTCTCCCATCCCTTGGAGCATCCTTTTGTGTGAATGCCAAACCTCCCTCTGAGTCCTCCACCCTAGTGAGGGGTAAGGACTCAGTGGCATAACCTGGAGCCCTTTCTTGGGCTCCCCTTTAGTATTCTATTATGTCTGTTAATTCCTTGCCTCTAAGGATCCTACTGCCTGAAACCTTCTTCCCTGTGATCCTGGGGGGTTGTTGACATGTCCTCCATTGTATAGGTCATGCAAAGTCTGATTATAGCTACTGCAGCCCTAACTTGTGTGGAGTATCTTGCATATCATTGGTCCTCCCCATCTTTAGGCTCTTATAATCTTGCTGCCCCCTCTTCTGCAAGGCTCCCTGAGCTTTAGGATGGGGAGAGATTTAACTGGTCTGGTTCCAGATGATTAATGTAGAGTTTTTGGTGTTCTGAATTATGGTTTGTTGTTTTCAGTTTTGCTTTTCCTCCACCACGCTTGGCTCCATCCTGATTGTTATTGAAGTTCACCTCCTAACCAGAGAGAGATGGAATAGGAGGAGTAGGACACAGCGGGGGTTGTGGGGAGAGCACTGTCCCATTTGCCAGATGGTTACCATATATCTTCCAGTCCCTATACTCTCCCTGATATTGTTGAGATCTAACCATATCAGTCGCAAGTGACCAGGAAGAGAAGTAAGAGTGAGTTTCACTAGATGTCTTGCTATTTACATGCAATACTTGAAGGTGACCTATTTTCTCTACTGAAGCATGATTCCTTCTCTCCTTTTTCTGGGGGGGACCTTCTGTCCCTTCCCTCCTGTTTATAATCTTTGCAACTACAGTAGGTATTAGAGAGATTTACCTTTGAATATGTGGGTTTGGTACTAGGATCCATCTATTAGGGATTACATATGGTGTCTAATTTTCTGTGTCTGGGATACTTCACTCAATATAATTTTTTTCTAATTCCATCCATTTCCTGGCAGATTTTATTAATTCATCTTTTTAATGGCTGAGTAATATTCCATTGTATAAATGTACCACATTTTCCTTATCCACTTGTCACTGTTGGGCATTTGGGTTGATTCCATGATTTTACTATTGTAAATAGTGGTGTTATGAACATGGTTGTGCTTGTGAATTTACTATTGTAAATAGTGCTGTTATGAACATGGTTGTTCAGTGAATTTTTGCTTTATGGGGGATTATTCCCAGAAGTGGTATAGCAGGGTCATATGGGATTTCAATCTTCAACTTTTTAAAAAAATCGCCAGACTGATCGCCAGAGTAGTAGTATAAGCCTGCATTCTTACCAGCAAATGTAGGAGAGTTCCCTTTTCTCCATACCCTCTCCAGCATTTGGTGTTTGTATTGTGGATTTGCCCTCCTGACTGGGGTAAGATGATATCTTAGGGAAGTTTTTTAAATCCAAATTTTTAATTGTGTATGTGCATGTATGCCTATGTGTGTATGTTTAAAGGTCCGTGGACTACTATCAGGAGTCCTTTCTCTCCTACATTTTGGTTCCTGGAACAAAACTCAAATCATCTAATTTGAGCCAAATACCTTGACCTACTAAACCATATTTCTGGTTCTTGCTTTTCTTTTTTTTTTTTTTTATTAAAAATTTAATTATACATTTTAAAATTTTTTACCAGTTCCCTCCCTCCCCCCTCCTCCCCCTCCCCTTCCCCCAGTGCCTCCCCCCCAATTTCCAGAGAGTCCTTTATTGTGTACGCCTAACTCTCCACTGGGACCTCCTCTCCGATGACATATAAGGACCCAGTGGCATTTCCATAAGCCCTTTCTCTTGTTCCCCTTAAGCATAAGATCACTACTATGGCTGTCAATCCCTTGCCTCCAGGGGTCTCCGTGCCCTTAACAGATGCTAGACTTTATGAGGGCAACAGTGCGCTGGACATTGCGCAGGGCATGCAAAGTCCCATTATGATTGCTTTGGCCCCAACTATTGTTGAGAATTCTTGCTTTTCTTCTTAAGGGAAATTAAAAGCATAGTAGTATTATCACGCTCTATAGAACAAACTCTCCAGCATTCAAGAGGCTGAGACAGGAGTATCATTTGAATTCAGAAGACCAGCTCTTATCAAAAAACAAACACAAATTCTTCCACATTTTAAAAGATGATATTTAATACTAAGCCTGTTCTTATAAATAGAGGAAGAGATCTTGAAGGACAGGGGTTATGTTTATCCACAAAATAAAGATGGGTATATCAGTTATCTATAAAAATTTATATCTCTCTTTAGACAACTTGTCTTAAACTGTATGTAAAGCCATGGCCTTTTGTTCTCTCTTTTCCTTTTGCTCATATTTTTACTAGTTTTATTTCATGCAGTCCTTAATTTCATATCACAAAAATGCTATTGAAATGCATATCTTTTAGCATCACAAACATAAAATTGCAATGAGGGAGAATTAAATGATTCAAACTTCAGTGGGTACCCTTTCCTCTGATCTCCTTCCCAAGTAAAAATCCAAATTGGTTTTTTACCACCAATAGATAAGTTTCCCAGACTCCTCTTCTTTAAAAATGTTCTGTGTTTTCCCTAAGAAATGCATGTGTTTCTTTCCTCCTTGCTCATATCCAGGAACTCTCGCCACTCTTAATCTTGAATTTCTCAGGTTTACTCTGCAAGCCGGCTCTGTCCCTTCACTGGATGCTAGGTTCCTGCCATAGTTTTTTTTTTTTTTTCTTTCCCATTTTCTTTTCCTTTGTCTTCTGCTCATATCATTAGGTACTTTCTTTGTCAGATCTTATTTTCTCCCCAGGGCCTTCTTTCAGCAAAACATGGGTGCACTGTCACGATAGAAAATTCCTAGAGCTAAGGATCCTTGGAGGCAAGGGATTGACAGCCACAGTGGTGTTCCTATGCTTAAGGGGAACACAGGAAAGGGTTCTGGGAAATGCCACTGGGTCCTTGCACCTCATCGGAGGGGAGGACCCAGAGGAGAGTGGGGGGTGGAGGGAGGGAGGGGATAGGTGTACCTGTTAAGTTTGTATGAGTGGAAATAAAAAAAAAAAAAAGAAAATTCCTAGAGCTAGAGTTTAGGTTTCCCTGGTCATACTTTTTTGATAACTTTTCTGAGATTTATTTTTTGTTCTTGCTTTGACATTTGTGTCCATCTGTTCCCTCATGCCTGTCTTGATATAAAACCCAGCCTGGCCTCAAACTTTCAGCTGTCCTCCTGCCTGAACCTCGAGAGAGCCAAGGTTCCAAGTATATGCTACTATGCTTGACTCAACTTCGGCTGGTTTGAGTCTTGTAAAACGCTTTTGTCCATATCATTGTTTTTCAAAGGTATTGTGATAACAAAGTTTATAAAAAGTATTATTGGTCTATATTGAAATTTTTTTGTCTCATTTTTGAGGATTTTTATATTTCGCTGATGAGTTTTTTATTTTTTTAACTGTAATCTAAGAACAGTGGGATATTTAAGAGTATATAAACACTATAAGATGATTTAGAAAGAGCCAATTCACAAGCAGTTTTTTATTATTTTTTTCCCAATCATACAAGCTTAACAGGTACCCCGTCTCCTCCCTCCCTCCACCTCTCCCCAGTCCCCCTTGAACACCTCCCCCGTTTCCCTTTCCTTTCATCCCCCTCCTTTTTTTTCTCCCATTCCCTGGAGTATCCTTTAGTGTGAATGTCAAACTTCCCTCTGCATTCTCTACACCTCGGGTAGGGTGAAGGACTCAGTGGCATTGCCCAGAGCCTTTTTTTTGTGCTCCCCTGTAGTATGAAAACACTATTATGACTTAGTACCTTTTATGATCCATGCTAGACTTTGGGGGGTCATTGACATGTTAGTCATTGTGCAGGTCATGCAAAATCTGATTATGGCTACTGCGGTCCTAACTTGTGTGGAGTATCTTTTATTTGTTTGTTTGTTTGTTTACTTAATTTATTTCCACTCATACAAACTTAATAGGTACACCGGTCCCCTCCTTCCCTTTTGCCCTCCCTGCTCCCTCCCCCCTTTTTCCCTTCCTTCCCCCCCTTCCTCCCTATCTCCCAGTGCCTCCCCCATCCCTGGGGCATCCTTTAATGTGTATGTCAGACTTTCCTCTGAGTCGTCCTCTCTGATGAGGTGTAAGGACTCAGTGGCATTTCCTAGAACTCTTTCTTGTGTTCCCCTTAAGTATAGGAACACTGTTGTGGCTGTTAATTCCTAGCTTCTAAGGATCCTAGTGCCTTTAGTCCATGCTATTGACCACTTCGAGTGGTCAATAATGTGTTGGTCATTGTGCAGGTCATTGTGCATGCAAAGTTCTATTATGATTATTTCGACTCTAACTTGTGTGGAGTATCTTGCATATCATTGCTCCTTCCCATCTTTAGGCTCTTAAAGTCTTACCGCCCCCTCTTCTGAAAATTTCCCTGAGCTTTAGGATGGGGAGAGATTTGGCTAATCTTGTTCAAGGTGATTAATGTAGGATCTCTGATGTTCTGGATTATGGTTTGTTGTTTTTTTTCAGTTTTGCTTTTCCTCCACCACCCTTGGCACCATCCTGATTGGTATTGGAGGTCACCTCCTAATCAGAGATAAAGGGTAATTAAATGGAATCTTACTATAAGGAAGATTCAAGGTAGATGGAATAGGAATAGGAGACCACCACAGTGAGGAAGGGTCAATCTCCCATTTGCAGGATAGTTACCATCTATCTGCCTGATTCTATACCCTCCCTGACTAGTGAGATCAAACCCCCTCAGTTGCAAGTGACCAGGAAGGAAAGTGAGTGAGCTTAATCAGATGTCTTGCTACTTACTTGCAATACTTGATGATGATCTATATTCTCTACTGTACCATGATCCCCTATCTTCTTATTTCTGGGGGGGGGCTCCTTTCCCTTCCCTCTTGTTTATAATCTTTTCAATTTCTGTAGGTATTACAGAGATTTATCTTTGAATATTTCACTAAGTGGGTTTGATACTAGGATCCTCCTTTTTATTATCTGTGTCTGGGCTACTTCACTCAATATAACTTTTTCTAGTTCCATCCATTTCCTAGCAAATTTCATTAACTCATCTTTTTTGATGGCTGAGTAGTATTCTATTGTATAAATGTACCACATTTTCCTTATCCACTCATCAACTGTTGGGCATTTGGGTTGATTTCATGACTTTGCTATTGTAAATAGTGCTGCTATGAACATGGTTGTGCTTGTGCCATTGAGGTGAATTTTTGCTTTATGGGGGATTATTCCCAAAAGTGGAATAGCAGGGTCATATGGCATTTTAATCTTTAACTTTTTTAAGAATTGCCAGACCAGAGGTGGCTCAGGGGTTAAGCCTCTGCCTTGCAGGCGGAAGGTCCTGAGTTCGGATCCTAGACCCCACATATAGATGCCAGGCGGAAGTGGGGGCGGCCTACGTTTCTGGTCCCGGTAGGGTGGAGCCTATGAATCCCGGGGCACAGTAAACGAGGAGGTGGAAGCGGTCCATGGTGGTTCCGGAATTCGTCCGTGGTTCTACACACACACACGCACACACAATTGAATAATTAATAAAAAAAATTAAAAAAAAAAAAAAAAGAATTGCCAGACCGCTCGCCAGAGTAGTTGTATAAGCTTGCATTCCCACCAGCAATGTTAGGAGAGTTCCCTTCTTGTCACATCCTCTCCAGCATTTGATGTTGTTTGTATTGTGGATTTTTGCCATCCTGACTGGGGTGAGATGATATCTCAGGGAAGTTTTGATTTGCATTTCCCTGATGGCTAAGGATGTGGAGCATTTTTTTATATTTGTGAGACATTTCAATTTCGTCCGTGGGGAAGTTTATTTTGAGTTCCCAGGCCCATTTTTTAATTGGGCCATTTATCTCCTTGGTGTTTAGTTTTCTAAGTTCTTTGTGCACTCTGGGTAATAGAGCTCTATCAGATATGGGTTTGTAAAGATTTTCTCCCATTTTGTGGGTTGCCTTTTTGCTTGGTTTTATAATCTCTTTATCTGAACAGAAGCTCTGTAATTTCATAAGATCCCATTTGTTGTGTGTTGGTTCTAGTGACTGCTACCGGATTTCTGTTTAGGAACTGTTGGCCTAGCCCAATCAGCTCGAGGAGTTCCCTACCCTTTCATCTATGGTTTTTATAGTCTCTGGCCTTATATCAAGGTCCTTGATCCATTTGGAATTAAGTCTTGTACATGGTGACAAGTACGGGTCCAGCTTTAATCTTCTGTATGTGGAGATCCAGTTTTGCCAGCACCATTTGTTGAAGATGCCGTTCTTTTTCCATGGGATTTTTTGGGCCTCTTTGTCAAAGATCAAATGGCTGTAGTTGTATGGGCTTATATCTGGGTCTTCAACCCTTATCCATTGATCTGTGTGTCTAATTTGGAGCTAGTACCAGGCTGTTTTTATAACTATGGATTTGTAGTATAGACTAAGGTTTGGTATGATGATATCTCCAACAGTCTTTTTGTTACTCAGGATTGTTTTTGCTATCTTGTGTTGTTTTTGCTTCCATATGAATTTTGAGATTGGTTGGTCAATGTCTTTAAAAAATTGCTTTGGAATTTTGATTGGTATAGCATTGAATCTGTATATTGCTTTTGGTAGGATGGTCATTTTTATGATGTTGATTCTGCCAATCCAGGAGCATGGGAGGTCTTTCCACCTTCTGGTGTCTTCTGTAATTTCTTTCTTTAGTGTTTTAAAGTTTTCATTGTAAAGGTCTCTCACTTCCCTTGGTTAGGTTTATACCAAGGTATTTCATTTTTTTAGTGACTATATAGTAAATGGAATTGTTTCTCTCTCTTTTTTTTAATTTTTAAAAATCTTTTTTATTATTTATTTATTCATTGTGCATGTGTGTGTGTGTGAGCGCGCACATGTATGTGTATGTGTGTGGTGTGTATGTACGTGTGTATAACCACGGGTGAATTCGGGAACCACCATGGACCGCCTCCACTTCCTCCTTGTTTATTCTGCCCGGGGATTCACAGCCTCCGCCCTACCAGGTCCAGAAACAGGGCCGCCCCCGCTTCGTGGGGTCTAGGATCCAAACTCAGGACCTTCCGCCTACAAGGTAGAGGCTTAACCCCTGAGTCACCTCTCCAGCTCCGGAATTGTTTCTCTTAAGAAGGCCACTGATTTTTGCATGTTTACTTTGTAACCTGCCATCCTGCTGAACTTCTGTATTAGTTCCAGGAGTTTCCTGGTGGAGTTTTTAGGATCACTGAGGTATAAGATCATGTTATCTGCAAATAGAGATAACTTAACTTCTTCCTTGCCAATTTGAATCCCTTTTCTCTCTCTCTCTCTCTCTCTCTCTCTCTCTCTCTCTCTCTCGTCTTATGGCTCCGGCTAAGACTTCAAGTACAGTACTGAATAGAAGTGGTGAGAGTGGACAGCCTTGTCTAGTTCCTGATCGAAGTGGGAATCTTCAAGTTTTTCCCTATTGAGTATAATCCTTGCTGTTGGTTTGTTGTATACAGCTTTTGTTATGTTGATGAAGGTTTCTTCCATTCCAACGTCTGTAGGGTTTTGATCATAAAAGGCCGTTGGATGTTGTTAAAAGCTTTTTCTGCATCTATGGAGAGTATCATGTGGTCTTGGATTTTGGACTGGTTTATATGGTGAATTACTTTTATTGATTTGCTTACGTTGAACCAAAGTTGTGTGCCTGGGATAAAGCTTGGTTGATCACAGTGAATGATCTTTTTGGTATGTTTTTGAATCCGATTTGCTAAGGTTTTGTTGAGAATCTTTGCATCTGTGTTCATCAAAGAGATTGGCCAATTTTAAGTGTATCTTTGTTAGGTTTTGGGATTAATGTGATATTAGCTTCATAGAATTTGGCAGTGTTCCTTCCTTTGCAATTTGATGGTAACAGTTTAAGGAGTATTGGTGTTATTAACTCCTTAAATGTCTGGTAGAATTCTGTGCTGAATTCATCTGGTCCAGGACATTTTTTGGTTGGGAAGATTCGAGATTACTTCATCGAATTCCTCGTATGTTATAGAACTATTTAAATAATTCAAAACTTCCTGATTTAGTTTAGGTAAGTTGTGCTTAATCAGGAATTCATCCATTTCTTTTGTGTCATCAAATTTCACGGAATATAAGTTTTTGAAATTTGATCTTATAATTTTCTGAATTTCTTGGGTATCAGTAGTGATAACTTCATTTTCATTTCTAATTTTGTTAATTTCGTTTTCTCTATCTTGTTTTTGGTTAATTTAGCTAGAGGTGTGTCAATCTTACTGATTTTTTTCAAACCAGCTTTCCTTGTCTCAATTTCAGATATTTCTCCCCTAATTTTGCTAAGAAGAGACTTCTGCTTTTGGGATTGGATTGCTCTTGTTTCTCTAAAGCTTTAAGATGCATTGTTAAGTTATATATTTGTAATGTTTTTTGATATGTTGTATTTTCATTATTGTTCTCTTCTAGGAAATCTTGAATTTCCTTTATGATTTCTTCCTGAACCCAATTCTCATTCTGCATCATAGTGTTTAGTTTCCATAGTTGTAAAATTAGAGTATTTTCTGTTGTTTGTTGTGTTGCAGATGTCAAGCTTTAGACCATGGTAGTCTGATAGTGTACAGGCTATTATTTCAACTTTCGTATATATGTTGAGATTCCTTTTGTGGCCCAATATGTGGTCTGTTTTGGAGAAAGTTCCTTTGCTGCTGAGAAAAATGTGTATTCTTTGGTACGTGGATGAAAAGTTCGATAGAGATCTATAATGTCCATTTCAGTAAGGGTTTGATTAAGTTCTAATGTGTCTCTGTTAAGTTTTTGACCTGTTGATGTATCCCACGTTGAGAGGGCAGTATTGAAATCCCCAAGAATTATTGTTTTGGGGCTGATTTCTTGCTTTAGATGTTGTAGTGTTTGCTTAATGAATGTGGAGGTGCATATATGTTCACAGTATTGTGAAGTCTTCCTGGCAAATTGTACCTGTGACTAAAATGTAGTATCCTTCTGTGTCTCGTATGATTTTTTTTGGTTTGAAGTCCACTTTGTCAGATAGCATAATAGCTACCCCTGCCTGTTTCCTGGTTCCATTAGCTTGCAGAATTTTTGACGAGCCTTTTATTTTTAAGATGTGCCTATCTTTCGTGGTGAGATGTGTTTCCTGAAGGCAGCGATGGATGGGTTGTGATTTCTAATCCAAGTTTGTAATCTGTGTTTTTTGATTGGTGAGTTAATTCCATTGACATTTAGTGTTATAATGGAGAAATTCGTTTTAATTCCTGACATTTTTGTGTGGCTTTCACAAGTGTATTATTTGGCTTGTAGGTTTTGGTGGTATTATACTTCCCTTCTGTCCTCCTGGATATGTTTGTTCTTTTCTTCAAGCTTGAGTATCTTTTCTAGCAATTTTCGATGGCCTGGTGTGGTAGACATGTAAGCCTTCAAGTTGTCTTCATGCTGGAAAATTTTTCTTTCCCCCTCAATCATGACTGATAGTTTTGCCAGGTATCAGCCTGGATTGACATTTTTGCTCATTCAGTACTTGAAGTACATCTCTCTAAGCTCTTCTGGCTTTTACTGTTTCCATTGAAAAATCATTTTAATTATTTTAAAAGATTTACCTTTAAAGGTGACTTGTTTTTTTCCTCTTGAAACTCTCAGCACATTTTCTTTGTCTTGTATGTGTACTGTTTTGGTTGTTATTTGCCATGGTGAGTTTCTATTTTGGGCATATCTGTTTGGGATGCATAATGCCTCTTGTATTGGGATGGGCCTCTCTTTCTTTAGATGAGAAAAATTTTCCTTGATGATAATTTGAAAAATTTCCTCACATGTGGTATTTTGGGATTCTTGTTCCGGTATTCCATGAATGCGCATGTTAGGCTTCTTCAAGGTGTCCAATAACTCTTGAATATTCCTCTCACATATCTTTTTGGCTTTAACAACCTCTTCTTTTGAGCTGGTTAGTTCTTCCACTTTGTCTTCAAGATCTGATATTCTATTTTCTGCTTCATTAGTTCTGCTGATAAGACTCTCTGTTGAGTTCTGGGTTGAAGATAACTTGTCTTTTAGTTCAATTTTAAACTCTGCTTGAGATTGTTTTAACTGCTCTATGCCTGTTTTTGTTTCTTCCACTGTTTTTCTCATCTCCTCCAAGTGCCTGTTTTATTCCTGTTCAAAATGGTCGATGCAGTTATTTAACTCTTCCCGGATTTTCTCTTTCACAGTATTGATCATGCTAAAGTTCAGGCTTTGAAAATCATTTTCTTGGGTATGGCTTTCTGTCAGTCTGTTATGATTGGAATCTATCATTATGGGGTTCATTCTTTCAATAGGAGATTTGTTGTCTTGTTTTTTGTTTCTCATGGATTTGCGCTGTGGACGTGGGCATTGTATTTCTTAAGACCTTCTTTCAGTTCCTATGTGTGTTTGACTGAACTGAATTAGATGTTATTACTACTCTTAAGCAGTTATTATTAGTGTTTGCCTTGGAGTTGGGTATACTTCTCTGGTATTGGTGTTATTTCCTAGATGAGGCTATTGGACTGTTAGTACATCAATTAAGTCAGGTTTAGTAGACAGGGAGTGAAGATTAGTATGGTAGTACACTTTTTCAGTTTACTACCTTGGTAATATGTGAGGGTGAATGGTATAGTTCCTGAACTTGTATGCGTTTTGGGGTGACTATATGGAAAAGTTAAACTTTAGTGACTTAATAATTAAAAAGAAGAAGATTGTAAAAAGAGGTTTACTTATCTTTGAGCTGGATGTGAAGAATCTCTCCCATATG